>OY720145.1:36616795-39116795 GCA_963082955.1 Cheilosia grossa | reverse complement strand
CCGTTATTTGTTCGGTTTTTGGCCACCATGATATCGCTGCATAGGTGATCATTGGTTTGATGATCGTGTTGTATGACCAATAGATCATCTTTGGTTTTAAGCCCCAGGTTTTGCCATAGAGACGATGGCACATATAAATTGCTCTTGTCGCCTTCTTTGTGACATGATCAAGGTGTGAATTCCAGGTGAGAGTCTTGTCTAGAATTACTCCCAGATATTTAACCTCTCCTGATAAGTCTATCACTGCGTTATTCAGCTTGATCGGTTTCAGTTCTAGTTTTCTCTTTCTTGAGAATGGTATCATGACTGTTTTGGAGGGATTTATGGTCAATCCTTTGTTCTGACACCATCTGTAGGTTAAGTTTAAGGCCCTTTGCATGATTTCAGATATCGTGGAGTCATGCTTGCCTCTAACAGTGATTACTACATCATCTGCATAACCTTGTATTAAATAACCTGATTGTGTGAGGTGGTCTAGGAGTTCATCTATGACTAAAGTCCACAATAGAGGAGAAAGTACTCCTCCTTGAGGACAGCCCCTAGTGGCCTTAACAGTCTTTTGTGAGCCTCCATACGCCAGATTAATGATTCTACTTTCTAACATATTTAGAACCCATTTTATGATTAGTGGGGCAATGCCTTTCCTTATCATAGCTTTCTCTATGGCCTCAAAGGAGGTATTATCAAACGCTCCCTGGATGTCTATGAAGGCACAGAGAGCCGTCTCCTTTGCTGCCAGAGCCTTTTCAATCGTCATTGTGAGGCTGTGTATGGCAGTTTCGGTAGATTTACCGGCTTGGTATGCAAACTGGCTCGCATGAAGTGGGTTACTTGTAAGGAACTGATCCCTTATGTATTGATCAAGGACTTTCTCCATGGTTTTTAGGAGGAAGGAGCTAAGGCTGATGGGGCGATATGATTTCGCTAGTTGTTCGGATTTCCCACCAGCCTTTGGTATGAAAACCACCTTGACCTTAGTCCAGCTCAATGGTACATGGCTTAGGGATAGGCTGGATCTAAATACCCTAATTAGTTGAGACGTCAATAGATCCACGCCCTGTTGTAAAAGACAGGGGTAGATGCCATCGGTTCCCGGTGATTTAAAAGGGCTGAAGGACGAGATCGCCCATTTCACCTTGTCTCGCTGAAATATTTTTCCGGATAGACTATAATCCCATTTTGATACCGTGAGATCCTGATGCCTCCTCGGTACGAGTGGGTTGTCTATGTGGATGCAATCTGGGAAGTGCGTATCGAGAAGAAGTTGACAGGTTTCTTCAGGGGTATCCGTAAATACGCCATCGTGCTTTTTCAGAGAGCAAATGCCGTTTGAGTGATCGCGAGCAAGGACTTTTTGGAGCCGTGTAGCTGCAGGGAGATTTTCAATGCTCTCACAATGCTTTCTCCAAGTCACTCGTTTCGATTTTCTCAATTCTTTGTTGTAATCAGTGAGAGCTGTTCTGTATTGGCACCAATTGCCATTGTTCTTAGCTCTATTGAAAAGTTTTCTTGTTATGCTCCTAAGGACGTCAAGTCTTTTATTCCACCAAGGAACATCTCTTCGTGATTTCCTATTTTTGAGGGCACAACTGCTTTCATAGGCGAAGGTTATGTCTCTTTGGAGCTGTTCGGATTCAGTTTCCAACTCCGGAATGGTCCCTAGTGGAGTTAATGAGCGATTTAGTTCTGATTCGAGGACTAGCCGATAGGTTTCCCAAACAGAGGATTTTGGATTTCTGTAAACTGTGTTTCTTACGGAATAAGCCTCCAGGTCGAATCTAATATGATTATGGTCCGACATAGATGCTTCTCCAGAAACATGCCAGTTTGCGATGATACTATATATAAATGGACTTGCCAAAGTGAGATCTAAAACCTCTTGACGAATCGCATTTATGAAGGTTGGTTCTACCCCTCTATTTACCACCACCAAATTATTAGCACAAATAAATTCAAAAAGGGACTCACCTCTTTTGTTTATGTTGGTGCTCCCCCACACTGTGTGGTGGGCATTGGCGTCACAGCTGAGGATCCACTGTAGTCTCCTTTCTCTGCAATATGCTACCAAAGCCGCTACCTCTGAAGTTGGTGCCTCAGAGGTGTCTCCAGGGAGGTAGGCAGAGGCGATAACGACCTTCAAATCCCCTCCCTTTTGACCGGCGTTTGGTATTGCGATGAGTGCCGCCACCAAATCTCCTTGAATAAATTCTGAAATTGGAAAAGTTGTTTTAATTAAGTTTTTATTTATCATTAGAGCTGCCCTTGGGCGGACATGCTGTTTATCGTAAATTAACTTACAGGTTTCTTCATTTGGGAGCCCTTTTACGGCTCCTGATAAGGTCCATGGTTCCTGAATCATGGCCAGATCAAGGTCTTCTTTAATAAATCTCCTGCTGAGGACACTAGAGGCTGCCTTAGCATGGTGGAGATTTATTTGAAGGCACTTAAGTTGCCTTCTGGTGTTGTTTGCGGATGGACGTCGCATAATTATTTTCTTTGGTGACCCCTTTGAGCCACCTTTTTACCTCTGCTGCTGCTTAGCAGAGCTGCCTCCTCAGGGTCCCGTCTCTCGCATTTGCGAGGTTTGCCAGAGACACGTTGCCTTGGTCTTTCTCGGCTTGCAGTGGTTCCCTTAGATGGCACCGTTATCATCGGGCGTCTGTGTGAGCAGCTAGGTAAATTGTCAACTGCGACCTTTGATGTACTGGCCGTAGCCTTCGGAGAACCTTGAGCAGATGTCTTTGGGTCCTGGGTGATCCCTTCAATCGTAACTACAGTCTCCTTCTTGGCAACCTTTGGTCTCGGGATGTCCTTATTTCTTGGCCGTAGGTATACATCACCGAAACCGTAGCTTATGCTGCCCTTTAGGGCCTTGAGTGTATTTGCGGACTCTGGGTCCAGAGCTAAGGTGAGCTCCGTCATTTGGGGCCTTTGCACCCGGTTTAGTACCCTCCAGTCGTCTACCCTCAGACCGTTATTTTGCCCTTTTACAAGGCCCAGTATTTTGCTGGTTGGGGTTACCTCCCCAGGGAAGTAGCCGACAAAAATTTGTGGCCGAGGAACTTCTTCCTCTTTCACAGCCTTGAGTTTGGCACCTTCCCATGGTGTTAGAGTAGGAATCGTCCTTTCCACCCAGTCACTCGTCTTTTGGTCCTTGCACGTAAAAGCAAGCCAACCGGGTTTGAATGTACAACCACGGAACTGGGGCTTGGTAGTATTGTCCTGTTGCTTAAGGATGCTATCCAGGACACTGTTTTGTACCAGTTTTAATTGGTCCGTGGACCAGATGGTAGCCGGGTAGTCTGTTGGTATTACCCCTATCTTTATACAGCCAACAACGTCCCGGAAGGTGGGTGCTTGCTGAGTTGATAAAGGTGCAGCCTCAGTAGCCTTCCGTTTCGGAGTGTTGCTCGTTGGAGTCGAACTTTCATCCCTTGGTCTTTTGGGACGAATGTCCTTGCATTGCGCAGGTTCCGAGGCCATTGAACGTGCCTCTTCAATCTGATAACCTGCGTCTAGCAGCTTCTTCAGGCGTTTACGTCCAGCTCCGGATAGCTTGACTTTGCCAGTATCACTTGGCTTGACTGACCCAGATGGTTTGTCTGTAGCTGTTGATGATTTCGGGGATGCGAGTAACGCAGCTTCCTCTTCCGCCGATATAACTTCCATGGGAGTGATGACGACCGAATCCTCTCCAATCACCATGGTGTCATATTGTTCAGTTTCTGCAGCAGGACCAAGTGCCCTAGCTGTAGAAACTGGGAGGTCCATAGTGACCTCTGGTTGCAGTTTGAAAGGTGTGCATTCCTTGTTGTTTTCTGATTTTTTGTTATTTTCCATATGTTTTTTAAAATATGCGAGAAAGTCCGTCGCCCGAGGCAGAGCTCCATACCTCGGGAGGGCTAATTTAAACCGGAGGTCGCCTGTTATCCGGAGTTCACCGTAATAAGACACACTAACGTAGTGCCATTCATCCCATAGGCACGGTTGTTAGACACCCGGGATTACGGGTTTTTATCGAGTTTCCGCTCTAGATCCGTCATATTCAGTCGAAAGCAGTGGTACCTCTTGCAGGGTGTGGCTCTACACCACGTATGACGATCCTGGGAACATTGTTCCCCTGGTGTCCCTTTTGGACAGAAAGTGGCTTTCTCAAGGTGAGGGGTGATAGCCTCTCCTCCCCGATCCAGCCAACTTTCCCATTATAAGACACCTAAACCACCATACCAATATGATACACTAACACTGCTAGTAATTATGCCAATACTCTAGCATGAAAGCCTAAGTTGTTGATATAGTGATTTGGCACCAGGCACCCATCTATTAAACGTTCATCACGACATCTATTGCATAAACATAAAACGTAGATGACTTCTAAACAACATGCATTTGTAGAAGATAACTCATCGCTCTCTCTTCTTTCTCAGCCGTCGAAGGTTGGAAGGTTTTATCTACGATGATTAACTAACATTGTATAATTACCTTAATCTTTTTTCTTGAATTACATTACAAACATAATTATAATAAAGCCAATGCTATATTTCATTTGTTACCATATTCGTTTGGAGTATTTTATTTAATTAGAGGATACTTTCATCATCGGGGAATCTCAACATAAGTAAGGGATACAAGCAGGAATGACAAGGTTCTGCATTCAAGGACGAGCTATGTTTTTTTCGCTCTTGTCAATTTTGAAAAGCAATGACCAAAAATAGCCTTTGCCTGTAGAGAAACCTCCCAGCGATAGGGAAGGGTCTTGGATGGGTCGCCATATCGTAATTCAAAAGATTAACTTCTAAAATGTACTTTGCAGCAATTCAATGAAGTATTGTATGACAAAAACGTTCAGGTTCTAAGCTAAAAACTTCTAAGAAGAAAGTGAAGAAGTCGCAGCCAAAATAACGAGATTGATTTTAAAACATTGCCAAAAAAAAAGGTCTGCTATTCAGACGATTCATGACTGAAAATCCGTCGTCCCTTCAATTATAGAATTACCAATTCATTTTGTGTCATTTCAAATCTAATATAAATAATTGTATATATAGAAAACAAAAATTAATCTCTTTGAACTATGTCGACGTAGGTACATGTCTTGCTGTAAGAAATTGGTTTCACAGACATGAACGCATTCATGTATTTTAAATATAGTCAGTTAACATGTTAAGACAATAGGTGTGGAAGCCAAAATAGCTTTAAATATGTGAAGTAAAACACATCTAATTCATTTGGCAGATCCTGCTAGCTTCATCTGCAATATACATTGTAGGTTGGTGAAAGAGAAAACGTATTGCTGCTGGTGCGGGAACAGCTCAAAATTGCGGTCACAAATAGAATATGCATTTATAGTACTTAAATAAATACTTCTTGCTTGCATATATATTTTCTTGAAAGCCCAAAAGTGTGTTGCTCTACGTAAAAGTAAGGAGACGAGGTCATTCATGTAAATTAAAACTTTGCTTATTATTTAGATCTAGTTACATAGGCGCTTTGTCTATAAAATGTCTGCAATGCCACTTTATTTATGATAAATAAAACTTAAAAGCCGAAAATAGGAGTGAACTGAAATTTTAGGGGTTCACGTTGCCGTATTTTCGTTGCAAAGATTGGTCAGACAATGTTATTGCACATATCTTAAGTCGGCTAGGTTGATCTAGACTAGGTGTAACCTGAAAGCAGAAACTAAATTGGTAACGTCACTTTTCCCATGCGAAAATCAACTCGCACCCCTCAATAAACGTCAACTGAACAAGCCGATCTAGGCTCATCAAAACAAATCGAGTTCAAGTCAACCATCTGTCAAACTTACTTAACTAGATACTTGAACTGACCAATTCTCAAACTGGTCAATCATGTTTTGAACTGTCAATTTGCAGACAAATAGATATTGTACGAAAATAAATTTCCCAAATTAGTTTTGCTAATAGGTAAAAGTTTAACAGCTTTGGTAATTTATTTTACGCTTGACGTCTTCTGTATCTACCTACTTAGCTCTTTTTAAAATAATTCCTACGTTCGTATTTGGCACTTTAATTTTAGGTTATTTGAAAATGAGTCAACTATAAGTTGATTTATCTTATTAAAGTGCATTTTCAAGTGCGGGTGTCTTAGCTAAATTTGAAAGTTGTTTGTTTGCTGGCTTTGCCTATGAAATCTTGATTAAATTAGCATTTGCTTGCGGAAAGTAGCAAGCGATAAACTATTGAGATATGTAAACGAGTGCTTAGTTATTCTTAGCACATTATTTTATGACGTTATATACCTACGCTAGTTATTGAGCCGTTGTGGTTCTGTTTATGATGTGGGTCCTACCTAACTGAATTATGCATATGTATTCAGGAAAAGACTATAATTTGATTTAATTGAGTTAAGGTGGCATTAAGCTTTTGAGCGTATTCAAAAGACCTCATTTTACAAACAAAAATATACTTTATTTTAATAAGAAAAGTAAAAGCAAAAAAAAACCGTAGAAATATTTACTTATTAACTTTCATATTTGAGTGTAACTAGTTTATCGCATTTTGTTTAGTTAATGCTACTAAATTTACAGTACGGTTAAAGTGGTAACTGCGTTAGCCAGTTTGTATAGGTACAACCAGCGCAATAAGGACAACACCTACTGCTGGAATGGAAGCTATCCTCAACTTGTTATCTTTAGACCTATACATGCAAGAATCTGCAGGCAAAAGTGCCCTGAGGATTAGTCAAACAAAAAGTTGGAGACGCTACAAACCGGGAAACGCACAGATTCTGAATAAATATGTGGGAGATTCTGTCACTTCTGACTACTTGTCTCCCCATCTTGACTTCAACATAGCATTCTCTTGCTATGTTCCCAGCAGGGCGGAATGGAACACAGATGAACCCACAAAAAGGGAATCGATATCCATCTACACAGATGGATCTAAGATGAACAGTGGAACAGGTGCTGGAATTTTCTCTGAGGAGTTAAATATACACCACTCAATCAGACCACCCGATCACAGTAGTGTCTTTCAGGCGGAGGTTCTGGCAATCGCCGAAGCTGCCCATATAGTGTTAATGTTAGCAATACCAAATAATGATATTACCATATTTATTGACATCCAGGCAGCTATAAAAGCAATATCTGCTATTGAAATAAAATCGAAGCTGTTTCGCCGCTGCCGCGAAGAGCTTAATGTTCTCTGCTTGCAGCACATCACGCTTCTCTGCTGGGTCCCTGGACACAGGGACAAAGCCGGCAATGACATGGCTGATGAACTGGCAATAAATGGTTCTGCTATGGATCAAGACCGGGCGATTGATTCAATCAAACACCACTCTGTAAAATCAGAGAGATAGTGGAAAACAAGACCCGGATGAAAGCCAACAATAGGTGGAAAGAATTAACTACCTGCGAAATATCACGGAAGCTATGGCCGGAATATAATCCAAGTCGGACTAGCAAGCTTATGCGGTTTGATAGAACGTCGATGCATAAACTGGTAGAGGCCCTAACGGGTCTCAAACTAAGATACCACACAATGAAAATGAAACTCAAGAATGACGATACATGCAGGGGTTGCGGAGACGAGGAGGTACACGAGGACACAACTCACATCCTCTGTCAATGCCCAAGTCTCTGTCACTTGAGGAATAGAACACTTGGAAGATATTTCTTCAATGACATACATGAACTTTTAGATGTCTACTCTTTACGGGTTCATAAACATATCAGGATGGCTGGACAAGGTCGAGTAACCGAGAGGGAACAACGTTATCGCCAACAACATCGGCTAACCCCCCAACAAGGGCATCACAATGGGTCCACATGTACCTAACTGGGGTGCGGCAGACTCGCTTTTGCCGTACCCACCCATATCCTAACTGCGTTTTCAGCAAATGTATATTTAAATAATATGAGAGCACTAAATCTTGTAGATGCAAATGTAACCCTCAAAGCATCTAGGTATCACTTATACTAAACCGAAAATATTTAATTTTATTTAAAGGACTCTCGGAGAGTTTATTGAGATCAGCTGTTCCTTCTCAAAATCTAGTACCAAAACATGACAATGACAGCGATGATGATTTTGATCTTGACAACGGTGAGGACGATGATGCTAGCTTAAATCAGTATGTGAGTATATATAATATTTATAGTTTCTTGTCTGACCAAAACCGAAATCATAATAAAAATTTACTTTATAAGTAAAGTAAGTAACCTTAAGCAGCGCTATATAGTTTGTTGGTGTCTAGTTACAAAAGATTATTTTTATTGGGATGAAATATTCATATCCGTTTTGAAACACTTGATCGCCCAGAAAGAGACGGGTAAAGGTACTATAAATACTTAATTTCCCAACATACGATTTATATATGTACTATAACAAATACCAAAGGCGGACACAAAGATTTGATAAAAGTGAATGCCCGATGAATGGAATCTCAGCATCCTCTAACTGAAAAGGAGACTAAATAAATGTCTTATATCATACTCAAGATTCCCCTGCAATAATATTTGAAAGTCAAAATCTGGCCTTTCCATAACCTGATTCCGTGCGGTTTTAAGATATGAAAACTAACCATCAATTTACTTCAGATTTTGGAATAAAGGCACAAGGACTCGAAATCGATAAGCTATTTACGTATTTAGCTCTAAATGACATGATATTTCGGGTAGGACCTCTACCTCATCAGCCGTATGTAGCTAGCTGAAAGCGAACTGCTTGGTAGGGTTTCATCAACTGGGTGCCATTCTGGTTTTTCTCGGTTACCTTTAACTTTTTTTTGTGGCCCCAATTTTGTACAGGAAGAACTTTTAAGTACAGTTAAATATCTAATATAAAAGAATAAATGGACATTGAGTTAATTAGAGAGATAAGACTTCTTCTTGATTTAGCTCGCCGTTGATCAAGGATCAACTTAGAGTTTTTTCTTCCAGCGCTGTACAAATTAGTTCTTGGTTCGGAGTTGCGAGTTTAGGTTGTGTCCATTGTGTTAACGGACAATATCGTATTCATGTATACATTATTATTAGTCCGATAACTAGGTTTCAGTCTTTGCTCAAATTGGCCTGTACCGCCCCGCCATACTTTTAAATTCGATTTTGTTTCATCAGTTGCTGCCTGGAGTTATTTGTCATTTGCATGAAGGTGACACATTTTCATTGCCGAAAAGACTCGTTAAACTGGTTGAGCGCCCAAACTGGTTTAAAAATTTCAAAAAATCTTTGCCATCGGATGGCGTGTACAATATTCAACAGTTCTCTTTTATACATATTAATTGTTTTTTAATTACGTACCTATTTATTAAGCGCTTGTACCCACGTAGGTAATAAAAAAAAAACGCTTGGGTAGGTAATTGTAATTTCTACTTCGCAAAACTTTGGCAAACGTTCCCTTGTGTGTTTTTTTATTTATGTCAGTAAGGGTAAAACTTTCATTTTTCCATAGCGCCATAATCATTTTACCAGAGCGCATGTACCAATTTTTATTATAATCTCTTTTGCATGTTTATTTATAATAAAAATAAATTTATACACGTCTGCCCACTAAATAAATATATGTACATGCTTAAATTTGGACACGCAATATCGCTGCGCAATCAATAATTCATGCAATCGAAAATAACCATAAAAAAAGTCTCCACTCAACCTTAAAGAATTGAGAAATCGTATTCACTAGAAACCAAGCCACAGCGCTCTCGGAATTTAGTAGAAGTGGAGACTCATCAAAGTCTGCCATACTTTCAAGCTGTAGGTATATACAGCGCCAACAAGCGTATTGTAGCCACAGCCACCACCAATTTTCAAACAAGGCAACATGCCAATAACCTCGTTATTTTGCTGAAAACTTGTGCGCCATGAAACGGGCGGACACTCAGCGCTCGACGTTGCGATTGCGATGGAAAACTAGTGTGATACGTCTCTCCCCACAGCTCCCTGCTACAGAAAGCATGCCAATTCAAAATCATGCCATTCATCTAGATACAAACATAGTTATACATACAGTACTGAAAGCAAAACAAATAAAAAGTATCTTCGTTCGCTACGTACTCGTATACTTGTATAACTTGGCTTGCTGAACTCGTGCTGACTTTCGTTTTGAGTGGCTGACGTTGTTTTCTTCGTTCATTTAAATTTTTTTATTTTTTCCATTTTATGTGCTTAATTTTATAACAACGTAATTTTGCTTATAGGCATTTCGGCCGAGCGACTCTGGTATTTATGGCATTCATCATAAAGAATGTCAATTAGTTTGACCTGAAACAAGTATTGTTCTACTGAATTTGAAAACATGTTCAAAATTGTTTAACAAATAGGTACGTAATGCTTTTGAGGACGTTTTTGAACATAGCTGCATAAATGTTCATACTTACCTACCTATCTATAATTGGTTCCCTAGTTTTCCATGTTGGGGAGGTAGGAAGTAATTCATGACTGTGTGACTTGGTCCAATTTTTCAGCTTATAGGTAGCAGCTGCAATAACGATCGTTCTTATATGTCTGAATCAGTGCCTTTTCTCATCATTATTTAGGGAACTAGCTTTTGCCACAACTTTTTAGCTGATGAAAAAACGTATGTGTTGAATTGAATAGTCGTTTGAATCCGACTGAGACTGAGACAGAGTCTGCCAAAAGTTCGACTACAAGGGTCTCCAAATCAACTTTCATCAAATCGTGAGACAGGTAGGCGCACCTTAAGGCTATTTCCACTGAGCCACTTCTGAGAAAGCTTCATAAGTAAGTCTTCGGCTATGCTGTAAAATAGTAAAGGTCCCTTCACTTTTTTTTTATTCAAATCGCACCTTTGTAACGCAGAGTTACAAGTTCATATATGTAAAAACATCGACATAGTAAATGTATACAGGTACCCGATGAATGAAATCGCAGGATCGTTTGCACGATAGACATGTTAGTATACCCCTGCAACTGCATTAATTACAGAGGAATCAATTGCGCATACTAAAGGTCTTCTTTGACTAGGTACGTATAAACGGAAGGCCAAAAACTTTATATTAAGAAAGTCCAAAGCTGATCAAATTAGGGCACTTGAAGGAGTAATTGAAAAATATCATAACAAGTCCAAATCGATAGATAGATAGATAAATGTCTGACATCAAGCGTGTTTTTTGAGCTTTAATCTCAGCAAAGCAAAGTAAAATAGGATTTTCAGCAATTAAAAGAACTATTGCGAGTCTTGAAGTATTAATTAAGTGTAGCGTAGTTGTTGTAATTGCGTGCTGAAAATGCTACTTCACTTTGCTTTGCTGAGATAGAAAAAAAAAACAGACCCATTATGGCATATATTGATTTAAGGCTACTAGTTTGATCCTGTGTTCATTACAGAAAAATCCCAGAAAAACATTTTGTTAATAAAACGTAACCACAAGTCCTCCAAAAGAGACCAATAAGAAGACAGGAACATACTTGTCAATTTTACCAAACAAAAATACTTCGGTCTATTTGGAATAACTGTCTGCTGTCAAGTCTTTCGAACACCAATTTGTCATCACATATTAAAATATCTTTTATTTATTTCTGAACTAGTTTTGAATTCCAATTATAGAATTCCGCTGTTCGCGGAAAAAATCCCCATACAAATAAATGTCTCCAAAGATAAAATTTAACAAAGCATTTTAGCCTATAGCAATAACCAAGAAGGTCAACTTGGTCATTGCTATCAACAACAAGATTTACCTTGGTTTTATTTTGACCGATCACGTCATATTCTAGTTATCGTTTGTCGTTTCGGTGTAACTAATTTTACAAATAGGAAAAGTAATAGAATCATTAAGATAAAGTTGGAAAAAAATCAGCATATCGTTTATAGATTTACAGTCTTATTTATAAATTCAGCGTAAAGTCTGCTTAAATTTACGCGCCCTATAAAATGGCCGTAGATAGAAAGATGTGATTTATAAAGATTTCTCGAACTTAAGCAACGTTACTCTAGGGCTGCGTAAGTTAAAAGCAAAAATTTGCGTTTAGAGCCTGCTAGAACCTACGTCAATATATTTTTGCATCAAATGTCATGTAGTGGTTGAATTTTAAACAAGACCAACAAGTGGAACTAATTATTGTTTGTGCATTCATTTCGGGTGTTGTGTAAATTTGCGCCGAACGAATTTCGTTTGCAAAAGAAATTATGAAATTTAAATTAAGTTTAATAAATAAAAAAATATCAAATAGTTGGTTGTTTGTGATATTATTTCTGCCACTTCAGTTTTGTTGCTTGAAGGGAATATAGACTTTGGTAGAGGAAGAACCTGATTTATGTTTCGTTGGTTTTGTCGCTAAACGTTGCGATGTCAAAATCAGGTGCAACATTGCGAAGGCGCTTAGTGTTAGCTTCTTTGAAAGTGTATACACTTGGCTCAAAACGAATGCAACTGCAACTAGGTACTATACGACAAACAATGAATATTTTCAAAAGGAAGCGACATGAGATAGTTCACTCGTATCACGAGGAATATAAATTGTACCAATATTATCCGGGCAAGAACGGGAAAGGACCTACTGCTTTCTCACTTACTGCTTTAGTGACTAATGAGACGTTCGCGAGAGGCTGTGCAATGGAAACAAGCATTAAGGTGTAGTTTGTTGAAATGATATTTTTCAATTACTCCTTCAAGTGCCCTAATTTGATCAGCTTTGGACTGTCTAAATATAAAGTTTTTGGCCTTCCGTTCATACGTACCTAGTCAAAGAAGACCTTTAGTATGCGCAATTGATTCCTCTGTGATTAATGCAGTTGCAGGGGTATACTAACATGTCTATCGTGCTAACGATCCTGCGATTTCATTCATCGGGTACCTGTATACATTTACTATTTCGATGTTTTTACATATATGGACTTGTAACTCTGCGTTACAAAAGTGCGATTTGAATAAAAAAAGTGGGCCTATAGTCAATTCTTTTATTTTTGGGACACACTGAAGGGACCTTTACTATTTTACAGCATAGCCGAAGACTTACTTTGATTGGTCAGTTGTTCGATCAGTTGTGGGATATAGGTTTTAGGATAGAAAGCACCTACAAGACAGTGTTCGAACATGATATACCTATATGAAGGTTATGTTCCCAAGCACTACAAATATGGCGATTGATGAGATATATATGTGCGTACCTACCCATAAGTTCCCCAAAATTTTGTGAATAATTGTTATTAAAACAGACTGCAGAAATAAATGGCTAGGCCTTGTCAATGAGGGATAATGTTAATAACTTTCCGGTAACTGCTGAAATAAACAACAAACAATAGCGATTTTGTCAATGTCAATCATTGTCCCGATTTTTTCAGGTTGCTGCTGCATAGGTTGCATCGAATATATACATGATTAGGTACTTGTGTGTAATTCTGCCATCAATACATAAACCGCTTATAAGATAGCATTTCTTTAATCAGCATAGGTAATCTCGTAAAATTCCATTAAAGTGGGTACCTAGTATGCGAGTTCCCCTTTCTTTGAAACATACGACCGATGCGACGCACCTAACCCACCCAATGTCAGTCAGCATCACTGACGAACAAGGCTTAAAGATAAGACTCTCCATCAACTGGTAGATAAACACACAATGCATGTGACTGACTTGGCCTCATTTAATGAAAATATTGTGCTTGTCAGTCTGTCAGATACATTCATCTGACGTGGCAGTTCATTATATGTATGTAGATATGTAGGTACCTATCTGTTTTTCAAAATGTAAACGGATATTTTGCCTCAACTTGAGTCAAAAAAGTTTAGGCATAGGTTACTACCTGCCCACAGTTAAAACTGTTATCATAGGTATTATATTTTATCATACATTCAACCACGATTTCGTTCGATCACGCCCATAATTTGTATAAATCAGTCAACTTTATGTCTACTTATCGTATGGGTTTACAAAACGGGTTCCTTCTTGCCCATCAAACGGAATTTTTTGTTATCTCTTAAAGATCCTTTCAAGTGCCCATTTAGATTCGTCTCTATATACTCGTACATCATCATCTTACGTTGTACATAAATAACGAGGTAGATATATAGCATGGGCAAAGCGGAATACCGAAAACTCTTGTTTTTGTCGACTTCCTCTCGCATTCTTTGTACACTTTCCACAGCTTTGTAGAGTTTATTTTTGCTTCTCGTTTTCTCTACCCATTGTAAACAGGTTTTATAAATTTTATTACGTTTCCCTTGGTTTTATGGCTTTGTGCTTGTTCCAAATACAAATACGGAATACGGATACAGGCACCATGCCTATCTATAAATTATTATATCAAGTTATTAAGTATTATCTAAACTGCCTAGTTACCATTTATGGATTGCCTGCTTCTTGGCTCCTAAAACCAAGACTATCCAGATACGGTGGCTAGCCAAATTGTATCTATGTAGGCACCTACCTACCCACACAATCTAATTTTAATGACGAAAATCCTTCAGATCAGATACCAATCTACTGATGCTGGAATAAACCCGGCAGATTAATTATACGAAATGCACATCATCGGTTCGGTCATAAGCATTCTAGTTTGGCAATGGGAGATACTTTTGTCGAGTTATTCGAGAACAAGTCATTAAAAATGAGGGGGGTTAGCTTAAATAGAATTTGCCGTGCCAGCCGCAGCCATACCGAACCGATGCCACTTGTGCTATTTTTGTATACTTTGTAGAATGTAGAGTTTTGGCCACTGCCTTGCCTCTGTAGAGTTTTGCACCTCTCTTGCTTCGCATGCATATAATAATATGCGGGTTGCGGGTTGATTTTGTGCTGTGCTGTGTCGCCGCATGTCTCCACTCTAGTTCTGTGTGTACACTACACCAAACCAATTGTATCTACTCTACACTAGGGTATATTCAGACAGAGTGGTTTTGTATAACTCGCACCGCACAACTGGCTGACGTTGCTATCGGTTGTGTTCATCTGGCAACCGGAGCTGAATTCGAGTTTATGTTCAACTTTGCCCGAAGATTGTTGCTGTGAAAGAGACACCGAGATAAACGCGAGAGTAGAGGCTAAAATTCACATAGATACATACATATATTTTCGTTTTATTCTATTGTGCAAATGAGAACAAAAAACCATAATAAAAAAAAATTGTTTATACCTACCTATAGCTCTCATGCAAGTAAACTTGCCGCTAAAGTTCTTCTGTGAAATGTGCGTTTAATTGATTACTTTTACCGTGTGAGGAAGTGTGGTGATTAAAGACTGTGTACCTATTATAATTATATTTGGTGATTGACTTTGACATCATCGCGAACAGTGGCACTGTTCGGTCCTGTGGAATTTTCGTCTATCCCCATGAAGCAATGAAAGTATGTATCGCTGGTTTAGAAAACAATATTCTGTTTGCATTTTTTGGTTATCTTCCTCAACAGTGAAAAATAAATTTGAATAACCGCTCTTTATAGACTGCAATCAATTTGGCAATCTGACAGCTTTAATAATTAGTCATGTGCATTTGAGAGAATATGTGACAGTTGTCTTGAATTTTGTATATGCATCTCTTTCTGCTCTTCATTTGTATTCATAAAATGAACCTGGCTCGATTGTTTTTAAATATGAAATGAATATGAATTTCGAGCAAATATAAGCAGCTGAGTTTAGGCGACGATTTAGATGTGTGTTTACATGGAATGAGTGAACACAACGCTGTCACCTGTCAGTAGTCAGTGTTTACTGAGGCAACATTTTACTGACAGCTATTCAGCACACTAGTGGGTATGGGTGGGTAGGTACTTGTTTAGCGAATAAAGCAACAATTAACACCCTCTAAATTAAATGGTTAAAGTTTGTCAGTCACTCATATGTAGATATTAAAAGAGTTTGTCTAGGAAACGCAAACAAGTTACGAGTTCCAATTCAGTTTGATCAAAGGATTTTTTTTTAAGTTATAAGGTGGGATTGTACTGTAACATATTTTATATAGACGAAATGGGGGGACAAAATTCTCACGCCAGATCAAACGAATCAATTAAATTTTTAGTTTAAAGTAAATGGAGGGATTCCGACCAAGAGTTCTTAGAATAGATTGCCCAATCACACTGGCAAATCATGCCCCCTAGCACAGGGCACATCCATAAACCTAATTACCGAAGTCTTTTTCAAAACTAGATGTGCCCTGAACGCAAAATCCAGATTTGTCGGCAACGGTATTTTTCTTCCTTCAGTCACACAGATGAACTGTCAACTTAGTAGTAAAGTCATGAATTTCTTGACTAGATTATTAGAAAAAACATTGATGTGATTGATCTAGGTCAATCAAAACTAATGTCGTTTTTGACAGCAATATCAGTTGCACAAATTGCATTTGTTTTTGCAAAAATCACAAATGCATATCGACTTGGAAAATGTTTTCCTTGTCGTCGATATAAATGGAGTATTTTTCGTAATTCGTAGTCTTCAGATGACGAACAAAACGATGAAGATAATAATTCCTCCAAAATCATATATGTAATCATGTCTATTTATGTCTTTCGTTATTTTGGTTTTCACGAAAATGTGCGTAAAATTGTTTTCAAAGCAAACTTCTTAAAATGTGGGAAGTATATTGGTGTTGTGGCAGTATGTGTAAATCTGAAAAAAATATCGAGATCTGCAAAAAGTGATCCGAAGCGGAAAAAAAAGATTGAGTTTTTGTCCCAATGGAAAACGACACAATATTAAATTACTTACTTAGTTTATGATTCTGACCATAAATTGAGAAGCGAGATTCTCTTCTCAGGATCATCGGAGTAGAGTATTTTTGAGCCAGTTGAAGGGTTTTCTTCAGGATATACGAAAGTGGCGACGAAATTCTTCCTCGCTTTAAGAGGAGACAATCTCCTTTAGGTAATTTTCAATACGACGCACAGTTTTTTCCTCTTTTTGTTTATCAGGCTTTTGAAAGACTTTCTTTACCACTGCAATTCATGAATTATTATCTGCCATTTTAAATAGATTACTACAAAAGCGTTCCCTTACTCTTACGTAGATCTCTCTCTCTCTCCATTTTGACACGATCTCTCCATTCTTACTACGTACAAATACAAACGTAAGGGAACAAAAACAAACCTAAGACTCAAAGTTTTATTTGAAAAACGCAAGTGTCAAACTAAAAGTGACATCACATTGTACAGGGCCATTCATTTCGTGGATTCAAGTTGGTAGCGCTGGTATTTGACACTCATCTGTCACTTGAAGTGACATAATATTAGTTGAATATATGCCATTTACGATAACGGATCGCTAACAATCGAACAGCGCGTTAAAATTATTAAAACTTACAACAAAAGTTGTGATTCAAACGTAGCCACTTTTCGCGCATTACGCGATGATTCGTCATAATCGACCGACCAAGCAATCGGTAAAGTTGTGAAGAAACTTGAAGAGTTTATGGAAGCGTTACTGATGTCGCAAGGCCTGTGCATCATCGTAAAGCACGCTCAGTCGAAGAAATTGCTGCTGCAAGTGCTGATGATCCGAATTTATCAATTTATCAATTCGGAGCGCTGTGGTCGAATGATAACCGTTTTTTTTTTTTGGCCGGCGATTGAAGATCATGACTTGGACGATATGCGGTTCCAACAAGGCGGAGCAACAAGCCACACAACACGACCAATTACGTCACCTTTTTTTTTAGTGAGAAGTTTCCTGGTCGCGTAGTTTCATGTTTTTGAGAACCTTACTCAAGCTATGACCGAGATACCGCTCGAAATGTGCGAAAAAGAAGTTAAAGATTGCCTTAAAAGAATCGCATGCTATGAATCTTCGCGAAGCGGCTATTTGAATGCTATTCACCCCTATTGCGATTGTCAATTATCAATTGGTATTTGATATTTATCAACCAATTTCTTTAATCGGTATTGTGATTGTCAATTATCAATAGATTGTTGATCCAGTGTCAATTTCTATTAATTTTTGATTGTGAATATTAAAATCGGTATTGCGAGTATCAATTGTAGTTGACTTTTCTGTCATTTTGCAACTGTTTCTTTCAACTGCAAATAACTAGTTGTTAGAAAGAAAATCAATTTGATAATTGAGATAACACGAGATTGCAATAAATGTAAGGTTTTTTTGTGTAAAGTTAAGTTTATTTAACTGATTTGATAATTCTTCACAGGCCTAAAATAGTTAGCAACAAAAAATAAATGAGCCGGCTAGTTGAGCTGATGGAGCAGAACTTAGATGTTGCCAATTAATTGTGCTCCAAAACAGTGTCGCAAAAAAAATGGGTTGATATTGCAACAGAACTGAACATCCTAGGCCCACCGTCGCGTGAATGGCACAAATGGCAAAGGGTAAATTTAAATTTAAATTCTAATTTTAATTTTCAAACAAAATTTCAAAAGCAAACCCAATTTTCAAAACAAATGTCAAAAAAGCGTATTTTATTCACAACAGTCAGTTTTATTCACAATGCTGACAAACTTTATCAACTGAGTTACACAATACAAAAATATCAATTGTTTGAAACTTTTTATCAACTATCAATCGGTTGTTGATTGACAACCGCAATAGGGGTGATTGTTTTTCACACTTAATGGCGAAGTCCAAACTTTATAATGAAATAAAATTTTCATAAACAATGTATCACTGTGTGTGTTTTATTTAGCTTTACTTTCCAAACCGAAAAATGAATGAGCCTTATCAGAGCACCAACTTCGTCCGATTTTCTGTTACATCGCTACAAGCTATGTTTTTATTGAGGGGTCACGATTAGTATTGACAAATGTCACGTAACTTCAAAAGTTGCGGCTCACCAACATACTCTCAAAAAATATGAGCCACTTCAGCTGTCGGCAAAGTTGTTGGCAGCGTTCATAGAATTTTATCCGTTAAATTTGAAATTATTCGTTACCTGTCGATAGCTTTTTATTTTTAGGAATAAGTGTATACTTTTGCTTAAAATATTTATAAAAACTTAACGATGTAGATTGGTTGAGGGAAAATAAAAACATTTTGAGCGAATTTTATTCAGTTATTTCAGAAAAATTTATACGTGAAATCGAAACTAATGATATTCATGTTGTAAGCATAGTTTAATAAAGTGGCAACCCGGTTAAGAAATATCTGTATCCTTCTTCTTATCTATATCTACTTTGTCTGTTGAAGTATCTTTTTTTTTCCTATTATTCTATTCTAAAATAATCAGAAGAAAGGCAGACGCGCCAAGTAAATATATTATTTACTGTGTTTATTCCAACTTTCAACTTACTATTCATAACATTAAACAATAGGTTATGGGACCAGACCATAACTGCGTAGTAAAAGTTGAAGTCAAATTAAATACTAGAAGAAATTCAAAAAAATATGTCGGGGCACTATAATGAAGCTATAAATGTGTGCTATCCTTATAAAAAAAATGATCATTCGGACTACGTAAACGGTTTAAATCAAAAACCTGACTCTGTGACTCAAGATGGCGTACCCAGCTATTAATGCCTGGGTAGTTGCTGATCAAAAAGCGAGGTCAGATATAAAAAAGTCATCTGTAAAGTAAAATCGGTACTTCCAGCCCAAAAATGAATCGCCAACATATTCAGGTAATGCAGGTGGCAGTGCAAGCAATCACAACAAAAAGTCATACAAATGTAAATTTTTCAAAAAAAAGACTCAAAAAGTCAGCCAAGCCAAGTGCATCAAACGCCGATGAGAATGCATTAGTAGCAGTTGCATATAAAAATAATCCAACATTTCAACCGTCAATTCATCAAAATTTTTGACGCCGACTCAGCTGAAAAAATATCTTTCGGAATCGCTATGCAGGCTAGTTGAAATTCGATAACTGACTGGTGCATAGACAGTGGAGAATGAAAACATTTTAACGGCAGCAAGGAACGGTGATCTCTACTTCATCGAATTAAATTTAGAGTCAACATCAGCTGTAAGTGACAAACTTGATTAATGGCATTAGCGTTATGGACGTCTAAACGAAAGCGATCTTGAGAGGACCTTACAAAGTTTATACTACAAGCAGGAATAAGAAGGGAACATACTGTAGCTCATACCCCTCAGCAAAATGGGACCGCAGAAAGGATGAACAGGACCCTGGTAAAAATGGCTCGATGCATGATGCTGCAATCAGAACTTCCAATTAGCTTCTGGTGCGTAGCTATATCAGCTGTCGCCTATTTAAGAAACCACTGTCCAATAAAGAAACTCAACAATATGACGCCGTTCGAAGTGAGACTTGGGTTCAAGCCAGACGTTTCGGCGGTTGGAAGGCCTAAAATTGAAAGAACTGTCAAAAGCGGAAGACCACGTAGGTTGTTCAATATTATGATAGCTAAATACGAACAAGAAGCTGAGCTAGCGGAAGAAGCAAATCGAGTGGACATCGTGATCAACCCGACAAGTGGAGAGCTGCAATGGAATTCGAATACAACGCACTTTTCGACAAAAAAAGCATCGGCTGCAGATGGGTTTTAAGGACAAAGTCTAATGCTGACGGAAGTGTCGAAAGAAGAAAAGCTCGACTAGTTGCAAAAGGATGCTCACAGCAACCTGGTATCGACTTCCAGGACACATACATGCGCCAGTAGCTATGGCGCTTGGAGCAGAGTTCAATCTACAATTGTTCCAATTAAACATTGAGATGGCATAGATCAATGGAGATTTGGAAGAAGACTTATTTTTTTTTTATGGAACAAGCTGAAGGTTTCATTAAGGCTGGAGAAGAACATCTTGTTAATATAATTGTTTTATAATCGGTAACTAACAACTTGGATGCGTATCAAACATTGAAGCAGCACCTATCACAGAAATTCAAAATTTACACAGGATGTGTCCCAAAATGTTGTGACAATGAACCAAACAAAATATATTCAGAACATATTCCTCGACTATGGTATGGAAGAATCAAAAGTAATCGGTACTCCGTTAGATGGCAATGTAAAATCAAACAAGCAGATGGGACCGAAGACTGTAAAAAAGAGAGACTTGAAATGACAAATAGCCCGTACACATCACTGATTGGATCACTTATGTACTCGCTGTTTCAGCACTACCAGATATTGCTCATACGGTCAGTGTTTTGAGTCAATACAATACTGATCCGGAACAGATGCACTGGAAAGCTGCTAAGCGGGTACTAAGATACTTGCGTGGGAATCAAAGCCTCGGACTGGTTTTCAAGAAATCCGATAGACCACACTTAATTGGATTCGTCGATTCAGACTGGGGTGGAAATATAGACGATCGAAAATCGTATACAGGATTCGTTTTCAAACTTGTAAACGCTTCTGTGACATGGGAATCAAGAAAGCAGAAGTCAGTAGCTTTATCAAGTACTGAAGCAGAGTACATGGCCCTGACTGAAGCTGATAAAGAAACATCTTATCTCCGAAATTTTAAAGAACTCGGTTTTTAAACGAAGATGCTAAGCCAACAACTGTTTATTGTGATAACCCAGGGAGCACAAAAGCTGATGAAGAACCCAATATTTCACTCAAGAACAAACCATGTCGACATTCGGCAACTACATCAGGGAAGTTTTCCAAAGAGGCGACATAAACTTCGCATACATACCGACCACCGAGATGATTGCCGTCGTCCTAACCAAGAGCTTATTTGGACCTTCCCATCGTAAATGAATTGAAGGATTTGGCGTTCGGTTAAGATACATCTGTATACTTCTTCTTATCTATATCTACCTTTTTCTGTTGAAGTATCTTTTTGTTTTCTATTTCTTATTACTCTATTCTAAAATAAAGATTGTGACTCTGGATCGTTCGATTTTTACAATCTTGGTGGATTCGTATTGGCCCAGGGAAGGTCATATGCTACTTTTTGTCGCGAAAATAAAAGTTCAAGGGAATGAGATTGGGGAGATAACTTCGTATGGGGAACCGCATTTTGAAAAAAATTTGACTGTGTAGAAAATCAGGTAATGCGACTTAAAATACAACAACACTTATTTCAATTGTTTAATTTTTAATTTCTTTTGATGTTCCGGGCTTATTGCTACACAATTCGAAATCGAAAGTCGACTCAGTTATAATTTTGTTGAGCAATCCCAATCCACTGAAACTTTTTAACGGATCGCGTTTGATTTGATTGTGAAGAATCTGAAAAGCGACTGGAAAATTCGCGTATTCCGCTTATTCAGAATGATTTGCATTTGGTTTTTGAGCGTCTTCGATTGCACATGCGTCTCGCTTTCACTATGACAAATAATAAGTCGCAAGGACAATATGTAATATTACCTACTTTTGAATACAGAATTTGAATTGACCGAATTACATAAAGTAGCACGTGAACTGCGCATGCTCGGAATAATTAACTTCATTACAATAACGAATTTGGGTGGAACGAAGTTCCCCGGGTCAGCTAGTCATAAATAATTAAAGCCAGAAAAGTACTGCAAGAACGAGGGAAGGGAGTACTACGTATTTTAATGAAGCAAACCGACCTACTTATGGACGCGGAGAACATTTCCTTAAGTGATTTTGTATGGACAATTGGAGTTGTTCAACAGTTTTGAAAAGTCGTCTCGGGGGCTAATGTTGTCCATCGGTAGCGCTGATTGGTACGATTTGATACCCTTCGGATACTTTGTTTGGAGTTATATCAAAAGTAATGTATATGTCAGTAAGTCAGCAGCAATTCAGACGTTTAAGGTTTAAATGATAAGGTATATCGGAATTAAGGAGCAGTTAAATCACGATATCATCCTTAATTTGGACAAATGGATTGATAGTTTCTGCCGAAGCCGTAAGCTACATAATGTTAAAGCAATGAAATGCACATAAACATGTTTACCCCTACTATGCACAGCTTGCAGAAACGAAAGAGCAAGTGCAACAACCTCAAAGGGCAAAATGTGGTAAACATGTTTACGAAATTGAAACACATGAGAAATGTGGTAAACATGTTTACCAAATTCATCCATCTGTATCTGTATAACAGTAAGCTGGAGAAACAACAGGTTGTTAAACAATAATTTATCATATTCTGCTGCTGGGCTATTGTAGTGACCATTATTAATTTATTAGAATAGTTATTTTTACTTTGGTTTCAGCTCTCGTCGCTTTTAACCATTGTAAAATGAATATCCAGTTAAATTATGGTCACTGAAGTAAAATCGTTAAAAACTATAAAATTGTTACATTATACAACATAATGTTAAATAAAATAAATAAAAAGCTAACAACTAATTTAACACGTTACTATTGGTAAACTTTTAACCGATATTATCCTTAAATGCTTGACGCAGAAGAAATATTTTTAAATGGCACGTTTTGTTTAATAAATTTAAATGTGTCTGACCGACTTTGTGCTTAGCCGTGTGCGGAGCTTTTGTCGTAGACATTTCTAAAGTAAATGTTTGTAGCGTATTATTTGCCTAAGTTGCAACGTATGCAAACAACCAAACCTTCAAGAATGTTCAAAACAAAAAGGTGTCTGCAGGGGTCTTGCAAAGGAAACTGTATGATTAACATTGACAATGAAATGAAGAAAGCCTAGGGAACACCTATATCTGCAATGACTCTTCCATGTTCATGAATGCTTCTTAGCATCAACCATATAATAAAAAAAAAATAAAAAAACGAGGGTCACGAGAAAAATATATTTATTTATTTATTTCAAAATCGCTTACAAAGTAGGACAAAAGTCTTATAAACTTTTGAAAGCCTTTAAATTAAACTAAGAATTTGAATTTAATGTATTTGTTAAGCTATTTACATCATTATTTATTTATTAAAAAGAAATCGAAATTTAAAATGAGAAAACAAACAATAAATAGATAGAAATTATCAATGATTTGCCAAATAGTTGAAAAGTAAACATTTAAATCTTCTTGAGCTCTTTAAACTTCTCATACTTATGGGCAGGGAGTTCCAAAAGCGAATAACATGGACCAAGAATTGACGCTCAGTAATAAGAAAATTGTATCGAGGTGTTATAAGAGCAAAAGTCCTTGTTGAATGAATTACGAATTGAAAATTGCTATTTGTTTTACTTAATAACTAATTTAAAAAAAAAACTGATTTAAATAGCAATTTTTCCCCGAATTGAGAATTCTTGCCGCGAAATGTCACACTTTATCCACATAAAACAGTCGCGATCCACAAACCTACGAATGAAAAATTCGTACGAACTTAACCTTCAACAATGAAACTTGCCAGAATCTACAAATATTCGCTTGTTCGCAGTTCGCTAATCGCACTCATATGAATAGTAACTTGAACAACTTTTCAAAATATGGGATACTTCTTTTCAAAGCGGTTAGGTTAGGCTTGTGGTCCGGCGAGTAGTATTCAAAACGGATGCAGTAATGTCAAAATTGTGCGAATTTTAAAAAGCAATACTAGTTGAAATCATGTTTTTCTACTTACTGTAAGCGGGTTTGAAAAGTAAGCTTGTGAATTCGGCTGCTAATTGTCCTCGACAGCCTCATATCCTCTCAGCAAATAATGTATCTTCAATTTGTGATGTGATTGACTATTAGGAAATGGGAACAACTCTATTCTCAACGAGTCACTTTTTTTTTCGTTGACTTACAGCAATTAAGTTATTGGAATCAGCTATTTTGTTGATAAGTTGAAAATTGGTGATACCCCGACACAAGCTGACAGTTTTGGTAGCTTAATTATTAAAATGTGATCATATAAAAATTTTCAAAGTCAATGCAAAGTATTTCGCAGTTGTAATTACGTCTTAATGATGCCGGTCAATATTTGGCGCTAAAATTTGTTATGATTCCTTGCCAGATACTGCTGTTTAAAAATTTAAAATGTTTAGTAAAAATAGGTAACTAGTGAAAACAATTTTAAGAATTCAATTTTATTTAACTTTCAGTAAACTATGTATATCATTAAGTTGAAAAGCGCACAACAGTTGCGATTCACGAAAACAGCTCATTGACTAGTTCGCTAGATTGCCGCGTCTTGGTTAATGTTTCCCAAAAAAAACCGACTATATGGGTATATTAAACTTTTAAAGTTAAACTCATTTCCGAAGGGATTCGTAAAAGATTCGATTATGGACCAAAACATTAAAACTCAATAGCATCATAAAATGGCAAGGATATTTATTTATATGGACTTAACATAATTTTGCTGGGAATACGTTTCGTAGAATAAACAATTTCCCAGCTTGTGACACGGAAGCATACAAAAATAAGTAATCGTAAAAACAGAGTGCATTGTTTTTTATTTATATTTGTTCATCGACGCTATACGAAGACAGACCCCAGTTACTAGTGTAACTTCGTTATGTTTGGTTTTACGATATGCCCCATATAAGTTTATTGCTTTGCAGAATTTTTGTCTGAATCGTAACTTTTTTACGATCAAATTGGTACTTTACGAGATAATTTAAAAAGAGTGTTTGGTTCAAAGAGTCTTCTAACGCAGACCTCGTATATTTGGGAAAGAAAACTGCAGCGCTCCGAATTTTACATATGGGTATCAGTAACACTTAGTCACAAGCGCTTTCATACTTTCGAACTGATTTCTCTTAATTCATTGTTGGATTATTGAATATTTTTTAATAACAGTGTAGGTTCCTACTATTTTAATTGAAAAATGTAAGCCAACATAGGCGAAGCGAAGACAAAACTGCATAACTTATATTCTCGATCATTGACTATGACTATCAAGGGTCTTTTATTGGCGACTTGACAACTTCAAATTTTCAGTGTGAACGCACATACTTAACCCGATTACCGAACTCTCAAAATATTCAGTAAAATGAACATTTCATCATGGTGAAGTACACGAAGGAACAACGTTTACAAATAATTAAAATTTACTACCGAAATTCCGTGTCGGTGGTCGTTATTTCTTTGAGCAATTGCATGCATTAGATATATGTGGTTCCATCAAGACGGGGGCACAAGCCACACAGCGGGTGCAACAATCGAGTTATTGATGTCTCTCAGCCGCCGAGATCTTGTGATTTAGACTTCTTTTTTATGGGGCTACCTTAAATCATTGGTCTATGCCAACAAGCCGGCAACGTTAGAGGAGTTCAGAGAGACCGTTTCGACCGAAATGTGCGGTCGAGTTAACGAAAACTGGGTTCAACGTATCGACCGCTGCATGCATTCCCTTGGTGCACATACGAACGAAGTTGAATTCCATTCATAAATATTCTGATAGTAATTCAAGCCAATAACTTATTTTTTTGAGATATCTCAAGTAGTTCACATTTTATTTAAATAATAATTTCTCAAGTCCTTAATGACAGACCCTTGATATGGCCTGCCAGTGCCAGTTAGGAAGTCATACGATTTAGCAAATGAAGCTGCATATGACTTACAAAATTATTTGATAAAAGCGTTTTGCTTCTGCTGAATAAAGTTTAAAGCACACAAAATGTTTCCGTGAGGGTGACGAAGATAGTTTCATAGTTCTAGTTGCTCTAAATATTTATCCTCGGATAGTTTTCTTAGCGTAGCCAGAAAAAAGGAAGCTGTCATAAAATTGTACAGCAGCATCAGGGGGAACAAAACGTGTTAATCCCCACTTGCTTGACACTGTACAGAAAAAAGCAGTGTCACGCGTGGAAAGTTGTCAATTCAAGTTGGTCATTCCGTCCTTACACCATTGATAATGCGATTACATTCAAATCATGACATTTTAGTGTTGTCAAGCTTGTCACGCGTACACAGAATGACAACTTTGGGACGAATTTTATTATTATCTGTCAATTGACATGTGACTGACAGTTTTTCCAATTCTTACACCAAGAATCAAGAAAGTTGTTAATTAAAAACTGATAAGATTCTCAGTGGAGTTGTTATATCTTGCTCTCTACGCTCTCTTTTACGAATTTTTAGAGTTCAGGAACGGCATTGAGTAACAATTCGTAAAATTTAAAAGCAGACAAAGGAACAGACCTATGAACAGCTTTTCCAGCTGAAGTTTATCGACGGGTGGCCGACGAGTCTAGACAAGAAATTCGTGACTGAGTACTAAGTTGACAGTTCGCATATGTGGGTGACGTACGAAAAGTTACTTTACCGACCAATATAGCATTTACGTTCGGGTTACATCTAGTCGAATTAAAAAATCTAGATTTTTGAATATACCCAATTCCAATTTCCAATTTATTTTCACTAATGGAAGTGTCAATCATCACGATTTCCACAATTGAAGGTCAACTGAATATAATCACTAGAGAACTGATAAATTGCTCACGTGATCTTGTTTATACTTACTCTTTATAAGTTTTCGCATGCGTACATTCATTTATAATAATTAATTTTTTTTTTTTTTTTAATTTCAGTACTCAGGAATGGAATTTGAAAATGAGAATACTTTTGATGAATTTACAACTACCATTGACAGATTGGATTTAGAGAAAGAAAAAGGTAACTTCAGAGCACATTTTTACAATTATTTTTTTCATAAGCATGAATGTTTTTCTGTGTGCATAAACCAGGGGCCGAACTACCGCATCAGTGAGCGAGCCAAACGTCACTGAAGTTTGTGGATTTACAAGCAAAACAATAACAAATTCAGTCACGTATTACTCGATCACGGATGCGGTAATTCAACCCCAGTATATAAACTCACAATGAAATCATTTATACTAATCAGCAAAGAAACACGCAATTGGAATTCTGGGAATGATATCTCATGGGAATACTAGGTATACCGACCAAGCCGATTGTAGGGCTTGTAAACTTTTAAACACTTAATTGATGTCATTGGGATGTTCTGTAACTTATTGTTACGTTTACGTACGATGTTTGGTGATGCCTTTTGAAAGCCCACTACATCGCAAGCTCAATTGGTTCTCCTGTGAAGTTCATTTAAAGTGGGTACACAAGATTTCTAAGTGCATTTTCAAGGAAGGTTGAAATAATATCTGATTTCGAAAGGTTTTGGAAATGATATGGTGCACACAAGTCGACAGTTATGCTTATGTAATGTGTGTAGCTAAATACAGTAAAAACAAAAACTTAACACAAATGCTTTGTCAGCAACGATTTGCCTGGAAAAATGGCCTTGAGCCTAGCTTATGTTTCAAAAGGTAGTCTACAATTCTAAAAACAGTCATCTGAAATTTTAAGATGATTGCAAGGTTAGGGTTTTTTATTTGAAAACCTGATTGCGCTGGAATGTACATGCTACTCTCTTAAACATTATCAAATTTAAAACCTCCCAGAACGACTCCTTTGTAATTTGTGCTTTTCATTTCAGACTTACCAGCACTCACATGTGTTGATCTCTTTCCGGATCCACCACACATGATTGCTGAACCAGACCAACATCACCAGGATGACAGCTTGGCCGACGAAGACGACTTCGTTGGCTTTAAATTGTCTGAAACCAAAACTGACGAGGGAGTTAAGCCTGAAAACTTCAATGATGATTCAAGTTCACTCTCCAATTCATTCAAGATTGACAGCAAATTAGTGAGATCAAAAACGTACATCGTTCCCCATGCAGAGACTTCAATTAATGATCTTAATCAAAGCCATCCAGGCAGCCAATTGAAAATTGCTTCAATCACCACTGTCTCCATTGGTAGTAGTCCGCCAGTTTCGCCAGCTTCTTATTTCTCATCCGCCGAAAGCGTAGCGTCGTCTGCATCATCGTCGAAAAAGTCCAAAAAGCGGTACTGTCGAGAATGTGATATTCACTTTCGAAAAACACGAGAGTTGCATCAACATCTTAAGGCACATATCCGAATGCCTGACATTCGAGTGGAGCGACTTAGCGACGCGAACGATAAAGTCAAGGAATACCTAAGTTCGATCAGTCCCAAACGCAGCCCAACGCACGGTAGCCTCAAGCTGAAGTTAAAAGTACTGGGTTCGCAAAATTTCGAGGTGGTGTCGAGTGAAAATGCAGAAAAACCAGCCGAGGAGACCGATCAGGGTCGTATACGGGTTTTGAAGGCGGCGGACATTAGATGCAAGCCAGAACTTGACGAGAACGTGCCCCTCGATCCGTATTCGCGAGACATCTGTCCGAAGCTCCCGAATGCAATGGTACCCCCGGAGAGTAGATATTTTGAGTGTCCAACATTCGATGGACTTGATAATTTCTCCGATGAAATGCTCAACACAGGCGAGGCCACAGAGGATCTTTTAAAGAAATTACTGGAAAACAACAAGGAACCACAGTCGTTCCATAGAGAACCAGACTGGTCGGCCAATGCCAACGAGTTCATATCTATAGACAGTCTGGCACCACGATGTAACGTCTGTCATATGAATTTCTCCCACCCGAAGTATTTGTACGAGCACAAGCAAGTCACCGGTCATGATTTTCCGAACAGGATGGGACCGATTCCTACCTCACAGCCCAATTATGGACATCCGCCGCAAAATAACTTCATGCAAGCGCCTCAAAATATGCCTCCGCTGTATCAGATGGCACAAATGCGAGGAAACTTCCCCGCGTACGGGCCGAGAATGAATTCAAGGCCGATTCTGCATCAGTATCACCAACAACAGCAACAGCCATCTCCTCCGCCAGGGTTTCATCCGTCACAGTGTATGATAACACGTACTCCACCGCCGCTATACAGAGTTAATGGAAACCCAGCAAACTTCCCGCCACAAAACCGATTCCTTGAGAAGCGAAATATGGACATGTACGGGCCAGGCCATTTCATAGGGCAACCCCAGCAAATGAATGATATGATGCGCCAGCCCATATTTCTAAAGTCACGCTTGCAAAAGGCGATTCGAGGCCGATCACAGGGGCCCACCAGTGAAATGCCCACATCGCCCGGTATCCTTACTCAACAAACCGCCATACGGCCCAGATTCCTGGGACCAAATCTGCAAATGCTTGGTCAGATGCAGTTTCAAAGAACTTCCGCACAAAGCCCACCAAAACCAGGTGAGCCTCCACTCAAAAAAATCAAGGTCGAACCAGGACCGAATCAGTTCTCTGCGCCATCACCGAATGGCATTAGTTCTCCTGGAATTCGAAACTCGCCTGGAATTCCCGTCATCCACAGCGTCCACAGCGGTGTTAACGCAAACTTTCCCCAAATGGGAAACAAGCCTAAAGCTTCTTCTCCAAGTGTTGGCGATCAAGGAAACCTAACGCCCAAGGGTGTAGTTAAGAATCCAAAAGACGTCGCGAACATGCTGGCAAACAGAGGCATCACTGTAACGCACAAGGGAAAGACCTCTTATGTATCACTGGCAAACAAAGGCGGAAACGCTGCAAACAACTCAGCTCAAGAGGCTGTGCAGAAACTTCAAGCGAACAACTCAGTAAGCATTATTTCTAAGAAGAAGCCTTCCGAGATCAACATTACAAAGCTGCCCCCTCCAAATTCCCTAGAAGGTGGTAATCGTATAACAACGAAATTTCTCTCTTGTCCCGTGATAACATGTAAAGAAAAGTTCCTTACCACCGAAGGTGTAAATAGACACGCTTTCCGATGGCATGGCATACCGATGCCCAATCCAGATCGACTACATCAGAAACGCATAATTCGATGTAGGCTTTGCCATCACATCTGCTCGTCACAGGAGATTTTACAAGAACATATTAGACGCGAGCATGAGCCGAGCATTAATGAAATCGGAATACCCATAGTAGACTTGCGAAACGATGAAGTTAAGAGAAAACTCGCCGGATTGGGCATCTTCAACTATGTACCATTAACTGCAGCAGGAGCGAGCACGAGTTCGTTGGCGTTTCCAGTAGTATCTGTACAAGGAGCAGCGAATCCTAGTATTTGTAATCTTTTAGGTTTGGGTGCAAGTTCAGTACTTTCGCTTGGGCCTGTCAAATCAATAACAATAAGAAAGCAAAGTAGTACTAATGAAAATAAATAAACAAAATACTCGTAAAAAGTTTTAGCAATAATTATACTTTTAAACTGTAAGTTTTTCTATTTATAAAAATAAAAAATACAAGTTATGTAGAAAGAGTGTTGTGTGTTTTGTTGGAAAGGATTCCTGGATCTTTCAATCTTTCTTTCAAGTATCTAAAAAGAACTGTCTTACGATTTTTAAACTGAACTTAGCTAAAGGGAGATCCACAAACGTATAATGCACGCATGAATTGAAGATAAAGATGTTCAATAAAACAGGCCTTATATCAAAATTGTACGTTGTACATATATGCATAAGTGTATAACACATCATATTGTTATACTTGGCTGATGTTTAGTGTTACCCATTCCTATGAATTTATTCAAATGCTTAAAAATGCATTTGCAAAAAGACGCAACACCAGGCAAATACAAGCAGTATATCTACAGCAGATATGCATTTAATTTGCTTCCTTTAGGCGTTTTTTCTTTTTTAGTTCAGAACTGAGCACTGAACTGAGTTCGAGCATTATGAGCGCGCTCTGAACCGTGCGTGCTCAGAGCGTTCTGATGACTTTTTATTGTTTTTCCTCTTTTTTTTGTTCTGTCAAATGTGACTGAAAGCAGAGACAATGGCCGCATTCAAGAATCTAGTCATCTTAAGTCGACTAGGTTGGTCTGGACAAGATGTAACCTGAACGCAAAAACTAACTAGATTGGTCGGGAACGTAACTTTTTGACTTGGGATAAATAGGGGCGACTGTGTTCGGCATTTTTGGTGCCCATAAGTTACGCGGCGTTCACATCGCAGTTCAGTTTGAAAGTTTTTATAGTTTATGAAATTGTTGGAAAATGTAATTCTTGATATAATTTCGTCACAATGCCAAATACCTTAATATAATTGTCATTTTTTGTCAATATCTAGCAGAAATCCATCTCATGATGAAATCAACTTAAATGTTTTTTGCACTTTTCTTAAAAGAGACTTTGTAACTTCAAGCTTTTAGTTCGAAGTCATATTGAAACAAAATAGGTATTTTAACATAGTTTGGGGAAAGCGTTGTTTTTGTTGTGGGAAAAAGATATTTTTGTTTTAGTATCATTTTTAATCTGTAAATTGCACGTAAAATGCATACTTGCACAATAATGTACGCAAGTATGCATTTGTTTAATTCGATTTTTTTTCCGTTATCTGGTAAAGTAGTATTTTAAGCACGCAATTACAACAACTAAAAATTATAAAAATATCAGTGGACATTTCAAAACACAGTGTTATATAATTTGTAAAAGAATATATCTATAGAAAACGAAATGAAAATGCGAACACTAAAAATTAACAAAACAATTTGGACTCTTACGAGCGATTGAATACCCAAAATCTGAAATCAGATCAAATCGCAGAATCCAATTAAATACCACATTATACTGTCTTTTTGTAAGAGTTTAATCATATATGTAGTCTTTTTACGGATTTATTTTCAGAGATTAATATTATTTTTCATGTAAAGATGGATAGAGAACAAGTAGAGCTATCTGAAAACCATACTCAAAATTTATTCAATTTACATTTAATGTAATGTAATGTAAATTTACAAATTGTTGTTTATTGAAAAAATTCCCCCCGACACGTATTCACAGAGAGGAAAAAAAGAGCGTGCGAGAGAGGGCTGCCTCTTTGCTCACGATGACAACCAAATAAATGTCAACTTAGTACTCAGTCACGAATTTCTTGACTAGATTCGTCGGCTACCCCTCCATAAACGTCAACTGCCAAAACTAACCAAGTGACCCAGAGTGCCAATCACAACAGAGATAGATCTAGTCAGACAGCTGTCAGACTTACTAAACTATATACTTGACCGCCCTCATTGATACATACTAATTCGTATTGACAAATTTCACGAAACCTCAAAAATTCCGACTCACTCACGTTAAATTTGAAATTATTCGTTACCTGTGGATAGCACTTTTCTTTTGTAAAGTGTACTTTTGCTTAAAATATTTATGAAAAATCAACAATAGGCGTTTTTCTTTTCTAGTTCAGAGCAGAAACTGAACTGTTATACAAAAATTTTGTGTTTGTGAGCTCAGAATAAATTGACTGAGCAGCCTGAGGAAAAACCTGATTACACATGTACAAGCACACTTCCAGTCACATTCGACAGGAAAAACAAAAAAACATCAGAACGCTCTGATTTTTGAGAATAACGTGAATAAGACTTGTGCCGTTGTGCGATTGCGATCGCTGTTTATCGACTGCGTTCGATTTAAATCCGTAGGTACACAAATGAACATAAGGGAGACTGGCATCACTGAATTTTCGTTATATGCTGAATAAACCAATCTAACTGCTTGGTAAAGCATCTTTGCAATTTTGCGGAATGCTAGCGACAGCTGATGAAATTGACAGTTTAGTTTTGGTGTGTTTTTCTCATAAATAGGGAAAAATGGCTACTCCGCTGGAAAATCTTGAAACTCAACTCGAGAGATTTATTGAAAATGTTCGTCAAATACGAATAATTGTAAGCGATTTTCAGCCACAAGGACAAAATGTTCTGAATCAAAAAATGTAAGTAAAAATGGGAACATTGTCCATTGTCCCTACTCAACCAGCAAAATTACGACTTTACTTTCGTTTCAGACAATACATGGTGACTGGTCTACAGGAAATCGACAAATTGAAGAATCAAGTCCAAGACATAATGGTCCCATTCGAGGTATTCGATTACATCGATCAGGATAGGAATCCCCAGCTCTACACCAAGGATTGTGTGGAAAAGGCATTGGCCAAGAACGAGGAGGTCAAGGGAAAAATCGACGCATACCGCAAATTTAAGTCAAACATATTGGTGGAGCTATTCAAGACGTTCCCAAATGAATTAAATATGTACAGAGCTATAAGACCGGACACCTAAATAGAAATAGGAGAATGTATTAATTTTGTTGTAAGAAGTGCTGAGTAATGAATAACATAAATTGTATCTATGCTCGGTAAAGAAGGATGAATAGTTTGCTTAAATGTATGATCTACTCAATATATAACATTATCTAAACTATATACATAATACATAAATTGTTTCTTTCTCTGTGGTATACTACTTAAGGAATCTCAGTTTTCTTCAAAAATGTAACTGGATTATGTAATATTGGTAACAGTATTATGGGTAGTATTTTTCGGAACTTGCTAAAGCTGAACATGTTATTAAACAAGTAAGTGGTATAAGGCTAATGAAAAAAAAAAATCTTTAAATTTCCACGAAAACACCCAATCATGACCCCTTCTTGTGTGGTTTGGACTATACTCAGCTACCGTTCCCTTGTGGTCGTTGGCACGCCTGAAATACAGCTTTTAGAATCGCTGAATTCAAGAAGACTCGGAGAATCTTAGTGATGTATGCCAAAACTATATCGCCGAAGTAAAGCTTCAGGGGCCTACAAAAACAAGCATTTACTAAACATCGAACTTGGGATAGAATATCCTCAGTAAGCATAAACAATAGGGACTGCTCACAATCAAAAATTTGTTCGTTACATGCATTCAACAAATGGAAATGGAAGTTTATGCAAAAGCTGTTTAAATCTTTATATCTGGGATGCACTTTAACAAAACAGGTCTCCTTGTAGCTTTAATGAACAACGTTGCCTGTTTAGATTATAGATTTTGTTAGCATATACAAATAATACAGAAAATTAGATACGATGATGTTTTTACTATTTGTTTGTGAGTTGTCAACCGTATTTGAATTTGTAGGAAATATGATACATGAAGTTTGTCTATGGAATAAAATTTCTCAAAAATTTATGAGTTATCCTAAGTAAAGATATCGTATACCGATTACTTTATATCATCATAGTTCTTATACTCATGGTAGCTGTTTCATTATAATCAATAAAATGGGTATGTTGGAAGACGAAAGTATGTTGTTCATAATTACTGCACTACGGCAAAAATGCTGTATTACACTTGTTTAGTATGCAGGCAGCACTTCGCAAAATAAAATTTTATGCTAATGCTAATAACTTACAACGATGTTTGTTTTCAAGTTTTCATTAAATGAATGCCACAACTCTTCGCCAGCTTTAAAAATGAAGCGGTTAATCTTAATAGTGTTAAATCTTTGGAGGATGATGTCGTTTTCGGGGATCCACTCATTCTGTAATCCAATGGAACAAGAAAACTGCTTCTGATTGAATCCAAAAAAACTATGGCTGAAATGCCAAAAAAATAATCTACGACTGCTGTCAGCAGCTGACTTGTATTAAATACATAAATTACACTTGGGTGAGTGCTGCTCGATTGGATTCTGATTTGAGAAGCAAAATTCTCTTCTCAGAATCACCAGATGAGCATTCTTTGGAACGGTTTCAGAAAGTGATTTTTTCAATTCCGGACTCTCCCGCTTCTTCATTGCCCAATGGCAAACGACATGAGATTCTCATTCAACCTTTTGTAGCAATAAACAAAATTTCGTTTCCAAAACAAACAGACCTCTCAGAACTTCTCTTTTCAATTCAAAGATGTCACTAGCAAAATCAAATATAAATCAAACTGACACATTACATCAGCTGGCTTTGACATTCAGTCTCTCGTTTTAACCTAATTGCACGTGCGATTTTGCACTTCGCTGCAGTTTGCATTTAAAAAAAATATTTTTTCGGTTTACATTCCTTTCTAATGCGATATTAAGTAAAAGAAAAATGTCACACATACTCGACAAAAACTTGACCAAATATGCTTTGTACGGCGTGTCCGCGATTGTTCTCTCGGAAATTGGCTATTGTTACTTCAACCGGTGGGCGAAGCGCTGCTCTGAAGCTCGTGCTGTCGAAACCGATAGCGAAATCGCCGATGTCATATGGATAAATGAATTAACCCATGAATGCGCCTTTAAAAGTCCCAAAAAATCAGAGAAATTCAAACACGACGACAAGAATTGTCTCAATAAATTCTGTTTAACTCGCAATATCGGGAAACTCGTCACTCTAATTGACAACGCGAAATATTCAATTGATCTGTCGATGTACATATTCACGTCGTACGAATTGTACCATGCATTACTTCGGGCGTACAAAAGGGGTCTCGAGATCCGTATAATAAGTGACCAAGAGATGGTCTATTCGTCGGGATCGCAAATAACAAGTCTAACTAAGTTTGGTGAGTACACACTTTGCATGCCAACATGCTTGTCTCTATGAAATTTCAAAATTCTGTCTGGCAATTGTTTAATTGCAAATAGTAATGAACGTGCATCAATGGAAAATTCTTAATCATTGGACACGTATCAAGTATTTTTTTTGTCTTTTTTACATATGGTTTCAATTTTGCAGGGATAACAGATGGGGATCGCTCAACCATGCGGTTTCCATTTCTTTCAAACGAGTATATTGCAAGAGTAATTTCAGCACCTTGCGTCATCGTACTTGCGTAATGCATTCGCATTGATCTGCTTGAAGATTGCAAAACTTATCGAGAACTTTTAACTTTGTTTGCTGGTTTGCTTATTTAACTTATTTTTTATCAGTGTTTGTCGTGGCCCGGTCGTGCTTTTTACTCTATATTGCTGCAATTTGGACGTAATTAAACAAACGGCATAGAATGGTTTAAGCTTTTGCAAGCTTCTTCCCTTAGTTACTATAAATACATGCACAGTTTTCTTATAGAAACAACCATATGGTATTTATACAACGAAAACGTTGGAACAATTTGTTAAAGCAGTTTCGTACATACGAAAAGCGTGGCCATATATTGAATCCAAAGTGTTGGTTCTATCTGTACTTGCAAGCGATTTATTTTGTTTGGTTGTTGTCTGCGATGTCGAGAACTGTATACCAGTTTCAGGTTGGTTGCGAGACTTACTAAAACCAAAAACCATTGTGAATTTTTTGTTAGAATTGCAAAAATTGAAATTAAAATTTCAAAATCCCATTTCATTGCAACTGAAACAGTACATTGCTATTCTACTCAGGACAAGAATGGGGTGGTGTCCAAAGGAAAAAAAGCATCACACTACTATCTGTAGAGTTTCCTCAGCATGGATAACTCATGCTCAGCTCTTATTACCCAGTTCTTTCTTTGTCTCTTGTCCAAACTTATATTGTTAATTAGTTTGCTTAGTAATCATGGTTGGTTTATCTCTGACCTTTGATAGAGTAAAAGATAGAAGCCTAAAAGCGAGGGACAATGCTTATAGATCAACAATGTTGATCTGTTTCATAGAGTACTTGTTACCAGACCTACATTATAATTATGAAAAAAAAAACATAACTATTTTTTATTTATTTTTTAGCTATACCCGTTCGGTATCCGACGGCAGTTAACATGCTAATGCACCATAAATTCTGTATACTTGACGGTCCGACTCGGTCGCGCGCGGTGTTGGAGTCGCGAAAACAGTCTTACACACAACACAAAGGAATACTCTTCAGTGGATCCCTCAACTGGACACATCAGGTATGTACTTGTGAAAAATAAAAACCACCTTTACCAATATTAATGTGTACTGTGTTATTTCAGGGATTTAATTCGAATTTTGAAAACATGATAATAACATCAAACGTCAAGTTGGTTGCACAATTTGAAGAAGAATTTCTACGAATGTGGGTTTCACTCAACGACTTTGATCTCTCATCATAAAATGCCCAGGAAATGTGAGTCTGAATAGATTCCTTTAAAGTTGCTCAGTGCTTTATTGATTTGAATCGAACGACACACATTAAAGCAGACAGACAGGTGATTATTTAGTTAATAAAACAGCTAGTGAGCACTTGAAGCCAGTTTATTTTTATTTGATTTAATTTCATTTCATAACATTTTCATTAATTTTATATAAAGATTACGAAAGCGAGTTGAATTACTATTTTATTTACAAGTTGTAACAAGTGATTAGGCTTATAAGCCCCTTCCAAAATGACATTAATATGAATTGTATTTTGTAGGATAGCAACTATTTTGTTGGTTTAATAAAATGTCAATACCTTCTTAGAGTTTTGATTCTCAAGTCCATTTTCTTTGCTTTTCGTTAGCTTTGTCGCTGGCTATGTAAACTTATCCACTTGTCTGGGTTTCGGATGTTTATCGTTCAAATTCGCATTGTCTTTTTGTTGTACCTATCCTTGCTTGAATTTCTATGACTTTACTGGTTGCTAGAAGCTAATTCTGACTGCTTATATGAGTAGAATAATCCTTGGAAATCCAGTTCACTGAGTATATTGGCTTAGTTTTGTTGGACGAATTCCCATTTTGGATGTTCCGAAAATTTTGTTTTTATATTTACTTGTTGTCTTCTGATCCTTTTTTGAAGTGCTGCTGGGTATGACCCTTGCTTGGATGCATATTGTTCTCAAAACAATCCATCGCTTCAATGTTATTTGAAGAAGACTTCCCTCACAAGCGAATTTGTCTGGACATCCCAGGCGAAATAAATATCGTAGGAAACGGTAGACTTCGTGGCGATGGCTCGTCGTTATCTTTTATATCTATAAAGAGGCGAATGCAAATAGTTAAGAACCACTTTCACTGCCTTGAGCACAACATATTCGTTTAATTTTTTTTTTGTTGGGAAGGTTGTGCAGAGATATAATGCTGTGTGTAATTTGTTTTGCAATATCTAACATGCTATAAGCCCGGTCACTATAATGGTAGAATCTCTAGCACTGGGCGAACTCTAGTTTGATATATAAATCCCCGACTATTCACTGAAACCTACACCAAAAAACAAAATGCGAACATTTAGAGAAAGTTTATGCAAATTGGGAATCGCTAAGCAAATATACGAGGGTAATACTGGTGGGAAATAAAAATATGATGAATGTGTGTCAGAGCTTTATATTGAAAGAGATTCGCTTTATTTAGGAAAAAATGCTTCCCTTTCTGGTGTATCTAACATTTATTTCCTAAAACTTCAAATTTGAGACGGTAGTTTGACAAGGATAGAAAAATATCACCTTATTACTCATATTATTTTCAAAATAAATATAACGGCATTCGCTACAAATGCATAATAAAGGAACGCGATGGCGAAGTGGTTTGCTGGGTCCGTTTTGGATGGTAGGAGCTAGGAGCTTATAGATAATAGACACCGTATCCGTGTGGCTTGAATCAAAATAAAACTATGTACAGCACGTTTTCACTAGGGAATCACTAATAAAAAACCAAAAACCGTTTAAAAACTACATATAAATTTACAATAACTCCTCTATGTATCTATTCAAGCCAAACTAATTTGATTTTGATTCAAAAGAACGCTTACAATGCTGCTGGTGAGTTCAGTAACTATATAAAAATTATGGAAATGTGCCTTTTGTATTTTTGAATTTAATTAAAGTTCGCATCCGTGATGACTTTGTTTTTTTTACTGGCAATTATATCGATATGTTATTTATGAGTTATGACATACATAAAAGAGAGAAAGAGTGAGATCGTTGTTCCCAGCTAATACCTATTGTTTATTGCGCTGAGTTATGAGATATTCCAGCTAAACATCTTTCATCTATTGTTTATGTATTGAATCAGATTGTTGCTCTCATCAGATGACATCCACTTTAGAATGATTTACACAAATGTCTTTCAGAAAGGTCGTTGTCGGCATTTTGCAAGGTCACTTTATTTCTAGCCTCTAGGGTATTTAGAAATTTAGGACAAAGGACACACACTGTCAACAGGTAGAGAGTGTTCCTCTTGACCCGCAGTTTAGATATTACCTGTTTCGATGGTACATTGACAATCAAATTTGTATTAACAGAATGGAAACTGTGTTGGTTTTGAAAATTGAAAATGCACGCCATAAATCAAACTGTTTACTCCCATACACATGTGTCGTCGATACTGGTGACATGCAAGCAGGAAGTGCACTATTTGTATGATGTTCTTCAAAGGAATTCGTTTCGTTCTGTATTTTGTTTATTTTCTTCAAAATTAAGTTTGTTGTATCAAGATCTACGTTTTCTACGACTCTCAATATTCCCACATTGCAGTCGGCTTAAGAGATTTTATTTGCAGAATAATTTCCATTAATTGTTGGACAAACTCCCGAGAACACCAGACGCCTGGGATTCTGTTGCTACCAAATTTACGAACTCTGGCAATTTCCAAACTGCATTGTAGAAAGGATTATAAATATTTGCAAGGGTCAAAAGAGGAAGAATACAAATGACAGAACAAAAAGTAATTTAGAAGAATCATAAACATTTCCAGATACTTTTACAAGCATCATAAAACGGAAAATACAAAATATACCTAAAACAAAAAGTGACTAGAAAGAATCATAAATATTTCTAGATCCTTTTAGAAGTACCAATCATTAAGAAAGGAAAGGGTTATAATATAATTCACACATTTTGCACCAATCTACAGAAAAATGCAACGAAAATAACACCGAAAATTCGTTTTGTTCGTTCAAATATGAAAAACATTTGTCTAGAAATGAAAAATTTGCAGATGTCGTAAACACAGAGCATTTGCAAATAGCGAATGGGTCTGCAAACGTCCTAAGCGTCTGGCAATGGTCTGACAATGATAAAATTGGGTGCTCAGACGATACCTTACAATTTCATTGTCAGATGGCGGTCTGGCAATTAACTGACAATGACTTTTCTGCAAATATTAGTAGACAAAACTGCCAGTTCACTCGGTTGGCAGACATTTGGAACAATTTTTTCATTTGTAGACCTGACAATATTGTGCAATCGTCTGCACACCAGTCCCGAGTATCATATCAGCTTTTGTTCTGAGTAAATATTGAAACATACGTGCATCAATATTTACACGAAAAACGTAGTTCAATATTTCAAAATATTGTTTGTTTTTAAACACCTGTATTTTTCCAACCAGTGAAAAATTTCAAGATCTGTCTTGACGGTATAGGTGTTTTGGATATTACCTTTTAGCTGAGCTAGTGATCTCAGATGTATTGTGCTCCGTCTTATCATTGTTTGGCCAACAGTAAATTATTTTATGCAAATTTTCCCAAACAACTCTGGGAATTCTTTAAATAAAATATAACTGAGATGTTTATTCAAAAACCTCCTCCGACGTTTTTGTCGAGGAAATTCTGTTCTTTCAAATGCATTCAGTTTCAATTCAATCGATTCAGTAATAATTTATCAGTCAGAAAAACAAAATGACATTTTTTGCACTTTTGCTCGATTTCCTCTTAAGTGTCACATTTGGACGGCGCTATAATTTATTAAATATGGCGCCACTATCGGTTTTGCTACATTCTGCACAAGTATTACTTACAATATAATAAATATGATTCGGTTATGTTGTAGGCTTAACCGCATAAAATGTATGGCATGTGTTTAGGTATTTTTTTTATTCGGAAACGACCTTGTTCCTTTTGTAGTCTTGTTAAATATAAAGAAACACCTCGTACTAAGGTGATTCTGTAATTGACGTCCATTGGCCGGCATTAGCCAGTCGGAATATTCAGTGCGATTGGTATTTGTCTTACTACCTTCGGTTGCTTTACTTTCGGCTTGGAACCGACAGCTTGGAGCCGTACGTCTGCCTTGTGAGCTGCATCGGAGACTGTATACGTCGCTTCGCAATTCAGTATAGAATTGCAAGCGTCTTCCATTCGATACCAATATTAATCCACTCAAACGAATGATTGAGATAAGCTAGGTCTAATATTCTTATGGAAGTGTTGCCCAAACTAGAAGTAAATTGAATTTGGTTAGTATAAGTATAACCCATTCCCATTGTGCTCTAACCTTAAAAAACTGCTGGTGCTGGTGCAATAGCATAAAATTAAAACAAAACGAAACAAAAATATATTCCAACATGCAATTATGAGTTCTTATTGTGATGTGTCTTCTATTTTCAAGCGCCAATCTAAAATATCTACAGTAATAGAAGTGAAAATGTCATGTAAACTCGTTTGACAACCCTCATCTTAGCAGAGAAATGCAGTTCATCCCCAGTTTTTACATTTCAATTAACCATCTAATGTTATCTTAACAAACGCATTGCATATATGAGACAATTAAAACAATTTATTCGTCCCGACGCGTATTATAGGGGCAGTATTATGTATTCAATAAAATTTATACCTTTTAGAAAGTGCATGTTAGAAATGCATTTACATTTTTTTTTATGGGTAGGTATCTTTTTATTTAAACAAGAAAATAAATATAAAAGAGAATCACTTGATAATAACGTCATTACTACGAGTAGCGTCATATAGGTTGGCTACCACCATATAGCAAAATGGTTGTTTGCCGATGTTTATGCTTATAGTACTAGGGGTATCCACTTGGGTTTGTTTTCTAAAACGGATTTTTAACTACAATAATTACACTTAACGAGTTGCAAACTCCAAAGTACTGAATACTCGACAAGAAATTTGTTATTAGATTAGATGAAAAAAAAACGGTCAATGTGGTCAATCCAGGCCAATGAAAATTCAGACAAATCGCCTCAGCCAACTGTAAGCCTTATGAAAAGTGTTTTTCAATAAGAAAGGGTCGATGTTGAAATAGTATGAGACAAGCTAAGTGCGAGGTATCAACAAAATGCATTTTTTACAAAGGCTCTTATACGGAATATAACATCATTGAAATGTCTCACGCGGCTCCGCACGGTGGCACGGATCCGGGTGGTCCCATTTTTAATGGCTGTGCCGCATCAATCCGGCTGAATTTGAGCGGTGCCAATGTTTATGTTGGCATTGCCTTTAACGGTCGATTGGTCGATTGCGGCTTAATAGCATAACCCTGCGACTTCAGGAAACCTCACAAGAAAAAGTCTAGCGAGGTCAAATCGCAAGATCTTGGTGGGCGATTAACACTCCTTGCGAGAGATAACCATACCCACAAATGGTTTATAAAAAGGGTGTTATTTTGTGGATGCATTGCCACCTGGTGAACCTAGTGTTGGTAGGCCTTGTCCGTTTGCTTGTTATTGTAGCCATTCATCCAAAAATAAGCTTCGAATAAGATGATTTTTCTGCCAAATTTGGGTCCTCTTCGAAACGCTCCGAAGCCCAAAGTCAGCGAACAAACGTCGCGTCCTTGTCTTTATAGTCATTAACTTTGGGTTTAGGCTCAAGTTCCGACGCAAAATTCGCCCAGTAAAAGTCTGCGAATTCTCTTGTATAGACGTTCACGAACTGCGATGTTCTCAATCGATATGGCTTTCTATTGACGTACGGATGTTTGCTGATTGTTTACCGAACCGGTTGTTTTGAATTGGGCCGCCAAACGTTGGAGAGTCGACTTTGAAGGGCCGCTTCTATCGTAAAATGGGCGCAACGCTCAAAACTTTTGCATCGAAGAACAATCATTTGTTATTTTGAATAAAGTTTAATAAATTTAAATAAATAAAATTTGCTCATTCGTGCAACTTGCCATGGTGACTTGTAGTTGCAACCAGTGACTGAATGATCAAGACAAGTCTAGACAGATGCAACCAAAACAACATGGCCGCCACAGACTATCACCATCGAGCCGGCACAATTGAAAAATGCCTTTAGTTTTCCTTTGGGCAAAAAGGAAGTTTTGGACATTAATTCATGGCACCATTTATTATGTCTCACAGTTACAGTTACAGTTAAACTTTTCACTTTTATGTACCTATGTATTCATATTCAACCATTTTATTCTCAAATGAAGTGACACGTTTGTCCCTTACATTGCTCATGTGGATATTCGCACTTCTTTTTGCCGCCTTTGGCCCAACTTGTCAAAGTCTTTTCCAAGAATTCATCGTCTATTATAATTGAAAATCTGTTCGCCTCCTATACGAGGTCCGCGGTTTGCACACCAAATTCATTGTCAGTTTTTAACTCGGGCTCTCTACTTCTTCTACTACATCTGAAGCGCGTTGTAAATATTTATTTGAAGTTCATTCGAGAGTTCATTTAATTTATCTAATTTATCCCGAAATCGTAATGAATATTGAAGAAGGCGGGCTACGGAAAAAGGTTGCTTTTAGGATTTTTTGTTTTGCGAAATTTCATGGAAGTCCTTTGACAACGAAAAAGGCAGGCGAAACGTTTGAAGGATGTTTTGTTGTTTTACATAATGTGAGTTCAACATGTGAAGGCCACATAGTGTTGAGATAGATGTGCGGTTACTGAGTAAAAAAAATAAATGCACTCAATGAACCTATGAAAAGAGTCAAAAACGTTTTGGGCGAATTTTTCACGTGGGAAAAAATAACGAATCCACTCTGTTCATGTGAAATTATGTTTTCGCGACTGGATATTTTGCGATACATTAAAATAGGTCTTCCTGGTGGATCCGATTCCGAACACTTCAGTTCAAGTATTGTTGAATTCTTTAAACTGCATTTTGTAATAGATTATATTTGCTGGCATTCTCCAACTTACAAAATCCTCACCGCTGTCGCCCAGTTGTCTGCTAACCACAATTACTGCTATAGCCGTGGTGCGTTCATAAAATGATTCGCGTTCATTTCTATTTATGTTGCAAGTAAATCAATCACAGAGTATACCACAAACTGGGATTTTTTTTTTCTCAATCGAATCGAATAATCATTTGTGTGGGTTACACAAATCATTTTGTTTATTCGTTGAAACGAAATAGTTGTCACTTCTCGATCACCTCATTGATTTATTTTTCCCCACTTAATTTGGTGCAGTGATTTTCTTTTCCATTTAAAATGAGTTGTCTTGAAGCATGCATCCCATCGATGCATATAGGCTGACCCCCTACTGCTGAGATTTTATGTTTCCCCCTGTCAATGTGTTTTTCTGTGCGTGTGACTTGTTCCCTTTTTTGTCAAAGAATAGACAAAAAAAAAAAAAAAAACAAAATATATATTTTTTTTAGGCGAAACTAATATTGCATCGGGGGCAAGAGGCATCTAATATCCCTGAAATGTTATCGTCATCTCACACATTTCCTATTAGATTTTCGAAGAATTTGTAAACGAAAAACAATTTAAACGTTTGTCGGAAGTGTTGAACTTCAGGTGTGGCGAAATTGTTGTCGGGACAGTACCTATTTTAAATGAATATTTCCATTACCTGGATTTCATGTCACAGTTTCTGGTTAATCTTTCCTTTTATGTGCAATTTCCTTTTTTTCTGTATTTCCTAATATACATATTAAAAATAGAATTATCTTTTCCGACGGGGAAAAAGAATTTACTTCACTTTCACAGAAGAATAGTAGACACAATGGAAAAAAGAAAGCAACAGACCAACCTGATCGTTTTGCTCGTTCTAGGATTACCTATACTTCCTGTGATGAACTGAACCCACTCTTGTGTATAGTCACGCACCGACACATTATACGAGATCAGATAAGGTATCAATTTCACCGAAAGCACTGATCAAGAGGATCGTTTTGACGTTTTGGGTTACCGATAATGCTACTGTTTGTCGGTAAATTCCTATGTACAATAGATCCTTGATCTGAATTTTTACCTCTCTGAGAAGAGGCATTAATTATTTGTGAGAGGATATATAAATCTTCGTACTGACTCTTGCGCAAACTGAAAGTATACATAATTAAAATGGGTAGCAAGGTTGAAGGTTTTTGTACACCTTCCTATGTGTATGAAAGGTAGGTTTATTAATAGCAAATATTCCGGTAAAAAAAGTGCGAAACTACCTTAATGCATGTTTGATTGCTGCTACTGTACTTAAACGTTTATAGACCCTAAAATCACATCGTAAACTTGTTCAAGTACAGACACGACTGCGTATTTTTTAAGCATTGCGGAAGGCTTTTCTTTTGCAGACTTCTTTTCAAATGGTCGTATACAGAGAAACCTACAGCTGAAGGTTTAATCCAAACTTCCAAAGGCAACAAGTATTATAAGAATTTCCAAATAAAGAAGAACAACAATATTAAAACCATTTACGAGAACATTCATTTAGTGGTTGGATTTTTTGAGGATTTTACCCGACCTAAAAGTTCTTTTGTCCCTCGGAATCAGTTCAGAAAACATTAACTCTGTTCATGAATTTGATAATCTCTCTGGTGGAGATATGGTGCAGTCAGGAGTTTCTGAGCTGTTAAGAGCTAAGATGAATACAAATACAATTGGCCTTACTAATAATCATTTTTAACCTTCAAACCAGATATTTTTAAGATCAGAATAAGTAATTTTATATGGAAAATTTATCCATTGTGGACACTGAATATGAATATTAGTATCGCGCAATATGAATTCAAAGTTACACATTGAAACATAATGAGCTTTAAGAATAATATGATTTGAACAAAATAAATGGGGGCGTTCAAGTATCTAGCTATTGTGTCTCAGTTTTGATTGGGTGAAATCGGTCACACGAACAGCGTTCGCATTTGACGTTTATGGGGGTCGGAATCTTAGTCACAAAATTCCAGGACAATATAACAACAATTAAGGTTGGTTATAGTCAGCGTATTCCTGTCCAGACAAGAACATATAATTATATAGATACGACTTTGTGTTTTTGCTAGTAACAATTTGTAAGCAAAAAGTATTTAGTTGAACCTTATGAATTTAATAATAAAGGATTTTTCAAAAGGGACGCTAAAAAAGTAGAGCGACAGAGACAGCAAACGACGCCGAATTTCTTGCCGCTCTTTTGACATTTCTCTTCAGTAAGGTTTGCCATTTCATGATGGAAAGATATACGAGCCAAAAACGGGTCGAAATTATTAAAATTTACTACCGAAATTCGGAGTCAATGGCCTCAACGTTAAGAGCGCTTTTCATCGAAAAATCATCTTCAGCGATGAGGCTCATTTCTGGCTGAATGGCTTCGTCAATAAACAAAATATGCGGTATTGGCCAGGCAGCAATCCACACGTACTCCATGAGCCATCATTGCATCCCGAAAAAATTACGGTTTGGTGTGGTTTATGGGCCGGCGGCGTCATTGGGCCGTACTTCTTCCGTGATGATCAAGACCGGCACGTTACTGTGAATGGGAATCGCTACCGTTCAATAGTTGGCCCCAATTGGATGATATGGACTTGGAGGACATGTGGTTCTAACCGGACGGTGCCACAAGCCACACAGCGAATGTCACAATCAATCTATTGGAAACCAAGTTTGGAGAACGTGTTATCTCACGAAATGGTCCAGTCGCTTGGCCGCCTCGGTCGTGCGATTTGACGCCGTTAGGCTATTTCCTGTGGGGCTACGTCAAGTCTATGGTCTATGCCAACAAGCCAGGGACGATTGATGAACTTCGTACGAATATCGAACGTGAAATTGCAGCAGAATCGGCCGATTTATGCTTGAAAACCGTCGAAAATTGGGTTCAGCGTCTGGACTTCTGCAAGCGTGCCCGTGGTGGCCATGCAAAAGAAATCGAGTTCCATACATAATGGCATCGAACGTACTTTCACAGGATTAATGAATTTCATTGATATCCAAAACCGTTTTTGTTTTATTTAAGAAAACTTTTGTAGCGCTCTTATTGAAAAACCCTTTATCTATAAAAAAAGCTATCATTCCCTCGTCATTTATCTGATTTTGTATTTACTTTCATGCAACGAAATTCAATTTAAATGCGCTTATGAAATATGCACAGCAGAACAGATTTTGACACATCAATTTAACCCGTATTTTACATTTAACTATTTTTATTGTTTAGTTTTTGCAATTATTGAATCGACTGAAGTACATTACGTTAAAGGTGGTTATCGAACACCAGCGGGCAAATTCTGTTGCGGATTTCCGTAAAATTATTGAGTGGGTGACCATGTTTAGGTACATTTGTAGAAATTTGACGGATGACTATTAATATTACGATAATGGTGCATTAGAAGTGAGAAAAAATATTTCCATATGAATCCGGACGTGAGAGTAGGATACACTCAGAAAAAATGTTAATCGAAGACTTTGTAATCGTAAGCTAAAAGTTCTTACTGCTTTTACTAATCTTTTTGATAACAAGACCTCGTTTTTAAGTTTTCAAGAATCAAATATTCAGCGTAAGAATAATATACTCTCCATAACTATTTTCTTACCTGATTGCCAACATCTTCATTCTTAAATGAAAAATGTTGACATTTGGGCTCATTTTAACCAACGAAAGTTGTTGGCATTGCAATTTTTTTTTCTGTGTGGGCGATGCAAATTATAAAGTCGCAACGACCGAAAAATTTTCCTTCATGTATATGTACACGTACAGTGTACACCAATACTAACAAGGGTATTAAGTTAAATGCGAAGGGAATGTATTTTAGTTTCTTCCTCAAAAGTGAAAATTCAGTAGGTAACCCAAGTTACAAACACAAACTGGGGCAACATTTTTAGGGCACAGAATTGAAATGAAGCTTGTACCCACTAAAAGCCTACTTCAGTAGGACATAATGCTCACGATCTAGAAAATGCCCAGTACATAACGTAAAAATAAATAGCGTAAGCTATTAAAGTCGCCCACCACAAAAAAGCAGGCGCAACAACATCCCCCACAAACTACTTAATATGTTTCTCCTTTATTTTTTATTTGTTTCTGATTTGTTCATCTTTTTGTTTCCGTGGTCGGTGTTGTGATGACAAAACGGGACAGTTTGCAATAATTCTTCTTTCGTTTGAACTATTTTAAACTATTAAAATCTTAGTGAAATATTATGTGGGGACAAAAATAAACGATCATTATCGCTGCTTTCTATCTATCAAGGCCGACAGATACTTAGAAATGTGTGTATAGAGTTATTGACATATTACGTTTGTGGTGTTGATGAAAACAGACTATCCCAAGGTTTAGCTGACAGATGAATGTATTTTACGGTAGCTTATAACGAGACTATAAAGGTGGAAATTATTTATATATGTTTAATATACATTTGGAACCATGGAAAGTATTTCCATTAATTATTGTACCAGCTGATGTACTCAAACGTCCGTGGTACAGAAGCTTAACACGCTACTATATATCTTTTCTAATTTATCATCTTGCAGCGCTATCGGTTGTAGCGTAGCGAATTGCTTATTTTACATATTAGTCAAATCACTAGCCTGCCTTTTGGATAACAAACTTGTAAAGCTCTTCTCAGTTGTTCGACTTTTCAGAAAATATATCTACGCACAAATTTGCATCGAAATATAAACATCTTCTCTCGATAGGAGAAATATATAAAACCGTCAACTTTGAACGTGATCAGCCCACTTCATTGATTTGTTGTTTGTACCTATGACTAGTGAACTTCCAACGAAAGTCTGTACCTATCCATCACTAGTGAATTTCCGACGAAAGCCTGACCATACCTAACTATACGTGCGTATAAAACATAACATAAGCCTCAAAACGATAGGTGAAATTAAAATACAATAGTTGCGTACATTACTCCTCGAATCCGGTTGTACAAACAGCCGCCGAACCTCTAGCAATGACCTTCACATGAGTCGACTGGTGATAAAGTGCATTAAGCCGGCGAAATATTTCTGGCTTCAATTACCGGTTGACGACCCAAGTGATAAGAATGAACAAAATATTCGCGTTTTACTTTGTCACCCCAGTTAAGTTCACTTGCAATCTTCTGTTATGACTTATCACCCTCAAGCGGCGTGTATAGTATATCTATGTCGTAGTTGTATAACAAAGCAAAGTAGGCTACATCACTGAAACCAAATATAATATTGAAGTTTCAACTGAAAGAGCCGACCTTGCTTATTCCCTTTTGGATTTTGAGGATTTTGAACTTGGCATCAGAGAAATAGATCAGAAAGACCTGTGGTTGTGCAAAAGTAAATATCATTTTAACAATCAAATGATTCTCTATTTTATATTTATTCTACGTAATGGTTGATAGAGCTCGATTTTTAACCAAATTGTAGCTCACACATCTTGAATACGTTTGTTTTGAAAGCAAAATTGGCACGTGAAATAATTTTGCACACGAAGCGATCAGGCGGGCTAACTTCTGTCAACAGGGTCCCTATCAATTTCTGTCAACTTCAATCCCAATACAAACTTAACCATTGTAAATTAGCAATTTCGAAACAAACACTTAAACCTGCTCAATAGGCCCAATTATTTTGGCATGATTATGACCATAGATGGTCAACCCCATCCGTCATCTCAAATCAAAATAACTTCAAGCCATACAATGGCAGGCACGTTTTATTATACGTCGAATAAAACCCATAATCGGCAATCTTTTCTAAAAATTGTACACCGATGCGTTGGGTATATCGTACGAAAGCAATCTTAATGGTCAAACACACATTGCCCGCATCAAGTTTAGCATTTTGTTTATTATTTCACTTCATGACATCACGACAAGACCATATAAAATCATACCGTCAACATAATTCTTCAGGAATTCTGTTTCGGCGCATAAACGTTAAACATCTTAATAACCTGAAATCTGACGCATAAATATATTTGACGAATTTGGCTGCAAATTTTTGCTACGTTGGTATGTGTCAATGTTTATAATAAATGAATGATCCTACGCATTTCAGAGAATTTTTATTTCTTTGGCGGTATAGGGCAAGTGATCAAAAGTCGTCTACGCTCTGGGAAATCAGTTAAAATGTCGGTAGAAAGAAAAATGTGATAAGGACGTGTGCAAGAAAATGAATGACTTTGTTGCACTTCACGACAAACAGAAATTAGGTAGAATAGGATTGGCAAATTTTGCCCCCGTCACACTAGATCACTTTTAAAAACCTATCTGAAAATTATGTCCTCTTGGGTTGAACTCAAAGACTCTTCGGGCCGAAGTCTATAGCTCAGCATGCCCTTTTAGGCTTTGTACATCTTGTACAGCGTTGCCAGACGGTCAAGAGATTCCCCCCACACAAATCTGTAAGACCTCCAGATTTGACTATTTTTTCCAAAATATAAAAACCCAACCATTTGATCACTATTTTTTTAACATGTTTTATCTACCACTGAAGAGCAGGAACTTTTGAATTTAACGCGCAAACTTGTAAGTTTGGCTTTCTGAATGCAAAAGTGTGCGGCAAATAAATACAACGTTGCATTTTGAAAGCATTTTGTAAGAATTTACACAGAATTTACACAACACAGCTTAAATCCGATACAAATATTAAAGGGACTTTTACAAAAAACTCTTTCCTTACGAAACTGCCATCAGCTTCTTTTTGAAAGACTTGTTTTCTAAACAAAAATAGTCCAAGGATATAAGAAGAAATAATATTCACTGGCAAATGTAGCTTTTGAGGATCGATCGATTATTTAACAGCATTTTAAAATAAAAAAACATTTATTTCATCCTATTCGCATGCTAAACGTTGAATCATTTGGTTGTAGACAGAACAGAACGACGAATCTCTACATTACTTCATTCCTAAGTTTAAGTTAAGGACTATTCATATGAAAGCGAATTGCGAACTGCGAACAAGCCAATATTCGTAGCTTCTGCGATCTCGTTCACATGAAAATTTGTTTTAGTACCAGATACCCGCGATTCAGTTTGATTTTTAAAGGTTTAGTTCAAACGAATTCATTCATCATTGGTTTGTGGATCGCATTTTATTAATTTTTACGATAAATAAGGAGGAATCACTAAATTTTGTTATATATTTATTAATTAAATATTAATTTACCAATAATTTATTAATTTATAAAAAATGTTTTTAGTTTAATATTATCGCAACTGTTTTATGTGGATTGTGAAAAAGTGTGACAGTTCGCGGCAGGAATTTTCAATTCGCTGGAAAATTGCTGTAATTGTAAATTTCGCTATTTTAGTCAGTTAATAATAAGTTTTTTTTAGATTATAATGTTCGATTAATTAACCATAATGCATTTTTGGTAGAACAAATAGCAAATTTCAAATACATTTAAATTGATTTTTTAATCTGTTCGGTATTCGCAATTTGCGCTTATAGCCCTTTACTCAGCTCGTTTTGATATTATGTCTTCTAGAAAATTCAATTATTGTATATATGTAGCCTTATTTATAAATGTAGCATAGAGTCTGCTCATATTATTTACGCACCGTCTAAAATGCCCTTACGCAGGAAAATGTGATTTATAAAGATTTTTCGAACGTAAGCAACGTTACTTTAGGGCTGCGTAAGTTAAACGCGAAAATTTGCGTTTAGAGCTTGCGTTGAGCTTACATAAATATGTATTTGTATCAAATGTCATTTGGTCGTTTTGTTGCTTCTGGGATTGTTTTAATATATATGTCTACCTATGGCCAGGTAGACACATAGATATACGAGTATGATTGCATTTTGATATTACAGCAGTCCCTCCGAAGACATTTCGGAATTTTGCCAGATAATTTTACTTTTTACTGTGTCAAATAATTTCACTTATGAAGCTAATCACAGCTGATGTCGGTTTCGGAGAAAAAAAGTAATAGATTTCTGTATTTTCTGTAATAAATTATCGAAATTCTTACCTCTTTAGACACAAACCTCTTTTAGTAAAGTTCCCGTGGAAAAATGTTTATAAATAACAATTTCAGCAAAGAAACGTAGAGGCTGCGAATCTAATAAATACGGCTGAATATGTATATTTTAATGTGATATGCTTACTTTAAGCTTGTTCATAAAAACGGTTACAGTTCTTAATAAATGAAAATAAGTGCAGATTTCACTCAGTGGAGAAAAGGGGGATTTTTTTTTCGAATTTATGTGAAAACTAAAGCCCGATAAAAAAGGGAAAAACTGTCTTCAAAGCCGTCTCAAAACGCAGAAAAGATTTCCCATCTGACTCTGTTACCAACGGTTTGTGGCGGTCTTAAAGAAGCCATTCCGTAAAGTTAGCGTTCCCAAAAACACGGAACACATTTTCCTTCGTTGCCCACGGCACGAGACTACAATATTCGAAGTCCAGGAAAAGGTTGCCCAATCAGTGATGTATAAGATCAAGCCTACTCTTTTGACATATTACAATAAGAAATCTGATGTGTAGTTACATTCACACTATTGGCCAAAAAACCCACTCCTTTTAGATGACAAGGCTTTATGATCTAACTTCCCCGCAGCCTGTTAACCATCGAAACGAAGTTACATATTTTTTTCAACCTCTTATGACTTGCTCAGAACTTATTTTTTGTTATATAATTAAATAGATTTTCAGTAGAGGGTGCAATATCGAGAACCCCTATATGAGAGATACCATCATAGGGGTGCTGGTACACATCAGAAACAGGTGAGAATCACTGTCCCACTCTGAACACAAATGCGTCGTTTGTTGAAGGGCGTATTTCGTCTATAATAAGTGATGACGTAAGTACCGGCTACAAGATGAGGTCCTTAATGCGGTATGTTTGTAGTAAATAAACTTGCAAACTATGAACTCATTGCGGTTACCTCCCCAAACCAACGATATGTCCACGTGTAATAACCCACACACACTCCGAAACGCAACAAGTAATCAATAGGGCAATTTCAGGACGGGGAAATCCAAGAGGTGAAATGCCTGAAATTGTTTTCTTTCGTGTAACGTCTGCCTACCAGCAGCAGCCGAACTCCTTTTGCGCACAGCAGTTGCAAAAGAAATTATACAAAAATGGCACCTGTATTTAAAAACAAAACAGCATGCGCGTTCGAGGATCGCCATTCGGCAGATGTTCACTTTATTATTTTACCAGGTCATTATAATCGCTATGGAGATATGGATGGAAAGATGTTCTCTCTCTGTTTGCCGTGCTGGGTGTTGTTTTTTGTATGCAAAAACTATTTTTTTTTGTGCAAATTGCACAAAAGCCGCTTACACGGGTCACAACTCGTAACATGAAAATTGCAAACAATGGAGGGTAAGATTTTTAGTATATTTTTTACCTGAATAGATTTTTTGTTTCCCAAAAACAATTGCAAACTAACGATGCATCATAATTCAGAGGATTTGTTTTTTTTTTTTCGCCCGATAAATAGGTGTGAAATGGGATCGTAGATACCTATGTGTATCTGGATAGAATTTCTTGCATTATCTATAGATATGGTTGCCAGATCGGTAGGTTTCAGAAAAAATTTCGATAAATTGAGAACAAATCGGAAGAATCCGAAAGACCTCATAACTTTTATAAAATGAATGCAATCTGTTCATGCGCAACATTATTTAATATTGAAATTCATGTTTAGTAACTTGCAGTTGATATTTTTTGTGAGCAAAATTGAAACCGTTCTTCTTCGAGCAAACTCTCAATGTGTCAGTTCAAAAACAAAATGAGTAATGCCAAGTCCATTGTATAGTTACATTAGGCGCTGATTACATTTCTTCGTAATGAAACTTTTTTTTTTAAATGTTCGTAAGAAAATTGAAATTAAATATTGGAAATTCGTAAGATTACATAAAATGTTCGGGAGACCGGGAGATTAGTAAAGAACCCGGGAGACTCTCGGAATATAGGGAGCACTGGCAACCCTACCTTTAGATTGTAATTTGAAACTGTATGTGTCGACCGAAATGGGAAGGGTGTTTCCAATATTGAGGTGTGTTTAGGACAAATGCAACATACGTTTGATGGGTAGGTAGGTGTTATTTCAAATAGGTCCAGCTGACGCTACATACTGATTAAGGGCCACAATTAGTGCTGCGCTCGCTACAGCATTGGCTACATTTTTCTATAGGTGTTCTATAGGCGAGGTGGGTGTCAAGGCCTGCAGAGACTTTGTCTTTGGTTTTATATCCACCTAGTAATAATTATAGCAGATTTGATGCACTGAATCGATCGTTTAAATTGAGGTGACTACATTTTGTGTACGCCTACAACATCAACAGACAAAATATTGAAGCATTGGTAGCTCTATTCGGCGAAGTTAGCTGCTCGACATTGAGCAACTTACATTACATTACCTTACATAAGCTTTTTCTAAAAATGTTGTATATAAAATTTGGCTTAAGGCTAGGTAAGAAGTGGTGGTGAATAATAAATATTAAAATGCGATGGCTCAACAACAGGAGCCCAACAATGTTTGTTTTCTTAAATCTATTTTACATAAATTGTGGCTGTCTTCTCGGATTCATACTCGTAATATGCATCGTTGTCTGGGTTGACCTCAGGGTGTTCAAGTCCGGGTGTTGATAGCATTGAGCAACTTACTTGATCTGATGATCCTTATAAACGGTGTCTGCGAGTCACCCCAGCAATTCAACAAAGGGCTTTTATATAGGCAGTTTGTGTTCGCTAGTACGCATTCGGTCAATACCCAAAACTAATTAATCATTTCAGTGCGAGTCCATCAAAATGCCGAGTATATTTCACAGGCATTTTTGGTGACGACCATCACTTATGAGCCGTATGCAATGCTACATTCAACCCAGCCGAAAGAATATTTGTCGTTGATCAAAAGTTTGGTTAGTTGTTTTCATATTTTATTAGATAGGTAGGTAAAGTTCCGAGAAGGAATGCTAGATAAAAGAAACGATTCGTAAAATAAAGGCATAGTATTGAATAAAGTTCGCTTGGGTTATTCATTTGATATGGCAGTATTATATCGAATAAAAATGTGAGTCTGTATAAGTTGAAGCAACCAGTAACAGACAATTGTCGCAAGTTCTGGTAAAAGAGTCAAAAGCGGCTACTGTGCTATTCTATAAGCTCCTACACTTAATAATATTTTTGATTATGAGAGTTTTTTGATCTGTTATAGGGCATCCTTTTTGTCTGGAATAGAATAGTGACGCTGGTTTAAGGTGTCCATGATTGAAAGTAGGGTTCGGGTTTGTGAAAGATCGATATCTTTACAATAGGTACATATGTTAGAATTCATGGGATTTGATTTTGAATTTGCATTCGTAGTTAAAAACTGAATATCCCGATAGACGTGTGTGGGTCTGCAAATGAAGTGACAGTTTCTGATTGTGTAAGCTCCAAGTTGAAGGGATTATTTCAAGTTGCATATTCAACATTGTTGAAAAAAAGAAGCAGTGGGTAATATTTTCTAAAAAAAAGGTCAAAATCCCTGGTACAGTTTTGGGGTAAACTAAAGAAAACTGAATTTAAAAAAAAAATACTTTTTTCAAAAATCCAAAAATTCAATTGTACGATACTTATAGAAAAGCTAAGTTTGCTATTAAGTTGGAAATGACCATAATACCGTTAATATGAATTTTTTTACAATCTTTAGGTCCGTTTTCGATACAGGTACATATCTAAATGATGGGTCCAAATTTTAAAAGTACCGTTATTAGATTTTTTAGACAAAAACTGGGTATGCAGTCATGGTTACCTCATCTAATAAGCTCAAATAATAATTTTGATTGAAATCATTAGAGCCGTTTTCGAACAAATCAAACTGGTATGAACATTTTATGTGGGAAGTAGGTACCATTTAATTGAGGTTACCTTGCAAAAAATACCGCCCCGAACTGTAAGCCCACAAACTCCAAATCCGAAGTTTGAACCCAATCCGGTCAGCCGTGTAGACTGTCGGCCTCGGGACAGACGGCCAGAATTTCGAGACCCACTTTTTTGAGTTCCTCTATCATCGTAATGTCAGAATTGATTAATATCTCGAGTTCCAAATTTTGTACGAATGTAATGTCTTTCTCTTATACATATATATTTACTATACAAAAGTACTCGAGGAAGTTAAAAAAAAGATGAAAAACACCTGACAAGAGCATCCAAAGTTCGAAATTTATAATCAATAATCTGTCCTTCCTAGAACCAGAGTTGTGAGATAAAATATCAGTCAAAATAGCAGTTCATGTGGAAATGAAAATTCAAGAACAATCCCGTATAATTGCGCTCAACAGGAATAGTTCAATTACCTAATAGATCTTATTTCCTCAAGCCACAGCAACGTATATGTTTGTACTTTTTACATAAATTCCCCCCGTGGTTAAACGTTTTTTTTTTAAATTCGCCCCATTACCTTTTTCTGTCCCTAACAGACCCACACGTGACCGTAAAAAGTATTGTAAATAAGATAAATCCCCTGTTACAATGTTACAAAACCAGTTTTAAATATTCTCTTTTTGTTATTCAATATGCGAAAACGTGCAGAGGAATTCCAAAATTCCACGGAATGTACATTTACAATCCGTCACAAAGATGTAGCCGATGCCTTTTGAATGTGTTTCTGCTTACTTCTGACGCGGTGATGTACATATCACAACAACAACAAAAAAAAAAAAAACATTTTCACCTCAGTGCGTCTATTTTCACAAATGCCCTTTAAAATATTACTAGGCGAAGGCAAATAGTTAAGAACCACTTCCACTGACCTATCCACAACATATTCGCTTGAATTTTTTGTTGTTGATGGGAAGATTGCTCAGAGATGCAATACTGTGTGTAATTGGTTTTGTGCCAGGTCTCTGGCAGAATTTCTACCACTGGGCGAACTGTAGTGCCCTTTAAAATGGAAAATTTCTTTAATGAGAATAATAAGCAGAACATATGCTTTTTCCTAGGTCTGTCCCTGCAGTTTAAGTATATATATTTTTTTGAAGATTACCCAGTGGTTTCCCAATTACCCGCATACTTACTTCGGAGGGTTCCTTTGAATTATGTACAGATAGACTAAGAATTTTCCTCAGTGGCTGTTGAGCATAAATGATTGATTATGCCACCATCGCCATGCGGCGATATGTGCATTTATCAACCGACCGCACTGTCCGCATTCAACACCTTTTGGACGAACTATGAATAGGTAAAACAGATAAGACTCGAACTTTATTCTGCCAATAATGTATGCAGTTGTTAGTCATTATCATTAGGTATACTTCAGCGGGCTTAGTCAGTTGATTGATACGCTATTTATACAGGAAACTTCTAAAAAGTGTTTCACACATTTAAACTGCCTAGTTCCTCTTTTTCCCACAATTATTTAGATAGTGGTAATGCGTACATGTGAACGGCTTACTCTTTATCGCAAGAGACATTATGAAATCATAGTCATGAGGTACATAAATACGTCGGAGCTTTGTCGACAAAAAAAAGCCTAAAATACTCGCGTGTCGAATAGATTCCTGAATACGCCTCCCTCCTTGAATCAATTAATAGTCTAGGGGCTGTGTGTCTTTCGTCCATCGAATGTATCAAACAAAACATTTAAGCAGACTGCTCGGTTGTTAGGGTTGGGAACAGGACCAAAACGGTTCATGGGAATAAACAACAAAGAACCAATGTATAATTGGTTTTTGGATTCATTTATCCGGGTATCGAGGGGATGACATTGAATCGATCTTAATTAAATCGTGGCAACATGATTGGGGTGAACAGCTCAAGATATGTGCGTATACCGGTGGACGAGAGTTTGGCGCTATTGTTCACACTTGCCACGGAAGTTGTCAATGTCATAAGGATTCCCGATAAAAATCGGAGAGGAAATGCATTTATTGGGTTGCTTTTCATGGCTGATCGGGTGAGTAACTTACTGTAGAACCAGCAGACGAATAAGTTATGAAAGAACTACCAACGGCCAATAGTTGATATTTTTGTCATAGCACACTTTATTGTACAGCAAGAGTGACACACTAATGTTGAAGAGGGTCGAACTTGTACGGAAATGTAGCATAGTAAATGTTCTGTCCGATTCGCTGGTGTCTGGTTTCGTTTCTAGTTGACAGTGCAAGAACCTAATCACAGATGGATAGCTTCGTTCTTCCTGGATCGGTATATGGAAGTAAAGTCGCGATATGCCTTAAATCTGTGATATTTTTGATGGCCTTGATGGAAACAGGAATAAGTTCTGGTTCGAAGACGAATTATTTTTAAAAGTTCAAGCAAGGTCATGCTGGCATTTGGATAGACATCAATCTCCGGACATAAGCAAAGCTCATTAGAAAGAAAAATTCATCTGAAAATCTTAAAATTCTTGTGGAGTACACATTTCGTTTTCCACAAGAAAGAAACCCTCTTTGATGAATGGATACAAATATTTTATCAAAATGATTTCTCTTTCAAGATTGATTTAAAATCAACAATCGATGTAGTCATTGAAAGAAATCCCTTTTTCGCACATACCGAAAACATTTCAGTTGCAATGCTTTTCGATAAAAGGTCTTACATAGAGGAGCTTGCATTAAAACGAATCATTAAATCAAGAAATAACGAATCGAATATTCAAGCCCCGAAAATTAAATTTAATGGTTCTAACTACGTAGAAATGAATGTCAGATAACTCCTCCGCACATCGTAAAAGATTTGTCTGATGAAGAAATTTCATTGCTTGTAAATGGAACAGAGCACAGAATACCAGATTTACCGTGTCATACAAAAACTGTCGAAAGGTGCATAAGAACTGTGACTGAAGCTTGTCATTTCGTCGTTGGAGAAAAGTCAAGAGATGGAGTTATTCAAAACATATCTCAATGTAGAAATCGGATGCCATCTTTTAATCATACGAAAGCCAATTGTCAATGTAAAATTTGTATTTTATGTTCTGAAGCCTCAATAGCTTCCTCTAAATTAATATTGTTTGATTCTACGCCATTGAAGCCTTATTATTTGTATTAACTCCCAAATAATATTTTTTATGTACCTATATATTATTAAATAATAATATTTGGAATAAATAGAAAAATGAACAGATATATTAAAGCGCTTTAGTTACAGTTTTGTATGACTCTTGAATAAATGTTTGAATTTTTAATTTGAATACGCAGCTTTTAATACCCCTTTCGATGAATATTCAAAAAAAAAGTTCTCTCGTACAGCGGTGGGACACACTATAAGCAACCCTTTTAAAAGCAGCAAATTGTTCAGTGTTGGGACTCAAAAATGCCATCCTATGCATTACAAAGATTCCCGCTTTTTTTTTCTCAGTCCACCTTCAGTCTTGCACCAAAACTTGGTGGTGGTGAAGTAGAGTTCATGACTTTGTAAGATGGTGTATCCGGAGCTCTATAGTTAGAGCCATACAAGCCCACGGTAGTCAGCCATAAGACGTGACCAGGTAGAATCAGGTAGTCGAATTTCCACTACTTTCTGATACTTAATTAATGTGAAAACTTTTTTTAGTACCAGATACCCGCGATTCAGTTTGATTTGTAAAGGTTAAGTTCAAACGAATTCATTCATCGTTGGTTTGTGGATCGCGGCTATTTAATGTGGATTCTGAATAAAATGTGACAGTTATCACGGCAAGAATTTTCAATTCGCGGGAAAATTGCTGTAGTTTTAAATTTCGCTATTGAAAACAATTAATAATACATTTTTTTAAGATTATTATGTTCGATTAATTTACTAAAGGGTCCGCCATCTAACTTTTTTTTTTCAACTAGTGCTTATTTCGCGAATGGTAACACTTAGCTCATGTCTGATTTGACAGATAATTAGTTTTATCCTTCCGCTGAACGAATATGGTTGTTTATACGCTTGAACAACGCCCATCCAATGCGTTTTCGCTTCGCTAAGTGGGCCTGCGATCGACTTAGAGAAGATGCCGATTTTGCCAAAAAAATCATCTTTTCAGATGAAGCTCATTTTCATCTTGGCGGGTATGTGAACAAGCAAAATTGTCGCATTTGGGGCACAGAAAACCCGCACGCATACATTGAAAAGCCGATATACCCAAAACGAGTCACTGTTTGGTGCGGAATTTGGTCCAGAGGCATAAAAGGGTGGCCGTTACAGTCAATGGCGATCGTTATCGGGCCATGTTGAACGAATTTTTGTTCACAAAAATTGAAGAGGAGGATATTGGCAACATTTGGTTTCAACAGCCGAAGCTACACTCGATGTTTTACGCCCTGTTTTTGAAGATCGCATTATCAGCCGCAGAGCTGATGTCGTTTGGCCACCTCGGAGCTGCGATTTGACACCGTTGGACTATTATTTTTGGGGTGCCGTAAAAGATAAGTGTTACGCCGATAAGCCAGAGACAATGGACAATATTCGTGAAGCCATTGGTGAAATACAGATGCACACAATCGATAATGTGCTTAAAAATTGGACCGATCGTGTAGGCTACTGCATGGCCAGTCGAGGCAGCCATTTGAATGAAATTATTTTCCATTATTAACCGGAAGGATTGTACTTTCAAATAAAAAAAGAAATTTGAGAAAATATTCAGTAGTTTTTTTTTATAGCATTTTCAAAAAAAAAAAAGTTATTTGGCGGACCCTGTACAATGCTTTTTTGTTAGAACAAATAACAATTTCCAATTCGTAAATACAATTAAACTGATTTCTTCGCAATTCGCGTTCATGTGAATAGTCCTTGACATATTTTTCTTTATGGATTATATCCATTGTCATCTGCCACTGAACATTTTCAGTCCCCTACAATCATGCAAGTACATAATATCCGTCAAAGTCGCCGATATGTAGATCCATTAGAGCACACAAACGAGTGTCTGCGGCATCATTCATCTCCCAAACAATACTTCTCACATGTTCTTTTACCATTAGGGCGAAAGACCTTGATTCCAATAATAGCCACCTGTCGAACAACTATATAATTGCCTTAAATTGCCATCGATAACAGTCAATACGATGTTCGAGACAATTAGACCAAACCTATGTCTAGCTCTAGTACAATTTTACATAACTATTTCTTATTGCAACGAACATGATTAATTGTCAGAAATTAAATGCCCGAAATTCAACAGCTAAACGACTAACTCCTACTCTTGTTTTTTTTCTCTCTTTTTTTTTTTTTTTTCTTTTAGCCAACATGGATGCAACATTTATCAACTTTGTCCAGAGGTACGTATACCATACGTAGTAACAAATGTTAAAACATGTTTGCATTACACTTCTAGACTACATAATGACCCGTATAATAACTGATTCGGATAAATGTTCCAAATTGATTACTTTTGGTTATCTTTCGGGCGGTTCACCCCAGTTTAATGTTACGCAAAAAGAAAAAAGGAACACTGTGCGCCTTAAATTGTTCGTTTTCCTGAAAATTTGTTTCGGATTATGGATGACGTGTTTACCGCATCGAATCAGAAGGCAGACGCCAGATGCCGCAGGGCCATACATTCAACCACACACGGGTGCATAAATGCATTTTCAGTATACGTGTCGATTGAAGGCATAAATTGCTTCACATTTGGACTAGAACTTCTGTCAAACTTTTGTTCGTGTGAGGGAGAGGTCTGGAAGTTTTGCTGAGTTGTTCCCGGTAATATTTGGTCAGACGAACTTTTCATTTTAAAGGTCTGACATTTGATTGAGAGGTGTTACTTGGTGCTCATATTGTTGCGCCCTCTAGTGAGTGGACTCATTAAGCAGAGCGATAATTTCGACTGAATCTTTGGGTGAATTGGGAGCTCAATTTTTAGCCTCAAGGCAGGGTTGCCCAGGAATCGTATAGGCCGGTTTTGATTTAGTAGATATCTTCGTATCTCCTGGGTCGATCGCTGACCTTATTTTACGCTGAAGCATCTTAACGTCTTTTGACATTTTCTCCGGCAAACACATTCTGAAGCATGTATAACAGGGTATTTTTTTAGGCTAGTTTATGGCCTGCGGATGTTTCGCGTATGGAGCTATTTGATGGTCTCGCGATTTAACAGAAGGTCACAAAACTTGATTAGGTCTTTAGCCTTGTGTGTGCGCACATATAAGGTCTTTGTTTCTAAATAGCTTTGTCGTGGATCACAGTAAGATGGATCTTTCAAAAAATCTTTGGTAGGAACGGGCCGTAAGAGTCTACCCTGACGAATGTTACCTATACCTTATACATTGTATACGTAAGGTATCCGTATTATTGAATGATCAACCGCGGTGTGAATCCTCCTTCTGAGAGGTTCATATAAGCCCTTAGTTTGTTCTCACCTAAACAAATTTTTACATTCAAAAAGGGGAACAAAAGACTCTTGGTATAGATTTGGTACAATGCTTCGTTTGGCCCAATTTTGTAGCAATAAAGTCTACACGCAATTTCAAAAGACGCATCTGAAATAACTTCTGTAGTGCTGTCCCTCTTAATGACTATATATCAGTTATAAATGAGTGCCACAGCTGGAGATGGCCACTGTGCCTCTAAGTAATTACTACCAATTATGATCATGACACCTGTAAGTGGTAACTCTATCCCTGATGGTATAAGTAAACAATTATATGAATGACCTGCGAACCCCATATAAAAGCCACCGGGTGGCCATCGAAGAATCCCTACTTTAATGGCTTGCAACCTGTGGCGGTATACCGCTCGGTATACATATTCTATGCCAACAGATAATAATGATTAACTTGAACTCTTGTGCCTCGTTTCCTGCTCAGATGTTAAGTCCTTTGTTGTGTTTAACGATTGTCTTATACTATGGGGAACTGTGTAACTCCTTCTGTAACGGGCGGTGCGGGGTAATGAACTATGCGATGTGACTGTCGCATGCTATCACGTTTTTAAAATAAGAAACAACAGATGTTTTCATTTCGAGTTGCTACTCAGAATCAACAGAAGCTTTATCTATAATGAAGCCGAAGCGACTGGCTTCTCACTTAACGAAACAGACGAAACAACTGCTTCATCGTTTTGTGAGTCTATCACGGAACTGCCCACCTAAATGCAGACAAGAACCACTAATGAATCTATTTTTATTTTTATTTTTGTATGTTTATGTGGGTCCAAGGACGCCCAGATGGAAAAGAAGGGAAAATTGTTACAAACTTTTCCGCAACCTAAATCTATTCGTTGCCTGTACAGCGAACGAAAACAGCTTCATAGGGAAAAACAATTGGTTTCTATGAGCGGACAACGTGTACGCAACCCCTAACAGAATAATGGTCTTCCCGAGGACCACTCAAAACCAATTATACTTTTATTTAAACTGAAATTTTTATACAGCCGAAGATGTTGTTTTGTCGCAGATACATTTTGAAGACTGCGCACCAAGAAAATTTAGTGACCGAAATAAAATACTTGCAAAGCTGCGAGGTATTTTTAAAACTTCGTTTTATTAAGGGAAAATGAAATAGATCGAGGCACGGGATTTTCAAAGTCGAAGTCTATTTCAAATATGCCTCAAGAACTATGAATCTTTTTAATGTAGTCGCTACCCATTTCGAAGTACATATTTATCTTGGCCATCTATTTATGTTGGGTGTTTGAATTTTAATTGACTGTTTCTTTAATTTGACGTGCGTTTCACGATTTGTGACGATAAAATATGTTTTGTCTGCGTGAGTCGAACAAACAAGTCGCAAGTACAAAATGGTTAACAGTTAAATCGTGAAATTAGAAATGATCTTCTCTCTTTAGTCGGTCTGTCAATTCGATGTTAACGAGTTATGTTGGCTACTAATTACGGCTATAACTATGGTGACCATGCGTCCTTTTTTTAGAGGACAGTCCTGTTGTCCTTTCTGATTTTTTACCCAAAGAAAGCAATACATTCTCTTCTTTTTTTAATGTCGTCTTTTTTCATAAAGACCATCTTTCTACCATAACTTATCAAAGACCAAGTCAATTCCATTTATCATGTCTTTTAACCTTTTTTTCACCTTTTTTGACTGTAGGTATTTTTACTCAAAAAAGTCCTTTTTTGTGTGATTAAAAAAAGGGCCAATTTTGGCCAATTTCAGCGCTCTCTGAATGGAAAGAGGGGTAACGAGGGACAAGCTTAAAATAAGGGGAAAAATTAAAAATCTCAGTGATTCGTAAATTATTTAAAAATGAAATTAATACGTACAATTTTCAGTAAGAACAAAAACAAAACAGCCCATCGAACGTTTGCGTAAGTTTTTTTTGTATCCGAACGCATTCCCTCTTTTTGATCTTATATCTATATATGTTTTATATATTTTTTTTTCTACAAAAACAAGTGCAAATTTCACTTAGGTGTAAAAGGGGATTTTTTTTTGCAATTAAGGGGAAAACTAATACTTTTGTTGATAAAAATAAAGTGCATGACGGGGTCGAACGAAACTTTCTCGTTCATCAAAAGTTGGTAGGTAGGTAGGTAATAAAAATCTGAGAACCGATGAATATTGTTAACTAAAATCCACTTTTGGGCTATTCATCTGATACAGCAGTAGGTATAAATCAAATAACAATTTGGTAAGAGAGTTGTAAGCCTACTGTACCATTTTAAAACAAAGCAAATTGTAGCAGGAGTTTCTGTTTTCTGATCTGTTAAGGCATGCTTTTATTTTTGACTGGAATAGATTAGTCCATTATTGGAAGTAGTGTTCGTGGTAGACCGATATCTTAACATATTTATATACATATGTAAGAATTCATGGGATTTGATTTTGAATTTGCATTAATAGTTACAAACTGAATATCCCGATAGACGTGTGTGGGGCTGCAAATGAAGTGACAGTTTCTGATTGTGTAAGCTCCAAGTGGAGGGAATTTTTTTTGAGTTGCATATTCAATATGTTTGAAAAAAAAGAAAGAATATTAGTAATGTTTGCTAAAAAATGTTTATCGTAGCTGTTATTGCGTTTTTATTGAAAGTGGGGCATTGAGATTATCTCAAAAATATGCGAAAATAAATCGAGAAATATAAATAATTAAAAAAAGAATATTTTGAGAAAAGCTAAGTACATGCTCTTATTTAGAATAATGAAATTATCTTTAATATATTGTTTGATCAAAATCGTTAGAGTGCTTTTTGTAAATCTATGCAGACAAAACAGTTACAAATTTTTCAATATTTAGTTTGCAAAGCACTGTGGCTAACTATTTAGCTGATAACTGAGCATTAGACATTGTTCGGGATACAAGCATAAGTTGGTTTTTAAAGTTTTATCTAAATCGAAAATGGTGTTTTCGAGATATGAGCTGTTTCTAAAATTTGCGTTTTCGGTGATTCGAATTGAACATTAAGGACGCAAGAATCTTGAAAACATACATTTTACTCTCACTATGCATTTTGTCAAAATCCTTTTTACTGTTTTGGGGTAAACTAAAGAAAACAACATTTTTACAAAATGCCTTTTTTCAAAAATCCATTCTACGATAATAGAGAGAAAATCTGAGCTTGCTATTAAGTTAGAAATGACCATATTACCTCAGAAATAAATTTTTGTTATAATCGTATGAAGCGTTTTCGAGTACCGATTTTTTTAGCCAAAAAGAGTAACCTCATCTATTTAAGCTCACAGATCAATTTTGATTGAAATAGTTAGAGCCGCTTTCGAACAAATCAAACTGGTTTGAACATTTTGCATTGGAAGTTCCATTAATATTGAGGTTACCTTTCAAAAAAAAAAAAAAACAGCCCACAAACTCCAAATCGGAAGTTTGAACCAAATCCAAGGATGTAGGCCTCGGGACATACGGACAGACAGACACACAGACAGACAGACGGACGGACGGAATTTCGAGACCGAAAATTGATCACAATTGATTAACATCTCGAGTTTGAAATTGTGTACAAATACAATACATACCTATATCTTTCTCTTACTACATAATCGAGAAAGTTTAAAGGGGGAAACAGTCTTTAAAGTCTTGGAAACACTGGCGGTGCTGCCAAATTCTTAACTAACGATGTCTAGCAGGGAAAAGCTTAAGCATTGTTGGTGCGGTTGTCAAAGCTCTCAGCGAACCAAGTTTTGCACAGTTAAGTCAGTCGCTTTTGAAAAATCACTTCTAATGTTGGATTTCCGAAGCTGATGTCTTATTTCAGTTTATGAACCATAGGTGGCTCAGGAGTCATTTCTTTTAGTTACATCCCGTACTTTAGCTGGTGTTCTGTGAATGTTCTGATACTTGAAGTAAAAATACGTGTATTCGAATGCATTTTGAAGCGAAGACTACTCCCCAGCCTTTAATTTGACAAACACCGTATCGAAAGCTGGGTGAGTAAGGAAACAAACCAGTTTCTCAGTTTATTTCTGTATAACTTCAACGTGAAGTCAAGGTTATGTAGGAAATAGTTCTAAATACTTATGTTTGATTTTCCTTCGTCAATGTCAACGTCAACTCTATATAGCCCACTACGTATATGCTGAAACCGGTATTCTTGACTAACTGATAACTCATGTAATCATATCATCCGTGTACTGAATGAAGGCTACAGACAACTTCAAGTACTCTACGTTACTTGTTTGCTCTCGACTTCCAGGGTGTTAAAACGAATCACACGAACACTTGCATAAGATAGAACCATTACTCTCTATAGACGAGGCAAGGCCTAGATAAACCCTAAAAACGTTCGTTATATTTTATCAAGTGAGATAGAAAAAAGAACTGCCGCAGTTCTTGGTAAGCAAAGCAGACTTCCTCAATAGTTCCATTCATTGATCAAATTTCAAGGAAACGGAAGTCACATATTGAACAATCAAATCGTGAGCGCTCTAAATTTCAATCAAATTTCATAAAATCATTTTCTCAAGAATAAGGCAATTCGCCATCATTACAAAAAAATGTATATCAGCCGATATTCCACAAATCGCACCGATTTCGTGTAAACAAGTTTATCTGTGCGAGCCAATAATTTAATAGCCAAATGCCACTAAAAATTATATTATCAGCGTCCACATATATGTTTAAAATATTTCGCAAAAAGAAACAAACTAAGCCGGTAGTAAACTATTTTCATGGCTGAATTTTTCAAATGTGTAAGTGTTTAAACTTATCACAGCGAAGAAGCTCTTATCAAAGGATTTTTTCATTTCGAATATTTACGGAAGCACATGAGGCCTTGCAACAATCTAACTTAAATAGTATAGGGTCCTTATCACTCAAGTTGATAGTAAATGTTATTTTGCAAACAAAAGCAAAACAAAAAGCGAAGATAGATATTTCTATGCAACGTGTGGTTGTCGCTTAGTTGAAGGTGTTGCTAAAAAAAGGTAATAGACGTGTGGTATCATTGGCCTTCAACTGAGGTACTCAATTTTAGTAATAGATAGAAGAGCTATATGATGTGGCTATTGTACATGTACTCTTTGTATTCGGTTACTAAAAGAGTGTCAAGACAGAAGGCCTTTATTTGCGCAGTATTTTTGCCAAAATAAATGCGCACTAGCTATATCGGTACGAATAGTTACCGGAATGAGGTGATTTTTTTTTTTTTGTGAAAATTTGATTAGATTGGCTCTCCCTCTACGCCTCAACTCTGCCGAACTATTCTTCAAATAGCCGGCGCAATATAGTTTCGTTCGATTAATTTAGTTATTCTCCTGATGTTTAACGTTATTGCGTATTGAGACGTTGCGTAGGCTAATCAGTCAATGCTTTTTCGTGAAAGTGGCGGCCATGTTTTGGTGGGTCTAAGTGAGCACACTTGGTGTAAAAAGACAGATACTCCAAAGGAAATCTAACTCATCATTATTTCCTATGTCTCATCACTATTCTCTAAGGTCTAATTTGTAGGATATTTAAGTACGGATTCTCCTTAAAATTCAACCCTTAGGCACCGACAGGGGACAGTACCAGTAGCATTAACCCAATGGGACTTGATTCAACCATCACTTCCAGTGCCCATACCTTCTGTCTGATTGTACGGATTCTATGTCACGCCTTGAAATCAAATTTGCGGACTAGAGCAATCCGTGGACCCCTCTGTTCGGAGAATTATATGCAACTCACCGAGTCACTCCAGCAACGCAATAAAAAAAATCGAAAAACAAAATTTACCAGAGATTGCTTTATTTGAGATTTTAATATTCTTCCAAAGACGTTTTTTTATGAAGAACGTTTTACACCAACGCTGGCAACAACTTTTTGGGCGACCGAGATCTTTTCCGATCAATGAAAAAAAAAAAACCTTTACGACTAGGCCTGTTTTTTGAGCTTCTTTCTCAGCAAAGCAAAGTAAAGTTGGATTTTCAGCACGCAATTACAACAACTGCGCTATACTTGACACTTCGAGGCTCGCAATACTTTGAATCCTACTTTACTTTGCTTTGCTGAGATCGAAGCCCAAAAAAACACACCTAGTCTGTTACTTCAATCCAAGTTCGAAGCTAATGGATCTCTATGAGCCATGAGAGTAGGAACTTGATTTTTCTCATGAAAATCATGCCCAGTAAGACAGCTTTTAAGTGAGTAGAAAAGATGAGAGTGGTTTTCAAAAATTCCTTTCGCATGGCCATAAACTTTCGCAACAAATCATCGTTTGAACTTGCTTGTGTTTTTGATTTCACTATACGTCCCTATTTGTCGAAATTTCTTTCTTTTTTTGTTTTTAGATCTCAGCAGGAATTAAATAAAATGCAGCAAAAATGTAATGATAGGCTTGTCAGAAAAGATGGAAAAAACTACTTGAACTGCCAAATTGATGTAGAGCTGTAGCTGATGTAGTACTTTCTATGAAGGCTTAGGTTTTTGCTCCACATTTATAAAAATTTAAGTTCGAAGCATGCTTAAAGGAGATGTGTAAATGGACCCTAAGGCATGTTATCTTTATTGGTTACAACGCCTTACCTGGAGAACTTTAAAGAATATAAAACATTGCAATACTTGAAATATGTCGAGAATGGATTCGACTTTTACAAATTTCAACGACCAAAACGGCATTTTTACATGAAATACAACATTTAAGAAATAAGCTGCTTGTAAAATTGAGTTCTACTACAATTTTATTCCATGTTTACACTTCAACAAACTCCTTTCGCCCTCCTTCCACCAACGATTATAACTTCGTCAGCCAGCCATTGTGCTTTCGAAGTATAATGTTCGCTTGCAACTTAAAGCCACTTAAGTTACACATAACCTTATTAATTTTGATGTACTCAATTTCTTTCTAATACGAAGTAGCCCACGAATATCGACAAACTATTAACCCATCAAGAAGGGTTTTTAACCGTTTTTTTACCAAAACATTGAGCATATTATCAATGGGCACATCTAGTTCAACTATTTGCTGTCAGTTTTATTTTTTTGTTATCGAAAATCACTCAGCATTTCGATTAGATGAAATGGATTGCTAGTATAGATCCATCGGCGGTTATTCCAAATGGCACTTTGACGAATGGATTAGATAAGATTCTGAGTAAGAATAGGCTTAGGGAGTCTTCGGTATCCCATAACATTGTGGCTGTCACTTTGCCCACAATTATGTCCATAATGTGATATTCTGAAGAAGGTATAAGAGTTTGGACTTGCAACTTTCAACGACAGTGAATGATTTTTTTTAAAAGATTCTTCGGCTCATCAACTGTTGGAGTTTGGGTTATGAGTTGTGACTTATGGAATGCGAAAAGAAAAGAGGGGTTGGTGATAGTGTTTTATTTTATCTTAATCTTGATATATTTTGCATTCTAAATAAAAATAAATAAATAGTTGGTCTGAAAGGAACCTTGGCCTAACCTCTCACAACCATTCGTTTTGTATGAGTTTTTTTTGGGACGAATGGAGGGGATCTTAAACCTTTTTCATGACAGTTATACTATCGGATGTTTACCAGACGTTCGCGAGAGGTGGCGCAGTCGAAAAAACCTTAAGATGTAATTTGTGGTTTTCGAAGAAAACACTTTCATGGCGGCCGAAAGTGTTTTTTTTTTTCAGCTTTGCTCGATCTTTAGTCGAAAAATATCGATCGTATATAACAAAAACAAACTTCCCCATTTCAATTTGAGTTGGCAGTTATAGCTCCCGCAAAATCTGACCATGATTCATAAACGTAAACTGTAAAATGTTATTTTCCTTTTGATTATGATTTTGAATGAAAACATTCAAACTGTGTCGTACCAATCTGATCTTCCTTCGTTTTAACTTCCAGCGATGAGCGCATTGTTGGCCGCGCACACATGTGAGCTACCATTAACTCTATTACGGCATAAATTTCAACTATTCCCCAGTTATTACCATGCGCTATTGAGTAAGCTGTTACAAATTTTGTTCATCCAACAAGCGCCTTCAAACCTTATCCGTTATTGATCTTCAAATTTGGGCGCTTTAACTTGACCAATATTTACAAATCATTTTCGCATTTAAACGCAATTTTTGTTACACACCCGATTCGATACACGTATGTACCTAACCTACTCTGAATATGTGATCAATTTTAGGTCCTCATACAACCATCAGACATTGGGTCTTGATTGCACGACCTTGCAGCGCTACCAATATCAGCGGCTTCACTCAAATCTTTATTGCTTGCTCGTGTTCCCACAAAAAAAAGTTAAGCCCACAAATTAGCTCACACATTTTCCGCACAGACAAATTATTTTCTAAATTTATTAGTGGGAATATGTCTTCCGCAAAAAGCAACAGAAAACCAAGTGAAAAATTATAGTTTTCTCATTTTGAGTTCAGTGACATTAATGTGACAAGTTTATATTGTCGTATTCCGGTGTGTAGACACGATCCAAAAAGAAAATTGCAATTTTGGCTCCTTTCCAATTGTCCGTGTACCTAAATCCAGATGAGGGAACAACAAAAACAACATTTATATCCAACCAGATTAGTCCGTGTGTTTGTTGTAAGAACCTTAAGAAAAAAGCTAAGAAAACAACAAGCAACTGTAACAAGATACAATTAAATAAAACGAGGTAATCATTGGGTTTTCTTGTTTGTTTTACTTAAAACTACATTCTCTTCTCTCTTGCGGCGAGCAGAAGGACTTTCAATTGAAATATTGGGGTCATTCGAAAATAAACGTACAAATAATCTGGTGAAATGCTGAAAAGCCACACCAGAAGTAAAAGCATTAAATAATTATGCTGACAGTTGATCTTACGACATGTCTTCTGCACAAGATCAGTTGGAGTGTCATGTGCCACTAATTTATTGACAAGTAAATGACAAAAGTGAACCAAAAAAAAAAAAAAAAAACTAACTAAGCTAGTTTTTCGGGTTGAATGAAAAAATTAGACAATTTCGTGTTCGAATATATTTCGCTATTAAGGTTAGACATTCCTAGAACCCACTTAGCCTTGGTGGCAATATTTATCAAAGGATGACCATAAAGCTGTGAAATATTTATCAGGCATCCATTCGTCGGCAAATCAGTTTCACATCCTCATGGTATTTTTTGCTATTTGCTTGTGATTCCCTCTAAATACTAATGCGAAGAAAATTACAAAAAACTTGCGTAGAAGTGAAATCTTTGCGGTAATGAAACCAAGTAACTCGTACCCCCAACTCTACTCGCACACATCGCAACAAATTTGTATCAGCATTAGCTCATGTTTTCTGCTTCCTATCAGAATAAGGACTCTGCAGTTTTTCCAAAGCAAAGCGGCACCATAGATCAGCGCCATTATGGGTGATCTTATTTTAAAATTCCAAATAACGAACAATAGAAAAAGAAACAAATTTCAGCACAATTTTCAATTATTTCAATAGAACCTACTTTATAAAAATGAATTCAAAAGAAAAAAAAAAACTTTAATGCAACACGAATTTTTTAGTACTAGATTATTTGCTTGGTCGTTCAGCAAGCTTTAGCATTATAATTTCGTTCATTGAGTTTTGGTTTTCTTAATGTTTAGGTTTATTTTTGAAGAATTAAATGAAATAAAGAACAAATAATGAACAATTTCTAAAATACAGTTTTTTTTTTTTAAATCACAAGCGTCTACCGAAATCGCAATGAAGTGATAACATCGTGCTGACTAATATTCATCATAAAAGTTGAGTAGGTATGTTCATTTAGCAGAACTCTGCTATTTAAATTCAGTTTTAACAATTCAACTTACAAAGTATATAAATTTTTCTAATTCTACTAGTTTATGGAGGATAGTTACATTTTATGAATTCATTTACATATCTCTTAAATATTATTAAATGTGTTTCATTTTTTGCGGAAGTGTGTTAAATAACCTACATCCCTAATACAAAATTCTGTTTTGAGTAACATTTTCAATATAATTAATTAGGCAGCCTGAAATCTTCTCTATTCCTTAGATTATATGGCCGGGATTCCCCCACATCAAATATTTACTTAAATATTTAGGTAGAGAATTATTTTTGGTTTTGAAAATAAAACACAATACATTAACAAAGATTCTTTGCCTTACGCTTAACCATTAAAGCATATTAAGCATTGTTCTTGTTGGTACGAGGTGATTGCATTCTCAGATGATTGCCAGACCGCCATCTGACAATGAAATTGTCAGGTATCTGCCAATCGTCTGAACACCCAATTTTATCATTGGCAGACGCTTTGGACATTTGCAGACTTATTTGCTATTGGCAGATGTGCTGTGGTTACGACAAAAACGAAGTTTCGGTGCAATTTTCCTTGAATTTTTCTGTAGAGTGGTGCTAAATGTCTCGGGCTTGTTCACGTAAATACTGGACTTCAAAAAAACCCACAAACCCAAAACCCTCTGGAACAGTTAAATCGGGCGATCTTGCGGGCCAGTGCAAATCGCCAAAACGAGAGATGAGGCGACCCGGGAACGCCGCCTTCAGAATATCGGTTGTGGCTCGCTCAGTGGGTGCCGTAGCTCCGTCCTGTATGGAACCACATGTCCTCCAGTCCTAATTCGTCCAATTGCGGCAGAAAAAACTCGGTTAACATGGCCCTATAGCGCGCACCGTCCACTGTTGTCGTTTGACCAGCGGCGCTCCTCAAAAAAAATTTGGCCCGATGACTCTTCCAGCGTGAACAGCGCACCATGCAGTAACTTTGAGCGGGTGTTATGGCTCCTCGTGGATTTTCGGTGCCCCAGAAGCGATAGTTTTGCTTGTTCACGTGAGTTGGAAATGAGACTCATCGCTCATCGCTTTCGGTCGAAAAATCGTCCACTTCGTTTATTCCGCGTTCTTGGGGAGTGTATCGCTCCATGGCTTGTTCACTTGAATTCTACATCTGTCTAGTCCACAAATGTCAAAACAGATTTGACATTGGCGGCCATTTGCAAAAAATAAGACAATCTTCCAATAGGGCGATCTCTTTTGGCCCATATGATTTTTTCTAATAATTTGTTGTTTTAGGAATATTTCCTGTTTTATGTTACTTTTAAAACCATCTGGAAATGATTATTTCGTTGTTAAATTTTTCGCCAGGAAGTTCGATTAGATTCTTTAATCCAATAAGCTGAAGTGTTTTTTATTTTTATTTTATTTTTCACTCACATTTCGAATCCTTCTTGCAAATACGCCGACATTTTTGTTCGGCAATTCATCCTCCTCGCTACATTTTAAATTCATTTTTATTTTTACTTTCATTAAACTTATATCCTAGACAAAAACAATTAAATCTAAATTAAAGCTAACATTTGTCTTAATTCTAGCTTACTGGCTCTTAGCGAGCACTTTAAACTTAACTATATCCTTAAAATTATTGCCTTTCGGCCTTAAATCTATCAATTTTTATTTTTGTTTGTTTTTTATTTCCAAGAAACTTTGTAAAACTTGAATTCTTTTATTATTTTTTTACTATCCTCCTCGCTACTCTCAAATACGTAAGCGGCCAAATTGCATTTTTTTGTTCCATTTCAATTTTTGTTGTTCTATTATTACCTGCTTCTCAATCAAGACTTCACCACCGAAGGCAAAAACTATTTTCAATTTGTCTGACAATGCCTGCAAACGCATCTGCAAATATTTTGTGAGCAAACATCTGTAAATCGAAAACGTTGCCAGAAAAATTATTTGTAGGCATACCATCTGCAAATGAAATTGTCAGTGTTTGGGATAAAACCTGGCAACCGTGTGAACTGGCAATTTGGTATTGTAAAGTAGTCTACCTGTCTCCAGGTTGAGCTGACGTTTTGGTTAAGGGCCAAACATTTCGATTTTGTTACATTCAATTTTAGTATGTTCTCTTTCAACCACTCGTTAACTCTGTACAGGTCTTCGCGCAATCGCACATTCGTCCGCATTCTATCCCGATATAAAATTTAGTGCATCATCGGCAAAAAGCACAATTTGAGAATGTCGAAGAACTTCTTTAATGTCATTTATGTAGGTGATAAATAGCAGTGCCCCCAGAATCGATCCCTGAGGAACTCTGTGTCTTGTTTTGATGCTCTGCGACATTACGCCATTCACTGATGTTTTTTGTGTTCTATTTGATAGATAGGACGAAAACCAGTCTTGTTCTCTCCCTCTTACACCATAACTACTCAGCTTTGTCAATAATATTTTCCGATCTATTGTCTCAAAGGCTCTTTTGAAATCAAGAAATTAACTAATTAATTATTCATGCGTGCGATATTGAAGCCGCACACAAGTCAAATATTAAACACAAAAATAAAAGAAATACTTATCAGAGTCTACAAAAAAAAAACTTTTTTCGTTTATTGTAAACGTACTCCATAAAAAAAGTGTGTGTATACAAATCATCCGATTAAACATTGCGTAGACTTCTGTCGCTAAGGAGGTAACCCATTCGCATTGTATATACAAAATTTTACCTGGTAACTAAAAAAAAATCGTACTGAAATAGTTTTGTTTGACGTATGCTAATTGAACACTTGTAGTTAGGAATCTGTTCAAATGATTTTTTTATTTTTTATTCGACGCTCATGTGACTACGTGAAGGTATGAATATGAATGAAATGAAACATATTATTCGGTTCGGACAAGTGATTTTTTTAAGGCGCCTGCCTACGACACGATACGGTCGGAAGGTGATGTGTATCGTCGACGTTGTATTGATTAAGTAACTGAGGCTTATGGTAGAAATTTGTCATGATTGTCGGTTGGAAATGGTTGCCAGTCTTTATTTATTGGACCAATTTGAAGAATGGTTTCCAGGCGATTAATTTTTTTATGTTTTACTGAATTGAGAAGCGAGAAGTAACTTATCGCTTATCGGGGTCTTCCAATAACAATTTCTGTTGACAAATTATTGCCGAATTGTACGCGATTTATTGTTGGAAAGAAACACAATTACATCTGTTACATATACAGTTACTTTGGTGGGAATTATCGCTGTTTCGAATAGCACCACTTATTAACCGTCAGCATATTTATAACATAAGTGATTTTGAATAGTTTCTTGAATTATGACTGACACCAGAAATGTACAAATGAGAAGTAGGAAAAACCAAGAGGCAGCCGATTTTATATTGGTTGGCTGTATCACGCAGTTTTGTTTGCAAATATTGTTAAAACGTTTATAATATAGTGCAAATAAAATGGAAGCAGAAACAAAAAACAAAAAGCCATATTAAGGTTTTTTTTTCCACTGTACCACCTCTCGCAAACCTCTGACAAACATCCAAAAGTGCAACTGTCAATAAAGAGGCTGTCAATTATCCATTTGGATTTGGCACAAAACTGTAGATCCCTTCCATTCGTCCCAAAAATGAAAAACACAAAACGAATGGTTGTAAGAAGATAGCCCTATAGGGTCACTACGGACCTGTTGCGCAAACTGTTTATTTATTTATTTAAAATGGAAGCATTGCTTGGATAAAATTTGTTGTTTTCCAAATGTATTTGTAAAATGAAAGTCTCATTCGTCGGTTGCGACAACAGTTTCGTGTGACCTGCAAATATGCAGTTTAAATTCGGAAAAAAATAAACTAATATTCAAATTTATTCAAAAGTGAAAGTGTTCCAGGAAACTATCTTCCATTTGACGCCTCTCTCAAGATTGGTTCGGCGTGAGAACCCCAAAATGGATCTACTGAGCTTAGCTACAATTAAGGACTTTTGTTCTCCTATCGCGTGGAATGTCAACTAAGCCGGCAACAGACTTGTAACGTATGTGGTGTTGCGTTGTAGTGTGTCCTGTGTCGTATCGCATTCTGTGCACACTTCACTTGGCTTGTGTGCTGTTTTTTTTTTTTTTTTTTTTTTTTTTAATGAACTCAAATTTTGTTTGCTTGGCTCTTAAGTCGTTGTCGATTTTCTGGTTCCTGTGTAATCTTTCTTTCACATAAGAAATTTCCGATAATGAGTCGTGTGAATAAAAACTAGCATTATTTTCTTTGAGCAAAAGGTTGTAGGAAAGTAAAAGCCCTTACCAATTGCTTTGAATTGGTATGAACAAAAATCTACTTTGCTATAGTAAGTTCGAAATTTTGGACATAGCATTTACTTCGTCAAGCGTGTACTTGCCTTGCAGTTCCTGTCAAATCTGACCAATAAATTTGAATTTTTGAATTTTTCTTAACATTCTAACGCCTTTTGTGGAAACTGAAATTATAAAAATAAAATTCAAAAATATAATTAGGTTCGTTCGGGTACTTTTCTGCAAACGTAGTTATTAAAAATTTGCTTAGAAACTGTGCGAATGCGACCACGTACTGAGAAAATTGAAAGAAGTGAGAGAGAAATCCATTTTCCCTCTTTTAATTTTTTCGTAATTTTCTATTCGCCGAATTTGGACTTACTGAAAAATGAAAAATGAAAACTGACAACGAAGTGACAGCTCAAAAGTTTGACAGTTAAAACTCTATTTATTTTCGTCTTCAACGATGTCGGAGGAAGGAGTTCTAATTGAAGGTTGTCCTTGAACATATTAGCTCATTCAAAATGGTAAGTTTAATAGGTGTTAAGCTTGTAATTCAATTCCAACTTATTTTGTAGTTGCTGCATTTAAAGAGAACCTTTTCAAATGCCAAAATGACATTTCTTAAACTTTTTATAAGAAAACCGGTCAGGTACTTCTCTTGAAATTGAGAGATTTCTCTCTCGATTTTTGAGATTTGACATTTTTCATTTTTTTATACTGCAAGTACACGAACGAACCTAATGCAATCTAAAGCTTCAATTGCACCTGAAAAAATTACTTTTGTTTGCCTAATTAGACAATTTGCCTTACTAAACAATTAGTTAAGAAGAGCTATGAATTACCGAGAGGTTTTTGAACTGTCAACCTAAAAGCGCGGATCTCCGCTACATACCAACCTTACAAATGATTCTGTCTAAATATTTCCATCTGAAAGAATAGCCAAAAAGTCCACAGTCCAAACTTCGCGTGAACCGAAACAATTGCTGCTTTTTCCAGAGGTATTTTGTTGGTTTTCCAGTACAAACAGAATTAAACTTGACTATTTATAAAAAAACAATGACAATTCATAATTCTTAGATTGTTTTATGTTAAAAATGTGCGTACAAAGTATTTAGCAAAATGCCTGAGTCAACTCAGAATTTGCATAGCATTTGCTTCGTCTGATTAGCTTTATTCATAACGATCGCCGCTTTTCGAACATGTCAAAATTTGGAACTAACTCAAATTGGTTTTTGTTCATACGAAACGTAGCAAATGCTTCGATTTTGAGATTTTTCTTGAGTAAAAGCAATTGCTACATTTTATCTACGACCCAATTTATTCGTCTCCTTTCATTGCGCCATCGAGCGTTGTTCCGCAATCCGAAAAGGAGCGATTTCGACACAACGCGCCACACTGCACCACAGCACAGCATATGAAATCCAATGGATTGACATACATCAGGTCACAACACAGCACATGTTCCGGTATTATATCCGTGTGACATGCAAAAACATAAAAAAAAAAAAAACCGCCAACCGTGGGGCAATGTGATAAGGTTCGGGAATAGCACATTTTAATATTACTTAATGCTACTGGTTACATATTATTATTATATATTTCTTAAGGGCAAACAATTTTATTTGTTTTGTAAATAAAACTTTCTAAAGGAATTGTACAGAAACATATTAGGACAAACATGGTTGTGTCTTTTCCGCTTTTGAATATCAATAACTTCCATTTCGTGTGTATATTTTTCTTAAATAACAGAAGAAAGTTTGCTCAAAATGTTTTAATATTCCCCCAACTAATCTACATTATTCATTTTTCATAAATATTTTAAGCAAATGTACACTTATTGCTACAAAAAGTGACTATCCACACGTAATGTTATATATAAAACGGATAAAGTTATATGAACGCTGCCAGCAACTTTGCCAACAGCGGAAGTGTCATATATGCTGTGTGGGAGTGTGGGAGTGTGGGAGTGTTTAGTGAGCCGGAATTGTCGAAGTTACCTGACACTTTTCAATAAGAGTTTCTATGTGACAATACTAGTGCGAATAGCATTTGTCACCCCGTAAAAATATAGCTTGTAGGCAAGTAACGATAAATCGGCCAAAGTTAGGAGTCTCAGTATGGTTTGCCTGTGATTTTAACGGTTGCATAGAAATTCAAATATGCAAAGGCAACATGATTTGTTGTATTGACTTATTGACTTTTATACACTAAATTAGTGGACAGAAAAGGGAAAATCTTAATCCAAGATTATTAGACCTGAGATTATAGAACTGCTTGGAAATTTTGCCCGAAGGTATCAATCAACCTTGGAGATAAATTAATAAAAAGAAATATAGTTTATGGGTTTTTTTTTCTTTTCGTGTGCGCTTGCTTTTGGACTGTCATTGATCTACTCGCATGTGGGTGTGAGTGATTAATCTTCCAGATAAGTGTACCCGATGTACTCACTTGAGAAAATATCATATAAATTTCGAATCCATCAACAGGCATAAAATCACCCAAAGATAATGTGGAATTGGTGTATGCAATTGAGCCTAATGGTGCGTATATACAGTATTGTACATGTTGCAACATTGTTTGATGGCCATAAAAGAAGAAAATAGATTTATGATTCCCTATAGGCCCCTCTGATCAGCTGGTTCGATTGCATTTTCTTAGAACACAGACCCTTCTATGCCACTTTAAGTGTTGAAATTTGTTATTAGGATGCTTTTGGTGACGGCAAAAGTATGCCCGCCTTTGAGGCTCAAATATGTACACATTTCCAATGTCAGAAAGTTCTGTTTTCTCTAGAGTAGTTTGTAGAGACTGATATAGATTGCAATAGAAGAAATTATCCGATAGTGCTTGCAATAACAATAATGGGATAATATGATTGCAAGAGTAGTTCCCAGCCCAACTTGGCAATTTTTTGAAAGGTTTTCATTGCCACATGCGGCCTTTCTGCTCACTAACCGAAAACAGAAGTCTGCGCTGGATTTATCTGATAGATAATCAAGCTTTTTTTTTTGTTTTTTTGCAGCTCAAATTTCTGTCAAGTGTCTGTAAGTGGACCCAAATGTAGCACACATGTAAAAATAATCTATAACGCAGCGTCTAAATTTGAATATAGCCACAGCGTTGAGACAAAAAGAAAATTCTGCAGCCTTTTTGACCCCATTCGCAAGATAATTAAGTCGCCCCACGACAACATCAAGTCAAAAAGAATATGAGACAAGGCGCAAGTTCACTTCAGATATAAAAAAAAAAGTTGAAGTCACCTCCATTATCACTAAAATTTATGAAACGATGTGGTATTTTTGAATATAAAATTTGTCACTACGCACGGGCTTCTCATTCTGACGTTAATTTGGCTTTCTTATCAAAATCATTGCTCCATCAGTCACATACGTCCGTTTGTCATTTCACATACTCTCAAAGACAAATTCTTACCGAAGAAGGTGAGTGCCTTCCATATAATCTCTTCCTCATTTAATTCAGCAAACCAATATTTGTCGACTTGATATCGCCTCGTGAATGTTTCGTTTGATTTTCCCTTTCGCTACCTGGAGCAGAGTACACCTAAGGTTCGTACAAGCGCTTTGCCGAAGATTATAGAGAAAAATTCTTAAAATGGAGCAACAGATTATTTAATTGAGGCTCTATGCACGCATACCTATATACACACACGTTGTTGGTCGCTCCGTCGTGAGCTACAGTTTAGTGCACTCTTTAAGCCTTATCTTTTGTAATGCATACAAACAAAAAAATTTAAATAAAACAAACAAACAAAAAAAAAAAAAAAGTTATAAAAATGTATGTATGGAAGAAATGTGAAGTGACACAAAGTTTCTTCAAAAAGAAAAGAATCAATATTGACTTATCAATAAAAAAAAATTCCACAAAGATAAGACGAAAAAGTGAAAATTTGATTTATTGCTATCAGCTTCTCAATTATTTAGGATTCCCTTTCGATAAATGCTGGATCCGTTCTTCAAGGAACGTACCTACTATATGTACATTTTGAATAATGTAGGTAAACTGTGTGGCGGTTTGTTGTGTAAACAAACGAACAGCGTTTGTACGACACATGTCGTTGACAGTACGGCTCCATTGAGTCAAGCCGTTCTGTGTGTGTCTGTACATATTTCCTGTGCCATCGGAATGCATTATCTATTTAATCAATGCTGACACCTACTTTGTGTCGCCCAATTCAATGGGCTTGACGAGAAGTTTCGACCTACGGATATGTGAAAATAGGTCTTGCGTGTATAGTGTTAATCATGTTTTTACCTGATCTGTTGCGCCAACTGACTCCAATGTCAAATGACACTTGTCACCATGACAGCTGACAGTTGATTAAAGCTCAGTTTTGCTCCGACATTCACCGTGAAAAGATTTACCTCGGAAAAACTCTTGCAAAATGTGTGACACGAATATGCAATTGATCCTCATTTTCACCTCAAAATGTTGTTCAGCGACGGGGATAGTTTTTGCCTGATTCGCTATGTCAACTAGCAAATTTGACGCATTTGAAGACGTTCTCCAGTTCATTGACAGAAAGTGTCACAGCTGCCCGCGTAGCATAGTACTGCGACATGTTCTTGTGTGAATTTTAATACTTATTCCACTATAATTGGCGTAGTACCCTTTCGTGTGCATCGGCAACCATCAGTCATACTCTCCTCGAAAGATTTCTTTAGAAACGAGTCAGTGTATGATCTCCGCCATCTAGATAACGCAGTCATCAAATTCATTTGCTGAGCAAATGCAATTCGCAATTTGAAACTTGTTCAAGTTCGGAATAACACAATTTCTGCTTCTGTCAGGGGATATACACTCAATGTTGAACCAGTTGCTGCCCCTTCAACAACTAGTTGCACTATTATAACAATTCACACCTCTATTACCTTTGTACGGTTCGCGCCGCACATTGTTTGACAGCGAAGGGGACTTCACACCAAAGGTTATCCTATAGGTTACACTAAATCTCATCTAATGAGTGATCATTTGTACGCTAACTTTTCAAAAAACATGTATATTATTCATCAAGGGTATAAAGAAACAATAACAAAAATAGAAAATACCATAAACAAGAGAAAATGTGAAACATCTCTAAATTATGAAGAAAAAGATGCACTAATGATTTTTTTTTTTTTTTTTTCATTTTTGTTGTAGATCCTTTAATACGTTGGATTTATCTATTCAAACATAAAGAAAAAAAATAGTTGTCTTCCTGGGAGAGCACTTTTTTTATTTATTTTTGTCTATACCAGAAAACCGTAACGCTTCAGCTGAAATCTACTTAGACCCGAGAACTAGCAGCAGCAGAGCACGCTCACCCAAAACATTAATAAAGGAGGAAAGTCATTAAAATTTCCTCTTCGTCCGTCGGTAGGTCCTTAGAAAATTCCTAGAAACCATTGATAGGGATGATAGGATGGCAAGTGCATGGTTGAAAGATTAAGTAGATGTAGGACAATTGACTTTGTTTTTATGTGCAACCGGCTGATGGTTTCTTTAGCACTTAACTTTCTCTCAAGCTGTGTTCTTTTTTGTGACGAGTATTGAGTTAGATAAAAATTAGCTCTGCCTATCTTTCTGTTTCCTTGAGCGGATCTTTATTTTATCCGATTAGTTTGAGCTATACAAACAAATTCATTTTGTCAATCTATAATTACATAGAAGTTTTTTGGTTGTTTTTTTTTTCTTTGTAGTCTGTGGGTGGATTTTAATTTATACAATTTAATAATTAAAATTTTAAATTAAAAATGAGTTTATTTTATTGCGATGAGATTTTCGAAGCGATTTTCCGCTGCTTATAGGAAAATGCTTATTTATACAAATCACTGCTATTCACTTTTGTAAAACCTTGTCAGTAATGTCAGGCTCAATTCTCAAAACGTCTCACATCAAAAACTCGGCTTCAAATCAATTTACAAAAAAACGATCTCAAAGCATTTATTCTCCATTAACAAAACTGACTTCGAACAATGTCTGAAAGAACAATAATTTGAAACGCTAAAACTATCGATTTTAAGTTTAAATTTTATCTTCCTGCCTTAAAGAATTGAATTGTGGCCAGAGGTCTCTGTAATTATTTACCTTGGAAATAAATTTCTGTTTTCTCCTACCGAGATGTGGATATTCCCTAATTCCGCCCGTTGCTTGTAGTTTACCTTATGTTCAGTGGCACCACTGAGTGCGCTGAAAGTTTCTCGCTCATCAGTTGAGGGCCTTGTACTAAAGAGCAGCGTGACCGTTGTGCGACTAAAGTTGCAATTTGGCACTATTTTGAGAGCCTGCTATTTTGAATAATGTTTTAGTTGGATAATGCGCTTCAAAAATTTCAAATGATTTTATTTCCAAATAAAAACCTTTAAAAGGTAACGCAGTTGCCTCTCACAAAACTATTATTGTGTTGAGCTAGTTAAATATCGTTCAAAAATTCTTAATTTGCAGAATAGCTTCAAAAAAGACACTTTTTTTCTCATTGGCCCTTTTTTAGAATTCTGCAGCGATCACACTGCTAGAGAGGAGCCTGAAAGTGATATTAAAAAGTCTCCGTAATCTCAGTCAATCAATCAATCAAGCCTTCAATCAGTCAAGCCTTCGTTGCACCGCGACGTACAAATGAAGCTTCTTACCAAGTCATCTACAACTGCTGTTTAGCTGAACTTTTAAGTCCGACGTTTGCAATGAAAAAGCCTTAGAATATGTTTCGTTGCCCTGGACCAATTCCTAAATCATAATTTGTTCTAGTGTCTGTCAAAACCACAGCCGCACAGCAAATTGTAATAATTTGACAAAGGTTTTTTTTTTTTTTTTTTTTAAATTCATTTTTTATTATCATTATTTATACTTAAATACTAGACAAAAACGATTAAATCTAAATTAAAGCTAACATTTGTCTTAATTCTAGCTTACTGGCTCTTAGCGAGCACTCTAAACTTAACTATATCCTTAAAATTATTGCCTTTCGGCCTTAAATCTATCAATATTTATTTTTGTTTGTTTTTTTATTTCCAAGATTTGACAAAGGTTATTCATAACATCATTCAGTGAGCGCAAGAAAATAATAGTATACAATTTTTAGCATCGTGTGCGTCTCTGTGTGGTTTTCGCGTCATTCTGTTGCTACTTTAGTTCACTTTGAAGCGACCTTTGGTACCATGCTTACCCCTTTTGAAGGTTCCGTACCCAGAGGGAAAAAACGGAACCTTATTAGTTTCGCTTTTGTCCGTCTGTCCGACGTAGAAGGCTGAAATTTGCACACAACATCCGGTATAACCTCTAGTTAAGCTAATACCAATGGTAGCGATACATCGACTGGTTTTAGAGTAATAAGTGATTTGGTGAAAAAAAACTTTCATTTGCACAAAAAGATGTTTATTTTTTTATTTTCAGAAAAGTGGATATACACCTTTTCTGTAGCTCGAAGCTATATAAATATGTGCCGAAGACTGTTTTGTGGAAAAGTTTGTATTTTAAAAGATATTTACAAAAAACTGTCGATCACTGTATAATTTGGGCTCCTTTTAACCATTTTTCATTCGTTATTGGTGTGTTCTCATAATCGATTCCAATTGGAATTTCCAATGAATACTCAACTCTACTCATTCTCATTGGAACTTTTCCAATGGATACTCATTCTCACCCACACAAATTGTTGTTTGTTGTTCGTCCGCAATTTCCAACTCTAAAGAAGTGCGGAACCTTTGGTGCGCGAGTGACACTCGCACTTGGCCGGTTTTATTTTCACAACAACTGCACATTTAACTTCAGACACAAGCTATAGGAATCTAGTATTATTTGTTAGTGCAGTCTTTCGATGATGTACTTGCGAGCTATTTGACACCAAAGTGTTCGATTTTGGTATCTGTCTTTCCCTTTCACTTTCACTTTAGGTAAAAAACCTTGACCTGGCTTCCTTGAAACTTTTGTTTTATATATTTTTAAATAATACAATAACGGACATTTTTCGTATGTTACAGATTGGCTGAAAAACTGTCTTATCTAAAAATTGGTAAGTCCAGCTCTTATATCATAAATAACAGTTACTGATTTATTTTAGTTTAAGAACAAATCATATAGTGCAATTCTTATGAAGGTATGGTTAGCGAAAAAAACTGTCGGAACCATTGCTTTGCCATCGAATCTTGATAAACTTGTTACAGGTATTACTCTCCGTTTCGCAATAACCTGTTTCATAAATGGCACATTCATAAATCTAAATGCAAATTGTATCTTTATGTTCGAAGAGCCCACCGAACGAAGGACCAGCATGTATTGAAAACCGACACACAACTGACATTTTATGTAAAAGGTCACCGATCGTTAATTTCTCTTTCTTACAATGTGAGATCGATTCTTAAGATTGTGTTCATCAGAAAAATGATACCATTGGTGCCGCCTTTGCTATCGGCGGACAACAAACTTGGGCAATCTGAAAAATGCAACCATAAAAATCATATCTTTATGAGCACTTATCGCATAATGAAGTGCCCTCAAAAGTCCAGGAAATTAATATAAAATTTTTGATTAAGATATAGCTTACAGCAGGGAAACAGAAGTGTTGCTTCTCCTCGATTAGAAGGTTTTTTTTTTTGTAGTTACAATGAAAAACATTTTCTTCGTCGTCAATTTCGAGTTGAAGCATCGTCGAGATGATGTCGTTCGATCGTTTTGTGCTTACGCGATTTGAGAACAGTTCTTAAATGACTATAACTATAAAAATGTCCCCAGTCAAAATTGAGTCTTTGGTAACAACACCGAGGTCGGCCATAAAATATTTCCAACGTGCATTTGATTTTCGAAATAGAGATATCAAGTTTGTAGAGGGGTCTTTTTCGTATCATTCATACGTGCCGCAGATTCAAACTGCGTAAATGATAAAAATTGCGTGAATTGATGAGCATTCTGAAAAGCAAATAAACCGCACATAAGTTTATACTTGATAAACGCCGATACACTTTAGCACTTTATTTAAATATTGATGGAACTAGTGGCCAGATGATATTCAAATGATATTCACAACCATGGATTATCGTATAACACGCAAAATATACTCTCTAAACTAAATTAGCACATTTTCGCTCAAGGACACACGCCTGATAGAGCACACAGATATCTCTTCCGCCTCGTTATTAATAGACAGCCCGTGCGATCTAAACAGTTCACAAAGAGCGTACACTTTTGGTGTGTTTGCTTTCTTTTTTTTCAATTTTTTTTTAACGAAACGTTTTTTTTTTCGGGACCATCTTGCGTGTTGAGTTCTTTTTGTTTTCTAAAAATAAATATTTTCCGAATTTTTCGTACAAAAATCGCTATTTAGTTTTAATTGTTGAATATATACGTAAATGAATATGTTTTGTATCTTGGCAGGGAGAAAAGTCGTTTGCCGCGTGAGATTTGTATATATTTGATTATTGTTTTCATACAAAAAATGTGTAGATGTGGTGAATCATAATTTTATCTCAAAGAATTAAATTGCGATTTTTTATCTTCATGCTAATAAACGTTATTTTTTAATCGCAAAAACTGCGTGAATGATGTAACATTTTTGTTTTAATTTCAAGAAGGATAAATTGAACGGAAAAAATTAGCTCAGATAAATAGCAAATGGGTTTTGTTATCGTTGTGAATTTGCATAGAAAAAAGTACTAAAATTTCGATTGTACCAAACTTTGTTATGGAATGCAGTGGAAGGAGTACTGTGCCAGATATCATATGGGAAGTTAATCACGATTTAAGATGGAGAAACTCGCTAGTCTAGTTTGTTTATATTTGATAAGGTCTTCATGCTGACATTTGTCTGTTTGCTTGTTTCCATAGTCAAATATAACCATCATAAACCGAAAATGATTGGATGGTATCCTAAGCGATCAACTGATTTAATTGTAGGTAGGGCAAACGAGCATAACTTGATGGGATTAGGTTTTTTTTTTTTTTTTTTTTTTCTCTTAACACCTATATCACCTGTATCAAATGACCTGTTTCGGCTCGGCGTCTTCGGCGCTATACTTGAATATAAAGATTCCCCAGATTAGAATGTTAATGAGAAATTATTATGCATGATTAAGGCATTTACAATATTTTTTTTTCTTAATTTTTACCTTAAGAGGCCTTTAAAATAGATTATTATGATTTTTAAAAGCTATCCCATGGACACCAATAACTTGGACTCGATTTTTGCAATTAAAATGAAAAATTTGATACCTGCCGGATAGGAAATATGTATATTTGAGGTTATTAATGAACGTGTAGAGTAGTTTAGTGCGTGCCAATAGTTCAGGTATCACTCGTTGAGATACCTATACATATTGAAATTTATGTCTATACAAATGAGAGTGAAAACTTGCTTATTGGTGCCTCAACGAAGTGGATTAGTAGGCGCAATTATAGCACGATGGGAACGCCAAAAACGAACAATTGTGCAACACTAATATAATATGTGATCCTTTTTAATTATTATTATCTAAAGAAAGCTTTTTATATAAATATATTTGTCGAGCGTTCCAATTTGCAACCTTTCAGAAATGAATCATCAGAAGTTGTTCAATCTAAAACGTGAAAATCCTTCAAAGACATGCGTCTATAAGGGCCACGTTAGATTGCAAAATAAACATTACACAATTCGGTTGTATAAGTAACCTTCGAATAGGTTTACCATTACAAAGGATATCTATATTTCCAACAAATAGATGCCGCCCCCGGTTTGCGCTTTACGCTTCAGTTCGGAACATCGGTTATAAATGTTGCAAACGTGTTTCCAAATTGTAGGGAGATCTAGATCCTAGATTGACGTGCGGTATTACATCAAGCTGACAGTTACTTAGTTTAACCATATTTTCATTGAAAATAGATTTCGGTCACTGTGCCGAAGACAAAAAATGGCTATTTGTAAGAACCGATTTTTTTTGCAAAGTTTGTCTTATAGCTTGTGTGATTTTTTCGAACTCAAATTTATTATACTACTAGCTAACTTAGAATATCCTCACTTTTCTTAAAGATAACGTGATTTTCACTAGGCAGAAAAAAATAAAAGAGATAAAGCGAAGAAATCCTCTGCAATTAGCGATACTCGTTTTGGGGTCCAGTTGTAAGCAATGCAAAACGAAAAACATATTTAAGCTTATGAAACGTAGTAAAGGGTTTTCCAATAAGAGGTGTTATTTTGGTATTCAATACAGAACCATATCCTTTTCATGAAATTTTCCATAACCAAATCGCAAAGTGGCTGTCCTATGTCCTCGATGGCCTCACGAACTTTATCTTTGAGGTCTTGAATCGACACTGGGCTGTTGGCGTGGACCTTATTTTTCACGTGGCTCCAAAGGAAGAAGTCGCAAGGTGTTAAATCACAAGATCTCGGTGGCCAATTGTGATCACCTCTTCGAGAGATAACACGGTCCGGAAACTTTTCCCGTAAAAGAGCAATGCTTTCGTTGCTTGTGTGGTACGTAGCGCCGTCTTGTTGTGTTAACTGAGCTTTATAAGCCTTGAGAGGCAAGTCTTTATGCAAAATACGGTGTAATGACGTTTGTGGAATGTCCAATTCCAAAGAACGACGAGGAATGGACAAATCTGGGTTTTCTTCAACACTTTGGGCTACAGCAGCAATATTTTCAGTTGTTCTGTGCACGGGTTTTATTCTTCACATCACTAACTTGTCCCAACAGCTCGAATTTTCCACCAATTTCTGTATTGTGGTCCGACAAGGTGCTTCACGACGACCAAAAAATGCTTTAGTTTTGCGAACTGTGGCTGCAAGATTTTCACCATTTTTGTAGTGAATTATAATAATTTCAATGCATTGTTGAAGCGTGTATCGTTACATTTTTAGTAATGGCGTAGTTTCTACTTGTCAAATGTCAAAGAATAAAAGCTTCAAAAGTGACAGCTACCGAAATAGCGGGTCATTCACAATAACACCTGTATATACTTTACTTGAGGATATAGACTGTCTATCTGCCAAATTTGAAATAAATGTATTAAACTGTTAAGAATTAGCAACAAAATGTGTACTTGCGCAGTTCTGATATTAGTTGGATTTCTCTTACTTTTTCAACAACTTTTAATCACAGTCACACTGTCACATTGGGGGGACCAACCTTCTTTGAATGCGTCGCCAAATGCAATTTAAAAAGAAATAACGGTAGTGAATCGCGAAAAAAAATGGCTGCATAAAATTGCATCACCATTAAAATCGAGTTGCTCGTCCGATGGATTGTTTTGCTATCACTTCTGCCTTGCCGACGAGAGTGTGTTCGTTTAGTCGAGCAACGTCGATTTTTACCGCGGTTGTGTGTTTAAGAAAGCGTTGCAATAATTCATTGTTCTATGCTTGTGTTGTCCTGTGAAATTTTTATTATCTGGATCAAAGGAAAGCTTTGTCATCCTTTCGTCATATGGCTTCATCAGCTTCAGCTACAAATTTAACAGTATCCTCGTCGAATGTGCTTCCTTCGGTTTCTGTTGAATAAAGAGCTAATACTTTTATTTTCATGAAACCAAAATGTTTAGAAATAACCTGGCATATTAAAATTCTTAATATTTATTTGTTTATACTTTTCCATTTCTTTCGTAAAATTTTCGCCGAGCATCAATAAAAAGAATTTTACTTTATTTGTTGTTTTTGCGGTTTGCGCGTCAGTTTATTGGAATCAAAACTGATGCCAAACTTCTGAGTTAGTTAACATTTGGCGTAAATGATTCAGCATTCTTCTGTAAGGCGAAAACATTTAACAGTTTACATGAGTTCGAAAGATTTGCTTCTTTGTAACATAAAGCAAATCGTTCGAATGTAGGATAACGTTTGAAAGTTCTCGCCCTACAGATAGCCCGTTTTATTGAGATTTTAATTTTTGCCCACTAACACAAAGAAAAGTAGAATTTCCCGCAAGCTGTTACAAGAAGTGCACTCTACTTGACACTCTTGATTCTGATTCATACTGAACTTTTATATATCAAGTAGATGTCAACTTGACAGTTTTTCAATTTGTAGTGCCTAGAAAGAATCGATTCAGTTAAGACACAAGCGCGCCACTAATAACTTATGGCAGTCTATTACACAGCTTCAGGGATGCAACAAATTTCCCAACTCCAGGAAACAGCAATAAAAACGAGACATCATAAAAACAACGCTGTTATTATCCTCACTTCCGAGCATTGTTTTATTGGCAATATTAAAAATTAGAGGCAATAAAAAAATCTGTCTTTGAAGTTACTCAAAAATTTATTGTCAAATGTGTTATATACGACCGACCCTACTGACAGTATTCCTACACACTCATAACTCACGATTCCCAGCCTCCAACTGTGTTGAGTGGTTGAGAGGAACCTTGATTTTCCCAGACGCGCGTAATACGCAATTTACGGTCGGAATACTTGTATCGGGTTCTCCTGCTCGGTTCTTGATTGTTTTTGTTTTGGACTGTGCGACTGGAGCACCCAAAATAAATAAAGGCCACCCCCTAACCTCGGCGGTAATTCACCCGACAAAATTCCAGACGGTAGAATTCAGTTCCTCCTTCCTTCTCAATTCCAAAACAAGGGATTTCTCTGTGAGAATGCACACATTCCTGACACAAAAGGTTTTGTACCCGGTTAAGGACCGTTCAAAAAGCTTTACTGCGCTTACAGTGAATAGAATATGTTGCCAGAAGAGAGTTCATGGATATCCGTTCTACGACGCAGATTCCCTAAAAGCTCAATATAGCCCACACAATCAGCCATCACATTTTAGTGGTGGAATTCAACGACCTGACCTTGAATTAAAAGAGCATTTCCCCAGCACTGTGCGATGTGAATGAGAACAGATCTTGCAAAAAAAACAACAACGATGGCACGGCATTAGGAGAGTGTGTTTGGCGCGTCTTCGTTGTCTGAAAATAAAGGTCAGTATCCTATAAATAACTTAGGGTTGTGCGGCGGAGGCCGTGTATCGCACCCAGTTGTTGTGCGAATCGGACAAAGTCGATTTCGCTGCTTTATTCTGTCTATGAGTTGATTAAAGCACACCGAATGTTATTTATTATAGCAATGTAAATGCGGCTCAATCAGAACTGTTGGTATATAAGGAAAAATGATGGGGGCTTCTGTCTCAGGTGAAAGGACAGGTAGCTGCGTATATATAATTAGCACGTAGATGAATGGACAAATTGGCATTCATCAAAAATGGTTTCTACTTTCTAATTATCTATTTAAATTATATTGGGACTGTGTTTTGTTTTGTGGCGATTCGCTGAATATTTGTATAGGTTATATGTTTTCGTTTTTGTTTATTTTGATGATTTAGGAGAGTCATTGACCATTTTGTTGGTTTGTTTTAAGTTGAACTTTTGTGGCGACAAGACCGGTCTCAGAAACAGGCAGAGCGTTTAACTTACATTACTCGTACTTATACTGGTGTCATCCTTCTATATCCGCACTCCTTGTGGGTAGTGATTTTATTTATGTGTTTATTTAATAATTTGATGTCGCTTAAATGGAGAGTTTTTTTTTATTTGAATGTTCGTTCGTGACTTCTGACAGTTGAAAACGTTTAGTTTGCGTGGAGTGGACTAATTAGAGTGGTTTATTTTAAAATTCTATTAAGTTCTGTCAAATGCTTCGTCTGTAGTCCGTTCTCCGATTAAGATATACTATTTCAAGGGTGACGTTCAACCTGTATTTATAGTCAGCTTTGATTGGCCTATTTCAGTCACATGAACAGCTTTTTCATTTGAGGTTTATGGAGATGACGTGAGACTGAGTACTAAATTGACATTTTGCATTTGTCTCTGACGTAGGAAAAGTGGTATTAGTTTTTGCGTTCAGGTTACATCTAGTCCAGACTAGAGATATTTAAATGAAAAAAACATAATACATAGAACAGTGCACCCGATTGTAACATTTACTCATTTTTGACATAAGTCGATTTATGCTATTCTTCCTTTTTGTCACAGATGTATATACCAACATCGAACTGTCTAGAAAATGGCGAACCAGTTGTCAAACATGCCTAGGACATGAAGTGCGATGAGTCCTGGATTCCTATCCAGGGGGATCCAAGTAGATAAAGACTCTCGCAACAGAAGGCAACTCTTACAAAAGTTGTAATATACAGTTCACAGGTGTGGGATGCTCAAGTGGATCCCCGACAAATCTCCATATTTTGCCACTGACGTCAAATGGGCTTGAACAGTACTTTTTAAAAGGAAAGGGTTCAGAACTCTAAGTACCTAAAAGTTCCGATTGCATTTTTTTTTATTTGAGCAAAAATACTAAACGAACATAACTTCTTAAAATTCGTATAAGAAACAAGAAACTCTAAAAGCCATTTCAAAATTTATTATACCCACTGCAAGGCAAGAACACTTCTGTGCCTTTTTATCAGACGTAGGTAAATACTCCCCAAAAAAATTACAGACATCTATCACTCAGAAAAAAAATTGTAATGCCAACAATTTTCGTTGGTTAAAATGAGCCCAAATATCAACATTTTTGATTTAAGAATGAAATTGTTGGCAATATTCTAAGAAAATAGTTATGGAAAGTATATTATAAATACTTACGCTGAATACTTGATTCTTGAACACTTAAAACGGAGTTTATTTTTTATCAAAAAATTTTGTTAAAGAAAGAACTCAAAACTCTTCGCTTAGCAATCTTTTTTTTTTCTGAGTGTACATTTCCTCCGCTTTGAATATACGCAACAATTTCTGATTACATCTAGTTTCTCTTAGGCAATAGCAGTATCAACTCGCTTTTTTTTATTTTTCTATCCTAAAATACAAAAAAAAAACCCTTCCTTGGCTATGCCACCTAAGTGCGACAACATCATGCATGTTACCGCTCCGTCAGGCACAAATTAGCTATTTTGAGGGAAACGAAACGATAAAAAAAATGTAAAAAAATTGGTCATGTTAATTAAATTCACGTACCTTAACCGATCAACGACATTGACTGCAATAATAAAACACTCTTCGCCCAGTGATGCATGACGGTTTTGCCCCACAAAGATTGTTATGTAAACATTAAAAATTTGAATTTCAAAGCCGCACAGAACGTCTTTATGATGGGCTCGTTTTTGAAATACTCCTATACACCGTTTGAAATAAATCACCAGGACTTAACGATGTAATTCAATGCATTGCCTACCTGAGAACCCACCTCCTCATCCACGTAGAGAAACGCCTTTTTTCCAGAATATCATTTTGAGTGTCGTTAACGTGAAAATCGTGAAATTGGACAAAAGTATTGTATTCCCAATAACATGGACATGGATATACGTCCCCTTATAAGTGTTTAGATTTTCTCAATGAATTTCAGGTGCATTTTTGGCGTGAAGTATCTGCGGTCGCTTATCCAAATATCCTTAGGAAATACGTTTTTAATTGTCAATCGTTTCTGGTGGTTGGTGGGTGCTCTAAGACTACGTGACAGTTTATCAACTTTTGCACAGTTTTGACCATCCTGCAGAGATATTTATTTAATCGCAACCTTTCGTGCATGTTAATACACGCGTTTTTGTATCTTTCATATTATGTAAAGGGTGATTTTTTAGCTGGTTTGGTTTTGGCAACACTGGTTTTGACAGCTGACGTGTGTTTAGTACCTTGTGTCACTGTCAAACAGCTTCAGTTTGGTTTGCAATTTAACCATGGATCGTCTTACAAATGAACAACGCTTGCAAATTATTGAATTTTACTATCAAAATTCGTGCTCGGTTCGAAATGTTCATCGCGCGCTGCTTCCAAAAATTGTGTTCAGCGATGAGGCTCATTTTTGGTTGAATGGGTACGTAAAGAAGCAAAATTGCCGCATTTGGAGTGAAGATCAGCCAGAAGCATTGCAACAGCTACCAATGCATCCCGAAAAAGCCACTGTTTGGTGCGGTTTATGGGCCGGCGGCATTATTGGGCCATATTTCTTCAAAGATGATGCGAATCGCAGCGTTACTGTCAATGGTGAACGCTACCGAGCGATGATAACAAACTTTTTTTTTGCCCGAAATGGAAGTTCTTGACTTGCATGATATGTGGTTTCAACAAGACGGTGCCACATGCCACACAGCACGCGAAACAATGGCGCAATTGCGAGGCGAGTTTGGTGAACAGTTAATTTCACGTTTCGGGCCGGTCAATTGACCGCCTAGATCGTGCGATTTGACACCATTAGATTATTTTTTGTGGGGGTATGCCAAGGCTAATGTGTATAGGGACAAGCCCGCTTCGATTGACGCACTGAAAGCCAACATCCATGCATTCATTCGTGAGATACCGGCCGATATGTGTGAAAGAGTATGCCAAAATTGGACTCAGCGGATGGGCTACCTGAGACGCAGCCGCGGTCAACATTTGCATGAAATTATCTTTAAACATTAAATTGCAAGGTTCAAACTATCGATTCAAATAAATATTTCATTCATTTTTTCGAATTTTTTGTGTTTTTTTTTAAAAAAAGTTCTAAACCTCTTAAAAAATCACCCTTTATAACTAGTTTCGCTTGTGATCGAAATAAGGATGTATTAAGTACTAGAAAACTGAAACCAATTTTTGATAATTTTTTTTGTAATCAAAAAAAGGGCCACCTAGATATTGACAAAATACGCCCCTTAGAAAATAACTTTAACTCATGATTAACATATTGATAGGTCACTATGAGAATTTAGAGCAAAAAATGGATGTAGAAAAATGTTCCTTTCCATGGTTACATTATTGAAAAAAAAACCGTCAACACCTCGCAGATATAATGCCTCTGAATTAAAATTAGGTAAACAATTGCTTACTTTAAGGGGTAGGTAAATTGAATTCCCTCGAAAATAGGTTTTAATCTAAGATGATATAAATTTGAACACGTTACTATGGCAATATGGCGGCGACAAATTATTGTGTGTCACCAAAATGGGTTCAATTACTGATAAGCATTTTGTATGAGGAATTCTTTACTTAATCTTACCAGCCTTAAAATGTTGACATATACCCACAATTTTTTGTCTGTGCACAGAACCTTTCGAATGATGTAAGTTTCATTCTACTCCTTTCATAATAAATACTTAAAAAGTGTACGGAAACTTCTGAAGTTCACGTATAAATAATATAATGATGATGATTATATATTATCTCTGACAATTGATAAATTATAAACGTCAAACATTCTCTCTCGATACACTCATCGTCAGTTTATACAAATAAACGTCATCGTAAAAATAAAATATGCGTTTTAAAAAAGAAACAAACAAAGAAAAAAATACGTACATAAATTCTTTTAATTTTATTTAATCGCAGAACGTTTCTAGGTCAGTGGCTAATATGAGTACACGTGTGATGATAGCCAGCCTGTTAACTAAATGGTACAATGCCTAAACGGACGTCATCTGAATGCGGAGGCCTATGAATATATCCGCAAGCATTTTTGGCAAACGTTAGAAATCCGTATCGCGATATTAATTAGTTTTTTTAAGTAAAATCTTTCGATGAGAACTATTTGCGGGGTTAGTTTATAACTGTAAATATAATTTAGAGGCGAAGTAATTGCATACATGATTTTGTTTTCTTAATTAGATGAAGAGCATAAGGCAAACAAATAATTCTGTTGATAAATATACATAATATCAATTTTAAGCGGATGATTTTGGTCAGAAATGAATCAAAAATGTTTAATTTTTGCGTTGGGATATCTGACTTTGTTATTATCGCGGTGAAATAATTGAACTAATCAAAAGTTGTATCCATTGGAAAGGTTTAGAGTGGTTTATATAAATCCATCTACACATTGGTAGAATTTTTTTTTATTCTGAGCAAATGACTGTCAATAATGTTGGTGCACTGAAAATTTTTAATTTTGCACATCAGCTCAAAAATTGCTGTGCATGTTTTACTATTCAAAATGGGAGATACATCACCAGTCCTAAACTTAAAAATCATTCGTCAACCTCCACCAGCATTGGACCTTAGCGGCATAAGTAAAAGAAGACGCGAAACCAAAATACCCTTTTGATGCGATGAAAAAAAAAAAAACTTGCGGGGCTTGTGGAGGAACGACCAACTATATGGCACTTGCAGGACAAATCCCACTGCAATATTGATTTTCGTTGATTGATTGGATTTACGCGACACGAAGTTAAGTGTCGTCTTCTAGTTGCTACTATAGCAATTATTTCAGCTGCTGCAGCAATTATAACATCTTCGTCAATTCTTCTTGTATCCATTGTTTTGCAGATATTTAAATATTGCTATGTCTTTGAAGTTTGAATTTCTTTTTACGTGTATAATTAAAATGACGTTAACCGACATCCGTCATGAACATATGGTTTTTGTCCCATCTATCATATTTCAAAATTTAGCGACCATTTATCTTTGCTTGTGGAGAAACGGAGTGGAGACTAGGGACGCTAAAATTTAGAGCGAGCAGGATACTTAGCTTAAGGCTATTCCACCATCTGACAAAAATCCTTGAGTTGAACTCTCATGAAAGAACTCTTTATTAGCCGTTCGTGTTGATTTTTTTTTCCTTTTTTTAAAACAGCAAAAGCATTCGTTTTCACCTAAATTCGAAAAAATACACTTTTTTCCACTAGGTAAAATTTGCATTTACTTTTAAATGAAAAAAATTGAAAAATAATAAGCCTAAAATGCATTAAACAACCCAAAATTCTTACGTAGACGTTCGATGGGCTGTTTCTTTCATGTTAACTCTAAATTTGATCTCCCATACAAAAATGTCTACAACGATAGAGGCATTTAAATGTCGCGTACTTTAAATCGAAGATATATTTTGACGTTCTGTTTACTTCGGATTTTTTTAAGGAAACCGACGAGAACATTTTCGTGATAAATTATAGAAAACAAAAAACCAAAAACAGGCCTTTTCATGAGGTGAAAAAAAAAAACAACTTGTGGGACATGTGGAGGAAATAGGAACCTACGCGACATGACGGAAAGTGCCGTCTTCTATTGGCTGCTACAGAAATTATATCAGCATAAGCTGCAGCAATGAAGATATCTTCTTCAAATTTTCTTGTGTTCATTGTTTTAGAGATATTCAAATATTGTGCTGACTTTGAAGTCTGAACTTCGAAAATTTTGATTCGCGTATAGTTAAAATTACGTTTACTGGCGTATGGTTTCTGTCCCATCTATATAAAGTTTAATAATTTAGCGACCATTTATCTTTGGTTTGGAGGAGCGAAGTGGAGACTAGGGACGCTAAAATTTAGCACGAGCAGGATAATAGGCTTAAGTGTGAATATTTCACTCTTTGATGTTTGAAATTGTAAGGTAAAGTTTTGTCGCTTCTTACATCAGATGAAGTTTAACACTTTTTTAATGCTTTCTAAACAAGGGGCCTTAGTAATATTTTGTATATGGTAAATTTCGCCATTGTGAGTTCGTAAACTGTAGCCTGGACCTGAAAAATTATTAAAACAGCGCAATCAGTCAAAAATAGAACAACCACGCCTGTCAAGCAGTGATGCCAGATCGTGGGTAGTTAAAAGGGCGAAAAATACAATTTTTTAGAGCTCAGAACAACAAAAAAAAATATTGTGTTTTGTTGTTTTTTAACGTCGGAATGGGTAAAAATGACATTTTTGGTATGTTCGTGGGCAATTCAGACCGAAAAGTCTGGCATCACTGCTGTCACTTCCAAAAAGTAACGCCCTATATGTTTTTAAGACTAAAGCAATGCTTACATTTTTTTTTTTTCACCAAGTCCATAAAATACAAACATTTTTGTTGGTGTGTAAACTACAACTTAAGCCATTAAATGAATATGCAATGCAATTGCTGAACGAAAACTAATCCGTAGCAATTGGATTTTATTTTTTAAAAAATGTACAACCGCACGACTCGCTGTCTGGAAATCCATACGGAATCCATATGGAAGTTCGTTCTTTTGTCTTGAGTTTACGTGTTGTTTGTGTTGTATTGTCCCCATGTGATTATTTTTTTTCCTATTAATTCAGCAGTGCAGGTTCCTAGTAGCACTTTGCCCTTCACTTTAAGGCCTTTGTTGAATTCCGTATGCATAGGTCTATCTTCATCATTATTATTTAACGTACAGTATCTATAAAAAAATGTGGTTTCTGAATTACAAATTTATCGTTGCCTTACTGGTTCCTTTCCGAGCCAACCTACGAATCTTCAGGCTACTACACCGTTTCCAACCAACACGTGTTGCGCATTTATGTGTGGAAACCGGTTGTCAATTTTGTTGTCAGTTTCTGTGAAACTACCTGACATGGTGTCGACCCTCCTTATGGTGCTTCCTTTTTGTTCACAACTCCAGCGCTTAAGGAGTAGAAATCTGATAAAGATTTTGGTGGATTTGTTGATTTTGTCCTCAAATGGTCCTAAAAGCAGTTTCTTCACAAATTTAGTTTGTACTCTAGGAATTAGGTGAAACCTATGCCAATCGCTGACGTTGTTTGAATATTTAATAAATGTGCTTTTGTATGGGGTTTCACATTCACTAAGCAAACATTTCTTATTTTACCAAGACATTTCAGTCAGTCAGTTTGGAGAATGACTGATGGTGGCGATCCTTCGCTAATGCGCACACGGCAGACCGCACACATCGAATATCGTCGAATATCAAAAAACACTACAGGTAAATATAGAAAACTGAGAAATTTACATTACAAAAATGATGAATGCAACAGCGTCCTATTTCTAATGAAACCATCACGAATTTCCACTTGAAAAACAGATGCAACAGTTTGTATTAACAATCATAGCTTCTTAGCACATCTTTTCACACAGATAAAGTTTAAATTATTAGCATCTGCTTTACAGCTGTGAATGCACGAAAATAGTGTGTACCTTATTCGGGAAAATTGGATGTTCTGTCCATACCAGCTCTTATATTTTTGACACCTACTTGCACTTAGGCTAGATGCGCTCTTTCGACTACATATTCAGTTGCAAAAAAGTACACATAAATGTATCTTGCTATCCTTAAAATAAATTGAGCGTAAGTAAAGTGTAGCCACGCATTTGCGATTTTATTCGCTACCTACTAGGCAGTATTTAAAAATCGCAGTCGCAACAAAATGTGAACTTGCACGGTATTGTGGTTTTTTAACTTTCTAGACTGTGACTTAATATATTCAGAGCGATTAGGAAAGGAAGTTACCTTTTATTTTACCACAAGTCATAACTAAAAAACACACAGGTATATGTGTGTGCTTAAAGTGATTGTCACAGATCACGAACATTTTACGTATTTGTTTAACGCTGCATATGCTTTAGGAGTAATGTTTGAAAATGTGAAATTAGGTAGTATAGGTTTAAGAAGCTAACTACCTACTTAGTACATAAATTCACCAAATGTTGATCTGAAACCTAAGGTTGCAAAATTCTGACATCGGATATAAAGATGTTTAAGAAATTACCCAAAAGTTTCCATATTTCTCTGATAAGGATGCACAATATACCATCAGGTCGCAATGTGTGACGTCCTCCTTAAAATACACAAAAACTAGCGTGTTGGTATCAGGATTATCAGAATATTGGTGTGGTTTTCCAGCAACTTAGTTGCATGTGTTTTGCGAAATGTAGATAAGTACTCACTGGTCGAACCAGATGGCAAGAAATCCGACTTAACGTCATAGGGTGATGGCGTGTAAGTTCAGCCCCCGCCAGTAGCCAGTTAATCCTTTGGTCTTTATTCCATTCGAAAAATGGCTTACATCAATTTCTTCTATCTGTAAAAAATATATGTTTGCGTACAGTTTTCAAAGGGGCAGAAAACGAATTGTGTTCCAACAAAAATTCTAGAAGTGATTTCGGAAAAGTGACACAAATACCCATCCATTAATACCTTAAATATTTTTTGTGATTATTTTTATGAATTTTATTTTTCTCGTTTCTTAGCTTTAAAAATATTTTTTGTTAAATAATTAAGATCTTACGAGACATATTTTTATGATTATCAAAGGCTCATGCAAAATGAATGGAAACTTCAATCTGTCTTGATGCTCGCAAAAATTTCGATAAATTCTCTTTGTATTGCAGTAGTCAGCTGTCAGCCCGGGGGGAACTATGAAAAATTAAAGACTAACAATCTGTCAAACATAAAAAATTAAGCGAAACCTTCTCAGAGAGCTGCAAAAATACCCCAAAGTACTAGGATAGACTTCGAGTTACTTTGAGTCACTTTCATCTTGGACATCTAGTCCATATCCATAAATAAATATGTATATTTTACAGTATATGAAACGTTCTAGGAGAACATTCGACCACCACAGACTTTTTTTTATTTTGACAGATTTTCTTTTTCTCTGCAATTGTTTTTTAAGACAGATTTTGAATTTGTTTCTTGTCAACTTTTTGTACTTGACTTATTTATCAGTACTTGACCGTTGAAATTCTCTTAGCCGTTCGAGCCAAGAAAGGAACTACTCGTTACTCGTTATTTTGCTAATTTTCTCTTTTCCTGTCCTTTTTCGATGAGAACGTAAATATACTTTGTTCGGTTGCGTTCGATTTAAACCGGGTACGCAAATGAACCTTTTGTAAATAGTTTGCATTAGGTAGGTATAATTATTGTTATTAAGCTTAGTATTTCCCAATCTATGCACTGCAAACATTCGGCTGAACCAAATACCTACTTGATTAAATAGTTGAACAAACAATTTTTCAAGACCAATCAAACACAAAAAATCAGTTAAAAGGCTGACTACTGGTGCGTGTCTTCACCCTATCTCCCCGCAAGTTGCCCACTCATAATATTACATTTTTGACTAGGTACCTACCTCAACCTCTTGGGACTCACAAATCATACATTAGCCGATCCCGATCCCACTTCTCACTGTTGTTAGTATTTACTAGTAGGTAATACTAACAACTGCAAACATTTCTCGCAATTTTTGATCATAATTAGCTCAAACCATAAACACAAATTACTACATTTTATACTTACCTAGGTGTATTACTAATATCTACTATACGTATAGGTACCTATTGATTGTCAAATTCAAATCGTTGCCCTTTTAAGTAACAAGTAACATAACCCTTTGGGACTGAGTACCAGTGATGCAAGTAGACTTAAAAGAAATAGTACTGAAACGTACAAAATAGTACATAATTTTTTTGAATAACATGAATATTGCATTAAAGCTAAAACAAAATCCAACGGTCATATTGTTCACTCATAGTGTAACTTAGGTTTAAGGTAATTTTAATCTAGATTTACAATATTCACTTAAAAACATGCATTAAACACGCTGCATAAAGATGCATTTACGCGCGGAGTTTAAACCGATTTAAACCCACGTTATGTCAAATTCCACATAAAATTACATTTATTTTTTGTTGTTTGCGCTTGGAAATTGATTTGTTTTGCTGTGTGCTGAGTTTCATTTTTATTGTATTTATTATGGATTTAGTCTCCAAAATGTATCTTTGCTTAGCCCCAAAATCCACAACATCGTAATCATTGATGCAAGTTTTAGCAAGGCTATGCATTCGATATATGTATACCTTCTTAGTCGAAGACGAAGACGAAGTTGACGCTGTTCCACTTCCACCAGCTCTTCGATGAATTCGTCTTCTGACGACGAAGCCATCCAAATTTCTTCCACTTAACAAATGGAAATTAAATAAATTTTTTTAGCTTCTTGCTACTTACTTTTTATATTCTATTTGACGAAGTTAAAGTCAATATTTTGAAACTAAGTTTAAACCCGACTTAAAATACTAAACTTGTCTCCGTGTGAGTGCAGTTTAAATTCATTCGGATTAGGTCAACGCTGACAAGTTTAAAAAACTGAGTTGATGACTTAATATTATGGCCTTGGCTTTAATTTTTGGAGTAAATGATATAGCCCCAAGTGAAATAACCTCATGTGTTCGATTTATCCCGAAAATTAAAAATAATGCAAATATTACTCAAAATTGATAAGTGGTACTGGTACAGAAATCTTTACAATAGTAAGCTTTTTTTTTTTCAAATGTTCTGATTGCGCTTAAAGTGATGATCGTGTTCTTCTTCCGTGTTCTTCCTTAGCAACGACCTACCTAGTTACCCACCTACCTATTTTTTTTACCGCGCAATTTTCACGCTCGCCGATAAAAAAAATGTTGTCAGTTGACAATTTCTATTTCTATTAATATCTAGTAGAAAATTGATAACATATACCTACCTACTATAATTTGCGCGCGACTTGTTTCCTATATACCTACCTATAACTGTGTATCATGCGATTCGTTCAAGTAGCATAATATGAAACACTGGCCCGACACCCACTACACTATACTACGACCTCACACATAAAAATGAAGCAATTCCTGTCCCAACTCCCTTGCACCCATCCCCCCAACCCATGTCAACATCTTACGTCTAGCTTTTTGTTTTTTTTTTGTTGGGTATCGACATCGACACGTGTTTGCCTGTTTGGTACATAAATACAAAACACGCAATAAATAGCTGCTGCGTATATACAATGTATTGTGGTGTGTTTGTGTGTGACTCGTCTCAAGAAATGCGCCATTCGCCATATATCATTAAGTTTTTGAGCATTTCTCTCTTGCCACATCTCGATCTCAAAGATGGTTCGGTGTGCGTAAGTTGGCGAAGGATTTTCGGACTGAGCGGATTGACATCACACGTGAGAGTTGCCGTTGCCTTGGCACCGGATTTGCTCTCTTTCGTTTTCATCCTGCTCTTCCCCAGGTCCTTAGAAACTCCTACTCAATATGAATGATACTGTCCTGATTCGTGACTTTTCTAAGCTTGCCCGGTTTGTTCCACAATTTCAGTGAAACAAACCGGTATTTAGATTTGTGTTGCGAAATTCATGAAACGAATACCCAACACAACCAAAAAGCAAACGTATCCGACTCAATTCCGACCGACGCCAAGCAAACAACAAGAAAATGTGTTTTATTTTTTGTCAATGTGTGCTTTGTCAGAGAGCCAAGAGTAATTTCATTTAGAAACAGAAAACTGAAAAGAGATAGTGATAGCAATTTGTAGAAAGTAGTACCATCACAATGGAAAGGCCCAATCATGGATCAAATCAAAATCAATTGGAAAACATTCCAAGGAAATGTAATGATTGTTTCTTTTGACAATGTCGTGATTTCAACTCTTTACAACCTGTCCTGAATGGCATTACTTGACAAGCCGGTTAACGCCTAGTATGAAGCGAGAGAGAGATGGAAACACATTACCGTATGTGCCTTCTTGCTAGATTGCATTTGTATTTGTGTGAATACAAAATATGTGAAATGAAATGTGAGTACAATACAAGATGAAATAACTCAAAAACACTGCCGGCCGGCGACCGGTGTCGGCAATGCCAGAATGCCACATAGCGGAACGGAATTGATGTGATGAATATACGACTACGAGCGATTAGCAGCCAGCCTCAGAGCAGAGCAGGAATTGAGTGCATTGTTTTTGTTTTGTGTTTGTTTTTCTGTTTCTGTTTAGTCATTCGTTTTCGGAGTGGTTTCCTTTTTCTTCTTTCTTGTTCTTGGAGCGTTTTTGCATAAATGATCCATGATAGTTAGAGGGGTGGAGGAGTGTTTTGTATCGATATTTCTGTCCCGTTTGATAAGACAGGTAAGGTATTGGAAAAATTTATTTGATAACAAAACGAAAGATACTGTCAGAAGCGACAGGACACGGGACAGTGGCGTTCATCGTCCAACTGCAATTTAAGCTGATTTTTTACGGTGAGAGAATGCCGGTTGAGTCTTATCCCTTTTCACATCGAACCAATAAGTGTGTTCTCGTCGAAAATTCGTCGATGCATTCATACATTTTGGTTACAAAATTCGATCACATTAATTAACAAATGAAATGAATTTAGTGCATTTAAAAATAATATTAAGATTATAGTTTGGCGAACTTCTCCTTCGAACATTTATTTAAAATTTGTTATAGCTATTTTATGTACCTAGGTAGGAAGGGCTATGTACAATGGTACATAGATAGGATCCTAATTATGTATAAAAACAAAATCCTTTATTTTTAAGAAGATGTCTCTCGGTTTTGACTGTCTTAAATCGTTTATATGAGCAGCTGTTTCAGTTGACGTTTATGGAGGGGTAGCAAACGAATCTAGTCCAGAAATTCGTGACTGAGTAGTAAGCTGACAGTTTGGATATGTGGATGACGTAGGAAGAGTGACGTTCCGGACGAATCTAGTTTTTGCGTTCAGGTGGTACCTATCTTATCCACACCAATCTAGTGGACTTAAGTTAACTAGGTTTTTTAATGTGTCCAATGCTTTCGACCGAATATTTCTTGTTTTCTGTAAATTGGGTGTGTTTGGTTATGAAATTGTAATTTGGTTATAATTATAAGATATGGGTTACGTAAACATGAACCAAACAGTTCTTCGAAGCTTCTACATGGGAATGTCAAACGTCTAAGTTTTTTGACGTCTGCATCTGCAAAAATACTTGTGAAATATCTGCGTAAACTAAATACATTATGTGTGTACTTCTCTTCTGGTTTTATATTAATTTTCACACGTCTTCTATTGCGATTAACAACAACCAATCACCTCGAAAATTATCAATTGAATTTTTTTTTTTTTTTGGTTTTGTTTCGGTTAACCAAATCGATGAGTTGACAGATACGCCAATGGCGTACTTATGCATTCTAGCCATTGCCAGCTTTTGGAGAACCTCCCCGTCGCGCCATACTTATCTTGTGTATTCCCGACAATTTAAAGTACACTTACTTGAGATTGTTATTTTCATTCAACAATGCAAGGCAAAGTTATCAATTTATTTCTGACATTCTTTTCACATTTTTGAAAAATACCGCAGTGATGACTCTTAGCACACAAAAAACTGTAATACCTACCTACATTATCAGAAGATGAGAGCATGAAGCCAACTGCAACAAAAATTCGAGCTTAAAGACGTTTATTTTTTAACACCTTGCTGTTGGAATGTTCATAGCATACGATTGCTTACTACACCTTCCGAAGAGTTGAAACACACAGCATGTTATTATATAAGAGTATCTACCTTAATACACTTAAACTAGGTGTCATTCTTACTTAAATGACTGATTTTGTGTAAGATCTCGGTTTTGTTTGTTGTCATTTGCGAGTTGTGTTGTTATTTCATAAAGTGACAGGTAGCGTGAAATTGTGAAATATTGTGAAATTGGAAAGACATTGTGGAATTCTGAAAGGTTAGGTGAAAGGAGCCTGTGCGAATGCGACCACGTACTGAGCAAATTGAAGAGAATGAGAGAGAAATCCTTTTCCGCTCTTTAAATTTTTTCGTAAATTTCTACTCCTCGAATTTTGACTTACTGAAAAATAAATGAATGATGAAAACTAACAACTAAGGGACAGCTCAAAATGACATTTCTCAAACTCTTTATAAGACAACCGGTCAGGTGCTTCTCTTGAAATTGGGAGATTTCTTTCGATTTTTGAGATTGGACATTTTAAATTTGTCTATGCTGAAAGTACATGGACGAACCTATTGATATGTCACATGCCAAAACTAGATAAATATCAAATTCATTTGAGCTTTTTAAAATATGATTTATAATTTCAACAAGAGCTATTATCTGCAGTCGGCTAGTTAAACACAATTATTAGTATTGGTTAATTTTAACTAAACTTTTTTTGACAACTGAGAGCATTTAACCGTTTTAACTTGGCATTATTTCAGTTAAGTACCTACCTAGCTTACTAAATTAAATTTGTTTTGCCCCTGTCTTGTTGAAATGTAACTTCCTATTTGCTTTGGTTTTCCAACAAATTTACCGATAATTTAATACCTGTGTGAAAAATATCCTCCAAAAGTGGGCGTTTAAAAATAAAATATAAAGATTTTATCAATTGTTTAAAAAACAGCTTTTGTCCAACATCCTAAATGGCCAAAAGTCTTTATATATCTAAGTAGGTACCTACATCAATTTCAAAAAGTGTAAACCTATTCCTTATCTTTCAAAAGGTAAAAACGTTCACAATAAACCAGTGACCTTTCATAAGGTACAATAACATTCCCGCTGTAAGAGCAGAAAATAGGTTTCTACCTACATACTTATCTTAACTGACCTAACCTAACCCGTGTGACTAGTGGCAAGGTAAGGTATTTAACCTACATAAATCTAGGTGAATAAACATTCAGAAAAAACTTTGTTTTTCTGCAGCAAACGCCACTTTACGTATAATCTTCCTTGTTTATTATTAATAGCCCCTATCTCCGACAAAAACTTCAATAATACCAAGGATTGCATCAAACTGCATTAACTGTCATTATGTGCAAAAATATAATTGCCGCGCTGTCAAGCATTCAATCCGCTCTTTAACAACCAATCTCTAATCTAATACATAGGTACCTTTTATTTCCATTCCATGGGAAGAAAGCAAAAGTAAATAAAAAAGAAAAAACTACTGGGTATACACATGTGCTCAATGAAAATACGGGATTTTCGAGCGAAAGCCACGCCACGCATCATGTATGTCTATGACGTTGTGTCGCGCAGAGCGCGGTGTAACAACAAAACCGCCAACACCAATCGCTAGCAGTAGAAATAGCAATAGAAAAAGCAATAGGTGGGAATTCGGACGGGGGTAGGGATTTAGGTTTTAGGGAACCCCGAAAAATCTCACTCGAAAAGGAACATTGAGTCTTGAGTGTGAGTCGCGCGACGCGAGTGTGTAGGAATTTCAGTCAGTCAGTTTCAGTTAAACGACAAATGGGTTGGTGTGTGTTCTGAGTGCAGTCCCAAAGCTATTTGTACATTTGTGTGCCTGCCTGCCCGACACGGCGGTTATGGATGAAAATTACGAATAGTTTGTCTTTAGCGCGCTGGTTGTAAAGGCGTCTTTTCTAAAAAGCGCTTCTATTCATCCGTTGAATAAATGTCTCTTCTTCTTTGGGAGATTAGTGTGTGGAAAATATTAAACAAGAAAAAATACGCCTTAAAAAGAAGGGAAGCTTTTGCCCCCCTAACCGTTAAATAGATATTGTATCCATCATCAGTTTGAATTTTGTTTTTGAAGTGAAGACTGATTCGAAACAAATTTAATTGCCATTCTTATAACAGTAAACTGATCCGCAATTCATCTCAAATATAAGAAAAGAAAATAGCAATAGTGTCTAGTGTCCCCCCGTGGTGTCATGCATACACCAATCTCTCAACATCATCATTGTCGTCAGGTTTTCGAGCGGAAATTAAGCACTAAAAAAAGTCCGTGTTTCAGTTCTTCTAGCTGTTGTAGTCGAAGAGTAGTAGAAAATCTCATTCCCTTGAAGAGAATATTTTTTAGTTCGCGAAATTTATTGCAAAAAAGAGGTGAAGTGTTGGTGAAACATCAAAAAAATAATATAATTTTTGACATTCAAACGTAATTTAGTTAGTGACCGCTTACATTTTTTGGATTAACTCAAATACTTCGAAAGGTAAGTTGAATTTAGTTTCATTTCAATCATTTCAACCGGCTTTTCGCGCAAACTTTTTTCATTTTCGCCGACAAATTGTCTGTTTTTTTTTTATTATTATTATTTTTCTTTCGCTTTTGACTTCAAAATCGTTTGGTCGCTGATCAAGCTAAATGCAGTTTTTCGGCGTTGTATGTGTCGCCATCGCCAACACTGTCTGTATTGGAGAATACGAGCTATATTTGCGGTATTTTCGCCCGTTGTATAAAATTGTGTGTAGGTGGCCAATATACCGGGCGGGCGTTACAGAGCTTTGTGAAATTGTACAGGCGAAAATTACACAAGATTGGGTGAGGCTCACACTAGACAGGCGAACCGTATTTTTTACATATGGTGGTGGTGGGTGGAAATGCGAAAAATATAGCAAAGCAAGCAAAACGCACATTAAAAGTGTTTCTAGAACAAACTTCAAATCAAAGATGGGTTATTTTTGTGGGAAAATTTGGTGGAAAATTTAGTGTTGTGGCGCAATTCGTTATCCAAGGAAAATTGGGTGTGGAGAGTAGGTGTGCATGGCATTTCCAATGTAAACTAATATAGTGCGCCGCAACATTCTATCTATTGTGGCTACGTATGAGTGGAGTACTTGCAGTCAAACGCCTAGCCACGTCGTAGTTGAAGCAGAATGTCATCGTTTTACTATTTCGCATTTTAATGAAAGAAAATTTCACAACTTTCACGTTTCTGCGCAGCGCCACCGCAGCAGACGTTCTATACTCGTATTTATATAGCTTACGCTCTGGAACTTACGTACGTTGGCTGGCTACGTGGTTTATTATATTTGCCGGCTTTAAAGAGCGCTGGAAAGAGCGAGATATACAGCCATCTGAACTGACTACAAAATACAACTGTGTGGGAAAAGTGTAAAAAAAAAAAAAAAAAACAAGAGAATGTTGTTTGTTGCATTTTATTGTGTTAGGCTCTGCAGTATAATCCGTTGAAGTGTTGTTACTCAGCGCAATTTCTATGAATCGATACTAAGTGACTGAGCAGGAGGGAGTAGTATCTAGGAGCTTGCGAATTACTAATGGGATGTTTTGCCGCTTACGCCATTTGTTTGTCCAATCCATGGGCGTCGCTGGTATTATTGTGGGCCTTGTCGCGAAGGCAATTTTTGTTAAATACGTTCGATGAACACTAGTGAAGATATTTTCGAGAAACAAGAAACATCGAAGACACAAAATATAAATTTCGTTTCAGTTGATGACTTCCGAGTAGATTTACTTACAGTTCCATGTTCAAATTCATATACCTACACATGCTTGATGCTTAATGTTTATGGTCTTTGTTCTTCTCTTTGCTATGGAAAGTGGAATTGGCGTGGGAATTATTCTGCGTGGAAAGATGCGAAAACGAGTTGGCTGTCGTGAAATGAAGTTTAATTTTTCGAACGCAAATGTTCATCCAACAAGTCTCAAGTTATCTGGCTCACTATTAGCCAGTATTCTTTTTTTTAAGTTTAATTATCTACCTACTCATTTGGTCTTTAAATTGGAGAACATTGAAATTTTCTATACAATCTAGCAATGGTCAACTTTCGTAAATTTAATGTTCAAAGCCGATGGGGTAGGTAGTTGTGTCCTTGTCAAACAATTGTACCAGAATTTTACGAAATTAAATGCAATCAGTGGTTTTGTTTGCATTCAATTTGAAAACAAATAAACCTTTTTTGAATAAAATAAAAGTACTATTATGTACCTATACCTAGGTTTGCCATACACCGGGACGTATGCAATTGCAAATTTTTTCTTTTTTTGTTAAAATTTCAAAATTGAAAGCAACATTTGCTTAAGCTATAAAAACGTATGATGCAGGTAGGTAGGTATTAGCGTTACTTTAAGTTAAGAAGTTGAACACATTCCTTCATACAGGAATGCATTAGGCTTAACAAAAAGTAGTTTTGAACTTTGTTTTTGTTTTTGCAAATACATAGGTATGTAGGTAGGTGTAGGTATCTACTTACCCATCTATGATTTGTTTCCATCTAGAAGAATTATTAGATCTTGATTCCTACCCAATGCATTTCACAAAAATTTACAAAGACCTAGCGAGCTTACTCGTAAAAGAAAAGAAAAATTCATAACTATGTACCTATACTTGGTAGGTTGCACTAACTAAATTTTAGTTGGTTTTAAAATTGTAGGTAGGTACATATTCTTTTTTTGTAAACCGTTTTCGGTCTTATTAATATTGCTTCAGGCAGAGACATACCTGTATTGGACCATTGTTGTTAGGTACCTACTTTTTTTTTTTTTTAATTTATGATAGTGATTTTTGTCTTGTAGTTGTCTAGTTTTTGACATGAAGGTTTTTCAAATTCAGATTTTATTTGTATACCTACTTGTAGTTCGTTTACGGTCTCGACCAACTCTAAATATTTTTTTTTTTTAATCTAAAGCTACTTATCTCAGAAAATGTAACTTTTGTCAAACTGTATTTATACCAACAAAATCAAATGCTATTCAGCATTGAATAATAATACATAATAATATCTACCTACCTATTAATAATCACCCCCTCACATTTCTTGGTCGCGATTGTTTACAATAACACGTAGTAAACAACTTCAACAATGTTGGCGCCGCCTCAAGCCAATGCCCGAGTCAGTAAAAACCTATTTGGCGCGAAAAAAAATCATGAATGCAATTTTCGGAATTAATTGTGAGCAAACATTAAATAAATAATTTGGTACATGAATAAAAATGAAGAAAAAATTACAAATGAGATAGTCTAGGCTGTAGGGAATTACCACTCAAAGTAAGAATGACACGTGCGCAACAGACTTAGAGCCGGTAAACTACCCCTCATATTATGTAGGTAGACTACACTGGAAACAAGTGCAAACAGAAATGGCAATAAACAAAACAAAACTATCAAGGAAATGTAATAATAAATCCGCTGCTGTGTGCATTCCTCTGTAATCTATGAAAACAATTTTACGAGTATCTAGTGGTAGTAGTTTTGCTGATTGTCTGTGGCGTCTTTTTGACGCTGCCATGCGCATTTCACTGCTTTATCGTAGAGCGGTAGATACCTAGTGCTAGTGCAAACACAAGAACATGAGTATACTATGCTATGTATGTACATTCATAAATATTGGCGGTGGCATCGAGGTGTTAGTAATCACAAGATTGCTATCTATTCTTAGAATTGCGCGCCCGAATCACGATTCACCATTTCGGTCATCCTTTATATTTTCGTATTCATTTCAGGGAAGTGTTTTTGCTGTCTGTGTTATTTTGACATAAATACACGCTGGTGCATTTGAAAACAAATGCCTTTCACATGGCAATTATTTCATTTCAGTAAATCTGTAAATTTAGAACTTTGAATATATAACAGGAAGTCCTTAAACTGTCACGTGTTATAAGTTTTCATAATTGGCAAACATACCTATGGCTTGCTAATTTATCACCGTAACGGCAGTAGGTAGGAACTTATAAACTTGATTATAATTAATAAAACAATTTTTACACGAGTTAGTTGGGAGACGTGTGATCGTAAAAATATATACCTAGGTATAAGTACTTAATTAGCCAGCAAATGTCAGTTATCATTACAAAAAGGAATGCGGCCTAACATTTGAAGTTTGAAACACCGACTTGTGCAGACTTTTTTAATATGAGAAACAGGTACATGTTTATAAAATTGTCAGCACCATCCACTTGAAAACGGTCTTTGCCACATATCAACACAAACTAGGTACTAGCAGAACTTTACAACAGCAATTATATCCCTGTTCTAGGAAAAATGCATAATTTTAGTACCTACCTATAAACAAAATGAGATTGATAAAGCAAATTGCCCATTTTAAAGCAAATACCTATATTAATTTGATTTTGTCTTTCCTTTCAGATTTAAATTGGAGGGTACGAATTGATAACCTCGAATTCCTTAAAAACATACTTAAAAGAAAAAGAAGCAATACAAAATGACGCAGTTTATGTCAAACAGCTTTTCGTGGGGCGACTCAGATACATTTGACCAAAACTATGGTATCATCAGTGCAGATCCCGAAGAACTGTTCGAGGGTCTGTCTACAATACGTAGCATTTGTGATGACATAAGACTCCTTGAATCAAGAGAATCTGACTTGCCAGGAAGTGAAACTTCCGACTTTGAAGACATGATATCCCCACCAGAGATTCGGAACTACAATTGCATGTGGTCTGGGAAGTGCTCGCCGTTTAGTACATCAAACACAATGTTGCAGATGGACAATGTAGTATCAGCAGTACCACTGGCCGCAATCATTGGCAACAGTCAAAAACCGCCGGCCACTCTTATTAAAGCTGAGCCCATTGAAGAAACAGAAAAACAACAGAGAGCAACACCTCGTCCAAACCAACAACCACAACAACAGCAACAGGTTACAAATCAACAGAGCATGCAGAAAATTCCGCCAGGAACATCTCTACTTCTAAATTCGCGAAAGACAACAACACCAACAACAACACAACTACAACAGACGCAGATAAACAAGAAATCCAAATGCAACAGTATAGTAATCCCAATGACACCGACATCAGATTTTTTACGTAATCGTGCTTTAATTGCATCACCCGCATCGCCTACATTCGGCAGGCCCGACACGCCACACAGTTTAGACGACGATGCAACAGAATTCAAGCATTCGTATGATCTGACAGCTTGTGTCATGGGATCGAACAATATATCGTTGCTAGAGGGAAATGATCCCGAAAAAATGATGGCAATAAATCGGCTACGCGAACAGTTGGAGGATACAAGCAAGAAGATAGTGACAAGTCATGCCGGTTCGTTGGCCGACGTCCTGAGTATCATCGATAAGGACAGCATATCATCGTCAAATAGCCACATGAAACAAGAAGAAGAAGAAGAGGATGACAGTTATTTCGGTCGGCAACACAGTTACACCGGATCACAACAGCAAAACAGTAACCGCGAATGGGACTCCTCAGATGATGGGTCGTCGCTAGATGGCGATGCTATATCATCGGTATCCAAGCGAAGCGGCTGTTCATCCTCGTTGTCGTTCCTTTCAACTCCGATTAGCAACAGCAGTAACATGTATCCTATCAAGCACAGTGACCACAGCTATACTAGAAGTAAAGATGGCATCGATGACATCAGTCCAAATCTGGAGACTCCGTCTGATTCGGGTGAGTTATTAGTTTTACTACCGCTAAAAGGGTAGAGTCGCAGTGTGTTTATCCAATTAGCAACGTCAATGCCCTTTGTGGCTGCCATCATCCACCACCACCACCACCACCACCATCTTGAAACAAATAAAATCACATATCGATGTATGTGTTCCCGCCTAAAGAGCGACCAGACTGGGCCTTGAACCTATCCCATTTTTGCGCATATTGTGTAGTACTAGTACAGGCAGACTAGCACTCCAACTACCGCGCAAACGATAAAAATAAAACAAAACAACAAAGAAAGAAAATCAATATTAACACGTGTGTATGGCATTGGTGGTATACCTACATACACCCGAGAACAAGTGCTTTGTGCTAAAAAGGAAGACAACTTCTGCAGAAGAATTATCACCTCTTTGTATGTGTTTGTGTGTGCTGTTGCTGTACATAAAACATTTTTCTCGTCTTGCGCATAACTCTGCGCTCTGCTAGAGATTTTCTCACAACCACAACAGCAGCCCAAACACCCTTTTATGTGCCTAAGAAAACAAGGAGATAGATGTATTCGTTGCAAGGATGTCTGGCACAAAAGCCAACTGCTTGCGGTGGTTGGTACATATTTTTCTTTACCCACCGCAATTAAATTATTCCCTATGCTAGGTTCAAGGTACCATTCTCTGTGCTTATAAGGTTTCTTTTCCTTTAAACAGTAATCACGGTGGTCAGCCAAGTAGACCTATCTCTCCCCCTTTTGCTATGAGAGAAGATGACACGCATAGTTGAAACACGATAGCACGGCGACGATTTATGCTTCCAGTTTCACTGAGGCGTTTACTACGACCACGACGCCGCGACAATTAAAGTTGAGATAGTTTCACTTGCTGTTGTAGAGGAAGGGATATATGGCAACTTTTGTCTGATGTCACGTCTCTGTCTGATGTCACAGGCTAATGCATCATCAGACCCCAGAGTCGCTAGTTAAATATTTTATTGGCGGCAATTTGAAATGCTCGTGGTATGTGTTAACCGATTATTCGCACTTCGTGTGTAAAGTAGATACGCATAATCGAAAATGCTTATCCGGTGACAAATTCAAAAGCAGGTGAACGTGAGTTGTTCGGTGTAATGACAAGTCGGGACAACTAGTGTCTGGAAAGGGCCGACATGTCATGAACCACTTATCCGTGTGACTGTGTATACTCTACCTATATTCAGGACTGTTTATCCGAGCCATACAAGAAAAAAGCGCACAAACCTCTTGCTCGGATAAAGAAAGTCCATTAGAAATAGGCTACTGAATACTTATCGAGATCACTGTACGTTCAGATAATTCTTCTTTACTGATTCCATGAAACCAACTACCTTTGAGGGCTATTCATATAAATTTACTTTGAAATTTTCGCCGCCACTTAATTTTGATTAATTCTGCTAATCAGTAAACATTCTCGAAAGAATTTTAGGAGTTTCACACATTATACACAAAATTATACAACAACAATGTACTGCCCGAAGGTCAAACGTCCAAAACTTTTTATCCACGTGGTATGGATCAATTACTCATTTGCATGAGGGCGTCTTTTCATCATATTAAAAAGCTTTTACTACCCCTTACCGTTCAGGCAAACGTGCTTAGCCCAAACAGGCGGGAGAGTTACGATTTTCACTAGAAGTAACAAAAATACGAGAAAACATAAAATGTTCGTTGTTATCCGGCTCGCAAACTTTGCTCGCTCCACACGATAGACGTCGACGACAATGACAGCGTAAAGCAGCAATACCGACGACAATGTCTGGTTTCAATGAATTTTATTTGTACACGTGTAGCAATAAATGTTTATTCTCAAGGTCGCCACAGCGGTAGTCGACGTTGTCGACGAATACACGTAGTAGGTACATATTAAGAGTGAGTAAAAGCTTTTCCTTCCCTAAATGTGCGTTACACTGTCTTCTGGGGGTATCTTTTGTTGTACATAATGTTTTTTTGTTTTTGACGCTGCTGATAAGCATGCAGATCCATGTAAATGGCCACCACGCCCAAGCTCAGGATTTGGGTGGGGAGCAAGGAGATACGCTCTCCTTTTGGCTGTGCAGGCACGTCATCTCACAACCTCTATAATCGCATGGTGGCGAGAGTATGAATTATTATGTCTGGGATGCTTGGGATTCTGTGTGCGAAAATTTGGGAGTTGAAATTAGGTACCGCGCCTTATTTGGAGTTTTTTTTAGCTAATTGGGTACCAATGTAGTTGCAATTCCACTTGAATGTAATATTAGCAGATATCTAGAACGTTCTGGATCATGCGAGATTGGGGATGGTGCACTGTAGCCAACGCCCTTTCCACTTTAAATAAGTTAATGTCCTTTTGCAGTTAACATGGAAATTGAGAAGATTGTTGGCTGCTGGCCCACGATCAGAAGATGGCCTTTCACATTCGTATGGCTACAGATGAATTGATTGCCTTGTTATTGGCATTTCCAAGATGTCGTGTATTTCAATGAGATGATTCATGGCGGATCGCGAAGTCATTCATTATACAGTCGGCGCCAGTAATAATTGCCGCGTTAAAATAAAAAATAATTGCCGAAATAAACTGTATGCGCATCGTTAAGAAAACAGTCAGTCTTGGGGTTGATAAATCTGTTGAGTCTACTTCAGATATTACGATTAGGTCGTCACCGGTTTTAACAGAATTGCACTTGATCAAATGAAAACGAACAGACTGACAAAATAAAACCACCGTCACTAGGTCAGACGTGTTTCACAGGAGAAGATTGAGGCAATCGCAGAAGTAGGCTATTGCTTGATCGATGATCAAGTCTTATAAAAGTGTTAAGTCGGCATCAATTCAACATGACAATCAATAGGTATAATGATCTAATGAAAAAACTTCTTAGGTGGAACGGCAACTGATCGAGAGTGATCTCCGCCAATTTTCATCTGTCGTCGGTGTTTAGCGAACGTTTTAACGATCGTGCATGATCGCTCGTGGCTTCTTTGCGATCACCTTCTGACTGTACCACAAGATGGCAACTCATTCCAAAGCAAAAGGCATTGGATGTATCCGCATCTCCGATCAATACACATTTTACACAGAAATACCATCGCGCATATAACATCTGTGTGGAGACGCTTCAATAACGTGGCCTTTCTGTCCATTATGTGCGCAAGAAGACAATTCAAAACCATCAAATAATTAATGCAATTAAAATCAAAAAATGAGTAATGGAAGCATCTTCCTTTTTATTCTGTATGATTCTTCCTCCTACTGAATGTTGTGTGCATACCGGTTTCCTTCTTGGCCTTTTGCGGCCCGCGCGCTCATTTATATTCCATCATGCGATTTCCGTCGGATGAAGCAATGTCTGTCTGCATGTGCACATGGTTGAGTGCAATTCTTGGGCTGTCTTCCTTGCGCTTAAAGTGGTTTCATCGCCGCGTCGACACGCCAACAGGCGTCCGGCTTAGTCTGTACTGTGTACACATAAAAAAAAAAAAAAAATAACAAAAAATGATCGCTACGACCTATCAACTGAATCGTGTGAAAAAAATGTACTCGCATCGAAATTCGCCAAGAAATCGGAGAGAGAGAGAGAGAGAACAAACGAAGAATGTGCAAACTGCAAACTGAGAGAATAACACAAAAAAATAAAAATACAAACAAGCAGCAACGTGCACTTTTTATTTATTGCCAAGCTCACCATATTTTTATGCCGGGTAAACATACACTGGCGGTTAATTTTGTTTTGTTTTGTTTTTATTGACATTTCGCTGCTGCATGTGCGCGCAATGCGATGCATGTACATCATCAGATTTCGTGCGGCATTCAATTTACTTGAATATGCGCGCGCATATTCGCCAGACGGGGAGCTCAGGAGAAGACGCTCATCAAAACACCACATGCGATCGCGCAATACCATGACCCCCAAATAGGGGCGATGAGAGGGGGACGCCTGATAGTGGTGGTTTATTAGCGCTCATTAACCCTCTTATAGGTTGCGGCTTCGCCAGCTCATATCTCAAGCTTTACGCGGAATATGCCAGGCAGTTTCAAGCCTATGATACGTAGTAGCCGCTCGACCGTGTACACAAGCCGACGACGACGCCGAGGATCGTGTGAACAAAATGCATTTCACTGATAAACGATGGGGATGTTCTTTGATTTCGTTTTCTTATACTACGTATTCTTGATAAATACGAGTTCGAGTATCAGTCGCCACTTAAATTTTATTGCATTCTTGACATTTATCCGCTAACACACATTACTGTACCAACATCAACCGGTTTCAGGACTGCCGGTCGGCAACAGCGTTTCGATCTCGATCTTACATTTCACATTCCACTCAGCCAACCAATGGCTTGGACGGCGCGGCGCTGTCGTCGTCTTCGGCGTCGCGAAGTCTCTTTGAAGATCGACGCTAAAAACTGGTTTAGACACTTCTATCAATAGGAATAAAATAAAATGAGTGAAACATTCCACCAAAAAGTTCAGATTCAGACAGACTCTACTCGGAAAAGGGTATGAAAATCCATCTTCTCAATCTGCTCAAGAGATCGAGTCAATGAATGGTGATTATATGTATATTACGTCATTTCGAAAAGTTCAGACCAGTCTCGCGCGTCGACGCTGCATATTTAACGATCAAATTATTTTGAACACGTTGTCTGTGCCGCTGACTGGCCCGGCGGCTGCTGCTGCTGGCTTGCAAGTTCTCTCGGCTCTCGGTATCGGCAATCGGCATCACCTCTCGCACAACCGGTCAAGAGAAATCCATTTGTGTGTGTCGTCGAATTCTGGTTTTCAGAACTATACATCTGTGACAAGAGATCGAGAATCGGGCGTGTGGTGTCTGTCTCTGTATAATAGCCAAACACAATGGCCTGTGGTTGGTCGCTCTGCTCGCTGTTATATAGAAACGAATGTTTGGGTGGTTACTGGCTTGGATCATTGTGCCGCGAAGTGGCGTTTTATGAATGAAACCCAAGGACAGTATGTAGTTGTTTGACACACACTTTGAACTAGGCAAATTGTTTCTTTTTTCTCTCTTTCACTACATCTGTGGATATAATCATAAGTCACGCCAGTTCGATTAAAGATTTCAATTACTGGCGCGCACAGTTTTGCGTTTGCAAACTTCCAGTAAGATTTGTTGGGATTTCTGGTACGGCTCGGCTTACGAAATACCCTGAGAGACAAATTAGCTTTAATTTTCAATGCATTTCATAATTATGTTTTTTTTTTTTTTCTCAACTCCTTAGTCTGATAAATCATTCTTCCCACGCTTATGCGAATTTGCTTCTCCGGTAGGTAATCATGTGCAGCACTCGGACTAATAACGAGAATCATAACAGTATATGGTTTTGTGAAACATCTTCAAGTCCGGATAAGAAATATAATTAATCCTACAGTCTATTATCTATTTGGATAAACATTTTTTTGCATGCAGTTCCATTTAAGAAGTTGTATTGAAATCTGTCGCATTCCGGATAAAGAAATACTCATTTCTGTCAGTTACTATATACTTGATATTGCATAGAATCACATTGAATGTAGTTATACCTCCCTACAAATTAAGTAGAATGAGCGTTTTGTAGTCCGGATAATGCGAATAGGTTAGTGGCAGATATTAGTACTCTCAATAACCTCACCCACTCACATTTTTCGCTCTCTAGTCTGTCTGTCATGTTCATGCGGATGCGAGACCCATTGCTGTCTGGATAATGACATATTCACTCCATGGGGTTCCGGATAAAGCAATATATTTCAAATTTCACGCTTGTAACCTAACATAAATAGGAAATAAAGATTATAATCTAACATTTCCCTTATCATGCGCAATATGATTTTTTTTGCAAACCCTATCCAACTGCGCCTACATAACTCCACTTCCGTCAATCTTTTCCTGTCACTAGGTACTTGCCAATTACAAACAACAAAAGGCCAACCTAATCTCATTCATTATTTAAGTCTCCATTGTCAAACCGGTGCGGCGCCAAATACCCCAAGCAAATGCCAAGTGTTCTTGTTCAGTTCGGTTTGCCATCGTATTGATTCAGCTTTCTAAACAAAGGTGTGCCATATCTATATTTTCTTCATCTTATTTTCGTCGCTGCGTCGCAAGCGCCTACAGCTTACTTGATGTCAATTAAAAACAAAACACACACACACACGTCTAACTACGTTCTCTGTTATTGTTTATCGTGTCTGGGAAACCGCCTTCAGACAAAACAAACCGAGTACCACTTTCGCTTTTCCCTCTATACACACTGTGAACCAGTCGACATTTTATTTACGGCGAATTAATCTACAATATCCGCAATAACACATGGGTAGCGTCGTTAAAACTTGTCGTAAAAGCTTCACAATAGAACGTGTCGACCACCCATATCAGGCACGCCCGCATAATATTTCATACAAACTATGAACAATACAAATACATTATTTTTTCCTGTGCACCCATTCAATCTGAATCCACATAGATGTACACCGATATTGGGCCTAGCTCAATATGTAACAGGTTTATAATTAGGAAAATCCGCTGTCGACAACAGACGGGCAATAATAATTAAAAAAAAAACTCCACTCAATACTATTCACGTTCTAAATTATTATTATTTTTAAAAAAATTTTGTGCAAACCGATTATCTTTAATTTTCTTGTCGTGCTTATCGCCACCACTGTGTCTGTATGTGGGTTGCAGATATTTATCGCTTTAATGCTACGAGCTAAGATATTGTGTAGCATACCTTTATCTTGTTACATCAACATCCGAAGGGATACTTTGAATAGACATTTCGTAATCGCCCATCTGTCTCGAGCTTTATTTGTTCATCGCCATGTTGTCGTCGAATGTGTAGCAAATAAACACAAAAGCTCAACGGATTTACGTTCGGATTTTTGTTGTCATGTGTAAAATAGCTTAATCGTCCAAAACATTCGTTTTCACATTACAGCCGGCACGCAAATAGAACCTAACATTTTATATTTCAACGGATTGCCAGCTTGAGATAATGTCATAGGAAAGTAGGTTAAATTGTATCGGTTGACGACAGAAACTAAAAAAGAAAATGCTATCGCTTGTGTATGATAAGAACGGCAGATCACGTTGGGAACACTTTCTTTTTGGGCCGCTGCCTTAGGTGACGCGCTAAAAATGTTCCATCACCCACATTCATGCGAGGAGCTATTTTTACGGTTCTTGGCCCCCTCCCATGTGGCCAAACACTGTTCTACCGGGTGATTTAACAATTTACTAAATTTAGGAAGAAACCGAAGCGCGCTATAACTTGTGTTTGAACAAAAAATTTCCGTTCACCTTATTCATTTCTTCGACGCGTTTGTGGGAACGTCTACGTTGCCGCCTATATGATATCAACTTTGATTAAAATTAGATCTGTTGGGGATGCCCCCCAAGGAGGGGGGGGGGGGGCACTAGCAGAAATCGCGCATTTTCGGCAGTCCGCCTTTGCGCACCACATGGCTCATGCCGCCTCTGTTGCCAGTATGTCGGCGTATTTTTTTTTGCGCTTTTCATGCCCCTTTGCTGCCTTTGCCACGGGGCTATGTGTAGCCCGAGTTCTCATTTATAGAGTATAGTTCGCTGCGAGTATTAGTATTTTGCTTTGGTTTCTTAGATGGTTTTTGCTGTTGCTATGCGGAAATCGATTTAAGAAATCGTTGTCGTCGTTAATGGTAGGCCGGTAAGCTGCTCGGCTGACTGTGGCTGCTGTGGTGTGGAAGAGAAGGCCCCTGCTTGCTCTTTTTTTACGATTTTTTCTTTTTTTTTTTCCTTTTCTATTCCCATATTTATCGGCGACATATAAGCACAAATTTGTCACAGTGTGTAGTAGTAGTATTGTCGTTGGAAAGCAGAATTTATGGAAATTTTTTTTTGTTCGCATAGCAAATGAGTGACTTCCTTCTTTTGTATAGTTCATATGATAGATATGGTTTGGCATCTTGAAAGCGCTTGTCACATTGTGTACCCCTTGAGTGCATGAAACGGGGGATGATTTTATTATTCACGTGACTCACTGTGCGAATTTGTGGGTGGGTGGTAGTAGCTTTTAGTCTGGCGGCAAGATTCTGAGTCAGATTTCTTTCCAGTTATAACTGGCGCCTGACAGTACAAGTATTTAATTTGTCTGTTTTTTTTTTTTTGAACGTGGAAGTGACAGTTTGCTGTGAGAATGAGATTATGCGAGCACTGCAGTAATCTATTCTAAACGGGAGATGTCGACCGATACGCCCCTGCTGACTTTGGTGGGGTCTGGGACATAACGTTTGAATATGAATGGTAGAGAAAATGTTATCAGCATGACTAGTCCTTGAAATAAAATTCCCAATAGCTCACTGGAGAATAAATAAATGTGCTTGAGTATGTTTGATTTTTAACAAAGTCCAGGGGTCAGATTCGTGCGCTAGAATGATTTGCTCTTACTTAGTTGCAGAAGTAAATCGTGCACACGAAAACGTTTGAACGTTTCTCTTTACAGAATGCCGAATCAGGTTAACAATATCAGTCTTGAATAAAGGAATATTCAATTTTTAAAAGTGAATTGGGGTAGGCATACCGATTTAAAAAAAAATGTCGGGCATAACCTCGGTTACTTGTGACCACAGACAATGCAGATTCAAAGGCCCCATATACGAGTGAACTAAATTGAAACTGAATGGTGACATCAACTTATTTTAAATGAATTTGAAGTTATAAAAAATCTAGATATGAGTGCATTTTGATTTATGTGAAACACTTGTTACTAACCTCACAACTGCTATCACTAATTTGGTATGCCTTTCAAATATCATCAGGGATTTTCTTATTCACGTAATTGAGAGCCCAATTAGTAAGGCTTCCATGATTATACGCACTCATTGCGGAAACTGTCTCGAAAGCCATTTATTTCCGAATAAAGTCATACCTACTTCCGGCGGATGGAAGCGTCTTTGTAACCTATTTGCATTGGCAATTGCTTTGCAAATCAGAGAAGATTATCAGCCTTTCTATGGAAACCATGTGTTTTTTTTTTTGTAAAACGCCACAGTTTTAATGTGTACATCCACTTAACATGTTCTAGTCGTCTTGGACTACTAATTCTCACTTTTCTGACCAGTTTTTATATGTTTTTCAACATTTTTTTTTCTTTTTTCGTTTCGTTGCAGATGAGGAAATCGACGTAGTATCAATTGGTGATAAGAAACTCCCAAACAATCCATCGGACAAAGATCGTCGCGCCCTACAGACAAAAGTCGCACATAAATTTTCAACCGCACGTATTGTGAAAACTCCCAATGGCATTCGAACAATACCGCCACGTCGTCGTGTCTCCTACGATTTGCCCTACACACCGGCCAGCATAAGTCCTATCAAATCGGGCTCATCACTGGCCAATTCTCGTTACCCATCACCAACGAGTACACCATACAGCAGCAGTCAATATTCATCGTCTTCATCGTCGTCCTCATCATCGAAATACCACCATCATAGTTCGTCGTCACGAAAACGTATTGCCACGAACTGCAGTATACGAACAAGTGGCGGTGGCAATGTTATCATAAACGGTTCCAATTCAGATGAGTTTATGCCACCAAGCAAGCGTCATCGGGGCAAGAAACAAAAGACACTCGCTAACGTGGCCATTAAACGTCATTACAGTGTAGACGAGGTCGATACCACCGAGAAGCGCAATTTACACAACGATATGGAACGCCAGCGACGAATCGGTCTAAAGAATCTATTCGAAGCGCTGAAAAAGCAAATACCCAGCATAAAGGACAAGGAACGCGCACCAAAGGTAAATATCCTAAGAGAGGCAGCTAAATTGTGCGAGAATTTAACGCGCGAAGAACAACACTTGAGCGATCAGAAAGATAAGCTCAGGGAACAGTTGAAAAAACGTCAGGAGATTTTAAGTCAGCTTAGAATGAGACAGAACGCCGCTAGAGGGTGTTGATAAACGTGATTTCGTAACATTATCTAAATGTGTATATATTATTATGATTTTTTTTTTTTTTAACTTTTATGGAAAAGGAACGAAGAAAAAGGTAAACAAATCTGTGACCAAAGGGAAGAAGATTAGAAATAATGAGAGGAATATGATATTGGTTATCATTTCGGGATGTTGTTTTCATCAAAAATGCTTTGTTATATAAACAAATATATACACATGTTCTATTATATATATGTATGTACAACATGGGTACATACAAATTAACACGTATAAATAATAACTATACTTGGTCGGGCGATAACTCTCCCTAAGGCCGATAACTGTCGATTTTCATTAAGAATTTTTTTTTTTTTTTTTTTGTTTTAATACTTATTGATTATATATATAACATATGCATATATACATTTATATATATGTATACATACATAAACTAAGGAGATCTTTTAGAACAGACAAACAAAATATATTTGAAAAAGTATGTAATATATTTTGTGTTTTCGATAATATTTGCGCTAGAATAGGTTTCAATATAAATAAAAAAATCTATATTGTACATAACTACTTAGACTTATTAACAAAATAATGTATATGACACGTAATAACATATGAATTGCTATGTAACATAATTTTAAAATGAATTTCTTCGATAAAACAAAAAACAACTGTCAAACGATAAACACCAACACACCGAACATATAAAAATAAAACTGAATTCTCTGGACTGTCGCTTACATACAAATTGAATTCTAATCTTTCATTCATAAGAAATAAAATAAATAACTGCACGTTTCAGCCGGATCTCTCACTCTTAGTATGTTCTCCTCCCCCACTCGAAGAGCAAATAAGGCAACACAGATATAACATGCCAATAATTTGCAACGAAGAGAAAGGTCAATGATTTATTTACAACAAATACCCTTTCTCGCCTTGTTCTCTTTCTTATTATATTATTATGCCTCGCGCGCAACACTGCACATAGAAAAAAAAAAAGTGTATACCTCCATATCGAATCGCCGAGCCGGCCGGCAAAAATAAAAATGACAAAAACGCCGCTTTAATATAAATAAAAGCAAAACAAACTGCAAACATCAAGTAAATGTATAGGTATAATTGTATACCTAGTGCATGCTGTATTTTTTGCGCTCTTGTCTCATTTCCTTCAACCGCCACTTGTACTTGTGGTAGTTTTGTTAAGCATGTTACACGTCTATCTCTTTGGGAGTGATTCGGTTTTTTTTTGTGCGTTTGCGGTGTTTAGCATATAAATCAATCAATCTTTTGACACCCGTGTAATAATCTTAAAAAAACAATGAAATAATCTACCACGAAAGCAAATGATATATGGATATTTATAATTAAAAAAAATAGTACAAATAGAATTAACAAACGCATCTATGCAACTTTTTGATTACAATGCAAACTATTGTTTTTTGAGCACTAATAGATAAAAACAAACCACATAATAAAATCTGTAAAATATGTAACAGGAAATATAAATTCACTTTTTTATTACTTTTGTTCATGGCATACTACGTAAATTTATGAATTACACAATAAAATAATAAAAACAAAAGAAAATATATCACAAACCAATAATTAGATCTGAATTGAATTGACCTTTTTTTTTTTTTTAATATTTAACATCATTTGTGTGTAGTTAAAGATGATTGGCAATCTTACAACTGTATAAATAAAATGGCTATTTGTATTATACTAAAAATATCTACTGTTTTTTTATTTGTCACTATTATTACATACATATATGAAACATCGATAACAATTATACAATAATAAAAATTTTATATATAAAAACGTGTATAAACGAAAAATTATAGTTCCTTTTGTATGGATATGTTGAAAAATACGCCATCTGGTGTAGAATTTAAGAATTTTTTTTTTTTTTTTGTAACGTTTTAATATATATAAAAGAAAAATACTTATTTACTTCATTGAAAAATGTAGGACTTTTCTGAATGAATTATTATAAAAAAATATTAAATTGTAGTCCATATTGAGAAGAGTAATGCGAGGAGTGGATGAGTAGAAAGAGAAGGGTATCAGTATCAGAATTACGGTGGGTTTTGTTCATCTGGAGAATTTTCTCCGAAACACTACAGAATATGTAGCCAAGTGAAGATACATCGGCTGCTTAGTGCGGACACGTTCTATATTTTTATTTATGTTCATTAACTCAACAACCAGTGTGTGCCCTTTTCGAACAGAGGGATCAGTAATTAAGACAAACCTTGCAGTCCCCACATTCAAGACCTATCCGTACTATAGAAAGTTGAATAATTTTTCACACCCACGCTCTTGATTAAACGCGATTGCGCTTACTACGAAATAAATAAATAAAAAAATACTATTTTTATGTATATTAAAAACTATGCAACTTAAAATTCAGGGGTAAAGTGTTTTTAAACAAATGTTCTGTTAAAACAATAATAAAACACATGAATAAAAGGAAAAAAAAATTATATAAAATGCTTTGAAATACATATTATAAAATAATGAATAATATTTAACCAAAAATTTGTTAAAGATACATAAACATACTAACAATAATAAAGAATAGCGTTTTTTGATGAAAACAAAAGAGGAAATTGTTAAAACTTGATATGCTTAAAATATAATTATTTACAATGCATAACTTCATAATTATTTGTCTTCTTCTTTAAACGCCCCTCAAATTTGTTTTAAGGAATTTTTATTTCAAAGTTTTAATTATTATTAGGTTTTTTTTTTTGCTATAATTACTTAAAGTTTATTAAATACGTTGTTAAGTTATGAAATTTAAACTAAAAAAATCCAATAAAACAACTGTTGATAGTAAATTTTAAGTTTATTATTGTTTATCTAACACAATTATTTCTTAGAGTTATGTAACCTATATAAAAAAGAATAAAAAATAAAAAAAAGTTATAGAATATAGGCAATTTATATATGAAATGGTAATGTACATTTAATTTCTTTATTTTGTTTTGTTTAATATGTTTACATTTTGCCCAAATATCCTGAAGACACATTTATTCACAATATCAGTGAGTTTGGCTATAAACAGTGATTTATATTTATAATTCTTTGCAAAAAAAAAAAAGAATAAATAAAAATAAAAAAATAAAATTGGAATGAAATTAACTTTAAATGAATAAAAAAAATGCTTCTAAAAATAATAAAATGCTTTTTCAAAAGCACACACACAAGCATATAAATGTAATTTTTATTGCGCCCATTAACAAAATAAATTCAAATAAAATCAATGCAATCCTATGGACTTCATATAATTTTTGTTTTTTTTTTTATACAAAGATTATACAAACTAATATTTTGATTTAAAATAGAAATCGAATTATTTTTTACTGATAGGAAAAAATCAATTTCAACTAAACCAGACATATGTACAAAGTAATAAAAAAAGCAAAAGAAACAAAAAGATCTTCCACTCAAAAATTAATAAAAAAAAAAATACAACAAAATAAATGCAGATATGTGCCTTTTGAAAACGCGTTTTTTATCTTTTTTGTTTATTAAAAGAAACGTTGATAGGGAATTTCCTTTCGTTTTAGTTATTTTTAAAAATAACCCTAAAGCACTATTGTGTTTTCTTCCCCCCCCCCCCATACTTATTGTACACAAAATAAAAAAAAAAAAATAAAAAAAATAGAAAAAAAAACGGTAGCAATAAAATTGTGTTGTTTCTTGATTACAATTTTTTTGTACTTTATTTTGTTAAATAATTTTTTTATACCTCGCAGGTGTTAATGTTAATCATAAAAGAAAAAGGAAATTCGAAACGGTCTTATGATTCGTAACAAAATTATTTTTTTTTCTCGTTTATTGAACTTACCTAAATTATAAACACATTTGTTATTACTGAGATGTTTTTTTTTAACGTTATATACATTAACTATACCTAATTATATTTTGGTTTTTATATTACTGAATTCCGAAGTGATGTCGAAAAGATTAAAACAACAAAATAAAATGGAAAGAAATTTCAGAAACTGGAAACTGTGTTTTTGTTTTGTATTTTGTGGCTCATTCTTTGTTGCTGCGCCGTTGGTTTTAGTTGTCCACTTGTTAAGGTCTGGAGTGATAATGATTATCTGTCATTAGGACCGGACCGAATTTCGTAATCTGTACAAAGTGCAATGGAATCTGTTTTTGGTTTGTGTGGTAAAATCGGACGCACAAAATATCGTTGCCTGAGCAGGCAAGGAATCAGGTGAAAGAAAACGAAACTTACTGATCATAGCTGCAAAGTCAAACTAAAAATCGATCGGATTTATGTACAAAACACCATCCTTTGCCCTATCGAGGTATCCGATCGGAATGGAATCTTCCCGATTTCCTACGAATCGAGATATCCGTTCCGATAGAACTTTCGGAAAAATGCTCCGATGCCATATAGCGCACCTTGCGGCACATTTTTTCCGAAGCTCCCCGACAACCAATCGCTGTGGAATATTTGAATATCAAATGAACGTGTTTATTAGCTCATTTATTTTCTTCCGAAATGGTTACTTCGAAGCTGAGTTCCGAACAGGGACCCTTCTCTGTATCTCGTTTTGAAAGTAATATTTTTCGAAAATGAACGTTTTATACTCTCTATTTCGAAAGCTGAATATAATGTTCTACTTCACCTATTTAGAATTCCGAAAGTATTACAGAGTACCAACTTAAAAGCAATTTCGAATAGGATTGACTTTTGGAGAGGACAGGGCCCCTTTCGTTTACTTGTTTACTTGATGAACTGTTTAGATTTTGCGGTAACGGTTCTCCCAAACTAAATGTTTTCCTTTAATGTTTTCGAGGTTTGTACAACAAGTAGAAAAGACATTCGAAATAAAATTTCGTACAAATGGCTTTAACGACTTTCATAAAAATTAATACCCAAGTTATAACAATTAGACCAAGTGGGTCACACTTTCCGCCATGCTACGTAGTTTGTTCCAAATAGTAGAGCCGATTATGAGAAAATATTTGTTTTATAGTCCCCCCCCCCCAGTATCGTTAGCATTGTGGAAGAGAATAAAAATCGACCGCAAAAGTTGAGGGTTGCCCACGTTTGGTTGGGTTGCTCGTGCCATCCTGTTCGTGCTAGTGCTTTCAACTACATTTAGACCTAATTCATTTCTTAAGGAATTGTAACCAAAAAATGTTATTATAAACGTTTTCAAAAAGTCAGGAAATGCTGGGTACATATTTTGTAAGTTTTTCTTTTAGACTTTAGAGAGTGTTCAAAATTTGCGATTATATTGTCTACGTTTCAAATGTATGTTTTACGATTTTCAACACACGATAGTCTTAGTTTTCAAAATCTTAAATTATTTGCAGATGTTATCAGGAATTATTTACCTTTTCCAGCAGTTTTTGTAACTAGAAATATTAAGTTGCTGTGCAGAGATACGCCATTATTTTTCTCATTCTAACTTGAAATTTTTTGACTAAATATGATTCATAACATCAGAACGCATCTTTTCTCATTTTTTTAAACATTACATTACAATCATATTATATCCAGAGTCTCCAAAGAAATGTGATCTGAAGAAAAAACAAAAAATTTAAATTGGGTATTTTCTGTTTCAAAACTATGTCGCAGTGGGGCGCGTGGGGGGTAATTAATTTCATCATACATTATCAATTATGATGTTTAACTTTTGGTGCAAGTATCTTGGTTCTTTTTTTAGAATGCACGCCCTATTGGCATATCCTTGGGGTAATCGAAACACTAAATTTAAATCAAACTACACGCCAGACACCTATTCTGTCCCCAAAAATAAAAATCAATTATGAATACGTATATATTTACAAAATGTTCATTCTAAATCTAGAAACTTTTAACTGTCAACCAGACTGACTAATAGTATTCGTATATCATTTATGTTTCTGGATAATATGCCGTTTGTTGAAAGGAAGCGCTGCTAGGGTCGATTGGAAGAAAAGATTCTATTTAAAAAAAAAAAAAATTATACCTATGAAAATGAGAAGGAAATGCTGCACACAAATAATTGTAAAATTTTCCATGAAAAACCGAAACCACCCACAAACACTAATGGGCGATAAAATGAAATATGCTGAGAATCTTAAACGAGGAAGCACAACTTTCTCTGTCTGGGAGATCATCATGCCCGCGGTCGAGCTATTTTTATTTTAACAAAAACAAACTTCTTTGCGAGATTGATTGATTAGGGCAATTATTATTATGGCGACAGAGGCAGGTTTTTTAGTGTGATATACTTCCGATTGGAACATATGATTCGTGCTAAATAGATGCAGCTAAAGAAAAGGTTTTGCTGATCGTGCTTGGTAGGATCGTTTATAATTATTCTATGAAAACATTAGCCAAGTGATCTTGTTTTCTAAGGAAATTTTAATGTGTACGATTATAGTCGGAAGGCATTTTTATTTTTTTTAATTAATCTTTTTTCTATCTTCATTTAAACTTATAGGTTAACTAAACAAAAACGGTTAAATCTAATTGAAAGCTAACATGTATCTTAATCTAGCTTACTGGCTCATAGCGAGCGCTCTAAACTTAACTATATCCTTAAAATTATTGCCTTTCGGCCTTACGGCATATTTAACTATTAATGAACAGTATATAATTTGGAATGGTTATTGATTTAAAAACCATACTTCCAATATCGTGCTGCAATTTTCTTGTTTCCAATTTACTTAATATTGAAGTGGTGCTGCGGCAGTTTTACCAGCTAAGTACCTTACAAACTCGCACTTGGTTTGAGGCTTTTTTTTTGTAAAACCAATCATTAATTTTTTTTTTCTTACGATATACTTTTAATTTTCCGGAGATTCCTGAATATACTTTAATCGATAAGAAGGCAACTATATACGTATCAAAGAGGGCTTAAGAGACTATACCGCAGCTTTTTGCGTTGGAAAAAAAAAAACCCTAAGAGGCAATTTGCGGTTTAACTACTGCTTTGATGAGTTTACTTTGTTTTATTTCCAGCAAAATCGGAGGTGTATCTAATTCTGTTGTGTTTTTCGTCTAACAATGAAATATTTTGATCATTGATGACGACTGTTTTAGTTTTAAAATTGGAAGCATTACCGAAAATATTCTAAAGTCTAAAATTTTCTCTCCAGAACAGACAGACAGACAAGCGGCTAACGAAAAAGACTTCATTTGCTAAATGCAAAAAAAACAAAATTACAACAAAACCTTATTAATTTCAAAATGTTGCTGACATGTGGATATTTAAAGAAAAAAGTTCCTGCGCTGTTAAAATATCATCATCTCCCCTTTTCTGGTAGTACAAATGGCCGTTGACATAAATGGAATTTCAATGGTGTTTTGTTTCCCCTAAATACCAATCAATCACGGATGCAATTTAGAATGAACTTTTAATTTTTCATAGGCTTATATTTGTAACTCTTCAATTTCTTCAAAATCGGTGTCGTTTTTCTGCAGCAAACTAGCTGAAACAACACCTCGATTGTAAGTTGATCGCTTTAGCGAATAGAATTTCAATTTGAAAAGAAATACACTCGGCGGGTTGCAAAACAAGAGGCAAATGCACTTTTACTGGAATGCAATTCGAACACAAAAATTGCAAATTATCAAAAATTAGTCAAATTCCGTCTTTTCAATGTTTTCTTTTTGCTATGCCTTTTTCGAGACATTCGACTTCAATTTGGATTACTATGCAAAAAGTTTAAAAAAAAACACGCCGACGGATTTTTTTGACTTTACAGAGATATGTGCTGTCAACGAACACCAACATGAACACTCATTTAAACATTCAAATCAGTTTGTAAACACGGTATAAAATATTCTTGCAACATTAAGCTGTTTTTACTTAATGGCATGTAAGATTATTGTCAGTAAAAGTAAATTCTTGGAAGGTATTTGCGCCCGGAGGTCATCGGTGCATAATTATTTGCCCAAAAATGGATTTTATTGAATTAGTTCTTATTTGTTTTTTCCTGGACTCAAAAGCAAAGGAAATCCTTTTTGTGGAAGGATGTCGTGCACACCATGCACCTGCTCCTACTCCTAGGGCACAATGCACAATTCAATTAGAATTTGAGTGCGTGTTCTATTTGCAAAGCACATCTTTACTTACCTGCTCAAAATGTACTTTTAATGAAAGGCAACAGCTGCCTACCTAAAGGTGTAAAATAAATTCCCATCGTTCTAACATTTCAAATGTAATAAAATCTACACGGGTAAAACACTCTGCAGGTGCATATTATGATACTCTACTTTTTTCGGAATCCATCAAACGGCTTACTGAAAGAGAATAATAACGAGATAGCCTAGAGTAGATTAGCCGGCACCCTGACACATTGAATACGCGGCAATTAAAGATACCACATAAAGATACAAAACGTACAATAATTGCTTGCAAGTAAACGCATATGCCACTTAAAAGGGATGTGAGTAAATTGAGAAATACGGATGTAGGAAAAGAATAAAACAATGCTGGGCTCATCTGGTTAATTAATTCATTAAGCTAACAGCGCATGTAGTACGCGTTTAGTGGTTTATTTTCAATTGAACTATAACTTGTGACACATGAACGATGGTTTTAATAGCGTGGCAACTGACAAGCCCAACCGGGCGGATGGAATTAAGATGACATCTTGGTGAGGTCTTTATTTGATGCGAAAGCGTGAGGAGAATTGTGAGCAATTGCGAGCGGATGGAGAAAGTCAACTTAGGTTTCTGACGTGTTGAGATAGCTACAGCCTCATCTTGTGTATACCTTAGGTGTCATTATCAAAGAGGTTTACTTTTCAAAGTTTATGAACTCTGTTGTGAAATCAAGCTACTTACAGAAACTGGTGAGAAATGAGAAGTTTATGTGTTTGGCACAAAGAGCCGTATGGCTGAGGTGGGTTTTTAAACTTTAACTTAAACTTTAACCTGAATAGGTAAGTTTCACTTTGCAATGCAATGCAGATATCTGTCAAGTTTTAGTCATCACATTTGTCACATTTTTTTTTTTAAACAGAAAAATGCCAAATGCTTTTTTAGCATTTTTTTTTTTATTTTTTCGATTTTTTCTCTTTTTTTTACTGGAATTTTGGTCATTGGTGTACATTAAGCTGATATGTTCTGCAACGGAGTATCAGGATGTTTCCCTCCACTTTCCCATACATCAGATGGAATGTGAAACGTGAGCGGGGAAGTGTGAGTGCGATGAATCCAGTATACCGTGTACCGAGAGGTACATGCTCTAATACAGATATGGAAGCCGTGAATCGAAGGATGTGTATCTTATCTGAAAGCTAAAGGGTCCGCCATCTAACTTTTTTTTTTTCAACTAGTGCTTATTTCGCGAATGGTAACCCTTAGCTCATGTCTGATTCGACAGATAATTAGTTTTATCCTTCCGCTGAACGAATATGGTTGTGTATACGCTTGAACAGCGCTGGAAAATATTGCGACATTACTTTGAAAATCTTGGTAATGCTGCAGAATGTGTGCGATGCCGATTTTGCCAAAAAATCATCTTTTCAGATGAAGCTCATTTTCATCTTGGCGGGTATGTAAACAAGCAAAACTGTCGCATTTGGGGCACAGAAAACCCGCACGCATTCATTGAAAAGCCGATATACCCAAAACGAGTCACTGTTTGGTGCGGAATTTGGTCCAGAGGCATAATTGGGCCATTTTTCTTCGAAAATTGGACCGATCATGTAGGCTACTGCATGGCCAGCCGAGACAGCCATTTGAATGAAATTATTATTTTCCATTATTTGCATTATTAACCGGAAGGATTGTACTTTAAAATAAAAAAAGAAATATGAGAAAATATTCAGTAGTTTTTTTTTTATAGCATTTTCAAAACAAAAAAGTTATTTGGCGGACCCTACAGTGTTTTTTCGAAGTGGCGTTTCCATATGAACTGATCTCTGTTTTGTTTTGAAGAAGTTGTGTTTCGGCATATTGTGTGCAGTGATTTAACTTGTTGAAAAGTTTATTGTTTATTTGGTTTAACATTGATAATGAAAAGGAAAAGGTATATCTTTTAAAGGAAAGTTAGTGACTAAAATAAATGCGATAGGCAAAATACATCGAATTACGGTTTTTTTTGTTTATGCAGTTTCATATTGAGTACAAAAGAAGAAAGACAATTCAATGAAAATGTGTGAGAAATGAATTCATATCTCCCTTTTTTTTGTTTATGTTGTGTTAACTATAATAATTTAAAGAAGGCAATATCTTGTTTTATATTCTATACAGTGAATTATGGTCACAATGTACTTTTATTTTTGAGTAGGTACCATGGATATAAACCTATTCCAAAAATTGGTACTTTTGATATTTTTTTTTTGTTCTGTTTGTTCTAAAGACTGATACTTTAATAATAAAACAAAATTTGTTGTTTTAAATACACGTTTTTTAACTGTTATTACTTTCTCAGTTAGTTCCAAGCACGGAATTCCTTACCAAAGGGAGAGGTACACAGGCATTAAGATGATTGTGTAGTATAAAAGACAACTTATTATTTTTAATTTTTTTTTTTAAAGCTAACGAAAACAAATTTTGTATTGTCTACCATTTTTTTTTTTTTTTTGCTTCATACATTCTAGCATTTTTATTTTTTGCAGTCTAGCATTTTCCATTTTGAAATTATGGCAGCACTGCACATGAGAGTGTGCTGTGCAAGAAAAAGGCAGATCAATGTCAACAGCAACTTTGACAGTCACCAGGGTCAAGGTATATTGAACTCAGATATACAGTCACAGTGTATTTTCTCTCTGACAGTGACATCGCATTTATTAGTGCCGCAATGGTTCTTAAATAATAAATTCAAAGTTTCTGAGCAAATGCTTCCAACGCTCTTTTTTTTTTTGAAAATGATGTCATACTGCTGCTGCGTTACCAGATATGAACTTTAAAAAATTGTACTCCATACTCTTTTAGCTGTTTATAAATTGTTTATAAAATTTTTTATGAGCCAATACTAGATCACAATAGGTGGGCGTTCTTTTTGATTCTTTTAACGATTTTCTGTGTGATGATTTTACGTTCCATGTCGGTTTTCTTTGGCCGCCATTTCGGTTTGAATGACAATTGTGAGTTCTTTGTTGACAGTCGATAACAATTTATTATGAAACAACTATAAAAGCTATGATGCTACAGTTGTTATTGACCGCTGTCGGGATATGTTGAAACACTTTCAATTTTCATGTGTTCATGTGTTACCAATGAGACGGAACTAGATTGCACACCTCGTGCTTCGATCCAAATTCTGCGGATCATTTTTCCGCTGACTTATGTCAAAAAATTGCTATATCGGCCTTAAAATCCACTCTCTCGGCGTCGACTTTCCTTAAGTTCTCGAAAGTGAAAAAAGGTATGACTTCTTAAAACGCAGTGTCAAACACATGAGCGAAGGTTATGACAATGGCAGACTTAATAACTGTTAGGACTTAATTCCCTACCAGTTTTATTCACAACGTTCCGTTTGTGATCATTGTTCGTGTAACCCTTCGTAGCCGCAAGTGCTTAAGCGACATCACTTTTAATCGCATATTCATTCAACCATTCGATGGTAAAATTTGTTGGGCTAAATCCGAAACCAACTCTATGAAGTGTAATCGAGCGCGTTAGGAGGTTGCACATCGATATGATATCCGCCTTTGCTTTGATTGCACCCAAACAATGGTCAGTTTCATGGTTTATTGATCTAAAGATTGAAATCAGGCGCAGTCCTTCGTCAAACCGCCTCACGAAGAGTTAACGACTACCTTCAGTTTACAATACAGCCCATAGGTAGGTGCCTACTTATTAAAATGGGAAAAAATTGATTCATGCGGTAGCCTAATTTTATAATGGCCAATTACGTGCCTAGTCACTGTCACATGTTCATACTTCCGGCCGGCAATTAATGTTCCGGGAAATTAGCTACCGAAGGAAATTTGTGCAATGTCCAACAAAAAGACAGTACTTAGGTAGTTATGTGTTGTGATCTACTTGCTGCGCACGCATAATGAAAAATGCATTAAAATAGAAAACACCGATCAAATTAAGTGAGGCTGACGAAGGAAATGCGTTTCCTTCTTGTTTTTTTTTTTTTTTTTTTGTTAATTTAAAAACAAACTACTCACCATTAAACTTGAAATCCTAGTCCTCTAACAGCTAGAGGTGTTTTATAAATGGTATTCAAAAGTCGGATCTTCAGCTGCCGATTGTTTATAGTATGGGTTACGGTCAACAGTGCCCGTCGCTATAAACAGAGCTACAAAAAGTGATTAATAGCTAATAACTAATAGCCGCAGGTGCAGGTGAATTGTTAAATTAAGTAAAAGGTCAGATAAGCGCAACGTCGCCGATAAGGTCAACAGTATGGAATAAACAAAAATCCTTTTCATCTACGTATATTTTGCACATCGAAATATCGTTTGCAAAGAAATGTGTGTTCCCAACGTCATCGTCAGTTGTTATTTTTATAGATCAGGAACTAGGGCGCCTGGATGCTATTTTCGAAACGCAACAAGAGAACCGAATGTGACGTGTAGCGATTCTCTCAAGTGGAAGTGGATATACGCATTTAGGTATAGTAACATCAATGGCATCTCTAAGTTTTTCTTCGATAAACTTAAAGACAATAAAAATTTAAAAGCTTCAAATGTAAATAGCACGAGCATTGTTGAAGAGTTGGACTCTTTTCATTTCGTTTCGATTCGATTGTTTTTTTTCGGCAAGTCTTAATCGGCTACCAGTCTTATTACTTTGAAAATTTCCAATATTTTGCCTTCATTTCTATTTTGTTAGCTTAGTCGTTTAAAGTTATTTATGGAAAATGCATTCCCTGGATATTTTTAAAAGCAATGACAAAAGCGCAATGGAATCATAAAGTTTTGAAAACGTTTTTGTTTATTCAAGTCGCACGTCTTACTGCCATAAATTACGGCTACGGTAACGTTAATTCAAACAGAAGTTAACTGAAGTCATTTAGTTAATTGGATAAATACGATGGCTGATGGGAATGTAAATGGAGTAACTTTAAGTGGACGCGTGTATTTTGTTACCCGATGTTTATTTATAAATGACACCAAACCGCTCTCCTTTTGTAGTAACAGATCAATGTTTATCTTTGTAGTAGAATTCAATTTCAATCATTGTGAGTGTCCAGCTATAAATTCACTCAAATAATCGAGCTAGAAACTTTAAAGCGTTGATTATTTTGTGAAAAAAAAAGACAAATGTCTGACATTTATGAGAAAACTAGCTGACCCAGCGAACTTCGTTCCGCCTAAATTCATTAATGTACCTAATAAAAATAATAATTCTGAGCATGCAGAATGCACGTGCTGCTTTATGAAATAAATGAAGAACATAATATAGCAATATCGATGGGTTTGCTCACACGTGAGCACGCCATATACAATTGACCATGTGAGAAACATGGGAATTGAATTGATGCCACAAATATCCAGCGATTGTCCTTGCGACTATTTGTCATAGTGAAAGCGAGGCACACGGAAAATTTAAGACACTCAAATACAAATGGCAAATCGTTCTGAATAAGGGGATTCCGCTGAATGAAAATGTTGGCATTCGAATTTTTCCCTCAAAATCGTTTGCTGCATGACATTCGATTTGAGATTCTTCACAATCAAATCAAATGCGTTCCGTTGCAAATTTTCGGAGCATTTAGGTTGCGCAACAAAATTATAACTGAGCCGACTTTCAATTTCATCCTATCTTTTAAATACAGCAATACGAATAAAACAAAGAAAGAATCATGAAAATTGGCCCAGTGGATATCGAGTTATAATTATATTATATTTATGTAGATATGTGGAATAGATAATGTAAAAGGTTTTTCAATAAGAGCGCTACAAACGTTTTTTTAAATAAAACAAAAATGGTTTTGGATATCAATGAAATTCTTTATTCCTGTGAAAGTACGTTCGATGCCATTATGTATGGAACTCGATTTCTTTTGCGTGGCCACCACGGGCACGCTTGCAGAAGTCCAGACGGTGAACCCAATTTTCGACGGTTTTCAAGCATAAATCGGCCGATACTGCTGCAATTTCACGTAGTTCATCAATCGTCGCTGGCTTGTTGGCATAGACCATATGACTTGACGTAGGCCCACAGGAAAAAGTCTAACGGCGTCAAATCGCACGACCGAGGCGGCCAAGCGACTGGACCATTTCGTGAGATAACACGTTTTCCAAACTTGGTTTCCAATAAATTGATTGTGACATTCGCTGTGTGGCTTGTGGCGCCGTCCTGTTGGAACCACATGTCTTCCAAGTCCATATCATCCAATTGGGTAATCATTGAACGGTAGCGATTCCTATTCACAGGAACGTGCCGGTCTTGATCATCACGGAAGAAGTCCGGCCCAATGACGCCGCCGGCCCATAAACCACACCAAACCCTAATTTTATCGGGATGCAATGATGACTCATGGATGACGTGTGGATTTCTGCTTGACCATTACTGCATATTTTGTTTATTGACGAAGCCATTCTGCCAGAAATGATGACGACCATAAATTGGACGTAGCGCTCTTAACGTATCGCACGCAGTTTTCACAAATCACTAACTTACCTTTGAAATAGCCAAAATACAGAAAGCAAACGAACGAAAAGGGTGCAATTGAAATTTTGAATACAACTGGAAAAACAGAACAAAACACTTAACGATCTAACAAAACAATAATAATTTTAATAGTAAATTTAAAATTTTTATTTAAAATTAATTTGACTTTCTTTCAAATGTTGTTTTATTTTTCTTTCTTGATTTACAAAAGGGTACAACTTCTTTATCAGGACACATTAGTTAATTCATTGTAAGTAATTACGAACAAATCCGCAGAAGGAAGTATCCAATTTGGTCCAGTCGTTTTCGAGTTTTAAGCATCCGAACAAACCAAGATCCATTTTTATATATATAGATATCCTCTGAGTCTTAAATTAAACTTAAAATACCACAGAGGATGTTCCGAGTCTCTTTCGAAGACTGGCTCTGATTTGTGCTAATGAAAAAACAAACTGACTGGCATTGATAGTTTTAATGGCTCGCTCTGTATATTTTCTTGTCCACCTTGTACTGTAAGGGTTATCTGAACTAAACCTAAGTAGAGTATTGAGCTGGATTTTTTTTTGATGTATAGAAAATAGGCGTTCCCTTACTTTCTCGTTCAATATTGGCAATTGTCTCATTTCTGTCATAATTTTGTTCTCTCTTTTTGGCTCTCTTCTGCCCAACTTTTGCGTAAGGGAACGAAGTTTGACTAAATTTAGCTAATGTGTTCGAAATTCGAATGCATTATCTTTAGGGAACAGACCTAGTATTTGCTAACTATCGTAGCACTCTTTAAATTTGTCAGAAATTTTTTAAATCACGTAAAACGTCAACTATAGGTTGATAGGTATCCTCGCGATTTATTTTGAATTTTGACATTTCGGATTGTCAAGTGAATGCGGCAGGATTTTCTAAATTCGATTTGGAGGCTTTTTTCCCCTTAACGTCAACTGAGCCACGTGACCAATCCGGGCCTATAAAAACTAAAAGAAATCAAATCAGTCAGCTGCCAGACGTACTAAACTAGAAATCCGAACGTCCCCATTTGCTCTAAGTTTCATGCGAATTTACCAAACTTGTTATCATCAGTCAGCAACAATCGTAAGCAAAAGTTTAGTACAATTTTGAGTGTACATTCGCTATCGAAATGGTCGGTCTTTTAGGTAATTTACTTTTGTATGGCACAACAAATGTAATAATTTGAAACCAACGCTCTCGGTATTTTTACCAAATCGTTCTCGTAAAAGGGTGATACTAGCGGAATTCTGCACAAACTTTTCTAGGAAAAAAAATACTGAGTATGTACTTTATTTAAAAATTATTCCCAATTTCACGAATAGAAATGGGTTCGAGTAAACATTTCAATTTTGTTATTCCATCCCAAGCAACCAAATTGGTTTTTGTCCTCGACCTACCTGCCGCCTTCGAACATGAATTCTTAATTTATTGTGTGCTACAAATGGCAACTTAGGTTAACATTGATGAATACAATTGAATAGACAAAGAAAGTGTGAGAATATCTCACGATTTATCAGAAAGTATGAACAAAATTTTCGGTGGATCACCCAGAGCGTGATATATAATTGGGCCAATATTCAAAACATATAGTCGTGAGCAATAACTATGATTGAATACCACCTTCATCAAACGGTGGATTTTCTCATATAGAATATTGTATAGATAAATTCACCCCGCTTGAATGTTAGAAATTCGAATTAATCTGCTGGGTGCGAAAGGTCCAATTCGCACACCTACTGATTTTGGTGCACAAACATTTATTTTTCTTCAAATATATATAGAGTTCTTCCGTTAAATTGGATACTTGAAGCTTGGCAATGAGTATGCGGCATGATAGAGAGAAAAATCACTTTGCCACCCGTCGATAAATTGGGAATGTAGGTAGGCACATAATGTAGGAAGACTGTGGGTACGAGCTGAACCCACAAATCAGATTGAATCGTAAAAGTAAGACCACAATAGAATACCAATCGAGACTGTTACTAGAAAACGAACTCTATTTGGGACAGGTTAACAACTCTTCTTTTAACGAGTTTAGGTGCCTAGCCTATCTTGAAAGAGTGAAGACATGATTAAGAAAGAGGCCTTAAAAAATCGAAAAGAAGTGATGGCAATCCATGTCGAAAGCGATAATCTAATTAATATTGCCACCCACATTTCGACGTTTTAAAACTGTTTCAATTGTTTCAATTATTGTTATTCTTACTTAATTATGTATTTGGTTTCTACTATTTGTAGATACACCGAGAGAATGTGAAAGATCAATAGGTTAAGGAGAAGACAAAGTATTGATATGATTACATTTAAAAACAATACAATATAAGACGGTTGCCTTCGGTATACAAAGTTGAACATGGGACCCATCGCTTAGTAGTCCAAATCAATTACCAGTTACCACTAAGCCACTGATAAAGATTCAATAGTTACAGCGATAGCCTACTAAAGCAAGAGGTTGAAGGTTAGATTCGCAGGAAAAATAAAAAAACCCTAAGAAGTATCGTTCACTATCTGGCATAAGATAAACATTTGAGAACATAACTACTATGTGAAAGAGCTTAATGTGAAAAACAGATTGACAGAGCAACTTTGATAATCACAGTGCACTTTTTAGATCTACTTTACAACTATACCTACTTATTACGCCTCATGAATAAGAGGAATAATCCGCATGTCGTGGTGTGGTCTTATGCACCACAAAATGCAGATTATTCCTTGCAAGTGTGATTGCATGAAGGGACCCGTTGCCTCCAATATTTTCCACTACAAAAAATGATTTTTTTTTAAGTAAAACAGTCGCATTTTCACCACTTTATTTGATGCTTACCGGTTTTTCGTTCTGATAGGTGTAGGAAAAACGGTAAAGTAACGACGCACGTACTGCTGTCTGACGCAACCTTTTTCTTCTAGCCTTGATAAAGTGGCGGTTGATGTTTACAATCTGCTTGCGACTTTTGCTCGTGGAGTTATTCCTGTTGTTAAAGTTGTTGTTGACGGTGCTGGTGTTTACATCATTCTCTCAATTTTATAGTTTAGTCGTTCGCAAATGACGCAAAATTGCGCCTTCGATTTATGTGTAAAATAAAAACCCTACCTACGAACAGTAACAGTTACATGAAGCTATACACTAAATATCCTGTACATGGACTCAAAACTCAATCATATGTAATGGATAATTAGTTAAATGGTACCTCACGTATATGTACGGGTTAATCATTATAACGAAAGGCCCCATAAAGAGGTAACAAAAATCATTACCGGGAATTTTCCGCTTTTCAAAAAAAAATACCTACCTTTCTCAAACATGCTGTTAAAAAAGAGACGCAGGACTACACAAAAGGAAGTAAGTGCTTTTAATATGCCGTCTGAATACATAATGAAATCTAAAGAACTGTCTTTTGGAAAAGTGCAATCAGCGTTGCCGTTGACTTTTCGAAAAATGTATCATTATTTTTTGAAAAATGTATCAAAAGTATCTAAATTTGAGCATCTAGATAGTATCAAATGTATCACTACGAAAAGCCGTTTTATTTTTTTTCAAATAAATATATTTATTAAAAACGAAAGAATCAAAAAAAAAAAAAAATAACAAAATCCTTAAATCAGTTAATTCATCTGGTACCTATGAGAAGTAAAAAAATTCTTAAAAACAAAATTAAAAATATATAAAAAAGTATTGCAGTTTAATTTCTAATTTGTAGGTACTGGCTTAAAATTCATTCGTGTTCCAAAAAAATTTTTAGAACTTGTATACGTTTGGGGATCAACTTGTTTGTTCTTGTTTCGTTCTTATGACAAATCTACAAATTATCTTTATTGAATAGGCTGTACATATCAGATTTGACATTTGGCAACTGTGGAGAGTAGAGACTTAGAGGAATTTGAGTTGAAAGGTGACGTCCACCAAGTTTATGTAAAACTGGATTTTTGTCGGGACTAGGAATCCAAACGCGTTGACTAGGCAACGAGAATTGTTTATTGTCGCGGTCAGCGCTACCTCTGTTTGATAGTGCCCTTTTTTATTTGGAAAGGGACTATCATAAAGTTTTCAAAAATAGTTATTTTGAAATAAGTACATTTGAAATGTAACGCGGTTGCCTATCACAATACTATTATAGTGTTATGCGAATGATTGGCTGTTTAATAACTTGCGAAAATTCAAATTTTGCTGAGTAGCTTAAGAAATGACACCTTTTTTTCTCACCGGCCCTTTTTTCGACTCTTCAGAGTTCTGGCAACGCCACTCTGCTTATTTTAAATTTGACTCTTTGAAATGTCAACTGAGTATGCAGGCAAGATTTTCTTGACTAGATTTATCGGCTTCCCCTCCATAAACGTCTACTGTAGAAACTAACCACGTTACCACGCGACAGCTGTCAGACTTACTAAACTAGGAATCCGAACGTCCCCAAACTCACGCAGTCATAATTTGTACAGTATCAGTATGGGTGGGAACATCAGTTCAGAATGAACAATCGTTACCATAGTTCGTTTAAAAATAAGAAAACAAATTAATATTGACAGATTAAAAACTTTATTTGAAAACAAATTTGAATATACCTATGAAAAAGGGAGATTGTGTATTGTGATTGCAAAAATGTATCTAATTGAACCAAAATCAAAAACAAAAGTACCTAAGTATCAAGTTTTTGCACGGAAGCAAAAATGTAGCTCATTTGATACAATTGTATCTTCGTGGCAACGCTGAGTGCAATGCACTTATACAGTTACCGTCTAAGCATGCAGGGGAATATGGAATATGGATGGAGCAACCGACCGAGCACCATGCAAAGGTAATAAACCAATTATACTTGGTTACAGCGATACCAATTGTGTTGTTGCCAGATGAAGAATAGTCTTCAAGTAGTTTTTAATGATTCATTAATATTTGAAGCGCTTAATCAAAAGATACTAGATACTAAAAGGGGCAATCAGTCACAGTACCCACGAGTGATTCTGTTGAATGAAATCTTAAGCCCCCGACGGTTTTATTTTATTTATATTCATAATGATGTGCACGTGCTTCGAAACACTTTGCTCTGCTCGAACAATTTATTCGCTTAGCCATTTTCTATGTACCTACCTTATGCGTTAGCCATGATTTAAAATATTTATGTACAACTAAATCATTATGCAAACCCCCTCGTGCTCCGTATAGTAATTTAGTGAGTCGATATGTTTAGTATCGTTCATTATTATCATGAGGGATGTTTATTTTTAAACCAATTTGAAAAGCATTTTGAAAGACAGCACCAACAGGAGATTACTTTGGAAGATTTTATTGTGTAGGTAACTGTAAAAGTACAAAAAAAAAAAAAAGCGTACCTATAAAAGATTTTTAGAAATTTTTGAGTTCAGCGAATTCCATCTGTAACCAAAATAAATAAAGATTTGTGTAAGTGTTAACAGAAAAATTCCGTGGCGCCATATTTAAGCAGCGTCCTTAGTTCCTTCCAAATAAGTGTGCAAATTCTTTAATTGTCTTTCGTTTTGGATCTCAGAAAATGGTCTTTGTTCGAATGGTAGACCAGTTTGATTCTTTTCCTTTATGCATCTATTTTATTGCTATACAAGCACAAAATATAAATGGAATCAAATAAAATGTCAGTTACAAACTAGCATTTGAACGATTTGACAACCATCTGTCAGCTATAAACAACTAGCCCAAAGAAATTGCTTAGGCTAATATTTGCAGGCTTTTTTTTAAGGAGGGGAGGCCGTTTTCTGCCCTTCTGAGACCGATCTTTGACAATTGTAAAACCAACTCAGAGACAAGCTTTGTGGTTTAGTTAACCATTTTTTTTTTGTTTACTAAGCACAGTTCAGATTAACTTGGCGATTAATATTTACCTGGGGTATTGACTTGTACGTCAGTCTAAAGTCGAACGAGCGATACGTGACGGACCACCGACAGAATCTAATATTGTTTTATGTATGCAAAATCTGCTTATTTGCGTGAGCGATCGATTTGGCCCCCTAGTTCGCAGACATCTTATTGATCGAATTGTGTCACCGACCTTTGCTGCTTCATAGGTGGTTTGCAGATCTTCCTGTTTACCATAATTCTTCCTTAAGATCCGGAAGCCATTTGTTAAGGTCAAAAGTAAACATAATTCCGGAGTGATTTACTTTGACAAATATGTCTCCGTGCTCTGGGATAAAATTCAAATAAACTTGTCATATCGCGCACGAATAATTTAAACCTTAAAAAAGGGTTACCTGGGCAGCACTGCAACACTTTTTTCATCGACCAATTTATCTAGATATCTACCTACTCTTCGGTTTAACCACTCGGTCAACCTCCAAAGATACTTATTCTATGACACAAAAAAAGAGAAAAAAATACCTACATAACGCCGGCCGGTCATCAGTTTGGATTTACACTTCAATCTCCAACTTGAGCTTAATAAAACCAGGAACGAAATTCACACCAATATATGAACGTAGACGCGTACCCACCAAACTCAACAACCGGTCGCGGTCAATTCAGAAAGCTAAACACGTAGAGAAATAAAAACAAAAGGCGAACAAAAAATCACCTTATTTGTTTATCTGCTTATTCGTTATTTACCAACATATCCCAAAACAAAAGAAAAAAAAACCCACAAAAACTTACACGGGTGTTAATAAACAAGAAAATGTTTTGAAGTTCAAGTTCAAGGAGTTTTCGACGTGTCATCACATATGTAGATGATGCGGTGATGGTAATGGTGATGAAAAATCTCGTCCCAGTTGTCGGACATTTTTATGAACCATCCACTTGTACGTATACTTTCCATTTTCATATGGGTAAAACTAAACGCTTACGCATCATCATATCCATTCAGCAGTTTTTTTTTTTGTTTTCATGTTTGTACATTCCTTCGCCTTACCCGTGCGCGTGCATACTCGTAGCTATACCCAAATTCGACTACAAAATTTGAGACGTACTCGTAGTTGTAATTGTATATTTACAATTTATTCACAAATTCGGGTTGAAATTCAGTGTTCGTTTTAAGCAGATGCCTCTACCTTTATTCTGCCCAAAGTCCATGTGGGCTTAGGTAATTGACAATTCTTAGCGACACAGTACGACTATAGATAAAATTAAAGCGAAGAATCAAGCCGACTGGCATAGGTACTTTTCCTATACCCAAAGAGACAGTTGCTTGTGTGTGTGCTGTAGGTTCAACGCTCTCCAAAATTCTGAAGGCCAGGCCAATACTATACGACTTTTGCTTTTCACACTTATTTTGGTTCTTCTTTGATTCGTATACGCATCGCATAGATGTGAACATTGGCGAAGTTCGGATAGGTGGGCAGGAACTCGCGTTCTGTTTGGGGACTGAACACTGAAGAGCTTAGAACGATTTTGCAAACCAGGAAGATCATAACAAATGACCTTCATTCGTTAAAAGGCTGTACGCGTGTACGCACACTTGTGTACGCACTTTGTGCGAAACAGCCCCATCACCATCAGGCATATAAACTCTTGACCAGCAACAGCAACAAAAGCCCGCTCTCCTGTATTGATTTACAAAGGGTTACTCTTATGACTGTTCACAGATCATTACAATGTGAATGTGTTTTAATTACTAATCCCCCAGGAAATACATTCACGAAAGGGAAATCTATTAATTTTAAATAATTGATATACAAAACTGGAATTTGTGTTGGCAATGGGTTCAAGGCGTCGCAACATGTGCTGGTGGTATCTGGGCAAATTATGTTGAAAGAATGTTTTCTATTTTGGTTTTTGCTTTGTGATTTGCGAATGCGAATGCGAATGCGAATACGAAGAATTGGGAATGCTGTAGGTTGGGGCAATTTTCAGTGATGCCCTTTCGCGCCTTTGATGACACACTACGATGTTAGGGTAAAATATAGGTGCCTACTCGTAATTGACTTAAATATATACATAGCTACATTTGGGAAACATCTGTGAAATGTTTGGCAAGTGCACCGTCTAATTTTGCTAGTGTGATTTGATAGAAGCGGAAATGCTTTCTGCCTTAGAGATCGCCCATCGACGGAAGTTCGACGATGACGTGTCCAGTCTTAGTAAAATAACATTGCCTGCTTTTATTAGAAAAGTAAAACTGTGTGCCAAAACATTCCCCATTTATGCGTCGTTTGACATGTTTGAACGGAAAAAAAAAAAATAATAAATCGTGTTCGGTGTCAGACACATTAAAGAAATTTAGTAGACGGCCTATAAAGCAGCAAATTTGATACGAGTGGGTACATTTTCAGCACGTGCCCACGAGTAGTGAAGCATACTTATTGTGAGTTTCGATTGCCATTGTCAATTTCCTCAAAAGGTTTATAACATTGTTGTAATATTAGGCTCATGACAAGCGATTTTATTCGATTGTATAGGGTGATGGCGTATAAGTTCAACCCCCGCCAGTAGTCAGCCTCTGGAATACAAAATACAGCGCAATAGTAAATCCTTCGGTCTTTATTCCACACGAAAAATACCACTCCCTTGGCTTACATTTATTCTATCTATAAAAAATTATAATGTTTGCGTACAGTTTGCATAAGGGCAGAAAATAAGTGGTATTCGAAAAAAAAAAAATTCTAATAGGTAGTGATTTTGGAAAAGTGATACAAACTCCTATCCATTTAGGGTATTTCCGTTTTGTGATGATTTTTATGTTACTGGAAGTTTATTTTTTATAGTTTCTTTCCATATGAGACATTATTTTTATGATTATCCTAGGCTCAGCCCCTTCGGCTGAGTACTGAACACTACGTTAATTTTTTCCATAATCAAGTATGCAAAAAGGATGGAAACTTCCATCTGGCTCGATTCTCGCAAAAAAATTGATCAATTCTCTTTGTTTTTCAGAAGCCAGCCCCCCTGTTTACTAGAGAAATACGGACTGAACCGAAAGTCGCAAAGACGAACCATCAGGAACATTGTACAGGGTGGTTTAAAATTAATCATCCAATTTTGTTTTTCAATGACATTTTTACTAAAAGAAAAAAATGATTTTGAGTGATGCAAATCGTTATACCTTTACAATTTTGTCTGTTAAGTGGAAAAGATGATATTCGTCAAGTGGCTGCCTTCAATGTCGATGCACATTTGTGCCCGTTTTTTTGCATTTTCCATGATCTTAAGACGCTTCCTTCACAATACCCATTGCGGATCGTGTTGTGCATGCGGTTGCACCGTCTTGGAAATGCGCCTCGTCGCTCATGATGATTTTCGACACAAAATCGCCCTGTGCGTTGTTGAGCTTGAGGATGACTTGAAAGTAATTCACACGCGGAATTCTTGCGGAGTATAGCGCTCCATTGATTGGCTGTTTTGTCTGCTACTGTTCCGATAGGATGATTAATTTTTCGCCACCTTCTATTACATTTAGAACCACAGTCGATGTTCATAAATTTCAAGTACAATTTTTGCGCATACTGTAGAACGGTGATGATGATGACAACCAAAGACTGTTTGTGTAGATAGGCTCTCCGCTGAGGTCATAAACGGGTAATTCGCCAACAAAACGCTTATCAAAAATTCTTTGGAGAACTGTATACCTATGCCCGTATAGATTTAAGTTTAAAGGGGCATGGTTTGTATACATTTATGCATCTTTCTAATGCAAATGGTATACTTTTGAAGATGGTAAAAACAGAGCTATAATTTTTTAATATGCTTCTAAAAATAGAAAAATTGGGAACTCGCTAACGAGGATTTTACTAAAAAAATTGGCAGGTAAAGTCAATCGTCTAAATCTAAGGAAGCAGGTTTTTAAAATTTAAATAACAAAAAGATGGCGTGATCTTAGTAGCTGCAATCATGCGGAACAGACACGACCACATACAAGTCGGCGTAGGACAAAGAGCCTAATATGAGCTAACCACCTAACTTATACCGCTTCAGGCCCTGAATTTCGAACTGAGTAAGATGTTTTGAAGGCCCATTGTCTCGATGATAATCGATTGAAAAGTTACATAGGGCTCTGGTTCATGTTAGAACGCAGCCAAAAAAGAAACTTCCATTCACCGTCACCTGTCTGCCTACGCCTTGCTTTTCAGGTTCTTTGACAACAATCCCGCTTATGCATATGACTTTTTGGCATCAGACCTGCGCCTATTTTAGTTGAGAAGTTGTATAAAAATACTCTAAGGCCAAAGAGCTTAGCGGTGTCAATTTTAAACAACGAAAACTGGATACCCCAATAATTTGACAAAATTGTATACAAAATCATGGGGAATTCATATTGTCAAAAGTGGGCACACGAAGTTTGTTTCAGGAATTTATAAAATGTCATAAAAATACTAAGTAACTACTCGGATATGTGTGGAAATTACTTTATGTGATATTTCTTAGAAATTTCATCACCTAAAAACTAGGGGTCAAAATACCGCATCCGTGAGCGAGCCATACGTCACTGAATTTTGTGGATTGTACAAGCAAAACAATAACAAATTCAGTCACGTATTACTAGTTCACGGATGTGGTATTTCAACCCTAGGCCAAAGCGCCCCAAAATTGAACTGGCAAAACGAACTAGGAGTATGTATGAGCTAGAGCCATGGCGCACATGCTATGTGTGAGATGTCCGAAATCATTTTCAAACATTAAATGTCATGATCTTCCGAAAAGTACATAGCACAGGAGTAGGTACTTCTCTTTTTCTTTTCATCAATAATTATTTTATTGCATCAATAACTACAAGGCCAAGCCAACAATTATTGCACCATTCTTCAAAGTTTGGTATTACTTAAGCAAAAACTATCTAGCCACTAAAAATATCTTTATTCATACATAAGAAAAACTATCCATGGGAGTTCACTTAACGTTCAGCTACAAATACTTGAAGATTAGCATAATTAGCATGAGTAGTGAGTACATTGAACGCAATAATAGGTGTTTTTTTTATTTTACCCGCATGATCTGATTTCGAAGATTTACACCAACAGTTGGATTTCGTATTATTGTTGTAAACCATGGAAATGAATGATCTATATAGATCATATGTGGGGATAATAAAAAAAAGCCTAATGATACACACCATCGATTACTACTCACACACGCACCGTCTAATTAGCAGGCAAATCAAATATCATACGTTTGTTTCATAAAAAAAAGACTTCCACCAAAATGTCCACAGCTAACCAATCGAATTGAATTGTGTGACAGATAGACGACATAGGCAATGTCAAGTCAACCCGATTTCATTAAAAAAAGTAAACCATAAGACGGAGATTTAAACCATTTCATTTAAATATTAGCTATGTGTTCTTGCTAAGCCCGGAAATATTAATTAGCATCTTAATACTTCATGCTGCGCTGTTATAACTGTGAGTAGTAGTTGAAATAAGTATATAATGGCGATGTGTATTGGTAAACTATTATTCGGGTTTTTGGATGTTGAATGTAGCTACTACGACGCGACGGTAGTATAGTTTAGAAGAGTCGGTAACAGTTCTGAAATCTGGTCTGGACATGCGCGTATTATGAATATTTTACTCAATGAAACTTGCGGAATAGATAGCCGCAAGCCGCAACTTTTTTATGACTAACTATTTTTCGTCTAATTTGTGTCGCCATTTCGTTTTATATCACTAAACGAGTTCTTATACAAACACGAGTATATAATTCAAAAGAAAAATGGTAATTGTATTATAAATAAGAGGAGTTTGAAATGAACATTAATACCACAATCATTTATTTGTTGGTATTATATAGAATAAAAGACAAGCTTTGCCATGAAGCAAAATATCTTATCGTACCTACGTTTCTGGTAATTTGGGGTAATACTCTTATTTCAATATTTAGAATAATGCTCAAAACCAATCAACTCAAATTGATTATTTGTGGTCATAAAAATATAATTACGCGGCACTGCTAGCTATTTCGAACCGAAGTTTAATTGCTTCCAACAAGAGGACACCCTAAAAGCTGGAGGAAAAAGACGAACATTTTTGTGACTTGAGTTTGTCATCTTTTAAAATAAGAAACAAAATTGGATCTAACCGCATAAATCAATAAAAAGTTCTGAAGTTTTGTTAAATTTTAAAAATAATTCAAAAGCAGAATCAATTCGAATTGTTTTTTTTTTTACTAACAAAAATATTCATGTGAAAGAAATGCCTACACCCAGAGAAAAAACAACGTAAAATCAAAGAAAACCACTTTGATTTAAAGATTTTTCGGAATGATTTAGCTTCGACTACGAAAATTTTTAAATCAAAATGGCACGACGTTAATTCAAAGTGTTTCAGTAATTCAAAAAGATGGTCACAATGTAAAAGTGAATACGTTTCACTTTGAATCTAGGGTGACTTTATTTAAAATAACATTGCGTATTCAAATCAAATATGTTTATTCAACGTTAAATCAAATAGATTATATTACATTTTAATTTAAATTGTTTCCCTGAGTGTAGATATACTAATATACGCTAGTGTGCAGCCGACAGTTTCCTGTTTTTTTTTTTTTTTTTTTTTTTTTTTTTTTTAAGGAAAAAGGAATAAACTTCCATCAAACAAAACGCTTTAGAAGAAGATGGTAATAGGTACGTCCAGCAAATATATCTACTCTCTTTTAATAAAAACGGCTCTTTTACATTTTCTATTTAGAATCTATATCAAAGAATTTTCACTTGTTTTTTTTAACAACTCTTAAATGTTTACAAAGCTATTGATCAAATTCGCTGATGCCTGTGGATGTTCTCTTTCTTCTAACACCTAAATTGGCTTGTTGCAAGAGCTTGAAAAGGGATTTTTAATTGCAAATGTAATTCCGACTAGCTGAGGTACTCATGCGAGACCTAGGTCTAACAGGTCTGATTCAACAAATGACTTTTATTTTGAAAGCATAAATTCGTACAATACCTAAATTTTTTGGTAAATATTGTTTATTTTTTGGACCTTTAGCTTATTTTTGACTCCTAGAGTTCAGCCAGTAGTTGGCCACCAGACGGCAATTATGTAGAGCGCGTTGACGTTTAGTTCAAAAAAATTCTCTTTCATGTATAATCTCATTTGTTAATATTTCTTGAATGTGAGTAAGAGAAAATTTCGATGACTACAACCCAAAACTATACTTCCACCTGTTGCCATGCGAAATAATCCGACCTTATTAGCCTTGTCTATGCATGGCCACAAATTATGCCACCACCTTAAAATTAAATTTTCTAAATGAAACATAAACGCATATTATTATACCTATACAAACATTAAAAAAAAGAAGTTCTGCTTCGCATATTAAAAAAAAGAAGAAACGTATTTATGCAAATCGTTTCACCAAACATTTATTGGCTAGTTTTTGGGGGCACGTTTCTTCGTACAAGGTCTAATACTACTATGTACGCAGTATTGCATAAGCCAGAGCCCATCCCATTCTCACCGAGTGGCAATTCAAAATATTCCATAAAGATACGAATGAACATCTGAGATCAAATCTTTATCCACGATGTCTAGACACGTATTCTGTTTATGTTTATATACAGACATGAATTATGTGCATATACAGACGAAATTAATATTTAAATTTATGTCAGATATTGAATAAGCATTGAATTGATTTTTAATCAATTAAATTACAGAAATCAATATTAACAGTTGTGACAAGGGGTATTACCAATACATGATTGTGCAGTAAAATCACTACCATAGGTATTTATCTAGAGCGCAATAAAGATCTCTAAAAACTTCCGACACCTGTTTTGATTTCATTGAGATAGAATGACTTGTTTCTGACAGCTGAGGGTCATCGTTTATTTTATAAAACCTGATGTTCGAACTAATTTCAAACAACCCGATCGTATCGTATGGGCTGAATAGTTTTTATTAGACTTCCTCAATAAAGTCAGGACATAAAACTGTTTAGAAATTATTTAAAAATGAGAGTATGGTGTTAAGAGATTTCAAGCTGACCTAATAATAGACCATACTTATTTTTTATTGCTTCGTCTAGAAACGTATTCGAGTTAGGTTTATGATCGAATCAAAACCAATCGAATCGAATACTATATTTATTTAGAATTTCTAAGAGCTGTTTTGTTTGGTTGGTTTTATTGTACGGGAAAACTGTAAGCAAAAATGTAGAAATTGAAACGAAGAACTATTTCCTCGTAAAATGTAAATATGTTACAAACGTAAACGAGTGTTTGGAAATGTCTTTTCCCCAGCCGATCAATAAGTATAAGATGAAATGTCCCCTTCCAATAAGTATATACAGACGCGATACGGTATTTCTTAGGTAAATACGTTAATTCCCAAGTATAAAGTATATACGTCCACTTGTGATTAGATGACTTATCATCATCATTCACTGACAAAAAGAACACAATCGGTAATTCCAGATCTGTTGACTGCTAGATAAGTTTTACTGAGTAGATTTCTCGGAACATAAAAGTCACAAAACGAGTTGACTTACTACAGGTATATACGCCATTGGTCCAAACTTTGGTTTTCTAAATTTTACCAGAAACAATTAAACAAATTATAAATAGTAATAGTAAAGTTTAAATGTGGTAAAACATCTTCAACTTAAAAAAAACACGTTGAGTACTTGTGGCATTCTGTGATAAAATTCTTGAAAATGAAAAATCAAAAAAGTATGCGGGCTGCGGGCTTAGGAGGATCGTAGTCGACGGACGTTACCACTCAATTACTTTCGGAGCTGATCGGTAAGGCAGCAGACATTTTTTGTCGATGCCAATTCCCAGTTGTACCTTACAAGCCTCTGGGCCGATTGAATCTTCATCATAGCATAACCTATCGTTTTCTATGTGAGTTCTATTGGTTTCGTGAAAAATCCTGCAGGCAAGATCACTTCAACATCATACTTGTACGAAACCCAGAAATTGACATCATTGCCAGAGCACAATGAGGCTTCACTGGTGCAATTGCAAATATTGGTACAGGTGTGTGATTTAAACAAAAGCCGTAGTAGAAGGTTATTAATCTAAATTGCAAGATCAATTTAAAATTTCACTTTCTGAGCTGTAAAAAATTTCAGCGAAACTTGCTGAAACTACATTCAAAGCTGTTTATTCGATATACGCAATTCGCATTCCATTCCTCATTTGAGTGGCGCCAAACCGCAGCTTAGCAATTCCAGTTTTGTTACGTCAACTATTTTGTGTTGGTCGATATAGATAGATATACCCACCCATACAATTAACTTGTTTTGGACGAGTTGCACCCTTTTCCAGTGAAACCATATCCGAGGTTCACTGTAACTATCCAATTTATGTAGCAAAATTTTCAAATCGGTAAATACCGCTGATGTTGTTGCTGTTTCCGCTAAGCTACACCCCGACTGGATACAATTTATGTTTTCCTTCTATCACCGTAGACCTATAAGAATCAACAATTACCTGACTTGTCTCTGCACTCGCACACAAGTTGTGATCGCAAGAAATATGTTCCTTATTGACATACCAAACACGAAAACAACTTAATTCATAAATACTGTATAGCAGCTATACGTTCATGCCCGACCCAAGTCAAGTTTGGTGACTCATTTGTGTGACTTCAAGATTTCTCAGATCTATTCGGTGAGCCTTATTTGCGGAATGCAATAACACTCTTATATCTAATTTCCGAGAACTGCAAATGCGCGAAAATTCCCCAATGATTAAGAGTCGTGACGAGCGACTTGACTATATGGCTGTCTCAACGAGGGGAACTCCAATCAAGTGTGAAAGCAATTTTCGTTTACAGGCTGCTGCACTTTAGCGCTCAATTCAAATTTATAGATTTGCTTAGAATTCATCAATGAGTTTGTATTCACTAGAGAGACTGCAGCATTTTACAGAATTTTGTGTCAGTTTATCATTTTTGCGTGAGTAAATTATTTTTAATTTGAATGTTTACCTTATTTCTTTTCTACTGGCAGCTAAGTGCGAACAGACTTTTTACTGGGAAATGCAAATTGCGTAATTATCGTCAATATTTGCGCAAATGTTTAAGAATTTACTTAATCAGAATTTAGATCCAACTGTTACTATGGTGGGTTGGTACTGCATTTATGAATCTAGTAGGTACTGGATAGAAAAATGTGACAGTGATATCTGATCAAGTTCCGATTAATAAGCCTTGTTGACAATTATTAAGCGTACTTTGTGTAACTCGATTACTGGAGACCACGTTTCAATGACAAGAAATTTACAGCAGAGGCAACTCACACTGCAAGCGTCTATTTGGGCTATAGTTTTAATTTACCAAGAGTAGGCCCAATTAACATTTCAAAATTCATATCTATATCAAAACTTGCATTTTGCGAAAAATATTGTTACATTATTATACAAATTTAGCCCATACAATTAATTCACTACTATAATCGGAACAAAACACTGTCAAATCACACGGAACAAAATGCTGTCAAAACCCAGTTCAAAAACACGCTTGAAAATGCATAAAAAAAATGTTTTGAGCTAAAGTGGTGCAAATTGCAACATAAAACGCATCGAAAAATACAAATACGACTTCAATTACGATCATTTTGCAAATCAAAAAAGCGTCGAAAAAGACCCCCAAAAACGCTGCTAGCAACTCTTCGATGATCACACATCGCATACGCATACCTATAGACTTATCTTGGCATTCGGGTATGTATTTCCATCTTTTTTTTAGCTTCAAAAAATAATCGGAGCAAGTAAGAAAACAGTTTTTGATGGGAATTTTTCGCAATACCTACGATCTTTATTTTGTAATAAACATACTACGCTATGCAGACAAAAGATTTAAAAAGTGCCTACTTTACTGTCAAATTAAAAATGAATCAAGGCTGATTGCATTAGGTATATCGTATATTTACAAAGTTAAAATACTTTCTTTTGATTACTTATCTAATCATCTTTATAATAGGTGATGCTCATAAGCGTACAGCTTCAGTTTAAAATTGATAAGCGTGTAGCGAAGCAATTTGAAAGAGAATCAGAGTATCAGTCGGCAGGCAACTCCAAACATTTGTCAGTGTGATTGTACAATGTACATATATCTTATATAATCTTCTTAAGAATGATGATCTTTTTTTGTAACCAACTTATTTGGTAAGCCCAACAATCGCCGATTATTGTTGTTAGTGTAAAAACAGAGAAAGATTGGCACTTCGGGCTAGAAAATAACAATAATCATTCTGGACAGTCGAAGAAGCCGATAGGGTACCTACTTTCGAACTCAAATTCTTAAACGTAGACTCCAAAATGTATGATTTGATGTATTTTATCTTATTTTTCCTTCAGCCTTATTTATAAACCCCGCGTAGAGTCTGCACTCTGCATAACTTTACACAATTTCTAAAATGCCCATACGCAGTGAAATGTAATTTATAACGGTTTAAGGAACTTAAGTCGCGTTACTTTAATAGGGCTGCGTAATTTAAGAGCGAAAATTTAAGAACTTTTCGAAAATAAAATAAATAAAAAAAAAAATATCAAACAATTTTGCGTTTGTGATATTTTTTCTTTTGCTTCAGTTTTGTTGGACCTGGAATAACTGGATATTGGAGAACACATATATATTAGATGATTGAAGGTTGATATTTCACCGGTCCCTGCCAAGGAATTTCGGAACTTTGTGAGATAGTTTGACTTTTTATTATGTAAAATGAATTTATTTACGAAGCTTATCGGTCAAAAACAGATGTCGGTTTCAGACCAAAAAGTAATAGATTTCAGTGTTTTCTTTAATACATAGTTTTATCGAAATTCTTACCTTTTTATATACAAACCTTGTTTAGTAAAGTAACCACCGAAATTTTTTTTAAATAAAAATGTCAGGATTGCCACGTAAATGCTGCGTAAATTTGTACGCGATGCGTCGTAAGGGAATCCAATAAATACGGCTCCTTTTATAAAAGAGACTGATGTCCGAGAGTGCACTCATATCTCATAACCCGAGAACGGATTGTTCGATTTTCATGATTTTAGGGATTCGTGTTGGCCCAAGGAAAGACATAACGTGAAAACATAACTTTAAGTTTGTATGGGGGACGGCAATTTGACAAAAATAAACTGGATAGAAAAACGGGGAGTGTCACTTCCAATATAACAAAAATGATTTCAGATTTTTTAAATTATATCATTGAACGATATTGGGCTTCACGAAGTTCGGTGGGTCAAAAAGTATAGAATATGTTCCTTAAGGAAGAGTTTCCGTGTGTTTCCAGTGACAACCATTTTGAAGCTGGATTGTGCATGTGCAGCCTTAGCTGCACGAATACTGGTCGAAAGATGGACTTTCAAATTTCTTGCCATGGGAACCACCAACCATATTTGCTTGGCTAGCCTCGATAAAACAGGGGACAGATTCTGTAAGGCGAAAACGTTGAAGAGCTTTCTGAATGATTTGGTCTACTCTAAGTTGCAGAAGTAAATAGTTCGTTAGACTTCATGGTCGCCACTATTTTTAAAAAGAATATTCCCTGACCAGTTTTGAAGTTTTCCCTGGCCACATTTTGCAAATATAGCAAAAAAACACATTGCATTTATACACTTGTCCTTGAGATTAATATGTTGCAAAGCTTTTTTTTTTTGAAACAAATCACAATCAATAAATGAATGGGTACTAGATATGTAAGTAATTGTACGCCGATAGCTCAAGCTCGTAAATTCTTTAACATTTTTTTTTCGTAAACGTGTGAGTAGGCTTCTGAGGTCAACATAAATATTTTTTTTAATATTTATTATAAAAAAAATGCAGTGTGAATCTTGGCTCAGGGCAAAATCAAACAAAGATAACGCTGACCGCGAGAATACAAAAACAATTCAAGTTGAATAGTCGACGCGTTCGGATACCTACACCTAGTCCCGAACCGAACGTCCCCATTTTCTCAAATTTTTCGAAGCTAATGTCGTTTTCTATTGGAATTTTCAGATTTTGCTCTCAGATTTCAGATTTTTCGTGCCCAATGGAACATAAAACGAGATTTTTCTTTCTTTGCATTTGTGGTGGTGCGTGTTTTAAGAGTCAGCAGTTCTTAAATTGTAATTTATGCTTGTAAAAATCCACTCAATTTATGTTGATATAAACGATGTTTGAGAAAGTAAATTGAGATTTAGCTTCAGAATATTTTTCTTCTTTCTCGTTAAATAAACCTTAAATTGTTAATGACAATAATGTGTCTAGAATGTGGGTGCTATTTTTATGGTTACTTTGTAAAAAAAAAATGTCTGAAACGTGGGGCATGGACTTTTTTATGATAGCATAATACTTACAAAATGTTGGAATTGTGACCCATCTTGGAAAAATAAATTATGGACTTTGGAGGGACATAATTGCACAAACAAATGTTGAACTTATGTCTCGTGAACTTATGTCCTTGCGGCGTGAATTTCCCCTGACTGCTTTCGAAATTTCCTAACTTTCCCTGACATTCCCTGGCCAAATGTTCGTTCCCTTACTTTCCCTGACTTTCTAGTCCAGTGGCAACCATGGACTTATACCCTATTCACACCGCACCGAAAACCGTGTTTTCGTCGAAAGCCCATCTAGATTCATTCCAGGCGTGTGGATCTGAGAGTGTTTCGATTCATTATTCTTAGAACTTATAATTAGGAATATGGAATATCTACTCATAGGTTCTTAAAATTTCTCCGAAAGAGAGTTTATTGCCTTCTATTAGATAATATTAACAACAATTTGGAAAAAAAATTACTGAGAGCGGCAACATTTTCTCCGAAATGAAACTCGGATTAACGAATTTTAAAGGATAAAAACACCCACCTAAACCGGAAGTATGGTTTGTAGCACAACAGTAAGAGGAGTGTCATGCCATTTCTATATTGTGGGGATAATATTGAATTCTCTTCAAAATTCAAATACATTGAAAAGTCCACTAACCTCCAAATTAGTAATACGATTACGATATGATATTCTTACAGGAACCGTCAAAGCAAAAGCTATTACAAAATTGCAACTGTAACCAGTTTTTGCCATTTCCGGTTTCAACAACTCATAAGCATTTCTTTTCCTCATGTACCTACCTCCATATCGTAAACGTGAGTGTTCTATATATGTACATATACCTACAGGTTATGTGTACTTAAAGGTATAGTCGCGTCGCCAAAATAATAAAAGGATGGCAATTACGCGTCCTGCCCATGGAAATGGCTTTACTTTTGCCCTTCAAGGAATTGAACAACAAAAGGTTGATTTTCAATCCTATTTAAAACAGGATAGAAACATAACGACGAGGTGATTGAACCCATCTCTTTGAAGGGCATACATATTTATTCATGCAAACGAACACCGTTCTAAAGGTAAACAAACATATTTCAAGGACTTTTGCTATGTCGCATTATTTTAATGTTGTAAAGGATTCGCGATATATGATCCTTTTGTCGGCTTTGATTATTTTCTGTTCAGGTCATGGGCAAATTTGTTTTTTAACTCAAAGGTAGAGAATTAGACGCAAATGGAAAGCTATTGTGTGGCACCTACCCTTCTATTGAATTAATTCGGTGGGTATATTCCTTGAAGATAATTATTTCAATAAAACAAAAAAAATTAATCAGCATTGGTGTACGGCTATTAGTTTATGAAAATTGAAAACTTCTACGCCTTGTAAAAATTTCTGTGTCCCATCAGATCCCATAGAAACAAATAATTTCTATTTTGGATATTTTCCTTTGCCATTTAAAAAAGATGCCAGAAATTTAAATTTCGGTGCGTACCTAGTTGGGGTTTTTCAAGTGGGATTCGATTGGGCATTCTCAGGAGATATTTTTTTTTCTCTAAGCTCACTTTTTATGTACGAAAAAATATATTTCCGAATTCAGAGGACTCTTGCGAATCTTTATGTTTTCTCAGATTACCTAACTAATGCAAGTGCGTCTGAGTTTTCCAGATTTTTCATAACTGTCGTAAACTTGTAAGTGACTCCGGCAAGGGAGTGCCGTTAAAACTTATTTAAAATAATTTGGATTGTGCATGGATCTCGTATATAGATAGATGAGCCAGAAGAGGCCATCTATCCACGCCATACGTTTCAATATGGAAACAGTTTAGTCGACTTTCCTCCCCAAGCTCATTTGTGATGGCGTCTCGTATACCCTCCAATGGGTAATCTAGACTGCATCTAATTTGAATCTACGGTACAGATGTACATAATACAGTCGCTTAAGCCGCACTTCACTCTATGAACAATACGTAGATTCATAGATTTGGTTAACATTGCTGTTGAATGATGTCAGTCTTATACGGTGCTCTTTTTCCGGTCGGAAATCGTTGAGTTTGATTTTTTTCGGTGATCCCACAATAGTAAGTCGTGTCAAACCACGGTAATATATCTACGAAAATTAAAATTCCACTGACATATCGTGAGATTAGGTTTGTAAATTCACTTCTGTAGGCATAATTGACCAAACATTTTCCGATGGTATATTAAAACGAACTAAGTTATCTCTCGGAAAGTGTTAAAAGCCTGTTCAAATGAGGGTAACAAAGCATACACATCAACTGGTTTGATTGTCTCATTGTTTATCCATTAATTTAAACATTTTACCTGAAACCATCAGAAAGTACGACCAACTTTTGTCATATAAATTTGAGCACACGCTTGAGTAAGTATACCAAATCCATATATGAATCGTTCAAAAAACGATTTTTAATTAATATTAAAGTCTACTTCCTATCGTTGCTCTAGTTCATGGCACTCTAAATATTAACAGTCCAACAAATTATGCCAATTCCGTACGACTCGTCAGTTAAGGGACTAGTCAGCGTCACAGGATCTTAAAACAATTAAGCATTCCATATACCCACCACGAGCTTGGTCTACTACCACTGTTTAAATTACACCATCAGACCTCCGACCGGTCGGCTGGCGCAATCAAAGGGCTCATATATAATATATACCTATATCCTATTCCTCTGTACGTTGATTTATTGTTTGCGGGCAGTGGTGGATATAGTGACAAATTACGAGCGCCAATACGTGAAGGTGTAGCTAATTGGCATCTAAGTCGAATAAAAATATCTACGCATGGGTAGCAACAATTTCAGCGTGAAATTGTTCGCCCGTTTGGTAATTCAGGAAACCAAGTATCATTCTTGTTTAAACCCGTCACCAGAAGCGGTCACTTACCTCGGTACAGAGTGGCAGTGATACGCCACAGAATAAATTAACGAAGCTATTACTGAAACGCGCTGATATGGTGAACATTGCGGGTTCTGATTCCGATTCGTATAATGTGCGTTCAAAGAAACACTTACCTTTTTAAAATAAGGATTTCTCTTTAATCTATTCAACGTTCCAGACTCATTGTAGTTTTATGTTAAATTAAAACCAACTTCTTAGCGGCAACGAAATTGCTTTATTATAAACCTTTCACTTCTGGACAGTAATTTAATTCGAAATCAACTATTAATGAGAGTGAGTGTGTAAGACCAAAGCTCAGAATGCATGCTACTGAAAATTAGCGCTGGTTTCATATCAGGCATTGCGATATTGAAACAAATAATCAATTTAGATGTTAAAATTGAATTTAACCAGCTTGCATAAATTAGCAAATAAAACAAATTAGAAAAGAAGAAGTTAAAATGGAAATGTGCCAATTAAGTAATCGGTTAAGAAAAACCGATTTATCAATTTGTCCTCCAAATTTTCTCAGTCGTAAATAATAAGCTAACCCTGTAGAATTAAACCAACTTCCTTTGAACTGATGTCGTTTTCCATTGGTTGCACTCGGGATCCACTCATTCTGTTATCCAATGAAACAAAAAAACAATCTACGGCAGCTGTCAGCTGACTTGAAATACGTAAACTACACTTTTGTGAGTGCTTCTTGAGTTGATTCCGACTTCAAATCGAGAAGCGAGATTCTTTCCCAGAAATCAGAATCACCAGAAGAGTATTTTTTGTATCAATGAAACGGTTTCAGAAGTGATTTTTTCGATTTCGGAATCCGGACGCTTCTTTTTGCCCAAACGACACGAGTGTCTTACCGTACCTATCCGGAAGAATGAATTTTGAAATCTTTATGAGCCCACCATTAATGTCGTTTTCCATTGAGACAAAAAACCAATCTTCACTTTTCATGTTCCATTGGGCAAAAAAAATCAATCGTTTTTTTCGATTCGGAGCACTTTTTGCAGATCTCGATACTTTTTCAGATCTACACATACTGCCACAATACCAATATGCTTTGCACAGATGTTTTATGTCATTTTAAGAAGTTTGCTTTCACGCCAAATGCGCAAAGTTTCGTGAAAACCAAAATAACAAAATACATAAGTAGCCATGGATATAATTTTGGAGGAATTATTATCTTCATAGTCTTCCTCGTCATCTGAAGACTACGAATCACCAAAAATACTAAATTTGTATCTACAACAGGGAAAACATTTTTGAAGTCAATATCCACTTGTGATTTTTGCAAAAACAAATGCAATTTGAACAGCTGATATTGCTGCCAAATAACGCACTAATACACTTATATAAGCAGATCAATTTCGTTGCGCGTTCCATTAGCAGCGTAAAATCTGAGATCTGAAAAATATTCCTGGTGGCAATGGAAAACGACATTAATGTCACTAACGTAAGTCGGATAAATTTCAACCAATGGAAAAGTAGATGACCACTAGCACACCTAACTTATACCTTCTGATTAGTTTGCTTTTAGTTCCGATTAGAGGTCAACAATTTCAACTGATGAAAAGAATGCTATTAGAAAACATATTAGAAAACAAAGCAGCTCCTAAATGACTGTTTTGTTGTGTAGGTACCTTTCTAAGCATCTATATTTCGAATTTTGTAAAATTCCTTATTCCAGAAATTCCGTTTCGTCAAGCATCGTATTTCAAATTATAAACCAACAATCAACTGGTTAGGTATCTAAAATAATCAAATTCATTACCTACCTAACCTACGCAGCGCAGCACTTTACCTTCGTTCCAATTAGATTCCATACGAAAGCAAAACAGCAGCCACAGCATCGACTGTCCAGGCATCCACAGTAGTTGTACCCACATAGTTGTGTTTTGTGTATTGTGTTCCCCATTCGATGGGTTCCACAGTCCACAGCAAGTCTTTGACGTTTCTTGAATCAGCTGATTCCATAAAGAACAAAACGTGCTAGTTTCGGTCGGTGCCGTGTTGATTTTATGCAATCTGTGATCTAAAACATCAAATTTAAAAGTTAATAGTGTATTAAACATTGCAAAATGATGCGGAAAGTTCCATTGATAGTTATATTGGGATCTACGGGTACGGGAAAGACAAAATTATCGCTGGAGTTGGCTGAACGATTTGGTGGTGAAATAATAAGTGCAGATTCTATGCAGGTTCGTATTTTCAGTGTAAACCTAATAATTAAATGTGTTTTAAATAAAAGAACGTACAAATGTGATGATAAACGTCTTATAGGTTCCGAGTTGTCAGTGGTAAATAAAGTTATTTGGTATGCATTGGCAATCCACCATGTGTGGTCGATTTGTTTAGGTACCTATTTCTGTTCAGTGTACAGTGAGTAAAATCTGTTGTGGTAGCGAACCGCGTGCGGCGTTATTATATCGTAAAAAATGCTTTGATTTGTTTACTACCCATATAGAAATAATTTTTTTATTATTAAATATGTCAATAAATTGGATTTAAACAAAAACTAACAACAAATTTGTATTCTTTAGGCAATGGTTTCAGTTGCGTAAAATATTTACCTTCGATTTATTTTCTGACGTTATCTATCGTACCTATTGAGTTATCTTTTGAACAAATGAGTGAGAAATACTTTTCATTAGTAAATAGGTCTTGTGAATTGTCATTACACGTTCAAAAATCAATTCATCTTAAATCGACTAGATTTCTCTGGACTAGCTCCACCTCGAAAGTAAAAACTAGATTGCACGTTAATTTCGCTTTTATGTCTTCAGCAAAACGACATTATGTTAACTCAGTAACAAAATCCTTAAATTGATTTTTGGCAGATGGATTAACGTTAAAGAAGAACTGTGAATTACCGAGAGGTTATTTAACTGTCAACCTAAAAGCCCGGATCACTTATATACAGTGAACATTGGAAAACGTGAACTAATTAAAACTGAGAGTGTTCATGTTTTCGAGATTGTTCATGTTTTGGAATGTAACATTTTATGATTCTGCTCTTAAAATTAAACACATTTTCTTCCATTTTATCTTCTTTTTGCTTGTATTAGTATAGATTCATGAATGTTTTTTACATATTTACACATACTGGTACGGCTCATTAACAAAATTTCTTGGATTTTTTTTACATTTGAACGTTTTAAAAATACATAAAAGGTTTATTTCTTATTTTACTCCTTTTTTAAAGCTTTCAAAACTGTCTGCTTTTTCGTTTAATGTAAAAACTTTAACTTTCTTTGAACACATTTTTAAACAGAAAATAAGACGTTGATGCAAGCAAAAAACAGCAACCGAATGAGGGATGATAGCTATGCAATACGCACACGCACGTGTGGCACCAAATACATACATACTACGCATTGTCAATATTATGGGATTCCCCAAATTAAAAAATTCAGTGCATTTTTATGTAGAAATGTTGAAAAAATTTCTGTTCACGTTTTAGAGCTTTTAGATTTGTTCACGTTTTAGAGCAGTCAATGTAAAAAATACAGTGTTCACGTTTTGGGGTAGTTCACGTTTTGGGGGGTTCACGTTTTCCAATGTTCACTGTACCTTAGAAATGAATATGACTAAACATTTCCATCTGTAAGATAGAAAGAAGTTAGTGTTAACTCAAATCAGTTTTTATTCATACGAACGTAGCAAATGCTTCGATTTTGACATTTGGTGTTCGGTGTGAATGCATCGACGAGTTTTCGAAGAAAACATGGTTTTCGTCTCGGTGTGAAAAGGGTATAAAAGCAATTGCTACGTTTTATTCATACCACCCAATAACTAACAACCAGCCTTGGCGGACTTCCTAAAAAAAAGAGTTTTGATCGTTTGGTTTGAACAATAAAAGCCAAAAGTTAATATGGCAAAATAACACGAATCCAATTGAACTCTAAAAAAGCCCATGCAGACGAATGAAACTGATTGAAAACTGCCCTTGGTGAACAATGGCCCTGTTTTTTGAGCTTCGATCTCAACAAAGCAAATTAAAGTAGGATTTTCAGCACGCAATTACAACAACTATTGCTAGTCTCGAAGTGTCAAGTACATCGTAGTTGTTGTATTTGTGTGCTAAAAATCCTTCTTTACTTTGATTTGCTGAGATTGAAGCTCAAAAAAACAGGCCTAATATCATATTGCGCTTAAATTCCCTATCATGGTCTATCCAGTTGCGTGAAAACAAACTATACGCCAAGTTGCTGAACTCGTTCTTCAAACATACTTTCATATAGTAACAGATAGGAAATAGCTCTAAAAAATTAACACCATCATAACTGAATTGTAAACAAAAAAATATGTTATCAATATAGAAAATTATGTAAGTTATAGTGCAGCAAATATTTAAACTAGTTCCTAGTATTTGTTGCAACATTCCCCTGGACAGGACTTTATTATTTTTTATTTAACACAAGCCATTGTTACTGGAAAAAAAAACTCATCTATTAATTGCTTGTGATCGTTTAAGCGTAGTACGCAGATGATCCGAAACGAAATTTTCCTGAGTTAAATCAAAAAAAAAAAAAAAACAACAAATCATTCCACTGAATTATTTAATTTATTTACTGTTCCGTCTGTCAGGAATTTTTTTTCTGATGGAGTCTTATCAGTGGTAGTTGATTTGTTTTAATTATTTTCGTAGGGAACATTTTTTCTGACAGAATTTTTGCTATGACCGCCTATTTATAATTTAACATTGTCGCCTTTCAAAACAATAATTGTGCCAATGAATTACAAAAATAAAATGTGCATTTGATTTTCATATTTGAGTTTTGGTATTTTTGGCGCCAAAATTTCCCAATTCAACTCCATACCTACTATAAAAGCTGGCAACACTGCTGAACAAATGTCACATTTTCGCAAGCAAATAATGTTCCGGACAATAAACGTGTGTCCGGACAATAAACGTGTGTGAGTGGAGAATTGTACCAAGCAATCTACTACAGGAGAAAAGGAGAGCGAAATTTTTGGTTCATAATCTCGTAGTCTCACTTTTGTATGGGGTTTTTGGTTTCACATCATCTGCGTACTACATGTGTAATATGTAACATCTGTCCTTTAGACTCTTATTGGTATCTGATCCGTATGTATACTTAAGACTACCAAAGTCACCGGTGGATGTGAATCGCTGGCATAATTGAAACTTATCTGTATAAGTTGGCGATGAGTTGGTACTTGGTACTTACGTGATATCCAATAGCTGGTTAAGGAATTCTTCCATCGATTGGTATTCACCCAGGGTACAGTATAGGCAGTACCCTGGTGATTACTTTAGTTTCAGGTTTGGCAAGCTAGTGGACTTTCTTCTTCAATAAAAACAAATAGCTTGAACGTAATCACGTCCATTTATTTTACTATAAAGTTACTTCACGTAGCTAGGACTTTATTGCTTTAAAGTAGACAAACGACTGACTTAAAGGACACGTCTGTCTCCTTCAGCGGCTGTTGAACGAATTCCCTGCTGAGAGGACCGAAGGGTAGTACACGATCGGTTGCTCATACACTGATAAGTGTGTTGAAATGTGTGTGCAGCCTATGTCTCGCTTCGACATCTCTTTCGTTGCGCATGGATAGACACACACGAGTAACCTGAACACAATATTTGCAGGAATATTGAACACCTGGGTTAAAATTTCCTTCATAATGCCAATGCCAATATATACATACACACGCAAAAATGGGTACTATTTACTTGCAGGTTCTTAGAATTTGCTGAAAGTATTTTTCGTTCTTCATTCCAATGCTACCCTGCAAGGTGCTGAAATTATCCTCAATGAGAAATATATTCTTCAAATTACATCAAATTATAAGAAACTTGACGGAGTGTTGAATGTCCGTAAAAGGATTGCTATAGGTTTTCGAAAACATCATCTTATGGTATGAGCGTCAAACAAACCCATCGCCAAATGAAATGGATAGAGGAAAGAAACATCAAAGTCTAGCACAAAAAGCCATATTAAATAGGGGATACGATAATTTGGTGTTTGTGAAACAAGAAAATGTCCAGATTAATCGATGACTGCATAATAAGTCCTTGGAGTTTTCCAATACCATTTTCAGTGCACCAAGAAATGTTGCGCGTCGTATATATATAAAGAGGCGGGTCAAGCAAACCTGAGCAAAATGTTACAGGTAGGTACACGGTATAAGTTAACTGACAGCGCTATTATAGAAATATTAACCTACTTTCTGAATTTGAAGTGGAACATTTTCCGATCAAGAAGCAAGATAAATCGTCTGTAAGAATAAATATTCCAGCGTTTGTATAGTATGTTGCACGAAACTTAGTGAAGTGTTCTGGAGTCATATCAGAAGAAATAGCGTCAAATCGCAAGTGACATTAAGTGCTTATAATATATTTAGTTTCGACATAATTCATTCTATTAAGAGTCCAAGAAATAACAACGAAGATCTTAGACTGCGTAATTTGACATTGCATACATAAAATTCGAAAGCCAGTTAAAAATGTACAATAACTGAGGGCGTTCGAGTATCTAGTTTAGTAAGTCTGACAGCTCTCTCACTAGATCTATCTCTGCTGTGATTGGCCCAGAGTGGTCACGTGGTTAGTTTTGGCAGTTGACGTTTATGGAGGGGTAGCCGACAATTTGTAAATGAATTTATAACAATTAATATAAATGGAATACATTTTGCGTATGGTTTTCTAGATAGCTCTACTTGTTCTCCATCCATCTAAAGCGCCAAAACATGTTCATCCATTCACATTTCAGTTTTTTTTAGTTATCTTTACATGAAAAATATTTTTGACAGCAAAATTAAATGCATCTGCTTTTGGGAGTTGTTCAAAAAATAGGTAAATACCATGCAAGTTAAGCCCAAGTTTTCACTAGGGAAAGAGTGAATTCCTTAAAATATTCCCAAACATTGCATAAATTTCTATTACGCTTGGTGGGTGTAATCAACTTCGTTTTGTAGCACCGTATTTGTACAAATTATATAAAATTGTATTTTGAAATGTCCACTGATATTTTTATAAGCCTCTCTAAATAAACAAGTGTACATTATGTGTTTTTAAAACACAAAAAGTGATATTGTTCCAAGATAGGCTTATTTTTCTTAGCTTCGAAGTCAGCAAAGCAAAGGAAAATAGGATTTTCAGTACGCAATTACAACAAATACTGCGAGTCCTCGAGGTGTCAAGTAGAACGTAGTTGTTGTAATTGTGTGCTTAAAATACTACTTTACCAGATAACGGAAAAAAAATATCGAATTTAACAATACAATGTGCATACTTGCGTACATCATTATGCAAGTATGCATTTTACGTACAATTTACAGATTAAAAATGATGCTAAAACAAAAATATCTTTTTCCCCACAACATAAAAAAACGCTTTCCCCAACTGTGTTAAATATACCTATTTCGTTTCAATATGACTACGAATTAAAAGCTTGAAGTTACAAAATCTCTTTTAAGAAAAGTGCAAAAAAAATTTAAGTTCATTTTATCATGAGATGGATTTCTGCTAGATATTGACAAAAAACGATTATATTAAGGTTTTTGGCATTGTGACGAAATTATATAATTACATTTTCCAACAATTTCATAAACTATAAAAACTTTCAAACTGAACTGCGATGTGAGCGCCGTGTAACTAAAGGGTACCAGAAATGTTGAACACAGTCGCCCCCATTTATCCCAAGTCAAAAAGTGACGTTCCCGACCAATCTAGTTAGTTTTTGCGTTCAGGTTACATCTTGTCCAGACCAATCTAGTCGACTTAAGATGACTAGATTCTTGAATGCGGCCACTTACGCGACGTTCTATGCTGACAGTGATTAGGCGTTTTTCTTTTTTAGTTCAGAGCTGAACACTGAACTGAGCTCGAGCATTATGAGCGTGCTCTGAACCGAGTGCGCTCAGAGCATTCTGATATTTTTTTGTTTTTCCTGTTTTTTTTTTCTGTCAAATGTGACTGGAAGTGTGCTTGTACATGTGAAATCATCTTTTTCCTCAGGCTGCTCAGTCAATTTATTCTGAGCTCATAGAGCGCGCTCTGATCATGCTCTGAACGAAAAAAGAAACACAAATTTGAGCTCTGATGTATCTGAGCTAAAAAAGAAACACGAAATTTTTGTATAACAGTTCAGGTTCTGCTCTGAACTAAAAAAGAAAAACGGCTATTGTGATGGTGCAGCGAAATAACCCCTATGAAATTAAACCCCACTGGTCTAATTTTCCAAAAAAAGAAATAGCACTCACGGGTTTTATTTATTCTTTGAAGTAAGCAAGCCGCTCCTTACATGTTCGACGGATTGTTATACAAAAATCGCTGTTTCAAAATTGCAATTTATGTTGGTTAAGTTTTCTTGTAGCTACGAATTTTCTTATTTTCTTTTTTTAATAAAATGCATTTTACCTTTTACCTACACGAAAAGGGCATAAAAAACCACAGCTTTTATAGCCACTCCAAAGAAGAAACAAAGCCCGTAGGTGAGAAATAAGAAACGTGCCGTTTAATTCCGTAGGGGTTCTTTCGCTGCACCGAAAATTACACTTGGTTTTTTTGAATTAAAAACAATCTAACCGCTAATTCATTTATTTTTTATTTTGTTTAGGTTTATTCGAAACTAGATATTGTAACTGCCAAAGCGACTAAAGCGGAGCAAACAAAAGCGAAACATCACCTACTGGATATTGCCAAACCGGGAGAAGCATTTACTGTTGTAAACTTTAGGGATAATGCACTGCCGATTGTATCCTTTTTAAATAAGTGTAACAAGTTATTTATATGTTATCCAAAGGTTGTATTAGTTAAAAAAAAAAACAGTAACATTTACCTACATAGGAAAAAATACAAAATGGGTCGGCTTCAACCTCAAATTTAAGAGCAGTGGTTCACATTTAAATTGCAGCGTAAAGTTTATTAACTACGTTATTCTATGTTCTAATTCTTGACATCTCGTTATTGAGAACAAACATCAGAAAGTCTACATAAATCGAGCTTTAATGGAACAACATTGTTTAGTAAAATTTGCAAACAATCGTCTATCGAAAATAATTGTTGATCATCTCGAAAGAATCACCTGCTCACTCAAGTATAAGAATGAGCCTGATTGTCAATTGAGAAATAGTCGAATTCTATAATTGTTAGAAAACACTTTCGCCATTTTATAATATTTGCCTTACATTCAAGATTTATTAGATAGATGACTTGTTATCGAAATCCAAGTGTCCGATTGTTGTTGGTGGTACCAATTACTACATCGAAAGCCTTCTATGGAATGTTTTGGTTGTAAGCGACTCACATAGAGCAGATGAAAGTGAAACTAACAGCACAGCAAGACAGGATATCAAAATAAAAGAAAATGTAAGTATGTATTTCAATTACACTTATGCTAAGTTAAGATTTATTTATTTTTATTTCGCACATAAGATAAGGTTCACTATACATGCATTTTTAAGTGGAATATTGAAGCACAGATCATTTTGGTGCAAGGCTCAGCGCGATACTATTAGTCAGTTTTATTGTCCAGGCTGGATAATGAATTTACCCATTGTGATCTACCAAATATTTAGTGTGAAGGCTGAAAATGATTATTTTTATTAGTAAGGCCCTCAATGAATTACATTTTCACAATTTCTAAACATCTGCTTTTCTCATCAAATTAATAAATCAGTTCGTAATTTTTTGCATGACAACTATAGTTATAATATTTCTGTTGAATATCATTCAAGCTTTTGGAAACCAAAAAGACGTCGGAGGAACTCCACGCTCTGCTTCAGAAAGTCGACCCAATCACAGCAATCCGAATACATCCAAATAATAGACGCAAAATTATAAGGTAAGTCTTTTTAAATAAAATATATTATAAGTATCTATATTATATATATATATAAGAGACTGGGGTCCGGTGTGCCTGTGCACGCATAACTCGAGAACGGATCGTTAGATTTGAACGATTTTAGAAAATTTGTTTCCTAACTATTCGATCTGCATTCACTTTCACAACACCACTAATTATTTTACTAGTAACACCTTGTTACTGACGTCATTACTGCGTTCAAAAATTCCAGTCGCGTTTTATGTTTGTCATGTCTGACATCATTATTTGTCACTTTTCCTTTGGCTTTTGCTGGCTTAAGCAAGTTTTTTTTCAACTAAGCAATGTGGACGTATAAAACTCTAGTTTAGTAAATCTGACAGCTGTCTGCCTATATGTATTTCAGTTTTTATTGGCCGTGAGTGGTCACGTGATAAGTTCTTGCAGTTGACGTCTATGGAGGGGAAGCCGAAAAATCTAGCTAAGAAAATCCTGCCTGCATACTCAGTTGACATTTTGAAGAGTCAAATTTAAAATAAACAGGGTGGCCGTGGCAGGATTCTGAACAGTCGCCAAAAAGGACCGGTGAGAGAAAAACGTGTCATTTCTAAAGCTACTCTGTCAATTTTGAATTTTCGCAAGATATTTAACAACCATTAGTTCACATAATACTATAAAAGTGTTGTGATAGGCAATCGTGTTACATTTTAAATGTACTTATTTTCAAATAAAATTTGTTTATAGATTTTTGAAGGGCCTTTTCCAAATAAAAAAGGGAAAAATAAAACAAAGGTAACGCTGACCGCAAGAATACAAAAACAATTCAAGTTGCCTAACCAACGTGTTTGGATACCTAGTCCCGACAAATCTAGTTGACTTTTTACATAAACTAGGTAACCGAACGTCTCCAATTTCGTGACTGAGTACTCAGTTGACCTTTCGTAAGTGTGCCTGACGTCTAATAAGCGACGTTATCAACCAAACCGATGTCTAAGATGATTGAAGTTTTGAATGTGCAATTTTGTGCTTTACTTTGAATTTTTTTTTTTTACGCCTAGCTTTGGGAACGAAAAAGTATAGTTGATGACAAGATTGTTATTGCAGTTAGTACATTCTTGTTTAGGTACGTGTCAAAAAGCATGCAAATGTAAGCTCACCATTTTTAATGTTAAAATCAGGCGTACAAAGTGTTGATATGATAAAATTGTAATGTTTGTAATTTGGAAAAAAAAAAAATAGGTTATCCCAGAAAAACACTATTCTGAACATTTAGCAACATTTAGTATTCATTTACTTCATCTCATTCTAATTGATTGTAAATGGTTCCCATTTTCTTTCGAGAACACCTTCAAATTTCTAAAAACAGCCCGACAAAATTATGAGACCTGTTCCAATGTATGAAACATTGTCCTTGAACTTTTAGTAACATAACAGGGATTGGTAAAGGTTCAATAAATCGTCTGATTAGCTATTTCCACAACTCTATCATCCATATAGCTACGCAAATGAGGTTCCCAAGCGGCCTTGCTTTGGCCAAGCATACGATTAAGTTAATGCTAACAAAGTGTATAATTGAAGATTTCTATTATCACAGGTCAAACTATCAAAGAAGAATTTATTAATTGCTTTTTATTGAATCACTCAGTACGTAAGACTAACGAAGTGCGTACACAAAATATGTTTATATTGATATTAAAATATTGATAATGTTATAGGAAGTGATACGTAACAGCTATAAAATATATTACAGACGCCTCTAATCAGCTGACGAAGTATAGCATTATCAAGTTTATGTTGTACGAATGAGCTGATATTGACAAAAAATTCTCTAATCAATCAAGGAAATTAGCGAAAATCTATGAGTAGCTGAGAATTGTTGATCTGCAGGTACCTTGTAGGCAATCTTGAAAAAGGTTTGTCAATCGATTAATGGTAAATGTTTGTTATTATATAATCGTGTCAATGAGATGTACAATAGTTTATCTTATCTGTTACTTTTTCAGGCTTGAGCCCATCTCAACTTGGATTTAAATTTGAAAGGCAGAATGATGACGTTGAACGTCGCGGTTTGTAGGTATATTAACTAATCACCATAAATGTGGGTCGTAGAATATAAGGAAGAGCCAGTCATTTGATTTCATTATTCCTTATTCGGGTGCCTCTCCGTCGAAGCTTAATACAGTGGTGGCGGACGAAGGCTGAACCATTTATAGACCCACGGCACTCATCACATATATCCGTAATGCCTTACTGGGCGTTCAGTTCGAAGTTTGTGCCTCGGATAATGAGGCTTGTCAAAGGGCAAACAACCAGTCTAGCAACGCAACGGATTGCGTAAGAGTAAGCTGTGGTTCTATACCCCATTTACTGACTAACTTATGGCTGTTCTCATGTGGTGAAAGGCCCATACAATTCGTCCACTTTTGAACACCTTTACGTTTGGGGCAACTTGACCGTTGCCAATAACAGATGAAAAAGAAAAAATAGCTGTGTAAATTTATAGCTGCTTAAATTTAAAGTCTGTTCGAATAGGGTGCCCAAAACGATGTGAACAACTGTTTCGTAAATCACTTTTTTCATTTCCATTATTATTCTAGAAGAATCTACATAGCAACGTTGATTATCTACTCACCACAATACATGACACTTGTCTTACCTACACAATGCCTGATTGCACTACTTACATCAATAGAAACAGGTAAGTGATGATTAAAGAAATCATCGACTGTGGTAGAAAAAACTTATCTCCTCAACCTTATATGCACAGAAAATAAGTAAAGCTTCAAAAATGTTGAAAGATAAAATCTTGACTGTGTCCGCATGTGTACCAGGCTGAGCTGTCATTTCCCGTATTACCTAAGTAAATATTATAAAGTTCTACATTTTTTAGATGGTTGATATAGTATGATTTCTAGTGAACGCCTTATAAATATCGGTACTTTCAGTAAAAATTACTTACATTTTTATATATTTATTACCGTCTAAAACCTAATCGTTCAATTCGTATCGAAAGGGTGCAGCTCACCAATAGTCCTATCTATAATCTGCAGTCCACATTTGATAAGACGAGTTAAGAATAAAATAATAAATGTGTTGCCGGTGATTGAAAACCCACCTCGACCGAGTTAAAATCGAAAATTACATGCGAGACCAGACCAAAAAAATAAAAAATTGGGTCAACCATTTGCCCAGATAAGCCCAAGAAAGAGACTTCCAAGAACACGTTGTAGGGAAATACTGACACCATAATGTAGGCTGATATGCTTTTCGGATTATCCGTCATGCGAACGAGTACTGTAAATTTATTGTAAATATTAAAATTGTGAAATTATTTATCATTAGGCCTGTTTTTTTTTTGGGTTCGATCTCAGCAAAGCAAAATTAATTAGGATTTTCAGCACGCAATTACAACAACTACGTTCTACTTGACACTTCGAGAACTCATAGTAGTTTTTGGAATTTCGTGCTAAATATCCTACTTTACTTTGTTTTGCTGTGATCGAATCTCATGCATTTATTTTTTTTTGTCCCAACAATAGCTGGTGGATTTTCGAAACTCCTATAAGAAAGCCTTATTTTACATCTTTGCGGCCCCTCTTATTAAAAATCCATAAAAATGAAAACTAACCCTGAAGTATAACGCAGCGAAATCTATTTATTACTTTTAAAATATTGCTTAAGAATGAGAACGTGTTATTTTTTCGGTAGCGCTTCATTTGTATTTCTTATATTGCCAATCTGCCAGCTTCCACGGTCATTTTTTTTTGTCGTTTACTTACGCACAAATTACGCCAAATTCGAATGTTGTATGAATTTTGCTATGGCAACTGTGAAAAACGGAACAATCTCAGAATGTCATTCGTTGACTTCTATAGATCCTTGGACATCGATCGATTTCATAAGTTCGAATTCAGTGCCTTGATTTTGTGCGGTTTTTTCCGCAATGTCGCTAGGGAACGTTCCGAATCGGATTTGAATATGTGAGCCGCACGCTGTGACCAACGTGGCCGTTGTGAAATAATTTGGCACTTTTTTCGAGACCCAGATACAAATTGTTGCTACTTTTTCCCTTTTTTTTAGTTTGAAAATGCACTTCGCAAATTTTACAAAAACTGTGATTTCCAAATAAATATCTTTAAAATGTAACGCCGCTGTCTCTTAATTTAACCCGGAAGCATTTTCCCTAGAAATAATGTTAGCTCTTGTTTTCGAATTTTACCCATATTCTTGCCTCATAATCTTAATCGTTTTGAAAATGAAATAATCATTTTATACTCGCATGGCCTTCACCCGAGCTCATGTTATTTGAAATATTTTATTTCTTAAAAAGCAAAAATCATCAAGTCTAAAATGTGTCAGGCAAAAATTTGCAAGTTTTTTACTTTCTTACATCAGATTGTACCAGACGGAGTATATGCCCGAGTCTGACATGTTTCTTTTTCAAATGAATGCTATTTAGATAGTCGCTTTCACGAAATACAACCTTTTACTTAAGAAATGTATTCAAAAACGCACTCTTCGACCGCTTGTACTCGTATAAATCAAAGTTGAATCTGACGCAAGAATTCTTATATAAAATTGTCACCAACTAAGAAAACCAAATAAAAATAGGTCTCGTTCAAAGAATTTTATCTAAAATTAGTCGATAAGAAGAACCCCGTGTAACAGTCTCTGTTTGTAGTGTTTGTAGTAGGTGCGAGATAAAAAGCACGACAAGATACGACACGAAAACACGACACAAGTGTTGTGCTGTCGGACAATGAACTTCGTTAGAAACAATCCAAAGAATTGTAAACTAAATGCGTCTTAAATAAGACGGTCGAAAATAGATAGCCCGTAGCATCGGCGATTTCCTTGAAAATATTGGATTCTTTTTTTTTTTTTTGTAATGAAAAGTTCAAGCAACTTTAATATTTCCGCTGAACGTTTTCTTGAAATAACAAATCGGTCTGTAGTTTGGCAAAGTAAAATGTCTAAAAAGTAAAAGGCCAAATACATATATTTATACAAATGTATTTAGTTTGCCAAACATTATTTATGTCGTTTTGGTTGTCAATTTGGCGGTAGGTTTTGATGATGCAACTTATATAAAAAAGTGAAGCCATACATTCATCTGATCATCTTCCATTCTCTATGCTAAACGAAGTTAGCGACAGATTAACTTGTGACAAAGTTGAATTTTAATATTTGTTTCGAGGGCTGACATTGTGACTCCACTACACTAAAGATACAGACCCGATTAGCTGGAAGACACGCGGTGAGTCTTTTTCCATTGCCTTAGAAACTTTATGGTTGGGTTTATATTATATATATATTATGTATATATGTATTGATTGCGAGGATTTCTTCTAACCACACCACTTTTACAGTAACTGTAATATTTGCTTCATTTTTTTTAGTGCGATATTAGAAAAATCTAAAGTTGCGATCAAAAACACCTCAAAAACTGTCAAAACCACAAAGTCAAGCTCATAAATTTGACAAAAGACACCAAAATTCGTGTTAAACGCATATCATGAATTTATCACAAAATAAACTGAGAAAAAATGTCAATAATAGCTCCAAAAGTCCTTCCGGAACAATTGCACACAATTCAATTTGTCAATTTTTGACTTTTCCAAGGTTTTCCGGAGGGTTTTTCCAAAAATGTGAGCCAAATCGGCCCAGCCGATCTCAATCGATGAATAACTATACATTTTTCACACCATTTTTATACCATTTTTCAGGAGAGCCGTTAAAAGATTATATATATAACTTTATATAACAATGTATCTTTTTTTTTTGATTAACGGGTTTGTCAAGCTGAATGCTTTAATGATGTTATAATTTATATAGAACTTTTAAGATATATAGTCTTATTGGTAATACTTTGTTCTTATATGTTTAATTTCAGTTAGTCTTATACTAATAGCGTATCCTGGGAAAATTACAACAACATCAGCCAAATGACCACCACCACGAGCACGCATACAGGACCATATCCTTTTCATGAAATTTTCCATAACTAAATTGCAAAGTGGCTGCCCTATGTCCTCGATAGCCTCACGAATTTTATCTTTGAGGTCTTGAATCGACGCTGGGATGTTGGCGTAGACCTTATCTTTCACGTGGCCCCAAAGGAAGAAGTCAGGTAAATCACAAGATCTCGGTAATTGTGATCACCTCTACGAGAGATAACACGGTCCGGAAACTTTTCCCGTAAATGATCAATGCTTTCGTTGCTTGTGTGGCACGTAGCGCCGTCTTGTTGAAAGTAAACGTTGTCCAGATCGATACCATCCAACTCCGACCATAAAAAATCATTAATCATGCCCAATTCCAAAGAACGACGAGGAAAGGACAAACCTGGGTTTTCTTCAACACTTTGGGCTACAGCAGCAATATTCTCAGTTGTTCTTGAGCGACGTGCACCGGTTTTATTCTTCACTTCACTAACTTCTCCCAACAACTCGAATTTTTCCACCAATTTCTGTATTGCGGTCCGACAAGGTGCTTCACGACGACCAAAAAATGCTTTAGTTTTGCGAACTGTGACTGCAAGATTTTCACCATTTTTGTAGTGAATTTTAATAATTTCAATGCGTTGTTGAAGCGTGTATCGTTCCATTTTTAGTAATGGCGTAGTTTCTACTTGTCAAATGTCAAAGAATAAAAGCTTCAAAAGTGGCAGCTACCGAAATAGCGGGTCATTCACAATAACACCTCTCATTGGAAAACCCTTTATAACACGAAACATATCAACTACACTGGTTGGAAATCACTAGGAAAATAGGAACTAATGTATAACTTACTATTACATGTTTAGTTACTTACCTATTTTTCGAAATTTAAGTTAGTATAGAAACAACCAAATGAAATTTTTCAAATTAACTTTTTTATTTCGAAGATAAAAAATAGCTAATAACTTATTCGTCTTCTTCAGAGTCAGCTGGAACTGGAACATGGGAATTGCATTTTAATGTTCTGTAGAAATTCTGATATGGTTGGGCACCTCTAAGAACCCTTCTTTGCAATTGTTTCATCCAAAACAATCTGGTCTCATGTGATGCAAGCTCGTAAATTGTAAAATTATAAACCCGCAACTTTGTTTTATAATAAAATCAGCGAGCATTGGCATTTGAAAGGATTTTTCGAAATCGAAAGAAGCAGTTACAGTATCTGCAGCTACCTGAGCAGCTATCGGCTTCTTTTCATTTTTGCCGTATTTTTTTCATCTGGATTCATATTTTCGAATTTTATGCATATATCACATTGACATTTTTCGGTATATAAAAGCCAATATAACAGCTAAAATTGAATATATATCGATACTGCCTCAAGGTAATTTTATTTAATTCATCGTAGTTCTTCGACGTAAACCATTCTTCATAAAGATGAAACATTTGTCCCAATGATCTTATCTCATTGTTCAGGTATTGTTTTTTGTATCTTTCCGACAATAATCAGAATCCACTAGAGGAAAAGATTCAATGTGTTCCTTTACAAAAAATGTTTTCGAAATATTTTGTATCTCATTTACAGGCCTCAAATGTTGACCTCGTTTATCTGGACTTGTTATTACTCCGTCATTATTCGCAATCTTATCAACAACAGTCCGAATCAATCGTTTGTGAGGAGATGGAAAGCGTATTTAGGAACATTTTTTAGCAAACCTGAATTTTCTGTGCAATAAATACCGTTCTGGGTGAAAATAAAATTGTACTTTCTGGTACATGTCCTTCTTGAGGTTGAACCTACCAAAGTCATTTTTTTGTCATTAACCTCTACAGGTCTTGCCAAAAAATCCCACTGCCTTGTTCTGCATCCGATTTAGTAAAAATTTGTAAAAAGTTCATACCTTGCCTTCACATTTCATCCTGCAGCTTTCTCGAAACCTTTTTATAATGTTTTTTTTTTTTTTATTAAAACGCCTTTTGAAGAAGTGTAGGACTTTACTGAATTTTTCCAATGTTTGGCTTGATTTCGTTTCCAAAGTTGTTTATTAGCTGGTCGTTTTCTTCCACTTTTTGCCAGCATATTTTCAGGGGTATCGAACTTAGGATTTCCTTTAATTGTTTCCTTTGTATTGGTGTCAAGACATTATATGCTGGTCTCAGACGAATTTTCATCGTCCGACTCATACTCGCTGCCACTGTCTGGAAATGGTTCTGCAAAATAAGTATGTAAATGAATACATTTGCAAAAGAATGTCTTAAAAAAGCTTGCTATTTACCCATTAAATCTCAATCTTCATTATCATTATATTCCATTAGAGATGCAGCTAATTTTGACGAACTACCTATTGAAAACAATTACTAATTGATGTAAAGTTACGTAAATCTGTGTCTATAATTGTGTTTAAAACAGTAGTTTCATCTTGAAGTATTTCTACACTTTCTAAAACAATAGTTTACAACTTCCAACCTCATTACTTCCCTATTTTATTTTGTTTTCTTGCGAGATCAAGAATTTTTTTGCCCTTGAAGCCATTTTTCTTTGGTTAATTCAGAGAAAACTTCCTTACACATTCAGCTCATAAACGTAACTGAAAGAAATTCGTCCAGGCAATAATATTGTAACGGTAGTTAAAATTCAGCAACACTTAAAAAAGTTCACTGGAAATTATACTAAGATACACTTTGGTGTCATCTTTTGTACACTAATGTGGTATTCGATTGGGCTTCTTCAGATTTGCTCTCAGATTTCAGTTTTCGGGTGCCTAATCGAACATTAAAACGTCACTTGCTCTTTTTTGTGTTGATATTCGTGTGACTTGAATATGTGTAGTCTTCGACACTTTTCTAAGCGCCTTCCGTTCACTGGTTAAATTTTACATTAAAACATTCGAAATTTCCGCCCCGATTGATTTCTAAATATTTTTACATAAATAATTTACAAAAACAGATTCACCCGATACAATGCCATTCTTTGCTGTAGACAAAATTCACGAAAATGTAAACAAACTCCACCAGTTGTCAAACTCAAATGCACTTGTATTGGTAAATCTGAAGCAAATCTGAGAAAATATCTAGATTCGAAAAAGTGCTCTGAAATCTGAAAGAGATTGCTTTTTTTGGACCAAACGAACATAAAAATTGCTCTTAGAACAAAAAAGTGCTCTGAGAGCGCCCAATCGTATACCACCTTATAAATATACCAAGAGTCACATTATGTGCAGCCAAGTAATGAAAATTTCATGCAAAATAATACTGGCTCAACATAGTATGGATGCGATTGTCGGAAAATTTATTGAAAACAATACTATGAAATGTTGGTATGACTTTGCTTGGAATAAGTGTTCGCATTAGGTGTTATCCTTAGTGCAATTGTAGCTCTGTTTTCAAGGTTTTTGGTTGTATTTGCTTGAATAAAATTGAAAAATAAAAGCCGATATGGAGATTCTGATGGTACACATAACTCCAAACTATACTAAGTGCACTTAGGTTTTTTTTGCATGGGGCCATCGATATATATTCAAATTTAAAGTCGAAAATAAAAATGTTTATAGGTAAGGCCCAATTTGAGGAGTTCACAATAGCTTTACTTTCCATACAAATTTCGTAACTGCGAGCTTCCGTTAATTTAAAGTCGAGTCTTGATTTTGTTGTTAGTAAGGTGTAATGTTTTAGCTTGAAAGATCTTTCCAAAAAAGTGTCGAAAATAGCTCCAACTCCCCCGGCTATGGATGCAAAAAAACCCATTTAGTGCTAAAAAATTGACACAAGGGGTCTCACTCCAAAATGTGCATCTAAAACCACTCTAAGAACTTGACAAACAAAAAGCTAAAAATACACTAAGTACGTAAAATACCCTGACTACTCCCAATAATAAAGATGAGCTATTCGCTGGCGCGCCATTTAGATGTCTTCAAGGCTGAATATAGAAGAGTCTGCATTGACCTTAAAAAATAAATTAATAAATTTAACTGACTTTTTAGTCAAAAGTTAATCAATTTACCTTGATGAATATCTATTTCTTGAGTCGTTAGCCGTTTTCGTCAACTTGGGCTGTTACTTTAGATTAAAAACTGACGCGACGCCGTCGGGGATTTAAATCTTGCTAAGCATTAATTTAAATTCAACTTTTTTGATTCATTACACAGAGTCCTCACCTTCATTTATGGAAACAAATTTATTTAGGATAGTGTTGCCATTATTGGAGTGACAAAAAATGTAAATTCCATAATATTCTTCGCCTGCAGTTTAGTCAAAAATAGGTACTTTTATGGCCTAAAATGTGCACTAAATGTAAAATCTAGTCATCATAGGTCGACAAGATTGGTCTGGATTCATTTGCCACATATTCGAACTCTCAACTTAGAACTCAGTCACGAATTTCTTGACTGAATTCGTCGGCTACCCCTTCGTAAACGTCAACTGAAAGAGCTGTTCACGTGACCGACCTAAGCCAATCAAAACTGAGACATATCAAGTCAGTCACCTGTCAGACTTACTGAACTAGATACTTGAACGTCCCCAATGATAATGTTTATGATGAAACTGAAATATGGATCATCAATTGAAAATTTTTCCCCATCCCTTGTGTTGTTAGAGAACAGTATTTCTCAAATACAACAAAAGTAAAAAAAATTCTGAAACACAGACTTGGTACTATGTGGTTGAAACCGAGATTAACAAAAAACTGATCTAGAGTGACTAGAAGTACTTTACCAGATCGAATTAATAAAAATAATTTGGCTATTCGCAAAACAAAATAAATAAATGGTGAGTACATGTTCACACAAATGCAAATACACTCAAATCTTGAGGCTTAATTCAAATCGTTGGAATAGTCTTTAAGAAAATCGGGCTTCCATAGTCCTGTTCCATAATAAGCATGAAGCTTAAGAAAAAAATAGTTGCCCAAGTCGAACGAAATTTCATAATTAAGCACGATTCCTCTGTTTTCACTGCAAATACAAGTTTATATTCTGTCATTAACACATCCTTAGCGCTCACAGAAAATGTTATCAATAATTTACTAAGCAATCAATAATAAATGATGTAACTGCCGGTCAGACTTTAGAATCTTCAATCCAAAGCGCAGTTCTCTTACAAATGTCGCAATTAAAACTTTTACTCGTTAAACTTAAGGACGCTTGACATGAGTAAGCACGAATAGACGCGTTTTTTATTATTGTCCAGCTAAAGTGAGCTAAATAGTGAGAAAAGTCGATAAATAAATTTATACAAAGCCTATAGACATTTGATCATTTATCCGGTTTTTGTGTTTAATAAACTCTACATCTTTTGTTTTGACTAAATTAATTTTCCGGCACATAATCGGTTTTTGCTAAAATTGTTTATACTGCTTTGTCATTTCCCGGCCACCACTACAAACTGCAGATCTCTTCAATTATGTCCGCTCCCAACCTTCGTCCAAGAGCGAACTCAACAAAAGGCCTGCCATCTACACCTACTCAACCCGCACCATCAGTTACGCCTGCATTAAAACAGCCGAGTGATGTCAATGCTCCCCTCACCGCCAAAATATTAGAGGAGCATCTGAGTAAACAAGCTGTGTCACTGCAGCTCGGACTCACAAATGAAATCTCCAAAATGCGAAGTGAATTTTTATGCAAAATTGATGAAGTAAGTGCAATCTGGAATCAGCAATTCGATGAATTTAAGAGAAATATCATTGATCGCATCGATTTGCTTGAAAAAGACACCAACACAGCTATACAATCGCAGAACGCTGAAATTGCTGCGCTTCAACGGCGTTGCAACGCCTTGGAAAAGAAGGAAGTCGCGTGTGATGCAGTGCTCTTCGGAATACCTGTAGCTCCAAATGAGAACCTAAAAAATTTATTTGTCCAACTCTGTCACACTATTGATTGCAAGCCGCCTCTCTTACAAAATGTTTTTCGAACAAAAAAGAGAAACAACAATAATAACACCGCCACATCTCCCATTGTGTTGAAATTCAGCAACTCCTTAGAGCGAAACGCTGTTTTGATGTCAGCAGCAAACTACCGTAAAAAACATTCAACCGAATTACGTCTCCAACATCTGGGCATTGAATCGGACAAGAGCTGTTATCTCAATGAGAGCCTAACAAGACAAACACGTTTTCTCTTAAACAGTGCTCTTGGCCTCAGGCGAAAACAACAACTGTTTGCTGTCTACACGAAGTATGGGTCTGTGTACGTTAAGAAGTCGGCGAATGGAAAAAGCTTTCTCATCGAAAGCACTGAAGATCTGCTTGCTGCTGCTGCCAATAATCAATAAAAATTGTTGTACTTTTACCAATTATCCATAACGTAAGCTTAATATTGTAATTCTGTTGTCTTCTCCTCTGTATTATCCCTCTCTTTTCAAGCCTCTCTATATTATTTTATCCCTTCGTTAGGTGGTATGCACTTTTCTCTTTGTCGTTTTAAATTAATATCACAATGTTAGGAGACCAATACAGTATTAATGAAAAATCAACGTACACCATGGTAAACGTTCTCTCAAAGTGTTACGAGGGTCTAAAAGTTTGTTACCTAAATGCGCGAAGTTTAAACAATCGGAAATTAGATTATTTAAAGTACTTGTTTTCTAGTTCCTGTGTTGATGTTATTTGTGTAAGTGAGACATGGTTTAATCCGAGTATCACCGACTTGTTTTATGAAATTCCAAGTTATGAAGTTTTCAGGAACGATCGAGTTACTGAAACTACGGGCGGCGGCGTAGCAATTTATTGCAAATCAAATATAAGATGTGATATTATTACAAAGTCCAGTGGTAGTGGTGTTGAATATATTATTGTTGAATTACGTGATTGTTATACGAAATGTATTGTTGCTTGTGTTTATAACAATAATAGAAGCTGCTCCTTTTTGCCCTTTTTTTCAGCAATTTCTGAATTTTGTGCACTCTACGAACACACAATCATTTGTGGTGATTTCAATGTCAACTTACTGAAAAATGATTCACTTGCCTTTCAGTTGAAGGATTCAGTTTCTTCAGTAGGAATGGAAGCAGTAAATACTACTTACCCTACACGTTTTGCATTGAACAAATTGCCAAGTCTGCTAGATCTTATTGTTGTTTCGAGTCCATCGCTTATTCTTTTGTTTGATCAACTATCATTTGATATCTCAGATCATGATCTACTATTCTGTACTTATAACATCAATTTGTCCAAAACTGCAGTCTCAGACACGTTTACATTTAAAGACTTTAATTCCATAGATGCCAATCTCCTTCAAATCGCAACTCTCACGGCTCCCTGGGAACAATGCCGGTTATCTGCTGATCCAAATGAAAAAGTAAGGCTGCTTCAGTCTATATTAGTTAAGTTGTATGATGAATATGTTCCAATCAAAGCGGTCAGAATTCAAAACAAAGCTTGTCCATGGTTTACCTCGGAGGTAGTTAGTGCTATTAAATCTAGGAACAGATTATACAGCAAATGGAGGCATAGACCATCTGATGTTAATTGGTCTGCATACAAAGTGGCGCGTAATTATTCAACCTCGGTCCTGCGTACATCAAAAACAAACTATTATGCCTCCAAACTAAATACTTCCCTGCCTGCGAAGAAACTTTGGAGTAACCTTCGAAAAATTGGTATCTCCAGCGGCAGTGACGCTAAATGTGCTCTTGATCCAGATGTACTAAATAACTTATTTCTGGGTGTTGATCCCACTACTAGTTGTTCTGCTGTTGTTCGAACGGAAGACTTTGTAAGCTCTGTCCCGATGCTCGAAGATTTTGTGGTAGCCACCGAAGTGGAAATCGCTCAATGCGTAACAACTATAAAGTCTAATTCCATCGGTGAGGATGGCCTTCCAATACGTTTCATCAAACTGATTCTACCTCAAATAATCTCTCACCTTACTCATGTAATTAACTGGTGCATAACAACATCAACTTTTCCTCAGTTATGGAAAATTGCAAGAGTTCTGCCAATAGCAAAGAAAACGAACCCATCTTCTCCTGCTGATTTTAGACCGGTTAGCATTCTTCCTTGTCTGTCTAAGGTTTTTGAGAAAGTTATGGCAAAGCAGATAACGAAGCACTTATCACAGAATAAGTTGTTGTATGCTCAGCAATCTGGTTTTCGAGCTAATCACAGCTGTTCTACAGCTATGGTTAATTTGCTTGAAGAGTTAAGGCAAGATTATGATAGGGGTTTTGTTTCGTTGCTTTGCTTGCTGGATTTCTCAAAAGCCTTCGATAGTGTTAATCATAAAATCCTGTGTTGGAAGCTTAAGAATAACTTCGGTTTTAGTGAAAGAGCAGTAAAATTGATGATTTGTTTTTTGTCTGGCAGATCACAAAGGGTGATTTCTGGTGGACGTTTTTCCATCTTAAAAGAAATTAAGCAGGGAGTTCCCCAAGGCTCAATATTAGGACCGATACTATTCTGCATGTTCATAAATGACCTTCCATCAGTTTGTAAATTTGCTTCAGTACACCTATATGCAGATGATGTCCAATTGCACTTAGCGAAGCCTTTCAGCAACCTCAGTGACCTCGTTCTTATTTTTAACGAGGATTTAAGAAATATTCACACTTGGTCAGTAGCAAATGGGTTACTGCTAAATCCATCAAAATCGCAAGTAATTCCAATTTGCAAAAATACTTTTGATCTATGTCTCCTGCCTGACATACTTCTAAATAACAATAAAATTGATGCTGTAGAGTCAGTCGCTAGTCTTGGCTATATAATAAACCGAAATTTATCGGGCTATAATCACACCAACGTGGTCATTGGTCGTATGTACGGGTGCCTTCGCAAATTGTGGATCAGTGCCTATTTCACTCCACAGGAAACAAGACGAAAGCTGGTACTGACCTTAGTCTTACCTCTCATAACCTATGCTGAGGTAGTCTACAGCAGTCTTGACTCCTTATCCCAGCGTAAACTGCAAGTTGCCTTTAACGATGCAGTGCGTTATATTCATGGCATTCGTAGATACGATCATGTTTCTGTGCTCGCCAGGGGTTTGATTGGTTGTACTGTGCAGGAATACATTAACGCCAGGAACTGTATATTTTTACACAAAATTATAAGTACTCAATGTCCGTCTTACTTGTATAACAGACTTAATTTCACTCGCTCCTCTAGAACTATAAACCTTATTCCCTCTCGTTGTAATTACCTTCACTCTTCACGTTTATTTTTCATTCATACTGTTAGACTTTGGAACTCCCTACCCTCTAGAATCAAAAACATTTCAAACCCTATCAATTTTAAAAGTGCAATCCTTCTTCATTTTTCCAACTTATCCCACTAAATCTGAACCTGATATTTTTCTCCTCCTTTCTTTCACCCCTTAGATTAAGTTACTTAATGTAAATTAGCTTTAAGACTATTCAAATTTCCTAAGTGAGAATTCTAAGTACTATAAAAGATCATATCTTAATGTACATACCTTTTAAATAAAATAATTGAATTGAAAATTGAATTGATCTTTCGCCCTTCCGTGTGAATACTTACAGTGATGCAAAATGATTTTTCTCAATTGTATTGAAAAGTAAAAGTACATCATCTTTATTTAATGTCATAAGATAAATATTGCATTCACGCAAAAAAAATCATCACATTTTATTGAATGGCCATATTATTCACTCCGGGTGTAAATTAGATTTTAGTTAATATTACACCCGATTATTTTATCCGTTTTTCTTAAACCCAAATTGTAACCTGTTGAGCCAATTTTAGCCGGATTTAAGCCTACATAATGTCAAATTAAGCAAAACTGGCATCTGTTTTTTGTTGTTTGTACTTTAAAATTGATTTGATTTACTGTTTGCTGGGTTTCATTTCTGTTGCATTAATTATGAATTTAGCCTCCAAAATAGAAAATACCTCTTTTTTTTAGCCGGAAATATTTCCAAAAATCCACTACATCTATAGTAGTCGTTGGTGACGCAAGCGCACTTGTCCATGTGCATTCGATATAGTCGAAGACAATCACAATCTGCTGTTCCATCAGCTCTTCGATTTAAATTCGAAACTTTCTGACGAAGCCATCAAAATGTCATCCACTTAACAAATGAAATCAATTTTGTTTAGCTTCTTGCTACTTTTTATATTCTATTTCACTTTTACTTGTTTGTCTCCTGCGAACGAAGAAATGTCAATATTAGAAAATTGTGTTTTAACCCGAGTTAAAATACTTAAAGCGGTCTCCTGAGTGTAGGTTAAATTCACTCGGATTAAACGCCGACAAGCTTAAAAAAATCTAGGCTTATGTTCGCGTTTAACGAATGAACATTATGGACTTGGGTGTAATTTTTGGAGTGAATAATACGGCCGTAAGTGAAATAACTTCATACATGTTCGATTTGTTTCAAAAATTAAAAATAGTACAAACATAATTCAAAATTGAGAAGTGATACGTATACTTGCGTACTCGGAAAAATCAAATAGTACTGAAATCAGTTCAATAGTAAGCCTTTTTTCAACACTATGACTAATGCATTCAAAACAACACTAAATGCTGATGACTAGACTCTCCACTCAGCTCCATCATTGGCCGCGTTCCACTGCCCGCTAGATGAACAGCGGCATGAGAAACTCCATATAAAAAAAATTGACATTTCACCATTGGCGCTAGATGTCTAGCATTGTAAAGAACTTGACGCCGGTGTTTAATCAGCCCGTTACACATGTCAATCACGATGCGGCGAAACTGAAAAAAAAACATCAGCACTTTTTCGCTTATCAGGAATCTGTACGCCTCTTGTTTTATGTCGTCATTAGCAACAAATAATAATAATTAGTACCGGAGCCTGATAAAATATACCCAACCATATACGTGAGTAATTTAATTGACTCCACTATCAGTGCGATTGCCATTCTCTGTATCATTTGGTACAATGTGGAGAGTCTCGCCGATGGTGCGCTGTTTTGTCGACAACACACCTATCTAAATTACGCCTCAACAGCTTGACCTACTTCTGATAAGGCTTGTGTTTATAATTGAAAAGAAAACTCATCCAACTCTCATTCTCGTAAATACAAACACACGCTTCATATACTTTGTAGCACTTGGACATGGACACAGCTATCTTCCGATTCCGCGCGCTTTTAATTGCACTTAGTCAGCGATAGCGAGTCGAGTTATTCTAGTGCTCGTATAACGTGGAACATAGAACTTGACGAGTTATCGCATTTTTTAAATTAATAAAATGTGCGCCACGAGCGTTCGTATTTGATAATCGTGAGAATTTGTTGCACGATTGCTGATAAGACCTGTGCGCCGAAGGCAAGGTGCTGTGTGGAACGACAAAGTGTTTCCTCTGAACATTGTTGCTGGGTGGGAATGGGAAAATATTCAATCGGCTGTGCCGGCATGACGATTGCGGTGTGGTTATGGTCCCAGCCAGGGTCATACCGAAATAAAATCATAAAGAGCGAAACCGCAAAACCGCTGCGCGAACACAACCCTCATCTGACAAAACTGTCCGAGTAGCAACACAGATTTGCAACAGTACATATCAGGCTGTGCGTGCACATCGAATTATTGACCGTTGGTCTTGAAAGTAAAACTTGGTATCGGCAGCTGCGGAAGATGCTGATTAGAGTTCACAGAAAAGCTATAACCGCAAATTTGTATGGCAGATCGGAAATGGAAAGTAATCGAAAGAGGAAAACCACAATTGCATGGTAACACCATGCGTGCGTGTGTGCCGAATGCGAGTTCTGTTCTTGACGAATCAAATGGGAAATCCGAAGATAACAAATTCAACTCAAAAATATGAGGACTGAAGAAGTGATTACACAATCAGCGAATTACACACAGTTAGTCGGCGGAAAAACCGAGAGACGCTATTTTAGTACAGCGATGATTTATGAATGACTTGTCATCCTTAGTTTGATTCGTTTTACTCCGAGGGGCTAAAGTGATGCATGATCTCACCACTATAAGGGCGAGCAGGGTTATCTAAAAGGTCAGATTATATCCAGTTTCGAAATTGGTAGGGATATTCATTTCGAGGTTGGGGATTTGTTAAATTTGCTTTAAGCTAATACAAAACTAAGGTAAATAGTTCGACTTGCAGTTTGTCGAAAGGGTGGGAATAATAAAACATCCTTTGAGGGTTTCTTCATTGCACATCAGATACAAATTTGCTATAACATCAAGACATATACATACGACTATCATGATGTACAAATTATAAATGGTTATTACTAAGAATGTTTGAGTTGCCTTAAATCTGATCAATTCGCAGCACGTTCGAGTTTCGCTTTGAGCTCGGAGGTCATAACCTTCGCTCTCTGTCGGAAAACAACCACTATTACGCAATTTCCACTACGAAAAGAGCAAAAAGGTTTTTATTTATGGTTCACCCATGCAAAAAAAAAGTTAATAATGAATTTCCCTCTCATTTCGTATTCTGTTTAGGCTACAACTTCCTGATGGTCTATACAGATGTTGATCAGAAGGAGCTTCTTTCAAAGAGGCTTGTCGAAACTTCTATATTTGATGGAGTGCTTTTTTGCCTCCAGAAAAGTTATCGTGTATTTAAGTGGTATTATAAACAAAATCCCTCTGTACATATTTGCGCTAAATTTTCCTTGCAAAATGCCTAGAATTCAAGAAAATCCATAAAAACTATCTAGCAACAGTAAATAAATTGTTTGAACTTGACATTTGAGGCGTGCGTAGTCATAAACGTTATGGCGAGTAGAAAATGTAAGCGAAATATTTCCAAACGTGGGAATAGAAAAAGACGGTTCCATGCTTCTAGAAACACCAATCGATATACAAAGAGCTTTACTGTCAAGAAAAGATAAGACGGTAGGCGTCGCGACTTCAGATAATATGCAAGTTCCTTGAATTTTTGTCGATAATAGGGTAGCCAGATATCTATCGAACGGGATTGTCTGTCATTAGTTTTCAACTGATTACCAACTGTCAGTTTAAATGGGGAAAAACCCATTCTTTCTTTGTTATCTAACAAGGAGCGATTTAATTGTAACATAGTTTCATAACATAACTTCCATTTATAAGTGAGTGCAAATCGATTTAATTTATCGCTTCAATTAACTTGAAGTAGATACTTTCTAGATCTTTTGTGTCACATTACTTTTACTTGTGAATGAATGGAAATGGATGCATAGAATCCCACTCCCTTGGGGCTGTAAGTAAATGTATTTTGAGCAGTTGCAACATTTGATGATAAGTAAAAGAGGCCAAACCTAAACAGTCTTCATAATTGTGCCATCAGTGCAAGTGTCAATCATGTGTGTTTATTTTAATTATATTTTTTCCCAAAACATGTTTCAAGTTTTATGAGTTGCTGTTTGTTTTAATAGAGAATCTAGTCCGGAATCTAGCCTAGTTTTTGCGTTCAGGTTACCTATATCTTATCGAGACCAATCGAGTCAACTTCACATAACTATATATAATTCTTGAATGTGCCCAATCGCACATTCATGTCATGTCTTGTCATCTTCCCGTGTTGCCCTTTTCTATTATCATGATGCCTGATGGCGTCATGACAAACCCAAATCAAATGTAACCGGGCAATTAGAACGGCCTTCGAATCAATTGAAGTTTAATGTGAAACGCCCCAGAGATACGCACATTTATTTCTAATTTCTGCTAGATTTGCATAAGCAATTTGAAAGCTCTTTTCCTTATTGAACCCTAATTACTTTCTCGCTTTCTGGTTTGTTTGTTTTCATAATTTCATTATTTCTCGGCCAAACCAAAAACAGAATATTTATTTGTTTTAGAAATACTGCCTACAGATTCCATTGTTGGTAACACCTTATATACATGAACTTGAGTCTTCAAAGAATTTTAATATATTTCGGGTTCGATAATTACTATACGCAATGAATCATTATATAGAATAAAAAAAGCAAGACACATGCTTTGTTCCAGGCCGAAAGTAAAACAAAGAGGTGTGCAAATTAGTAATGACAGTTGGTGGAGTCAAGGCCAATCGGAAGAGTTCAACCATCTTATGCTTAAATAGTTTAGCTTCGCATGAGGTATAGTGTTGTGCTGACTCGCATGAGATAATGTTTTGAACGTGATACATCTGCTAATGAAATTTATTGAATATTCTTTTTTTACTCCTTTTGAAGCACTTAATTATGCGCTTGAATATAGTTGTTGAAACGAAAGCATTAGCCTTTGATGGAAAGGCTTGTGCGCACGTGTTTGCATTATAGCGAAATACCTAATTAAAATAAATTGAGCAGGCGTTCAATAATTGACATAAAGTTCACAAAACTAAATATAATACCATTTGCATTCTCATGCGCTTGTAACAATATATTGTTCTAAGAAATCGCACGCAATGGGGCCTCCAACTACTGTCCTGGTGAGTACACTTTTATTGCTATTTTACAGTATACATACTTCTCTAGCGAGACTAAACGCAAAAACTAGGCTAGATTCCGGACTAGATTTTCTATTAAAACAAACAGCAACAGGTGATGCCAAACCCAAATAGCTTTGTATTCTCAAAGACTGCTTAAATATTTTATACATTTCTCGCCTTTTAAATTCACAAGAGAACTGTCAAAAGAAATAAACCCTCTATCATCAAAACTGAAAGGAAATGGGGACGTTCAAGTATCTAGTTTAGTATTGATTCGCTGAAATCGGTCATATGAGCAGCTGTTTCAGTTGACGTTTATGGATGGTTTGGCATGACTTGTTGCTTTTCATGTTTGTTTTAATAGAGACGTTCGGATTTCTAGCTCAGTAAATCTGACAGTTGATTGACTTAATGTATTTGAGTGTTTACTGTCCAAGATTGGTCATTGTGAATTGTTTTTTTAGTTGACATTTATGGAGGAGTATATAGTCAAGAAAATCCTGCCTGCGTACTCAGTTGACTTTTTGAAGTGTCAAAATTCAAAATAAACCGCGAGAATACAATCTCATTAGCATCATTTCGATAACGATATTGATTTGATAAATTTGCACCCAAATATGGGTATAGGTTGGGAGAAAAAGCACCCATTTTATACAAAAGTAAGAGTGTATATCTGAACCGAATCGGGAACCGAAAGCTGTTATCACGATATTAAAAGCGTCTATTAAAATTATGTGTATGGATATCAGAATACTGATGTTCAATTTCGCTACTCAAAAAACACCGAACTTATTCAATTCATGAGCAACTTTGTTTCCGCTACAGTAATACATGTGAGGTTATGTACTGTCACTGCGCTGCGCATGGTAGTGCGTCTAGTGTTAGATTTCACAAAAGGGCGCAATTTTCCTCATAAACTTATCTATAGTCAACTACAAAAAAGCCCATTCTTAATGTACATTATGAAAATAAAGGACAGTCCTTAAGGATGCAATGCTTTATGTGCGCACAGGGCTATTATTGTGATAAAAGAATTTCTGTTCGACGGACTTTATACGACTTATTTGATTTATGATGCCAGATCGTAAAGCGTACAATATATGCGAAGTCAAAGTCACTTCACTCCCATCATCGGACAGGCATAAATTCTGCCTTTCTTCACAGGCATATAAACCACGCCATGACTGTCAATTTTTTGTTATGACAATTGTATCGTTAAGAAAACAATTTAAAAAAATGCGTTCCGTTGAAACTTATCTATTAAAAAGCACGGAAATATATTCTTGCAACCTGCATGAATATATTTGTATGATGTAAACATTGACATTGGTGTTGATTCAATTTTGTTTTATATGGTATACACAATACACATGTTTGCGTCTACCCTCGAATAGGCTTAATTCATGTTGTTTGACTTTAGTTGATTAATGATTATTCAGCTTAGTAAATAGCTACACATGTACCTACATGCTTACTTATTAGCTGATGCAAATAGAACATAAAATTGGTTCAAGGTGCGTTACTCACTCCCACCGCTTTAAAATTCGACCTATTGGTACCTATGCCTACAATAGATTTATGGCTTAACATTTTTTATGTGGTCGTAAATCAAATTTTAGAATTTATAGAAATGACCACGCCATTCTGTGTTATCAATCGGGTAAGTTAAATACAGATTAAATTTAAATGTCAGGGCACAACTGCAGGAGCAGTGGTCTAGCTGCTTCAATCTCGATCTTTTCTGTATTCTTATCCCAATCCTCTAGAAATCTCCAGGAAATGCAATTGCTATTTATTAGAATTCAATAAGTTTTAAACTCTTTGTGCACTCTTCCAACTCTTATACCTACTGCACTTATTTTACTAAAGAGGAGTAAGGAAATGACGTATCGGATTCTTCTCTTTGCTCGACCGAATTGCAGTGACACTTGCATCGTGCAAAATATGTTAGCCTTCAGCCAAGAAAGCCGAGAGATTTTATGTCGAACATAAATCTGTACAATGGTGAGGTCTGCATCGCTTTAAAATGTAGATACTGTGTCCGGATAAAAGCACATGCTTAAATTCATATTAAACGGGGAGCCTTGTAATCCATAGGATGGCTTTTGTGAATCCGAACACTGAATAATTTGTTGCTTTTAAAAGTACAAATATAGAAATTTATCACTTGCCTTGCTTGATATTAAGAAATGATTTTATATTGAGGAACACTTACTTTTTTGGCTTGATTTACCTACCAAATAATAAGTTCCCCGAATGACAGCTACGATTGACAGTAAAATCCGACTACGGTCCACGGAAAACATAGTGTTGCCTACCACAATCCACTAAACAACAAATGCCTTAATTGACCAATTGAGCGAATACGTATGACAATCCCGGCGAAATGCTACCCAAGAATGACAGCGCTAATCTTTTATTTATTTGACAGATAATCTATAATGTATTCGATATTCGTAAATGTATTGTAAAAAATGCAATATTATGACTGTACCAAACAAGCTTCGAAAATGTGTCACATGCGGTGCTGCGTGCATTCTTAACATATTTTTCAAATTCGTGTATTGGAATCACCCGAAATCGTTACCCAATTTAAACGCCTGTCTCAATAAGTAACAACGAAATTCCTGGAAAAATCGAGTATAAAATCTGATGAGAACTGAAAGCATTGCCGGAAATTCCGTAGAAAAAGATTTAAATGTGGTTCCATAGTTCTCAATGGGGACAAGATCGCTGGTGCTGCAACGTCGCGCGCACAAGTTACCGAAAACCCCGTGTCGCTAATGTTCTTGTCTTGATTACTTCTTATCTTCGCTTCGCCTGCTTTGGGGCTATACTTATACTCAACGTAACATTCGTTTTCTGCTTCTCTGTTGATGTTTCGCATAATTGTGTAATCATTGGCATTGGCCTATCAACATCAAGTCGCACATGTATTGAACCGGCTCCTACAATCGAATACAACAACCATATCATTCACGCATATGACCAAATGATTTTTTAAAAGTTTTTCTTTGCATGCGAATGTTTTGTTTGTGTGGGCCTGTTGTATGGGTGGGGGAGGTGTAGTAAAGTGAAACACCGCCATGTGGACGTAAACGTAACCGGCTTTTTCAATTCAATGATTAATAATACATGAAGCCGAAGCCACTCTTTTCGATGCCACCGGATCATTGGTATGGTGTGTGACACAGAGAGAAACCAGAGAAGGCTATACAACACTGTTCAGTGTATAGCTGTAGCGTGTAGCCTGGTGACTCGCGTATTTTGGGTCATGTTTGGCGCCAAACCTCGCGCGTAGGAATACATAGTATTTTGTTAGCTCTTCTGCGTTCAGCTCGGCCTTATCTACACACAGACTTCTCTTCTTGCTCTCAGTGTTTGCCGTATAGCGTACCGATGTAGTGTATTTGTAATATTGAATATGTCGCTCATCGCCCCAAAAGAATGATAGGTACTGTCGTTTGGCGGGGTCTCACTCATAGTGTCATAGTATTTGTTTGTTTATTTATGGATTGACATATTGAAGTGCTGGCTGGCTGTCAACTCAATTGGTTTGGCATGGTAGGAATTTTTTTTTTGTGGAAATGCTGTTACCATGAGTGTTAATTCTTAGTTAATGTTTAGGGGGGTTGGTGGCTACATGACATTCTTTGATGGAGGAGTGGAATTGGGGCGCATTTAATCCCATGTATATGTCCTACCATTTCCTTAGCATAAGATATTTGAGAATATTAATAAAGTTGCAGAATGCAACATGATGACCATTTATGTTTTCAGGAACTTGTTTTTAAAAACGAATACCTACACTAGTTTACATTTCTCTCGAGCAAAAACTGAAGTACCTACCTAGCAGCAGTTTTCTTGGATAAATTCTTCGCCCGATCTCCATTAAAAGCCGAAAGGTTAAGTTAAGTTACGAAGAAAGCGTACCTATTTGAATATATTAAAGACGCACTGTAATCCCCAATTGGTTCAGGTGCCTCATCCAGTGATGCCAGGTTCACTTTACCATTCGTAAAACACATTCCGGGACAATTACAATGCCAAAAATGTTATATTTTTAACCTATCGCAATATAAGAGTGAATTCTGTTTTGCAAACTAGCATCTGTCACCACACCAGTGGATAAACTTGAGCTGATTTGAAACATCTTTAAATGCATGGAGACACCTTTTGTTTGCACTAATAATTGGATTAATGTTAATCTTTTGCTTTTACTTTCCTTTTCGTAGGAATTATATTAAAAATAGTTTCTCTTAGAAGAACTATTAATTTTAAAACATTCGGGAATATAAAGTAAATGTGTAAAGTTTCTCAATTCTTTTATTTGCAGCACTTATTCGTCGCAATTATAAAACCTTGTAAATCTGTTAATTTTTTTTTCATTGCAGGGCTCTGGAAGTATTTCAGAAAACCGGAGAAACAATGAGTTCCATATTCGAAAATCAAAGAAGCGCACCGGGAGGAAACAGATTGGGTGGCCCGCTAAGATATCCTCACATTGTACTATTTTGGCTACGATGCAATCAGGTAGTGTGTGAATAGGGTATAGAACAAGAATTTTAATTTCTTCCGTGTTGGTTTTTATAAAGTGCAATTTTCGTAGATTACCGTCACAAAGATAGAAATTTTGCTTTTGGAATGATATCATGATTGCTTGATCTTATATGACAGTAAAGCTATACTTAAAAATAAAACAAAACAAAAGCCAAACATGAAAACCGAAGGTAACACAGCCATGCCCTTGGGCAATTTTATTTTCGTACCCAGATCATGTGTGTACCAGATCTATGGGTAGGTACCTACCTACTCTAATTTTTGTGCTGATGTGTAATTTAATATACGTGAGTTTATCATTTTTGTATCTTAAATAATACGCTCGCCCTTTTGCATTAAGGCCATTCGTATTTTAAATAAACCCATAACCCTAAACCTTGAGATTGTGATCCGACCACTGCCTATACTTTACGCTGTAGAAACATCGAATAGAAACTTATAAGAATAGTTTTAAACTATAGTATACGTTTTTAAAAGCCTGGGAATATATTTGATACAATAAAGTTGTTGTTAGGACGTATGTGTCTATAGCTCCTCTTAAGGTTCCTGAATTTAGCAATTCATATATCAAAGTTAAATGATTTTGGGTCGGCATTCTGTAAGGCGAAATGTTCAAACGTTTTCGTGTGCACACGATTCACTTCTGCAACTTAAAGCAAATCATTCGTGTGCACGAAAACGTTTCAACGTTTACGTCTTATACCCTATTCACACCGATCCGAAAACTGAGTTTTCGCGAAACACTCGAAAACTTAATCGAATACAGAAGTTTTCCCATACATAAGTCAGTTTTAAAAACGAGTTGGTCAAGTCGTACTACACTGAAACACCACACGCAGAAAAATCGCTTATTTAAAATCAACCAACTTTCGGTTAAAAACTACCAAGTGATACTGTTAATATAGCTCCTACAGAGTTAGTGGATTAAAAATAACCGAGTCAACTCGTTTAAGGAAACTCGGTTAAAAATAACCTTGTATCAACAACAACAATAACAAACTAACTCTGTTGAATTTAACCAGCTGGTTGATATTTATCTAGAAAATTGGTTCTTAACAACTGATAAAGTGTGTTATTTTTAACAACGAGTGCTCGATGTTTTCCAACATAGACTTGGCTAATTTTAACCCATTTATTTTTAACCGAGCCAATTTTTGAGCGGGCACGGAAACGACTTCCAATCGTTGGGTTGTTGAAACAAACACACTTTTTGTAACATTCAGCAAATTCAGCAGCATAGCTGACCGAACAAATTTCACAACTCACAACTTTAAATCATTTTCCACACTTAATTGATGGTCTAAAATTGTTTTTAAATTTTATTTGTAAATTAATCGAAATTTGTAACCAAAATAGTTTACAAAGTTTCACGACTCTCACAGCTGATAGAAACGTCAAACGAAAACTAGTTGGTGTTCTGTTTGAATGCATCGACGAGTTTTCGACGAAAACACGGTTTTCGTTTCGGTGTAAATAGGGTATTAAAGAATCTGACCCCTGCCATCGAGCTCCTTGCGAAGAAGGTGACAGCCAATGGTGGCTTGGACTAAGAAAAATCATACAGTTTTGCATGGAGTTGCAAAGACTCCTATCAAATTTTCAAATTTTAACAGATCCCATCTGTGTGGCCTTGTTATGTCGTTTTCCATTGGTTTCACTCAGGGATCCACTAATTCTGTAATCCAATGGAACAAGAAAACTTCTCTGATTGAATCCACAAAAGCATTGGTGAAATGCCAAAAAATTATCTACGGCAGCTGTCAGCTGACTTGTATAAAATACATTAACTACACGTGTGTGAGTGCTTCTCGAGTGGATCGAGCGAAAATCTCTTCTCAGAATCACCAGAAGAGTATTTTTTGTCCCAATAGAACAGTTTGATAAAGTGATTATTTTTTCGGACTCTCCCGGACGCTTCTTTTTTTCCAGTGGAAAACGACATTAGTCGCATGTCGCAGGTCCTCAACGTATTCCATTTAAACATTGTTTAAAGGAGCACACGCCGCTGCCAAAGTTTAATTTTTCATAGTAATGTATATTTAAATGTAAATCATAACTAAGCTTGACCGTATTTCTGTTGTTTTTTGTTATCTTGATCTAGATGTCGCTCTATCGATTCTAAGAAAATACGTTAACATCAAAAATTGTAAAACATTTTATGTCTATTTATTATATTATACGGAGGGTTCGATTTTCAACCACAGTGATAATAAAAAATAATTTCTTGATTTCTGAAGGAAATAAAATTTATTCCCTTATCTTCTTTTCTTGTCTAATCATATCAATAATTTTTTTTTGTTGTACAGTTACATAGCTGTCATATAATCATAACCTGCCCCTAATGTACAATACCCTCCACTGACAGTTAATCGATTTTCGATCTCTTTTTGAATGAAATATGGTTCGATAGTTCGGATTGGTGTCACCTGTCATCTCATATGGAAGAGTTTGTGTGCCAACTGAAATTCGGCGCAAAGAACATTCATGTCATGTTCAGTATTTACATATTTGATATAGTTTTGATCGCTCTTAAAAATTTGTTGATCTCTATGCCTGCTGGTCTATCTGTTTTTCTGTTTGTCTTAAAATTTCGAATCGAACACAGCCACAAACGTCTTCGAGTATTTCTTAAGCGCAGTCCCCATTCGGATCAACATTCAACACTCCGTAACCACATGTAACATCTACATACATATTGTCGTTCCTCTGAAACAATTTATTACCAAAAACATTCTTGATAACGTATAATTTATTTATGAGCTTTTTTGAGCTTACGCACTGTTGATCCCTTGAGTGTCTAGATACTACATGACAATAGAATAGCTCTTTTGCATTTATAATTATTTGGTTTATTTTTAATTGAACACGTACACTCATTTTTATTGCGTCGGCCTTACACATTTCGACTTACAAAATGTTGACAGCATGGGCAAAGTACTCCGCGCGAACTTTGTCGTGTATATTAAAATTCAAAAGAAGCGAATTTCTCGCTTAGGGTGACAAATGAGTTGAGTTTCATTAACTAGACGTTATAGCAATTGGGCAACCTTGGCCTTTGATTAGAATTGAATTTGTATGATTATCCGCCTGCGGGCATAAGTCGTTTGTCTTTCAAATGTTGGAAATTACGAACTCAGGTGTGGGAAGAATGTGGTAGGCTGGATGGGTTTTCGGTGCGTATTTAATATTCCAGTGAGGTAGGTGTACATTTTTATACCGAATATCATACGGGGTATTGACAGCAAAGAATTGCGATGTAAATTCCAAGCGAATAGGAATGCTAACGACACGGGGTGTTCTCTGTATTTGCGCATACAGGCGTTTCGTACGTCTACTATTGCTGATACTCGTTATTTTTCTTTTGTCTAAGCGACTGCAGTTGTTGATGGACTGGGTCGACCGAGGGCTCCCATGTTCAACCTTCCGGAAAATCACAATATTTATCTGTGTAATATTTTTAAGTATACATTTGAGTCAGAGTGAACTTCTATTAGTTTAAATACATGCAAATGTTATATTTGTGCCAACAGCAAAGTAAAGTAGAATCTTCCGCTAAGTATCTACTAACAATGACACTCTTAAAACTTATATGATTTCCACTACTAAGTGACATTGGCGCAGCTGAATTTTGAGCGCTCTCTGATAGAATGGGTTCAAGAAAACCCGGCGTGTACGGAGAGGACGCTGAACTAAAACGAAACGTTACCCCAAACAGCCATTTTTATCACTTTCAAAAATTATTGCATACCTGCAGGCTATCGTGGGGCAAGAAACTCTGAATTGTTCTATTGCTCATTTGTCTACTTTACTTTGCTTTGTTTAGATAAATGTTTAGTTTGATAATCGCATAAGTATAGTAACTGCTCAACCAGGGCAATATGACTGCTTTTGCTTGATTGCTCTCTATCGGAGAACGATCTTTGATTCGCCGTTTCGCAAACCAAAGATTCAAGTCAACCTAAATACAACCTTATTTCTAAAACAAGATACATAAAAACTGCTCTAAAACGTTTGTGCCCCATAAATTTATTAAGATCATAGCGGTTCACCATGGTCTATTCGAAAAGCACTCCCCAACTTTATGACAATTTGCATCGTAAAATGCGAAATGCAAGAACTAATTTAATGTTAAGATTAGTGAAAGTAACAAACGATCTGTCACAAAACCTTTAGATCTGTTGTTCATGCTTTCCAAATTAGCGGAAGGCACAGCTTTCCACACTTCAATAAAATGTCAGGCACAGATTATTGCCAAATTTGGCCATATCGCGCAGTCCGCGGAACATAAAGTGGAACATAAAGCCAACATAGCGTCCTGTTTTTTTTTTCTTCTAAGAAATTCATTCAGGTTCAATACTCCGTGAGAAAATTAATGAATTCGTGGTAAGCGGTGTCTTTCAGAAGAAAGATCCGAAACAAAAGGACAAACGAAAAAAAAAAAAAAAAATATCTCCTCTCACCTCAATAGTTAACATTTTTTTCAGGCAACTCTGCGATTATAAATGATCTTATTTACACATACACATGCCAATACGTAGGACTGATTTTTTTGCGCGAACAGAAAAAGTAAGGCGCTGTTCATAAATTTCCAGTTTTAATTCTCAGATTGTTGAATGACTCCTTTCACTTCGCATACCAAAAGCCTCTCTTGGACTGCAATGAACCTGAACTCGCCAGGAATGCTAATTCTTTTCGTCGTTTGATGTAATCTTTCTCTCCTCTTGTGTGTGTATGTGGTGTGCCTCGATCCATTCACTTCGCGCGTCCATCTAACTCTTTTTTTTTTTTTTATGTGATTCGAGTTGACTTAATACCCCCCAAGCATATGTGCTTGTATAGACAACATTCTCTTTCGGAGCTTACATGGTTATCACATATTTCCCTATAAGAGGAGGAATTATACTCGTAGTACTTCTTGAGAGGAAATTCCAGCCAATTTGGCCAAAACTGAAATGCTTTGGCTGTCCGCAAAATAGCTGATGACGCTACTGACTGGCTGCGACTCCTCTGGCTGGCTCGTGTTAGCCAAATGCCTCATATCAGTGGCCACACTCAAAGCCCGGCTTTTCAAAAATCGTCGTAATTTGAATAGAACTCGTTTTTCATCGATCGTTGTCGTTGTGGATGGCTATGGCAAGCAATTATTTGGCTCGAGATGAGATGGAACCGAAAGTGTTCGTTTGGGTGATCGTGCGAGCAGCATTGGTTCAGTAAACGTTCTCAAAATTGGCAATTAGACAAGTTGTGCGTAATTGATTTTGCGTGGCGGTATTTGATATTTATATCGCTCTTCTGACATGTTTGACAGATACGAAGCAATGAACTTTAATGTTACAACGCAGTTTTGAGAAAGAATTGTTTTCAACTGATGTTTTTTTTTTTTAGTTCTCTTTTTGGATGGATGCTTAAGATTTCCGGGATGATCGTCACATTATTTATTTTTAAGTAGTTTTTAGCAAAGGAATGAATGATTTGCGTCGAGGAAAGGCCCGGCTCACAAGTTTGACTCCATTCTTCGAAAACTTTAAAATGTTTTTTTTTTTCCAGTTTCCGACATAGAACTATAGAGGATACTTTGATTCGTCGCCCAACAATTTTTTGTCTACATTCTTGGAATAGACTTTACTAGTTAGTTGTATAGTAATTTTCCTTCGAACCGTCATCAAATAAATGCGCGGTGGCAATAACAATCATTTTTAGTGGCCAGATTCAATTTGGAAACTCACAATGAATTTAAGGGTTACATTGAAAATGATTATTTTACTTTTGTAAATCATATTTTAGTGTGTAGCTCTAAACCTTATTAATAATCATGAGGAAGCATGGATTGACAGTGAACGTATTTGAATAGGTTATTTAAATTGTATGTGGTGTGACTCGCCCCATTCAATTCGCGTCTCCATTTAACACTCTTGGGATCTTTTATTTTTTATAACCCCAAAGAACCAAGAACACAAGCCGATTGCCGCCGCTATGTTTAGCAAAATATATCGATTTTCAAATTAAACGGATAACGTTTATCAAATTTGAAAAATATTTTTTTTTAAACAAAAAATAGAGAACCTTCAAATTTGAACACATGGTAAATAAAATAGAGGAATGTACTCTTATTTATTTTTATTAGCACAAATATTAAAAAACTCGCACTATCTATCAGCTAACCCTAAAATAGATCTACAGCGTGGCGCATAAGTACCGTAATAATTTGATAGTTGAAATTGAAACACTTTATTTATTATTTATGATAAAAGTATTCAGCGCATTACAAAGATCATATCGAAATTTTATTTATGTTTGAAATGTGTCCAGTGCTCCAAGAATTTACCGATTAATTCAGCGTTTTCAGCAACAACGGTCTGCCTTTGATCTTTCGGGTTCAGGCAAACTCGTGTAGCTCAAAATAATGTGAGCATTGTTCGGATTCAAGCAAGTTTTCAAGAAAACCCCGAAACTTCCACTGGGCGACGTTCTCAGCAGTTGATGATATAAGATCAATTTTTTCCAGATAAGATCAATCCGTAGCGATTCGACCCCAGATTTTTTTTTAGGGCTACGTAAAGGTTAAGATGTAAAACTACAATATTGAATACAAAAACGAAAAGTAAGCTTTTCTTAAGAAATAAAAACAAAAAAGTACATTTTTGCTTCAAAACGAACGTCTGAATGGGATGCTTCCAAATTTCATACTTCTTCAAAAGCGGTGCAGTATGCTTTATCAGTTGTTCGACAATAGATACGTAAACTATTATAGGGGTCAACATTCCACGTGCATATCCGACCGTTATCGTCTTTATTCCGTATATGATTGTCAGCAGTGGAACCAACTTACATATTTGCTTGTGTTTTCGGCTTTAACCTTCATAATACCCTTTTCACACCGAGCCGAAAACCGTGTCGACGCATTCACACCGGACACGAATTAATTTTCGTTTGACGTTTCAAAATCACCTGTGAGACACTAGTTACACATTTCGATCGCATTAATTAACAAATAAAACGAATTAAGTGCATTTAAAAATAATATTAGCCCGCATCAATTAATTGTGGAAAATGATTTTAAGTTGTGAGCTGTGACATTTGTTTGGTCAGTTATTTGGTGAATATTGCAAAAGGTGTGTCTGTTTCAACAACTCAACGATTGGAAGTCGTTTTCGTGGAAAACGTCTTTAAACGACTCGTTTGAAAACTGAAATATGTATTGGAAAACTTATGTTTTCCGTGAAGTTTTCTAGTGTTTTCGCTCGGTGTAAAAAGGGTATAACCCTGCAAATAAAAAACTAAAAAAATTGAGGACGTATAACAACTCCTAGTGACTGTAGTGGTGGCTCCTTAGACTGATACTTATTTGCATGTAGAGTTTTATATGTAGAAAGGATCGTCGCTCAGCTTATAGATTTAAAGATTTTGAAAAAACCTTGACTTTCTAAATGTTTCGTTAAGTTCATGGTCTTAGCTATTGGGGTTCATAGTTTATTAACCTATTCAAGATTAATCTACAAAATAAAGAGAACTACAAAATACAAACACTCGTTTGTAATCCCTTCTTTTGATCAGAAAGGTTTATATTTATGTAATCAGATCTCGTATTTCAGGAAATCCTCAATGAACGTCTTGAAAAACGTGTCGACTCGATGCTGGAGCTTGGTCTATTGCCAGAATTAAGAAGTTTCTATAATGACCACTTAACTGGTTCAAGGTAGGCCCATTCGCAGAAAGATACATTATATTGTTTATTTGTTCTTATTTCTTTCGCCCTCTGTTGTATATAGTTGTGAAAACCAATATACTAAGGGAATTCTTCAGACAATCGGTTTGAAAGAGTTCATTCCCTACTTGGAGCAGTTCAACGAGGAGGACGATATAAAAAACGAAAGCTATTTGAAGTCGATTTTTTATAAAATTACAGGTAAATCGATTGAGAGCATTTAAAACGATAACATACTTGATAACGAGTGTCTTTATTCCTTAAATCGCAATTTATTTTATTTGCTTTTCGCACGCTTATAGAACCCAATACTAGTGCGGCGGCGGCGGACAATGGTATTGACCGGCCCAAGGGTCTTGATGTGTTAATAAGCTGCTTGGATAGGCTTAAACTTGTTACAAATCGATACTCGAAGAAACAAATCAAGTGGATTAAGAATCGGTTTTTGTCTAGCGCCGATAGACAAGTGCCCGATTTGTACAAGCTTGATACGTCGGACGTTAGCCAATGGAACGAACAGGTCTATACACCGGCTGTAGATGTGATTGAGTCGTACATTAATGGTAGAGAGTGCGCATTGAGGCCCCTCGAGAAGCTCAAGCATCCCGGATATGGATTGAATGAAGAGGTGGGTATTGGCATTAGTCCTTGAGCGGATGGCCATATTCGAACAAGAAATCTCCTCTCTAACCAATTCATTTGTAGACCTCAAACTTTTGTCCAACATGCGAAAGAGTATTCATCGGCGAATTTCAGTGGAGACTTCATCTGCTGTCTAATAAACACAAACGTAGGAAGGAAAGCCTAAGGAAGAAGGAGAAATTATTAATATCGAACGCACAACAACAAGAAACTGCTGAAAGTATACTAGATAAACACTAAACAACTATAGATATAGATATATTGTCAATATTTGTCTTTTATTTAATGTTTGTGTTTTATACATTTAATGTTAATTAAAATACAATAAAATAAATAAAACAATTATTAACATCTTTCACTGGTAACACATTCATAAGTTTGCCGTGGTAGTATAGTACATCTAGGGTTAACCTTTAGAAATTATATATTTTTTATATACACATATAATATACGTATTTACCACCACTCGTTAGTGTAGGTTTGTTGTTTGAGGAAAATTGAGTTACCGTATTTTTTACACTTATAACTTTTACTTCTATAAACGTATGGATAAAGGTTATAACAAAAAAACTATAGTTAACATTAAGAGTACGTAATATCAGTTAACATAATTTTTTATTGTCTTTTTGTTGCGTTTTTTTATTGTCTAACACACACAAATAATTTACATAAGTAATAACTCGAGAACGAATTTTCTTGACCTAAAAAATAAAAAATGTGAAAAAGGCATAAATGACTTTTATAAAAAAGGAAAAAAAAGAGTTAATCATTATAGTCCCTCAGGAGAGCTTGGAAAGAGCTGAAGGACCTCTCCAAGTGGGCAGAGACGAGTGGAGCCAAAGCGTTATCAAATACCGGAGAAATAAAATATTGGATATTGCACACACAACACAAAACACTAGTAGAATGTAGATATGATATTTTTTGCAGCGCAGTGCGCATTAGTGCCAATACACAGTGAAATCTCAAACACAAACGCAGTTGCAGTTGGTAAGAAACTTATCCAAAAAGTTTTTTCGGCACGAAAGTAAAGCCAAACAACACAGGCATTTTGTCCGGAAAGGTTCATTTCCTTGGTAACACGTAAACAAAAATGCGACATTCTAGTCGCATCAGAGTACTCTATCGGCGGGATTAGTAACTCTTACAAACTTCGGTGGTGTTTCCGCAATTTAATTTTTTTAAATTTTAAAGTTAAGAAGAAAGTGCACATAAACTTAATAAATATGGCCAAAAAAGGCAGAAAAAAACATTATTGGTAAAAAGGGCAAAACAGGCAAGGTCAACAAAATCCGTTCCCTGGTAATAACAATAATTAACATTGAATAGATGAGGGTTAAAATGTGCGTTGCTTACGATTAATATCATGTATCAACAAATTTTTGAATACTCTTTTTTTTAGAATACAATTAGTTTTATTTTACATCGTTAAATTATGTTATTAAATTATATTGTATTGCATTTTGCTTAATAACAATAACTCGTGTGATACGTCTTGATGTGGTATTTATTGTGCGAATTTTATGTTTTTTTTTTTTAATTTTTAATTTTGACCAAATTATTGTTAGTTTACCAATCGCTTTAAACGAATTAAATACTTTACTTTCTTAATTATATCTTGTGTCTTATGGATCGTCAGTCTGGACCAGGGCGAGAGTTATATGAACTGGTCAGAAAGTGAAGAGACAGTGTTGTCAATTGAGCTAAAGTTGTCAGTAACAAAAAACAAAAAATAGATCTAACTTTAGGTGCGAGCTAAAAATACTCCCTATAATCTCCTTAGCGCGAGTAAATGTATTATTACGAACAAAAGCTCTCATTAAAAATTATGCGTCGTATTTCTTGCATAAATCCAAAACAGTTGAACTTGCTAAGAAAGTTTGGAAGAACAATGTCGCTGGATAAAGGTAACATTCAATTTCCCTTCGCCATAAATAAATAGATGATAAGTTAAAAAAAAAAGAGGGAGCTCAGTGATATCAAGTGGAATTTAAGACCAGAATTTCTTCATGGTCAATTTATCTCTAAACTGATACTTTACTTTGGTTCATGATCGTCTAAAATACGGATTAAAGTTTGTAATTGCCACTTGTGAAATGAACTTTGTATGAATACGACCTTTGCTTTTAGTTCAAAGTCAATTTCAAAAGCGGGAGACGATGTAACATTCAAAATTTATTTATTTTAAGGATTCCTCATAGAAATCGGATTGGAAAAAAACTTAGTTAGCGACATTCCGAAACATTAGATATTATACCAAAATTCGCGAAACCGATAACCAGCTTCTTGATTTTGCAACTCGTAATGAGGTGATAAGTAGTATAATGTTTCCAGGGTTATAGATCGACAGAGCAACCTGTCTCCTCTGAAAAGCTTAACTTCTACACAGCTTTCAATCACAGAAAAACAAAAAGCTGTTGGGACCGGGAGACAGGAGTACACAGGAGTATTAATACGCCTCCTCCTGAAAGATTTATTTTGTTATTAGTTTGCTTCCGGGTTTCGGCAAGGTATTCGAGTAGGCAAAGAAAGTAGCTTTTAAATGCTATCAACGATATTTATATCATTAGGTACGCAAAAAATTAACTTAATTTAATCTCAATAAACGTTGTTCACGCTTTTAATCATTTATACATTCAAGACTTAACTCGCTTTACACTATAATTTATTAAAATTCTTGTCCTCGGACTTGCTGCGAGTAGCTCGAATTTAGCCTGCCCTATTATTCAAAAAATAAAAGCATTTAACGCTCTCAATCATTCGTCTTCTATCGGTACGTACACACATCGCTTGGCAGGAATATTTTTGTTTAATTTAATAGCAATAAAAGAAAGCGCAGTTACTAGATATGAATTAGAAAGATATGTTGACGTTGATAATAATAATTGCATGTTGCTAATAGTAGGTATTATTTTGTTAACATTGCTATATCAGTACACTATAATAAAATAATAAATCAAATAACTTATTCAGAAATATTGTGAAGCTATAAATAGTAGGTTAATACAAACATTTCGTGCTACAAGAGGTACATTTGTGAATTCACTAGATATCATATATATGTATTTAATTTTCACTCACATAAACAATATTGTTATAAGGAATTTAACAAAAAATACAAACAAAAAATAAAAATTAATTTTAAACTTATTTGTTAAATGGAAAATAGCTATAAATATATTTTCTTTGAACGCAATTGCGTAGGTATGTCATTTTAAATTGGCAAAAACACAACCATAACAAGTTTTATACATACCTATACGAGATTAATAATTTTGTATAACTTCAACAAGGTGTTTGGATTATAAACTTTATAAACTAGACATCATAAATATGCAATGTGTTTAGAAATAAATCAATCTACGGTAAGTTAAGGGCGGTGGTTATCATATAGATAAGTCAAAGTTGTTCATAATATTTTATAAACATTTAACGGCTATTTTTGTTTTTGAATATTTCTGTTTTCATAACATTTTTCTGCTAGCTTCGATAATTTAAAAAAATATCGAAACAAATGAATATAAATTCGTAACCATAACAAGAAAGATGCAGTGAGTATGTCAGTAAAACAGTATGAAATATAGATGTTCCGTAGGGCATATATACAGTTCATATAGGAATGTTCTTAGGCACCGCCTTCGAAAGCTTGCAATTTTGTTCACCAGCCAAAAGAATTAGGAGAAGCTGTGGTGGCTTACTTTGAACTTGCTCAAAGGGATGATAAGTAGCCCATCAAATTTAACTGCATCAGTAAAGATTTCAAACAGTTTTGACTCGCCAACCGTCTAGTTTTTCGATATACACCCCTATCGAGTAATCCTTTCGGAACTAATGTCGTTACCCATTTTTCGTGCTCAATGGAACATAAAACGAGAATTTTCTTTATTTGCATTTGTGGTGCTGCGTGTTTCAAAAGTCAGGTCAAATGTAAATTGTTCTCTCTTTTTCACAGACTTGTCGTCCTTAGAAACGTAAAATAACGCACTTTAAAATTAGACAAATGACAAATGTTTTCTAACGGTGAGAAGGTGTGAATCTCGCTCAGAAATCGAGATTGGCAAAATTGCTCTGACTCTGAAAAAAAGCCAGCTGATTTCGTGATCAGAAAAAAAACCCTCTGTATCTGAAAAAATGTCCTTTTCAGTCCCAATGGAAAACGTCATAACGGAATATTTTAATGTGAAATGAACACGACTACATGCTTTATTTATTTTGTTCCGAAACGAATACTTCGAACGCAATTTGAGTTCCGGTCCAGATTTGACTTTCGTATAGGAATTTTTCGAACGGATACCTCGGTAGAGGTTATAATCTGCTGGACACTAAAGTCATAAATAGACCATCACACGTCACACCCCTGCACCCTCCATACCCACTTCACATTTCTCTCTCATAGGGTTGGATAGGTAGGAAACTCCTTCCTATCAAATTCTCTCTTTAGCGTCTCAAGTTATAATAGTTCGTGATGTGTATTAATTTTGTAAAATTATTGTCCTTTGATTGCGAATGTGATTATTGTCATTTCTTCCCGCTTCTTCGGTGGTTTTATATAAATTACATATTTTCAATTCGCTTGGGGAAAGTTACTCCTCTTCTTCCAAAGTTTTCTCTGGGAGACCATACTTGGGACAACACATTCCCTCGGTTCCGTCCATATTGAAACAAAATATCGATCGTTCTATATCTGTTGGTTCGTGTGGGACGATGCCATGGACTTCTTTGAGTTCCTCAATTGGGAACCAAGCTGGATCAGTGTCTTCGACGATCTTATACCCACATAACCTAAAGAAAAAAATACAAATATCAATATACCAATTCATGCACCAGGTACCAACCGGCATATGGCAACAATAGGTATCCATAAAATGGATGACATAATTAGACAAAGGGCAATAACAATACACCAGTGAGGCCAATCCATTTGTTCTGTGCCACCCTTGGCACCTATCCAAGCTGGATAGCTACTACCATCCGTCATCAGCTGGAAAAAGGATGCCACTAAAATGGAAATCATAGCGATTGGCGATAGATATTTCCAGCAAAGCATCCAATACAATGACGGTCGCGATCCGGTCATCATCTCAATGTCATCCGAGAATCTAGAAAAAAAAAACAATTTTGAGAAGCACTCAGGACCCCTAACAGTGAATATACCTTCTCAGTCCATAGATGTAACTTATTGACAAGCATTCCGACAGAGCAATAATCAGAAGTGGAAAATTACCAGCAAAGCTGTCCATGAGTTGAAAGATGTAGCTTCCTGCTCCATTAGCGAAGGACATGGAGATCGTGCAGCACGACGCACAAAGTATCTATGAAAGGATTTTCTTAAAATACATATACAGAAAGAGCGTGCATGTTAACGGCTTACCCCGATAATATACTCCTTGGATAGATTTGGGAACAGTTTCATGTCGACTAGGGAAGTAACCACGCCTTCTAGAGTTCCAAACTGCGAGTCGATTCCCAGTGTAAACAACATTAGGAAGAACAGTACGGCCCAAAGCTGCGCACCAGGAAATTGGTTTATCGCCTCTGTGAAGATGATGAAAGCCAAACCAGTTCCGGAGGCACTCTGTCCAGGAATGCACGAATATAATGTCTGTTTTACGTCAACTATCTCAATACTTACATTGGCCAATTCCTTTTGTAAGTCACACTCTGGCATAACAACGTTGGTTTTATTGTTCGACAGGATTTGCAACCTTTCCTCTGTACAACGGTCGAAAGTTGCATGCGCCTTGAAACCGATCACCGAGAACACAACCACGCCGGCGAACATTGATGTACCACAGTTGGTCAACGAAACGAGTATGGCATCGCGATAGCAATTATTATTGGCCGGGTTATAGGAACTGAAAGCGATTAAGCCACCAAATGCTAGACCGAGCGAGAAGAAAATTTGCGTTCCCGCTTCCAGCCATACGACTGGTTCTAACAGTGTCTCCCACCGTGGCGTGAAAAGGTGTTTGATACCGTCTGAGGCACCTGAAATGGAGTACAGGTTTAAGAGGATTTAGGTCAAATTGGGTTTAGGTATCAAATTTTTGCTAGGAAGTGTCAGTGACGCCTGCAGATGAAGATTATGTAAAATTTGTGATTTCGAATTGATTGAAATGGAATAGAACTGACGACATCTTATGTCGGTAGAGTTTTCTAACAAAAATATTGAGGGAATTTTTACTCAAACCCGTGGCTCTAGAAGCCTTAAGTTATCCTCCAGGTTTTGTATATGCATCACAAGCCTTTAGTGCAGACAATGTTAAGAGCCGTTCTGTGAATCAAAGAGGGATTCCATCGTAGGCATAACTTTTAAAAATCACTCATACCTGTGCTAAATGTAACGGAGGGTTAGAGAAAATGCACGCAAACCCCAGGTAGTGCTCCAAAGTAATAGGCGCCCACTTTAAGGAGAGAGCCTGATCAAAGGAGCCTGTTCTAAACACTATAATACTTTTTCAAATCTCACTTGGTATACATTTCTGAACGCACTCTCATTTCTTAATGTCGTTTTCCATTGGGACAGAAAAAAACCTTTTTGCAGATTCAGAGCAGTTATTCTGCTCTCGACATCAGCTGGCTTTTTTTCAGATTTAGAGCAATTTTGCGAATCTGAGAAAAATGTACATTTGGCGGCTGCAGTGGATATTTACATAAATTAAAAAAAAGTTGTGTAAATTACAATTTAAGAACAGCTGATTTTTAAAACACGCACCATCATAAATGCGAAGAAAAATTCTCGTTTTATGCTTCATTGGGCACGAAAAAACTGAGAGCAAAATCTGAAACGACAGAAGTTGCATTATTTGGCAGCACCTTTTTTGCATGCACAGCAGAGCACATAAGTTGCAGAAGATTATAATTACCATTCATTTATTTTGTACAATCCAGTTTCTTCAAGCGCTGCGTATCAGATTAAGAGCTGGAGGCACGGACACTCCGAAAGTTCAAAACCCGATTACAAAACTGACAATTCGGCGCTAATAATCATAAAGAAAAATCATACTGACACCCCAACGCCCCAATTTCGGCTGATTTAACAATACATGTCAACGAGCTATATTTTTACGGGGTGGCAAATGTTAGGTGGGCTACTATTGTTAGATAGAAATTCGTTTTGACAAATATCATACCTACTTCAACTTCAAAAATTCTACACACTAGGTATTTTGACGTTCCTAGCACTAGTGCCCACTAGTGCGCACTGAGAAGTGTCAGCTGATTTCCACACCTGTTAAAAACCCTGCACAACCCTGAAAACTCGGCTACTATATCGAACGCGAAATATGTTGCCCTGAAGTCTGTCAGTATTTGACATTGAAAAATATTTATCTTTTGGTGTCCGAAGTGTGAAGACATAAAACAATTTTTTGTTTATTTTTAAAAATGAGTTTACTCAATTCTTTTGAATAACAAATTTATTTGTAATTGCCTTTATCTCTATAAACAAGTGAATGACAGCAAGCGAAATGACAGCACAACTCAGCAATGAATTCTTGCCACGACAAATAAACTGGGGTCAGTTCAGGGCACAACTAGAGCGCCCTATATCGAACTATATATATATATGCTATATCGAACACATTAGGGTTAAACCAGTGCGCACTAGGGCCCACGTCAAACAAACCTACTAGCTCACCTAGAATACGCCACTTCCACTGTGGGCAAGTTGCGCATAAAAATTCAATCTTTTTTTTTTGATTCGGATCACTTTTTGCAGATCTCGATATTTTTGCAGATTCACACATACTGCCACAATAACAGTTTACTTTGCACAGCTGTTTTACGTCATTTTAAGAAGTTTGCTCAAAAGAAATGCACAAAATAACGAAAAACATACCTACATAAATAACCATGGATATAATTTTGGAGGAATTATTCACTGTCTTCCTCGTCATCTGAAGACTGCGAATCAACAAAAATACTCCATTTATATCTACAACAGGGGAAATATTTTTCAAGTCGATATAAATTGTGATTTCTCCAAAAACAAATGCAATTTTATCAGCTGATATTGCTGCCAAATAACGCACTAATCCATTTACAAAAGCAGATCAATTTCGTTGCGTGTTTCATAAGTCGCGTGAAATCTGAGATCTGTAAGAGATGTGAATCTCGCTCAGAAATCCAGTGGAACAAAAACTTCTCTGAATCTTTTTTTTTGTCCAAATGGAAAACAACATATGTACCTAAATGACATTCCACTGAAAGGAAAAAAAATGGCGGAGTTTCGAAAAAAAAAAAAATTGGGGGTTTCAGTATGATTTGTCTATGCTAACAATCACCAGGGGCCGAATTATGACATCCTTGAGCGAGCCAACGTCACAATAACAAATTCAGTCACGCATTACTCGATCACGGATGCGGTAATTCAACCCCAGATCTAGAAGATCATCAAATAGAAAATGCTACGCCAATGGTAGCCACTACAACCATTCTACAACTGCAAATGTTCAGCCCAGTCCTTCCAATAAGGAAGATAACTCTGCAAAATACTAATAGAAAACACATGAAGTCAACACCTGCCCTTACAAAATGTTGTCATTTCCGGTAGTATAGGTACCGTAGCAGGCAACTAGCGGACAGAGATACAGAGAGGAAACATATAACATATAACCATGTAGGGGTGGGGCGAAACTCATAGCACGGTTTCGATTGTATTCACAAAGGACTTCCCTCCTCATAAATAGGAAAACTATAATTATTCCACCGCGATTACCTTGCGTGTATAAATACGTTTACCATTCGTACCTGCATGTATACATATATTCGATTTCATTCACAATTCTCCAAAGTATAAAATTTTTCTTACCTTTCAGAGTTATTCCGCGAAAAAAGAAGATAATCAGAACAACATAGGGAAAAATAGCTGTCATGTAAACAATTTTGCCCGATGATGTTATGCCCTGCACCATGCAAATATACACCAAGAACCACGAAAGCAGTAACGCTAACGCCATACTGTAGTTGAAGTTTTCCGGCTCATTGACGCTCTCCGAACACATCAGAGTTGAACGATACCAGTAGTACTGCGTGGGAGATGAAGCCTTTTCCGAAACACACGCACACAAAATAATCAAACATCAATTTAGATGAGCCCCAAATATGGATTTCTATATGCATACATACCACACACTCTGGTTCGTGATCGTAAGTGTAGTTACTGTACAATCGAGTTGGACAATCGGCCCATGGAAGTGGTGACTCAAAGCTGTGCAGCAAGTAAATGAGACACCACGCAATGATGGTGTTGTAATACAGCGCCACGATATAACTTACCACCGCCGATGATATACCAATGCCGGCCAAATACGGAGACACCTATTCAATGACGCAAATTGGGTGCACATTAGAGACATTTTATTTATGCTTTTGTGAATAATTTGTAGTAATGAACTCACTTGACTCCAGACACCTATAGCTCCTTTCCGCAGTCGCTGACCAATGGCTAGCTCCAGATAAAATATTGGTATCCCTTGAACGCAAAGCATTATAAAGTAGGGGACGAGAAACGCTCCACCGCCGTTCTTTTGTGCCAGATAAGGAAATCTCCACACATTTCCAAGACCAACGGCATAGCTGGATGAAAGAAAGACAATTTTGTTCGTTTCCAAAATGTTTCAAATGCAAATGTTATGCATCTGCATAACGTACCCTATTGTAGCCAATAAGAACATTATTTTACTGTCCCAGCTCTCTCTTTCATCTTCGCCTTTTTCCTGAACAATGTCTTCAACGATAACTGGGCCAGGCTTTGCCGGTGTATTCGTTGGAAAAGCCTCTGATTCCTCGCCTTCGGGTTCGTCGAGTATATCTGATATGAAGGCTTGATTTGTTGCACCGTATAGTGGCGGATGGCTGGGGTGGCCGTGTTCATTTTTCACTAAGCGTCCGCGAAGTTCCTTAAATCGACGATTTGTAATAGTAAATTGTGCGCGTAATGTTGTAAAAAAATAGTAACTGTCCCAAAATGAAAACCAACTGAAAATCTGTTTCCTACAACAGGTGACAGTGTCACTGAATCGCAATAAAAAGATTAACACCACAATAATTTGAATACGACTTAAACTTTAGCAGTTAGGTACTCAACAAAAATATAACTTATTTTATTCCGCAAAAAAGATTGCGTTGCCTTGCTTTATCCGCCCAAGCTGAACGGACCTCGACTTAATTTATACCTATAGAAGGGTTCTACGGAGAGATGACATTGGCGACATAGTGAGCCAATTGTAAGAAATATCAATAAAGTACTCTGTCATTAAATTCTTGAACTGATTAGTCGGCTAACAGCGGATTGAACATGCACCAGCCAAATCAGCCCTAACTATATAAATAGTAATTAATGTGTAAAAAATTATGTAAAATATTTCATTGCGGTGTGCTGATTTAGCTGGTGCAGGTTCGAACCACTCGGCTAACCCTACATCAACATCAACTGAAAATACTCTTCACATTCTTGAACGTCCCTCTATTACTTCAAAGAAGTTACTGCAATTAATTCCTTGATCTCATTACCCCTTACTCATATGTTGTATTGCAATGGACCTATAGCTCCTGTCTAAGTTTGTCTTTCAAGGGAGCCTAACCTAACCTTTTGTTTATAGTACCTACGTACTAAGTGTCCAGAGCACTTTCCAGAGAAACTGTTTGCTGTCGAAGTTGGCAAAAGTACTATCGGAAAATTAAGAAGCCCATCATTTGACATAAAATATTCATTTCAAATACAAATGCAAACAATAATTATTAAACTGTGTATAAGAATTAAGTTGAAAATTGCTTAAAAGTAGCGGAAAATAAAAAAATAATATAAATAGATACTTACCCGTAATTCTAGATTATCGATGCTCTTTTGTGTCTTCAATGGGATATCCCGTGAGCTTTGGCGACGTAGAAACTGAGCTGTGTTAGCCATACCTAATGATTACGTTTAGTTGACCAACGATAAAATAACGATCACTTGTGTACTTAGAACAAGTGTGTGTGTTTATGAAACTACAGAGATTTGTGCAGTTGTCGCTGGCTGTGCAAATACCAATTATTTACTAAGTACAATTATTGTGTACATACATAATACCAATAAAGTGTGTTGCAGACCTGGTGCGCTAAATAATAAAATACATAAATGTTTGTTTTAAAAACGTAGAAATAAAACAAAAGATGCGTGATGTATGCTTTTGGTAGATAAATTTCTAAACTCATGCACATGCGAATATCGATAATAGGTTTGTTCCCTAACACTGATGCACTCGAACACAAAAGTCAAATTAAGTAAACTTCAGAACGAAATTGGACTAATGCATTCCGTTGAATGATCGTTACGAAACAGATCTAATGCCATTCTAATTTTATTTTTATTCTAAATGCGAAAGAAATCCAAATCAGGAAGAAGATCATTCAAATATTATTTAAAATGTTGAGCTTAATGTTGTTTGTAAATTTGGTCAATCATGACTCAAAATGCAAGCTAGTTTAAATCACAATAAGTAGTTAAAAATAAAATAAGTACTCAGAAAATTAGACTTCCACTCAGGTCCGTAGGGACCCAAGGCCTAGCTTCTCGCAACCATTCGTTTTGTGTGAGTTTTACTTTTGGAACGAATGGAAGGGATCTACAATTTTATGCCGATTCCAAACGGCTAATTGAGAAGCTCTAAAGACAGTTATACTCTCGGATGTTTGTCAGACGTTCGCGAGAGGTGGCGCAGTGGAAAAAACCCCAAGTTGGAATTTGGGTTTTTGCGGGATTCGAACCTGGGACCCCTTGCTTAGTAGTCCAACACACTAACCACTAAGCCACTGCGCCTCCATTTACTGCCCATAAATTGCACAATTTTCGTGGATTGTTGCCGAATGATTTTGTTTCTGTTGTTTTGCGCATTTGTTGTTTTTTTTTGGCAATACAACAAAGTTTTCTGGCTAGTGTAACAAATTTTCAAATGATATTTTGGATAGATTCATAACTCTATGTAAGAATGTAGAAAAAGAAGATGTACTCGAAGCTCCAACACATCTGAACTATGTAGGATCGGATGGAATTGCACATTCCCCATGAGATTATGATGAACACACACCGACAGAAACTAAGACAAAATTGTCCGAAGAAAAGAGAGGGAAAGAAAAGCGAACCAATAAAAAGATGTCGCCATTGGTTGGCAATAATTTTCGAATATACTTATGTGGTATTCGTTTGGGCTTCTTCAGATTTGCCCTCAGATTTCAGATTTCGTGTGGCTAATCGAACATAAAAACGCTCTTGCTCTTTTTTTGTGTTGATATTCGTGCGACTGTAATATGTGTAGTCTTCGACACTTTTCTATGCGCTTTCGATTCACTGGTTAAATTTTGTATTAAAACATTCGAAATTTCATTCCCGATTGATTTCTAAATATTTGTACACAAATAATTTACGAAAATAGATTCACCCGATGCAATGCCTTTCTTTGCTGTAGAAATATTTCACGCAAATGTAAACAAACTCCACCAAATGTCAAACTCAAATGCACTTGTATTGGTAAATCTGAAGCAAATCTGAGAAAATATCTAGATTCGAAAAAGTGCTCTGAAATCTAAAAAAGATTGCTTTTTTTCGTACCAAACGAACATAAAAATTGCTCTGAGGGCAAAAAAAGTGCTCCGAGAGCGCCCAAACGAATACCACATTAAAGCCGATCGTCAGCCATTTATAGGTCGGAAAAGTATACCATCGACAAACTATTCACAATATAGCGATTTTTGGAAAGGCCCAGGAATTTAAATTCAACATAGATTTAAGGGCTGTCTTTGATGAAATCTTTGAAATCTCTACAGAGCCATCTATGATGGTTTTGGCATACCCACCAAACTCCGAAACTCGTCCACTTGTGCATGATGATGTTGGCTTGTGCGAGGACTCTTGCTGTTCTATAAAGGTAAACGCGACTGAACCGGTTGATGTCGGAAAATGACTTACTCTGAAAGGGTTGTACCAATATAACTTACAAACAAACTCCAGACCCAGAGGTACCTACAAGCTTTCAAATCTAGCTCCCATGCTCCGATGTTATCGACCCCATCGATGAAACTCAATGAGAGCTTTTGTGCGTATTGAAGTAGAAGCGGCAACAATTTTAACGAGGAAGTTAAACACCGACTTGTATTGAACTTTAGCAATGACAGCAGCAATGAGACTTAATCTTGCCTATAGCTGTTTATAAAACCAAAAACACACCATGAAGTGTTAACTTTTTAGTAAGTTGTATTGAGATCTGATCACATACCGTTTTACGAAATCTGGCGCAATTCTACTAAAGATTGTTTCAATAACTACCCGAGGTTTCTGTGACTGCCTACTATTTGCGCAAGAGATTTCTGCCCGCAGGATAGGTATCTATATTTATTGAAAAAAATGAACTGACGTTAATGTATTCTTACAATTATCTTTAACAAAACATTTAATAAGGGAACATTTTTCGCTTTCTAGGTTTGCTTCCCTTTAACGAACTTTCACTTGCGTTCGGGAACAAAATTATAATTTTTTCTTTTTTTCATATTTTGTAACAAGCCTGGAAATGACACTTTGTTTTAATTTATTTGGTTTTTCCGGCCGAAGAAAAACCGAAAAGCTGTCCACAGTTTCTAGGTACTGCAATAAAATGTCGAATGGACCGCAACAAATACGCAGAAAGAGACATCAAATATGAATAGGTACATCTTAAATTATAAAAATACCTATCAATGAACTCGCACCTCTACACGTTAACACTGAAAATTGAGAAGAGAAGGATGGGGATTGCGATGGGCCCGCTATGGTGCCAGGTCTTTTGTGACGATACCATAATTCCACTCAACATAACCTGACCTCTTCCTTTAAAATTAAAAGTGTTTAGAGCACACACACCTCCATAATTAATTTTGGCACTAAAATTTTCAATTTTTTTTCCCATAAGTGTGCTCATAACTAAGTGAAGGTACGTACAAAACATATATCTATAACATAGCATGCGTCAACCCTCTGGGTTAGGCTTAAATTTTACAAAACCAAATTATGCTGTACGTAATTTGAAGTAAGCAAATAATTACTATTATCAATTCAAACATCAATTAGCCTAATTGTCGCTTTATCTATGCAAACATGTTGTAAAAACTTACATAACTTCAAACCCCATCCCAAGCAAGGTCTGTACTAAGGACGAAATTGTGGAAAGTCACGAATGTCACTTGTTGACCTTTACGTATAACTCTTACTCATTCCACCCAATTGCGAAAGTGCATTAACCATATTATATCAAATTAATATTTATTTAATCGGTAAATTTTCTGTGAAGGTTTTTTTTTTTTTCAAATTTACGACATATACATACGATAAACCAGAAGAAAAATGTATCTACTTTGGAATGCAAACAAAAATATACTTTTTCAATCACCCAATTTATTAATCGTCGCCGAGAGTGTTATGCAACCAAGCAAATTAAATTGATTTGAACACGAAAATCGCCGAGCAAAACTATAATTATTTTATTTTCAGCAAGGATGTGCTGAAGTGAATTTTTGTTGATGTCGTTGTATATTCCAACGAATACATTTTTTGTATTTAACACAAAGAATATCTCAGGGATAAGCACTGGCACAATATTCACAACACACCGCCAAAACACAAAAGCAAAGGATAAAGGATGCGATTTACATGGACGACTTAGACAATATTGTTGGTTTTTTTTTTTTTTTTTTTTTGTTAAATCCTTTAGCACTTTACCATTTTTTTTTGTTTCCTCACCAATTGTAAAGCACTCGGTGGGAAAACTAATGAATGAACTGTGACGTCCTATAAGGTAATTGTGATGTACTAAATTGTGTTGAGGACGACGATGAATCGATAGAACGTTAGTAGACTTGCGTAGAACTTTTGTGGAGAGCGCTTTGGGTAACCGGAAGTTGTTACTTTAAACAGATATTAATAACTGTCATTTAGTTAGTGTTCGTGTTGTTCCTGTTCAATGTGTACGGCATTAGTTTTCCTACAGATGCAGTAGATACAAGGCTGTACCCACATTTATTTAATCGAAGATATTCAGAAACGATGAAGACAGAATGAAATGTCCATAATAATTTGTTATGCCGCATCCGAACGACTTAGTTGAGAAGTTTTCTCCCAGGCAATTATACTTACGGATGTTTGTGGAAAACATAAATGGAGTTTTTAATTTGTGTTTTTCCGGAGGTTGAGCCGGATAGGAAACTTCCAGTATCTAGTATTAAAAATACAAAAGCTGTAGTACACAACTTTTGGGGTACAGCAGAAGGTTAATTCCATTCTTCGCAAGAATAAGACACAAATAATCCAGTGGTTGTGAGAAACAAGTTCCCACGTTTGAAAGTTACACTGAAACGGCTTAACTCGCAAATAATTTTGAAAACGGTCGAAGAAGAAACGCAAAAAGTGGAACCCAATGCCGTTTTCCATTGGTTTCACTCGAGGATCCACTCCTGCTGTAATCCAATGGAAAAAGAAAAGTCGAAATGCCAAAAAACAATCTACGGCTACTTTTGAAATGAAATGAATATGAAATACATATATAACACTTAGGTTCGTTCCCGTACTTTCAGCATAGAAAAATCTCAAAAATCGAGAGAGAAATCTCTCAATTCCAAGAGAAGTACGGTTTTCTTACAAAAAGTTTAAGAAATGTCATTTTGACATTATCGTAAAATAAACGTCAACGTTATAAAATGTGGCATACAGTCTAATCTTAGCTTTAGACTGTATTAAGCATATGAATGCCAAAAGGCAAATGACCAGATTAGCCGTCAAATGAACAAAATGTCAGGATTATCAAAACTGTATATTAGACTATATGACCAAAATTACCAATATGGTCATATTTGACTTGATGGTCATTTGAGGCATTTGGAGAACGAAAATGAAAATTAATCACAATTCTACGAACTAAAACACCGATGACAACAAAATAATTCCTGTTCCATCAAAAATGCCATAACGAAATTTCAATCAAAAGCATATGGGCATATAAGGCTATGTGCTGGCATTCGTACCTATTGTCCCATTACACCATATGCTATTTGGGCATTTTTATTTGTCAAAATCAGCCTGGTCATATGTGGCATTCAGGTCATTAGAGCATATGCGATATGCCCATTACATTCTATGACCATATTTTGACAGAACTGTCAGAAATTGGCATTTTATGACCACTTGGTATACCGTCTAATCTTACCTTTAGTTTATGGATGCTACAATTAGAAGTCCATTGCTAGCAGCTACTAACAAGTCCAAACAAATTATGGCCCACTTTATTGGGGCATGTCTGTATGCGCAGAAGTTATATAAACGCAAAAACCCTTCATTTAATGGTATAATTACTGAATTAAGCACTGGAACGCTTCATTCTGTAATTTCCCTGCAATATAACAAAACTCTTAATTGCTTGTGTAATCAAGCTGACGAAAATTACTGGGTTCTGGTGACCAAGTGGCGGCGAAGAAATATGCCTATTTCTAAATGAAATATTGGCAATAGAAAATACATGAAGACTAGCCCTTTTTTATAATCAGCCATCATCCATATAGATCATCGAAATACATGCGCGTACAACAGCATATGATCCTGATATTCATCGAGATCACGAATCATGATCTGAAAATTTATTGTGCTATTTCCCACTAGGTGGCTTGTTTCATTTTTCAATGTAGGTGTGCCTGTAAATTTAATGTGGTATTCGTTTGGGCTTCTTCAGATTTGCCCTCAGATTTCAGATTTCGTGTGGCTAATCGAACATAAAAACGCTCTTGCTCTTTTTTTGTGTTGATATTCGTGCGACTTGAATATGTGTAGTCTTCGACACTTTTCTATGCGCTTTCGATTCAATTTTGTATTAAAACATTCGAAATTTCCGTCCCGATTGATTTCTAAATATTTGCACACAAATAATTTACGAAAATAGATTCACCCGATGCAATGCCTTTCTTTGCTGTAGAAAAAATTCACGCAAATGTAAACAAACTCCACCAAATGTCAAACTCAAATGCACTTGTATTGGTAAATTTGAAGCAAATCTGAGAAAATATCTAGATTCGCAAAAGTGCTCTGAAATCTGAAGATTGCTTTTTTTGGTACCAAACGAACATAAAAATTGCTCTGAGGGCAAAAAAAGTGCTCTGAGAGCGCCCAAACGAATACCACATAAGTAAAAAAAAAAACAAACACGCTTATTGTTTTCTTATTGACTTTCAAGAAAGAAAATCCCTTATACACAGCAGCGCACTAAAAAAAAAGTAATCACTATCAACTCTCTATCAACAGTGGTTATCCAATAAAACTTGGATAATCTGGTAAAACATTTAATTCTTTCAAATTATAGGTTTATAATTTAAAATAAAACTTTGTAGGCAATCTTGGATAATCAATATGCTTAACCCTAAAATCCCTTGATATAACGTGATTTCTTTTTGGATGTCTTAGCTTTAGACGAAGAAGCTACAGTCTGCTCCAAATCAGTATTCGATTCATTTATGGTTCTCAGCTCCGTGTCGATTGTTGTGTCAAGTATTGCACTAGATGAAATATTCACATCCATGGGAATCGCCGTCATATTGATCATCGTGCTGTGTGCAATGTCTGGAGCATTTTGCAGCCAACCGCTTACTAAACTTGTCGAATCAGATATTGTGCTCTGAGCAAGTGCTGTGAAATTAAGTCTATTTTCCTCGTCCACATCATCCTCGTCAACGTCCCAAGCTGCAAGCAAATCAGCGGCCAATGCATCTTTGTACTTGTGCAGTCTTCGTATTGATTTTTGCCAACGTCCCATGTACTTTCGCTTCTGCGGAACAGACAGATTCTCCTCAAATGGTTTGAAGTCGCTTAAAAGCGGACAGCGGAATACTTTACTGATGCCAGACAGATTACAGACCTCAGTAAATTGAAGTTGCGGCTTTTTCACCGAACGAAAAATCTTTTCCTCAAAATGGCTCATCACGCTAGCGGGGGTATTCAGTTCTTTATCATCGTCTGGATCAACCAAGCGCCTTGCAAATATGTCGCCAACACTGGTGGCAGTTAGAATATATGGACTAGCGCTGTTGCCCACAAATCCAAGTCCTGTGTTGCTGGCCCTTATTCGATGTTCTATTCCGGTGTCGGGTTTAATGCATTTGCCTTGCTTCCTTGCCTCTTGAAATACACTATCTAAGGTCTGTGGCATATATGGCAGACACGGGGATTTGTAAACATATTCGGGTTTCCACTCAACGCGTGCTTTCTTCACGGGCTTTATATCAGCTTGCTCGGGCTCTTCCAAAAATTGAATATTTTCACAGATACGCATGTCTGCGCTAAGCGGACTTTGCAAAGTTATGTATTCACAATCGTTGTGACAACTAGTAGCCATCATTAGGGGACAGCTGCACATTTGATGCGTCCAACGAGCAACTGCCGTGTGGTTATTCTCAACATCTTTGCAGAAGAAACGATTGTCAATGCAATAAACCTTATGATTCGACGCTACGTAGAATAGATTTTTAAATTTACTCGGAGCAAGACTACAAAAATATGCGCAATGACTGTCTTCATTGTAGCCGCAGTAATTTTGTTTCCATTCGTTTCCGGGCGTTCTTGGGTCTATTATAAAGAGCTTTCTAGGAGCAGCATATATGTAGGCATGGTTATCCCACGATCTTATCCAATTCATCGAGGGTTTGCTCTCTTCTCCATTCATCTGCTTGACTGTTTGTATTGATATACTTTTCTCGATATCAAAAATGCGAAGACAATGCTCGAGATTTGATATGAACAAGTGGTTAGTATTGGCTGTGTCCTGGGCGAAGCTAATCAATGGCACTTCATTGCTTTGAAACTTTTTTACAGTGTCAAATTTGCTTTCAGAGTACTGGTGTAGGGATATGCAGTGTTTCCGGCGGACAAAGAAAAAATTACATTCAGCTAGGGAAAATTTCACCTCGAATATTTCGGACTCTTCCCTAGATGGAGATTTAAAGTCGACGCTGTCTATTGGATGTATGCTTGGAATGCTCTGATCAACATTGAAATCGGACAAAGCTGAAAATACAAGTTATAGGAGAGGTCAGTAAAATCAGTTTAAATTGACTCAAACCCGGGTAATACAATGATGAACAAAACATAGAGAATCCTCTAAGGACATCAGTCAGAATGATGCTGATGGTTACCATTTAATTTGTTCTAAGGAATCTTTAGAAAATCGTGCGTATCTAATGTCGTGCTTCTGCTCATTTTACAGTACTTACTTAATCTATTCATATCTTTTCCGCTAGCATGTAGAATCTGCTCAGTTTGAGGATTCACACAAAGATTTCCGCCTGAATAATAAAAGTCGTAATCTTTGTCAAAGTATTTGTCGGGAGGAGATTCTCTTCTCTTAGCGAAACTTATTAGAGTGCTGTTGTAAATTCCTTTTTTCTCATCTTTTCGAACTAGTTTATTTTCTGTAAATATAAGAAAGTACATTAATACAATTTAAACTGTAATCAGCTAGGTAACAATAACACATTCTAGAGGAAATTGAGAATGGGAAGGAAGCAAAACAAATCCCACAACGAAAATAGGTCAGACAGTTTACTTCAATGAACTGAAAGTATTGCAATGTATATGCAGTGGATACTTACTCCTCTTTGTTGTTAAATATGCAGACCGAATTGCTTTTAAGCGATGCAAGTAATTGTGCAAAGCAATTGTTCTTCGATGACATATATCCACATCGTTGGTTTGCGTGGAAGCTACGTACACTGATTGAGGTAGAGATACCTCCAATAGTGGTAATTCTCGAAGATCGTTAATATCGGTAAAATTTGTTATATTGAATGAGGGCAGCACATGGTGGGGAATCCGGTCAAGTTTCCATTTGTTATCCTTGTTGTACTTTTGGTACTTGCCATGGTCCTCGGCTGGTAAATCAGCGAAAATCTCTTGGAAAATAGTTTCATCTGATTTTGTTTCGGAAAATTCCTAAAAAGTAAAGAAAAGGAGTATGAAACTGACACAAATTATTGCACCAAGCGTTTGTTTTCATGTTCTCTGAGATGGTTATCTGATGTAATGCTGCGGTACAAACCTTAATAGATTCTGTTTCACTCTTGACTCTTTTCCGCTTCTGATAACTGTCTTTGACTGGTGTTTTTGGCTCCTTTTTCAAGGAGCGCTTCTTCTTCGAGTCCATGCGGTCTGATGACTGCCTTCGTAAGAGTTTAGCAAAATTTCAAGGCCCAATGTTAAGACGAATTCCCCTTTTCAATTAACCCGGAAGAAAAACTGAACTGTTGTATTCTCAAATAGGTAGTTTATTATTTAAAAAAAAAAATTCAAACTACAATTTACACAAATAAATTACAACCCAAAAGGTGGTGGTACAATTGCTATTCGCTGTCAAAAATTGGGTTTGTTCGTTAACAGGTAAAGCACCAAGTGACAAAGAACAGACACAGAATCCCATACATTTGCAACAGAAACTACATTTTTTTTTCAGCAACAGAACTTAGCGACAGAAAAATGACTGTTTCGCGACAGAACGCGCCGTACTAATAGCAAATTTTAGTCTCGACTTTAAATTTACGGAAGCTCACAATTGCGAAATTTGTAGGTATGCAAAATATAGCCACTGTGAGCTACTTAAATTTAGAGTCGAAACTAAAAATGTTTATTGGTAAGGCCCAACGTAAACAAGTCTATATTGATTGCTTCTGTTGCTACCAGCAACATCGTTCGGATTTTTCTGCATCTGTAATCTGTTTGTTTCGCATCGTTATATTGTGATGTGTTTCAATAAAAACGAAAAATGAAACAAAAATTAGTTTTTAGTAGAGGAAGAGGAGAGAATAATGTGGTATTCGTTTGGGCTTCTTCAGATTTGCCCTCAGATTTCAGATTTCGGGTGCCTAATCGAACATAAAAACGCTCTTGCTCTTTTTTTTCCATGCGCTTTCGATTCTCTGGTTGAATTTTATATTAAAACATTCGGAATTTCCGTCCCGATTGATTTCTAAGTATTTGCACACAAATAATTTACGAAAATAGATTCACCCGATGCAATGCCTTTCTTTGCTGTAGAAAAAATTCACGCAAATGTAAACAAACTCCACCAAATGTCAAACTCAAATGCACTTGTATTGGTAAATCTAATGTCGTTTTCCATTGGGACAAAAAATCAATCTTTTTTTTGATCTAAATCACTTTTCATGTTCCATTGGGCAAAAAAATCAATCTTTTTTTCGATTCGGAGCACTTTTTGCAGATCTCGATATTTTTTCAGATCTACACATACTGCCACAATACCAATATGTCTTGCACAGCTGTTTTACGTCATTTTAAGAAGTTTGCTTTCGAGCCAAATGCGCAAAGTTTCGTGAAAGCCAAAATAACGAAATACATAAATAGCCATGGATATAATTTTCGAGGAATTATTATCCTCATAGTTTTCCTCGTCATCTGAAGACTACGAATCACCAAAAATACTAAATTTTTATCTACAATAGGGAAAACATTTTTGAAGTCGATATCCATTTGTGATTTTTGCAAAAACAAATGCAATTTTAACAGCTGATATTGCTGCCAAATAACGCACTAATATATTTAGAAAAGCAGATCAATTTCGTTGCGCGTTCCATTGGCAGCGCAAAATCTGAGATCTGAAAAAGATTTCTGGTGGTCCCAATGGAAAACCACATAAAGCAAATCTGAGAAAATATCTAGATTCGCAAAAGTGCTGTGAAATCTGAAAAAGATTGCTTTTTTTGGTACCAAACGAACATAAAAATTGCTCTGAGGGCAAAAAAAGTGCTCTCAGAGCGCCCAAACGAATACCACATAAATGGAGGAGCAGAGCCCTAGGCCTAGTTGTATTCCCATTCCTAATACTTTTCAATGTCGTCCGATAAGAAAACCAGAAATGAATCGCAACGTATAACACATGTTCCAAAATAAATACTGGTTCTGTTTTGACAGTATACTCAATAGTTGTTGTTTTCTATTGGGTTACCCAATTTTTTCCTACCAAAATGTCAACTGCTAGATTTTTATCGTTGAGAAATAAGCTCACAAGAATTCAAACAAATTTAAGTGAGAAAGTTAAACTACCAGAAAAGTTGAAAGGAACTATTATAGAGAGATGGTCTGTCTATTGGAAATCTTTAATCAATGACTACGCTGACGTTGCGCAAGGTGCTGCTAAGACAGCTAAAGAAAAGCCTTTACGAACCTCAATACTCGGTGGAATAGGTCTTGCAACATATCTGTGCGCCAAAAACAACCCAGATGAACTGTGTTACATGCAGGAAATCCGAAATCGGAATATTGACATGATGATGGTGCATGAATCATGCCAACGAGCAGATTCCGCCGAATTTCTTAAGCTTCTTGAAACTAGTATCAGCCAAGGCACTCTCCGGATACTTGACCTAGGCATTGTTACTTTAGTGTGGCTACATGATTTCAACAAGGAGCTCTGCACTTACCGAGCAATTTGTAGGCACCTTCAGCCGGAATACAGTACATTTCACAAGCGGATTATCGATGTCGGATTCTGGAACAAATGGTGGAATTTGGACAGAAAAATGATTGATTACGACATTGCTGAGGAGAATTTGTAAAATGGGAGTGCAAATAAATAAAAGTTAATAGTCTAGCTATATGGTTGCAGTTTTATTTTTATTTGCGCGCAGACAGCTACAGAGTGCGGTTGACACAGAGAAGTGGTAGTCGAATTCTTTATTTGGCTGGAGTAGTTTCCTGTACCGCTCCACAGATGAGACATTATCTGGCGTTAGGAGAATTGCATGGCAATTGAGTTTGCTTTGAGTGTGTATGAAGAATTTCAGGCAATCGGATAAAATCTCCATGAGGTGGGCAATCGGTGTTTGGTTTGCAGCGCTCTTATCCAGAGAACAAATGTGCAGTGCAGTCGGACCATGATTAATCAAGGACCATGTGTTTTGCAGATTTTTTATTGATGACACTAGTTTGGAACTAAAATGACAGTTTTAAAGCGAACCGTGTGAAAAATATTGAAATCTTACTTCAAATCGCCGAGGAGGTTGAGTTTAACACAGAACTCCGTTCTTATTTCATCCTCTATTTGGTGGGTTGAAAAAGCGGGACTGGTAAATTTGGAAGACGCTCCTCTGTCAAAGGGGTAGACGTTTACAAATGGTTTCTGGTTTCGCAACCGCCTTTACCTGATTATTATAGAATATCGGTTAGCAAGAATCCACATTCGGTCAATAATACCACGGTGGTCCTCCATTGTTGACTGATAGAGGAGATAATGATTTCTCATGTCACTTTTGGCAGTAAGTAGCTGCTTTATTATACCTTCGATCTCGAGGTCTTCAGTCATTTTTGTTAGACTATAAAATATATTACGATACGATTTTCAGCTCCAAAAAATACCCGACCGAACAGAAATGCTTGTTTTGTTATTATTTGACATGGAGTCCAGATGGACAAGAAAAGCATTTTAATACGACTTCCCACCGTTCAGTCAGCCTAAGCACTGAAGAGCGGAGGTTCTCAAAAATACAGTCATTGGTTAATATCCCATTAATCCCATTATCCCTCGTTTTCAATTTGTTAATTTTCACTTCATTTTGAAATTGTTTTGTTTTGGAAAATTGCCAAAACAATGTGGCATTAGCGAAAAATGTATACAAATTGCTAATTTTCTCGGTCTCCGGTTTACCTAACCTTTTTTAATTTGACATATTCTTATTGGTTTGCGTTCAATTAATTCAAGTATAGGTGGGTACTGTAAATTCGACAGCAAGACAGTCACAGAAGTAGGTATTAAACCGCCTGAACTTCGGTTGACGATCAACACAGAACCAACCCGGAATTTCTCTGTTTTGCTAAATAATTGGGATTACACGTTTTAACTTATTTAAAGTCAGTATTGCCGGTTTCAGGTACAAATACGAACATGGTTTTCAAGTGCCAGGAAGACAGTTTCTTAAAAGAAGTAAGACAACCCTTAAGCAATACAGAAAATTCGAACTAATTACTTTCTCGTCAGTTTTCCGGAAAAATTGTGTCCTGTGAACCGGCTACCCTTAAGGAATCCGGTCGAGAACTCGTTGGCTTCAATGTAATTTTGGACAACACTATTATCTTCCCAGAAGGTGGTGGTCAAGTGAGTATGGCATGTGATGTATTTATATATATGTCTTAGACCGAGTTCCTACTTGCAGCCATGCGACTTTGGAAGCTTAAACGATAAACCTGTGAGAAGTGTTATTCGCAAGGGAAGTGAGGCAGTCCATTTTGTGGAACATTCAGAGCCCTTCCGTGAAGGGGAAACTGTAAAACAGATAATTAATTGGGAACGTCGGTTGGATCATATGCAACAGCATTCAGGACAACATTTAATAACCGCGCTCTTTTGTCGGGACTACAATTTGGACACAACATCTTGGTGGTTGGGCACAGATAGCTCCTACCTCGAGTTGGCTGCTAAAGATGTCAGCAAAGAACAGCTGAATTCAGTAGAGGAAATGGCAAATGCTCTGATTGTCGAAGGAAGGCAAGTCAGTGTAATTGTTACATGCCCCGAAGAAGGCGTTAAAGTAAGTAGTCCAGTTGCGGTCTCGATTCAGTATGACGGCAGGTGATTATGTACAGTATTTTATTACCAATTCTTCGTAGTTTCAGGACGCCCGCGCTCCTAGAGGGCTGCCCGCTGACCATGTCGGACCGGTTCGGATCGTGCGCATTGAGGGAATTGAAAGCAACATGTGTTGCGGAACGCATGTTACTAATTTGGCGCAGCTACAGGCCATCAAACTGCTTCATGCGGAGAAAACCAAAGGCAAGGTTCTTATTCACTTTCTAGCTGGTAACCGAGTCTTAAAAAAACTTGGCGAGTGCTATGAACGTGAGCAAACCATGAACACAATTCTTAAGTAAGTTTGCCCAAGCTGTCTTTGTGTACAACTTTAACAACTTTACAGCTAATTTTTTAGAGGTGGTCCATCAACGCACTTGGACTTGATCCAGAAAGTTCAGGCAAACCTTAAGAGCATTAACAAGAGTTTTCAGAAACTCCTAAAGGACAACGCCACCATGGAAGCCGAAAAGCTAAATGCCTTACCGGAGAAGCCGAAGTATTTTTCAATGCACCGTAAGGACGGCATAGAACCCGACTTCATAAATACCTTCTTACGCAGTGCTCCTCAAGATATATTCTATTTCTTGTCTGTCGCTGACAACACAAACAAAGGGCATGTAGTATTGAAGGGAGATCCCGATTTGGTAGCAACATTTGGTCCCGAATTCTTGAAACTACTTGACGGCAAAGGCTCGAACAGCCGCGGCAACAGCATGCAGGCCAAGGTCAACAACGTAAACAAAATAAAAGATTGTGAAGCCAAGCTAAAGGAACACTTCTCTCAATAAACAAAATTTCAAAGCAAACACGTCTTTTTAGTACGATTTAACGTTTATTTAAAAAAAAGGTTTCCCAGTTCACAAACAAATTGATGCACACCAATCCATGACGATGTTACAGGTCATATCTGAAAATAATACAAATAGTTTTGAAATGATGGGAATTTTTAACTAATTGATTGTTAATGCATACCTTTGTTGCCATATTTAAATTTCTTATCGAAGTCTTCTTGCTTCTCTTTCGGATTCAAGAAGGGTTAGAATATCCCCTTCACGAACGGGTCCCTTTACGTTGCGGATGATCTGACGGTTTTGTTCTCCAAGGAACTCCACTTTCACTTGGGTACACTGACCCTGGGAACCGGTGCGACCGAGAACTTTGATAACGCGAGCCCAAACAACTGGTTTATCCATGTTTCTACGATTATTTTAGTGATTTTCTACAGAGAAATTCACGTGTGCCAAACACTCAAAGTGACAGCCGGAAGAAGAAAGAGTCAGTTGTCGGAAGAAATAACAACTGGACCAATATGTTTATGGCACTGTTCACTTGACGAAGGGTGAAGTTGGGTGTGGTGCTCTTTTGGCCCCTATTCAAGTAATTTTAATACCTATGTACCTACATTTAAGGACTTTTGATATGAGAGAGAATTGCGAACTACGAACAGACCTATGCCGTTTTCAATTTGGGAAAAAGATAAATTTATGTGAGAAAAAATTAAATTTTTTTATCGCTTTTCATGTTCGATTGCCAATCTTTTTTGATCTGACGCACTTTTGAGAAATCTCGATTATTTCTCAGATTCACACACACTTTCACTTTTTGACACACATCTGGCGGTTACGAATTGTTTATCGCTGGAAGGATTGCTTTTTTTACTGAATTATTTATTTTACGCGTATGGGAGCGAGTTTCGAAAAGCGTTATTATGTGTGAAAATCAATTAAAATGGATTCCCAGTGCATTTTTTGCAGTTTTTTTTTTTGCTGCTAACTAATCACACAAGAACCAATAAAATTCAAGTTTCATGTTCGATTTGGCAGCAGCCTTCTGAAATCTCAGATCGTAGTTTCTGACATTCATTCATTCACATGAAAATTTTATTAGTCGTAGGTAACCGCGAATCAGTTTCATTGTTGAAGTTTTCATTCGTGGGTTTGTGGATCCCGACTGTTTAATGTGTTATTTAAATCAATTTAGAGGCAGGTTTTTTTTGAGATGCTAGATTAATTAAATATAATGCTTTGGTGTTAGAACAAAAATCAATTTTCAATTAATATATAAAAATAAATTGATTTGTTCGCAACTCGAGCTCTTGTGAACAGCCCCTACTAGTCGATTCGTTTAGTCCGTAAAATCGTTGAAATTTGCGAACACAGCCATAAAGCTGTCATCGCGTGGAGACAATCCGGCAAAACGCGGCTCCACGTAATAACAATTTTGTAGAGTTTTCCAATGACAGTGTCGAGTGAAAGTATCGTCGTTTTCTTATACCACCACATTTTACTGGACACATCGACACATTCATAATCATTTTCGGGCCGTTTGCTGTCATTCCATTGCCAGTGGTCGTTGCGGAAACTTTTTCACTAAACAGTTGGATAATTATAAATAAAAATAATGAAGAACTACCTACTGCTCCTGCTCTTAGTCAGCCCTCTAATCATCTGCACATTCAACAGTCGTAAGTATTCTTAAATATTATGTTATTCCTGCTAAGAGTGAGTTTTCGGGTTTCCAAATACGTGGCACGAAATTTTGCCGATGGTCCACTTTGGGTGGGCTTCCCTTTCTCCAAAATAAAACTTTTTACATGGTCAAATAAAATTTGTCTATTTCAGCAAACAAATTCTCTGCGTACGCTGAAGACGAAGTTGAGGACGATCTGGTCGATGTGGACGGTGATGATGGAGCGGTGACAGGCGATGACATCGATATTGATGATGAAAGCGAAACAACAAAGTCTCCAAACGCAGACACGTACCTACTGTTCACGAAACCTCTTTACACACCTGGTGTTCAACTCGATTTGCCCGGAGGTAAGCCAGTCGAATTCCTAATTGGCTTCACAAATCTGGGACAAGACGATTTCATTATTGAAACCGTGGAAGCGTCCTTCCGCTACCCCCAGGACTTCAACTACTACATTCAGAACTTCTCCGCTGTGGCCTTTAACCGAGAAGTAAAGTCCGGCTATGAAGGTACTGTCTCGTATTCTTTCCTGCCTTCTGATACTTTCGCTGGACGTCCGTTCGGACTCAACATCGGACTTAATTATCGCGACTCGAACGGAGCTCATTTCACTGAGACCGTCTTCAATGAAACAGTTCTCATCTCCGAAGTGGACGAGGGCTTGGACGGAGAGACTTTCTTCTTGTATGTTCTCCTTGCCGGTATTGTTGTTCTCCTTTTGGTGCTCGGTCAGCAAATGCTTCTGGGTTCATCTGGAAAGAGGAAACGTTTCCAAACCACCAAAAAGACTATCGAAACTGGAACAACCAATGATGGAAGCATCGACTACGAATGGGTTCCAGAGGCAACTATGCGTGCTCTTCGTAAGTATCTTCATACCACTCTCTTGACTTTTTAAGTTCTTCATTTCTGTTTCCTAACGTTTACAGAAAAATCACCACCAAAGTCTCCCAAGTCGAAGACTTCCCCCAAGACATCGCCCAAGGTCAAGGCTAGTCAGAGCCCAAAACAGAGCCAGAGCCCCAAACAAAGGAAAGTGAAGCGCGCCGCCGGCTCCGACGACTAGACTGTAAGACTGTATAGTAGTGTTCTGTAATTTTGAGAATTATTTGAGCTTGTAAGGCTCGAGGGAGAGTTTTTTGTCTTCGTTACTTGAAGACATTGGTAGTTTCTTTTGATACTCTTTGTTTATGTTCTCTTTAACAAACTCATTCATATGTACGTATAAAAAAATAAACATTTAGTTTCATGCAGTCAACAACTGCGTCGAAGATCAGGACATAGTTTTCCATAATAATAATCCGAAATAACTTAATAGCATGAATGAGAAATGAAAAAAAAAAATAAACAAAGCCAAGAAAAAAACAAATAGTCGTTTGATTTTTAAACAGCATTTCGACGGGAGGTATTTAGTGAGTAGCCCTATTCGTCTGAAGATGAAACTTTAATTTGGTAGAGGTGGCAAACCATTGTTGTACGAAACTAATAGCCAAATCTTTAATGGTTTTTAAGCAGGTCTGGTTGGGTTGGACAATGCAGTGACTCTACCAAAAATGTGGTGTAAATTCAGAAACGTCAAACATTGGCGCAGAGATGCTGCATCACCGCTTATTTGCGATGCTGATGCGATGCACAGTTTATGCTGATGCGTTGCTGATTGAATATGATGTCTGAGTTTAAGAACGCATTGTTTAGATCAAACATTTTAAAGTCAAGATGGAAGTTTGGCTAATAAAAGTTTTAGTCGATAACTATGATCGTTAAGTCGATAAATATATTTTTAATATGGGTTAAGCAAGAAGAAAGCGGTCGAAACGCGAAATAAAGAATTCAAGAAAAATTTATAAATTTGTCTCTCAAATTCATATGTATCTATTGATAAAAATGTTCATTTACTTACTTTTCTCTCTGTTCCCACATATTTCTTACTTTTTTGCCGGCGAATCAACAGCGCATCAGGTGTTTCTGTGACGCTTTTTTTTCGTTATGTTTGCGCATCAGTTCGATCAACTTTGCAATAATGAACACTTGATGTTGAAAGTGTTGCCAATAGTTCGCATTAATAAACATTTTGCAAAGCATCATGATTCACGAGTGATTACCAGTTATCGCATTAGCAGATTCTCTTCCCGATCTGTGATGATTGATGGTGTACCTTAGAAGAATTTAGTTTCTACCGGCTTTTTGCTGATGCGACCCATAGCGAATATTTCCACATAAACTCTTATAAAAAGTAGCACATTAGAATGCTCAGTTATTGTTCGCGAGTCAAATGAATGTAATGTGATTTAAAGGCAATTTTTCGCTAACCGTTATACTGACAGACTCGCGCGAAACATTCGACCTGAAAAGTCTAATAGGGCCCTTCTAATGTCGAACTTAATTCCTTATGAATCGTATCAGCTAACGGTCCTTACTAGCATTGACATATCATACCTAGACTCTTGCCTGAGGTGACCATTTTTGGACACTTATATCTGGAATATGGATCGGAGCATTTTGATGTTATGTAGGGACATACAACATACTACGTTAACTACTTTCGCAACTAAGCAAACTCTTCAAACAAATAACGCTTGATAGAAATACAAATACCCTGAAAAACATGAACATATAGTTGCGTTTAGTGACTCTGGCATACTTAGGTCGGTTTGCTGTAGACAGGCCTCAGAGAAGTACAGATAATAACAAAAAAATAGTGCCAGTTTTTGCGTCTCAGGGATAGAAATACTGCTGGAAGCGGATGCGGAGTCGGTTTGTCAAAGCGAAATAAGGCCGAACTTCAATGTTGGGCGTTATTTTATATCTACTTCTTCTTCTTAACTGTCTAGTACCTACACGATTCTCTGAATTGTAGTGGCCTTTTGAAAAGTTTAAAAATCAACTGCTTTTCGATGCAAACTCATTTTGCTTTTTGAAATTAGTTCAAATTGAATTCATTCAATTGAAGAATCCTATACAAATTAGTGCAATCAGCTTTAAGCAATTTTCCTGCCAATGCCAAGCATATACAGTTTTTTGTGATATAATGTTTGATGTCATTCACTATATGGTAAATACTTTCAGGGTATTTAAGCCATCTTCGTTACATCGCAAATTCGCTATATCGGATGTTCGTTATAATGGACGACCACTGTTTGTGTATTTTTTCTAATCGAATAACATTTAGAAAATCTCGTTTCATTCGTACAGCTCAATGGGTAGAACATCTGCTGTCTCATGCAGTGCGAAGCTGCGCTTTTCTGTTAGTCAGAACCCAATTGCTTACATCAGTTTCCACACAGAACCCTTTTGCGCAGCCCCTAACCGAAGTCAAATTGTTACTTGGGTAGTCAGAGCTGTCCTGTTTCTGGTTTCTCTATTAAATAGATCTGACCATTCAAAATAAAACAAAAATTAAACCAGCGTCATCGGCTTATGTTTTGTCTCTGTCAATGACCTTAAATCGTTATTTTCATATTTATAAAATTCTACCTCATGACAATAAACAGTTTTTTCTACAGTAAGCGTATAACATTTGCTCGTGAGCTCGTCACGTTTCTGACGAACTGGCACTACACATTGGGCATCACTTTTCTTGCTCATTTATTTTTGCATATTTCGCCTTTTTTCACATTAATAACAAATCCAATTATGAAAACTGTTAATGAAGAATTTAGTAAATCTTTGAATAGATTTTGATGGAAATTGTACAGCGGTTTCCACAGATAAACGCATGGAAAAGTCGGAGGCGTATACTTACTAAATTATGCTCAATTGAAAAGGTGTTCGACAACCACAAAGAGCATTATTTCACTGCCAACTGTTGCTAAAAATTAACATAACCAGTAGCATTTCAAATTATGTAAGGCTCATTCTCAAAACGAATCGAGCTTTTTTTTTTTAAATTCACTTAAAGTACACATAGCTCTATGTAAAACTGTATGTAAAAACTGTCACGAATAATCATTTCAACCTTCACCATTAAATATACTAGGTCGCAATATGCAATATTGTATGGAATATTTCGTCATTCTGAGTTCGAAAAATGCAGCCTGGACACTAAAAATGATTGCTACTTCCGCGGTATTGACAATGCGCTATTTAAAATCTTAGCAGATCATCTTCTTATGTCAACTTTTTGTAGTTCACTTACCCATATTTTATCGCCAAGCATGCAGACCTACTGTTTGTCTTAATGCAATATTGTATGGAATATTTCGTCATTCTGAGTTCGAAAAATGCAGCCTGGACACTAAAAATGATTGCTACTTCCGCGGTATTGACAATGCGCTATTTAAAATCTTAGCAGATCATCTTCTTATGTCAACTTTTTGTAGTTCACTTACCCATATTTTATCGCCAAGCATGCAGACCTACTGTTTGTCTTAATTAAACTTAAAATAAAGGCCTACACTGTACGGGAAAATGAGGGTGCATTCTCCTCAGAAAAATTTGGTCCACATGAGGATAAATTAGGTTCCCAATATTTGTGAAGTTCGAGCTTTTGGCAGGAAAAAAATCGCATATTAATTTCAACCGGGAAATACTCGTACAAGTCTGTCATGTATACACAACAACTTGTGGATGGGTAGTTGAAAACAAACATGACATGAAATGGTCTAAAAACAAAGCCTGTTAAAAAAAAAACTAACAATAACCATGCGAAGGGGTAGCTATTGCATGTGTAGATACTCGTATCATCTGCTGCCTGTTTTTTCTTTTAGGCAAACTCTTTGTGTATATACCCAATTGAATAGTATGTACCACACTGCTTCAGTTTCCTTCTTATTTTCGCTTTCCAAAAAGCAAAAAACAGGCTCTGTGAGCTTTCGTGTGTACTTGCGAAGAGAAGTGGCTGCCATGCGCAATAAAACACCAAAAATAGGAATAGATTTACTAGAAAAAGGCTGGCAAATCATATTGCCAGCAGCATATGATTTTTAGAATGGGCCTTCAAAACAAAATACAAGATCAGCACAAACTGGTCAATGTGTGAATGTAGTACGCATATTCGCGGGGTAAAGGGTACAGATCTCCCCTGATCCCACTGGATTGCTCCTACAAATCAATGGCGCCCTTGAAATGTTAACCATCAAATCAAAATGTATCAACAAAACACAGAGTCCATTGACTAGGGCACTCCATGACAAGATGCGCAACAGCGGATAAGGGTAAATCATATCGCCGACACAGCCGTTAACAAAGTACGATGGTTCCCCCAAAAAAGCACACCATACAAAACGGAAACGAAACGAAACAGATTTTCATTTTATACCAGTCCTACTTGGATATGTGTCACATCGTACATGAACGTAAAAAGCCTATAGTCCACTATAAAAAGACAAAACGAGAGCAATGGGAACAAGCGAAGGAGAGCACGCCACGGCATACATACTCCTCACAATCTGATTGTATCTCTCTCTATATATACGAAATCATCTTGAAGCCATCGGCGGTCCTTCAATGTGGGATGCTGGTACTATCTTCTTCTTCTGTGTGATGGCATTCCAGAACATCCTTGTTAGCTTAACCAGAGAGTGGTTGAGCAACTACACAACACAGTAGTACTGTATTGATATACTTTTAATGGAGCCGTTCGTTGTTTAGAATCCGTTGGCTACATGCAAATTAAATTAAACCATCTACGGGCTGCATAAAGTTTCAAATTACTACCTATTTTATAAAAAAAGGACTACACAGTGAGTGAGTGAAAGAAAGAAATTAAAGAGAAAAAGAAAAAAAAAGAGTGCAACCACCCACTTCCAATCAATCGCAATTTAACTTCGCCTAAGTACACGTCTTCGTAATTGAATTCCGCGTGTACCTGCTTTGTGGCTTTAATGGTTCACACTCCGTTTCTACTAGGATGAGTTTGTGGGTTAAGTGCAGAAGTGCGTTTTTATTCTTCGCCGGATGAGTTCATAAATCTGCGGTAAAGTCTTATTTTTTTGTCCCACCCGCATAGAAATACGGATACAATCAAAGTAAAGTACAATCACCAGGTAAGTTGGTTTTTTTCCTCTTTTTCTAATTTACCCGTGGAAAGAAGAAAAAAAGTATCTAACATAGTATATCAGCGTTCGCATATATCTGACTTTGAAAAGTGTGATGTCGTTTTAAATACAGCGAATGATGATGTTCATGATGATGATGAAAAATGTGGTATTTAGGTGTAGATACATTTATACTACACAGCAGGACTGTACATATTTGAACACTTAGGCACAAAAGGACTTGGACGGCCAGAAACTTATTGTTTTATGTTGTTGTTATTGTCGTCACTCGGGTATATTTTCCCATTTGTGAGATGATTTTGTGCGCATAATATCAGATACTTTAAATATTCGCTAAACCCGGATTTAGTCCACCCCCAATCACTCACCCATTCTAGTACCTACATCTATATATACTGAGTCGAAGGATAACCTCAGAAAATGTTCCTGACGGTTAAGGAGATTTTATGGGAGCTTAAAAACAACAATCCCTGCAAATGGATATCAGCTCAGACAAGACAAGTTATTTAATCAATGCAGTGTACAATTAGATATATTATGTACATGTAGATACATACCATAGCTTGCCAGTTTGGTTTGGTATGGAATTTTTGTGTCAAGCGGGAGGGTACTATCCCTCTATACACGCCTATACGCTGCAGGACCGAACTCTCCAAAAGTAAATTTATTGCTGAATGCCTGCGTGACACTTATTTCAACGGCGAATGACAATTCCGGTGATTCTTTCTTGTTTTCGGTAAAATCAGCAAAAACCCATGCAGTTGAAGACAATACCTGCTTATCGATCGGTTAGACGGAAATTTAAAATAGCTTTTAAATATATTGCGAAACATGGGGTGAGAAATTTGGAAGAACAAACCTGTGGGTGGATAAAGAAGTTAAGCCCGCGCTGGCTTGTTTAGCGTTGTGAAAAATTGTTCCAGGTCCAATGGAGTTTAATTCCATTTATCCACCTGCGAACGGATATTACTGTTACAGCTCACATCTGTCATGTTCATGTTTGAAAACCCATTTAAAATTAACCTTGAGCGAGTGGAAGTGGATTTAAATGGATAGTAAATAAACGACGCAGCTGTGTGTAAATATGTAGGTATGCAAGAGCTGTTGAGCTGTACACTTTTTGTAGGTACACGCAAGTTGAAACCAAATACATGTGTCAACTATATCATACCTATTTATAAAGGGGTCTGTTTTTGTTGTCCTTTTCGGTTGTTAAAGCTGGGTGCTCATAGGGTGGTTACATTTGTTCCGTTTGAGTGTCATTGGACAGTCGGGTATTCCTTTGTTTTATTTTAGATTTTGTTTTTGAGACGAATCTACAGCGAGTCCTTATAATCTCATGCCGAATTCAAACGGCGGAACTAGGAATAAGGCGTGATTATAGATACTCCTTGATGTTTTTTAGCCTATCGCGAGAGGTGGCGCAGTGGAAAAAACCAATGTTCGATGGCATATACGAGAAAAAAGTTGCGTTTTCATTATTTCATGTTTTATAAATTTTGTAGCCTTCCATTCGCGTTATTTTCAGTAATCTTGATGCGGATCACAAACTGCGGGTGATCTCTTATCGGCTTAATGTCAATGGTCGTCACTAATAATTTGTTTTACGTTTACTATCAATAAAAATCCTATCATATCATAAATGCAACCAACAATTAGTTAAGAAATGTTGCGTAAGCGTTTCTTGCGTGAAGTGAATATTTAGCTAAGCCTTGTGCTTCTTTGTCGAACTTTCTTACAAAAGTTTCTGGCACTGTCCAGCCATATATTCTCCCTTAAGGTTTGTTCATTATTTATTTTATAAACTGCATCTTGTTTATAAAAAAATGCCCAATATGTATTTTGAAAGAATAAGAAAGAGAAAAACATTCACAGGGTGCGAGTATTTTGCAATTCTGTTTGTTTGTGCAAATTTTATATTATGCACGTGTATGTATGAATATTAGTTGTCAATTTGACAATTAAACTGTGTGCAAGTCAAAAATACTACGACAAGTCCAAGAGAGTATTTATGAGATTTTTGCTGTGATAATGTAAGAACCTGTGTAGAGATATGAAGTACAACTTTCATTCAATAGTTTTGCATTCTTTCAGAAGCCTTTCCTGTTCATATCCCATAACGATGCTTGATTTGGAACTTCATAAATTGTCCTTAACGTATCCATTTTGCATTCTATTCAACTTTTGAATGAGTTTAGCGAATTAAAATTCGGAGCCACAGCCTTCACCGTGACGGACTTAGTATTCACAATGGTTCGCACTGCACAAGCAAAGTCAGTGGGCCTTATCAATAAACATTTTTAGTTTCGACTCTAAGTTTTTGTAGTTCACAGTGGCTATAATTTCAGTACAAATTTCGCAAATGTGAGCTTTTGTAAATTTTATTCCAGACTAATATTTGATATAAGTGCGGCGCATTGGGTACCTATGGTAATTAACTGATTGTCAGGTGATGTATATGGACCTGTCATCGACCCGTCTTATTGACATATCTGTATCCTCACTGTTCAAAACTAATGTTTAGTTACCTACTAATGGGTTTTCCTTTCTTAATGCCTGCACATATTTATGTTGGAAAGATAATTGTGAGTGCGATGCGATGAGAACTTTGACGGTTGCTGCTATGTATATTATATATTTTTTCATTTGTGCAAAAGTAACCGTCTTCAGGCTTATCCTTACACCAAGACCAATGGTATAATAAAACTTAACTGCTTTCATTTCACAGAACTCTTATTATTTTTTCAATAGTTCTTCTAATCGTTATGAAAGTAACTAAGTAGAGAAGAACAACAATAGACTCTTTATTTTCCATTAACTGAGAGGGTTTTTTCATCATGCTCTTTATAGGAGCGATGGAAGAAAAATCAAATAACCTCTTCCAGTTAGCAAGAAGTGTAAATGAGATTGCAGGATTTTTCCCCCTTTTTCATTTTTTGTTGTCTATTTTAACAAAAGTATTAAAATCATTTGAAAAGCTTTTATAGGCTTAATTAAAATGCTCACTTGGATGGAATCAAATAAAAAAAAGAATAGAATAAAGATATCCATTACAATGGATAAAAGCTAAGCTGGGAACGAGTTAACAATATGTGCACTGAAAAGGAATTAAGCTTAACTCGAATGTGAATTGGATCTATAGAGTAGACAATTAGTATCGGGAAATAAATTGCTTATTTCACATAACAACTCAAATGTGCGTAGTCCGCATATAAAGGTTTAATTTTCTGATGAGATCTATTAATAGCAGTACATAGTATTCAGAGGAGGTGATGAAAAAAAACAATTTTTGACAGGAGAACGAGAAGTCGAATTTTTTATTTTTTTTTGATTTGGATTTAATTTTTCAATTTTACCCGCACAATGAAAATAGTTATAAGTGCTGCGCAGTTGTCTGTCTGATAAACTAGTGTAGTTTAAAATACAATTTTAAAAGTGAGCGCTTTTAAATGGTAGTCAGAAATAAACTTTTGGTAATCATGGTAGTAATAAAGTTCGAGGTCTGGCAAGTAACAGAAATGTCTGAAATTGAAATCTTATAGTCGACTGGAATAATCAAAATCATTTTTAAAGTTACGGCTATAGCCGCCTAACATCTATAGCCGATCGGATGTTACTGTCTCCTTCAGGTAATTTTAAGACTACGCTTTCTCTTTACTGTTCATCCATGATTCTGAATTCAAAATACCTAAATAGAACATCTACTTCCTAAATCTTCCTATATTATTCTTTGAATCCAAAACCAGCCTTTTCTCCAACATGCAATAGTTCAACTGAACAATTGACGGTCTCTTTTCTGACTTTAGCGGGAAACGTTGTCCCCACTCGCTTTCCTTTTTTCGAAATAAGCTTATTATTTCCCACGGGGTTGAATTGCAAAACTGTGTTGTTCCCTTTTTCCCCACGAGACGGTTTTTTTTTCATCGAAATCCCCATAGAAATGTTAATTTCCCACAACTTACTAACACTGTTTCAAGTTACTTTTATAAATTTAAAAAATGCACAGTTCTTTGGCTTTAACTCATGCAATAATTTATGAGCAGCACTCAATAGACTAGTCTTGCGTTACTGCTCATGCCCAATAAAACCCAATAAAACAACTCCATATAGCAAAACGGAGTTAATTTAGTTTAGTAGTTTGAGAAAACTGTAAATTAGATAACAAAAAGAAGAAATATCCTACTTGACGCATAACAAAAGTTATATGGGAAACTTATTGAAACATCGACAGCAACAGCACCACCGACAGCCACAGCCCTCTTTCAAAATTAAAGCATAGCATACGGTGACAGCCGATGACAGTTTCTCCCATTCTCTTAATATTGGGGACGTTCAAGTATCTAGTTTAGTAAGTCTGCTAGCTGTCTGACTAGATGTATCTCGGTTTTGTTTGGCTGCAATCGGTTATATAAGCAGCTACTTCAGTTGACGTTTATGGAGGGGTAGCCGACGAATTTAGTTAAGAAATTCGTGACTGAGTACCAAGTTGACAGTTCGGATATGTGGATGACATTGGAAAAGTGACGTTCGCGACCAATCTAGTTTTTGCGTTGAGGTTACACCTTATCTAGACCAATCTAGTCGACTTAAGATACCTATATTCTTGAATGTGCCTCTCTCATGTTGTGCTGCCAACTCATCGGACTTTTCATAAAATTTCAGGTGAATTTCATTCGTCTTAAAAATAAACTTGCACAAAAGAATGATTGTGACTGTGAGAAGATACTGTCATATTATCTTATACAGACTTCTTGTGTCAACTTATTATTTTATTCATTTGACAGATAACTGCATAGAAATCAAAACAATCGTCGATGGTATATTAGCTAAGCCCTTTACAGAACAAAAAAAAAAAACACACATGAACTTTATTTTCTCCATCCCGCTCTCTCTCTATGACCTATTTTTCACAGAATAACTACACTATACCCTTTGACCTCAACGCAATGTATATCCATTCATTAGTGGCTGATAATAAATGACGAACATTTCTTTAAGCCTATCTTCTGGTCCATTTAGACCCAAATGCCTGAAATCACATCATACCAAGAACCCACACCCAATTTGAGATACAAATTGGATAATATGCCATGCTGATGGATGGATTTTGCTTCGACATTAAGACGGCTATACAACTCTTTTAAATCCGTTAAGGTGCCTTCGAACCTCACAATATATACATATATTTTTCAATTTAACCTTGAATTCAACTTACATAATAACAGCTTTTACGAAATAGATATGAGTAGAAATCGGATTCGGAGTCTGTTCTAGCTTTAACAGCGAACTCGTTGACATTTTCTCTTCATATCGATTTTAATAATCCCATTCATATCGCCATGGGGCTCCTATTTGGATGATAACGAATTACTGCTATTGCCACCAATGTGTCAGTAGTATTTCCACAAACAGCCTAACCCTAAGGTACTATTACAGATTGGCCAACGAATGACCTGCCTGCGACCCAAATAAAAAATAAATAGTACCCCCCGACACTAGTGTCTGGTCCTCGATTTTTCCGCATTTCTAACTAACTAAACCCACCTCCATAGTAAATACATCAGAATCTGTTTGCAAATTTAAAAATGAAAATAAAACCTTATCCGTAAAGTAAGCGGGGAGAGAGCAACCCTTTTTTTCCTACCTATATCCTATTCTGAATTATATACGAGCATCCCTTACGCATCCAGCTTTAGCTATACACATAATCGTACATTCAATTTGGGTTGGCAATATCCACAAGGGAATGTTATCGGATGAACGAGCTTTAGCTAAGGCAAATATACGGGCAGAAGACTTTTATAAGATTTAATTATTGATTTTAAAGTTAGCAAGAAAAATTGAAGAAACTTTTCCGAGCAAGTATTTAAACTAAAACTTCCTTCATTAGGAATATATATTATTTTTCGAAGGATCTGAGTTCGATGAAAGGAGGGAACAAAGAAATCACAAGAAAAGTTGGAACGACTGGATTATTTCCAGCAACAATAAACAGACGTCGAAATGAAAGTAGATACGTGGGGCAATTGCAAATGAATAATTATCTTCGAAGACTGTCATTAGATAATAAGGTGGGCTACCCACAGTTTTATTGACATTTTAATTTATATAAAAAAACAATGGGCGATACTAATAATCATTTTTAGTGTCCGCTAGATTTTACGAACTTACAATTACGAAATTTTCCGTGTAAAACTACCCATTGTGACCTACAAATTAATTAATTAGTCTAAAGATTAAAAACGATTATTAGCAAGGCCCAATGTTTTTAAACTGCCGCAAAAGAGAACATCTGGCTATTTTGTAAATAAAATTGTGTCAATATAAAAAAAAAAAAATGGCTCCGCAATAACAGCATATCAAATCTGTTTGAACTGTGAATTACTTTCGTCAGAATAAATTGAATAAACTGCTACGTAGTTAAATGGCGGTGGCTTTTAACTCTGACAGTGATTCATGGACATCAATTCCTCAGAATGTTTCTTAAGCTTTGGATTTCTCGCATCCTATTTTTGCAGTTGCGGTCGCTTTTTTATTGCCGCTCTTTTTTTTTGCACGATACGGGACAGAGATATCTGTTTGTCCGCAGTCGATACTAATAAGGTTGTAAGAATGAGTTCACAAGTCAGACGCATAAATTGAAATGAATGTTCTACCTATAATTATAGATAAGTAAAACGGAAACAAACACAAGTTCCGGCGACCAACACTTCTGCAATCACTTGAAAACGTTTCCATTTCCGATTTATTTCCTGTCAAATCAGAGTGGTAACTAGTTTCAATAAATTTCAAAAAACAAATCATCAATAAATTAAATAAATAAATAAATAGTTGGCGCGACAGGTCCGGAGGGACCCAAAGCCTAGTCATCAATCAATTACACGAAATAAATAAATATTTGTCTGTTCATCACATCAGGAAGCCATTTTGTTTTATAGGAAAGCGAAATTTCGTAAACCATGGCAATAAAAATATTGACATGCAGATTTTCTCATAATTCCTGCCACGTAAACAAGATGGTCGACCAAAATACGTGTCACTTATTTTTGCGTGATAGGTACGGCTGTCCCTTTCAGTCAGACAGCTATTTACTATTTGACATCACTTCAATCTTCCGTTTAAGGAATGTGTGATGTGGTGAATGCGGCATTACGTTGTCATCGCAATTCATCTCAGGACAATTCGTCCCCCGCACTTAGCGACATCTACATCTCAACTCTACAGCTGGACACTTACCTTCTTACTACTCACACTAATCGTCCGAGTTGTAGTCTATGGTATATAATGTCAGAAATAAGTGTTACCACATTACAAGTCAATTTGTGTTCGGAGTTTGGTGGTGGCTAATTGTTTTTGTAAACCATTTTGTGAAATGTAGTAGATGTTGCAAAGGCGGATTATATGAATGCGGACATGAATGGCGGACACACATGGATGGATGAATATTTTTGCGAATATTTGTCTTTTATTTTCTCAGATTCTCTAAGAGTCTACTCATCTTTACGCACCCTCTAAAGTGCCGTTACGCAGAAAAATGTCATTTATAAAGATTTTTCGAACTTGTAAGCAACGTTGCCTTAGGGCTGCGTAAGTAAAACGCGTAGAGATGACGCAAATATGTTTTTGCATCAAGTGCCATTTGGTCGTGGTCGAATTGTCAACAAAATTAAAAAGTGAAACAAATTTTTTTGTACACTCATTTCGCATGCAGTGCAGATTTCTGCCAAATGAATTTCGGTTGCATATGCAATTATAAAATATATTTAGTAAATAACAAATATAAAATAATTGTGCGTTTGTGATGTTTTTATTTCTACTTCAGTTTTGTTGCTTGTGGGAAATGTTCTAGGATGTGTGTGAATATGTCTACCAATGGCCTGGCATTAGATTTGGCGGTGGATGGTAGAATTGGACCAGGAATATGGATATAGGAATTAGGAAGACACATAGATCGCAGGCTGATATCCCAGCATTCCCTCCGAAGACATTTCGCAATTGTGCTACATAATTTGACTTTTTACTGTGTAATATGAATTTATGTACGAAGCTAATCACAGCTGATGTCGGTTTCAGAGCAAAAAGGAATAGATTTCATTGTTTTCTGTAATAGTTTATCCAAGTTCTTACCTTTTTAGATCAAACCTTGTTTAGCTAAGTTACCGAGAAAAAATGTTTATAAATAACAATCGTAGGAGAGCCAAGTTGAGGCTTTGTAAATCCTTATGCGATGTTTAACTCAATAACTAGGGAATCTAATAAATACGGCTGTAAGTTTTTTGATAAAAGAAATTGAAATTCGTGCTAATTTTTTACTTTTATTTTCTGAATTTTTTTTTCTCAAAAAACGTAATGCTTTAGCTTGATTAAAATTAATTTTAAATATTTACCGTCCTGATATCTCATAACTCCATTCAGGTACAACAAACAGAAAGCATTTCCAACCCTATTTAAAGAAACTTTAGCAGAATACTCAACATAATACTCTTTTGATAGTAACACCATCCACTAAAGGTGAGTGATGCGAATATTGGTTGTTAGTAGCATAGTTGAGATGTAGATGGCGCTAGGTGCAAAAATTGGCAGGGGACGAATTGTCCGGGGATGAGTTGCACCCGATCCCATTTTACAGGGAATATTTTATAGGCAAAGATAGTCAGTATATGGGCGCCTTTTGGTAATTTACTTCTATTTAAAATCCGAACCTTTAAATATATTGTGGGTCACAATATAAAAAAAATGTACAACCGTCAGTCGGGTACCTCAGCTTGCTCACACTATACTATGTTTTTCAGATAGGATTTTATTTCAACATTTGCGGAAAAGATTGTGTAGGCTGCCAGTCTATTTATTGTAGTGCTTCAGTTCGCCCAGTGGTGGAAATTCTACCATTATTGTGAACTGGATTATTCACAACACATTGGAAAACAAATTACACTCAGCGATGGATCCCTGCACAATCTTTCAAACAAAAACGAAAAATCAAGCGAATATGTTTTGTTTAAGGCGTTGAATTACCTATGTTCCTACGCCTATTTATATATATCACCGCTGTTACTTTAAAATTAAGAATTAATTTAGAGTAAAATTAAAACTCATTTGCTATCATTTCAACAGTGCATTAACACTTCTGACTTAACGCGTTGCATTTTTTTGTTCTTGTTGTTCTTTCTCAAATCAATACCATTTGCAACATCATTATATTTTTTGTTTACTATATATTCGGAGGTATATTATATACTCAGCCATAAACGAGCACCTAATAGCCAGCACATCTGCCTTAAGTGGATGGATAATCGATTAATTTATGGCTGTGAAATGAAAATTAAAAGGACGTTTTCAAACAGCCATTCCGGTTATTATGGGGATTTGTGTGACTATTTTTGGTACACTCATGCAGACGGTACGGTGTATTGAGTAGAAGCTGTGTGTATGGAAATTTCCCTATAGATTCGAGAATACGAAAATAATTCAATTTGATTCGGCAAGAGAAAGCTTTTTTCTATGCACTGATGAATATAAACCAATTTTATGAAAGGCAAATGATTTATCGATTTTCAACTGGACGCTCAAATGGGTGTTAGGAGATGGCATGTCCTGTACAGTTTATACTGTTCACAAGGACGCAACAATATTTATTGAATACAGCGAGAAACATTCTGAAGATCTGAGTCCCTTCTCACTTTGAAATGCAAATGAAGGACAAATGAAATACATTTATATTGTGAAAGTATCTACCAGGCAAAATTATTGGAAATATTTGAATAAATAGAGCTGCTCACATAAATTTTTCTGCAAATAAAAATCCACTTGCGGTGGGAACGGTCTTATATGTGTACCTGTTGCGGAACTAGTAACTACATACTTTCCCCTTAGCTTCTTCTGCCAGCTAGCTTACTTTAACTACGACATTTGTTTATGAAAAAGTTTCCCTGTTTTTTAATAAAAAAATCCTATTCCATTCTTTTGTTTAAGGACAACCGTCTTGGCAACAATACCTGAAACAAAACAAATAAGCACACATCATGCGACGTGCATCGTATACTCCAGTTTTTAACATAAGTGCTCAGGAGCCACTTATTGTGGTGGAAGAATCAAATGCAGCTGATGACGATGAACCAGAAACCGCCGAGCAGAGAAAAAAATCAACTAGCGATGATAATTCAGACTCGGACTCACCGGTTAATCCGTTTCTGTTGTGCCCATTCCCGGATATGCAACAAAGGCGGAAACATTCATTGCCATCGCTACAAATTACAGAGGGCATTACGGCCAGTCAGGTTCGCCGTTTATCGGAAGCCGGTGGCGAAGGTGGAGGTTTGAGCTGCAAAGAAGTTGAATTTCTAGCAACATTGTCACAAAAGTCAAATCCGGCTGCTGGCGGCCGTAGACATTCGGTTGTGACAATCTCAGCTGTACCTCCGACCTTATTTGGTAGAAATAGAAGAGAATCGATTTCCGGACTTCCTATTCCATTAAGGTAAGGCTATAGAGAAGATTTATATTTTTTTATTTTTTTTCATTTTTTAACTGGAGATTTTTTACTCTCTCTTTTTAGTCGACGAGGAAGTGGTTTTCAAGGTCCACCGTTAACAGATCATCGCGGCAGTGTCCACAATTTACAGTTGGACATCATGGATGGCATTGTGCAGACGCGCAAAAACCGCTCTGGCAGCGGTGTATGGGCACCGCTGGCCGAGGCCGAAAGCAATGTTCCCGTCGAAACATAAGAGTTAACGGGAACTGAAACACCCACCAAACTATAAATAATAACATTCAAACACTTGCAACAAACAATCGTTCGGAATTTAGCGGATAAGCACTAAAAGGATTAAAAACGGATTAACATTGTGACAGAGAGATTTTTGAACATTATATACATTTTTATATATAAAAATATATTTAAGTGTTTAAGGTGAGTCTGAGTATTCGTAACAGGATGGATTTTTCTATATATATTTATTTTGATAAAAAAAAGCTCAGATTAATCAACAGTTTAAAAGTGCTTGGTTTCATGGTGGGAAACATTTTAACTCAAGGGTGCAACAAAAAACCATAAGCACTATCACCTTACATACATATATAACGGGTGCGATATCTGTATGTTTTTACGAAAAACTTATTTTTATAAAAAAAAAGATCTACATATATGAGGTTTTTTATTTAATTTGGTCCTTAACAATTTTTTTTCGGCTCGTTTTTGAGTACATCATCAATCAAGTGACCGTCTCTCTTGACCAAAGCAAAGAGAAAAAAAAATCCCTTTAGGGAAAATTTCAACCTTAACAGAGACAATGTTTTTTGTTTTTCTCACGGCTTTGATTCGAATATTTATCGATTCATCATCGACAACATCATGTAAATATAAATGAATACAAGTACAAGCAGACAAATTACGCCCCTTTTAGATACGATTATGAACTAAACTTGGTAACATTTCTGGTGTTCAGGGTTCCGCCCTATTGATTAATTTTATTTAAAATCTACATTTTATTTTAACAAACAACTTCTACTCAAGGAATTATATATATATTAAGAAGAGTAAAAGAGAAATTTTCGTTTTTTTTTGATGGAATCTACTCACAAAAAATGTCCCGCAACACTTCAGTTTGTCACAATTTAAATGGTTGATCTTATGAAAAGCTAAAAAAGTGTGTTCTGCAATTCGTAAAATAAGATTAGTTTAGATTTAGATATCACGATCTTAGCTTGCAGTATCACTTCAACTTTTCACATGGGGAAGAGCTGCCAAACTACACAAATCGTACATTATTTGTAGTCATTTTCTTTCAAAGAAAGCCGTTACTTTCGCTAATATATTCGTACTCGAGACATCATACTATTTCTTAAGACGATAATAGAGGAACTCAAAAATGTGTGCCTTAAAATTCCGTCCATTTGTATGCGTTGCTATAACCTTGGAAAGTTACAAATTTCAGTTGCCCAAAGGTATGCAAAATAAAAAGATGCTACAGACGTACACGAATAATGTTTGCTATATTTTCTTGCCGAATTAAGCAATAAAAATACAATAAAATCGTAGATGCCTCTTCGCATCCAACACCAAAGGGCCATGGCTTTATATACAGGTCCTTGGGACGTTTTTATTAAATTTCGTTAAATTTGAAAGTGAAATACCGCGGCAAGGTATAAGAAGATTTCAAATTTATATCAAATTTTTCCTATGTTCCCATTTTAATATGTATATACAAAGGCATACCTTATATATAAAATCAACTTTTCAAGACATTTCCGATTATAAGCGAAATTCTGATACGATATCGATTTCACTGTATTGCAGCTGTCTGCCCATAAGCATTTAAAGGAAGCTCACACCATTTTCAACAGTAGTAACAGTGCGCATTTTAATAGTTTATAAGCTTCTTTCGAAATTAAATACAAAAATAATATTTTTTCAAAAAGTATTCTAAACTTATATGGTTTTCTATATTTCAGATTTACACAAGATAATTATTTGAATCAGGAATTGATAAATTAGTAAAGAAATAAATATTATATTTATTGGAAAAAAAAGAAAGAAAAGTATATATTGACGTCATTTAAAATATTTTTAAATTTAGTACACTATACAAAACGTTGTAACTACACTGACTTAAAATGAAACAATAATAAATATCTACTATTTTGATCAACTGGATCTCTGCAATAAATAAAAATGTCTTCAACAATGTATTGAACTCCTAAATAATTTTAGCCAAACAACATATAGTTATTAAACAAAATGAAAACAAATATAACAGTTCCTCCTAACAGCTAGTACACACCGTGAAAGCCACCAAACATGAAAAGCATTAATAACTTAAGCAAATAAAAAAATTGTTCGTAGCTGAAAAACGTTAGCAAAAAAAAAATTGTGCAAAGTTTTAAACTATATATAAATACAAATAAATAGAATTGTGTCCCTCAGGTTCAACCTTCTTCTAAAACTTACTAATAAGTCAAATAATAAGTGTTAATCTTACATTTTCCAATTCACATATATGGAACTCAATATATTGTTGTTTAAGGTCTAAGAAAGAAACAAACAAAATAAGCAAGTACATGAAATCACAACATTACTTAGACTTTGATCTTTTTATTTAGATTTTCCTTTGAACTTTCAACTTAAAATTAAAACTAACATAAAATAAGAAAAAAAAAAAAAAACCCCATTTGTTAAATTTTATTTTTATTTGGTATTTATTTTTTAAAGCAATCATCAATGTTTATAAATTAACAAACAAAAAACACGTTGAATTTTTAATAACAATGTGTTTCTTTTATCTAAAGTAGTTTACATTTAGATTAAATTGTCGTTGTTAATAATAAAATTGGTAAAACAAATTTCAAAACAAAACCAAATTATAAGATTGCATTCCAATTGAGAGATAATGCATTTTTTGTAGTTCTTAACGTGTTATACATTTAAACTAGAGTCATTATAAAAGTCGTAAAATTTATCAACAAAATGATTTATTAAATGTCATTCAGTGAAAGAATAAATACAGAAAACCAAAAAGTTAACCTATTGGAAATTATCATCTGTGTTTTCTTTTCCATTTCTATTGAGTTGTTTCAGCAATGGAGAACCGATCAACTGGACTACAATAGGACGCCCATATGTTCCGAAATGGATGGCCATTGGAGTTGTGCTCACGGTAAGCAACCCTCGACCGAATTCTGCTCATTCTGAACTCAAAAACACTATATCAGCCTTATTTTTATTCATAAAAGTAAGTTTGCTGTGAAGTACTTAATCTATTAATTAAGCAAAACTACTCTGAAAATCTATGGACATTTGACATTAATTGAAAAAGTGGAAAACGTTTGAGCACAAACGAAAATATTAACGAGAAAATGAGTAAATAAATACGAATTAGATAGTTTTGGTTATTTTAGACGGTTGTGTGAAAAGGACTTATCAAAGTTTAATGTTCAGAAAAAATAAATTGTCTAAAAAAGAAGGGCTGAGTTCTTCTGATCCACTTTTTCATAATCTGGCTGTGCAAATAGAAACCCCTTAAGTCCAGTTCCATTTTGAAAAGGAATGGACATTGAAGTAAGGTTTATGTTTCATATAGTCGGGCAACTCGCCTCAAAAGGTTTGTTTGACGTGCGCACTAGTTTAGCCCTAATGTGTTCGATATAGCACTGAACTCGCCCTAGTACTGAAAACCTGTGTTTGACATTACGTCTAGGGCGCCCTAGTTGTGCCCTGAACAAACCCCAGTTAATTTGTCGGGGCAAGAATTCAGTGCTGAGTTGCGCTGTCATTTCGCTTGCTGTCATTCACTTGCTCATAATGATATAGGTAAATACCTAAATACTGCACAAAAGGGGAGTAGCGTTTTTTTTTAAATTTCAGATTTGAATTGAATTGGAAACAAGTTGGAAGCAAAAATTATAAATTGAAAATAAAAATTAAATCGCATTTTTGAATAGGCTTACATAAAATATAGAATATACAACAAAAAAATAGAGGGTTTGTTTTAATTTTTAGAAGTTGACAGAGAAACTGTATATCTACATGGCCTGAGCTAAACAATCAGGCCATGTAAACAGTCTTCACACTTCAGAAGTTTGTGAGAAAAATACAAAAGATCCAAAATTTTAACTTAAAATCTGTCCATTGACTTCAAAACGGAATATTGGGATCAGGGGTTGAATTACCGCATCCGTGATCTAGTTATACGTAGCTCAATTTGTTTTTATTTTGCTTGTAAAATCCACAAAATTCAGTGACGAATATCTCTCTCACGGATGCGGTAATTCGGCCGTTTCATAATTTCGTTGGAGAGCATAATCGATTTTTTTTGGGGAGTACCGGAAAGTACAGAACAAAATCTAAGAGATTTATTTTTAGCTAAGAGTTATACAATTAAGACGGGTCGATGTTGCCAGTCTGTGGCGGCCATGTTAGTTTGGTGGAGTCTGTCTAATCTGGTGTTTATTATTCAGTCACTGATGCCAAAACACCATCACCATCAACTTTTATATCAAAACGAGTGTTCGTCAGTGGAAAAGTTGCGCCTATTTTTACACCAGACGCGGTGGTTCTTCAAATTCAACTCTCCAGCGTTTGGTGGCAAAATTCAAGATAAAAGGCTCGGTAAATATTCAACCTAAAAATTTGACTACTAGGATATTTTGTGTTGTATAATGGCTGTTAAGAAACACATTGAGTGCAACGAACACCGCACCTAGTGACCCACTCAGCTACAAATAATAACGAAACACCGTCAGCATACCATTTTTTTGGATATCGACATGGAGCAATTGACTACGAGTCAAAAAAGGATGGGGGGAAGAAATCCAACAAATTACGAAGGACTCTTCATCACGACGGCAGACGGAAGAGTAGGTACTTCACGTCTAGATTGAACCGATTGGACGCCATATGGGAAGAGTTCGAAGCCACGACACTAGTATTCGCTCGGTCACGGCAGTCCCACTAGACGATGAATACTTCACTTCCGACTATAACAACCAAATCAAACAGCTATACACCAAGTGTAGGCAAATTTAGAGCGAATCGTTGGCACAAATAAAGGCCATCAACTACGAAAAACCTGTTATGGGACAACTGCCGACAACAAGCAGACGAGACGAGATACAATCGTCATCAATCATACATTCATCTCCAATCATCAAACATCCCCAAAAAACACAGAATCAAGAAGACCAGCAAGGCAGCGAGGTACTTCAACGCAGACGAAAGGCCATGATGAGTTCGTAAGGCCGCATCATCCACGGAACGAGAAAAGAAGAAGCACCTACCCAATGCCTGCATGCCATAACAAAACTGTGAAAGCAAATTGAGGAACTTCATTACGCAATTTGGGAAACAATTGCCGAGCCGCAATAGCAGAAGGGTACAATATGGAGTTACATACCAAATTGGGGGCAAATGTTCTAAGGAACCAAGCTCTATTGGGAAGAGCAACGGTAACCAGCCGGGACGATACATCAAAGCAGGTAGTTGATCACCCTGCATTTCAACTGCCCAAGATGGCAATCTCAAAATTTGATGGAGACTATCTGAAATGGCAAACACTTTCAGATATGTTCTCCAAAATGATTCATGAACAACCATTGCCACCAATTCAAAAGATGTGGTATTTAAAAAACGTATCAGGTGATACAGAGCGATTACTGCGACATCTCGAGCTGACCGAAGACAACTGCACTATAGCCTGGAAAACCCTTCAGGATGGATTTAGCAACAAAGAGAGCCCTCACATCAGCTCTACTTCAACGGATCCTCGGTTTGCCGAACCTTAACTCCGAAATGAAGACAAACAGAGAGTTTCATGACACCATTCATGAATGCTTATCGGCACTGAAGACGCTTGGCATAGAGACGGCTTCCTGGGACCCCCTACCCATCCACCTGCTTATACGAAAACTAAATCGACAAAGCCATCTATTGTACGAAAAATCCCTACAGAACCCTCGAGAACTAAAAACCCGATTCGTGGAAGTAGAAGCTGTTGGAGGAAAGGACAAGGGCAGAGCTGTAACAACCGTGGTTACCTCCAATATCGAATACCCGATGTACTATTGCGAAAATTTCCTCAAGATTTCAACAGCGGAACGGCTCAAATGGATCCAAAAATTACGGCTTTGCGTTAACTGCTTCAAAACTGACCAAAATGCTAAAACATGCTCTGCACGATGTTACACCGGGAAGCACCTCGTTGTTGCATCTTCAATGGCAACAACAACGACACAACCGAGCGAAAGGGCGGCTCCAACAACTGGCCACGATGCAGCAAGTAAACAACAAGCTAGGTCACGTCCTTCTAGCCACCGCAAGGGTGGCCATCACTGCAAACAATGGACCTTGGCCGTGCTGGATTCCGGCTCGCAGATAAATCTAATAACTGAGCAAATCATCAAAAGTCTCTCTCTGTCACCAACACCATCCTCACTCACTCTGCAACGAAGGCATTGGCATCAGAACACGAAGCTCAAATCAGCGGGTCAACATCGAACTACGATCGACAAACGGGAGCTTTGATCGCAGGGTGGAAGCATTCATACTACCATACATTGGATCCCCTCAACCCACACAAAACCTGGATACCACCACCTGGATCGTACCTGAAAACATCAAGTTAGCTGACCCAAGCTTCCACCGATCCGACAAAATCGATATTCTACTGGGAGCAGAATTTTATCATCATCTCTTCCAAAACACCGTTCTAAGTTGTGTCGTAGTTGAAAAATTGGAGACGTGACATGGCTCTTTCAAATAAAAAAAGAATTTCGTTTATACCTAACACTTCGTTTCCAAACCCACCCGTCCTTATTGAAAAAAAAACTAAATAGTGGCAGGAGAGAAGGAATGTAAAAAAATCGAAAATGAGAAAAATCTCAATGAAACATCCTGCAGAAAGTAAAATTTGTTTTGCAATTTACTGGTTACCTAGAGAAATGTCAATGTAACAATTGGATAGCCTCACATGTTGTTTTTTTTTTAAATCACTGTTTTGAGAGCTCTTTGATGTGTACCCAAGGAAATATGCATTGGGTGGCAAGCTAAGAGCGAGAGTTTCTGAGATTAAGAGAGCTTTTAACATTTTTTGAGCTAGTTTCGTATGCATTCATTTGAATGGGCATTTTTGTTTGTAAATTAGAATACCCCCAACTAGCTTTCTTACTCATTGTAAGCGAGAGTTTAGCAGCGTGATAATCGGAAAGCTATCGGAAGTGATAAACGGTTTATTTCTTGTGTTTATGATCTGTTTTTATAGTTTAAATGGGTAGACTTTAAATGCAACGGAAATCGCCAAAAAGAGGCTTACCATGAGCGAAATCTCTCTAATCGCGCTATAGCTAAAAAACTTGATCGAATTCGAAAAGTATTTAACAGTTATTTAAGAAATCCATTATTTTACGGAAAACATTACAAAGGTCGTATTTCTACTGTACTTTCAAGTCGAGAAAAACGGCAAATTATATTCTGAAAGTAAGATTAGACACGAAGCTGGGCTAGAAGTTAGTCGAATGACCAAAAGTACAGTAATAAAGAGTGGCTGAAACTGAGAAACTTAACAAACACTGATGGTTTTTTTGAACTGCACAAAACTGCAATGGAAACGGCTCTATCTAAGTTCCAGGATATTTTCGGACCACTGCCGATCATTTTCCAGCAGGACAATGCGCCAATTCACACATCTGAAATAATTAATAATTAAGAATTTCCTGGCCACCCTACTCCCCAGATTTGAGCATCATCGAAAATCTGTGGGGATGGTTGACACGAAAGGTGTATGAAGGTGGGAAGCGGTACACCAACAAAGGGGACCTTATTGAAGGTATCAAAGTGGCCTGGGCTAGTATTTCCCTCGATGTTTTAAAATCATTTTATGATTCTTTAAAAGACCGCATTTTTGAAGTACCTAATGCAAATTAAGGGAGGTTGTAGAAAGTACAAAAATAACTGTGTAAATAAATAAAAAAGTGTTCAAAAAACAGTTAATTTAAAAATAAATTATGTGTGAGGCTATTCATATAGTTGAATCAGAAAATAAAAATAGTACAATTTGTTTTTGAGGAGTGCGGGAATACAGCAGACCGAAAAGGGGTACAATACTCCTATTGCGGTACTTTCGGCAGCGCTAATTGGGATGATCCGTCTCAGTATAAGAAGATTTCTGCTGCATCAAGTTGTTTTTCGACCTAAACGTAGAGGATCTGCGACGTCAAAAACGTATTTTGACTAATCGACGGGCAGTCATGTGACTTCCTACACATAATACTTGAAGGCCTTGTTCAAAACTAAATAAAATCCAAAGTACATATATCAAAACATCAGTTTCGCTCTATGCAAACTCTTTCAAAAGATGGTGAAAGAGAAGGTGTCCCTAGCCGCTTGGCGAAAAAACGGGATTTTAAGATGGTTTACAATGACACCCTTTAACTAGATATGCAAAATACGACATCGTCGTTGTAAAAACCTTCGCGTTGACTGTTTAAAATAATTTGGACAGAAGTAGAGAAAGACGTTAACCAACTTGGCTACCGTAACTGGATGTCCAAAACGGATTGTCACACCGCTTAAGGGAAAAAACAACTGAAAAAGGTGCTAAAATGTCTGGATAACAGAAGGACGTCGCTTTCCTATAATTAAGTATGACACCAAAGTCGTGCAAAGTTCTTCCAGACCTTATTTATTTAAAGTGTACATCAGTGCTTCAAAAAACTTGATTGCATAATGTTTTTTTTTTGAAGAAATTTTTTTTTTTTATAAGTTATTGGGCTCTTATGTTTAGGTAAGCCCTGCCCAATCATTAGAACAATTTATGTCAAAATTAAACGCGAAACACACGTTCAGTTCGTAAAAATCACATACCAACAAATACGTAGTAGTATTCCAAATCAATTCATCAGCTTGGCTCAAGTTTAAGGCGACCTTATTTATGGACTCAAGAAAAGTGATAAATACAGCCGAATTAGATAGCTGATTTCGGTTCTTCTTCATACTTTAATCCTTTTTGGGGGACCTATTAATTCAAAGATCTACGCACCTAAACAAAAGAGGTCCTTTTAAAGCAATTTGTTCGCCTAATCCGAACAATCATTTGTATTCTCCCATTTCCAGGCTGATGTTGAACAATGCTAAACGACATTGACAACATTATCACACCAGATACACAGATTTGCAAAGGACGCACATCTCTCATAGGCAACAGGTCGATAAATAATAGAAAAGCCAAAACCAAACAAAGAACAATAAATCGACACAGCCAACGACATGATAATTATATATAAAATTGCCCCATAATCTGAAACAGATTTCAACTTCAACACATTCCCACCTCGCACCTCCTATAGCATTTCACAGAAATGGCCTCTGACCTTCCTAAATAATTCTCAAGTTATCATTATCGCATCACTTACTTACGTCAATGTCAGCAACACCATCGATTTGGTGCAGAAAAACGAGTATCTTGCATACAATCCAAGGTTGCTGGCACACTGACAATTTTCCCAAACGAAAATGAATGTTATTCGAGGACATGCTCCAATGGGTTTTATACCATTACGGAGCTTAGTTGATAAATTGAAGAAGGCTACCGCCGGGGAAATACGAACGTACGCACACAAGAAGCCCACCGATAAATAGAGGAGCAAAGTTTCAACGCTGGCGCACTGTCACATGGGGAAATCTACCCCACAGAGAGCTTTAATGTCGTCAATGCAAATGACCAACACTCGGCCAAAATATGCCATCTCTTGGGAGCTTACCGAACCACATAGTCATGTGGTATTGTCCTTGCTTTCCTGCAGCAGCTAACTGTCTATATAATTGGATAAAAGTGGGAATATTTCGGGATAGAATCCTGAAGTTCTAGGCTAAGTATCTTTTTTTTACAGGAGCCATCCGAAAAGTAACTTTAGTTCATTGAGATACTCCGTGGATTGTACATCGTCTGAACGGGACACGGTACTCGGGTGATTTCCAAGAACCACCAGTGGAATATATAAAACACATTACATGGTTTTAAATTTTATTTAACAAATAAGTGGAAATATTTGGAATTTATTTCAAGTGAAGTGTTTAAATAAAAAAAGAAAAAAAAGGATACAAGCATCACATAGGTACTTGTAGTGACCTGGAACAGCTATAAAATATATATAGAGTGTGCATAAGGGATATAATTTTTTTTTTAAATAATCAGCAGCCACTGGGATTGCACAGATATACAACAGCTAGAAGGAAGCCCTGCGGAGTCCTGATAACAAGAAAGTTTGTATATCTTATAATCTCTTATAGTAATTATTAGCTTCAGAGATACGAAAAGTTCCTTTTATGACTTAATGGCTCAAGTTTTAAATTAAAGTTCCATCTGAGCAAATGAATAAATATTACCAACCCCAACTGTGTGCAGACAAACATGGGCGACGGCGACGTTTTGCAAGAAAAAACTTATATATTTATCTGTTGCAGCGAAATGAGTTTGCACAGTGCCTCGCCAATGCATCCTGTTCATCCACCTTTAAGAGTAAGCAAAATCACACCCAAAAAATCAAAGAGCAAACAGGAGGTATTTTGATAGCCATCAAGTGAAAGGATGCCTGTTGCGCGTTCGCCATGACAATGAGGGTGCATAAAGTCCGTGATGGACTGTGCCAGGGTGTTGGTCGTATACCTACATAAGGGGTTTTGCTATTTATTTCCTCGAATCCTTTTATGTGGTGTCAGATGAATGAAAAAGTGAAGTGCATGTTGCGCTTGACTATGGTGTACTTTTCCTGATTTACGGGCATGGGTCCTACTGCTGCGTGTGCATGCGAATTAATTGCTGCAACGTGAAAGCTGGGACGCTGCATAAAATCCAATGCACCAACAGATACAAAAATGTATTGATTGACGTTGCTCTCACATGCAAATCATCATATATTTTGGTTTTCATAGTTTCGTTGCAGCACCTTCAAGAAGGTTTCATAAGTTTTTCTCCTTCGTCCATATTATGCATAGTCTGAAATTGTCAACTAAATCCTTAAGGCACGGATTATTTTAAAATGAAGTCAAACATGTTAATAACAAGGATTACAGCCTAGGGTTGTATTTCGCACACAGCTGAGAAAAGCCCCCCCACATATGATAAAAGAAAACACTTTGAACAAAACCTACTCGCACTGGAAACACAATCGAACAGCAGCAAAAAAAAGGACCCAAAATGTTTGCAGGAATTACTGATTTATTTAGCGTGAAAATTGGTTATATCAGCGACAGGCATATACGAGCGTATATAGAGAATGCTTTTTTCATTCTGGCTATTGTTTTATGCAAATAGTTTCGCATATCTACAAGAACGGAGAGAGAGTTTCCAGCATTCGCGTTGGGTGATTAATTGCTAATGAATAGCGTTTTTTTTTTCATGGAATTCTAAAGCAAAGAGGATTACGCCGTAGTTTTAAAAATGTGCACGTTTTTATCCAATCCTTTTTTATCCGTGCCTAGTTAAGGGAACCATTATATTAATACGAGAACATCCGAATTTTCCGTACACTTTTTTAGTATACAAAAATGAGTAGAATGAAACTTATATCATTCGAAAGGTAGACGAGTAAGACTATTTTCAAATGTTCTCTTTTTCGATATCTAGATTTCGCTTTTTTGCTATTGTTTTGCTTATAAATTGCGGTACGATTTTTAGTATTACACCCTTATAAAAGGTAGGGTCGATTTCCGACCACAAGCGAAACTAATGCAAATATGGATGGATAATTTTCCATATTCCTGGAAAATGTTTTTCTCTAATATCTGAAAAAAAAAAAAAAAGGGTTCTACAAATTCTCGACAAATATAGAAAAACATTCTGGGTATCTGACCTTCCTTTCAATGCAAACTTTACTAACTAATGGAACAATCGAAATATACGACTTTTCAGAATCCTTTCACATTTTCGATTATTCTCGTATGAGTCAGCAGTGTTGGAGAAATTTACGTTTTTTCCATAACAATACTGTTTTTATAAGAGTTTGTCATCTTAACACTTTTTGGAAATTTTAAGAGTTTGTACTTTTGTCGCATTAATTCCATAATTTTAATTGCTCTAAAGGTAAAAAAATATTGGTCGACCAGAAGTCCGGTCGAAAATGTAATATAGTAATATATTTTTACTAAAAATATAAAACAAAAATTAACAAATATTAAATAATAGTAGTTTATTTATTTTGCCAAACTAATCTTTAACCTTAGAAAACAAAAAATTCATTCAGTCTTCCAGAATTTTTCTAAGTTGATACATATTATTGGAAAAAAGTACTTTTATAAATTATTGAAAAATTCGTTACCATTCACTTCAATCTTTTTTGAATGCACACCCCCAGTCACAGTTTTGGTGGGAGCATTCAAATGAGATATGAAACTGCCGCGTGGTCGTAGAGCCCCTGTATTCTAGGATTATTCACAATAAATCGTTTTCTGTATGAAATTGTGAGCGTGTTTTTTATGGTCAAGTTTCATTCAAATTAAAGAAATTTAACTTTATGTCTAGTCATAGAACAACATTATTTTTCCGGTCAAAAAAGGTTTTTCCGGTTAAGGAATTTTTTGGTTTTGGTTAAGAATCGGTTAGACTGGATTTCAAAATTTTCTCCGGTCAGAGTGAAAAGATTTCGGTCAGATATGAAGCCGTATACTTAATATTTAGACACAGAAAACCATTAAAGAACGATTGAGAAGCTTTAAAGCATGGGTACCAAACTCAAAATCCTTAAGTGCCATTTTTTGGTCTCAAACATGACAGTGGGCCACATTAAAAATAAATAAAGTGCAAAATGTAATAAATACTACGTATAAGTAAGAAGCATATACAAAATATTTTATTTAAGAAAAAAGTTATGTATATTTTTTTAAGGACGTAATAAGCCGAAATATTATTTTGACTATCCAGAAACTTGACATGGAAACAAACACTGGGTGCATTGCGACAGCGATTGACAGCTAACCGATTCACATGAAATGTACATCATAGGTATGGGATGTTCTCGGAACGAAATGCGAATCACCTACGGTTTTCTGGGAAGATAGTCCGTGTTATGTGGGTATATTGAACAAAGAAGCAAAGCTTGGAGTGTTTGAAATTATTGTTTCTTATTTTTTGTTTCATCAAAATTGGTGCTTGACGATTTTATATTTCAACCCCCAGTCTTCCTTGACATATTTTTCAGTTTCAGCTGCAGCACTGTACCTACGATTATCAAGATAGATCAGTGGTACATTTTCATTTATATTCGTATAAACACAGTTTCCACTTGGGATACGATTTCGTTTTTTCATTGCATAATATTTTCCTCCGGATTCTCTTTGTTTTCCATCGACATTTGAGGTTTCTTTCGTTTTTTCTTCCTGTTATATGACTGAAGTAGAAATTATTATCCATTGGAATAGGTACATACTTTCCGTTCAGACTTCCGTGCCTCTTGTAGAAATAATTTTTAAATGGCATTGTCGTATCCTGTTGTTTTTTTTTTAGCATCATTTCGATACCTGAGAATGAAATTGGATTTGAAGTAGCTTGGCCAATTTTTTGGAAAATAATTTGGATCTTCGTAAGATTCAAAATACGTTCGGTGTATAAGGCAGTCAGTTATAAGGGTAGGCACTTGAAATCGTTGGTTGTTATACTCACATGGTGATCTGTTATTGCATAAGAACGATTTTTTTTTATCAGGGCCACCCAAGATGTATCTACGTAAATGGATTTATTTAAATATTACTCGAAATAAAATATATATTAAATGATTACCCAATTCATAAAATACCTCATTGACTTCTTAGGGCTGCTAGTAGCCAACTGCACGCATCTTCGAAAAACGCAAACTACTTGACACATCTCAAAAAAAAAAAGTATTTGCTTGAATAACTATCAAAACATTTATGAGACTGAGACTTCAATAACTCGATTGTTGCACCCGCTGTTCGGCTTGTGGCACATTCTTGTTGGAACTATATATCACTGACGTCCAATTCATGGAATTGCTCAAAGAAATAACGTTCCAACATGTCTCTGTAGCAAATACCATTTACCGTAACTTGACGGTCATTTTCATGGACGAAAAAACAAACGGCCCAATGACGCCACCCTACCAAACAGTGACTTTTTGCGGATGAAGTGCTGTTTCATGAAGCACATGAGGGTTCTCACCTGTCCAGTAACGCATATTTTGTTTATTCACGTAGCCGTTTAACCGAAAATGCGCTTCATTGCTGAAAATTGAAAATTGGCGCTAACGCTCTTAAAGTTGCGACTACCGACTCGGAATTGCGGTAGCAAATTTTAATTATGCATTGTAAACATTGAATATTTTGACATTGACAATTCGGTAATCGATTTAAGGGTGCGTTCACACTGAAAGTTTGAAGTTGTAAAGTCGCAAATGAACTTTAACTTCATCATTAGAAAGGTAAAATAAGAAACCAGTCGCATGTCTCATGATGGATGAAGTTCAAAAGGAATACTGTACGATTGACTACGGCACTAATTTAAATTCCGCCGAAGATTGACCCCCTGCGATATATTTATAACTATGTTATTGAACGATACATCAAAGATACCTGTAGGTTTTTTTTTTTTTTTTTTGGTTTGTGGGTCAATAGGTAAAGAAATTGTTATTTTCGTTTTCTTTTTTAAGTTGATAAACATTCCCAGAATAAATTTGAAGCACTCTTTGCAGCTTTATATCTTTTGAGTAGATAACACTCAATATTTACCTCCATATTTCTGTGACTAATTTGTTTTTGGAAAAAATTACGCTTTTGTGGTTACGTAACTATGGAAATTTAAACTTGTGTGCTTCTTTCATAATCCGTAGACAGTAGCGCCTGTGCTGTCTTGGAACATATTTTCACGCAAAAGTATATGAAAATGACACTTCAATAGCAGTCCATATTTAGTACATATGTCTATGATGTAGCTACATAGAAATTCAATGCTTAAGGAACAAATTAAGGAGTTAAAACTTCAAGTGAAAATGTGCCTCATCTCTGAGTTTTTTTTTTTTTGGTTGAAAAATCGGCGATTGAAGTTTCAACAATTTTATCAAACGGCAAGACATTACAAAACGCTACAGACCGTGTCAAAATTACGCAAGAATCTCTGACATCGCGACTTTTAACATGATATTTTTGTGTGACGTCTCATGTGCCATGTGAAGTACAGGATGTATTGCGTCAAATTTGAAAAATATTCTCCACATTGCATACCAATTCTGCCACAAAGCTATCAACTTATAAGACGAACATTTTGGCACTCCAATATTCTTGAGAGGACATTTGACTAAAGGTCGAATTGGCTACACGAATTGAAATGTTTGAAATATGAGTATTCACTTCACGGATTCTGAGCATGCAATGACATAGTATGTTTGTAAAATAAAAAATAATTGGAGACCGATCGGGTCACATTTCGATATCCTGATCGTGGACTACCTTTGACCATGAATTGCTATTGCTATAAGTTTGGACCAATAACTGCTGGACTAAGTTGATGTATAAAAAGTTATCGGAACATATCCATTTAAGATCCTTGTTCCAACTTCTCAGAACCATTCATTGTTATGAGGTTTTATTGTTGGGATAAAAAGAAGGTACTCACAATTATAAAGCGAGTCCCAAACGATGTCCAATTATCCTTGACTTTCAATCGGGTCAAGTTTTTCTCTCACTCTCCGGAAGACGCAAAGGTGGTTTGAATAAATTTAGTTACCTGTATCTTTGCAGTTTATCAGCCATCTCATTGTCGCATATGTCCCAACTGGGACTCATTAAGGCTCTACCACACACATTTTTGAATGAATTAGTACCCATGACCATGAGCAATAATTGGAAGATGTAATGAAGCCACCGCAACTGAAAAATATTCAACGGTGACACATCACAGACTACTTGTTTTCAACAATCAAATTTGAAGTTCTGATGTTGTTACTGAAGCAATAAACAAACGTATCGCGGAGGTACGAATAGAACATGAACACTACAATCGTGACGTATTCTGTTCCTTGTTTGTCACAGCTTGTAGGAACTCAGCAAGGTGATGGTGGATTCGTCACCCAATCTCCCATTTATATGTATGCTAAATTAGCACCCGATAAGTTGAGAATGTAGAACGCACGAGTACCCTTTCCCACCCAACCCAACTCATCTGTCTTGTTATGATTATTAAACCAAAATAGTAGTGCGGAAACTTCTCGAATTAAAATATGTAGCTTCTTGTGTGGCCCACAAAGAATCCCTTAAAATTAACACATAAATTTCAAATTTCCTAATGCCGGTCCTGAGCAAATGCCCTTTTCACAGAACTTGCCTATAAATAGTCATATTTTTGCATAACTTATTCCTGCAAATATGCCACAAAGCCCAGTTCGCCCTTCTACTTGTGAAAAATCAATTCAATGGAATGTGCCTTTAAGACAAATAGCTACAACGGAAGATAAAAATAAGAAAATAAAAATGCAAAGCACGTTTTGAAGTACAAATGTTAGGGCTGACTTTTTATTGACTTTCATGTTACCCTTTTAGGCCTTTTTGCCGACACTTCCTACTCCCTAACGTTTATCGTCAACCGTCCCGTCAATCAATGAATTTTGTTTGTTTTGTATTTATTGTCCATAAATTAAATAAAAATCCTATCCCTATCGAATATAGAATGTATTTCTACGGGTGACGTGATATATATTTTGCAATAGAAAATGTAAAATTCGACTCTCCTCAAATTTATGACAGTGAAATCGGACAAATGCAAAGTATAACAGGGATTATTAAAGGCAGAACTTTCGCTAATTGCCGAAACAAAAAAATAAACAAACAAAAAGGGAACACCAAACTAATCAGTAAACGGAATTACAGAAACACAAATGTAGGCATGAATACAGAGCTCAGCTTTAACAACAAAATCTGTGGGTGCTTTCAAACTTTGATAAGCTCCTTTATTTCAGCAAAAACCTCCTAAATTATGCAGAGCAATTGTGAGGGAATGGCCGGTGACTTTTAATTGAATTGAATTAACGCAGCAAAGCAGTGTTGGCTTTTGGGGTATTGGCTTGTCACAGGAGAGAGAGAGAGATGGATTGTTTTGTGACTTTTTGCAATTACACAAGACACAACCCTGTTGCTTCGGGAAGATGGGATTTTTGCTTTAATTTGTTTTCAGATGTGTTGTGTTGAAGAAGCTATTTTTTCAGGGTTTGAGTTCGAGTGCCTTAAGACGCTCTCGAAAACTTGTTTGATTGAATTTTTATGTTCGGGCGAGAAATTGTGCTGTACCTATTTTTATTTTATTTAGGCGTTGAATGTCCTGCACTTGTGTGGGAGCTGCGACATCAATTTGACAGAAAACTGTTTAATGAGCAATTATTACTTTTATTATAGTTTTTATTACTATATATAGCGCTCGATATAGCGCTATAGATCATGCCCTAAAATTAAATTAAAGAAATTATAATCAGTACCTACTGTACCAGGAAAGGAAACAAAACACAAAGGAACTTACTAATAAACATTTTTAGTTCCGACTTTAAATCTAAGTAGGTTATTCACTATAGCTATACTTTCCATACGAATTTCCCAATTGTGAGCTTCTGCATATTTAAAGTCGGGACTTAAATTTGTTATTAATAGGCATGATAATTGGAAAGAGCGAAAGAAGCAATAATTGCGTGTACAGCCGACGCCGATTTAACATTTGAGAACAATAATAGGAGCGAAATCCAATGTTTCTTTATTGTTTTTGCAACTGAATAGGTTCGTAAATAAAAGTTTCGGTGGACATGTTCCTGACATCAATCGTTGTGTCCAATATTTTACTTCTGGTTTTCACATTTCACATACAAATATGCTCGTTTTGCCATTGTAGATCAAAATATGCGCAAGTTTTGAATTTTGCGACATTTTTACGGTGATGTTTTGCCAACAAATGGCTGCCAGTTCAGGGCTATACAAAATGAAGCACTTCATGAAAGAACAACGCGATTCAATTTTTCAACCACATTTTAAAAATATTTACCATTTGGCAGTTAAACTACATCATACTTCAGCGATGAGTCTCCTTTTCACCTTGACGGAAATTTGAACGTCAAAATTGTCGAATTTCAAGTTGTAAATTCCAAAGGGAATTATTTAAAAACAAATGCATTCACTACATGACGATATTTGCTGGTGATTGTGGGCTGAAGTATAGACCGTCAATGGGCACATTCAAGTATCTAATTATCTTAACTCGGCTAGATTGGTCTGGATAAGATGTAACCTGAACGCAAAAACTAGATTGGTCGGGAAAGTCACTTGTTCTACGTCAGGCATATAGGGAACTGTCAACTTAGTGATCAGTCTCCAATTTCTTGAGTAGATTCGGCTACCTATCCATAAACGTCAACTGAAACAGCTGCTCATATCTAGTCAGACAGCTGTCAGACTTATTAAACTAAATACTTGAACGTCCCCAATATCATGCAACTTAGTGCTGTCGGATTGTTTCTTTGTGATTTGTTGAAGACCGCAATAAGCTCATAGCTATAAACGACTCGAAGCACCAAATTGGGCGCTATGTTAAAAAATGTCAGCCATATTCAGCCACCTGTAAAACGGCAATGAAAAATTTCGAGAAAAGTGCCTACGTGTAACCAATAAATCCATGCGTTCTATTTACCCCACACTAAATATTCAATGAATGTGAATTGATAAAATATTAAAATTTCTTTATTAGCACGTGTGTTTTCGAAATTATACTTCTTTTGAGACAACTTTTTCAATGAATTTCAAGTATTTGGAAGCGCTGCTAAAGTGTTAAAACTTAAAACTCATGATGGTTGACGAAAGTTTATTAAATATAATTAATATGCTGTTGGAACATTTTCACCATAAATGCAAGTCCAAAGCCTTGTCCTATACATTCGGCCATATTTAGTTTTGAAAACTTAGAACAATTTAAATTTAAAATAATGTTTAAGAAAATGTTTTATAGAACATTACCTAATAGGAGCCGCTAAAGCAAATGCGCCGAACTTATACAAAATTTTAGTGTTGACTTTAAATTTACGGAAGTTCACAATTGCAAAATTTGTATGGAACACATAGCCACAACTACTCATATTTAACTGTAATAAAAATAACCAAATGCATATAATTTTCGGTTAAAATGGTAACGCCTTGCTTCTTCATTCTAGAATCTAGAACATACCCAGACAGTATAACAAGTGTGTAGTCTGTTAATATGCAATGAAATATTTGTTTTGTTTTATTTTCTTTTACCTTGAAACTTAATATAGTGTATATATAGTTGGCGCAACAGGCCTGTAGAGACCCAAGGCCTAGCTTCTCACAACCATTTGTTTTGTGTGAGTTTCATTTTTGGAACGAATGGAGGGGATCTACAATTTTATGCCGATTCCAAACGGCTAATTGAGAAGCTCTTAAGACAGTTATACTCTCGGATGTTTGTCAGACGTTCGCGAGAGGCGGCGCAGTGGAAAAAACCCTAAGTTGGAATTTGGGTTTTTGCGGGATTCGAACCTGAGACCCCTCGCTTAGTAGTCCAACACACTAACCACTAAGCCACTGCGCCTGCTTGATAGGAATTGCCGACTGATAATATAGTGTAGGTCACAATTAATATCGTATGGAAATTTGTATTGAAAATTTTGCCATTGTGTTCCCAGACTTTCTATACTATTTTCCCCTAAATTCGAAAAAAAAATATCCTTTTTTTCCCCAAATGAAATTTGCACTTGTTTTCATATGAAAAAATTAAAACACGTAACCGTTCCATAAAAAAGCTTATAATCAGCATAAATTACTGCATTTTTAACGTTTGTCCGAAGTCAATGCTAATAAATTCGTAATAATTAGATCAAATATCAGACGCCCAAAGAAGAAGTTTATGTCGACATGAGCCAAATTCGCATTTTTTTCCAAGTTTTTTCCTATTACTCTACAACCTTTAAGAACCGTACAAATTTAAGAAACCTGAACAGCTTAAGTTTATTTGGAATATGTAATACAATAGAATTAAAAACCATAAGATAAATTTGTTTTGCTCACGCTGAAAAAATTACCAAAATTAACATAACTTTTCATGTTCCATTGGGCAAAAAATCATTTTTCGATTCGGAGCACCTTTTGCAGATCTCGATATTTTTTCAGATCTATACATACTGCCCCAATACCAACATGCTTTGCACAGCTTTCTTTAAAGCCAAATGAGCAAAGTTTTGTGAAAACCAAAGTAACGAAATACATAAATAGCCATGGATATAATTTTGGAGGAATTATTCTCTTCATAGTCTTCCTCGTCATCTGAAGACTACGAATCACCAAAAATACTAAGTTTGTATCTACAACAGGGAAAACGTTTTTGAAGTCGATATCCTTTTGTGATGCAATTTGAACAGCTGATATTGCTGCCAAATAACGCACTAAAACATTTATAAAAGCAGATCAATTTCGTTGGGCGTTCCATGAGCAGTGTAAAATCTGAGATCTGAAAAAGATTTCTGGTGGTCCCAATGGAAAACGACATAACACTTAAAATAATTAGTATTTCTGACATAAAACATGTGAAATGAGAGTGGTAATTAGTGTCAGCCATTTTGTCTTAAAGCAAAACGAGATTTCGTAAGCCATCACTATAAAAATATCAACATTCTGAACTTTTCCATAATTTCTACAAAGTAAACAAAATGGCCGAGCAAAATACGAGTCACGTATATTTGCGTGTGAGGTAATGCTGACGCTTTCAGTCAGACGGCTTTTTAGTATTGGGCATTCCTTTAATCGTCCGTGTGAGGAATGTGTGATACATCTATACTTATAATAAAACTGTAGACAATTTTTTTATTACCTAATGGCGTGAAAACTACTGCACAGATTTCCATGAAACTTTTTTTGAAATGTTCCTTAAGATTCTGTGCAACATATAGGCTATTCCTTTCATTGCCATGCCTATTTTTTGGAGCGTTTTTGACCAAAATGTGTTTTTTTTTCTGACTTTACTGCCTTTTACTCGCCATTTCTCAGATAATTCTTAATCAATGCAAACAAAACAAAATACTTAGGAGAGCCAACACTTTTATTGTTATTTCAAGCCATCAATCAGCTTTCTATGTCCTTTAGAAGCTGAGCTACAACCTAAAATCTAACCTGAAAAAAATAAATTTATTTTCTCAAATCGAATATTATCAGCAGCCGCGGTTCTTGATCGTTGTTCTGCTTTGGGGTGGTTTGGTGGCGCACATCGCACAGGCATATTCATATGAAAAAAAAACTGCGTGGTGTTTTCTCCAAATTAAGTGAAACAAAAGAGAAGTATGGGACGAGAATATACATATGTATATTGAATCAACAGCAACAATGTGTTTCTGGGGAAATGCGCAGATGGCTGATGACGATTGACGTGTGGTGATCAGCGTTGCCATAAGTGCAGATTTGTCTGCATTTTGCAGATTTTCAACCTTGCTGCATGTTTTTAAAAACCAGAAATCTGCGCTTCAGATTTTGTCTGCATCCGCAATAATATATTTTGTTCTTTTTAACAAATTTTAACACTTGATTTCGCTGTATGCTGTCATTTTCGTATTCAGGTTTTTTGTTTTTTTGTTATTGTTACATTTATAAAAAAAAAATTGTGAAGGAAGATTTTTCTATAGAAATCTGCATTGCATTTTTTTTTTGTCATGATTGCAGATTTGTAAAAACATTTTTATGGCAACTTTGGTGGTGATGGGCGTATGGAGGAGGTGGTGCATATAGAAATTGAGTTCATGGTTTTTGTTTTAATGGTTGTTATAGTAAATATCTACGTTGATACCTACAGTAAAGAATTGAAGAATTCAAGAAGTAAAGACGATATATGTAGCAGTGGCGTGGCGTGAATGTTTTAAAATGGGAAGTCGAAGCAAAATTAATATAAATATAAGAAACCTTACACCTGAATACCTTGAAAGAAAATCATTCATTGTAAATTTGCAAATTGGGTTCACATTACTAAATTCACTTAAGTCATGCACTGCAATCTGCCAACTGAATTTGTAAACCAAAACACTTACACCTACCTCAACATACTACCTGCAATTATCCTCACAATCAGACAAGCAGAAGTAGAATAAATCGAATAACTCGAAGAAAAGCGTGTTATTTTGTTCATTTCATAACCAAACAAACACATACGACATACCCAAAACACAACCCAGTGGCCATGGCCAGTACCAGTAACAAGCTCTGGCTCTGGGAAGAAAAAAAGAGATACAAACAAATGTTCACTCAGTACTCAGCAGTCAAAATGAACTTTGTGAGAACCGCGAATAACTCGAAGAAAAGCGGGTTATTTTCTACAATGGGTGTTGAACAAAGAGGTGTCAGAGTCAGACAAAGTACTCAGGGAAGAAAAAAAGAGATAACAAGCAAATTTTCTCTCAAAATGAACTATAAAGTGAGAACTTTAATAACCCGACTTATTTTGGGTTACCTTCGCTTTGTCGCCACGAGACGATGACGACGTTGTATGAAAATGGATACACACACGATTTTTATATGAGTGCTTTTGTGTGGGTACCATTTGGTGAGTATTCACATTCATTTGGTAGTGTTTCATGTATATTCGGTTTTTGATAGATAGATAGTGTTGCCTGGTGGAGATTTCAAAAGGTAACTCGGTAGGAATCGAGTTATATGGACGCCACGCCACTGATATGTAGATAGGTGAACTATGTTGTTTGATTTACGTATTGTTGGTGTAGATACAAATTTCCGTTCAGGCTTTTGCTTTAGTGGTTGTTTTGATATTACCTACGTTGTACCTACAGTAAGGATTAAGGAAGTGAAACTTTAGTACCTACTTATGCTGTTGAATTCAATTTTCTTAAATTGGTGTTTTAGGTAAATAGATTTGTTTGATTTATTGTTTCACATTGACAATGTTCACCGCTTTGTTTTAGCTAGACTTTTTAAACAAATATGCCGTTGAGAAAACGGTCAAATCTCTCTCAAAGCTCAACAAGATCTAGAAAAATGAGACGAGTTAGATCACAGAAAACGGATGAAAAATATGCCGTTGAGAAAACGGTCAAATCTCTCTCAAAGCTCAACAAGATCTAGAAAAATGAGACGAGTTAGATCACAGAAAACGGGTGAAAAATATCAGACCGCATCGTTACACAGAAACACATATAATCCGTGGGTAAATAAAATCCGAAGTGGATTTTATTACACCAAAGAAATTAATTATGCCGAATTTGCTGGTATCGGTGGTATGACTCAGGCCTGTGATCATTGCCAAGCTCTTAATGGACAAGGGAGTCGAAAGGACTATGCTGCTCAGAAATTACAGTCTCACGCAGCGTACGAAGTTGCGGGAACAGCTAGTTATACAATAATTTTATTTTCCATAAGACATAATATCAGCGCAAAGTTGGCGATTTTCCACTCCCTAAATATGACACTAAATATGATTATAAGGATAGCGCATAGCCTTTTAATTTAATGACTGTGACACCAACTGATACATATATAATTCTGACAAAGTTTTTGCTATGAATTACACTAATGTCGAGTATGAAAGACCGGAGAGCCAACAGCCCTTACTTTATTCGTCCAAGCAACGTTGCCAAACAAATAATTTTCAATCTGACAAACTGTCAAAAAATCGACAGCAACGTAGAAGTGTGACAAACAAATGAACATGTTTTCTTTAACGTTCTGCTGTTTCTATTGAAATTAATTTTTTTTTTTTGGTTAAATGTCAATAAGAAGGTCTTGAAGGTCTTTCCAGCAAACCATGCATATTTTTCGCGGTTTGCACTTTTCCTAGTATTACCTTTGATCTTAGGAGCATCGGAACACTTTGAACAAGTGAAATGAGAGAAAACCTTTCGACATGAGTGTTGCAGTCTATTTTGAAATTTGTAAAACAAAGATCCATCTATTGACAGTTTGTGATACAAGTGGCAGTACTGATGTAATGTGAGGGCTGAGGGATGTTCAAACTGCATTACTACGCCATTATTTACATATAGCAGATAATGGCGATTAAATCTGAGGCGATACACTTTGTTTTTGATTTAAGAAACCATTTCAATTCCACCCCCAATCCGTTGACAGTATTAACTACGATTGCGTCAAATCGACCTTCCATCTCATGTATTTTTATTCAACTGCACTCACAACTCCACTCAAACCTCAATACTTTAACTTAATTATAAAGACAGCAACTTTTTACACCTCCTTCTTCCGCCATTCGTCCTTGATCATATCGGCGGCCTTCTCCCCAATCATAAGCGACGCAGCGTTTATATGCGCTGTTGGTGGAAACGGTATCACACTGGTGTCCACCACTCGAAGCTTCCTTACCCCATGCACCTTCAAGAGAGGACTTACAACCGCACTTGGGTCACTAGACGGTCCCATTTTGCAAGTACCCACCTGATGATGCAGGGTGTAGGACATCACTCGTATTGAACATCGCCAGTAGTCGTCCGTTCCGAACTCCAGATGTTCACAGCCTGGCACTTTTTTTGAGTACAACTGTGTACCGATCCTCTTCATGGCGGGAGTTTGCGAGATTCGTATGGACTCCTTAATACCGTGCAGTATAAACTCAATGTCTTCCTTGTCCGCAAAGTAGTTCGGATCAATTTTCGGCCAATGCAGCGGGTTTCGGTCGGACAACCAAACACGGCCTACCGACTTTGGATGGAATTGCATCACAAGCACGGAGTAGTGCTCTAGGTGCTCCAGAGGCTTATAAACGGTGTTGTAGATATCGTCGCGAAAATTGGCACCCTGCTTCAAACCTGTTCCGAGATCTGAAGCCAGGCTTCCAGACACCATGAGCAGTTCTGCGTCCGGAAAATCGGGAGCTTCTAGCGAGTTGGGCGTTTTAACAAAAACCAAAGATTCAACGCCACCAGCGCTAGAGATTTTCGTTTTAGGATTTCGAAGGAGAAACTGTGTTATGTCCACCGGGGTAATACGGTCCACGAAAAGCGTCGACCCAGTCGCGTTTGTAGTGAAGGTAGGTCCGAAGTGACACATATGATCGTAGAGCTTCCGGCCAACTGGTAGATCTTGTATTTGCGGCACTCCAATAGCGTGGAGATTGTCCGCGGGGCCAATACCGGATAGCATCAACAACTGAGGGGAGTTGAAGGCTCCCGCTGAGAGAATCACTTCTTTCCGAGCTCGTATGCGGTACACTTTTCGCCTGTGAAGGAAATCGACCCCATACGCGGTTTTGGTTTTGGGGTCTATGAGAACTTTGGTCACTCTCGCCAGGGTCAGGATGTGCAGGTTCCTTCTCCTAAATTGGATTGGTTCGATGTAGGCTTTGGCAGCACTGTGCCGCCAGCCAGTTCGCGTCGTCGCTTGGGTGTAGGACACCCCTATCTGGGACTCGCCATTGTAATCGGTGTACTTGTGACCGGCTTGTTGAGCTCCCTTCACAAAAGCATGTGCCATATCGGACCGAAATACAACATCTTCAACGCTGAGCGGTCCGGAGTGATTGTGATACGGCGAGTTTTCCAAACCTTTCAAATTGGCCATCTCCGAGCGGAGAAAGTACGGTAGAACTTCATCGTAGGACCAGCCCAGGTTTCCCGCCTCGGCCCAACGATCGAAATCTCGCCGATTGCCCCGATTGTAGATCATAAAGTTTATGGAACTGGTGCCTCCTAGAATTTTACCCCTTGGAAGAGCACACTCATTGTTGTTCATGCCCAAGCAAGAGCCCTTCTGCGGAGTGGATTTGTAGTTCCAGTTCGAGTGCGTACCTTGCAGGAAAGCCGACATCACGGGCATTTGATGGACAATATTTTCAGTTCCTCCGGCTTCCAGCAAAAATACGCTCCAGTTTGGATTCTCCGAGAGTCGATTGGCTAGAACACAACCTGCTGGGCCACCCCCAACTATGATGAAGTCGTATATCGCATTGTCTGCTGGCACTAGGAGAAACAAATCACAGACTTGAATGTTTAAATGTACTGTCACGTGTACTTACACACCACTGGCAGCTTTTGCTGCAGATAATTGTGCAGTCCAATTTGTTTAACAATATCCACTCGCTGAGCTGTCAAAAATCCGACACTAACCAGCAAGACAAGCCGGGTCATTGAATGGCAGCACTTATGGACGTGCATTGTGATCCACTATCCGTTTGACTCGGAATCTACTTACTGACTGAATGTTTCAGCGAGCTGACAGGAGTCATCGCAAAATAGGTTTGCCCTCTCTGATTATGTGATTGCTTGTTTCACTGCCAAGAACAAGATCGCAAACACAAAAGCGTTCACACTTCGGCTTAATGGCACACGAGAGGCAGGAATTCTTGTCTTGCCTAACGATCGTGATGACCTGCGTACGTGGTGGCAGAACGGACCAGTTTGCCTTCTCGATCATAAAACCATGATGACTTTACTGCGTAATTGTTTTTTTTTTTTTTTTCATTCCAAGTTCAGTCTACACGGTAAAAAAATGATACAGTGCAGAGTGATTTGCTGGTGAAGTATTGACTCTTGTTCATGTCTGACAGTTTGACAGTTCACAGTAAACCGCGTACACTGACCTAAACAATTTATTTATACCTGTGATGATTACATGGCTGCTTGTTACGGTTCTTTTAAGAGCTGCCCACATTTTGTTCAAATTGTCTTTGTCATAAATACAAGTGTAGCCGGTTACGTATTTTATTGGCAAATTAAACAAGATGGGTTCGTTACCTTTTTGTTTACAGTTTTTCTTTTTTCTTTCTTTCCGGGTATATTTTCAATTTATACGCTATAAAGAAATGACTTCTTCAAAGGAGAGTTGTTTTGAAACCACTTTTACAAAAGGTACCTTCAAATTGGAAAAGTAATAGTTTTTTTTTTTAAGAGGGAGTGGGACTCACTATTGAAGTTTGATCCAGTTCTTGAGCAATAAATAGTCTTTAATGGTACGCACTTTTATACTGCCTTTTCTAAGAGGTACCTACTAAACTTTTAGGTGAAATGAAACGCATACAAGTCAAGGTGTTGGTTATGTATGTATGAAGCGCGCTCTGGAAGTCTAATATTGGACTGGTTTTTTCAAAAAAGTAAACCTACACTCATGGTCAATTGGAAGACTACTGATCCCAATGGCAAACCAAAATAAGTACAAAACCATTTGACAGCTTTCTATTTGGTTGTAAGCACATGAAACACTTTAACTTAAAATCTTCAAGCAACCCACTTACATGTTGAAAAAATTGTTGTCAATGTGAAAAACAATCCACTATGGACAAAAAATACTCCTTAATACTAAAAGTAGTAGGTAAATAGTCTATCATTTGAGAAACCCGGCTTACACATTTACATTCAACCTGCTTGCTTATTCCCAGATCAGAAATTAAAAAAACACTAACTCAGATGATTAAAAAGTGTGCGCAAACTTTAATTCGCTTTGCTCATCAGTTTAGTACCTATGTACTTACCTACAGAAGCTTAAACCATAATATGCTAAGCCGTTATAAGTCTGAAATTTTTATTGAAGCAGAAGACATGCAAATGCCTGAAGTACAAAGCCCCACGGTGAAAGGTATTGATTGGCCCCGAACACAGCTTGAACAGTTTGTGCAAAGACATTAAATGTCACTCAGCCATGAGAACTGTCAATTCTATATTGTAAGAAAACATCGGCAACACGTTCTATTTTACTGTAATGTCTTCTATATGAACATTTTTGTAATATATATATCTACTCTTTCTCATGTTCTATATATATATTTTCGACACATTTTGGCATACGATCGGTTGCCGGTAGTGATAGAAGGGAGTTCGATTTAGTCTGTGATTAAGATATGTCTTATGTTAAATAAATGCTGTAAAATTATTAAATTTGTGTTTCCTCTTAAAATCTGACCGTCTTTACAATATTTTCCTCAAGTATACCCCAAAGTCCACAGTAATTTCAATGCACTCGGTCGTAGTCCTTCTTCAAGTCTCTAGCAATGAATTCTATTATTGCGAATCCACAGTTTGTCTTGTTGTGGAAATGAACGCAGCGGAATAATTTAAAATGCAACACAACGCAATGCAGCGTTTGAAGTTTGAGTTTGAGGGTGGACGCGTTGAGCACTACAATAGTGACATACCTATAAAAGGAATGACGGACTTAAGTTAAGATAGGCAAATCAGACAGCTTTTTCGGGCCGGAAAAGAATTTAAGCTTGTAGCGTTGGCTGTCAAATTCTAACTTAGAACTGAAGTTTTGAACTATGTGGTTGGTAGAAATATCTTCATATTTGAAGAAGCATCTTCGTAGTAGCCGTCATATTATAGCCGTAAATATTTATTGTTCGTTGCTTTCTTTTTCCGACACTTACTGGCACTTCACACATGGACAAACTACGGTAATTTGGCAAAGGTGTGATGTCCAATTCACACAAAATTGAAAATATTTTCCAAATAAAACCAAAACCACATCATAATCAAATTTATTTCTTATTATTTTACGATTTTCGATTAATTTTGAAAATAGTTCAAAATAATTATACAGCCTGCTAGTCCTCAGTTTTTAAACTTACTAGCTTTTGTTCTATGCATACGCTAAAGGGAATAGGGGATTTTTTTTTATCAGATCGTGAACTACTTTTTTTCATCTCTAGAAAAACTGAAACAAATGACAGATGCAGTTTGACATTTGTTCTGAAAAAAAAAACTTTTCTGTAACTTTATTTATTGTGTCGAAAAAAGCGAAAAAAAAAAAACACTTCAATGTTTATTGGACGTTGATGGAGACAAAATTATGTGGATGCAGAACCAAACCATGAAAAAGATTAAAATAAAATATTGACATGTTTTATTTTAGATAATGGAGAGGGTTAAGACGAAGATGAGGATGATATCGATGAAATCCTTTTTGATCTTGACGAGGATATTCTATTCCTTATTTTTTTCCGAAAGCTACACACAGGAATTAACAATTTCACGAACTGTCAACTTAAGCAGGCTACACTTTACTCTGTTGTATTTTTCGGTTACAATAGGGTCAGGGTATAGATAAAGTGAAATAGTGTAGCGAAATTTTAGTCAGTATATTTTGTTGTTAAGTGCGAAAAAAAGTAGCACTTTTGCAGTGATAGAAGAATACTGACAAGTCCCAGTCTGCCAGGCAAACAGTAGAGTGTATTCTATTTGGAAGAGCGATTTCAAACTTAAGCCCGAGATGTCAACAATTGCTGTAGTTAAAGTATATGCACCGAATCTGAATAAACTAAATGACTAATTGGAAAAGTCTCAGGTAGAAAAGTTGTTGCTAAGATATTTGAAGCGAAGTTGGGGGAGAAGCAGTGTGTTTCTTAGAATCGACCAGGTATTTAGTAGCAGAATGGTTCTTAAGAAAGCTTGGGAGGATGCTACGCCAGCCGTCTGCACTTGTGTTCTTTATATACTCCCGGACGACGTTAAAATAAGTCCCGTAAAAGTCCCTCTCGTTGACACATTAATTGATACTTTTTCTTTCATTCCTGGAATCTTCTCAGGTTTCCCTGACTTTCTTCGATCTCTGAGATTTATTCGTCTGCGTACTACTCGTATACCTACTATCCCATTCGCTTATAGATTTTTCTGTGTCTCCAAGAAATAAGACGCCAGGCCCCAAAATTAAAAATTTATTTAGAGTCCAAATTCCAAATAATGAAATTATACTAAATTTTAAAATATGAACTAGGCCTAATGAAATAAAACAAGACAAAAAAAAAAAAAAAAAAAATTTTAAAATAAGGCTTATATTTTAAATCAACGGTTTTAAACGATCTATTTATTCAGTTACTCTAGTACTCCCTTACATTAATGTCAACTGGAAGCCTCACGTTGAAAATCGCTCGATTTGTTCAGCCATTCTGTTAGTCGCTTACAATAATTTAAAATGGAAGCCTCACGTTAAAAACCATCAGCACTGAAGAAATCCTGTTTTTCAGCTATTCTGTTAATTAAAATTGGGCCCAACGAACATTGTTGTCTTAATTCATTGGTTTCTTATTTCATTATAAAATTAGGCCCCCAATTGACAAAAATGAAAAAGTGTAATTGGACCCCAAATTTAGACAATTTTTGCTCATTTTTGGGGTCTTATTTCCTGCGGCTTTATTTCACAGAGCCGCTCTTGGTATTATTCGAACGGTTTCGAATATTTTTTTTGGTATATATATTTGCCTATCAATCATAAGGCAAAGCTTTTGAGACACATTTTTTTGTTATTTGGTTGCAATATTTTTTATGGCGGGGAGACCATTATTATTATTTTGAAGCCTAACTGTATTTACCAAAGCCCTTCTCATTATTGTTTTTGTTTCTCTCTCAGTCGCTTTGATGCTTTTGATGTAAAATGTAACAACTAAAATCAAATTTAGATGAAACCATCATCCATCCAGCTGACCAAATTATTTCAACAATATGGACACCTTCCTCCAAGCACCAATCTGAAATATCAACATATCCTCTGTCACCAAAATGAATACAGACCGCACACAGGATCAAATGAAATCCCCACCGAATTGATTATAATGATGAAATTACATCAGATGCCAGTTCTCTTCTCATACTCTGAAACAAATTATCAACCAATGTTCACTGTTAATATTTAATCTAAAAGTTTTGAATTTATAGCAAGCGCACGCACACAGTGTATAGTATTTATATACGTGATAGCCTTTGACCAAAACTTTTGCTGACTTTTAGGGATTTCAGTTGAAAGGAAAAAACACCTGCACCTTACGTACGGTGTAAGTATAGACAACACGCATGACACATGAATGCCCATTAAAATGGTCAGAAACAAAAGTAATGGCATGCGAATTACAATTTCACTGCGTAAAAGGCGAAAGTTTGCGGAGAGGCAACGAAGTGATGTCCCCCAAAATAGAATCGGATAGTCGACAGACTTCTTGAGATGATGTACAAAAACGAAGGGCAAAAATGCCATAGAGGCACCACCCTAACGAAGCAGAAACGTAAGGAAAGGAGTAAGGAGATACATTATTTTATATGCGAGCAGCCCACTATTAGTCTGAGCAAGTGAGAACGAAGAGGGATGCTGGACAAATAATGGGATGAGATCTGAGAGATAGTAAAAAAAGGAATATTGCCAACCTTTACTACAGCTGTCACAATAGATTGTGTTTTGTGTATGATTATTTTAGGAAAATATGCGAACGTCATAGGTCATCGACACGATACATGACAGTTGAGTATAGGTAGCCATGGTATGAGCTGTCATACGTCATGTACGTATATGAGTGGATGGGCGCACATAGCTACTTATATCTTTGTGTATCATTTCAATATGCTATAACCAGTATTGTGCGTGTCTTAAATGCCACGTGAGACTCATGCTATCTTATACCTAAGTCTAACAGGACATTTCTGTGGGTCATTACGTATAGCTGTATGTCGCATTAAGATGCCACATAACGTGGCGGGCATGTGACATGTGCGCTATGTTCATTGACGCAACTAAGGGGACCAATAAACCACAAGTCACGCTGTAGATTGTTATAAACAAAGTAACATGTTTGAATTGGGGTGGCTGTGGTAGGGAAGCAGATTGATGAGTCTATAGGTAGAGCGATGCAAAGTAAGACAAAGAGAAGACAAACACAACGTTAGCGAACGACAGCGCAATATTACGGCTTACCAAATTGCTCAAGTTAACCGTACTTTATGTTTGCAAAGAAAATGGGAAAGCATTTCAAAACAAACAACTTGTGTAGTGGGAGTGCAAATTTCCATGTACGAGTAGGTATGTATAGTGTTGGCTTCATGTAGCGTTAGTTAGAACAGCTGCTGAGATACTAGGCGCTGATTTTATTAAAATGGCTCCTACTGGTACGCTTACACTGAACGTCTCTGCTCATTGAGGTGTAGGTACATCCGTAGCTGCCTTTTACTTTTTTTTTTTGCTTGTTTTAAATGACCGGTCTTAAGTTTTGTCAGGTTAGGGATGACTACTCTCTGGCAGGAGAATTACTCTGGACACTTATGGATCTGGATTAACTAAGTCCAAAGAACATTCGGGCGAGTGCTGTCCGAACTTTTAATGTGGTTTTGCTTGTGACTTCTACAAAATGCCTCTTAAACAATTTCAGCCTGTGTAGCCTGAAAAGCCTTTAGTTTAAGTCTGGAAGGGGCTCGGGAAAGCCTCCGATATAGCCTCTTGAGGCAAAAAATCGGGGTAACGTGATTAATGCCTTCCTGCGCTATTTCTTGTAGCCTTGGGAGACAGATGAAATTATTCCTGTCACTGTTGTAGGATGAAGTTATCTCTCTTGGAGAATAGTTGTGGCATGCTGATGGAACTGCTGGCGCTGGCTCCTCAGTTTTTTTGTTCTTAATTACCCATTTAAGTATATTTTTAGTTTTTAAAGCTGCTTTCCGAAAAGCAGCTTAAGCGCTGTTGTTGTGGATGTTCTATGAGAATCGTATATTCTCTCGGTTCAGAATCAAATTTGTCGTAATTTCTAATTGTACGAGTACAAAAAATGCGTTTAAGAGGGTTAAGGTCATATTGTACTCAATCTGAATGTAATTTTGTTAGGCTCGTGAGGAGTCGGACAGTTTGAACTTGAAGATACTTAGTTCATTACTAGTATTGTAACTATTTCTAAGTAACAAGCAAATTTAGCTTAAGAAGTATTTGTATTTACTTTCATACCATTAATATTTATACCCTCATAGAGGCTTGCACCCTTAAACAAGTTATTGGGCTAAACACGAAATCTGTAGAAATATGACTTTTTTATATTTATATTGTATTCTATCAGGGCCTGGACCCCCAAATCCCCCCAAAAAAAAAACAAATTCCAACTTAGGGTTTTTTCCACTGCGCCACCTCCCGCGAACGTCTGATAAACATCCAAGAGCATAACTGTCTCGAAAGAGCTTCTCAATCAGCCGTTTGGACTCGGCATAAAGTTGTAGATCCCTTCTATTCTTTCCAAAAATGAAAAACTCACACAACACGAAGGGTTGTGAGAAGCTATTTTATTGTATTTTTATTGCAATTCTATCGCCATGTAAAACTACACATCCCTATGGTAAGCTGTTAAGAAGTCATATCCCTTAGGAAAAAAGTATAATGCTTTTAAATTTTACATATCTTAACCATTTATATTTATCAACCAACCTGCAATATTTGAAATTCATTCAACCAAAGGGAACTGTGTTTTTAAAAATCATGAAAAATCAATAAAAAAACAAAATGAACATGAGGCTTCGTTTCATATCAGTATTTCAGCTTTATTTAACAAGTTAACAAGTAATTAAACAACATAACACAAGTTAACATATTAATATGTAACGCAAAGATGAAAAGAGTATATTCGGTAGTCGATGCCGGCTAATTGCAAAGGGATGTGTTGGTAAGGTGTGGTCATATGAAATGCATTTCTTAATTTTTGTAGGTTCTGTTTCTGAAATTTTATTTTATTCATTGAGTTGCATTTTGGCTTACCATTTATGCTTGTATAATATCGGATAAAAACAGCTAAAATACTACGAATAGAAATTCGGGCGAAAAGAGCAAAAATCGGAGCGTGGTATTAACCTTCGGAAATCGTAACACTTACGATAAATACGATCACATAGCAACGCTGTAAGCACCTTAACGAGATGCTTGAAAATAGATTTTGTTTATCCACATAAATTATTGCAATTTGCAGTCTTCTGGTTTCACTGTTTGTAGCGAAAGGAATTTTGAACATGTGATGTCAATTTGACGATAAATGCCCCATTTCCAGCAAAAAGGACATTTATATTTCCTCGGTTTGTCTCTTTTGGTGTGTCCTTTGCTATGGCCATACAAGGACGTTGTTGGTGTAGCAGTACCTTGGTCTTATTCTGACCTTGTTTTTCTCGAACCTAAGCGGCAATACTATTTGGAGAACCAGTGCATTGTTGACATTTTTAACAACTTCTGTCAAACATTTAGAATAAAATATATTCACAAATAGGTATGGTAGCAATTTTCGATATGAAAACATGAATAACCATTATCCGATGCCACGTTCACATATTTTCCACATTCCCTGTTGATTCACAAAAATTCTAATCCCAAATGGAATTCCTACTTAGTCGAACTGATAATTTGTGAAAATCGTCCCCCATTCGAAGTGATTCCAATTGGCCAGCTTGCATTAGCATTCTCGGGTCAAATCCAAACGATTTATAGCCACTAAAACTGTTGAACATCGCACAACAGAACGTATATATGTGCAACATGTGGGAGGTTTGGAATTTCGTGCCATGAATTATTATGATGTTCGGATGAAATTTTTTATGGCGGTTAGCAATCAGATTTATATTACACGAAACTCAAAGTAAATACCTTCGCATAAAAGTTATTGCCAAAGCCATTACGTGCGTTCACTTTACTTGGGCGGGGGTTGGGCGGGGGTTGGGCTGCCTGGACAATGCCAAATCAAATGCTGGACGTGAGTCCTCTTGTTTACCCTCGCATCCAAGAAAGGAGGTTGGCAATTTCATGCGTGACTGACAGTCATTTCGGTTAGGATTTGAATTGTGGGCTCAAGGGGGAATATCTACTGGGTCCCAGACCATTTTCTGGAAAAGGGAAAATATTCAGATTTTGGGATTTCACTTTCAATTCCGAAAGCATATGTACTTTGAATGAAACCTTTTTATCACCGTGGAGTAGGTGCATTATCCCAACAAAAAAAACAAAACCATTTTTACTGCCAACTCAGAGGATATCACTCAACCTTAAGAGATGAGAAAATAACCTGCATAGAGTTTGGCTTTTGTTTGGGTTTCCTAAAAGTGAACGTCATAGTGTTGAGAGGTGTGAATTCTCCGCAAGGTGATAAATATAAATGCGCCGAACGTGGCGAATTGCTAACATCAAAAGAATATTAAATAAAGAGCACATCTCATTTTGTGGCTCACCTGAGTATGAGCGAAGGGCGAAGGTTAACAACTTTTACATTGGGGCCGTTAAGAAGTGAGTTGCCAACGCAAAAATTGAGAGTTTGTTATCTTGAAGACTGAAGTCATTAGCTCTTTCAAACCTAGCAGTTTGAAAGGCAAACAAAATGTTTCATTCATCTTTAAACCGACAGCGAAACAACTGCGAACTTATTGGAAAAACCGAACTGACTCGAAAAATTCGATGTCAACTTTAAAAGAATCCATTAACAATATCTCAATAAATTTATCACACAAAGAATCAGAAACAGCCAAACTGAAACGTCAACATTTTGCAAGCAATTATTTTTCTGGACAATACATGTGAAGAAATAGACCTGGAAATCTACAGAAGAACTAAAGAAAGTTATTTGAAACTTGTGAAAGTGGTTTGCCCTGTAATCCAGAAACAAAACACTTCAAACTTTTATCCACGGATTCTCAGTTTCATTTTTCTTCGAATAGCCGGGAAGGTAATATTTGTTCAAAATAGGATGTTTTTGAATCTCATCTTCGCTCATCTTCGACGAACTAGAATCTGAAATTAATAGGCAACCCGACATGCAAATCAACAGACGACTGGTTACAAACTGGTTTTTGCGAATCGCCAACGAGTTTTGATCCAGTAGCGTCGTGTGCATGTCCCATTTGATTACACAGGGTACGACTCAAAGCAAACTAGTTGCCAATTCGCATTGCTGATCAGTTTATTTTTTTCCAGTTGCTCCTTGTGCATTGGGCCAAAAACGACCTAGGGGCTGATGGGGCTTGGGCTAAAACTACACAAATCTGCGCCAGTTGTATATTCAACTCGGTGCGCAATTTATTTCCCTCAACTGCTTCATTACAAGCCATTAAACACCTCTTCACAATTTTACAAACCATCAGCTTTGTACAGATTTTTCTTGCTGCTCAAACACCTCTGACAGACGTCTCTCTTGCTTCTGTAATAGAGACACGAATCTGAATTTCTCATTTTCATTACGAGCTTTTACTTCCATTTTTTTGCTTGCGCCAAGCACTACACCATGAAGCCGCATAACTTTATACTTACGGTTATCGCTTCGGATAACATTACACAGCTCAAGTCTTAATGGACGACAACGGACACATTACAGAGCCCATCTCTCGTTGGCATTCACAAGTTCGACAATATTATGTAGGCAATCATTTCCCAATTCACTTAGCCGAAGGACGAAACGAGCACTCTCAAACATCTCTGTATTTTAATAACACGAAGCCACTGACCGTTTTCGGTGATAAAATATCTTATTTAAGAAACTGCCCCATTTCTTATATACGACACCAAGGCACTGTTCGTCTAACTAGTTGATTCCGCGAAAAAACCGATTTGCGACGAACGAATGAATACTCGTCCTGTCTACGAGGTGACCATGTTTTGATGATGTTGGCCTTAGCATCCAGCTTTATTTCTTGTTTATTTTTTTCCACAATATATCTTCTCCCCGAACGCGTTGTATGCGCAACTAATTATAATGCAATCATGAAATTTAGTCATCAAACATAAAAGCTCTCTTATCCAATTAGGCACCTGTCTATGTCAAAGGAAGAAGTCTGAACTAATTTGTCTACACACAATTCCCATAATCACGTTAAATTATGAATCCGCACATCTTCTTGCGAAGGAACACCGGCCGATTCAATTGATAGTGGGCGGGTATTATCACGTTTCCCAGTCGTGCGATGAAACGTCGGGTAAGGCTGCTTAATTGTTTCTAGTTATTTGAGATAAAACAATGATTCCCCGAAGAGAGCGATGTCGATGAAAGGAAGTATTAGCGAGGATTTAACTGGAGAAAATTAAATTCAATTGTGATGAAGGGTCACATTCACTGAACAATCTTCAATGGAATCCTATCCTTAATGGAAGTTTTATTTTTCTTCTACGATCTGAGTCTACTCGTTTAAGGACCAGGGAAGGAATGGAAGAATATCCTTGTTTGTTTTTTCTTTGCTCGAAGTTTCCATTATTTCTATGTGCCAAAGTTTTTAAGCTTTAGTGTAGTTTTGTTAGTTTAACACCAGAAATGCGAATTTGAAGAAAGCAAAGTGCGACTATAATAACGAAAGCCTTGATGGGGTATGTAATTCCCTGAAGGGTTGAATTGTTAAATTAAGTTAAAAGTTTTCGAGTTCAACCCGATTTCAGTCTGCAGATTGTTCCAGGAGTGTTGATGGTGATTATCCCAACGGTGTCGGACGAATGTGCTTATAGTTTGGCGATGAGTTTTGAGAGTGTACACGCCTGGCCGAACATTGTTTCCCGTATTTGCACATTAATGAGCAAAATTCAAAGTTCCTATCTCGTTTGGATAGCGTTCTTGACGCAAATGCTCTACCAAGACTCAGCAGAAGCAAAGGGTTGTGTTATGAATGTTGGCAAAGTGAGGGCGGTTTTAATACAGTGTTTGCCATTTTCTTGCGGTTAAATAGGCGACTGCGAGGGAAAGATGTGAAGAGGGTAGTGTCTTTGGGTGTATTTAGCAAATATAGAATTCGGGCTTTAAATAAACCCTTTGGCAACATTTTTGTTGGGACATTTTGGCATAGGTACTCTGAGGAGATTGCGATACTTAATTCTATGGAGTGTATTTCCAGAGGACTAAGACTGAAAACAATTTCAGCCCTGAACTATCAACTATCTCGAGGCAGTGTTAAAGCTGTTTCAAATTCGCCATTTTGTATTCCTATCGGTGTTAAGTCAATTTAGATTCCGTTTGACATGCAAAAACATACAAAAAATTTAAAATAAATGCTGCCAATAGTGGGGAATGTGATAGAGTTCGGGAATACCACATTTTAACAATTCTGAATGCTATTGGTTAGTTGGTATATTATTTTAAAAGGCGGATAATATAATTTGTTCGGTTAATAAAACTGCCCAAAGGAGAATATAAAACTTCTAGAAACACATTACGACAAACATGGTTGCGTATTTTCCGGTTTTAAATATCACTAACTTCGAATGTATGAGAATATTTTTCTTAAATAAATAACTAAAGAAAATTGCTAAAAATGTTTTAATTTTCCTTCAAATAATATACATTGTTGATTTTTCATTAATATTTTAAGCAAAAGTATACTTATTTTAAAAAATACAATATTATCCACGAATAATTTCAAATTTATCGGATAAAATTCTATGAACGCTGCCAGCAACTTTGCCCACAGCGGAAGTGGTTCATATTTTTTGCGAGTGTGACGGAATTTTTGAAGTTACCTGACATTTGTCAATAAGTTTAGCAGGAGTTTCTGTTTCCCGATCTGTTAGGGCATGCTTTTTTTTTTTGACTGGAATAGATTAGTGACGCTGGCTTAAGGTGTCTGTGATTGAAAGTGAGGGTTCGTGGTAGACCGATATCTTTACATAGATATATATGTAAGAATTCATAGGATTAGTTTTTGGACTTGAATTAGTAGTTCCAGACTTAATATCCCGATAGACGAGTGTGGGGGTGCAAATGAAGTGTCAGTTTCTGATTGTGTAAGCTCCAATTAGAAGGAATTATTTTAAGTTGCATATTCAATATGGTTGACAAAAAGAAGCACTGGGTAATATTTGCTAAGAAAAACTAATAATGGGATCTTATTTTGAATACTGATATTATTTTTAGTAAGTATTTTGATCAAATTCGTTAAAGCGATTTTTCTAAGATTGTACAGACAAAACAGTAATAAATGCAACAATATTTAGATTGAAAATTACTGTTACTAACTATTAAGCTGATAACTAGGCTATAGATATTGTTCGGAATACATAAGCATTACGTGGTTTTTTGGTTTTTAAGGTTTTATCGAAATCGAAAATATATTTTTCGAGACATGTGCTGTTTCTAAAATTAGCGTTTTCGTTGATTCGAATTCAAAATAAAGGACGCAAGAATTTGAAAAACATCAATTTTACTCTAACTATGCATTTTGGTCAAAATCGTTGGTACGGTTTGGGGTAAGCTAAGGAAAATTAAATTTTTAAAAATTTTTTTTTCAAAAATCCATTGTACGATAATACAGAAAAAAAAATAGAGTTTCCTATTGTGACCATATTACCTCCGAAAATTAATTCTTCTTACAATCGTATAAGACGTTTTCGAGAATGTCAAAATTTTCAAAAGTCCCTACGGTTATTCGATTTTTAAGCCAAAAACTGGGTGTGCAGTCATTGTAACCTCATCTACTTAAGCTCAAAAATCAATTTTGGTTGAAATCGTTAGAGCCGTTTTGGATAAAAACAAACTGGTAAGAAAATGTTGCATAGAGGAGGTAACATTAATATTGAGGTTACATTTGAAAAAAAAAAAATAAAATTAACCGCCCAGAACTGTCCACAAACTCCAAATCCGACGTTAAAGTTTGAACCAAATCCGACAGGCATTTAGTCTGCGGGTCTCGGGACACACGGAAAGACTGACAGACTGACAGAATTTCTGGACCCACTTTTCTGAGTTCCTCTATCATGTTAGAATTGATTAAAATCTCGAGTTCGAAATGTTGTACGAATACAATATCTTTCTCTTACTGTGTAATCGGAAAAGTTAAAAATATGGCTTGTAGGCAAGAAACGGAAAATCGGCCGAAGTTGGGGGTCTTTGTCTCAGGTTAAAGCGTCTGGCCAATGAGAATTTTCTATTTATTAAATTAAAACCAGGAGTCGCTCAAAATTCGACCATTGTTCACATGCAGATCACACTTGAAATCATCAACTCGATCTTGCTACGTTGTCTTGCTTTACGAAGCAACAAACCCTAAAATGCAACACATTTCGTTTGCATCTACTGAAACTTCCTCCGTTGTTGCGCTATCATCAGGGATGCAATATAAACCTTTTAGACATTGACACGTTTTTAATAGAGTTTTAGACGAGGTACGCGCATTTTTTAAAGCCTTTTTTTGGATGAGGTATTACGACGAGAATTTGTATGCGTTTTCTGGTCCTCAACGCATTTTGAGGGAGGGTTCTTTGATGCGTTTTTAACACGATTTAACAACGAATTTATCGACAAGATTTTTCGAAGCGAATTTCGATGCGTTCTTGAATTTATTTTTAAACGCATTTTTCAACGCTTTTTTTATGCGTGTTTCGATGCGCTTTTGGACAAATTTCTCGAAAAAGTATTCCGACGCCTTCTTTATGCATTTTGGACGCGTTTCAACACATTTTTGGACTCGTTTTTGGGCACGTTTTCTGATTCTCATCGGATTTTTTTGGAAGGGTTTTGCTCGGCGCATTTTAAGACGAGTTTCTCGAAGCAAACTCGGCAGGTCTTAGTTCGTTTCCAGACGTGATGCCCTTATTAATTTTGGGGGTAATGAACAAGGATGCATCCGCTTGAGCTTGACCACAGGCTGAACCGGCAAATTTAAACGAGCCAATCTCGTTGGTCATCAAATATATGATATCACAAATAAACGGCACAGGTAGTAATGCTACCTGTGTATGTGATGTAACGTAAATACCACTGATCATCATAATTGTAAAAATTCTCACCTGTGCTGTGATACACCAGTCAGATTGTTGCGTTATAAATATCTGAGAACGTTCTACTCGTATGTCATGTGTCCTGTTAACCAAGTGAGAAAAGTACCCCGATCCGCTGTTACGCCAATCGTATATTACAACGTGTCCCACAGGAGTTTAGTTTACTTCGAAAATTGTTCTCAAGCATCATTCTTGGAATTCTGCGCACCCCACTCAGTTGATTTCCTCATTGCACGTGTCAGCTTGTTCAAATATTGTATGTATCTTCACATTGAATTCCCGATGGACCGTGGACCCACACAGAAACCAAAGCGCCAAAGGAGATTATACATACTTGTCGCCTCCAAGTGCCATGCTAATATAAAGGGGGGTTTACTTTTTCTTTTCCAAAAGTAATTTATATAGGAAAGCCACGTAACAAGCAGGCATATCTATCACTTTTCCGAAAGACCAATCGAATGCCATCCATGCAAGACGCCTTGGCCTTGTGTTCTTTATCTTCGTCCATTCGGCTCTGAATTCGACATTCGAATCCGATTAAATGAGCCGTACTAATCATTACCATTTCTTAATTAGTTCACAGGCAATACAAAGTATCATTAACGTGGTTACGACTTCAAACACAAGCAATCCTTATCCGACCAGTTATGGGTATTTGCCGCACGTGTGTGTGCAATCTGTAGATAGATAGATATTTGGATAATTCACCGGATTATGAGCATATTGCAATTACTGTCGTCGAATTGTATCGGTCTACACAGACTGAAGAAATATTGTTAACGTCGTTTTGCATTAAACAGGCTTCCCTACTGACTCCTGTCAGCTGTGGTTTAATCCGTTATATTATAGATGCGACTGATCCGATTAGCTATTCTCCTCGGTGTTAAAAGTGCTTCTTCTTGTCGTTGGTCTCATCCGTGTTTGTTCATCTTAAATATATTTAATGAGGACTTACCTGTGCGCTTATTAATACCCCACATAGCTTATGCCAAAAGAGAGAAAGAGAGGGAGAGGTGGAAAAAACAAGCACGGGAAACTTTCCGTCAGTTGTGGCAAACATTCAAATGACAGGTATTAATGAAAACGAAGCACAATGAATGAACTCAATGCAGCATCGCTCGAAGGGGGATTCATGCGGACAGCATGCATACACAAGGAAGGACCGTATCAGGTGGATAGATCGCACACAAACTGGTTTCAAAAAGAACCACGTTGAAAGGATGTTATATGCAGCACATAACACAAGCTAGCACTTGTTGCAATTCAATCGGCACTGGCATCGAGTTACGCTGCCATTGCCGCAAAAATTGAAATAAACGACTGCTGGCAAGGACAACCGCATGTGCCGAGGGGTGCAACGTACATGTCGGAAGAATCAAGAGTGAATAACACAGTCTATTATAGTCCCATCTCCCATCATCCCGATAACGAAGAATTCTCTTCTCTTCGCCTTTTCCAGTTGCCGCTTTGATATTTTCCTTTAATTTGAGTTCATTTTCCGGCAAATAAAACAAACGAACGCGCCAGAGTAGCATTTGATTCCAGTTGATGGCGACGGATGCCAGATGCGAGGATCGGGGTACTATTTTCGTAGCTAGGGTAGGGGGGGACGGGCTGACGACTGCGGAATGCTGTAATTAAATTTTACTCTGAGTTATGCTACGCCAAGGCTGACAGGGTAATATCGAATTTATATGTCAATCCACCCCACCCCCGCCAACCTGCTGTGTCAGAGTAATTTTTGTCTCTCGAAGGACATACTGAAAGATAGAGATCGAGCTCTTTTAGTTTCCAAAGTTATTTGTGCTTTGTGGTCTCGATATTTTCTCAGAGATGGGTAATCTGATTTATCACAAACTGGGAAAATCAATATTTGAGAAAAGTGAGTGTGGGGTTGTATTATATACTATATATATGTATATACATATATAGAGAGAGAGACAAGAACCACTGCGCGTTGAAGTCAACGGGTGGCACGATGCACACAAAGGGATAGGAACTGGAAATTTAGACTATGCTTGTTGCCGGTGTAGGGAATAGTTTTGTAGCGTGGGATTATAATTAAAGCGGCCAATTTGAAGCTAATTAACTGAAGATATAAAGTTGCTGCCGAAATGAATATCATTCGTTTGAGGCAGGCAGGTGCGCGTTGCCGAGGGCTCTCGTGACGGTTAATTAGGTAAAATAAAGGAAAACCGTTTAAAAAGTTATCGTACGTAGGCATGTTGTCAAGTTGTTAATTGGGTGGCAGAAAAACAGTCACTAGGACTACATTCGATTTGTGTGTTGTTGCTTTGCTTTGGTCTACACGGTTAAAAATCTTGGCGTAAAATTTAATACTTGTTGATTTGTATACATGACAACGCCGAGAAAATATTGAAATTTAAAATTTGCAAGTGTTAATATTACAAAAGAACTTATAAAAGATTTATTCAATTTAAAAAAAATTTCTGTTATAACAAAATGTGTCTGAAATATTAAATTTTACTATAGATGGAGATTGTTTTCCATGCAAAAGTATTTATTTATGTATATTGAAAATTTTTGTTTTTATTTTTAATTGAAGCAGTTCCTTATGTTCAAAGGTGCCCCTCTGGTGGGACAGTTTGAACTAGGCAGGGGCACTTTTGAACGGCAGTTTTTATAGTAATATGTTTACCTGAAATAAGACTTTCCACTTTAATTAAACTAAAAATTAGTCTTATTTCTTAAATAAGAGATAAAACACTAAACATTAATAAATTATAATTCACAAATCGCTTTAATAATGTAAGAATACATAACATAAACAAAAAAAAAAAACTTTTAATAGATGAAAAAACTATAATTCACAGAAAACTTTATTTATATAGGTTCGTACACTCCATATAACGAAAGAAACAAGTTTTTACATAAACAATGAGTAGCCTCAATAACCTAACTGAAATTTAGAGAAGACAAAAGTAGAGGTCATCACAGCAGCAGTCTTCGATGTTCCTCGAGGATTAATTGGTGGTGGCAGCTTAGATTTTATTTCTATGACAGTAACAGACCACTTCTCTTTTATGTCAGGATAGAAAAACCTATAGGAACCTGGTTTCTTCTTTAAGAAGCTGACGTTGCACATGTTGCCATATTTCTCATTTATTCGGCCGATAAAACCTAACATCTTATTATTTTTTTTTTATTGGAACATTCCACCAACATATAATCGACTGCATTTAAATGGTTGTAACTTAAATCTACACATGCTTCGTCTTCGTGTTCTGCATCAATTCGTTCATCATGATGAATTATCAGCAACGTTTAAACCTAGATCAGTGTCATGAACATGTTCAATTATTAGCTTTAATAATTTGTTTGTACTTATATATTAAAAAACATACCCTAATATGGTTCTAAATTAATCTTCGCATTCGAAAAATATTTTGCAGAAATGAATAAACTCACCAAAGATTTGTATACTCTTACAAAGAAAAAAAGTTGGAAATGCAGCATAAAAACATCCACCACGACTCTAGTTTCAAGCGACTATTGAAAAGATGACCGAAAGCCGTTTACGTTTAAAGAAAACAATATTACCAAGATAAACATTTGGTTTAAAGTTCTCAAAATTTGTTTTTTAATAAGATTTTATTCTGTTCGAAGGTTCCCACGTTCGAAGGTGCCCCCTCTCCCCTACATTTGCATTCGAATTAAATAAACTACATATCAACATAATAATATTTTCCCTTCAAATTCAATACTTCTTTTGCTGTTCATAAGCCTATGAAATATTAAAATATAATACAATCTTATTATATTTTATTACTTCTTTAGGTTTGATTCAAACATCTATGATTAAGTTTACATATACATTGAACTTAGCTTTATGTGGTATACCTTTTTTGTAAGCCGGGTTTTATTTAAAAGATTTAATTTTAGAAATTATTTCTATAAATATAATAAATTATTTCATTTTTTTGTTTTACTGTATTAAAATTGTTTATTATTCTATAACTAGAGATTTAAATTGTAGTTCCCTAAATGTTTTAACTGATGAACGCTTAGTTATATTAAAAAGAATATTAGTTTTAATAATTATAGGAATTATTGGGGGAAGAATATTAAGTTGATTAATTTTTTTAAGCTCCTTTTGTTTTACTTTTTTATTTAAAATTTATGACGTTATTTGTAATATTTCAACTTCAAAATTATTTTATTTTAATACTTATTTTTATTGGTTTTAAATATTACAATACACATAGAAAATTGTCAAGCGTGGACAAATTCCGGTGGTCACTTGTCCCATTTGAATACTTATGCAATTTCAAAAACTAATCCCATGAATTCTTACATATCTTTTAGTTTAGTTTATTTATTTATTTAGCAGTTTGCTATTTAAACCATATTTACAAAATTTACAATATTTATAGAAATATAGTATATATAATATATCACCAGTTACAAAAAAAGTGAAGTTTCTTTCCTTTTTCTCTCTTTTCCTTTTTAAGTAAAGTTCTGTTTTATATACGAAATTAACATATTTTTAAAAGTTCTAAACTGATTTTCATTTTTTAAAGAATTAGGACGACTGTTGAATAATTTAAAGCCTTTATATATTAACACGTTTTGGTATCTATTTGTAGAAAAAAAACGAAGTCGGAAATCATTTCCATTTCTAAGACTATATGGCTGAATGTCAGATACATACACGATATGTCTATTTAAATAGTTAGGTAGCAAATTATTTTTAATTTTAAATATAAATAAAAGTACATTCATTATAGTTCTCTGATTTATAGTTAACCATTTAAGAGTTTCAACCATAGACTGAATAGGCGTTAACATATTGCACATTAGATTACATCTCATTCCTCTGTTTTGTAATCTCTGAAGCCTTGTTTGAAAATGGATGCCACCGAGAAAAATAATTGTTGAACAGTACTCAAAGTGTGGTTTTACCATAACATTATAGACCTTTAGTGCACTTCCTATGTAAAGAAAAACCGAAAACCGAAAGACCTTGGTGTGATTTTTGACCCGAAACTTGCATTATCGTTTCACATTGTTATGCTGTCAGCAAAGCCAACTCGATATTTGGATTCCTTAAGCGAACATGTGCTGAATTTTCGAACTCATATGCTCTAAAGTCTGTCTATATATCTCTAATGCGACCTTTTCTTGAATATTACTTTATAGTCTGGTGTCCAAATTATGGTTACAAAAGTCCTTTACAAGATTTGTTATAAGGCAAATGAAATGGAACCTTGATAGTATGACCTCTCATGCAACAAGATGTGCTTTAATAGGATAAGGTACCGCAGAAAAAAGGCGAAATGTTAATTTTATGCTGATTATTCATGATGTTTTCTCTTATTGTATAGTACCTATGTTTTTTTTTTTTAGATATGTCCCGATGTACTTCAATGTTTTATGTTTTATGCACCAGAACGAATTCTTCGAACAAGAAACAAGTTTTTATCGAGCCCTAAACATTCCAAACATTACAATTATGGATCAGTAACCAATGATAAAGTGTTTAAACAAATTTAACTCTCTTTGTGCTGAAATAGATTTATGTGATGATAGATGGAAATTTAAACTATCTTTATTGAAAGTAAATGTGTCCTAAATTATAACAATACTGAATATTTTATATAATTTATCTTGAACTGTTAAAATATTTAATCCTAGTCTAGTTAGATGAATAAAAAATAATACTTTAATTTAATTTAAAGACACCGGTCTACCACGAACAATACTTTCAATCATGGCCACCTTAAGCCAGTTTTGCTTTAAAATAGTAAAGTAAGCTTACAACTTTCTAACCAAGGAAAATAAGATTAAATTACCTTTAGTGTAAGAATCGCAGTTTAATATTATGAATACCTTTTTAACTAGAATATGTTGGTGCCAGAAAATCTTGCTAAAAGGCTGTGTATCACCTTCGTCATCAGTACATTCAGTGTGTTGACCATCTTGGTGAAATGTAAATACATATTTTGTTGAAATTTTAGCAAAAATTTCACGTTTGAACATTTTTTTTGCAGCTTCGAAATTCCCACGATTTACGATTCCCACAGCCGATGACAGTTTATCTCGTGCTCTAAATATTTCCACCAATGAAAGTGCTTTTTCTCTCGCTGTGACAGCTGTCAAGTGTCAACGTGTGCAACTGACAGAAAAGTAGAAAGTAAACCTACTTTATCGTTTATCCGTCGAAGCTCCGGCACGTGCGCTCAGCTTATGGGTCAGCTTCCATTAGGTACTGTGTATTCTAATATTCTAATACGTTGCTGCAACGGATGCGACGGATTCTACGGGTCGGGCCCTTGAACAAAAAGTCATTGGGATGAGAGACATTCTGTCAGAAAGTGGAATAGCGAAATCGGCAGTACATACACAATTCTATCTTGAAGCAGAAGCTTACGCAAATTCCAAATGAAGTGCAATGGTGTGTTAACGAACCTTCATCGCCGTGCGAGAACTATCTAAGGTTACATCTAGTCCAGACGAATCTAGTCGATTTATGATAGCTTGATTTTTGAACGAGTCCAGTTTTCACCAACGAATGTGCTCATTCAACAACCATGACAGGTACCCTCATTTATTTTTTTTATTTTTTTAATATTTCCACATATGAAACTGATTAAACGGACAGAAAAACAGAGGGCAAACTCACGCATCCGGAATGTGCGCTGCTTATGGGCTACCTCCTGCAAGCAGTCGTGTATTCCATCCATCTGTCAGTTGTGCAGACGAGGCGATTTTTGTGCCGTTAAGATATTCAAAGGATAGCGAAGTTCAGTGCTAACTTTCTGATACGTGAAAAACAGAAATCTATTTTCGAAACGAATACGTCAGCATGCAGAGTGGGACTGTCAGTATTGACATGCAGAAAAAACTCTTAACCCATAAGCCAAACGGCATGCGAAAGTCTAATTTTCTTGACACCTTGTATCTTTTTGTGACAGAGTGTCACAAATTTACACCTTGTAAGCTTATCATGATGTGAACACCAACGCATATCAAATGCGACATTTGACGGACATCCGAAACATTCGTGACCACACAAACATTTGCTGTCATTTTTGAGCAAAGCAGTGGAACAAGTGGAACTTGTTCTGTTTACTATGTGAGTTTAGATTAAAAAGCTTTCATTAGAGTAGGTATAAAACTAATGTGAAATATTACGTCTCCGGTGATGTTGGACATTTTTTATTCCACACATTTTACTTTTAATGGAATTTTTGCAAATGTTGATATTATGTTGAGGGTTGCCACCGCCTTTTGACGTTTTCTTCAATAACCTCGGCTTTGTAGAAGTAGATTTATACAAATGTTATTTATTTGAATAAAAGGATGTCAGCGATAAGGTTTGACGGGTATGTAAGTAGGACCACAGACAGCTCCATTTAATCCAGATCCAGATCGCATGACCTTCAAAATTAAGGCCAGAGTTCAAGCTAATCGAAGACTCTGCCAAAACGATATATCAAACGCTGCCATACGCCCATACATACACTAAAAAGTTTACGTCTCGCTCTTAAAAAGGACATGACCCGTTTCCTAATATGGATCAATTTTCAATAAAAAAATAAACGGCTTCAGCAAAGTATAAAAAAAAAATTCTCCCCGCCTGCAATCGCACACAGTTTATGTTAAACAAATTTTCTGATGATGAAAAATTTATCTCTGCGTTATTTTATTTTTGATGAATCACAAAGTACGCGCGCCTAACCTACCATCTAGCTTTATAGGTGTTCCGTTCAAATCGTTGCTACTCTAAGACACATCGATTCTAAAAATAGTCTCATGAATTTCCAAGATAAGACCCTTTCTTGGGTTGCTCCTAATACAGTTACGATCCATGTGCCAGCGGGAAGTTTTTTATTGAAATCGTTCGCCAAAGTGCTAAGGGTCTATCCACTCGCGTCTTACACCCTGTTCGGGTATAGTCAAACTGTTTATGGTTGAAACAGTATTTTCTCTGGAAAATTGCCCGTCAATGTAAGTGCCAAAATTGTACCTAATAATTGGCACATCGTCATAATGTGTACCTACACCGGTATACAGGTACATATTTTATGTACTTACCCACCCCAACCGCACATTATTCCATCAATAAGTTATGAGACGGTTTTTGCCTTTTCCAGTAATCCATATCCAAGTCTATCTATAGTCTTCACCGATATCCGCCAGGTGCCCTGCTCCGGACGGATGTGTGCACTCTCTAAAGTTGAGTTGAGTACGTAATTATATTTCTTCGTAAAACAATGTCTTGGTTTTTGAAATAGGTCCGGAGTGTTATATTAAGGATTGAATCAAATCCATTTCACTTTGATAAGGGTTTCCGTCGCCTCAACTATGTATATGCGAGAGGTCTGCCCGGAAAGATTAGCCGAGTTCGGTACAGATTGAGTGGATTACACGCCGTATTCGTGTCTGCCACTGATACCGGGGGCGCGGTAGAACAAGTGGATCATCAAAACAAGAAACTCTCTTACAAATCACGAAATGGATTTGTATTCATGGATTAAGTTCGATGGAAATCGGGGTTTGTTACACTTTGAAAGAACTCGTTCCGCCCTACCGAAAAGATTATAAAAGGTTAGACATTCCTATTAAATAAATAAAGACTGGATTACAAGGGCACACATATACCTTTATAGGAAAGGTTGAATATTTTGCAGCAAGGTATAAGGTTTTGATGATCAATTGTCTGCAAAAAAAAAATAAAAACCCTGCAATCAACCTATTCAAGCTTACCGGTGTGTCGGCCATTGGTCAAATGGCGACGTGCTCTGGACAGGTTGCCTACAAATGTATCAAATATTGATGTCTGCCTGGATCAGAGAGTGACAAATAAGTGACCATCAACCTAACCTCTTGAAATTTTCAAAATAGTTTATCTAGAGAAGCAGCACATTCCCTACTGTCAAACAGCAACTCCATAGCTTTTGCCAATTTTTCCAAAAAAGTTAAACTAATCAAAGGGAGCCCCACAGCTCACAATTTGTAATCCTCCTCGATGGACCCTCCTCGTGAAATTGCGATGACCAGCACTCCCACTCCTCTTAAGGAATACAGGAATTCGTATTGAAGTAATTAGGTCATAAGGAGGGTTATCCTGGTAGTGAAGGGCGAGTGGGCATGCTTGCACAAGCACGACTGTAGCTTAACGGAGGCGTAAGATCTTCCAAGAAAACGCCACGAAAATGACTTCCAATCGTTGGGTTGTTGAAACAAACACACCTTTGCAATATCAGCAAAATAGCTGGCCCAACAGAAGTCAGATTGGCTAATATTATTTTTAAATGCGCTGAAATTATTTTATTTGTTAATAAATGCGACCAAAATTTGTAACCAAAATAGTTTACAAAGAAGTTTCACGACTAGTGTCTCACAACTGAGTGAGAAAAAAAAAACCCTAAGTTGGATTTTTTCCACTGCGCCGCCTCTTATAATGGTTATCAAAATTTAAGAAAAAATGCTATATGGAATCCGATCCCTGGTAAAAATGTAAAATCGACGGAGTTCACAGTTAAAATAAATTAAAAACGTTAATATTATTTTAAGATTTTAGAGCTTCTTTCTCAGTTCTAAGATGCTGCGTTTCCTCAAGAAATGTAATCAATCCACACAACATAATATCCGGGCCATACCCATTGTTCCCAGGCTTTGAAGACTGTTTTTCCTTCTTTTATTAGCGAAAATAGTAGTTTTCCCCTAACCTGAAAAAAGGAGCCAAAATTGGCGCCTTAGCCCTCAATCTGGGATTACTGGTCACATCCCATTTTCTTATGTTACGCTTAGTACGCTGCTCGAGCTAAACTCAATTTTATCTGATCGCCAACTTTTCTCTCCAAACATCAGCTAAAGTCCCAGATAAATTTTGACATTGAGAGCGCTGTGGATAAATGTCCCAAAAAACAGCTTGTCTTTGAAAATAACTTCCTTCGACAATTCAATTCAATGGAGCAAACATTTAAATTTTAATACTAAACAAGTATGGATACGATACAAATGAAATTGAAGAAGACTTGACTTGACTTGACTTGAAGTTGCAGCTGCAATGAAACAAATAAAATCCCATGGTATCTATCAGCAAGGCTCCATATCGATGGAAGTTGCTCCACCAGCATCGGGAACATATTTTTCTAATCGACGCTAAGACTCGTTTTTTTTTTTTCGTTGTACTTTTTTTCGGTAATCTTTTGAAGACAACAAACATCAGAGAAGAGCGATCTATCAAAATATAGATTGAGAAAATGAACCGACCCAATAAATGGGCGCTCTTAATTTTGACAGATACATAAAGGACAATCTGAAACAAAAGTTGGATTATTAAGCTCGAGCTTCGTATCACTCAGCTAAATAGGTTCGCATAAGTTAAGCTCAGGTTAAAATGTATTTACAGAATAAAGCCAATTAGTTTCTTCTTTTTATAGTTTCTAATTCGATTTATTAGAAATTATCCACTAAATTTTAGCTGTTGTCCAACTCTTCTCTCCAAAGATTAGCCAAAATCCTAGCTAAATTTTTAAATAGAGTACGCTGTGGACAAGAGTTACCTGTCACAGACATTCTTAGAAAAAACTGCCCTCAAAAATGCAATTCTCTCTAATTTCAACCATATCAGATCCTAGTTGGTACTCCTCATCATTTAAAGAACTTAACCTTGCTTATAACACAAGGATCTGACAAAATTTAGCTTGAGAAATACGGCCGACCCATTAAATGGGGGCGGTACATTTTGACAGAAAATTGAAGTACAATCTTAAGCAAAAGTCTGATGCTATAGCTAGAGCTGCGTTTAAAAAGATTCGCTTAAGTTTAGCTTAGCTAAATTTTAAAGACATTTTCTTATGGGTCGTTTTTCCACAGGCCCCCAAGTTTTTTTTTTCGTTGCATGAAATGGTTTTTTTTTAGTTTTTCTTATTTTTTCTGTAGTTTCCTCAAAAAAATCCAAAGTAAACACAACATAAACTTTTTCCTTCGTCTTTTCTTTGTCAAAAAGTATCAGCGATTTAATATACCGGTGTATAGAGTGAATACTTTATACACCGTCAAGGGTTGACCAAGCACCTCTCCGTCTTCAGTCGTTCAACGATCCGTATGTCCATTTAACATACTTGGAGAGTTTTTGTTCTGTGCTGTCTAATCTCCTTAGCCTGGTCATCATAATAATGACAAATGACATGATGAATTCATTATTGTCCGCATTTTGTACAGATCGTGTAATCATTTGTGTCCTTCTGGTGAATCTGTTCAGTACGTTTCCGTATTTAAATGTCCTTAAATTACATCTCAGGTTACGTCAAAAATGTGATTTCTTGTTTCTCATTTCTTGTCGCACCGACGGTATTTCAAAGGTTTTTTTTGTGAAATATAGACCCAACTGTCACAATTGACTAAAATTAACAACTCTCAGAGCTTGTGATCAACATGTATAACAGTAGAATTCAAAAACGAAAGAATACCTTAAGCACTTGGCGCTAAACTTTTTTGTGAATATTATTACAGTTATTCGAGTGATTGACGTTTACTTGATTTTATTTTCGTTTCGTTTTCATGTAATGTTGACCAGTTATTACCGCCATTACCGAAGTCGTTGAGGATTAATATGCGTTTTCTACAAGCATGTTAAAACAGTCCCTGGTCTCTAATATTTAAGCACATTCACACTTTTATCTTGTTACATGTAAAACTAAATGTGCTGCCGTATTACTTCATCACCAGGTTTAACTTTGATCACTGTGTAGGCAAAGCGAAAAGTGCACTTTTCTGTAGCCAATTATGTTCGTTCAAAGACTTAGAATATACCGATAACCAATCCTACGTCAAAAGAAAAATCAACAAAAACACCCTTTCACACAATTTCTAGCTGCCTTGACCTACGCCGTAATCCACCTACAATTAAGCTTCTTTGAGCTTAAAGAACTGTTTGTGTTTGTAAGCCTAGATTAAGTTGCAGACGCTGACTTGCTTTGCAAAAACAATCCTTCAGTGCGGCATTATTGCCTTCAGATTTCTATTCCAATTTCATCCTACGATGCTTTTTAGTTATAACGAACAGGGATAAAGTGCACATGGTTTTATATCCATCAGCCCTTCGTGTTGGTACAAGTGCATTTTAACAGAAAGGAAACGATCCGAACTATCCGCTTCTAATGCGCTTATCCTATCCAAGTTTCTGTAATGTCATCGAGAAAGTCTAAAATCGCTGACAATGCACTAGGAAGCACGTTCCAAAAATATGTTCATCCCTGGTAGTCATTGATATTGCACTTTTGTTTTACACTTTCATCGAAATATGCATGCACTTCTCCTATATGAGCTCCTGTGCTATTCCAGTCATCCTGGTAATTGGAAATTCCAAATAAATTCCTTATAACGGCGGCATGCTGGCTTAACACTGAGTGCTTTCTCTGGCTTCTCAGTTTCTGTGAAATCGGAGAATAGAAAGAAATTCCTTTTCAATTTGCATACTCCATTGGTTACGTTTTTGTTTTTCGATTTTTTTTTTTTGCGCTTCTTCGACGTAAAGCGTATGCTTTACTCAATCGCTTGCGTAAAATACTCGATTTCATTTAAATTGACGGGGTTAAGGAAGCTGTTAGCCTTGAGATAAATCTATCTGGTAGATACAAAACACACCCGCAAGTCGTTCCTAATTGTAGGGCACACTCTGTAAGCCACCGTCTCAATTTAAAAGTAGGAATGACTTCTTCGAACTCACATCGGTGTGGTTGGAAATGAATTCCTTCGACTTGTTTGTTTTGATACGATAAATGAAATTGGTTACATGTTTGAAGATGGTTCTTAAAGAAGGTCCGAGTTCATAATCAATTTGCAATGCAACCGAAACTCGGAGCTTTGTGGTGTATCCGGGGGACATTGTTTCTGTGGTTAAAATTAAATGCGAAAATATGCACAAATTGATTTTCGAAAGGGTTATAAATATCAGTATCAGAGCTTTTACCGAACGCTCTGCCCTAAACTTTTGGCGAACTCGTTACTCGTTATACCAGTTCGAGGCTCTATTAATGTGAAAATTACTTCGAATATCTATACTTTTATTAGGTCGCTTAGATCGTTGTCTTAAGGCAAGTCGAGAATGGTTCCCTACTCATAAAATATTTACAAAAAAAAATTCCTTTATTGTCTTCTCTCAAAACAAAATGGATGCATTATACAAGGCGCAAAAGTTGTCACCCGATGTTCTTTTGGAATGAAAAACTTATTGGTTCTGGTTTTGGATTATGCCCCTTTCCAATAAGTCGAGAAAATGATATCGGCTTAGTGGCCGCCACCAGATTTGATGTCTATTTGGGATCCATTTATGGCATGTTTCACTCTTGTCAGTACTTCCGGCGATAGTTCCCCGCATTCTTGACGGATATTCCCTTTGAGAGCTTCAAGAATCTGAAGCTTGTTGACATCGATTAGTGACTACAAAAAAAATCCACAAAAAGAAGTCTGGAACGGTTTAAAAAGGGTGATTTTTCGGGCCAGTGGAAATCGACTTGGCAGTCAACTTGTAAGAGAACATCTTCAAGTCCCTCACCAATAATTCTCGGTAGAGACCACCGATTGATGGCCAATTGAGTAGCACATCGTTTAGTCGATACTCTGGGGTCATCTGCGACATCGTCAGCCCCAGTTGCGATATTCTCAGCAGAACGGCTGCTCCGGCGCCGGATTATCAAAGCCAGTTCTACATTTTGTACACCAACATAAGAGGAATGCATTTCCTCTCATTCCCTAGTTGATTTTCAATATTCTTTTAAAGTGCTACGAAATTTCAGTGGACAAAGTGGTCATTTTCGGAACATCCGCAATAACTACCTTTATGCCGTATCTTACGTGACTGCCTTAATTTCTTTTCATACATATTTGTTTATGGTATCTATGTCTGATTGTACAATATATGCCTTTTACATTATCCAATAACATTCTAAGGGGCATATGAAAGTCGAAACTCACGAAAAAGAAAATACGTGAGGGTCTGTCGTGGCTATTATTAAATTTATGTGGATCTTTAAGCACCTCCGGTGACAGCCCCAAAAGAATTCCCAAATACATTTAGCCACTAATATTATTATTTGCCTGCCGTTACCTGGTTTTATTATGCTAATTGGTATCCTGCTTCGTCCTTTCAAAAATTTAAATCTACTTGTAACATAGAAAACCAGTACACACAGTACGAGTAAGCTGCTTATGGATGCACACACCGACAGGGATGCCACCATCCACACATCTTTTCCGTCAAAAGAATGTTCGATATTCTTATGTCATTTCTGATTCCCATTCATATTGATTGAAAAGATATAGCTCAGAGCTGAGAGGGGTTCTCGTTCTCATTGACAAAGTATGTGCAGTGCAAACGAGAAAAAACCAACGCAATTAAATTAAGGTACTAGATACATAAATTCGAATGTAACCATAGGACCAGGGCTTTTTTCCTTCTTCTGTGAGGACCAGGCATAATAAATGCAAAGAAGTATCGAGTCAACATGATACAGGATTTAGGGAAATAAGATCGCAACTTTATGAAGGGAATTCGCAGCGGATTCGCAGTCCCTTTGAAAGGAGATATCCATTTGTAATTCTCTTTCATGCTAGAGCCCTGCCGCCCCCCATCCAACTGCCATTGTGTGCGGGGTCTCTCGTTGATGACAGGGGACAAATCTAAAGGAAATGCTTTTACCGGATTTTTCAGTAAAAAAAAGGAATATTAAGTGTTCCAAATGTGATAATACACATTCATTATACGCACCTTCTATGAGAGCATATCTGCCGTGAAAGGAACAAAGGGTTTTGTAATAAAAATGGTTACATGAAATTCGCAGCCGCGCATGGATGTGATAAGGTGAAAGAAAAATGCGGGAAAATAAATTCGGAGTGAAAAAAGTGATTTATGTTTTTTTTTTTTTCTCGGAAGAGTAGAAAACGCAAATCTTATTCAAGAACGGCTTTTAACGCTAGCTGTGCATATTTTTGCTGTTGCAAGGGAGACTGTAGTTTAGCTTTAGTGTTATGTCATTTGTCGTAGGAAACAAAAACCCTGAAAGCTCGGATATAAAAAGGAGACATTGTTAAGGAGGAAATCTGGGGTTTTCTTTAAATTCTATTTTATTTGTATTTCGTTTAAAATGTGTGTGTTATTTAAAAATGCTGTTAAACAATCGATTGATCCTCCAAAACTATATTTGCCAATAAAAATGAATTGGACTATTTTCGTTTACAAATCTTACAAAAAAAACTAATTGCAGTTTCTTTAGGAAATTGTTATAGTTTTTTGTAATAGTTTGTTGAATATTTTTCCGGATTGAAGCACCAACATCATCTGTAAATTTTATAAAAAACAATTTCATCCAAGTTTCGTATGGACTGCGTGATTTTTTGCGTGGTGTTTATTTAGCGCACACTTTTGCATTCGGAAAATAAAACCGAATTGTTCGCTTTTCAAATTCGAGATTTATTTTTTTAAGTCGTACAAAAACGTGCTAAACAAATATTGACAAAATAACTGGAAAAACGTAGCCAAATCTGGGGGTTTTTCAGATTTATCTGGGGGGATATTATTACGTAATTATCAAAGATGATCGACACTAACTGGAGCAGAAACGGTGCATTTGCCTACAAGCTGCTTGTTCGGCACAGGATTTATTAATCAAAGGAGCGCCTTTGCTGCCAAACGCATACTTAGAAAATGTGCCGGGATGTGATGTCCATCGGGAGGCCATTTTTCGGTGGGCTGTTGGTGTCCATTAGTTACAGGTTGTTAACATAAAAGTTAATTTTAAGAGTTCTTAAATTTTATGAATTTGTTGGTGTCAAATGGAAGTCCTGATATAACTTAGTCACAATTCCAAATACCTTTTTATAACAATCGTTTAACTTTTGTTAAAAGAGATTTTGTAGCATCAAGCTTTCCTTATTGTTTATTTTAAAGAAAATACGATTTGTTTTCATTGATTTTAATGCTTTTAATTGGGAAGTAATATTGAAAATAAAATGAAAATAAACTTTAGGGAAACTTGTTTCTATGTTGTGAAGAAAAATATGTTTTAATTTATAATTTATCATCTGAAATTGGTGTGCAAAATGCATACTTGCATAAAATGCAGGCGACATTTTTTTTACATTTTTACTATTGCTCCCAAATACATTTATGTATGTGGTTTTCTGCTTATTGTTTTTTGTTTGGTTGAGATCATAAACAAAAATCCTATCGCTATTTATTTATGTTATGCAATGTTCGGAACAGTAAAAATTCTTTTGATCACTTTTTTTCTATTTATATTATAAACGCATAGACTGCACTTGTTCTGAATAATTAATAAGAAAGATTTATAAAAAAAATCAGTGCAGATTTTCAAAATGTATTATGCCAAAAAGAATATACAAAACGGCTACAGATATCCTTAGCATGCGATGGAAGCCAATGTTCTCTGCAGCTAAGGTCGTTGAGACTAGTGCTAACATGTAATTTTAATTACCTGCTAATAAATTATTAAAATAATAATTAGCATACGAATGATAACAAAAAACAAAACAATTTGGAGTCTTCGTTGGATTGGACACGCGAAATCGGACATGAAATCAATATATATATATATAGTTGGCGCAACAGGTCTGTAGGGACCCAAGGCCTAGCTTCTCACAACCATTCGTTTTTGTGTGAGTTTCATTTTGGGAACGAATGGAAGGGATCTACAATTTTATGCCGATTCCAAACGGCTAATTGAGAAGCTTTAAAGACAGTTATACTCTCGGATGTTTGTCAGACGTTCGCGAGAGGTGGCGCAGTGGCAAAAACCCTAAGTTGGAATTTGGGTTTTTGCGGGACTCGAACCTGGGAGTAGTCCAACTCACTAACCACTAAGCCACTGCGCCTGCAAATCAAATCAATGAATCCAATCAAATACCACATTTTGTTAGGAGTTTAATCACATACAACATGTTTTTTTTTATATAGAAAATTTGACACACATTAATTGTGGAAGCACACGTATTCATGGCAGTCCATCTCGTGTTCGCCTCTGCTGTGGCCACTTTTGCGCCACTTCCAGTTTTAGTGTACAGAGTGGATATGCTCCTTTCGGGCGCTTTAAAAATGATGAATTTGTTGAACAAAAAATACAAACATGTGTATTTTTTAAGGGTTTCCTTTGAAAAATGATTTGGAACGTCTTTTGCTATTAGCTTAGTTTTTTACTTTTGGTGACGCTAATAGTCCGGGGAAGACCGTACGGACTCAACCAGTAGCATCATTCTCTTCATTTTGGTACACGGATGTTTGGCATGATTCTTACCAAAGCCTTTGGGACATGGTGAGCTGGCTTGATTGTCAGCGTGGTGATATTTAAAGCATGTTATTTATTGCCAGCGTGTTTAACCTTTATGCAGTCTTTATTGACTCTCCGCTGCTGATGGTCAATAATTTGTTTTTTTCCTTAAGAAATTGGTGGCCCATGTATGTCAGCCAGCAGCCCTACAGTTTCTTGTATAGTTGTGCTTCAACTTTGAAATGAGTATGGTTACCACTTTTTGTAGTATTGAGGGTTTGATTCATGATATTGATCGAGGAGCGTCCCCTTCGAAGTTTTGACTCAACAAGTCCTGAACAAATCCACTGCGAGTCCACCACCTCAACTTTAAACACTATAACAAACATTTACTGAAAAATCAAAACACCACAAATGGCCTCATCTACAAAAAGGTACATTAATTGTTTTTGATATGTAATCGCATATTTAACGGTAAAAGCACCTACGAATACATACATACAGATGGTCCCTTCTAAAAAAAAATACTTGCTTCATCCCTACTTGTGCTACGCGCCGTAGCATATCAACCAATTTAAATATTGAATGTGAGAACCACTCAATTACCCACAAACCGATGTTCCCTTTGATAGTTCTGCGAGCTATAAAAATAGTGTACTCATTCAAAGTGCGATGCAATTCCATGAAGGACCTACATAGCCACACTCTAAAAGTATACCTTTTTTTTTGTAATAAATTTATCGACTCTACTAAAAATAAACGTAATTGAAAAGCATAAATAAAATACAGAAAATATCCCTTTTTGCACACTGGCATCGATTGGAGAATTATATTGTTTCTATTTTTCTTTTTTGCCTCCGGGCGTTACTTGATTAAACATCAGAAAAAAGGAATCGAAAATAATTCCCATAAACAAATTCAGTTAGTTAAGCAATATTTTGGTTACTATAACAAAAAGTACACCCGACTTTACAACGAAACATGTAACCACACACAGCAGGTCATTTTAAAACTTTTACATCATGTCGTCGGTCAAACGCAGTCTTTGTTATGTTCCACCCATGTTTAGTATGTCACCACCAATGGGTAAACATCTATGTTCTGGTCATTGTCCATGATCCTGGGCGAAGCGTAGGCAAACATTTACACATCCTTATCCCAGGCGGTTTGCGGAAAAATGAATTGAAAAGGTTTGTCTTTTTATTACAGATATCAAACTGACGAGCCTTGGTTATAATACTATATTCCCGTTAACTGTGGAGTAAATTAATTTTAGTTGCCAAAGGTATGTACCTATCTATCAAGGCATACACATAAATTATAATAAAATATTTGTTTCCCTCAATAATTGACTGCTCAGGGATAACCATTATAATTAAAGCGGTCAACGTTGGATGGGCTGGCGCGGCTTAACCTGAGTTTTGTATTTTTTTTCTGTAGTCCATAAGGTAATCTCTTTTATTTAAGGGAATTAATTACGAAAGTGACAATGTGTAGCCTGGAGTTAAGGGTTATAAATTTTCGTAGATAAGTGGTAATCAGTCAATTTGATTGACAACTTTTGACGCTTAGCACGTCGGTGTTTGTGGAGTGCAAATTATCTACCTAACTATATGATGAAAATTGGTATATTTTGTGAAAAAAAAACCTTGACGGTAATAATAAATCTGAGCACTCATAAAGATATAAGTGTACTAGCTGTCACGTGCTCATTTCGCTTCGTCAGTCTGCCGGTTAATAAATTCAAGATCCAATGAGTGAGGTTGTACAAATCCACTTCCAATTTAACCTACCTACATTTAGTTAAAACTTCTTAGAATTGTATAACATATAACATATTTTTATATTTATTTTTATTCATTGAACGAATACGATTTCTGTCTAGACATCTTTTCTAGTAATTGAAACTTTAAACAAAAGATATTCTGTGCAAATCAACCAAGTAATCTTAAACCTGGAAGTATTTGGCATAAGCCTGCGACTTCATGAGACCCCACAAGAAAAAGGATGGTTCTGCTAGAACCACATGTCGCCTTCTTGCATATCGTTAAATTTGCGCCAAAAGAAATCGGTTGGCATCGTTTTCGATCTGTAGCGCTCGCCGTTCATGGTGATGTTCTCACCAAACTTCATTTTCATGAAGCACACAGCTAAATTTTCCAAAATTCATGGCCAAAACTATAAAAAAATTTCCGAACTGTTTTTTTTTTTCTATGCAAAGTTGTTTACAAATAACATCGGCTTTGACTGTAACATCATGTAGAATTCAGATTGTAACCGTTTAAACAGTGGACGCTTCTAAAGTGCAAACTTTGAATTAACGAGTGCAGTAGCAAGTTAAGTTTGTGATAAGAAGCAGTTTTTCATTTTTTTTCTTTTAATGTTTTTTTGGGAGCTTCGTAAAATAATTTAACTTGAATTAAAAAAATTTAATACACATTTTTGCAATATTTAAAGAATGCAGCAAATTTTCAAGCTATTTATGCTTCTGCGAAGGAAAAATCTAAATTGTTTTTTTCTTTTATAATGTAAAAGTTAAATTGACTGAAATTGCTTCGTAATGAAGAAAGTCTTAAACATTGCGACTTTTTAAAATATTTTCTCTCAAAAGTGTTAAGGAAGCTGAAGAAAAATGTTTTCTAATAAGAGCTTATTTTAGTTGACACAGAATAGTGATCAAGTTTCATTTTTCTTTCAAGAAATCAAATTTCAAATTATCTCAGAAGCGGTTCGCGTCGTGACATTAAAGAAAAAAATATTCTTTTTCCAGTAAATATTGAAATTACAGAGCAAACTAAGACAGTTTCCAAAAAATGTACTTGTGAACATAAAAAAAATGGCTGGCCTCAAGAAATTACAACAACTTGTTAAAAAGGACGATCAAAGAAGATTCAAAGTAAAGTGCTGCGCAGATGCAGCTTCGAGAACAAGGAACACTTTAGTCCTCAAATGTTATAAAATCATAATTTTCCATGTTATCCTGAAAACTTTGTCCTATCCGAATCAGTCGCAGACATGCGTCACGAAACAAATCCAGCGTTTTCAAGAAAATTTTCCAGGCAGCAAACTATGGAAGATGATGTTCACAACCTTTTGGATTCTTCTGACCCATTTATACGTGGATTGAGAGCAGCGTTGTTCCGAAGAAATTGTGGAGTTGAGCCGTTTTCCGAGCCATAACATTGAAGTTTGAGCCACATTAGTTAAATGAAAAGGAGGAGGTAGTTTTTTCTTAAAAAAATAAGTGCAAACTTTCACTTGGTGAATATTTTAACCAGGTATTGTTTTTACGGAGGCTTTCAGTCGAGCAAATTCTCATTTCCTGATTAGGTTTTTATATTTCAATTTTTTTTTTAAGAAAATGATGTGTAAGTTTTTTAAGCCATTTCTTCTTGGATTGGAGCTTTGGACCAAAGCTGAAATTCTTCAGCCAAATTGCTTCAGTATAACGCTATTTGAGAGAAGTAAACCTGAAAACAAAAAATGGGTTCCCCTCTGAATGACTTTCAGTTTCACAAGGTACAGAATGATTCATTTACTTATATAACTTATTTAATTATTTATATATGTCATTTTAATATCTGCACTTTTTTTTTTGCTTCAATATATTTATTAGATGTATGATTATCGAATTGTTAAATGTCAAATTCGAGAATGTCTTTTCGTTATAATATCTTTCAGTTTCTTTTTGAGACAAATTTCAAAACCACATTTTTATAATATTTCTTAGTTTTTAACGAACAGCTGTGTAAATTTACTTGAGAATTGGTCTTTTTATTAAAACTTTCTGCTTTTAATATTCACTCGCAATAATAAATAGAAAAAACACAAAAATCAATTTTGGCCATGTTTTTAGAAAAATTTGCTCCGGCCCAAATTCCGCACCAAACAGTGATTTTTCGGTTGACTCAAATTTGGCCAACAAACCTTGGACAGTGCGTGGACTGACAAACACTCGTTTTGCCAGTAATATCTTATCATTTGGACGTGCTGCTCAATCGTGATTGATTTGTCATCAGCGACTGAATAATTAAACCCATCTATTCGACAAACGCCACAAAAAATATGGCTGCCATAGGGTTCCACCACCGATCCTTCCCAACTGCAAGACCCACTTCCACTTGGTATCTACTACATCGACGATGTAAGTACCTACTTACACATCGCACTATATTTGCGACAAATCTCTGACTCTAAAGATATGTCGAATCCCAATGAGGACAGCCATTCTGGCTTCTGGTTCTGGCATCAAATTGCCAAAATAAAAAAAGACAACTGTTGCGAAAAGCATAATATGAACACCAAAAATTTATTTAATTTAATTTGTAAGGAAAGGCTTTTCATAGGATCCCCACCACCTGTACTACTTAAGTTTTATTATAATAGCCAACAGTGAATAGGCACTTCTCATCGTGGAAAAGAATGTGTCCAAATGAATTCTAAAAATACCCATGCTGACAAATGGAGTCGCTTGGAAACACCTCTGCGAGAATATAATCATATTCTGCCTGAAACACTTATCCTGGTCTATCCAGTTGCACAAGAACAAGGCATACGGCAAGCTGTTGAACTCCGTTTCAAAGGCACTACCATAGTAGCAGCTCGGAAATATCTCCAATGGCGTCAGCGCAATAATAACTGAATAATAAATCAAAGCGAATGCAGTATCTGCGAAGAAAACCAAGCAGACAATCGAAAAGCACATACTCAGGGCAGTGCCGAGTATCTGGCAGAACATTCCCTTCGAGAGGACTTCATTCAACATATAGTAGATCCTGTAACAAGTGAAATGCATTAAGGCGCGTGAAAGTGTCAGCAACTTACTCTATCAATCGTTCGTGGTCCTTGATGCACAACCTAAGAGCTTCATTGTTGTCCGACAGGCTTTTGGTTGCATCTGTTCCCAGTTTCGACACCCTTATGCCGAGCAACCGAACGTGTCCACTTATAGCCGCCAGCGTTATCGCTGGGTACGTATCGTTGGCAAAGTTTATTGGTATCAACAGAGTAATACCGCAAAACTGATATAAATAACCTATCCAGTATTTTGTCATCGAATTCCTCCAATCGAGTGGCAGCCAACCTGGATACAATAATTCTCTTTCGCCACCAATGACAGTTTTAATCAGCAGAAATATCAACCCGCTGATGAATGTAAACCCGAAAACATAAAGCATATACTTGCAACTCCTTGCGATCTTGAGAAAGTGCATTTGTTCGTCGTTCGATTGGATGCGCTTGTGCAAAGCTGAAAAAACGCTCTCGATGAGGTGTATTTTTTCCAGATTGCTCCATATTATGAAAAACTTGATGCAGCACTGCAATATGAGGGTTGTGATTGAAATGTTCTTAAAAAAGTCACTCCTACTATCGGCGTCAATCAGGCCTATGATCATGTGCCCTGAGAAGGTGCTTATACCGACATAGAAGAGAAAAGCCCACATCAAGTCGAGGATTCGACGGTTTTTGAGAGATGCACAGCAACTGTATTTCCATATCAAGCGATGGAGTTGAAAAATGTCCTGGGTGCTTGCGATGTGCATTTTCTGAAATTCCGGAGCTTAGGGTGTAGTACCAGCAGCAACGATTGATAGTAGACTAAACTTTGCAACCGACAATTGTTTGTTCCTCATTTCTCATTTACCCAATAATAGATTATTGGTTGTATTAATTATACATCAGATTGCGTTGCATAGTTAGTTACACCTTGCATACAAAATTTTGCATACGAGGCCGCACGTGGGTAAAGCTGGGTCCGGCACATCGGAATTTCGCCAAACAAAGTCTATCGGAATTAATTGCTATTTAATCGCTATTTAATTGCTCTATTCTTGATTTTGTCGCACCTAAGGGTAGAGCTGGATCTGCCACATTGATTTTGGACGGATTTCTTCGCCCATACCTATTACCAATTTAATCACTCCAGAGAAATTTATTTTCTTTCTTTTGGACAAGCCGTTCGCCCACAATTACCATTTGAAGATTTTTCAAACCAAAAAAAATAAATAATTTAAGCATATTAAAAAAAAACACTACCCCGTTTGGATATTAATACACTAAAAATCTTCAAAGAAGCGTATATTTGTAGTCTACTACTACTACTGTATTAAATCAAATATTTGATCGCTCTTCTGTAAATGGACCAAAAAGTAAAAAGTTAATTTTTAGAATAAAAAGATAAGTTAGACGCACAAAAAAAGAATATAAATATTCCGTTGGAGTTCTAATAAGCGAAATAGCTCAAGGGAAGCGTCTATTCATAGACTAACAACCGATTAAATCAAATAATTTGTTACTCTTCTCTAAATGAGTCAAAAAGTAACAAAAATTAAAAATTTCGTCTAAAAAAAGTAAGTTTAAGCTTGGACAGACATTTTAAGTTTAAAATACTTTATTGAAAAAAAAATATTTTCACATATCTATCAATTCGATAAGATGTTTGCCAGAATGAAATATTGAAAGTCTTAAATCTTTTTAAAAAATGGATTTGTACCTAGACGCAGAGGCCTATTGGTTTTCGAAAAAAAAAACTCTAGAAAGCTCTGAACAATTTGTAATAAACGAATAAATTCATAACAAATTCAAATAACGTAATTGAAATAAAAAAACAGAAGACTAATCTCATGTATCGCGAAACCTATGCGAAATTATAATTTTTCCTATTTAACATTTTGGGTCCACAGGATTCCGTTTTAAATTTAAATTTAAAAAAATTTTCAAGGTCAGTTATTTTACATTATTTTATATGTATTTGTACATATCAGATATTGAGGTGGGAAAGCTTAGCTCATCTTAGACTCACATATTATTATTTATTTTCAAAAGCTTAAACAGAATGAAAGAAAGTTGTTGTCACTTTCAGCATTTTTTCTTCATTTTGTCTAGTGGTCAAATCCACATAAAGGTACATCATTTATAAACATATTACAAAAATACAGTAACACCTCACGAAAAATAAAACACATCTCTCGATTTTTTGTGAATATTTTTGGAGACCATTCGAAAAGCCTTATTTTCTCCTTCCTTCAAACGCCGACAAAACCCACGATTGACACCAGTCCTATGCGCAGACATTTCCCAATGAGAGATACCTGGGATCTGTGATAAGTGGTCAAATCCACATAAAGGTGACAAAATTTGCAATCTAATAAAAGAAATAGATATTTTACTATCTAGTGGTGTACTGAGTTTTGTTTTTCTTTAATTGGAGGATACCTCAGAAGAAACGAGTTCAATCAGAATCTGTTGTTAGCAGTAAAAGAAAAATAGTCTGTGGCAATCAGATTAGACTTGCCAAAGAATTTGCAGTCAAAACCCACAGTTAGTTGGGCTGATTTTAGGGCCGATGCTCAAAGTAATCCATTCCAAGTCCCATTCCAAGGGCCAAGGTCTAGTCAGGATAACTACCTAAGCTCATGGGTAGGTAATTTGTCAAGTTGACCTTTGAGCAGTAACTCATTCACAACAGGACCTCAACAGATTAATCACCACCCTTCGGTTCTCCCAATAGAAAGGGACTCTACTTTTTGAGCTCTCAATCCTCCTACGCGACGAGTATATAATATCTTTAGCAAGGATGATGTATAACTCTTTTTCCACTTCATCGCTCTTGAAGTGGTGTTAAGATTACGAAAATCGAATGGAGCATTTACGCCTCATAAAATACAACAACCCGATCCAAGCCGAAATTATTTTCTCCATAAAATTCCATGTAGATACTTTATTGGATTCTCCTTAATAATGTGAAATTCCTGAAACCCATTTATAAGTTATTAACCTACCGGCAAGAGTCAGAATACCGACCAATATCACTACCACCAACGAGACTCCCTTATCTACCACCCACATCAGTCTGTCTTTTTAATAAAATAATGGTGTTAAACTGCTCCGGTGCGGTACCCGGTCGATTCATGGACTCATGGTTCCCCACCGGGACACAAAATTGAGTTAAATCTGATTTCATTGCAGGGCTCTCAAAATGTAATATTTATCCATCCAGTAGAAATGATTTTGTAATTGATTTACTGTACTCAGGCACACATGAGCTTGTTTCTGTTTGGCGCTCTAAGGTGGATCGAAGATGAAGAAATATATTTTTACTTCGTTGTTGATCCAATAAGGGTAGGTCTAGGTATGTGTATTTGAGAACACACTAACACACTCATGTGAATAATGTCAAATCAGGGATGTTGAGCGAAGGCAGTGTTACGTTTACCGATGAACTTAAAAAAATTTGTGCGGCTTTTTCGTCTGATAATAATTGTCCGACTTGTTTTTGTAGGCTCAGGTTAATTTGTGCCCGATTTTAGGGGAAATCGCATCTTGGTAAAAATAACATTAATTAGAATTGCACCAACAACTTTTAGGGACGAGCCGCTCTTGGTTCCCTGTCCGTGAGAAAGTGCAACTATAGGTTCGTCTCAACTATTTCTGGTGTGTAAGGTTGCCAACTTATTTTGCAATCTCATAAGACCATTAGTTTCGTCATTAGGTAACAATTTGATCTTGCTAGATGTTAGTCTGTCACTGAGCTCCTAAACTAAGCAGAAAGCTGATTGGTAGCCTAATAAATCAATGAAGGTGTTGGCTCTCTTAAATATGCATTCTTTTTTCATTTTATTTAAGAATTATTTGAGTGACGACAAGTTAAAAGCAAAAATTTCCGAAAAGCATACATCTTGGTCTAAAACGCTACCAAAAAGAAGCTAACCTTCTCATAGTTTTAAGAAAGAGCTAAATTTTTTTTTTTTTTTATCAAAATCTGTTCAGGAGTTGTAACAGATGTAGTCCCTAAACATGTTCAGAACTGGCCTTATGTCGAGGTGAGGTCTTATTTAACGGCCCCAATTTTTTTGTATTGTGTTTTTGGGTATTGCAAAGAACAGCCTGTTTAACAGAATCTTGACACATTTCATTATCTCTAGCATTTCGCCAGGTATTATAAGAATTGCTCCTGTAATACTGATTCGAGTAGTTTGAAGTTGTCAGCGTCAGGCAGCACCGAATTGTGTCACTCTGTTAGTTTTCTTTTTGCCACACTCTGCTACAGGAGTCAAGTATACAAAGACTGAATAAATCCAATGTGTCCGAACAGGCATTAGTGCATCGCATGAAAATCTGTCCTTTAGTTAATTTCAAAAGAATATCAAATTAGAAAACCATTCAGGCGATTTATACAGATACAGAACACCCACAGCTAAGTGTCCTTCGACGTGTTGTACACGCAGTGATTGCAGACGTGTTTTTTTAGTATTCCGATGAATTTTCGCAACAAACTTTAGCACTTAGAGGAACTGTTGGAATTCACTCTTGCCATTGTCGTCGGTCCTGGCACGAAGTTTATTTGTTTTAACTATAAAAGTTATTCCTTAGCTTTGTATTTTTTTTTTTCCTATCTCGTTGGTTTCATTTTTGTGCATTGCCAACTGATGTGGGAGTTTCGAAATAGGGCAGGAAATGTTGTAATTTTTTTTTTGCTAAAAGTTTGATAATTTAGAAAAGCAAATTAGTGAAACATGTTTGGTTTTTTATTTATTTTTTATGTATGTATTATGTACAAAAGAGTAACGCTGTTTGAGATCACACTAACGCACTCATGTATCAAGAACTGTAAAAGGCAAAAGTGAACAAAAATTGTCCTCTTAGTTGTTCTAAATAAAGCTTAAGGGAACTTGACTGCGCTATCTTTATTAATTCATTAGGTTTGTTCCAATAAAACAAATGCGTAATTTTGTCGTAATTTTTTAGCTTGGAAACAAATGAGCAAGGATAATTTTATTCAATTTTGGAGGAGTGTTCGTTTGATATCTTTTGAGATGGTGATTTCAGACTGGGAGCAGAGCCGAACGATAAAGTTCCTCGCTGTCCAAAGCTGTCATCTACGAAGCTTAGTCCGATATATCGAGATGCAATAGAGATGCCAAAACTAGTAATTAGTCTGTAGGTCTGTACATATGGTCTATGTAGATCCGACTTTGAATTTGAGGAGGAGATGTAGAGTATCGATTTGGACTGTTAATTGTTTTATTTTTATCCATCTATAATCAACTGACGGTCGATCTCTAAAAACTACACTGACAGAAGCAAATCAGGGTCGTTATTCTGTAACGAGGCTGATATTGGATTAATTTCGTTTACAACATTCATTTGCTTAAATCTTAAGAATTAATAAAATCTTAAATAGGTACGCTGAAGCATTTTTTGCCATTAAGCTGACTGTGTTATTAATTTCAGACAATAAAAAAAGTCGTTTACGCGATGACTTGTTAAGGCTTAATTTTAACAAATGGGAGATTAGGTTTCTGATTTACTGAGCCTATCAGATCAGGGTAGACCATTTTGATTGCACGTGACTAATATTGCGTCAACGTAGTCAGAAGAGATGTTTCTTTAGAGGTTTGGTTTTTAATTTGGCAGCACTGTTTCTACTTTGAAATGTGATAGATGATTTGTGCTCGGTGTCTTTTGCCATTTCACCTCCATTTTCTTTCCAAAATGTGCATATTTAATTCGAAAATCGTCTCTTGTCTGTCTCTAAAAAATGCAACCTTCAGTAAAACAGTATTATTCCTTTTTCATTCTTAGACATTCAATACACCATGTTAAATTTATCTTAATCATTGCATTGCGGAACAATTGTGTCTATTATTTTTGAGTTGTTTACCACGGGGAAACAAAAATGTGCGCTACGAACCACTTTACATGAAAACCCTTTGACAATATTTTAACATAAAAGTTCGTTTATTTTATATTAAACAAAATTTCTATTTATAGAATTTAACTAACAGTATTTTTATTTATTTTCAGATTCAGTTGGCAGCTAACATAGGCAATTATGGGTAAGTGGTATAAAAAATACTCTCTTTTTTCAAGTGAAAACTAGTCACCCTTACATGAATTGCTCCTTCAGAACTATTTCAATTCCCTTATACATGACAATCAACTCACAGTATAAAGAATGAAACCCACATACAACTACATAATCCATTTAAATCCTATGTAAAACTACACTACGCATAACATTTCCTACATTAATCTTATACAGGTATGGTCAAATTTAAAATGACTTGGTTATTCTTTTGCCGCATTATTTCCTATGAATAGGTTTATTTTAAATACATCCTACAACTTTCAGTAGCTTAAACCCTACCAGTATAAAAGAAAATAAATATAAGCACAAACGTGTTGCCATTGGTGGTGGTAGTATAATAGCGAACGACTTAATTAGTGGAAGCATTAATTGAACTTTAAAAGAGATAGTTTCGTGTCCTGTTTATACCTGGCTGAACGCCATTTATACAAACGATTACTGCCATTCGCAGAAGTTAACTCAAGGCAAAACTGAACAGCCCAATGATAATTATATCAGATATTTCAATTTGTTTATTAAATAGGAATACAGACATAAATTGTAGTAATACAACAAGCCAAATGTCCTGGAACCCGATGGCAGTGTAGAACAGGCGAGGCGTAAACTTCGTCGTTCTTCGGATAAATGCTGGCAAATTGTGTGTACTCTTTGCCGAAAAAGTAAACACGGGGGCGTGGTGATGTCAATGCTTACACATTCACTTGTGAATAAAGTGCGTAAGATGATACCGGGTTTGCTCTCTTTCGAACACTTTGTATTTGATTTGTAAAATAAGTTCAATAAAGTACTGGAACTAAGAAGCTGGGGGTAACATGGAAAATACATTTAGCTTCAGTCAATATAGCTGAATGAAGTATGAGTATAAGAACTTCCCAATATGAAGAGGGACGAGGGGAAGCAAACAGGAGAAATAATCGACACGATAAACCAATCGGCCGAAGGAGCCAAAATGTTTTAATTACAGAAGTCAATGCACACGCAGGGACATAATAGACTTGAGATATTTTGTCATTCAATTGCAATCGCCGGCAGTTTACTGAACGATAAAGGCATTTCACTCGGACTTCACTCGCCATACTGCTCCCATTTGTCTCTACTTTATACTTCTTTTTCCAAATTGTAAGTTTGATGTCATGTCTTCGTGCATCCTGTACGAAAATTAGCCTTCAACAAGTTTTACTAAGAAGCTCAATTAAACATCAATTGTCTAATAATAATTTTTCCACGGACATAGTAATTCCCAAAAAGTGTAGAAATACTGCGATATAGGAACAGGAACACTGATGTGTGTCACTATTTTATTACGCACCCCATCCTTTCCTTTTTTTTTGCTGCGTCACACGTATATTCACAAATAGAAATTTAGGACAGAATTTTATTTTCAAATTTGCGGGGGGAATCGGGTAGGTGAGCGGGAGCCGCATTAAAATATTTTATCCTTGATGAATAGAAGGAAAGCAAACCTAACGTAATAATGCGTTGAGTGGGCTGCAGGCCAAAAATGTCAATACAAAGTCTAATGGGATTGTTTATTTATAGGTTTATTCAATTCGATTTTGATAAATTAAACAAAACATATTCAGAAGTTAAGCTAGAATTTATTTTTGTTGTTTCTTCTCATCGGAGCATATTGATTGTTGTAGATTACTTTTGGGAAAATGGGAGCTTTGTTACTTCCTTCCATTATAATGGAGCCTCTAAAATATATATATCTCGATCTTTTGCTCTACAAACTCTAAAAAATCAATACCATTTATAAATTATTTTTACAGTGATGTCAAGTTAAGGTAATTGCTGTGACTGCGTATTTAGCTAACTCAAATTGACTGAATTTATTTTTTTTAACATTTTGTATTTCATTATTTTTTAAAAAGCTTTTCTACTGTTTTTTTTTTTTTTTTTTACTTTAAAAATTCATTTTTTATTTTTTCTTTCTTCAAGCTTACACACTAGACAAAAACGATTAAATCTAATTTAAAACTTACATTTATCTTATTCTAGCTTACTGGCTCCAGCGAGCGCTCTAAACTTATCAATATCCTTAAAATTATTGCCTTTCGGCCTTAAATTTATCTATTTCTATAATTTGTTTTGTTTTTTAATTTTCAAGAAACTTTAGAAAACTTGAACTCTTTATTATTTGTTTTACTTAAAACTACTTAAGACTACCTAAGCTACTTAACCTAAATTACATATAATCAGGGTGTTGAGCAACCAAATCGATTGGTCACCATCCTGATCGCGTCCATGGGCGCCTGACAGCCGCCCACAAGGGTTCATCAGTGTCACCGAGACTCGAGCGAGGCTATAAGCGTCGTTCGAGTCTCGGCAGCACTATCATGTTGGCTAGCCCGGCACCTCCCAAAGACCCCCTACTATAAACCTAAACCTACAAACTTAATATCTAGCTTAAAACTAAGGAGGATGCTACGTAAGTAGTGCACCGGCCCGGGAGAGCGTATCAACCCTCACCTCTTCTTCAAGCCACCAAAATTCGGTGAACTGCTTTAACGTATCGACCCTGTCCCGATCCGCAATTGCGGTGCTAAAACGGAGGAGCTCCTGAGCATTGGCGGCATACCCGTCGTGGATGAGCCGCTTATCCCTCGCGCCGCGGTGGCTGTGGTACAATACCGGCACACCATCTTTTGTCTGGACTAACCCTTTCATATCTACATGAAGAAATGCCTCAGGCGGGATAAAGCCAGACCGAAGCGTACTCTCGTGGTACATTAAATTGGGGTAGTAAGCCCCTGAGATCAGGTTATTATCGCTGGCCATCGCCCTTGCGACGTGCCTCCGAATCACCTTAATAAGGAAATTGTCAATCCTATTCAGTCGAGCCCCATTGTATAGGGTCCTGTTGGGATAGTATTTTATGTACTGCGATTCAGGAGTTCTAAACAACCCTAGACAGGCCCTGAGACATTGTCTCTCAAACACCCGAATCTTTTTCTACTGTGGTTTTTAAAAGAAACAAGTTATTTTCCCATTTCCTATGCCTACACTAATGTACACGTACAATAATTGTGCCTAGTCCTGTTGGCGTAGAAAAAGAACAGTTTGTACTGATTTTTTTTTTTATTTCTTTCATTTAATGAACAATAATATTGATTAGTAAAAAAAAGTACTTCTCTCGATATGGCACCCTTTGCCTTGACACGAGCTTATGTGGCTGGCGTAGGAAAAGTGACATTACCGACCTATCTTCGAAATCAGATTACATCTTTCCCAGACCAATCTAATCGACGTATAAGATAACCAAGGGTCAGATGCTGTCAGGCGAAACGAACAAACGTTTTTGTGTGCACGAATGATTTACGCAAGCTAATTTTTTGGTGCAAAGGAAAGGAAAAATGTTTTAACATTTCGTCTTACCGAATCTGACACCAGATTTTTGAATGTGCCTAATAAGAACACCAATGTCCACAGGTGGTGACAACAAGGGAAATAATGAGTGACAGATATTAGGTCTATTCGCGTCCTTTCCCGCGCCAAACACTAAAAATCTATCAAACATAAAAAACTGAGCGAAACTCTCAGAGAGCTGAAAAAATACGCCAAAGTACGTGGATAGACTTCGAGCTTTTTTGAGCCACTTTCATCTTTGATATCTAATCCATATCACAAATAAATATATAACCTACCTTTTTGCAATTGATTTTGTTTCCTGCCACCTTTTTGCATTTGACATATTTATCAGTATTTGACGGCTCAAATTCTCTGAGCTGTTTCGAGCCAACAGAGGAACTGCTCGTTACTCGTTATTTTGCTAGTTTTCTCTTTTTCAGTCATTTTTGATAAGAATGTGTACAGACTTTGTGCGATTGCGATCGATTTATATCGATTGCGTTGGATTTAAACTGCTTACGCGAATGAACCTATTACATATCTTACATTTTCGGCTGCAGAAGGTGGTTTGTTCTCTCGATGAAGTTTGTCGTTGTTTTTCATGTGCAAGTTTTGACATACACTTCGCAGTCTCCAAAATGGGAATATGGATGTTTTCTGGCAATCCTTGGGAGCCGTTGTAGGTTCTATCTACTATTTTAATTCTTATTGGAAATTGTCAAACCTACACCTAAATTGGATCATTGGTACGTACATGTACATGGTACATGTTTTAGGTTTTCTTTTTCAACTGCTAAAAATGACGTTTAATTTTATCACAATACAACATTCGGGACTAATTAGAAACATAATATTCACATTCACTTGACAGTGCGCCCCAGATTATATGAACCAACTGAAAAAGCGCGCCGTATGCATTCTGCAATCGCATGTAATTGAAATAGATGTCTTTTTTTTCCGAAAGGTGTTTTCAGGAGTACTTCCCATTCAAAACGGTTCTGGTTACATATGGAAAAACGCTGTAGGTACCTACTTCCCTTTTCACTGAACATAATAAAACACAATCTCCCTGGTCGCTGTGCTACGAGTATATACTTTTGATTTTCAGTTTTGCTTCATATTTTGTTTCAGTAGTGAATGTTGCTGTTGGCGTTCCGTGCGCAGCAGATAAGGAGATGCATTGTAAATTAACTCTCCGGAAAACCCCTTAGTTATGGTTTTGGTTTCGTTTGCTACACATTGGTCGTTAGGAGTACGTATATAAATAAATAGAACTGACTGTCAAGTTGTACATTTACTGTAGAGCGTAGGTACATGGAAACAGCATTACCTATCCTTCCAAAGGAAATTTGTATCTAATATGCATGGTTCCCCCAACTTTCTGCTGACACTCCATAGGTATAAAAAAAAAATAAACAAATAAACGAATGGCAAATTTCATAGCATCAGCCAAGCCATCAAAAGTTCAGCCACATCATCCAACTCATGAATGTGTAGTTTCGGTACCATGCAGAGAAATATAGAAACAATAACAAAAGTCACTTCGGTTTATGAGTCTTCGTCGTAAATTGCTTTCCCATTTTAGAAATTGTGCCCGTTTTGATATACTACTGGTGACGCCAACTCAACTCAGGACAGGACACTTAAAGTTTAGCATAAATTCGAGTAAACAACTCCCTCAACGGTGCCTTGGAAAAAATTCTCTCGCACTTACTGAGTATTTTCAGACAATTCAAAAAAGTTTGCTTGTTTTTCAGTTTTTCTGACACCTTCTCGATCCACAGAGTCTACACCTCAAATTTATTGGAAAGTATAATGCTAATGCGATTTCCAAAGAACATCCCTCCTTTCCAGCTCAAATGCGGCATGGAAATGAATTTTTTGAATGGCCAAACTTTAAGTAAATTCCGCAAAAGTTTTTAATTTCCTTTGTCAGTCCAATACAATGTGGACTAACGAACTCCGCCTTGGGTGGCATTTAATCAAAAGGTTTAGCTCTGCAGGCCGAACACAATTGTTAATAAATTAGTATTTCCAGTATCTACCTCTCATATGGTGGTATAGACTTTTTTTACGAGCTTTCTGAGGGTTACAAAAATGTTGTTTTCTCTTGAAAACCCACACGCGACAAGTTATTTGATTAGTTTTTGGAATGAACTTTTACATTTTTGCATATACCAGCCATAGCTTTGTGTGTATGCCGCACGCAAGGACTGGCACAGATGATGATGAAACTCTATATCTCATGAGATGGCTGTGATACAGTCACACGCAGTATCAGTCCTCGCTTTCAATCCTCGGTGAAATTCAGAATTCGATCCGCTACACAGCCAGCGGTGCATTGAATTCCATCCTCTGATATAAGTTTGAATTTCCTGAAAGCGATTGGATCGATATGACGCCGATGCGAGTTGTGTTGCAAGTTGGAAAATATTTCGCGGACGCCGAACGAAAATATCATTAAAAATCGACGGTAAATCATTAAAAAGTTCCAACATAACATACACAACTTTTGCAATCAGGTAGCATTATAATGGCAATTGAAATTAAATACATATATATGGCTAGAATAGCATTTTATTTTTAGCGCGAAATTCTTAAGCAGGTAACAGAGCTTTCGAATAACAATCGAATCAAAATTGTATTGAGTACTTTAAGAGCTATTGGCATTGAACATTGTTTGGCTTTAATAAATGAATAAGGAATATAGGGGATTTAAAAATTCCAAAAACACAAAAATGCTTGCGCATAGATATATGTGATGTGCCTGACTGCAGTTATTTTAAAAGGTTGATTTCTGAATCCATTTTGACTTACTGCAGTGGGGTTTGTGGTTGAACATTTTTTTCTGTAATCAATTTGCCACCACCACAGATTTAAATACCTCTTACCTTGCACTTGACTGTAGATCAGGTTGTTTGAAAACACGAGCTATTCCTCAATTACTTAATAAACGGGGGTACCCTTTGTTCGAACAGATAATTTCTCAGTCAATTTCAGTCAAACAATAAATAGTTTCAGTTTTACATAAAAAAGTGAAAAATTCCAAAATGACAATTAAGGACTCTAAGAAATGCTAAAATTGCGAAACATGAAAGAGCGAATGGGCTGGTTATAAAATATGTAGAAATCACTTTAAATCATTACTGGAAAATACAAAAAACAAATACATTAGTTCAAAAATTGATTATTGCAGCGAACGAAAATCAATGTGGAGAACACTGAAGCGATTAGTGTTAAAGGAAAATGTGTGCAAAATTAATGAATTGGTCTGTAACAATGTAAAGTATACAAATAACGATGAAATGTCTAATGTGTTGAACTCATTTTTTTTTTCAAATAGTATTGAAGAAATAAGAAACAATATACCAAAGAGAACATACTACTGCTTAGTGACTGATTACTATTATATGAACTTCCAGTTTAATGAAATTAATGAAAGTGATCTAAAATCATTACTGAATTCAATGAATAAATAAAAAGATATAAATGCTGTTATTGTGTCAATGTATATACAAGGTGGGCCAAAAGAAGTCATTCCAATAGGGTGATTCTCTTTTGGCCCACCTTGTATAAATGCGTTCGAGGTGTGCGGTAAATTGTTGCTCGAAGGTATTAATAAATCATTGTCTCTGGGAACTTTTCCCAAATACTGGAAAATATCGCAAATTGTGCGAATACCAAAAGTAAAAAATTCAAATAATAAATAATAATTCAAAAAAATTGATTTGGCCAGTAAATATGATGCTCTTAGAAAATAAAGTTCTCGAAAAAGTGGTCTACTACCAGATAAAATCCTACTTAGATTCGTTTAATCTAATATCAAAAACCATAACTGTGAATTGTTAATAAATCTAATGGTAATAAAGTGGAAGATATGATAAAAATGTAGAAGTGGCTGTATTCTTGGACGACCTAGACAGAGCGTTTGTGCAATAGATTCACTCCAATAAGGAAAATGTTACTAAAATTATCATGGTTGAGTGTTAATCAAAGAATAATATGTAATGTGATAGTATTTGTGAATAAAATTAGATATGTCGTATATGTAAGTGACGTACAGCCCTTTTTATTACGTAATGCTGGTGATTTCAGACTACAGACCTTTAAAAACCTTAAGACAAAGAATGTGGTACTTCATAGAGGACCAGATTTATATAACAATTTGCCAAATGCTTTCAAGAATGAAGAAAAGTTGTTAGAATTGAAGAAACTTTTATGTACGTATGTCAGGAATAGATTTATTTAATGAGATGTTTATAGAATTTGTTCCGAACGATGCACCGACCCGTTGGTCTTCGTTGAATGAACATGAGATTAGGGCTGACTTTACAAGCAAAATACTCATCTTTGTCAGGAAATTGTTTGCATAACCAAACTTCGGCAGGAAAAATACGTGAATTGTGATTGTGAATCAAAGCCAGGCAAACTGGCAACATTCAATAATTTCCCATAAGATTAGGAAAAAGGACAAACTGATGAAAAAATATTATGTTCTTCACTTCGTTTATTCATTTTTTTCTAATTTGAAACACTATTCCAAATACCGAATGGCAAATATTTTTTCGAGCGGTTTGAGAATTTCACTCAACCTCGACCTTAACCCACTCTAAAGCAATGAAAATGAGGAATCGTACGAATAAGTGAGAATGTAAAGGGTTTTCCAATGAGAGGTGTTATTATGAATGACCCGCTATTTCGGTAGCTGTCACTTTTGAAACTTTTATTCTTTGACATTTGACGAGTAGAAACTACGCCATTACTGGAACGATACACGCTTCAACAACGTCGTGTCTTTGCTGATTGTGTCCTTGAAATGAAATGAAAAATCATCTTGACTGACGAGGCCCATTTCCACCTCGGTGGCTACGTCAACAAGTAAAACTGTCGCATCTGGAGCTCGGAAAACCCAAGAGTTATTGTTGAGAAGCCTCTCCATCCTCAACGTGTGACTGTTCGGTGCGGTTTATGGTCCGGCTGGGTCATTGGACCTTACTTTTTCGAAAATGAGGATGGATCAACAGTTACGGTGAATGGATTGCGCTATCAAGAGATGATTAATGATTTTTTATGGTCGGAGTTGGATCGTATTGATCTGGACAACGTTTACTTTCAACAAGACCGCGCTACGAGCCACACAAGCAACGAAAGCATTGATCTTTTATGGGAAAAATTTCCGGACCGTGTTATCTCTCGAAGAGGTGATCACAATTTGCCACTTAAATCTTGTGATTTAACACCTTGCGACTTCTTGCTTTGGGGCCACGTGAAAGATAAGGTCTACGCCAACAGCCCAGCGTCGATTTAAGACCTCAAAGATAAAATTCGTGAGGTTATCGAGGACATAGGGCAGCCACTTTGCGATCTGGTTATGGAAAATTTCATGAAAAGGATATGGTCCTATATGCGTGCTTGTGGAGACCATTCGGCTGAAGTTGTTTTTCATTATTAATAGCATACCTTCCCTTTTATTATGAAATAAACATCGATCATTTATCTCAAAAAATGACATTTTTCTTTGAATACCAAAATAACACCTCTTATTGGAAAACCCTTATATTTCAGGCCGTTTCCAAATCAATAATGCAATAATAAGCAATACGATGCAATAGAGAAGCTGCTCCGATTCTCTTTAAACTGCCGCAGTATACCTACGCCAAGAAGTATACTGACTTGACAACTTGTTTTTTTTTTAAATTAAATGCAAACTACTCAAATTTATGAATGGAATTCGACTTCGTTCATATGTCCACCATGGGAACGTATGCACATTTCGACCGATGCGGCCGCTATTTCTCGTTCAATATTGGCTCTGAGCTCCTCTTACGTCGCCGGCTTATTGGCATGGACCAATGATTTAATGTAGCCCCATAAAAAAAAGTTTAGAAGCGTTAAATCACACGATCTCTGCGGCCAATAGATGGGTCACGTTCACCGAACTGAGACTTCAATAACTCGATTGTTGCAACCGCTGTGTGGCTTGTGGCATCGTCTTATTGGAACCACATATCACTGTTGACCAATTAAAAGAAATAACGTTCAAACATGTCTCTGTAGCGAATACCATTTACCGAGACGTTGATTTTCATCGACGAAAAAACAAATGGCCCAATGACGCCACCGACATGAAAACCGCTCTTAACAGTGAGTTTTTGAGGAGAAAGTGCTGCTTCATGAAGCACATGACGGCTCTCACCTGTTCAGTAACGCATGTTTTGTTCATTGACGAAACCGTTTAATCAGAAATGTGCTTCATCGCTGAAAATTGGCCGCTCTTAAAGTAGCGAATACCGACTCGGAATTTCGGTAGTAAATTTTAGTTATTTGTAAACGTTGTTCCTTCGTGCACCATGGTGAAAATGTTGTGTTTTACTGAATATTTTGACATTGACAGTTCGGTAATCGATTTAAGGGTGCGTGAACAAGTCGCTAAGGGAAGACCCTTTACATCATACAAATTATGTCATTGAACGATGAACGGTTGTTTGAAAATACATTATTATATATTACATACGCGGTCTGCGGACACATTTTAAAGTTAAATGTGGAAAATATCACTCAATGGAAGGAAGAATTTCTTAATTTTATTTATTTCTCCTGTCGATGAGAAGACGCACGCAGATCTCGAGACTTTGAAAAAAATCTTCCAAATTCCAACGAATAAGGACTAGTAGGTAAACAACTTTCCCTTTGATATTTACTCCGGGAACTTGAATTTAACGAAATCATCAACGATATGTTGTCTAGCTCGGAAGGTGCCATTCGTCAACGCTTAAATTTAACTGAGCATAATTCTTGTTTTTGATTATATTTATATAAATGGTTAACTTTGGCAAAAGCGCCATCTGTGCTTGATGATGGCATTAGCTAGCAGAAGTCGCCATCAGTGTTTGGTTAATATTCTGGTAGCTAGACGGGAACAAATCGCAATGCAGCATTGGCAGTTGATTGTTTTCGTTTCGTCCCAAATTGACTAAAATATTAATTCCCTCAGAAATAAATAAATAAATTTATGTTTTTTTTTTTAAGACACTATACCAAATACAGCTCTGTTTGCTTGGTATTTTTGACATATCGAGCTGTGGAAAGTGTGCTCACAAACCGGACATGCAAACTTGGTTGATAATCGAGATTTATTTCTAATCTCCCTTTTCATGAGATTAACTTTTGTATGATAAATCCCGTGATTTATGCGGGATTTACGGAAATTTTTCTAAATCTCGCAGTTAATCTCCGGTGGAAACGTTGTTCCTGGTAACTGCAATGAATACAAGTTCAACGATTACTTTACGTTCGTATAGAGTACAGCTTTTGTGTGGTTGCGCAACGACTACGTCCAATTAGTTTCGTCGAACATGCAGAGGACTGTTCTACTTAAAATTGCAACGACGAACATGCACATGTTCCCCAAAGATACACTCTGCCTAAACTGATATATTGCACTCGAAGCATCGTGTTGATAAATCCTCTTGTGAATGACAAACGATTTCAGTGAACTTCGGAAGCTGTCTGCACGTACGTCCGTTTTTCGTTATCTGATGGTTTAATACCAATAATGGTCTTGTTTCAGTGTACAATTAGTGGGATCCGGACAAAGGAACGATGTAGCTATTCGCTTTTGCAGGACACCCACGCATTTCAGAAAAAATCAAGAGAATCATCATCTGTTTGATAAAAATGTACGTATGCTTCTAAATTCTTTGGTCACAGTTTAGTTAATTTTAACCGTTACACTTATTGAACCAAGTGACCAATCAAACGAAGTCGAAAGGAGGTATACATTTAGGCGCCAGTCAAAAGTCCCTGCTGCTCACTCTATGCCTTGCATTGTGAGGTATACAAAACAGCTTGTTGTATCTTGAAGAAGTGGACACAAATTGTATCTAAAACTCATACATTTCATGTCATGTGACATTGGATCTTTGCGTATGCTCAACGTGGTGACCGAGTGATTTAACAAACAGAAGGATATCTAGTTATAAAATTGGCAAAGGCTTCACGAGATTGAATATTAACTACCCGAGATAAAGACCGAAAGAAGATCTCAAGTCCTTGCATGTACTCGGGCAATCTACCGAAAATCCTGTTTGTTCTGTTGAATGTCAAGATTTCTTTTGCTACTGATGATTCCGTGTCGCCACAAAGGTTAATGGCAGAACTGTCAATTTCGGTGCAGGGGAAAAACTTCATGTGCAATAGATTCACATGGGAAATAACTTCACCTTAAGTGGGAAATAATAAAAAAAAAATTTATGTGAAGTTATTTCCCACATGCAATTACATCAACCCCAAATTTTGTGAAATTATTTCCTACCTACAATTTGAGAATTTTCTGATTCAAACTAGAAAACAAAAGCAGAATCGTGTTATTAATAAGGATTATAGTAAAGGGTTTTCCAATGAGAGGTGTTATTGTGAATGAGCCGCTATTTCGGTAGCTGTCACTTTTGAAGCTTTTATTCTTTGACATTTGACAAGTAGAAACTACGCCATTACTAAAACTGGAACGATACACGCTTCAACAACACATTGAAATTACTAAAATTCACTACAAAAATGGTGAAAATCTTGCAGTGACAGTTCGCAAGGCTAAACCATTTTTTGGTCGTGGTGAAGCACCTTGTCGGATCGAATACAGAAATTGGTGGAAAAATTCGAGCTTTTGGACAAGTAAGTGATGTGAAGAATAAAACCCGTGCACGGCGCTCAAGAACAACTGAGAATATTGCTTCTAAAGCCCAAATTGTTGAAGAAAACCCAGGTTTGTCCATTCCAAAAGTAACGTTGAATGGATTGCTCTATCGAGAGATGATTAATGATTTTTTATGGTGCTTTCCTTGGTTTTTGAAATCAAACATATTGATGTTAAGCATGTTTCTGTAATCTTCAGAGAGGTATAACTCACAACACGGGGCTAACAGTGCACTTCTTGTAAACAACAACCCTCTTAAAGTTTTCGTTTTAAGCTTGTTTCTTAATTTACTCTTCATTAAATTTAGCCGCTCAACATTTGCACTGCTATAAGGCAAACACAATAGAATTTGTGCAAATTCCGAGAGTAATGGGAATAAGGCAGTTTCATAACCTTTTGAACTGAAAAATGTGTGGAGGAATGTAGGTTATTTAATTGCTGCTCTCACACTTATACCAAATGCAGCAAGAAAGAATGAAAAAAAAAAAAAAAAAAAAAAATAATGCAACTGGGGGGTTTGCATGTTAACGTCATCACTACAGCGAAAGTAATAGATTTGTTAAGGTGGAAACGCATTATTTTGGTTCGTATTTTTTAAGGTATTGTTAGTTCTTACTGGAATCTGAGATTTAGTTTAATATATTTTAGTTTGAATTCTGTATTTCTGAAGGCAAGTTGAAAATCAGTGGGGCTAAAATATGCCGTTGCATGTTAAGAGAAATTATTTCCCACAAAAAAAGTGAACGAGGTGAAGTTGTTTCCCATGTGAAGTTATTGCCCGTAAAGTTTTTTCCCTGGACCTCTATTTCCACCAATTTATATCATCCACCCATTTCCGCTTCAAATTATTTGTTATTCTTCAAGTTATGTGTTTATATATAGCGTCTATAAATAATATCACACGCACCATCCGTCAAATATATCCCATACGCTGTCAGTCACGACTGTGACAATCATCCCATGGGAATCACCAGAGGCCGTGTCTCCTTCGAATTATTGCATCGAATAGGACTGTCAAACCCTCTTACGTTCGAAATAATTCATCCCTGCGAGTGGATTCACTCGTGCGTTTTTCATATCTTCCCCACTCTATATACTCGTATGTGTGTAGTAGATAAGCAAGTATGTTCGATGTATTGTTGCTGTAACCAGCAACATATGGCCGCAGTATATGTATTCGCCTAAATATTCAATTTGATTGATTACTTCCCAATCAATTGTGTTTTGTGTCGCCTGTGCTCATCTCTTTGTTATGGTTTTTGTCCACATAGATCGCCAGTGTATTATATGACAACATTCCAAAGGACTAACCTTCTGTTCCTTTTCAGATAAATTTCGACAGAGACGGTCATCGTTCTCGCCATTCGGATCGGGTAAACAAGAACCATTAATCGTGGTGGAGGAGTCCGGTGCTGCAGAGGAGGATGACCAAAACAGTAGTTCGGGCACACCAACATATCGAGCTAGCTTGGATATAGACTCACCGGTAAATCCGTACCTCCTGTCACCATGGCGCGACCCTCGAGAAAGTCGAAAACACTCCTTGCCCTCACAACAGGTTACCGAAGGCATCACAGCAAGTCAAGTGCGACGACTATCCGAAAGAGGTGGCGAAGGATCCGGACCATCGCCAAAGGAAGCAGCCTTCCTGGCAACCCTCTCGCAGGCCAAAGCACCATCAGGCCGACGACACTCGGTCGTAACCATATCCAAAGTCCCGGCAGCTATCTTTGGCCGGAATAGGCGAGAATCTGTGGCAGGCATCCCTCTGCCAAATAGGTGAGTAAATTTATTCCTTGTTTACTACAATCCAAAACAAAGCCATTCAAGTATACCTACTAATGGCCTCTACTTAATATCCGTGTCGAGAATATTGCTTTATTGCCCGAGGATATATTCATTAGGATCCAATGCCCGTCCTAATTCAAACAATATAAAATTTCACATAATTTCACATTAAAAGGAATTTAGGTATTATATTCATTTACGAACTGTGCATCTAGGATACATTTTAGGAGCTCGAATTAATACCAATTGCGTGATACGCACTATGTACGTTTGTACGTGTATAAGCACAACAGAAGCAATGTGCTAGGGATAGAGGATTTAGCAGATGCGGGGAGACCTTAAACGAAAAACCTTTTGCTTGTTGAGGTGAAGAGACAATAAAATTAATCCGAAATCCGCTTAATTTCCTTATTTTATCGCTTCGGAGGGATTGTTTCTACGGAACATTTTCTTTGATTTTGATGCTTCTTTGCGTATAAATGCTGTTGCCTGAATGTGCCAACCGGGTGGGGTATAAGATCTAAAGGAGAACCAGAGCCCTCTGGTGTTCATTTCAGATGTAAAATTATATTGGTCCTGGGTAGAGCTTAGTGTTGTGTATGAATACAAGTAGGTCGGGGTGGTTGCAATGATTATCCATGGCGACAGTGTGCACAGGGCCGCATTTGGGAGGGCAACCGGGGCTAGAGCCACGAGGCCTCCACAAAAGAGGGGCCCCCACAATAGAGACCTCGAAAAACAACTTTCCCTTTGATATTTTTTCCATCGCTGTTTTACGTGCAGTACTTTGTACAAGATTACGTTGTTTTTAAATATTAAAAAACAATTTTCCTCTATTTGTTCAATCCAATAAGTAAAATATCAATAAGTCAAATCGATGGCCCCATGCAAGAATATACTTAGTGCATTTATGAAATTTTTCAGGAGAGACGTTTAAGGTTTTTTCAGTATAACTTTTTTTTTTATGAACAGATTTTTAAGCTGAATGCTTTAATACTATTAGGTTTTAAATATAATTTTTAGATACATAGTTTTGTTGTAATATTAGTCTTTTACTAACAGCGTAGCTGGTACATTTCAATATACTATGTGATGTTAGTTCTATATAACACGGAACTTGGGATGCCAAAAACAATCTTAGGTACACTTTGAATGAAAGTGGCTGAAAATCAATAGTTAAAGAGGGACTTATGTATGGCTAAATATGTGTGTTTTGTTACTTACATATTTTTATAAATTGAGGTTAGTATAAGAACAAGCAAATACAATTTCTAGAACTATTTTTGTTACTTCGTAGCCAATAAATAGCTCCTTAGTTTATAAAGTGTCTGGTGAAACTCGTGCGTGCGAAGAAAATTTCAGAGTTCTATAAAATTTTTAATGCGGTGTGGGTATACTAGCTTATGATATAGCAAAGCCAAACTGGATCCGAATATTTATGTACTGAAACTGAAAGAGGATCATTATATAGCGGCATAAGGATCATAAAATATTTTCGGTAAAATGATTTGTAGGTTTGTATGGAGATTGAAAACCATTTTTTTTTTTTTTGACAAACTTGGACTTTCTCTTCAAACAGTTTAAGACGAAAGATTGAACCTACCAGAGTTTTTTGTTGTCCTTAATTTATGCAAGCTTTGCCATAATATCCCACTGCCTTGCCCTTCATCCAAAATGTAAATGTAAAAATAGATTGGTCGTATCGAAATTAAGATTCGGCTTAGACTTGTTTGCTGACACTGAACCGCTCGTGTCAGAAAAGATGAATTATCAGGCTCGTATTTATACTACCACTATCTGGAAATGATTCCTCAAGAGAATTAGGTAAATGATAATACATTGGGCCAAAGAATGCCTTCAAAATAATTAGCGATGTAGCCATTAGATCTGTTTCCTCAAAAAATTATGCGGGGTAAACATGTTGATGAATTGCTAAATAACAACAAATGAATTTAAGAATTCAAGAGATTTATTAAAGTTAAGGTATCTAAATCAGTGTCGCCAGTTGAGTTCAAAGCAAAATTTTATCTGTGTTATATTATTTTTAAAGCAAAAGTTTTCATCTTTTTTTGACTCAAAACTTACACTTTTATTTTAGTTTATTATATTATTCGCATAGCAAAAAATTTTAAAAATTAAAGTTGATAATATGAAATTCTTGGGGTATACAAAACTCAAAACTATACTAAGTGTACTTAGGTTGGTTTTGCTCGCAGCCATCGATTATGACCCTGATGAGCAGTTGCCATTTACTACCCAAATCATCAACGATTTTTCGTCTAAAAAAGCTGGGAAGGTTTCGTTTTTTATTTTGAATATTTCTTGTTTTTGATTACCTATATTTATACATGTTTGTTAAAAGGATTTACTAGGTTTCACTATAAATTGTTTATTGAAAAACTCGACTGAAAAAAAATGTGCATTTTATTTGGAAAGTAGGGGCAAGGGGGTCTCCATTCCTTTGTTGCCTTGGGGCCTACAGACCTCTAAGTCCGTCCCTGATGTGTGCACAGTTGCGTATGTTGGCCCCTCACTTCAGTTTTTCGATTACATTTAAGTTAACAATTGCAGTCTTACTTACTTACTTACTTAAGGTGGCGCTACAGTCCGGGGTGGACCTGGGCCTCAACCAACAAGCGTCTCCAGCCAGCGCGATCTTTAGCTAGCTGTCTCCAGTTTCGCACGCTAAGTTGGTTAAGGTCCCCTTCCACTTGCGTGCGCCACCTGAGTCGCGGTCTTCCTCTACTGCGCCTTCCCTCGGGTATGGATTCGAAGATCTTCCGGGCCGGAGCATTCGTGTCCATTCGCTCTACATGACCCAGCCACCTCAGTCGTTGGACCTTCACTCTTCTGACTAGGTCGATGTCGCTGTACAGCCCGTACAGTTCGTCGTTAAATCTCCTTCTCCATTCACCGTCAATGCAGACGGGACCAAAAATAACACGGAGAATTTTTCTCTCGAAGCAACCAAGAGTAACCTCATCCGCTTTTGATAGAGTCCATGCCTCTGCGCCATATAGCAGAACTGGGATGATAAGGGTCTTATAAAGGGTCACTTTAGTTGTTCGAGAGAGGGCTTTGCTACTCAATTGCCTTCTTAGCCCAAAGAAACAGCGGTTGGCAAGAGTAATTCTACGTTTAACCTCAGCGCTGGTGTCATTGTCTGAGTTCATAGCGGAGCCTAATTAGACAAAGTCCCTAACCACCTCAAAGTTATATCTGTCTATTGTGACGTTCTCTCCGAGCCGTCGGTGTTGGGTGTCCTTTTTAGCTGACAGCATATACTTCGTCTTGCCCTCATTAACCGCCAAACCCATCTTAGCCGCCTCAGTCTCAATACTCACAAACGCGCCATTGACATCACGCTGCGTTCTGCCAATTATGTCAATGTCATCGGCGTATGCGAGTAATTGGATGGACTTTTGAAAGATAGTGCCTCTGGTGTTGGCGTTTGAGTTTTGCACTATTCTTTCAAGAACGATGTTGAAAAAGTCACATGACAGCGCATCGCCTTGTCTAAATCCTTTTTTGACATCGAAGGTCTCGGTAAGTTCTTTACCGACCTTGATGGAGCAGCGTGCATTCTCCATCGTCATCCTGCACAAACGGACGAGTTTGGCAGGGATGCCAAAACTAGACATTGCTCTATATAGTTCGTCCCTATAAATGCTGTCATAGGCGGCCTTAAAGTCGATGAAAAGGTGGTGGGTATCGATTTGAAGTTCCTGGGTTTTCTCCAAGATCTGCCGCAGTGTGAATATTTGGTCTATGGTGGACTTTCCTGGCCTGAAGCCACACTGATATGGACCAATCAGGTTGTTTACGAAAGGCTTCAGGCGTTCACACAAAACGGCAGATAAGATCTTGTAGGCAATGTTTAGAAGACTGATACCTCTGTAATTGGCGCAGTTCAGAGGGTCTCCTTTCTTGAGGATCGGGCAAACAATGCTGAGGTTCCATTCATCGGGCATGCTTTCCTCCGACCATATTTTACAGATGAGTTGGTGCATGCTCCTAGCCAAGTCATCGCCTGCCGCTTTGAACAGCTCGGCGGCTAGGCCATCTGCTCCAGCGGCTTTGTTGGACTTCAGTTTAGATATAGCTATCTTCACCTCGTCCAGGTCGGGTGGACGGTATTGTTGATCCTCATCGTCCAGGTTGAACGGTTCATTCTGCCTGACAGCGGAATTTAAGTCGTCATCGCCGTTAAACAGTCTGCAGAAGTAGTTCTTTCATATCCTCAGCATCGACTGCGATTCTACTACGATGTTCCCTTGTTCGTCCTTGCAGGCTTCGGTTCGGGTTTTGTAGCCTTGTGAAGTTCTTTTTACCCTCTGGTAGAACTTCCGAACCTCATTCCTGTTGTAACATCTCTCTATTTCCTCGATCGCGCGCTTCTCATGCTCTTTCTTTTTTCTCCTTAGAAGCCGGTGTTCGTCTCTTCTCTTCTGCGCGTAGAGCTCACGAGCAGCTCTTGTCCTCCTTTGCAGCGCCGCTTTGTATGCCTCTTGCTTCGCTGCATGTGCTTGCCGGCACTCGTCGTCGAACCAGGGGTTTCGTTGTGGTGGTCGGGTGAAACTCAGCACATCAGAGGCGGCGTCTCTGATGGCTTTTTGGCAATGTCGCCACTGGTCTTCAATACTTGATGCTGGCTGCATTGGACCTCTTGAGAGATTGAGAGAGACTCGATCGGAAAAGGATCTGGTGATCTCTTGCGATTGTAGCCTTCCGACGTCAAACTTCCTCCCAGTATTTACTTGTCTTGGCGGCGTTCGGGATATCCGGAGTCGTACCTTGGCTACAACAAGGTAGTGGTCCGAGTCAATGTTGGCCCCTCGGAATGTTCGGACATCCATAATACTGGAGGAGTGCCTTGCGTCGATCGCAACGTGGTCAAACTGGTTGACGGTTGATTGATCAGGAGATCTCCATGTGCCTTTGTGAATATCGAGATGCGGGAACCGTGTGCTAGCTATGACAACGTTTCGCCCCGCCGCGAAATCGATCAGCCTAAATCCGTTGTCGGAGGTGGTCTCGTGTAGGCTGTACTTTCCGACAGTGCTACCAAAGATGCCCTCTCTTCCTAGCTTGGCGTTAAAATCGCCTAAGACAATTTTAATGTCATAGCCAGGGCATTGCTCGTAAGTGTGGTCCAAGAGCTCGTAGAACCTTTCTTTGGTGTCGTCGTCTTTCTCCTCCGTGGGGGCGTGCGCGCATATTAAGCTAATGTTGCCGAATTTAGCCTTGATGCGGATTGTCGTGATGCGCTCGTTTACATAGTTGAAACTTAAGACTTCTTGCCTAAGTCTGGCGCCAACGACGAATCCACATCCGAATAAGCGCTGTTTTTGTTGCCGATAGCAGTCGCCGTAATAAATATCGCAGTTTTTCATCCTCTTTTTACCCGGGCCATCCCATCGCACTTCTTGGATGGCGGTTAAATCTACTTTATAGTGGTTCAGTGCTTCCGCTAATTGTTCGGCTGCACGCGGTCTGTTAAGGGACCTAACATTCCACGTACAGATCCGAAATTCGTTGTCCTTTAATCGTTTGCCAGGTTCGTCAACAGTAAGATCATCCGTATCCGAGGCTTGTTGGTGCTTCGCAACTATGACATTTTTACGTAGTCGGGCAGTTACCCCGGCGTACAACCCCCAACCTGGAGGACCAGGCCCTTTTTGCGACCCCTTGGACAAAAGGAGCCGGAATATTCCGGAGTCAGTAACCCGCTGCGGGGATGTGAGAGCTGCCGTTGACCCATTAAGGGCTCTTCCGCCACCATCTCTTTTTCAACACCCTGACTAGTGTTGAAAATCCTCAATGACCTCAGCTCCAAATACGTCAGAGTAGCCCATTGAGGTATCTGCCATGTTGACTGTTGACGCCACCGTTGATTCAGCTATGTGAATTCATCCGCCGTACGTCCTCTTTCTGAGGGGCTCATGTTAGACTTCTGAGACTCAGTCGCATCACAGAAATATAGAGGGAGACAGAGAGAGGGAGAGAGTGCGAGGGAGAGGGAAACAGAGAGATAGAGAGAGAGATAATGCTTTAAAAGTAAGTATCAAACCTATTGACAAGTCTTGGGTATGTCGGCCCCACCTATCTATCCGCCTATGGAAATCCTCAATCCATTTTAGCCGGCCCTGTATAAAGGGTGATTTTTTAGCTGGTTTGGTTTTGGCAACACTGGTTTTGGCAGCTGACGTGTGTTTAGTACCTTGTGTCACTGTCAAACAGCTTCAGTTTGGTTTGCAATTTAACCATGGTCTTACAAATGAACAACGCTTGCAAATTATTGAATTTTACTATCAAAATTCGTGCTCGGTTCGAAATGTTCATCGCTGCTTTTTTATCGAAAAATTGTGTTCAGCGATGAGGCTCATTTTTGGTTGAATGTGTACGTAAATAAGCAAAATTGCCGCATTTGGAGTGAAGATCAGCCAGAAGCATTGCAACAGCTACCAATGCATCCCGAAAAAGCCACTATTTGGTGCGGTTTATGGGCCGGCGGCATTATTGGGCCATATTTCTTCAAAGATGATGCGAATCGCAGCGTTACTGTCAATGGTGAACGCTACCGAGCGATGATAACAAACTTTTTTTTGCCCGAAATGGAAGTTCTTGACTTGCATGATATGTGGTTTCAACAAGACGGTGCCACATGCCACACAGCACGCGAAACAATGGCGCAATTGCGAGGCGAGTTTGGTGAACAGTTAATTTCACGTTTCGGGCCGGTCAATTGGCCGCCTAGATCGTGCGATTTGACACCATTAGATTATTTTTTGTGGGGGTATGCCAAGGCTAATGTGTATAGGGACAAGCCCGCTTCGATTGACGCACTGGAAGCCAAGATCCATGCATTCATTCGTGAGATACCGGCCGATATGTGTGAAAGAGTATGCCAAAATTGGACTCAGCGGATGGGCTACCTGTGACGCAGCCGCGGTCAACATTTGCATGAAATTATCTTTAAACATTAAATTGCAAGGTTCAAACTATCGATTCAAATAAATATTTCATTCATTTTTTCGAATTTTTTGTGTTTTTTTTTTTAAAAAAAGTTCTAAGCCTCTTAAAAAATCACCCTTTATAAGGAATCTACGAAAGTTGAATGTACCTACATAAAGTTGATCAAAAATGATTAAAGAACAGGGATGTGAAGCTTACCCTGCGGTTGACTACATCAGGAATATCTACTGCATCCACCGATACCAAATGATGGGTATACATTCTTTTTTCGGGAAATATTCAAGTCAGCTACACTTTTTTTTACATAAAAAGGGAAAAATTAAATCATTGCTAGACCTTCCAGTTTCAAACAAACTATTTATGGGACATGTATATATTTGTGTTGAATAGAGTGCTTTCTATGTTTGCTGATGAATCCCTACATTTTGGGGCGCGCAAAGGACACCACAACACAGAGAATTTCCTTCTGGAATTTTTTTTTTTTCTCTCCTCATATATAGTTAATTGGATCAAGCTTTGCTGTTGCAATAGACTTGTGCCGGGTCAATTTCAATTGAGTTTCGTGTGTCTTTTTGATGAATGTTTGTTTGGTGTTTTTTTTTGTATCTGTCGCTTACTGACCGAGTAAGTTTGTTGAAAAAGTTATAACAAGGGATGATTTATTTAGACATTCGAATGGGATAATTCAAAGGGAATCTATGGAAAAATATGGTGGGAACAGGTTTAGAAAATGTGTCTACTGCCTTAGACCAGTGTCAGCTATAAATGAAATGTCATGGGCTAATTGAAAGGAAGGTTTTTGATTTTTGAACGCGAAGCATTGACATTTATATTTTGCGGTCAATGACATCTAGGTTATGGCAAATAAGTGAGACCTGAACGACATTGATGAAGTGATAATTGCTTAATGTATTCACATATTAAATCCAAAGGTTTTTTTCCGAGAGTATTAGTGCCATGAAAGAGATTCCCAATTAGACTCGGTGTACAATTTAAAACTCACCCAAAATGAGTGTTTGTGAGAACCTGTATGGACCTTTAGCGCCCATTTTTAGTTCACTTTTGTTACATGTGTTCACAAAGCCATCTGTCGGCAGAATCGGATAACTGATTGTGTAGGAATTAAATTGTCGATCTAAGCAACCAGTCTTTTGTTAGTATTACATTAAAGACTGTTTCTCTCTTAGAATGTAAGTTCTAAGTTGTAAGAACTTTTATTTAAATAAAGTAAGTTAGTCCAAGCCGAACGCTCGGTGTTTAATTTACTCCTTAAAATACATTGCAATCTAAACTCTTGAATTTCTCTCGTACGGAAACAGAATTCTACTTATTGCTGTTTTTCTGGGATGTTAACCTGAGGCTAAGCAATTGCATCTTCACATTGACAACTTAGTATGCCCGAGATATGGTTAGGTTAAACAAAGTATCGTACAACACTAGCCACCACAATGAAACCATTTATTTATCCATATGGGCAAGCAATTAAAGGGTAAAAACCCCACGATAAAATCTCAACACTTTCTCACAGAAAACAATTAGTTTTCCTAAAGGACTAAAGTTGATTTAGCTCTCATTAATGGTCAAAGAAGTAAATATTTTCTCAGCAATTTGTGACGACAGTACATTCGCACTTCAACTTGTAGGTCGTCGCTGAATTTGGATACAGAAATTTGCTTCCCTCGGTGTATTTGTACGTTTCTTCAGGAAATTGTGTTCCGAGAAGATTCGAATTGACCTACTCCTGCTTGATAATACCCTTGAACTGTTTGTTCATGAGCTTATATTCTCAGTTCAATGTGGTTACAAGTCTGTTTGCATAAGTTTCGTCAAGCTAAAATTATACATGAGAAAAGTCGTCATAACTGGCGGCAATAAATGGTCAGCTGTGATACCTACTGAAAATAGTTAAAAAAAATAAAAATTTACATAGTATGGGAAAAATTCGCAAATACTGTAACAGTTTAAACAAACACAATATTCCCTTAGGGCTTAGGAGAAAAAAAAATTCCGAAATGGGTCAAGTGACATTTTAAAGTGCCGATTCTCGATATGCGCGTGAACTTGTGTAGATCAGAATTCACGACTTGAATTCAGGGGTATACTGTGTTCATAATAAAAACAAATCCACAAGGGTATAGTTATGCCACACATAGCCCTCGGGGGCGATAACTTGCTTGTCTTTATGTGGGTCAAGTGAGTGATCTTTTAAAAATAGAAGGTGTCGTATTTTTTTGGTAGTTACATCAATTTGACATTTGCTTACATAAATATGTAACTAGATAAGTAGTGGATGCAACAGGTTTCAATAGGACCCCAAGTCTGGTTTATCGGAACCATATTTGTTAAAGCTACTTTTACGAGTATAATTAAATAAAAATCCCCAACAGGTTTAAATATATCAAATGCATACTAAATTTATGTAATTGCCAAAACTGTTTCGAAATTATTTAATTCATCAACACGATTCCACATTTGTCAGAAAGAATTCCAGCACATAATTTACAACTATAAAAAAATTCTCCATACGTTTTTGATTTCAATAATCCGCTAATTTCTTATCATATATTTATTTTTATGTGACTCGAAGTTCGTGAGTTGAATAACATTCAACAGGAGCTGAATGAAGTTGCACTATTTTTAACCATTGCAGCGAAAATTAAAAATAAAATAAAACTACATAGAACTAAAGCTGCTGTCATATTTGTAAAGAAGTCTGACTCTGAATCTTATCCAAGTATAAATGGTTCGTTTATAGTATAGACTTTGTGCGAAAGCGATCGAATTAAATAAGTACCTTGCTTTTCAGTCAGTTTACCGTTGCCTGATTAAAAATGGATACACTAAGATTATGGTTTTATTGTCAGAAAAAAAAAAAAAACCCAATATATAAACAAATTGTTATAACAAATTCGGTTGTTGATTCTTTTATTCATTTTGAAATTGAAATGATTGAAATTGGAAATTTTAAATTTTATTTTGAAATAAAAATGGATGTTCTTCGTATAAGCTGTCATCAGTCAAAAGCAGCGTTGCCATTTTTGAAATTTTTTTTGTTTTTGATTGAATTTTGCATGCAGTAGATTTGTTTTTCAAAGAAAACCAACGTAAATAACAAAAAAACAACGTAAACAATACAAGTATGTACTTAAAAAATATAGACATTTTCATTATTATTAATTTAAAAAAAAAAAAAAAAAACACCCTACTTTATTTTTGGAGCATTTTTAATGGGCTCGTTTATGTATAGTTTCCAGTGGCAGCCACTGCTCACATGAGAAATTCAACTTTTTCGGAAAGTTTTGTTATGTTTTCTGCTAAAAGGGATACATTTTCTCGATCTAGATGTGCGTGCAAGTGTACTACAAAAATGCAGTAGATTCATTTTTTGTCAGTAGACTTATAATTGGAAAAAAAAAATGCCAAAAATATAGTAGATCTACTGCAATTGCAGCAAATTGGCAACGCTGGTCAAAAGGCCAAATCAAATCATCAAACCGGAAATAGTTAGATGGACTGTTGCGGGTTGCGACCCCTTTCTCTTTTCTTATATGCTGCTGAGTTATATGTTGGGCCTACGGTTGTGGCAATGAAGCACATTGTGTAACATAATTCAATTCAATTAATTTCAATTTATTCATTTAGATAAGTGAAGACTCGTGTAGCCCCGTAGAGCTCACCGAACTTGGCAATTCATAAATAAATATAACATGTTGCAGTCCACCTGAAAATACATTTTACTGCAAGTCCGTAATTCCCATCGAAATGCATATCTCCAAATTTTGCACTGAAAATTCCATTTGCAAGCCATAATTATTAAGAACCCCTACACATATTTCTGTGCCAAGACTTAATATTACATAAATAGCAAAAATGGTTTCCAATTCCATCTGTTGCATGTAATGTATGCCACAAACTTGAGCTTTGGTTGTGGATTACTCTACATCAGCAGGGCCCCATCGAATATATTTACAACTTATGGAAGTGCGCCCTTTCCCAACATTACCACAAAACAGTTTCCGGAAGCATTGCGGACTTGCGGTAATAGCATCCATGTTCAATGTTCATCGTATTAAAATTGTCGTCATGTAAGTTCCTCTGTGCAGAGAAACTGGGACTGCGTTCTATTAAATCAATAGAATGGATAATTTGAGCACACAAAATTCCACTAACGCAAGGGATGCCGGCCGACGCCGCCACCGCCTGACATTTCCGGTAGTAGGTTTTAGCCGTTTGAGAGAATCTCTACAGGGCATCCGAAATCCGAATTAATTTATTCCCAGCGCATGCAGTCATTTGAGTAAATTTCATGCAAGTTCGTTCATTAAGGCGCTAATTGATTTTCCTTTTTACATTTTACTTTCACTGATATATACATAGATATATATATATGTAAATGTTTTTTAGATGGAATAGGTATTTGTCTTGAAGTGAAGAAATGAAATTGTAAATGGCTTCCGTGATGATTGAAACTGGTTGCTCGGGGCTCGAATTTCAAGAGATGTGCAATTTTTAGCAACCTGCAGAAGGCTCTTAACTATTTAACTGCCCATATGGCATTCGTTCCGTTCGACCCGAAAATAAAATTGAACACCAAAGGGATGGTTGTGAGAGGCTTGGCCTAGGGTATCTATCAGGGATGGAAAATGAACTGTGTCAGCAAATCTTAGCTCCAATTGTATTTTTTTGAGCTCAATTGCAATTTTTACTTTTTCATATACGTATTAGGAGGCTTAGTGGTTAGTGTGTTGGACTACTAAGCGAGGGGTCCCAGGTTCGAATCCCGCAAAAACCCAAATTCCAACTTAGGGTTTTTTCCAATGCGCCACCTCTCGCGAACGTCTGACAAACATCCGAGAATATAACTGTCGTTAGAGCTTCTCAATCAGCCATTTGGAATCGGCATAACATTTTAGATCCCTTCCATTCGTTCCAAAAATGAAACTCACACAAAACGAATGGTTGTGAGAACAGTAACTGCTGGTATCTTGCGAACACCATATTTCTCAACAATACATTGTAAACTAACTCAGTTTTTAGCTTAACAGTTGAAGAAAAGTCTGTACTTTTTGAAACAAAAATGTCAAACCAATTAAGAACTCCCACTTTAATTGCGATCACATACTTTCATTATTAAAGAATTCAAAATCAATCAATAAAGTCAGCTCAACAAAGGCTCTGAATTTGACTTTCAACTTGTTTATCCGCATGATTTGAACTTTCAGAAACACTTATCAATTTCAATTCCCCTAAAAACAATTTCAAAAGGATAAACGAGTTCACTCAAAAATCTTTTAATATATAAAAGTTACAAAAATCGTTATCATTATATAAACAGAACGTGTAAGATACTCTAACCGAAACTTCCGAAAATTGGATAACTTGCTAATTATGGACGAACAAAAAAAAAGTGTGTACTATTTACATATGTTATTATTATTATTAAAGCTTTATTGACAGACAAAAAAATTAACAGCCACCAGGGCTTTCGGCTAAATTATGACAAGATGTATAAATTTCTCGCCGCTCTTTTTACATTTCTCTTTAGTAAGGTTTGCCATTTCATGATGGAAAGATATACGAGCCAACGAGTCGAAATTATTAAAATGTACAACCGAAATTCGGAGTCAGTGGCCTTAACGTTAAGAGCGCTACGTCCGTCATCATTTCTGGCTGAATGGCTTCGTCAATAAACAAAATATGCGGTATTGGTCAGGCAGCAATCCACACGTACTCCATGAGTCATCATTGCATCCTGAAAAAATTACGGTTTGGTGTGGTTTATGGGCCGGCGGCGTCATTGAGCCGTACTTCTTCCGTGATGATCAAGACCGGCACGTTACTGTGAATGGGAATCGCTACCGTTCAATTTTTTGGTCCCAATTGGATGATATGGACTTGGAGGACATATGGTTCCAACGGGACGGCGCCACAAGCCACACAGCGAATGTCACAATCAATTTATGGGAAACCAAGTTTGGAGAACGTGTTATCTCACGAAATGGTCCAGTCGCTTGGTCGCCTCAGCCGTGCGATTTGACGCCGTTAGACTATTTCCTGTAGGGCTACGTCAAGTCTATGGTCTATGCCAACAAGCCAGCGACGATTGATGAACTTCGTTCGAATATCGAACGTGAAATTGCAGCAGTAACGGCCGATTTATGCTTGAAAACCGTCGAAAATTGGGTTCAGCGTCTGGACTTCTGCAAGCGTGCTCGTGGTAGCCATGCAAAAGAAACTGAGTACCATACATAATGGCATTGAACGTACTTTCACAGGAATAAAGAATTTCATTGATATCCAAAACCGTTTTTGTTTTATTTAAAGAAACTTTTGTAGCGCTCTTATTGAAAAACCCTTTATTTTTGTCCAGTCCTGTTTGTGTTGTTCATACCAGAAAGCTGCAATAACGTTTTTAATATCGTTTTTATTGAATATGACAACGGTTAATGTTGAGAGGCTGTCCGAGCAAATAACGAATTTGGTTTCCTTGGGAGTGAGGTGGCTCGTAGGATGGCTGTTGCTTCAGCTCATGTGCGGTAACATGGCTTTTTTTTAGGGTAGACCCGTTTTCATCTATAATTGCAAATGCAGTGCCTGCTTCAGACTTGGACCCATCGGTAAACACAGTTCCCATCCATCGAACCTGTGTCTGTATTCATTCATTCGCTTGATGTACCTACAGGCTTTTGTTAGAGATCTCATCGATTTAGTTTTTAGGTTGCTGTGTTTGGATTATATGGGTATTCCCATATTCTCAGCGAGTATTGGTGTTTCATTGAGGTTGATATCACTTTGGGATGGTTGCGGCTAACCAAACTTTTTCTTGCGTCTATGTTTATCATTTTGTTTTGCACTCGGTCTAGTTTAAACATGACCATTGTAGTCAGTATACTGAATCTTTGCTTTATAGACGGAAGCCCAGATTCGATCAGCATGTTGGTGATGGGGGTTGACCTGAATGCTTTAAGGCTGATTCGTATTGCAGCGTGGTAAACCGGTTCGATGATTTTGAATGTTGTTGTTGCACACTTCCCATAGATACATGGGCCGTAGTCTATTTTGGATAGGATTTTGGAACGGGTTACATTGATTAGGCTGTTTACATGGCAAAAACTATTCTTAGAGCTTAAGTCCTTTAACGCTACTTGTTTACGCTAGTTTAAATATTCTTAGGGCAGATGGTTTTTCTGCTTACATGCAAGACTTCAGATTTCTCACAATTCACAACTTAAAATCATTTTCCACACATAATTGATGTGCTTTATATATTATTCATAATGCTCTGAATTAACTTTATTTGTAAAGTAATGCGATCGAAATTCTTAACCAAAAGTTATAGAAGAAGTTTCTCACCTGAAACGAAAACTAGTTGGTGTTCGGTGTGAACGCATCGACGAGTTTTCGGTGCGGTGTGAATAGCGTATTACTTTTTTTTGTTAATACATGAACGCGCCACACTTTAGGCATACAAACAAAATTATATGTATGCTATATGCACAATTGCACATAGAGTGTCAAGCCCTAAGCTCCCAAACTAATTATTATTTTATATACTAATAAGCAGCTCGGAACTCACCCGTCAACCCAGTGGGAACTTCAACTAATTGGACTTGACAGATGCCACTTTAGATTTGACTTAGTCAGCGGCGACTTCAATCAAACTATTTCCTGACTTAAAGTCAAACTAAATGATTTATTTCTTATAATTTAGACTAAGATATGGTTTAATGCCAAAAGTCGTGTCTAAAATGTTTTATTGCTAGGTGCCATAAAGAGTAATTATGATTTTATGTATTTTATATTTTTTCAAAGTCCATTTTAACTTAAACGTTACGACTGTAACACGAATTTCAACCTTTGTATCCATATACGGACCTGTTGCGCCAACAAGGTATTTTTTTCTATGTTTTTATGACAGTCATGTCTGTTTCTGTTTAGTGCACATTATTCAATTCATCAGAATAAGGACATAATAACTCAGTCACCATTTGTTTGAACTGCTTTAATCGATACGTATTCATGAACACACACACAATCACCACATATTCAGGATAATTATTTTCTAAACGTCACAGTACGTGTCATCGCATTGTTTATGGTACATCATTTCGAAAAGGTGTTTTGAAGTGCTATCGCACGACATACCGTTAACGTCCCTTAACATGAGTACCTACACAGCTGGCTGTAACTAATTGCATGCTTCACACGCTCTAAGTGGTTTGTAATGACATCCATCAACCCTTTTGTTGTGGCCATGACATGAAACAAGATTTACTTGTATTAAAAATTCCTTTGAAATAAAATTGGATTGCAATGTATTACTGTACCTACCGAAGAGGATGAAACTCAGAGGAGCGTAGTATTGGACCCTGCCAGTCTCGACCATGTCTCTTTTTTTTGGGGGGAAATGGAACAAAAGGAGTACTTCCTGTCCACATGACTAACATGGATTGCTGAGATCTCTTAAACATATAATATCTTTAGTGGATTCTGAAGGAGCGTTGGTCAAATATTTCCCCCCAGACACTTGAAAAACTCCCGAATTTGGCTATTTTTCCGCAAAAAAAAAAAAAACCAACTTTCTGCCATTATTTTGAAGGTTCCGTACTCAGGGGGGAAAAACGGAACCTTTTTACTTTCGCTTTTGTCCGTCTGTCTACTAGACCAATTTTATACCAATGTCTATCTCAGAAACTGATTGATATAGAAGGCTGAAATTTGCACACAAGATCCGATATAACCTCTAGTTAAACGACAAATACCAATGGTAGCGATGCATCACCTACGTGAAGTTAGCCCGCACTTTTTCTTGAATGAAAAACGTGAAATGCAGTTCGATAGACATTCGTGTTTAGTTCAACCGTTAGAAAGTTAGAACCATTAGAAAATTTCAGCCCGCACTTTTGGCTTTTTGTAATTGTTTGCAGTGAAATTCTTTTTTCTCAAAAATGTCTTATTTCAGAGATGTCAGGACATTTGTGTTTGCCCCTACAACTCCGAATTTCCAACAGAGAGAAATTATTTGAAATCACTGTTGCATAAAGCATATCCTTAATCAAATAACAGAATTTCAAATTTTCGAATTCACTCAAGCGTTACTTAATAAAACAAAGTTATAGTCAAAAAATGCATTCCCCTAGAGTTGCATCCATATATGGACTTCCCAACAACAACTAAACAACGGCAAATACATTTTCGCAAACTATTCATCCCTGTCCATCGATATGAGTCACTATTTGTTAATTAGCAACAACAACCAATCAATAAACCCCGATTTTATCCAACTACTCCTTCGAATAACATTAAAAACTGACCTAAACAATTTATAACAACAAAAACATAATTATTGTAAAATATGTCCTCTTGGCTATCTAATACAATTCAAATTTTGGGATTTTATTATTCTTTTGCTAAATGTATCTGCTCCCCTCAAATGCCGTAGCATTCTTTTAAATGTATCGCTCAGTTGAACTCTATACTTATTAGCTTTAAATACAAAAATTCACCTGTCATCGTCTTTCTCATTTCAGTCGTGTTTTGGGCTCGCGTCGTGAGAGCAGTGCATCGACAGGACCTCCATCCACAGATCCCATCGGCAGCATCCACAACTTGCAATTGGACATCATGGACGACATTGTGCAATCGAGAAAGGCACGAATGAAACTGTGGACCACCAGCAACGAGAAGGTATGCGAAGTTGAGACCCTAAACGAAACAGGAGCCAGCACCCAGCAAAGGTACACAAACCGGAGATATTCGGAGGTAATTCCCGCCGGCGTGTCTCCAACACCAGTATTCCGCCGTGCATCCGAACATCCGGCTATCATTTCGCCTTGCCTGATTCCCAGTTCGCGTGCCACATCCCAGCGAAAGAAAAAGACCGGCTTACTGGGCAGCCGCACAGATATTAGTTCGATTTTCAGCAATCTAACGTCATCGGCAATCGAGATACACAAGTGCGATGAGTCGCCCAGCTTCTCAAAGACTAAAGCCAGTCCCGGTGGAACGTCCACCCATAGTACAGGCACTTCCAGCAATACCCTCGATCCAAATGTTGGCCGATCCACCAGATCGAACAGTTTCGACGTTTCACTGTTGCAGAATGCCAAGCAATTGGTATCCGATGCCGAGGACAAAGGAGCCGCTCTCTCCGGATGGTTTACCAAGCGCCACCAACCGATGTCGCGCAAGAAGAGTATTCGCAGCAAAAGCACAGCCATGGCTCTGTCTAAAGATATGATCGACAGGTTACAGTCGAAGGACATCCTCAAAGAGAAGCCCAAACCAAAGCCAAAGGCCAAGTCCAAATGGGATCCGAAGGGACCGATGCTAGACCCCACAGTCATAGGATCCGCAATCGAGGGATTCCTACGCCGCAGCACCGGAACATCATCACCATCATCGTCTACATCATCGAGCAAAGGTGCCGTCCCCAAGGACAAAGGAGTTCGAAGCAAAATACCAACTGCACGGCAAACAATGAACTGGTTTGGCAAAACTGACGAGGACGACACCAAGGACACGTGTGACGCATCTCTATGCTCGACGCTCAAGGATCTGTTTGTCAAATAATTGTCACGGAATTTCAGCTTCAAACTCTCCTAAAATGGGTCAATGAATGGGATCGCTCCTCTCGTTGAGATGCACAAGTGTACATATTTAGAATCAAGTAGCATTTTATCGGTTGCCGATTATAATTTTGCAGAAACGAAGAAGTATGTGATTAGGTAAATGCTACGAGTTTGTCTTTAATCGTGGCAATGATTGACGCCAATTTATAAATATATAATATGTTTGTTTGATATATTTTTTTACAATTGTTATCGGTATCTTTGTCGGAGATTATGAAACACAGATGAATTTACTGATCGCGTAATAGGTCTAAAATTAATTTAATGCATATATATAAAAAATGATAAATGCTATCTTCGATGTATAGAGTAGCAAAAGATGCATGCATTCATGTTGTGTGAGCATGTGAGTGCGTGTACGTGTAACATTGTAAATTGTAAGCAAAACAGCAAACTAGTTATTACGACATGTATCTGTATCACGAAAACTATCCACCTTACTTACTTACTTAAGGTGGCGCTACAGTCCGGGGTGGACCTGGGCCTCAACCAACAAGCGTCTCCAGCCAGCGCGATCTTTAGCTAGCTGTCTCCAGTTTCGCACGCTAAGTTGGTTAAGGTCCCCTTCCACTTGCGTGCGCCACCTGAGTCGCGGTCTTCCTCTACTGCGCCTTCCCTCGGGTATGGATTCGAAGATCTTCCGGGCCGGAGCATTCGTGTCCATTCGCTCTACATGACCCAGCCACCTCAGTCGTTGGACCTTCACTCTTCTGACTAGGTCGATGTCGCTGTACAGCCCGTACAGTTCGTCGTTAAATCTCCTTCTCCATTCACCGTCAATGCAGACGGGACCATAAATAACACGGAGAATTTTTCTCTCGTAGCAACCAAGAGTAACCTCATCCGCTTTTGATAGAGTCCATGCCTCTGCGCCATATAGCAGAACTGGGATGATAAGGGTCTTATAAAGGGTCACTTTAGTTGTTCGAGAGAGGGCTTTGCTACTCAATTGCCTTCTTAGTCCAAAGAAACAGCGGTTGGCAAGAGTAATTCTACGTTTAACCTCAGCGCTGGTGTCATTGTCTGAGTTCATAGCGGAGCCTAAGTAGACAAAGTCCTTAACCACCTCAAAGTTATATCTGTCTATTGTGACGTTCTCTCCGAGCCGTCGGTGTTGGGTGTCCTTTTTAGCTGACAGCATATACTTCGTCTTGCCCTCATTAACCGCCAAACCCATCTTCGCCGCCTCAGTCTCAATACTCACAAACGCGCCATTGACATCACACTGCGTTCTGCCAATTATGTCAATGTCATCGGCGTATGCGAGTAATTGGACGGACTTTTGAAAGATAGTGCCTCTGGTGTTGGCGTTTGAGTTTTGCACTATTCTTTCAAGAACGATGTTGAAAAAGTCACATGACAGCGCATCGCCTTGTCTAAATCCTTTTTTGACATCGAAGGTCTCGGTAAGTTCTTTACCGACCTTGATGGAGCAGCGTGCATTCTCCATCGTCATCCTGCACAAACGGACGAGTTTGGCAGGGATGCCAAAACTAGACATTGCTCTATATAGTTCGTCCCTATAAATGCTGTCATAGGCGGCCTTAAAGTCGATGAAAAGGTGGTGGGTATCGATTTGAAGTTCCTGGGTTTTCTCCAAGATCTGCCGCAGTGTGAATATTTGGTCTATGGTGGACTTTCCTGGCCTGAAGCCACACTGATATGGACCAATCAGGTTGTTTACGAAAGGCTTCAGGCGTTCACACAAAACGGCAGATAAGATCTTGTAGGCAATGTTTAGAAGACTGATACCTCTGTAATTGGCGCAGTTCAGAGGGTCTCCTTTCTTGAGGATCGGGCAAACAATGCTGAGGTTCCATTCATCGGGCATGCTTTCCTCCGACCATATTTTACAGATGAGTTGGTGCATGCTCCTAGCCAAGTCATCGCCTGCCGCTTTGAACAGCTCGGCGGCTAGGCCATCTGCTCCAGCGGCTTTGTTGGACTTCAGTTTAGATATAGCTATCTTCACCTCGTCCAGGTCGGGTGGACGGTATTGTTGATCCTCATCGTCCAGGTTGAACGGTTCATTCTGCCTGACAGCGGAATTTAAGTCGTCATCGCCGTTAAACAGTCTGCAGAAGTAGTTCTTCCATATCCTCAGCATCGACTGCGATTCTACTACGATGTTCCCTTGTTCGTCCTTGCAGGCTTCGGTTCGGGTTTTGTAGCCTTGTGAAGTTCTTTTTACCCTCTGGTAGAACTTCCGAACCTCATTCCTGTTGTAACACCTCTCTATTTCCTCGATCGCGCGCTTCTCATGCTCTTTCTTTTTTCTCCTTAGAAGCCGGTGTTCGTCTCTTCTCTTCTGCGCGTAGAGCTCACGAGCAGCTCTTGTCCTCCTTTGCAGCGCCGCTTTGTATGCCTCTTGCTTCGCTGCATGTGCTTGCCGGCACTCGTCGTCGAACCAGGGGTTTCGTTGTGGTGGTCGGGTGAAACCCAGCACATCAGAGGCGGCGTCTCTGATGGCTTTTTGGCAATGTCGCCACTGGTCTTCAATACTTGATGCTGGCTGCATTGGACCTCTTGAGAGATTGAGAGAGACTCGATCGGAAAAGGATCTGGTGATCTCTTGCGATTGTAGCCTTCCGACGTCAAACTTCCTCCCAGTATTTACTTGTCTTGGCGGCGTTCGGGATATCCGGAGTCGTACCTTGGCTACAACAAGGTAGTGGTCCGAGTCAATGTTGGCCCCTCGGAATGTTCGGACATCCATAATACTGGAGGAGTGCCTTGCGTCGATCGCAACGTGGTCAATCTGGTTGACGGTTGATTGATCAGGAGATCTCCATGTGCCTTTGTGAATATCGAGATGCGGGAACCGTGTGCTAGCTATGACAACGTTTCGCCCCGCCGCGAAATCGATCAGCCTAAATCCGTTGTCGGAGGTGGTCTCGTGTAGGCTGTACTTTCCGACAGTGCTACCAAAGATGCCCTCTCTTCCTAGCTTGGCGTTAAAATCGCCTAAGACAATTTTAATGTCATAGCCAGGGCATTGCTCGTAAGTGTGGTCCAAGAGCTCGTAGAACCTTTCTTTGGTGTCGTCGTCTTTCTCCTCCGTGGGGGCGTGCGCGCATATTAAGCTAATGTTGCCGAATTTAGCCTTGATGCGGATTGTCGTGATGCGCTCGTTTACATAGTTGAAACTTAAGACTTCTTGCCTAAGTCTGGCGCCAACGACGAATCCACATCCGAATAAGCGCTGTTTTTGTTGCCGATAGCAGTCGCCGTAATAAATATCGCAGTTTTTCATCCTCTTTTTACCCGGGCCATCCCATCGCACTTCTTGGATGGCGGTTAAATCTGCTTTATAGTGGTTCAGGGCTTCCGCTAATTGTTCGGCTGCACGCGGTCTGTTAAGGGACCTAACATTCCACGTACAGATCCGAAATTCGTTGTCCTTTAATCGTTTGCCAGGTTCGTCAACAGTAAGATCATCCGTATCCGAGGCTTGTTGGTGCTTCGCAACTATGACATTTTTACGTAGTCGGGCAGTTACCCCGGCGTACAACCCCCAACCTGGAGGACCAGGCCCTTTTTGCGACCCCTTGGACAAAAGGAGCCGGAATATTCCGGAGTCAGTAACCCGCTGCGGGGATGTGAGAGCTGCCGTTGACCCATTAAGGGCTCTTCCGCCACCATCTCTTTTTCAACACCCTGACTAGTGTTGAAAATCCTCAATGACCTCAGCTCCAAATACGTCAGAGTAGCCCATTGAGGTATCTGCCATGTTGACTGTTGACGCCACCGTTGATTCAGCTATGTGAATTCATCCGCCGTACGTCCTCTTTCTGAGGGGCTCATGTTAGACTTCTGAGACTCGAGCAGACAGTCAATCCGACAGAGCATTATAGTGTTGCTATTTTCTTCGTGTTCAACACTCGCGCTTATAAGTTTAGCAAGTCAAGTCCGGGTGGACATAGACCAGTACCCGGTGGTGACCACGGGGAGGTAAAATAAGCACAATTGGTGAGTGTGAGATAGTTGCGACACTGGACATCGCCAAGTTGATGCCAATCAGATGCCCATCCCTATTCACACAACACCTATCCACCTATACCATGGAAATTCAAAGTTGTACGGCCTATTTACTGACTTTCCGTACTTTTCCCTGACTATGGCACATTCCTGTATCTAGATATCGAATGAGGTTCAATTTGGTTGCCCCTTGGACGTGCTATCCATGTCTGGTTTACTCCCAAACGGAGGCGTTCCTTTCGAAACCACTTTGTCCGCATCTTTGACAGTCTTAATTTCACACTTGTTGGCAGTTACGGCTTTAGACTGCTAGATCCTAGCTTATATCGGCTTGTATACACAGAAGGATGTAAATGTGTCCATGCTTCCGCTGACAAGATGTATAGCAAAGATATTTAGAAATCTCTTCAAGTGTTTGCACTGTTTGAACATAAAATTATTTTTACATTTCTAGGGCATGCAATATGTCAAAATTTTCAATGGATGTCCAACCCAATTTCGTCTACTTCCACTGTGTAGTTAGTGTTTAGTAATGAAAAACTTTCGAAAAGGTTGCGAAGTTTCAATACCTGACTGGACTCGTATACATCGAGCGTCTCACCCCTGTTAGACGTTGAGACGTCTGAGGACGACCACCACCTCGTATTTGTTGACATCAATTCTTAACACTGGCGGTTAAATGCCCGCTGGAGATCATTCTGCGGGACCCAAGCATGACGAAGTCTTTACCGAAGAGTAAATGACTTATTATCAGGTATGTCAGTCATACAGTACAAGAAACGCGAAATTTATATTACGTCGGAAAAGGTGGGCTATTTTTTAACGCAGTTTATCTTAATAGAGCTTGTACCTTTTGTGTGAATAGAGTGAGTGTCTCTTGTGAATGAACTGACAGTTTATATACTCTCGCATCTAGAGCTTATCCATTGAACGACTAGATCATACGTCTTCTCATCCTAAAAAACATGGTATAAGAGGTTTGGAATATTGCAAGCCTTCAACCATTTTCGGTGTTAAAATTGTGGTTTTAAAAAAACCAGCTCATCCTCCAAGCTTGACTTGCCCATTGCTCTGACACACGTTTCAAATACCTTAGCAAAAGCATTTCGAAAACACTTACAAGTGAGGCATATACCCAAATAATTGAAGCGATCCATTTTATAACCTTTTTTTAAAAAGAGCAAGCTCAGCCCAGTTTGTCAATCCACAGGTAATTCGATGAATTTCCTAATCACTTTACTGATACAAAAGATCCTTTGCGCATCCTCTTTTCCTAGGGTCTGGAGCGTTTCTTGTCAGATTTCTTCCACTCCGACACATTTGCAAACTTTTAGCGAGTTGAGTTGAGTTATTCTGATTATCAGATGCCTGAGCAGCTCTATCTCAGTAAGATGCCTTCAAATTCGAATCATAACACTCTATGCACAACAACGTTAGCATTGTCATACTAATCTGTAAACTTTTTAAGGTCTGGATCAACATCATGTAGAATCTAATAAGACTGCATACTTCGACTCCGAATTCTGTTTACATACCTGTTCAAAGCTTTAGCTTTAAAGTCGCAACTTCTAATAATACACAATCCAATACACGGTTAGGTTTGATTTGAACTGCTATAGGTATGTTCGGGAGATATGCACAGTACTTGAATGGGTTTCCACTCCTTCTTCAATACGGCGACTTCTGCAAAATATATTTGCAAAAACATCTACTTTCTTAGAGATGTTTTCATTGGTTCATTGTCCGAGCACCTGGATATGGTTTCTGTTAAAGAATCGATCTCAAAGAATAAAGTAAATAGAAGTTCTAACGCAGGCTTATAGATAAGTGCCTAATCTGAGAGCTATAAAAAGTGTACACAAGTGAAAGAAACCAATAAAGCTCACAGCCTTCCTAGCTTTGTTCCAACCAACTAGTTACAACTATTTGTAAATAGCACATAGAAAATATGAGCCTGTCCTTGGGAGCAAGCTTCAAATGTCCCCTTGAGAGCCCAAAAATATAAAATGTTTGCTAAAACCCTATTCACAACATGCCGAAATCCGGGTTTTCGTGAATGCACTCGAAAACTTCATCGAAAACTAAGCAACTGCGGCTACATCATTTTTATTTCTTAAAAAAAAACCGCTTAGAGCGATTTCAGCCGTGTCCAATTTTTGCTCAGAGGTTTCTAAAGATTCCCATTGATCGCAAGCAACTAGTGTGTGTTTCAAAAGTCAGTATTTCAATTCTGTATAGCTTGACTGAGTCTAAATAATTCTGCAACGGAACGTCAACCGCCTGTTCGCAACTGGTGGCACCAAGATGCCTTCGCAGCCTTGATAAACAGTTGATCGGTCATGGATGTTTGACCCTCCAGACTCTATAGCTCTGGCAATTTGAAAGAGGATATTCTATTTTTAGCCTACTTCATTTGTCGTGTCTTCCCTTTTTTTTTTGGATTGTCTTGCTACCTCTTAAAAGAAAAATGATGTATTAAGCGTAGTACGGAGATGGTGCGAAACGAAAAAACCCATGCAAATGTGACACAACGAAATCATGAACGAAAAGTGGAAAAGTGGGCAATTGTAGTAGATTGCTTGGTAAAATTCTCCAGTCCAAGAATCGAAGATCAAATTATATAAACCTCTGGAAAGACTGATACACTTAATACAATATACACTTATACCCTATTAGCACCGAACCGAAAACCGTGTTTTTGTCGAAAACGCGTTGATGCATTCACACCGAACACCAACTAGTTATTTGCTTGCGAAAAGTTGACATTTGTACTGCAGTTAATTCTGATTTTTTCTTTTATTACACCTCCCGCCATTTGGAATCTTTTTTTGGCTGCTTCACATTTATTCACAGATAGGAAGTTTAAGATAGAATCTTGTTTTCAACATTTTATAGTCTATTGAATACTTAGTTCGTGACAGTCCAAAGTTGACGGTAGACATATGTGGCTGACATAGGAGCTTTTCAAGTTACATCTAGACCAGACCATTCTATTCGACTTAAGACAACTAGGTTTTTGAATGTGCGCACTGTTGACTAGATACGTTAGTTCACCTCTTACAATACTCTGTTCAAAGAGTTTCAGCATTTTCAAAATGACATTATTATTATTATGTGAAAGGGGTTGTTGTACTGTGACCTTTTGGTCTATTGTACCCCCTGCTTACGCCTCAGAGAGGTTCATTCTCTCAAAAAGAGTTCCCCTTTCCCGGTTCTCGTACTCTTCTTTCTCCTTGGCGGAAGAAATCCTATAGCACTCTCTCCAGTCCAGTTTCATTTAAGAATCTAAGGATGAGAGCTGGCTCCAGTGACAGAATTTCCTCATCAGATAGTTGGTACCAGGTGACATACATACCAAATTAAATCAAACTTTTAATGACGCAGTACTTGATGGAATTTCGGTCGCAACTTTCTACTACTTTGGGGTGACTTCCAGTCATGCCCAATTTTGTGCGAATGTATTCTACTTAAGCTGCTTAATGAGCTTCTTCGTTGCTATTAACCTGTTTATTGCCGATACATTAAATCCATTGAATCAAACAAACAAACAAGAGGAGAGAATAACAGAAAAAAAGGAAACGAATAAAAGCAACACTGGCAACAATACGAGATACAAAAGAACTCGCCCCGCCTTTGTGTACACAATTTGAAGGATTTGATTTGGATGACTAAACGCCAACAACATGAAGAGGGTACTTTATCCCTAAAATAAATGCTCCTCTACAAAGTAATTGAATCTGAATGAGGGTCGTTTCTCCTTCTTTTTGTTGTAGACTTCCCCACTGGAAATGTATATGTAAGCCATGCGTCTGCTGCACACATACACTATTTATGTCAGCAGCTATCTAAAATGGATTGTTCCGCTGTTAAAAAGGTCTTATCATTTGTGAGACACAAAGGTACGCATACGTTAAGATTCAAGAGTCAGATAATATTCCACATCACTTCGCAGAATAAAAAAAATTTGATTGGTGAGATTGATTGATTGGTGAGATGTTTCGAAAAAGTCAAAACGAAAATAGCTCACTTTTGAGTGAGCAGCTTCAATTGTTTGGGTGGACATCCGCTAACAAGCTGAATGGTTGCCATAGAGCATGGAATTTAAATCTGCTGTGTGTCAAACAATTTAAAATATTGCTTAGGAGCTCTAACTGAATTGGAATACTTGTGTGTGTGCCACATTTGTCATTTACAAACTGTTCTTCTCCAAACTTGTGCCAATTCTATAATATACCTGTTAACTTGTTTTGACTATAAATATCATAATAAAGTATCCCAAAGACAATCTAAGTTCAAGAAATGAACGTAAAGTAAGATAGAACCTCTTACACTTGTTACGATTTATGAAAAAGTTTGTTATTACCTTTTTAAGGATACTATTTAAATACATTTATATCGAAAGAAAAAACTACAACTTTGAACAATCATATCTTGGAAACTAAACTATTTATCCCACCAAATTGTCAATAAAGTAGTTTTGCTTTCAATAAATTCAAATCTACTGAAATCCATTGGCTCTTGTATCATTTCACGACTTTCTATATCGAAATAAGTGTACATTTAATATTCAAAAGCTAGAAAGTAGATTATAGCATTTAATGTTCTAAACTTAAATATTAAGACAACTAAAAGTAAAAAATTATGTTCACAAATCATGGCAGTAAATTGCATAAAAACAATTGTAAAAGAATAATTTTTAAAATTTTTGACAAAAAAAAAAAACACAAAATGAGTTAAACAAATTAAGTATTTACAAGAAACGTTCTGACCTACATAACAATTTTTTGAAAATTTTCATCAGTTTTATTGCTTGGATGGGAAGAAAAATCACTTCATGATTGATGAGCGCAGGTGAAAATCATTGTCAAAGTATTGAACTTTAACGGACCTTATTTTACCGGATCTTCTTAATTTAAATACATTTTTTGTTTAGTTTGATAATAAATTATATTTAGTGTCCATGTCAGATTATTTACTGTGACCTACGAAATTATTTAAGTGAAAGCTTAAAATGGATATTAAGCTCAGAGCTGGTGGGAAAAATAAAGGATTCTGGGCTAATGCGTACCTAATAATTATAAATGTGCAATCATCACCTGGGTACACATTAAAAAAAATGTTGAACTATAATTTCGTATTATTTGATCTCGATTCTATATTTTGAACCCTGAGACTATTATCCTGTTCGCGCTATAATTTAGCATCCCTAGTCTTCCGTTCGTTTCTCCACACCAAATATAAATGGTCGCTAAATTATTAAACATGCTATAGATAGGCCAAATCCATGGGCCTAATAATCATTTTTAATCGACCACAATATCAGGGGCGATTCCTCTCAGTTAGCTAGTTTAGCGGCGCTAAACCAAGAAAAATTCTTTGAAATACAAACGAAGAGGTTAAAGTTATTATGAAGATTATTAATTGCAATAATCAATCAAATACTAAATAACAAAACTACCTATTTACAAATCATATTTTCCTACACAAACACATAACACAATCCTACCATACAAAAAGTTTCCTTTTCTTAAGCGTTAACATTTGCGATATCAAATTCCCTGCCTGTACACCAAGCACACGATCCAAAACTCTCATAGGAAAAGTCTCCCGCTTGTAGCATGTAGCATGTAGCATGTAGCATGTGACAATCCTCCCATACAAAAAGTTTCCCTTGAAATATTCTTTAGCGTTAAAATTTGCGATACCAAATTCCCTGCGTGCACATAACACGCCCGATCCAAAACTCTCTTAAAAAAGTCTCCCGCTTGTAGCATTTTAGCGTAAAAATTTGCGCTACCAAATTTCATACAATTTATGTGAGAATGTTTGACTACCATCGTAAGCAAAGCCCAGTTAAATAAACGGAAGGGTTAGCGCGAACAAATGCGATAAAACTTGAGGGCGGATTGTAAGCAGATATAAATTGTGTGCGTTCTCTTTTTTTTGTACTTTCGTATGTTTCTCTTTCTAGGGAAATTGTAGTAAGAAAAGAATGCATGTGATTACTGCTTAATTTTGTCGTTCTGTCGTTATTTTATTGAGTAGTGTTATTGATCAACAGTTTAGTGCGAAATTTTTTATATTATTACCTATTATTTATGTAAGTAAATAATATATTTTTCGTGCTTTGGAATATGAGAGTACACTCTTGTTTTTTTTTTATTTGTGAGAAGTGATATGAAAGTAATGCAAAAGCGCTAAAAATAATGTTATACAGATCATAAATTTTGTTTTGTTTTAAACTTTCCGTAGCTAACCCATTGCTTAAGACCAGGAATCGCCACTGCACAATATGCAATTTTGTATGGAAAATTTCGCCACTGTGAGTTGGAAATTTTTTGCAATAATAGATGTCAGTAAATGTAACTTTACTACAACGGTATCGAAAAATTTGAATTTCTCAAATATAATTAATATAAGAATAGTTAAAGATGATATTTTCATTGCTGAAGCAACTGAAATAATTTCTGTATTAGCAACTGGAAGACGACACTTTCCTTCATGTCGCATAAATCCCTATTTGCAGGGGGATTTGTCCTGCAAGTTCCATATTGATGGTCGTTCCTCCGTAAGTCCCGCAAGTTCTTGTTTTATTTATTCATTGCATGGAAAGGTTTTTTTTTGTTTTTTTGTTTTTCGCTTCTAATTTTATTTATCATGCAAATGTTCTCTGCGGTTTCCTATCAAATTTTATCTTCGGTTTACTGTACCCACCGGGCATTTATTTCGCGGGCTAAATGAGTGGAGACTTGTTATAGGCCCATCTTTATGATGTTAAGAATTTAACGTGCGAATAGGATACCTACTACTTCAATAAACTGAAAATTCTAAAAGATTTGATTTTCGAATACATTTTGCAGCGATTTTGCTGATTTGCGCTCACCTAAGTTCGCAAATGGACTTACGATGCAATGCCCCTGTTGCTCGAAAAACTACTCGAAAGTCTAACATCGTAATGGGTGTTTTTTAGTGGTGTGTTCTTAAACCTCCTGAAACCTCCTTTGCACTCACTTTAGTGTTCAATTTCAATAGGTAGCGGTGACATTTGACACCTGTCAAACTCAGTTGTCACTTGAAGTGTCTTAATATTAGCTAAATGTTTGCCATTTACTAATGGATCGCTTAACAATCGAACAACGCGTAAAATTTGTTAAAACTTTCTACAAAAGTGGTGATTCAAACGTTGCCACTTTTCGCGCATTACGCATCATAATCGACCAACTACGCAAGCAGCTAGAAACAGTTTTCGAAGATGATAAAGTGGTCATTGGTTAGGATATATTTTTTGGGCATTAATGTTACATGAAAGGAAACATTTTTAGCTGGAAACAGCTTTTAGTATTTACATAATCTTTCTTCGGAAAAGGCCAGTGCAAATGCCTTGTTAAACAGTTCCAAGAATAGTCAAAATCTGTTGGCCTTACCCTGAGAACAATTAAAGAAGGCAACTATTAGTTACCGGAAGTTTTTGGGTGCAATTAGAAAAAAAAAAAACAATTACTTACATTTGGTACACCGAACTAAAATATCAATCCAAGAAGCTTTTGCAGGGTACACCCTTGATGGTTTGTCCGACTTTCGCAAGAAGTGCGACAGTGGAAAATTTCTTATGTAATTATATTTGGTTTTGAACTCAGACCGAACGTTCAGTACTTCATTATTCTTCACTAATGTACACATGCCTCATAAAAAAGGAGTAATTTGTCAAGTTCTTCTTAAACTGTTTCAATGTGGCGGTCGATTTAAAATAGACAAAGTCAATTCGAGCTGAACTAGTTTTCAATTGTCAAAGTAGTAGATTCTTCGCAAATTATTTGATCTGCGCGCACAACCCTAACCATCTGTACCGTTATATTTTTAACATTTTCAGTTATTAAATAAAACATGTCATATAGAGTCTTAAAATATGATTTTCATCCACTGAAACACTTTTCAGGGTTTCAAGACGTCCTTAATAAAATGACACATCACGGATGCTAAACTGTATAAAAATTCAGTAATACAAAAACGTTTCCAATAAATAAACGTATAGTTAACACATACATATTTGTTTGTATAAGTAAAACTTTTTATCACATAAAAACCTAACTCAAGAGACTGGTACAAATATCTGTTGCATGCTTTAAATGTTCATTATTGAATACTATAATATATTTTATATAAATTTTGTGTAAAAAAAAATAAAAACAAAAATAACTCTTCATCACCAATCAGCGAAACCTAAAGTTAACCATACAATTTCTAAGAACATGTTTAAAAATATATATATATATATACCCATACACATTATGAAAAAATACAATCTTACAAATATGTAGCCAAGTGTTTGCAAAATTTATCTACACATATACATATTTGTATAACAACTTGACAATATGCAAATGGTTATAACCTTCCTGTTATATATAAAGAAAAGTAAAAACAAAAACGTAGTAAATCATATGTTATAGTATAAGCAACTTCTTCTAATTAATTAATTTGTAAATAAAATTTACAAATCCAATCAAAGTTAGCAAATTAACATAAACAAAAATAAAAATAAAATATCAATTAGACTTTATAAACAGCTCCTTCGCAATTAATAACTTCTTGTAGTTATCACACAACTAGATGATGTCTAACTGTTGCAATAAATAAAATAGAATTCTATTGAATGTTTTAAATTAACACATTTGTTGTATAATGTAAATGTTAAACAAAATTTAATGACACAACGGATTGTGCATGACTGTAACTGGTCGCAAGGAAATTCACTTTAAATAAAAGTGAGTTACAAGTAATTTGAGGAATATGAACTTAAAGAGAATATAAAGCAAAAATTTAAATTCAAACACACAAATTTTTATGTAGCAAGTGCGTTGCTATAAACTACTACTAGCAAATCTAAATATTCAATGAGCATCATTTTGTTTTATTCAATGTGTATGTATGTGTGTAAGTCTAGATGATAATATAAGTATCATTAGAAAGGAAATTGTTAAATTTAAGACCTACACTGTAATTTGTTTATAGCAAACAAAAAAACTATTTTGTTTATGACTGTAATAAAAGATATTTTGTCGTTGGAAGTACGAATGTGTTTTGCTGGCCGTGTTCAGTTAGGTTATACATATGTTGACTGGGGTTTTGAAAGTGTGGCGGAGTAGTGGACGCATATTGATCCCCGGGTTTTGTAAATTGGTTTCGTCTGTCTGTTATAGATGAGTCAATTGTGACCGTCATTCAGTATATTTTGTAAATTGGTTTCGTCTGTCTGTTATAGATGAGTCAATTGTGGCCACGTTTTCTTGATGTTTTTTGCTTTTTTACCCACCGTGCTCAGTGGGGATTCAACTTTAGAGGATGTCTTTATACTGTTGTAAGTTGATTCGTTTAGACTCCAGAGCATTCTTCCTTTCCTACTGTTTTTCCTCCATTTTCCAACAGCCTGTTATCGTGGGCTCTCCTCGCGTAAGACGACGTCGTTTCGACAATTGTATTGCTTCGTGTAACACTTAAATGGTTGAATCGTCTGGGCGAAGTCGTCTTAGAAAATTCACTAATGCTTCGTATAACTCATTGAACTGTCAAATACAGACGATTGAACGATTGCTATTTTGCAATCGTTTCATCTTTTTTGGTGTATTTTTCAGTTTTAATTCGTTATGAAAGAAGTATAAAACAATATTTAAAGGATGACATGGACTTATGAACCTTTTGGAGCGGACTCAGTCTTATCAGAGTGGTAAGAAATAAATTCTTTGCAAACAAAAAAAAAAGTTTTTTTCACTTTTTCAAATATCAAATGAATTCCATTTATTTGTTTTATAATTGCATATATGTAGATACTTTTAATGCAACCAGAAAATTGCATTCATTGATTTGATTTTACAACTCGACCATGCAATATAAATTCTACTACCTATTTATTTTTGCATTAAATTCAAGTAAAAAAAAGAAATTTCAATACAACTTTTTTAGCCGAGTTTGCTTACAGTCGTTTTCAAACTTTTCAATGAGAAAACGATGAATGATTCGATTGTATAATGCGACGATTATGTATAAGAAGCAAACTTAAAACGACGTCGATTTGTTCAATCGTTTCGTAAATTACGCGATGACAGCCCTGTACCTTCTTAGCCAATGATTAACCATTTAATAAGATCTCCGACAATAGCTTTGCAATACAACCTTTTGCTGAAACAGTCGACACTTAACTTTTTAACTTCATCCATTTCCTATGCCTGATTTTGCGTTATTTGTCTTCGGATATTCAGCAGTCTCTTTGGTATATACCTGATGCGAACAGTAGCTTCTATGAATGCACCTTTGATTTCACACCACAATGGATGTACAGTGGTGGCCAATGAATTTTCTTTGCTTTTTCCCAAAGCGACATCTTTTCGTGTTTTAGTTTTGGCCAACACTGTAGCTCCCATTCCGTTCAGGGCACATCCGCTGTCATTAGGAGTGGGGGTTAATTACGATGAGTGATTCGATCACAAAAAGCTTCATTTATTTTGATTTGGTAGTCGTTAAGCTATATACTTATCTAGCGAAGACTTTTCGCAAACTAAAAACGCATCTAGGCTGCTCCGACCGCTCTCGTCAGTGTCTACTTAACTCCAAGTCTGGTTCGATGTATGTATTTAACTCAATTGGTGATGAGCATGTATTCGGGTCTTCCTTGTGTCTAGTCTACAACTGCTCTTGTTTTCGGTGCCAATCACCGCTATTTTTCATTTTCGCCACGGGAATTGTTACTTTTGTGCCATTTCTAGATCTAGGTGATCCGGAACATTTTTTTCTATTTTTTTGAAGAACATTTCTGTATTTTTCTTAGAGTTGACATCAAAAAATTTATATAACCTAAAATGTTCACTCTCCTACCCCTGTCCCCTATTTTTTAATCGCGATTTTAGTATTTTTGTATGAACAATATCCAAATAATTTAGTCGTCGGCGTCGTTCGGTTTTCAAATAGAACGAAATTATTTATGTTGTTTAATAACAGATGGCGCTACGTCCGCCTCATTGAATTTTCATCCACACATGCGCAAGTCATGGACGTGAAGTGTCGCGTCACTTTGACATTTTATTCTGCTTTTGTTATGTATCACAACGCCGAAAATTAGAGATTTCGACTGTCAAAGTTGGGCAACCACAAATTTTAAAACTTTCAGATGTGGATTTCTGAAAATTAAATTTTGCTTGGCATGGAGAAAATCGTAATCTTTGGGCTTATTTCGTCCATCGCGAATGTTGGATCGCGGCTAAATTTGTTACTATTACTTTATTTCATGATCATAAGCATGAAATCCAATTTAATTTTCAATGTTTTGTGGTTTATTTCGGTGCCATTTGAATGTTGTCTGCCAGTATTGAAATGCATTGAAGTTATCAATGGAAACGCTTAGGTTGTGCTGTGCATGAGAAAAAGTAAAAATATACGCTTTGGCATATCCACTGCAGCAATTGCGATCGCTTCTGCGTGAAGTTTAACCGCAATCACAGCATTTCCTCGCACATGCAGTATACACCTAACAATGCAACAGCAGCTTCCAAATGACCTTCCACTATCACGCAAGAGTTTATGAGTTCCTTTAGTTTCGCCCAGGTGACAACTCTCACACAACGTCATATGATGCAAGCCCGAGGGATATGCACAAATATGAGCAGGACTCAATGTCATATGCGCGGCATTACCTCATAAAAAAAAAAAAATTAAAACGATCATGGACTGCATCGTTAAGGCCCTAGTTACAGCCATACGTAAAACGAAACCGTAAAAATGTTCTTTTGCTTTTTTTGACGACTTAAACTCAACGGTTGAACTCAATCTTGGTCTTAAAATGTTGCTTATGAGTTATAAAGTTAGTTCATCAAAACAAATAAGCAAATGATCTTTAAATTTTCTAGATAAATATTTCATTCCTTTTTCCGTACTTCTCAGTCAATTCCACAAAAAAAAAAAAAAAATCATTCCACCGAAATATTTCATTTCTTTACTGTTTCATCTGCCAGGAATTTTTTTCCGGTGGATTCTCATCAGTGGTGGTTGGTTTGTTGTCTTATTTTACCACGAAAATATGTACTCTACAAAATGATTTATAGCTAATGTAATTAACATGAATAATTAAAGGAACTATCAGTGGAAAATTCTTTCGTCGAAATAAAATAAGATAAGTTCCTACAATTGTTGTGTCTGTTTTCGTTTGTTTTTGTTTGTGAAAAATGATTTCGCCGGGAATGGCGACAAAAAAACGACAGAAAATTTAAAGAGAAGAATCGATGACGAAAATTAAGATATGAATTATGATTTTGTAGTTATAACCTTTCCATGAAGATCCCGTTAAATAACGAAAAACAAAAAAAAACACATTAGTTATTAGACTTTATATATAAAGTTACCACCGTGAGTGTAGAAAATAAGCATCCGAAGATTTCTTGCAAAATTATGACTGCACATTTATTATTGTTTCTTCCAACAACTAATGCTAGGAAACAGTACTGTTTGTCAGTTTTGTTTAGTGCTGTTGTTAGTTGTTCATCAAATCGATAATTTAAAAAAAAAAAAAAACAGTCGAAAGGGGAACAGCTTCCGAATATCGAAAAAATGGGAATGTTAAAGGTGAAAACTTAAAGGAAATTCTATAGCGAACTTGCGAACAATTTTTGGTATCAATATCATAAAAATGATAGATATCTATGTGTCCAAAATTCACTATGGAATGATTTAAAAGAATATTCCTTTTCTTTATATTGTACCAAGAAATAGGAAAATCGAATAACTATTTCTATAAAAATATAGCGAATAATTTCAACTTGGAACTCAAAAAAACTATTATTTGCCCACACTCGATATTGAAATGAGAATCCACCTCAGGCTGCCTGACATCTAGTTTGAACCGGAAGTGTAGGGTGGTTTTTTTTTCAAGTATGCGTGTGCCCCCTTTGAATAACATGGCACTTATCCATGAATTCAAGCTGGGCTACATTCAAGGTCAAATTCAGCTTGCAGGCAATCCCTCTTTTTTGGCTGAAGCTGTCAATCTAATTCATACTTTGTTGATGCTTGATTTTCGAAAGGTATTTTAATAATAATCAATTTTAAGCGACACGAAGTTCGCAGGGCCAGCTTGTAAAAAAAAAAAAATAAAAATAAAAATGTTCCTAAGTGCGCTTTGGTAAAATATTCAATCGTTCTGAGTCCAAAAATGTTCTCGTTCTTGTTATGTGCATTAGTGTTAATGGGATACTTCAGCGCCACTCGAGAATGTCTCTAGCTTCATAAAAATATTCTATGGCGTGATGCTTTTATGTTTTTGAGCAGGAGTATTATAAACTAAAACCTATAGAATTTCCCAACAGAATTAACCCTCATGTATCGAACAGGCCCAAAATGCACTGTTATTTTTTAATGAGTTCCCCTCTGTCTTGTAACTATTGTGAGCTAAGCCTAAGAAAATAAACTCGAATGCCTTAAGAGGTCAGTGCAACAAAAATACAAAAACATGGTTTGCTGGCTTCGTAATTACCTACAGTTAACTATTGGAAAAACTTTGGAAGAAACATTTTCTCTTTCTCCTTTAAGTAAAAATATACTTCCTTTCGAATTATATTTAAAGAAAGAACAACAAAAGCACCAAAATTGAAAACTCCAATAAGACCATCGCTTAGCAACAGCCTTAATAGGATTTTTCGTTTCGTTTCAGATTGTAGACACATCCCTCGGTGTGCGGTGACAGCTTAATTTTAAAATTTTGATTTAACATAAATTACCCGTCCGTCCTTTGTTCCTTTTACATATTTTGTTTTGTTGTGGTAAATGACCTGCCATAAAACATCATTAAACTTCACCGAAAAGTGGTGAGTAGAAAATATTGCCACGTGTATAAATTTTCCTCTGGAAAAGTAATAAAACGTTTCGTAGGCGTATACTTGCTCTCTTTATATTTTTCTCTAAATGAACACATGTGCTTCCTTGACAATGAAAGAATATTTTCTATTCTTTTACCAGAAAAAAAAAGAATGTGCACAATGTGTTTGCTGCTTACTTCAGTTGAGTTTCATGTCAAATCGACAAATTGCCTTGTCACTGGTCCCATTTATTTCAATTTCCCTGCTCCTTCTTCGACCTTAACAGTCTGATTGGTTGACTCGCTCCTGATTAATGTTTTCCAATTATTTTTTTTAATAAAAATTATTCAACTTAACTCAAGCTTACCAAAGACGGACAACGGATGTGCGATTATTATCGCGCGATTGAATGGAATTCGAATTCAATCGATGACGATGTTATTCCCATGGGGAAGGGAGAAGACAACGGAGCGAAACATTCATCATTCAACAGATGCTAAGAGCAACAATTGCTGTTGCGGCATCAGCAGTTTTGAAATACATTCACGTCTCAAGCGGTGAGATGAAATTATTTTTTTTCCTCTCGCTGCTATAGCTAGTCCCTCATTTCATGCAGAAGATTGCGTTTGTCGCGCTTACTGAAAATTTTATTATTTAAGGGAAGATCCCTAAGGGTGTGAATCCGAACGGAGGACCACTTTTCGGTGTAAAGGAAAAAAAATATACTTAAATCATTCTACGAGATTTATGGCTCCTGAATTGCAGTGTTGTCACCGCCCCTGTGTACACAAACGATGTCAATAATGGATTCCAATGAAATTATGGAGATAAATTATATTTTCGACGGAATTCTGGAGGGGGAATCCTTCGGGGGAAAATCAATGTAAATTGTAATTAGTTTTTTGGTTACAAATTGGAATATTGCCATAGGCAATGTTATTAAAAGATATCGGAGTGGTTATTTGAGGGAGGCTGGGAGGCAGAGCCAATAGGCCAATTTGTTTTTACCTTTGGGAAGGCTGCGATTCTTTTTCTAATTTCGTGGTCAGTTAAGCTTTGTGATTATGGAGCGTATGCAAGGTATCAGCGGGCGAACTCGTTCTTCGAATAAGAGGTCGTCAGGCAAGCTCAGTCACATTCTGACAGTACAGGAGTACAGGCTGCCGTACAGAGTTGACGGTTTGATAGTACAGAATAAAGATTGACTAATCGTCGGGTTTTTATACATTTTCCCGACTCTAAAAGTCGCCGTGCTATTTTTAGGTGATAGCGATATGTATCAAGGCATGCGGCAAAGCCTTAAATGTTACAAATCAGGATACTGTTTTCCAAGCTTAAAGTTGTCGAAGAAGTATCCACCCATATAGATCATTCCGCCAATCGCTGCAAGTCCAAGTTCAAAACCACTGTTAACCACCTTGCAAGTTATTGATATTTCACAAACAATTCTTCTAAGTCTAAATCGATCCTGAACCAAACATAATATGTCCTTCAAAAAGTCTTCAAAACCTAGAGCTGCCTCTCATCAGCGGTTCACTACTGCTAAACACGATTAAAAAAATTAGTAAAGACAGCAATAATGTCGCCGATGTTCGTCTATAGTTATGTGCAATATTGCCGATCGCATCAGGCCGGCTCGAAAAAAACTTGGTTACATACCAGAACTCATTGAGCAACAATCGAGCCCCGTCTATAATAACGGGTGATTTTTTAAGAGGTTTAGAACTTTTTTTAAAAAAAAAAACACGAAAAATTCGAAAAAATTAATGAAATATTTATTTGAATCGATAGTTTGAACCTTGCAATTTAATGTTTAAAGATAATTTCATGCAAATGTTGACCGCGGCTGCGTCTCAGGTAGCCCATCCGCTGAGTCCAATTTTGGCATACTCTTTCACACATATCGGCCGGTATCTCACGAATGAATGCATGGATGTTGGCTTCCAGTGCGTCAATCAAAGCGGGCTTGTCCCTATACACATTAGCCTTGGCATACCCCCACAAAAAATAATCTAATGGTGTCAAATCGCACGATCTAGGCGGCCAATTGACCGGCCCGAAACGTGAAATTAACTGTTCACCAAACTCGCCTCGCAATTGCGCCATTGTTTCGCGTGCTGTGTGGCATGTGGCACCGTCTTGTTGAAACCACATATCATGCAAGTCAAGAACTTCCATTTCGGGCAAAAAAAAGTTTGTTATCATCGCTCGGTAGCGTTCACCATTGACAGTAACGCTGCGATTCGCATCATCTTTGAAGAAATATGGCCCAATAATGCCGCCGGCCCATAAACCGCACCAAACAGTGGCTTTTTCGGGATGCATTGGTAGCTGTTGCAATGCTTCTGGCTGATCTTCACTCCAAATGCGGCAATTTTGCTTAATTACGTACCCATTCAACCAAAAATGAGCCTCATCGCTGAACACAATTTTTCGATAAAAAAGCGGATCCTCGGCCAGCTTTCCAAGAGCCCATTCACCAAAAATTCGGAGTTGTGGTAGGTCGGCTGGCTTTAGTTCTTGCACCAGCTGTATCTTAAAAGGCTTTACGCCCAAATCCTTCCGCAAAATTTTCCACGTAGTGCTGTAATAAAGGCCTAACTGCTGGGAACGGCGCCGAATCGACATTTCGCGGTCTTCTGTCACACTAGCTGATACGGCCGCAATATTTTCTTCACTACGCACAGTACGTTAACGTGTTGGTGGTTTAATGTCCAACAAAGTAAATTTGGTGCGAAATTTGGTCACAATCTTCCGAATAGACTGCTCAGAAGGTCGAGAATGCCGATCATAAAATGGAAGCAGCGCGCGATGAACATTTCGAACCGAGCACGAATTTTGATAGTAAAATTCAATAATTTGCAAGCGTTGTTCATTTGTAAGACGATCCATGGTTAAATTGCAAACCAAACTGAAGCTGTTTGACAGTGACACAAGGTACTAAACACACGTCAGCTGTCAAAACCAGTGTTGCCAAAGCCAAACCAGCTAAAAAATTACAAGGTGGGACAGTAGTTGTTACTCGATTTTCTTTGGCTGTTATTTTTTCACGAATGAAAAACTTTGGTTCTGCTTTTCGATTATGTTTATTTGATGTCATTCTCATGAAGTCGAGGAAATGATATAGGATAGCGGCCGCCAAGATTTATGACCATTCGTACCCAATTTACGGCATTGGGTATTCTTGACGGATACTCTCTTCAAGGGCTTCAAGGGTCTGAGGCTTCTTGACATAGACTTGTGGCGAAAAGACCGCCCATTGATGACCAATTGCTCTGTGGCCGGTCAGACCTGGCGACATCTTGTGTTGCTTCTAATCTCTTAGACGGCTAACCGCGCAGTGCTTGCCCACTTGGTGACAACCTGTCTCCACTATAGCTACAGTTGCTCGTAGCCACAACGAATTAAAAGTCCTTTAAACCTCAATGCAATCGCGAATCTCTTAACTCCAGTTCCCAGTGTTCCATACCCTCTGCTACCAACGGCATTTCATTCACTCCGTCTCTTCTTCTATTCCTACTATTTCTCTCCGTAGTGGTTATTTCCTGCAGATGTCAAATCTGGACATCATCATCGTAAAACATTGCAGAACTAGAACGCGAAGGATGCTTCTGCAGTAGTGAGGAACTTTAAGCCATCTAAAAACCTCCCTGGGGGACTGACTTCGTCATCCCGAATGTGATTGCACCTATAGGCGTTCGACTTATGGGCTGTTTATTTTCGAATTGTTTGAAAATTTAAAAGTCCGCCGGATTTCTGAACTTTTTTGGTAGAAAACATAACCTTATTTCTATTCTTAGCTAATTTTTATAGATCAAGCGGTTTAATCGCGTTAATCTCCTGACTACATTGTCTGTATTTAATAATTCGATTATTTCTAAGCCAACAGCCAACAGTCCATTTGAGCAACTTTTTTAACTTCGTCTTCAACCATTTCAATATTTAGGTCTCTATGTAGATCAGCGTTACGTATGAACCAAGGTGCTTTGACTATGTTCCATAATACTTTATTTTGGAAGACTTGAATTTTTTTTTACAAATTTGATTCTCATGTGCGTGCCCACAACTGGAGCCCATAGATTCATACTGGTTTGAGAACTTGGGCAGGGATGAATATCGCCCAATAAGCCAATACAATCTACTGCATCGCATGTTCAACTCATCTTCTTTTTTTTTTTCTTTACATGCGCTTTTTTTAGGGCCATTTTATTCACTATCGTTCAACTTGCCGAGAACTCCGGGTTGATTTGAAAGAGAGACTACTACTTTAATTCTCAGCTCCGCAGTTGAAATTCAAAAGTTGGCGTACTTGCTGTTTATGTCAGTCCAACATTGGATTTGAATTTCGGCCGTCACTTTCCTCATAGACAAAGCAACCTTTATGATTTTCGTTATATGTACATATAAAATTCAAATTTATTGGAGGGAGTTTCGATCTTGCGAAAAAGTCACCAGCTGTTTGCAGAAGTTCCCGCAAGATTGCCAATCGCTTTGGACACTCGTTTCAACAAACAATTCACGCCAATTGAATTGATCCAAGTCCATAGCAGCGGAGCAACGATTAATAACTGGGTTATTGGTCGGAATTCACTTGATCTTTGATATGAGTCGTAATTCACGCGATCTTATGAAGAAGAAAACAACGAAACTCCAAAAATATATCCAATAAATTCCAACTCTTTCACGGTACACAATATCTTTTCCAGACGCATGGCAACGAATTCATTATAAGATGAAGCACTATCATTGTCTTCCGCTTTGAAAGACGAAAATGAGTGATGAAGTCACGGTCGTCCCATTTTTCGAGTCCAACGCGTGGTAGCATCTTCTATAGCCGTCTTTCACAGGCCAAATGGCGCTCGTCTTCTTCGGTGCCAGAAATAATCTTAACGATACATCGTTTTTAAAATTAATATTTGATTATTTTCGCCAATTGATTTGAAGTCCGCAATTCGGTATAACCAAAGTTGAGCGCGTCAACTTTGAGTGAATAAAAGTAAATTCGCAAGTGGAAATTAAAATCCTCAAGTTGTTTTCAACTTCGCAGTTTAGGTCTAGAGTCATATTTGGCAAAATATGTGTGGCACGTTTTTATACGTGAAATTTAAATGGACTGACCTTAGGTCATTTAGTCGAATCTGCCATTTTTTAGTCCATTCGGAAATGCTGTTTCTCGTTTGAAGCTTTCTTTCGCTATTTCGGCAGTTGCTCCCATAGCAAGTACAGCAGGCAGATCGCTATAGCACTGGACCTAGAACACTTTCTTGCGGTACACCAGCTTTAATTTCTGTTAATGTTGAGTACTCTGTCTCTTATTTAATTCTGAAGTATCGATCTAATATGTATAATTGTATTTATATGCCTCCAGAATTATCGGGAACTGCTTCGGCAGTTGTTTTGTAGTTTGTGGATCATTCCTTTATGCCATACTTTATCGGAAGCTTGAGCTATATCAAGATATATTGTAGAGCACATTTTTTTTTCTTCAAATGCTTTTTTCGATTTTATCTGTGATTCTATGCACCTGATCAAGCGTAGAGTACTTATTTCTTAATACAAATTGGTGAATTGGGACTAGCGATTTGTCATCAATTATTTTTTGCAGACGTTTTACGAGCATTTTTTCAAACACCTTGAGTAACATTCGTAGAATCGATATTGGGCAATAAGAGGTTATAAATAGTATATATCCTTTGATTTCTTTGGCAAGTTCTTTAGCTGTTACCGGTTGTACAGGTCGATCTTCTTCGCACCTTTCTTCGATTCCTTGGTAGCTTTAATCTTCATAGGGCTCGTGAAGAGTGTTTGCTTTCTCTTGGCTGCTTTTTGACCATCAGTTAGCTTTTTTGGATTTGACTGGAGGAATTTGAGCTATTGGTCGGTTCATTTTCTTGGTTTTTTTTTTTTCCAGAGCGAGTTGTCGGTACTAGCACCATTTGTAAGATTGCTTAGATAAGTTTTAAAGGACTTTTATAAACTTTCTGAGCTTATTGTTTAAGTTATTTAGTGTGTTTCTAAGGTTCCGTACCCAAAGGGATAAAACGGAACCATATTAGTTTCGCTTTTGTCCGTCTCTCCGACCACTAGACCAATTTTATACCTAGGTCTATCTCGTATCTCAGAAACAACTGACGTTGAAGGCGGAAATTTGAACACAACATCCGGTACAACCTCTAGTTAACCGACAAATACCAACGCTAGCGATACATCGACTGGTTTTAGAGTAATTTACGATTTCGTGAGAAAAATATTTTATTCGCACAAAAAGTTGTTTATTTCTTGATTTACAAAAAAAAAAAAATGATAAGTACCTTTTTTGTAGAGCATACTCGTAGCTTTGTATGTGCCGAAGACTTTTTTGCGGAAAAGTTAATACCTCATCTGGCAAAAAATCTTCGCAATTTCCAACTCTTAAATAAGTACGGAGCCTTCGGTGCGCGGGTGACACTCGTTCTTGGCCGGTTTTTTTTTTCTAGTTCGTGTACGGTTTGAATAGCTGATGACACTTGCGGACAGTTTCTTCCACCTTCTGTCGAAAGCAATTCCAATCAGTCAGTCTATTAACAAGTTTTGGACTTTCTTCTTTTATCATTATTTTATCGCCGAGTGTAAGAAGTGCTCAGGAGTGATCTGATTGAAGATCGCCATTTCTTCCACATTTATTTTATTTGAAGACATTGTCTTAGATAAAAAGAAGTCGACAAGATATGGGATCTTATTCCTATCTTTCGGCCGGTAGGTAGATTTTCCCGTCGAGTGGTTTTTCGCGCCATCTTCTTTAATGCATTTATAAAGAAGATGCCTCCGGTATTAATCTAGATCCCCGTCTCTAGGTCCCCAATGTTTGTTCTTGGCATTAAAATCCCCCTCCGTGATTAACCTCTTGTGAATATTGAAATATGCGGAAAATCTCTTGCGAAATATGCGGAGAGGAGGAAAAGGGATAAATTAAATAATTATTTTAGTTTTTTTTTTTATTTCTATACATTTAAGGAAAATAATTATTTACATTTTGATATTATAACATTTTTCGTTTTCCTCCACTTAAAGCCAACAATAATAATTTATAGCTTAACACGTCTTACTGAAATTATGTAAGAAATTCTTTTAAAATTGTTGTCGTTTCAATTTTGTGTTTTTATTTTTTTTATTGCATTATTTGTTGATGCCACAAATGGCACATATCTATGTATACGTGTGTTGTCCACTTTCCCTCAACTTAATACAAGTTCCAAGTGCAAACATTTAAATTTTCTAAAACTTTTCTCTTATGTTAAGCAAAAGTTTACATTTTCCTGTCGAATTTCTTACAACAAAAAATGTTGACTAATTAAAATTTTTGGTTAATCTATGACTACATCGACCCATTTTAGAAAGTGTGAACATTTTTCGATTAAAATGGGCCAAGATATTCATAGTCGATTGTCTCACTCTCTTAACAAACAATAATTACTTTAGTGCCAAATGTTGTTTAGTGAACTAAATTTGCAAATTGTTTGTAATTGCTTGTGTGTGTTTTTTTTTTTGTTTGTTTGTGTAATAAATTAATATATGCATATGAATAAATAATACGTTGTGATCAATGAAGTTATGTTGTCATATACCAATTTTCGCTACAGAACTTTAATTCTTTTACACTACAGACTAAGCGTTATGTACGTTTTGTTTGTTGTTCCTACATAAACTGTATTTTTTTTTTTAGATTTTCATTTTTTGTTCTATAATTTTAGTTTTACTCTTCTACATTAATGGTGATGACCATGGTTGGTCAATAGTGACCTCCGCTGTGTCGATGTTCCCGTCTGGCATTTGCCGATTGTTCGCGGTATTCACCGCCGCGACTACTGCTCTTGTGATGGTGATGATGGTGGCGCTTCTTTTCACCTTTAAATAATGTAGTTATGTGTTAGGAACGGTAATAGAAGTCCAGAAGACCGGCGTCATTACCTACCTTTAAGGCAAACATCTGAGACGACGAGCTCCGAGTTGTCGCGTAACCCATAGTTGTCACGTCCGACCCTAAAATTGTTTGTAGTTTGAAATTTATTTCATAAGCAACACCCTGTAATGCTTACCTGTCTAGATTCTCCCGAGACCTTTGGATGTTCTCTCTTAGATTGTCCCTCGATCGGGTGACACTGGGTGGGTCCAGAGTCTCCTGTGTCTTCTTCCGCAGCGCGTTGTGTGAGCTGTTCTTCGAAGCCGATTCATGAAGGTTCTCCCAGGCTTGACGATAGTACCTGCCGAAGGGTGACTATGTACTTTGTGGTCAGTTAAAATTTAGCGCAGAGACTCTTACCTGTTTAGGCCGTTCCTCGATCCCGAGGTGGAGCTGTCGAATGATGCGACAGTATTGCAGTCAGGCGAAGCCCTGTGCCGGTAGTGATGCGTTGTGCGATTTCTGAAAAGAATAATGGAAACTCTGTATTCAAGTACAAGACCCACCTAGCCAAGATGTAACAACATGGGTAGCCCCCGGTAAAACAGGAAGAAAAAGCCTAGGTGCGAATTTACTGTGAGAAAAAGAGTGGGTAAGATGCAACTGTGCTTTGTGAGAACTGGTGCTAGATGCGAGTAGCAAAGTGTGATTTTTTTGTTTTTTGAATATTCTTACATTTCGCTTGAATGGCACGCTTTAAGTGTATGGCACCTTACGGTTGTATTTTCTGCACTTCATAAGGGCGGATTACTAAAGTATCCGGCACGGCTATTGTATGCGGCTCGTCCGAAAGTACTAAAGTCACGTCTACCGAGCTTTTGATCGTGGAATGGTAACGCAAGTACATTGTACAGAAGCGTGGGCGTGTAATTGCCATCGTAAATGGCCGAACTAAGGTAGCCCGTTCGCACACGAGAGTTACGTATTTCAAGCCGTTGCGACTTGCGGTGATGCATGCCATTTGGGGAGCTAGATTCGATACAATACACAGTCATTAGATGGTGTTAATTTATTTGTACATTTATGTTGATAAAGAATTTTGAATGTATATAGTTGGTGAACAAAGTTGTTTTACCTGGAGTGAGCGATTCGACTAAAAACTACAAAAATTTTGTCACTTTTAACAGTCCTTACATCACGGCCATGCTTTGGAACACATGAGGGGATGCAAGTGATATTTTCTGTTGCACCTAGGAAGTAGGGTTGTATGTTAGAAATACAGGAAGCTTGACACTCCCTCGTTTGAAAAATTAAATGCGGGACTTTTGCTGCCCAAAATCATCAGATTACGATACTATCTTTGAAAAAAAAAAAAAAAAAAAAAAAACGAGGAACAGGACGTATTTTTAACTACCCGTCAAACCGAGATAGATTCTGTGATGATAGCAAGAGCTAAGCCTAAAGTCAGTGAGACTGCTGATAGGCGATGCCATCTTTGCAAAAAGATCCATCCATCCCACAAGGGACCACTGGTTGGTCTAAAGTAGTTGGAACTTGCGCCCTTCGTGGCGGGCTTTTGAAGGCGGTAAACCACGATAAAGCGCATGAACAGAATCATTTTAAAAAAAAGTGGGTCACAGCTATTCAAAAGGTCGTAGCCGGGCTGTCAGTTAGTAAAAAAACACAGAACAATAATGAGTCATATGAATAAAAACTACCCTTTGATTTGAGTTTAAGGTTTAACAAAGTAAAAGCCCCAAGCAATTGCTTTATATGAATAAAAACCTACTTTGCCAAAGTAATATTGTTTTCTATTGGGATTTTCAGACTTTGCTCTCAGATTTCAGATTTTTCGTGCCCAATGGAACATAAAACGAGATTTTCCTTTCTTTGCATTTGTAGTAGTGGGTTTTTTAAAAGTCAGCTGTTTTTAAATTGTAATTTGTGTTTATAAGAATCAATTCAATTTATTGTAATACCCATTGCAGCGGTCAAACGTAAATTGTTCTCTATTTTCCACAGTCTTGTCGACTCTAAAATCGTCAAATAACACAGTTTAACGTTTGACAAATGACAAATATTTTGGTGTTAGTGTAAGTAGGTTAATCTCGCTCAGAAATCGAGATTCGCAAAATTGCTCTGAATCTGAAAATCTGGAAATCGCCATAAGTACGAAAATTCTTACTTAGTATTTACTCGCTGTATACCTGCCTTGTAGTTCCTGCCAAACCTGACAAGTTATTTAAAATTTTTAATTTTTCCATGAAATTCTAACGACTTTTGTGGGAATTGATTTTGATTTTTGTTTGGCAAATAGCTTGTTGATGTTTCATTTCTTCTTCGGGTGGTGGGAATTATGTCCGGTCATCGGCTTGTTCGAAATATTTGTTGACACAATCGCCAATTAGTTATAGATGAACTATGAGTTAGTGAGAGGTTTTTGAAAAGGCAAGCCCAGATCTCTTTCATACCTTAGAATTGATTCTGTCTTAACATTTTCATGTGAATGAAATATTATCCAAATAGTCTGTAGGAACCAACATTCAACGACCGCCAAAATTCAATTAATTATTTGGCTACGTCGCGGATCAGCCGAAAGAGTGCGATACATGGATGACAACCAGGCTTGTCAGATTGTGCGATCTATCGCAAAACGCGCGATATTTTTTTGTATTTTGCGGTCTAAAATTCGAATTTGCGATATCTCTTATTTTTTTGCCATTTTTGCGATAATTTGTTTCATTAATAATAAAAATTCTTCACATTTGAAAACACTGGATAAACCATTATTGCTTTATTAAAAATATGTGCTAAACGCACTCATTTTCATATTTCTTCATTCTTGACGTTGCCGTTCAATTAGTTTAATCGCAAAATAAAACTATTTATGCTCGCTCATTGTTCTTACGACACCTTACGGTGTTTTCTATTTGTATTTTGAAACATGAGTGCAAATCAGTTAAAGTTTTGTAAGTATCTGTGCCCTTAAATAGCGGAGTAATTTATTTGGTACACACGTTCCTAAAATACCACAGCCCGCGGTTCAAAATGGGACACTTTATAAATGTGTTCATTTTAAAAATATTGTAGATATTTTCAAAATCCGTATTTAATTCAAGAGCCGCAGCACATCAGGAATCGCACCTGGCCAACTCTGTATACAAAATAGTCCCTGAATGGGTCTCATACGACTTTAAAGACTCAACACATCCAAAGCCGATAACTTTTTTAACGAATACTGCAAGTTAGGCACCGCGTTTGCACAGTTACAACTTCTTGTAGATGACCAAGATTGATGTAGTAATACCTCGAATCAATGTTAGTCATGTCCGGTGATGGAATCAGTATTGTTCAATTCAATTCAATTCAATTCAATTTATTTATAAAGGAAAGTGCTTACAAAAGAAATTCAATTTATTGTAGCTCAGCTTTTTATCGGTGCAAAAAAGTGAATGACAATTCAAAATACTCGGAGAAGTATTACCTAGAAATAGTTTTAAGACCTTTCCATCGATTGAGAAGTATTTATGCAATCGGTGGTCGAAATAAAAAGTAATTTCATTGAAAGAGTTTTAAGTAATGTTATTTTTCAGAATAAAAAAAGGGATAGAGCGGGCGGAGGAACTCTAAAAATATTTAATGAATTTAGTGAAATCTAACATGCATAGCAAAACCCTTCAACCTACATCCAAATTATGAGATCGCATTCTACAAGACAACAAGACAGACAGTAGTGTCATAGGGAAATGTGTACTACCCGCATTAGTATGTAAATCCTCTACTCCCTAAACGAACAAAATAGAAGACTGTAAGTATATGCACGAGTGGAACTTACCTCCTAACAAGAATGATAATAGTCGTGATGACCGCCGCAAGGAACACGAATCCACCGAAAGCGCCCAAAGCAACAATAGCGCCCAAATTGAGTTTGGCATCCTTGCCTTCCTTTCGCTCGGGATTCTCCACAGAGAATGGTATGTTCACGTTCGGCGATTGATTCTGTCGAATGTTGACGCTGTCGGAAATCTCATTATCCTGCGGATGAGCGTTGAGAATGATGTTGTGCGTATTGCGAGCGGTTGTTGTTTCATAAGTTGGAACCAGAGGTCGAACTTTAGTCGACACTGTGGGCGCAATTGGGCCAAGTGCTGGCAACTCGGTGGACGTGGATGTAGTAGTCGATGGTCTTGGCATTGGTGTGGAAGATGGCATTTTGTTCTTTGGCACAATAACCGGGCGGAGAATTCTCTTGGGTGGGAATTCCTCACGGACGGTTCCCGGTACCACGAATGTGACATCTTCATCGGAATCGGCTGGAAAATTACAAACACAATTTAGTAGATGAAGTTGTGGAAGGTTTCCTGACTTACTTTCGCCATTAATTTCGACCATGGGTGTTGAGCTTATGGACAGCGTCGTCGATATTGTAGGCCTGGTCGGTCGTCGAGTGACGGTGGTCTTGGGTCTGAATGTGGTAGTCGATGGTGTCACTGGGAGCGTTGATGTTTCTACTTTTGTGCATCGCGGCAGGGCACTGCTCCATTGTCCACTGCTCAAGCAGGTGAGAAGTCGGTGGCCTTCGAGACGGTAGCCTGCTGGACATGAAATCTCTGCCTTTGATCCGAAGAAAGTTCCATTTGGTGCCGAGATAATCGTGTTGTAGTAGTTACCAGGAAGGGTGTCGCATTCAACAACTGAAAGCAGAAGTGTGTCCACTTTAGAAGGAGAACAAATGGTTTGGCTTATTTGTACTTACTTTCACAGCGTGGTGGTGGTCCGTTCCAGCGCTCGTCAAAGTCGCAAGTCAGCAGGGCCCGTCCCAGCATTTCATAGCCCTCATTGCAGTTGTACTTAACCAAACTGAGGTATCCCACTGTTCCGTTCACTAGGTCATATGAGCCGTGCGGAATAGAAGCTGGCAGTCCACATTCGATATCTGCAAACGGAACACAATTAGAATGTCCTTTGAACCAAGGCTCAGACTTACATTTGCACACAGGTGGGAATTCATTGTAGAATCCAGTTTCCAAACAAGTTCGTGTCGCTGGTCCAACAAGTAAATGGTTCTTGTCACAGGTGTACATAACCTGAGCGTCAACTTCGAATCCTTTCGGTGTAACCATCGTGGAATTTGGCGGCTGCTCTGGCCGGCCACAGGTCTTTGGCTGATGCTGGCATATGAAGTTTAGCAAAGTGTTGCAGTTGGTGTCGCTCCACAACCACCCCTTGGATCCGTCAAATCGCGCACAGTCCTCGTCGCCACCGGGGTGATTCCAAAACGATACAGTGACCTCCTCGCCGTCGGTCCACTTCCACGAGCTCCTGTCTTCAGAGTCACGAACGGCACCCATCCAATATTGCGAGCTAGCATCGCTGCGGTGCCTGCGCCACAGTTCCCAGCTGATGAAGCCTTGAAGTGCCGGGTTACTCTCACTGATGAGGGTCCCACCTCGTGAGCGACAGAAAGACAAAGCGTCCAAGAAGTTCAACGGCTGACGGTTGTAGAAGATGTAGCATTTTCCGTTGTAGGAGGCGAGAGCACCAGGTGGCTGATCGCGAAATGTGGGGCATCGCTCTATGGGGAGCGCTTGATCAGTGTAGACGAATGCTTCACAAATCGACAACTGGTTTGGCGTGCTGTTCTCCAAGTGAACAGACACAAACGCACCCGGCATGGGCGGATTGCACGGCAGGAATAGGGGTTGTCCCTCTTCAAGGGGTCCCGTAAAACGATTGCAAATCGGATTTGTTCCCAAGTCGGGTCTGTTGTTGCCAACGCGCACGACTATGGTGGCTGGCTTGTTATCTGAAAGATAGTTAAAATGTGGGCGTTAGTATAAATGGAAATGCGTTGGTCAATACAAGTTAAATAAAATACCACAAAAAACGGATCAAGGTTTTGTCCGGTTCGTCATTGAAAAAAGGAACAAGCCAATATCTGTGTGTGACCTATTGACTCTAAGACTACTAAATAGAACCAAACCATTTGTTCTCCTCGTAAAATGGACACACTTCCAGTTGTTGAATGCGACACCCTTCCGCACCAAATGGAACCTTCTTCGGATCAACGGCAGAGATTTCATATCCGCAGGATACCATCTCGACCAATATCTATTCCACAATGCTTGGAAAGTACTTTGAATAAAATCCGATAGATGGGGCTACTCTTTCTACTGTGTTAACATTCCACTGCACTTAAATCTGTATGACTTTGCTCATCTCGAGAGCAACTGCACGGATTTGGAAATGGTTTTCACTGTTGTCATCTGCTTTAATGTTCCTTAACTTATGTTTTTCTCCTTCTGTTACTATATTCTGGGTTTACTCTTCATTGAAGTCTAACTTTACTTTAATGTGAAGCACAATCGCAGACGAACCAAGTAAAGCCGAATGTAAGCAAATCATACCACAAGTGATGTGGTGCCTACGAGTATTGATTTTCCATTCATTCGCAATGCTTTACAGCGGTTTGAGATATGTCTGTCACTTCACTGTGTCGCATCAATTGGAATAATAACCAGCACATCGAATGCTGGGTCTTCTCCGACAGACAAATCTATTTGTGTTGCACGGACGAGTAACTTGAGATATTTATCCCTAATTACTCTCCAATTTTAGAACATGAATACCGAAGTACAAAAGCTGGCACTTCAAGCAAAGTATGGTCTGAAGGATCTGATGACTTTTCCGAATCTGTAGGCGATTGGCAAATAATATTTGACTATTGACGACATTCCAGTTGCATTCGAGAGGACTTTCACCAGTTGAATCTATAAATACCCTGCAAATGTAGTCCCTAAATCTTCGTATTCACCATTTCCTAATACCAGAAGAGATGGACTTATTTACGACATAACTTGGTCCACAAAAATGTCAAATGCCATAGAAGATGAAAGTTGCCTTTAAACTTTTGATAGATTGTAACTTGTAAGTCTCGTATACTCGATGGAAGCAACTTTTCATTTTGTTAAAGAGATTTTGTTTCTTTGCCGTCGGGGTTCTTGTCATCTTGGAATAATAATGTCAGCTTAACGCAGCGTTTCCTCCTGAGGTTTGTATAGGGAAATGATTTACTTAAACGTGGAAATGAAATTACCATTTTTGGGGCCCGTTGGGCCATATTCATGAAGGAACGTTTGAGCTAGGAACTTGGAAAATCCTCTATGCGTGGAATCACAATTTGCTGGTGAGTCGGGGTCACACTGCCGATTCTTTATCTGCAGTTTTTTTTTAACGTTACCAAGCTAAACATTTGAATGGCTGTCAAAAAATGACAAATGATGCAATTCACTGCTGATTGATTATCTGAAAAGATCTATATTAAGGTGTCCCTTGTTGATTTTTCATTTTGTGACTCATGTCACCAAGGGATCCACATTAGCCTGGGAAACATAATAATCATTGGCACCGAGGATTTGGAGTTCGTTTTATTGAAATTTCCATTTTGGGCAACGCGTTGAACAAGATCTCACCCAGTTAGTACGATCCATAATCTATACCTTGAATAGTCTCCTAAAACATAATTTTCAACCATAGGCTCCTGGAGAACAGAGCATATCCGTCTTGCGGAATTAGCTCCGGTATTTTAAGCGGATTCCACAAGTCACCTAGTGTTGATTTGTATTCTACCCGCAGTTCTATCTTCACATCCATCAGCTATCGTCTTAATAAGGATTTGTAGAAGCGACAGCCCAACCCGGCAGCAGCCTCTTCTGCATTTGAAGCATTTTTCTATTGCCTTCGAAGCTAAGTTGCATTGTTCAACTAGCACAGCAAGTTTGTCATTGCAAATACTTTGGAAACTGACAGTTTTGCCTTTGTTAACAAAAATTGTCCATTCAATAAAAAAAAAAATATGGCCAACAATTTTCTCGGCCGCCATTTGCTACAAAATTGAACGATGGAAATGTTAGTCCTTGACATTTGTATATACTCAGCAAAAGCCATCATTGTATTTATTTATCTCCTAGCACAAGATTGTCCCCCAATAGTTTGGATATTCAATGGAATGAAATTGCAGAAAAATATGTTACGTATACGCCACAGTTGATCAGTTAATTTCATTTGTCCAGTAATAGTGCCTTTACAAACAAACTACACAGTCATACATATATTTACGTACTAATATAAATAACTAAGAAAATATTGCAAATTTTTTAAATACCCGTTGTAATCAATTTTAGCGGAACTGACAGCTATCTAAAGAAAGTCCCACTGCGCCATACAACTTTTGAGAACTGTTCTACCAATTTTAAGAACAAGACCAAGTGTGCATATAACGTAGTTTTATAATTACTTGCTTGGTAACTTTCTAGTTCCACATTTAATAATTATTGTTTGTAGCAAAACCGGCGAAAAATCTTAAGAAAGTTTTGGAAAATCACCAAAAATCTATGAAGTGGAGAGGGCTAAGAAATGGAGGCTACAGTAGCTAACTAGCGATTACTGTTATTAAATTTTGTTGTCTTCTCAATAGATATGTTGTTTTGTTTGAGAGAGCAACAACACAAACACTTCGGTTGGAATTAACGTTATTATTAACTACATTAAAAATTCATCATTGGCTCCTTAAAATAATTGTTTTAGCAGTCGGATAAGAAAAGTTAATTTTCCGCATATTTTTCACTTAAGTTGGACTAGGTTTTGCAGGTCAATACTGACCCATTATGGTGCACTTGCCTTTGGAAATACATTATTGTTTTCCCCCGGCAGGAAGTGAACCCGCACTGCCATATGTCGATCTGTCAAGTGACCAATGAACTAGCACTTTGCGCGATGAGCAGAAGGTCAATAATTTTTGAATACCACAAAGAGGCTGACAAAAGTCATTTATATTTTTATTGCTTGCAAAATGTTTGACCTGCTGCAGCATACAGCAGATTACTTTATAAATGCAAACAGATTTTCTTATCTCGGAGGAGGCATGGAACATGGAACGTTCCCTTTTGTCAAAGGGATAAAGGACAGCACAACAACCCCCTGATAGTCGTAAAGCACTGATGTATATCTAGCTGACCAGTATAGGTTTTCTATTTACATAAGTAGCGGACTAACGTATTTTGTATAATGTAAGAAATAACATTATTGGGGACTATTCACTTTTTATGAAGCAGGCGCAGTGGCTTAGTGGTTAGTGTGTTGGACTACTAAGCGAGGGGCTCAGGTTCGAATCCCGCAAAAAACCCAAATTTCACCTTAGGGTTTTTTCCACTGCGCCGCCTCTCGCGAACGTCTGAAAAACATCCGAGAGTATAACTGTCTTAAGAGCTTCTCAATTAGCCGTTTGGAATCGGCATAAAATTGTAGATCCCTTCCATTCGTTCCAAAAATGAAACTCACACAAAACGAATGGTTGTGAGAAGCTAGGCCTTGGGTCTCTACAGACCTGTTGCGCCAACTATATATATATATTCACTTTTTATGAAGTGGAATCATCGTTTTCTTACTGCGCTACGAAAGACAGAACAAGCACTTTCGCTGGACCGGAACGCGTATTAAATTTTCCTTTTTATTCTGCACTCTTCGCAAATATTTGAAATAAATTTAAGTGTAGAACTATACTTCTCATTTTATTCAATCGGATAAGGTACACACTTGTAGGTCCCTTCCATTCGTCCCAAAAATCTCAAATAGTCGTAATCATTATAGCGTTGTACTTATATCGAACCACTGGAAACCCGAAATCCAATACTTTGTCTAACGAATGAGGGTATCAACGTGTGCATCAACTTGTCGCTCAACGATAACGAAGTTGTCCAACTTGGGAAATACATATTTTGTTTGCGAAACTCATTCAAGTTGATGATCTCTCGGTCGCTCAGCAATTCAATGTGTATATGGAAGGTGTATGGAACTCGGAAGGTGTTCAAAATCTATACATTATATTTTCAGTTGATATACCGAGATCGGTACAACTAAGGTGAGTCTGTGCACTATTAAATGAGGACATAGACGTGTTAAATCTATTTAAGAGTTTAGTTGAAAACTAAATGAATTAACTGGAAACAAAAAAGATCGATTCTTTCACGTCTTGTGTGGCACTTAGCGCTTATTTATACAATCCAAACATTTTCCGGTTGTTACCTTTAAGTAAAGAACTCCCTATCGAACATGATTATGTAACCTTCACATCAGCATTAATATTGCCTGAACGGCCCAGAGTAGCATGAGAATAACTAGTGTTTCCTTCTCTAGAACTTTCCCAACAAACTTGAGTACAGTAGCCAACGCAGTACATTTCCAAAACTCACACTATTTAAAAACGGTGTCAGTTTACAATTTTTCGAAACTTAGATCAAGAGAAAAGCGATTCATTTCATGTTTCCGTCACTTTATACGCGCTTTAAACCTGTTGCTGTCGAAACAAAATTTTTTCATTCCATAAACGGTCTTTTCCATCCTGGATATCTCCCACTACACGGATTTTCATCGTCCTTGATGAAGTTAAATTCGGCCATCCGTATGGCCATCAGACGAGAGCCATTACCTAACACATAATCTCCAGCCAAAAGCAGACGTCTATCCATACCAGCCAGTAGAAGAGCGATAAACTTTCGAGAGCCATCAAGATAAATTCCATCCAAACTAAAAGTTTCACTGATTTATAGCTGCGATTTCCACGTTACACAATCTCTACTTGCCCAAGTGTGGGTATCCTTAAGCTACCGCAGTGTCGGCTTCGACGATTTTAATTTCCCTTTCAAGCTGGAAAAAAAAAACAGCACAAGCGCACATTAAGTCGTCACAATTTAATTAAAAGAACTCCGAGGCCAATCTGGTGGTAAGAGATAAATCAGCAAACGTAATCAAACGCTGAAACCGCATTTCCTAGGAAATCAATTGGAAAAGGGCGTGTATTCCACTAATGAGCGTAAATACAAAATTCAATTTTCTTTCACCCCAATCGTGGTTGTCGTTGTAGGACTATGCACCAAGTGCGTAATCAAGTTAAACCGACCAAATTGCAAGCTCTGCTATTTGCTACAGCCAGTCAGATGGTATCAGTTTTTTTCCCGAGAGACCTTTGGGAGAATGGAAAATCTGCGAAGAAGTTGTCGTAGGACTGCTTTCACTTGTGCCCAACACAGCCAAACTGCGAGTCATTGAATTATTATTCAATTGGCTGTTACTTTCACTTTAGACGTTGCACTGTCACGGGAGCTGGTTTCGTACTACCGCGAGTTGTAGTAAATTCACACACAATATATTTGGGGCGAGGGGTTTATATTTTGTTGTGCTTTTAAATATACGGCTCTGTATTAAGTAAAGTTTAGAAAAAATAAACTGTATCGCTTTTGAGTACGTCTGCACGAGCGCAGTCTCTGACTTACCACAACATGACTTTCCGAAATCCAGGCGAACTAGTTGCACCATATACGGTTCCAGCAGGTTAACATACCACCATGGGGAGCGCTCTGATTTTGTGAGCGAACACGTTTCCGCACTGAAAAATGCGGATGTGGAGCCGTCAATTGCCTTTTGCGGTATGCCAGATCCTTCTGTTGATATCTGCATCGGAGCTTTTCCGGCAGCCACGTTGAGAACTGCAAAAGAAGACAAATGCATGTAATTAGGCGTGAGTGGTAAAAATATGGGGAAGAAGGAAAGGTATGTATAGGCTTCAACTGGTTTTGAGGTGCACCTGTTGCATGTAACAGATAATTTTGCGAGTGCACATTAGAGGTAATTGTGGTGGTGTCGCATTTAAATATTGCGGGTTGCGTAAGGCGGTGGTATTTGCAAGGAAAATGTTTCCTTAACTGGGGAATATGGGCGGTGGGTTTTCTATTTACCTATAGTTGCCGCAACAACAAGAAAGAAATGATTGCCGCAAAATTGCAAAGGGAAGAGTTTACACATTTTTGCGGGTAGAGTAAGTATTCCGATCTTGCAAAGACTTGAAGATGTCATTATTCTGCTGGGCTGTTAAGTGCCAACATTAACTTCGGTGCCAATATTGTTTAGGAACCCACTTAGTTAAGAATTTGTCAGTTTTGAAGGTAAGAGTAAATGCCTAACGACAGTCCGCATTATTGCTAAATTCGGTCACATTCTATAATACCCTCAAAAAAACATACCAGCAATGGCCAAGTGTGTGAAATTTAAATTGTCGTTGGTGATTTTTAGTCAAAAAGGGACAGCTCTTCTGAAAACAAACATAGGTACTAAGCCTATTTGAATTTACAGAGGCACATGACGTTACTTAAGGCTTAAATATTCAAAACGCAATTTTAACCTCCACCACACTGGGATAACTAAATTTAAAAATATCGATACCAAACCCAAAAAATTTGTTTCCTACACCCATATCTTGGATGTCTACCCCAAATCGAGGCTTTTGTAGCCAACAAAGAGTTATCATGGCTCTTTAAGGCGCGCTCGTTAACGAACTTAATTTGGGTCGGATATGAAGACCGTACACCCATGTCCTGTTACCCGCCAAGCCTGCTTACTTGTTTACAACAACCTTTTATCAGCTGCCCTACCTAGTCGTTACAGCTCTTTTCTGTACAGTTCTGCTTAGGGTAAGGTTGTTCTGACTCGTACAATAAGTGGCAACTGAGTCGTTTAGGTGTAATAACTGACATGCGGTTATGAAAGCAATCCTCTATCTTAATTTCTACTGCTATTTTAGTATCAAGAAAACCGTGCTGTTCGGACGTGTTAATAATTTCAGCAGGTAGGTAAGAGTTTTTGCATTTTCTTAGAACTGTTCTAAAATTTTGTATGCATTTTAGAAAAGTGGAAAAGAGATTCCGATTCCTTTTGAATTTAACAGATAAGGACGAATATATATGTAGGTATTAACCGGGTTTCAAAAGATAGCTCTCATACTGTGAGCTTTCCGAATTTTTAAGAAGTCAGGCTAAGTATGAATGGCTTATAATGCTTCCAAGAAGCTAAAACATCCACCAAGGCTTATGAAGGTATGAGAATACTTTAACTAGGCTTCCTAAACTTCCCATATGGGTTCACAACCTCCCTATGAGGTAATAGCTAACTTGGATGTCTTAAAATATTTTTTGTTGGTTACCGAAGCTCTGTTAATGTGCTGTTCCCATGTAACTGAAGGCATCATACCTTACTTTTGGTAAAGCAACCACAAAGGTAGCAGTTGATGTGCCTACACACAACAGAGAGGGCACAATTAGTAGGGCTATCGTAGCTCCTTAGTTTTCTGAGTGCAAATTATTAATTCGCCAAGCAAATTGATTTTGCTTTTGTTAACATTCGTGGCGCAGGGAAAAAAGTTCACGAGACGTAAGTTCATAATGGACTTTTATCTCACTTCGGTGGGATATGAGTTGAAAATTTGATTGTGGAATTATGTCCCTCCAAATTGGGATATAAGTCTAAAATTTATTTTTTAAGTACAAAAATATGCTATCATAAAAAAGTCCAAACCCCACGTTTCAGACAATTTTTTTACAAGCTAGCCATACAAATAACAACCACATTTTTGGTCCTTTTTAGTGTCATGTTTATTTTAACGATAAGGGAGAACAAATTCTGAAGATCGCCCCAAATTAATATTTTTCGTTCCATTTTAAACAATTTGGGCGATTGTTCAATATGGAAAATAGTCTAAATTTAAAATTCAAAATAGTCCAAGCTTAAATGAAGAATCGACTACAATGGGCGCCGCTGGATGCTTAAGAGTATGCTAGGGCAGTTCTGATATTAATTTCAATTAACATAAAATTAAAACATGTTTGAGGGGACATAATTCCATAAATGTTTTAAATGGACTTATGTCCCACTTCGGTAGGACAGAGACGATAACAAAATTTTGAACTAATAAGTCTCAGTTCAGTGCGACAGAAGTCTATAATGGATTTATGTATCGTGGACTAATGTCCCTGCGCAAACATTCATATACGAGTCCAAGCAGTTCCAGTTACCTGTCGCGGCTACAGATGTGTAGCTAGGACGACCCAATTGCGTAGAACTACTATTAAGAAACTCAACGTTGGATGCGTTCGGTCCCAATAAACCTCCACAACTTCAAGTACAGCGTTTGCTTAACCACTCGAAAAGGTTTTAAGGAATAAATGGCATCGATGCCAAGGTTTTAGTTACACCGCTTACGAAACTCCTGAAAAATATTGAAGAGTATCAGCAAATGCAGAAAAGAAGCCTGCTAAACATGACCTTTTCTACCCCTGCTCGGAAAACACTTCTCTGATCAGGATGCCTTATTAAGTGTTGTACGTTTAAAAATAAATAAGTGAATAGGTGGAGCAACAGCTCCGTATTATGTACCCACCATTCGTTTTTGGTGTGTTTGTATTTTTTGGGACGAACGACTGAATTGAGAAGCTCTTTTATGACAGTTGTACTCCCGGATATTTGTCAGAAATTCGCGAAAATTGGCGCAGTGAAAAAAAACCTAAGAAACTGAGACAAGGCAGACTATCAACTGAGCAACAGCGCCGTTTGAAAATAAACCAGCACAGGTTCCATAAAGTCCATCTTTGACCCATCTGTAGGTATCCCTGCTCGACTTAACGACTTAATAAATTTTCGGTCAAAGCTTAGAAATGGTACAGAAATGTTCTTGGTTAGAGTTGTTTCTTTGGCTTGTTCTCTTAACAATTTTGACAGCCTACTCCTGCACTTTCAGTGTTTTGCAGTCACATCCAGTGTGCCAGGTAATTTGTCGTCCTCATTGCGCCGGTTGTACCCACACATAATAATATCTGGCTTGAGATTGGTTACCTTTTGGTTTGTCACGATGTTATGTTGCATATGCAGGCCGTATAAATCCACATAACTCTTTTTGAATGCACACGCAGCTTTCTTTACTTTTCCAGCTTCCACTGACATCTTGTTTCCCATTAAGATATTAAAAACTCAAAGAGGCCTTCAGAAGTCCCCGCTCAATATTACACATCTTTTGTTTGCAAACATCACAAGCTCGATCATTTGTGGATTAAACACAAAGACCACATTGTTTTGTCTAGATTTTAAGCAGGTTTTTTTTTAATATGATAAACCGATGTGCCAAAGTGTTCCACTATTAATAAATATTAATACAAATTAATATAAAAATTGCAGCCACTACTGTACCGGGGGTTAAGGGGTCGAATGTGTCAAATGCCACACACCCCATATATCGAGGAGAGCATGCAACAGGTAACCCTTTGGATGCTTCCAATGACTAGTCGGCGAAGGTGTTGGGCTCAGCGGATATTCTTTGCACAAAACGCTGGGAATTTTGTGAACGCAGTTGCTAGAAAAATAAGGGCACCACACAATTTTTATTTGGAATTCTGAAAACAATCAATTGTTGAGCGAAGAAGAATATAAAACAAACAACAATTATGCCCACGGTTTAAAATCTGAAAGTCTGATCCGACGACGATCCGTCGGAGCATGGTCTTTTATTTATTTGGGAAGACCCAAGGAGTTGAAATTCGTCGTCCGAAAGATAGTAAATTTTTCTTATAACCGGTCGAGTGTCCCGCTTTTCCGGTAGCTTAACCCAAACGCTAATTTAGTAATGACCAGGCCAAACGAATTATACATATGTGTCACTCTACTTATCCTTGTTAAATTTCCTGATGGACTTCTTTTCTTCCTCTATCCATGGTATTTTTTTTTCTTCACTCTGCCCCTTTCTGATACCTTTTCACTCCCCTCTGTCCACTATATAGAATATCTGTCTTCCTTATACCTTGTCTTCGTCTAAACACTCCCGTCAATGATATACTTTAACACTTCTACTTTACACTCCACGATTTTACTTTTGGTTACTCATTAAAAACAAAAATTGATATTTGCGGTCAGAAAAACTACTTTAAAAGAACTTGCTATAATGCTGATTAGCCAAGAAGTCTGAAACAAATATTTGAAGCAAAGCAGAGCCTTCTGCATGAAACTGCTTCGGGAGGGATACGTGTTTTCGATGTCGCACGCAAAACCATAGAGAATCAACTGTGAATAAATTTTTTCTTTTACTAATAAATTAGCACGTTCTCGGGGAATTTGTCTATGTCCTTGGGCTTTATTGGAAAAATATATACGCCTGACTAGCTATCTGTAAATGCAGTCCTAATAGCGCCTTCTTGGGGATTTAATTTCTCAGCACCTGCTCTTGCGGCATATAGAGCTAAGTTCGCATAGCTTTTCCGACAGTTTGTTGTCTTTGAAAATACGCATCCTTTCAAGAACACTTCTCGTCGAAAAGGCGAAACTATATCGCTTCACCAGATCCCCATGGTATTTCGAAAATAATGCTAGATGTGCATTTAAATTGCTTTAAGTTGTAGGTCTGTCGATAAGTAAGGTACGTGTTAGGGAAAATTCTGGAGAAATTATTTCTCGTGATACTGTTAGTTCACTTTCGATGCAAGTACCCGTTATGTTCCTCAAAACATATCTGTCAATGAATCTTGTCACAATTACAAGCCCTCAAGACCATTGCGCCTTGGTGGCGCTTGAATAGGCATCATTATAATCCGTTACGAAAACGACATCGCGCGATGGAAAAAATGTCACGATTTTCTAAGGACAGCCAGATGGTTAGCACATGTGTGTAGTACCGCTTCGTACCAGCTGGCGCCAGTAAAAGGAAAACATTACCAAAATCGAAATACGCTTTGGGACTGCGCCTTTACTCACCATAGTCACCGCGACACGTGTGACATCCCATATACAATGGAAAGTGATATCCACGAAAGAAAGCTCAACCACTAATTCGGAGGCCATCGCGTTTCCGAAAGTACACTCTTTTACCATTTAGCTTAATCTATATGTGACTCAGAAACACCATAGATGCGGCTAACCAAATTCATTTTAACAGTCCAATATCTGTAAACAAATTAAATTAATTGACAGATAATATCGCGCAGCAAATTTGTCACAAAAGATAATTATAATCACTCCGCTGGGGGTTCACGCTCCAAATCAGCTCCGCACTGCGCGCCACTTAAGTGAAATTGCGTTCAGAAGTAACGCATACGCGGATTTTGTATAGAATGTCATAGTCTAGATACAGATGCAGGTGGCATTCATAATTACCAACGGAAATCATCCGAATTTAGAGGTTTCACTTTCGAATCAATACCAAGATGAACGATACAGCGCGATGACGCTATACAGCAGCGACAGGTAGGTACACTTCTCAAAAGAAAAAGTTATGTCTCTCACTATTTCCATGGCACGGCCGAATCCGACGACGAAGAAGAAGAAGAATCAAAACAGCAGGGCACACAATGGAGTGATAAAAATTCTCGCGTTTCACTTTCTCGCGGCACATTCCAGCCTGGGTCGTATGTAGCTGTAGCATGGCGGCGGTGGTGGCGGTGGTGGTGTTGGTGGTAAAGATCCGTTGCTGCTGGGAAACCAAGAGATAAAGCAAAATTAACACTTGTTGTTGCTTTTCCGTTTGTTCCATTGTTGTTGTTTTGTTTTCTGTGTGACCTGGATTTTTCTGTTTCTCTTTGACCGTATTCCGGTGAGGTGGCCCCGTTTGAACTGAGCCGCACGGCGCACAATTGTTTGCCCAAGTAGTTGGCGCTGCATGTACCGTGCTTTGCTCACCCATTCGCGTTGTTGTTGTTGTTATTGGAGTTCGCATGTTGTTGAAGGTACCCGAGTTGAACCTGCGGACACAAGGTCTTTGGAATGCACCGTTGCACAGTTATGAGCCCAGACCATTGAGAGCCGGGCCACAATGAAGCAAGATATGGTTCCCAAGCTAACGACTGGCGACGACGCATTTGCGATTGTGAAACGATGGTGTGACAACGTTTGTGTGTTGCCGTTTGTTTTGTTTTATCGTTGTTCTGTCTTCTGTGTTTTATGTTTTCTCATTTATGTAAGAGTTTTTGCACGACGCTTTTAAAGAATAGGCCTGACACGGAGGGAGTTGCAACATTGGGCATCTTGTTAAAAGTAATAATGCTTGTGTTTCGAATAAGATCCCACTGAAATTTGAACAAAGCCTAAGTTATCTGCGCCGCATAAGTCTATAGTCTTCTAATGGAGGGTACGTGTTTTTCTGTGTGGCATATGCTATAGGGTAAAGCAACGATTAGGGCTTGGGAGGCTCAAATGCTAGTGGAGGGCCACAAAGCGATGGCCATTAGATGTGGGTCTTGACTTTCAGAAACATAAGTGACCTTCATTACTTTACAAACGGTTTTTAAATATTATCTGCGTCATTAAAATGTCGTTCAAGCTGCGGTTGGGGATTGTTCAGAAACAAAAGCAGTTTGGGGAGTGTATTTGCATTTAAATGTTCCTTTAAAACATCGGCCGCGACATACATAGAAGACAAAGAGGCTTTGATAATTCTCGGAAAGAAGTTTCTCTACCAATTTTCAAATTTAGTGCGAATGTATACACGTTAACTGGAGAATAAGAATACGAAGTATGGAAGCTAGAAGTTCATATCCGACTTTCCAGCCAGTTAACATTTGAACGGAGCGGACTCACACTACCTCTACGACTTACCACCAAAAGGCTATAGCTAGACGCACTAGTTAAAAAAAAAAAAAATGTTTGATTACCAGCGCAACAATGGCTTCAACACTGCAAGCTTTCTCAGACCCTGAACTTACGTGGCCAACCTTCCAATAGTTGAATAAATAGGGTTTCATAGAGGCAACAAATCCGAAAGAATAATGATTTGGTCTAAATAATTGTTCTTCTGGATGTTTGTCAGAAGTCTGTTTTATTCTTGACGGCATCAGCGAGAAAAGCTAAGCATAAGTCCAAGCTTTTAGAAAACTATTTGAGCTAGACGTTTGTTGCCAAGCACTACTATCGTGATCCGCTTTACAGGACCTGAAGCAAACCTGGAGCACTAAAGTGGTGAACGCTGAATTTATAAATTCATTCCTATGCTTCCAGAATATAGTAATAGGAAATCACTGTTTAACAGCACAATCAATGGACGTTTAAATTTTTTATTAGAGAAAAACATACTTTACATTATAACAATCGCTTTAATAGTTATCATTAGTCACATAATATGACATTATAACCGCCAAAAAACCGGCCTTTTTTGGTGACAATTTACTCTCACATTTTAAGAATTTTGACATTTAACTTTGAATACAGATAAACAATGGTGCCAAAAAATGGGCACATAGATCACCCTGAATGCAAAAATTCGATTGGTCAGGAAAGTCACTATCTCTACGTCAAACACATGCGCGAACTGTCAACTATGTACTCAGTCACGAATTTCTTGACTAGATTCGTCTGCTACCCCTACATAAACTTTAACTGAAAAAGCTGTTCATGTGACCGAGGCCAATCAAAACTGAGACACATCAAATAAGATTTACTAAGCTAGGTAGGTACTTGAACCCCAATAAACTTAAAAAAAAAGAAAGAGAGCTCATAGACAAAGGTGCTAGAATTATATTATTATACTTTTGTTTTTATACCTGTTCTTTTTCTTGCACTAAATTTTTTACATAAAAAGAAAATAACAATTTGCATATTGAGTCTATAAGACAACTAAAGGTCCGCTTCCTCCTTCCAAAGGTATCATAAAATTTGTCCAATGGAGTACTTTTTCTGCATTTTGTTTATCGTCAAATGTTTCCATAATAACAATTTTAAATGACTGGAATGCAATATCATATTTCCCGGATCGATTTCTAAAAAACGAAACGAAGTCTATGAATTGGACATGCGAAGAAACGCTAAAGGAAGGTAAGTTCTTATATGTTACGATACGAGGCTCTACTGGTCTATAAAAAGCATAACGCAAAAGAAGCTGTCACAATATAAAAGTCGAGGTAGTTTTATTTTTGTCGATTGGTTGTCAGTTTGACAAATTATTGTCAGTATTTTTCTGTAGAAATTGCCATGTCTGAGACTGTAATTTATAGCATTTCGAGGTAAAAGATATCTGCTCTAAATTTAGTTTAAAATGTCCTCACAGCTTCCTTAAAAATACCTCACAAGCCCGACTTGAAAATCAATGCCCCTTCCTATGGAGGGTACACACTACACACAGAGGAGAATTTTTTTCTTAATATTTAAGCTAAATGATTGTGGATTAAGCTCTGCAAGCCCTTTAAAAATAAGCACCCAACTCAAGCTATAATCCTATTTATAGGTCTACAAAATACCTATCTAGGGGAATTGTATGCACTCCTTATTGGAAGCAAACAAGTACTGACATTCAGGGAGAGTATGGGTCTCTAGCCCTACATGAGGGTGACCAGATAAGTCCAGCAAAATGAGGACACCTTCAAAAATCATAAATGAAAAATTGAAGAACAAACAACAACAACCAAATAACAAAATATATATATATTTCTTTAATTCATTAAAACAAACAAAAAACATTAATTTTAACAAATTCTATAAAATTGCAAAAGAATTTGAGTCGTAAAATGGGTTGGTGTGTTCAGGCGATTGTTAAAAAAAAAAAACATGGTTTTGTGTTCAGAAGTGAATGATTCGGGTACAAATATATTTTAGGTCGTGTTCACACCAGAAAAATGTTGGAAATTTCTGCATTAGTGTTGTAAAAAAAAAGTTTTGTCTGTAGTTTGTTTTGGTCTCACAAAATTCCATAAACTGAGAAATCCCAGAAAAAGGACAAATGGCATATTTTTTTCAAAAATATACCGGACATTTTATTTAGACCAAAAGGACAAAGTAGGAACCCTAGGCCTAGCTTCTCACAAACATTCGTTTTGTGTGAGCTTTTCCTTTTTGGAATTACAAACGGCTAATTGAGAAGCTCTTTCAAGACATTTATACTCCCGGATGTTTATCAGACGCTCGCAAGAAGTGACACAGTGGGAAAAAAACCCTAAGTTGGAATTTCGGTTTTTGCGGGAAAAAGGACGTTAACCTACATAGACATTTTGGGGCATTCGAGGTTGAAATATTTCTCACTTTTCTTCTGACTGTCAAAGCATTTTTACAAAAGTTTCATTTCTCACTGCGGCAGCAAAAAAAGACTAGTGCCCGCAGTGGCCCAGTGGTTAGTCTGCTGTACCTCTTATCTGGATGTTCCATTTATTGATTCGAAACAGGAGGTGCACCTTAAGCTGTTTTTCCGGCATCTGAGATTCTTGAGGCCCCTTCCATTCGTCCCAAAAATTCCACAAATTAATCATGTGAAACTAATATTATAAATAGTTAGTTTATTGAACTTTTGGAACGGATATATTAGTGCTCCCTGAAAAATATTTATCCTTGGTGCCTATAGAGTGAAAGCCCATGAAGTTTGGTGTTGGAACGGTAGCACATGGATCGCCATAAGCAAATTGGCCACGTGATTGTTGTCGATAACCCTTACTAAGTACCCCATTACACGCTCAAATAGAGTGACGCAAAATCACTCCACAGTGAAAACTCGCATGTTTCTCGATTACAAATGGAAAAAAGAAAGAAAAAAAGAGTGACAAAATAAAAAAATACCTCCCATAACCCCTAACCCAATTCTATTATCCGCTGGATAATATCTCTATTTATATTCGTATACATCTTCGGATCGCTTCACCAAAGCACACATCGATAAATTGAAATTAATATGTCAACTTGGGATTATTTTAATCATGTTTACAAATATGCCTTAAGGCCGCCCAAATCGCTTCATTCTTACAAAACGAAAAGAGAAAAAAAAATTCGTACGGTTTTATTGTACACCTGCTGCCTTTATACCCGTTTACGTATCTCTTCGCTATAGACATCTACGGCAGAAGCATATAGTAAGTAATGTACCGTTCCCCATAAGAATCCTAATACCAGTGTGTGTGCGTTATTGTGTTGATTCAACACCAACTTATTGGCAACGCGCGGCGACCTGAAAATAATTGCCTAGCCATATTCTGTTTACTTGCTAAACCTGAAAAGAAGACGCAACGGAGGGTGACCGACAGTCAAGAGAAAGAACTAGGCAACGGTAACGACCTCGTACTCATGTAACAGTTTTCCCCAACAGCAGCGCTGGTGTAGATACGTCGCATGCCTACCTTCGCTGTCTATCCATAGGAGAGAATATTTTATTATTAAGAGGTGCAGTAGAAGCTAGGTTGACGTTATTCATTGGCACTCTTAACAGCTGCGTAATACCACCACGCGATGGAGTTTAGCGAAATCACACATTCCGTTAGGTCGGTTGAATTTCAGGAGTGCCTGCCATTCATCATAGCGGCCATAGTGTGGAGGAATGTACTGCATTTCGCAGATGAGAGTGGGAGTTACAATAATTCAAGGATTGTCAACCACAGGTGGAAAGGAGAATCCAAATCGACGAGAATTTGCAACGCGAATTATCAAATACGCAAAAGAGTTGGTGGGCTGCTAGGAGAAAGCTGAACGTTGTTTGACCGCGAGACCAAAACGCATTGGATGCCATTTTATGTGAGTATAGATGTGACAGAGCTTGTCTTGTGTACTTGGGAGCTTAATTGTGTTTGCAGACAATCCATTGGCATTGACAGTTTTTGGATATCAATCACTGAGAAAAAACAAGATTACATGAGTATTTGAACAAATCAAATTACGATGCAGGAATAACCATTCTAAGAGTTTGTATAGGTGTACAAAAATACAAAACTAAGAAGGCTATCATGCGTTGGCGCCACCAGTGGAATGTGAACACCAATGGAGCCTCATTGTCAGTCATTGGAGGAAAGATCTTGCAATAACATTTTGGCGATGTTGTTTGCCAGACCATATGTAGTGCAGTCAAACTTGGGCCAGAGTAGGTCCAGCCACAGACTATAATGATAGTTGAACCAAAGGGCGTTTCAGCAGATGCTTTTATCAGCGTAAGTTTGTGGATATTGCTAAAAAAATATTCTCCTAGATATAATTTTCTTCAAGTTGAGGGAGCTATACAGGACAGGAGGTAAAGAATGTTCTCCTCCTCCTCTAACAGCAACCTTTGAGAACATAAGCGGAAGGGCTAACACCACAGACACTCATAAACATCTTTAGCAGAGCAACAACTACAAAAGAATTAAAATGGGAACTTGCGAAAGGCTGACTTGAAGAGCTCAATGGTTCTTAGAAGACAAGGTATCGCTCTGTTGGGTCTATATGTTCATAAAGTTAAAGGCATTCCAAGTAATGAGCCTATTCCAGCAAAACAAATGAAATTTGTTTCAAAATTAATGAATCTTAGCAAATCCTTAAGGGGCTTTGTATGAGGCAGCATATTATTTTTCAAATATTTTATAAACAGGGTTTTAACAGACAGGGGAGAACCTTGTTCCACTGGCGAACACCCTGAGTGTAGTATGAGGTTATCCACCTCGCCAACCCACTAACATTCCATAACCTAACAAGTGGTTCATGAATTCTGAAATTCAACATTTTATGATGAGTTTATAAGAAAGTTAAACCCAAGCCACTGGCTTAGATACCATAACCTGTTTCGATGAAACAAACAATTTCCAAGATGAATGCCACTGATGCGTGCTCGCCGCCTCGAACTTACTGACTATGGTCAATGTGATTCCAAGATTGTCTCAAGTTTCCCATAAGCGTTATAGCTGAAGATATAAAGCCATGACTTTGAATTGTTTCAACGTGGTGTAGTAACTTGATATGAGACACATTATGAAGAAACAATCTCCCATTTCGTCTATCGACATTCCGAATACTAGTCGTCCTCCCGTCAACTTGAAAGACAATACCTTCTTCCAGTCGAATGTAAATTAAGCGTATATACCTTTCTCCTACGCCTTATTGGTAATAGCGTCCACTTTTGCAACAGGGCCTTGGGCAGGAAATGTTTGCTCTTCTATCCAATACGAAAGTGTGGGTAAAGCAAGTCTGTTTGCTCAACGCATGCCCAGCTCTCCTGCCTGTAGTGCTGTTGATTCTAGCACTTTAAGAACTTCATCACGAGATTTTTCGCTCATAAAAAAGCTTAAACTACACTCGTTGTCATGTCCATACATTGTATACCATTCTCTTTAGTTGAAAGTTATATGCCTACAACGTAGCTATACAAAACTAAATTTTCCATCTTTCAATATTTTAAGCAAGTTCTATCTAACCGCTCACATAACTTTGCCAACGACAGAAATAGCTCATAAGCCAATGAAATTCTCAATATTATGAAATTCTTGGAATAAGTTAAAAAATCAGCAAACAATCGATTTGGCTTATAGGGTTTCATCAAGGCTGCCTCAATATCCTATACACCATTTCCTGTGAATAAAAAATCCATTTCCGCCCAACAATGGTATGACCGATGGCAGAAGTGTAAATGAGAATGAATACATATATCCGTCTGCTTTTCAAACTCACACCAAATGGGGATTATCTGTTTTGTGTGGTCCTTTCGAATACATACATATATACGAGTATATCCTGCGGGATCTTCGAATGGCTGAGTGACGAGTCCGAGAACAAATGAGTGTCGGAGATGGAAATATATATGTGCGAATCAAGTGCAAGTTGTTCTGGTTTACTGACTTTTGCCAAAACGATTCAACTTGGATTATATTTCCTAGGATGGTGAATAAAAAAAAGACAACAGTTTTGTCATGAGCAACAGATGAGTTATTTTCTATTCAGGAAAACGATTTTGCAAAATATTAATTCCAATTTTTGGAGCAACACAAGCAGGGAGGTGATGTGTTTGATTGTTGAATTAGAGATTATGCATTCAAATTGAATACCGAAACTTTTTCTATGAATAAAACAAACACAAAATCCTGCGGAAGCTAAGCCAGTTTCGAACCTGATCTTTAATTCTTGAACAAAAATCTTGGGAAATGTAAGCCAACTTTAAAAATATCCATTGCGCTGACTTTAGTACTATCGTTGTTGCTGTAGCCCGTAGCTATGGTAACTTTAAATAAAACAGCAATTATATTCGCCGAAAAGGGAATTAAAAGAATAGCCTGAGACATTTTAAATAAAGTGCACGACTGGGTTGCATGAAACTTTCCCGTTCATAAAAAGTTTGATTGGTATTTTGTTTTATTTTATAACTTATGTATTTAAAATAATAAATAATAAATCTGAAAAGCGATATAATAAATTACTATTTTATTGATAAATGAATAGTTTCAAATAAATCCACTTTTGGCTTATTCCTCTGAGACGAGACGGCAGTATACACACAAATAACAGTAAGTTTTGTTTAAGTTGAAGCTCTCAGTGGCAGGTAATTTCCGGAAATTTTAGTTAGAGAGTTAAGAGCGACTACTCCAATATTTCTAAGCTCTTACACTTTACAAGATTTCCAAGTATGTACAAGGATAAGCGAAGCAGGAGTTTCTGATCTGTTAGTGAATGTTTCTATTTTTTACTGGAATATGGTTTAAGGTTTGAGGTGCCTATGATTGGAAGTTGGCTAAGGATTTGGGTAGTCATTTCTAAGAAATATTTTTTATGCGGCTATGTTTCCATTTTCTGAGAAAAACTAAATACTGAATCTTATTTAGAATACTTGTATTACGTTGAACATTTGGAATTTGGATGAGAATCGTTTTTATAAAATTATGCAGACAAAATAGTAAGAAATATTGAATTTTTTTATTCGAAATATACTAATTACCTTAACTATTTGTCTGAAAACTAAGTAAAAGATATTGTTCGGGATGTAAGCTTTACTTGGTTTTATAAAATTTATCTAAATCAAAAATGGGGTTTTCAAGATATGAGCAATTCCTAAAATTTGTGTGTTTCGGTGATTCGAATTGAATACGCAATCATTTTTAAAACATAAATTTTACTCCAAGTTTGCATTTTTGTCAAAATAGTTAGTGCCCCCGTTTTCTTTACAAAATATGCCTTTTTTCAAATATCCATTGTATGATAATTTGGAGAATTCAAGTAAGAAATGATCATATTACATTAAGAATCAGTTTCTGTTAAAACGGTTCTTGAGATAAGTTCAATTTTCAAAAGTACCGTTATTCGATTTCTTAGCAAAAAAACTGGCAGCAACGTTAACTTCACCTACATACGCTCGAATATCAATTTTGGTTGAAATCGTGGGAGCCGATTTCGAAAAAATCAAACTTGTTTAAGACCGCTGTATAGAAAGTACCGTTACTAACGGGGCTCATTTACAAAATAAAGAGTGACTCCGAACTGTAAGCCCGCGAAGTCCGAATCGTAAGTTTGAACCTAATCTGTCTGTACAGACAGATGGACAGACGGACAAACTTTCGAGAACCACTTTTCAGGATTCCTCTATCATCGTAAGGTCAGAATTGATTAACATTTCCATTTTGTTTAAAATGCCGTCTTCCTCTGAAAAAATCTGGAATGGTAAAGCACGATTATCGTATAATTCATGTAACTACGAATTGTAAAAAATAAGCTCCAGTAACAAGCAAGGCGAATGTGCTTGATATTTTGTAGAATGTTAATGAGATATTTTCTTCAAGAAATATTAACTGCAAACTCTCATAACCTACTTCCTTTAATTCGCAAAATGACCCCCTAAATGCCATTAAAGGTCGTGGCAAATCGCTGCGGATTCTATCAATGGCATTATTGAGTCAACCGTTTCAAACGATATAACTCGTCAGCAAACAGAATAATTTTCCGGTGGAAATCGATGCGAATACAAAGCGAATTGCCTGGGCTCTCATCGCGTAATTTATGAAACGATCGTCGTCGAAACGATTGAACAGAACGACGTCGTTTTTAGTTTGCTTCATATAACACCATCGTAGCATCGTTCAATCGAATCGTTCATCGTTTTCTTTTTGAACAGTTTGAAAACGACTGTAAACAAACTCTGACACCTAAAAAATCAAAAAATTCTATGGAAATTGTTTTTTTTTTTTCCTGCGTTGTCTTTGATTGGAACGGAATTTAATGCCACTTTATGCAAAAATAGATAGGTAGTAGAATTTTTTGTTCGCAACACTTCCTTCATACCGAATTAAAACTTAAAAATACACCAAAAACGATGAAACGATTGTAAATTGGCAATCGTTTAATCGCAATCGTTCAATCGTCTGTATTTGACAGTTCAATGAGCTATACGAAGCATTAGTGAATCGTTCAAAACGACGTCTCCAGACGATTCAACCATTTTTGTGTTACACGAAGCAATACAATCGTCGTCTTACGCAATGAGAGCCCTGACAAGCATTCTTGCTTCGGAAGTTATCACTACAATTTAATTTTAAAGACTACTCGTGGGCTGCAGTTTCTTTACATTTTACGAACCCATTGCAGCAAGATTATCCATAAGAAATTATCTATTGTGACACACAAAGAAATACTCTTTTCAATCTACAAGCTGATGGCATCATCGAACCTTATTTCTTCAGAAATGGGGCCGCAGTTTGTGCTAAGATCAATGGCGATTTTTACCGCGTCTTGATTAATGGGCCTTACTAGTAATCATTATTCACCTTCACCTCAAATATTTTGTAGACCACAATTGATTGATTTTTGTGAAATTGTTCACCAAAACGAGTTCGTATGATTTAGTCTGAACAATAAAAAAAAAATTAATACAACCCATACCGCACACTTAATATTTAGGCTGAAATTATTTCAAAAAGATGGCTTGGAATCTTTGCGAACAAAATTTGTCCAGAAAGACAAATGGTTCAATGGTTTCGTCTGTTAGCACCTGACTCGGTCGCCTTATGGACTGGGCGTTTAAATTGATAAGCCTGACTTTCCTATGAGGCAGATATTTTGCAAAGCTTAAGAATATAGCTTCCGATTGTGCCCGATTGTTTTGAAATTTGTCCAATCACAGATCCAATACACAGTTTAAATCATTGCGGTTAACACACATTTAAAAACGCTTAGAAGTAAGAAACAGGCTCTGCAAGTTGAAGCTGCCTAAGGATATGCAAACAACATATTCAAATTATGTAGTTATGTACATCTTTATAGCTTACTTAACGAATTGAGTGTTCCCGAGTTGAATCAGAACGTAAATCTATAAAAAAACGCTTTCCTTAGCACGTGCGGGTGTTTATAATCAGATTCGAGTGCAGACGGCTTTCAGTTTTAAATATCTCGTGACACACATCCCACTGTATACTATAATACGTGTCTTCCATTACAAATTTTGTCACAAAATCAGTTCAACGCACAGAAGTAAGCCACACTGGTCGATTCGGGAAAGTTAACTTTCATTAAAATATCGCCTCCTTTCCGTTTTCATTCAAACGAAATGACAAAAAGTCTTAGAATTCTAAGCGGTAAGGTCGAATGCAAATGCGGAAAGATCACTTTTTCCGACAACCACTGTAAGGTGAACCCTCCAGAAGGCATTCGCTTCCGCGCACGTCCAAATGCGGCACAAATAGTGTACAACCGCATAGAATGTATCACACGTAACACCTGTCCGTTGTCTCTGGAAGCATACACACACATAAGGCAAAAGGAAGTTGCCTAACCCTATCCAACAAGCCATGTGCCGTGGTCCCCCTTATATTCGGATTCTTCCGTTTACCTCATTCTCGTTCATTCTCGACTTCTTGAATGGGTACTTTTTGTGCACGTTTCGCTCGTCATTCGTACGGGTGTATCTATATATAGTTCCCAAAATGTAGCCTCCTCGGCGGCTAAGTATGAATGGTGGATACGCTATTGTGGGGAAGTGGAGCATTAGGGTCAAGGTTAGTACTCGTACATTATACTGCACTCCAACTCGACGACGGAGCTAAGAGGCGCATCCAAAGCTAATTTCTACTAACAAGGTTAACCTGTTTGCTCATCAATTTGCTTTATGTCGCTGTCGGGTTGGTCGGACTGCTCACAGTGCGTTCTAGTTAAATGTGAGCTCGAAGCGGAGTAAAAACGATGCTAAGTGGCAGATGTGGGCTAGCGATACAATTTGTGCTACGGTGTAGTGTTGTGATTTCATACATCATTAGCATAGGCTGGCCCCATGACGATTATCAAGTGGAGCGCATGCATACGAAGACGTGATGAGTAATGAAGGAACTTATTTTAATTGATGGATACTTTTGCAAAAACAAAAATAAACAAAAAACTACTGAATAAGTAGCTCAGCCTTAATGCAGAATACAAAATTGCATCATTAAGGCCCGTTTGCTGATTCTACTCAGAGCGATTTAAGTTCTCCTTGAATACCATATGGGCTACTTTTTCTATGTCATAAACTGTCACAAAAGATTTTAAGTAGAACTTAAATCACTATGAGTAGTATCAGCGAACGGGCCTAAGTGGGATATAGGTCACTGTGTACACACTTACCGCAAAAAGGTATTCCTTCGGGAATCCATGTTCCCTTGTCACATACTCTGCGCGACGGTCCGAGCAGTTCAAATCCCCTTTCGCAGGAGTACGAGGCGATAGAGCCGTGTGTTAGATTTGTGTCGGAAAACACTACCGAACTGTGCGCTGGGGATCCGGGAAAACTGCATGCTGTCAGGCGGTCTGGAAGTGAAGGAAGAACATTTTGATATTAGGTTTGAGGTTTGTGAATGTTGGTATAAAATAGAAAGAAAGGATTGCAATTTTGGCTAAAGGTTCTCATAAAAAATAACTTTTAAAAGTCTACAAAACGCACTGAATGAAGGTGTTCTCTTTACGTACTAGTTAATTGTTTTACAGAAATAATAAATACGAATAAAATAAAAACTAAATATATAGAGTGCCAATCAAATGTGAAATTTTAAATAAGAAAAGTTCCGCAAAAAAAAAATATGTCACGGCTGAGAGGCCTTTTGAAAATGTTCGACTTTACCATGCCTACTTATTCAATAAGCCTGAATCCATCTGCATTGACGGGAAAATGAAAACAAACGTTCAGATACATACTCAAATTGAGCCGGCTGCTCTGCGAGAAATCTTCAACCGTTTTCACGATGGCTTTAATGTTTCGTTGGCCACCATGGACAAAGACATATCTGCCTTTGCTTCTCATATCAGCTCCAGCACGGCTCCGTTGAAGGGCACCTGGACCTGCTCGACCACAACAAGGTTTTTCGTCCGTAATTCAATATCAGGACCACAGCCATCCGCCCAGCATAGCATTCCTCAAACCTTTTTCTATCAGAACGTTAGGGGCCTGCGTTCAAAACCCAAGCTGATCGCCGCCAATCTCGAGCTCTTCCACTGCCAATATCGCCATCGCTTCATCCACCACCCCCCTTCAATATTCCTTTTACTACCAGAATGTAAGAGTCCTGCGTTCGAAAACCAGTACCATTCGATATAGATTCCTTCGTCATAGTAAAAAATCGTGCACCGGTCAGTTTCTGCGTCTGGTTTGTGTTGCAGGCATTTAAACATCTTCCCATTCAAATTACATTACCTACTAATAATCGCTTATAACTCTCACCTTAAATATGTTGTAGGTCGGAGTAGACTGCGAGTTCGTAAAAATGAACATGGACACTCAAAGTGATATTTGACCAGTTGAAATTGGATATTTCTACATGTCCCTGGTAATATAGAGAATATATATATCCAAAGACTCAAGAAGGCAGGAAGTGCTGCCTAGATTCGTCACACCTTACCTCGGTAATTACACAACTCAGTGGCAAAGCCGACAACGCTTACAATGCACATGTACGCCGCTGAAATTCGTATCGCCGTCTCATTATTCGTAAATGTAATTTACGATAAAACACTCGAGTGCAACATGCCAGAACACATTTGCGCAGAAGTTTTGCCTAATAGTGATGGGGCTGCATACTGACAGAAAATACGTGCATTTTAAGGAACGGACTTTATGCAGCAGCACATCCACTTCGAACTATTAAGTCGATGATTAGTCAAACACAACAAGCTAGCCAACGGGCTTTCAGTTCTTTATGCAATATGCGCTACTATATGCCCCCCTTCTGTCACGCAAAGCGAAAGATGGTGCGCACATTATAGTTGCACTTCCAGTTCGCAAGAATCTTAAATCCAGCGAGTAGCGAAGATCGAAGCATTCTTATGTGTACACAATGCAATGGACGCTGGTTTACAATGCTAGATGGAAAATCGCTATTGCCTACTGTCTATATAGTGGTGATTCACCGACGACGAAGACGACGTCTGTCTGTTCAGCATAGTGAACTGCTGGACATTAAAACAGATCGTCAGCGAGTGCGCAGTAGTTGTATAGTAGTGGTGGAGGCTTGCTGTTTCAGCTCCTCTGCGCTCTGCAGAAGGCGGCCGACCCAAACCGTTCGGATAAACTTGCTTTTACCGCATGCCAAGTGCTCGTTTGTCCGATACAAATAGATTCGTGCTTATTGTTATACAACCGACAATTTCATAACGGTCAGATGAAAACAGAAATTATACTCGCTTACAGTTGCTTTTGTTTACAATTTGTATGTTTGTGTTCCATTTTAGGAGATTACACTGCTTCCTGGTGTGACAGCTTTCAGCTGGCTCAACTGGGATGGAGCCGATGCGATCGGATCAGTTATCGACAAGCTGGAAGTTGAGGTACCCAATTAGTATTTCGACACTATTTCGGTTTCGGTATTAATTAAGAGCTCCTGATCTGGAGCTGAGTCATGTGCAAACAAGGTACGAAATGGATTAGCACCAAGGTATCCGCGTGGTCTTTTGGTCGGATCATTTTGAGAGACGAAAATATTGCGATAGCTACAGTCGCCGTAACAGATTGTTGGCCTACTTTGCAATTTTAAACGAAGCTTTCGATACGTTGAAGGGGGCCATGGAGCGTTTCAGAAAGCCGAGATGTGCTTTTCGACCAGATTTTGTTGTGCATAAGGCTGATTGCTGCCATGAAGTGGGATTTTCAAGGGCTTTAGGGATATGTTTACGGTAGCTTTAATTTGGCCAGTATATTTTAATACATATAAATAATTGCCATAAAGTCTCCACATAAGTTTGAAGCTGTTATATGTTTGCTCTTTGTACATGTGGAGTCAAATTGTTGATACTTTGAACCGAAAGGAGCTTGTGACGTCTCCCAGCCGTTAAGCTGCAGTATAATCACTCTTAGAAAATTTAAAACACCTTGGAGTTCGGCAGAAGAGCTTTGAGGTCATATTTTGAGTAAATGCAAAGTTATTCATGTACCAAAATAATAATATTTTACATATTGCCATTTGAAATAGCTAAAGTTTTTATACATATTTTGAGAAGTTCAGAAAAAATCCATACCCAAAAAAATTTAAATTTAGATTTCATAAAATTTTACACAAAAAGGTGTTTAAACTTTCATATTCAAGTATCGACTTTAATAAAAGAAAAGCAGGAAAATATTGAGAGTTGTAGAAAAAATAAAGTGCACGACTTGGTCGAACGTAACTTTCTCGTTCATTAAAAGTTCGGTTGTTTGTTTGCTTGTATTACTAGGAATATGCCAATGGCCGTGTGTAGGGGTGCAAATGAAGTGGGAGTATTGATTGTGTAAGGCCCGCCCCAATTGGTTGAAATTATTTTAAGGTTCACATTCAATATGGTAGAAAAAAAAAAGAAGAAGTGGGAAATGTATAGTCAGGATTTAAGTTGCTTCATTTAAATAAAACACGTCCGCGCTCGTTGCATGAGAAAGTTAAACTGTATCCTCTCTTCTTTATTTCACGTTCTTCTATTATATATTTTAATGCTAGGGGATTTTTTACATGCGGATGTGTTCGTAGTGTTTGTTATAATATATCAATGGAAATGAAATTAACTAATACACAAGAGGATGGCTGTATCGTATGTACATTATATATATTTAAGGGCAGGTGGCCGTTTATATGACTGTGGTCGTTGTCATTTACATGCCGTGTCATGTTGTCACTAACAGTACGATGTTGATCTTTACAAAAATATACGAAGACAGATCGGGATTTGGGTAGTCATTTTTGAGAAATAATTAAAAACGGATTTATTCGATTTTTTAAAGTATGGAATCTTACTAAGAATACTCATATAACGGGTGATTTTTTAGCTGGTTTGGTTTTGGCAACACTGGTTTTGACAGCTGACGTGTGTTTAGTACCTTGTGTCACTGTCAAACAGACCTCCGTCAACTTGGCAGAGCACCTATGTCAAAAATCAATTTTGAATAGCCCTGAATTATGTGCTAATTATGTGCTAATTTTGTGTTAAGTTTTTGATTTTTGTGCTCCAACGGTTTTGGAGAAAATCGACCTTGAAAAGTGCTCTGCCAAGTTGACGTCAAGCCAGCAGAGCACCTAGTCAAATCGGCCGAAAATTAAAAAAATTAATATGCCATACTGATGCCTGATTTATGTGCTTTTTTTGTGTGAAGTTTCTAGCCTCGTAGCTCAAGCCATTCAGCCAGAAATCGCATTACAAATCTCTATTCTAAGAAGTTCATAGAAAACTGTTAACGCAAATCCTAAAAACGGATCAAAATCAAAAAAATAAAAACCACATAATATCTTTGATTTATGTGCTTTTGATTTGCTTAGTCATTAATTTTTGTGCTGTCCTAATTTAGCCTCTAATACAAGTTTTAAGTTTCGCTCTGTTAGTAAAAGTCCTTTAACAGCTCTGCTAAAATATTTCAGTTGCAAGAAAACAAAATCACAATGCAGAACGCCGACATTGTGGCGCCATAACAAAAACGGCATTTAAAAATAGGAATGACGACATTTTAAGGCAAATACAATCCATATAACCAGGCGCACAGCAAATATAGTAGGTATGGGTAAAATAATCCTTGCAAAATAAATAAATATCCATTGCGCACTGGTGTTTAGGCTTCTTAGTATGCGTGAATCAACATATGAACCCAACCAAATTTTGTTACGGCTACCTGCGTGGGTAGCCATGCATGAAGGAAAAGGGAAACAAATTGTGTGAATCTATGAGGGTGGGAATGTTCTTTGAAAATTAAGTTACGGTAGGCTGTAAGTATTATGTTTGCCTGGTGTAATCAGATTGATACCATATGAATGAGGATCGACATTATGGCGCCTTAAAAAAATATTGGGCATATTAATAAATAAAAACGTAGTTCGTGTAGAGGAAGGGGTAGAAAAGGAAAGGAATCCACAAAAATAAAATATCATGGCGAATTTCTGGTGGATTTGCGCCTGTGTAAGTAAATCAAAAATGCGAATGGATAAGTGTAAACAAAAAGTAGCTGGACTGGCGGCAACTGAATTTTTAACACTTTTAACTCTTAACAGGTATGCCTGCTATATACGGCAGTTTAAGGGAAATCCATATTAAAATTATTTATGTGCTCCAAGAATTTAAGCACATGTCAACATGGTATTTGTTTTGATTTTGTTTTTGCAGGAAGATTGAAAATGTATGTGGGTGTGTAATGTCGATCGTAGGTACCAGGCAAACAGCTTAAGGACACCTATATAGAAATAGCTGCTGAAGCACCGTCTCGTGTAGATATTTGGGGGTGTGAGTACGTTAATTAGGCATCCTTCTCCAACAGAATACTTCATTGACCGACATTTTTTTTTAAATTATTCTAAAGGAGAGAGAACAAGACGGGGCATTTAGCGAAGCATTAGCAATACGATTCATGTAGTTGTAAGTAAAAACCAGAGGCCAATGGTTAAAAAATGGTGGCTGGATGTGTAGTGTAGTTAGTTCGTATAAAATCGAAGATTGCAAATGGGTGGAGTGTAGGCAATATACATACGACGCGAATCGAAGCTAAGCTATAGGTAGGTATGTTGGGCTTGTGTCGCCATTGTCAAGTATGTTCTATCATATACATCTTCATTGCTTACATTGGTGTTATGTGCGTGTGATTTTTTCATAGCTCTGAATTGCCGATGGGTATTAATCTCAAGTCTCCAACTTAAATATGTTTAAATCCTTTTTGTGTCGGCAGGCAACGGCAACATCGATGCTGCTTAAAACAATGGCAACGTAAATGTGAAAACTAATTCATACACAATAATAACCTTTGTAAATAGATACATAAGTCTGGCCACAGTAAGGTATGGAAATGGATAGTTACCTACCCACTACCTAATTTTAAAGAGCCATGTGCTGTATTTTGCTAAATGCTCCGTTCAATTCTGTCTTCTTCTAAAGGATTAACAAACAAAAATGTCGGTCAATGAAGTAGGTATTCTTTTAAGTAACGATGCGCATACGATCATGTGCATTCAATCAGGTGAGGTGTCAGGTCATACCTCATAGGATCTGTGCAATGATGTCGGAAAGAAAGGCAAAGCCTTTGATTGTGAAACACATCATTGAAATTATCTTTTCCTACTTTTTATTAAGTATATCTACCTAGACAATGACAGCGTGCATTAAGTTTAGTTATCACATTCACATTCAGTTATCGGGTTACTAGGTACATTGCAAAAACATATGAAGAATGATGTCCTGGCATAGCTTCTATTTGATCCCATGCAATATGTATCTTTATCTATATATATATAAATGGATCTTGGTTTGTTCGGATGCTTAAAACTCGAAAACGACTGGACCAAATTGGATACTTCCTTCTGCGGATTTGTTCGTAATTACTCCGCGAAGGTTTAGGAAAAAAGAAAAATTAAAAAATTCTCAACAGGTGGCGCTGTAGGCGGTCATTCCATTTGATAGCACAGTATATGTTCTTTGTGATTTGATAATGGGGGCAATGAATTAACTAATGTGTACTGATAAAGAAGTTGTACCCTTTTGTAAATCAAGAAAGAAAAATAAAACAACATTTGAAAGAAAGTCAAATTAATTTTAAATAAAATTTTTAAATTTACTATTATTATTATTGTTTTGTTAGATCGTTTAGTGTTTTGTTCTGTTTTTCCAGTTGTATTCAAAATTTCAATTGCACCCTTTTCGTTCATTTGCTTTCTGTATTTTGGCTATTTCAAAGGTAAGTTAGTGATTTGTGAAAACTGCGTGCGATACGTTAAGAGCGCTACGTCCAATTTATGGTCGTCATCATTTCTGGCAGAATGGCTTCGTCAATAAACAAAATATGCAGTAATGGTCAGGCAGAAATCCACACGTCATCCATGAGTCATCCATGAGTCATCATTGCATCCCGATAAAATTAGGGTTTGGTGTGGTTTATGGGCCGGCGGCGTCATTGGGCCGGACTTCTTCCGTGATGATCAAGACCGGCACGTTCCTGTGAATAGGAATCGCTACCGTTCAATGATAACCCAATTGGATGATATGGACTTGGAAGACATGTGGTTCCAACAGGACGGCGCCACAAGCCACACAGCGAATGTCACAATCAATTTATTGGAAACCAAGTTTGGAGAACGTGTTATCTCACGAAATGGTCCAGTCGCTTGGCCGCCTCGGTCGTGCGATTTGACGCCGTTAGACTTTTTCCTATGGGGCTACGTCAAGTCATATGGTCTATGCCAACAAGCCAGCGACGATTGATGAACTACGTGAAATTGCAGCAGTATCGGCCGATTTATGCTTGTAAACCGTCGAAAATTGGGTTCAACGTCTGGACTTCTGCAACTCGATATCCACTGGGCCAATTTTCATGATTCTTTCTTTGTTTTATTCGTATTGCTGTATTTAAAAGATAGGATGAAATTGAAAGTCGGCTCAGTTATAATTTTGTTGCGCAACCTTAAATGCTCCGAAAGTTTGCAACGGAACGCATTTGATTTGATTGTGAAGAATCTCAAATCGAATGTCATGCAGCAAACGATTTTGAGGGAAAAATTCAAATGCCAACATTTGCATTCAGCGGAATCCCCTTATTCAGGACGATTTGCCATTCGTATTTGAGCGTCTTAAATTTTCCGTGTGCCTCGCTTTCACCATGACAAAGGACAATCGCTGGATATTTGTGGCATCAATTCAATTCCCATGTTTCTCACATGGTCAATTGTATATGGCGTGCTCACGTGTGAGCAAACCCATCGATATTGCTATAATATGTACTTCATTTATTTCATAAAACAGCATGTGCATTCTGCGTGCTCAGAACTATTATTTTTATTAGGTACATTAATGAATTTGGGCGGAACGAAGTTCGCTGGGTCAGCTAGCATATTATAAATGAGCAAGAACTTGATTGCATCGTCTGGTTACCTAGTTTCTTTCTTAGTTTTAGAAACATGAGGCCGTCTAAATCAGTTTTCCATTCGAAATAGGTATGTTCATACTTACTAAAGGGTGATTTTTTAGCTGGTTTGGTTTTGGCAACACTGGTTTTGACAGCTGACGTGTGTTTAGTACCTTGTGTCACTGTCAAACAGCTTCAGTTTGGCTTGCAATTTAACCATGGATCGTCTTACAAATGAACAACGCTTGCAAATTAATGAATTTTACTATCAAAATTCGTGCTCGGTTCGAAATGTTCATCGCTGCTTTTTTATCGAAAAATTGTGTTCAGCGATGAGGCTCATTTTTGGTTGAATGGGTACGTAAATAAGCAAAATTGCCGCATTTGGAGTGAAGATCAGCCAGAAGCATTGCAACAGCTACCAATGCATCCCGAAAACGCCACTGTTTGGTGCGGTTTATGGGCCGGCTGCATTATTGGGCCATATTTCTTCAAAGATGATGCGAATCGCAGCGTTACTGTCAATGGTGAACGCTACCGAGCGATGATAACAAACTTTTTTTTGCCCGAAATGGAAGTTCTTGACTTGCATGATATGTGGTTTCAACAAGACGGTGCCACATGCCACACAGCACGCGAAACAATGGCGCAATTGCGAGGCGAGTTTGGTGGACAGTTAATTTCACGTTTCGGGCCGGTTAGTTGGCCGCCTAGATCGTGCGATTTGACACCATTAGATTATTTTTTGTGGGGGTATGCCAAGACTAATGTGTATTGGGACAAGCCCGCTTCGATTGACGCACTGGAAGCCAACATCCATGCATTCATTCGTGAGATACCGGCCGATATGTGTGAAAGAGTATGCCAAAATTGGACTCAGCGGATGGGCTACCTGAGACGCAGCCGCGGTCAACATTTGCATGAAATTATCTTTAAACATTAAATTGCAAGGTTCAAACTATCGATTCAAATAAATATTTCATTCATTTTTTCGAATTTTTTGTGTTTTTATTTTAAAAGAAGTTCTAAACCTCTTAAAAAATCACCCTTTACTTATTTGACTTAGATTGTGATCTATTCGACCGAAATACTACTTTTGGTATTTTTAGAATGGAGAGAGAGTAAACACTCGATCAATTGAAATTATATGCACATAGGTTCTTGCTATTTAAAATATCTCATATCTTAAACTGTTAGTAGGGGGGCTTTTTTTTTTTAGATAGCATGTATTAAGAATGATCTACATTTTAGACACGTTAAATTTTATCGTTTACCCATGCAGTTACACAGTTTTTGAAGTATTCAACCCCTAAAATGGTGCGGAGCTCAATACACCTTAAAATAATCAACGAGTAGTACATAGAACTAGAACTAGAACTAATTAGAAGTAGAAAGCATTATTTATTGATAAAATGGTACTTTTCAATATTAGGTTACTGTTGCCATAGATTGTTCGGAAGTGGCCGTTTTTGAATCGTATTCAAAGGGATGATTTGCATAGGTGAGGTGCACAAATGGGTATCCAAATAATTTCAAAATAAAAAATGTTTTAGAAAAAAGAATTTCATTAAGTACCTAGTTTGTATCTCAAAACCTTAAAAATGCGGGCGGCTAATTTAAAAAAAATGTTCATACCTACATACCTAATTTTGTAAAGACTAAACTACTAATGAAAAAAAAAAATCACTAGATATAACTACAAACAAAAACCGATCAAACTTTAATAAGTATAACGATCATTTCTTGTCAAAGCATAGGTACTTGAGATGTACATACATCATTTCTTGTTTTGGAAAAAGTGCGGGTCAGGTTCGATTCAATAAATTATGTTCCTAAGTGTAATGATTCTGCTGATGTCAAAATAATAAAGTTACACATCTACGCATACCTACCCAATTGGAATATAATCATCCCCAAAAGCTTATAATAAAGGCTCATGCCCCGCCCTACCTACCCATCTGAAATATATGTATGGGTAATATCATCTGCCAACTAGATTGAATAATAATATCATTGCATTTGATTGGCCTAAACTATTGGTTGTTTAATATCATACAAGCATGTTCAACCGTCATCCATAGGTAAATTCTAAATAGATAGTATCCTTTAGCTGTTTGTGGCGCCTTCAATGACAAAATAAGCATTTACAAGTGATATGTAGACATTTAGCCAAACCCAATATTAGCAGGCCAACAGAAATTATAAAAGGTATGGGTAGAATTATCCTTTGAAAATAAGAAGAAGCTACCTACACTACACATCCAGCCACCATTTTTTAACCATTGGCCTCTGGTTTTTACTTACAACTACATGAATCGTATTGCTAATGCTTCGCTAAATGCCCCGTCTTGTTCTCTCTCCTTTAGAATAATTTAAAAAAAAATGTCGGTCAATGAAGTATTCTGTTGGAGAAGGATGCCTAATTAACGTACTCACACCCCCAAATATCTACACGAGACGGTGCTTCAGCAGCTATTTCTATATAGGTGTCCTTAAGCTGTTTGCCTGGTACCTACGATCGACATTACACACCCACATACATTTTCAATCTTCCTGCAAAAACAAAATCAAAACAAATACCATGTTGACATGTGCTTAAATTCTTGGAGCACATAAATAATTTTAATATGGATTTCCCTTAAACTGCCGTATATAGCAGGCATACCTGTTAAGAGTTAAAAGTGTTAAAAATTCAGTTGCCGCCAGTCCAGCTACTTTTTGTTTACACTTATCCATTCGCATTTTTGATTTACTTACACAGGCGCAAATCCACCAGAAATTCGCCATGATATTTTATTTTTGTGGATTCCTTTCCTTTTCTACCCCTTCCTCTACACGAACTACGTTTTTATTTATTAATATGCCCAATATTTTTTTAAGGCGCCATAATGTCGATCCTCATTCATATGGTATCAATCTGATTACACCAGGCAAACATAATACTTACAGCCTACCGTAACTTAATTTTCAAAGAACATTCCCACCCTCATAGATTCACACAATTTGTTTCCCTTTTCCTTCATGCATGGCTACCCACGCAGGTAGCCGTAACAAAATTTGGTTGGGTTCATATGTTGATTCACGCATACTAAGAAGCCTAAACACCAGTGCGCAATGGATATTTATTTATTTTGCAAGGATTATTTTACCCATACCTACTATATTTGCTGTGCGCCTGGTTATATGGATTGTATTTGCCTTAAAATGTCGTCATTCCTATTTTTAAATGCCGTTTTTGTTATGGCGCCACAATGTCGGCGTTCTGCATTGTGATTTTGTTTTCTTGCAACTGAAATATTTTAGCAGAGCTGTTAAAGGACTTTTACTAACAGAGCGAAACTTAAAACTTGTATTAGAGGCTAAATTAGGACAGCACAAAAATTAATGACTAAGCAAATCAAAAGCACATAAATCAAAGATATTATGTGGTTTTTATTTTTTTGATTTTGATCCGTTTTTAGGATTTGCGTTAACAGTTTTCTATGAACTTCTTAGAATAGAGATTTGTAATGCGATTTCTGGCTGAATGGCTTGAGCTACGAGGCTAGAAACTTCACACAAAAAAAGCACATAAATCAGGCATCAGTATGGCATATTAATTTTTTTAATTTTCGGCCGATTTGACTAGGTGCTCTGCTGGCTTGACGTCAACTTGGCAGAGCACTTTTCAAGGTCGATTTTCTCCAAAACCGTTGGAGCACAAAAATCAAAAACTTAACACAAAATTAGCACATAATTAGCACATAATTCAGGGCTATTCAAAATTGATTTTTGACATAGGTGCTCTGCCAAGTTGACGGAGGTGTCAAACAGCTTCAGTTTGGTTTGCAATTTAACCATGGATCGTCTTACAAATGAACAACGCTTGCAAATTATTGAATTTTACTATCAAAATTCGTGCTCGGTTCGAAATGTTCATCGCGCGCTGCTTCCATTTTATGATCGGCATTCTCGACCTTCTGAGCAGTCTATTCGGAAGATTGTGACCAAATTTCGCACCAAATTTACTTTGTTGGACATTAAACCACCAACACGTTTACGTACTGTGCGTAGTGAAGAAAATATTGCGGCCGTATAAGCTAGTGTGACAGAAGACCGCGAAATGTCGATTCGGCGCCGTTCCCAGCAGTTAGGCCTTTGTTACAGCACTACGTGGAAAATTTTGCGGAAGGATTTGGGCGTAAAGCCTTTTAAGATACAGCTGGTGCAAGAACTAAAGCCAGCCGACCTACCACAACGCCGAATTTTTGGTGAATGGGCTCTTGGAAAGCTGGCCGAGGATCCGCTTTTTTATCGAAAAATTGTGTTCAGCGATGAGGCTCATTTTTGGTTGAATGGGTACGTAAATAAGCAAAATTGCCGCATTTGGAGTGAAGATCAGCCAGAAGCATTGCAACAGCTACCAATGCATCCCGAAAAAGCCACTGTTTGGTGCGGTTTATGGGCCGGCGGCATTATTGGGCCATATTTCTTCAAAGATGATGCGAATCGCAGCGTTACTGTCAATGGTGAACGCTACCGAGCGATGATAACAAACTTTTTTTTGCCCGAAATGGAAGTTCTTGACTTGCATGATATGTGGTTTCAACAAGACGGTGCCACATGCCACACAGCACGCGAAACAATGGCGCAATTGCGAGGCGAGTTTGGTGAACAGTTAATTTCACGTTTCGGGCCGGTCAATTGGCCGCCTAGATCGTGCGATTTGACACCATTAGATTATTTTTTGTGGGAGTATGCCAAGGCTAATGTGTATAGGGACAAGCCCGCTTCGATTGACGCACTGGAAGCCAACATCCATGCATTCATTCGTGAGATACCGGCCGATATGTGTGAAAGAGTATGCCAAAATTGGACTCAGCGGATGGGCTACCTGAGACGCAGGCGCGGTCAAAATTTGCATGAAATTATCTTTAAACATTAAATTGCAAGGTTCAAACTATCGATTCAAATAAATATTTCATTCATTTTTTCGAATATTTTGTGTTTTTTTTTTTAAAAAAAGTTCTAAACCTCTTAAAAAATCACCCTTTATTATATACTATTTGTGTTTTGATCAAACACGTTAGAGCGGTTTTTCCAAAATTTGCCAGGCAAAACAGTAACAAATATTGCAATGTTTAGCTTGAAATATACTATTGCTTAACTATTTATCTGAAAACTGAGTATTAGATACTGTTTGAAATGTAAGTATTGCTTGGTTTTAAAAGTTTTATCGAAATCGATAATGGATTTTTCGAGATATTAGCAGTTTCTAAAATCAGCGTTTTCGGTGATTCGAATTGAAAATTAAGCACGCAATAATTTTGAAAACATAAATTTTACTTTTAGAATACATTTTAGTCAAACTGGAAGGGAAGAAATCACTCTTGAACAGAGAGGTGTCAAATACTGTATCCGGTACGCTAGTTTCAAGATTTCGAGTTTCATTGACCCAAATGCATGTGAATATAGTTGATCTGGTTGAAATCGGACATTGATGCTCCACAAAACTACTTTTCGCGTAAAACTGGCTTCAAAGTTAGTCAATATAAGCCAGTTAAAGTTCGTCAATATACGGTAGTTGAAGATTTATTTTGCACTAGTCTCGCTTGTGGTCGAAAATCGACCCAAACTTTTATAACTTATGTATGAGGGATTTTAGGTTATCCCGAAATGAAAAACCTTACTAGGTATTTCGGTTAACAAATCAAATTCTTTATTTCTACATCAACCTCACTTTAATTCCTATCAGGTTGGGCGTTTGGTAACGATTGAAATGCCGTATGTTCGTCAGTACCGTGTGTGTTAAGTGCATTGTCTCGTTCTGTCCATTGTCTTTCGTTCGTAGGGTAATGTCTGTCTGTCTGGCCCTTTCCCACAAGTATGTTTACTAAAAAACGTAACATATTTTCTTTATTGATGTTTTTTTTTTTGTAAACGAAAGCGATATCTAGTCATTAAAAAAAAGCTTCTTTGAAAACGATTGACTCGTGATTTACATTTTAACTAGTCACTATGAAAATTTAGAGCAAAAAATGTGTGTCGCAAATACAGTGATGCACATCGACTTTTCTCAATTGTACTGAATACTGAAAAGAATTAATAATGAAACGTGCAAAATAGTACATAAATATTGCATTAAAGATAAAAAAAATCAAGTTTTATTGAGTGTAAATTAGGTTAATGGTCATTGAACATCCCAATTTTTTTACACCCGATGATTAAAATCTGCATATACAATATTTACTCAAAAACAAGCATTTCCGCGCGGACTTTAAACCGATTTACACCTGCTTTTTGTCAAACATGACAAAAAATGATATTTATTTTTTGTTGTTTGTCACTTGGAAATTGTTTTTTTTTTTTTTTTTTTATTATCATTCTTTATACTTAAAAAACTAGACAAAAACGATTAAATCTAAATTAAAGCTAACATTTGTCTTAATTCTAGCTTACTGGCTCTTAGCGAGCACTCTAAACTTAACTATATCCTTAAAATTATTGCCTTTCGGCCTTAAATCTATCGATATTTATTTTTGTTTGTTTTTTTATTTCCAAGAAACTTTCTAAAACTTGAATTCTTTTATTATTATTTTTTACTTACAACTACTTAAAAACTACCTAAGCTACTTAATCTAATCTACCTATAATCAGGGTGGTGAGCAATCTCATCGATTGGTCACCATCCTGATCGCGTCCATGGGCGCCTGACAGCCGCCCACAAGGGTTCATCAGTGCTGCCGAGACTCGAACGACGCTTATAGCCTCGCTCCGAGGCTACTCCGAGGGACTCAGCTACTCCTACGAGTCCGAAGGCGGCGAAGGAAGATATAGAGGAGAAGGTAATGCTTTCCAGTTACTGGACGCGGAGGTAGAGAAGCAACAACAAAGTGACCACGACGACGAGGAAGCCCAGCTAGATCGGCTTATCGCAGAGCTCCTACAGAAAAGGGAGGAGTTGCGCCAGCATAAGTTGAAACAGCAGCAACAAAAGCTGCAACAACTACAAGCTGAGCAGCAACAACACAAAGAACAACAAAATCAGCTTAAACAGCAGCAAAAACAACAACAACAACAAGCACTGCTTAAGCAGCAGCAACAACAGCAACAGAAGAAGCTGGCACAAAAACAGCCACTGCAGCAACAACAACCACAACAACAACAACAAAAACAGAAACAGCAACCGCTGCAACAGCAGCAGAGACAACAGCCGCAGCAACAGCAGCAGCAGAGACAACAGCCGCAGCAACAGCAGCAGCAGAGACAACAACAACAACAACAGCAGCAGAACCAGCAGCAGCAGCAGCAGCAGCAGCAGCCGCAGCAACAGCAACAACAACAACAGGTAAAAAAACAGAAAATACCACCCATAAACGTAAGTCACCTAGAAATAAGCGATAGTATTAAGTTATGTAGGTTAATTTGTAAGGATTTCTATATTAAAAGGCTTAACGCTAACAAGCACATTATTATGTGCAGTAACATGGAGGAGCACAAAAAGATGCGCACCGCTCTGGAGAAAGCGGAAGCTGAGTACTTCACGTACACTCCAAAAGGAGAAAAGCGACAAACTGTGCTGCTTAAGGGTAACGATCCCAATATAAAAATAGAGGAGCTCGAAAACGAGCTCAAGAATTACGAGTGCGACGACCTCAAGTTCGTGGGGGTCAAGCCGTTTTCTTCGCCTGCGGACAGGGGTGGTAACCGCAAATTACCATTCTTTTTGGTTCAATTAGCCCCCGACAGCAAAATTGATAGTCTGAAAAGGATCAGATTCCTGTACTATCATGCAGTACGTTGGGAAAAATTAAAGAGGTCAGATCGTGTACTTCAATGTATGCGCTGCCAGAGGTTCGGGCACGCCGCATCTAACTGCCACATGCAGTTCAGGTGCGTTAAGTGCAACAAGGACCACAAACATGGGGAATGTGCTTTAGGTAGCGATAGGGTAGAAGATCGAAGCCAGCTCTCGTGTGTACTCTGCAACAGCTCAGGACATCCTGCTAATTTCAGGGGATGTCCCAAGTATCAGCAGGTAAAACAGAATGTGCAGGCTCGAAAACAGAGGTCCGAAGAAGAGAAGGGTCGAAAGAGTCGCTCGTTCTCTAATTTTGTTGCGCCCAATGTGTCCTTTGCCCAAATGGTATCTGGACCGGGTAGCTCAATCACAAAAAGCGCGCCGAAGGTTCCTACACCGGAAGCGGATCTGGATTTGAAATCGATCCTTCTGTCACTGCACGGAAAGATCGACAATTTCCAGAAACAATTAAATGAGCATGCGGCTCGAATAGACATGATCTATTCGACGCTGTTTGCCGAGTCTGCCGCGCCATAAATATGATGGGTACGCTGGACGAGGTAAACTTGGAAATTGATTTGATTTGCTGTATTGTGATTTTCATTTTTGTTGTATTTATTATGTATAAAGTCACCAAAATTCCGCTTTATTTAGCTGGAATTATTTCCGAAAATCCACAACATCGTAATCAGCCTAGCCCGCTTGTGCATTCGATATACTTAGTTGAAGACGAGGACGAATTAACCATCTGTTGTTCTATTAGCTCTTCGGTAAATTCGTCTTCTGACGACGAAGCCATCCAAATTTCATCCACTTCACAAATGGAAATGAAATCCATTTTTTTAGCTTCTTGCCACTTTCTGTATGATATTTCACTTTTACTTATTTCCTGAACGAAGATATATCAACATTTTAGAGCCAAGTTTTAACCCGAGTCAAAACACTAAAACACAAAACTTGTCTCCGGCGTGCAGTTTAAATTCAATTGGAATACACGCCGACTTAAAATTATGGACTTGGGCTTAATTTTTGGAGTGAATAATATGGCCGCAAGTGAAATAACCTCATATCTCGTATGTTGGATTTAAAAATTATACAAATAGTACTCAGAACTGAGAAGTGGTACTTGCGTGCTCGGGAAAGTCAAATAGTACAGAAATCAGTACAAGAGTAAGCCTTTTTCAACAGTGTCGCAAAATATTCAAATGAGAGTAGCTGGTCAACACCTCGCAAATAATATATGCACCCGAATCAAAATTATTCAATTGCATACTATTAAGGGGTAGGTAAATTGAATTCCTTTTTGGGTAAATGAGGCGCTTCATCGACAACAGGTTCTAACCTAAGATGATTTATATTCGAATACATTACCATGGTAGTATAGCGACGAAAAATGTAAACTCATCAAAATACTTTCAATTAACCGATAAGCATTTTGTATGGGGAATTCATAACTTAATTTTACAGCCTCAATGGCGACATATACCCACGATTTTTGTTTGTTCACATCCATGACATAAGTTTCATTCTACTCATTTCATAAGAAATACTAAAAAGGTGTACGGAAAGTTTCGATTTTCACGTATTAATATAATGATGATACAGCCTATAGACAAAGTCAATAAGATTTTCGATTTCAATTACCTCCGTGCCTCCTCTCGGACTTAAAGCTTGCACAAACACCTTGAATTTTGTTCTACTGCCTCAGCTATCGCGAAGGTCGCTTTCATTTGTCCCATTAACGTGACACTCTTATGGCTGTGAGAAACTGGGCCTATGGTCCTTTACAAACCTGTTGCGCCGAATGTTTTTTGTTTTTTTCTCTCTTTGAGAAAAAGTTGCACCTTTTTTAGCGTAACTAATAGATCCACTACGCGTTTCGATCATACAAACAGAAACTCGAGCCCACAATTCACAAGCCTTAAAGCTCTCCCGAAGCTCCGTAAGTGCTTATTAAACTATAAAGATACAACATATATCCGCGCACATAACAGCGCATTACAAAGGCAAATAGAACAATTGCGCGTTCCATTCCGATGCGCATCCGTAGGTGAGATTTATATTAATTTAGACGCATTGCCACCGCAAGAGCAGGCTTACCTCGGAACTAATAATAGTATAGAAGGTAATGAGACACCCTATCGTTTGCCAGATAGCAGGCAAAGCAAACTCCATGCATTTAACCTTTCTTTTCTAGACGAAGAAAATCTTCAAATAGAAAGAAAACCCAACGTTAAATCAAATTTCTTATTTCTACGGGCGAACGTAAACAGTCAAGCCGTGCGCCGGCGCTTTAACCTATCAGAGCATGGCGAACAATATTCACGAAGTATATTTTTTTGCCTCTCTCTGTGCAAAACGTACGGACTTACTGAGTGTGTCTGCGGCCTGCACTTGCACCTGCAATATAGTGTAAAATAGTGAGTACTAAGTATAGTGACTTTAGCGCGCCACCGTGGTCGAGCAAAAGGGAAACCATTCATTCAAAAGTTGCAGTTGCAGGAAAAAAAATTTCACTTCCACGACAACCAAAGAATGACTGCCCTGTAGTAGGACGTTGTGGACTTTTGTCAAGGTTGCTGATTTCTCTTTTGTTTTCTGCGAAGTCTGCCAGCTGAACAAATACAAACAGAAGAATATTATTTTGATCGTGCTGGAACATTGCGTTTGGATAAACGTCACATTCCAGTCAATGAGCCAGTGACTATGCTAATTCAGATAGACAGATCCAAATAGAAGCATCGACAGCGAACAAGTCGGTTTTCGACTGACCTACTTGCGGTCAGGTTTACGAAAATTAAATAATCTCCAGCTAAGTTTACTGTCACCATGTCGCCTGTTGCTGAAGTTGACTGGCATTCCTTTATCGGTGTAACTTGTTCTAGCTTATGTATAGCGGTCCATTTCTGGTGAGTATAATCTATCTATCTATGGCCCCACCATATACAGCATCCGATTTACATGGGAAGAATCTTACAAAAGCAGCCTGTTTAAGCCTGACCTACTTTTGGTCAGGTTTTGTAAAAAAAAATATAAATTATATAAGCTCCTATGCCGTAGCTAACGCATTCGATATTCTCCTGTCGTCGCGTTGTTATTATTATTATTTTATTTTATTTTTCACGTTCTGATACCAGTAGAGGAGGCTCTCATTTGACCAGTTAATAGAATCGATGTAACTTGTTTTAGCTGGATTTTAGCTTAGTTATCGTCCAATCGAAACGTGTTGTCAGTCCGTTCTTTTACCCCCAGGCTATCTGGATATTTTTTTTTGTTGGCTTCTTTGAATAACGTTCTTACATCCGCAGCACATGTTGGTTGTTTTATTCAACCGGTCTTGGCTTTTGATCGTAGATTTCTCGTAGCATAGCATTCCGATTTTAATCGACGTTTGTAGGTATGCCATAAATGCCTGAGATTGGTACTTTACGAGCACTGCATCTGCAGCTAGTTACATTATTCGTTTTGTAGCAAGTGCTGTGAGATAAGTTTGCCACCATCTGAGAGAAGGCCTTGATCCCAAATTTTGGTAGGTGCGTGCAGGCTCAGGTGCATATTTGCATAGATAGTTAAATAATAGCACCAAACCAGAAATGTAAGTAGAACAAGCAGATAGCTGTATGCAATTGAATCTACCTTGTGGAAGTTTGCCAATGCCGTTAGAGAAGTTATTTCAGGCACTAAATTGGGTGGACTGAAAAATGGAATAGTTTCAATGAATGCATCGAATGGGCAGCGTAAATCGATTGAAGTTTCGTGGCTAGGGTCAGGCACATTAACAACGGGGAGATGGTAGGAAACCCCAGCATGAAATGAACTGAAAACACAAGCATAACCCCTAGCTACGATCTAAACGAATTCCCACTTTCACCTTAGTTTTGGGAGGCGTCTGGTATGGTAGCATTTGAGTGGCATTCGCTTTAGAAGGTTAAAGGTGGTAACGCGTTAAAGAAAGCAGGGAGAAGCCTTTCGAAATGAACTCTTCTTACTTTGGGTGAGCGGATGTAGGTAGTTTTGTTAAAGAAGCCAATGAGTTTTCACCTCTGTATAGGAATTCTTACAAATGCAATCCGCATTGCTGTGAAGGCAAAGGCATTGTACTCTTTATTTGGAAGCGGAGGCATTATAATAGGTCTATTCTTCAGTCCAGTTGAACCAGTGACAGCGCTGCCAAGAAATAACCAGAAATGCATCATCAGGAGGTGTTATATTCCACAAGGCGTCAACCTTACGACGAGCAACCTTTTCCTTCCAAGGAAGACATGTAACGTCTTGGAGTCGGCATCAATGCAGTATCAAAAAATCAGCGCCCTCAATGCTATTGTGCTACGTTCTGTACAAAGCTCATGAGGTTGGACCAGGGCTCCAATGTTTTATAAAGATTGACAACATACAGCTATAACTAGTCCGTCAAGGAGACCCTACACTAAGCTCGAATCTACTAAATATTTTGTAGCTCTCAAAATGCAATTTTTTATGGAAAATTTCGCCATTTTTAGTTCGTAAAACTTATCCTGGACACTAAAAATAATTATTAGTATCACGGCGAATCTAAAACGCTAGAAAGAAATCCAAGTGCTTCGAAATCGTGAGTTTTGAGTTAGCCCTGGAGGTGATTGAAAGCAATGCCTACCAACTCTCTTCGGTTCTCAAGGTCTTACTCAGGTAAATGCGTTTGGGACAGTCTCGATAGGTAGGTAAGTTTACAGCAAAATTCTAAGATAGACTACACGAATGGCAAACCGAAAAAAAAAAACTTTTAGACGCATGAACTCGCTATAACAAAGACCAAGCTTATGTAGCTATAGCATATACTCAAAGAGGCGAACATCAAAAGTGATTTAGAGATCCCGTAAGAGCTGGCAAATATGTAGAACCGTCTTTTCATGGAACTAAAGGTGAGTTGGCCTCAAGATTTAATTCATCAATATGTGATTCGAAACAAACATCACTGTCGCATAAGATCGCTAAGGTCGCATAGAGGTCAAATGAAAGACAACGGTTAGAGGAGGTTAATTCATGGACGTGATTTTCTATACCTACTTATATTATAAGAAGGTAACAGATAGGCTTTTGGGTGAGTTATTTTTCAAGCGCCAGCTGAGAGGCAAAAGATACAAATTCAAAGAAGTTTTTGGTTGTTTATCTGAATATTTTAAATGCTTTTTTGGTCGCGGGAAATAAGAGACTTGCACCGAAAGCATTAATTATTTTAGAAGGAGTTTACTGTTGCTTCCATTTTCGATATTTCAACAACTTAACGAGATCATTCCTTGAAATGATACTTTTAGGGTACTCAATTTATTAAATTTATTAAAAACAGGTTCCCTTTGAAAAACTTTCGATTGAGGAAACCATCGCTCATTTTCTTTGAATTCTTAGCCCTATCAATAGCAACAAGTGGTCTGCTTGAGCAATCGGTAATGCATCCATTCATATAGGCCAAAGTGGCATCTCATCAAGAGCCACTTTAACTACCTTCCTCTCGTTGTCGATCTAACATTAACGTTGTAAGCGCAATCAATTTAAGCACTAAACTAAATCGTTGAACAGATCGTTGACAAGATCGCATTACAAATTATCGCCGAATGAAAGTAAAGTAATAAATGAAAAACCAAAATAATGAAAGCGTACGCTTTCATTGCACAATTAGGGTCGCTAACGAACTTTCCCAACAAATTACCAATTGTACCTAACCTGCACACTATTTATGGTTTTGCCTGCCAACTTATAAAGTTTACAGGTGTGTAAGAGTTTATGCGTTTGGGAAGCCGAACAAGCCGTAGCCATGTGGTCGAGCTAATTTATTTGACAACAAACAATATAGTGCTGGGCCACAAGTGATTTAAAAATGTGTAAAACCGAAAGTGAAAGCATTAAGTTTATTAAAATTAAGTACCTTGACCAATTTGTTGCAATATCAAAAAGTTTATTTATAAATACTCGAATGAAATTCATATGCTGACTTTTTTAAATGCGACCCTCAATAGCTCGTTGATTGGTTTTGTCAGCTTTTGATTGAATCGAAGATCGAAAGGAGTTCTTTTTTTTGAGACATCGCTGCCGTTGTACCATAAGAGCTGTGGTAACGACGCGGAGTGGCATAGTAAGGACAATCAGTAGTAGTGAATTCGCGGTTTACAACGTACTCTAGAAATATTACGACAAAATCCTTAGAGAACTAGAGCACGCTCTCTGGACCCAAACCGGCATTAAAAATTATGATTTTCAGAATATCCAAGCGGGAATAGTCTAACCTTTTTGTATTTTTTTATGTGTAGGTAATAAATTATTTTTCTTATATGGAACAGTCCTTATCATATAAAAAAATTCGTTTCTTTTTTTCCTATTAGAAACTTTGTTTTTTATATTCGTGTTTGCATATATCTTCCTTTTTTTTCATACAAAAAATTTCGTTTCTTATATCAGTTGTGTTTATATAAAAAACTTTGTTTCTTATTATAAATATGTTTCTACATGAGTACAACTTTGACATAAGAATATTTTTTTTTTTACATATTAAAGGTTTCTTATATCCTTGGTAGACTAAAAAATAAATTTTCCAGAGTTTACTAATTCTTGAAGTTTCTGTCTGCACCCATTCCACCTCGGAAGTTGGCTTGGGCAAAAAAAATAGAAATAAATAAATTCAGTCTTTGTAGGATTTGTGACATACCAGAGACGTTTCTTTGAACAATAGATTGTTCAAAATGGCGGTGCAAGAAATGAAAATCAACATAATGTAAGTTGCACGCTACGATTATTTGCAAATAGAATTTATCGATAAGGCCTTTTAAAACTGTAAGGGAATGGGGCCTGAATTCAGTCTTCAAAATGTTTTCTTTCAAAATTCTGTTTTGCAAAGAGGATTGTTCATTGTTCAGAATTTCGTACATCAGAAAATAAAAACTGTAAGCTGAGCTTTATAAGCAATTTTCTATATTCTTGACAACATTTTATTTTATTTGAGTTAAATATGGAAAAATGGTTTTAAAGCAAATCAGATCTAGAAAACCAGAACTAAGATCGAATTCCTTCAAGGGAAAAAGCCGACGTTTGTACGTTGCATTTACTCCTTGTCATTTAATTTTATAAACACAAATTGTATAACAAAGTTTTGTTATTGTATATATAGTGAAACTACTGACTAGAGCAAATATAAGACTCAAGAGAGATTCTTCCCTTTCATAAGATAAGATAATTTTATTTTGCTTGAAAATTGTACAATGTGATATAGCGCAATTTACATAATTTAAATAAATACAGAGGTATGTCTTTCTACTGGAAAACGTTTATAAGTTATATAAAAGTTTTGAGGAAAACAACAACCAAAAATGTAAGAGTTTATTTCATAAGAATCACAGGAAGAAAATGCGATACATATTTGGTCGCCGAAATAAAACACGGTTTCAAACAAAGAAAATTGACTTCTATTAAAACTCGTATGAAGTTCGACTTAACGGTTTAGCTGTCTAACAATGAGTGAACGAGCTCGTCGACGTTACCTCATAGCGTTGACGGGCCGCGTCGACGTGGAGAACGCTGATTGGTTGATGCAGGCGGCTTCTATCAACCGCCGATCTGTCGGTTTGCCTGACAGGCGTTGCGAGGCGTAGTTACTCGGCAGGCCTAAGACCCCCGCCACATATATATTACAATCTATTTATTGTTTCATCCATATTTTTAAAACAAATTCGAAACATTTATGAAAATAAATTGTCTTTCATTTCAAGTAATATATTTATGACTGCTAATATTTCATAATAATTACATTTACAGAACAAATAAACACTGCCCAAACAGTTTGAACAAATAATCTTCAAAGCCAAGAAATGAAAATCAAATATTCCACGACTGTTTCGTACGAAACTTTTTCCATCACTGTGAGTTCTTGTTGATTAACTTACTTCTATTGCGTTCGATAAGGCGTTCTGTTGTGTACTTTTGACAATTATTTAGTTCTTGCAAGCGGGACTCGGAAAGGGGACTATTTGACTACAGGATTTATTGTTCAATAAGGAGCAATTCTTTTCACTTTTATGTTAAGAATTTAAGAAAATTGTTTCCGTGCAACGATTTTGTGTTATTTTCTTTTTGCTAAATGAAAAAAGTTCTGGAAACTTAGAAACCATGAGTAAGTTGACAGTTTTTGTGTACATATCCATCTAGAACAATGTACGTTTGTTTGTTTCTACGTATGCTTTGAACTCCGCAACCACCGAACCGATTGAGCTCGAACTTGCGGGCCCGGAAGTGTTCCTGGGAATTTAATTAAAAAATTAACAAACAGTCGTGGCACCTCCCATATATTAAACAAAAAAAAAAGCATTCGAAACGGAGAAGCGTACTTCTTCGACTGAAGACTACTACTCACATGCGATCTCAATGCGCGGCGTGCATCGGAGTTTTCAATAAGGGAACTGTGGTGGGGGCTAACGAATTTAGAGGCCAATAATATGGAGCCACAGATCCAATAGCAAAGGTTTTAATTTGTTCTTTGAGCGATCTACCACTGGTTGAACATTTCCCTAAAGTACAACCACAACTGCGCTGCAAATACTTTCTGAATGGAGGTTCCTCTTATGTTACTATTGCTACCATATAAAGCCTGGGGATAGTAATGGGCCGGCTATGATGCCTGTTCATTTGTGACGATCTTACAACCAAACTCAACCCAACATAACCTACCTCGCAAAGCAGGAACGGCTTCATTGAGCACGGAAATCCCTCCTGCTCAAATGTATAATAAGGATAGTACAAGCGTAGGACTGTACAATGTTGCTCGTCAAGTGAGTCAGACGTGTTGATTTAAGATCACAGATCGTATCTGACTATCAAGGGTGATTGGCGGGTTCGCGCGGTGAAATGTAAGAATCGTGTTAATACTATGCCACTAAAGTACACAATTTACTGGCTGAGATTGCCGCCATCTAGTTGAAATAAAACACTACACAAAACACTGTTGGACTTTATTCCCACTTAACCCTGTCTGGACAAATGATCAATAACGTCGTGCAAACTGCTCGTTACTCAATGAATGTTACTTTTGTTTGATGGTGGCAGTAAAAAAGAGCACCCCAGGGGACTGAATAGAGTCTGATTTTGCCGCCACGCCGTCTGAGCCGCTTTTATACAGAAAACAATTAAAACGCATGCCCAGAAAGCCTCCATTCATTACGCTTCAGATTTATTGTTAACATATTTGAATTACCAAAAAAAAAAAAACCGTAATTTTGTCGTGCAACTTCAGCCTTACCATAAGTTACGGTCGCATTACCTTATCTTGTCGAATTAGATCGGCTTAATAGGAGTATTCTTTCTACTCTTCGGACGCCGCCTCAATTCGTGCGTCGCAGAGAAGAAACCAAAAATTGGGTCAACAAAATGACTTAAAATGAACTTAACGTACACATAAAAACAGAGTATTTATCAAAACATAATGCCGTGGTTGAATTTGAATAATAAAATCGAGGTTCAACACACTGTACAAAGCCGGAATGAGTTCATCGACTGTAGATATGGGCAGGCAGCGGATACCTCTCCCTGATAGATCAAGTCCCATTAATTAAGTGAATATCTTAAAACCAAGTTTGCACCTAGGCTCCACAAAAATAATATAACATCGCGCGTTGGGTTGTAAAATCTGAACCGTTATCGAATAAAAGCAATACATACTGGTGTAACGTTTATTCTTCTCTATTACATAAATATAACAAGATGCAATTTATGCAAATGAATCAGCAAGTCGGGTGCATATTTATGGCAAAGCTCGTTCTTTATGGTATCGCATTGATTTATTAGTTTCTTCTTCTTTCTCGCGTGCTTGTTTTGCTTCGTTTTGGTATTAGTTTTCTCAGTTTGCATTGAAGCACGAATACACGGAAACAGACCATCTGATGTAAGAACGGTAGGCTCTGAGGCTGAGTCTGAGCTGAGCATTCATGCAAGAAGTGTAGTGTTACCAATTAGTGCGCACATTTAGAGTTCAATGCGAGTCTGTACAGAGGAAGAGAGAACAAAAATATTCTACTGCAGCTCGAATTACGATGATGGCGGTTTAATTTTTTTCCTCTCTCTGATTGAAATATGATACTGTTAGGTATATATGCGCGGCTGTCAGTGAATCGCACAGCGTGTTGAATGTGCGATGAGAAGCGTCGCGTCGGTCGTTGCAAGCAAGATGAATGAGAAGACAACAAGTGCTGCAAATAAACTTAAGACTGTTGTTAATGTGAGGGGCTTACTGGTGTTATTTAACCGAAATTTTCGGATGTAGGTCGGGGAAAAGATTTCGGCCGACAAAGTTGTATTGCAACTACTAGGTTAGAGACAGCATCCAACTAATTATGACTTGTGATGGTTTGCTCAGAATAAAATATGGACACACGACCTTCAGACAATTTCATCAGACCAATCTGCTCGGAATTTCAAACAGTGTCAGTCTAGTGAACTCATATGGCTGCGGCAGCTGGAGGGACATTTTATAGCGCATTAAAGTCTCGCCACGATTGAGCCATTAAATTGGGGCGAAATGCAACAGTTCGTATGGTGCACATGACGTGCCCTTGAAAATTTCTTTCATTGGAGTACTTCACTGCATGGCAATCATATTCTTTATATTTTTGTTTAACAACATTTCAGGCACGTAGCTCCTTACCAAATAAACCCGCGCTGGGAATATAATTTACATTTTTGGAAGACAAAGTCAATTATTGCTGGGGAGATGCGCATTGTTCGAGAAACGTGACAAACGTTTATTTTCGCAACTTTTCGAGGTCGCATGCAAGTGATTGAAGGAACGAGATGAAAGCAAGTGACTGACATCAAGTTGTTTCAATAAACTTTTCATTCCACTGCATGGTCTAACCGATTAGAGCTGCAATCGGTTGAGATTTTACTTGCTTATTAGACTGATCGGAGGAGCGGAACACGGGGCGTTAGTTTTTCACTTAAATTTGAGCGAAATAAACCAGAGAAAGGAACGTGCACAGTTTGATAAGAAAGGGATATTGATCCAGGAAGGTTTGGCATTCCTAGGGATATGGTCGGATTTTCGATTCTCATGTTAGGCTTGTACCTAATTCACACCGAGCCGAAAACCGTGTTTTCTTCAAAAACTAGTCGATGCATTCACACCGAGCAGCAACTAGTATTCGTTTGACGTTTCTATCACCAGTGAGGCACTATAGCCGTGAAACTTCTGTGTAAACTATTTTGATTACAAATGTCGATCGCATTAATTAATAAATGAAATTAATTCAGAGCAATTAAAAGCTAAGGGCGGAAAATGATTTCAAGTGGTAAGTTGTGGCATTTGTTCGATCAGCTGATCTACTGAATTTGCTGAATATCGCAAAAGGTGTGTTTGTTTCAACAACACAACGATTGGAAGTTATCTTCGTGGTGTTTTCGTGGAAAAGACTCAAAACGACTCGTTTTGAAAACTGAAATCTCGGAAAACTTCTGTTTTCGAAGAAGTGTTCGATTGTTTTCGCGAAAAAATAGGGTATTACTATTCAAATTCAACAGGTATTGAAGGGGATAAGTAAAGTGCAGATATTATTAGGCGTATAGGTGCAGACCTTTAGATATAAGGGGCTGAATTGTTTACTCAGCAGTAAAGCCATTTTATAGATTACCTAAGCAACTTCGAACCCTGCTACAAAAGTAAACCTGGTCCCTGTTCGTTTGGGCCGTCACCCATAAGTCTTGTGCCTTTTTTCTACGTAAATTTTTTTTTATTCGATTTATATTCGTTTTGAATCCATCGCATTCGGAAGAAGGGAGAAAAAAAGCGAGAAAAGCCAAAGTAACGAGTAACGAGTAATTCCATTCTTATGACTTAGACCCCAGAGACTTATTTCTTCTTGCTTGTGCCGATAAGTCTCTCAACAAAAAAAAAACTGGACGGCAACCGGAAAATTATTTATTCGCTGATTATTTTTGTTCTTCCAAGATTGAATCGAAGGAGTTGAGAGTCAGTCGAAGAAGGTTTAAGTAAATTTAAACTATCCGACCATTTTTTCACTAAACTTGTTAGTGTTCTAGAGCAAATCGCCTAGTCCCAGAAACAATTGTGGAGCTATAACCAAAAAAGATCTTGACATCAGTCTAAGTAAAATTTATTTCCAGAAAAATAGTATGCAAGCGGGCTCTGAGGGAATGAGCAAACTTCTTCGAGACATAAGCAGGGCACTTGAAAGACCACTAGGACGCAGTGCACTCAACCCTTTTTGTTATTATTGTATGTGGCTGGCTCTAAGTGAAATAAGAGTGGGATCTTGAACATTCAGAGACTTGAAACCACTGGAAATTGGTTGGTCAGAAAACTTCATAATTTTTGTGGCCGATATGTTGACTAAGAATCCTCACTCCAATGAAAAAGTACATTTGGCGAAATAATTTCGAAAAGGTAGTCCTAAAATATTATTTGCCGACTTTTGAGTAAGGCTTTTTCCTCTCGTAACTCGTTATGCAGCTGTACAGTGTCGCCCGATGCCCATTGTAGGTATTTTTCTATGAAGTAACCATCGATCTAGTTCAGGCTGACTCTGGGAACTTTTCAGATCCTTAAAAAAAAATGTCTTTGTAGGAAAAGTGTTAAAAACACTTAAAGCAGTACCAGGCTTTCTTAAACATTTTGATGGCGACAATCGCACTTCAAATCCTTGCTGAGAGTTATGATAAGGTGAGTTCTGAGGACTCAGATGCACACAGATTTTGAGCAGCCCTTTTATGATCTCATTTGACAGCTGAATTAAAGCGCATTATACACTCTACTAACATTGATTGCGAGGGAATCTGTCATGTCCACGTGCATCCATAAGCGCGTTGCAAAAAGGCGTTGCATATATCCAATGGCTGAAAAATGTATGGGCATGCTTTCTCTCTCGTTATTCGAAAACAGCGCAAGCAAATATAATGCACCATAACTCTAACCGATCTCCGCACTGAATCTGCGACAGTTTATCACCGTTGGTAAAAGTATGCCAGGAGATCCAGTGGAGACAGGTCAAATCTAACCCAAGTCGTTCAAAACGATTTTCTCATCGTGAATAATGAGCCCGTAAATAGAACAGTTGCCTCTGTACCTCTGTAATTATAAGAAAGTTTGTGCAAGCGCTCTAGAACATCTAATTAACCAACCGTTTACCGTCTATTAGCTTCCACAAACCCCAAATCGATTAAATCTTTTGATAATTTGCATCCGAAAAACCCTTCTACGTAGCCCTAAGGCTTCCAACTCGGAACCAAACTCATTTCACTGAACATTCCATCGGCCTCCGTTCTATGCTAATTGCTGATAGGTCATTTCCAATGCACTTACCACTACTGTGTACGCCAATAATTGTATAGTATCCCAAGAGAGTTAGTATCAGTGTATACCAGTACACCATACTAGCCATGTTGCAGCTTCGAATTTACTGTCTTGCTGCTAGTGCCAACATATACCGAATCGAAGAACACTGCTTGACTAGATAAATAATGTTATACTTTTGTCGCTTGAATTTCGGGTCAAGTTAAGAACACTATCACGCACGCACACGCACACTACTTAACACTTTTCATCTGTCACACGAATTTACGGGTATTTTTTGACAAAACTACAAAAAAAGCACAAGAACTTTCTTCAAAATGTATGCCAGTACGAGCACACACCCAGCCAACGGCGAACTGAAATGTGCATTAGCCGCCTAAAGAGGTTCCACAAGAAATGAATTTAAAATTAAAGAAAAAAAAATTAAATAAAATTTGTCTTCTTCTTTTTTTTGCGCCTGCTTGTGTTAAACTTTCTAAGCAATTATTTTGCTTTCGATTTTTTTTTTTCAATTTTTTGTTAGAGCACTGGTAAGTTGGATCTGTATATACTCCCGTTGTGTCCTTGAAGTGCATCAATCTGTCATTCGAGGACCTTCGTTGAGAACTGCAGGAGCGCGCGATTTAAACAGAGGTCTCTTATGAGAATTAAATAAATAAAATAAAAATACCACCAGCTGTCGGCGAATAGTACACATTCACATCCGCACCGGATTGATTTCTACGAGCAACTAACTCGATGGTATCGTACCGCTAAACTTTTTGATCGCTTAGGAAGTCTTAGGCTTTCGCGCACTCAGCCATAACTACACTGTGACTAAGTCTTGAAAGTTGAATGGAAAATGTGCGCGATCGTACCGCAGAAGTAGCAGTTACACCAGAGACCAGACCAACCAACAGAAGATGGTAAAAACAATAACGAATGAGCGGTAAGGCGGGCAGCGAAACAACAACACCAAGAGAAGAGGGAAAAGTCTTTTGAGTCTTTCGCCGTCGTCGTCTTGGTCGTACCTGTTGTAATGTTCGTCTTCTTGTTATTGTTGTTTGATTTCTGCTTCGTCGTCGTCGTAGATGGTTGTGTGTTTCCGTGCAGAGGCGAGTTCGTTGGTTTGCTGTTTTCGTTGAGGAGACACAGATACGTTTTTTTCGGTTCCCCTCTATAGAAACGAACAATTTCGGTGGTTTTGAGTGCCTTGCCATATGCAATTAGCAATTTAATTAGCACAACGTATAGTTGAAGCCTGGAATAAATTAAGAAATATTGCGATCATGATTGCATTTAATTTATTGTAGTTAAGTTATCGTATAGAAAATGGCTCATTGAAAATGGTGTTTTGGCAATAATTGAGGAACAACCACTACGAGATGGCGGACTATTTACGCCAAAGGCACAAATTTGCACGATAATTTTTATTTTCTACTGTTTATGCATTTTATCTGTCGGCGAAAGGGGTGCAGGTGCAGGTCGGCAGTCAGTATTCAGTTTGGAATAAAATCCACGAAAATCCATTACTTCAATATTTCATTCATAAAACTGAACAGGTCGGTATTTTACCACGGGCTCAATTTCATCTCGGAGAAAACTGTTAAAGTTGCCGCTAAACCGCATAATCTGAATCCAAGTTTAAGAAAACAAAAATCTTTCCAGCTATAGAGATGCCAAGTTGACACTCTTATCAGTCCAGAAACATGTCGTCGATGAAAAAGAAATAGAAATCCCAGAGTGTCTTACCTACTTAAAACAAAAGAGTTGGTGTGCGAACTGGAGAAATTTTCTACCAAGTCTAATGCACACTACTTTTTCTTGAGGCATGTCAATCAGAACAGCCTTCGAGTGACGAGGTATAACTAATTTTTACGAGAATGTAATAAGTTAGGCACCATTTGCAGAGGCGAGCTGTAGGATTGACATGCTCTTCTGGATAGGTACGAGTATCGGTGTTACCTGTAATTGGTTTGGAAAAAAAGTCCGCGGTATAGGTTTGTGTGCTTTTTACTACAAAGCATTGAAAGAAATGAATACAATAATAATGCATTTTTGATTGCAGGAAAAGGAAGTCATCTAGTCATGTATAGTGGAAACGGATTCCGTATTGGTAACTGAAGATAATAAGAGAACATAATCGATAATAGCAACTACCAGAACGAGACATATAGACTATACAGTCCAGAAAGGAAGTTTCTCATCTATATATCATATATCTTGTAATCCACAAGCCACAAGCGAATGTTTTCGACAGTAGAGCATGATGACAAATACTGATAAATGAAATTTCAAGTGTGAAGTGAAACAAGTTCGCTTAGGTAAAATTGCTTGAAGGGATTAGATCAACTTTTCAGTGAAATAAGTTCTTAAATGACACCCGGTGGCCTGTTGCTAGAGAATTCGTTCTGTCATCCTATAAGAAGTCTTCGTGATTGAAGATATTTCATAGAGATTTAGAAAAGTGTTAATAGACAAGAGTTGCTCTTCGACAGTTGATGGTAGAAGAATATTCACTGTTCACAGGACTGGCCGAACAGAGCCTGTGACTTTAATAAGTGGGAAAGAGAAGATTGGGATTGATGTAAAGATTATGCGAATATGATTTGCAAGCTTATAGAAAAAAAAACCTTATATGGGTGAAAACCCACCCAATGGAGCATTTAAACATTCCCGAGCATGACTTTAGAAGCGTCGAATTGGAATATGATTAAAACAATTTCTGCCTCACTTAGGCCAGAGTGGGCCCATTGAGATAAAAACCAGTAAAGGTATTGATAACTTTGTGGAGTTTTCATATTTTCTATGAAATGCTGAAATTGTTTACCACAAGTGAGACAATTAACTATTTGTTTGCCCTTATTTTCAGTCGTGCAACCGATCCAAACCAAGCATTCTTCACTCCGGATTAGGAAGAGCGGCAGAGGTGTCTCAGATGCAACCCACCGGAAAAACACAAACTACGTCTGAAGAATTTGCGATTTATTTGCGAACGCGTTTCACTGAAGAAGCTTGTCATTTCAGCCACTCAGATGCGGATTACATTTATTGTAGCTCTCCTCCTTTCATTCATAAAATACAAACTCATGAACGGATGTGAAAAGCTGGAACACCAGATTTTTCAAGATCTATAGAAAATGTCAGTTGAAAGTTACACTGAAATAGTTGTCTGATATTCACAAATTTCTCATAGCACAATTCTTTAAAACCAAACCCTTTTTAAATTTTAACATAGCAAAAACAATGGTATTCTCAGAGCTGCACGGTTTTTATACCAACGTCAAGTTAACCATTTCGACAGTTCGTGAAAAAAAAAAAAAACGATTAAACCAAAAACTATAACTCAAATTTAAATTGGTTACGAATTGATGTTTTCAATTGACAAAATAAAATTAATACCAAAATACGTGCATGTTTATTGAACATTTATGTGTTCTCGCAATTTGGACTATATGGGGTCATCATTGGATCAATTGGCAATAAAGCAGTTTGGCGCAATCGAACCATATACCAAGAGAGCCCCAAGACTGTTTTGAACAAATGACACTATTTCCGAACATACTTATGCGTTAAATAAACTTTTTCCATTTAAATTTTTTTGATTTACTTCAATTTTAATCTTATTTTCTTACATAACAAACAAACCTTTAAAAAACAAACCTTTCTTTGAAGTGCATATCAAACTTAAAATTCCGTATAAAAGACGCAAATCCTCATGGAAAACACTGACGAGTAAACTTTGAAGAGAAATTCTCGCATGCGGATTTCGAGAAATGCAAATTTCAGTTTTCGAATCGAGTCTTAGATTTTGACGGGGTCCAAGTTTTGTATTGCTTTGAATTGCTTTCTGCAAAGGCTTTTGTAAATGTTTGAATAAAAATACTTATAAAATGTTTAACCTTCCATACGAGTTTCACAAAAATATATCCACAAAATGTCAAAAGAAAAAGCCCGAAAACCCTTCAAAAATTGTTTTTTTTAAGGCTCCTAAAAATTGCTCTAAACAAAAAACCTTTTAAGAAACCCTCGAGAAACGTTATTATTTTAAATTTTATGTGACCCACTTTTTTGTTTATTTTTTTATTCTGGACCACCCCATATATTCGGAAGTAAATAAATTGATGTTTAATTAATATAATTTACTAGCTACTCCTGCCCGGCTTTACCCGTGCTAAGGAACTTTGTTTCTTGCATATCATATTTAAGGTCCCGCTCCCATTTACCAAAGTGCATTGTTTTGACAGTGCAGAATTTTAGCTGCCATGAGTGTCGAGAACACTCGTTTTCAATGTTCTTCAACTCGGGAACACGTTGAAGGAATGAAGCGCTAATATTTTTGCATACTGGAGATATCAATAATAAATAACCAACGGTTTTACAAATTACCGAAAATCCAATTGCTTTAGCACGAGAATTGGTGTCCGTACAGAAAATTTCCGAAATCATTAAAATCACACAGAACTTTTGGCAAACACAGTCTTTGTATAATAACGGTTAAAATTACAAAATTCCCAATACAAAATGTATGGAAAATCAATTTCTACGAAATTTCCAGTTCCCTTCAAATGCAATGAAAACTAAGCTCACCACTTAAATTTGCAGTTCAATCCCTGGCAAAATCACTAAACTATGCTAAAGTGGAAGGCTAAACAAAATCAAGACATCACAATGAAAGGGAAAACACAAATAAATTGAACAATTAGCTATGAATACACATAAATATTTCGCAAATTACCGAAAAATCCAATTGCAAATTTCCGTAAAGAAAATCTACTACGTACATAATTAAATTCATGCAGAATTTTTGACAAATACGATCTCACTTTATACAACGAATAAGATTAAGAAAAAAGAAGAAAATTCCCAGTACAAAATGTATGGAAAATAAATTTTTACGAATTTTCCAATTTCCTTTCAAAATGTTCCCAATTTTCTCGCCGTATGAACCTTCCTTAGGCGTAGACAAAGACGCCAAAGAAACGATAGCTCAAATCGAACGATCCGCTCTCCAGTTATGGGCGGTCTTACGGATGCAACTCTATTTTATATACATCGATTATTTTCTTAACTTCTTTCAACCAAATCAAAGAAGAACTGAAGATAATCCTTGCTTTATTTAACGAGTCGAAAATAGTTTCCTTCGGGAGACTGTTTTTATCGATTTGGTTCACATTTTGTACTTGTGGTTTGTGTGGTCACGCCTCGGAGGGAATCCGAATTTATAACACTTTCTTTTTATTGTTAGCTTTGAGCCTCTCCGCGTTCAGGTGTACTTTCAGGAACAGCCTAAACGGCTCAGCGGATGTCTGTCAGCCAAAATCTCAAGCCCCGAGTAGAAATCTGAATTTCTTTCTTAGCTCCTAAATCAACACTCTGTGCCATAAAAACGTTTTCAAAGAACAAGTAACGTGCGAACTAGTCATGAACTTTCTGAAAGATTTTACAGGCAATATCTTGAAGTACGTATAATCTCCCCCGTGTGACCGTCCTAAATCCTTCCAAAGCTATGAATTTTTCAAAAAACCCTCTGGCAAACAAATGAACTGCATGTACATATTGATAATTACCTCGTTTATACGTTGGGGCTAAAGAGTTGTTTGTCGTGTCCACACCATAACGATTTTCGTCGAAAACATCTTCACAATAAACCAATCAACCTGAGGCATAAAAAACGTAAGATCTCTGTGCGAAAGTTTTGCGGATGAGTCAATTCATAGAAATCAGTATAGACGCACCTCAACACAAAAATTCCATAAACCCGAATATAGGCTTTCAGCAAATATTTGCATGAGGTCAGTAGGCAGACCATGATTCTTGGGCAATACCAAACTCATCTTCTGGTACTTACACGCTACACCCACGTCGCACTTCGGTATTTTTACTGTATCCATAAAAAGAAGTCAATCTTTGCCGCATCGAAAGTGAAACCACCTGCGCGCGCTTAAGTGAAGCCGTCTTTTGAACAGCACATCACCTGCGTAAATAGGTGTCTTGCTGCTAATTAATCTTTTGGTTATTTTCAAAGCCCACAATGAAACTCTAACTTGTTCTCTTCCCTGCGCGAAAGGAAGGCTGGTAAAAATGGTATTTCACACACTTAAATGTTGTTTTCCTTTTCGTTTCGTATAGAAGCCCAACAATCAATTTACTTTGACTTATTATCAAATGTGGCGGCATCATCCGAAAAACATTCTCCATCTCCACTATTTCGCTATTGCTTCTTCTGGCCTGTTTTTTTTGTGGAGTGTTTGCAAGTGAAAGTTATGCCGTATGTTGGTTTACAAAGAGTCACACGGCACGGGCGGAAGGGAGCACACAAACATAAAGCGCATAGGGTCACAAACACAGAATTTAAAAAAAAATATTATCTTAATGGCGGTATAGCTCTCCAGGGAAGAGCGACATTTTGTGCTGTTTGTGCGTTAGGAAACGACTGCATGATCTGCAAAACTAAAGCAGTGAGGGTCAGCAGTACTTCATTTCACCAGTTCTTGACTCTTGAGTGTAGAGTCGACGCAATTGAGTTTTTCGGTTTCGATTTCGAGTTATGAAAATTTTGGGAACTGACGCCGACGAGTGTACGCACTTAAAGCAGAAAACCCGTCTTTGTATCCCACTTGACAGTTATGTTGGTATTTTTATTTGTTCAACGAAAAAAAGTGAAAAGAGTTCACTAGAATGTTGCGTAATATAACTGCCTGCACATGGGTAGACATATGGATACTTCCTGTGTTTATTTAAAAATAATCACCAAGTCGTATTGTGGTAAAGAAAATTTCCCATGTGAACCAACTAACAATGTTTGCGACTGATGTCACAGAGATCATGCCGTAATTGGCATTATGAATGAGACGAATTGTGCTAAAATTGTTAAGGAAATGCAAAGCCGGGGAGACAAGAGAGGTTATTATTTTTGAATTGTCTACATCCAAAGTGAAAGTCGTTACGGTGCAGATTCTTTGAAGTTTACAGAGAGTATTACCTACCTAAAGTTCCGAATTAGGTTTAACATTAAGGACCTTATTGTGAAGTAATTTCTTCGACTTTGAGTAGAAGGACCCATAACTGTATCCTCAATATAACTGGAGGGGCAGAGAGTTATCCACGACGCATAAGTAATTCAGAACGAAATTAAAATAAGAATTTTGTTAAATGCATGCATATTGTTAGAAATGGCAGTTTTTCGATGCTTTTTTGACGAGTTATATTGAAATGCGCTTTTGACACTTAGATTAGATTGGATTAGGAGTCGGGAGAGCCTTCAAAGGACTCTGGCACTGCGGCTGCAAGAGTTGCCTATTGTGCCTTCCCAGGTAGGTTCCTAGAGCCATCTTTTCACTCCAGAGGCATTCAGGAAGACAAGAATCTTCTCTGGGTGTAGGTCAGCAAGAGTTGCTGGATCGACAATCTCACTCCATAGGATGTTTTTTCTAAGGCGACATAGAGCCGGACAAGCTGTGAGTATGTGAAGAGAGGATTCATCACTCTCAAGACAGAGCCTGCAGATAGGTTCCGGTGAGACGCCAATGCGGTGGAGGTGTTTTTTCACGTGACCATGGCCACTGATTATTCCTGTAAGGATCCTCAGATTATTTTTGTCCAGATTAATTAGAAAGAGCGATTTTCTGGGGGAGAATTAAGGTACAAATTTTTTGGTGCAGGTCTGCCCAACTGTATTTTTCCAAATCTCGTTCGACTCGATGCGAGATAGTTTCTCGATATAGGTCCTGAAAAGGTTTTTGCTGACTCCGCAGAAGGGTTCAGGTCCGATAAGTGGAGTGGTAGCTCCGATTTTGGCCAGCGAGTCTGCTGATTCGTTACCCTCAAATCCTCTGTGGGCTGGTATCCAATGGAGGATGACTAGGTTTTTCTTAGAGAGTTCGTGGATGGCTAAGAATGTTTCTAAGATAAGTTTTGATTTTATTACAGATGAGTCAAGAGCTTTGAGAGCTGCTTGGCTGTCTGAAAAGATAAATATGGTTTTACCCCGTGTGTTAGAACTTAGATTTATTCTAGCGCAATTGTAAATTGCAAGGACTTCAGCCTGGAATATGGATAAGTTTTTACCAAGGCTGACTGACAAGTTCACCTGGGGCGACTCACCGTAGATTCCAGAGCCAGTCCCTGACTCCATCTTAGAACCGTCTGTGTACCAGATAAAATCAAGACGAGATGGATTGGATTTATGTTTTTCCCATTCATCCCTAGGAGGGATAATTATGGAGAAGTTTTTGTGGAAGCCATATTTTGGAAGCATGTCATCAAGAGGCATGCTGAATGGGCTTGAAGGCTCCATGGTGCCGAGTAAAGACAGATGACCTCCCTGATAGCTATATGGGTCAAGGCTGTTCGAATGGTACAGGCGGTGAATACTTAGTCTAGCCTCCATTTGAATGTGCGTTTGAAGAGGTGTTAGACCAAGGATGACATTGAGTGCCGTTGTCGGAGTGGAGCGAAGACAGCCCGTCATGCAGATTCCAGCTATACGCTGAATGCGTTCTAGCTTTTTGACTGTAGTGACTTTGTTAGTCTTCGGCCACCAAACCACAGCAGCATAGGTGACCGCAGGTCTTACGACGAGCGAATAAAGCCAGTGTATCATCCAAGGTCTAAGACCCCAGTTTTTACCGCAGACACGACGACAGATCCATAAGGATTTGGTGGCTCTGTTTACGGTACGTTCAATCTGCTGATTCCATGAAAGTTTGCTGTCAAGTATAACTCCCAGGTATTTTGCTTCCCGAGAGAATTCAATGGTTTCGCCGAACATGGTAGGGCGAATAAATAGATCTAAATTCCTCCGTTTTGTAAAGGGGACTACCATTGTCTTCTTTGGATTTACAGAAAGACCTTCTTTATTACACCATCTCTGAACAACAGATAAGGCAAATTGCAGTATTTCTGAGACCGTGCTTTCGAATTTGCCACGGACAACGATTGCAACGTCTTCGGCATATCCTATGGCATAGATCCCTTGATTTGTCAAGGACTGAAGTAAGTCGTCAATGACAAGGACCATAAGAGGGGCGAGAGGACACCCCCCTGAGGACACCCTCTAGTTGTGAGAGCTGAGATTTCCACAACGTCGATGCGGGTCTGAATTATTCTACTATTCAGCATAGACATTATCCAACGTCCTATGATAGGAGATTGGTTCATGTTGTTGAGAGCCCTACTAATGGACTCAAAAGACGTGTAGTTGAAAGCTCCTTCAATGTCAAGGAACGCAACGAGACAGATTTTCTTACTATTGATGGAGGATTCGATTTTGGTTACTAAGTCATTAAGTGCTGACTCGGTGGATTTACCTGGTTGATAGGCATGTTGAGATTTGCTTAGCGGAAAAGATTTTAGGGCTACATCTCTAATGGGTCTATCAATAAGTTTTTCCATGCTTTTAAGAATGAAAGACATGAGACTAATGGGGCGAAAGGATTTCGGACTTGAATCCAAATTCCTCCCTGCTTTAGGTAAATATTTAACTGTTACTTTCCGCCAGGCTTCCGGTATATGACCGTAGGCCAGACTACAGCTAAATAGTTTGGTGAAGATGGATGAAAGTATTTCAACTCCCCTCATCAGAAGTGCCGGAAATATGCCGTCTTCTCCTGCTGCTTTATAAGGCTTCAGGGAATTTATGGCCCATTTAATGGCATTCTGATAGCAGATTTGTTTCGCAATTTTCCAGTCCCCTCTCGACGGCAGGCAGATCCGCTCGAGTTGGGGGGATAGGTTTGGTGAGAGAAGATCAATTATAGTTGATCCGGGAAAGTGTGTTCTAAGTAAAAGATGAAGTGTCTCTTTCTTATTTTGTGTTTGACAACCGTTCTCATCGGCAAGTGTGCCTAATGAGATAGTTCTGTCAGAGGCAAGAACTTTATGAAGTCGGCAGCTGGAGGGAATATCAGAAATATCTTTACAAAACCGTCTAAATGATTCTTTTTTGGCCTTCTTAATTTCTTTGTTGTAGTTGGTGAGAGCACTAGAGTAGGTTTGCCAGTCACCATTTTGTCACTTATATCAGTGCGTTTTCTGACGTTTTTTCAATGCGTTTTTGAAACAGTTTTTGGTGGTTTTCAATAAGCATTTGATGCTTTTTCATTGTTTTTTGGCGCTTTTTTCTATGCGTTTTCATGCATTTTCTTCGACTTTGTGATTTTGTATTCAATGAGTTTTCTGACGTGCTGACCGATCCGCTTTTGATGCCTTATTCGAGCCGTTTTGTGATGTATTTTCGATGGGTTTTTTTACGCAATTTTGCGATGCGCTTTTTGACATGTTATTCAATGCTTTTCTGATCCGTTTTTCAGTGTCTTTTTGTTGCGTTATTCGATGTGCTTTCTAACTTGTTTTCCTATGTTTTTTTGATGCATTTCCAGTGCGTTTTTGACAAGTTTTCGATACTTTTTTGTCGAGTTTTCCAATGCGCTTTCGACACGTCTTTCGGTGCATTTTTGATGCTTTTTCAATAAGTGTTTGATGCATTTTTCGATAGGTTTTTCAAGCGGGATTTGAAGGTTTTGTCTGTTCTTTTTTGTCGTTATTCGATGAGTTTTCTGAAGTGTTTTTTGATGGGTTATCCGAGCCGTTTTTGACAAATATTTTGACGCGTTTTTCATACGTTTTTCGACACTTGGTCAATGACTTTTCTAACTTGCCATTCGATTGATGCCTTTTTCGAGTCGTTTTGTGATGCATTTTTGACGAATTTTTCGATACATTTTTGACGAGGTTTTTGATGCTTTCCTGACGCCTTTCGATCCGATTCTACGAGTCAAAAAACTGCTTCTGTACGTTACTTGCTTTGTGCCTGCGTTTTAGTGCCTGATATATTTTAGGTCGACGTGCCTTATTCATCACCAAGTCAGAAGTTATAATTAAAAGATAATCTCTTCAATCTCTTCGAACGACTGACGTAACCAAGTATACCTGATTTAACTTAGTTCCACCCGGACTAGATAAGCTTTCGGTAAATTAAATTATTCATTTAAAACAATGGTGCAACAGACCCTTGAAGCAGACAGCTAGTAGCTACACGGTATAACAACGATGGCGTACACTGATTTGCCGCTATTACTTTGATTACATTACGCGAATGTAAGTACATGACGAAATAGGCTATCTGCTTTAGGCAACAACTAAACAACCATACCCTACATATGGATAAAGTTGCATTTGGTTAATGCACATGAAAATTGCTACGCAATCGCTGTCATCTTTAGCCGCTGAAAATGGGTGAGTGATCATCTTAAGTATACCTTCTCCACCGTATAGTTGTTCGCAACCGATTGGTATTGGAATTACACACAACGCATGCACCTACGGTCGGATCTTTTGTTTCATGCGTCTGATGGTTACTGTAGTTGGTAATCGCACTTTCGAACAGATGTCTGCGCCGAGATGTAGGAGGTTAACAGGGTTAGAAGCCACTCCTCGAATACTGGTAGCTGTGGTCTTTAATATGTCTCTTCAAAATTATGTTCACTTGTTGTTTGCGAAAACTATAAGGCATGAGAATAAATCGCTAATTTCAAAACAATGGCTAATAGCTTCATTGTACGAACTTAAGCGTCTTTCGTGTCTGTGTGTGTTGTTCCGTGTTTTATTAACGAGGAGGTGGGATTTAATTCCATTAACAGCATCGTTGCGCACACTGCATGTGCACGTATCTTCCGGATATAATCATACGAAACGTTCAAGGATTAACAAACGTCTGCTAAGGAATTTTTATTGAGATGTGTGGTAATAAAACGACGGCAATTCTCTTTCTGTAGGTACGCGGCATTTGTGAAATCAGAACAGGAATATTCAAGAGCGCATTATCCACATGTGCGTTCCATGACAGATGAGGGAATACGTCTGCAATTAAGTGATAAGCATTCCTCTCGCTACGAGTGTTAGTATAAACTTTGACAGAAATTATGGGGCTTAGCTTATTAAACCCAAGGGATTTTTCAAAGGATAATTCAATCGCACAATAAACATGGTTCTCAGCCAAAGTTGTTATCACGATCAGGAACTATGATGGGTGCTTTAAGACAGGGGTAGCTGGCCCAACCAGTTTCGCTCTTAAATTCTTGTGAAAACCTTACTCATATACAGCATTTTAAAAGATCTATAGAAGTTTGGTTCATGCAAAATTGTGAAGCGCAGAATAATGACCCCATCCTAAAAAAATTACTTCACTTGGCATATGAATCGCTTCATGATGCAATACGGACTACATTGCAAATTCGGTCTAAAGAACATTAGGCTACTTTATGAAGGGCTCAATTCAGCTCAAACGTTGTTGCCATTTTTAGGCAGAAACTGAATTTCATCGAATGTTTCCCACATTGTCCTCATTAAGAGTCAGGGTTCAGCTCGCTTACGTATTAATATTCAGCAAACCCAGCAAGGACCTAAGCGTACTCTAAGAACACACACGTTCCCAATTAAACTCCGTTGCATAGACCAATTGCAAAAGAATACCTACTCCCAAAAACCGAACAACACGCATGAAAAAAAAAACTCCTGCTTCGGAACGCTGCGTAAATATTGGGAAGCACCAGGTGTGTTTGCCTTTTTAAGTTTCGCAACCCGCACGTCATTAAGGACACATTCATTATTCACCACGTCAATACAACCATTCCTACCTCCACCCCCAGCGCACCTGTGGCCTATAAATTATCAAAACAATAAAGAGAAACAACCTGTTCATTCTGAAGTCGATTTTCGTTTGTTTAAATAAGTGGCTTCAACTTCAAAACAACAGTACGGCCATCAAACTCATTAAACTCTCTTCAAAAAATAATTCAAATTCGTTATGATAAAACGTCTCGGCATTGGCATTTCATAAACGATTTCGAATTAGCCATTCAACTCAGCTCACGAAGCAATTTGGGGCTCAGACACAATTTCATTACCTACCCGAAACAAGGTGTCAAATTTGTTTGGTCTGCAGCACGAACTGGAACGCACTATACAAACAATCCGTGAGTAACAAAAATTGAATACGTCAACATTCGTTCGTTCGTTATTAACTCATTTACGGGTACTTTTCCCCGTCTTTCAATGTGGCTAGCTAGATTCGGTACGAAATATTATATGCGTGTAGAGAAGTGACAAATTCTACAGATACAGAGAATGCGAAATTTTACTTTCTTTTTCCCCCTGACATACGTCATGTGCGTGGTTTTGGCCAAAGCAACTGGAATGCGTACACTTAACCGAATGGTTTCCATTGTTTTGGACAGGGTAAATTATTTAGCACGCCCTCGCCATTGGCAGCAAGTGAAACTATTATGACAAACCGAGTTCGTTTACTCCCAACAATGTCACGCTAAGTGGAAGATTGCTGACTGTTGGGACGGCTTGAATGTGCAGTGCAGCGGAAATAGTGTAAGAACTTTCATTGAACATGTTGTTTTGCAATAATGTTTGTGGGTCACAACGGCAAAATTTATAATGTATTCTACCATATCCACATGTGTGGTCGTTTGAACTCATTTGGCAACAACAAAAATATACTTTACCTTATGGATAATGTATTCGCACATCACACAGAAGCGGTGACATTTGTCAGATGGAACAGAAGATCAACAATGTGGACAGATGAGCGGAAGTGTTCGTAGAATGTGAACTTGTGTGGGTATATTCTCTAAAGTCATGGTGAAGTTTTTGGCCTCAGTTTGGGACGTGTGCTGTGTGCCGCACTTTCGTTTGACATCTCCTGGATGTGACCTGTTTTCGCGGGTAATAGATGTGTTGGATTAACACCATAATCCCATTAGCTTACTGGTCGCTAGATAAATTACCAGGGTAAATTTTCGGCGGGCGGGAATACAGGAATGTATGACGACGGTAAGAGTGGGCTGTGTCATGTATGGCGCACTTTGCAGCTCTAGTTGTAAATGGAGAATTGACACCATACTCCGGCAAACAACACTCTTCAGTAGTCCGCTGAATGCTTGGCTACGCTTGACTAACTGGGTCAGAATTAAATATGAATTAACTGCATTTATTATTCTCCTTGTCTGGTATACGTTAATGGAGGAAATACATAATTAACTAATATGTAATTTGGGTTGAATTGTCCTTATATTCGTCGAACAAAGTGGGAATTCATGGGGTACCTAGTTTTTTTAAGAGAAACCTATAGGTTTTTAATTCTACGATCAAGTCACTGTGCAGTTATAGACCAATAGCTTTTCGATTTAAACAAAACATTGGGTGAATTTTAAGGTTACAATATTCGACATGCAAAGGGGGTCCCTTTTACGTATTGCAAAGTAAATCCATCATTTTGAGATCCACTACAAATGGTTTGCAGAGACCCTAGCTTGGCAGCAGGTCGGAGGTTTTGATGCCAATTCTTCATTGATTCGAAAGCTTTAGCCATCAAAAGAAATCCTCACTAAATTCAACTCTAAATATGTAAAAAATTATCGAATAAGCTCTAAAGGAAAGCACAATTTGACAGGAAAAATCAACTCCAACTATTGTGTGCTGCTAGTGCACGAAAGTCTATTATATCCATCATTCAGATTCAGTTAAACCTACCTACCTTCCATTTAAAATGTTTCAACTTCATCTATTTAATAACTCACCAGTCACCACTTACATTAAAATGTATAGCGTATCGGTAACTAAAAATTCCACAGACGCACAATCATAGCCTCGCTGTGTTTTTCGGAATCCGTTAATATTAAAATTGCAAAATTCCTAAAGCTAAAGCAATCTTTTTTTTTTTTTCATTTCTCCTCATAAAATCGGTTCGAAAAAACAAAAAACATGCCTTATTAATAAGCAATTATTACGCTTTTTCTTTTGGGTATGTAGATCAACAACTCTCTGCTTTGTTTTTTTTTTATCATTTGTGACAGAATCTTTAAACAAGAAAATATGTACATTGTTACATTTTAAAAAATATCACCCTACAGTTAGTCTTTATTTCATAAAATTTGGTTTAACCAAAAGAAACCGTAATTGATACGAGGAAAAGGAAGAATGTAAGGCAATTTATATATTGAATTCATTCAATTAAAATATATGATAAGTTGGATAATATAATAAGTTAAAAATATATATATTTTAAGCGATAAATCAAAAGCACAGTCACCTTGATCGACTTGGTCTGGACTGAATGTAACCTGAATGCAAGAACTGGATTGGTCTGAAATGCCACATTTCCTACGTCAGCCATGTATGCGAACTGTCAACTTAGTACTCAGTCACTAATTTCTTGACCAAATTCATCGGCTACTCCTCCATAGACGTCAACTAAAAAGTCATTTGACTGATCGAAGCCAATCAAAACTGAGACACACGAAGTCAGGCAGCTGTCAGACTGACTAAACTACATATTGGTAAAGTAAACAAAATTTTATTTATCGGTTATTTTTTTTATCTCTATAATTGATTCCTCCCTCTTTTGATTCGTAATTTTTACGCCTGATTTTTTTTTTCCACTAATTTTGCACTCAATATTTTTGTTTTCAATAATTGATTTAAACATATTTTATTTATTGAATTAGGAATCTATTTTGCTTTTTAAAGTCGACTCATTTTTCTCTGATTAAGGAATCGGAAATCATTTATTTGTTTGTTTTATTGGATACCTTACCTCGACCAACTAGACTCATTTATGCTGAATACAACGATTCTGAGTGACATTTGCAATAGAATGGAATAAATTGGTATTTTTGTCCGCGTTCCTTCGCTTTTTGTTTTCAATGTTCTTCAAGTAGGTAGATATTATGTTTCCTGAAAGTGAATGCCGCTGAAAACTGTTAATTTGCAATTCAATTGACATTATGAACATAAATGAACTGTTGAACTATGTATGTAGGTTGGAAGAAAGATCTACCGCTTATCGGGAGTGTCAACTACCAACTGTCAAGTAGACTGTAGTTATTCTTAGTGCTTGTATTCTTTTAGTTTAATTTACTGCGATGGAAATGTTCATTAACACATGGTGTATTGTGTACATACATACTTCAAAAGCTCTGCATGTCGCAACTATAACTGCACAACAATTGTGTTCCGCCAGTAAAGTTAAATTGCAAAAGCTGTCAAAAGTGTCATGATGGAACAATGCACCATAATTTGTTATTTTTTTCTTAATCTCCAACACACACTACACCCCTGAAGCGACAGCAGTGGCTAAAACATTCAACAATGCATACATACATACATGGGTCACATTTTTCAATTTATGTTACATACCGACATAATACATAAATGAGGAGATTGACTCGAAAAAGAAAACAAAATCTACTTTATAATTTTATGGAAAAATTGTATGGTCATAATTCAGACTGTGTTTAGTTGCTTGGTAATAACTAATAACACTTAAATAACTAGGTACTCAACAGATTTTGCGACTATATATTTCTGTCGCTTTTGAGTAAATTTTACAGAGATGTTACAGTATAACGAACATTTGTGTCTTCATCATCACTATCTCATTATTTGACAGCAATAACGATGCATTGAAAATGTGGAGAAAGAATGTACTTTTGTTTGAAGATAGGAATTTCTCTGGCCATCAGTGATACGTAAAAACTTAACGGCATGGAACATAATAGCTTACACAACATGTAAAATCCACAAACCTCACCCAGTTCACTAGTAGGAAAAACCTGCTTTGCTTTTCAGTCAAAACTTATTAGCAATGTCCAGTTCACGTAACATTATTAAACATTAAAAAACGAAAGTATTGCTAATACAATTTCACGTGACACTTGTAAACTTTCTTCGACACGTGATGACGTGAAATAACCAGAACAAACTTTTAGACAAATAATATAGTCTTCTGCTTATATTCGGACGTGAATCATCCGTCATCACAAAATTTCTCATGAAATGATATCGTTCGTATTCGTAACGAACAAAACAAAAAATAAGAAATTCCTTGTCGCATACTTCGCATATGAACAATTAAGTGAAAGTTTCTGTCAGTTGCAATTCTGATCGTCCATTTAGATACTGACAACGACATGTTGTGTTACTGTCACCGTGATGTCATATTTTTTTTTTCTTTTGTAAATGTTATTCGTTTAATTTTTTTTTTTTTTGTAGAGCCGATTCAAAAGGCGACAGTTTCTAACTTAGTTTAATGTGTGTATGGGCGAATGGCGTGCCTTGTGCCGCCTGATAAATTATTTATGCTCATAACTTTAACGCCAATTTTGGGGACGGCGAATCGGTGTACATTGTTTGTTGCGCTACCTCCGGTAATGGAGAGAAAATCAATGAGAACCTTAATCTTAATCGGGCCCTGACAATGAGCCATCGCCGATTAAAGTGTCACTTTTACAGTAATTATAATCGGGTTATTGGAAACGAAACGGTGTGCGATGGCCTAGAGCAGTTACTTATTCAAAAAGCCATGCACCACAGCGTATAGAGTGTCACACGTTGTTTCGCATAGTTAAATATGTCGAACTTGCAATTAATTACAGAAAGTATGCAAAGCAACGTTTGTAGGCAGGCACAATTTTTTGTTTGATTTTAACTAAAGGTAAATAGGAGTACTTGCCACATGTTAGGATTCGACAATTTTTATCAATCAAACTTCAGACTCTTAGAAGCTTTTAAATATCTTTGTAAATGACGATACTGATTTCAGCTGAAAAATTAAATCTAATCAATTACTGGCTACGGCCGACAAGATATATTCGTTGATTCTGACATTTCATTCACAAGAAATCAATTTTTAGTCGCATTGTTGAATGTTAAGTTTGAACGAATTTTTCATTCGTGGATTTGTGGATCGCGACTGCGGCAAGAATTCACGGGAAAATTGCAGTAATACCTAATAAATTTAGCTATTTAAATCAATTGAGACGCAGTTTTTTTTTAAATTAGATGTTAGATTAACTAAGCAAAATGCTTTTGTGGTAAAACAAATAGCAATTTTCAATTCATAAGTAGGTAGATACAGTTAAATTGATTTGTTTGTAATTCGCTTATTCACATTTCGCGATCATGCGAATGGCCCTTTAGTGAATATATAAATTCAATAAAATTTGTGATGGCAATGCGGTTATTTTCATAAATCAATACTTACCAGTCCTCGTGCATTGCAGATGAGTTTTATTCGTAGTTCTTTTATAGTCTTTTTGTTGTTATATTTCGTTCGGAAACGGCAGAGTTTACCTATTTTTCCAATTTACTGTAGGTTTTAATACTTTTGTTTACATACCTACGAAAAAATCACATCTGAAATGAGCTGATCACTAAAAATTATTTGACGTTTATTAAACATTTTATCATAACACTGCCACCGTCTGATGTCACTTTTTGTGCATGCATATACCCATTTGCGTTAAACTCAAGAAGAATATTATTCACTATTCTATATAACTATAGCCGTTTTAAATGCTTTTGTTTTTGAAGGACTATAATCCGCTGCGCCAATATCTTGGGCTTGTATTCCGTTTGCAAAAAAATGTATTGAATTGAAACAAATGAATGTACTATATAAATTAAAATCCATTTTGCGTAAGTAATTCCTTTATTTTTCTCAAGCATTGTCGATCTGATGTTATAATGTTTTATTTCTTTATTTTTTCATTTGTTTACAGGTTTGTGGGTTTTAATTCTTTGTTTTTAAGTTTATTTTGATTAATTGAATAAAGCTAACAACATTATGTAGAAAGGATTTTATAAATGTCTGTCGGCATCTAACATAGGTACAACAATTTTCAATTTAAAATGTTTAGTTTCAAAAATAATAACTATTGGTAAAGCAAATTATAAATGTATTGTACATGTTAGAAATTTTAAATTCAAAGAACTGATGCATTTTTTTGGTAAGACGCTGCAACTTTATTGTATGTTTTGTTTTTTTTTTTTTTTAAAACTTTTGAGCAACTCATTTGAAAAGGTTGATTAACAGAAAATATTTATTTTCACCCAGAAACAATAATGATGAATCTATTGGGTATAATATTCGAAAAAAAATTCACCAATGCGGTCAGAAGTCTTGTGGAAACTATAACGAACTATTTAACCTGACGGTGAAGTGATTAGAGAAGATTAGAGTAATTGCTGGTGATCCAAAAAAAGTTGGTTTAAGCCCCGGAAGGAACAGCTATACTCTGCCGCCGACCATCAAGAGAATATTTTCCCTTGGTAAAATCTGCATTTTTAAGCTCAAGGGTAACAACTTAGATAGAGTTCAAGGTATCTAATAGTTCTTAGTCAACAGGTGCATACTGACATATAGTTGTGGTTTCCGACGATCGTGGGTTTGTTTAAATGGAAAGGCGCACTTAATTTTACCATTTAGAAAACTGAAAGAGCTTTAGGATACATCTCAAGAACCGAAGAAATGTGTACCATCTGTTGGCCTTGAACTTAACTCTACATTTATTAGATAAATTCTTTTGAAGATATATTTCATGATTCGAAAACAATTTAAAAATAAAGTGATTCCAAAATCTGAAAGCGTTGCAACCTCTTACCACAGATAGACAAATGCACCATTCGGACATCATATAGTTATTGTCGTAAATAAAATAAAATATGCACATAACATACATAATACACTTGACTTTGACTTATTTATCTTAAGACACACTAGAAGAAGGCAAACACCAGAATATATTAGTTCTTTCTGCTCTAAGTTTTTGTTTATCTCTATTACGTTTGAGCATTTTGCTGCTTTCACAAATCAAAATGATCGAAAAACAAAAACACAGTTTCCTAACAACATTGATAAATAATCTCATTGGGCAATTCACTTTAGTTTTTTTTTCGCTAATTTCACTATATAATTTGTTTTATTATTTTGTTTATTAAATCGGCTGGTTTTATTTATTGTTGTATTGCATGTGAATGAATTTAATCTACTTTGCGTATAGTGGAACTGATTTTCAATCGCATTTTTAATTTACATTTGAGGAGCGGTGCTGCAATTGGAGTCCAAAAATTGTGTCATTATTTTAATTATATCGTTTAGTTGTAATCTTTGTCTGCGATCTTGGTGGCTTTCTTTTTGTTGTTGTAAAACCCAAGAAAGTTATACATATCTTTGCTTGTTCGGTTTGACATTTCTTTTATATATAATATGTGTTCTCTTAAAATATGATGTGGCTATTAAATACAATTTTAATATATTTATTTATTCATTACTTTTATTGTTTATTTGTTATTCTTTGTTTATAGCAAGCTTTCCATATCAAAACTATATATGTATATCATAAGGAATCTTTTATATATACTATCGGTATATATAACATATATGGCTACATATACATTTATATACATATACATGATGCATTTGTTTTTATCTATATTCATATCGCATATATAAACGCATTGATTTAACACACTAATAGGTATATATGTATGTATATTATTTTTTGGACGATTTTGAAATTTGTTTGATGCAGTTGTTTTTTTTTTTTCTTTTTAAATATAAAGATGCATATACATAATGAGTATAGATAAGAATTTTGTAAATACAAATTTTGTTTTTTGTTTTTTCCTTTTGTTATAATACTTTTTATATAAATATATGTTTATATGTTGAGTTTTTTTTTTTTTTCTTCTTTTTTTTCAAATTAGTTACTCAAGTCAAATCTGTTGTAGTCATTGCTATAATATTTACAAAGTGTGTATATATATATACGTTTGCAGTTATAGTTCTATTGGAAATTAAAAAAAAAAAAACGAAGGAAGCAAGCACGTGGTTTGTCATAATGAAGAAGATTTGAAGCCTGCTTGATGGAAGGGCAAATGTTAGCTAAGGATTTTGATGTATGCATGCAAGTGTTGTATATTCGTGTAGGTAACTTGTTGGTACTGACATGCAGTGATAAGTTTATTTAATTCCAGGATTTGGGATAATATTCTAGTTTGGAACTCACGTAAATCTGGAGTCGCTTCTTCAAAGGAACAGTTCGTAGCTGAGTTCTTAATAAAAGTCACTACGAATTGCAGTGTGGGGCTGTTAGTTTGTTTGTACCAGTAAATTGCAACATGCATTGTTTTATATCTTAACGCGTACTTAAAATACTGTGATCACCCTCAATCCAGCTTAAGTCAATGTGCGGTTCCATGAAAATTTTATGTCGTGAGCATGATAAATAAAAAAACGACCGATTATGCCGTTGTGACCCCTCGCAGGTCACAAGCTCTTGTGAGGTAGATTCTGGTGAGGTTTGTTGTGATTTGATAACTTTTTCCGTATTCTACGATAATCCTCACAACAAAACTCAGAAAAAATGCATCTCTTGTTTTGTTTGGTTTCAAATGGGCACAACATTTCCCGTAAAGGTCCGAACTCGTACACGAATTTAGTAAAAATGTAGAAAATAATATTTGTTTGGGCAAAATACGAGAAATATTAACTCAAAAATGTTTTAGAGGAATTAAATTACTACCGACATTTGTCACAAATCAAAATCGCCACACTCCTTTTTGTTATATAAATATCTGTTTATTCCGAAATGGTTATAAACATGGCATAAAATTTCACGTTCGGGTCATTGAGTGTGTGGAAATTGGGAACCCGGGCCATCTAATACAAATATTGTCGCTTGTGAGTCGTTTTGACTGGTTTTGAATTTTGTGACCTGCTCCATAGGAGACCACAATTTCGATTGTTTTTGTGAGAATCAAGGTTGTGAGTGTTCTGCCAGAATTCGAAAACCTCACAAAATAAATTTCACCTCATCTGGTAGGGGTTTTGTGAATTGTGAGGTCACAGTGAGGTTTGAACAGTTTGAAGGCATAACACATATGGAAGTGCTTATTTTTGTGAAAGTCCTCAATTTAGAACAGACACCCAGTTTAAGAGAAAGCTGTGTTGAAATATCATATACTATCCGATAGTGTTTTGCTTCCGAGAAGAAAGTCAGATCCGTTTGGAACCGAGAATTAGATGCGTCGTTTTATGTTTTCAAAATACAGTCCACGATGGAAGCATATATAAATCCGTTTATGCTATCTCGGTGCAACCCATCCAATGAAATTTACGTATATCCCAGGAACTGAGTGCATAAGTATTTTATCTGCGTGTTGGTTATGTAAATATATTTAACTTTTAGGTTTAATTTAAGCGGACGGAAAAGTTATATGAGTTGATATTGCACATGTATTGTTTGGGGCACTATTTTCTTTGCTAAAAATCCATATATCTATTTTCTGTATTTGGTTATATGATATTTAAAATTAAATTGTTATATGTAAACATATTTAAAAAAAAAAAAACAAGAGTAAAACAATATATTATAGTAGCAAATTATAACATTAGTTCAAAGTGGAGTTAAATTGTTTGTTTATAAAAAAAGCTACTTAAAATATAAAATATACGTAGATATATACTAAAACAGACAGTCTAAAGTTATTTCAAAATAAATACCATTTTTCTATATAATAATACTCCATCCATTGGTTATTGTAGTTCTTATGTTCTTATGTTTTTTTTTTTTGACAAACAAATCTTTTAATTTAATTCTATGAAATTAAATTATATATAAATAGGATTTTCCTGACCAGTGAGGAGACGAAACATTGATGTTGGCATCGTTTTCATAAGGATCTAGAAATGGGACGACATTATTTGTGGAAATGAAGACCAAATAAATACTCAGTAACAAACCTCGCCAACAGATGTCGCTAATAAATTAACAATTTTCTCATGCGGCACCGCAACAACACTTTGGTTATTGATTTCAATTATCCGATGACCCACACGAACGCCTCCTCTTTCCGCAATACCACCACGAAGCAAACTGCATATCTGTTAATAAAGTTTATTTGTATGAAACTAATAATTGAATACAGACCACAGAGACTTATTTTGACTTGTGAAATCCCATTTGTTATTTAATTTTGCCTACATGGTAAATAAGTTCTCTTTCATAAGGCCTTTTCTGGGTAGGGAACCACTCACAAATTTGACCTCGTTTGTATTTCGGAAGACATACTCAACTCATTTGAGTCAAATTTACCTCCACGAAAAAAAATAAAATCTTAGTGCAGTATACAGTCCAAGTAAGGCATCAAAGTATACCATCTGGCGAATTAGAATTCAATGTTAACCTTAACTATGGGATAATTAATACTTTTTATGTATACGAGTAAAGTGGCTGCATGAAAGACCGTACACAATTGGAAAACGCTACTATGCTGATAATATCCCATAAAGAAACCTTTTACGAGCCACTTTCTTAATATGCGATCACACGTACCGCCGGCCGCCTATCTAGGTCTCATATCACGTTTAAGATAGTGTAGCACGTGCATCTGACGCAGATCATGGCTGTCCATGAGAGAGCATTTCATGGACCGCCATGAAAAGAAAACTTTTATCTAAAAAGCACGATTTGCTTTTATATCCGTTTAGATTGGAGTAATTATACGGCTCTGCCAGAAGACTGATTGTCCAAGTGTCTGAAGGCATAATTAAGCGAGTTCACGTACCTCTACTTTTAATATGCTGATCGTTAAGGACAAAATCTAGGCTTCCGCATTGTCACATAAACCTTGAAAAAGTGAAGGGTATACTCGATATACGTAAGTAAAAAAGGTGCAAACAACTTTTGTAAACATTGTTAGTAATTTAAACCCACCGGGGAGTCCCTGTCCATCCCTAAACTGTCTATATGAGGTTTATTGAAACCTAAACGAATGTACTTACCACTCCATTTTGAACACTGAATCCCAGCTGATACTTCGTGTTGGGTCTTTTGATTTTCACCTCCACCACTGGCGCACACGGCACAACTGTGAACTTCACTACAGTTTGGTTCTTCGTATTCTTAATATACGTCTGACAAGTGGACAACGGTAGCCCGACCAAACTCAAGCCATTTATCGCTATCAGCTGATCTCCAATATTCAGCTGACCACAGCGTGCTGCCGCTCCAGAAGACATTAAATTCGCTATAACCACTGTGGGTAGCATTGAGCCCCAACCGCTCTCGACAATAACCACGCCGAGTATCTCGCCCTTGGCCTTGGGCACGACAACTTCCTTTTGCAATTCCTTTTTCGCAAAAATCTCCAATTCGTCGCCGAAAATCTCCTGGCTATTGAGCACCTCCTGATAGTCCATTTCTTTGACAAAACTGTGATCTTCAATTCCATTTGCTTTTAAAAATTCCATATAGGCCACTTGGAATGCCTGTCCAATTGATTGCGCTATAAATTGCGCCTCGTCACTCTCGAAGACATGACAAATCATTTTCGGGGTCCGATTTAGCTTCGGACCATCATCAATGTCCTGCGAGACAAAACGTCTCCTTGCCATCAACACAACAAGATCTCCGATATCAGCAATATATGAGATCGTTCGCAACGCATGATCCATCATAATTTCCTTGAGATCGGTATTGAGGACCATGATCTTTTCGGTTGAAATGAAGAGGTCAACTTCGGTGCTGGGCTGTACATCACCATCGGGAGCCTTAAAAGTAGAAAAACTGATTTTAGACTTGCAATCGATTTTTTAAGTGCATTTTGAGTAAGCAGCTTTTAGAAGTTTAAAGGCGATGAGGGTTGGATAATTTTTTTATGATGAAAGAATGTTTGATGACTTACCAACGTCTACAGGAGCAAATGCGTATCCGAGTGTTATCACGAGCATGAAAATAAAATGGGGAAACACATTTTCGTTTAGATGGGGTTTTCAAATCAGTTGTAAATATTTGGATACATTTTAAGTAGATGACTTGATGGGAAAAGCTTCAATGATTACGAAAAATGAGTTGAAAATCTAAAAGCACGATTGAAGTGACAAATGTATTGGATAAAACGGGCGGCAGTACAACCTCACAAGTTTGTCTTTCTAGCCTTGAACCATGCCTATTGTTACCATTTTCTTCCCACAAATAGAAGGATATATAAATATACTATAGATAAAGCGAAATTTAGATCCTTCCGTTCATTATGTCTGTGGCAATAAGTTAAAGTAGCTTATGTCAATTTTGGTAATTTTAATGTGAGCAATACAAATTTATCTTGTGCTTTATAAATCAATTGTATTACATAGTCTCAATAAACTTAAGCTGTTCAGTTCTCTTCAGATTTAACGATTTTTAATGGAGAGTAAGTGGGACCTGGACTAAAATAGAAAGAGATCTTTGTAATGTAAAAAAACTCGAATTTGGCTTATGTCGACATAAGCTCTTTCAACTTATTGCCACAGATGTATAAACATATTTGAAAGAGTAAAGGGCTTTTCCATAGCCAATTGATTTTTTTCTTCATCACCTCTCAAAATTATAAAGTTGATGTTAATAAGTTCACTTTAATCTATAAAACTCCCTTTCGTTGATATCCCAAAAAGCAAGCTTATAATCAAAGCACACAACTAACAACGAGAAAAAGCAAGTTTCACTTCAAAAAATGTAGGGCTTCCAAACGCACGATCCTGGCGGCCAAATTACGTCGCCTCTTCGCCAATTTATGGAACTCAGGCACTGCGACTTAAAAATTAAAAAAATCATAATAATAAATAATTGAAGCAACAGGTTCGTGTACCCTAGGTTCTCGCAACCATTCGATTTGAGTGAGTTTTCATTTTCGGGACGAATGGAAGGGGACGAATGGAAGGGACCTACAATTTTATCACTCATGACAGTTACACTCTCTGATGTTTGTCAGGCGTTCGCAAGAGGTTGCGCAGCAGAGAAAAACCTTAAGATGTAATTTGTGATCGAACTTGAGAGCCCTTGATTAGTAGTCCAACAAACTAATCGCTGATCCACTGCGCTGATCATACTGTCTTCCATTTGTTCGTTCCTGCATCCTGATCCTATAGCTTTATTCTTCTATTGACTAAAGGCAATGGAAATGGTTTTTTTTTTAATGTGTTAGAAAAAGGAAACTGAAAACTATGGGAAATTGGAGAAAAACTTTCGATTCCAAAATTGCGTCGGTTTAAGGACTTCGTCCACTTTTCAAAGTTGGGCAGAAGTAAGGCTTTACAAACACAAAAAAGTTTTCCTAATCACTAGGATACAATTTATAAAATCTGTAAAAAAATAGGCAGACGTACACAATTTTAAATCTGAAACGAAATTAAGTACAAGCACGTATTAGGTTCCACTCCATTAATAATTCTTAAACACAAAGCATCATGGCCAAGGACGCTGAATATTAAGGATAAAAATAGCTGTCAGGTTCAGTGAAACCTTCAAATAAACAAAGTCAATAAAACTGTCTTTTTCGTGGTACGTTAACAGACGTAAAAACTTAAAAATTCCAAAGAACGCTCTACTTTTACAACTGCAAATATAACATTTATCAATTCGATCTGAGCACTATTAACGTTGGCAAATATCCTTACAACGCTTCACGAAGTAATTGTCTATTTCCTTCATTGGCCAGATTCATAGATCTCATTGAAAACTTAGCACTCCATTGATTGACATTACTTTGTAAGATTAATAATTAACAACTAGCAGAATCAATTTCATAATGTCACCAAGCCATCACATATGCATTTAGTTCACAGAAGTCGCGCTTGAATTTTAATGAAACAAAAAAAATGTCGTAATTTTTCCGTAACCATTCGATTGAACTTTGTCAGCAAATTTTCTATTGAATTTATTTTATGGTTTTACGCGTGAGATAAAGTAGAAAACAAAACAGCGACTCAACCCCAAGCCCTTATGCGACCGAAATAACCACACGTATATTAGCGGCCAGTGTGACCTGTTAGTGGGCGCATTTATCATAACTGCGATAGGTAATGTGTCAAGGCACGAACAGTACATCTGGCGACAAAACTTCACGCACACATGCATTTGTTTAAATTAACTTCAAATAGAGCAACGTTTTTCCTATTTGTACTGAAATAAGCTTCAACGACCAGAGAACTCAGATGTTTGGTTAATCGATTTTTCAGTAAAAAAAAAGAAAAGAAAAGAACATACAAAATAAATAAACCTATGTAAAGTAACAACAAAAAATAATAAGCCGACGACGGATTTTTACGAGTCAAGTTGGAATTTCTTCACGTCACTATTTGAAGTTACTTCAATCAGCCAGTGAATGCGGACATGTGTACTTTCAATCAGTGGAATCATAAACAATAAATAGCTGAGTGAGATTTGGGTATTTAATTTAGAGACACAACTTTAAAATGAAATCGGTGAAGGGGGCGTGTGTCGGTTTTGAGTAAAATATGTGTCCTTAAAAGGAGGGGCCAAGTATTGAGGTTCTTCCTGATTGAACCAACAGCACTTTTTCTCGGTCAAGCCCATAATTCAGTTGGATAAACAAAAGTGTGCTTTGCCCAAAGGTATATACAAATTAATATTGAAAAGACCGGCATTGTATTGAAAAAGTGAGTTTCACCAAGTAAAAGCTGCGGATAAGGACGATGTACCACTCGAAATCTGTTTGGAATTGAAATAGTATAGATATCCGCTTATCTGCACGTATAGGGTTGGTAAAGGTAAGCGATGTCCTGCTCTGTAAAGTTACCGTATGAGTAGCAGTGGCGTGGCGTGAATGTTTTAAAATGGGAAGTCGAAGCAAAATTAATCACATATAAATATAAGAAACCTTACACCTGTGTACCTTGAAAGAAAATCATTCATTGTAAATTTGCAAATTGGGTTCACATTACTAAATTCACTTAAGTCATGCACTGCAATCTGCCAACTGAATTTGTAAACCAAAACACTTACACCTACCTCAACATCCTCACAATCAGACAAGCAGAAGTAGAATAAATCGAATAACTCGAAGAAAAGCGTGTTATTTTGTTCATTTCATAACCAAACAAACACATACGACATACCCAAAACACAACCCAGTGGCCATGGCCAGTACCAGTAACAAAAAGAGATACAAACAAATGTTCACTCAGTACTCAGCAGTCAAAATGAACTTTGTGAGAACCGCGAATAACTCAAAGAAAAGCGGGTTATTTTCTACAATGGGTGTTGAACAAAGAGGTGTCAGAGTCAGACAAAGTACTCAGGGAAGAAAAAAAGAGATAACAAGCAAATTTTCTCTCAAAATGAACTATAAAGTGAGAACTTTAATAACCCGACTTATTTTGGGTTACCTTTGCTTAGTCGCCACGAGACGATGACGACGTTGTATGAAAATGGATAAACACACGATTTTTATATGAGTGCTTTTGTATGTGTACCATTTGGTGAGTATTCACATTCATTTGGTAGTGTTTCATGTCAGAGTATATCCATCAATGAGTAGGGACACTCTCCACGTGTTTCTTATCAGTTTACAATTTGCAGTACACAGACACGAGAAATAGACGGCACTAAAAGTGCTCTAGTAAAAGAGGGATGGAAGAGTAGTCGAACTGTTTCAAAATGTGGTACAGGGTGTGACGTAAAAAAAAAAGCAAAATCAATTTGTAATATTTCTTATTGCACATTTTATATCTTATATATATATTCACATGTGTGCTACACTTAAATATTTTTGTTTGTTGGTACATTTTTTGTTATTTTTATTGAACTGTTTTAGAATAAAGTAAACCCGTACTCGGACGTAAAATTTGATAAGAAATTCCTTATTTTGATTTTTACAGCAATTGTAATGAAATTCATTTTTCAAAAAGTTAAAAATATTCTCCTCAAAATTATTTAGGTAGTACATATTTGGAAAACAAGAAATAAATTTTTGTTCAAGATTCTCTAACGAGTCTAAAAATTCTTGATTCAATTTCGCATCTTCATATTCTTTAAAATCTGTAAAAATTGAGGAAACGTTAAGTTGCGGACTCAATTTTAACTCACACTTGTGGTTTAGGCGGTATTTTTTTAAAATATAACCTGCGAAATAGTAGAATGCCATTTTAAGCGCATCGTTGACTTTCCATACATGTCTTTCGAGAAATGTCTTTCGCAGATCCTGGAATCCTCCGAAATTGTTTCATGTATTAAGTGTTGTTTGTTTATGCTATTCAGCCACTTCGCTTTTCTAAAAAATAAATAAGAAATACAACACAGATTTATATTCATTCTTGCCCGATCTATAACTTATATTGCTTACCTCTCACTTTTAACCAGTATTTTGAAATATTTAACTCCAAGATTTTCTTTCTGCTCTCGCCCACACGCCAAACATTTAACATAATGTTTTCCCATTATTTTATTTAGAGTTCTTAAACTATGCAAACTTGCACTTCAACTTTCAATTTTCACTATTTTTAATTGTTTGCCACACGCACTGACACTGAACACCCTTTACTTCGTCAATTGATGGTAATGAACGACTGATAACAATCCAACTCCAGGTCGCCTTTAAAAATACGTGCGAAAAAAATGTAAACAATCCCCTCTACAACCAACCTAAGTAATTAGAGTGACCATCTGCTATGAAATATTCTACCTAAAAAGTGCTGGCAATAAAACTTAAAGTCGTAAAATATGGTAATTAACGAAGTCGTAGCAAAGCAAAAGGGTTGAATTTCGTGATATAGAATAAAACATTTCTTTTTCATGTCCATAACAAAGACCATTTAATCAATAACCAATGGCAAAAACTAAAAAAATTGTTTTTTATAACAATTCTACGAAAGCAAAGATGGTTACCCTGATCAACCTGCATGGTGGAGGGAGAATACTAATATACTGACATTAACTCCAGGTCGCCTTTAAAAATGCTTTATGAAAAAACCAGAGTATAAACCACAATCGTTTGTCGTACGCAGCAAGCCGCATGTAGTGGTACAGACAAAATGTGTTGTGTACCCTTTTTTTCTCAAGCAGTCGTTGTATACAGGAAAAAAGTATTCTTTCGACCTGCTTCCACTTATTCTACGATTTTTTCTGCATTTTGCTATGTGGTGGTAACAAATACATATGTAGAGAGAGTGTCCCTACTCATTGATGGATATACTCTGTTTCATGTATATTCGGTTTTTGGTAGATAAATAGTGTTGCGTGGTGGAGATTTCAAAAGGTAACTCGGTAGGAATCGAGTTATATGGACGCCACGCCACTGATGAGTAGCCACATCAGTTTTCAGTTGTGATCTACGGGTACTATACCACCTTGGAAATTCGAAATCGACCGGGTTTACTTATAAACAAGAAAGTTTTGAATGACTGGCTATATGGATATAGCAAAAGTCCAACATCAGACCCTCAAAACCAGTGCTTAGGAAAAATCGACTCTGCATTAAAAATTACCTGTTCCGGAACGAACGCTACGAAAGGTTGCGGAGGATAATTTATGTAGAGTTCGATCAGCTACTACACAAGTAGAAGTGTTACCAGCACTGGCTATTTATCTCCGACTTGGATTTCGTTTTAAAAACAATTTAATCAGAATAAGTGTGCATATAAAGAGGTGTTATTTTGGTATTCAAAGAAAAATGGCATTTTTTGAGATAAATGATCGGATGTTTATTTCATAATAAAGAGGAAGGTATGCGGTTAATAATGAAAAACAACATCAGTCAAATGACCACCACCACGAGCACGCATACAGGACCATATCCTTTTCATGAAATTTTCCATAGCCAAATCGCAAAGTGGCTGCCCTATGTCGTCGATAGCCTCAAGAATTTTATCTTTGAGGTCTTGAATCGACGCTGGGATGTTGGCGTAGACCTTATCTTTCACGTGGCCCCAAAGGAAGAAGTCAGGTAAATCACAAGATCTCGGTAGCCAATTGTGATCACCTCTTCGAGAGCTAACACGGTCCGGAAACTTTTCCCGTAAAAGATCAATGCTTTCGTTACTTGTGTGGCACGCAGCGCCGTCTTGTTGAAAGTAAACGTTGTCCTCTCAACAATAACTCTTGAGTTTTCCGAACACCAGATGCGACAATTTTGCTTGTTGACGTTGCCACCGAGGTGGAAATGGTCCTCATCAGTCAAGATAATTTTTCGATGGAATTCCGGATCATTTTCATGCATTTCAAGGACCCAATCAGCAAAGACACGACGTTGTTGATGATCGGCCGGCTTCAGTTCTTGTGTTAACTGAACTTTATAAGCCTTAAGACCCAAGACTTTATGCAAAATACGGTGTAATGACGGTTGTGGAATGCCCAATTCCAAAGAACGACGAGGAATGGACAAACCTGGGTTTTCTTCAACACTTTGGACTACAGCAGCAATATTCTCAGTTGTTCTTGAGCGCTGTAAACGGGTTTTATTCTTCACATCACTAACTTGTCCCAATAGCTCGAATTTTTCCACCGATTTCTGTATTCGATCCGACAAGGTGCTTCACGACGACCAAAAAATGGTTAAGCTTTCCGAACTGTCACTGCAAGATTTTCACCATTTTTGTAGTGAATTTTAGTAATTTCAATGCGTTGTTGAATCGTGTATCGTTCCATTTTTAGTAATGGCGTAGTTTCTACTTGTCATATGTCAAAGAAAAAAATGCGCATTTTTGATCTTCATATTTGAGTTTGGGTATATTTGGCTCCAACATTGTTCAATTTGGTGCCATACATCCTATAGAAACTGGCAACACTGCAGTACAAATGTCAAATTTTCTCAAGCAATTAATTCATTGTGTCACTTTTGTCTTGCGAATTTTGAGGAGAACATTCAATTTTATTTAGCCGCCTGTAGTGCTTACTTCGCGAATGGTAACACTTAGCTCATGTCTGATTTGACGGATAATTAGTTTTATCCTTCCGCTGAACGAATATGGTTGTGTGTACGCTTGAACAACGCTGGGAAATATTGCGTTTTCGCTTCGCTAAGTGGGCCTGCGATCGACTTAGAGAAGATGCCGATTCTGCCAAAAAAAACATCTTTTCAGATGAAGCTCATTTTCATCTTGGCGGGTATGTAAACAAGCAAAATTGTCGCATTTGGGGCACAGAAAACCCGCACGCATACATTGAAAAGCCGATATACCTAAAACGAGTCACTGTTTAGTGCGGAATTTCGTCCAGAGGCATAATTGGGTCATTCTTCTTCGAAAATGAGCAAGGAGTGGTCGTTACAGTCAATGGCGATCGTTATCGGGCCATGTTGAACGAATTTTTGTTCACAAAAATTGAAGAGGTGGATATTGGCAACATTTGGTTTCAACAGGACGGCGCTACGTGCCACACAGCCGAGGCTACACTCGATGTTTTGCGCCCTGTTTTTGAAGATCGCACTATCAGCCGAAGAGCTGATGTCGTTTGGCCACCTCGGAGCTGCGATTCGACACCGTTGGACTATTATTTGTGGGGTGCCGTAAAAGATAAGTGTTACGCCGACAAGCCAGAGACAATTGACGCTTTAAGGGACAATATTCGTGAAGCCATTGGTGAAATACAGCTGCACACAATCGATGATGTGCTTAAAAATTGGACCGATCGTGTAGGCTAATGCATGGCCAGCCGAGGCAGCCATTTGAATGAAATTATTTTCCATTATTAACCGGAAGGATTGTACTTTCAAATAAAAAAAGAAATTTGAGAAAATATTCAGTTGTTTTTTTTTTATAGCATTTTCAAAAAAAAAAAAGTTTTTTGGCGGACCCTGTATAATTGGTAAGAAAGTTAATAAATCTGAAGTTAAATTAGCATGAAACTTAGCAACAGTTACAATACTACTTATGAAAAAATTGTATTAGAGCTCAAAGGATTTCTCACGAGCATTACAAAAAAAAAACTTTGAAATTAAGAGCTATATGATCTCTAAGCTCTTAAACGCATTTTTGTACTGGTACTATTAAAAAATACGACCAATACGATTTTAAAGCGAGCAAATATACGATTCTCAAACAATATCCATAACAAAACTGGAGCTTTTTACATTTGGTTGACGATGTTGTCTATCATTATTGTTATATTTACAAAATTACGTCTTGATGTGGGTGGAAATTACTAGTAAACTTCAAATTAAATATCAAGACACACAGCATTTTATATCAGGTTATACCACTGGAATGCTTAAGTGAGTTGAATCGTTTCTTATGCGCATTCGGCAACTTTACTTTGGTTAATATGGATAGTAAATTGCTCGTGTTTTCCCAGCTCGAGCGCTTGGAAATACCTTTGAATCAGCAATCTGTGTAAGAAGAAGATGGACGACGACTGTCAAACATGAACGTTGTGTTCAAACGTTGACGAGGACATATTTCGTTAAAAGTAGATGATCACGTTCACAGCGCGAGCGCATTTGAATATAACAACACAAATCTGACATGTGATCCAAAGTCTTTTTGAAGATATCCCTACCTCGGCAAACGCTTCAATCTGTTGAGCGGCCCGTAACGATTAAAACCGTGTTAACACGGCATTTTGTTGCACCATTGAAAAGACACACAAGCACGTTAGGTATAACAATAAAATCTAACTACAAAAGCCCGCATACAATGGTGAATGAGTCTGCAGTAAGGCAAGCCTAATTATTCGCCAAAAATTCACACACAGTCCAATTCGGACTGCAACTTACCTTGATCCTAGACACAGCCTCCTCGGCCTGCATCATACGCGTTGACTTGGTCGGCTGACCCTCGCACACCAGCTGTGTCGATCCCAGATATCTCGCACGGAACAAAACGCCCTCGATCAGCACTGCTCCGCCTAAAAAGTCCACAGAAAGGAATACATTAGTATAGAACGCCTAGTACGGTCCGACTAAAACGAACACACTCTAGAAAAACAAATTTCTTACAAATAAATCAATGTGAAGGCAGCAATTTGATTTGATAATTGAACGCATGCAAAAATAGAAACGTTAGCAATAGAAAAATCAAAATCAAACGTCTACACATATCTACCGCGTCGTCGTCGTTGGTACGGACGGACAGATATATGAAAACATTAATCGCGCGACAGAAGGAAACCTAACAATTTACCTTCTTTGTTCTTACTCTTTTTGACTTTTTTCTCGCCTGTAACGGCGCTCTGGCTGTCCTTCTTCTGACTGCCATTGGCGGAGGCGTCCGAGCCGGAATCGGCACTCGGACTGCCAATGGTCACAATGGCGCACTCGTCACGTGGCTCTGCGGCCGGCTTTTCGGGTGACTTATCACTGTGGTCCAGCGACGACATCGAACCGCCACCAATGTTGTGTAGCAAGCTGGCGGCTGAGCTCTTTGGCGGAATGGGCGGTGGGATTTCGGGTGTGCTTGTCAGTAGGGAGTTGAAGCCCTGCCTCAGGGACAGACTTCCGCTGGAATTTTTCGAATTTTGCTGCTGCACTTTTGGTGAGAATTTGGACAGAGACGTGGCGAGCAGGGATCGTGGCTTTCGATCCCATGCCGATGATTTGTTGTCATCGTAGAAGCCTTGATCGTCGAGCCGCTGATGTCCGAGTAGCCTATCAGTCTCCAGGTCTGTGTCTACGTCGTCTTCGTCGCCACTAAGGTTCTTGCCCTGCCTGTCGGAAGAATCGAGCAGGCTCTTACCTGCACTGGTGTCGAGATAGCGTGGCACCCATACCGGTGAACTGCTCGAAGGCGATGCGTTGCTTAGCCGTTCTGGAATGGAAGGCGGTTGGTTGCAAATGTAAGTCTTCTCCAGGGACTTTAACGACTTTGTACGGTTGAGAATGTTCGAATTGTTCGCCCCCGATAGAGTGGTTGGCCGCTGTTCCGCTTGAGTCTGCTCGAAGACCTCGGAGCTGACCACAGTAGGCTTGCGGTGAGGAGCTGGTGCTGGTGGGGGTGGTGTTACATGGATCATATCGGCACCGCGGTGAAATACGCCTGTAAAGTTAGGAAAAAGGTATCTTCTGTAGGTTTGGACTGGAGATTTGTCTTACTTATCGAGTAGAGGGAGTCCAAGTCCGGGTCTATGTTTTGGAATACTTTGCTATTGCTGCTGCTGGGGCTTTGGCCAAGGATTTCATGGTCGCGCTTGGAACGAACCGAATCTCGGCCAGAATCGTCGAGCTGCCCATTCACGGGACTCTCATTGATGGTGGTAAATGCATCAACATTTGGTGAGGCACGGTTCGACTTCACATGGTTGCTGTTGTCCTGAATGCGTTTCACATCCATGAGCATTGAAATACCCGACAGCTGTACGGGCCGGTTGTTATTCTCGGTGTCCGATGTGTGACCGCTTGACAGGCCATCTTCCAGGACCGGCATGCTGGTCGCATAGCACTTGGTATAGTTGCAGTATGTGGAAACTCCATTGAATTCTCCCGATAAACCTTAAAAAGAGAAAAGTGGAAGTTGTTGTGATTGTGAAGGAAGAGAATTGTGCAGAGGGTTGATTAAAAAAAATATGTAGTGAGTAATGTTGTTACTGTCCGTTTTCCCAATTGAACAGGGCGTTGTGACGGCCTTCTAAGGAAATGATGAGAGTGGATCAGTAGTTGGTGGAAACGAATGGTATACATTTTTAGTAAAGCTCGGGCGTGGTCACATTTTCATCAGTTTCTGACAAGAACTACCATCGAATCATCTATCTGACTTTATAGACTTTTTGCCCATCGCTGCCACGGTCTTTGTAGAGGCGTCTTGATACCCCGTATGCGCCAACAAGTATTCTTGCGGACACAAACGCCTAAAGATGGCACAACAAGAAACAGTCTTGACGCCTGAGGACTGACTGATGCCTTTTATGATTAAACAGGCGAGCAGCACTTTGCTCGATGTCATTTTGAGATTTCAGCGCCTTGCCCGAATTTAGTTTTTTTATTCAAATAAATAATAAACGGTTCCAATTTTGTAATTCTTAATTATAGAGATCTTGACAATTCCTATATCCCGCTGCAAACCAAGAGTTTAGTTTCACTACTGGACTACTGATTTATTTTTCGGAGCCGGAGCACTCATCAGACTCAACAACTGCTACATTGTTCAACCGAAAGATATACCTGTTTTTGATTGGACTTTCTAAGCTTGCCGTTGAAACCAGAAAAATGGACTTCAGTGACAAGAAGTCTATCATATCAGCACTCACCATATCAGCACCAAGGATCCGCCATTTGAAAATGCAAAAATAAGGATAATCGCGGAACGTTGTTGCACTAAATTAGGCTAATGTGCTCGAATGCATTATTGTTAGGGAACTGACCTAATGCGAAGTGTTAAATTGGGTATTATTTAATTTAAAATTTGCAAATCATTATTCCAGTCCGCATCAAATATGGTATTTTTTGAGCCGGATATTGAGGATGAAGCAGCATTCAATGCTAAAATCAAAAGACGGTGTTTAAGAGATAAAATCGAGCCACTAGAATTGACTGAAAATGCGTAAGTAATCAACATCTACATCATTGTAATTTTTTGTTTAGCTTTGTGCCGCAGTTTAGAGTCAACAAGGAATGTTTCTTGATGATCCTTAACTCGCTAAATTATCCAAGCAACATAAGAAGCACATCAGTGCCACCAGTGTTGCAGCTTTATGCAGCACTGAGTCGCCTAGTCACTGGGAGTTACGAAAATAATGTCGGTACAAATGTGTTCATAAGTATGGCACAGACAACAATTTCAAAGTTCTTTCAGCGCACCTTGGTGCTTTAAGAAAATGAATTTTTGTCCCATATGGATAAAGTTTGATGTCTGTTTTTTTGTTATCTGGCATGTTTTGCTTGTTTTCTATTTTTTTATTAGTTAGCGATAGGTATTTATTTGCTATTGTGTTTAGAGTTTAATTTCAAACGTCAATTTTCAGTTGTGTGCTGCCTACTGTGACGATTCAATAAATGTCAAACGATTGAAGTTACGTGCTTGCACCAAAGATCCAGATGAGCTATGAAACGCAGCAGCCTCTTGTTTAACAGACGATTCAGCAACAACGCAGAATGAATATCATTTCGGCAACTTGTCAAGACTTTATTTCCTCGGTTAGCGGACAAAATCTTATGACAATCAGTTGTAACAAAAAAAAAAAAAAAACAATTAAAGACCGAAAACTTGGCTTTGAAACAAAGTTCAAAACTTTTCATAATAAATTGACTAAGGCGTCTCAAAATTGGCCCCAGCCCACCCAATCCAATAGGAAAACTCAGCATTACCTGGTCAATATGAACTCACTGGAAAACTTTAAAGAGTAGCAACGCACAACGCACAAAATAAATATCTGTCATTTTAATTTTTTTAGCAACTTATTTTTTCCTGTAACAACTTTTTGAAAATGCTCAGCGGTAACCCTTCATTTCAATTACTCCTTGATCATCTCATTGCACCACTCCGTTTATACCACCAAGTAACCCAATATTTATAATAAAGGGTGGGCCATAGACGCCCATAGTGGTTTCTTTTTAAATCATACGTTATTTTGACAATGACAGCTGTTTGCCCCTCGAAATCTTGACAGAAAGTCAGTTTCATACCTACGCGGAACGAAATGAGTCGCTTTACGCTTGAACAACGCTGGGAAATATTGAAAAGTTGTTTCCAAAGTGAGTAGCCCAAATAGTGCGTTTTTCGAAAAGAAGTTTTAGCCGAAATTAAGCACCAAGCGCGCCTGCTGTACGCCAGATTGCGCAAAAAGTTCGTGAGACTGGTATGCTATAGTGGACAACACTACAGTTTGGTGTTGAGTGTGTGGCTAGGAACAACGTTTCGATCAAGGGTGGGCGTTAGAAAGCCATGCTATATGACTTTTTTTTACCGAAACTGAAGACATGGATTTGGACAACCACTGGTTCATGCAGGATGGTGCGCCATGCCACACAGCCCATGCCAAAATCGATCTTTTGCGCACCAAATTTCCAAATCGTATTATAAGCCGTCTTGGCGATGTCAGTTGGCTGCCTCGGAGCTGCGATTTGACCTTTTTGGACTCTTTTTTCTGAGGAAGCGTGAAGGACCTATATTTTGCTAACAATCCGTAAACGATTCAAGTACTTATGGAAAATACCATCCAAGCAATCCGTGAGCTACAGCCCGAAACCATCAACAAGGTCTTGGAAAATTGGAGTGACAGAATGCGAGCCAGCCAGGGCAGCCACTTGAACGACGTTGTGTTCCATAATTAATGGGAATGTTTGCTTCTACTAATAAAGCCATAATAAATGGCAAAAAAACTAGTTTTTAAACCTGTATTGGGCCCACACTGTACAGTGGTGTCCGTCCGCATGTAGCATCCTCCACACATCTCTGTACAGTAATTGATTCGAAACAATCGGCCTTGAGAACTCACTCAAGCCGAGAATAATGCTCATTGTCAACCAACTCGTGCCCCTCTTCGATTTTGCAACAATAAAATATGTTGCCACCATCAAAAGCATCCTATAAACATGTTGGTTGGCTGCAAATGCAAATGGTTGACAAAAAAAAAATACTAACGACAGATTCCTGCCCCCGACACTATCAATCTCCCAACACAAATATAACACAATCAAACACAACTTACTATCTAAATCGCCACAATTTGAATCATAGTCCGTAGTCTCCGGAGAGCACCTATAGCTGCGTGGCTGCACCGGATTGTGATTGATTCCATCCTGGCTGTCCATTTGGTCGCCACTGCTACGACTAGCAGACTCCAAAAAGAAATCAATATCGCGTCGATACTGAACCAATTTATCATTGTCCTTTGTTAACGTCCGACGATTGTCCAGAACACCACCGTTTGTGTTGTAGAAATTATTCTGATGCTTTGCCACGTGGTTTTGACTTTGCTGCGGCTTAACTGGCGAAGTATTTGCGGCAACCATCACCGGCTGAGGGCTCTCGGAATCATCATCATCACCTTCACCGTCCTCATCGTCCGGACGGTAATTCTCGTCCATCGATGGACTGCTATTCACCTGACCCGCCTGAACTGGGAAAATATGATCCAACTGGGGTGGCAGCACAATCTGGTCCTCTTCCTCTCTTTGCACGTTACTATGAAACTCATACTGAATGTCCTTTGGAAAAAAAAAACCAAAAAAAAAAAATTAAATAGAAAAACATTTTTAAATTGAATATGTTTCCATTCATAAGCGGAAGTTGCGATAAACAATCGTTTATTCAACGAGGAATAGGTGAACCTTACAATGCTGTCAACATCACTTCCATTCTCAATTGGTTTCTCATCGGTCGATGGGCACTTGAAGAACTCCTCGAGCACCTTTCTTGTCTCGGAGAACTCGTACAGATAGTCAAAGGTTGATGACTTCTCCGCCGACACTAGTGTGTCTTCCTTTATCGTTGTTCCCGACGAACAAAGGCCAGCAGTTGATGTGGCTGCTCCCATCCCCAATGCCTCTGATATCACCTCAGACGTTGTCATATCGGATAGAGTTCCTATTTCGGAGACGTCATTGCTTGTGTCTTCGGTGTTGTTGGTCGGTGACATTTTCAGGTTCATCAAGGGAGGAGGCGAATCTTGAGGTGGCGACACAATGCGCTATTGAGAAACAAATACAAAATTCCACACACACAGTTGTAAGTGTTTAGGGTTCAAGAATTCAGTCCTTAAGAGTTTGTCTTTAGTCTATGTTGTATACCTGTGGAAAGCCTGGGCGTATGGGGTGCATTTTTTGCGGTGAGGACGTTAACGCGTTAAATTTGTAATTTTGAGAGTGTACTTCTTCATCTTCGGGTATGCCTTGACCAAAGCGACGAGGAGATCCTTCATATTCTGCACATGAATGAGTAGAGTGAGATTTTTCTTCAATGGGATAACATAACGATGAATACTTACCAATAATGCCATTTCGCATTTCGATATTAATCGCATAGTTCTTATCCAAATATCTTTTGTAGTTTTTATAGGCTTCACTCTCGAATTTGCTAAGTTCATTATTGGCGTCATCGATTCCAATTTCTGTTAAGGGTGCCGCTAGGGCTGGTGGTGAGCCGGTTGTAACTCTAAGGTCTGCAACAAGAGAAAACGAATTTTATAAGCTTCATGTGAAATATTTTATTCTGTGTAGGGCATTGGGGATTTTTAAGAAAGAAAGGATTTCCGTCTACGAGGTGAAGTCAGAGTTAACACAGCATCACTCAGTTAGCGATCAAAATTGCTTGCGATAGGACACTAGGCCTAGCTTCTCAAAAGAATTCCTTTGTGGTACGTTGCTGGTTACCCAGGTTTTCCCAGACATGAATTTGTTAAATACCTGAATTGGGTCAAAAATTACCCTTTTAAAATTGGCGTGTCAAAATCAGCTAGCATTTGCCGGATTGTTAAGAAGGACATTGTAAGCGTATCATTTTAAGAACGCAACTTCGCATTCATAAATCGATCATTTTAAAAGGTTTACAGCGGAAAGATTTAGAGAATCGGTTGGGTAGCGTTGAGGGTCAACCATCAAATTTGAAAGACCGAAGCGAAACTTGGCATAACCTGTAATGTATTGGTAGCACTTGTTAATCTTTTATAATAATTCCATTGTAACGTGACAGCACGGAAAAAGAATGAAAGGTGGCTGGTCAAGCAATGGCGGCTACCGAAGTAACGCAGAAATAAAATCTATAACAAATATTTAGTGACTTATTTATTCTTTTAAAGAGTAAATACATTTAACAGAACATATTACATAGCCAGGGAAACAAATTGTCAAAAACAGTGCGTAAAATGAATTATTTTCCAGAACCTAACCCAAAAACAAAATTTTTTTTTTTAAGTATTTAAAATAGTTTATTTTGCAAAAACAAGGAATTCGAAAATGTTGGTCTTTTATTGATCGAAAGACTCTCCATCGACGGACCCTTTCAACATTTAAAAAATGTTTTGTTCAAAAAAGTTATTTTTGCTTGGCTGAAAAACAGTGCTACCAGACTTCTGATATGCAAATCCCCATACTAAATAGCCACAATTCCCAGCTCTATTTCAAAAAAATCACCACTCACAAAAAAAATAGGTAGCAGATGGCAAATTTAGTCAAACTTCGTTAATTAACTCAAAAGTTGGGCAGAAGAGATCCAAAGAGAGAAAATAAATCATTTCCCCTCATGAAAAACCTGCAAATATTAGCTAGTTGGTTATTGCTGCTAGATGGTTGTCAAATCGTTCAAATGCTAATTTGTTACTGACTTTTTATTTGATTTCATTTATATTTTGTGCTTGTATAGCATTAAAATAGATTTAAGAAGCAAAATAATTGAACGTTTCTAAATTCTGCCAAAAAAAAGCGATTCAAATCTTGGCCTTACATATAAATTTGTGCTAAATTTGTTCTACTGATATTTGAAAAAATTCGCATTTTTCGAATTTGTGGTTCAAAGCGTTCCTTTTCTTAATAGTTATACTAGCTGACCCAGCGAAATTCGTTCCGCCCAAATTCGTTACCTAATGTAATGGAAATAATAACTCCGAGTATGCATAATGCACATGCTAATTTATGTAATTCGGTCAATTCAAATTCTTTATTCAAAAGTTATATAAAATACTGCCCTTAGAAATGGAAAAAGAAAAAAAATCAATTCCAAAGTCCGCTCTTGCTAGTGAACCCTAAATTCCACCAAGCATAGAAATAAAACAAATTTAAACAAAGGTCAACTTCTGCTAGCTATTGTGACTCAATTTTCTTTTTTTCACCCGAGGCCAGCTTCAAGTTGTCGTTAATGTGAATTAAATAAACAAAAATTGTTATGATTTGACTTAGAAAGCTAGTAGAAATTCGAAAAAGCAAAAATTGTTTATTGCCTAATAAATTTCAATTTCAAATTGTGTAGCGGTAAGCCCACAACATATTATAAAGAATTCAAAAATCAAAAAATTTAAATAATTTTTGTTGGCACTACGGTTTTTCTTTGCAGTCTATTTTTTTCAATGTGCGGTTCTATTATCAGGTTTGAAGATAAATCTGCGATCGTCGGAGTTCATTTTCTCCATAGCATCTAATGGAACCAATTCCACTCTGGCACTCGCACAGCAACGCGTTGCAATGGTGGCACACAATAGTCATCAAAAATCGCATCACCGCCATAGCTTTCTGTTGGTTCATAGAGAAATGCCAGTCGTTCGCAAGGTCTACATACCTTGAGTCGTTGCCACTCTTCAAACTTGACAAACACTTATTTTGATAGTCAGTGACTGAATAATAAACACCAGATGGCCGCCACAGGCTTCCAACATCGAAACCGTTCCAGTTGAAAAACGCTTAGCTAGAAATAAATTTCTAAATTTTCGTTCTGTACTCCCCAAAAAAGTTCTATTACACTCCCCAAAGCACTTATGAAACGGCATCGCTGCTCAAATTCTTTGGCTGTTGATCTAGTCCAGTGATGCCAAATCAGGCACAACTATGCCTCTTAGGCCTAATTCCGATGGGCTTTGAGGAATAATTTTGAGAAAAAATACATTTTTGTAAAATGTTCTAACAATCAATCCATACAAATAAATTTTGTATATTATAAATCTGGTACTTTAATCAAAGTTTTATCACTCATCTTCATTCGCAACTGTGCGTCACACTTATTTTCCAATTCTAGCTTGACTTACTCGACGTAAAACAAAATTATATTCAAAATAGTGGGAAAAAAATCTCCTTTTAGCTTCTTGGATTATTTTTATTATAGATGGCGCTACTGTTCGGATTGAAGCTGTGCGTCTGGGCTTCTTGAATTACAGAGAACATAATTTTTTGAAAAAGGCATAATTTTTTTCAGGCTCAGGCACAAAAAACTTCGATTCGGATTGGCATCACAGATCCGGTCTTATGCGACGTCCCATTCCCATTTTGTCGACTTCTCAATGTGTTCTGAGTTCTTCTTCAGTTTGGCTTCGTTTTCGTTGATGTATTTGTTTTTGACTTGCTTGCATTGTTCGTCGGCCAATATTTGCGCGTCTTGGCCTTTTCAAAACATTACTCAAACTTACTTTTCAACAACTATTTTATTTTGTCCGCGTTTTATATTTAATTTTTACTTTCGCTCTACTGTATAAAAGCGATGAAACTATTGGAGCGATGCATAAAATCAAAAACTAAAAAAAAAAAATGGCACAACGTAACGTAAACATAAACGTCATCTATCATGAAGATGGCGTCGTTAAATCGCTCCATAGAAAATGTATGGGATAATGAATTTTCTTCATAATTTTTTTTTTTTCTGTGATTTTTCGGGAATTTTCTTCTTTCGGATATTCTTCTTTTTTGGCCGGAGACCAGTCCGAATTGGTACGAATCATCGAAATCGGTCCTTGAGTTATAAGCATAGTAACTAACGTCACTCTCTTATATAAATATATGTAGATGTATTTGATTTCGGTGAGTGAATTCTCTCGCAATGAAAGAAATGTGACATATTGGCAAAATTTAACCAGAAAGTGATGGACCTGCATTTACAAATAAACCATTCTGCAAAGGACCACAAGTGATGTGTTTCAAGGATAAGCCGTGATTCAAAGGAGGATTTTTGCTGGTGTGCAGATTCTAAGAAGCATTTTCTTCATATTTTTTAATTGCTAAGTCAATGGTCTGAAATTTGTTAATCAACCTGAAGTAAATTTGCACAGAGACGGAGAACACGCTCCAGGAAGTGCGTGCAATTGAATCTCGTTTCACCTCGATGCCATTCAACGTCCAACCAAAGTTGAAACTGAAATCTCTGGACTTTATTTTTTATTTTACGAGTAGGAACTCCCTTATAGCCTACGAGAACATTAATAAATTTCGTGTTCATACTCACTTTGCCAGCTGTCGGCGATGTCATCGAAAACCACAACTCCACCATTGCCCATCATACCCATGGCGCGGGAGTAGCTCTCATTGTCAGCGCGATGGTGTACATCGTGCTCCCTATCGCCAGAGTCTTTGCTGCAATAATCATGTGGTGGGTTCTGATGGCTGACAGGGCTTCGCCCCAATCGAATGTGTTGTGGTTTTTGCAAGTAATTGTGACCATGCCGACGGGAAGTATTCTCCGAAGTAAGCTCCGGCGAATTAAGGACGGTACCCGCAGGCGTCGTATTGTGGCGTGTGTCCCAATAGTTGTGGTTTATGAAAGGATTTTGATTGCCAGAATTGTTCATGGTTCGTTGGCCGGTGCTCTGATTTGGATGGTGCTGCTGCTGTTGTGGTGGCTGTTGTTGCTGCTGCTGCTGCTGCTGATGGTGGTGGTAATGCTGCTGTTGGTATTGTTGCTGATGAAGCTGTTGATTGTAGCCAGAGGCTCTTCGCGGCATCTCTATTACTTCCTGTTCCTTGTGGCTTGTTGACTCGAATTTGGTACTCTTACTTTCGTTTCCACTCGGATTTGGAAGGCAAATAAATGGATTTGTGGATATCCTTGCAGAAGACACTGATTCGGATGAGTATGATGAACCCGATGCAGCCGGAGGCGATTGTGCGAAATTGTTTCCCGTAATTTGTGTACTACTACAGGCGGGATTCGTATTTGCATCGCTTTTTGGCCGGCACTTTGGGAATAATATCGAGATTTGATCACTCAAAGGTGGTGATTCGGACGCCTGAAGATTCCCTTCATTGCGGAGTGCTTTTGCAACCGACGATGACGATGTCGGACTGTTTAATAGTAGATCCGGTTTGGGACGTGCTACTGAAGCTGTTGGAATTGGTATTGAGTTTGTCGATGATGACGACGGAATACGACCGGAGTTGGTGAAGCTTCCGTTAAATGTTGACTGGAATGTGTTTGTGGTATCCTTGGACTCAGTATCGACACCGTTCGCCACAGACGATGGAGTATTATTTAGATAGTAACTGCCACGTATCGCCGATGACTGGAGCGTCGAATAGTGGAGTGAGCTCTGCGGACGCAGCTGATGCACCGTTTGGTTGGTACCACTTGCCGTCGTTTGCTTTGAAACTGTTGTCGTCAATGTTGTGCTGACCATTATTGATATCTGGAAGCTGAAGGAGAAAACCGAGATCAGTCATAGTTTCTCTACACATTTTAGACTTAGAAAGAAAAAAACTATAAAGCAATCGAAAACAAATTAGGGGAGAAATTTAAAATTGAAAAGGAAAAGTCGAAGCATGCATAAGGTAGGTTCAAAGGTGCAAACTGAAAAGAATGCATTGCACCAACATAGTTTGAAAAGCACGAGTCGGAGATCCTTATTTCTGATACTATACCTACTTCGATGTACCAAGAGCTTAAGGCGGTAAAACTTGTCGGATTTTGTATTAATAAAATCGCTTTGAGAAATATGTGTAACATGAGAATATTTTAGTAGATTCATAGTCGGTTTAACAAAGATGGCGACCAAGCACCCGCACTGTAAGGCACAATGAGCCATTCCACATTGACGAATGTAGACAGTCTAAAGTAAGGCAGTCTAAACTTAAATTCAACAAAGCTCCAGTCAAGCTTTTAACAGCTGGGCGAAGTGGTTTTGTGCCCCTACTCAACTTTAATATCACCTCTGTTTGAACGGTCCTATAAAACATAAGGGTTAGCAGGGTTAAATCATGTACGACTTGTTAACTGCAATCTTTTAAGATCACATTGACATTATTGGAAAAATTCGGCGAAGTGTCAGTATTGCATCTGTCGGTATTCAGTGTATTGTGGAAGGTGTTGCAAAAATGGGCTTAGCGATGAATGAAACCGAAGAAACAACCTTCTACATCGAACTGGGCTCTAGAAAGGAGGTCCCAATGGACAGGGGTAAATAAAGACGTTGTCTGCCTAGGAATTGCAATGAACACCAACAGCAATCCTGAGACCAATCGAAGAACTGTTCAGCGTTTTGAGTGAAATTTTCGCATGGGAAACACTTAAAATGGTTGACAGTTCATGGATGTAAGGACCAGATAAAAATGGTAGGAACAAATAAAGAACAAATTACAGACAGGCAGACCAGTTTCATTATATTTTAAAAAAGAAGTAGAATACGCTTTATGATACATGAAGAATAAATTACACAAATTCGGCTGTCAATGGACACAGATTTCCTATGGAGTGTCCTGTAAAAATCGGGCAGTGACAGTTTGGTCGACATTATCAAAAATACCGAATTCATAAATAACCCGTTTCTAGCCATGTTAGTGTGGCAAAATATATTTTGAATCAAGAAAGTTTCTCAATTACCCATTCGGCTTAGAATTGTTACCACCAACAGTTGTCGCAAAAAAACAATTTTCTGTTTCCGATCTGCTAAACGTTTTGTCCCTTTTTTATTTTCATTTGACTATATCCCATTGCACTCATTTATTTGACTGCTTTCAAAAGCCGGCATAATAGCACATTGTTATGTTGATTAAACCTTAAGGCAAACACGGTTAGATGCGTGATTTCCTTCTACAAAACAAAATGGACCACTTAATTAGCCCGATGTCAAGTCAAAGCCATTTAAACGTCCACCATACCTATACATATATTGCCAAATGACGTACGTGAAATTAATCGCTTCGTATTTGCCTGTTCATTTCCGCACAGTCCTTCGATGAGCACAGAGATTTTGTCAATGCCAATTTACGTCAGTAGCATTGTTCCATTTAATTAATTGGGCCAACCGCATGGAATACTAAACCTTACATTTCAAGGTCCCGAAACCAAATCACGTCCCAATCAAATCAGACCATAGCAATCAAAATGTCACCGAGAATCGAAGCAAAAATTCAACTGGCACTGATAGTGTCTATAATAGTTCATGAAAAGCAGAAAATCAATGTACCCAACCCACAGCCTTCGTATGATTTACAAGACTGTAAAGTTCTCTATGTAAAAGTCGACCGACCAACAGAATGCATTATTGCCAATGCAAAACAAAAAGAAAACACTGAACAAAAATGGAAAACGGAAATGCCAAAATGTGGAACACTAACGATTTTGGAGATTTTCTTCATGAGTCACATGTCGGGGGCAGGAAGCGCCGAAAGAAAATACCATTTGCAAGGACATGCAAACATCGGAAACCTTTTAAACAAACTGCCATCCAGCTCATATTTTAAGGTTGGCCAGGCAACAGTAATGAGTAGAATAAACGGAACATAAAGTCCATGTATGTTGCATAGGTTATGTACTCGTATATGGAAATGTGCAGGACCAAGAGGAAGAACTAATTCGAGTTGACATTAATCAGTCATAAAGCAGCGGACATTCAGGTTGTTGCTATTTAGTCGACTATACTCGTATGGAGTATTGTTAAGTCGATTTGGGTCCACCGGATGAGGCAATGCTTTCCGCCCAGACATTGTGGTTGGTATCACACATGTGTATACGTGTTTTAATCATATTCCTGATGACTGCAGTCCTTTGCGAATTGTCGTTTGGATTTAGATGTCAGAGGGACACATTTTGCCTGGAAAGGAATTACATTTTCTGTTTGTCTGTATTTGTGTTTTTTTCACGTAACATGAAATGTGTGTTTCCTTTCAAAGACCCTACTCAAGAAGGCTAATAGGGGATATGATTAGGATATGATTCCCAGTCGGCCAGTGTCCGTGTTTGGGAGGCTATTGACTTCGTTTGTGATCGAAAAATGTATCTCTGTAGGGCAGACTTGTTTAGTCTTTTTCAGAGTCACTGTTGTTCATTTTTTTTTTTTGTAATTTATTTATTCGAGACTACTCGGACAACTCATCTATCGTACATTTCATCCACCACATTTGTCGGGCTAGATGATTCGCTTCAAAGTGCAGACTTAAACCAATTTTCTTAAGTATCCAGAGAATGTTAATCACATAAATAGGACAAATTTATCCTTACAAAATTACAAATGTCTCCTTTAAATATCAATTCATTACTATGTGTGATTGTGCGATATCCTTCTTCAAATCCAGGTCACGCTAATATGCTTGAACATTGACGCAAATTAGAGCGTAAGACAATTTTGCCAGATACGACAGTAGTCAGCTTCGCTATGGAAAATGGGACGTCATCAAAGAGATTCTTGTAAATCTAATTATTGACGCAACTTAAAAGCGCATGCCGCTTGCCTTTACTCTATTGATGGCTTTGTGTTTGGCCAAATGATTCAATTAAACTAACTCATTTATGAAAAGTGGGTGAACACGGTTGAAAACAAACTGATGCTTTCGTGATATGTACCTATCTAATTTGGCAGTTAACTGGAAGAAATGTAGAAATATTTTCACTTTTGGATAGTTTTTATTGTTTCAAATTTTACCATAAGTATAATGTCATTTTCCATGGGGCAAAAAGAAGCATCCGGGAGAGACCGGAAACGAAAAAAACACTTCTGAAACCGTTAGATCGGCACAAAAAATACTCTGGTGATTCGGAGAAGATAATTTCGCTTCTCGATTTGAAGTCAGAATCCACTCGAGAAGAACTCACACAAGTGTAGTTTATGTACCTATTTTATACAAGTCAGCTGACAGCTGCCGTAGATTATTTGTTGGCAGTGTTTTTGTTCCATTGGATCACAGAATCCCCGAGTGAAACCAAGTTTTTTTTTGAGTAGAAGCTATTACAAAAAAACGTTGATTGTCAGTTTGATTTCTTAAGTCCCTTGGTTTGTTCCTTTACTTTTGTAGTAAGAATGGGATCAGTGGTTCTCAACCTTTTTAACAGCATGCCCCCTTCATGGCGAATTGAACAATCACATGCCCTTGTTAAATGACACAGTGTTACTAATACTAAATACTAACATGCGTATCGTGTACCCAACATATACGTTACGCATTTCATATTTCCATGAGTGCTTGCGGTACTTTCCAGAAAAAATAAGCAAATTTATGAATAGAGACTGGAAATATCTGCATACAGTAATAAATATTGAAGTCTTCAATATTGTATTCTTATCATCAAAAATTTACAATTCAAAATTGTGTCCCCGCCTCCCTTTTACAATCCCCATTTTCTACTTGACCCGAAATGTCAGTGAAATAGATGAAAAGTTGCTACCCGTACACTCCGACAACCCCGCATACAGTCCAATAAATTTCTAGAAGTAAGCCCAACCAATTTGCAACAGACTACGGTAAAAAATTTGCACCACCTCACACTCTACTGCAAAACAAAAAAAAAAAAATTCAAATACAAAACTTTCCAAGGATTCGGTGACTTATCCTTTGCCCTCCCCATTTTACCTACCCCGAAGAAGTCAAGGCCTACTTCACAATGGATGCACGGATATCCGCCACCCCAATAACCTAATCAAACGATGGGTGTTTCTGTTTATTCTCCCAAAGCACCAGCAACGCCCGAAGAAACATAATAAAACGTCCTTCCAAAAGAGTTCCTTCAACCTATAGTAAATCTCAAAGCGACTACGTCTACTATTATACGAAGGATATATTGAGAAGAAAAAATTATCCCCAATTTATACAATACACTGGGACACCTAGTATTTTGTATTCCTGGGTATTTTGTCGACGACAAACATCCGAAGCGGATGATTCATTATAAAAATCAATAAAAGGACCAATAACACCTCGACCTCGGTCTTAGTCATAAGAGTGCTCTGCAAATGTATGCAGATTTGAGTATTCGACGACTTTTTTGTGCAAATGAGTCTGCTTCATTAGTGTTCGCATATATACATTTTGTCTATGCAGTTCATTTTTCTGCTTTACACATGCATATACAAGAAGGCGTTATTAAATTGCAAAAAAAAGAACCTTACACACACAGTTTGTTAAGTTTTATTTTCGCAAGCAACATAAAAGCCATGCATTCATTTTTTCCCCCTCCCCGGTTGCGTGCGTTTGGCGTGTGTTAAATAAATTAACATAAATCGTTGCGTGATATATTAAATTGAGTGCAGAATGTGGGGGAAGATAAATAAACAGTAGTCTTAAGAAAAAGTCTCTTACTTATATCAGTTAGAATAGGAATTTGTGAAAATGTGAAATGCATACAAAATATAAATCAATGGGTTCCACACACACATAACTAGTGTCCGCCTGAAAGAAGAAAACATACATATATGGTTCTCTAGTTAATACTGATTCATTTATTTAGTTAAGCGCAAAATTGGATCTGAGAAAAAGCAAACATTTATACAAATATTAAGTTCAAAAGCGAGCAGCAAGGATCATATAGCTAAATGGTAAGCATCGGCCGCAGTTTTGCAAAACAAATACGAATACTTGCGTCAGTCTGCTTTGTTGAAGGTTATTTTATTTTCTATTCAATAACTACCCGAAAACCCGGCTAATCGGTTCTTCAAGAAGCTGCAAATTTTCTGCGAAACGATTTTCTTTATAACCTCAAGCACCCTAAATAGTCATGCGACGAAAATCGCATGTGCGACAGTGTCAGATTTCTTAACGACTGCAGTTGAAGACTGGTGGCAGATTACGTTTAAAAAAAGGCCTGAACTAGATCGTTTTTGTAACTGATGTGATGACCATAGTAAGTTTTATTCTGCCTGATTTTTGTCAACTATTGTCAGCTTTCGTTACATTTGTAGAAAATTAACTGGATTAATCTATAAAACTCATAATTTGTTCAGTTCTTTGCTAGTTCTAGGGGTCTGTCGTTTCGATGATAACCGTCTGAAAAGTTACGAAATGCGTTCCCTGATTATTCTCCGACTATTTGAACAAGGACCGAAGCGTTAACTGACGGACTTAGGAAAATCACTAAACGAATTGGAAAGGGTTCAATATGCAACTGGGGGTAAAACCATGAAGTCGCCCTCTGTATTCAAAGTCGCGAGCTAAATGGAAAACTCCGAACATGCTTACCAGTGGAAGACATATAAATGAAGAAAAAACAGAAAAGCGCCTGAGAGATGGAAATGACCTTGTGGCATGCTTAATAAATTCTTTTTTTGGTTAATTTTTAAAGCTGGTTATTCAAAATGTAACTCCAGGGAGCTCCACTTTGAGCTTGCGTCATAATTTGGAAAACAATTCGCGTCAATGCGGTTAGTTGTGTAACGCTGAGATCGTTATGTTTCGAAGTCTTTGGCTTGCATTAAATATTTGCTCCTTCCAATTACAGAAGAATCTTGAAAACATGAACGGTTCTATAAGACGAACAGTTGGGAAAGATGAACGAATTTTTTTTTAAAGTTTTCCGACAGTCTACTAGAGCAGATTGTTAAAAAAAACCTATTAATAAGTCTGTTTTTATATACTGTATAGTTAATTATTTTGCTATGTTTCTTGTTTTTTTTTTTAATATAGGTAATGAGTTGTTATTTTGATTTATATAATGTTTTTATTTATATAAGTAAGGCAAAAAGGGTAAGACATCAGTGCAAACGTGTAGGCGGACAGAGGTGGGGACTGTCGCCTAGGTCAGCCATACTGGATGTATGCCGGGCGAAAGCCTCCCAGAAAACTGTCAGGAAGAACCTGGATAGAGTCCAACGCTTGGAATGTAAATGAGTTACAGGTGCAATACGGACAACACCAACATGCGCATTGGAAGTGATCCTGGGGATCTTATCGTTAGCCTTATTTATTAAGAAAACAGCGGCCCTTACGGCACTTCGTTTGCATCGAAATGCGAAGTGGCACAATCGTGGTACCATCTGTGGACATTGGAAGATCCTGGAACTTGTCAAAGACGAGATTAGGGAGCTGAACATGCCTTTGGATGGGATACCAAGGGTACGTATTATGGAAAGGAATCACAAAACTCGTATTAAGAACGGATTACTTCCAGAAAAAATAGAATGGTGAAATAATGATTTTCACAGATGGATCCATGATGGTTGGCGGAGCGGGTGCTGGTAGGTATTCAGAAGAGCTGGAACTAGCCAATCACGTTAGCCTCGGGAAACACACTTCCGTATACCAATCTGATATGATTGCATTGCTGCATGCGTTCGACTACTTGCTTGAGAGTCGGGTGGAGGGAATACGTTTCCTTATAGCACTGGACAATCAGACGCATGGAACAAGCAAACATTACAACATCATTGGCACTGGAATGTGTGTTCAATAAGTGTTCATATTAAAATGAAGTAATACTGACTTGGGTACGAGGACACATAGGGATCGAGGGCAAACAGGGGTCAACTGAAAAGTTGCTAGGACCAGAACCATTCTCTTCAATTGGCAGAGAAATGTTTGAACAGCTGATTCACAAATGGATCACGGCAGAACACCTGAGAAGGTAGTCAACCGTGGAACAATGTAGACAGGCTAAAATGGTAATTAAGTGGGCGGCCTGCTCCACTCAAAGAAGGGTTCTAAGCATGAGTCGAGAAACATTGAAATGGGTAGTGGCTTTGTCTATAGGACATGGTAATTTCGGGTATCACTTAAGGAAGATCTGCCTTAGAGAGGATGATACCTGCAAACTATGCCTGAAGGAATCTGAGAAGATCGGGACCTGTTTGATTGCTATTTAAAGATGAACTTAAATGGCTCCCCGGACGCTTAGAGCCAATTGGGGAAGAAAATCTCGTTCTGCTTGACAACTATAGCCCGGAAAAAAGAAAAATTTACGCGACTGGATAAGACGCATGCTATAGGCGTGTACTAGATTGATTTCTAGTGAAAACTGACCCAAGTCCTGTAATTATCGTCACAAGGGGTACTTCTTACTATACCTATGTATTTTATTGAGTATAGCTCGGAAGATAAAACATGTCGCTCCATTATGAACAACCGTAGTGCCGCTGCAGGAGACCCCCATTGTTGCCGTCCTTTTTTATTGTACAGAAGAATGAATTTTGTCAAAGGCGCACTTGAATTTGTTCAGACCAAACTTCCAAGTTTATTGATTAATAGTTCATAGAGTTTTATGGAGGAGAGACTTTAACCTCAAGCTGTGCAGCGAAAAGAACATGATGGAAAAGAGATGTCGTATCCCAATGGTTAGGGTATACAGAGCGACCGAACACCAATGCTCCAGCTAGACGAGTCGTTGACTCCACTTCTGAGAAACTAGGCAAAAACGGTCGACTTCGTATAAAGGCTTTTCCAATGAGACGTGTTATTGTGAATGACCCGCTATTTCGGTAGCTGTCACTCCTGACGCTTTTATTCTTTGACATTTGACTAGTAGAAACTACGCTATTACTAAAAAGGGAACGATACATGCTTCAACAATGCATTGAAGTTATTTAAATTCACTACAAAAATGGTGAAAATCTTGCAGTCACAGTTCGCATAACTAAAGCATTTTTTGGTCGTCGTGAAGCACCTTGTCGGACCGCAATACAGAAATTGGTGGAAAAATTCGAGCTGTTGGGACAAGTTAGTGATGTGAAGAATAAAAGCCGTGCACATCGCTAAAGAACAACTGAGAATATTGCTGCTGTAGCCCAAAGTGTTGAAGAAAACCCAGGTTTGTCCATTCCTTGTCGTTCCTTGGAATTGGACATTCCACAAACGTCATTACACCGTATTTTATGGTCGGAGTTGGATGGTATTGATCTGGACAACGTTTACTTTCAACAAGACGGCGCTACGTGCCACACAAGCAACGAAAGCATTGATCTTTTACGGGAAAAGTTTCCGGACCGTGTTAGCTCTCGAAGAGGTGATCACAATTGGGGCCACGTGAAAGATAAGGTCCACGCCAACAGCCCAGCGTCGATTCAAGACCTCAAAGATAAAATTCGTGAGGCTATCGAGGACATAGGGCAGCCACTTTGCGATTTGGCTATGGAAAATTTCATGAAAAGGATATGGTCCTGTATGCGTGCTCGTGGTGGCCATTTGGCTGATGTTGTTTTTCATTATTAACGGCATACCTACTTCTTTATTATGAAATAAACATAATTTCTCTTTGAATACCAAAATAACACCTCTTATTTTATTTGAAAAATTTCACAAATAGAAGGTGAGCTACACAAACTCCGCCCACATATGTAACTGTATGCATCTAGCTGGAGTGAGTTTAGAAAGTTCGCATATTTAGTGCATTATGCTCAATCTGTTTTACAAACGTCTTATTTCCATTGTTAGACTAACATATATTTTAATATATATCATTCAACATCTGGCCGAGAAAATGATGTAGGAGTTCAACAGAGTATTTCCCGACAACGTCAGTGTCAGATGACAAGAAAAAAAGAAACAAGTGACAGGCAAACAGCTTGTATGAAGATGGGTACAATCCAAAAGACAGAAAGTCCAAATATAGTAACTTATTTGTAAAAGCTGAAAATTTGGTAGGGATGTTGAGCCAAACAATATTCTGCAAACCTGCTTTTGCATTTCCACAATTTTATTCACGTCTAATCGAAATACCGTTGAAGGAGATGGTCATCGCAAAGTGCCTAAAATTCAATGGTAGCTCCTCAAATATGGAGCAATATACCTCTGTATATACTTATGTATAATCTTCGACAAAAAGTTGTAAAAAAAAACAGTCTAATAAAAACAAATGCGATAACAACCGAGAACAGAAATTGAAAAAAAAAAAATTAAAGTCGTAGGCCTACAGCTGAACCATCCACACACTCTATGCGAACAATTTAAAGACTTAACTTTAACGATAGTAGAATGGAGGAAGCTCCATGGCAACCAATAAAATTCGGCATTACGTGGCGATGTGCGAGGATATTATTAGAAGTGGCAACTTCCAGATGAAGAAAACTGAAGCGACTCGAACAACCCTCATACTCGTAGGTATGACTACATTTACTTGGTGGGGGGGGCATTTTTCCAGTTTAATAGTTGCTCATACTCATATCAGGACAATAATCGCCAAAAATATCTGCCTCTATTATAGTAAATCACAAGTTTGAGAAAGCAAAATCACCAGCGAGCTGAATGCAGAGTTTTAGATACCAAAAAAAGGAAAACTTCAAAACAGTGGTGCCAGTTTGGGGTTTTCCCCCCCAGATTTAGGGGTTTTTTTGGTCGACGGGGGGAAATCTGGGGGGAGAAATTGTTTAGGGGTTTTTTTTTTTTATTTATATTTTACTTACATTTCGCTATAGTATCCTTTTAAGAAAAACAACAATTTCATGAAAGTTCGGTAAGGGCTGTGTAATTCTTACAAGATGGTCTCAAAATATAAAACATGCGTTGCATTTATTTGGTGAACGCTTTTGCGTTCGGAAAACCAAACTAACATGTTTGCGTATTAATTTCGTAATTTTTCTTTTAAGTTGTACAAAAGCACGTGAGAAAAATAATGACAAAATGTTGGGGGTTTTCTAGGAAAAAGTGGCCAAATCTGGGGGTTTTTCGGACTTGTCTGGGGGGAAATATTCTGACCGTTTGGCAACGCTGCTTCAGAAACACCCTCATAAAAAACGCACAGACTGGGTCATGATTCAGTAAAAAAAATAAAATATGGTACTCATACGGGCGCATAACAAAGTTCCCACACACAAGCAAAGCAAATAAAATGAGTCCCTGACCCCAAGTTATTAAAACAAAGCAATTTATCGCCAAAGTCTTCAGCCATCAGTATCAGACTTCTGGGTTGGCTTTGGCTGCATTAAATATTTTATTTTTTTCTACACGAACGCATCTACAGCTACACCACATGAGATATACATTTCGCTGCTTACCCCCTTTGTATGAAGTTATAAGCGAATGGAAAGAAAAAAGAAAACACACAGGAAATACGAAAACAAAACCACCACGAGGGTGGGTGCACCCCAACCATATTTTGCATGAAAGAGAAAAAAATCGAAAATAAAGTCATAAAAAGTTTTTATTCTAATTGGTAAACATAATTATGCGAGAAATAAAACAATATTAAGTGGGAAATTAAACAATACTAAATGAAAAAGCATACATCAATAAATCTCTCCTTGTTCCAAAAACCTGTGTACGTGTGTGTATATACTTATGACGTTTACAAAAAGTATTTTTTGACAAAAGAAAAAATTGGTTTCGTAAAAATGTTCTTTTTCTTTGTGTTGGTGTTAAATTTTTGGAATTCTTGTAAAATGTCCTTGATCAGCTCATGCGGGATTTTAGATAATTCTCACGTTCTTGGAAAAAAAATTACAAGTGTATACATGTAGTTTTGTCAGCAATTGTTTCAAACTTGGCTTCCTTGGTAACAATAAATGAGAGTAAGTAGTACAAACGAAAATATGTGGGTATAACGACTTTAAAAAATGTTTAAAAGTTGACTGAGGAATAAGAAATTCTCACGTTGTATGGAGCACATTGTCAAGCTTTATGGAAACTCGAGCACAAAACACAGTATTGATTATTTCATATATCTTTTTCTTTTTTCTTCTTTTTTTTGTCGCTTAATTAGTGATTAGGAAACTTGTATTTCATTCGAGAAGAATTGAAAATCTATTTTCACTTGTGAGGGAACTATTTTTTTCACTTGAATAATTTGTTTTAGATTTTAACATCCGGATGAAGTAGATTTTTGCACAAATTTCCTGCACCGATTATTGAACGGGGAGGAATAGAAAAAGAAACTAATTTCTATCCGTCTCTCTTTGTGGAGAATTTTTTAAAACAATTTTTTGTAACACCAAACAACACGATGATGCACAAGCACACAACACCGATTCGCAAGTCGAATTAATCCCGAAACATAACGAAAACGAAAGGATATTCGTTGAAAATTTGGGAATACGTTATTTTTTACTTGTTCGGTTGGTATTGTGTCCTTCTCTTGAGCGAGTGCATCGCGTTTTCCTTGTTGTTCGAAGGCGAACACAGAAAGAGCGACAGTGGCACAGCGCACAGGTTCTCCCCTATGATAGTTGTGTGGTTGGAAACAGACTCCCTTATGGTTAAGGAGGGTTGCTTACTTATGGCTGTCGCACGCACTAAGGAACCGGATGGATTTGGGTTTATTTTTTTATTTAATTTTTTTTCGAATAAAACCGCTGAGGGTGATATACTCGTACTCGCAGTCGATATGAAATCGGCTTATGAGGGTGGATAGCAAATTAAAAGAGAAAGTTGAACAGTTATTGATTACTTTCTCCCACTAGGGTTTCTAAACACAAATTCTATTGTTGCGGAGAGCATGGGATGGATTCGACAATGTGGCTCTCTTCTGTACTTACTATACAGTTACAGTCTACAGTGTTGCAGTCGACCGAGTGTCGAGCATGTTCTGTGTTGACGTCGATTAGATAGAGCTTTTTGATTGGGTAAACTTTTTGTACGCGATGTTTAGCCCTGGCCTGAGTTGATTGTTGATGTGGTGATGAAGCGCTCAAAGCTGCATGTGAAGGTTTAACGATAGGTATACTCCTACAAGTCGTGATGATTGGTGCCGAATTATCGAAGTTTGCAGACAGAATGGTGCATGCACATAAAAAAGTTGAACGATGAATGAGGCGGTCGCGAATAAAATGCACTGAAAATAAGGGTATAGGTAAAGGAGGAAAGGAGTGCCTGATGGATGCTGAAAAGTGAACAAGGACAAGTGGTGTGTTCTGGCCTACTAACTTTAACATGCTGTGTTCTCTTCTCGGAAAATAAAAACTTGTACAAAAATGGCATATGTGAAGCCATATATGGAGGAAATGGATGCCAAAAGTCCCTTGGAGATCAGTCAAATAAACAGCTGGGACACAGGGTCTTAATGATTGACAGTGGACCGATTCCGGTTAACGTCAAATGTAAACATGAATCAAATCACAACAGTGTTTTCCAAGGTGACGGGCTAGCAAACAAAAATACTAAAAATAAATCATCCTATACCTAAAGGGTGATTTTTTAGCTGGTTTGGTTTTGGCAACACTGGCTTTGACAGCTGACGTGTGTTTAGTACCTTGTGTCACTGTCAAACAGCTTCAGTTTGGTTTGCAATTTAACCATGGATCGTCTTACAAATGAACAACGCTTGCAAATTATTGAATTTTACTATCAAAATTCGTGCTCGGTTCGAAATGTTCATCGCGCGCTGCATTCTCGACCTTCTGAGCAGCCTATTCGGAAGATTGTGACCAAATTTCGCACCAAATTTACTTTGTTGCTCATTAAACCACCAACACGTTTACGTACTGTGCGTAGTGAAGAAAATATTGCGGCCGTATCAGCTAGTGTGACAGAAGACCGCGAAATGTCGATTCGACGCCGTTCCCAGCAGTTAGGCCTTTGTTACAGCACTACGTGGAAAATTTTGCGGAAGGATTTGGGCGTAAAGCCTTTTAAGATACAGCTGGTGCAAGAACTAAAGCCAGCCGACCTACCACAACGCCGAATTTTTGGTGAATGGGCTCTTGGAAAGCTGGCCGAGGATCCGCTTTTTTATCGAAAAATTGTGTTCAGCGATGAGGCTCATTTTTGGTTGAATGGGTACGTAAATAAGCAAAATTGCCGCATTTGGAGTGAAGATCAGCCAGAAGCATTGCAACAGCTACCAATGCATCCCGAAAAAGCCACTGTTTGGTGCGGTTTATGGGCCGGCGGCATTATTGGGCCATATTTCTTCAAAGATGATGCGAATCGCAGCGTTACTGTCAATGGTGAACGCTACCGAGCGATGATAACAAACTTTTTTTTGCCCGAAATGGAAGTTCTTGACTTGCATGATATGTGGTTTCAACAAGACGGTGCCACATGCCACACAGCACGCGAAACAATGGCGCAATTGCGAGGCGAGTTTGGTGAACAGTTAATTTCACGTTTCGGGCCGGTCAATTGGCCGCCTAGATCGTGCGATTTGACACCATTAGATTATTTTTTGTGGGGGTATGCCAAGGCTAATGTGTATAGGGACAAGCCCGCTTCGATTGACGCACTGGAAGCCAACATCCATGCATTCATTCGTGAGATACCGGCCGATATGTGTGAAAGAGTATGCCAAAATTGGACTCAGCGGATGGGCTACCTGAGACGCAGCCGCGGTCAACATTTGCATGAAATTATCTTTAAACATTAAATTGCAAGGTTCAAACTATCGATTCAAATAAATATTTCATTAATTTTTTCGAATTTTTTGTGTTTTTTTTTAAAAAAAAGTTCTAAGCCTCTTAAAAAATCACCCGTTACAATGGAAAACGCAACGGTATACAAAGTGTGAGAGCTGGTACCAATATAAGCCCAGATGATTGCTGCCCAACCAGAACTGATGCAAAGACAAAAACCCGAACACAATAGCAGGGACTATTTTTCGTCTAAATGAAGATCAACTGCTGCGTACTTAAGTAAGTCCGAACCGAAATTGCTAGGCACACCAAATAGCTCGAATGCTAAGCTTTTAGTCCAGCGAAATTATTTGATCAAGGTCGGGACCTTGGCGCCCATTGTAAATAAGGGTTTAACGGAAATAGCAGCAGCAGAAAGTCTAACTAACATCATAGAGCATAGAGCATAACTGTCCTGCAAGAGCTCCTTTATTCGGACGTTCGGACTTGTCATAAAAACGTAGGTCCCATCCATTTGTACTGAAAATTAAAAAAAAAACAAAAAAATGTCACAAGCTAGGCTTACTATCCTGGACGTAGGTCCATAGTGAAATATTAACATTTTATTTTAAAAGAACGTCTCACTGAAAGCTTCTTGCAAAACCCTTATTTTTTTTAAATCCTTTTGATCTAGGGTGAGCATTTTTATTTTGAGTATTTATTAAACTTCATGGAGTTTTACTTCTTTCGCTTAGCTTTCTAGGCTGTTTCAACTTGCTCAAGGCTTTCAAATAGAGTTGTTTCCGTTCAAGGTAACATGTTGCCTCCAGATGTCCTTTTTATTCCGTGCCACTTCCTGGAGAGCTCTTTGGTCCTTTAGTAAATGCCAACGATTTTTGGTAGCTTTTCGGGTCGTTAAATCAGTTATTTTCCTAAAAAGGTATGAATGCCTAAGCAGATCGCTTTTAATCCTACTTTTTTGAGCTGACAACTTTGTAGACAAATTGGTTATGAAATGACGCAGGAGCAAATAAATCAGATGGGTACCCGTTAAATTGAAATCAGTAGATATTTTGCAATTTTATTAATTCGCTCGAATATAAATCTGGCGAATTAAATCATAAACGATATTTAGGTAATAGAGGAACTCAACCAAAAAGTGACCCTGGAAGTTCCATATAATTCTTTTATTAAAACATTATTTCAAAATTGTTCGTATCTAACTTTCAACGATAGCCAAAATCCAAAGAATGAAATGGCTACATCGCAGATCAGTCGAAAGAGTTTGACACATGAATGACAGCACTAGTTTCTGTACATTCTCTGTACACTTTTATATGATGACAGTCTGTAATCTAACCTCGACCCGTCATTTTGTTACTCGCGAATTTTCCTTAAATAAGTTCAGCCTTCAGCAAACTGTACCAATAAATTAATGGTTTGTATTATTTGATCCATTCATTCCTAAAAGTTCTTATTTTAAATTGCCAACTCAGACAGTTTTTTCAGTGGAGCATGCAACGAACGGGAAAGTTTCTGGGATCCAGTCGCTGAAAACATAATTTGGATAGTGTCCAACTATCAAGCAGATTTACTTGTACATCTTTAGATAGTTAAGGTTCTAATTAACATTAAATATACATTTAAAAATAGTTTAATAAAATTTGGGTAGGATTGTAAGGCGCTTTGTCGCACCCAATAACTAAAATTATTGTGTACAAAAACCACACTCAACACATTTCTACTTCAAACATAAAACCGAACCAGCGTTATTACATTTCCATGCAAAGAAAACCCATTGAACACACTCAAAGCTTGGCAAAGCTTATACAAAGAAACGATTTGACGCGTTCGCAGAGTGTATTCGCACCACACACCTGTCTATGTACATAGGAATTTAATGAAAATCTTGTCACCGCAGCCGTCACAACACAGGAATATGATTGATACGCCTGCAACCCTATCCATGGCAATGCTTTCAATTATCCCCTTTTTTGGCACACACTAAAATAATAAAATAACATAACATGGCTATTGTGCTACACCCCGACCCCATGTACAACTGTCTTGTGATTGCTTAAACTGCGCATGTGTCTCGTCAAAAGTTTTGCAATTAGAAAAGAATTCTCTTCATCTTGAGTCTCTTTCGAAATGTAGAACCCTGAACGCAACACTTTGCCGAACAATTAGCAAAACATTGTTGAGGAGCTACTGAATAGCCTCTGATGAGATCTTACCTAATTTTGGAGCGAAACAACAAAACTGTCGTTCAGTGCATCGTGTCAAATGTGTCAAATGGGGGACAATATTTCGAAATCATATTGACAAGAGAATCGTTAACTACTTTTACATTCTCATGGATGCAGTTTCACAAGTATTATCATGTGCTAGGTATGGTTGATACATTTTCAAAAGACTTACTCCATGTTGTAAATAGACACTCGACGAGATAATATGAAGGTCCTTGTGAATATAGAGGGAAATAAGACTCCGTCTAATTCTAAAGAACTGTAACCATTTAGTTGAAAGACTAAAACTGTGGGCCCTAAAGGTCCATACCTTACCTCACAAGCAACAAGCATACATCTTATTTGCGACGAACGGTAGAACCTATAGTTTGAATTGAAGAGCTGTCTACAGATAGTTGCATGCTCTTGAATATTAAAACCAGCTTATCTTCTCGCCGGTTGAAACCGAAAGCTATTGCTTATAACTCCAATACACCAAAAGCTGATTCACAGCGATCTTTTACTATGTAGTCACCCTTTTTCCCATTGCCATGTCGTAAGCCCACTATTCAAAGTTGCTCCTTAGAAGATTGAGGTTATGCAGGCCACACACAAACATAATTAGGAACAATTCATTGTTATTTATCACAAAAGCAAAGCGAACAGAATAGGCTGTGCTGTGACGACGGCCAATGTGGAAGAGTTTGACAGCTAGGTCATGAGATTCAGCAAAACTACGAACAGATTTAATAAAAAAGGTTACATAAAAAATTGACTGCAAAAAAAAAAAAACTAAAAATAAGTAAACAATACATATTCATCATTCAAGTAAAACAAATTGACAATTTTCAGTTTTTTAGTCTAAGACACTCCGGCAAGAAATACGAATCGAATGACAGCTCGATCTTCAAAATTGGTCAAGCCGTTTAGGCTACAGGAGGTCACAAAGGACGGACATGCATTCGTGCGAAAAACATTAACTTCCTTGTGGGTCCAGTCGGGTAGAAAGCATTAATCAAGCAAACGGTGCGCTGGAACAGGTGTGATGGGTGTCTGTTGAATTTACTCTCAAATATAAGGTTTTTATTAGTTAGAAAAATGGCGCCCAACGCAGTATTTTCGCTGTCAATCACTGATTCATGTAAAAAGAAAGAGAGAGAGAAAGAGAGTAAATCAATAACTTGTCTGAACGATATTTCTCCAGTTAACAAATTTTATTTGCAAAATTGATTTGTAATAGCCGTCCTTTTGTTGGGCGCCATTTTCTGCATTTTATTCAACCGCTCACTGTACCAAATTGAGTACATTTCTTTTCCAATTTTAGAACGGAAAAATCTACTACTTCAGAAAAGCGCTTTTCATCACATTTATCATCTAGAATGTCCTTCCCTTGTGCTTTTCCACAAGCTTCCTCTCGTTCTCCTGCCAACTCCAAAACCAAAAAATCACCAACACCATCAAAGAAAACCAAATCTCTCTTTCCCTATTATCATGAGCATGACATCCTTTCTCTTTTAGAGAAAGTCACACATACACACCCCCACGCATCCAAATTGATGAATACATAAACTACACTCGATTTATGACCAACACAAACAAGAATCATAAACATTCCGAAAGGATACTAACATAAAACACGAAAGCGGCTGAGCACTAGAGCAAATGGCCAACATAGATGAGGAAACCGAAGGAAACACACACAGAAAAACACGACAAAGAAAAAGAACGAGATGTGCAAAACAGGACGAAGACGGGTGGCAAAAACTTTCGTACTGACAGCAAGTTTTGTCCAACATAAATAAAAGTTTTGTTCCGACTTTAAGTGGCACGACAAAAAAAAAGGAAAAACCGATTTCGTTGAAATAAAATCCCAATTGTTCATCCTGTTTCGATTTAAAGTGAAAAAACAAGGAAAACAAAAACAAATTCCCACTAAATACCCGTGCAATCCAATATTGATTAAGGATATTTTCGCGAGCGTGTTCGGACTAAGGCTAAGGCTTTTTATTTCCTTTTTTTTTTTTTTTTTTTTGCTGGACTCGGAATCCATTATCCTCCATCGCGTACAGACTGTGCATCCGGAGTTTTCTCCATTCGTTTGCAAAATTTTCTCCAAAAGTGCTGGCATTTTTGTGTAATGCCCGATGAAAAAGCCTATGCTGGCGCTGCTGGCCCATCCCTTCACATGGCTGATGGCCTGACTGCATGAGAGTGCAATCCTTTGATGGAATTTTCCAATCTTTCACCGTGAGTGCGTTTGTTACAGTGAAAATCGTTACATCCCAAACTTAAAAATGGCCAACTGGCAGTGCACTCCTTTGGTGTCGTGAAATCTGAAAATTTTCATGAAAAATATGGAAGGCACTCTCAGAAGGACAACGGCATCCTCGAAATGAGAGATGAAAAGTCATCAGCCATCATCGCCTATAAATAAAATGTGAATCGGCGCGCAGTGAGTGTACATTGTACATACGTGTAGACGACGATCAAGAGGTGGTGTATACGCGAAGTGTGTATAGGGGGCGAGGGCAAGGCATCGCCATGTCGAAATCAAACACGGACTTTAGTGCATTCGACTTTAACGACAGCTCCGAGAACAGTTTGAATTCGCGCAGCATATTCCTGAATCGCGGCGGACTAGGTGGCGGCGCCGGTGATGGTGGTGGCAGCATTAATGGCGGTTGCTCCTCATCGCAGGCGACTTCCGAAATAGGTGGCGGTGACACAAACGCGAATGCCAACAATGAGGGTAGTAACGCACTGGATGCAGTTTCCGCGGCAATAGGCAGTAGCAGTGTTGGTACGGGCGCATCCGGGGCCGGCCCCGGTGGTGGGGTTAGCAGTGATGTGTTGGTGAACAATTATAACGATATTCGCAGTGGCAGTGCAAGCCTTAGTAATAATAGTGCAGCGACTACAGGTGGATTGGGGGGTGGTGGCAGTGCTGGCGGCGGTAGTGGTAATGGTGGTGGTAGTGGTAGTGGCAGTAAAAAGTATCGCCACCAGAACTACAGTAAAAATATTTACATTGGCACGAAAAACGCGGAGCGGTGGGAGTTTAGCAGGACAAGATTGGCGTTCAAGAACGACGTTGAATTCGTTGCGTACCTCCTGAATTTGGCTGAAAATGATACCGAACGCAGTTCAAGGTGAGTTTAAAGTGCACGCACACAAGTAGATGTAATTGATTTTAGGAAGATGTTGCTGTGCTAAACAAAAAAGGCGCAGGCATTATTGAATAATAAGTTGGCAAGTACATATTGCTTTTGCGCTTGTGTGTTTTCCCACGTGCCAACTTTTTTAAAGTCATACCATAACATCCCTGCAGAATGCCTTAAATTTAATTTTTCCCAGTGTAGAGATTCTGGCTTGAAGTGGGCCCTTTACGAGCTGTTGATTTATATACTAAAAATTTAATATTATTTGTCGGGGCTTGAAGATGTGTTTAAATTGATTGGGAGTCTCCATTCAAGATATTATTGTTGACTCTGTTAGGAAAATGCGCGATGTTATACCGCATTAAAATATGAAGGAAGCTGTTATCAATATATTTTTTCATTTTGTATGTGCCTGCCCCCACTAGTAACTAGTGGCCGCAACAAGCTTTTGTGGACCCAAGGTCTAGGTCAATAACTCTGATCATGTGTCGGAAGCCTGAATCTTCTTAGTCTTTCGTGTGGTCTATATTACTCTTGGGTCGGATGCACTTTCTGAAACAGACTTTTTCTCAGGACATAAATGCTGGTTGGGTCGATCGACAAAAAAAACTTCGACTTATTAGTGTGTGTGAAAAAATGTCCCGGAATTCTGGCAGACACCTTTGAGAAAAGGCTCCACGCGGCGTACGGATTAGCACGCATTTTATATATATCTAGAAAAATATTTAAATGTACTCTTATAAATTGACGCAACCATCTTCAAAGTTTGTTGTTAGTCGATAGTGCCAGAAGACACGTCGCTGCGATTGTTCTGCCTTGCTCTTATTTAGGCTCAATACTAGATTCTTCAATATTTAGGTGTCAGCTTCACCCAATTTGGAATCAAAACTTCGAATACTTCCCCCAACCCTCTGATTCTATTGAGCATTATATCCTGAGCATTGATAAGCCGAATGCTTGACTCATTGCAGAGTACAGGTAACCGAAATATAGTAAAGTAGGGGCTGCTCTGCTTCACTAACCCAAAAACTTAGCCCGTTTTAACACTTCCAGAAGCCCATACTCACTGAAGAGTCTTCTTGGCTTTTGGGAACAATCACAATGTTAAACAGAGAGAACAGTAGAAGTACAAACGATAAAAAAAAGGCTTAAGGCCATTCAAATTCATCAAACCTTGAAAAATGAACTACCACAGACTTTGCGTTTGGAATATGCGTGAAGTTGGTTACTAGCAGTCCATAATTATATAAAAAGTCACTGTGAATGACAATAAATATATGAAGGGCTTTTGAAAGAAGTTTCTATTTGAGATCAAAAACAAATGTATTTCGGCTTAAAGTATTTTTACATTCGAAAAGATTAAACACTATTCTGTTGAACTTTTCTAATAAAATCACTTTTATTACACTTTTAGGATTATTTTAATAATTACTTATTAAGTACCAAAATAATATTACTTAAAAAAATCTTAAACGATTAAAATCAGTCACTAAATTCACTGTATTACTTTACACGTATTTGACTTTACAAGCGATAACTACTTCGAACTTTACCAATCACTGTTTAAAAATCAACTGTGCGTCCCTATTCTTAAACCTGCCTTTTATATCCGCCTCACCATCTATAAACGCGCCCGGAATACTACCAGGTGTAACTTTTTCAACCATGTGAATCTCATTTTAATTATTTAATGTTCATTTTTAAATAAAAGAGTTTTGTGTTAGAAATATTTCATTTCAGCATGTTCGTTTCATTGACATTTATATGTATTTAGTAGCGCACTAACCAAAGCTACAAATGTGTAGTTTGTGGCGCCATCTAGTTGAAACCATATTATATGCTCCTTCCTTTAATTTTTCGCAAAAACTATCAGTCAACACGGTCTGGTAGCGATCCGTCGGAAAGATGTCCAATGTCGATGTCAACAAATTTGAAGCTTCTCTTAAATGTGGAAATTCTTTAAATTTTTTTTATGGGCATGATTTCAATATCACAAATGGAAAAGGTTCACTACAAATTGTCAATTCTTTCAATTTCAATTTCAATTTATTTATTTTATTGTGCGGACTCAGTTCATGAGTTTGAGAACATCTATCTGTGGTTACTACAGATACAGAACGTGAACTTTGACAGTTGATTTGACTAGATTGGAAACATTTTTCGAAGCGTGTAAAGCCCGATAAAATGAAAGATTCTGTGCTTTTTTCTAAATACAGACCCAAATTTGTTCAGTAGCTAATTAATACCAAATTCCATTTACAGCCTTCCGTCGATATCGTCAACGACAAAGAACTTCCCAAACTTCAAATTGGAGTCGAATCTTTGTGCCAAAGACTTCAGCAATAGTCAAACGGAAAACTGCAATGATCCACTGCCGCTAACGAAGCCTAGTCCTAAGCCAAAGAAGCGTGTCCAATTCCACGATCCATTGAATGGCTTCACTAAATCGAAAAACTTTCCAAATTTTTCCATGAAACTTCCAAAGCACGACGCTCAAGACAAAGCGATCAGTAGCAGTCTGGATAACGATACACTACCCGAAGTACTCGATTGCCGAATCGCAGAAAAGATCAAAAGCGAGCTGGCTGAGAAGTCTGCAAGCATACAGAATGAAAGCTTTAAAGGCGCCCTGTGCCTGAAGAAAACCACCGCCGAGAATTACCAGATATTCAATCCAAGCGATGCCGAAGACGATGACGACTACGAGGAAGACGAAGACGTCGACGAAGAAGAACCGGCTGCCATTAATGAGCCCGATAAAAGCTTTCGAATACGAGATCGATCAAAGATCAAGAAACCCTCAAAGTCGGCCGCGTGCAATGGAAAGCTCAAGCAACAGACACAACCACAACCGCAACAACAAGAACAAAAACCTCAGGCCAACGAAGAGGACGACTACGATGATGAGGGCGAGGATGAGGAGGACGAGGTGGATGATGGGATGCTGGCAACTGAAATTAAAAACGAGCAAAACTTCATCGAGGAGGACGACGAGCATAACGAGAACGGTGGCGCCGGATATGGAATGCGATCGTGTCGCGAATGTACAGTATTACACGACTACGAACATTGTCCAATGCGGAATGCGATTTGCTATATAACGGACAACGTCGATCTGTCCACCTGGATAGAGAGGAAAAACATTGAGGCGTTGGAAAAACTGAAATCCAACGCGCAAGATCAGGAAGAATGCGGCGAAGAGAATGATGATGACGACGATAACAGCTCACAAATATCCGACAGCGTTGGCAGAATTACCGTCACGTTTGCTGAAGCTTCAATGCCAAATGAATTCGAACTGCGAAACATCGATGCGAACACTTTTGGAATTTTCGCCAAATCTGACATACCGCCGCTGACCAAGTTGGGTCCGATTATAGGAAAACCGGTTCAAGTCAACGATATTCCCGATGACAGCAACATGAAGACGATCTTCGAGATATGCGAAGGTGACCGCAAGTCCGATCTGATCTCGTGTGACGATCCGAATGAGTCGAACTGGTTGCGTTTCATTCGACCCGCCCTCTCTTATGAGGAACGCACCGCCAACTTGGTGTCCATTGATCGCCAGGCGTTTATTGTGACGTGCTGCGAATTGAAGGCAGGCTTTGAGCTGTTCTACTGGAGTGACGATTGCAATACCATGTGGCGTAAGAAACACACCGAGAAGACAAGTAAGTACAATCGCGAGTGTTTGAATTTCAACAAATCTAAGGACGGATATTTCGTGTTACAGATTGTGGCGGGTGCAACCTGAAGTTCGAACATCCTCTGTATTACCGCACCCACTGTTCGGTATTCCATGATCCTTCGTTTAGTCTTACTATTCGCAAATACCACTGCAAAGTGTGCGGTGAGGCAGTTCTAGGAAAGGACAACATAATGAAGCACGCAGCAGAGATGCACGAGGGCAAGGGAGCTTACCAGTGTCAGTTCTGTAATAAGTTCTTCTTGCGGCTCAACTACTTGGAAATGCATCGTACCTATGGCTGTAGTGCAAATCCCCAACGAACTAGGCCTCTGTGTGATTTCTGTGGACGGAAATTCTGTCAGCCGCAAAAATTAAAAGTGCACATCAAGCGAATGCATAGCGGTAAGCAGGATCGTGACGTTTATTTTGAGATATAAATTTTGAAACTAGTAATGCCATAAATTACGTGGTCCTAACCATTTTTAATATAGAAAAAAAAAAAACATTCTACTCCATTCTCATTAACTCTCATCAGTCGGAAGTGTCATGTCGTTTTCCATTGGGACCACCAGAAATCTTTTTCAGATCTCAGATTTTACGTGGCAAATGGAACGCGCAACGAAATTGATCTGCTTTTATAAATGTATTAGTGCGTTATGTGGCGGCAGTATCAGCTGTTCAATCTGCATTTGTTTTTGCAAAAAACACAAATGGATATCGACTTCGAAAATGTTTTCCCTGTTGCAGATACAAATTTGGTATTTTTGTTGATTCGTAGTCTTCAGATGACGAGGAAGACTATGAAGATAATAATTCCTCCAAAATTATATGCATGGCTATTTATGTATTTCGTTATTTTGGTTTTCACGAAACTTTTCGCATTTGGATTGAAAGCAAACTTCTTAAAATGACGTAAAACAGCTGTGCAAAGCATATTGGTATGTGTAGATCTGAAAAAATATCGAGATCTGCAAAAAGTGCTCCGAATCGAAAAAAAGATTGATTTTTTTGCCCAATGGAACATGAAAAGTGATTTAGATCAAAAAAAAGATTGATTTTTTGTCCCAATGGAAAACCACATCAGTTTCATAATCCTTTAGAAATTTCCTGCCATATTAGAAAAGACATCTGTGAAGACAAATTACAAAGCTCAAGATCTGATTTCGGAGGCGTTACACGTTTAAATGTGCAAAAAAAAAACCGATGCCGTGTATTTGTTTTTCTTCAGCTGTTAATTTACTGCGTCACCGACAAAATTTGACATGATTCCTTCCGCTTTATTAGGTACACGAGGTTCATTTACGTAGGCGGCTTAAATCGATATTAATCTATAATTATATACGTACCAATTTCATAAAAAAGAAAATTAGTAAAATAACGAGTTGACTCGAAACAGTCCAAAAATTTTCTAAGGCATGTAAAATTCGCCAAAAGCAGATAGTTTACAAAAGACAAAGAAAATACATATCTCCGAAAAAAATTATTGTTAAAGGGGAGAAGGAACAATCGAAATCTTTGCAGTCCTTAGCATAAATTCCACGTTTCTTGTTTCTTTCGTTGTGAGCCCAAAAACTCTCCGAACTTAGTGACCTCTTCCTTCAATTGTGGGTAAGAGGGATTGTTGTGTTAAAACACTTTCCGTTAATAGAATAGGTTCGGAGCTTTGATTTATCTATTATACGAAGATTGAAGAAGGTTTCTATTTCATAAAAACATTTTGTTATAAAAATAGGAAAAAGTTTGTATAGCCCGAAACTTCTTTATTTCATATATTTTTCTGTTGCATAATATTTCTATAAGCGTCACTTGAATAGGTTCACAACTTCAATATTTCGGATCTGAATTTCGTAAGGAAGAAGCTTTAAAATTTTGCTGAAAACGTCAAAATTCGAACAGCAAATCGCAATTAAAAGACATCAATTAGAAACTAAAAAAAAAAAAACTATTACAATTTCCACAAAGGGAAGTTTGAACCTACACGTAGCTTCGAATGCTCATTTAAACAGATCTCTCCAGTGTGATTGTTGCGGCTTAAAAACCGTTTCACAAACAATTTACCTTGCGAAGGTAGTAGACTTGAAACACACAACCTAGAATAGAAGAATAGTTAAGGACCATTCACATGAGCGCGAACTGCGAACTGCGAAAAGGCGAACGGAAAAATAAAAACATTGTGCCATATAACGTGTAGCTCCTAAAAGCTTTCATATCTTTTCTAGACCCAAACTGTCCAACAAAGTATAACTCGGTCGAAAGTTTTTGTTGTCTATCTCTGCAGCTGTGAATACTAATTTTGCATAATTTTTCCCATCACCAAACACAAAGAAAAACAAGTTTTTCTTATTTTCAAAATTTGTATCATAATATACCTACCATAAAATTGGAGTTTTCTAAACCACACACCTAACATACTCATCGATTTCATTTTCCATTCAAAAATCACCAAAAAGCAATTTATTTCTTCATAATTTCATTTTAGATATGGCTGAAGTTTTACGAGATTTTCAGTGTAAATTATGTTCAAAACTTCTAGGATCTCGAGCGGCCTTACAGCGCCATTCTAAGGAGGTGCACAGTCGGAACTCAGCTGTGGTCAGTTGCCCTCGATGTCAAAAGTTATTCCAAAATCGGAGCAATTTGAAAATTCATATGCTTACGCATTCCGGTGTGCGACCATTTAAGTATGAAATGTTTTTTAAAGAGCAGTAGATCGATTTGTAATATAATATTTTTTGTTCATATGCAACAGGTGTGCAGAGGCAGAATGTACAGCGGCGTTTACCACAAAACAGTGTCTTCAATTTCATTATAAAAAGGTTCACAACTACACTCAGGAACAAATGCCGAAGATTGAACGTAGCGTGGCGTATACATTTGATGCCTATTCGGGTGGAATGAAAGTGGACTTTTTGGGTAAGAAGGAAAAACATATAAATGTAATGTTAATATTACATCTTACTTATGAGGATCCGCCCCCATTAAATGGCTGCAACTGAAAAGACATCCAGTACTTGATATGTTCGCATTTTGTTCGCCTTTAGTTCGCCGGCAAGCTTTTCTGCGACGCCCTTGGCTATGCATGTTTAATTTGAAATGATCGATGTGCGACGAATGATGATGGAAGAGTCTTTAGCGATTCGCGATTGCCGGGAAAGAAATAGATGCAATCATTTAAGGGAGATACATGCAAACTTCCGGGCAGGGTACTTTTTCATTTTATTTTAATTTACTACAAAAAAAGGTTCAAACGCTTTATCTTCAAGTTCGCGTGTTGTTTTTCCGCTAAGGTTTTGGTGAATCGCTGCCGATTCTTTGCCGTCACTTCGACCATTTCATACGAAACGTTATTCCCGCCGGTGAACAGTATCTTCTTCTGGGTGAACTCAAAGCGAAAGAGATAGGTATGCATGCAGATTGCACAGTATTCTAGTCAACACTAGTGAACTAGGTAACCACCTTGAATGAGTTGGGTGATATTGGTGCTAGGTATCTACTTATTTACGACGAATTAACAGAAACTTAAGACAATATTCATGAGAAAACCCTTTCACACCTTTGAATTCTCTTCCGCAGAACAAGTACCCCGGCGACGACGCAAGAGTCTGGAAGATCAAAACTCCCTGCTCAGCTCAAGCATGTTGGACAGCAAAAGCGACACCGAATTCTCCGACGATCTTTTCGAGAATATAAAAAAATCGGGCAAATCCATAAAAGACCTCTGTCGCAACGAGACAAACTTATCATTGCTTTCTTCGAAAATCAACAACATGTTCACCAAGGAGGTGGGACGAAAACGAAAGAAAAAACAGCGAACAATGAGCCCCAAGGGTGATGTCGACGACTTGGACGATGACGATGAACATTTGGATCAAGTGCGGCGAAAACAAAATGCCCAACTAAGTTTGGTGGAAACCTTTCTATCGAAGACTGCTCAAAGGTTGACGGAACAACAGCAGGCGTCCGCAGCAGCAGTTGCTGCGATAGATGTCGCTGATGGCACCGATAAGTTGCATCTACACAGTGGCAACACCGAAGCTCACGAAGATCATGAAAATAGCTACAGACATCATGAACACATGACAAATGCCCCGCAAACACCAACATACAAGCATTCACCCTCGAATGCTATGATGCAGCGCCAGAACCTCATTGTCAGCAAAGGAAGTAAAAAGTGGATGAGTGATGACGATCGTCATATGGTTAGAGATTGTCCATCGTCCAGTGGTGTGAATGTACCTTATGTCACAGGCAATCCGGGATCTAACATCGTGATGGGAGTGCCTCCTGGTGGTGTTGATGATCCCAGTAAGTTGTTGCCAAATCGGGATTTCATTGCGCGTCTAATGAGCTCTACAAATTCGGATCATCATGATCAATCCATTAACCATGAGGAGGATGAAAACTCATCGTTTCTGGACGTGGTCGACTCGAATAATCCCGGCGCCGTCGGTGCAGGCCAATTGCCGCAGTTCCATCACAATGGCGACGTAGCGGAGAGTTCGCATCAACAGCAAATGCACATGAATTCCATAGCGCACTCGCAATCGTTCATGAACTCGTTTTACAACAACGCCAATGCAAGACTGACCACCGCAGGTGCAGCACCCTCTTCAGCTAGCATGCTCGTGGAGGCGGCACTCAACTCTGTCGGCAGTATTATGGACACAGAGAATGGTGAAATGAAGGTAAGTCTGTCCACTCGAGTACGTTTTTTTTGAAATCTCAAACATCCACATTTTTAAGGGGCAGGTAAACTCCAACCTTGAGAACGGCAACCAAATGAACTCTCAAATCGAAGTCGATGCAGATCGTTTCGGCGATGCAAACATGTCCAATATGGACAACCTCGAGAACGAGATCAAGCTGATGAAGAACCTAAATAGCTTCCCGATGCAAATACCACCACTGCCAATGTATCCGGCCACCGGGAATTCCATGAACTCGTGCAACATCTCCCCCGACACGTCCACTCCATCAGATCCACAGAGTAATCAAAACAACAACGATGTCGACGTGGATGCGGGTTCAACGCCTCGTGGCCAGCACATGGGTGGAGCGGGTGGAGATTCAGAGAACTTTTCTAGCCATCACCAAACACCTCCATCGCCGCAGGCCATATCCCCAGGGCGAGACTATTCAATGTTTGGCTCCAATGGGAATGCGGGCAATGGTGGTGGGCCCAGTATAGAGGCAACGTCACCTCTGCCCTCAATGCAGCATAGGCGGAATGCATCTAGTGTGGGTGCAAGCGGTGGATCTGGCTATGCGGACCATGAGTTGATATCACCGGCATCGTCGCCAACAATTCCGAGGTACAACTTCAACAGCAACGACATCTGTCGGAAGCGAGACGATGAGAGTGAGAGACCCCACAACATGTCGGGACACAACCAGCTTTCTAGTGATGACGAGAATAGCATAATTCCCCAAAATAGGTGAGAAATCCCTCGCAATGTGAGAAATTGTCAGTAGACCGTTACTTTTGTTTCCCCCTCAAACCATATTCCTGCTGATCACATATTTTTGCTAAACTTGAAACACATTTCTGTTCATCTTTCAGCTCGAGTGGACAGGACATGCGCTTGAAGTTTACCCAATCCCAAATGGACCTAGTCTACTCGAAATACGAGAGTATGGCCAGTGCTGCCAATCTGAAATACAGCAACAATCAAGATCTGGAAGTCTCATCGGACTATCGCAACAGTTCCAGTAATGATCTCTCTGACCTTCAGGGTCTCGATATGACGTCCCGCTCTAATGTAGGCTCGAATTATCATCACAACTTTCAGTTGCCGCCAAGCGGTTCCAATTTGGGTTTGGGAAGGTATCACCATCATATCTACGACATCTTATCCGAACGTGAACAGCAGCAGCAACAGCAACAACAACAGCAGCAGCATCACTCCCAGCAACAGCAGCAGGAACATTCAAATCAACTGTCCATGCAGCAACATCAATCCATGCATAATCATAGTCTCCTTCCTGATCAGTTGAGCGATCAGGACCACGATCAAACCACCTCTGTCGATCTCAGCCGAACAGCAAATTACGTTGTGTCTTCCCCGCCGCAGATTCCATACAATCATCCACATCACGATGTCCTGCGTATGGTGTCGCTGGACCTCACGCCGAATGGAAACATGAGCGTCGGTAACAATCGATCGTTTCTTCCATCACAAATTCAGCACAACAACCGCGAAAGCATCGATCACCATCGACTGCTATCGACGGCTGAGCAACATCGGATACTGGCTGCTTCCAATGCTGATCAGCACCGTTTGCTGGTTGATCCCACCGCGCATTTGCTGATGGAGCAAAATAATCGACTCTTGAGTTCGGATCAGTCGAGACTACTTGGGGAAACGGCTCAAAACAGGCATATGGTTTCGGCGCGAGGCTTTGGCGCGTACCATCAAGTAGCTTCAGGCAACTACCATCCGTCAGTGAGACCGGTGCTGCCATCGCCAAATCATCATGCATCTAATCCATCGAGCTATCATCCGTTTCCGGCCTACTACTGAGATTGGTCGTAATTTATGATTTTGATTAACTTCCGTTGTGTTTCTAAATGTTTAAGAAGACTCTTAAAGGTGGTGGTAAGTTTTCCAATTTATTTGACGTTTTCAAATGTTGAGGAAAAATCTGTCTAAATCTGTCTAACACTTATGTTTGTTTGACGTGGGCCCTAGTGCGCACTGGTTTAACCCTTACGTGTTCGATATAGCACTGAACTCGCCCTGCTACTGAAAACCTATGTTTGACATGACTTCTATGGCGCCCTAGCTGTGCCCTGTACTGACCCCAGTTAATTTGTCGGGGCAAGAACTCTGTGCTGAGTTGCGCTGTCATTTCGCTTGCTGTCATTCACTTGTTTATCGTGATAAAGGTAAATACAAATAAATTTGATATTCCAAATACTTGAGTTCATTCATTTTTAACAATAAACAAAAAATAGAGTGAAGATAACACTTCGTTCACCAAAAGATAAATATTTTTCAATTTCAAAAACTGTCAGACTTCAGGGCAACATATTTTGCGTTCGATATAGTAGCCGAGTTTTCAGGCTTGTGCAGGGTTTTTAACAGGTGTGAAAATCATCTGACGCTTCTCAGTGCGCACTAGTGGGCACTAGTGCAAGGCACGTCAAACAAACCTTGTGAAACCAAGTTTCCGTATTGTGATTGGACTTTTCTCTTTACCACGGTCATTCCTGTGCAAATGTAAACAGCCATAGGTTTTAATATTTTCTAAACTTTACCGAACAATAGCTCTGTTTGTGGTTCAAAATCACCCACCTTTAAGGCACGTTTAAAAATTTGGTATCAGTTGTCATAAAATTCTTAAAGGTTTCGTACATATCCACTTTGTTAAGTTTATTCAAAATTTTTCCAAGTTGGCATTTCACGGCAGTTTTTATTTTTCGTGTTTTCACCTAAGTGTAACAAATTGTAAAAGAAAATGTTCTTTCGTATGCGGCAGGTGTAGTTTTTTGTAAAAAGTAAAATGCAACCTATGCGGCATATCCAGATGGGTTGTATTCACCAGTCAATTGAAAACTTCGATGTTTTGGGTGAGCCGTATTATATGAGTTCGGGTTTGGGAGTCTTTACAAAAACATCATAAAGTGTTTAAGTCCAGAGCAAATATGATTTCTATGTGCATCATTTCATAATTTCAATTTGATCCCAAATGAATATTTTAAACACTGCTTAAAAAGTCCGGTTAGAAGTTCTCTACCACTGTTTTGATTTTAGGTAAAACCTCAACAAGGCGCTAAACTTGATTCTGTACTGCGGAAGTTTAAAAATAGTTTTTGTACGTGCCATGTTTGGTAAAAATCCATAACGAACAAGCACATACTAAATATGTATTAGACAAATTTCTTCCGTCAAGATTATGTATCTACATAAAAGCATAGTAACATATTTGTCAAATTTTGTACGCAAATGTGGGGGGAAAAGAGCCACAAAAAAAGCAAACAATTCCCCCAGCATAGAAATGAATTCAAATGTTGGTTCATGGAGTTTCTTAAGGCTTTTGTAACAACTGTCAGTTCGCTGTCACATTTATGTCAAATGCTAATAATCACCACGGAGTCTTCTTTTTTGTTGTTATTATATATTTAGTACCTATACACTTAACCTAAAAATACTAATGCCTGCTATGTGTTTTTTTTTCCACACAGTTATGTACAACATTGTTTACAGATTAATTATAAAACATTGTAAACAACTTTAAATTATTGTAATACATAACGATATAATTCTTATTTAATTGTTTACGAAATAGGTATTATTGAAAGTATGACTAATTTATTAAAAAATTAAAAAAAAAAACCTTTTGTATTTTTGTTAATAACATTTACATATACATATGTGTGTGTCTGAATATATATAAATATAACAAACTGTAAGTAATCTGCATGTATTTATCATAAACACCACTAATATATACAACCCAATAAGCATAATGGTAGTCTATGTATAATAGTCAAGTAAGTATTATAAAAGAAACAAGTAAATGTGCCAATAAACGCTACCCAACGGTTAAAAGTGAAAGAAAAACAAAAACAAAATTTTAATTTTATAACAGAAGCCATAATATTATATTAAATAGTTTATAAAATAAAAAATAAGCTAGAATCTAATACTATCTGTTTAACAAGAAAACAAATTATTCCAGTCCTAGAAATGGAATTTACTTTAATTCACCGTTTCTGTTTATTTTCTTTTCATTTCCTTCCATCTTACTGAATAATCATAATATTAAAGAATAGCATCAAAAGCGTATACAATACAATAATAATTTTACAAAAAACAAATGACTTAACTTGTTAACAAGAGTCCCAATATCCGAAGGTAGTTTACTATTTTTACACCTGACGCCCACAGAAAATATTCAAGTACAAACAAAAATAAAGCGCGCATAGTAATACCGCAAAGAATTAATCGAGAATCTTGAACTTTTTATTCAAATAACGTTTATAAGAAATGAATACTGTCTTTGCAATTCCCTAAACTTTTGTTTACAACTAGGTATACATAATTTGAATAAAAAGTATGTGTAATGTTAATGTAAATCAATAGTAGATGGGCAGCAGCAGTGACATTTGTAAGATCTGTTTTATGTACTTAGAGTTAGCGTTGTAAGCGAAGTGAACAAAACAAAGAACCTTTTGTTAATGACTATGTTATTTCCGTAAAAAAAAAACACATTGAATGTAAAATATATTTCTTATTTAATACCAAATATAACATGGCATGACATACAAAATATAAAATAAGTGTTGGATTTTTCTTTAAAGACATCTGTCTTCGATTCGAATAAATAATTCGAAACTGACCAAAGAATGTATTGGTTTTTCCCCAGTAGGTCAGGACAAACGTTCAATGGTTTATGTTTTGACCGAAAAAAAATCCGGAATGTAGGCAATTTACCAGCGATTTCATTTGAGAATCTCAGGCGATACATGTGTCGTATGGAATAGTTACGAACGAACTAAATGCGAACTTCTAAAGGAGGATCATGCAATTTTACCAGATTATTCTAGTGGTAAAGGGAAGCAATCGAATAATCGAATACGTTTCTGACCCAAACATTAGAAATCTTTCAAACTCAACTCATCTGTCAATGTTCCTCGGTCATAGATATAAATTTCTTTTAAACCCAAAAAAAAAAAATACTGCACATTTTTCCTTCGCAATTTGCAAATGGTTTTCTACCACTATTGCAAAATTTTTCCAGCGAATTTTGTTAAAAGACGCATTTCTGAATCTCAAGGCCATTAGCTCTACGTGTAGGTACTTGCTTTGCAATTTCTGTCAAACCTGTCCAGTAAATTTCAACTTAATATACCTTGAAAGTCTAACTATTTTTGTGGAAAAGTGTATAAAAGTGAACGAAATAGAATTAAGAAAATACAATACTCTAATTAGACATAAAATCATAAATTTTGTTTTCCAAATAGCTTGATGACGTTTCATTTCTATCTTAAATATCGAAAATTGAGTAAAAAGTAGGTGGCGCCGCTTTTCGATTTTTTAATTCATTCGAAACCTAGAAAATGCTTCGATTTTGACATTTATTTTGAGTAAAAGCAAATGCTACATTTTATTTCATTTTATATATTTTATGTAAGCCTGCAGGGTTAATAATTTCATTTACCTATACATTTTTTTTTGTTTACGTTGCTTTTCACGTCAATTTAGTGGGCTTGAATCTCGAAGTCAAGTACGACAATTCTGTAATGGAAAGTCATTTCATTATCATGGAACTTACTTCACACGCATGCGAGCAGGTCGAAATGTCACACTAATGTGGTATCTGGTATTGGATTGGGCGCTCTCAGAGCACTTTTTTTTTCTCTCAGGGCAATTTTATGTCGTTTTCCATTGGGACCAGAGTATATCCATCAATGAGTAGGGACACTCTCTCTACATATGTATTTGTTACCACCACATAGCAAAATGCAGAAAAAATCGTAGAATAAGTGGAAGCAGGTCGAAAGAATACTTTTTTCCTGTATACAACGACTGCTTGAGAAAAAAAGGGTACACAACACATTTTGTCTGTACCACTACATGCGGCTTGCTGCGTACGACAAACGATTGTGGTTTATGCTCTGGTTTTTTCATAAAGCATTTTTAAAGGCGCTCTGGAGTGAATGTCAGTATATTAGTATTCTCCCTCCACCATGCAGGTTGATCAGGGTAACCAGCTTTGCTTTCGTAGAATTGTTATAAAAAACAATTTTTTTAGTTTTTGCCATTGGTTATTGATTAAATGGTCTTTGTTATGGACATGAAAAAGAAATGTTTTATTCTACATCACGAAATTCAACCCTTTTGCTTTGCTACGACTTCGTTAATTACCATATTTTACGACTTTAAGTTTTATTGCCAACACTTTTTAGATAGAATATTTCACAGCAGATGGTCACACTAATTACTTAGGTTGGTTGTAGAGGGGATTGTTTACATTTTTTTCGCACGTATTTTTAAAGGCGCTCTGGAGTTGGATTGTTATCAGTCGTTCATTACCATCAATTGACGAAGTAAAGGGTGTTCAGTGTTAAAAATAGTTGAAAAGTTGAAAGTTGAAGTGCAAGTTTGCATAGTTTAAGAACTCTAAATAAAATAATGGGAAAACATTATGTTAAATGTTTGGCGTGTGGACGAGAGCATAAAGAAAATGTTGGAGTTAAATATTTCAAAATACCGGTTAGTAGTGAGAGGTAAGCAATATAAGTTATAGATCGGGCAAGAATGAAATGAATTTATTTTTTGAAAATATGACTTTTCATGAAAATTCTAGAAATGTAACTAAAAAAATGCGTTTTATAAAAGGATGGCAACAGAATATAAATGCCTTAATTGGCATTTTTACAGAAATAAAAGAAGAATGTATAAAGTTTCTTTTAACAAGAAATCTTAATCAAGATTGCTTGGAAAACACCTTTAGTGTTTTACGTAACCGAGGGGGAAATAACAAGTTGCTGACTACATTTCAATTCATCTGTTCATTTAAAAGATCTTTTTCGGCAAAGTATATAGAAGATATTAACCGTGGAAACTGTGAGCCAACTGCTAACATGGAACTTCCAGACATTGAAGTGCAGATGGAACCACAAAAACAAAATGAGGACAATTTGGTTTACGCTTTCAAAACTGAACCTGATTATAAAACTGTGGACTTTGGTATTGATAATGCATTCTACTATTTCGCAGGTTATATTTAAAAAAAAAACCGCCTAAACCACAAGTGTGAGTTAAAATTTAGTCCGCAACTTAACGTTTCCTCAATTTTTACAGATTTTAAGGAATATGAAGATGCGAAATTGACACGGCCCAATCAAGAATTTTTAGACTCGTTAGAGAATCTTGAACAAAAATTTATTTCTTGTTTTCCAAATATGTACTACCTAAATAATTTTGAGGAGAATATTTTTAACTTTTTGAAAAATGAATTTCATTACAATTGCTGCAAAAATCAAAACAAGGAATTTCTTATAAAATTTTACGTCCGAGTACGGGTTTACTTTATTCTAAAACAGTTCAATAAAAATAACAAAAAATGTACCAACAAACAAAAATATTTAAGTGTAGCACACATGTGAATATATATAAGATATAAAATGTGCAATAAGAAATATTACAAATTGATTTTGCTTTTTTTTTACGTCACACCCTGTACCACATTTTGAAACAGTTCGACTACTCTTCCATCCCTCTTTTACTAGAGCACTTTTAGTGCCGTCTATTTCTCGTGTCTGTGTACTGCAAATTGTAAACTGATAAGAAACACGTGGAGAGTGTCCCTACTCATTGATGGATATACTCTGATTGGGACCACCCGAAATCTTTTTCAGATCTCAGATTTTACGTGGCAAATGGAACGCTCAACGAAATTGATCTGCTTTTATAAATGTATTAGTGCGTTATGTGGCAGTTATATCAGCTGTTCAATCTGCATTTGTTTTTGCAAAAAACACAAATGGATATCGACTTTGAAAATGTTTTCCCCGTTGCAGATACAAATTTGGTATTTTTGTTGATTCGTAGTCTTCAGATGACGAGGAAGACTATGAAGATAATAATTCCTCCAAAATTATATGCATGGCTATTTATGTATTTCGTTATTTTGGTTTTCACGAAACTTTTCGCATTTGGATTGAAAGCAAACTTCTTAAAATGACGTAAAACAGCTGTGCAAAGCATATTGGTATGTGTAGATCTGAAAAAATATCGAGATCTGCAAAAAGTGCTCCGAATCGAAAAAAAGATTGATTTTTTTGCCCAATGGAACATGAAAAGTGATTTAGATCAAAAAAAAGATTGATTTTTTGTCCCAATGGAAAACCACATTAGGTTTATTTGACGTGCCTAGCACTAGTGCCCACTAGTGCGCACTGAGAAGTATCAGCTGATTTCCATACCTGTTAAAAACCCTGCACAACCCTAAAAACTCGGCTACTATATCGAACGCAAAATATTTTGCCCTGAGGTCTGTCAGTATTTGATATTGAAAAATATTTATCTTTTGGTGAACAAAGTGTGAAAGACTATTTTTTGTTTATTGTTTAAAATGAGTGAACTCAATTCTTTTGAATGCCAAATTTATTTGTATTTATCTTTATCACTATAAAAAAAAGTGAATGACAGCGCAACTCAGTACTGGATTCTTGCCCCGATAAATTAACTGGGGTCAGTTCAGGGCACAACTAGGGCGCCCTAGAAGTCATGTCAAACACAGGTTTTCAGTACCAGGGCGAGTTCAGTGCTATATCGAACACATAAGGGTTAAACCAGTGCCCACGTCAAATAAACATTTTTGTATTCGTTTGGTACAAAAAAAAAAGCAATCTTTTCCAGATTTCAGAGCACTAGATATTTTCTAGATTTTCTTCAGATTTACCAATTCAAGTGCATCTGAGTTTGACAACTGGTGGAGTTTGTTTACATTTTCGTGAAATTTTTCTACAGAAAAGAAAGGCAGTGCATCGGGTGAATCTATTTTCGTTATTTATTTATGTGCAAATATTTAGAAATCAATCGGGACGGAAATTTCGAATGTTTTAATATAAAATTTAACCAGTGAATGGAAAGCGCATAGAAAAGTATCGAAGACTACACATATTCAAGTCGCACGAATATCAACACAAAAAAAAGAGCAAGAGCGTTTTTATGTTCGATTAGGCACACGAAATCTGAAATCTGAGAGCAAATCTGAAGAAGCCCTATAGAATACGAAATAAACAAAAGCCAAATGATTCAGATTGGAAAAGAGCGTAAACTAAACACTCTGGAATCTCTATTGTTGTTTAATCCAAAGATAATGGAATACATATAAATAACTTTCCAGTGGAAAGGCGGCTGCCTACAAGATGTTTTCCCACGAAATTCATGAAGTAACGCACATATTATGCTCATTTGTTTTCTTATAAATGCGAGTTCATGAATTGGACTTGCCAGAATTCGCTTTTCCGAAATGTGTATTTCACCATTTTTTTTATTTTAATCGGCGCCTTAGCAAAAACCAAATAAATTCAATACGAAACAAAAGACAATTGCACAGCGCGAAGCCCTTAAAAGCAAAAGGAATGGAGGCCGGCCATGAGCAACACGTTATTTTTAAGTCACTACAAAAAAAAAAAACAATGTAAACAAATGGGTTTTGGGGGGACAGACGAACGAAAGCTATCCATTTCTTTTAATCATTCATCTTTGGTTTAATCTCTGTCTGATTGGTACCGACTACCGACCGACGATTGTGTTACTATGTAGATTCGTGTTATCAATAAAATTGATCAATAGCCGTCACTTTTCTCTTGCTTTGTTACCAGTCACCACAGTGACTGCCCACTGCCTATGCCTACCATACCTCAATTTGAAAACTCAATTGATTGATAAGGTCAATTTAGAGAGCAACCGCGTGTGAATTTCACCTACAGTGTTATTTCATCATGATTATGCTTAGATTGGATTTGGAATTTGGTTTTGGATTGACGAAAAGCATGTGTTTCTGTAGTAACTGTGTTGTGTGTGCGCTAAGCAGTGTTCGTTTGATCTTTGCTTTGTTAACGTGAAGTAAAGGAAGTGTGTTTTTCATTAAATAATTCTTATTCGGTATTTTGGGCGCGAATTTTCCAATTAACAATATGAAAGGAAGTGCATCGGACACTAATCTTAAGACAGGTGCCATTGACTTCACTGCTGGGTCGTTAGGTGAGATATTTAATTTGCGGATATAACTACTGTCAAATGCCAATAAAGGCGATAAGTTTGTTTACGTTCTATTTTTAGATTGCAATCATGGAGGGTGTGTGCACAGGGGTTGTATTTATATTATTTCGCGAAAATTACATTAACTTTCACTACTGTGCTGTGAGCTGTCACGTGAATCGCAATTTTAATTTTGCTTGAAACCACTGAGTATTGAAAATAGGATTATTTGCTAATTTTTTCGTTGGTGAATACGTTAAAAAAAATTTCCTTAGCGGTCATTTTTTGAAAAAAGTGAAGCCGAGTTGAAAGATGTCTAATAGCCTTTACAGCACCGTTTTGTAATTTTGTTATACGAAATTCTTTTGAAGACTTGCTATATCTGTGGAGTCAAGGCATTATACCCATACCTACCAGATTTGGTTTTTGTTTTTGTTGTTGATTTCTGCAAAAAGCTTAAAGATTTAAATGGAAAAAATAAAATCCTTATAATTGTAGTAGTGGAAGTTATGCCTCAATTTGTGTTTACGGATAACGCAGCAGAATATTATTGTCAATCAAAACAGCAGCAATTTGAATTTAAAGTTCGTCAAGTGTGAACTCGTGAGTTAAGCGCAGTCCTTCCAAAATATTGTCGCCATTGGTCTGCCATAGCATTATCCTTTTTAAGGTTCCGTACCCAAAGGGAAATATCGGAACCTTATTAGTTTCACTTTTGTCAGTCTGTCCGAACCCACTAGAACAATTTTGTACCTAGCTCTATCTCAAAAACTAATTGACGTAGAAGGTAGAAGCAATGGTAGTGATATATCGACTGGTTTTAGAGTAATAAGTAATTTGGTGAAAAAAAAAATTTTCGTTCGAACAAAAAGCTGTTTATTTCTTGATTTGTTGTTGTTTGTTCGCAATTCCAACTCTAAAGAAGTGCAGAACCTTCGGTGCGCGAGTGACCCTCGCACTTGGCTGATTTTTTTTAGACACCCCTTTGCTATCTATTTAAGGCACAATTAAGGTGACTGCATCGGTGTAAGGATGTAACGTGCCGGCAGACAAGCAGTGGTTCAGTTAAAGGATTTTAATATGTCACTTATCTCATTATAGCCACAACACAGGGTTTAAAATTGACTTAAGTCGTCTTAGTCTCCTGAACACCATTTTTGATTTCCCGTATTTAATCTGTATAAATATTTACTTTCGATTAGGTGGCGTGGCGCAAGTTTATGTCTCGCAACCTCTCGACACGGTAAAGGTGAAACTACAAACATTTCCCAAGCTGTACAAAAACATGATAGACTGTTTTCTACAAACATATCGTAAAGATGGCATTTTCCGAGGCCTGTACGCTGGAAGCCTACCGGCTGTGGCGGCCAATGTTGCCGAGAACTCCGTCCTCTTCGCCGCGTACGGTGGTTGTCAAAAATTGATTGCCTCTGCACAGGGTCTGAACAATACAAAGGACCTCTCGGTGCTGGGTAGCGCGTTTTCCGGATTTTTGGCAGCTTTTTTCTCCACCTTTACTCTCTGCCCTACCGAATTGGTCAAGTGTAAGCTACAAGCAATGCGAGAGGTATAAAGTTCTTTACAAAACACCTTACTATTTTATAATACACGAATAAAATCTTTGCATTCGAAGACTGGTGGAACAGGAGGAAAAGATTTAAAAACAGCCAATATTACACCGTTTCAACTAACGCGCCAAATATTCAGAACAGAAGGCAAGTATCTAAAAGACGTCTAAAATACGTTTGTATTGCTTAACCCAGATTGAGTACGATATTTGTTTAAACTTTCTCATTGCACAGGTATTGCTGGTTTCTATCGAGGACTTACGTCAACATTTATGCGAGAAATGCCCGGTTATTTCTTTTTCTTCGGCGGATATGAAGGGACTCGAGAGTTCCTTGCTAAGTAAGAAGAATACCGAACCAAGTTCGAAATATCTCCAACAAAAATGTTCCTCTTTACAGACCCGGTCAGTCGAAGGACGACATAGGACCACTGAACACAATGATAGCGGGTGCTGTAGGCGGCGTTACTCTTTGGGTGATGATCTTCCCCGCCGATGTCATTAAGAGTCGCATTCAGGTGAACAATTTGAAGGCCAGCATGACCTCCGTCGGTTTGCAAATAATCAGAAGCGAAGGTGTTATTGCCCTTTACAATGGGCTGCTACCATCTGTTCTTAGAACAATACCGGCGACTGCCACTTTATTCATCATATATGAATACACTAAGAAACTCCTCGGAGGAACTTACGATGAATAAAGCTTTTTGTCCGCAATTTGACGAGAGATTTATTTATTTCATTCGCTGCACTGTTAGCTGCAAGCTGCGGCAAACTTCCGTTTAAGGAAATCGCCACGGTCTCTTAGCGTTTCCAATACCCGCCACTCGTGCCAGTAAACCTGAAATAAAGTCGATGAATATTGCATCACAAATTTCAGCATATATACGATTGACTTACCATGCAGTGTCTATGCCCAAGCATTTGTAATTGATTTAACTTCATTTGGAAAGATCCGGTAGGCTTATTTTTGCCACGCACAGCATTGTTCCATCCAGCTACTACTATGGCCACGGTGATAATGTTCGGATCGTCAGATAACTCGCCCAGCATATCCTTTCTAGTCAATATAGAACCTGAAATAGAAACAAATATGAGTAAAAAAAACCAAACAAGTGGTTGACAAACCTCCTGACCAATGTAGTCCTCTGGGCAGTCTGGTGACAATGGAATCGCTTTGTTAGTGGCAGTATTATAGCACACAACGACGTCCGGTCGTTCGAAATGCGGCAGAATATGTTTAAACGTGGTGTTTCTCAGAAAACCATCGGCCGATTCTTTCATCTCCAACAGTATCCGGTCTGTTGTGCTCGGCTTGAACTTTGAATCCCTCTCGGGGATGTAGTGCGTCATTAACCGTCCCATCGTTCGTCGATACTTCTCAGGCAGTTGGTTGCCTTTGTATGAGTCTTTCAAGTTTATCTTCACAAACGCGTCCAAACAAAAGATCTCCCTCGCTATTCCGATATTCGTCTCGTAGGAGTGACGGATAAACTTCGGATCCAGAACGGCACTAATCATGTCCTCATCGTAGAAGCCGCGCATGGTAAGAAAATGCAAGCAATGCGAGAAACAGCGAGGGTACTGAACACTTTCTGGAATCTTGTCCTTTAGCCTTGTTAGAATTTTAGCACAAAGCTTTTTATCCAAGTCATCGGGACTTTCATAGTTGTACAACGATATCACATGGCATATTCTCTCCATGTCCTTCAGTCTGGTTGAATCTATGTCCCTGAGAAATCGTTTTAGAATTAATTCAATGGACTCGTCGTGGCAAGTCTGAATGTCGCTGCCCAACAGGGCTACGTGCAAGCAACTAAGGAGCGATAGTCTTCCTATCTGCGGCACTAGCTTATCCAATAGTTCAGCTATCAAATCGACTTGTCCCAGTTTTGAAGAGTACCGCAGAATCTTAAGGATTGCAACGAGTGTTATGTCTTCAACGGTATCGACTGAATCAATCAGCCTGCGGAAGATCTTATCGATTAACTCTGGATTCCGGATAGGCGTCTGTGTTTTAAAGAAACCCATTGACATCACTCCGATCTCCTTGATGCTGATTTCATCGATGAGCCTGCAGAAGTTCACTTCGTAGTCAAACATCTCTATTAGTGGCCTGCGTACAATGTTGCAAAAAAACATCGAATGGAGCATCTCTTCGTGTGTCATTTTTGTAACACGTCGACCCATCTTACGCAAGGCATACCGCACGAACTCACTTATTCTGGCCAAACCCATCTGATACCAAGCATCAGCGATGTGCAGGTTCTCTTTTATACTCCAATGATCAACGCGATTCAAACAGGTCCGATCCAATGCATTCCAAATCTCACAGAAGTTCTTTGTTCGTGTCGAAATCGTTGATGGATGCAATCGAAGATGAGACAGCGAATCAATCAATTGTTGATCGGAGAATTGATGGCATACCTCACAAAATAGATCCACAAACTTATCGAATCTGTCGTCGGATACGCAGGAACTGGTGTCCCGACAGTAGCGCATGAGACTCTTGAAATCTTCAAACACTTGATCGGATTCGCTTGCGGAACTATCTGGCGGATTCAAGATGCTGGGCGGGAGAGAGCCCACCTTCTCGTTGTCCCCTGTTATCGGTTGAAAAAATTTGTAATCTCTCAATGAGTTCACTAGTACCTCGTGTGCATGGCGATTTTCGTTATCATGGAATATCTTTGATCTTATATGAAGCGATGTAGTAAGACAAGTTATTTGAGTCCAGTTAACATTAGCAACGACTGGTAATGGAAGCAAGGAATCCAAGCGAAAGTGTCGGAAACTTTGTAGAAATATACCGCGAAACATTGTAAGTTTACTGGTGTTCTTAATAATATTTTTTCATTGGAGTCTTCTGATTAAAAATTTACTTTAGAGACCAACACCTGTCATAGATAAAATGCACTTGTTATATAAGTTCTACTAAATGGCTTCAGTCAGAGACATAAAAAATAAGAAAAATAAAATAATAAAGCACTTTTCGGATAAACACCTAATGAAAGAGTTGTCAAAATTGAAAGCCACTAAATTTTAGGAGGGGAGCCCTGTCCTGTACCCAAAGACAATGCAATACAGAGATATATAACTTTCCAGTGGAAGGGCGGCTACCATCAAACTGTCTTCCCAAAAAATTCATGAAGTCACGAACACTTGCTCACTTCTTTTCTAGAATATGTGAGTTCATGAATTGGACTTTAATACTAGAATTCGGTATTCTCTAATGTGTATTGTATTTCCACAAAAACCAAACAAATTCAATACGAAACACAAAACAATTAAACATTGCTATGCCCGTAAGCCGTAAAAGCAATATGAAAAACGGTGGGCCATTAGAAACATGCTTTTTGTTCCTCATCCTCACACGTATTCACAGACGGGGGTTGAAATTACAAAAACAAAAATGTAAACAAATGGGTTTTGTACATGTGGAGCAAAGATAATGGAATACAGAGTTATATAACTTTCCAGTGGAAAGGCGGCTGCCTACAAGCTGTTTTCCAGAAAAATTCATGAAGTCACACACACTTGCTTATTTCTATTGGAGTATAAGTGAGTTCATGAATTGTACTTTAATGCAAGAATTCAGTATTCTCTACTGTGTATTTCACAATTTTTTTCATTTTAATTAAAACTTCCACAAAAACCATTCACATTCAATACAAAACACAGAACAATTAAACACCGCGATGCTCATAAAAGCAAGATGATTCGCGGTCGGCCATTGGCAACATGCTTTTTTGTTGGTCACACGTATTCACAGACAGGGGTTGAAATTACAAAAACAACAATGTAAGCAAATGGGTTTTGGGGGGAAAGACGTATGAAAGATATTCATCTCTTTTTATCATTCATCTCTGTTGTAGGGTTAGACGTACGAGACATATCCATCTCTTTTGATCATTCATCTCTGCCTGTACCTTTCCCACATCCTTCCACACCAGATCTACCTTACAACTATCCTCTCTACTCTTTCCAAGGTTTAGAAAATGCGGCGTCTGTTCTCAGCCAGGATGGAAGATCAATAGAGTGGCTGGAAGTTGGTGAAAATGGTACAGAAAAATGTGGTCAATGTTGGATATCGCATTATTTAAGAGACCATAAAGAAAAACACTAACCATTGCATCTATTTATTAAAGAGCATGTAGTATGCGACTTTATACAATTTGCAGTTCCACTTAAGGATTGATTTAACAGAATGCCCTTTAATCCAAATAAATCAACTCACCACGATTTCTCTAGTTATCTATTAGTGGTGAGGAAGAACATGTTCAGCCAAAGATTTTCTGGAACCGGTGTTAAATATACGCCTGAACGTATTTGAGCTTATCTGCCTAAGCACAATGTGACGCTGTAGTAGCGGGATACGGCGGTAGTCCAAGCTGTCAAAGTTTACGGCGCTGCACACACAAAAAGTGTATACAACGAATAAGCGCGATACGTCAAATTAAAATAATATTTTTGTATGGTTTTCTTCAACAAATTTTCAGAAATAATTTTTTTGTTAAATTCAGCTACTCGTTAACATGTATATAGTTTTGAAATAAATTCTCTTTTTCTTTTACCAATTCTATTAGTTTTTGAGCATCGCAATCTTCCACCCGCATTTTATAAAAGTACTAATAATCGCCACTGAAACACCGAAAATTATTTCGATTGATTTTCTGACATGCAGCGCGACAAAAGTTAAATGTTGGCCTATATGTACTACATCCACTACTTCACGCGGCAGCGGAACCGTTCATTATGTTCACGTTATATGTAATAAGTTTATTTAAACTTTGACAGCCTTACATACCGCTACTACAGCGACCTCATTGTGCTTAGGCAGTAATGCAGAAACGTGAACGCTACCAGAATCCTTTGGAACTGCCAAGAAATTGAAACGCGGCGGCGAGAAAATCGCAGCTCCATATGATTATATAACAATTTATGTATCAAACGTTGATTATTTTAACATTTTTTTTGTAAGAATTCAGAAGAAATGAGAAATTGACACACAATCAAAATGATGAATTATTTGTTTCACAATTAATGCAAAATTGAAATTAAAAATTTCTTAAATAAAAGCCGTTTTTTATATCATTGATTTCGTTAAATATATTTTTCAAAATGTGCTTCAAACCCAAACGCAACCGGCATTTGTGTAAATTTTAAGTTATTCTGCAATGAAATCTCAAATCTTAACCATTGTCTCGATAATAAAAGATTTCTTTTTTTTTATTACAATCGAGCGTGAAAAATTATCCCAAACTCAAGAAAAAAACATTTTTCTTTAGTGCCTACATTGATTTACAAGAGAAATTGTACTCTCAAATTCATGTCAATTAAACTACTACGCTGAACACAGCCATTTACTTCGCGCCGAATTACGATTTTCTCTCTCGCACTGTGTGGTGTGTCACTTGCGTTTTCCGCAACTTTCTGACGTTTCTTTAAAAGGTGAACAAACAATAGTTTTCTAGAAAAACGTTTTCCTCAAAATATTTCCAGTAAAAATCCTGAATATTTTTGCAAGTCAGTGAGCATTCCAAAATCAAAGATTATAGATAACTTATTATTAGGAATATATTGCTTGAAATATGTTGGTTTAAACACTTTCACAGCAGTCGGGTTCATTAAGCGTGTGTTGGTGTCAATTCTATGTACAGTTTCTTATAAAGGGTGATTTTTTAAGAGGTTTAGAACTTTTTTAAAAAAAAAAACACAAAAAATTCGAAAAAATGAATGAAATATTTATTTGAATCGATAGTTTGAACCTTGCAATTTAATGTTTAAAGATAATTTCATGCAAATGTTGACCGCGGCTGCGTCTCAGGTAGCCCATCCGCTGAGTCCAATTTTGGCATACTCTTTCACACATATCGGCCGGTATCTCACGAATGAATGCATGGATGTTGGCTTCCAGTGCGTCAATCGAAGCGGGCTTGTCCCTATACACATTAGCCTTGGCATACCCCCACAAAAAATAATATGATGGTGTCAAATCGCACGATCTAGGCGGCCAATTGACCGGCCCGAAACGTGAAATTAACTGTTCACCAAACTCGCCTCGCAATTGCGCCATTGTTTCGCGTGCTGTGTGGCATGTGGCACCGTCTTGTTGAAACCACATATCATGCAAGTCAAGAACTTCCATTTCGGGCAAAAAAAAGTTTGTTATCATCGCTCGGTAGCGTTCACCATTGACAGTAACGCTGCGATTCGCATCATCTTTGAAGAAATATGGCCCAATAATGCCGCCGGCCCATAAACCGCACCAAACAGTGGCTTTTTCGGGATGCATTGGTAGCTGTTGCAATGCTTCTGGCTGATCTTCACTCCAAATGCGGCAATTTTGCTTTTTTACGTACCCATTCAACCAAAAATGAGCCTCATCGCTGAACACAATTTTTCGATAAAAAAGCGGATCCTCGGCCAGCTTTCCAAGAGCCCATTCACCAAAAATTCGGCGTTGTGGTAGGTCGGCTGGCTTTAGTTCTTGCACCAGCTGTATCTTAAAAGGCTTTACGCCCAAATCCTTCCGCAAAATTTTCCACGTAGTGCTGTAACAAAGGTCTAACTGCTGGGAACGGCGCCGAATCGACATTTCGCGGTCTTCTGTCACACTAGCTGATACGGCCGCAATATTTTCTTCACTACGCACAGTACGTAAACGTGTTGGTGGTTTAATGTCCAACAAAGTAAATTTGGTGCGAAATTTGGTCACAATCTTCCGAATAGACTGCTCAGAAGGTCGAGAATGCCGATCATAAAATGGAAGCAGCGCGCGATGAACATTTCGAACCGAGCACGAATTTTGATAGTAAAATTCAATAATTTGCAAGCGTTGTTCATTTGTAAGACGATCCATGGTTAAATTGCAAACCAAATTGAAGCTGTTTGACAGTGACACAAGGTACTAAACACACGTCAGCTGTCAAAACCAGTGTTGCCAAAACCAAACCAGCTAAAAAATCACCCTTTAGATTGGACACATGTATTATTTTTGTTACAGCCGAAAATTTGTGAGGTGATTTCTTTATTTCCCGCTCGGTTAAGATATTCCATTTCCACCATCGTTTTGCTGATCCGACCGACAAGCAGCTTTCCAGGGATGGCGTCCAAAAACACCCTCAATAGAACTAGAGAGTGTGTGCTCAAATGCAAGCAAAATAGGCACATGCATCGTTTCCCGAAAGATGAAATCGGGTAAGTAGGTACTACAATTAAATGGTAAACAACAGACATTGCACTTTTAAAAATAAATAACATTCAGAAAACTCAAGTTATTATTACTATCGGCAAATGAGACCAGCTTCGGCATGTTGGGCTGCAGCAAAATATTGGTGTTGATCCAAATCAATTTATGTACAATGCACTATGAATGTTGGGATGTTGATTTGAATTTAGTTCCAGTTGGTAATTGTTACAGCCTCCATCAATTTCTTACTGGCTTGTGTCAGCAATTATATATTTTACCGGTTAAACTTTAAACGCGCTTTTGCTCCTCATCCTACCCAAGAGATTAGGGGCCTTTATGGATGTGAATCTGCTGTCACAAGCGGGTGTATTTAACTTTCAGTTGTGTTATTGTCGACATCCTTTTTTTCAACGTATACTCAATTTGAGCCTCCCATTTTCACTGACTGTCATTTGCTATCAGACTATATGGATGCATTTATTAATTTTGTTTCCAGAAAAAGCGTTTGGTTGAAACAATTGGGCCTGAAACATATCAATTCCTCTTCAATGGTTTGTGATCATCACTTTTCCGATAAGATGAAACCGCAAGGTGTGGGTATTAAGCTCACGCCATGGGCTATACCGGACATCAATTTGCCAGTGAGGGGCGACAGTGAAACCGACGAGGATGACTACTACGAGGATGAACAGTTTGAAAGCGTTATGACTGAAAAGAAGAAAACTCCAGACACTCATATAAACGGACACACCTCAACTGATGATAAAGACGCAGAAAATGTACAATTTATTTTGTTTACTTATGCCACTGTATTCTAAAAGTTCTTTGGGCATCTTTCACAGGATAACAGCGACCCTCTCGATTTCGATGACATATTGGCTAAAGTTCATTGCATTGCCGATCTAACCAACAACAACAACAATGATGACATTGCGACATCCGTCGCCGACGATGTGTCGATGGTATTGTTTTAATTAGAATAAATTATGCGCCATTACATAACATTGTTTTATGTTCTCAGGATGAGGAAATGTTAATCAATGAAGACTATTCTGAGGACAACATGTCAGTAGTGCACAGCTCAGAGAAAGTCGACAGCCAACATTTAATTGATGAAAACGTGAGTATTTAATGGTTGCGTTGGACTGGGGCCATTAAACGACTCTGGGTTCGCACCGACGAGTGTTGTTTACTCAGCCGAGTGTCTGCGTCCGTAAACTCTGTAGGTCTAAAGCTCTACAATAACTTCCCATGTTGTCACCTTGATTCTGTAACCACATTCGTCATATCGATACTTTTGACTACCTCTTGATTTAGTTCAATTATCCAATCCTTTCCCTAACTGGACCCGTCTGTGCAACAACAATTAATGACATAATATAGCCTCTGTTTCAACATCTTGAATGTCCGGCAGTCTGAATTTTCTATTAGAAACACTTCGATTGTGCATTAACTTTATTGTGATTTAAAAACTCAACATTTTAATTTTAAGACCACGTCAGCTCCGTCGACCCCCGTCGACATCGGCAGCAAATTCAAAAGGAAACTCATTGCATCTATAAGAAAGCGGCGTGTGCTCTACGATCCAGCGCACCCATCCTTTGGGAACATTTTGCGAAAAACCCGTTCATGGGAGAGAATAGGAAAACTCCAAAAACTTGATGGTAACTATGTAGTCACATTGAAGACTTCCTAAAACATTTTACTGACAATTTCCATTTCAGCTACTGCCTGTCGGGAATTGTGGTTAAGCTTGCGTTACGACTATCAGAATCATGTGCGCAATCTCCGCCAGTGGCTGGCAGGAGAGGGTAAACAGCGCGAAAGGCCTCGGATACCCTTTGAAAACGATTTGCTATTTCTCTGGCGCTATGTATCGGACAAGTGAGTTTTGTATTTCCTTTAGACTATCAAACCCAATGTCAAATTGATATGCTTGCAGAAGCTACTGTGATGAATCGGACGAGGAAGCACGTCACACGCGCAGCGTTGTACCCCAAATATCTGAAGTCATTGCAGAACCACCCACTGTCAATAGCAGAGATTCCTCAGTTGCATTTATTGACACCAGTGCGGTGGATCATCCTTATGCTCACAATGATGCAGAAGAATCATTGCAGTTCCCTTGTCAGCTTATTGACGCAGTTCAACCCTATTCCGAGTTGTATGACATTTTGCACCCGAACTACGGTGACGTCAAAAGGAAGAGCATCATTTGGGATGCCATAGCGAACGAACTAAATCAAAAAGGTGACCCCCTTTGGAAGTGTTCGCACAATGTTGACAAATTAATATGTCCCTTTACAGCGACCAAGTGTTTGTACACGTGGATAACTCTGCAACTGCGATATGAGTTCGAAGTGATGCACAACAAGTCGTCGTACCTAGTGAACAAGTTAAACTTTCTTAAGAAGCACATTCTGCCAAAGTATGCATTGGTTATCCAATTCCATTTCCAAATAACCATTTATTGATTTTCCAGTGAGAAATCTCTCTTCAAACGTATTGCCTTACCCACTGACGAATGGCACGGAACGATGAACGGGTACAAGGATCAACACCTAATTATCCAAACTCTAGTCGGCTCGAAAAAGTACCGAACCTTTCTATTCAACATCGACGTACCGTACGCAGTTGACAAAAACCTGCATATTCCGTGTTGGGCAACCATAGGCAAAGCCATTAGTAAGAACCGCTGACTGAGTCATGGAAAAGACATTCAATTGAGTTTTCTTATCTCGTCCGCTTACAGAACGCAGAGCAGAAAAATGCGAACTTACCTGGATCGTAATGCAGGCAATGTACTGTGAAGTAGCTGAATTCCGCAAACATGATTGTCTTCTACGCGACGAATGGGAGTTTGAGGCGATAATTACGAATTTGCTGGCCAATCTTCCATCGAAAAAATTGAGCAAAATTCGCAAAGGTAGGACCAGTGTTTCGGTGCACCAGAGATTGGCCCTAAGTTGCAATTTCATTTCAGATGCGCCGTTGTCGAGTAAGAAAACAAATGCCCCAAGAAACGCCACAGAAATCTTTGAAGACACAAATGCTGATGCAAATCCAGTTAACCCAGAGCCAATTCCAGAGCCTATGGAATACAATGATATTTATGAGACTGGACAGCTATTAACGTTACCATCGGAGCCAAAGGAAAAATCGAATGAAATTAAGTTCACAATACCATCGCAAGGGTCTGGAGATCCCCTAGTTGGTGGGCAACTTGTGCGGTATACACTGGACAAGCCAGTGGAGGACTTAGACGAGAAAACTATTGTAGATATTGATTCAGTGGTGCCGGGTGCGCATATCCTTATCCTTCGACGGTATAAGAAGTCGCCAGCAGTGTTTCCATTCACACTGGACCAGCGGAAGGAGCTCATCGGTGAAGTTATGGCTAGACCGTTGCTGTTCAATGAACCCTGCAAACAGGCTCGGTTGAACAGAGTATTTTGGGGAGAAATATCCATCGAAATTGGATATCCAGGTATTTAATACAGGAATCATTATTTTTTGCTTAGTTCTATGTCTGGCAGAGGTCTTCCAAGGCCACGGAGGCACAAGGTCTGCGCAAATGAAGGGCCCACAATGTTGCCTCTATACCCTGTTAGACCAAACCTAACGTATATTCGTCAGTTCACCGCATAAATCTTGACGTACAATTAATATCTGCTGTATTAACTTTCAGCTGATCCGTGCATGTACTTCTGGGAATACATTCTGGAAAAGTCTCTCTTCTTGGACTACGACCCCTCATGGAAAAAGACCAAAGAAACCAAATGGATTCCTCCTCCAAATCCAATATTCGAGAAATTTCAAAAATACGCCGGTACTTTTTATACATTTCCATTTTTGAAGAAACAAATTTCATCTCTGTATTTCTTGTTTTAGACTCCAGATGCTGGGGTGAATACATTTCCGTTTTGCCCGACTTTTTTCAGGAGATTAGCAACTTTCCTCTAATCTACGTTGACTTGAAGGTCAATTCAACCTGGAACAGAAGGCAGTGCCACGCAAGAGACATTGCAGAAGTTTGGACAATACTGGCTCGAAAGTTTGCCGTTCTAGGTAAGCATGACCGCTCATGAGAACATTTTTGTTTAAATGTTAAACAATTTCCTTCTAGACAGCCACAAGGTTATCTGGGACAAGTTCAAGCAACTCTTCCTTAGCTACATGGCTGAAATAGAATTGAGCATCTACAATGCTTGGCCAAAATTTTGGTTTCCCGTACTGGAGAAGATAGCGTTCTTGTATAAACTGCGCTACGACCCGAAACAGCCCATCTACTATGTGATAAAAAATAAGATCCAAGACGAGATTGATCAATACAGACTGGAGGGCAATCCAAGACCTGTCAAGCTCGACGCAGTTACCAATGGCAAAGCGATCTTTGGTCTTCTCAAAGAGAACGAATATTTAGATGACTTTACGTGGGTCAACCGCGCTCGCTTTCTGGCCAAAATGAAAACCTTTCCAATGCTGTACGATGTCAATCACCCGCAATTCGGCAACAAAGAGGCAAAGCTAGATGCATGGCAGGAGATGGCGCTGTTCTTTCACTGTACCGTGGGTGAATGCCATTTGATTTTTCAGCATCTAATGAAAAGCTTTCTTCTGTTTCGCGCTCGAGATCCCAATCAGTTGTGTCGCGTCAACGCCAAATACTGGGAGAACATGACATTTATATACTCGTGTGCCGTGCCAAATTCGATTGATCCGAAACTTATGGAATGGCGCTCATTTCGGACCGCCTCCAATGGTAGCACTATCAAATTGGCCGAAGAATTTCAGGCGGAGATCTCATTGGTTGACGCCAAGCCGAGGCTGATATTAAAAAATGTCGCTGCTGCGGTCAACTCATTGCCAATGCAAATCCAAAACACTGTAGTACATCAATTAAAGCACATATTAACTGAATACACGCGCAGTCAGGGAGAGGATATAGTCGTCGATGTATGAAACTCAAAATAGACTCTCTTTTTTATAGTTTTATTCTGGTATATTATCTGAAATTAATGTAATGAAGTCCTAAACAGTAAAACTATTCGTAAAACGTGTTGAAGTAGCTTGTAGTGTACATACATTCGTTGTTTTTAATTTGTACCAATTTTTTGTTTTAATAAAAAAAAATGCGTATAAAAAAGAAGGTTTTCTTTTGAAACGTTTTGCATTTTGTTGAGTTCTTCTTTTGTGATATGCTAGAGATTGTTCTGCAACCTCTTTATTAACTGGTGTAACAATGGATTACAGTAGCGAGAGCGAGACCGCATGAGGAAGATGATAGACGACACTACAATAACATAATCCATAAGGATATTTGTGCTGCACTTCAATACAAATTGCGAGTTAAGATAGAGAAGACGTGGAGCGAACCTATCAGTAATAAAGTTATTTTAAAGTTTCATAATCCGTTATTTTATTTGTCGTTAAACTGGCAAGCACCGACTGAAGAATGAAAACAATTTTCAACAGCAATGAGGTAGTTCTACATAACCAAGCGAACGAAGCGGTAGCCAAATGTCGTTTTCCATTCGGATTTTCAGATTTTGCTCTCAGATTTCAGATTTTTCGAGCCCAATGGAACCTAAAACGAGATTTTTCTTTCTTTGCATTTGTGGTGGTGCGTGTTTGAAGAATCAGCTGTTCTTATGTCGTTTTCCAGTACAACAAAAAATCCATCTTATTTTTGATCTAATTTCGTTTTCCATTGGGACAAAAAATAAATTTTTTTTTATCTTATGTGGTTTTCCATTGGGACAAAAAATCAATCTTTTTTTTGATCTAAATCACTTTTCATGTTCCATTGGGCAAAAAAATCAATCTTTTTTTCGATTCGGAGCACTTTTTGCAGATCTCGATATTTTTTCAGATCTACACATACCAATATGCTTTGCACAGCTGTTTTACGTCATTTTAAGGAGTTTGCTTTTAAGCCAAATGCGCAAAGTTTCGTGAAAACCATAATAACGAAATACATAAATAGCCATGGATATAATTTTAGAGGAATTATTATCTTCATAGTCCTCCTCGTCATCTGAAGACTACGAATCACCAAAAATACTAAATTTGTATCTACAACAGGGAAAACATTTTTGAAGTCGATATCCATTTGTGATTTTTGCAAAAACAAATGCAATTTGAACAGCTAATATCGCTGCCAAATAACGCACTAATACATTTATAAAAGCAGATCAATTTCGTTGTGCGTTCTATTTATTAGCAGCGTAAAATCTGAGATCTGAAAAAGATTTCTAGTGGTCCCAATGGAAAACGACATTTATGTGGTATTTGATTGGGCGCTCTCAGAGCACTTTTTTTGCCCTCAGAGTAATTTTTATGTTCGTTTGGTACAAAAAAAAGCAATCTTTTTCAGATTTCAGATCACTTTTGCGAATCTAGATATTTTCTCAGATTTGCCCTCAGATTTACCAATACAAGTGCATTTGAGTTTGACAACTGGTGGACTTTGTTTACATTTGCGTGAATTTTTTCTACAGTTTCTACAGCAAAGAAAGGCATTTCATCGGGTGAATCTATTTTCGTAAATTATTTATGTGCAAATATTTAGAAATCAATCGGGACCGAAATTTCGAATGTTTTAATATAAAATTCAACCAGTGAATAGAAAGCGCATAGAAAAGTGTCGAAAACTACACATATTCAAGTCGTTCAAGTGTTTTTATGTTCGATTAGGCACACGAAATCTGAAATCTGAGGGCAAATCTGAAGAAGCCCAAACGAATACCACATAAGGTTAGGTTGAAGTGGCTATTAGCATGAGCGGACCATTATAAAAGGTCTCTTGTAACATGACGTAGGTATAGGTTGCTTCGCCTCTTTATAGTAGGAGGTACCTAATTATTTCGCTATAATATTACGAATTATACATACAATAGGTACGTCAATTAATTACTTTATTTTTTTAACCTGACACACATTACCCCTGTCACCTTCAACCACTCGCCGCATAAATCAATATCCACTCCAAATACTTTGTTTCCAATTGTTTTTATTGAAGTGCCTATACATGAAAGGTTAAGTTGCATGCTACTATGGCATTCAATTAGGTCGGCACCTATTCCAATCCATTCATCCAAAGTGCATTTTATTTACAATTCATCTCCGGTTGGTCTTAGCCATCACTACTCGACGGCGAGGTGGGGCTAGTAATTTATTCGCTGCTCAAACTTACCTCACCAAAATGCCATTAAATAAATCATGGATGTGTTTAAAGAAATCATCAGAGATACAGAGGAGTGCAGAGCTAGAGATACAAAACAATAACAATTCAATGCAACAAACACTCGGCACAGCAGCATGTCTTCGGTTAAATCACGAATCACGACGAGTATCTCCGCAGTCCGCGTGCAGCAAACACCAAAGCAATATTTACCATCGAGCGAGAGCCTGTTCCGAATACTAATTCCTCCATGTAAGACCGGTTGTCTGGAGGAGTAGCACTCCGGCCAGCCCAAGAATTGCTGGTGCTGCTGCTGTTGATGATGATGGTGGTGGATGATGATGTTATATGGTTATTGTTATATAGGAATTTCACCCAGCTTCGAATGCGCAGGCGTTGCTCCGACATTGATTTGATTTGGTCTTTTGTTCAGCGACAATGGTACGGGAATCGTAACGATGCAATTGGTCCAAAACCTGTGACAGAGATGGAGATGAAGTATATAAGATCTGTAAATCGCTCATAGGTATGGGAAAGCCACACCCAGTTTAGGTTTTGCAATGCTGGAAATGAATAGGCTTGTTGCTTGTTTGGGAATAGGGTTACTCATGTAGTAAATGGATTAGCTTGAGAGTGCTATGCTTATACATCGTATATAATAATAAAAGCGAGACTTTCATAAACAGCAGTAATAAGTTGTTGCAATGGCAGTGACTTATGTGGTTTTCCATTGGGACAAAAAATCAATCTTTTTTTGATCTAAATGACTTTTCATGTTCCATTGGGCAAAAAAATCAATCTTTTTTTCGATTCGGAGCACTTTTTGCAGATCTCGATATTTTTTCAGATATACACATACCAATATGCTATGCACAGCTGTTTTACGTCATTTTAAGAAGTTTGCTTTCAAACCAAATGCGCAGTTTCGTGAAAACCATAATAACGAAATACATAAATAGCCATGGATATCATTTTGGAGGAATTATTATCTTCATAGTCTTCCTCGTCATCTGAAGACTACGAATCACCAAAAATGCTAAATTTGTATCTACAACAGGGAAAGCATGTTCGAAGTCGATATCCATTTGTGAGTTTTGCAAAAACAAATGCAATTTGAACAGCTGATATTGCTGCCAAATAACGCACTAATACATTTATAAAAGCAGATCAATTTCGTTGCGCGTTCCATTGGCAGCGCAAAATCTGAGATCTGAAAAAGATTTCTGGTGGTCCCAATGGAAAACGACATAAGTGGTTAGTGTGTTGGACTACTAAGCGAGGTGTCCAGGTTCGAATCCCGAAAAAAAAACCCAAAGGATTTTTTCCACTGCGCCACGTCTCGCGGAACGTCTGACAAACATCCGCTTTGCCTTTTGGAATCGGCATAATATTGTAGGTCCCTTCATTCGTTCCAAAAATTAAACACTCTAGGGTCCCTACGAACCTGTTGCGCGAACTATTTATTTATTTACTTATTTTTCATGTTGCAAGGACCCATCTCTTTTTCAAACCGGACTATACCTAATAAATGTTTAAAATATGTAGGTATGTGCCGATTCTTTAACATATCTATAAGCTCATTATGAAAGATTGTATCCAAAGTAATCAAGCATTATCCACATTTCGGTTATCGCAGAAGCGTGAGAAAGAATGACCGTGTTCGATTGCCCGCTAGACGTCTATCACTAAATATCCCAGATGAAGGAACGCCCGTGCTAGAACGATAGCGCCAGCGGCAAAATGGCATTTGATACTATTTTTCGCATAATAATGTCCACACTACAATTAAAGAAATGATATAATGTGTTAAAAACAGTATCTGAATTCCTATTTTAATTATGTTATTACCAATTCCCTCGCGATTACACAGCTTCGTATTTTTTGTTTATTTAGTAAAAGTTTGAGAAATTTCCCTGAATCTAGCGCAAATGGTGAAATGTGGACAGTGGAATGCGGCCAATGTCTGAATCTTAAATGTATCCTTATGTGATATTCGATCGTGCTTCTTCAGATTCGCTGTCAATTTTTATGTTTAATCGAACATAAAAACTGACTTGCTCTTTTTTGTGTCGATATTCGTGCAGTTCGAATCTGTGTGGCCTTCGATACTTAGCTACGTTCTACAAAATTGAAAAAAATCAAAATTTTGCGTCCCGATTTATTTCTAAATATTTATCTATGCATAAATGATTTACAAAAATGAATTCACCCGATGCAAAGGTCTTTCTTTGCAGTAGAAAAACTTCACGAAAATTGAAACCAACTCCATCAGTTGTCAAACTCAAACGCACTTGCATTGGTAAATCTGAAGCAAATCGGATAAAAAAATCGATTTGCAAAATCTGAAGAAGATTGCTTTTTTTGTACCAAACGAACATAAAAACTGACCTAGAGCAAACAAAGTAATCCTGAGAGTGCCCAATCGACTAGCTCATAAGATTCGAGAAGATTTTCGGTGAATTCGTCTCTGAGTAGGTACCTATCCCAATACATTAACCCCGTATTAATAAACAAAGACGTTCGTAAGTATAGTAAGTAAGTTATCTTCACACGTTACGGCGAAGACAAAAAGGTCGCTCATGACTCGTTTGTTTTTAAGGTTATATGCAGAACTCGAAACGTCATTGACAAGACTGTACTAGTTACTGCGTTTACAGGGAGTTCCATGTCTCTCGTGCAAGTGGGCACGTTCAAGTATATAGTTTAGTAAGTCTGTCAGCTAGCTGACTCTTGGGCACATTCAAAAAACTTTTAATCTTAAGACTAGATTGGTTTGGCCTAGGTGTAACCTGAACGCAAAAACTAGATTGGCAGGGAATGTCACTTTATCTACGTCAGCCACCAATGCGAACTGTCACCTTCGTACTAGTTTATGTGATCGGTTAGACAGACAAAATCTGAAATCTGAGAGCGAATCTGAAGAAGCAAAATCGAAAACCACATCACTAAACTAGGTATTGGATCCCTTCTATGCGTCCCAAAAATTAAACTCTCGATTTTACAGATCTAATCTACTGCATTAGTTAAGAATCATTAGGTATATACCTTTATTTCTAATTCAGTCTTCAGTGTGGGCTTAAAAGTAAAGAAAAACAACTAAAATACACAATGCCGGACTTTTTCTTGTAAATATTTCGGAATGCTTGTTACATTTTTTCTCAATGTCTTATAGAGACTTATTCCGCCAATTTACTTTCTTTTTCCTGCAATATCTTTCGTAACCATAAGTTGTGGCTCAGAGTGCTCCAGTGATGCCAATGTACGATTCAGCCATTTCAGGCATTTTTGTACTAGATTACATTTTATATCTCGTCTCTTTCATGCGTAGAATTTGCATTTATTCAATCAGTGTCACTAAAATTCTAATTTCACTGCATTCAGAAAATGTATAGCCAATTAATCTTTAAAATAGAAGTTATTAGGCTATTCAGATCTGCAATTATTGCAGGACACTTTGTTGTCGGAAAGCAGAATTATAAACACTCTGTGATCATCTTTCTGATTTACATAATGGTTTTGAATGCTTTTTAGCAGCAGCGACAATCAAGTGAGGTTGCACTTTCTTACCCTTGTATTTCTGTACGCAATGGACAGCTTCCGATCTACTTCGTCTGTGATGTCAACTATCAACCTGCATACACGCGTGTCCTAAACATATAGCTATCTATTTCCACCCACTTCATCGGTTTCCTGTTTTGGGAGGCTGAAGTACTCGCCATTTAAATAAAATGCGGCACGTGATCGCTGATAAAGTTACATCCCACCTCGAACGTTTACAGCACAACAAACACTAAAGTTCAGATAGTCCATTCACCTATGTGCGGCACTATTCTCAAATCAGAATATAACGAATTTCCCTCCGCGGCCATTAATAACGATGAGGAAATCACGAGTGATAAAAATCACTTCTGCATAAAATAATAATTCTACGGTTTTAATATACCCCTTAGGCTACCGATTTTTACGATCATCATTGTCACCGGCGATATCCGCCAAAGTCCAATCGTGGATCGCGCATTGTATAATAGAAACAATTCTAAGAGTCTTCACTACGAACCATCATGTACGCGCAGTACTGGCTGTGGCCATACGACACTGAGCAGTGATGGCATCTATATCTGCGCCTCTATGTGGATACTTATCTTTGTATAGGTATGGTATCCATCAAAATGTATCTTTCTTGAAGCGAGTGCTGGTGTTGCACATATTGGGATTTGTTTACCTCTACTTCTTCTCGTGCTATGTTGTCGCGCTGTCGTGATCGCGTCTTCGGCCCAAAGCCTTATACGCGCGTTGCGGGCTTGATGTGGAAAATTTCCTTTTCCCTCTGTCGCTCTCGCTCACTCTGCTTACCATCCGTCATTCAAGACAACCGCAAGATCGTTCTAAGAATTCCAATGAACCTGTGATTATTGAATTTTTTATTAAGTACCAGCGAACGTGAACAGCCGAAGATGAAATGAGGAAGCCATCGAGATCTTCTGGGCTCAGCACAACGCTGTCGATACTTCGGAATGTTGTGTGTACATCGTTCCATCTTTAGCCAACCGACAGGTAGCCTACCCCATTATACCATCGTGTATAGTGTATTGGATGTTAGCACTGTTGCTGATATGGCCGCATTGGTGGGCACTTGGTATGGGAAGAGTGTCGTCTTCGCAACGTTGGCCTCCGGAAGATAAGTGAAGAAATTTTCTACAATGGTTCGAACGACCATTTTAGTCGGATGACCATCTCGAAACGGATCGAAGCGGGGTGCCAAAAAGGAATGCGCGCGCGCGCGCTTGCAAAGATCGATGATCGTGGTATAGTTTGACGTCTTGAACTTTCTCCATTGCGCGTTCCGCTCTAAGCTCCATACGAGTATTTATATATCATAGACACAAATGACTCATAAAATATGAATATATGACAGCGAAGCGAGTTACAGCTTTTTAATGGAGACACCAACATTATGGAGCCATCTAATAATGAATTATTTTTGTTGAACTTTGAGTGGTCTCATTTAACAAATCGATAGTAGAATAACAAATGAACCATATAAGGTTATGCGTACGAGTCGTACCTTCACAGGAGCACTGACCCAGTTCATCTTTCCGAAATGAAATGCGTGATGCATTTCACCAAACGGCATTCGGTAAACGAAACCACTTCATTTGTGGTACCCATGCCGACAGATGTATTTTTGACTGTACTTCTTTTGGAATATTCAACCAGGGTTTCGGACTTTACTGCAATTGCAGTGGATCTACTGTTTTTTGTTAATAAAAAATTTCCTCCCCACATCATTCTGCTCCACTTTTTGAATAAGAGCAATTTAATTTATATTTTTTTTGTATGTAAAAACGTATTTTATGTTTAATTTCCAATCCGTTCCTACCTATATTCAATACGAAATATATAAAATCTAATATCACTTAAATTAACAAATACATTCATCAACTACAGTGTTTTAAATTATAACACAAACTATTTGTGAAACATAAAAGCAAATTACAAAGGAAATGCAAAAACAACAAAATCTACTGCGCAAAATTGTAATTCACTGCACTTTTTCGAAAGATCTACTGCGTAATTGAATTCCCCAAGGCCGAACCCTGATGTGTTCGACGTAAGGATTTACCATTCGTCGAATCGGAGTTTTTGAAATCCTTTTGAGGAGGCCTTCGTGTCAATACGAAATGAGTACACGGTAAGTCAGCGCGACGGGTACCCGTGTTGAAAGTGTATTAATTGAACGAATTTCTAGCCGGAAGCAGTTGACGATTTTCATAATAAAACCAAAAACCAAAAATTATTGAGAACACAAAAAGGATCAACCAACCCGTTTGTTAAAGTAAGTTGGAAGAAGAAAAATTTTAAAAAGGATTGGTTAGATGTTCTTCTTATCAATATGTCTGAACGACAAGCAGATTAAAAATAAAGGGTCCGCCATCTAACTTCTTTTTTTTTCAACTAGTGCTTATTTCGCGAATGGTAACACTTAGCTCATGTCTGATTTGACAGATAATTATTTTTATCCTTCCGCTGAACGAATATGGTTGTGTATACGCTTGAACAACGCCGGGAAATATTGCGACATTACTTTGAAAATCATGGTAATGTTGCAGAATGTGTGCCAAAAAAATCATCTTTTCAGATGAAGCTCATTTTCATCTTGGCGGGTATGTTAACAAGCAAAATTGTCGCATTTGGGGCACAGAAAACCCGCACGCATACATTGAAAAGCCGATATACCCAAAACGAGTCACTGTTTGGTGCGGAAATTGGTCCAGAGGCATAATTGGGCCATTTTTCTTCGAAAATGAGCAAGGAGTGGCCGTTACAGTCAATGGCGATCGTTATCGGGCCATGTTGAACGAATTTTTGTTCACAAAAATTGAAGAGGTGGATATTGGCAACATTTGGTTTCAACAGGACGGCGCTACGTGCCACACAGCCGAAGCTACACTCGATGTTTTGCGCCCTGTTTTTGAAGATCGCACTATCAGCCGAAGAGCTGATGTCGTTTGGCCACCTCGGAGCTGCGATTCGACACCGTTGGACTATTATTTGTGGGGTGCCGTAAAAGATAAGTGTTACGCCGACAAGTCAGTGACAATTGACGCTTTAAAGGACAATATTCGTGAAGCCATTGGTGAAATACAGCTGCACACAATCGATAATGTGCTTAAAAATTGGACCGATCGTGTAGGCTACTGCATGGCCAGCCGAGGCAGCCATTTGAATGAAATTATTTTCCATTATTAACCGGAAGGATTGTACTTTCAAATAAAAAAAGAAATTTGAGAAAATATTCAGTTGTTTTTTTTTTATAGCATTTTCAAAAAAAAAAAAAGGTATTTGGCGGACCCTGTATGAAAACAATAAAACGCCCGGTACTGACGGATTACCTAATGAATTCAATAAATACACCACTCCAACATTTTGAGTTCTACATTCAATTTGCTACGACTATTTCTGTAGGTGCTGCAGCGTGTTAATCTTATGATCATAGGGCTTTTGTTAATATTTTTGTCTTTGCACTTAATAGAAACGCAGTTTAAATTTGCATCCTGTAAAGGATGATCGAATATTGCAAATTGAATCTAGATTTTTGTGGCTCAGTTTGTTACGTTTTTTTTTGTTCTCACATCTGTGACAATTGAAAATAATCTCTCTGTATCAGCATTTGCATGAGGAAGTGCTAAGACATATTAAGCGAGATGAGACAAATTCGGCAACATAAGTTCAACAATGAAGTTGCGAATTTTACTTATTTTATACCAAGCTCTCTCTCTCAGAGAGCTGAAAAAATACCCCAAAGTTCGTGGATAGACTTCGAGGCACTTTCAGCCACTTTCATCTTTGACATCTAATCCATACCACAAATAAATATATAACATACCTTTTTGCAACATATGGAACGTTCTAGGAGAACATTCGGCCACCACCGATTTATTTTTTTTATTTTCACAGATTTTCTTTTTCTTTGCAATTGACTCTTACGACAGATTTTGAATTTGTTTCGTGTCAACTTTTTGCATTTGACATATTAGGTTTGTTTGACGTGGGCCCTAGTGCGCACTAGTTTAACCCTAACGTGTTCGATATAGCACTGAACTCGCTCTGGTACTGAAAACCTGTGTTTGAAATGACTTCTAGGGCGCCCTAGTTGTGCCCTGTACTGACCCCAGTTAAATTGTCGGGGCAAGAACTCATTGCTGAGTTGCGCTGTCATTTCGCTTGCTGTCATTCACTTGTTTATCGTGATAAAGGTAAATACAAATAAATTTGGTATTCAAACGAATTGGGTTCATTCATTTTTAACAATAAACAAAAAATAAAGTGAAGATAACACTTCGTTCACCAAAAGATAAATATTTTTCAATTTCAAAAACTGGCAGACTTCAGGGCAATATATTTTGCGTTCGATATAGTAGCAGAGTTTTCAGGGTTGTGCAGGGTTTTTAGCAGGTGTGGAAATCAGCTGATACTTCTCAGTGTGCACTAGTGCTAGGCACGTCAAACAAACCTATTAATCAGTACTTGCCCGTTGAAATTCTCTGAGCTGTTTCGAGCCAAAAGAGAAACTACTCGTTACTCGTTATTTTGCTAAAATTCTCTTTTTCATTTTGATGAGAACGTGTATAGAGTTTGTGCGATTGCGATCGATTTGTATCGATTGCGTTCGATTTAAAGCGTGTACGCGAACGAAACTACTCTTTCAAGGACATGATACAAAAGAGGAACAAATTAAAGAAAAATGTATCTAGTCTCATGCAGGCTTAGTACATGAACGCATCACTCTCTAGGCATTCAGAAAAATTCATATGCGTGCACATAAAGTGTGGCAAGCACTAAGTTCCCAAAGTAATTATAACTTTACTTTACTAATTTAGTTAACAATAAGCAACTTGTAACTCACCCCAATAGGAACTTAAACTAATTGGATTTGACAGATGCCACTTTATATTTGACTTAGTCAGCGGTGACTCAATCTTGCAATTTCCTTACTTAAAGTCAATTTGAATGGCTTATTTCTTATAATTTACACTAAGATTTGTTTTTTTTTTTTTTGCCAAAAGTCGTCTCTAAAATGTTTCATGGCTAAGGGCCATTGAATCTATTTAAAATAAACCACTTCAAAATTCAGAAATAGTACTTATAATTTAGAAGTGGTACATGGGTTGTCAGGAAATACATTAACGCCTGTTTGTATTGGAAGTCGTGCCCCATCGAATGTTTCAGAAACGGAAACTGGCCCTATTCTTAACGCTGCATTTAAAGTGGAGTAGTTTTATGCCCACACATTTTTTTCCTCTGTTAGATATCACATTCCAAGTTAGAGTAAGACGGCGTATGCCTTTATTATGTTTCTTGGTGTCGCACTCATTTCGAAAACTCATAGTGAGACATGGTATGTTATCAGATACATAACTTTTTAGCTCTTTCTTCTCACTAAAATGGGCACATTCAGAAATATAGTTGTCTTTGGTCGACTAGATTGGTCTGGACTAAAAACTAGACTGGTAAGGAACGTCACTTTTACCTATGTCAGCCACATGCACGAACTGTCAACTTAGTACTCAGTCACGAATTTCTTGACTAGACTCGTCGGCTACCCCTCCATAATGTAAAAACCGAAATACATCAAGTCAAAAAGCTTGATACTTGAACGTCGCCGCATGCACCGACATTCGTACCCTCATCTAGGAGAACGCAATCGCATAGTAGTTTGATGAGATCATTAACTTTTCAGTAAGCTTGTTAGGATTTTGATTAAAATTGTTTATATTATTTTGCGCCGTATTAAGAACCAATTTTAGTCTCGACTTTAAATATACGGAAGCTCACATATGCGAAATTCGTATGGAAAATACACCCACTGGGAACTATTTATACTAAGATTTAGAGTCGAAACTCAGAATGTGTATTGGTGAAGCCTTTTGTCGTAAGAAACACATATTTTATTTTAAATCGGCCACTGATCTTTCTCCGAATCAACCAAATTTTTGGAAATTCTGAAGTGACAGGGCAGGGTTACCACAATATGGCCCCACTCTATCAATATATATGGAACTATAAATGCTACTGTTCATTAATCCTCCAAAATCCGTCCGCCAGGACTAGGGCCATATAGTTCTACTTAATTTGCAGTGGGGCACTCGGGATCTACTAGACTCAAGTGGGTAAATTCCAGTTTGCCCTAATAAATGATACACATTTGCGCTTTCATGTATACCGCCTGCAATTCATTTTATTTCACCCAATCGTGCACATTTTTCTCATTTAATCTTCAACTGTCCATTCATTACCACAGTCAATTAGTCCTTTCCCATCCTCGTAGAAACGATTTTCTAGTTTAAAATCAAATACAACAGCCTCGTGCATCGTACATTGACCTCGCATACTGATGCACATTTATCATCCCAACGAATCGAGAGTAAACGAACAAGACAAACCACACCGAAACATACGGCGATCCTGAAACTGAAATTATTTATTAGATTGAGATCCTCGCGGGAGCAGGTGGTCCCTGAATGCAACCACTTTCCAGCTTTCGAAGGGCCACCACACCGCACCATCAAACTGCACAACAACAAAAAATCTGACCAAGGGCACGTGCTGTTGCGTTTGCTATACTAGTATCCAAGACCGAGATCATGCAACCGAAGAGGAATAAAAAGTGATGTGTACAAAAAAAAACAAACCGACTCCTTTGTGCATTAGGGGAAGCCAATATACGAAGGGTAGGCCTCAACAAATTGGAGTTATTGCTGCAGCAGCGGACAGCAGCAATGTTGCATCTGCATTCGATTATCATCCGTTTCACAAGAAGATCTCTTGGGATAAAAACGTGAGTCAAACATCAGCGCACGAGCCAAGCCATGTCTGTAATTATGTAGCGCGGCTGGGGTGGCGGCGGCAACTCGCGGTTGTCCGTTTTGGGGATCGGCTCAACGTCTGGTGATCATTAATTCGTTACCTTTACCTACCCTCACAATTTTTCACTGACCGCCATGGCTATCGCTATATATGCGACGAGAGACGCGACGCTCCTTTTTTTTTTAACGAAGTACCACAACGCGTTTAACAACCCCTCGAAGCAAGTGAGTGCAGAAGTTCCATAAAACCAGCAGTGGAGGTGATGCTTCGGTTCCTTTGGTGTTCTTGTTTTGAGATCGTCATTAATACCGCAAGCTGGCAGATGATCTTAGTTCGATTGCTTTGTTGCCTCTGGCGGTTTGCGTCATCTTTGTCTTGTTGCTTGTTGGATTATATAATTTTGTTTGCATTCTCATTTTGGTATAGCTAGATTTGGTCATCTCATGTGAATATGTGCATCTAGGACGTGAAACCAACTACTAACATCCGGTTAGAAAATGTACACACAAGATGAGCTACAAATAACCTATCCTAATTGTTTTATAACTCTGTCCAAGCGATCCAACATTTCACTGCCACTGCTGCTGTTCGTCACTCTGAATACTAATTCTTCTGGCGATACACTATAGACGTGGGTAGTGATGCTTCTGATGCGTCCGCATTATAGATCAAACGCACAATTTCCCCACAAATGAACCTAAATTACGCAAAATTTACATCGACATTCACTTGGGTACGCGTGCGGCTTTAAAGCTCCAAAATCTACATAAATCTTGTTTTGAAATCCAGGAATTGCGTGTGCACTTGAGACTGTGAGCTGAGACACATACGCTAATGGCGATTCGAGTGGAGTTTCTATACAGAGTATATATGCATTTGGAAAGCGCCAGAGTTGGATATCGAGCTAAATTGTACTAGATGCATGTACGTGTAGTGCATGCACAAGTGCGATCACCCAATGTCGGTGTATACCTATATATTTGAGTTTTTGGCAATCGGAATGCATTTTCATTCAATTGAGACGAGATTCATACTAAGATCTGGTGCAGCGATGCAACTAAAGTTGAAAGTGTTAGTGCAAGACTGAACGCAACCAATAACATCGAGTATCGAACGTCATTAGATGCAAAAGGTATATAAACTGAGGAGAGCAGACAGAGAGAGTTCTTCAATTTGGCGGCGGCGTTGCGTATTGTGCGCGATCCTAATCCTAAGTAGAAATATGTTACCATAATCGAACTTTAAATGACAGTAACCACACGGTAAAATCGACTCAGTTTCGTGTCGATTAACTCCATTCCAAGAAGATGGTAACTATTTGACGTTTTTGTTACCAGTACGTGTCTCAAAGATACAAATGACATTTACTGTAACTTTTCAAAGCACACAATAACTGTGCGGTTGCTGTTTAATGTTACCACTTAACAGCGACGCGAATCGACTGCGCACAGTCTAAATTGTGACCACCGAAAGTTACCATAGTATTTTGGCGCAAATAAATTGCATTCAATCTTCACAGATACTATTTACAAACTTATGTCTGCTGTACGTGTACACCGACGAAGTAGGTACAGCATTCCTCAAACACGCAACATGCTCTTTTTAATGGTAGAGTGCACGAAGAATTATATGACATTTCGCCCCAAGCGTAAAAGGGCATATAGGGTGGCATAAAAAGAAACATCGGGAATAGTTAAATGATGCATTGTTCATCAATTTATCTAAAAAGTATCGAAATGTGTAATTTAGAGACTTCATTATCTTATAACAAGTATTAATTTCCATTTTAAACAGTGTATTGAATATTTTTTGCCCTTATAGTGCAACATCGACAAACTTTTAACTGTGCGCTTCGCTGCTTTCCGAAATTTCAATATATTAGGAGGACAAAAGCAGCAGATTTAATTGGAAACAATGAATGAAGTGCGTAGTAATTAAATTTGATTATAAAAAAGGGGAAATATAAAAAAAAAAACAATATTCCAAGTTCCAACTTCTATCATTCACAATATAATATCAAATGTTATCAATATATTTTAATAAATAGCATGTTACATGAATATGTAGATGAAAAAATGCTAGAAATGTCATAAACCTTCTACAAAGGTTTATTACACCAATTTTCTTTCGCAAGAAAATATTCCCAAATGAACTACAAACGTTATATTTGTTAAGTTATATCTCCGTAACATACCTACACGTAAATATGTTCACTTTATTATGCGGCTCTTAGCAAACCAGAATAGCAGTACTAGCAGAGGCGAAAACATTTTAAAATTTGCAAATCCGTTTCTTATTATTTTCATCAAACTTTTTTTTTGCGTGTTCTCATACTTTAAAAGTTAGAATTCAATAGGATTTATCATGTAAATATAACGACTTAATAGCAATAAACGCAAACAAAAAACATTTCTTCAATGAATGTGCAATGTGCATGCACCCTGTGCTTCTTCCTAAATAAATCCATATGACAGGCAAATGGCCGTTTTCTGATTTAAATTGGGATCCATTATCAAAAAAAGAAGAAGCATAAAATAGTCGCTGGGAAAATAAATAGCTTCGAAAGAAAATTTAATATTATAAATACTCAATATTTCTTGAGCACGTGAGTTTTTGTCACTACAAATTATTGATATTTGTGCTAAAACTGACTTTCGTTTGAATATTTTGCACACGGTTACGAAGATATGCAACTATTAAATTCGCGTATATTCCCTGCATTGCCATTTTCATGACATTTTGTTCCTTTAGGTATTTAGCATCCCCATTAAAGAGGGAAGGTTATGTGTTTACGTTTCATATTGGTATCGTTATTTGTATGGGCACATTCAAAAATCCTTTATCTTAAGTCGACTAGATTGGTCTGGATGAGATGTTACCTGAACGCAAAAACTAGATTGGTCGAGAATGCCACTTTTCCTACGTCTGCCACATTATGCGAACTGCCAACTAATTACTCAGTTACGAATTTCTTGACTAGATTCATCGGCCACCCCTCCATTTCACACCGATTTCAGCCAATCAAAACTGAGATTCATACAGTCAGGCAGCTGTCAGACTTACTAAACTGTAGTTACTTTAACGCGCCCTATTTCAGATTTTCTGTTTAGTGTGAATCAACTTACAAACACATGAAAATCAATTTGACAGCTCACTTAAATTCGGTCCGATTTCGGTTAAGAGTCATACCCAAAGTACCATTATGTGTGTTTCCCGAAATAATAATTTCATGAGCTAAAACTTACTCCCCACCTTGGTCAAAGTTGCATCCTGCAGCACTACATTATATACGCTGTTACTGTTACGGAAACTTGTCTGAAATGTAGGAACAGCGCTTTCAATCGCCCGAAGTTTGCTGGAATCTATGTTTTTATGTTACACATAAAATCGAAAAAAAAAAAAATCTTATTAGGCAGCAAACGCTCCTAAGACTTTTCGCCAAGGCTGTAGCTTATTTCAAATCCAGATCCAAACAAGAGCTCTTTTCTTGTGTCTATACCTAATACTAGATTTGACGTTTTTGTTTGACATGAAAAACCGGCAAACGGGCCCAGCTCATCACAAGGACCAAGCTGTCACTTCAATGGGCACATACATATAACCAACAATTCAATCAAAGAAACATTTCCACCAAATCTAGTGTGCACTCCTCTCACTAAGGGGTAAACTCCATCAGAAGGCAAATAATCAAACACTATCATGACCATCGACACGTAAAGACCAAAAGCACGATAATCACCATGGAAATACAACTTTTTCCAAAACAGACACACAATCGTTTCAATCATTTCGTACCGCCACCCCCGTTAGGGCCATTAACACTTTAGCAGCACAGTTTGCCTCATTATCCGCCGAGACGCGGGGAAACTCTTGTGCTCACGAACGAAGCAACCCACACGTAGGTACACCTATACACCAACCATCAATTACAGGACCATGATGTTTTATGAGATGCGCCAGCCAAACAAACGGACGCGCTGAAGATTCTGCCACACCCTCGAAAGGTGTTTTTTTTTTACAATGAAAAGGGCTTAAATTACACATCCCCTGTATTATTCACGTGTGTACCATATCCGAAGGACTCTCGGTCTCGGTGCGGTATTAAATCCAGGGCGTATTTCCAGATGAGATAGTAACTTCTTCGCTAGCAGTTCGAGTTGAAACCTCCGGAAAGGATTTCGAGGCGTAAAGCTGAACTGCACCCCAAAGAATAAAAAAAAAAACACTATCAACAAAACTGGGTGCGTGCTGAAATGAAATTTCACCCTCCATTAGGGGAGAGAGCATATTGTATCCGCGTGTGTGTCATTTCTGCTAAAGCGAGATGATAATCAAACAAGCATCGCATTTATATAAAGGTGCGGTCGCTGCGCAGCTCGCAGAAGGTACAATTACCCCCACACGAAAGGCATACAAGGACGCGCGTTCTGCGTTTGCTTGATCGATGGATATGGATGTTGTAGTCAAGGATGTTTGCATTACAAACGGATTTTCTCTCTCTCTTTCTCATTGAGGGCTAACAAAAGGTAAAATTACTGATACCAATTGTTTTTCGTTTACGATGATGAAGTAGAATTTCCCACTAAAAGCTGTAAATCCATTGAAAAACCACCCGAATGATGATGATTCATGGAATGTTATTTTTTAAGCCCGCTATCTCGGGCGGTGACACTTGATAATGCGGCCGTATATTTACAAATAAGGCGTAGCTACATATATTGGAAATCTTGTCCGAATACCAACCCGTGCAAATAGCACCCGTAACACCTATAAGCGTTTGAAGAAATCCACTCTTCTCGAAATCTTATCTCGACAGAGCTACAAACATCGCAAATAGCAGCAGGTTAGCTTAAATGATATCATTTTATAAATACACATAAGGCTAAGCAAACCGATCGCGTAATGGTGAAGATAACGTGTGCCGTGTGCGCGTCTATGATTGAAGAGTAAACTGCTGGGGCTTGAACAAAGATCGCTCATTGTGCAATGGCCAACATGAACGGCAATGTTATCGATATTTTTCGAGAATAGGAGATATTCTCCTCTATGTGTCTGTGTGTGATCTAAAGCAATCAATCTATTTTTTTAATTTATTTTTATGACTAAGGCTAAAGCTATTGGTAAGTCAATTTGAAAAATAACTTTTCTCAGTAATACGACAGTAAGGTGGACTGTTGGGAAAGATATTTTTTTTTTTATTTGGCATAGCACTGCATTGGATTTGCAGTACTAAATTCAGGGAATTTTTTTGGGACTTGAAAGATTTTAGGTGCGGTATTCGGTATTATGTGCAGGTGGCGCTATCGACGGCAGATGGCGACACTGCTCTTAACTATTTTTATGTCAAATGCGTGTCATCAGAGCCGCGTTGGTTTTAAAGGACTATATTCACATGAGAGCGAATTGCGAACTGCGAGCAGGCGAATATTCGTAGATTTTGACATTTCACTCACATTATAACTTTTTTTAGTCGCAGGTACCCGCGAATCAGTTTCATTGTTGAAGGTTAAGTTCGAACGAATTTTTCATGCGTGGCCTTGAGGATCGCGACTCTTTTATGTGGATGGTGAATAAAGTGTGACAGCGGCAAGGGATTTTTAATTCGCGGAAAAGTTGCTGTAATTGTAAATTTAGGTATTTAAATCAATTGAGACGCAGTTATTTTTAAATTAGATGTTAGATTTATAAAATATAATTCTTTTGTGGTAAAACAGAAAGCAATTTTCAATTCGTAAATACAATTAAATTGATTTGTTCGAAATTCGCCTACTTGCAGTTCGCGCTCATGTGAATGGTCCTTAAAGGTGGTATTAATTAACTGCAGGAATTTTCAGTTCCTTTGCCACCTATGACCTACCCGCTTTTTTCAAACTTTTATTGAATTACTCGTCTAATTGAAAGAAGTAGTAGTACTTTTTAGAGGTTTCACAATTTTTATTTTTTGGTTGCCAAGGGTATTTCTTAAAGAAATAGGTTTTGTCCCAATCGTACCGCGAATGATGTCCGACGAAGTTGTACTGGAGAACAGAGCATATGCAGTGCTTTCTTTTCTTTTCCAGGTATATGTAACCATGCTTTTTGATTCGGGTCAAACACTCCCAGTTCGATGTCCACTATTGAACAAAAGATGACTTATTGGTAGAGACCATGCACCGAATCGTCTCCAAGATTTGACCGGAGTAAAGTATGCCTGATGAATGGAGCCTCAGCATTGTTTGTCCTATCAAAAGGAGGGAGACTCTCTAAACTGCACCAACTATAGATCCATCTTTCTCCTTAAGATCGCATATAAAATCCTGTCTACTGTACTGTTGATCGTCAGAAACTGTTCGTTGAGGACCTGATTATTGCAGTGCGGTTTAAGGATCGGTAGGTCAACAACCGACTAAATATTAACGCTATTTAACTTTTTTAATCGATTTTAAGACCGCATAAGACAGCTTTTATAGAGACTAGCTAACCAGGATCATGTCGAGTTTGAGCAAATTTTTTCAGCTATTTAGGAAAAAGTGTTCACATGAAATCGAAGTGAATGCTATCCAAAAGCGGAAAATAGTCAACCATGTTTATCAAAATATGTTTATAGTTTATAAGACATCTCCTTTAGACAGTTTTATTTACAAAACAAATGAAATTATTCGCCTTTTAAAAATATATAATAACTAACCAATAGCAGTCAGAAATGTTAAAATGTCGTATTCCCGAACTCTATCACTTTCCCCACGGTTAGCAGCATTTTTTTTTGTATATTTTTGCATGTCAAACGGATTCTGATTGAAAATACACCGATTGGAAATAAAAAGGCGGAATTTGAAAAAGTTTGAGGGGGTCAGCGGCGAGTTGCGGGTCTCAGTATTATTTGGCTATGATTAGCAGCACACAATAAGCTGTCACTGGTGTACTTGCAAGTATCAGGACGGAAGCGGAAAAGTGGGCTTAGCTTTGAATGAGGGAAAAACAAAATATATGCATACATATAAATATCGCTTTTGTAAAATCAACCAACTTTCGGTTAAAAACTACTAAGTGATACTGTTAATAAAGCTCCTACAGAGTTAGTGTCATCTTGTTTTACGAAACTCGGTTCAAAATAACCTTTTATTAATTTTTCTTGGTTGTAAATAACAAACTAACTCTGTTGAATTTAACCAACTGGTTGATATTTGTCTAGAAACTTGCTTCTTAACAACTGATAAAGTGTGTTATTTTTAACAGTTTGCATTTTACCTATTTATATCGATAGTATTTAACAACGAATACTCGATGCTTTTCAACAGAGACTTGGTTAATTTTAACCCTTTTTTTTAACCGAGCAAAAATCGCACTCTGCTAGAGCCAATTTTCGAGCGTGTAACATAATATGCTGTCAAAAAGGGATAAACAGCATCGACGATTCGGACAGAATGGCACGATAGACAGCATTAACTTTGAGGTAGTTCGGGACTTTGTCTAACTCGGCTCCCTCCGCTATTATCTCTGAAAATGGCATCATCTCAATATCAAGCGAAGGATCACACTTGCCAACCGCTGCTGATTCGGTCTAAAAAGGCAATTGATTAGTAAAAGGCTTTTTCGAGGCAGTTAGCAAAAGATCTCGCTAACTTGAGAGGCACTTTGTTTGAGGCCCAGGTCCACCGCGGACCTAAGTAAGTTAGTAAGTTAGTACCTAGACCACACACACAAGTTCGTATCAGAAAAACACAATTTTGAATGAATCTGAATCAAGATAAGCCTATGGTGCTCTTATGGTGCTTTTCTCAAGGGTTGAAGGCGACTCGTCGTATTCAGGGTTGCCATCCACAGAAACAGCGATCGTTGCAAAAGTGCATTGTGAACTCCAAGGGGGGTATTAAAATTCATGTACAGTTGACTTAGCCCTGCAACAGTCTTTCGCATACGTACTCCCCCATATATGTTATTCCACGGTAATGGAGAAAATGGCGAACTTTGAGTTACTACTCCTGTGAAATTAAAAATCTGCTTCTTCATATAGTTCTACGACATTTCTGTTTCCAACGACATTTCTGTATAATTTGAAGAAGGACTAAGAATCGAACAATGGCCATGTCCATGTCCAACCACATTTTCCTGCCTAAAATGATCGTCCTTTTAATTTCAACGGATGAATACCTGCCCTAATTGTAGGTGTTGCTGTAGAATTAAAAAATAACACACAATCGACCATATACGATATACCACACATTTAGCACAAACCCTTCAAGAAAATTAAAATACCATCAGGCAGATACTCCTTCGCTGAGTTCCTTTGCACGTACCATCATTTCTTTTGTGCATATAATACGAGTCCAGACCCACAGTGCCAGATGACAAATTTACTGAACCGTTAAGAACACATACCCTATTCGGAAGTCATCATTAACATCAATCCACTCCACTGAAGATAGTTGAGGTAAGAAACGTGTTTTATACCTTTTTCTTAGCCCACATCATCTCGAGGAAACGAATTAAAAAAAAGAAAAAAAAAAAAAAACTTCATTACGAGATGCACCGGCACAGCCTGGAATCAACTGAATCACTCAACCGAATTCATGAGATATACACAGGGGGCACCGGCACTGTATATACCGGCATGCGATATTGAACCACCAAGAGTCAATTGTGAAACAATGAACGCGCATCTCAACGGTCAAACAACACAGACTGCCACTTGCTCTGATGACAACAAGAAAGCCAAAAGGGAAACCCTGACAGATAAAGACGACACACAAAAAAAAAACCCGCTCTTTATAGGGGAGGTGGAAGGAATTGTAACAAATGTCATGTGGGCACGTGTTCCTTCAAGCGAAGTATATTCGGTTTGCGTTTGCGCGCCAACAATCAAGAGAAGATGATGCGCGTCTGTTCTCTGTTGCACTGTCTTCTTCTCCTTGTGCATCCAACTGCAGAGGGTTCACCTTCACCCTTGTGTACACGTACTTTTTTATTTCTTACAAAAAAAAATGTAACGACATCATGAGCTTATACAGATGTTATAATCAGCGGCTGTGAAGATTATCAAATTGTACATTTGGGACGTCAGGATAAACGCATTTGACGTTTCGGGGAGGTAATTGGTGCACGTACTTACACATTTGATAGTTAAGTGGGCTTTGTTTGATGGTTAGAACCAAGCTCCAAGGAAAATGTAATAGTTTCAAAAATAAAATCAGTGAATCTATGCGGCAATGAACTGCTTAGGAACTCACTCTGGATAATTCGAACCACCGATCCACATACATAATTATAAAAGCTTAAAGGGAAAAGGAACTGCAAAATTATTGTTCAGCGTTGCCTAATTTTTAAATGAGTGAGACTGAGAACTTCGATAATGGTTGCATTCAGCAAATAATAGGTCTGTTCCCTTACTTTCTGGTTCAATTTTGGCAATATGTCACATTTCTCTCATTGCGAGAGAGTTCGCTCACTGAAATGAAATGTAACAAAAAGAAAAGGAACGCGTTGAACAACAAATTTGAAAAATGTGATTTTTTTCTAGGCCGGCTTTTATTGCAGCAATTAAAAAGTTCAATTCTTTTGCTTCTTAAATCTATTTTAATGCCATACACGCACAAAATATAAATGAAAACAAATAAAAAGTCAGTTACAAATTAGCATTTGAACGATTTGACAACTATCTGTCAGCAATAACCAGCTGGCCCAAAGACATTCTTGGGCTAATATTTGCAGGTTTTTTTATGGAGGGGAATTGTTTTGTTCCCTCTTTTGGGCTCTCTTCTGCCCAACTTTTGCGTAAGGGAACGAAGTTTGACTAAATTTGCCTAATGTGATCGAATGCATTTTCGTTAGGGAACAGACCTGATATCTCCTATTTCGAGAACAATAAACGAACAACTGTCAGATACTTAAAATTAGCTACGTACCTAGTTGAAAAGCTCAAAAAATACATAGTAGAAAAGGGTAGCAAAAAAAGCTATTGCAGCTGATAGAAATGTAGTAGATCGCCAGACACATAAGAGTACCAGTGCAGGCATAGAATTTTAAAAACACAGATGGAAAAATATAAAGAGGTGCACGAATGTCGGTCGTGCTAAGGCCTAGTGCGCAGCTGTTCCGGAATGAAACTATCCCGTGGTCTCCAAATGAACAGCGAATTGTCTTCGAAAACGCTGCGGCAAAAAATGTATGTCTAGTCAAATCAGCTGCAACACAAGTAGCAGTGTTGGATATTCGAACTTTTCACCGGCTCCTTAAAATTGTCATTTGGGAAATATCCTAATTTTGGGCTATTTACTTTAAAGTTTGGCTCCTTAGGTATTAATAAAAGAAATTCAATTGCGAACGCACTCTTTTCGTATAACTAAAGTTCTATACTGTTAATTGTAAATGAGCCAAATCAATTTTCATACATTTTTTGAATAGATTCTCACATCTCATCAGCAAAATCATCTCACAAAATATGCATGAATATGTGCATATGTATGCACTAAGTGCCAAACATCATAAACATTACCCTACTTTTATTTTACTATTATTATTTGCAATTATACTTTAACTGTCAGTACTCTCTATTTTGCTTGCTCTCTAGTTGTATATTACTCCGAATGTTACAGTAATTGTTGTTCTTTTCTTTTCTTTTGTTGTATCGTCATAATTCGTTATCGCTTCATTAGCTTGTAAGAAGACAGAAACTTTTTTTTTTTCATTTTGGACCATCGGACAACACACATCGAACACAGTAAACGCAGGAGAACACAATTTACACATTATAGGCTACACATTTATAAACCAATTAAAATTAAAATTGATTACATGCAATTTCATTAATCATACATACAACACACGTTATCTAACACATACAGTCGACTTATATTTACCAAAACAAATATGAAAACACACTGTCCAAGTATGCAGGTATGCGGTATGTATACAAAATTTATTTTTTTTGTTAACATTGGAAAATGTGATGAGTTTGTGTTGTTTTTTTTTAATTCAATATTGTTGTCCTTAAAAACAATTTACTCAGAATAAGTGTGCCCATGAATTACACAAAAATGTGCATTTTTGATCGACATAATTTGAGTTTTGGTATTTTTTGCTCCAACATTTTTCAATTTGGATTCATACCTATTATAAAAGCTGGCAACACCGCAGTACAAAAGTCAAATTTTCGCAAGCATTTAATATCCCGAACAATAAACGTGTGCGAAAAGTGAGTATAGAATTGCACCAAGCAATCTACTACAATTAGCCACAGTTGCAATTGCGTACTGCAAAACGAAAAGGAGACCGAAATTTGTACGGAACAGCTGCGTAGTAGGCTTAAAATGTAACCCCATGGGTTCGAAAATGTCTCCAAAGGCAAAAGTGTTACCAAGCAGATCATAGCGTTTCTTGGTTTCGTTTTTCATATAAAACAATAAATAACTACGACTTTCTGTTTGTGAGTATTTCAAAGAAAAATATCGTTTCTGTTAGAGCTCCGAAGTTAGGTACTGAAATTCCATAATTATGTCTTCTGAAATGAAATAGCCGCAGTTCACGAGTGTCAAAAATTGATTGTGCTTAGTCACAGATATGAGTAGGAGTATTATGAGTGCGTTCAGACTAAAGTGCTATCAGTGGACCTACATTTTTATCGTACAACCAGGTACCGAACTCAAATTTCAATGCTCACCAATTTAGAAAGATAACACACAAAGATGAAACATCTCCCTGTTAATGTTTATATTTTTATGCAAAACCTACATCGGTATAAGATTGTTTTGCCTCAGACCGAAAGCCACATGTCAGAACTTCTGCCCTAAGCATGTAAAAATACGACATTTGATTTAATCGCAAATCACTTTCAGTCAGACAGCCCATTTCTGCTCCGTTTGTACGGAAATTTATCGTTTATGTAAATGACATTCAATATTATGCAGTCTCCGGAAAGCTTTCTCAGATGGCTATACCCTCGGATGTCAGACTTTAGCTAGGTCGTTAGAGGTGCCGCAGGTAGACCAAAAGCCCCAAGCAAAAATTGACAACGTCTGGGAGGGAGCATGGGACTAAACCTGTGGACAAGTTTCTTTGAAGCTATGTGCATGTCAGTATGTCAATTCCATGATCTATGAAATTTCGAACCGGCTGTGTTATTTCAGTAAAAATTGAAAACGCTGTACTAGTGACTTGGTTCGCTTTTCCAGCAATATATACCTACACATCCGTTTGCTGTGTTCTCGCAGAACAACACAAACACAGAATAAGCTCCATGCCCTCTCCCCCTCATCAACGTCTCGACATTTAAGAAGACATCCGCCTCTAGAAACAAGCCTTCGGACTGGCAAAAGCATTAATGAGTATGGCAAAAACAATCATTCGCTGGAAGATTGCACCCTTCGACAGTTGCCGATAGATAAGTGCGTCAAGTTCAAACACCGGTGGCTACCTATCTATCACCCAGGGGCTATTCTAAGCAGAAGAAAGAATATGCAAACGAAAAGCGCACACATTATGAATTAAACGAACCTAATTATGAATCTAGAAAGGTATGGCTACGCTATATCGCACTACCTCCGTGACTGTATATATCGACAGCATTAAATGGCTACATCCAAAAACTATCAACGGCTGGTTGAATGAACCTGCCTTCGATGTAACCTATTGTTCGCTACAAATTAGCATATGAACTTCTGTAACCTTATTGCCATTGGAAATTTGAATATTTTATGAAATCAATATGTCAGCTTGTTAGGCTGATCTAGAGTCTGACCCACATAACTAAACTTCACACGATTCACAAGAACGAATCTGATTAAGACGAAGATACAGCTGCGGGTCATATCGTGACCTCAAAACGAGCTTATAAAAGATGGAATTATTCGCAAAATCTTCTGAGTTCTGTTCTGCTTCGGTTCAATAGTGAGATCTTCTTCTCTCGTGAAGATGAAAATTTGGATATTGGGCCTGCTTATCCTTGGGGCGGCTTTATCGTTGGTCAACGGTAAGGCTTTTTGAAACTGTCCGGAGATATTTTATAATTTTTTTTTTTTTTCAAATTCATTTCAAGCTGATGAAATTGACGATGAAGAGTACGAAGTTAAACGATTCCACGTGCAAAGCCGTGAGCTGGGTGGCAGTCCTACTTGTTTCGAAACCAGACGCAAAAGATCCACATCAGAGTCAAATGGTGCAAGGGCTACCCATGGAGCTGCATCAGCTGAAGACGAGGAGGAACTTAGAGCCAGCGCCGGCCCTGGAGATACAGATTCAGTTTCAGGGATTCTACTACAAGATTCAAGTTCACACGGAAACGGAGGAGTACTAGTCATCCGCAATCAGGCAGCCAATACCCCTATTTTGTTCGAACTACGTCCAGTGGACACGTACTCAAGTGATATGTATGACGAGAGCGATGACGGAAATAGTCCCGAACCCGATGCCCCCAATGCAGTCGATGATGACGACAATAAAGACACAGCCAACGACGAGAACAGCGAGGAGCTCGCGGACGAATCGGGCAACAAGGAAAATAGATACAAGCCCAGCGCTGATGTGGACAACGATTCGGGCGAGGACGAGGAGACAAAAGTGAAAAGACGTCGCGTCCGACCAGCTAGAAAGCGCAAGCGAAAACCATCGAATGGGGACTCCACTTTGGATACAAGGAAACCAAGTAAGAAACGGAAAATTATTTCAAATTTGCCCGCAACACGTAGGCCCAATCGCAGGAGGAGTCAAAGTACAAATAAAATCCGAAAAACAAATAAAAGACGAAAGCCAGCTAAAAAGCGAAAACCATCTAAGAAACGCAATCAAAATAAAACCCGTAGGCGCAGGCCAAGTAAAAAAAGATATGAATCAATTAGCTCAGACAGTAATAGGCGAAGGTATCAAAGTCGCGCTAAGGGTTATACCTATAACAGGCATCGATTTGGTAACAGGCAAGATAGCAGCTTAAACAGGTTAAAATATATCGGAGACAATGTGAACATGGGCTCCGGAGAGAAGGCCGAGTCTGGGACTATGAGCACAACACACTCGGGCACTGCTGCTGATGTGAACTGCATTATCATCACCAAGGAGCCAACTCCCACCACACAGAGACTATTTGGGGATGTTTTAGGCAGAAGTGCATCCGGTAGTGAGGATAAAAGTTTCGGGCATAGAAAGCGATTCAAGAATCGCGTTCAATTTGCCTATGAATGAGAATGTTGACTTTATTATTATTTTCGAATAATCTTTAGCGTAGATAATAAATTTAAAAATTAAATTACAAATTTCTGTATCATGTTTGGGTTTTTCTTCTTCTTCTATCTGATTTTTAGCTAATAAACAGGCGATATAGAGTTATAGAGAAATGCAAATTGTCCGACAATCTTATGGGATCAATGTAAAATCTGTTTACTCAATCGTGTCCCGATGGCATCACTGTTTTAAATTATTCATTTTAGAAAAACGAGAAAGTTGAGTTGGCTTTGATGTTGTTAAACATTGTAGACTTAAATGGAGTGACTTCATCAAAACAACAACTTTAAAAATTAGAAAGATTGTGTGAATGACCTTTCTTAATAGTTTTCCAATTGGGACGCCCAATTTTTTCTGCTTGCGCTAGTTGCCCTTGCCGTTTATTCGATTTGAGATTTCAATTGCCATTTTATCATGGAATCGAACACGTATCAAAAACATTTCTACTACTTGGTGTTGGGTTATGGCAGCTTAACAACTCTCGCATTATTAGCCGTGATTTGCTATCATTTAAATCTTCTAATTTCATCAATAGACACACGAAGATTTATCGCTGAAATGTTGGCAGCCTGTCCTATTGACAGCTATGACAATCAACCTAAGCAAACATTTTTTCCTGCTTCTTGACATTTTGTCAAAACAATTACAAACAACGAACACAAAAACAAACCGCGGGGATGTTCGTTAAGACCAAACTGACGACCAATATATTTTCGATAAAGCTTAAACGATTCATTTAAAAAGTGTAAAAAAATTATATCGAAAGTCTTCTATTTGAATTATCGTTAGGGAACAAAGCTTATGTGTAACCGATGACCAAAATGATAAAGTCGGCAAAAAAAAAGTTTCCGAGAGGTTTAAAGGGAACCTTATACTAATGAGCAAAAATAACAAAATACGGATCATAAATAAAAATAATATCCTTTGCATAATCAAAGACAGAATAACGAGGGAAGAAAATCTTCCCCTTTGGAATGAAAATGAAGCAAAACCATACTTACAGACACAGAGAATTTTTCCTTAAATGTGCTCACTTTGTATGGGTAATGGGAGTTGTTTAACAGTTTTGAGTATGCGAGCTGAAAGTCCTACTTAACTTTGCGTTAGAAGCTGAAAAAACACACCTAAACAAATCAAAAACGTATTTTATTATATCTATCACGCTCATTTCATTGTTGAGTGTTGGTACACTTCTTGTCAACACGCCAAATGTAACAAATCAAAAATGTATTTTACTATCTATTTCGCTCATTTCGTTGTTGAGTGTTGGTACACTTCTTGTCGACAGCAGCAAAGCATACAAAAATTGAACCCCAAACCGAACTTCGCCACATTATAGAAGAATATTTGACTCGAAACTTTATTAGGTATATGAATACCCATAGTTGAACAGTGCAAAATATGGTTGTACTTTGTTGTCGATTTCGATTTGGCAAACAAAACTTTTTGAGAAAAACAACAATTTTTTTTTTGATCTAGATTGCTTTTCACGTCCGATTTTTTGATCTCAAATCACTTTTAGAAATCTGAATTTTTCTCAGATTTGCACATACTTTCACATTCACCAATGTTTATGACAAACAGTTGGCGATTACGAATTGTTTATTAGGTAACAGTTTTTTCAGTTGACGTTTATGGAGGGGTAGTCGAAGAATCTAGTCAATAATAGGTACGTTCGGGGACTTCACGTTTACAAGTAAAATTATTAAGAATTTGCTAAAAAAAATTAAAAAAAAAATGAGAGAGAAATCCATTTCCCCTCTTTTAATTTTTTCGTAATTTTCTACTCGCCCAATTTCGACTTACTGAAAAATAAAAAATTAAAACTGACAACTAAGTGACAGCTCAAAAGTTTGACAATTAAGACTCTATTTTCTTCGGAGGAAAAAGTTGTAATTTAATGTTCTCCTAGAACATATCAGCGCATTCAAAATGGTAAGTTTAATAAATATTTAGCTCATAAAAAATGCAATTCGAACTTATTTTGTAGATGCTGCATTTAAAGAGAACCTTGTCCAATGTCAAAATGACATTTCTTAACCTTTTTGTAAGAAAACCGGTCAGGTACTTCTTTTTAATCAGAGAGATTTCTCTCTCGATTTTAGAGATTTGACATTATTCATTTCTCTATGCTGAAAGTACACGAACGAACCTAATTTCGTGACTGAGTACTAAGTCGACAAAGTTGACAATTCACGTATGTGGCTGAAGTGACGTTCCCGACCAACTCGTATCTAGCTTTTGCGTTAACTGTCTGCTATTTTGATACTCGTTTCAACTTTCAGTTAAGGAACATTCACATGAGAGCGAATTGCGAACTGGCAAATATTCGTAGATTCTGACATTTCATTCACATGAAAACTTTTTTAGTCGCAGGTACCCACGAATCATTTGCAGTGTTAAAGATTAAGTTCGAGCGAATTTTTTATTCGCGGGCTTGTGGATCGCGACTATTTCACGTGGATTGTGAATAAAGTGTGACAGCGGCAAAGAATTTTGAATTCGCAGGAAAATTGCTGTAATTGTAAATTTCGCTATTTAATCAATTAAGACTAAGTTTTTTTTTGTTATTGGATTAGATGTTAGATTAATTGAATATAATACTTTTGTGGTAAAAAAATAGCAATTTTCAATTCATAAATACAGTTAAATTGATTTGTTCGCAATTCGCGCTCATGTCCTTTACTGTGAAACTCCATTAAGCTCTGTTTAATGTTATTCACCTAAAGTGTTTCGAATCATATTTTACGCAAGCATGCAGACATTGCTTTTGCAAAATAGGAACGATTCGAGTATTATTGAACACAACTGATTAAAGTTGCCCCATAACTAAACTAATAAGTCAGATTTCCTCAATTCAATTTGTCAATCGTTTCAACTTTGACCTTTCCCTTTATCCTCAATCTGAAAGATCATCATCATCATCAGAGTCGTTATAACGTTGGTGTCATCGCATGACCTCACGAATTGCACCCTCTCATATAACCAAAAACGTATGGTAAAGTTCATGTAGCATGATTGAAATTAGAATTTAAATGGCATATAAGAGTAGATGGTTAGGGTGTGTGTACACTACACGAACGCCTGTACTTTCATCCCCCAATATAATACTGTGCGCACTTACGAGTAACTGGTGGTAGTGTTGTTTGCTAGCTCTGCGGGAAGCGACCGTCTTTTTACGCATTTTCAGCTTCGAATTGGATGTAATTTGATGTTGTTATGAGATGAATGCCAAATTAAATCCTCAAATTGAATGTTTATTTTGTGGGCTTACTTGAGGGATGATGCGTTCTTCTAAAAGTCAAGGGCGTTGGTCTTTGTGGCTAAATTGCGTGAAATTAAGTAATTAAATTTGAGGGATACGCGGATACGGATACATCATTGTTTGGTATTATTGCGGATTGATGTAAAGGCGAAGCTGAAGGGGCGAGGGGTGGTTAATGGATTTTTAAGAGCAATCATTTGTTATACGAATTATTTGAAGTGGAAACGGATGATAATTGGCTCCTTCTGGCTGTGGGTGATGGTTGCAGTTGTAGAAGAACTTAAAAATGGATGTTAGATAAGTGGTACGGTTTTCTCTCATCTAAGCTATCGTTTACAATTCTAGCTGCACCAGCTATCTTACTGACTAACATTTTTAATAGAACATTGGAAGAGTTTTTCATGTCGTTATTCTTGTCGAAATCACTGTGTGCGAGGAAGAAATTCTGCAAGGCTGGGAGCTGGGAGGAGGAAACACATTTATATAGAAGGGAGCTCTAGGGGAGTTCTGATTCAAGGAACTTGGCAATACGGATATCAGCAGGATGACAATGGAGAATGCACGCTGCTCGAACAAGGTCGGTAAAGAACTCACCGAGACCTTTGAGGTCAAAAAAGGATTTAGACATGGCGATGCGCTGTGACTTCTTTAACATCGTTCTTGAAAGAATAGTGCAAAACTCAAACGCTAACACCAGAGGCACTATCTTCCAAAAGTCCATCCACTTACTCGCCTACGCCGACGACATCGACATCATCAGCAGAACGTAGCGTGATGTCACTGGCACGTTCGTGAGCATTGAGACGGAAGCGGCAAGGATGGCTAGGCTCCGCTATGAACTCAGGCAATGACACCAGCGCTGAGAATAAACGAAGAATTACTCTTACTAATCGCTGTTTTATTGGGCTAAGAAAGAAATTGAGTAGCAAAGCCCTCTCTCGAACAACTAAAGTGACCCTTTATAAGACCTTAATCATCCCAGTCCTACTTTATGGTGCAGAGACATGGACTCTACCAAAAGCGGATGAGGTCACACTTGGTTGCTTCGAGCGGAAAATTCTTCGTGTAATTTTCGGTCCCGTCTGCATAGACGGTGAATGGAGGAGGAGATACAACGACGAACTGTATGGGCTGTACAGCGCCATCGACCTAGCCAGAAGAGTGAAGGTCCAACGACTGAGGTGGCTGGGTCATGTAGAGCGAATGGAAGTTATTGCTCCGGCCCGGAAGATCTTCGAATCCACACCCGAGGGACGGCGCAGTAGAGGAAGGCCGCGACTCAGGTGGCGCACGGAAGTGGAAGGGGACCTTAACCAACAAAGCGTGCGAAACTGGAGACAGCTGGCCAAAAATCGTGCTGGCTGGAGACGCTTGTTGGTTGAGGCCCAGGTCCACCCCGGTCTATAGCGCCACCTTAAGTAAGTAAGTAAGGATATCAGCAGAATACGGACATTCCTCCAGAACTAAAAAAAAAAAAATTATCCGACTGTAATTGTGGTATGCACCCCATTTAGTGAATTGTTTCGAATCTATCAGACAATTGCGACCTAACCTAATCTAACCATGGGAATATGTGCCGGGAGTTTAAAAATGTGCCTTGGGTGTTTGCAAGTGGTGGCGCAGCTCCAAACGTAATTATATAAATGTTTCGGAAGCTGAGCTTGGGAACACTAACTCTGTCAAAGTGACAGACAAGTCAGGGGGGGGGGGACTGTTCGAACTGACATTCAGTCATATTTTATGTAGAGCTGCTCGTTTATATTTTTATGCCGAGAATCGGTTAACACAAGACACATAATTATTTATGAAGGTTAACGTTTTCGCCAGTAACAGTGACCGTATTGCCGATAGCGTCCTCAAGAAAATACGGCCCAATCACTCCTCCCAGCGTGAACTCCGCACCATACAGTGGCTTTGAGTGGAGGCAATGGCTCTTCCTGCATCACATTGAGATTTTCAGTGCCCCCAAAACAAAGATTTTGCTTATTGACGTAACCGCTTTAATGAAAATTTGCCTCGTCGCTCATGATGATTTTCGACACGACTCTTCGTTGTTGAGATTATTATTGCACGCCCTTGGGGAGTATAACGCTGCATTGCTTGTCTGTTTCATACTGCAGCTGTCTAGTTCTCAAATGTCAGATATTATTGACGTACGACGCCATTTGCAAAAATTATACGATCTTCCGATAGGGTGATTAATTTTGCGCCACTTTGTAAAGAAAATTTTTTTAAAAAGGTCACCGGACCTTCAAAACGAAATGTGGCAACTCCATTTATCATTTTCTAGCACCACGGAAAACCAGCCCACTCTAAGATGACCATCGAAAGAAGCAACGAATTAGACCCACTCGTAAAGCCAAAAAACAACAACAAAAAAACAGACAGTTCCACTTCGTGTATAAATGAACTGGTATGCACATTATCCAAAAGATGGAAGAAGATAATGCATTCAAACTGAAAATTTATTAATTTAATAATGCAATGCACAAGAAGGAAGTTGCCTCCGCCATCATGTGCAAGATTTATACGTAATACGTGCAATTAAAACGCTTAGTAGACTGGTGCAAGGCACTAACAGTGCAAGTGCAGATAGATCACTTTCATCTGCGCTAAATAACTGCAATAGGAACAAAAAACAAAAAAAAAAAAAACTGCAACAACACCGCATAGACGTAATATATAACACCATCTAACAATCTGATGGTTGCCTCTTCTATTCGCTTTATTGACACTCGATTTCTCCTCTTAACCGGGGCGCTAAAAAATTAAAAACACGCAGCCACGAGAGTTTGCCAAATCAATACCATACAGCAGACACGGACCGACATGCAGCAGACGCGACGCGAGAGCTTCACTTTAGCGAGAAGTAGGAAACGGCTACTGCTACTGCTGCTGGCAACTTCCACTCTCTACACCAACGAGCGGGTAAATCCGCTAATTAATTGCATGCAATTAAAATATGTTTCTTGGATAATTAAAACTACACAAAGCCAGTTACAAATTTGTAATGCTGCGCATTGTAATAGATACAAAGGAAGGAGAGGAGCAAAACTATCGAAGATGGCCGCAGCGCAGCACGAGCCGTGTGCTTCATAGTTCGTCTTCGTGCGCAATGCATGGCCGCGACACGAGCATTGTTATACGTTAAAGCAACAACAAAAGCTATGCATCTGTGAGTGATTCGTTGACTGCGTTTTCACTTTTGTTTTTCACTATTTGCATTTTTTCAGCAAATCAGTTAGTTTTGTTTTGTTGTTGTTACAATTATGGGGAAAAACTCTTCTATATGGATTATGATGAATTTGCTATTAAATTTGTGATTAAATAGCTGAATCTTAATTTGAAATGTGAAACAATGCAAGTCAGCCATCGCAGCCAGTTGAATGCACAAATTGCCAAACATTTCAACTTCGGTAGATGGACGTCTGTTAAAGAATTCGGGAAAATCAAAAGAGCGGTGATTTGCGGTGAACGTTGCCTTATCGTCTGTTTGACGAAGCTACTCCAAGAAGAAGGCATTCGATATTTGCCAAATGCATAACTAAAGCAGTGTTCGCTAATATCTTGTAAGAATCTGAAGTCTTAAGTGAATAGGCTTATTCTGTCAATTTTGCGAGTGCTCCAAGGCCATGTTTCACTGAGAAAAGACTCGTTGGGTGTTAAAATTAATCGTGAAAAGATTTATTTTGGCATCTATAACGACATTGACACAAGCTGTCATACCTTCGTTCACACGAAAACCTCCGGTGGTGTCCTTACATTGGGGATTCGGTTTTCTAGTTCAATTAGTCTGACAGGTGCCTGGTTTCAGTTTTTACTGGCATAAATTGGTCCCATGAATGGTTTATTTTTCAGTTGACATTTATGGAAGTGTAGCCCGAAAAACCTAGTCCAGAAAATCCTGCCTGCATACTGAGTCGACTATTCGAAGCCCCAACTTCAAAATAAACCACGAGAACACAAAAACAATTCAAGTTGACTAGTCAAATAAGACCTGAAGTGTCATGGATGTACCCATAATTATAGATATTTACATAAAACGGAAATAAACACAAGTTCCGGCGACCAACACGTCTGCAATCTCATGAGAATGTTTCTATTTCTGATTAAAAACATGTGAAATGAGAATGGTTAATAAGTTTCAGTAAATTAAACCAACAATACGAAATAAATAAATAACTGTCCGATCATCAATTCCGGAAGCCATTTTGTTTTGTAAGAAAGCGAAATTTCGTAAGCCATTGCTATAAAAATATCAACATGTTGAACTTTCCCATCATTCCAACCACGTGAACAAGATGGCCGACCAAAATATTATGTGTCACAGTTTTTTTTCGTTAGTTTGAAATTTTTATGTGGTAGTTACAGTGATTAGCGACTTTTTTTCCCCCTCTTTTTAGCAAAGTCTAGCCGCTCATGCAACTGTTTTGCTCCGCTTAGAAGAAGTTTATAAAGCCTTTGAATCTTAAGGATCAGCCATGCTTTTGAAAGCGAATGCAGCTAATAAAAAATTACTGCTACGTGTGTAGTTTGTAAATCCTTGCTTTTGAGAACTTACATTAAATTTTTGCTTATTGGGGATTTTTCTTGACAAACTAAAATCAGTAAGCAATATTAAATGCTAGAAGACAATTTTATTTAATTAAATCGATTGTTGAACACGAGAAAATACTCTAAATCCCGCCTGGAATACTTGACAAATTTTAAGCCGAACTACTCATAAGCAATAGAATTAATATGCCTTTAACTGGCTATCTGAGGAAACAAAGACCGACGTTTCGGAGATCTAAAATTGCAAGACTCAGCTATAACTCTGCCTGTCCTCAAATATTTTCAGTCCGCGAAGTATTCAGTTTAGTTGATGAATTACGCCCGTTGCAATCTCTACTTTACAACGAATATACATTTATCATTCCTGCCAGAAAATTGCATCTGCTCCTTTAGAACATAATTCCGAATATCTTCCTGTAGACAGAAATTTACATAACTACTTCAGCTAAGACTGTAATTTATCATGTTCACTTCCGCGTGTATGCATTTTAATTTTCCTTTTTTTCTAAGACTCTAAACAAAGACCGAAAATGGTCCAGCAATCACTTCCTCTTCCCTTAGATTCTATTGTTGAAAACTCGCCGAGATCATCCTCATTAACTATTATACTTTTTTTTATCTCACCAGGTCAGAGTCTATCTTCAACACGCAGATCATCTTGAGCAGCTCACTTACTTTCATAAGGCATCCCTTATTCACAGTTATGGGTCAATATTTATTCAATTTCATCCCTTGTGTCCTATTAGCATTTGAAATGATCTTCTGCTCTCCGCTTAGGCTACTGAAGGTCATTCCCTGAGGTGAATGGAAGGTCCATTTACATCACACCTTTGTACTGCTATGCCCACAGCGAAAAATCACAAAAGGTTGAGAACAGGACACCAATAAATCATGCGAATCCCCTTCGTAACTGACAAGAAATCCAACAAAAGGGCTGAGCCTCGAATAATATATCCCCTATGCTTGGATGGGTTTTTTTATTAATAATTCAAAGGTCATGGAACGCTTGATGAGTACTGAAATCATGGCGTTCCGGTGAAGGGGAATGAAAACTCTTCGATGCATCGTCTTGTTGGATTGGGCAAAAGTTTTAAACTTTACTTTTGAAGGTGCCCACATGTTTGAAGGCATTCCGATTTCCAAACGCAAACTGCCACCGAATTCAATTTCATGAGATGAACTCATACAAAGCGAATCAACAGGTCCAACAGAAGCGATTACTATCATCTCCACGCTTGTGGATATAGAAAACAGCCATTAAACAACAGACGCGCCTGCTAGCATCCGCGCAGCGTATCCGAACATCATCCGCAAATCACTGATGAGTACCACGTTCGCATCGTTCACTGTTTATCATTCATGACCCATTATGGAAATAAACCTTAAATCTTGGCATTTATGTGCATTGAATTCTAGTTGCAGCATTTCGTTCATCCGCCCATCAGGCCAGGCGGCTCACACAGTCTAATTCGATGGATACTTTCGAGATCCAACTGACGGCCGATATGGGTAAATGTTGTACGTATACCTGTGTGAGTATATTTGGATGCAACACCACGTTATCACCACATGACGACGACGATGATGATGATGATGATGAAGATGAGCGGCGTGAAGATCGACACTGTCGATCTCGGGTTATGTGGGTGTACCCAACTACTGGCTTTGCCTTACAGGTACAGGATGCGACAAGCCATCAGAATACTAATTGAGAGTAGGAGCCGATCATCTTCAGTGGCCAGAGACACACAAAAAGTTTAACGAATTTGGTATATATATTTTGGTTTGGTACAACGGAATGAGTGATTCTTTGATGGTTTCCTTTGCGTCTGCGCGTGCTTCTGTGCGCTCTTCTCAGCGTTTGTCTGTGGAGCAAATCTGAATACAAATTTGTCGCTTCGGTTAATTCTTTTAAAATGAATAAATAATTTAATGGAGCCTCTCGTGTTGTTGTTTTGTAAAGTTGCGACTTGTACTCGTCGTGGGACAGAGATTTGGGAACAAGAGGCCCTATGCCAGCACGGTTATTTATATTATGGATCTCTCAAAGTAGCCATTTATTGGTTGGAAACGTTTTTTTTTTCTCGGTTATGATGTAATTCGGTGGTTACGAATTCAACGTTATTGCGCGCCATTTGGGTACATGTGATGATGTGTGATGTTGATCACTTTTATTTTTCATTTAAATCTCGATAGTGTTTGCTTTTACCACAGATTTTCAGTGCTTTTTGTACGTTTTCTTGGATGTAAACGATTCCGCTTTGTAGTTGTAGTGCGGTAGGTTATTTTGTATATCGTCAACTTGTAGTGCCATAGACAGGGCTTGATGAATAGGCACATTGATTGAGGCCAAAGTTCACACCAGGCCGTAGCTGCATTTTGCAGCAGACGTGGTAGTCATTAAAAGTCAAGTCGCTAACTTTTGGTGGCCATATTTGAGACATCTGGTTCGCTAAACAATCAGCCAACACCCGTACGTAAAAGGAACGCCAGATCAGCCAAGAATATTGCCGTGGTTCCTTAAAATATACATTAGAACCAGAGGCAGTCATTTTTTCGCCGTGCACATGAAGTCGGCTTCTTTTACAGGCTTTAACTTTGGGAAATTTTGTTTAGGGACTTGGGCTACACCCATTTGGCGCCACGTCTCTCGAACGCCTGGCAAACAGCAGGGAGCATAACTGTCTTGAAAGAGCTTCTCAATTTGCCGTTTGGACTCGGCATAAAATTGTAGATCCCTTCCATTCGTTCCAAAAACTAAAAACTCACACAAAACGAATGGTTGTGAGAAGCTACGCCTAGGGTCCCTACGGACCTGTTGCGCCAACTATTTTTTACCTTTTTAACCTCAATATTAATGGCAGGTATTTTCCATTTCAAATGTTCATACCTGTTTGATTTATTCGAAAACGGCAATAACGATTTTAACCAAAATTGATATTTGAGCTTAAATGGGTGAGGTTAACATAACTGCATACTCAGTTTTTCGCTAAAAAATCGAATAACGGTGGGCACTTTTGAAATTTGTACATATGTCTCGTAAATTCTCAGTACGATTCTAAGTTAATATGGTCATTTCTAACTTAATGGAAAACTCAGTTCTTCTCTATATTATCGTACAATGGGTTTTTGAAAAACGGATTTTTTTTAAACGTTTGGTTTTCTTTAGTTTACCTGGAAACGGTTAAAACGATTAAGACCCAAATGCAACTAAGAGTAAAATTGATGTTTCCAAAATAATGTGTCCTTAATTTTGCATTCCAATCACCGACAGTGCTAATTAAAGAAACAGCTTATATCTCGAAATCCGCATTTTCGATTTGGATAAAACTCTAAAATCCAAGTATTGCTTACATCCCGAATAAAATCCTGTACTCAGTTTTCACCTGAATAGTTTAGCAATAGTATTTTTCAAACAAAGCATTGCAATTTTTGCTTCTGTTTTGTCTGCCATATTTTACAAAAACCGCTCTAACGATTTTTGTCAAAATACATATTAAAGTTTAAATGAGTATTCAAAAGAAGATTCCATACTTAGTTTTTTTTTTTCAAAAATTCGAATAAATCCGTTTTTATATTATTTCTCAAAAATTACTTCCCAAATCCCGATCTGTTTTCGTATATTTTTGTAAAAATCAATGCCGCACTTCCATTAAAAATGGAATAACAGCGACGCAAAACTTATTCTTAGCAAATATTACTCACTACTTCTTTGTGTGATATATTTAAATGCTGTAAACTAATCAATCGTTTCTCTAAAGCTATATTTACGTGTGAAAACTCCGATATCTTTGGACGATTTTCGTTTTCAAAACAAGTCTTTCAAAAACAAGATAATGCCAGTTTCACTAGGAAAAAGTTATAGTTTTTTGTAATAGTTCCTTAAATATTTTCCGGATTTAAGCACCAACCTCATCAGTAAATTTTATTAACAACAATATCATGGGTTCGAGCTGTGTGAATTTCTACAAAATGGTTTCAAAAAGCAGCCTGCATTGATATTTTCATCATATCATAAATATTTCGGACAAACTTTTGCATTCGTAAGACCAAACATATTCGCGTTTCAAATTTGAAATTCCTACTTTTAAGTCGCAAAATATATTGAGAAAATATTGACAAAAAGTTGGGGGTTTTTCAGATTTATCTGGGGGGAAATATTTTGACCATCAGCGTTGTCGCACCAATGCCGTTTTCGTTAAGTCAAATCTATTCTGTCCGAACGAAAGGTACAAACAAACAAACAACTACCACCGGCGCGAATATTCTTTGAAAAACCTGGTTTTTATTTCAACAATATATTTGAATAACATTTTAACTAAATTCTAGTCGTGTGACAATTTCGATCGATTCTTCTCTCAAAGTTCACCTTCATATATTCTCAAACGAGGAAGAAACCTAGGATTTTTGGGAAGAATCTTTTGGCTGCAAGGATTTTTTCTTTTATATCGGTAGCATGAGGAAAAACGAAAAGTAGCATCGTGTTTCACACAAATAGTTTCCCTGCGTAGATACATTTTCAAAAATTCTATAAACGAAATGTCTCCTCAAATAATAAGAAAACCGTTTTTGACTTTCGGTCCATTTCGGTCCATTTCGGTCCAATTTGCATATTTTCCTAGCGTCCAGTCGACCTAAATTCTATCTCACAAAACTCTCTGTCCCATGTCCAGTTTCTGAAAACAATAGAAGAAATCAAACCTTTAAACCACGGCGCAAAAAAAAACTAATCCGAATCCGTTAAAAAATACCTCAGGGGTAAAATATTCAGCACATCTTGAAGGTTTATGTGTTCTAGTTTATCAGTTTACCTGGAACATCAAATGTTCGTTATTTTTCCTCTTCCCCAATAAGAGTACATAGACCCAAATGGTCAAGATTTTGATCGTCTAATAAAAGCTATATAAAGTGTACTATACATCCCATGTCGTGTGAAATTATCTACAAAAAGGTGTATAGAAAAAGTACTGACCGAATGGCGATTATTCCATTTGCATGTGTGAGTGTTCTTTTGCAGGCCGCAAACTGTCCAGAACTAGAGCACATATATTACGCGATTGTATCCTTAATTTGCATCTTAGACTTGATGCGATGAGAAATATTCCCACAAACGAGCGCATTGTATTCTTTCGTATAGCTCAGGTAGAAAAATCTGTTCAATTTGTATTCTTCGCGCAGGACGTTATTTTATTTTTTTGTAATAGTGGTCTTCAAAGGGTTAATTTATATGGACATTCGGGGTGGCACAGGTAAATCGGAGCAGCATCGTTGTTTTGTCTTCCTTCGATCGTAGGCCTCTTCTTTTGTAATTAATAATGTCTTTTACGATGCGGGAAGAGGGTTTCTTGTCACTTCATATGCAGCTACTAAAAGTAGAATGATTCCTAATCACAATTCGTGAATTGTGAATGCCTGCGAATTGTATAGTTACGCCTGATTATTTTCCCACCTTTTAATTTTTATAAATTACTGTCATTTTTGACATTACATTTTTGTGTTTATGGAGGTGTGTTCAATGAGTTTAGGATAACTTTGTTCCTTATTAAATACCTAGTTTAATTGCCCCACAAAAAGCAGAGATGAATGAATTTAAGGAGATGGATATCTTTCGTACCTCTATTTGTTTACATTGCTGTTTTTGTAATTTCATTCACTGTCTGTGAATACGCGTGAGATACAAAATAAAGTGCACGACTGGGTGGAACGAAACTTTCTCGTTCGTCAAAAGTTTGGTTGGTTGTTTTCTTATTTTACTACGCAGGTACGGAAAAAATCTGAGAACCGACGCTTGATAAAAGAAACGGTTCATGAAAAATACGAATATCTAGTGTTAAATAAAATCCACTTTTAGGCTATTCATCTGATGCGGCAGTAGCTACGAGTGTATATAAAATAAAAATGTGAGTTTTTATAAGTTGAAGCTCTCAGTAAGAGCTCTCAGTTGCAAGTTTTGGTTGGGGAGTTGCAAATGCCTACTGTAAAAATTTATATGGTCTTACACTTTACAAGATTTTTGAGTACGAGGACAAGCGTAGAAGGAGCTTATATGTTTTTCGATCTGTTGGGGTATGTTATTATTTTTGACTGGAATATATAAGTAACGCTGGTGTCTATATGTTTGAAAGTAGGCTTGGATCGATATATTTGCATAGTGTATATGTAAGAGTTTAGAGATTTGTTTCTGAATTTGCATTAGCGGTTATAAACCGAATAATATGCCAATGGACGTCTGTGGGGGTGCAAAAGAAGTGTGAGTTTCTGATTGTATAAGGCTCCAAGTGGTTTTTTAAAAAAAAAGAACTAATGGGAAATATTTGCTAAAAAGAAGTTGTAATTGCATTTTAATTGGCAGTAGGGTGTTTTACAAAGAGCGGTTTTTGTAAAATTTGCCAGACAAAACAGTACCAAATATTGCAATGTTTTGTCTAAAAAATACTATTGCTTAACTATTTAGCTGAAAACCGATTATAAGTTATATTTCGGGACGTAAGCATTACTTCTTTTTTAAAGTTTTATCGAAATTGAGGATGGGTTTTTAGAGACATGAGCAGTTCTTAAAATTCGCGTTTTCGGTGCGTCGAATTGAAAATTAATTATATCATAATTTTGAAAACATCAATTTGACTCTAAGTTTGCATTTTGGTCAATATCGTTACTGCCGTTTTCAGGTAAACTAAACAAAATTAAAAATAAATGACTCCACGATAACATAGAGAAAAAATGAGTTTGCTATTAAGTTATAATTGACCACATTACTTTAGAAATTAGTTTTTGTTACAATCGTATGGACCGTTTTCGAGATATGCCGAAATTTCAAAACTACCATTATTCCGTTATTTGAATTTTTAGCCAAAAACTGGGTATGCAGTCGTAGTAACCTCACCTAATTTAGCTTAAATATCAATTTTGGTTGAAATCGTTAGAGCCGTTTTCGATCAAATCAAACTGGTAGGATTTTCAGCACGCAATTACAACAACTACTGTGAGTCCTAGAAGTGTCAAGTAGAGCGTATTTGTTGCAATTGCGTGCGGAAAATCCTACTTAACTATGCTTTGTTGAGATCGAAGCTCAAAAAAACACGAGTTAGAAAAGCAAACAAATTACAGCTCATTTTGACACTTTCATGAGATATATAGTACAGCACAGCACAGCTTTATGAAACAAGAAGTAAAATACAATTGAGACTGCATTTCTTTCTCATGAAACGCGCAAAAACCTGCACTTTTCTGTTCTGCTCTGTGCAACTCATATTTACTAAACGCACCTTTTATACAGCTGGAGCGGGAGCTAGATTTGGAAAAACATGCTGAAAAGTGCATACCTAAGGAAGTGAAAAAATACAGAAACAATATTTGACAGTTAAGATCTACTGTTTATCGAACGTATTATATTTGTAAAATTTAAGTTTTTTAAGAAAAATAACACTCTGCGCATATAAAATCCACTTAGTTATCCTACAAGAACTTTTTAACTTCTAAATCAATCTGTGAATGGATTGACTTCTCAAAATACTCTATAGGGATTATACTCTTAAGCGGGAGTGCCAATTTTGACTGTTCTTTAACATTTATGTTCGGCATTGTTTGGCAGATTATAATTAATAGAATTACTTCAGAAGAACATTTGCTCCCAATTTATAACCATTTTTATTTAAACTTCTTTTGAAAATCGGTCTTCCTTTTTTTTGGAAAAAATAATGTTTAGTAACTAGACTCTTTTATATCAATTGTAGTGGGTTTGTGAACAAACAAATTTACCATATCTGACAACAAAATTAAAAAGATGAATGGAAAGAACTCTTTTTGACAACCACTCTTTTGTGTGATTATTTTCTACCTCGATTCAGATCGGCTTCTTAATTCATTAAGGAAACTGAAAAGACCCAATCAAGTTTAAAATGCAGCGAGTTTCAAAAAACCCTGTTCTTTTTCGAAAAAATCTTGTTCAAATAAAACACTATCAGCTCGGTGCAAGACACAGATGTCTACAGATGTCTAACATAAAAGCTACTTTACCAAAGAAATAATATCTCAGCAATAAAAATAAATTTAGTGGGAAATTTCAAATCCAGTCAAGAAATTCAAATGTGGCACATTTTCTCTATATTTTTAAATTTCCAATCACCGAATACTTATTCTAGTCTACCAAGCAAGTATAATTTTCTATCTGTCTTCAAATTACAAATCCACATTTTTCTCAGCAAAAAAAAAACTAGTAAGCAAACATTTTTCGCAAAATTCGCACAACCAAATACCCGTAAAAGTCGATAAGGAGCAGTTCTATAAATTTGACAAAACAGACCATAACAATTCAGGCTTCAAAATTAATAGAAGAATGAGGTAAGGGTAATTTGTGGATCGCTTTTTGACGTACAAAAGCATTACAAGCCATTACAGTCAAAAAGCAAAAAAACACGAGTTTTTCTGATCTCCAGCAACCTTTAAAAGTCAAATTCTTTTATTTGAAAAACGCAGGAGATCACTTAGATTTCTCAGATCAACAGACAATTTCATTGAGAAAATGCTGCAAATGACATCTAGTGGTTGAAATGAAGAACTAGAAACGAAAACCATCGTTGTTTTCAAAAATGTGTAGGTACTCAAGGAAACCCTCTATAGAAATGCACATAACGACGGCAACACAAGGTTATCTAAAATACTATTTCCATTTTAGTACATCTCCAAAAATGTAAAACTATCTTCTGAAGACATACTTCAAAGTAATAAATGACTTCCAATAGCGCAATCCCCTTTTGAACCTATAAATCTTGAACCTATAAATCAAGCCCAAAAACAAATTTTAAGCCCATGCCAGAGAAGAGAATTACTATTGTATATACGGAGATACATCTATAAAAGCCAACCCCTTTCGTTTAGCAACAGAGGTCATGCGTGTAATACTTAAGATGCGTGAATAACATCATATAAAACAGAACAGAAAAAAAAAGACCGCCAACAGATGACCGTCCGCTCTCGTTCAAATGCCATGGTAAGATCAACCCTAGAGATCTTCCATATGTGCATTTATCAAATAGCTCACATCCTATTCCAAACTGACCCTTTCAACTGAACCCTAAGCACAAAAGGTCCAGCATGGCAATCAGAATAAGAGCAGTTCAGTGGTCGGTTCCGTCCCATACCAGGGGATAGGCTAATATGCAAATTACAACTCGATCTTGATTAACCCGCCAATTTTCCATAGCACAGTGGTCAAGATCGCAATCCCTAAGCCCAGTTGGGTAGGTATTAATTTAAGAAAATTGTCTGTTTGACACTAGAGCAATTGCGTGAAGCGCGCAATACCACTACGACGCACCCAAACGGGTCAGCGGGGTAATGGCAAGTTATGGTCAGTCCCTAATTTGCATATTATTATTTCTATCCCGAAGGATACGGTTTTTTTCTGTGCCTTTCTGTTGGTTGATTCTTAAAGATCCTGTGCATCTGACCGCTAGGGTCAGTTGACAGGATAACATGTCTTCTTTACATATTCAGTAGTTTCCTTACGGGGCCCTTTGGCTTCTTCAGCGATGAGTGGACAGGACGCTGGACACCCATTGATATCTTAAGGGTTCTGGGTGTTATTCTTGCTTGTATCTGTCCACGTAACTATGTGTAATTCTCACAAAATAAAAGCACTTGAAGCTTGTTCGTTTGGAACACATACACACACTCGCACAAAAGGAAAATCGAATTGGAAATTGTCGGCCTTATATACCTACCTACTGTGAAATAATTCGGGCGGGACATAGTTCATATGCAATGCGTATTTGGATTTATGCTTGAAAATGTAACGGCCGCTAATGCAAATACTTCCAAATCGGGTCAGTACCTACATTTTACACATACCCAGGCAGTTTATAAACAAAAAAGAAAATAATTCAACAAATAAATAGACCTTTTGTCGATCAACTAGATTTGACAGAATTTCTGTTACAATTTTGCGTCTGAAATGGTATCCGACCGAAACAATGAGCGACTGGTATCACCGGTTGCTTGAATGTGTTTTCGGCTAGAGATATTATTTTCCACAGTTACTCTCAATACAGATAAATTTGGCGCGACAAACCTTTTTTTAAACAAAGACAGGTGATCGCTGGATGCATCTAGGACCAGAATAAATCCGCAATTTTTCGCTTTACGACTGTTCGAGTGCGATTTTGTCTTATAGTATGGATGCTTGCGTTACTAGTCAGTCATCACGTTCTGCTATTTTGAACGCGATTAGCTCTGTTAAGGCGTCACAGTTCTCCTCATTTCTAAGAGGACAAACGTTGGAGAGTGGACTTTGAAGGGCAACCGTGTCTGAAGTTAAATGGTCCCAACGTTTGCACTGACGCACACTCATTTTGCTTATAAAGCTTTGTCATTTGGACATGCTGCTCAATTGTGTGCCTTGCCATGGAGATTTGGCATCTGTGACTGAATAATAAACACACACGGGCTGGCAAAATCTCCCCGTCTCAATTGGAAAACTCTTTAGCAAGCCCTTCGCAAGAACAGTGAGAGACTTCTCTCGCCTATCATCTGGAAAAAAAAAAACAAAACTCTCGGCATTAAAACTTCTAGTAAACCTTACAGCTTCCGATGTAACCATTTGTTGTATCAGAGGCGCAGTTTTTCCTTGGCAAGAAACTATTGGAAGTATTTCCCAAACTTCAAGATAGCTGGGTATTTTGCTGAGGTTGGCCCGTTGGGAGGCACTGTTTAAGTGTTTTGGTCTTATGATCTGCGGGCGTCCGTTCCAGCTAGGAGATGCACATTGCTTTCCCCAGATTTGCAACCCGGTAAGCACTGCAGAAGAAGCTGTAGCGGACGTTTTTACTTATATTGAATTCTGTTGATTAGTTACCAAAAAAGGCCGTGCATCTCACAAAACTGTTATAAACATAACGACAAAAAAAGGGGATACGTTTGACTGGTGTTAAAATAGCGCAACCTCCAATATTTCACATTCATTTTATTTTGACCAAATTTTCCGTCGTCGCTAGTAAACTGCTCCACACTCAATGAAAACCCCAGCGCAGGTCAATCAAGCGAATCTATTTGATCAAGCTGAACGCTAATCCACTTCCAGTCCACCAGATGTACAAAGTCATAATTCTTCGTAAAGATGATTCTTTCATTAAAAGAAACCTTAACTCTGACACAACAAGCTTCGATACAAGCTTAAGCCAAGCCAATGCCAAAATTATTAGACCGACCAGAAACACTAAAGAGCAATGCCATCCTAAGCCGAGTGTTCAAATACTGATTTGCAAGGTGAACTGTCAGTGTGACGTTGAGTATGGATATACCATAACGGTTTCCATCTCTTCGTGATAATGCAACCAGTTTCCTGTTATTAGAAAAGCAAAAATGATCAGTAGAGTTCTGTTGGCCGACAATTATACTATAACCCAGCCAATGTGGAATTTTAATCAGGTAAACGAAACGACCGACGACAGCAATTAGGAGTACCAACTGCACAGACAATGGTGTGTATAGGTTCTTCGCCTTTGTATAAAACTCCAGGAAGCATAAATGCGCGCACCCGCAAGCACTCTTCGTCTGGGTTGGGCGAATGTCTGACCATCCACCATCCCAATGATTATGTCTTTAAAATTCCAAATGAACGGATGGATGGGATAGATGGATGGACAATATTGGAAATGCCTACAGAATACGCAATGACTTGACGCCGAATGAAGCTGATAATGATGTACAAGAGTCGTGATAGATAAATATGCGCGATGCCGATGCCGATGCCCACGAGTATCTTGCACATTTTATTGGAATATTTTTTGAGGCCTGATCAGAGCTAAATGATTGCCACTTTAGATTTTCGAAATTTATGACACATAACGTATGGACGCGCCAATGGAGGCTTGCATAATTTTAGGACAATTTACAGGACTCTCATTATTGTGCGGTAAGAGTGTATGTTCTAGGAGGAATTTGCATTTGCATCTAAGTCTATAGCTCAGCAATAGCTGCTCCAGAACGTGCTTAACAAAAAGTCTAAAGATAGGTACGAGTAAGTTGCTTGTACTGCCCGTTCTACAGAGTTCCGCAACAGACCTATAGGTGAGTTTTGCGGAGGTCCAAAGTTTGCCATAAAGAGCAGCTTACGGTGAAAGCTACCATACGCGACTTTGAAGCCGTTTAAAAGGTGGTTAGTCCCGAATTGAAATTCATTTGCCTCTTCCACAATTTGGCCCAATTCGCACTTGGTGCAAAGTCAGCTTGACCTTTCTTACAAAACCTTAGCTTATTGTTGCCATCGCGAGAATCTACGATATCCTTAAGCTGTCATCTTTAACCGATGATCATTGGCTGGCTCGTAGCCTACGGTCTCTTCGAGTGCCTTCTCACTCGGGCGTTCGAATTTATTTTTCTTTTGAAGGGTTCCCAGCTTGCTTGTGGTGAACCCAGCTATAAATTTAAGCCGTAACAAGAAATTGGTCATCTAGTCGCCGCTCCGCAAAGTGAAACCGGTCCATTCATAGCAACAGTGACAACCATTTAAAAACCTATTTCACTCCAGAGGCTAAATGCGCTCCCCATATTCTTGTTTAAAAAAAAAGGGGAAAAAAATGCAGACCCAACGTCGGTCTTATATAGGTAGCAACAAATTTTCGGATCACGCTCAAGCACACACTGCACAGAGCTTGATTTATTTATTCTCACGTGTGCTGAATCATTTTTTAAAGGAAAAACTCACTCATGGCGGGGCTAAGATTTCATAATTGAATTTGATTCCAGGTATCCGGTGTATTAAATGCCGCGTGACGCACGCGTACACACGTAAAAATTTAATGTAGCAAAATAATGGTGTTGAGTGCCAAAAACTGTAATTGTTAGTATTGCTCCTTCTTCTTCTCAATATTAAAAAAGAATGAATGGACAAAATTGATGGCTACTTTTTCGTCTTGGCTGCGTAGAGATTTATCAGCGCTGCGTAGTCGACAGACATAGTTACAATATAATATCGAAATAACTGCATGCCGTAATGCGTGTGATGCAATTCTTGGAGCTGGTGCGGATAATCTGCAGCAAGCGAAACATATCAGCAATCGCGTCGAACGTGATTCGACTGAGCAACGAATGATGAACTCCATTAAAGAAGGGAATGCTCAACGGTTTCTGCATATTATAGTTTTGGACTATTTATTGGCTAAACTAACTTCGGCAGATCATTATTTTTATTTTATTTATGATCCTTACAACGTGCTATAGCTGCTCTTGTCGTGCATAGTTTATGTCTCGCAGATAACTCTGGGTCTCAAGTGAGTATTTCGCAAGTGTCAAACCGCAGAAAGGGTATACCTCTGAAGTTAGAGTTGAGCTAGGAAATGCATTTTTAATTAGCTGCAGAGTCGTAATTGAGGGAACAGAAAACTTTGGAAGAACATGAATGTAAAGAGTTTGCTGACAAAAAGTGTAAAATTCAAACCTAGTATCAGTTGATCGTCAAAGAAAGCCCCGTCTTCCAAACTTTGATTTGAAAACCCAATAAATTGACAGCAGAGCGGCGGTGCATACCCATCGCAATATCGCTGACATAATATAGACAGTTAGCGACACCAACGAAATTCTATTTGTGCAAGCATACCACTCCCTGACCATCCATCGGGTGATTCACTAAAAACGCCACCAAACAGAGATAGATATTTTGAAAATGATTTTCTACGTGAAATCGTTTCAGCTGACACTGATGCTGATCCGATTTCACAGAAATTACGGTTATGCAGTTGCAAATATATCTCGCAATTGTAGGAGGGAATGCGATGATAAGCAGTTGACCGGTCCGGCGCCGTAATGGAAATCACCTTGAAATCCCTACAAGTTGAATAGTCTCGCAGTTGATATACATAGACGACTGAGAAAGGGCACGTTTTTTGTTCCATTTCCCCACCCGCGCTGTCATAATGAACCCACAAAATTCCCAATGCATTATTTTAGTCCACCGTATGTCATCTTTTCGAGAAAATGCAACCGCAGACATTTTTGTTCTCAGTCGGCCAGTTCTCATGATATCTGAGGTTTTATTTGTAAACGCTACAATTTGCAGGTTTTTTTTCCAGATATACAGGCGAGAAACGCTGTCTGGACAGCGGTCGCGAGAGGGGATGATTTTATTTTTAGTGCGGATTCACTTGCGGATGGCAAATAAAGCATGTGTATCTGTGGATTGGCTATTCTCAGAAGTAACCTTGGAACACTATACGAAACGAGACCGTGCGATGTGTATATATTTGTTGTGAGGTGTTGGCAGTGACGGGCCCCTTAAAGTGCAACTCAGCATAAATGCTGGACTTTGATTGGGAGAATTTTGTGTAGGAATTTGTACTTTTGTTGACAATCATGAAACTACGCACGGAACTGTTATAAAAGAAACAACTTTCGAAATTGATGTATGGAAAAGCATTAGGCAAACAACACAAAAGCTAAATGGTCTATAATAAAACGAAAACGACAATTAAAAGGCGCGTATGTAGGTACCTACTTAAGTGTCTCGTAGACGCCAGTAGATATGTCTAAATGACGGTGCATAGCATCGAAACTTGTTTGACGAATATCATCACATTGGCAAATTGCTGCTCCAAATTGTTTTCTCCCATGGGCTTGGGTTTTTATGAGATGTGCGAGGTGCAAGTGCGACGCAGCTGTACGCTTGAGCTTAGTTTTATTTCTAAACGTGGGCCTGCATATGTATACGAATTTAAGGGACAGTTATCTCAGTTTGTAGTTATTTAGCTGAGTTTTTTCCCATAGTGTTGAACAAAATTAATGTTTAAAGTTGGTTTTTAATGTTGTACATGATTTTTAGGCTGTCAAATTATAAATTGACTAAGTGACAGTCTCATATGTCAAATGAAGATCACTTTCCAGAAGACGCGTGGCTTCTATTTTGACAAAATGTATGTGAGCCGGATGTGTTAATGAAACTTCTGAAATAAAAAAGTGAATTTTGATACGGAATTTATATTTTTTTAACACTGAGAAAAGACAGATTTAGGAAATTCCTTTCATAGTAGATAAGGCCATATTTAGGTCACGCGCAGAACCCTAACACACCGAACTACAATAAGAATTATTTATTATTTATTATTATTATTTATTATCGACGACGTCACAAGCGACATCTACCGCCAAATCAAAGTTCCAACTGAAGACCAACGTTTTGTTTTTAAAGTCATATTTACTAAATGTAGTTCCACAAGAAGCCCCAAGTGCAACCCCACACATAAAGCATTTCTCAATTTTATTTTATTTAATTTGCAATTCGTTCGCATTGAGTTCGCTTCTAAGCTCATTTGAGAACATTAGGCGATTCATGTTTTTTGTTAAATAATTAACGTCGCAGTGAATGCCACGCTGAAGACCAAAATGCAAATACCTACAGAAATGGAATGCAAACGAGAAGTTTGCACAAATTCTCTAGGGAAAGTTATACAAATTTACAAATCACATAGAGTTCTCGAGGGAAGGAAATTTAATTTTTCTTCTTGCATCTTCGTGGTCGAATTGTTAGCAAAACCAAAAAGAGATTTTTGTATCTGCATTAATTTTGCATGTTTTCTAAATTTGTACCAAACTGTTGTTCGCTGTTGTACCTTCTTTTGTCAAATTCGTAGACGTCATTTCCTTGGAATATCCATCCCTTATCATCAAAGAGTTCTTATCAAAACGCAAATGGACTTAAATTTAACATCTTTTCTTCACTTTTGCAATTTCTAAAACGACAGCACTGACAGGCAATGCATAAGCATTGGTTGGGGACCTTTCAAGTATACGTATATCTATAGTTTACTAAGTCTGACAGCTGGCTGACTTGATGGTTCTCAGTTTTGACTGTCCTAGATCGATCACATAAACAGTTTATTGTATGGAGGCGTAGCCGACGAATCTCGACTAAACTGAGTTCTAAGTTGGCAGTTCGTATATATACACTCAGAAAAAAAACATTGTTATGCCCACAAATGAACCCAAATATCAAAATATTTGATTTAAGAATGAACTTGTTGGCAATGACGTAAGAAAACTAGCTATATGGAGAGTATATTATTCTTGTGCTGAATGGTTCTTGGAAACTCAAACTTGTTATCAAAAATAATAGTTAAAGAAAGAACTTTTAGCTTACAAATTTTTAAAAATCTTAAAATTCTTTGCTGACAATCTTTGTTTTTCTGAGTGGTTGACTTACGAAAAGTGTCAGCTTTTCAAAAAACGATTGTTGCAACCAACTACTGACAGAAGCTGAACAAAGCGGTCTCAGTTTGATGAATAGCTTTGTAAAAACAGAGAAGGAAAAAATAAGAAAATAAGAAAGTAATCAATTCTGATGACAGCTGGTGGGTGGTTCGTTATTAAGCTGAATGAAACTTTGACAGTGACATAATTTTCACACTAAAAAAAAACTGAACAGTAACGAACTGTCCTCTGTCATAATAGATCATTAATTTACTTTTGAAATTCTACGAATACTTCATTTAACTTTTACGAATTTGTACGAGTTTGTACTAAATGTCGTGCCTTAACTCGAAAATATCGCAAAAGAGGGCGGCTTCTAGAGGGTAAGGTATCACGCCTCCACTGAGAATCTTATCTACTACTATTTTTTACTAAAGCCTATATTCTCCGAGCGCTAAATTGTGTCTAAAAGCAAAAGCAGTATTCTGTTCGCACGCTTAATTATTAACTGCATTTAGATGGGCCGATGACAAATCTGCAGTTCTGCACTCTTTTAGCGAAATAAATGTCAGCTACATTAAATCGAAGCTAAGTTTTGACATAAAAAACGGAGGAAAAATTTTGTGTTTGTTTATTTATTTACAGGAAACCGCAGAGAACTGTTGCGTGATAAATAAAAAAAAACCAAAACCAAGCAATGAAAAAAAATGCCATAGTTTTGGAGGAATGACCAGCAATATGGAATTTGTAGGACAAATCCCACCACAAATAGGGCTTTACGCGACACGAAAAAAGTGTCGTCCTCAACTTGACACTTGCTGCATGCGATGTGTTTAAAGTCTGAATTTCGAAAAGTCTAATTAAAATTACGTTTACTGACATCTGTCATGAACATATAGTTTTTGTCCCATCTATATCATGTATAATGTTATGGCGACCATTTATCTTTGGTGTGGAGAAACGAAGCGGAGAATAGGGACGATCAAATTTAGAGCGAGCCAAGATAAGCTTTAGCATAGAATTTGAAATGATGTTGAAATATCAAAAAAAGCTGCCAGCAGAGTAAATGAAAAATGTAATTTGAATATTATTTTCAATGCATTTTTGTTGATAATATGTCTACATTCATAAGGTTGATGTGTACTCACTCATTCCAATCGGGAATTTTTGTTCTTATTTTTCATACTGCTCTAGTTTAATTTTAAAGCTTAGTAGTCTCCAACTTTTCTCTAAAAATATCAGCTTAAGTCCTATTTTTAAAAACAGCTGTTCTTTGAAAATAACTTCTTTCAATTCAATTCAATTGAGCAAAAATTGTAATTTTAATAAATAACAAGTATGGAAACAAGTTAAACTGAAGAGGGCTTAATTATTTGTGCATCTGCGCAATGCGCAGTGGAGAGATTTTTGTGTGGGAGCGAAAACTTAGCTCGAGCAGCGTACTAAGCTTAGAAGTATTAAAAATGCTTAGAAGTAAAAAAAAAGATGTCACAACTTGTTGGTGCACCAAATTTTAAAAGTACAGATAAGTACGACTTAAATTTGAAAACATTTGACGATAGATAACAAACCTTATACCCGGTTACTGAGAAATAAATACAAAAACAAAGTTGTTTGGGTACGTAAACATTGTTTACATTGCTATATAGCGAATTCTTCGTATATACGTCTTTTATAGGTTTTCCTGATTAGTTGGATAATTTTCCTTAATTATTATCACAGCGAATGTCATCCGCATTTCAAAGTCCAATTGATAAGAGACTTCAATCGAACATAGCAATTTTATGAAAAAATGTCTTTTATAGCCGCCTATCGACGTTATCGATCTGCAAAGGCGATATACGATGAAATATTTCATTTTATCTGAATCATTCTGCGGCATTGTGATTGTGATGGACTTTGAAGTTGCATTCAAACACTATAATAATCTGTCGTACATAAAAGCAGTACAGAACACCTCAACTTGAAATTAAAACCGACAAGTATATGCATCGAGTTTTTAGGAGGCAAAACCCATGAAAACCTGTGCAAATAGATTCGCATCGTGTGGATGCCGTCTTTGAGAAATCACATAACTGGTTCCGCTTCACTACCATGCAAAACAAGATTTTTAATGGGCAACCGCAGCTCTTCCTAAATGCACTCATTAACTTACTTTTCTTGTCATCCAGTGTTTTTGGGTAATTAACACTTCTTGTTTGGTTTCATCAGCGCACAGTTGTCTCGTCTCCCGTCGCAGAAGCCAGTCTCCGAATGAGAGTGGGAACAAAATCAAAATTATGATCTACCTGACACGGCCGGCATTAGTTTCGTATTTGCTGTCATATTTCTCTGGCGGACAGATTGGCTACAGAGTGGTCGCCAAATGACGGAGACAAGACAATCGTGTCGCTGACGAGACTACGGTTAAGATGAATGGCGCAGACTTGGCAAAGACATTAAGCTATGGTCTATAGGTATAGGCGTAATTATCTTAGATCTGTGAAGATGCGCCAGTGGGTACTGCTTATACAAACCGTGGGTTGTTATGCATAGTCCGTACAGTTTGTTATTAATTCATTACATAACTGAAGATGGAAATTGAGGTATGGATGCGATAATTTGAAGAAGAAATTGTGGCGCGACAAGGAGGCGAGCAAGGCTTGAAAGTGGACTCCAAGTTCATGAGTGCATTTAGAATATTGGGAGGTACATCTTTGGTACAAACCCAATGTTTTAAAAAGCCAATCCAGCAGTAGCTGTAACAAAGTCTCTACCACGACGAAATGGGGGACTTCGTTCGCTGTGGATTCTTCGTTCAGCTGACCAAAATTTGAGAGTCACTTCTGTATAAACTTAGACTTGACAGCGTTGACGACCAGTGGGAGAACAAAACGAAAAATCATGGCAATGTAAGTGTTTCAACAATTTGAATGCAATCTCAAGCCCTTTCACGACGGTAAGGTCCTAGAAAATGACAGTAAAAAGATCAACTTCTCTGAAGACTCCATATTAATCGTAGATATGAGGGCTATACTTCTTCCCAGAAACTCAATTTCGGAAGATATTTTAGCCTAGCTTTGTCACAGGGAACCATTCGAACCTGTTGAGAGGGAGAACAGAGCATCAAGCTCTCGAAAATAACAGGCAATAACGCACAATTGTGCAAAGCACTGGACATTAAGAGAAATGATTTATGTAGCTGGATGTGTGCGCTAATGGGAAACTCAAAAATCGTCGGAAAGGATCAAAGTAGGTTCTAATAGAGGTCGTCCGTAAGGATAGAAGCTATCAGCCTATTTAGGGAAACTGCTAGAAAGATTAACCTGCGCAGTCATTGATTTAGAACATCAGAGATTTGGACAGACAGATATGTAACTTCGAATTGTCTACCCGTGGATCTAATAATATAACCTCGCAAGGTATGCGGTAACAGTTCAAAAATCAAGTGAAGAAAAATCGCTGTTTTTAATCATGAGGGCTCTGATGTATGATCCAGGTGAATGTAATTTTTCATAAACAAGAGAAAGCCATTGAGAGAAATATTCTTCGGGTGACCTTCAGTGCAGTCTTCGTCGATGGACAATGGCAAATAAGATTTAAGAACGGGCCTTACAGACCAGTTTAAAAAGGCCACTTGAACCGACGAAGTGGTCTTTAAGTCCACCACTGAGGGATAACTCCGAAGAGTGAGACTACACCTAAGGTGGATATACAGCTAGCGAGATCGAGTGATCACAGATTGAGGGGAAAAGCGCCTATTTTATCGTTTTTATAATGAAAAAGGGCAAAACAAGGGACAAGGTTATAAAAAGGAGAAACAATTCAAAAATCTCTGTATAACTTAAATTGTTTGAAAGCAAAATTAAAACGTATTTTCATTACAAACAAAATTTCAAAGTTTACTACGAATGAAATAATATTGTACAGGAAAGAAAACAGTCATTCGAACGTCAACGTACGTGTACAAAAATGTATACTATTTAATTTTAAGCACTTTATGATTTATAAATTTGTTTCATATTAAATAAAAAAAAATACATAATATGTATTTACTTCACTTAGGTTGAAAAAGGGGAATTTTTTTCGATCTTGGGTTTAAACTTAAGAAAAGGGGGGAAACAGTCTTCAAAGTCAGAGAACACTGGAGACAGCTGCACGCAGAAAAATCGCTTATTTAAAATCAACCAACTTTCGATTGAAAACTACCAAGTGATACTGTTAATATAGCTACAGTACAGAGTTTGTGGATTAAAAATAGCCGAGTCAACTTGTTTAACGAAACTCGGCTAAAAATAACCTTTCATACATTTTTTTTGTTGTAAATAACAAACTAACTCTCTTGAATTTAACCAACTGGTTGATATTTATCTAGAAACTTGGTTCTTAACAACTGATAAAGTGTGTTATTTTTAACAGTATGCATTTTACCCATTGATATCGGCAGTATTTAACAACGAATACTCGGTGTTTTTCAACAGAGACTTGGTTAATTTTAACCCGTTTTTTTTCACCGAGCAAAAATCGCCCTCTGTTGGAGCCAATTTTTGAGCGTGTGCCTTGGGACCTAACTTGTTGAAGGAGTTTGTTCGTGGAGGGCGGAATCCACCTCGCACGGAACCATTTAAAATTGGCATCAATCATCAGTCATGTTTCGATAACAAAGGACTGATTGCCAAAAATCATACGGATAAGATATCGAAATGCAACTGCATACTCTCGTGTAGTAAGATACTTAAAGAAGAGGCGAGCTTGGTGCAAAGTTGAATCCCAGACTGTAGGTACTCATTAAAGAAACCAACATTACAACTCAGATACCTCTCGCGAAGGCCTGACAAACATCCGAGGGTATAAATGTCATGAAAGAGCATTTTAATTAGCCGTTTGGACTCAGCATTAAATTGTCGATCCCTGCCCATCGTCCCAAAAATCAAAAACTCACACAAAACGAATGGTTGTGAGAAGCTAGGGCCAACTATTCATTTATTAATTTATTTTTACACAACAGAGATTTTTTCAACTCGTCCGATTTGGCAACATTTGTCGGAGACTCTGAAGTGGTAAAACGGCGAAAGAAAATGACCCCCAACCAACTGCAGATAACTAAAGAGCGAGTAACTCGATTTCTCATTTCAGTGTTGGTTCCTGTTTCCTAATACCCTATTCACAACGATCCGAAAACTGGGTTTTCACGAAAACACTCGAAAACCTCATCGAAAACAGAAGTTTTCTAAAACATATTTCAGTTTGCAAAACGAGTTGTTTAAGTAATTTTTAACGAAAACGAATTCTAGTCGTTTTGTTGTTGATTGTTGAAACAAACACACCTTTTGCTATACATTCAGCAAATTCAGCAGATCAGCTGACCGAACAAATGTCACAACTCACAACTTCAAATCATTCTCAACACTTAATTGATGGGCTAGTATTACTTTTAACTGCACTAAATTAATTTTATTTGTTAATTAATGCGATAGAAATTCCTAACCAAAATAGTTGACATAAAAGTTTCACGACTATTTTGTCTCACGGCTGATTGAGACATCAAACGAAAGCTATTCGTAGTTGGTGTTCGGTGTGAATGCATCGACGGTTTTCGATGCTGTGTGGACAGGGTATAAGCTTCAAGTTGGAATGATTCAGCAGGCAATATCCCATGCTGTTGAGGTAATCGGCCTTTTCCGCATATATTTTCGAAAAGAATATATTTCTTAGTGAACTCAAAACAACTAACCAAATGAGTCATGATCGCGCAAAAGGATCCCTACAGTCTGGACGTGACTTCGTATCGATAAATTTGATGTTGCGTATTAGGTCTTCGCTGTTAGTGATAGATAGCGACATCCTCGTTTTGGTTTACCCTCGAACAGGATATAGGATGTACCTATCTACTTCCGCATGGAAGGTCATTCCATATTGCATGACTCACATTTTTAAATAAATCTATTCCGGTATAGATCCTTTTCTTCTGAGAGTGGCTCGTCTACTAAAAGGATCCACTGATAAAAACTGCACCTTTTTGTACATTTCCGGCGCTAAAGAAGTTCCTCTTCTTGAATCTTCTCAAAGTGCGCAAACCAAATGCGCATTTTTAATACGCACCTTGTGCCAATTTTGTTATCTCTGCGTTATACCTAGCAAACTGCTAGGCAGGCCTCTGAGTCGGAACAAGAATTTAATAGAGAACGAGAACAATATGCCTCAGTAGCCCCACTGACTGATAACGCCGTATACTGAATGGGATATATGGATATGGTACACAAATTCAATTTACGAACTTTCCCACGAGAATACACACGCCGCATGTATACTAACAGCAAATTACCACACACCGCAGCGATATGATAATCCGTCGTCGGCTGCCCGATTGGGGTGCAGTCTTTCCTTGAAATCATTTTCACATCCATATTAAGCCCCAGCATGGAAGCAGATACGACCGCACCAAGCACACTGTACAGAATCATTCCTTTTATTGTAATGTGAAGAACATGCTCAGCGGTTTGTCACTATCGGCGTAATTTACCGAAATGAATTCGTTTCTTATCGTTGGTGGAACTGTTTCGGTCGCCACCTTTTGACGTTGACGTTTTGCGGTATTACGAACCACACCAGCAGCAGTGACATCGGCACAAAAAAGTCTGGGGGTTACTATGTGCGACGTACGAGAACGGGTGCGAGTACGAGTGTTTGTACGTGTCTTATCAATTCGCATAGTGGAATAACTTATAGGCTGGCGGTGGTTGGGCGAATCTAAGATAATGTACGCAAGGGGGCCAACACTGCGCGGCTCTTAAGACGGCGATAAATATGCATAATTTGTTCTTCTTTTAAAGCGATAACCCCTAGGTGCGTGGGATAGTTGTTCTTTCCTACGGCCGAAACCCTTTTACCTCAAATTTAGGTAGTGCAATCGGCGATGCAATTGCATCGGATACGTCAATCATTGGTCCGGATGTTCCTGTATAGACAGCAAACCAGGTGACCTCAGGTGGAAACATTTAACCTTGATGCCAGCGCATTACTGCGCGCCCAAGAGGAAGCAATCCAATCCGCATTTTATTATGTCGCATTATCTGATTGCCCTGCAAGTAAATCTCGCTACCTGTACCCGATGATGAGACACCCATCACAGAGTGTCCAGACTTGTTCACCATTAGCGCACGCAAAAGAGAAGGTAACCTCATAAGTTATGTCACAATGTACCTTGTATACTGTGGAATGCCAATGGCTACCGAATGATTTTGGATCGCATCCATTAGAAAGCAATCCGAGCTCGAACCGACCGACACGATGGAATTCGAAATTGTTTAGGAAGAAGAAGACGCCAATCGTGGATAGGTTTTAGGGAAAGGGAAACCACTTTTGGTGTTGTGCTCGATAATGACATTGAACAGCTGAAATCCTCTGGACAGATTTATGGTTCCGGACTGCAACTGCAGGAGACGAGCAATCGGAAATTGTACTTATTCTTGTTCTGTGGTCTTTAAATGATAAACTGATGACACTGGCACATAAACAAACTAATTGATGACCTTGTGCCTAAATAGAGACAATACTTACAATTGGTGCTCAGCTCAGATGGGAATGCGCAAAGGGAGATTTATTTGTTGTTAGCGATAGCAGTTACGGATGTGTTACGAATTGATCCGGGAATTTGAGGTGAGTGAAACAATGACTGACTTTCGTATAGGACCACTTTATTTGCATTAGTTTTATCAGCGTTTAGAGGGAACGAGAGATAAGTTCGGAGCTATGGGCCGAGGACTAGTTAAATGTGCCCTACGATGAGTAAGATTTACTCCTTTTTGGGTTGACTGATTGATGAGACATTGTATTGTATTGTATTAACATCATTGCGAGTGGTTTTCCATTTTGGGGACGAACCTGAGTCTGGCTTGGAAGAGGTCAAGCGTACGCCCCAAATGCGACTCAAAAGAGTGGGCTGTAACAGGGAATGACTCCGTAATGAGCCCTATAAAGGAGACCTAGTTCTGTCCTTTGTGTCCGATCATCTGCCTGATTAAAAATAAAATTCAGAGCTTTCAGACACTTTCACTTAAAGTGATCGTTCCTTCCTAAAACTTCTGAAGGACCGATCGAAATCCGTCCACGCATCACAAGCATTGACTCGAAACTTCTGGCTGCGAAAAAGGCCTACACCCACCATCGAGGTATACCATGGTTACATTTCTGGGTATAGAAGACACTTTTATTATCCTCTGCAAAACACTAACGCCTTGTCAGCTCTGAAGGAAGATAGATCACTGGTCGAAGTTGTTAATTTTATGTCAAACAAGTCTAATCTGGGTGGGTATCAGCCAGAAGAATGTTCTGTGATTGGAGAAAACCCTATAAGGTGGCTTCCTATTTCTGTTATCAGGAGCTTTGGGGTCAAGAAACTGCTGGCATCCCTGGAAACGGTGATCTATAAGAAAGTTGCTTTTGCAAATGACGTGAGAGTTAAGAAATCAGACTAGAAGACTACTGACCAAAATACAAAGACTAGCTTGTATAGGTACAACCAGCGCAATAAGGACAACACCTACTGCTGGCATGGAGGCAATCCTCGACCTGCTACCTTTAGACCTATACATGCAAGAATCTGCAGCCAAAAGCGCCCTCAGGATCAGTCAAACAAAGAGCTGGAGACCCTACAAACCGGGACATGCACAGATTCTGAATAAATACGTGGGAGATGCTGTCACATCTGACTACTTGTCTTCCCACCTTGACTTCGATATACCATTCTCTTGCTATTTTCCCAGCAGGGAGGAATGGAGCACAGATGAACCCACAAAAGGGACATCGATATCCATCCACACAGACGGATCTAAGATGGACTGTGGAACAGGTGCTGGATTTTTCTCTGAAGAGTTAAATATACACCACTCAATAAGACTACCCGATCACAGTAGTGTCTTTCAGGCGGAGGTTCTGGCAATCGCCGAAGCTGCCCATATGGTGTCAATTTTAGCAATACCAAACAATGATATTACCATATTTATTGACAGCCAGGCAGCTATAAAAGCAGTATCTGCTATTGAAATAAAATCGAAGCTGGTTCGCCGCTGCCGCGAAGAGCTCAAGGTTCTCTGCTCGCAGCACATCACGCGTCTCTGCTGGGTCCCTGGACACAGGGACAAAACCGGCAATGAGATGGCTGACGAACTGGCAAGAAATGGTTCTGCTATGGATCAAAACCGGGCGATTGATTCAATCAAACCACCACTCTGCAATCTTAGAGCGAGAGTGGAAAACAAAACCCGGATGAAAGCCAACAACAGGTGGAAAGAATTAACTACCTGCGAAATATCACGGAAGCTATGGCCGGAATATAATCCAAGTCGGACTATCAAGCTTATGCGGTTTGATAGAACGTCTATGTATAAACTGGTAGGGGCCCTAACGGGTCACAACTTCCTAAGATACCACACAATGAAAATGAAACTCAAGAATGACGATATATGTAGGGGTTGCGGAGACGAGGAGGTACACGAGGACACACCTCACTTCCTCTCTCAATGCCCTAGTCTCTGTCACTTGAGGAATAGAACACTTGGAAGATATTACTTCCATGACATACAAGAACTCTCAGATGTCTCTTTATCCAATCTTTACAGGTTCATAAATACATCAGGATGGCTGGACAAGGTCGAGTAACCGAGAGGGAACAACGCGAACGCCAACAACATCGGCTAACCCCAATTAAGGGCATCACAATGGGTCCACATGGACCTAAGTGGGGTGCGACAGGACTCGCTTTTGCCGTACCCACCCATTAACCTAACCTAAGAAATCACCTCAGTTCCCTAAAGAAACTCTTAACAAGCTAACAAGAGAAGTGAATCGTTTTCAGCGTTGCCACTTGGCTGCAATTGCAGTAGATATTCTTTAATTTTTTTGGAAACTTGAGTCTACTGCCAAAAAATTAAATCTACTGCATTTTTGTAGTACGCTTGTGTGCACATCTATAGCTCGAGATCCCTTTAAGCAGAAAGCATAATAATATAATAATAATATTTAGCGCAACAGTTCCGTAGGGACCCAAGGCCTAGCTTCTCACAACCATTCGTTTTGTGTGAGTTTCATTTTTGGAACGAATGGAAGGGATCTACAACTTTATGCCGATTCCAAACGGCTAATTGAGAAGCTCTAAAGACGTTATACTCTCGGATGTTTGTCAGACGTTCGCAAGAGGTGGCACAGTGAAAAAAAAACCCTATGTTCGAATTTGGGTTTTTTTGCGAGATTCGAACCTGGGACCCCTCGCCTAATAGTCCAACACACTAACCATTAAGCCGCATAATACCTAACAAATTAAGGAGATTTTCTGTTTTGTTTATTAATACCCGTTTTTATTATTTTTTTTTTTTTCATGGTATTTTCTGTTTTTTACCTTGATTTTGCACAAGAAAAATGTACTGGAAGAAAATCGTCCATTATCCTTTTCACACCGAGCCGAAAACTGAAAACTTGAAAACTTAATCGAAAACAGAAGTTTTCCCACACATATATTAATTTTCAAAACGAAAAGTTTTAAGTCGTTTTCGACGAAAACACCAAGAAAACGACTTCCAATCACAAACAAACACACCTTTTGCAATATTCAGCAAATCCAGCAGAACAGCTGACCGAACAAATGTCACAACTCACAACCTAAAATCATTTTCCACAATTATTCGATGGGCTTATATTATTTTTTAAATGCATTAAATTCATTTTATTTTTTAATTAATGCGATCGAAATCTGTAACCAAAATAGTTAGCACCGAAGTTTTACGACTAGTGTCTCACAGCGACGAAAACACGGTTTTCGACTCGGTGTGGAAAGGGTATAAGGAGGCAACGCTTATCGTTGTGCCTAGATCCTCCACAAAACTGAAATTCTTTTATCCTCCAGGAAATACAAAATTCCACACCGTCAATGTGTTTAAAATTAAATTTAAAAATGGTACAAGCTTAACGTTTTTAAATAAATCTAAATAGCTATTGCGGTTGGAAACGAAAGAGTTAAAAAAGCTGCTGTTGCACTTGTTTCCTTGCAAAAAAAGCCTTAGGGAATAATAGGGGAATTAAACCTCGCCTCTCTAACCCTAGCACTAGCTGTAGACCCTCGCAATAAGGTTTGACATATTTTTTCAAAACAATTTGTTTAGCATTCTCTTTAGGTACTTGCCCGGCTCTCGCCCAAAAACCGGAAAGGCTTCCACAAACTTAAAGTTTCAAAAAAATACACACATCCGAATTCCGCTCCCTTGGAAGCTCAAACTAGCATGAGTAGAGGATAACAACTTCCTATGTATGGGCCAAGGGATCTTCTAGTGTGACGGCTATGTGTCGACAGCCACGTCAAAATAACCCAAACTTAGGTCCGCAGTTCAGCTGCATACACCGCTAATAAGCAAACATACTTTATGTACGCATTCAATGCAAATCATTGAGCCAATTCAAACAATCCAACGAATTAATATATAAGATTCGCTTTTAAATATTCCATATGCTTGATCTCGAAACGAATCGCATTTAAAATACAACACATTCCCACGAGGGGCGCATTATACCTACACTTCAACTGGCATTATATTAGCCTTTTGATCTCTTGATCATATACATACGCCAGCTAAATAGCGTTCGAAATCCTTTGAGTTTCATTACGATTCTCCCGGTCGAATGTTATGAAATTAAATCCACAATTAAAGAGCAACAGCAGCAGCAACAGTGTCGATCATCAATATTCATCGCGATTACCAGTGCGCGTCTACTGTTTATGCTGATTTTGACCCAATTGAACTCATGAGACAATCGCACCTCGCCGCCATCGTCGTCGTCCCCAATCACTTATAGATACACCGAGACTATACGGATCATATGCTGTAGCCCTGGGTACGTTAATCGCACTCTCGACCGATTTTATTAACTGAAGCTACACTTAAAAGCAAGGACAGCAATTGGAGACGCAATACAATGAAACAACTAAATAAGCAAATGAAGAAACCAAGACGCAAACGAAGAAGAGGTAACTTACCAGCAGTGAGCGCTCAAGCTTCATGTGCTGCGGCTGCCCCTGCCCCATCAGGGCCGCGCTCGATTACCAATTCGAATAAATTTCCACCCGAGGGTGACTTCGATCTCTAGCTGTTTGTTTTTTTGTGTTGAATCAAATGCGATCACTTGCACGATCAGTCGCAGAGGTGAGCAGAGCAAGAGCAACCATCAAGGCACCTCGCACTCGCACGCGCACAAGTACGTAGGGAAGTGAGTTTTCGCTGAATGTCGTCTGTGCTATGTATACCTGGGGTATTATTTAATTTTCAGATGTTTATCGCGGTTTTGCTGTTTTTGTTTTTAAGCGATTTCCGAAAATGAGTTAACCTTGTGTACGAGTATCAGCAATGCTACATACGTCGCATTTTGAGTTGGTACTCTAGGTTCTTGTGTAATCTGTTGAAGACTCGCCGCCGATGCCACTTAAGATTCGGAATGCCTTTCGAATCTTTTTTTTGCATTACAGCGTTAAAGAGGGTTAACTGGATTCACTGCACTGATCCTTTTTGTTTGCGTTCAGAAAGTTGATTTATTGTCTGGCGTAGCATTGATTTAGATCACAAGGGTTGTGAAAATTGGCTCAAGCTGCCAAGAAGAACGCTGAACGCGATAAAGCGCTGTAGAAGCACTGTGCTAGCTAGTTACCCAAGTTGCTAGCTGCAGCCCGGCGAAGATTTAAGTGGCCCGCCGAATAAATTCAACACAACCCATCAAAAACATTCGCCCACAACTAAGAAAGAAGAAATAAAGATGCTAGGATCTAGGACATTGACACATTTATATGAAACTACAAAGAACCCGTCTACAAGAGAACACACGTCAAATTAACTAGATTGAATGAACGGTGTCTTCAGCTGTCAACAGTCAGAGTGACAGATGCCTTACGTGAGCTAACTTCGCATATGTTGAGCTGAAGAAAGGAACGGGTTTTTAGGACAAGTGAGGGTGCTAAAAAGGCGAATCGAGGGGAATGAAATTTATATGAGCCAACGGCAGCTTACACATCTCCAAAGTAGGTATCGATACACACATCTGTTTGAATTTAAAAATTACCAATTTTTGCTTACTTCTACGAATTTATACTCAACGCCGTTCCTTAACTCGAAAATTCGTAAAAAAGAGCGTTTAATAGTTTTTACATAACAAAATTCTTTTAGTAGGAAGAGGGAAAAGCTGTCAGTCAATTGACACATAAAGTGAAATTTCCTGACCTCTTTGGAATATGCGTGGATATATTTTTTTTTTTGCGTCTTAAAATAGTATCACAAGGCGTCAAAACAAATTTTTGAAAGTAAAAATTTACGCCGGTCATTCGTTTATAGAATGAAGCGTCTTATCGGCTCTATTCGATTTGTTCCCTTATATTTTTGTAAAAATTCCTTGAAATACGAAATTGGCGATTCTTGCTTGGTCTAAAGGACTATTCGCACATGAGAGCGAATTGCTAACTGCGAATAAGCTAATATTCGAAGTTTCTGACACTTCATTCACATGGAAACTTTTTCAGTTGCAGTTGCCCTTGATTCTGTTTCATTTTTTAAGGCTAAGTTCGAACGAATTTTTCATTAGTGGGCTTGTCGGCCGCCACTGTATTATGTTGATTGTGAATAAAGTGTGACAGTTCCCGGCAAGAATTTTTAATTCCCGGGGAAATTTGCTGTAATTGTTAATTTCGCGATTTAAATTTTTGCTAGAACAAAAAACAACTTGCAATTCATAAGTACAATTAAATTGATTTGTTTGCAATTCGCTTATTCGCAATTTGCACTCATGTGAATAGTCCTTGAAAGGGGATAATCTCTTCCAGGTAATTTTAAATGCAATGTCGCTTTTTCCTCTTCTCGTTTATCAGCCAACAACTTTTCCACTGTAATTTATGAACTATCTGCCATTTTTCATAGAATACAAACAAGATTAATTTAATATACATTTTTTTCCGTGTTGCACAAATGTTACTTTAAAAACTCGAATTTTGCGCAAAAAAGTATCGAGGGATTTTTCAGGGAATTTAAGGACTGTGAAATGGGGGAAAATGACGCTTCGTGGGATAAATGAAGAGAGAGAGTCCTAACAAAACTGCTACAAAAGCGTTCGCCAACTTTTTCGTGAGTCTCGCTCGCAGTGAGAGAATTTATCCCCACCACTGTCACTTTTACAGTCTTTTGCATTCATACATCATAGCCAGCGTTACCAAGTCAGTGCTTTCAGCGTTAATTGCAGTGCCCAAAATTGTGTTTTTGTGCCCTCAAAGTTGATTTAGCGCTTGGGCGTTTTTTTAAGTGCTTAAAAAATATTTCAGTGCTTTTTTAACGCTGCCGCTACACACCGCCTTTTTGCCCCACTTAGCAGGCATTTACCACAGGGGCAATTTAAAAAAGAAATTAAATGTACCTATACCTATTATTTTTCTTAAGTTTTATTAAAGTTTTTTTTTTGTATTTTACTGTGCATGACTGAATTTTACTGAATATGAATAAAATTTTGCTGTTGTTGTTTAATTTTTTTTATCTAATTTGGAGCTGTTTTTAACAAAAATCCGGTTTTAGTGCCAAATAGGTCAAAATTAACGCTGACAATTCTAAAAACAGTGCTCCAGCCCGAGAATGACTTGGCAACGCTGATGATAGGTTCTGCAAAAGTAAATCAACAAACAAAGTTAAAGAAAAAACATGCTGTAAAAATCAGAAGTCAGCTGTCAAAATGGTTGTCGCTGGAAAAAGTGTTGCCAATTCGAAAAACAAGTCTTCAAAAAAAGCCCCCCTGGCCTCTCCTTCTAGTTACCGACAAGTTTTTCGAGCAGTTGAAGCCAAGCAGGTACGTATAACAAGTCTATACTCATGTTGAAATGTCAAACACAATCGAGCACAACTCAGCTCTCCAGCTGTCAAATGTTGCCGATATAAAAACCTCTCGAGCCGATCTAGCTATTCTTCGCATAAACAATTCCAAGAAAATATATACTGTCAAACTTACTCAAATATAGGTTAAGCTTTAAATAAACACCCAATCGAACTAGTTTCAACACGAACTCTTATCTGAAAATAAATAGTCTCACTGCAAACAGCGCACAGAGATGGTTTACTCAATTAGTAGTAAAAATAAAAACCATTCGATACAAGCACACACAGCCAACCACAACCCCTCGAATGCATCAATAGATTGCTCACTTAATCTCCAGCTGCTCATTGTACCTATACATCTATATAGAAACATATCCTCTAAGCTTTCTGTTACCAATACTTCAACGGTTACTCGGAAAAGGTATATGTGGTGTATCCCACACAGTATCTCTTTTGATCTGCTGCAATACATACCGAAGTATCTCCAACTTCACCCGCCTTGAAACAGATATGTCAACAACCAATTGAGGATAGTTTTGTTTACATTTTGACAAAAAGATTGATGATTAGTCGGTGCGACCACGTAGAGCCCCATAAAACTTGGCACTCATCTAAAATAGGGTTGTGAATACACAGAATGGAAATAAATAAAAAAAAAAGCAGAATCGAAATCGGTAATGTTTGCTCAAAACCGAATGGATTTGATGATGTTACAACCATATCCATATGCTGCCTGCACGAGTGCGGAGGAGATAAACGCCTGCTACATTCTCGTTGAAGATTCCAGCTGCCAAGGGACGCGCTCTTATCGCGTTTGTGATGAGAACATAAAAAACTAAATAGCGATCGCCGTGTGATTATTTTCAGGTGACATACTGACGTGCCACCATGTGCGCGCGAGAGTATATCTTTTCGTAACGAATCTTTCGAACACACATCAGTTCAGCTAGGTGTGTTCAATGTTCATCCCATATGCAATGAGTGATAGAACAAACACTCGAACGCCGTTTATCGCTGAACGGAAATAATAAACGCGAATGGTGTTTATTGATACATGTACATGGTCGGCTTGGGGGTTTACCAAGGTGCAACGCTGATCTTGTCGATGCTGTCACACGCAGATAAGAAACTATTGGAAATCGGTGTATATTTTACTCATTTGGGATATTCTACTGTGACAAATACCGTTGACAATGCAACTACCCATTTCCGATCTAAAGTTCAACAGCATTAAAAGATGCGATTTCGCCTCATTTAACCATAACCATTCGATGTGAGCACTGACACTGACCAGTGGGCACCCAAACCGTATATTAGCATAAATTCTTCCTTTCTGAGACGCACGTAGACGCCGAGAGGAGAGGCAGCAGAGACCATCAGACAAACGGCCTAAAGAAGACATAAAAGTGATCGTGCCGATAAACAACCCCGCACGACAATGGTCGACGAAAATTTCTCGCATTCAATAATTTTCTTTTGAAAAATAATTAAAGATTCTTAAAGTGTAATCACACGAAACAAGAGCCGTGGACTGGCTGTGAATGTTTTGGCCTCTCCAAACCAACGGATGGATGGATGGTCGGATGACCAACTAAAGACCCCGAAATGAAGACGAGCTTTCATTTTGGCCTCCGACAAAAATTGATTGAACCATGTACCGACACGACGCACGGTATGTGTCGTTGTTGTAACGTTCGTCGGTCTTCGTCGTGCCCTTCTTTGGTGGTGTATACCGGTGTGGTTTCCACTACTATGGAAACTTGAATTAAAATGCTGCACGAGATGGTGATGGTAAATGGGTGGATCTTAATCGAACAAACAATTTCAATGATTCTTCTGAGGTTCCTTCTCGTTATTCCACTTGCGTGTACCGGTGGCTGAAATAAGCTGGACTGTTCTACTTGGTGAGAGAAAATAAATTCCTTGAATGGCTCCAATTCAGGATTGGGTTTCTGTTTTTTCTTCAAACTGAAAACTTTCAATACTATAGCAACTTGATACCAACAAGATGGATACATGCGGTGGATATTCTTAATTAACTATATCTTTGCAGCACTGATCGTCTAGTAGCGGAGTAGGTATTCCTCATTTTACATCCTAGGTAAACCTAAGTTCGTCTTGTTTGGCGCTACCGGTGACCACAAATCAGCAATTGTGAAAGCGTAAGCAACATGTCCTTTGCACTAAGACTTTTTTAACAGAAGTACGTATGAAGAATATCTTATTTGTCAAATCAGTTGCCATTCAATTTTCTTAAGCAAAAAAAAAAACGTTGGTACCTTAAAAAAATCACAGTCCAATTGGAAAAAGTCAAGTTGAAGTGGAGGGCCAAGAAAATAAACGAAATCTGTGTTACTCTTTTCGTTTTAAACATTTTTTATCAAGTGGACTAAAAACAAAATGACGTACACTAAATTTCGATATATACTGCGCTTTCGTTTGAAAGCCAGTTGTTATGTGAGGACTATCTTGGTTTTTATCCAGGACATTCCCATGTACACAGATATTAAAACGCAAAATGTGTGTTGGATTGTTGGCAGAGCGTTGGCAGAGCGGCGATTTTAGAATAATGACTGAGCCAAACCTATTTTAAAACAGACAGCAGGGCTAAAGCTACAAAGTTCACAAAAAAAAGTCCAATAAAGTCTGCTCAGAAGGTGTCAAAATATTTTTTTCTCAATGGGGGGAACATTTTACAAAAAAAAAAACTTTCCCTTCACAAGCTTTTTGATTTGGTCTTGGCGACCTTTCTGGCTATTCTTTTATTTTGTTCCTCAAGAAATCCTCTCGAGTATCGGATAAGTGACTGATTTTATTACTCCCAGCGAAACCGTTCTCTTTTTTGGACCTGCCTCACAGTAGAGTAAGACTTTGCATCCTCTGCGACAAGGGATGCCTTCTGCACTCCATGTTACAACTCGCCCCGTCATGAAATTTAACACAAAGCTCACTGTAAAATAAAAATAGGATTGGGCACAAAGCTCATTTATGTACACAAAATTCAACAGGAGACCAATTTTCCGGACTTAACACAGTAGGTACTAAAGCTGACGATGAGTACAAAACTTATAGGTAACACGTCGCAGGCTTTGGAGAAGACCAACATTTTTCTCTTTCACGCAACTAATTTTATGGGCGACCCTTAAATGTTTAAATGTTACAACTACGTCTTCCCCCATCGTGTTCATGTGTTTCTGTTAAAACTTTTCAACAAATCATATTGTTACGACGTTAAGTTCTCTTAAAGAAAACTGCGTTTTGCCAGCCAGTTCACCTATTAATCATGGCCGATAAGTAATTTATTTTGTGGCGTAGATGAGGTCGCAAAGAAGGTCGCCGGCGATTCGCCAAAGCCCACGCGAAAGAACGAATTTCGAACATCTATTGGAAGTCTTTGCACATTGGGGAGATTTTCCAAATTTATTGAAATGGTCTTTGTAGTAGACAAGAATATGCGTCACAGCTTTGAATTTTTCTGGAAAATTGTTAATATTGGATCGGACCAGGCTTTATTTCAAATAATTGGTGACATGTATATTTCTGTAATAATAATGCACTGATTGTGTTTGTTTTTTATGGCGTTCCATTAATTAGTAAATTTTAAGATTGTGACAGTAGGTTGAAAAAAATCTACCACAGCACTTAATGTCTTCTACTATTTCAAAAAAAATTAACGATGTCCGCGATACATATTTATTGGAGAACTCATTCGCTTAGTGGTTTGTTGCGCAATAGTCAAATTGATATGTAACTGGCGAATGAGAATGAAATCGCTTTCGATTTTTCGTGTTGCGCTGCCAAATTTAAGCACAGAAAAGCAAATATAAAAACCCCTGTTAATGACCACAAACGACCGAAGCTTCTCAATGCAATCCCACTATTGGTTTTGAGTTTAGTCAATTTTGACAGCGCGACGTGGCTCATAGCTAGTCAGACCACACATCCTGTTTTTAAAGGACATGTCCTCTTTTTGTCTAAAAAAATGTTCGGTATCTTTTGGAAAATTATCCAATTTGTCCTCTATTTGGGATCTCTCAGCTAACTAAATTTTTCAACACCACAAAACTACAACAAAACCTTTTTTCAACACTAATTCAGAAACTTTCTTCATCTTTCTAGTGGGAACACGACCTAAAATATATTTATTTGTACTCATTCACTTCTGAACCCAACACGATATTTTGCTTTTTTTAACAACCGTCCGAACACACCCACTCATTTGACAGCTCAATTTCTTTTGCAATTTTATAGAATTTGCAAACGTTGCTGAGGTTTCATTCATCTTTCGTCCGAATAAATTTCCACCAAGTCGTGTCACGAGCTGCCTCAAATATTTCGGCTGGCAGGCTCTGTGGACAGCTTGAGTTCAATTATCGCAATTCTCGTTCATTTGTTTGGAAGGGATGGGTTGCAAAACTTGGCATTCATCGTCAAGGTTGAATTTTTGAATCCGTCTGACAGTGGAACTGCGTTTGCTGTTTAAAAAAAAAACGAGTAAAATACGCAGAAACGATTATTCAAATGGTTCCATCAGTTTAACCCCAAAAGTGATGAAGCCTACTCAACTATCAGAAACATCAACTACAAGTGTTGAAAATTCGAACGTTAACAAATTGAAACCAGCAATTTTCCTCTTGTAACTAAAACTGTAGGTACACACCGATTTAGTTCCATAAAGATTCATATTCATTTCTTTTTGTCTTAATCTGGTGTGCGCAACAGAAGTTGCAGAGCAGACCACACACCGGATGCTTGTGTAGACTTCACCTTTTCTTCACCTTTCTCACACTTGAAGTTATACGTTCGGTGCCTGACCGTAAAACTGTTACCGAAGAAGACAATTCAGATTTAACAAGAAAGCAAAAAAAAAACACACTCACAAAACCGAAATGAAAATCTCGTTACAGTCTTACCAAGATTTGGCAAGATGAGTAGCAACATCAACTCACGCAAGTAGTTGTTCTACAGCACGACACATACACATGTTGTATACGGAATGACAATGACAACTGCTTTTGGTTGAGGACCCTCTGATGCCGAGCACAGTTAACAACAAGTTTGATGACCAAAAGATCAAACTCATTTGACTTCGAAGCCAATAGCCGCTCCTATTCATCCGAAACTGTGACATTGTGTCAACTAGATTCTCTTTTATGTCGTGTCAGTGTACTTGGGCTCCGGTCAGTGGTTGGGTTTGGGGTACATCAGTTCACATTGGTGCTTCCTCTTTATTGTATATAAACATACATTTCTGGGGAGCTGTATGTTTGGGTTGCTTTATATTCTTGGTTTCTAAATGTAATGATTTTATTAGAGTTGGCTTTTAGGGTACAGCAATTCATTTCCGTATGACGCCCTATAAAAACCACGGGATGCTGGATGGGAAAACGCACTGCTAATTGGTTTCCTCGTAGATTTTGGGATAAAAAAAAAATACTAGATCTTTCAGGACTGATTCTATTCCATTAGCCATAGTTGTTTTAATGTTGTTTGCTAACGTCATCTGCTACACTCAATCATTGGTAATGAAGTATATAGCTGATAATTTACCGATATGGGTCTATATTTCAAAACATTAATATTCTGCGTTCATGGATTGTTATAGGCTAAAAAAATATATTCTTTTAAAATATTTGAACGAGTTACGCTTTAAGATTTTAGGCATAGACATATCTTCGGAGGATTCGAGAAGATCCTGAACAATGTCAACAACAAAAAGAAAAACAAAGGCATTTAAAAAAAGGAAAACAAAATAGTTAAATCTATTAAAGATATTTATAACTTCACTAGAAAAACGGACACAAAAGAAGAAATGGAAAAAAAATACAAAGACTTAAAGTAAAAATAAGGAGATTGCCAAAATATATCAAATAACTGATGAATGAGAATCTTCCCATTCCAGAGGTAGGAACCGTTTTTGAAAAGCCTGCTATAAACACTTAAATACGTAGACGGGGATACAAATTCAAAGAAAGGATTCCAAAGCAGGAAGAACTCAACTCAAGTCGTTGAAGTCAAAGCAACACAATCTTAAAAAGAACGGCTAAGTAAGTAAGAAGGTGTAGGTAATCCATCGCCAAATACTCGCGTTCAACACCTTTGTACTGAAAACCGTTTATCTCTCAGCCTAGTGGTGTCAAGAAAACTTGTTTTCAGTGACGAATATAAAATGTCCAAGTACAGGGTGTCCGCCAGGAAGGTATAATACTTTGTTTGTTTATAATTTTTGATTAAATGAAAGAGAATGGATCTTATATTGATAAATGTTTTATTTAATGTCGGCAATTATGTATGAAATACAATATCAGTTAAAAGTCCGCCTCTGTTAGTCTCACAAATGCGAGCCCTTTTGAGCATATTTTTCATTACATTCTCACACATTTCACACGGTATTTCATTAATTTCATCACGAGTATTTTGTTTGACTTGCTCAAGCGTTTCTGGTTTGTTTGCACAAACCTTGCTTTTCAGATATCCCCACAAAAAGAAGTCCGGAGCAGTTAAATCAGGCGACCGTGGAGGCCAATCAACATCACCATTTCTTGAAATAACTTGTTGTGGAAAGAGGTCTCGCAGTAATTCAGTAATTTCACGTATTACTTTCTCATCGTCACAGTAATCGATGGTTGATTTTGATAAAATGTTTTAACGATTAAAACACGTTTGTTTATCGAATATTTTTCCATAATAAATTTGCCGCGTGTCTACTTCACGACTGTCAAATATGAACTGTCAAGACTAATGTTTACCAAAATGGCGGCACAACAAAGTAGTATACCTTCCCGACGGACACCCTGTATAAAAAAAAGATAATTCAATAGTATAAACTGTTAGCATTTTGTAAGTCCATGTTAAATAATTGGCACCCACAACTAAAAAAATACGATTGAACAAAATTACGTCTGTGTCAACGAAAAAAGCAACAGAAAGAAACGTTTTGAAAGCAGGATGTGAGTCGAATGCCGCTGGAAAAGAGGAATATATAGCCAGATATAAGCAAACTCAACAAAAACGCGTCCTTGCCAATTCACACAAAAACTTACTGCAGATGTGTTTTAAGGTTATTTCCATATTGTTTCGCCATGACCTTGATAGGATTTTTAAGTTTCCATGTTCCGTCATTACCGTGGAAAATAAATTCAGTTAAAAATAACATAATTGCGTCAACATTAACGTCACTTGAATACAGAGTAGCCAAACAATTGTTATAGATATTTCTATATATTATATTAATGTTTTGAAATATATATTTTCCATTTTGCTCACATTTGTAGAGTATGACTTAGGCAGATTACACGTTTTGTATCCAAATAGTTTCAGTAGACCTTGACATTGTTCACGTCATGTTCAAATCGAGAAACGAATAACTCAACAGCCTCAACTGTCAACAACTTCAGCGGCTGAAGTTTTATTAAAAAAGTTGGATACAAAATACTAGTCGCCTCAAGTTTGTCTGGACTAAATTTCAGCTGAAGGTAAAAATATCACTTTCAATAGGTACGTCATCCTTACAATCGGAATGGCAACTCACTGTCAGACAGTGAGAAGAATGTTCACACGATCAACATTGGCCAATAAAAATTCGTACATCCGAAGCGACGGTTTTGCCTGCTGTCAAACTTGGTATAAAAAAAAAAAAATAAATTGTAGTTGTGAACGTTCCCATTGAAACCTTCAACAACAACTTTTAAAGATGGAAAGAAATTCGTTGCCTTTTCATCTGATTGCGCCACGTTACGTGCCAAACGAAGTTTTGTGTTTTCCATATAATTTGGCATATTCAGGTCCGAGTCACAAACTAGACCGTCAGCTTCCTAATGAAATAAATACCAATCAGGATAATATTATGAAGAATATCTGTGCAAACTCAGAAGGACCTCTAAACTAGACCAAAACCTCTGAACTTGTAAACCAAGACAATGTTGAAGATTCCGACTGCTAAATAAGAACACACTCATAGAATAAAGTTCGTGTCAAAGAAACCTTGTTAATTTATTTAATTCCTACGTTTTCCATCATTTTCTTTGTTTTAATCTTCAATGCCTCACACCTGAGATACGTTACGTATACGACTGCATGTAGCCACAGTCGAAACCTGCGTCCCCTCTTTCTGTTTTTTTTTTTAAATATCCTTAAAAAAGAAGAAACGAATATACGAACACAAAATTAAGACGGGGAGGAGGAAATACTCTCCACTTCCGAAATGTAGACTCAGTCAAGCGTTCAGAACAGGACAACGAAAACGGAAAGTAACTTGTTTAACGTCATGCCGAGGATAGCCAGTCGCAATGTCATCTCATCCAGGGCAGCCCGCTTAGAGGATATCCCAATCCCACAGCATAGCACGAAATTAACTTTTACTATGCAAGCATACACCGCTACACCCCAATTGCCGGAAGGGAAGTTGGTTTGAAATCGGAGAAGGTTGCTCGGTTTTATCTTCATTCGATTTTTTTGTAGAGCTTCTCCCGTAATCGATCGATACTTGGATTTTCACTGTTTGGTCAGTTTCACCCTCGTTTACTCGCACATCGCATCGCCAACGTGCCACCAGCTCATCCAAGAGTATTTCGGAAATTAAACATAAGAAGTCACCATCAGGATGACTGACTGTGCATGTAATTTCATCCGCTGCAATGATCCTTGTCACTCTTGTTCGGTTTTTTGCCTCTTTTTTATAGTTTGTAAGGTGCGGACCTACGTTCATTCCCCGCAGTGCCACCACATCGTTCGTTCGGAGACGACAGGTGCACCAAGGATCTTAGGATGGTGAAGGGGGGAGTTTTTTTTATTTTATTTTGATTAACAGTGAACTGCTGCAGTTCAACGAATGGACCAAACAAGTGGATTGCCCTGAAGGCAGGAGGAGAAGGGAGCTCCTGCTGATGGTGGAAAAAATTGTCTGGATACATTTTTTATGATAATTTGAGTTTCGTCCTTCTTTTATCTTGCAATAGGATAAGCGAGACTCATTGAACAGGGTTTTTCTTAAGCCGGTGATCATAATGATGATTTGGTGGGTGCAAGGAACCCTTATGCTGTAAGGAGAATGACTTGTGTGCACCCTTCACGTCTGTCGGACGATGAACTCTTAATAGGCAGACGGCCAGCTGATGGCGTTGACATCTCATTTTTTCATCACACAGCAATTGTAAGGTGTGTTTTTTTTTTTACAGACTCCTGGCGCAGGGGTTAGGGGAGGCTGGCTTTTTCTTCATAACTGTGGCGGGACTACACACTACACAGTGACAGTGAACAGGAAGCTAGACGTTTGACAGTTCTGGGTAATGCATTTCTATTAGGGATCAAATTGTGGGGAATAGAATTAATGATCCTGCTGAGTTTTTACCGAAGCCAAAACCGGTCTAATGTGCGTTTGATTTCATTGGTGAGATGAGTCAACTCTCTAAATTAAATGTGGTCAGAGCGCCTTGAAGTGGAGTAAGGCAAATTCGCTCCATCGGATAACAATCCAATTAAGTGGAGGTCGAATCCAACTGAATAGCAAATTCAGTTGATTGTTCCAAAAAGCATTTAGACCGAGGATCTATTCAAAATGTTACCACAGGGTTGAAATTTGACTCTGAAATGCATTACAAATGACAAACTAGCTGTTAACTCGGAAATGATTTTGCTTTTACTCCTATATAACACACCTAACCTAACCACAAGAGTTTAGTTTTTGACATAAAGTCTGCCCGAAAACGAAGTACGCTTGCATCGCATACAGCATCGAAACATTGTTTGTGCAGCGGAACCTTGTACAGCCGCCACTTACTCTTTCAGAAAATTTTAAGTTCAAATATCTTGCGAAGTCGAAGTTCATTTCGAGTTGACAGATTGCGAAATGAAAAGCTAAGAAGTTTATTCACGTCCTCTCCCGAATTCAAGCACTCAAAATATTATGTCAAACTCAAAAAATTGAATTCAGCTCTCAGAGAGTTGGAAATATACTCCAAAGTATGGGCATAGAATTCCTCGTCATTGTCATTGTACATTTGACATATTGTATCAGTATATATTCAGTATACTTACTTGCCGGTTGCAATTCTCTGAGCTGTTTCGAGTCAAGAGAGGAACTGCTCGTTGCTCACTGTTTTGCTAATTTTCTCTTTTTCTGTCATTTTTGATAAGAACGTGGATCTGTATATATAGACTTTGTGCGATAGCGATCGATTTATATCGATAGCGTTCAATTTAAACCGTGCACCCGGATGAACCAAATGCTGTTCCATTTTGAGGTACCTATATCTTCGTTAGTTAATAAAACACTCTTCTCAAAAACGCTTAGGCATATTTTACTATTGCCCACTTCAAAAAACCTTTCTCACAATAATCGCCATCTTCTGTCAAGAGACTTAAACAGTGGTGCCAAACGCCGGTCATACCTCATATACGCATATGTGATGCCAGCTTACATAAATACACCAAACATGTTAAGACCTATATTCCGAAAAATCCAAAAGGACTGGGTAAGCAGTTTTAAAGTGATGTGCTCAAATCCACAGACATGGAAGAACAACTTTACAATTTTATTATGTGCAGTGGTTAACCAGAAGATTTAAAGCGAAAAACGCTGGCGAATTGACTTTTTTCGGAATAAGCACATTCGGTCATTGATACCAGATCGTGGGTAATTACCCATTTCGTGGGCATTTTGCATTTCGAAATAAGTTAAAAGGGTGAAGATAGAGCATTTTGTTACTGAATCTGAAGAAAACCATTCGAATTTATTATCGTGGTGGTTTTCCCAACAACGGCTGAACAAAAGGTTTTTTTTGATAATCGTCGTCGGCAAGTCAGTCCGAAAAGTCTAGCGTCATTGTCGCTACTAGACCAAGACTTGTCCATGGGATATATTGAAACTGGCGGCGAAGCTTTTTAACTTCAAGATTTTATACGTAAGCTATCAGTAATATTTCAAAGCGTTGGTGCTAGTCACCGCAAAAGTTGAGGTAAATTGTCAATTTCTCGGTTGTTACTGTTGACTTTTATCTTGCTCTTGATGTCCTGAATAACAACAAAATGCCGCGGACTCGATTGTGTTTCGTCAGTTGATGATGGATATTGATGATGCGGAGCGAATGAGTTCCACAAAACTATAAACTTATACATAATATGTACCCATTTAAATTTATAACACTACAAAGCCCCCACGGATCAGGAAGATATGTACTTTATTCAGAATTCTGAACATTCACACGTACTGACGTTTTAGACAGGTGGTCATCTATCTCTCGTTTATAATCATAAAAGAGAGCATCAATCTCATTTCGGACACCTTCTCTTTTTATAAATGGTTCTGGGCGGGCGTCTCCATCAGAGCCTACCTCTATACCCCGCTGTAGGTATTTAATTTTATTTTGTGAATAAAATATGCTACCAACGTGACCTAAGCTTATAAATAATATCAAAGTACGCATAAAATAGGTAGGTATGCACATTAAACACACGTTAAGCTGTCATTGAACATTTATAAACTTCTTCATTGATCACTGATGCTATCTATCCGCAGACTTCAGCATCATAAAGCCTGACACTCACCAGTTGCTTTGAAATCAAAATAGATTCAGCGAATTGACGTGACTAAATTCCATCATGTAGGTGTAGGTACGGTGTAGGTACCTACTACCTATTGCATCGGCTGAGCAACCTCAAAGTGATACCTTGAATGATGTACACACACATAAAGGTAGATTCCACCTCAAAAAAACGCAAGTGTCAACATTGTGGCTGTAGGATGATGCGATGCAAAAGTAAAACAGAACAAAAAAACATATTTTGCGTATCTGTCAGCAGTATAGTAAGCATAACGACAGCCGTCAGATCGTGACCTGAATTAGGAGCCCATAAAGATGCCACTGCCACATGGACATGGTATAGGCTCAAGTCTCTCTCCCTCTCATATTTGGCTGTACATGTATACACGAAATACGGTGACCATCGTGTCGGCGTCACCGCTGCAGAGGCAGATGGAGAAACCAAATTCAATTGAACATAAAACCATTCAATCAACAATCCCCATCCAACATTAATGTCGGCCAAAATGAAGTCTTCGACACAGAAAGGCCGCCTAGCGGCTACATGGCCATCTACAGACATAATTTTCTTGTATTTTGGTTAATAGCAATGCAAAGCCGATTCGAAGCTAAACATTCACCATCACCACACCACACGCTCATCATGCCTGTTCAGTAAGTATGGGCACTGTCGGAGAAATATGATGAACGGCGACACGACTAGGAATGTGGCAGCAAAGGTGGAGCGGGACTGGTAGCGCAGAAAGATACAATATCTGCTCGGTGCTCGCCCAACGGCTTCGGAGCGCGGCAAATGTGTGGCAATGATAACGAAATCTCATATTGCTGATAGATTTGGAGTCACATGCGCGTTCACCTCATCACCGAGCTATAAATTCGTCGTCGCGTCGGTTGAACGAAACAAGAAAAAAAAAGAAAAAACTGTGTCGTCGGACGTTTGCTCAACATGATAGCGATTGTACACACACGGCTGGAAATCAATACACGAAGGTAAACTCATAGCCAGATGGGCTAAAAAAAATAGTAACGCGACGAACATACGTTAGAATATGAGTTCGAGTTTGAGTTATCCAATGTGCACAGCACATAGATGATATATTATGTCTGTACTATCCGCACACCTACACAAATTTTTCTAAGCGATGGTATCGTGCGCCTTATTCATCCGTAGCTTTGGCAAGTGCAGCTTTCCTACACCGAATATTTACGAGCATTATCCCATGCGACACATGCGAAAGCAATGTGTGTGCGAATAAAAAGAGATATTTCTCAAGCTTCAAATTTGACTTCTTACGCAGTAAGTCATACCGGAGGTATGCCTACCCATACCTATACTCATGTTGGGTTAAGATTAATAAGAGGAAAATAATATTTTTATCGATACTTTTCGGTGGCTCGTGATCAATGACGAAAATAAAAGTGGAGGCCAACTGTGACAGGTAAGCAAGTGCCTAAGTGGAGCCTTTAAATAGAATTGAGATAAAAGAGTTGGTAGACCATAGATTACAAATTTAGAATAGAAAAATGTGTGAGGAACGAATGTTATTTGTCGAATATAGAATATAGAAATCCAGCATGTTATTCTCTTCAATTTTCATCAACATTTTAAGTGTTTTTCTGTGACTGGGCAAAAGAACAGAAGTAGACATAAGTCCAATCAGTTCGATGACACACAGTGAAGAAAATTGACCAACTTATCGACTCGCCAACGTATAACGTCCAAGGTTTAGATTTATTTATTTACTTATTTGTTTGTCAACAAAGTACTAGGCCTTTTTTAGACAGGAGGAATTTGAATTTGAAATTTGTAGCATCATTCAAATGAAATGAGAGACAAAGATTGAAGAAAAATTAAGTAAATAAAGATAGTACAGATAAAAAAGTAAGCACAAAATTTAAGCAATATATTTACAATTACAAATTGAAATAAGTAAACAAGACGGATTTTATTAATCGTATTATCAGTTAAAGACGCACAATCATTGTTCAATAACTTTTAACCATTTAAAGAGGAGGATCTACCGTAATTAGTACGAGAACGAGGAGTATAAAAGAATCTGTTAGGTGATGGAACTTTCAGACCCACAAGACTTAAAATATCAGGACAATTAATCTCCACAATAAGTATTCTGTGGAGAAAAACAACTCTTGACACCTTTCTCCTAACCTCAAGAGGCTCGAGTCCAATAAGTTGTAATCGGTCTGAATAAGGGGGTAAGCTATTAAAATCCGATCATGGAAGACGTCTGAGGGCAAACCTCAGTATGGACACCAAACAACAGACGCATACTCCCAACAGCGATCGAACAAACGACAAATATACAGTTTTTAGCGCATAGGGGTCGGTGAACACCCTAGCATAACGTTTAAGCATTCCCCATGCTCTATTAGCTTTATTTGTGATGTATTCATAGTGGTAAATGTAGGATATTTAACTATCTAGCATATAACATCTAGATCTTTTATCAAAGATACACGCGGAAAAACATAACTGTCGAAGGAATAAGCGTGAACGAAAGGCGAGTAGCGACGGGAAAAAGCAATGACCGAACTTTTTTCTAACTTTAAGGGACAGGTAGTTTTTATTGCACCATAAAAAGAAGTCTTGGAGATGTGCATTTAAAATCATCGGCAAACGTGAGGATATTGCAATGTAGAACAAATTCGACAACATCATACGAATAAAATAGATAAGAGTGGGCCTATGTGACTTCCTTGTGGGGAACCGGATGTTACCAAGATTTCTTTGGATAAGTGTCCTCGAAACCTTACAAATCAGTCAGTTTTGTGGAGAATGAACATAAGTTTGTTTACTTAGTTGCAAGTTTTGGAGGACTTTTGTGTCGTCTTTAATCGTCTGATGTTACGGTGCAGAACAGTTCTTTGTAGTGTTTGTCGGACATTTCTTTACAGAAGTGGTAGTAAGAAAAATAAACTTAACATAGTTTTGTGTTGTTCCGGGGATCAAAACACGCTTTACATGATAGTAATTCGAATGTCCTTAAAATAAGTAGGTACCTAGCAATACCACTTGCCTCTTTTTAGTAAAAATATGAAGGCTTTAAAATGAAAATATAATCTGTTTTGTTTTTCGAAATCGGTGCTTAACCATTAAAAATGTTCCCTCTTTTACCGTCTTCCATCACACACACAGTTTGTCATAATCTAATCGTATAACCGCCTTTAGAAGGCGGTGATGTCAGCTTCGTAGGCCGCCAACTCCGACGGCAGCAGTTGCAAACCTAACCTAACCTAACAGCGCGAATCTGAAAGAGTTTGGAAAGAGTTTTTATTCCAATAGGTATAGGTACCTAGGTACCCACTCCATTATAGGTAGGTACCTACTTAAATTGGTACATTGTTTCGAAATGCGTTAGTGTACTAGGTATGTGTGAAAACCATGTATGTACCTATAAACCTACACACCTACAATGGACTGAGAGTGCAAGTGCTCAAAAAGTATTTCTTGCGGCCAACTCAATACCCAAGGAATAAATCAAATTCGAATTTAATGTTCGATTGGGCAGCAGAAATCTGGAATCTTAGATCTAAATCCGAAATGCCAAATCGAGAACCACATAGGTACCTACCTACCTAAGAACTAAGCACATGTTTGTTATGTATCTAACGTCATCGTTTATTAATGAGCGCCGGCTTTGCTTCCTGATCTACAACTAGCAATCAAATAATTAACCCATCATCTAAAAAATATGTGTTCCTCGAGTATGTTCGGGTCAGTGAACAGTCTAACTGCATCAAATATTCTTACGGTAGCCTGCCGAAAACCAACATCACTCCAACTCTCTTACATCGCACGCCATTTAGGAATAGATACCTACCTAGGTATATCAAAAGCAAATCTAGAAGAAAAAAAAAAAAAACATTGATAAACAATTCCATAAAACAAATAGATATTGATGTGTTGGTTACGCCGATTGCCATTGGCAACCCTTGCAATTCAAAAGAACCGACGTCCTCGAAACATTAGTTTCCAAAAGCGTCCATAGCGCACGCCTAGATTGGACATGTAGGTATTGAGCTATGGTTTACATAAAATCTCGCAGATTTTCTATCTTTAATCGAAAAGATGACACCTACACATGACAACAGTCTGCTGTATATGAACACACAGGCCGATGGAAATAATCCACCACCTAGAACTAGAATTGAAACTTCTCCCAATTTCACCCAAAAAACTGTTATACTCAAGAAGACTTTAATAAGCCATCACCCATCGGGTTATTGTCTGTAGATAGAGCCAACCAACTACCCCTATTTCGGTTACTTGCTTGCAGGTTTCTTCTCATTCTCATTTGCATCTGCTCTCCTTTTCGGCTTTGTAGTTTGTACATACAAACAACACATTGTGTACCAACCACCGTTGGATCTGCAGAGATTTCCTCTCCGCCGTCAAGAGAATCTCACCAATAACCAGACCGCAATTTATCAGTTTCTTTTTTTGCTTGGTTGCCGAATGAAATGAGTATTTCTTTCTAGATACATACGTTGTTCACACAAAAAAGAAACACACACATTCAAAATCAAGTCACCACACCACAAATCCAAACACAAATGTGCGCAGCGAGCAGAATGGAGAGTTCGCTCTGAAAAGAGAGCGAAAATGAAAAAAAATAAAAATGAACTCAAACTCAACTAAGTGAAAAATTCATTTTGCCATGAATTCGCCGCAACTGTGGGGCTGCTGGCTGCTCATTTAGTTGTAGCTGTCCCGCAGTTAGTTTGTTTTAGGTGAGGGTGATATTTTGAGGAATAAAAGTTTGAAGATATTATACGGAGAAGTGGCAAAATGTCACGAGAATCACCCTCTGGACCTTGGTGTAAGGAATAGCCAGGCCAAATGGGCTACGCGACGACGATATTGGAAGGAACGAAGGGAACCAAAGCCAAATTCACTACCGCCCCATTTAAAACCCACTGTCAGATGAATTGTATCTATGCGAAGGCGAAGTCGCGGACTGCAAAAACAAACAACAGAACACAAGCAAAAAAACAGACTATCGTTGGCTATGCACGCGCCTTTGTCATCTCCTCGCTCGCTTTTGTATAATTCATTGGCAGTTCTTCTTCTCTGCTGTAATTGTACTCTCCGTGGATTCTGCTTCTGCTCCTTTTTGGATACGTTCGCCGTTCACGTTGTACGCGCGCGTCGTCTTCGCAATTGTGTGGTGGTTTGAGCATTTAGCCCCAACGCAAAAGAGGAATCGCGCCACCGATGGAACATCGCCCGAATCACCGTCGCTGTCAGTGTCACATCTATTAAGACTGCTGTAGGAGCAACATCCAACGAATCGGTTTATCCGCTCCGCTTTTATCGATTCTGGGAGACAGCTTTTTTTTTAAAGTCGGTGCCTTGAGCATATACCTATACATACAATTTCGTAATACAAGTGCATTGTGTCTTCACCAGTCCACCTGGTGCGTATCGTGTGCTGCATGGTTGTGTGTTTTTGTATCTTAGTTTTCCCTTAGTTTACACCCATACAGACACACATTTATACGAAAGCTAGTGAAAAGGAAAAATCAATTTCACCTTTAGTGCATCATCTTCTGCAATTGGATTTTTGTGCGGGACTTATGTTTTAATATTTTACCCATGAATATATGAATATGAAATGTTTTTTTTCCTAAACTAAATAAAAACGTTTAACAATTGGTAATCATCTCATGAGCATAAATACTGAAGTTGCTTCAATTGTGTCGAAGATTTCGTTTCGTTTTCGGTCAAGTGAAGGAAATTGTAAATAAACAAGAACTACAGTAAAAGAATTGACAGTAATACATATTCAAGAATAAATGTTGCAGAGGACAGATCGGTTTTTGGTCCGACCATGGTGAGTAAATAATAGCTAAATTTATGTCCTGATTTATAGATAAATACCTACAGAATGGGGGTGGGCGTATGTGCAACTTTTTTTTTCGAAATATTTCGCTTCACATTACAAAAATCAGGTTGAGTTATTCGTTTTATTGAACTGAGCTCGGAGTATGCATGATCGATTGATTTTATTTCTCAAGTTGGTACCTATGGTAGGTATTTTAAATGTATTTTACAAGCAGCAAAATTAAATAAAGTAGGTATCTGGGATGAGAATTCCATTTTCTAAAAGCAAACGCGGTACACTCATAATTATGGCAAAGTATTATAGGTAGGTATAGGTGCACCTAGTTAAAAAAGGTCATCCTAGCGTTGTTATTGTTGCCACCTCCAGAGTTTTTTGCACCAACATTTTTAAAAAAGTGTTCTGGCATGTGTTCTGCTTAGTGTAATTTTAATCTATTGAGTTTTTTTAAAGGTTTCTTTTTAAAATTGGCAACACTTTTTCCATCGTTAACCAACAGGGTAGCTCTCCACAAATTCAGTGGCAAAACATAAGAAGATAAGACCAAGAGACAAATGGAAATAACTTTTGGGAATACAAAGTTTTTATGCTGATAAGATTGAAATAAATTGAAAAATTCAGAAATAAAACATTTTGGAATCGAAATGACGTTTAAGGTTGAAACGCTGCTCGAGCTAAACTTTCGCTCGCATTCAAAATTCTCACCCAAATTAAGCTGAGCTAAATTTAAGCAAATTCCTTTAGCCGAGCGGTACGCAATTCTATCTAAAAAAATCGAATTTTTATTTCAGAATGCACTTCATGAACCTATCTGTCGAAAATGAAATGACGTTTAAGGTTGAAACGCTGCTCGAGCTAAACTTTCGCTCGCATTCAAAATTCTCACCCGAATTAAGCTGAGCTAAATTTAAGCAAATTCCTTTAGCCGAGCGGTACGCAATTCTATCTAAAAAAATCGAATTTTTATTTCAGAATGCACTTCATGAACCTATCTGTCGAAAATTTACCACGCTCATTTAATGGTTTGGCAGATTTTCACAAGCTACATTATGACGGAGATCGTTGTGTTCAAAGCCAGGGCGAGCTTTTTTCAATGACTACCTCGACTAGGAAGTACCTAGAATCTCTAAAGGTTGAAATAAGTTAGAATTGAGTTTTTGAAGGTTTTTTTTTTCTTTTTCCCTCTATTTCCACTCTATGTCAAATTTTAGGTAGGATTTAGCTAGTGTTTGGAAAGAGAAGTTAGGGAGCTGCTTAAATTTAGTTAAGCTCGAGTAGGATACTAAGACAGACTTCAAGAAACTACAAAATATTTTCTACTTTTTACGTGCTAAAGATCAGTTTGGTTCAACCGGACGGCAAAACCCGAACGGCGACATTCTTTTAGTGGCGAAAAAATCACTATAATAAATTTAAAGTGAAAAATGTTTATTATTCGGGCTCAATGTGTTGCTAGACAATTAAATATGAACGTCTACCTACCTTCAACCGCCTAGCCATGTAGGTACATTAAACTTAAATGTACTGAAAGTTCTTGCACTTCTTATGTCACCATAATAAACTGTAAGCTTTAGTACAAAATCGCTTAAAAAGTTTAACCAACATCATAAGCAACAGTTATAAAAATCCTTTCGATGGTAAATATAGTAAATTGCTGCGGCGTTACCAGACTTTTAAAAAAAATATGTACAACGGATTCCCTTAAGCTAAATTGGTATCTAAAAATAAGGATTTCCAAAATTTTGTCAAGCATTTAATAGGTAGGTACCTTTTTTTATACCTACATAAAATATACATGGTAAAGTACTGGCTGTCGCTGATAAGTCAAAACATGCTAGTGACAGGTGACATTTACTTGTGCTCAATAAAGTCAATGTTATTTCAAAAACATACGCCCATTGTGTTACCTTGAGGGTTTCAAACAATATTTTCAACATAAATGATATGAGATGCAGTGTCTATCTTCATAGATATCATAGATATCACCTATTCCTTGCGTTGAACAAAAACATGAGACACCACTTTTTGAAGTTCATCTTCTCGAAAAAAACAAATTACTGCTTTAGGTTTTTTTCTACAGTGCCACTTCTGACGAACTTCTGCCAGATCTGAGAATCACCGTATGTGGAATGCCGCTATTGATTGAAAGATATTTAAGATCCGCTTAAGCGTCCAACAGCTGCACTATCTACAATGGACCGGCGCTAATGGGTAAAATATCACAGAAACAACTGGGACGAGATCCTTAGCCTAATACCCTTTTCACACCGAGCCGAAAACCGAATTTTCGCGAAAACACTCGAAAACTTCATCGAAAACAGAAGTTTCGCATTACATATTTCAATTTTCAAAACGAGTCGTTTAAAGTCGTTTTCCACGAAAACAATACTTTTGCAGTACTCAGCAAATTCAGCAGAGTAGCTGACCGAACAAATGTCACAACTCACAACTTAAAATCATTTTCCACACTTAATTGATGAGCTAATTATTCTTAAATGCACTAAATTCATTTTATTTTTGAATTAATGCGATCGAAATTTGTAACGAAAATAGTTTGCATCGAAGTTTAACGACTGGTGTCTCACAGCTGATTGAAACGTGAAACGAAACCTAGTTCGTGTTCGGTGTGAATGCATCGACGAGTTTTCGACGACGACACGGTTTTTGGCTCGGTGTGAAAAGGGTATAAGGACCTCTTGCAACAACTATGTTTTTAGTTAATGATGCTCCTCCCAGTTGTAACAAACCACCTTGGCGTACTGTTTATTATCGCCTGGAATGTTAACAGCTATCGCTTAGCATCAGACATTTATCTCGCAAGATCTTCGTAAGCTATACAAGATATTGGACATGTACGTAAAACCATTTTCAATCTCAACCTAAAATTAACAGAAGGTCACATCAGCTTATTTGGCATAATGGAATACTACCATTGTAAGTTCATAAAAATGCTGGTAGTACCGCACGCTCAAAATATCAGAAGTTTAACCATCGGGGGCGTTCAAGGGCCAGCATCAGCATCCATGTTTAAATAAACTGCGTATTCATATGTGGGTAGTGGGAACCAATGCATATCACAGCGGCACACACATTTACAAATTGATAAAGCCAGCTAGGTGTGCGTACATTTTCGAAATAAAATATCTTCTCGGCAGATGCCCCAAATGAATTAGTACACTCAAACAGCCACAAAAGTCCCTGTATACGTACCCGTACCTGCATACATTTCAAAACAGACCTTGAAACAGTTCAAAGTCGTAAACGGTTCAGTGAACATTGATGTAATGGAGGAGATAATAACTGCATCCCTCCACGACTGCAATGGCAATCTTCTGCCACGGTGTATCGTGTATGGGTATGGCATCATCGCGCACACTCCAGCGTCTTGTCTCTCCGTATACATAAACTACTCGCAGTCGCAATAATCACCTGTAAAGTACCCTGCCAGTGGCTGCAAATAAATACTCAATCGTGCCGCTCCGGATACACAAAGCGCGTGCAGACAAGCGATTCTAGACGAGTGCGCATTTTCGAATAAATTAGAGAAAGCATAGCGCGAAAACAAAGCCGGAGCTATAGAATTTGATGTAGAGCTCTCTACTTTTGTATCTGTAGACAGTGATCATGCCTCTCCAGTTTCAATTCATCTGCTCATCTTAGTTTCTCCATTATAAGACAAAAGAAAAATCGTTGAATTAGCATTTAAATGGTTTACTATATTAGTTCTCATCTTGGGTACGACTTAGTAGGTAGTTTTGAAAAAAGACACATGACGCATGAGATGCATTCATAATTAATATTATACACGTTGTATCTTTGGCTATAAATTGGATTTATTTGGCTGAGTTCACTGCCATTGAGATGTACTCCCATTGAGCATGAATCCATTTCAGTGGAAACTGAATTTCAAAGGAGAATCGAGAATCCAAATTCACTAAGTCCCCCCCAGACATCAGAGGAAGTCAAAGGAAGTCATGCATGTCGGTTGTCAGGTTTCATTGTTGTATCTCTGTGTGAATACCTGCGTGAGTGTGTGTCTGTTAAATTGGAGACATTTAAGGGTCCGTGTCCGTTCTCCGTTCTCTACTATCTCAATGAAAGGTGTTCGCATTGATGAATCATATTTCAACTGCATTACTGATTCTCATTGGCAACTTGTTATTAGTTTGCTTTTTATAAGTTTAAACTGCCTAGACCTATACTCTATCGTTTGTGTCTCTCAGTCCCAGGAGAAAGGATGCTAACTTAATTTTAAGCAGAAACAAGAAAAAAAAAAAACCCAACAACATCGGAACAACGAGAACTTTATGATGAGGTGGAAATGAGTTGATATTTAATACCGGCCAGGATATCGGTTTCACATCTTCTCGGGGAACAGAGATAATTTCTCAGTTTCCCAGTGGATCATGTCTCGGTGTGATGATGAAAGTCGGAGTTTATTATGTTCTCAAAGTGACACCCGTTTTGTGCAGTATTATGCATCCGCAAGTCAAGTTGCTGACAATTTACGCACAAAATTAGTTTCCGTCTGCTCTTTGTTTTTATGCAGAAAATTAGGTTATGGGGAGGCATCGAACTGGTTTAAGAAATGTTTTACAGTTACGTGCTTCTCTCTCTTTCTCTATATCCATATTTGCCCGGATGTTTCTTATGAATTCTGAGAGTGATCACTGATCACTGATCACATTTGTGCTTTTAATATCGACTACTGGTCATTGAAAGCTGTGGTTCCAGCCTACTTAAACGGATTCTGCTTTGACCAAAAAGGGGAAATAATTATGTACCTATCTGAGTTGTTACGTACAAATATTTTGTGCATATCGAATCTTTGAGTGGATGACTTGATTGGACTCCTCTGTACGAAACTAAGTCTCACATCAATTTTTAGGTGCTTTAGGTACTTTATACAAATAAAAATGCTCTAAATTTAATGTGATCAAGATAGATTTTGGTCTAGATAGGTGTACAGCCAAGCTTCTAAGCAGAAATCTTGATAATTTACCGATATTTAATGGTTAAGTGTCTGTTTTTATGGGTACAGACTTATATTTTAGGAATGCCAAGTTAAGGTGAAGTCTGGTAAAAATATACCTATTTTGGTCGAAAAAGCTCCTTAAAAAAAAGTTCTCTTCTATATTCCGGATAAATATGGACATTTGGGATAAGCTAGTAGTCCCGTGTTGGCTCAAGGAGGCTCCGGCATCTCATATATTCTTATGATAGGAAGTACGACAGGCAAATTTGCTTTGCATTTCGTTTTTGAGCGCGTCCAACAAAATATTTTAAAAATATTTCAATAGCGACTTACTTTTATGAATTTTTATCACCAAAGAACTACATTTTTCATAGACATAAGTCCAAACGTATATGCTATCAAAAATAAGGGACACACAAGATCGATGAAGAAGCTATAACTTTGAGATAATTAGGGACATATAGTCTACCTCGGCTCCGCTATTAACTCTGAAAATGGCATCGCAGCAGAAATGAAGGGAAGAGTTAAAATGGCTAATCGCTGCTACCTTGGTCGGTCTAAGAAGGAGATTCATTAATAAGGTCATGTCGAGAAGCACTTAGGAGATTCTATAAAACACCCTCATTTTTTTACCTTGCAAAAGCATTCTTCGATCCCATCTCGGAGGGACAAACAGTAGGCTCAGGTCCATCCCGGATTGTAGTGCCACCTAAATTAGTAAGTAAGGCTCCACAATGTACAGCGGCTGAATCGCCTATTCGCGTGAACGAGCAATCCGTATGACGGAATTTGCTTATTGTTTCGGATGTAAAACTAACTTAATTCTTTGAACGTACAGCTCGTATAGACGGATGGGAAGATTCGGTCTCAGATTTATTAATCTTTTGGAGTAGGTGCAAATTGTCAAAGAGGTGATCAGAGCCTACACTTTGTTTGGAACTGCCCAATTACAAGACAAAGACAAGAGGAACTTCTGGGAAAGCAGTGGCTTGCCGTCATTGGAGGTAGTCTATATTAGGTTCCTAAAAAGGTTTAATAGGTACGTGCTAAATAAAAAGTTACAACTAGCTATGCATCAGCAATTTTAAAAATGCGATTGCCATATAAGGGAGAGAAGTGTTATTGTGAATGATCCACTATTTCGGTAGCTGTCACTTTTGAAGCTTTTATTCTATGACATTTGACAAGTAGAAACTACGCCATTACTAAAAACGATACACGCTTCAACAACGTCGTGTCTTTGCTGATCGGGTCCTTGAAATGCATGAAATTGATCCGGAATTCCATCGAAAAATCATCTTGACTGATGAGGCCCATTTCCACCTCGGTGGCTACGTCAACAAGCAAAATTGTCGCATCTGGGGCTCGGAAAACCCAATAGTTATTGTTGAGAAGCCTCTCCATCCTCAACGTGTGACTGTTTGGTGCGGTTTATGGTTCGGCGGGGTCATTGTACCTTACTTTTTCGAAAATGAGGTTGGATCAACAGTTACGGTGAATGGATTGCGCTATCAAGAGATGATAAATGTTTTTTTCACGGTCGGAGTTGGATGGTATTGATCTGGACAACGTTTACTTTCAACAAGACTGCGCTACGTGGCACACAAGCAGCGAAAGCATTGATCTTTTACGGGAAAAGTTTCCGGACCGTGTTATATCTCGAAGAGGTGATCACAATTGGCCACCGAGATCTTGTGATTTAACACCTTGCGACTTCTTCCTTTGGGGCCACGTGGAAGATAAGGTCCACGCCAACAGCCCAGCGTCGATTCAAGACCTCAAAGACAAAATTCGTGAGGCTATCGAGGACATAGGGCAGCCACTTTGCGATTTGGTTATGGAAAATTTCATGAAAAGGATATGGTCCTGTATGCGTGCTTGTGGTGGCCATTTGGCTGAAGTTGTTTTTCATTATAAACGGCATACCTTCCTCTTTATTATGAAATAAACATCCGATCATGGCATTTTTCTTTGAATACCAAAATAACACTTCTTATTGGAGAACCCTTTAGATTGATAAAAGAGGCCGTCAAGAGGTCACTTCTAACATAAACGCACATGGAATAAAGCCAGCTTAGGTACTCCATAACAAGTATGTAAACATTTGTCTGCTTTAAAAAAAGCGCTTACGTATACCTACGTATACTAGGCAAATTTTTAATTTGGGCTTGGTGAGCCTAAACTTAGTTTTTTCTTAAGATAAACTTCGGGAAAATGTTTCTCTCAGTTTTCACTCAGTTTTCTTTCACATGGTTCTAAGTGGACAACAAACAATAAGCGTGAGCCTGTTTCAACTGCAAAAGTTACATTCACTAGAAACATTCTACAGGAGTTCGAACCTGTTTAAAAAATATTAGGCGAGGTACCTATGTTGATCTAGGAAAATGTGAAATCTGTCTGTTTCGCTGCAACTTATGTCAAACTTTTATAGATTCATCAGTCTTTTTCGTGTTGTTTTTCTAAACAAATAAAAATAAAAGATTTCCACTTGAAAATAACACCTCCTATGGTCTATTGCCAATGAGGCCCCCTTGCAAAGTCATGTCAACACAACATACACTCGTATGCGAATAGGTATACCTACACCAAGCTTGCGTAGCTTATACCAACATCAACAGCTTTAATTTTATGGACAAATTATGTTAATTCGATAAACATTCCTCTCTAATAACACGTGTAATGACTACACAGAGCCAAATTTGAAATAATCCAACGACTAATACCGCACAGCATCTATACATGCCCACTTAATCGATTCCAGTTAGGTATACCTAGAGGTAGGCATACCCAGCCGCTGTTAGATATCAATTTATCTATCTCCACTCATCTGTCTATCAGTCCGTATCCGACAACATTTTTGCCGTAGTTTTTCAATTGCGGCAGCGCAGACAGAAGAGTGAAAAGTTGGTGGTCAACGCAAAAGTTGAATTTGATTAACTCTACCCTCGACGTACTCGTACAAACACATGGATGTACCCCTCCTCTCGTTTAATGGCCACAATCCAGAGGCAGCGTCAGAGTCTGAGACCCGACAGAGATAAAAAAAAGATGGCCAGGCCATACCAATCCAACAAATCAGACGAAAACACAGACAGACAGACAGACAGAAAAAAAAAGAGAATACCTACCAACAGCACAAACAAAACTTCAATGATCACTTTATAATGGAAAATGGAGAAGCATCAGCTCTATAAGACACAGACAGTGATTCGGATTTGGATTCGGCGGAATCACGACCATCATCATCTTTAGAGCGGCGATAATTTTCAACAGCGCGCCGCCACCACATCGTGTACATCTACATCGCATCGTGCTTATGTACAGAGCCGAGATTGGTCGCGCTCAGCATGCCTAAGTTGGTTGGCAGTGGCAGCCAGCAGCTATACGTATTTAAATAATATCAACGGACAATTTATCTTCTTCTCTGCAGATACATTTTGAGCGAGTATCTGCTGCGTATACATAACTATATCTCGTTTTCTTCTCCACTGATCATTCATCGTGTGGCTGTGGATATAGCTATCTATTTATTCATTGCTGCTGGGGCGATGATGATGTTGCTGATGATGATGATGATGATGATGGCGATGGCGACGACGACCGACGAGAGCACTGGAAACTTTGGAGATAGCTGCTGCTGCTGCGGGCAGGTTCGTCACGATTGGCTGGGCACCATCACCGCAGTACCTAGCAACGGGTTAATCACAATGGTGATTCGATTCGGTCTTTTTTTATGTCTCTAACCACTGGCTGTTGTAGGTATATGTATAAAAAGCATTTAGTCCTTAGGAGGGTCAAGAGCAAGAGCGAGAGCATAGGTGAAGCCGACCAGCAGATACGTTTATTCTTTGTTCGAAAAACTGTATACATAGCTATAGCTAGGTACGTTGAAACGCAGCGAGATCAAAATTTGAGAACAAAAAAGCAAAATCGATTCGAGATATTTTTAGAACACGAATCCAGCGACAGTGAGTGATTCAGGGAAAACTCCCCCGACCGTAGACACTCGTGCATGTACATAAGCGCGGACATGATTTAGGGGAACTGAATGGTTAATATACCTACCTACATCCTCGTGTGTACATTGTTATTTCCATTTTTATCTGCTGTTGAGTTTATGTGGAACGTGTTTGGTTTTGGTGGAGGAGTTTATCCCACCTGTGTGTATCTACGCAGAGAGCACACGAAATGGGGTTGAACTCTTTTGGTTTGCTTTTTCTTCTTATTTTTTTTGTTTTCGGGGTAAATATACCTACCCGCCGTTTGTAATTAGATACGATTGCACATCCCTTGCGACAAGTGTTTGCCTGTGCAGTCAACAATAGATGGGTACAAAGTTTTGTGTCTTTTCATATAGGTACAAAGGGGCAGACGAAATTATGTGCACAGATGTAGGCACTACAGGGGAAGTCCAACCCTTGGGAAAGCCACCCACGCAATTGTAGGGTGGATACATAGGTACGAGTTTTTTATCTTATTTTGCAGGGAATCTAACATGATTTCTTCTCTAAGACTTTGTTTGTACTTTTATGCGTGCGTGACTTGCGTGAGTAAGCTTTTCTCTTGAGAAGGGGCACAACATACATGCGTCTTCTGATTTGTGATTTTGTCGCTCGGTAGTGGTAGACACTAAAGTCGAAGAGTCTTGCGGCCGATGTAAACTACGAACTTTATCCGCAGATATCGATGAATTTTATCAGCTTTATGCGGTTTTGTGTGACGCATGATTTACAATAGCTGTTTCTAAATTGATATGAAATAGTACATACATTCAGTTGTTAAAAGACAAGTGACGAATGTAGGGAAAAATTAACATTAATTAACATTACATTGCATTAACATTGTTGAACATTGATGGGGGATCACATTTGAAAATTAAAAAGTTAACATTTGAATATTGTTAAGAATGGAAAGAAAAGAGATACAGGGTCCGCCAAATAACTTTTTTTTTTTGAAAATGCTATAAAAATAAACTACTGAATATTTTCTCAAATTTCTTTTTTTATTTGAAAGTACAATCCTTCCGGTTAATAATGGAAAATAATTTCATTCAAATGGCTGCCTCGGCTGGCCATGCAGTAGCCTACACGATCGGTCCAATTTTTAAGCACATTATGCCTCTGGACCAAATTCCGCACCAAACAGTGACTCGTTTTGGGTACCTATATCGGCTTTTCAATGTATGCGTGCGGGTTTTTTGTGCCCCAAATGTGACAATTTTGCTTGTTTACATACCCGCCAAGATGAAAATGAGCTTCATCTGAAAAGATGATTTTTTTTGGCAAAATCGGCATCTTCTCTAAGTCGATCGCAGACCCACTTAACGAAGCGAAAACGCATTGGATGGTCATTTGGCTTCAACTCCTGAACCAATTGGACTTTGTATGGCGTCATACCAAGGTCTTTATGCAAAATTCGTCTCAATGATGTCTCCGAAATGTTCAATTGTTGAGAACGCCGGTGAATTGATGTTGATGGCGCTTCACGCACACTTTCTGCCACAGCAGCAATTTTCTCGGGTGTACGCACACTTTTTGGCTTTTCACGCTTTGGTTTATCGATGAGGATGCCAGTTTCTTTCACTTTTTTCACAAGATAACGATAATGCAGAGCTGACGGTGCTTCTCTTCTTCCAAATTCCGTACGCAATTTTCAAAACAGACATGAGCTAAGTGTTACCCTTGCGAAATAAGCACTAGTTGAAAAAAAAGTTAGATGGCGGACCCTTTACTTTGACAGTCAATGAGCAAAACTCAGTGAGTAATCAAAAGACATGACCCGATTTGGTATTAACTTCTCAAATACACTTTTCACTCTCTCCAGCAAAATGCGCTCTATTATAAGTTAAAGGAGTAACAAAATGTCTATCATTTATTCGCCACTTATAGTTTTAATTATTTCTAACAGCGTAAAATCCAGAATTAACAAAGACGATTTTAAGGACTTTGTGGCAGTAAAGATGCTTTAACGGAAGAATTTGAAAGTTCTTAAACAAATCAAAACTAGGAGGTCTACGATTCACCCTGCATATTATTCGTACGGCATGCTTTTGACCTATAAGTAACGGTTTAGTTTTGTTAAAATAAGCACCACCCTAACAGCTTATCCCACATTGAAGCTTAGACTTTAAAAGACCGTTTTATACGAGTTTCAGTAATATTTGATTACAATAGGCGTTTTTCTTTTTTAGTTCAGCTCGAGCTCGAGCGTTATGAGCGCGCTCTGAACCGAGTGCGCCAAACCGTAATTTTTTCGGGATGCAATGATCATTTTCCAGTTGTTGCTCAGCCCAATTCACGAACATACGGCTTCAGTTCTTGCGTCAATTTAATCTTGTAAGGATGTAGACCAAGATCTTTTCGCAAAATTCGCCACAACGACGTCGTCTACTTTTGTAGCGTCCCTGTTGAAAAACCCTTTATTTAAATTTATCAACACACTCAGTTCTTAAGCATTTATTGGAGCACCATGCCAAATTGTTCAACGAAATTTGACCATAGTTAGTTAAACAAAAACGTGAACTATTACCGGAATGGTAATACAATGGAAAGATACACCTAAAATATACCTTCTAAAAAGCTAAAAATCATAAACTTTGTTTTTTCGCTGCTAATTAAGTTGTGCTTAAAAAACCATCTCCTAAGTAAGTCAAGGTCATAATTTCCGTCAAAAAACATTATGAACAAACTTCTACTAGATAGGAGAGAGCAGTATCTTCAGCAAATGCTGTGATTTTACCTTTAAGAGGTAGCTCAAACAAAGAATTAACATAAATTGAGGATAATATGGGGCCCAAAACCGAGCCTTGTGGAACACCGAGTGCAATAGTTTTTTGGGAACTATAGTTGTTATTGATTCTCACCATTTGTCTACGATTCTTTAAGTGAGATGAAACCCTAAAACCTACACGGTATATAGTTTGTCCAATAATAACGAATGATCTACCATATCAAAAGCTTTAGTGATATCAATAAACAGTGAAGCTGACATTTCTGAGAAATTTTTAATTCACCGGTTAATTTTAATAGAGCAGTCTCAGTAGACTTTCCACCTCTAAACCCAAACTGATACTAAAACGTATGCTGTTAAGAAACGATAACATTCTAGATTTAATACCTTTCTCAAAAACTTTTGAAAAAACTGACAGCAAAGATATAGGACGATAGTTGTTTAAGACTGACGTATTACCCTTTTTGTGGAGTGGGATAACTAATGCAGTTTTTAGGGATTGTGGAAAAATGCCTAGTTTCAGTTGGAGACTTTTGTTAGGTACATCAGAAATAGGAATTTTTTTCAATAAAGAGCTTGACATATTGACCTAACCTAACAACACGCCATCCCTTTTTGGAGTTACCAGCACTTATTGACGATTTATTACGATACTAATTATCACAGAGGTATTTCAGCTTTAAGTTCTTTACAGACCTTAACAAAGTATTTTTTTAGCCTTAAATTATTTAAATGTTTTTTAACAAGAGCACTTAGCTTATTTTTCTTTTGAATTATTTTAAGCAGTGATGGATTCATCCAAGGCTTTAGACAAATGCCTTTATTATTTTTCTGTCTTGTCATTTTTTGTCTGCTGGAAATATGGACTTGGAGCTTGTTCAGAAATAAATCGTAGCCGATTGACGGGTCACTACAAAGAAAGACGTATTCCCAGAATTCAAAGTTCAAACTGTCCTTTAGGGTATTGAATTCAACTTTGGAATTTACTTCTGATATTCCGAAAAGTATTGGTTCCTATTTGGGAAATGAATTTGAAAATTTACCTAATGAAGAGATTTACATCACGCACCGGTGAACTACTGTTTATTTTATGATCAGCAGTAAATGTCTTCGTTTATGTAGAATGTAGGGACATTGATTTTTGGTTTAGTTGCATCTAAGTTATCGCTTTTCTATAGCTTTTCATTTAAGCGCTCAAGACTTGGCTCTAATCGAGTGTGATAATTGCTCGGTTTAAAAATAAAGTGCACGACTGGGTCGCACGAAACTTTCTCGTTCGTCGAAAGTTTGGTGGGGTCAATTACCAAAAAGTTCAGAAGCAACCGTACTTAATATGTAAGAATAGGAAGGCGCCTAGTGTTAAATAAAATTCCCATTCCCAGTCGATTATAAACGCTTTGAAACCTATCTGCAACTAGTACCTACCTTTGAGCGGGCGCGATGCAATTTTTTTTTTCAAACAGACCCAAGAATTTACATATTGAGAAACTAAACACACCAATCGGCGCATCTCCAGTAAACGCGATCTTTGGCTAAATTCGCCCAGTTGCGCATGTCAAGTCGGTTTGGGTCCCCTTCAACCTTCGGCGAGGTCTTCCTTTACTGCGTGGTCGCTCCGGGTGGGAATCGAAGACTCCTCGGGCCGGAACGTTGATGGTGGCGATTCGCTCTACATGTCCCTGTCATATAAGACGACTAATTACTTTTCTGAACAGGTCCTTGTGGCTGTACAGCTATCAGTGTTTGCTTTTAAATCTCCTCCTTCAAAGCCCGGTCAACGCAAACAGGGACCGGAAATCACTCACCGGTTGCATTCCAAGCGACCAAAGAGATATTTAAATTTATGTTCACGTCGCATTAATATCAGATTTCGGTCCTTCACATTTTTTCCCTGATTTTAGAGTTTATTAAGCTTGAAGTGCTTCTTCCAACAGATTATTATCATCAGGCGTTGATGTGTACAGCGTTCCTGCCTCTCAATAGTAATAATTCACTCGCTTCTTATATGAGCATATTTCCCTATTCTATTCTTCTAATTATCTCCCTCGTTGTATCATAATAGACGCACAAAATTTAGCCCAAGTCCGTCTTGACTATGCCAAGATAGGCCCTAACCTAATCTTACATAGTTCACGTATAAAAGTAGTTCATTCTCTTACCCGCTATAACTCAAAGATCAGGACAATAAAATGACTGCCCATCAGAACTTAGTTTAAGCTAAACTAACCTACACGCAGAAATTGCACTTAAGCAAGACACAAATATTGATGCAAGCACCTATATGTGTAACTAAACTAAACGGCTACGATCAATGCTGCATCGAACTGCTTTTAGGGCATCCTTGCATGATCCGAGTCGAGGGAAGGCGTAGAAACAGGACGTGTTGACTTGAAGGAAAATAACTTGATTAGTCGCCCGCTGTTCGGTTAACAGACCAGACTCTCAAAAGACAACCATTGTCACGTGGCCACCAACAATTTGTCCACATTTGATTTACAAAAATTGTGCGTCATGATTCATCCGATCCACCGCCGCGGCCCTTCCTGCATCATACTTTCGGTAATTCTATTTAATTTACCAATTTATAACTGAGCGACAACACTATTTCGAAACTCACTTTTCGCTTACTCAGTTCAAATGATCCACAAAACATTACAAACAATGCAAGGATTAATGACCCCTCTTTGTGTATCTGTATATCGACCAGACTCTGATACAAATTATTTTGAATATCCGAGCGAAATTGTATAGAGACGTCAAATAACAACAAGACAACAAAAAAATGATTTGCCCCCCTTGATTGCAGTTTTTCGCTTAGTCCGCAAAAGCACAGAACATATTTTGATATTCTTCTGTGCGGCTTTGTATCTATATCTAGATTTCAGTTCAGCTTGCACCGTCATCATCAGAAATACCGTCATATCGTTCGAAAGTTGAACGACATAAAATTATGTGAACGCACTGGCGACAATTTTGTGGGTCATACTCGTATCAGAGTTTATGTTGCCAGGAAAATTCTTTTTAATTTGACAGTTAATAGTTTGATATTGACAGTTGTTGTTTGATATTTTGCATCGTTCAGTTTCAGTTCCGAAAAGTTTACATCGTAGCAAGTTACATAGTAATAAAAAATTGGAAATCTCTGACTAGATACAGATTTTTTGCAACATTTTATGCCGACCTATAAAGCGGAGAGCTATATCTACTGTGAAACTGAAACCAGAGATGCCCCCATCATTATTTATAATTATTTATTTCAGCAAAAACAAAACAGAGAATATACACATTACACCTTAGAGCTTAGAAGCAATATCAATTAGGCAATGATCACGAAACCGAGATAAATTTGTGAACGTGACCAAGATTTCGATAGACCAAAATGCGCGCCCGTTTTATTGCGCGCGGCAGAGACTGCACGTTTGGTTGTAAAAAAAAAGTAATAATAAATTAAGTCGTTCCAAATGCTCTAACTAATATTTTTATTAAATTTTCGCTTCAACAGTTAAAGCTATCTCGCTTTAGAGTCTGTATGCAAACAAGAGTTCATTTGCATATAAAATAGGTACACGTACTCGTATGTCAGGTTCAGGTCAGCGCACAAATTCCACCCCTATCTCGAAACGAAAACATTCGTCTTTCGTTTATACGGCGCCGATCATTAATCGTTTGGTCACATGCTACAGAAACAGAAATGAAACCAACAACACAATGGCCAACTACTGGCAGAGCACCTGCCTCCATCATCTCTGTGTGCAGATGTAATTAGGTAATAAAAAAAAAGAGCAGGAAAGAAATAGATGTCGAATGAAAACAATGAGCAGACGGATTTTTTTTTCTTTCTTTTTAAATTTGATAGTAGTACTGAAGTTTTATTTAGTAGGTCTACATAGAGATGATAGGAAATATGTCCAAAAGAATCAGTTCTATTCTGAGATTCGGATCGAATCGGATCGGAAATTATTCGAAATCGATATTCTCACGTTCGAGTTGGGATATAGGTTCAGTTCCAGGCACCGGGCGGCAATTTGGAGCGGCTACAATTTTTAAATACATAAAACTTACAAAACGGATTATTTTTTCAGTCCAACGAAATTATTTACAAAGTTTACCAGCATTAACACTGCTCACAGTAAGTAATCAGACATTCCTTGTGTTGCTAAACAACAAAATCCAATGAACGCTGCTCCCTAGTATGCAACTACATTTTATCAGAAATGACAACCCAACTGGAGACTGGAGTTCTTGCGAATAAGTTATTTTGTTTTTGCTTTTGTTAGGGTATCAGACGTATATAATATAGGTAATTAGTAGAGACACTCTCTCGACATAATATGCAACTCCTACTGTACAGATTATTGCTAACATTGCATGTACTTTTCTATTGAGCTCAATTCCTCGAATTGAAAGTGTAATTTTTATGTTTAGCAGTTATCTTAAATATTTCAAACACAGGTTGTGTTTATTTCTGGAGACTGATAATTATGTTCAATGAAAATAAAATCCGTTGCTTCAAAAACAAGTTTTTTATCTGTTAATGTTTTTTAAGTTAAATTATACGGAACTTCTGTGTATTATAAAAGAATAAGTAAAATTAAGAGAAAAAAAAAAACTGATGATAAGACATTTTGTTTTGTTATCATTTTTGTTTGCCATCATTCATTCTACCATTTTCCTTTGTGAAATCCTGGCAACACTGAATCTTACCCCATTTCGCAGTTGAAGTGCCAACTTTAGAACAGATTTCGATGACACCTTTTTTTAAAGATTTCTTGAGACTCCATAAAAGCTTAAGTCAATTTATAGCCTCGTCTACTTTTTAAGAGCGTTTTCAACCAAATTATATATTTTCCGAGCTTGCTCTTCATTAGCTTGCCATTGCTTAAGAAATGCTTAATCAATACCTACCTATAAAAAAAAAATAATATAAAAAAATCTTAAGGACCAAAAACTCTCACCTTCATCCAAGAGCTGAGCTACAGCCCAATATCTATAGCATTAGCAAATTAAATTTATTGATCCAAATCGAAATATATCAGTAACGATTGTTACTGAACGAGCGTTGCCAGACGGTCCAAATATATCCCCCCAGAGAAATCTGTAACAACCACAAATCTTGGGGTTTGTATATTAAAAAAAACACACACACACACAACTTTTTGTCAATACATTTTTAACATGTTTTATGTGCGACTTAAAAGTATAAATTTCGAAATTGAAACGCGAACATGTAATTTTGGTTTTCAGAATGCAAAAGTGAGCGCCGAATAAATACAACGCGTGTTGCATTTTGAATCCATGCCTGGAATTTACACAGCCCTTAGGCAACTCTGATGAAATTATTCTTTATAAAATTAACAGATGGGGTTGGTGCTTAGATTCGGAATAAATGTTTAATGAACTATTACTAAAAACGATAACTTTTCGCTAATGAAACTGGAATTCGATTTTTTGGGGAGATTTCTTTTGTAAACGAGAAAGATATGAGAACAAATAATTTCCACTATGGCTTCGGAGGATCAATCGATTATTGAACAGCATTTTAAAATAATAAACACATTCATTTTCATCCTCGATTGTCATGCTCAATTTTGAATCATTTGGTTGTGGACAGAACAGAACGAAGAATCTCTACGCCACATCAGTCTTTGGTTTAAGTTACTCAGCGTTCTCACGTTCGCAGGATGGCTATAAATTAAATTTTTCTGTGCGAGCACACTTTAAGGTTACCAAAACAAATGAAAAATAATTTAAGAAAAAAAAACCAAAATCACTTCCACTATTTACAGTTCTTTGGAATGCCACTCGTGCGCTTAAAGAAAACTGTACTCAAGCATACTCGTATAGTATATTTTTTACAGCCGAATCAGCTCCAGGAATGTTGCAAGTTTTTGTACGCAGATAGAAGGGCCAAGGGAATAATATTTTCCGCTTGGAAGAAAGACACCAAAGGATTAACTACTGCGCTGTACTTTGTATTCCAGATCCTGACTACTGGAGGGGCGAGGTGTCTGAACTTACATGCCATCACACTATTTAAACCGACAAACCTGACGCACTGTTTTGTGTCGTATTCACGTTGTAGTCCTTCATTACTTGTTCGAAAATACGGACGGCATTCGATAATTTCGGCCATACCGTTAACGACTTGAAGACTATATGCAGCAACAAGATTCTTCAGGGAAATGGGTCTCTAAATTGACCACCGGAGATCGTGTGTTTTATAAAAATGTTATTATTAAATTAATGTTGAGACTCCGTCCCAAATCCAAATGGTCGAAAGAGCGGCTTAAATATGTCAAACCAATAGTCAGAAATATGAGCAAAAGCCTGATGATGAAGATTGTTTTTGAGAAATTCTTGAATCAAACTCAATTCCTGTCGTTATTATTGGCAAAGATTTCTAGCTCTTTAAAAGCACACTATGTGTATTCGACTGAAATTCTATGCGCTAAAGAGACTCTTTTATAAACAAATAATTGTCATACGTATATACAGCTGACCTATTTACTTACATTCATCACTCAAAGTTTTGTTAAAATGAATACAAATATGTGTAGGTATCAACATTTTTGATTTAACAATGCAATAAGTGTTGGCAATGATAAAAAAAATAGTTATGGAAACTGTAATATTCTTGCGCTGAATGACTCTGAATTCCATTGAAAGTTTAAAAACGAGTTCTTGTAATCAAAAATAATAGCTAAAGCAAGAAATCTTAGCTTACAATTTTGAAATATACTCAATATTCTTCGCTTAGCAATTTTTTTTTTTCTGAGGGATTGCTGTAGCCGAATGCAAACGGTTGAATTGAGGAAGCGACTCTTTAAACTCGGAAAAAATGTTGCACACAAAATTTCCAATAGGTTATCTCAGTTTCATAAGGAGAACTGGCCAATCTTCTGATACCTACCGTGACCTCTCGCACTGACCTATACCTACCTACCAAAAATACAATGGAAATGGGTTTAACATCCGGTCTAAGGAGGTTTTCGCAATAACTCGGACGTAGATAGCCGTAGTTTTTGCCGTTTTGACTGTAAGCGCCACCAAAAGTAAATACCTAAGAATTTTATCTTTTTATAGGATTTAACACTTCGAAAGTACAAACCTCCATCAGTCCAATAGCCTAACCACCAATTTTCTTTGATGTACTTGTTACATGCATATTTAAGTACCTACCTAGTCACCCAACTTCCTTTAAAGCATATGTACCTTCAGTGGCGGACTAAGGGGGGGGCGGTGGGGGCGGTCCGCCCCGGGTGGCAGACTAATAGGGGGTGCCATCAGTAACAGAAAAATAACTTTGCACACTACAAAAAATAAAAACACAAATAAAACAATAAATTTGTTTCCCAAATACCTACCTATATATATGTGCGCATGAATTTCGTTACTGGCCTATTCTCTTAATAAAGGGTGATTTTTTAGCTGGTTTGGTTTTGGCAACACTGGTTTTGACAGCTGACGTGTGTTTAGTACCTTGTGTCACTGTCAAACAGCTTCAGTTTGGTTTGCAATTTAACCATGGATCGTCTTACAAATGAACAACGCTTGCAAATTATTGAATTTTACTATCAAAATTCGTGCTCGGTTCGAAATGTTCATCGCGCGCTGCTTCCATTTTATGATCGGCATTCTCGACCTTCTGAGCAGTCTATTCGGAAGATTGTGACCAAATTTCGCACCAAATTTACTTTGTTGGACATTAAACCACCAACACGTTTACGTACTGTGCGAAGTGAAGAAAATATTGCGGCCGTATCAGCTAGTGTGACAGAAGACCGCGAAATGTCGATTCGGCGCCGTTCCCAGCAGTTAGGCCTTTGTTACAGCACTACGTGGAAAATTTTGCGGAAGGATTTGGGCGTAAAGCCTTTTAAGATACAGCTGGTGCAAGAACTAAAGCCAGCCGACCTACCACAACGCCGAATTTTTGGTGAATGGGCTCTTGGAAAGCTGGCCGAGGATCCGCTTTTTTATCGAAAAATTGTGTTCAGCGATGAGGCTCATTTTTGGTTGAATGGGTACGTAAATAAGCAAAATTGCCGCATTTGGAGTGAAGATCAGCCAGAAGCATTGCAACAGCTACCAATGCATCCCGAAAAAGCCACTGTTTGGTGCGGTTTATGGGCCGGCGGCATTATTGGGCAATATTTCTTCAAAGATGATGCGAATCGCAGCGTTACTGTCAATGGTGAACGCTACCGAGCGATGATAACAAACTTTTTTTTGCCCGAAATGGAAGTTCTTGACTTGCATGATATGTGGTTTCAACAAAACGGTGCCACATGCCACACAGCACGCGAAACAATGGCGCAATTGCGAGGCGAGTTTGGTGAACAGTTAATTTCACGTTTCGGGCCGGTCAATTGGCCGCCTAGATCGTGCGATTTGACACCATTAGATTATTTTTTGTGGGGGTATGTCAAGGCTAATGTGTATAGGGACAAGCCCGCTTCGATTGACGCACTGGAAGCCAACATCCATGCATTCATTCGTGAGATACCGGCCGATATGTGTGAAAGAGTATGCCAAAATTGGACTCAGCGGATGGGCTACCTGAGACGCAGCCGCGGTCAACATTTGCATGAAATTATCTTTAAACATTAAATTGCAAGGTTCAAACTATCGATTCAAATAAATATTTCATTAATTTTCCGAATTTTTTGTGTTTTTTTTTTAAAAAAGTTCTAAACCTCTTAAAAAATCACCCGTTATAAGTAATATGGAAATAAAATATTTATCGCCCAAGAGCAACAACCAAGCATTTACCAAGCGTCGCAAGGAAAAAGGCTCAAGATGCTGGTTTGACGTTGGAAGAGGAAACACGAAGAGCCATGTTAGAATGTCAGGATACATTTTATACTGAACTTGTGCATCAATCTAAGGCCATGGAAGATATTGCGTCAGTTTTCTCAGCTCTTCAACCGAAAATATTGCTGTATGGAACGGAAGAAGAACTGCGGGCTGTGGTTCCAATGCTTACCTCGACATTTACAGAACTTACAGACAACAGTATCATATTGGAAATCCAGCGAATTCGGCGTCACATGGTAGCTTCAAAGATAAATTTAAAAGATGCAGAAATTTGGACAGCCTTTGAATTTTTAAGCTTCATTGTTAAGTGGGATTTTTCAGACTCTTTACCGAGTCTGTCATTGGCGATGAGAATTTATTTAACAATTTGCGTCTCAGTGGCATCGTGTGAACGAAGCTTTTCCAAATTAAAATTAATAAAGACTTATCTAAGATCAACGATGAGCCAAAATAGGTTGACTAATTTGGCTATACTTTCAATCGAAACGGAGCACACAAAAAATATAGATTTTAATGATATAATCGAAACATTCAGTACAATAAAAGCTCGTAGGCACCTTTAAATAAAATATTTGTTCGTGTTTTTTTCTTAAATTTTTCAAGGGGTGTAAGCTTGCTTTACCGCCCCGGGTGTCACTGCCTCTTAGTCCGCCACTGTGTACCTTTATATGTAAAGCAGCTAGACCGCCAAAATGAAGAATCCATTCGTATATTTAGTCATAGTGATGAAAAACAAAAAATTAAGCCAACTTCACCAAGCAATTCCATAATTAAATCGGTCTAGGTAGGCACATCTGCGAAATTACCCCAAACCTTTGCACTCACCTCAACCCTTTATCATTGGGTACCGGTGCATATCTATCATTTTAATCACCACGTTCACAAATCATAGGTACGAACAAATCGTTGGAAATAATATTCCCGCTGTATACAGCTCGCAGATGATTACATAAGCCACCCCACCATCCACCAAGTGCCACCCTCACAAGCTATATCTACCTACAAACCCTCTGTAAAAGTTTCTTCTTTTTTTTCCAATTTGGATGCGTCATTCTGCAGATGGCTTTGTGTCTCAGTATCACAAAAAAAAAAAAAAAACACCTACCTGCAGGTGGAATAGTTCCCCCCTAATTGGATTTTCCACATCGATTCTAAGAAAAAATCTATGGCCTTTCTGTTGGTACTAGATACGAACGGCCAACGCGTGTGTTGTTCCTGTATTCACCGACGAGAAAAATCGATCGATAGAGTAGACACACTCGGTCTCACCAACCACCGCCGACCGGATGGCAGCAGTGGGTATGGGAGGGTATACCTACATTTTTTCTTTTCTGTTTCGTATATTCTCCCCCAGAAGAGAACTTTTATCTGCAGATACATATTCCATATCTATTGCTGAGCTGAGAAGGGTGAGATACATGCTCCCGAAAGCCATCAGCAATAGACCAATCGTGGCGGCCTGCTTCTGTTCTATTTCCTGCGAGATACTCTTCGAAAGCCCAATGAGAGATCGTTCCGTTATTCTCAAAATATATCTTCTTCTCTATACTGCACAGCCGCCCATATGCTTAACTCCAGGTATATAATATGTACCTGCTCTGCTGGTACTCGGTTGAAGTGATTTTTGCGCATTTCCCAAAAGATTTCCTTCCATTCTTGCATCCTTTTCACTCCCTCATATTTTCAGAAAGATTTTGCCTCACAAAACGGCGAACGAAACCCAACCAAACCAAAAACAAACACAAGCAAAACTCTGGGAAAAAAATGAATATTATCCTCTCGTTCGCGCGCACTTCTCTTCTTCTCGTCGCAGGGTTGGTTTTGGCAGAAATTCAAGAAAATCACCCTCTAAATTTACATATTCCCTCTGAATAAATGTATCTATGTACAATTTGTCCTCCATCCATCTACAGAAAAACTCTGCATTGAAATGGTTTTTCAGTTTTATTTTTCTCTCTTTTTTTTTTATTCATTTTGAGTCCTTTTTATCTGTGTTTCCTATGCGATATTGTGAGTTAGCATAAATATCTTTCAGTGGTTTAAGTAGAACACCAGAGTGTGAATTTTTATTGCGACGACGACGGCGGTCGGACTCTGTGGCGACGACGTGTATTTCGCAGCGACCAGAGAACCATCAGCAGAGTGCCTCTGCCTACTGGGAAAGCCCCAATTTTTCGTTTACCCTCGATTGGTCGCCATGGTGATGGTGATAAAATAGATTTTCCCAGACCCTCTGCCTCTCCCTATGGATACAGATACACACTTTAGATACAGGGCAGGTGGTGTGCGCTGTGTTATATATAGGGTGGAAAAAATCGAAATATGTCCTCCGCCAAGGCATGTAGCGGTAGATAAATATTAAGTCACTGCCCACCCATCCACCCATCCACCCACCCATGCAACCCATCGTTGTCATCCAGCGACATCGTTGTAGATGAATTACAGCAGTGCTTTTCCCTTTGGCACTTTGTTGTTGTTCTTTCTTTTCGTGAAGGATAACCGAAATAACAACATGGTGGACGGACGGACGGACGCACACGGCAGGTGAAATGAAAAATCTTTGGAATGGCCGCACCGCAGCAAATACTACATACAAGGACGTGTGGGGTGGGTGCATTATTATTGCGATGAAAAGATCCATCAGCCACGTGGGAGTGGGTGGAGTGCCTTCATATGTATACCTATGCTCTGTCCCTTGAGCGAGAATTATGTATACCTACCAGTCAGTGGGAACGGGGTGGAATATTAGATGACATTTTACTTCCTCGCAATCGTAATGATGGTGTTAGTGCATTCCCCTGTAATATATTCCATTATCTGTTAATTTGGATGAGAAACTTTCAACATACTTGCATCGATCGCATGCGCAGCACATTCAAAGCAGATAGTTTGTAATTAAATCATAGAACATGTATATCTTTGCGTTGATAGATAGGTTTTTTTTTTACACTTTTCCACATAATTCTGCTGGTAGTAGATGCGGGGAATATTGAAAACAAAGATGATGTTTCGACCAGAACACCTGTTCTGACTTGCTTGTGTGGAGCAGAGTATTTCTGTAAATTGCTCTCTTGTGTTCGTATTCGTATTCGTATCCTCCTGATGGTCGATTCGATATGAGTTCGCGTTGCGATGCGAGTTGCTTTTTCATTTCTTCGTTGCGCGGTTGTTTTTCCTTTTATTTTGATGCTATTTGGCTACATTTCACCCCCAAAGCGTGAACCCCTCGTTGTTGTTTTTCATATTCGTTCGGTCTCTCTCTCTCTGTCTCTGGTTGCTGAAAGTGTCTCTTCCCTCTATAGGTGGATGTAGCGTAAAATGTTGTTTCTTTTTTCGTTATCACGGTCACAACAGCGATTGCGATGCGAGGGTGATGACAATGTGTACGTAACAGGGTGGAAAAAAAAAAACATGGACATGATTGGGAAAATTGATTTTTAGGGCAATTAGCCAGAGGTATAGGTACCTAGTCATCTGATAACTAAATCTATGCATCTGTACTGTTCTGCGGGGATTTTTAGTGGCATACCAATGTAAGACTGCTGGCGTAATCACATATGTTGCCTTTGAGGGATTATCGATAAAGTCAGTTAAATAATGAATCGGTTGTTTGAACTTTAGAACTTGTCGATTTTTTCTTTGTGCTGCGTCCGTGACTCAATCGTTTTTATGATTAGACGAGCTTTTAAAATGATTCTGCGGACTTATCTAATGTAGAAGACAAGTCATGAAGTCATGAAATACCGAAAAATATAAGATTACACGCCTTGTGCGTCATATGATCGAATATCATTGGTAAAAATAGTCGGCTGAGATATTGGTTTATAATTTTTTTTTTTTTTCTCAAATCCAACTGAACGACGACGAGTCGTTGCGATCTCCTGGAACATTCGAGGGTTTCCTTCATTTCAGGAACGAATGCGCATATTTTGTAGAAAGAGATCACGGGGGTGGACTTTTTTAAAAACTTTGAAAGTGAAAAATTGAATTATTCTCAATTGCAATGTTTGTTTTATAAATAAGAAAACAATTATTATTTTTTTTTTTTCAAATACTATTGCTTTGTCCCAAAGTTAGAAGTATGTTAAAAAATGTTCCACTTTTGGCCTACCTATAAACATAAGTACATTTTGGAGCAGCTTTCTATTGACTTGAAATGAATACACGAATTCGGACCATATATGAATCGTAATTTATCAACGTGAACAATATTTAGTGAAACTCCTCTCACTGAAGGTGATGACTGACTTCTCTTCCTAGTAGTAGGTATTAAAAAACGCTTTTCAAAAGTTATGCACCAGTTCGAAAGCAGTTTTGTCAAATTGGTATATGCCATCTGAAGTTTGCTATACCCACCCTATACCTACGGTGACCATATTTTAGAATTCCAAATAATGAACATTTGAAGAAGTCAAAAATTGCAAAACAATTTTCAATTCTTTTTCATTTGATAAATATGGGTATATTTCATAAAAAAAATGTGTAAAAAACTTATATATGAGGGATAGATATATAATTTCAAAACTCTTCTATTCCACTTTTTCTTTAAAAATGAGTTAAGAATGATAAAGTGTTCTCTAGAAAAGGCCCTCATCTAAGTATTTAGCTAAAATTTGTCAAAACTTGTTATTTTCTATACTTTTGAGTTCTTCAAAAGTGAAGTTGTTTTCAAAACTACTCATTTATTCCCATACAAACCAAATTCCGCACCAAATTGTAGATATTCTTATCCAAATCGAACTTTCCCAGAACTTTTAAAACTCGTGTATTCCGATGACATTAAAAAAGGCGGACATTTTTGTTATTTTGAGAGTATTCATAAACTTTTTTGTGTTGCAATAATCCTTGCGAAGAAAATATCCTTGGTAAGCTTGCAGATAAAATAATGTTTATATTTATTTAATAATTAAATATATTGCTGAGTGGGAAAAATCGGATAAACTTTTATCTTATAAAAGACTTATGATATTGATGAAAATCTTGATACAGAACCTGAAGCAAGTCGAGTATGTGAAGGACAAGAAGTAATCAAGGATCTTCGTATATAAGACTTTAAACTTATAATGTGTATGTTATTTAAATACTTTGGTATTGACGTTTTTTTATTTTTTTGTTATTTTTTTTCTAATAATTAATATAAAAAGTTATATTCTAAGTCTAATTTACTTTCGAACTTTAAACTTTAAATTTTAAATTTAAATGTTAATGTAATTATACTGTTTAACTATCACAAAATTATAAGTAGTGTACTCTTACTGTGCTAGCATGTACTCAATAAATCAAATCAAATCACTGTTTTGTGATCTAATTTTGTTGGCTGTTGAGGTTTTTGAATTTTAAATTTAAATCGGTAAAAAATAGTTTTCAAAACTCCTCTATTCTTAAATAGGTTGAATCAAAAGTCAACTATTCGAGTCTTAATTTTCAAAACTCTTCTTTTCCAAATTAAATTAATTTCTTAAAATTCGTATGTCTACCCTAAAGGTTCAAAACTATATAAGAAATAGATAAAGATTATTCCAAACTTGCAATTTTGCCTTAAAACCTATCGCTAATATGATTTAGCAGCTTTTAACAGTTTTTTTTTCTTTCGTTTTACTCAAAATTCTCAAAGAAGAGTTTTGATGTTATACCCCTAACACATTACTTGATTAAATAATCTCGTTCCTCGTTCAGCCAGCAAGTTATGGTGCTTTAGCTTTTGGTTTAATTAATGTTTAATTGTTTTTAAGAATCTAAATGATATAAAGAACAAATAATGAAGATCTTCTTAAGTGCAGAACACTTATATGTTTTTGTATAGAAAATAATTCATTCTGAACATTGTTTCCAAATAGATACAGAACTGTTCATTATTATAATGAAAGAATGGTGACCGTACCTATTCCTAACTAAAAGTATTTAGAAATTTAGTTAAAATACGTTAGTTTGACATTAGAAATTCATCAGTGTTGCACGTCTTCTCGAAATATGTTTTAGGACACTCATCGAAAATATTGGAAAACAACGTCTCTTTTCGCAGAGCACAAAACGACATCGTTCGGAACACTATTACACGTAAAAAATACTTGGTGATACATTTTCGTCATTTATCAATATTTTTTTATGAAAGACTGGTCAGGTGGCACGTTAAATCGATTAGATTTTCCCAGTCACATTCGAAGAACTCATCGACCGGAAGGTGTTAATGGCCTCTTCAAGAACACAATCCGAGAAGGCTCTTAGCCGAAGTCTATAAACAGTCAGTCACGTCGAGAAGGTTCTATTATTTATTGCAGATTACCCTCAAAGACGTTATCGGATGTACAATAAATTCGTTAAACTATTTCACAGTCACACCTTTAAGTTAAATACAAAAACATGTCAACGAACAGTCAAAACGGGCATCAAATCAGGAGTGTTACATTTACGCTGATCTAAAAGTCTGCGCCAATGTTAAAAAAGTATCACACAAACGCCAGCAACATAATATTTGCTTAGGAGTTGTAAAGTTTTTGAAGAAATTCAGAAATATCTTCTGGTAAAACCCCGAAACGGCGAAACCCCAGCTTATATCGATATCCAATTGTATAAACTGAGTTATAGCTATATGGTGTGAAAATTAAGTGGAATTTCTCAAGAGCGTTGGCAACTTTGTTGATTTCCGTTGAACTCGAATAGTCAGCAGTACTACTTTATCTCTAAGATCTCACAGCAATTTACCATCTGAATTTAAGCTCATCGATAAGGAAACTATACATACGCGCGCAGTATTCGCTTGAGTTTTTGTCAAGGAAATAGTGATGTTCTACTTACTAGCCCCTAATCGAGGACATATGTCTTGTCTGAACCTACTTGTACACAAATTTATTGGTGTTATAAGAACAAATACTAATAAAAGATGCACATGACACGGTTGAAGATATATTTTCAAGTACTTGCACATCATGAGAGTATGACTGGTTGTACTAATGTCATCAATATTGTGTATATATTTTTATGGCACTCGTATATTCCGATCGAATTGTGCGGACACCATTGAACACTTGAAGAACAACACGTACCGTAGGTCTATGCGGAATCTTTTCAATTTTCTATGTTCTATTCTAACGCCACACAGAAAAGAACAAAAAAAAAAAAAAAAAAGATTAATTTTATATCTTTACAATTTTATTTGTTTTGCGTTTTTATTCGAAAAGCATCAATCACCTATAGATACACATAGAAATAGAGATAGATTACTTTGAATTGTTTTACTGTCTTATACAAGTGTGCGCGCAAGCCATCTTTAAGAGTTCCTCAATAATAAATATAATGAACACGAGTTTTGCAAGATTACAAGTGCAAATCGAAAGAAAAACAACTCAACGGTCAGAGTCTACAAACTACAAGCTTGAAGTATGTATCTATCTCGTCGTTGAGTAGAAAACCTTCTATTTGTTTAAAGTTACTTTATCAATTCCGTGACAATTTCATCACCAGTTCAAAAATGTTTGCAGACGATTTATTTATTGGCGATAAATCGCTGAGTGAGACAAGCGGTTTTATCTACTGATTTGGGTGGTTATTTTCGAATGTATTTCGAGATGGAAAAAGTAGTTTCCTCATTAGCTTTGACTTTTATAGGACAAACTGAGTTTTGCTAATGGACTTACATTATCACCTGTAACTAAAGCAGATAGTGCTGAAGATTGAAAAAAATCTCTTCCTCTTCAATCCACACAAAATTGACACATGCGTGGTTATGGCTCGTTTTTTTTTTTAATAAATTAGTGAGTAACTAAGTATGAAGTTTGGAGTCAATGAAAAGCCCCTGTGACGAGTTTCGTTCGACTTTGAATTCGGTTTTGTTCTTATTTATGTTGAAATATATTGGTATTCGAAAACAATGGGTCTTAAATTGAGTTTGGGTGTCATAACCCTTAAAAATCAAAGCTCAAAGCTCGTGAAATGATGTCGTGATCGAGACTTTGAACGCAGCACAGACTATCGCTCTTCTATGGCTTTGAACATGAAGACATTTCATGCAAATGAGAAAGTGTAAGAAATAGCAGGAAATAGTTCGACACCTGTCTCCGAACAAGCCGATCCCTTTGTAACACATTCTGTCTTTCGCGCACAAGTTTGAAGTGATTCAACGCAAACATTGATGTGAAAAAAGAAACAGAATTTGTAAATTTACAGCACCACTCTATTCGAATCTACTACATTTCCTATTAATTGAATTTTTGATTGTAAAAAAATACGTATTACAAATTTTAATAAATTCTTACGTGCGACTCCGTTGGAAGGCTTTTTGACGTTTATGAAAAAAGTAAAAACGAAAAAAAAATATATTCATATATAAAATATCACCCGAAGTGTCAAATTTGTCCAATATACTACGCAACCAATAGTTTTCGAAAAATTTAAACTTTCAAAAATATTGCGGATTTGCAATGAATAATCCATTTGTTGCTTATAAGTTGGTTACAACTCAAATTCTTATGCAGAACTTAAGATTGAGTTTTACAGGAATCTATTACATTTTGGCTGTCGAAGCAACTGTCGATTAATTATTATTGGGGACGTGCACCTTTAAGTATATGCGGCTCAATAAGTCTGACAACTGGCTGACTTGATGTGCATCAGGTTTGATTGGGTTATATCCGTCACATGAATAGTTTTTTTTTTCGGTTGAGAGATATTCGAATCTAGCCGAAGAATCTAGCCAAGAACTTCATGACTGAGTACTAAGTTGACAGTTCCTACATGGAGCTGACGTAAAAGAAGTGGCGTAACCGACCAATCTAGTTTTTGCGTTCAAGGAACATAATTTTCCACACCAACTAGGTTTTTTTGTGCCAAAAAATGTTTGTAAAACTTTCGAAACGCTGTCTTCGCACAACCAACAAGCCGAGCGCCATAAAACCTCGCATCACTTGAAGTTTTGAGAAATTTTGAGTCTCGAAAACTGGATCGACAGTTTTTAAAAGGCGTGAATAATTTGGAACTTGGCTGATGTAAGCTGATCCGTCAGAACGCACCTAGTTTGTTGCTGATACGGCTTTTCCTACATTCAGAGCAACGATTGCGTGATATTTTACAGTGTGTCAAAGGCGATAAAGAAAACTGGAGCAACTTTGCCGCGAACTGAAAATTCTTGTCGCAAACTGTCACACTTTCACAAGGGGTCATGTGAATAAGAACTAGCATTTGCTTTGAGCAAAAGTTTGTAGCAAAGTAAAAGCCCTTAGCAATTGCTTTGAATCGGTATGAATAAAAATCTTTTTTTGCGAAAGCAAGTTCGAAAATTCAATTGCTAGATTTTATTCATACGAACCAATCCGCACATAAAAAAGAGTAGCGATCCACAAATTCACCAATGAAAAATTCGTTCGAACTAAACCTTCAACAATAGGCGTGTTTTTTTAGCCTTGAGCTCAGCACAGCAAAGTAAAGCAGCATTTTCAGCACGCAATTCCAAGAACTACTGTGAGTTCTCTAAGTGTCAAGTAGAGCGTGTAGTTATTGTAATTGCGTGCTGAAAATCCTACTTTACTTTGCTTTGCTGAGATCGAGGCTCAGAAAAACAGCCCTAATGAAACTGATTCTCTTGTACCTGCGACTTAAAAAGTTTTCATGTGAATGAAATGTCAGAATCTTCGAATATTCGCCTGTTCGCAGTTCGCAATTCTCCCTCATATGAATAGTGCCTTAAGGATTTTTTCCACTGCGCCACCCATTGCGAACGTCTGACAAACATCCGATAGGATAACTGTCATAAAAGAGCTTCTCAATTAGCCGTTTTGACTCGGCGTAAATTGTACATCCCTTCCATTCGTCCTTTTACGCTTTTCACACCGAGCCGAAAACCGAGTTTTCGTCGAAAACTCGTCGATGCATTCACACCGTCCACCAACTAGTTTTCGTTTGACGTTTCAATCAGGTGGGTGACACCAGTCGTTGACCTTCGGTGCAAACTATTTTGGTTACATATTTCAATTAACAAATAAAATGAATTTTGTGCATTTAAAAATAATATTAGCCCATAAATTAACTGTGAAAAATGTTTTTATGTTGTGAGTGGTGACATTTGTTCGGTCAGTATGCTGAATTTGCCGAATATTGCAAAGGGTGTGTTTGTTTCAACAACCCAACGATTGGAAGTCGATTTGGTTTTTTTTTTTTTTGTGTCAGTATGTTTTATTGATCCCTGACTTTGTGGAATGTAGTTCAACTGTTGGCGTTGATAAAGAGAGATCTTAATAAGGGATCAGTTTTTTAGTGTGCGGTCTCTTTGACGCACATTTCTGTCGCATGTTCTGATCATTAGTGTACCTACACGTTTGATGAATATGCCAACAGCTTTGTAAACATCGATCTTGTGGTTTGAATAGTCTAGTCAATGCTTTGACAATATTGCACATTCAACCACTGACAGTATCTATCAGTGGGCGATAACACTCACACCTCTTTAAACCTTCCTAATTCCAAAGGCGTATAGGCCAGAGACGATTTTTAAACACGTCTGCTTTCTAGTAACGTCTATCGCCTCAGCTTATCTCCTAATCTCAATCTGGTCTGTCGATGATATGGAATTACCGTCTGGCCACATATTAGTAATAAAAGTCAACACTAACAACTTTACCCGTCTAAATCCACATAAGTATCCCTTATCACGACTGATGATTTCTCTCGGCCCGTAACTGCTATACGTTCTTCTAGATCAATATATTTTCCATTCGAAGCGGGGGCTTATTCCTTGTTATAAGTATTCTTATCATGAGAACGTGCAAAAGCTTATCAAATATCCTCTTCTCCACTGTTCTGACACTTCTTCGTCTTTATTTTTCGACAATTTCCATGGAAAAAAAAAATAATCATCACGATCACACCTCATCACATCATCGAACGGCGCGCTGCTAACACACACCGACACCGCACTTAACTGACGCAAGATGATTGATAAGTTTTTCTGTCGCATTATCGTCAAAGAAATTTTCAGACCAAGTCCGGTCGGTATGTATTTATTTGTTCACCCTGCCCATATGTAGAAGTGTACACTAATTTTACTTTTTTAACCCATTTTTAGATAAATTGTTCGTTTTGAGCGGTTTTTTGCTGCCTTTCTGTGAAATCACAAGAGCTCTAGCTCTAGAGAAATATGTATGAAAAGGCCGATAACGACATCCAGTCATCAATAATGATTTAACGATTTCTTTTGCGCGCATACCTTCATTTAAAATTTAAAGCTACCCGCTATAGTACGGGTATTTATATTCTGAGACCTGTAAGGCAGCGTTTAGAGGTTTGTTTTCAGGGCGGTACTTGCTATATATCTGGTTGGTATAGATTGTGGGATGTTTATTTGGAATGAGTTCATTTCTTGGTCGTGATCGGCGGCTATCGGGTACCTATGTATGGTAAATCTTGTATTTTTGGTAAGTGCGGTATCTTATCTGAATGTGGCTTTGTTTTCTGCGTTCTTGTTTTGTTTTATTGATTTTCATTTAGATGAATGGGAGACCCATTGTTTAATTGACTGTATAGGTTTATGGAATTTTTCTAAATTAGTTTTTCGGACAGTCGCTGTATCGTTTTGAGAGAAGTTCTTTTGCGTTTTGGGAATTAAGGGGCAGCCCCTGATGTCCAACATTCCACATATTACATGTAGAAAGTAAGAGTTTGCCCTACAGCGCACACCAAACGAGGCAGAAATGAAATAGTAAGTCCTTTCTGAAGGCAAATCCTTGTTTCAAAATGTCTAACTAGCCCTATAGCCTGTACAAAATGTGTCTCAATTCAGATGATACCCATTCCCAATATTTGCAAGTAATGAAAATAAAAAATCTCAGCCACTCATAAATGCGTTGCAGTTAAACCCAAACTCTATAAAACAAAACCGCACCTGCATAAGGTTGTGATGATCACAATTATGGCAATGACAAAACGTGTCATCCTCCAGAAAGAACACCGACAAAACGAATCTTTATTGAAACTCTTTTCACAATTCCAACGAAATATTTGCACAAAATATCGATAAATACGCTGCTCTTCTCCTCCGCGTTGTAGTCTTCCGGAGCTCCATCAATCGCGGTACAAAATAAAGAAAACAAAGAAGATAAATGTGAACACCGCTTTGTGAAGAGTAGAGGTATCTCGCCAGTTCTTCAAGCAATATTATCAGTTCATCATCGGCGTCTACATGACAAACATCTTCTTTATCTTGTGTGTGCATATAAAGTGTTTCAATCGAGAGACGATCCGACAAATTGTTTCCTGTGTACCAAGCCTGATTTGCCGTGCAGACGCGCAAGCCCCAGTCTAGCGCAAAGGTGTAGTATTGTCCATAGGACGAAAGTGCGAGTGTCATCACATGAGCAAGTAAAGAATACTTTTATTTTAACATCAAAGAGCATCATCGACATTTCCGTTTGTTCTGGAGAGGAAGATGACGCGACAAGACCCCAAATCAGTCGCAGGTATCTCTTTGCGCAAACAAAACAGTCGATACCTATTTAGAGAGACTCGCATCATCGTGTATGATGTTTCGAAATAATCTTATCAAATTGTCAATGAGATTGAATATTTGTTTACCGCAGACTCTTCTCCATCCGTGTACAGATACCCAGACAGGGTGTTCCCGGCATATGGAATGCAAAAATACACTTGGCGGTTGGCTTTTTTATGAGGTCTATACTTAGGGTCAATAAAAGTGAAAGATTGAAGAATGAGAAAGTTATTCTACTTCTTGAGAAAATATCGTAACTATTCTAAATAGGTAGGGTCTGTGCAACAACAGTGTTTCACCAGTCGTTCCAATTTTCCCCAATTCCTATGGGGGAAATTGCATTAGAGTAATCTAGCTTAAGCGATAACATGGAAATTGTATGTCGTCACCACAATAAAATCAGTTGGGGATATTCACCAGTTGATTGAGCTTAAGAGGTTTTGTTTTTAAATTTCTTTATAACTAGTTACAACTATACAAGAGGTAAAAAAATACGACATACCAGATTAAGTGTCGCCGAAAGTACATTCCTGATACCGACAACAGAACTAATCCCGAATTTTTCTTTCTTAAGCAGATACAGAAAAATGACATCAACAATGTCCTGAATTGAAACTTACATGTCTTGTATTGTAGGATCTCTGCATGGAATTTTATTTAGCTCGTTCAATATCATTTTCTCCTACTGTCAGATGGTTAGTGGATATTTTTAGCTAGCTTTTGTAAGTAAACCTTAGCTGTTCGAGCTAAATTTTAGTTCCCATGCAAAGTTCTCTCCAAAATTTTGCTAAGCTATATTTAAGCGAATTCCTTAGCCAAGTGGTAAGTGGCACACAGCTCGGGCTAAAAAATCAGATTTTTGTTTGAGGTTGTACTTCACTTTTCTGTCTAAATTTAGCGCGCTCATTTCTTCGCATTTTCTCAAGATAAATTTTGAGAGATCGTTGTGTTCTGTTGCGTTTTTGTGTTGCGCAAAAGTAAGCAAGGATGTGCTTTTTTAATGACTACCTCGACGAGGAGTACCTAGAATCTGAAATGTTTGAAATAAAAGAGAATTGATAATCTTTTAAATACCAGAGCTGCTCTGTTCTGTGACACTTATCTGCAGGGTAAAATTTAGCTAGGATTTTAGCTAATGTTTGGAGAGAAAAGCTGGGGAGTAGCTTAAATTAAACTAAGCTCGAGCAGCGTACACACCTAAGTAAAAGATTAGGAAATGATTAGGGACAGTTAAATCTTTGTCGATGTACACATCTTCTTCTTCTTTTTTGCCTGTCACTCCCTTCCCTCCAGTCCTTGTTTGCATTGTGTGATGTTTTTTTCGAAGGCAATTCTATGTATTACAAAGAAATGTAGTAAATTTAATTGTTTGATTTAATAATTCTTTATGAGGCGGGTATGAACATCTTTTGATTTGGATTCTGGGATTCATTGCTATACTGATGAAAAACTGCGTTACTTCTCAAAATCGTACTTGTGTTGGTAAATCTCGAGCAACTCGGAAAACAAATCTGACATCAGGCAGCCATCGTATGTATGAGTTTTTTATTGACCTAGATTAATTACGTAAACGGTTTTTGTCAGTTGACAATTATGGAAAGGGTAACCGGCAAATCTAGTCACGAATATCATGTATACTAAGTTGACATTTCGATTGTATACGGCGGACGTTGTAAAAGTGACCAAACTACTTTTTCTTACGCCCAGACAATCCGTGACGTAATAATAATACATTTAAGTCTCGACTTTAAATTTACAGAAGCTATTGCAAAATTTGTATATGAACAATATATAACCACTGTGAACTACTTAAATTTAGTGTAGAAATTAAAAATGTTTATTGTTACGGCCCATCAAGTCGACCTAAGAAAACAGTCTTGAAGTGTCAAAATCAGCGGATATTCGCTTGATCGCTGTTTGCAAATCATTCTGTCAGTAGACTATTGGACATCGACTGAGCATCCCGCCACTGATCCAACAGACTTGTGTTTGTGTGACTATGTGAATGTACTACAATTCGCAGCCAAGAAGTAGAGTAAACTTTGGTGCGCATGTGGCTGCGTATACGACAACAAATGGTGCACCCTCGACAATACTCACTCTAATCTCTTATTTTGTAACCGGCAATAACGAAACTAGTTTCGTATGGGTATAAACCAAAAATAGAACTGATACACCGCAATACTAATAATCATGTTTAGAGTCCAGGCTAAATTTTTCTAACTCACAATGGCGAAATTTTCCATACAAATTGCATATTGTGACCTAGAAAATATTTAGTGTGAAGGTAAAAAATGATTATTAGTAACCCCATAGTGTAAAAGTGCAGCCACTATTCTGAGAGGTCCCTTCAACTTTAAATTTCATAACACTGCTTAAATAAATTGATTTGTTCGTGCAGTGAGTGCCTGGCAAACGTTCATATCGCATCGGAATAGTGCAGCTTACCTTACCTATACCTACTTAAACTAGGAACATCCATCACAAAAGTAAAAACAATTGAAATACAAATACAGTTCAATAACCTGTATTGCATCTGTTATTGCCAGGTAATAGTTGTAGGTAGGTAGTAATAATTTGCGAAATCAAACTTATAATTGCAATCTAGCACGCATAAATCTCTCAAGCGTTTTTATTCATACTACTTACTACCCATGCCGAAGCTCGCTAAGATAATATCATGATATCCACAAAATACACACAACTAAGCACGAGTATTGCGCTCTACTAAAAACACGAAACCACCAACAACAATAAGAGTAAACGTCTTAAAATTGACCTTGCAGTAATTGCTAACCAAAGGAACAAGGCGCTCGCACACATATTACGGGCTTATGCAGTGAAATGAAAGTGAAAACGATTTTTTTGCCCCCCATTTTGATTTACATGGCGTGCCATCGTTTTGGTCTCCCTGGTGTATTGTTTATACCAATCCGAATGAAAAAAAAAAAACAAAGGTGGACTAAGATAAAAAAAAAATAAAGAATTCTAAACAAATTCTGCACCCATTGCTTAAGAAGTGTGGTTATGTGTAAAAACCATACAAATGTGGAGCAAAGGGAAGAAAACAGTCTTCGAGATCCTCCGCCCTCCACCGAAGAAGACCCGGTTAAAGTTAGTTAACGTTAAGAAACAAAGAAACAAGTAAAAAAAATGAATAAAGGTAAACAATAACAAAGGAACGAATACATAGCACGAAAGTGTTCCCACATTAATTTGTTTCGTTTATATTTTTCTTATTGTGTCTGCGATCGCTTCACGTTTGCGCTTCAATTTGACGTGTTAGCATCTATGCATATGCTAGTAATGAGAGTGGTTGGTTAATCGGGGCGATTAACCTTATGGCCATTATAACAAATTATTGTAATAGATTTTAACTTTGCTTTCTTCTTATGAAGCAGGAATAGATGGGTGAATACTGCTTGTACGGTATAGTTTTGTCGGCTTGAGGTGTTTAAGTGGTTGAAGATGAATTCTGAATTCTTTGACTAAGAACAGAAATACAAAATACAAGATCAACGAATGAGACTCATAGAGCCGTATTTACACGATGACATGTCATAACTTCCAAAGCTCGATGTTCTGAACGCACCCGTTGGACTTAAATGACTTCAAATCAAAAAAGTTTGACATTGCACTGAGGCCATTTCATTTTACAAGTGATATAAAAACAGTAGCTCTCACGAAACTGTTATTTCTTTTTGAAATGTGTTAAAAGAGAATGAATAAAGTCGAAGTTACATGTGCACAACAAAAACAATCAAACTTATTCTTATTGGAATAATCCAGATCTGAGGTTGTATTATATTTTTAACAGGACAGGAAAATCTTGCATTTGTCGAACTTAGTCCAAAGTACCGAGGGGTCCATTGTGATTGATTATGGTGACATGTGTAAAAAATCAGATTTGTTTACGAACGAACTTGTGATAAAAATGATACCCCTGACTAAATGTTATTTATTCCCGAAATATCAAGTTGTATTGTGTGCTTGCCGAACGTATATATATTGTTAAAACGTTCGCGTGCCCCATGAGACTTAGCCTATTGCTGTCAGTTTGACTTAGCCAAAGAGCGGTAGATTCTTGCATGGGAAGATAAGGGTTTCAGACTATGTGTACAGCTTCCTTTACCCTTGTCAAATTTGTCAAACTGGCAGCCATTTTTATTTAAACTCTCCGATTGCATTTGAGCAATTATCTTTGTGCATTGTGTTGACTTATTTGGCTGTTCTGTTTTTTGTTGTTTCTTGTGGTAATTGTTAAATTGCCTTTTGAATGTGATTATTCATCATTTCGCTTTGATATTATTAATGCAAACAGTTATCCCTTGTAATAAGTTAAAGAATTTGAATATTTTAAGAAATTAAACTTTTTTATTTTTTGTTGAGCAAACTTATATTGATGACGTTCAAAAGTCTAGTTTAAGTACTAAGTCTAACAATCTGGCTGGCTCATCTTTTTGACTTTTACTGGCTAAAGTTGCTCACGTTACCATTTTTTACACTTGGCGTTTATGAAAGCGTCAACAAATTTATGTCACGAATTTCTCGACTGAGCACTCAGAGTTATCTTATGACGACAAGATTGGTCTGAACTAGATGTAACCTGAACCCAAAAACTAGATTGGTCGGTACGTCACTTTTCCTACGTCAGTCACATAATGTGAACAGTCAATTTAGTACCTACCTACTCAGTCACGAATTTATTGACTAGATTCGTCGACTACCCCTCTATGAACGTCAACTGAAAGAGTTGTTCAAGTGACTAATCTAGGCCAATCAAAACTGAGACACATCAAGTCAGCCAACAGCATCAAAATTTACTAAACTAGATACTCGAGGTCCCAATTTCGATTCCATGTTTGACGTAAAATTGTGTGTACCTACTTAGTTGTAAAAGTGACAGTAACTCTACTTGTCTATAGTGATTGCCTTTAGGGAAATTTCTAGCTGACTTAAAATGGCAACTTTTTCAAATATGATTATTTTAGGCAATTTTATTTGATCTGTTAAAATGCGAATGTAAATTAGTAATTTCTATGAAATTCGTTGCAAACAATGCCATTCGTAGGTACTAAACGGCGAATTGTTATAGTGTTCTGTGATACCTACTGTTGCGTTGAGCTAATTCTGTAGTAGATGTCACAGTGCTACCACAATTCAGCAGAAATTATCGTAAATGACTGGAAGGACAGATGTAACCAATTTAGAAACATCAGTTACCTACATACCATTTAAAATTTGGCAATGCTGCTAGCTCCGCTGAGTATAAATTGATATATTTACATGTTTAGTTTTTATATGCCTGACATTCAGGTTTGGGGGGAGATCTACTCCAAACAAACTAATCCGGCTTAAGACGACTGAAGTTTTATATGTTTTACACGCGGTATTTTTGTAGACCTAGAAACAGATTGATAGATTTAGTTTCAGAGGGAAGTTTCATTTAAAATTTTGCGACTGATTTCTACCCTCAAGCAGTAGATAGAGGTACCTAAGCCGGTTCCAGTTGCTTTGAAAAGGCGAAAAGATATTGAATAAGTTGACCAGTGTACAACTTAAGAGGTACTGTTAGTTCGTACCTACCTCATAGGTATATTTTTATCACAGATTCAAATCTGGTACCTATCAAAACCGATAATAGGCACATTGGAGATTGGAAGGTATGTACCTACCTATGCCTAGCTTTTTTGGAGCATATTTGACCTCCAAGCACACACAAATCTACATGTTTCCGCTTGGAATCAATAATGGATTGGATTGCGTTTGCGGCGACCCCGACTTACCGTCGAGTCAGAGCGCCTGACTTGCGCGCGCTCCTTTGAATGACATCTACCGTCTCGTTTACGGAAATCTGAAACTACGTCTGAACCTAACTCCTGTGTACTGTTCCTGTCTGCATACATACCTACTTACATAAATGTATCTTTAATTAAGCACCGACCGAGCCAAACCGATACGGGCCTACTGTCGTCTCCCGTACTTTACCTTATCTACTTATAAGTACCTATATACGTATCTATGAAATACAGTCTTCTCCTGAACTATATGACCCATTGAGGTCATCAGACTCAGTCTCCTCCATCGCTATTATTTCCATCTTCGCCGAAGTGTGCGTCTTCGTCGTGCGCCCTTATATAACATACCCAATACGAAGTTTCGTCGTTGATTTGCAGGCAGGCCAAGCAGCGCACCTATCCGACATCCGCTGCTTATCTCACCTCAGGCTCAGCCAGCACCACACAGCTACACACACAATCAAACAGATCCAGATCAACGTCGGTCGTCTCTCCAATTCTGCTTTATACAAATTTTCGGAGTTACACACAGATTCTTCTGCTTGGGGTGTACAGCTACAGCCTGCAAAATGAATTGACTCGCCTTCTCTCACTCTCGCGTCTACGGCTTCGCCTTATATATTTCAGTGGGGACAAGACCATTTGTGTGTATATATGACTGCCTAGTGCCTGCCACCACCTGAGCGTTTTCCCGAGATACAGCTAGTACAGATAATTATTTTCTGCGTGTTCGTTGTTGTTTTGTGTTTCATCGGTTTCGTCGTCCGTTGGTGTCGGTCGAGTTCGGTTCGGTCTTTCGATTCGGCATTGAGAAGAGTTCTTCCATTTCGTCTTTCTCGTTCTTCTTTGGGTTTTCTCAAATTGTTCATCGTGGTGTATTTGTAGTGTGCGCGCCACCCTGCCTGCTCTGCTCGCCTGTGTATCTTTTTTTTTTAACTGTGTTCTCGTCTCTGATTATATTCAAACTGAGAGGGGAAATGTTTCCATTTAAATAGTTGACGTGCGATGGTCTATCACATCAGTTGAATTTCATCTGTCGAATGGGGAGGAATGACGTGTACGGTTAATACGGAGAAAAACGAGAAAATAAACTTTAGTTCATACAAGCGGAAACGGAAGCAAGGAAAACGAGAATCTTAATTTTATAACAGTTACGAAACCGGATGGTGCTGCTTCTATTTCAAATTCTTTTCTTAAATAAATCATTTTGTGCGTCGGTATTGTGCAGTGCGGTTGTCAATTAAATTTCCTTTTTTTTAAACGAAGTGCGATATGACATACAAAAATATAACAATAACAGAAAGTGATCAATAAAAAATTGAAAGAAGGTAATAAAACAAAAGGAAAATATTTTGAAGATTTTTGTGACAATTTTGTGACTGCAAAGTGAAACAAAAACCAAAAAATAATAATTGACTCAGTGCAATAAAATGTTAACTTGAGCTGATTAGCAAATTTCATTGGATAATTTAATGGATTATGAAATATTGTTTGTGAAGTTGATGTCAGAAATGTCAAAGGTGCCTACATACCTACCTACACATAAATTGCATATGGATCTTATGATAATTTTTGGATAACATACCTATTTCGTAAATCGTGTTGGGAACTCCAAAATTTGAAAAGTAAACCTTGGCAGTTAGATAACTTCTTCAGTGAAAAGTGTAAAAATATTTATTTCTTTAGTAATTTTTAATAGTGTCCTTTGAGGGATTTATGTTAGTATGAAAATATAGCTAGTGATGTTGGTAGAAGGTGACTTTGTTAGGGACACGTAACTATAATGAGAATGACCATGACTTTGTGAAATGTCCTATCATTGATTTTTCGGAAAAATTATTTACATAATGTAATCTAAGAATGTTATACTGATGTGTGTTTGAGTGCAGTCGTTTTAAATCGTCACATTTGTAACGAAGGTACCTACCAATGTTCGATTGAATTGTGTGTCGTTCCTATTTTGTTGGTGTCCATTCCATTTAACCGATTTTTGGAATATGACAAGTAAGAACTCACCTCTTCTCTGTGTCCTGAATTTGAATTCATTCCATTGTTCACGGCAGGAACTGAACTTTTTATGGTTAACATTTTACAACTCCTAAGAGAAGCGTTACAGTACCTACCTATTTGATTTGTTACTTTTTGTAAATGAAGTTGCAGTTATTGCTTGGAATACGATTTTTGTTTAATTCACTGATACCGTCTTCTAATTGGTTATAACCTTGCAACAATATTTTTGTAATTTTTTGCTAACTACCTAACGTAGGTATAATAAACAACGCAAATCTTGGAAATATATATCTAGGTTTGTTCTACATAATGGGTCATTCTGCGCATGTACCATACCTACATGAGTATGACGGTGGGTAGGTAATAACTTGTGATATTAGAAAGCCAAGCCATAAGTGGAATAGTGCGTTTTTAAAAGAATTTCATTTCATGTAGACGACTTAAAAGAAAACATTCCTCATCGGAGTTTTCTTTCGATGTTTAAATGTGCATAAGTGGAAATGAGTTATAAAAGTAGATGAGTCCGGCTACAGCTAATGAGAGCTGCATAATTATTGCTGCATATACGTAGTTTGGATATAGTGGGCATCCTGTTATGAATGTGGTCATACATGTGTAGGTATACGTACACAATCGTGCTTAGGGTGTCATTTTCGTCTTGTCCAATGCGTATCGTACACGTCAATTGGGCCAATAGCTTTTCGTAGGAAATATTGAAATTGCCGTCGGCAAAATATCATCGCACATACAACTGTACAGCGGATGTTTGATAACTTTTGACTTCAATTACATTGAAAATGTTTGCAAATCATCGTTGATTTGTATGTTAAATTTAAACAGAGGAAACCTTTCCTCACACGAAATAGGTTTTAAGTAATGTTTAGGCATTTTTTTTTTCCAATTTTACACATTTAGGAACTGACAGTTTTCGGGAACTATGTACCTACTAAGGCAAGGCTAAATTTTGTTATTCTTATTGTTATTAGTAACAACAAATTTCACTGAATGTGCACATATTTCACTATTTTTAATTCAACGAGTTGTTAAAAACTAAAACAAATCAAGGTATCCTATACCGACGCGTTTATAAAATACTTTTTGTGCCTACATACGTCTATGTACGTAGGTACCTATTATACAAATAATTGATTAATCTTACCTAGTTAGTAACGAATAAAATTTAAAAATGTGCAGTTGTCTACTTCTATAATAAATGCACTGAGGCAGGGTGGCTCTTTCTTTTTTTATTTATTGTGTAACTGCGGTTCGTAAACAGCCTATCAATTTTAGTAGGAGCGATAACTCTTACCTACGCGCAAGCAAGTTAAGAAATATCATTACAAAGCCCCATACAAATTCGAAGACTTTTATTTCTAAGGTGATGATAGCCACGCCCACTTTAAATATAGTTTCTGCTTGTAGCCTTTATCTATATGTAAGCGGTTTTTGAATTCTGAAATGAAGAGCCCAAAGTGACATTATTTTAATAATATACCTCCTCATAGTCAGTCAATACCGATTAAGTAGGTTTCTAAGAAAGTCTTAAAACGCTTAACGCCTGGCTTTAAATAAAGACACTAATATAACAAACCAACCACCCCAAAACTTATTGTGTTTTATAAATTGACTGACTGCAGTTCATATGCTAACTGGTTTAGTTGCAGATGTCTTCTATTTTACATTATACACTGAGTGGTATGATGAGGGTCAACGTTCAAAAACAACACGACCTGGGTTGATCTAAGGTGATCCTAGAAGTCAAAGAACTGTAGGTTTAGGTGAAATGTTGTTTGTTGCTGATGTTTACGTTTGCATTTAGAGTAAGCGGTTCAGGTTCAACGAAGTACTACGAGCTCAGTAAAATGTTATCGGGGTTGGTCAGATACAATGACGGTAATCAAAGAAGTCCTCTTTCATCTTCACCCTTAGCCTTTAAGAACTGCGTAATCAATTATTGCAGAGGGCTTTAATTTTCTTACAGCCAAAAATACTGACGTTCGAGAATATGCATAATCGTCAACAGCTAACTGTAAATCCGTGAAAATGTCTACTGTTTTTTACAGCAATCACAATCGAAAATTAACATAGGTGCATCTTTTGTAAGCAACTGTCCGCCGCAGGTTAAGTGTAGTCTAATTATATTCCATAAATTAAGACTCAAAGCTAATGCCCTTAAAAAAATATGCAAACACAAAATGTAAACGCAAAGGGGTTGAATGAATTGTGATCGAAATTGAAATTGGAAGCGTACTCTAGTTTGAACCTTTGATCGTATTGGAACGACATTTAACTCTATACTCTAGCTAGATACGTGTGGAGAAGTCGATTTGCACGGATAGTGTGGCTGCAGAAAGGTGTCCTAGCGCAAACTTTATACGCAATGACAAAATACTCAAGCAGACCATAGAACAATATAAGAGTTACCGAGATAGGTTGAGTTAACTTTTGGTACAAGTTTGTTAAATTTGCTGTGACCCCAGTCCGAAGTTGCAAGTGAGATAAGAAGACTCATACTTTCGTAATACACAAGTCCATTGTACACTCCACATGACCTAGCGAATTTAATATTTAAACCCAATTAAAAATCCCTTTGCATCGGTTTGAAGAAACAAAGCTTCAGCAAAACAAACAGGCCACAACAATTTTCGCAATCGATCAAATGGGTACACCTACCTCTGCCATTTTAAATCTCCTCATACTCACTCTAAGATACATAAGTATGTATACGTACATAAAATCAAATCCAATCAAAATTTGTCCACTGTCTCATATTGCCAAAAAAAAAAAAAACATAAGAAACAAATCCAGTGGTATTGGCTAATTTGTCGAAAGTAATAATTCACACTAACAACACGACAGACATATCGACACGATGATTAACGAGTACATGGAGCGAAAATCAATTAAGACACAAACGCAAAACAACGGCGGATAAAGGTCCAAAATATAATTCGAAAAAATGCTTGCACATTTCCGATTTCCATATCATGGGGTTTTTAGACTCCACACATCTACGTACATACCTGCCTGGGATTGGGCACTACACTTGCTTTATTTTTGGGTTTTGTTTCGCTGACTTGGCTTACTGAGTAGTGAGCTGGGTGTTTGAGATTTTTGTCTGATTATGGTGCTGTATCGTTGCCTAATCTCTTTCTAATTTTATCCTTAATACTTTCGAAGGTCTCCACCAAATTGGCCTTGTCATCATGATGATGGCTTCAAAATAGCTACCTGTTTGGTTTCTGTTCGAATTTCACCTACTATTTGCTGCATAGGGATGAGCTGAATGCCTCTGTTCAGTTGCCAACTGACCTCTAAGTATGAACTATTTTGTATCTGAGTTAACATTTTTTAGCTTGGGTATTGCTAAGTTTTGGGCACCGTAATTTGCCACTGCAAATCCGCATCCAGCTCCAAGGCTGCACTCGTTTAAGACTTAAAAAAAACTTTATATTTAGCATAAATCGCCTACATCGCTCCAACTAATTATATAATCTCTTGCCCTTGCAGACTTAATCCGCAATTCCGACTGAATACTTTACCCAAAGAAGAGACAATGTTGAAAACGACAATTAAAAAGCAATTAACCGACATTCCACTGCGCAAAATGGATCGACGCGACTCAACAACATCGGACTCATCAGTCGAACCCATGGACTTGGGACGTACACCAGAAACTAAAAAACAAACCAACGCAACAGCATTACAGATGCCAACAGCAGTAACACTTAAGGATGCCATTTTATCAGATGCCAATACAAAACACCCCATACGTCATGAATCTGATGCTGACGAATCAGATGAGAAAGACAGAGATCACCATCAGCGGCGATCACACAGTCAACATCACTACCATCATCGTCGGCGCGGTGGTAATAGTGGACGCGATAAACGAACCGTCCACTTGGAATGCACCGACACTCCGCATTCGTTGCGAAAGAAATTTCGCTTCAGCAGCACGCAAAACCAATCGGTTCCAGAGACTGTGATCAATTTGAAACAACAGAAAACATCGAACAATGATTCCACGTTATCGGGGAAGTCAGCAAATCTAACCGCTACAACGAACAACAATGAATCTGGCTTTGTGGACGCCAGCAGCAGTCATGTTCTAAACACATCCGCTTCATCGGCGACATCATCCACATCGTCATCGTCGTCGTCGCCGACATCATCATCGTCGGCGGCGGCGTCACCATCCGCCAGTAATATCGCCGTTTCGAGTCCCGAATCGGGCGTGGGCGAACGTGACGACATGAAGTACCTTTGCCCAATTTGTGAGGTGGTATCGGCGACACCGCATGAATTTACCAATCACATCAGATGTCATAATTATTCATCTGGGGACACCGAAAATTTCACCTGCCGCATTTGCTCTAAGGTAAGTAGTATCGCTTGCAGAGTGCTGAGGTGTGGTTATACGTTTCTCTAAGAAAGTAGCACAAGCGCATTCTTTTTATTTGGGCAAACTATTTGAACTTGGCTTTTGTTTATTTATATTCGTAGGTTCTATCATCAGCTTCGTCACTGGATCGACACGTTCTGGTGCACACTGGTGAACGGCCCTTCAACTGCAAATATTGCCAACTGACATTCACCACAAATGGCAACATGCATCGTCACATGCGAACCCACAAACAGCACCAGCAACACTATCATCGAAATTCAAATGGTACAAAGGGGGGTGGAAGTGGTGGCGGTGGCGGCGGTGGTGCGACCATTGCGGGTGCTAATGGTGGCAGCTCCGGCTTAACACCAAATTTACCATCAAACGACCAATTGGCTGCTGTGCCCTCCAAACCAACTATCGTTACCAACGGTGTCGTTATTAACAGCAATGGTGACACAATTGGAGGAGGTGGTGGTGGTGGCGAAAGTTACGAAAGTGATGGTGGTTGCTCAACGGATTCATCAAGTGCCATCAGCCAAAGTTCCAATAACAATAACAACAGCAATACGAACAACAAAAACATTAGCAATTTTAAGCGCAAGAGCACCGACAGCTTGGATGACATGGCCATGATGAAGCGACGCGTGAAGACCACCATCAACAACAACAATATCATCGATAACAACATGCACACCGCCACGGAAAGGAGTACGAACGAAGAGGCTGACGAAGACTTGAAGCAGCAGCACCAGCAACAGCAACAACAACAACAACAACAGAAGCTCTTTTGCCCGGTATGCAATCGCAGTGACTTTGTGGGGATGCTGGCATTGGGCTCCCATATGGACTGCGATCATTCGGATATTCCCGCAAAGTGCCGTCATTGTGACGTTGTTTTCAAGACACACAAACAACTGAACGTACATCCATGCACGAGTAAGCTTAAGATCAAGCACGGTTTTAAGGATCTTACGTTTGTGGACTTTTCGAGCGAAAAGTTCCCCCTCATTGCTAAGTCTTTATGTGAGCAGAGTTTGAGGGCATCAGTGGGTAGTCAAAAGTTTGAGTGTTCCAAGTGCTATCGAGCATTTCCGTGCGCCAGTGCTGTGGAAATACACGAAAAAGAGTGCGCTACATCAGGGATGAATTTGTTCGTCGATGCACATGACTTCTCCATTCGCAAGCAGCGATCGTATAGCGAGAGTTCAGGTGGCGCTGACGATGACGACAATCGGCGGGAGGAGTTCTTCGCCCGTTTGTACTTAAAGAACAAATCTACAGTACAAAGTATGACCAGCTTATCGTTATCATCCCCCTCGCTGTCTGATATTAAGTCGTCCGAGTTGGACAAGACACCTGTAAAAATGTCCCAGTCCCAAATCGACCAATACCAAGACACCAAAGAGCTGGCCGACATTCAATCCATTCTCAACATAACTTCATCGTCATCAACGAGCAATTTCCTTCGCAACTTTGAAAACTCTGTGAACACACCGATTAGTAATTACGGAACCGAAAATGGCGAAGAGGAAGCCCAAGATGCATTCACTTCCGAGTTTCGCAAGATGAAGTTGCGCGGGGAGTTCCCCTGTAAGCTGTGCACGGCAGTGTTTCCCAACCTGCGGGCTCTAAAGGGCCACAATCGCATACATCTCAGCGCAGCAGGTCCCGGTCCATATCGCTGCAATATGTGCACATATTCAATCCACGATAAGGCGGCGCTGGTACGTCATATGCGAACACACAACGGCGACAGGCCGTACGAGTGCGCCATCTGTAACTATGCATTCACAACGAAAGCCAACTGCGAACGACATTTGCGCAATCGACACGCCAAAACCACACGCGACGATGTGAAGCGCGCGATTATCTACCATCCATCGGAAGACTCGAACTGCGATGACGCCATGAAGAAGCTGCACATGTTCTCCTCGCCGGAATTCGACCAAGACGACATGGAGCAACACCATCCACCAAAGGACCGATCCACTCCGGTATCACATCTGAAGGAAATGCTCCAGTCCGAGTCGAAGCCGCTTAAGATTCAAGTGAAGAGCTTGGAGAAGTTAATAGACAAGGCGGCACCATCGTTTAATCAATCAGATGAGATCGAAAAGGAGCTGGAACGAGATGATGTCCAACACGATAAGGCCAGTCGACCGATAGATCTTAGCATGGATGCATTGGATTTGACCAAAAAGCCCGTTAAAACACCTAAAATTCCAGAAAAACCACCACAATCTCCCATACCGCCTCAGATAACACCTGGACGTGCACAACCCGAAGAGCAAAACATCGACATGCATCTTTTGGAGAACAACCAACAGTTGCTGCTGGCCCAGCAGCGATTGTTGAACGCAGCCATGCCGAAAATGGATCCCGCGCACTATTTGCAGCTCTCACAGCTCTACCGGAACTTGGTGCTGCAGCCATTTCACCCGTTTTTCCTACAAAACTCGTTCCTATCGAACAACATCAGTGATTTAAATAAATTCGCTCCGCTGATGAATCCACTCTTTGATCATCCCGCAGCCTCTGAGACCTTCGCCGCCGGCAACTATAACCAAAGTATGCAGCCAAAGATAGTACCAGAAGAAGCCAATTTATTGGTGAAGTCCAATTCCCGGGCTCACTCCCCGACCCCGGTTAAGAACCAATTAATACCGCGGAACCTCACTCCATCGTCGACACAGATGCCGCCCATGCCACGAAGCCATCCGCACATGGGTCCCATGACGGGACCACATTCTACAGGAATGATCCCATCATCGGTGTCGAACACAGGCCCAGTGAAGATGGTCATTAAGAACGGTGTACTCATGCCGAAGCAGAAGCAGCGTCGATATCGCACCGAACGCCCCTTTGCTTGTGAACATTGCTCCGCTCGCTTTACCTTGCGTTCGAATATGGAGCGCCATATCAAGCAACAGCACCCCCAGTATTGGGCTCAACGACAACGTAGCGGTCACCATATCATGCGTGGGCGTGCTAACAGTAGTTCGGTGCTTTCGCACATGCAGCCGACTCACTCGCCCTTGGAAGCTCCACATCAGATTAGCAACAGTGGCATAATCAATCACATGAGCGCTATCCCCGATCAGGTAAAATATGCCATTCTCGCCAAACAGCTCAAGGCCCGCAAGGAGACAGACATTCTACAGCAAGCTCTGTCCCAAGGCTCTAGCAGTGTGTTAACACAGAACCCAACCACTGCCGCCATCAGTAATCTTCGAAAATCACTCAGCTCCTCGTCGAACACAAATAATGGTAGCATAGAGGACGATGATCCCAAGCTCGTTATCGACGAGGACGACGAAAAGGAAGACGATCACGAAGATGATGATGACGATGAAGAAGAGGAAGATTGTAAGGCAGAAAATTTGACGCAAATTCAAGGCTACCAAGAAATCAATGAAGCTGCAAAAAAAGCTGCCAAGTCCATTTTGGAGCAGGCAATGAAAGCTGGCAGCGCCAAAAGCTCCTTCAACCCGAATGGCAACGATGTGGAAAGTCCAGTTGTGAAGGACTTCAGCCTCAAACTGTCGAAAAATATGATTGCTCAAGCAGAGTCCGTTGGCAAATTCCTCAAGGAAGTCGCCAGTTCTCCGTTTAAGGACGAATCCAATGACCTCGCTTCGGTGTCAAGACTCGTTGACAACGCCACCAATGCGATGTCTTTCAACAACTACTTTCGGCCCAGTGACGTTGTCAACCAAGCAGAACAAAGTGACGAAGAGGGTTTGGTTGCATCGGGCAGCGCATCCGAAAGCAATAACTCTGGCCCCGAGGATATGCCTGGCGCGCTGGAACCAAAGAAGAAATCTGCCTACAGCTCGGCGCCAAATAGAGTATCATGCCCCTATTGCCAGCGAATGTTCCCCTGGTCTAGTTCACTGCGGCGACACATTCTAACACATACCGGTCAAAAGCCCTTTAAATGTTCACATTGCCCGTTGCTTTTCACCACAAAGAGCAACTGCGATCGTCACCTACTTCGAAAGCACGGTAATGTCGAATCGGCTGTGTCGCTGTATGTCCCGATCGAGGATGTAAATGAGCCATTGCCAATTCCCAAGTCAGTCGAGGAGATTGAGTTGCAACACCAACAACAGCTTCAGCAGCAGAGAGAAAAAAAAAAACTCGAAGAACAAAAAGAGTTGGAAGAACAGAAACAAGTGGTTCAGGAGAATCATGAACAAGCAACCCCAACGACCATAAACACGGGTTGCAAAGTAGAGCCAGTGCCACAAATTGTCTCATCATCCGAGCTGCCGTTCAAGTGCCACCTGTGTGACAGTTCGTTTGCTGAACGATTTCAGTGCCTCGATCATATCAAGATCCATCATGCTCAGGAGTTCGCGCTACTGCTTTCCAAGGGCGCCATTGACAGCGAAGCCGATGTCAACAGCCAAGTACAGTCAACCGAGGACGACGAAAAACGAGATGAAAGCCGCGGCAAATACCCCGACTATACCAACCGCAAGGTTATCTGCGCCTTCTGCGTTCGTCGTTTCTGGTCCACGGAAGATCTGCGTCGTCATATGCGAACACACTCGGGCGAAAGGCCATTTCAGTGCGACATCTGTCTGCGCAAGTTCACCCTGAAGCACAGCATGCTTCGTCACATGAAGAAACACAGCGGCGGCAGTCATTCTAGTAACGGTGCCGCCAACACCGCCAACAGTGGTTCCGACATATCCGACGATGAACAGCCCCCAGCGAGTGTTATGCTGGCAAGCACTCTTCGCAACCACAAAATCCAGGAGCTCTTTTCGAAGGCGAACAGCGAATGGCGCAACAATAGACTCTCGGGCGAGCACAAGGAGAACATCGAAGAGCACAACAACCAGTCCGATCTAATTGGAAACCTGCTTGGCATCAGCGACCAGGGCATCCTCAACAAGCTTCTCTCATCGGCGGATGAGGCGGCCAAGTTTTTAGGTGTCGACAAGTAAATCAAAGCCACTCTGGCTTCCTCTCTCTCTCTCCCTCTCTGTATCTGTCTCTGTCTCTCTGCAAATATTTATACATCCCTCTCTAGTCAATTGCTTATCATAAGTGACAAACAAACAAACAAAAACTGTATAAATATTATATAAACGTAATTTATAGTTTCGGCAACCACGCGCCAAATTTACATTTAAGCTGTACATTAGTATTTAAACTCACCTCTAAACTGACAAGTTTTTAACATTAGAATATGGAGCTACACCAAAGCAAAATCAAAGACCCTGGCAAAAGATACATATTATACATAGAACTTGGTTTTTGTAGACATAGATACACTTAGGATTAGGATACACATTCCTTTTGGAAGTTAAGTTATTTTTAAACGAATTCTGGCGAAACTTAAACCCTGGTGCAACCAAACAATTTCGTATTCGATACAACTCCTTCGAAACAGAACGAACAACCAAAATCAAAATTAGATCAACAACCTCGTAGATGTTGTTGAATTAGGAACCTACTTTCGTAAGATACCTACACTTCTATTGGAATAACAAAGTAAATACTGTGTGTGGTAAAATTTGTGAAGACGCGATTTATTTATTAGAATCTTAATGAGACTTTTATTGAAAACAAAAATAAAACGTGCCTTCAGCTCGTGCATTACCAACCTATATACCTATGCTTAGACTTAAGCGGGCTTTTTTGGAAATACTTTTCTAGAAGGTGCCGCTCACCACTAATTTGTGGCTTATTGTAGATTTTAAACCGATCGTAGATTTATCATTTTAATTCGCTGACTTAATTCTATATGTAGTATTTATTTGAAACACAAATCTGTATGTTATCACTCGATCGAAAGACAAAAACAAAAACAAAATTATATATTTAAGCTATTGCTTGCAGTTATTATTTTCTGTAATAATTTTAAATGAATTTTTGTGATTATTTTCTTCTATTGTTCATCGGATACATTTCTTTTTTTTTGTTTGCCAACAAATTATAACATATTATGTTAAACCTATCTGTAGTTTGCATGTGCGATCAATGTGCGTGTGGTAAAAAATGTAACTTGATTAGAAATTAATATTTAATAAACAAAAACAATTTTTATTTAATGGCAAATAAAATATATACGCATACAGCAATAACCAAAGCATCTTGAGTGTGTAAAACTTATACATAATTCTATGGAAAAATAATTATATTAGAAAATAAAGAAACAATAAAATATAAAAGGTTTTGTGTTCAAAATCAATTTTTGATTTTTTTTTTTTTTTTAGTATATACCTACACAAGAGAACCTCGGAAAGACGATCATTTCATGCAACAAAGAAAAACGGAATTTTCTTCCAAGTGCAATACTCTAAAAGATGATTCTTGTATACAGCCATTTCAGCCATCAATATTTGACAAAAATTTGCTGACCAATGTAAAGCAAATGTTTCCACAAATTTACGAGAAACCTAAGAGGTTATCATACAGCAACCTTCTTCCAACAAATTACGATCAATAATTGAGAGAAAACCTCTAAAAAATTCTCTGCATAAATTTGTGTTCTCTATTTTTACTAAAAGCGTCAACTAGTATTTGCTCCTCAACCAACAGGGAACAAGCACTGTTTTTTATTCGCTCCCCGAGATCCCACTGTACATCGCTGTGGTGGGTTAGAAAAAATGTTGACTCACCGTCACCGTTGGTGGACTGCGGTTGATGCGAAAACTGGTGAGCAAGTCGCGTAACAAAGAGTTGCTGGCTCAACTTCAACAATAAAATATAAAAGGTTTTGTGTTCAAAATCAATTTTTGATTATTTTTTTTTTAGTATATACCTACACAAGAGAACCTCGGAAAGACGATCATTTCATGCAACAAAGAAAAACGGAATTTTCTTCCAACTGCAATACTCTAAAAGATGATTCTTGTATACAGCCATTTGAGCCATCAATATTTGACAAAAATTTGCTGACCAATGTAAAGCAAATGTTTCCACAAATTTACGAGAAACCTAAGAGGCTATCATACAGCAATCTTCTTCCAACAAATTACGATAAATAATTGAGAGAAAACCTCTAAAAAAAATTCTCTGCATAAATTTGTGTTCTCTATTTTTACTAAAAGCGTCAACTAGTATTTGCTCCTTAACCAACAGGGAACAAGCACTGTTTTTTATTCGCTCCCCGAGATCCCACTGTACATCGCTGTGGTGGGTTAGAAAAAATGTTGACTCGCCGTCACCGTTGGTGGACTGCGGTTGATGCGAAAACTGGTGAGCAAGTCGCGTAACAAAGAGTTGCTGGCTCAACTTCCTTGATTTGCATTGGCCTAGCCCCGTAAGCACACTATTCCAACGAGTACGACTTCACAAACCTAGTAACTGCCATATCAATTTAGTTATTGATATATGTATATGTTGTTTACAAGTCGCTCCTAAAAAATAAATTTGTTAGAAAATAATAAGGTAAATGGCGCAACCGGTCTCGATAGACGACTTTAATTTATTAATGTCGTACACACTTAGCCTGAACAATTTACTACAAACAAGAGAGGTTAATTTGTTAAAGAAAGATCTAAGACACGTTCAGTACCACAATAAAATACAAAGTATCGTGTTAAACATTTTTATTCTATAACAAAAGTATTCAAAGGATCTTTATCACATTCGGACACAATTACATTACAAGCGTCCGACAACTTGTTGCTTAAGACAGACTTAAAATGCTTTAGAAAGCCTCTTTCAGAGTTACTGTGGTTACATAAAATAACAGAAACATTCCGGTGCTGAGCATCGAGCACTTCATGATGCGACATCTCACCTGAAATGTACAAATCCGCCGCAACATCTTTGAGCAAGGAAGCTCCAGATCCGGCACAAACGGCTACTTTATTAATAGGTGCTTCCATTGAATGATTGACACCAACTGCGACATGTACATCCAACCCAATGTGGGTTTGGACATTTTTTATAGCTTCAGCAAGAGTAAGAGTATTTTTTAGCTTCACTACTCTTCCTGGACCACAATCGGTAACTGGATCGATCTGTAAGTTGTAAAAAAATACCGAACCTATTACAAAATATATGAGCTGATCTATTTACTGGCGTTTCCTTTATAACATACTGATCTCTGGATGGCACATATAATGTACCTAACTTAAAATTACACAAATAAAATCCTTATCGCAAATTCATAGCTCGAAGAGATGCGGACAATATGCAAAGTTTCTACAAGAAATTCAGTTGTCCGTGATGAAAGAGATTTTGCCACAGTTGACTTTAGAATGTATTGAAAAGCAGTAAAAGTACAAAGGATTTAATAAAACTAGAGATTCTACTGAGTTTGAATCTCTAGTTTTATTAAAGCTAGATAAATCATTGCAACAGCTCCTGCTGTTATAACCTGCACCTTTCAAAGAACTGTGTGACTAAAACCTACAACTTTGGACTTTGTACTAACTCACTAAGGTACACTAGATTTTAACGGTGTAGCACTACTTCTTTTTTACCTTAATAGGCACACATTCCTGGGCCGGCAGCGCTGATGCCAACCAATCGTTGACACCATTCTTACAACAATCCCAAGCTGTGTGTGGAGAATATACAGCTATGCCTTTCGCAAGGCATATTGAAACTATTTTCTCTTTCCAATTGCTGAAAAGTAAACACCACTTATAATTTACATTAGTTTTTTTTTAAATAAAACTCACTCTTGGTTTATCCGTTTGAGGCCTGTAAAAATTGGTGGATGATAGGAAATTATTAAATCAGCATTTCTGTGTCCGGCTTCTTCAAGCACTTTTAAGGTTAAATCATTGGTGAGGAATATCGTCTTAATAGGCCTGCATTAAACGTATTTAGACTTATGGTTTTATTTAATTATTCTGAAACATTACCTTTGGTTATAGGGCTCCATGAGAAGCCCAACATTGTCCCATTTCTCTGCTAGGGACAATGGAGCGAAGTTTTCCAGCTCCTCAATTACCTTTTTTAAAGGAGTACCAAGCCCTTCTGCTGTCATTTTATTATATCCACGAATAGATGTTTTAAGTAGATGAACTATTTGTTGATTAACTGAGAATTTAAGCATTTATTGTTCAGATAAATAAATAAACACAATTTAGCAAATTCTGCAATACAACCATCCGGCGTTAGAAGGTAGGCAGACATGTTCGATTCGTTCACGATTTTCTCCAGATTTTCACTACAAATGCTGTGATGCCAAGTCACTATTATTTCGAGGAAAGCTACTAGAAAAGAATGGCAATTACCAATAAACATTTTTAGCTTCGACTTGAGTATAAATATTTAGAAATCAATCGGGACGCAAATTTTGAATGTTTTAATAAATCTGAAATCTGAGAGCGAATCAGAAGAAGCCCAATTCAACGCTACCACATAATGGGCCTTATACAGTGGCTATATTTTCCATACAATATTCGCAATTGTGAGCTTCCGTGAATTTAAAGTCGAGACTAAAATTTGTTATTAGTACGGCGCAATGGAATAACAGAGTTATTATTAAAGATTCACGCGATGCAATGCCTTTCAAACTCCACCAGCTGTCAAACTCAAACGCGCTTGCATTGGTAAATCCGATGCAAATCTGAGAAAAAAATCAAGATTCGCAAGAGTGCTCTGAAATCTGAAAAAGTACCAAACAAACATAAAAAGTGCTCTGAGAGCGGCCAATCCAGAGATGAATGATTAAAAGAGTTGGATATCTTTCATACGTCTATCCAACCAAAACCCATTTGTTTACATTGTTGTTTTTGTAATTTCAACCCCCGTCTGTGAATATGTGTGAGGAACAAAAAAGCATGTTGCTAATGGCCGACCGCTATTCATATTGCTTTTATGGGCATAGCAGTGTTTAATTGTTTTGTATTTCGTACTGAATTTGTTTGGTTTTTTTGCAGGTTTTTATTATATTGAAAAAAATAGTGAAATTCACATTAGAGATCACCGAATTCTTGCATTAAAGTCCAATTCATGAACTCACATCATGCTAGAAAAGAAATGAGCTCGTGACTTCATGAATTTTTTGGAAAAACAGCAAATAATGATGGCAAACATCCATCTATATTTAGGCATAAAATATATAATGTATACATGTATTTTTTAATTTGTATGTTTGCTGATTTTTTGTAGAATCATATTTTTCTTAAGGACAGTGAACCTTCCCCTGATCTTCCGCAACCATTGCATACAATTAGGATTGTGCAGAAAGAGAAAATTTAAACCTCCCAAATCAATTTAGAGGACGCGTGTTTTTGTTTTAAATAATAACCATAGATGTCATTTTATTTTTCACGTTACATTTGTAATTAATTTTAATTCATACTCCTTCATAAAAACAATTTTACTTCAATAACGCCGTATCTTGTTGTTCTTTTAAAAAGATACAACTGTATTAAGACATTACTTTTGCTTCTTATATTTTGTTATTTTAAATATTAAGAAGGTTTATGAATTACAAAATAAAATGCATGAAAATAAGGACAAAAAATATATAGAATAACAAATAATGGAATACAAATTATTTTTTTTTGCAACTTAAAAGTAAGACAACTACATAAAGAGTGGCTCCACGTTATTGGGTACTCTTTGTTAATTTCTGTAATACTTTTAGTCCCTGTTCTTGATATTCTTGTTTCGACATCCAGAACGCATCGCGATCTTTTGTGACGTCGGCTAAAACAGCGCCTCCAATGAAGACCATGTCTTTTCGTCGTGGTGGATCTTCAATACGAATTTTGAATTTCTACAAACAAAGGATAATGCAGTGGAAATTTCCATAGAAATTTGTTTAGTACTTACGGATAATTTATCTATGTCATTCTTTAAAACACGCTCTAAATACAATTGCTTAATTTCTCTCTCTAAACGGCTAGGAAGACCTGGATACATAGTGGAGCCACCTGAAAGAACTATGTGCTTGTACAATTCCGGTCGCATATCAATATCAGCGGCTTGGATTGTGTTGAAAACTAGTTCGGCAATGCCTTGACCTTCAACGTTGATTAAATGCGGTTGAAATAGAGCTTCTGGCGCTTCGAAACGTTCTCCGCCCACTTTAATCATTCGGCCATCGGGGAGCTGGGAAGTTCAGCGTCAATAAGCAAAATTATGAGCATGGTGGGTATAACTTACCGTGTATGATTCGACTAGAACCGTTGTTTCGAGGGCCAGTCTTTGTTCCATTTCAATGTCGTAGCCAATGTAGCAGAGTTTCTCTTTCATCATTCGAACGGTTTCGAAGTCGGCGGAATGATTAAATGCATACCCACGAAGCAAGAGCAACTGAAATACGTTCAAAAGAGTATTCGTATCGATAGGAAATTTGAAATGTGTTTTCTAGAATAGAATAGGCGTTGACTTTTACGAACGAAAGGGTTTTCTTCAACAATGGTTAGCTTATGTTCGATTGTGCAGCATGGATCTTTCTTTGCAAACGAGAGGCTGCCAATTTTTGTTACACTTACGTGTTATGTGTCATTCCAACTCTAAAGCAACACGACGACTCACCCGTATGTTTGCTAATCACTTCATTCAAGCAGATTACTTAGATGTTGAAATCTATTTAAATATCACTGGCACAACTCACCTTAATTAGATATCGTGTTATATCTCGCCCAGCAATGTCGAGTCGTCTCGTTAAATGTGGCAGTGCAAACTCCTCGTAAACTGGACAAATGTGTGTAACTCCATCACCTGAATCGATCACAACCCCAGATATAAGTCCTTGAGCGTAAAGCGTGAGCACCGCTTGGATTGCTATGTACGTTGAATCAAATCCGTACTTTTCAAACATCACCTATGAAGACATTTTCAAATATTGAGGTTAGGTACATTATTGAAATTGACTCGCATTCGCATACCTCAATCATTTTCTCCCGATTTTTTGTCGGATTCATTGGAGGTTCAGTGAGGAGAATTTTCGTATTTGTTGGATCAATGTTCATTTTCTTCTCACCAAATGTGTAGTCCCAGACATGACACATGTCTTCCCAATTTCGAACGACACCATTTTCCATGGGATATGATACCTCCAGTAACGACCTAAGCTGTGAAGCTTCATCTCCGACCATTAAGTCCTAGAAAATTATATTTCGTATATACAGGCAATTTATTAACGTGATTTCTCGAGATAATTTTCATTAGTATCGCTTGTTTTAAAATGAGTTAAACTAAAAGACGATAAGCATTCAGGGCAGGGAATTCAACATACACGAATAAAAAAAGATTAACAAAATAGAATTTTTGGGTCTACACAAGAAAAAAAAAAATTAATACAAAACACGTCATCAGAGAAAAACAAATTTGTTATTAGTTAAAATCTGCATTCACAAAATATCGTATACTACATGAGGTGCGCTTTATCACAAAAAAACCGTGAGAGGAAAAACAACTAAACATTTCGAATTTTTTAAGGAGATGACTGATTATTTTTATTTTCCTTCTATGTCGTTACATGCAAACTAAATAACAAGCTGGATAGCTTTATTATAATTTATTCCATTAAAGGCAGATAAGCGCAATCTTCCGAACAGTAAAATACTCCAAATATTAAATGAGACCTAAGACCTATAACATCTCGAAGTTCTAGTAAAGTGTTCCGTTTTCTACTGGTTTTTGTCAAACGATTTCATCAAATCATACTAACATAATAAGGCAATCATGCTCTGTAACCAATGTTAATTGTAGAAATCTTTAGCGCGCTATAGCAACAACTACAATCCAATTATCTAATTCACACTAGGTATTCACCCCAAATAGAAGTGACCTGGCAAAATCGGCTCATGTTGACACATTTCAGGTGATGTGATCAGCGAGAACGTTCAAACTAAACGTCGAGACACACAAATAAATACACCAGTTCATACCACTTTGTGACTTTGCGCCGTACAAATAACAAAGAGTTGCTGGCTCAACTTCAACAATAAAATATAAAAGGTTTTGTGTTCAAAATCAATTTTTGATTATTTTTTTTTTAGTATATACCTACACAAGAGAACCTCGGAAAGACGATCATTTCATGCAACAAAGAAAAACGGAATTTTCTTCCAACTGCAATACTCTAAAAGATGATTCTTGTATACAGCCATTTGAGCCATCAATATTTGACAAAAATTTGCTGACCAATGTAAAGCAAATGTTTCCACAAATTTACGAGAAACCTAAGAGGCTATCATACAGCAATCTTCTTCCAACAAATTACGATAAATAATTGAGAGAAAACCTCTAAAAAAAATTCTCTGCATAAATTTGTGTTCTCTATTTTTACTAAAAGCGTCAACTAGTATTTGCTCCTTAACCAACAGGGAACAAGCACTGTTTTTTATTCGCTCCCCGAGATCCCACTGTACATCGCTGTGGTGGGTTAGAAAAAATGTTGACTCGCCGTCACCGTTGGTGGACTGCGGTTGATGCGAAAACTGGTGAGCAAGTCGCGTAACAAAGAGTTGCTGGCTCAACTTCCTTGATTTGCATTGGCCTAGCCCCGTAAGCACACTATTCCAACGAGTACGACTTCACAAACCTAGTAACTGCCATATCAATTTAGTTATTGATATATGTATATGTTGTTTACAAGTCGCTCCTAAAAAATAAATTTGTTAGAAAATAATAAGGTAAATGGCGCAACCGGTCTCGATAGACGACTTTAATTTATTAATGTCGTACACACTTAGCCTGAACAATTTACTACAAACAAGAGAGGTTAATTTGTTAAAGAAAGATCTAAGACACGTTCAGTACCACAATAAAATACAAAGTATCGTGTTAAACATTTTTATTCTATAACAAAAGTATTCAAAGGATCTTTATCACATTCGGACACAATTACATTACAAGCGTCCGACAACTTGTTGCTTAAGACAGACTTAAAATGCTTTAGAAAGCCTCTTTCAGAGTTACTGTGGTTACATAAAATAACAGAAACATTCCGGTGCTGAGCATCGAGCACTTCATGATGCGACATCTCACCTGAAATGTACAAATCCGCCGCAACATCTTTGAGCAAGGAAGCTCCAGATCCGGCACAAACGGCTACTTTATTAATAGGTGCTTCCATTGAATGATTGACACCAACTGCGACATGTACATCCAACCCAATGTGGGTTTGGACATTTTTTATAGCTTCAGCAAGAGTAAGAGTATTTTTTAGCTTCACTACTCTTCCTGGACCACAATCGGTAACTGGATCGATCTGTAAGTTGTAAAAAAATACCGAACCTATTACAAAATATATGAGCTGATCTATTTACTGGCGTTTCCTTTATAACATACTGATCTCTGGATGGCACATATAATGTACCTAACTTAAAATTACACAAATAAAATCCTTATCGCAAATTCATAGCTCGAAGAGATGCGGACAATATGCAAAGTTTCTACAAGAAATTCAGTTGTCCGTGATGAAAGAGATTTTGCCACAGTTGACTTTAGAATGTATTGAAAAGCAGTAAAAGTACAAAGGATTTAATAAAACTAGAGATTCTACTGAGTTTGAATCTCTAGTTTTATTAAAGCTAGATAAATCATTGCAACAGCTCCTGCTGTTATAACCTGCACCTTTCAAAGAACTGTGTGACTAAAACCTACAACTTTGGACTTTGTACTAACTCACTAAGGTACACTAGATTTTAACGGTGTAGCACTACTTCTTTTTTACCTTAATAGGCACACATTCCTGGGCCGGCAGCGCTGATGCCAACCAATCGTTGACACCATTCTTACAACAATCCCAAGCTGTGTGTGGAGAATATACAGCTATGCCTTTCGCAAGGCATATTGAAACTATTTTCTCTTTCCAATTGCTGAAAAGTAAACACCACTTATAATTTACATTAGTTTTTTTTTAAATAAAACTCACTCTTGGTTTATCCGTTTGAGGCCTGTAAAAATTGGTGGATGATAGGAAATTATTAAATCAGCATTTCTGTGTCCGGCTTCTTCAAGCACTTTTAAGGTTAAATCATTGGTGAGGAATATCGTCTTAATAGGCCTGCATTAAACGTATTTAGACTTATGGTTTTATTTAATTATTCTGAAACATTACCTTTGGTTATAGGGCTCCATGAGAAGCCCAACATTGTCCCATTTCTCTGCTAGGGACAATGGAGCGAAGTTTTCCAGCTCCTCAATTACCTTTTTTAAAGGAGTACCAAGCCCTTCTGCTGTCATTTTATTATATCCACGAATAGATGTTTTAAGTAGATGAACTATTTGTTGATTAACTGAGAATTTAAGCATTTATTGTTCAGATAAATAAATAAACACAATTTAGCAAATTCTGCAATACAACCATCCGGCGTTAGAAGGTAGGCAGACATGTTCGATTCGTTCACGATTTTCTCCAGATTTTCACTACAAATGCTGTGATGCCAAGTCACTATTATTTCGAGGAAAGCTACTAGAAAAGAATGGCAATTACCAATAAACATTTTTAGCTTCGACTTGAGTATAAATATTTAGAAATCAATCGGGACGCAAATTTTGAATGTTTTAATAAATCTGAAATCTGAGAGCGAATCAGAAGAAGCCCAATTCAACGCTACCACATAATGGGCCTTATACAGTGGCTATATTTTCCATACAATATTCGCAATTGTGAGCTTCCGTGAATTTAAAGTCGAGACTAAAATTTGTTATTAGTACGGCGCAATGGAATAACAGAGTTATTATTAAAGATTCACGCGATGCAATGCCTTTCAAACTCCACCAGCTGTCAAACTCAAACGCGCTTGCATTGGTAAATCCGATGCAAATCTGAGAAAAAAATCAAGATTCGCAAGAGTGCTCTGAAATCTGAAAAAGTACCAAACAAACATAAAAAGTGCTCTGAGAGCGGCCAATCCAGAGATGAATGATTAAAAGAGTTGGATATCTTTCATACGTCTATCCAACCAAAACCCATTTGTTTACATTGTTGTTTTTGTAATTTCAACCCCCGTCTGTGAATATGTGTGAGGAACAAAAAAGCATGTTGCTAATGGCCGACCGCTATTCATATTGCTTTTATGGGCATAGCAGTGTTTAATTGTTTTGTATTTCGTACTGAATTTGTTTGGTTTTTTTGCAGGTTTTTATTATATTGAAAAAAATAGTGAAATTCACATTAGAGATCACCGAATTCTTGCATTAAAGTCCAATTCATGAACTCACATCATGCTAGAAAAGAAATGAGCTCGTGACTTCATGAATTTTTTGGAAAAACAGCAAATAATGATGGCAAACATCCATCTATATTTAGGCATAAAATATATAATGTATACATGTATTTTTTAATTTGTATGTTTGCTGATTTTTTGTAGAATCATATTTTTCTTAAGGACAGTGAACCTTCCCCTGATCTTCCGCAACCATTGCATACAATTAGGATTGTGCAGAAAGAGAAAATTTAAACCTCCCAAATCAATTTAGAGGACGCGTGTTTTTGTTTTAAATAATAACCATAGATGTCATTTTATTTTTCACGTTACATTTGTAATTAATTTTAATTCATACTCCTTCATAAAAACAATTTTACTTCAATAACGCCGTATCTTGTTGTTCTTTTAAAAAGATACAACTGTATTAAGACATTACTTTTGCTTCTTATATTTTGTTATTTTAAATATTAAGAAGGTTTATGAATTACAAAATAAAATGCATGAAAATAAGGACAAAAAATATATAGAATAACAAATAATGGAATACAAATTATTTTTTTTTGCAACTTAAAAGTAAGACAACTACATAAAGAGTGGCTCCACGTTATTGGGTACTCTTTGTTAATTTCTGTAATACTTTTAGTCCCTGTTCTTGATATTCTTGTTTCGACATCCAGAACGCATCGCGATCTTTTGTGACGTCGGCTAAAACAGCGCCTCCAATGAAGACCATGTCTTTTCGTCGTGGTGGATCTTCAATACGAATTTTGAATTTCTACAAACAAAGGATAATGCAGTGGAAATTTCCATAGAAATTTGTTTAGTACTTACGGATAATTTATCTATGTCATTCTTTAAAACACGCTCTAAATACAATTGCTTAATTTCTCTCTCTAAACGGCTAGGAAGACCTGGATACATAGTGGAGCCACCTGAAAGAACTATGTGCTTGTACAATTCCGGTCGCATATCAATATCAGCGGCTTGGATTGTGTTGAAAACTAGTTCGGCAATGCCTTGACCTTCAACGTTGATTAAATGCGGTTGAAATAGAGCTTCTGGCGCTTCGAAACGTTCTCCGCCCACTTTAATCATTCGGCCATCGGGGAGCTGGGAAGTTCAGCGTCAATAAGCAAAATTATGAGCATGGTGGGTATAACTTACCGTGTATGATTCGACTAGAACCGTTGTTTCGAGGGCCAGTCTTTGTTCCATTTCAATGTCGTAGCCAATGTAGCAGAGTTTCTCTTTCATCATTCGAACGGTTTCGAAGTCGGCGGAATGATTAAATGCATACCCACGAAGCAAGAGCAACTGAAATACGTTCAAAAGAGTATTCGTATCGATAGGAAATTTGAAATGTGTTTTCTAGAATAGAATAGGCGTTGACTTTTACGAACGAAAGGGTTTTCTTCAACAATGGTTAGCTTATGTTCGATTGTGCAGCATGGATCTTTCTTTGCAAACGAGAGGCTGCCAATTTTTGTTACACTTACGTGTTATGTGTCATTCCAACTCTAAAGCAACACGACGACTCACCCGTATGTTTGCTAATCACTTCATTCAAGCAGATTACTTAGATGTTGAAATCTATTTAAATATCACTGGCACAACTCACCTTAATTAGATATCGTGTTATATCTCGCCCAGCAATGTCGAGTCGTCTCGTTAAATGTGGCAGTGCAAACTCCTCGTAAACTGGACAAATGTGTGTAACTCCATCACCTGAATCGATCACAACCCCAGATATAAGTCCTTGAGCGTAAAGCGTGAGCACCGCTTGGATTGCTATGTACGTTGAATCAAATCCGTACTTTTCAAACATCACCTATGAAGACATTTTCAAATATTGAGGTTAGGTACATTATTGAAATTGACTCGCATTCGCATACCTCAATCATTTTCTCCCGATTTTTTGTCGGATTCATTGGAGGTTCAGTGAGGAGAATTTTCGTATTTGTTGGATCAATGTTCATTTTCTTCTCACCAAATGTGTAGTCCCAGACATGACACATGTCTTCCCAATTTCGAACGACACCATTTTCCATGGGATATGATACCTCCAGTAACGACCTAAGCTGTGAAGCTTCATCTCCGACCATTAAGTCCTAGAAAATTATATTTCGTATATACAGGCAATTTATTAACGTGATTTCTCGAGATAATTTTCATTAGTATCGCTTGTTTTAAAATGAGTTAAACTAAAAGACGATAAGCATTCAGGGCAGGGAATTCAACATACACGAATAAAAAAAGATTAACAAAATAGAATTTTTGGGTCTACACAAGAAAAAAAAAAATTAATACAAAACACGTCATCAGAGAAAAACAAATTTGTTATTAGTTAAAATCTGCATTCACAAAATATCGTATACTACATGAGGTGCGCTTTATCACAAAAAAACCGTGAGAGGAAAAACAACTAAACATTTCGAATTTTTTAAGGAGATGACTGATTATTTTTATTTTCCTTCTATGTCGTTACATGCAAACTAAATAACAAGCTGGATAGCTTTATTATAATTTATTCCATTAAAGGCAGATAAGCGCAATCTTCCGAACAGTAAAATACTCCAAATATTAAATGAGACCTAAGACCTATAACATCTCGAAGTTCTAGTAAAGTGTTCCGTTTTCTACTGGTTTTTGTCAAACGATTTCATCAAATCATACTAACATAATAAGGCAATCATGCTCTGTAACCAATGTTAATTGTAGAAATCTTTAGCGCGCTATAGCAACAACTACAATCCAATTATCTAATTCACACTAGGTATTCACCCCAAATAGAAGTGACCTGGCAAAATCGGCTCATGTTGACACATTTCAGGTGATGTGATCAGCGAGAACGTTCAAACTAAACGTCGAGACACACAAATAAATACACCAGTTCATACCACTTTGTGACTTTGCGCCGTACAAATAATAAATTTAAGTCTCGACGGAAGCTCACAATTGCAAAATTTGTATGGAAAATATAGCCACTGTGAACTACTAAAATTTAGAGCCGAGACTAAAAATGTTTATTGCTGAGATATGTGTTCAATAATGAATGTCATTAGATGTCCTTAATATAACCTAGCCATCGCCATTTCATAAGCCATTTCTGCAGAACAAAGTAACGAAAGTTTCGTCTGTCATGATTAACTTTTACTATACATTATTTGGCCACGTTCCCCGTTAGTGGTATAACGTATTATTCACTTTTTTCAGTTTATAGTTTTATCTATATAATAAATGTTATTTTTGCTGAAGATTTCTTAATAAATCTTCACTACATAGTGCATATGCACGGTAAGGCCATTCGCTTTCCAATTGAAGCACAGAAGTTAGCATTTCTAACAAACTATTTGCAGCAACCTGTTTTTAACAAGCATTTGTAATAACTGGATTAGTTCAGCTGTTTTGAATCTAAAGCAAGCTTTCTTACCAAACTATGCGTCTGCTTCTTTTTCAGGTTTAAAAACTAAGCTGAACTACATTACACTCAACACGATATTAACAAACAGACGAACGGTTAACAGCTCGAAAAAAAAAAATAAATAAAAAAAAAACAATTACAACCACAGCAATCTTTTAAAAAAAAAACACAAAAGAAAAAACCATAAAATAAAACCAAACAGACGAATAAAAAACTGAAGGAATTCCGTACACAATTATGTATATCAAAAAATTATATAAAATCGAAGAGTTTGATATGTTGATTTTATTTTTATTTTTAAATTTGTAAAACTATAGACTTACATCGACATGTAAATCCTGTAAAAATAATTCCAAACAAAAAGGAAAGAAAAGAATAAATGTATAATATATAAAATAACTTTCTTTTTTTGTTGTTTATAAAAATGAGTATAAATAAGTTAATTGTTCTTTTCTTCGGGAAACAATTCAGGAGAAAATGCATATTTTATAAAAAAGTTAGCATTTCACCCAAGTGTTGACAGACTTTATACACACCTTAACTTCAATGTCACCAATTTTGTTGACCGCTCGAATGATGGGCCTTCCAACCATTGAGGGAAATATGTGCGCCGGAAAGTTGCTACCCGCATAGCCACATTTCACAAACTGAAAATATAAGTTTTGTTTTTTAATTATACATAATATATCGTTACGGTAGGTACACTGCATTTAAAATAAAAAAAATGTGTGTGGAGCATAACCAAAAGAGTTATCATTGTAAAGGGCAAGGTGCTTATTTCAGCAATATCTTGTGTTTGTTGATCAACAATTCCTTTTCATGGGAGAAGGTAAGCAATTGGACCGACTGTTTTATTACGACAATGATGCGTCGTTAAATTAGTATCAATAGGTTGAACGAAATGCATCAAATACATTTTTTAAAGTCGAATTCGTAAGCCAATAAGAAAAAAAAAAACATGTGGAGCAGTTCCACACGGAATAGGCAGACTTTCTGTGAGTTGACAATGTGTACATTTGATTGTAAACCAGAAAGCTACATAACTTAACGCATTTCAGGACGCGCTCGATGGGCTGCCCGATACTACATTCCTACAATGAAGGCAAATAGAGCACCATATGGCTCACTTTTGCCTCTTAAGTAGTAGCATCTAGTACTCAGTGACCAGCATTATTAATGCACCCCAAAGATGATCACAACTCCAGTTTGGCCTTAATTATCGATAGCGGTGCGCTAAACATTTTTGAAGAATGATTCACAATAAGTTCCGAAGCTTTTGAAATTACAGATACAGGAAAATACGTTTTAGAACAAACGGTTTATTTTAATTGAACATTTGTTCCTTATGCTTCAAAAGTAAGATTTTTGAGGAGCACCTTAAACGCGGTCTTTATAAACCCATAAATTCAATAATGCATCAGCGTTTGGCATCCTCAAATGAGGGCGGGTCATCAGCGACTATGTGTCACACACCAATCCATAGATAACACACAAAAGTTTTTTTTCGTAATCAATATCACAATTTCCACACCAGATAAAATCAATGAAAAAGCAAAACCTTATTTAACCAACTGCAAATAACAAGTTGAAATAGTTTTAAGGTTTAATTTCCCTATTTAAACGAATGAAAATACAAAAGTATTCATACATACACCGGTTCCATTATCACAAACTATAACATTCCGTCCTTTGCTATCCATTTTATTAACTATTATTGACTAATTTAACAGTTAGGAATAAATTGTTTTATTTTCTTATTTGTTTACTGATTATATTTAAAGGAAAGACACCACTTTCCTTAATTAAAAAAGTAATTTATCAATTTTTTCCACTCCTCAACACAAAAAATAAGCAGAAACGTTGAGTGCTGTCAAAATTTTGCTTTCGAGGAGGTAAAATCGTCATGACTCATGACCGTGTTCAAAAATACTCTAGTGTGTTTCTGGCGGCTTGTTGCGTATGAAATATTTAATTCAGCTATGACGTCACAATACACAATCCCCGTGAAATGTCGTATACGATTTGGCTTTTCAGATTTTGTTTCAGATTTCTGCTGCCAAATCTAACATTAATTCCGAAATTGATTGGTTCTTGTGTATTAGTTGGCAGCTTAAGAAAGCATCGACAAAAATTGATTCTTTCTCAAAGAAATTGTTTGGCCAAATCGAAAACGACATAATATACAATTAAATTGAATTCCTTTCTTTTCGAGGTGATTCAGCTGTTTGAAACATTGATTTCAAACTGTCCTCTAGAAAAAGGGGTTGTAAAAATCAATACATACATTTATACATTAACATATCACAAATCTGCAATTCGTCACCTCAGTATATTGGAGTGATCTATACGACAAAAACCTAGTTTCGAGAAAACGAGGCTTAAAGTTTGAATACGAATAAAACAAAAACCTTCAATTGCTTTATTTGTAATCTCAAGTTGAAAAAAAGGAAATCGCATATGTGGAATGATTAATTTTTGCAAATAATGCGTATTTCTATGGTATGAGGCACTTTTTGACCAACTTATGTGGCATTTAAATATGGAACGAGATTGTGATTTTTAAATGCGCATGTGGCATATTTTCAAACAAAAGTTAAAATTAAAGCATTTTTTTAAACTACTGTTATTTTATTTTTCATGTCGCTTTTTTTTTTTGTTAAACTTATTTTTTTATATAAAAAAACAAGGTTATCGTTTCAAAGAAAAATAATTCTGTAATATACTTAGGTTTTTTCATAACTGGGATCTAAAAATCCAATATTTCAGCTTTTTGGAAAATTAATTTAGTGCCTTCAGAGGTTAAGAAAGGACAAAAAAAAAATATGTACTGTACCCGGCTTTTAATTCATATCATACTTTTAAAAATTATATTATTAAATAATTATAATGCAGAAAAGTGACTGTCTATAAGGCATTTATGAAGCCGGCTGTGTTGTATGTATCACTTATGCACTGAAATTCGAACCTGGGACCCCTCGCTTAGTAGTCCCACATATTAACCACTAATGTGGTATTCGTTTGGGCTTCTTCAGATTTGCCCTCAGATTTCAGATTTCGTGTGCCTAATCGAACATAAAACCGCTCTTGCTCTTTTTTGTGTTGACATTCGTGCGACTTGAATATGTGTAGTCTTCGACACTTTTCAAAGTGCTTTCCATTCACTGGTTAAATTTTATATTAAAACATTCGAAATTTTCGTACCGATTGATTTCTAAATATTTGCACATAAATAATTTCGAAAATAGATTCACCCGATGCAATGCCTTTCTTTGCTGTAGAAAAAAATTCACGAAAATGTAAACAAACTCCACCAGTTGTCAAACTCAAATGCACTTCTATTGGTAAATCTGAAGCAAATCTGAGAAAATATCCAGATTCGCAAAAGTTCTCTGAAATCTGAAAAAGATTGCCTTTTTTGTACCAAACGAACATAAATAATAATTGCTCTGAGGGCAAAAAAAGTGCTCTGAGAGTGCCCAATCGAATACCACATAAGCCACTCCGTCTGTGGTAGACCAATACTGACCGTTTTTTCCAATAAGTGCGTTTATATCATGGCAAAAATGCATATGTATCACTCCAATACTGAGGTGAAGAATTATTGTCCACGATTCAGCATTGAAGGAATCTCAAATGCCTTATCGTCTTCAAATAAAATGCTTCTACTTCGTATTCTGGGATATGATTCAATAATCTCATGAAAATCAACCATAGCACAGCGGCTCTTAATTTTTTAAATTTTAATTTCTTTGCCAACCCTGTTCATGTGCCTATGATGAAAAATTTTAACGAAGAATTTTACTGTCAATTTTTGATGGTGTAGTTTCTTTTTTTTGACAATAGTCCATTTAGAAAGAAATTGAAGAAAAACCCAAAAAAAATTATTAAATTCACTTTTCAAAAGTGCAGCCACTTGAAAACGCAAACATAACATCAAAATTTATCTACTCGCATAAAGATGTTATAGGTAGAATCGAAAAAATTGCAAATTTTTCTCGCAAGTGCTCTTCATAGGTCACCATCGAGCAGTTGTGTACCTTCAGTGTCTGCAAAACTAAAAAAAAAAAATTTAATTTACATGCAAGGAGGTGTTGTTATACTACATCCGAAGAAATCGAGCATTAACTGAGAAGTCATTCAAGTGAAAGTTTCGTTTTTTAACGAGAGGAAAACGAGACGACCCCGAGTCCCCATTTTTTTTTATGGAGGAAATGTCTTCGTCAAATAATCAATCGAGCCAAAACCAGGCTGCTGCTAATCAACCCCAAAAGTCAGCAGCAGCACAGCAATCAAATTCTGCAGCAAAACCGAAACATGATCAGCCATCGACCCCGGATGGGGTCACCCAGCCACAGCCTATAAAGAAATATTCATTAACAGGCACGAAAGAGCGTGTTGTAGATAGTGTGCCATTTCCACCAAGCCATAAGTTGACTATTGCGGAAGTTTTCGACGCCAGGACTGGTAAGCCCCATCACGATGTTCTGAAACAGCACTTTATACTAGAGGGCCGTATAGAGGAGGCGCCAGCGTTACGCATTATCCGTGAGGGCGCCGCCCTCTTACGCTCCGAAAAGACGATGATCGATATCGAGGCGCCAGTCACTGTTTGTGGCGATATCCATGGACAATTCTATGATCTAATGAAATTGTTCGAGGTCGGTGGTTCGCCAGCGACGACAAAGTACTTGTTTTTGGGTGATTATGTCGATCGAGGTTACTTTAGTATCGAGTGTGTTCTCTATCTGTGGGCTCTTAAGATCTGTTATCCCACTACGCTGTTCTTGTTGCGTGGCAACCACGAGTGCCGCCATCTGACCGAGTACTTCACATTCAAACAAGAGTGCAAGATCAAATACTCTGAATGCGTTTACGACGCCTGTATGGACGCGTTCGACTGCTTGCCTCTGGCTGCGCTTATGAATCAGCAGTTCTTATGTGTGCACGGCGGTCTTTCACCTGAAATACACGAACTCGAGGACATTCGACGTTTGGACCGATTTAAGGAGCCACCCGCGTTTGGACCCATGTGCGACCTGTTGTGGTCCGACCCTCTGGAAGACTTTGGAAATGAGAAGAACTCGGAATTCTACACACACAATTCTGTTCGTGGTTGCTCGTATTTTTACAGTTACGCAGCTTGCTGTGACTTTCTACAAAACAACAATTTGCTGTCAATAATAAGGGCTCACGAGGCGCAGGACGCCGGCTACAGAATGTACCGCAAAAGCCAGACCACTGGGTTCCCATCGCTCATCACAATATTCTCGGCACCCAACTACCTTGACGTGTATAACAACAAGGCAGCCGTACTTAAATACGAGAACAACGTGATGAACATCCGCCAATTTAACTGCTCACCCCATCCATACTGGTTGCCCAACTTCATGGACGTGTTCACCTGGTCCTTGCCATTTGTCGGCGAAAAGGTCACAGAAATGCTAGTCAACGTTCTCAACATATGCTCCGACGATGAGCTGATGACGGAAAGCGATGAAGATCCACTCACCGATGCAGAGGACGCCGCCCTTCGCAAAGAGGTAATACGCAATAAAATCCGCGCCATTGGTAAGATGGCGCGCGTCTTTTCGGTTCTGCGCGAGGAGTCCGAGTCGGTTCTACAGCTGAAAGGTCTCACACCAACTGGAGCTCTGCCACTGGGTGCCCTCTCCGGTGGTAAGCAATCGCTAAAGAACGCCATGCAGGGCTTCTCACCTAACCACAAGATCACGTCATTTGCTGAAGCCAAGGGCCTGGACGCCATTAACGAGCGAATGCCCCCCCGACGGGACGCACCACCAACACCCATTGACGACCAGAAGTCGAACAACACCCAGCAGTCCATCAATGGGTAATTAAATTAGCTTAACTCAAGTTTCCATAAGCAAATCGTGTTTCATTGTTGTGAATTCAGGATATTCTGTACTTTTTTACCAATACTTAGGAAAGCGGGAAAGTTTTTCTCAATTTTCGAATTTGTGTCCTTAGAAAGCCGTTTTTTTTCCTATTTTTTTTTAATAGATAGGTTTACCACGTAAGAGGTCAATCATTCTATTCAATATTTTAGTTGCTGTTTCTTATTGTTTAAGTTTATTCTTTTTTTATCATTATTATTTCCTTATATAAATGTGTACAACTTATTTATTAAAAAAAAAAAAAAAAAAACAAAATAAAATAAATTTGTATTTTATATTTAGAATTTTTCTCTAGCGAAATTTTTACCTAAACAAAGCTTTTAAATCTAATTAGAAATGAATACATCTATATAAATACATAAATATATATATTGCAACAAAGGTTATATTTAAATTTACAAAACAACAAATTTCTTAGCATAAATCAATATTACAGAAGAGTACGCGCGTTTAGAGATTTATACTTCTTATTTTATCAGGCACGCATTTAGTATCTACAACATTAAAAAAAAACAAATCAAGTTATTTAAATTTAAGACAGCAAAACAAACAATTTACCAAGAGCAACCGAAAACAAAAAAATTCTAAATTGATCATTAATTTTGTTTGTTTGTTTCGAAGCGACAATTTGTGAAACAGCTTCAGCGTATTATTAAATCTAAACAAAATAAAATTACAAATAAAACTAAAGACCTTCTTTATCTATAAACAAACAAATTCTTTAATTAAACATTAACATTAAATAAGATTAAACCAACATTAGAGTAAGAGTGCCGTTGCGAGGGATGTAACATAATATTATGAGTATAATTGAGAACATTTTACTTTCTCTCTCTCGACGGTGGCAAGTGACACACTCAACGTCAACAAAAGAAACAGAAAGAAAGAGAGAGAGAGATAAAGAACCACGCAACATTTTTAAAGATTTATACAATTTATTTCAGAATTTAAAGTTAAGCATAGCATAGAGAAAATTTAAGATACGTTTGCATTAAATTCATTATATTTGTTGTTGCATTTAATACCAATGTAACCAGTACAGTGAAGGGGTGTGTGCATTGTGCTCCTAAAAAGTAGTACAGCGAGTTCTTATGATATTAAAAAACGGAAGCAGATTGAAGCTTACTTCAGATGCTTTTAAGATTGCAATTGACTTATGGTCAGAATCGCTCTGGAGTGAGTTTGTAGGTAGACGAGACCAACTCGATTCATGTATGTAAAATCTATTTAAGATCGTGAACGTGAGAACGCTCACAGATGCGGCGTTTTTGACCCAAAAATCCAGCTTAGCGGGATATAAAAATGCTCTGCCTTTAGGTGCTTCTGAAGCAGTCTTGTTAGTAAAATAGAGATGTCGGTGCACAATACAGGATCAACCCTAAAGCGCTTTTGAATTAAGGCAGGGCAAAGGATATGCTCAAGTTAAGCATTTCCATCCACGCTGACAATAGCATTTGCGCACTCCTCTCTGGAAGATAGAAATAGAAACTTATCTAGGAATACGGGAGAAACGATCTAGAATCGTGAATTGACTTCTAATTCACTATTTTTTCAGGTTTAGAGGTGATTTTTAAATGAATTAATGGTGAGTATCAAGACGAAACTCGTCTTGCTTTTCCTTAATCTATTAAGTGAAACAATCTGGTACAGATATGCGTGCCGACATTAAAACCAACTAAAAGGGGTAATTGATCTATTTATTCACGGCTTTTTGAAAAAAGCTCTATTTTGACAAAATATTTGTGAAAAGACTGACTGCCGCCTTTCTTTAAATCGTGTGTCCAGATTCTATTCTATGAGACAAATTTTGTATGCGTTCAAAACTTTTCCCCGCGAGTGATTCTCGCGTGACGCTCTTTCCTGAATGCGAAGTCGTATCTAGGGCATTGGATTAGCAATAAGCTCACTCTTCGGTTGATACCGATAGCTTCACTTCACGTATGTTTAAGTTTGATCGCCAAACAACAATAGCTTCCGACTGATCAACTGAGTGCGCACGGACGTGACGCAGTGGAAATGTGTTGGCTTGGAAAGTTACGTTTTCGAAACTGGTAACCGATCCAATAGTTCCTATGAATAAAATAAACAGAAAATGCAGCGGATTATCATATATGATTTATTGCAGTCATAAGTTGTTTGTCTGCAAGTTCTCTGTTCAGTGGGACGATGGCGTATGATGAGAATTGTCACAACAGCACTTTCATCAAATGTGCTGACGGTGTATATTTTTAGTTCAATTTCAATAATGGCACCCAGCATGGAGCTCACAACTGTAGCCATAAGTGGAAGTTGAACTATGCATATCAGCAGTATCGAGTGTGTTTCTGCAAATCGTCTGTCGACTTCAAAATATGTATCAAACGTACTGAATCTTAAAAACGTCAGCTGTTGCCATAACTCATTTGAACTGTTTTTAGAATGCCCAATAAAATCCAAAATGTGGATCTGAAAAATCTAAAAAGGCCTCCACAACCGCAGCTCCTGGATGGACTATAATAATCACCATAATAAGGTGTTAAGCGTTATGGTGGGCGTTTTTTATGAATCTCGATTAAGGGCCGCAAAACATTACAAGATCTATTCCAATCGAATGCATAGTCCGATTCAAAGTTTTTTTTAGGGACACGCATACACCACCCTCCACGACTGTACACTTAAGTCACACGTATCATATCTCATAGCAAAAAAAAAAAAAAAAAAAAATAGTCATTCATTAATATAGGTGTCGTAAAAACACTACATACATATATAATGATATACATTTATAAAAATTAATGAATATAGTTGCAACAAAATAAAAATTTTATTTATATACATACATAAATATTATATAAAATATAATTATGAATTCGACAAAAAGGCTTCCCATAGTTTTCTTGTCTTCTTTAAAAAAAAAGTAAAGAACAAAAAAATATAATAAACACATTACAACTAAAGTAGCCTACTAAAGCAATCCTAAAGTTAAAGATATGTTTACTAGCAATAATTTTAAGATAACTTTATATAAATGAATGAGTATATATGTACATATATATAAAAGAAACTAAATTCGCTTTATATATATATATTTATATATTTATTATACTGTCGACTTCTGCACACGTCGACAATAAATCAATTTAAAATTAAATAAACTTTAAACTGATTAAGTTCGTATACTTAATATCCTATGCAAAATATATTTATAAACAAAAACAATTTGGAAATATCGTAACTTCTATGTAAGACTACTTTAATACCGCTATGAGCAAACTCTGGGTGATGTTCATAAAGTATAATTCACAAAAAGAAAAAATACAAAAAAAAAAAAAAACTAGCTACATTTCTACTATACTAAACACTATGTGGAACACATTTTTTACTTATACATCTATATTTTAACTTAAAAATTACAATTTTATGAATTTAATTATACAAATAAAATATTCAGGATAATATAAAAAAAACGCGAGGACCCACAGTTGTTATTCTTTTCTTTCGAATGTGTGTTATAATATTTTAAACAACGAAGCATAGGCAATATATGCATGGAAGAAAATGGAAAACAGACGTACGGTTTTTTTAAGTAAGTATCAAAGTGTATGTAAGGCGAGTCTTATTTAAATTACTATACCAGTGAAATATAAAAATGAAGTCTCAAGTACAGCGCTCGGTCTTACGGCCTTAAGCCCGGCATGGTATACAGCCCTACTAAGCAAAGGACCCTCTGAGCCCAACATCTACGGATGCAGACTTTCTTCAAATAGTAGTTAGTGTATCATCAGATTTATTTGGTATAAACGTCCTCCAAGGGTATACCTAGTTAATCAGTCACATAAGGCGGTTGTCATCATAAATGGGCCGCTTAACGTCCATATGTCCACATAAAGTACCAAATACGTTAACCTTTTCCAATGGAACATTTAAAAAACATTTTATGCCGTCTAAAGAATAGACACTAATATTTTTGACGCCAAACCTTCGCATTATTTGTTCCAGTAGATACGATTTTAAAATTCCACGGCATGTCTTAAATTATAGCTAATTCATAAATGAAATATTGCGCAAGATGTGCTAAACAGAGAGTTCACAAATGCATTAACTGGCATCAATGCTAAGCGAAGAACTTCCATTTGTGCATCTTTACAAATCTTGCATTTGGGCTCATAGCTCTAAGAAATGATCCCTACCTGAATGGTACTGACATTTTGCCAGCCTTATGAAAAGCACAGGATGATTGATTTAGAGGTCGTTGTATGGCTCGACTACCCTCCTTACATATTGCAGTTTTGAGCCCGTTCGGAGTATCCGTTGATTCACCCTTTTCAAGATAAAGAAACCGCGAAAAAAACAAACCCTTGTTGATGATTAAATAACAATAAATTTATTTATTCTACACAAATATTTACAACCAATTTACACGGCAAGAGGATTTTATTTTAGAAAGACATTGTTTGAGAAAGAGATAAAATATGTGTTCGACGGAAAATGCCCTAGGACACCCTGACAAATGTCTGTTGATTTTCAGGGCTAATAAAAAAACCCTAAAAGTCAGTGTTATATTGAATAATTAAGCCCTGTCATCTATCATAACTTTTTTCTTTTAATTCAGTCATACAAATATCGTTAATATTTAATGAAAACACAGTTCTTTCAACATTTACTAGTAGTCGGGGTGTGTGCGCAACAAATAAAGAGCGTGGTACACGGAATTTGTCAGGGCGCATTCAGAGCCGCTCCATGGGGTGACATCGAACACACTTAAACTTTAGAATAAGTAATTAACTACGAAAACAAGTTTTTTTAATAGCAATTGAGGTTAATTCTTAGTAGGGAAATTAAGTAGATAATAAAGATACATTTATATCTGAATATTGGGTCTAAGGTACGTAAAATTATTTAATAAAGAAAAATAACATTTCGCCTAAAAAAAATCTATTAAAATGTATCTTCCAAACGAGGTGTGAGAACCCTATACGGTGAACTGCAAATGCATTCGCCGCTCTCGTTTTTAATAGATTGAACTACATCGATGATGCCTCTAAAGTCGGGACGCATCTTTGGATTCTCATGCCAACAGGCCATCATTAGCTTATAGTAAACGTTTTCTGGACAAAGTTCTGGCTTGCGAAGCCTGCAACATAAAGCAAGTTATGATATGAACAGATAATTAAATTTTTAGACCAACCTATGTCCACTCTCCAGTCTGTTAAGGAAATCTACTTGGGTCAGTTCTTTGTTGGCATCTAAATTGGGTATTTCTCCCCGTGAAAACATTTCAAACAGTGTCACACCGTACGACCACACGTCCGATTGAAACGAGAATTTGCAAGTTTTTATTGATTCCGGTGCATACCACTTGATGGGTATTTCACGCTCGCTTTGCGCGAAGTAATATCCATCGTTGTTGGCCCATTGCGCTAGGCCAAAATCGGAAATCTTAACTCTGTCCCTGTCAACGAGAATATTTCTGGCAGCTAAATCGCGATGTATTACCTTTTTGCTGCGAAGGTATTCCATGCCCTAGATTGAAAGAAAGTGAGCAAATATGAATCTATATCTATATTACAGTGATTAGTTACCTTCGCAATGTCCAGCGCAAACTGGAGGAGCTTTTCGTTGGTTAGGTTTGGCTTCATTGATGATAAGTACACGATAAATGATCCACACTCGACGTACTCCATGATAATTGACACCGAGGGCGCTTCGACTGACATTTTTATTTTCACTATGTTTGGATGATCTAATGCCTGGAAGAAAGGATTTAATAAACAATTACCACTGAAACTGAACGTTGTGGTTGTGAGTAACTTACCCGCATGATACCAATCTCCCTTAAAAAATCATGATTATAGCGTATGTGGTTCATGGACTTGAGAGTTTTTATTGCAACTTGCACCGGATCGCTGTTGTTGTGGTAGTGAATTTCGCCACGATGCACCGTCCCGTAATGACCTTCACCGATTTTCTCCTTGTAAATGATTTTTCCATTGGAAATCGCCAACACCGATGGGGTGTCGTCGAAATAGAATTGGGTTAATGGATTATGACTGCGAAGTAGTGGGGCTCGGTCACACGTCGTAGAGTTGGCAGAAAACGTACAGCTGCGAACATCGCTGCTGCTGTTTCCATTTAGTAGGGTTTGAACTGAAATATTCATAATATAGGGCGTGTTGTTGCATAAATTTACAACACTTACAAGTATCTTCAGTCGTTATGCTGTAATCGGAAACAACCGACGACACATCATCCGAAATGGAGTCGGCTGTGTCGATTGTTGCGTAGTTTGTGGTTAGGTTTTTTTTCGTTGAGTTTAGTAGTTTTAATATGGCTTGTTGATTAAATCGTTTGTCTGGGTCGACGCTCCAACCGTCCATCATTGTTTGATAAATGCCGTCTGGACACTCGTTGGGCTTTGGCAATATACCACCATAGCGATTGTAGTTTTGTCGTAGAGTTTCCGCAGTGAGGTTGTTTATCGGCTTGCCTCGAGCGAATATCTCCCAAATCGTTGTCGCAAACGCCCAGAGTTCAGCATGAGGGTCGAGCTTTGAGGCATTGAGATTCTTGTGGTGCTCAAACGGTATCCAGGGTAAGCTAAAACATGTCAAAAATTATATTTGCGGCGGTTATAGCGGAAGGATTGTGAGCGTCTAAAACTCGACCTAAATTAGCTACGAAATAAAGAGAAGGGCTTTTTGAATGCATTAAATGACCACATGACTTTAGTTTGAGGTCCCAACCGCAGAAATCTAGTTGGGCTGCGAAACGCAGCACCTGTTGCAATAGCGCCTTTAAGTCTGTCGTTCATCTATTACTTGTAGGTTCTCGGTTGCCTTGTTGCGTTTTACCTCACAACTTCTCTTGGGAAATTGTTGTTTTAAAAAGTCCATTAGTGGCACTTTGCAAATATTTGCTGCACCTTGAACTATACGTCGACGAACAGTAGAAATACCTATATAATTAAACTTACTCTTGTGATTTATAGGCTTTCGGCAGTCCGGGATCTGATATTTTGGCTATGAGTAAATATTTTTTTGGATCAAACTTTGTCACCATCAGATAACTACACCGAATGTATCCATGTATAAGTCCTTTTTCTTGCTACAAGGAAAGCCAAGCAGATTATCAACACATTTCACATAGATAATTTAAGATCTCCTACCAAATATGCGATACCACGAACTAGTCCGTGTACTGCATCCAACAAACATTCCATGGGTACCTTATCCTTGAGATTATACAGGAATTCATTCAGGGGGCCGTATTTAGCGTTCTCTAGTACCATGGTGTATGGCGTTTCCAAGGTCAAACCGTAGAGTTTAATAAATTCTGGCGAACATATTCGACTCCATTTATTTGCCAACTTCATAAATTCCTGTAAGATCAAACAAGCAAACAATCATCAGTCAGTGCATTGTACAATACACAGGAGAACAGATGACTTACCGGAAAGTCTTGATCAAAATTAAGATATTTCAATGTAACTCTAACATCCTTCACCTCTGTTCCTTGTATCCAATCCGCTCGCAGGCGTATCATTCTTCCATTATCGCACTCTCTTTGCGAATCTGTAGCAAGCGGGTTTCATTTGGAAACATTTCAAATAAACAGTCAAGTTACTTACTTTTGTACCATTGTAAGTCTTCCTTAGGGTCAAAGATTTGCACACGCTTACGCTGCAGTTGCGCCTCACTTAATTCGTTGTCAGTCTTTTTGGGTAACAGATTCCTTGGTAAACATATCAGCAGTAATGGCGGTTTATCTGGGAAAAAGTTGGGTGGTTCTACCTTTGATACATGCTGTTTTTTTTTTGTCACAAACTTACCATATTCGGAGGGTGGAATTCGAAACTTGTTTTCAGAAGCAGTTGGTATTCCTAATGCTAAATCAGTTAGTTTGTCGAAACAAAGTATGCTATCGTTTATGTAGAGTTGCCACTTCTCTCGGTCTCTGGTTATTTTGAAAGTTTCTGTTTGTGTGCTGCAGCAACAAAATATGATACAATCAAAAGCACCCCACAAAATGTTGACGCATTATTATCTTACCCTTTTGTATTGATATCGATGTAATAGATATCGTATTCCCTTTCACATTGGCGCACAATGTAGCTTCCACATTTGCCTTCTTTAGCTCGGATTTTTGCGTAAGAGAAATCACCACTAAAATTAAATTTTTAAATTGGATTTTACATTTTTACATGTTTGCGGTTGAATCTATTCAAAAGGTATCAATGTAGTGTATCGTGTTGTGACGAGTATCACACGATTACGAAGAACGAGGATATGAGTGATTCTCAAGATATAGAGTCGCGGAATTTAAAAAAATGTATACTGTAATTGGCATGAAAGGTCTTTGTCACTAGTCACCGGGTTTCTGCGAAGCTGATTGAAGACTTATCCAGAGCTCGACGGACACAGTATTGTCAAAGGTTTATCTTTCTCACAAATATTATTCTTGTTGTTACATGGTTCTGTATTTTTGTACAAGTTTTAGTATCGAGTTTCTAAAAAGGATCTTGACGTTGTTATATTATATCATCGCTATTCAAGAGCAGAAATTAAGATTAGTAGGCAAATGAGCACATAGGTACGTGCCGAGTAATGCTATAGATAAAAAAAAAGAAGAAATGTTTCTTGTGACTTACCCAACAGGTCCGTGGCATCTAAGCGTCTTAAGCTCCAACAACGATGGGGTTACAAACTGCACACATGGATCAAACATCCATTTAGTCATTAGCCTTAAAGTAAGAAAGTATACATGAACAACAAAGACAAATGAACTCTGAACCGCTAGCTTACCTAAAATATCCCGAAACGTAGGTCATAAAGGATTTTAATTCAAATGGCTTGGCAAACTCTAACCGATAACCTTTCGGTGAACCGCTTATATCCAAATGAACATACTTCTTGCCTTCTCTATACAAAGCGTATATGTTTTCCAATTTCGTAACTAACAACCACTAAACATGGAAAGAAAACAAATCATGATATCTATCACATAACTATACACTATAGTCTCAATCGATTCTTACCTCCTTTTTGAATTTTAATGACACTTTAATTGCCGGCCCTTCGCTTTCGAATGGATCCAATTTGACAGTAACCGGATAGGGCCCTTCGTCACCATCTTCGTCGGGTAGTTTTTCAACTATGGCATTAAATTCTTCCATTAGGTAATTTGGCGACAATCCCGTAATGGTATGCATATAGGTGCGTTTCACATACGTTAATTCATGGTTTTTGCTGCATATTGCCTGGAAACCTTCACACACCTTCTTTTTAGCAAATATCTTATGCGTTTTCACCAACTGCTTGGGCAGGTAGCGTTTGTATTCCTTTTCTAAAGTATCTGCGGGTCCTTTGTTTGCCAGAAAATCGATGTACATGTCGACTACCCCCAGCCCAACAACATTGTCTTTATAAGCGGGATATCGAATATCACTTATCCGATCGTTCACCAAATCGTACCGTATTTGGAAATACAAGTACTCGTATGCATTGGGATCAATCTTATGCAAACTATCCAATTCGGGGATTTTGAAACGCATCCGGAACTCATATTTCACAGTGGTTTTTGGAGTTCGACACAACGTCAGCCACTTTTCAGTGTAACACACACGTAGTCCGAACAACAGTCTGGCTGTGGGAAGAATGTTTAACGATTTACAGCACTGAATGCACACGTCCTCGCATGTAATGTCCGATCGGTATCGGAATTCCATAAATACATTCGTTTGGTAATTGAAAACCAAAATCATTTGAGTATCTGCTGACGACATTTTAAAGATATATTTGCCCGATGTCTACCTATTGCGTGTTTTGGAGTTGAATCTCTTATCTTGATCTCCTCCCTGTTTTATTGCACCTTATTTATTTTGTTTACTTAAAAAAACAAAAACAATGGATTTAGTCTTTGTTAACTACATGATGTTCATTCATTTTCGATTATTATAAACTTTGCAATTATGTTGCAAACTTTAGACCGAATTGTAGCACTTTTGATAAATAAATCACACAAATTAATTCAAAACATAGTATATATTATTGAAGCGATAACCTTTGCTTTTCAGAAACTATTCGCCACCATTTTGTAACTTTTATCTCTATCCCTTAACAACAGTGAATGGTGATGCCAAACTCCTGCAGAAATATGAAAATTTAGAACTGTGTCCCAAAATGGGGACGTTTGGATTCTAATGTGGTATTCGTTTGGGCTTCTTCAGATTTGCCCTCAGATTTCAGATTTCGTGTGGCTAATCGAACATAAAAGCGCTCTTGCTCTTTTTTGTGTTGATATTAGTGCGACTTGAATATGTGTAGTCTTCGACACTTTTCTATGCGCTTTCCATTCACTGGTTAAATTTTATATTAAAACATTCGAAATTTCATTCCCGATTGATTCCTAAATATTTGTACACAAATAATTTACGAAAATAGATTCACCCGATGCAATGCCTTTCTTTGCTGTAGAAATATTTCACTAAAATGTAAACAAACTCCACCACTTGTCAAACTCAAATGCACTTGTATTGGTAAATCTGAGGGCAAATCTGAGAAAATATCTAGATTCGCAAAAGTGCTCTGAAATCTGAAAAAGATTGCTTTGTTTTGTACCAAACGAACATAAAAATTGCTCTGAGGGCAAAAAAAGTGCTCTGAGAGCGCCCAAACGAATACCACATTAGTTTAGTGCGTCTGACAGCTGTCTGACTAGATATGTGCCAGGTTTTACTGGGGCCCAGAGTGACCACGTTGACGTTTATGGACGAAAATAGAAATAGAAAAGAAATCCTGCCTGCATACTCAGTTGACATTTCGAAGAGTCAAATTTGATGGCCCTGGAAGAATTCTGAAGAGTCGAAAAAAGGGCCGATGAGAGAAAACGGTGTCATTTCTAAAGCTACTCTGCCAATTTTAAATTTCCGCACGATATTTAACAAGCATTAGTTCGCATAACACTTAATAGTGTTGTGACAGGCAACCGTGCTTCATTTTAAATGTACTTATTTTAAAATAACAATTTTTGAAAAATGTATAATGGGCCTTTTCTAAATAAAAAGGTAAACTCAAACAAAGGCAGCGCTGGCCGCGAGAATACAAAAACAATTCAAGTTACCTAGTCAACGCGTTCGGATACATAGTCCCGATAAATCTAGTTGAATCTGAACGTCTCCAATGTAATAAAATCATATGATATCGTGACGTAATTGAGTTTGTCGCTCTCTTTAAGATTACCTACGTTTTATCGAAGTTTTGTTTTTCCTGGCTTGACAATTCGAGCGAAGGGAGCTATTCAAGCTACTTAAATTCTTTTTGAACTTGTTTTCAAGACTCTATTCAACTGTAGTAAAAAGAATGAATTGTTTGACGTTTTGTAAAGAACAAAAAAAAAAACAACAATATTCGGATCGATCAGCTGAAGAAAGGTAATTTGTTAAATTATGAAAAATTATTTTGTAGAGTGTACAAATGTATTAACTGTCTTTTTTTGGTACCTAATCTGGCAGCGAAACTGAAGCGAATTTTCATTTTTCATTTGTCAGAAATCTGTTTACTACTCGCCGTAACTGTAACTGTGTTTTTTTATTCTTAATAAATTGAAACACATTTTTGAATATAATGCGTGATTTACACAAAATTCTTAACTTATTTGCCGAAGAATACGCAATGGACTACTGCGAAGACTTTAATGCTATAAAATCCGTTCTGGAATACTGCAATGACAACGTGAGATCCTTGAACAAAGTTCGCTTCAGAGGAGGTAACTACGAATAGTTTGTTCTATTACTCCCACTCTACGATGTATAAATTTATTTTAAGGTAATGAAGATATTATCAACGAAATATGCAATCGTTTGCAGGAACACTTTCTAAGAATGAAATACATCGATAGCGAGTCGAAGAAACCGCTTCCAGAAGCTAGTAAATTTTTTCGCAAAATTACAGTTTTTCTATTGGTTAACACAGACGCCACTTATAAGTATAACTTACGAGACGATCCTGCATTGGGGCATATCGTAGAAATTTGCCCACTTCTACCAAAGTTTCTTTTGGTAACGATTATTTGGGCTTTAAATCTCGAGAAGTTCTTCTGTGAGGCATTGGCCTACTGTCCTTGTTGGTTTGGCTTTCAGTATTTTGAAGCTGCTACAGACTCACTGAAGCATATCAGCGATCCGTACGAGGTGTTGGTTAATGTAGAATACCTTATACGAGCTATTCTCACAAGCCTAACCAAGTCAAAGGCTCAATATATTAACTTTGTGGACAAGAAAATCATTATTGGCAAGCTCTACGACACCACGATGAATTTATTGCGGCAATTTTACACTCCAGATGCGGAAAAGTTTAAGAGCTTCAAAAAAGATGAATTTTTCAAATACTCTGGCTATGCTATCAATCATTTGTTGGACATGATAATCTTCGCATTTGACGTGTACGAGGAGAAGGAGCTTTTGAAGCCCGAATTCAACATTTCGGTTTACGAGATTTTCAATGCGTTCTCTAATCAAAATCGAGCGTCTGAGGCAGAATCTCACCCGTTAGTAAGGGAAAATCAGCTCAAGCTTATCACGGCACTTCTGAACTCATTGCAATATAACGTAATGTTGGTTAAAATAGATGTATTCATGTACTGGGTCGAAGTTGACCTGAATGAACACGAAACGCTTCAGTCAGTCATTGGTGTGAAATCATACTTGGTCGGCGAAAGAATGCTGGCGAATCGCGATTTACATCACGATGTTGAACAGCAGCTTAAATCGATTGCCATTCGCCCTAAGAGTGTGGAAGAACTCATTCGGGACGCAACAATTGGTGAGGTTCTGCACAAGCTCGACGAACCTCTAGAAAGACATCTCAAAAAGGCGTGGTTTGACGAGCTTTTCAATAGAACAATCGCTCTAGGCAATGACGAGTGCTTGCAGTCAATCAAAGCCAACATAAAGCTTGTAAGTGTTGAGAATTGCTTGCAAATATTAGACTACATCGACCTAGAGCGGCATCAAATTGATGAAGAAGCAGATGCTAGCATGGAGTCAGACTCATCGAACGATCTCACATCAGTTGTCCTGCTAGCGCTTCAGAATTTCAACTGCGAACAAATTATCAAAATCATCGCATATGAGGTGAAGAGATTCGGAGTGGAAGTGTGTTTATTCCAGGCAGATGCCTTTGCCGAGCGGGCCACCGAGTTTCTAAACAAGTTCTCAAACACATTCGACGCGCAGGCATTTCTGGCACTGTGCTTTGAAAACCCTCGAGCTATGTGGGCAAAAATGTTTGATGTCGCATGCAATTCCGAAGAGCATGTTTCGAATTTTTGCGCGATGGTTAAGATGACGCGCCCATTGTCGAATGACTATTTTTATCCACTTCTAAGTACTGCTCTAACCGATGAGAGAATTGGCCAAAAGTTTTTTAGCCAGCTCCTCTGCAGCATTTACTTCGAGTTGTACTTTGATCGGAAAACTGAATATTTTAAGAGGTTCATCAACTCAAATGTGAACCAAATGTTGGAGATGGAGCGCTATGGTGATTTGTTGACAATTGTGAAGAGCCTGAATTTGATAGCAGCTCGAAGCAATCGCGATGGACTCAACTTTGGAGAAGCAACTGCTCCGGTATTGCTAATGGCCGCACAAATTATGGAAAGTGTGCGTTGGGATCTATTAACCTATTCCGATGAGAAGGACGAACTTGTAAAAGCTTGCATAATATTCATACAAAATACATCGAAGAAGTTTCTGCCTCTGGCCACGGAGAAAGGTGAGTTCTGCTTTATTTAGATATGCATAGGTGTGTTGTAGATGATGATTTTATCCTTGCTATATCCCTACGATTAAACGTTTCGCCTTACAGAATGCCGACCCAGGTTTCATTTAAATGTACCCGTCAGTGGATATAACAATGAAACAGCAGTCCTTCTAAATATTAACATATTTCATTTTTCTTCTGCAGATAAAAAATGGATTAACAAGACCATAAAAGAATCGTACAGACCACTGACGCAGTATTATTTTCAACGATTCGCATTAACACCTGACCAACAACCGAAGACATTCGACGAGTTTCTAATTCCTACAGAAATTGAGAACGCATCTGATGCCGAAATGTTTCTTATAAGTGTAAGTTCAAATGATTTAAACTACATATTGTATTTCGAGTTAAAAAATGTTTCTTTGCTTGTGATTTTAGAACTATATCCGCTGTACAACAAAAGAAACTGAGTGGTTAGCGCGAAGCGGTCGCCTTCTGCCGCATATGTCTGATATGATGCTAACACTTGGTGTTGTTGTCAACGAAACAGACAATTCAAATTCTGTACTCAATTACCGCAATTGTTTGGTCAATTATGCGAATATTGTCAAAAAATATCTTCTACCTGAAGTCGCTCAGGATACCGCCAAAGTAGAACAGCTTATGACAAAGTTACTCAAGATAATTGAATTTGCGCCGGCTGCAATTTACGAAGAAATGTTTATGAATTTTGAGTGGCTGTTGTTGGAAGTTATGAAAGCGTGTGTAGCGCCTGTAGATAACAGTGTTACACACAATGTTCGAAAGAATATTTCGAAGATGAAAGAATGCAGGGGCAAAGAGTTGTTTTTAAAGAATTTCGAAACTCTTGTCATCGAGAAGTTGAGTTAAATAAAGCATTGTTTATCGAACTAACAATTTTTAACGTTGATGAGCTCGAAAAGTAGAAATTATGCTTTTTGAAAAGTTCAATAAAAAAAATTGTTTTATTCGACTGTGTTGCTTGTGCCTTTCCAAAGCAAAGGCAAAAGAAGTAATCAACAGCCTTAAAATATTCACATTTCCTATTCAGTCTAAATCTATAGTAAAAATGGTTTCCAATTCAGACAAAAAATATTTTTATATCTAGATCACTTTTTATAATGCACTGTGCGACTGTTAGAATGGCAATACTTCTTTTCTCGCTCAGGCCAGATCACTGAGCAGGCAACAGGGGTTGAATTACCGCATCCGTGATCGAGTAATGCGTTCGATTGGGCTTCTTCAGATTTGCCTTCAGATTTCGTGTGCCTAATCGAACATAAAAACGCTCTTGCTCTTTTTTGTGTTGATATTCGTGCTCGGAATTCAAAGAGACGCATATGTCGGTTTCCATTAGGCAAAAGGAAGCTCCGGGAATTCCGAATTCCGAAATTCGAACCAATTCTGAACTGAAACCGTTAAATTGGCACAAAAAATACTCTTCTATTGATTTCTCGATTTGAATCACACTAGTGTGATTTATGTATTTTATACAAGTCAGCTGACAGCAGCAGTTGATTATTTTTTGGCATTTCACAAACACTTTTGATGATTTAATCAGAAAGCAGTTTTCTTGTTCCATTGGATTACAGAATGAGTGGACCCTCGACTTTCAAGAATTTAGTATTCGTTTTGTTTTGTGTCGATACATTGACTTTTGCTTTCCATCTCTGATTTTGGTAGTAATCTTTTCTGCCAACGCTTAATTTTTTAGCGCATGAAATTTGATGATTTTTATTTTAAGTGAAAAATCCAACCAGTAACTTGGCATCACTTTACGTTCTGGAATTCGAAATTAAATGCAACTCCATGTTGTTTTTTGACGTCACAGACCAATATCGAATTCGAACTTTCTTTTCAAAATATGACGCATGCGTTGGATTTCTTGCCAAAAAGCTGGAACATAAAACGGAAGGCCGGGGCAATTTTCAGTAAAAAAAGTAAAATAACTATTTGGAATTTTCATAAAACCCAAGGAGTGAAGAAAAACACGTAATTGCTATTCCAAACGTTCCCACTCACGACGACAAAATAACATCAAATTGGATATACTTCCACATAAATAACAAACACTGAAAATAACTTGAAAAGAAAGAAAAATCAAAATGGAAAAACGAGAAGAGCTATTAGAAATTGACCCAGCTAACGAATTGCGATTCCGTGGTATGTAATATTCATTCTAAACTATATACGACAATAGTATTCATACGAAAATGTCAGCATTTTTATATCCAATGACGGAATTTTTGGATGAAAATAAGTTTTAGCGATGTATCATCGCCCACTGTCAAAGTTCAATAATTTAATAATGCATTCGGTAATGTTCTCTAATTTACTGTATTAAATTACGATCGCCTGGGAGCGCTGTTCCAACCTAAACAAAAACAAATCCAATCTGTTCACTAGCTGAGTTTATTTTTCCTCTTCTTATTTTGAATATCTGGTGAAAACTGTTTGTCTAGATTGTTGGAATATAAATCAAAAAAAAAAAGAAAAAAAAAATTGTATGTGACTGCTCGCTCATCTCATCAGTAGTGTATTTTCGTGACAGTTTGCTTGTATATCAACTTTAGTGCTGGAGCTTTTTGGGTAAAAATCGATTTTTCTTTTCGATCTCAATAAATGAATGAATCCCGTAGAGTACGCACGATAAAATGAAAATCATTTTATCAACTATAGGTACACCGTCTCCCTCGTCTTCTTAACATATTTACCCATTTCAGAAATTGTGTCAGAGTCTATTTTAGAATTTGTTTCCTTCACACTTTCCTATAGAATTGCAATATTTATGCAATATAAAAAGGTTGACTTGACATACATTTTCTCAAAGAACTATTTTTAAAGGACAATCAAAAAGGGAAATATCTGTGAAGTGTGTAGGTATGTACGTATGTATATGTATGCGGATACAATGCATAATAGTACAGGACAAACAAATAAAATATGTCACGAATTCGGTATAATACCTACCTATTGGAATCGGGTTACTTGACTGACATTTTTTAAACCAAGCTATCTACCTACATGTATACAAGTTTTGCTCTATAGGAATTGTAATAATATATATAAAGTTTTTTTTTTTTTTGCTGCAGAAGGTTCTGTTCTCCAATTTCTGGTTTCAATTGATTTGTTTTTAACATTGTGCAGGTTTCTATTCCATAATTAAGAGTGAAAGCCAGTGACATCAACACTGAATGACTCGCAATATTGTTGCACTATCATTCAATTGAATATCCTCGATATGGATCGAGATTTCGTAACTTTAGCTCGGATTCAAAGATTGGGGTTTGTATTATGGTTTTCTTATGTGCCAAACGCCCTGTTCGTAGTTCCAAGATGATGCGTTTGGATCAAATCTTTCAGCTTAACTGGATGGACTGCCCCTGATAATTGAGAGTCGATGGTGGTGGGTCGAGAGCTATTGAGGCTTGACTTGATCATGCTACACCTGTGACCTTTGTAATGGAAAGGCGGAACATTCAAAATGATGATGGTATCGCTTTTTTCACAAGACTTGTAGAGCTTCTCTCTTGTACGTTTATAAAGTAATTGAAAAGAAGTAGGAGGGGCAACATGTGAAGTCTATTAGACTTAGCTTCTGATTACCGTTCTTGTGCGAGATTAGAGATGAGAAGTTCAGTCTAGCGTGGCTATGAAGTGTTGGACGTGAGCTCCAAGTGCGTTTTATTGTTTTAGATTCAAATACACTAGTATCTATTACGACAAAGTTTGTTGTTAAGTACATTGCATTGGTTTTCAGAACCGTGGAGAAAATGTTAATGTCAGTCTCTGCTTATTTTCTCCTAGGATATCGTAATGATCGCGATATTTCGGCGGCCGACAATGGATTCTATGCCTGAACTTATTATCATTGATTAACAAGATTTAACATCTGATTTGTCTTCCGTTAAGAAGAAGGAATGCTTCCCTTGTGCAAAAGGATAAAATATTTAGAATATGTACGCTTTGCACGACTCTTACTAAACCAGCGACACTAGATCGAACTACACCCATACACTTGTTGACCATCGATCAGGCACCGTCTAGGTTGAACAGAGTTGGTAGCTTCGTATATAAGGCCTTCTTTCCTTCTCGTTATACATTTTTACCGATAGTTTTTCTCTCCTCCTCCTCGACATACAAAAATATAGTTGGGACGAGAAAATACATCTTTTTGGCAATTGGATGCTGTTTTCGGTACTTCTCCATTTTGGCGCTAGTCACTTTGTTCCGGACAATACTCATGTGCCGAATACAACAAATGTCCTCTGTGGCTTCTTTGTCAATGCGAGATAGCTGAACATTATTATGAACAAGAAAGTTTAATTGACACAAAAACAAATTTATTTTGTTGGAATCGACTCGTAAATCGCAAACGTTTGACACCAAACACTTGTCGACTATACTGTTTGACAGCGAATATTATCGGAAAATATCCAACATTTGCGCATGCATTTTAGGTTCATAATTTATTTAACTGTTGCTGCTTATTACAGTCAAAGTATTTCATTATTTGGTCTTACAGTTTGCGATATTATTGAAATAACCAAATATAGAATGAATAGATTTCTAGTTTTGTTATAACTGTGTAATTGTTGCGGGCGTTCCAAACAGACGAAGTTGCCGATAATTGTTAACCACATTTCACGATTTTTTATATAAAATGTATTGAATACAGTCACACTCCAAATCACTCTGAGTGATTTGTAGACAGTGCGCTTCAATGTGCTCACTTATGCAATAGAATGAACTGATGAAAGTATAAGCATTTTGGAAGATTTATATGCAGGTTGCGATGTTCCACAAGCAAGTGGCTTCATACAATATTGTCCTCATATTCATTTTATTCTGGAGAAACTCCGGGTCCAACTTCCAAAGGCGTTAGTCAGCAGAGTGAGCATTTTAAGCGGCAAATCAAATAGGCCTTACGAATAATTATATTTTATCTTCAAATTAAACATTTTGTAGGCTACAATACATCCCTTCATAAAAATATAATCTAAAAATTTTGATTGGTAGTCAATGGCATATTGTGCATACAAATATAATAAATGACATCGATCTTGAACTGAGGTGTGTGCTTTTTTAGCACGACACATGCCACAATAATATACCTGTCAATATGACAGCGTCATCTAGTTGAATAATATTTCAAATCTTGTTAACAATGAAGCAAACACAATGTACTCTCGAAAAATAATCTTATTTTCTTTTAACCAACAGGACCTTTTACGAAACCAGTTATCACAATAATGAAACTGACGAATCCGACAGAGCAGACAATTCTTTTCAAAATTAAAACCACAGCTCCAAAAAAATACTGTGTTCGTCCAAATTTTGGCTCTGTGTTGCCTAATTCTGCAACCAAGGTGGAAAGTATGTAGTTTTACCGTTGCGACAAATCGCATTTTTTTGACATGCCTAACAATATTGTTTGTGTTTTTGTTTTCGTTCAGTCTGCCTGCAGGCATTTGTTTACGATCCAAATGAAAAGAACAAACATAAGTTCATGGTACAGAGTCTAGTTGCCCCAGATGGCACCACAGACTTTGCCAAACTGGTAATGTTGCATTTCAAATTAAATACTCTCGATCCCTGTATAAATTTGTTATTTTATTTTACTTTTTTTTTCAGTGGAGGGAAGTTGAACCCGACCAGTTGATGGACGCTAAACTAAAGTGTGTTTTTGAAATGCCCGCTGAGGCTCCAGATGCAGGAAATGCCGGTATGTTGACACGTACGTTAGCAAGTTTTTTGCACGATCAAGTTGAGGATGAAAGCTTTGCCAATTCAATAGAAAAAGCGAATAAAAGAGGGAAGAACGCAATCAGCGTATACCACCGAAAAGTAAAGGGAATAAGTTGTACAAAATCGATAAAAAGAAGTGATGTTTCTCAAGTTTAACTAAAACAAACAAGAATGTATCAAGGGTGCAAGCAAGTGTGCATGGAAGTTTGTATTAGAGTCGCATTCAGAGTTGAATGTATGGAAAAGGCTCTTCTGAACATTGGTCGGGAGGAACTACGACTTCTGTTTTTTAAAATCGGTCGGATAGCGAGATGATCCCGATCGGTTCTCGGCCCCGATTTTGTTGTATATAATTTGCCTAAAAAGCGCTGCAATCCCAATTGAATCGTTTCAATAAAATTCGATAGTCTTCCATTGGATATTGTGCTGAGATGCCTTCCACTTTAAAGTCCTTAATGAAGTTCAGATGTTATTCAATATTCACTACGAGGTAACTACCACCATACCTATGGGATTATCCATATCAACAAAATTATTTGAACTTCGATCCTCTGCTTAGTATCGGCCAAAGGTAAACGCCATTTCATACATAACTCTATGTTTCTTGTTGCTTAAGCGATTGCATTCAAACTCAAACCACTGCGGTCTACGAGTGATAACGAGTTATTATTGTTATCGTTGCAAACTAAATAAGAAACAAGTCGTTCTTGCAACACTCCTTTTCGTTATGGAAGGGTTCACTTATAGCGATTCTAAACAATCCAATCTATTAAAATTATTATACAAAATTCATAACACTTTCTTCGTTGCTATGGATAGCTTAAATTGATCGTGAAAGCATATCGTAAGATTACTTTGTGAATCTTTTTATGAATAAAATAGTGTGACTAATACTTACGTACATATTTTTTGACCTTTGCAGCTCCAAAAGAAGTGGTGACTAACGAAGCTTCGCCAACACCAGTAGGTGAAGAAAAGGTACGTTATCAAGTATTTTCATATATCGATAGAGCGTTTTTAGATTTTTAAGTACAATTACAACAACCAATTGCTTTAAAGTCATATATGTACTTTTTTTGAGTTTGCAACTCAAAGAATTTCTGCTATAACAAATTACACTGATCGCAGCCCGCTTAAATGCATCATTGAAATAAGTGCGGTTTATTTGGCAGCAATGAATACGATCTAAGTTAACCACGTTCATCCTGTGGCCTTTTATAAAACTGAATATTAAACTATTAGCTCTGGAATCAATTCCACTTCTAAACTGAATACATTTGTGTACTTACATTTTGCAGCCAACCGATCAGTCGGATAAGTTCTTAGCAGAAATAAGGCAACTCAAAAATGAAGGAAGCGAGCTAAGGGAAGAAAATCTAACTCTTAAGGTAAGCGTGTGTTACCAAATCAATAATTTTCTGTTTCTAATTGTACAAAACATCAAACAAAACCAAACAAAAACAAATTCCACATTTTCGACCACAGAATCAGTTAATGCGCATAAAGTACACAACGTCGCAGCAAAGAATGGACGAACCATATTCACCGGCGGTGGAAAAACAAATTCCAATGTTCTACATAGCGCTCTCCATTGTAACAGCAATTTTTGGTATATTCCTGGGCAAATACTTGCTCTGAATCAATCGAAAACAGATTATATGTTATTACTGATGCAAAAATAAAAAAAGAAAAATTAACAAAAAAAAAAAAAACAACAAAATTCATAAATATCAAAATACAAATATAAATAAAAAAAAAAAAATAAAAAATGGCTAAAAATTATAATTTTTAGACAAATCCACAAAAAAAAAAAAAACCAAACAGAAAATCAATTCAAAACAGGCGAAAATTAATGCAGAGCAAACTTTCTATGCATTTAGATGGAACCGGCAAGGAGATCCAATGATTGATTCATTACAGACAAAAATTAGCTTAAGAAAACAAAAGGAAAAGATATATACTGACTTTTAAAACGCTGTTATAATATTAAATTAAAAAGAAAGATACGAAAGAATATTATGTACACCCAGGAGTGTGTATTGTTTCTTAAAATCACTGAAAGAAATTACTGTATATAATGGCAGACGACACGAGGTGATGGGGTGCGGGGTGGGTGAGGAAATTGTTCAGTTTATTTTGTTCTCCATTTGTCATGGTTTCAGTTTTAAAACAACAAAATATTTAACTCATGTGTAAGTTTAAATTAAAAGCATAGCTTTGCAGTAAGAAAATTGCTGTACTTACTGTACTTTTAGTTGAAGGAAGAGTTGTCTTATACAGCTCTCTCGACATTGCCGGTGTAAAATATAGCATCATCATAATTGTGTGTAGAGTTCTCCAATCTGGAAGTAGGTTGACTTTCTTTGAAAAATCTAAATACGAGTAGCAAACAATTGTTCATATGCGTGACTCTTTCAACTATAGTTGCAGAAGTGGTTAAACAACATTAACTTTATTTTTGTATTATGAACGGTGAACCTTTATAACACAATTCTTCCTTTAAGATCATAAATTATTATCCACATGGTAGCCTTTTACCTGCTTGTTAACTCTTACATACATACACATAAGTACTGAAATAAATTTAACTTAAAGGTTTGCATGTTGTTTTTAATAATTGTTAAATGTTAGACTTATGGACTGGGCAAACTTACTATTAAATATATTCTTTTTGTTGGAATCCTGTGTAGTCCATGTAAATATTTAACTAATATAATAGACCGATAAAGTGTTATGTATGTCGTAGAACATGTTAATGCGCATGAAGCTCTCGACTTAGGTTTAAATAGTTATTCGCGTAAGTTATTCGACAAAAGAAAAAAACGCTGATAAAATTGTCACAGATCGAATTTCGGTACGGAACTCTTTTATATCTGCAAGAAAAATGTGCATTTATAAAAAAAAAAATACTGTCCTAAATGTTGTTATTTTGACATTTTGCAAGGCATATTTGCACCAACCCGGAATCTATTATCTTATTGACGTTTTTATCTGGTTTGCGCTCTAATCGCATTTGACTTTTTGGCAGTAGTATTGTCCAGATTCGAAGAAAGACTGTATGAAAAGACATCTAGACTCTTGAGCTAGAGTTTTAGACTTTTGTGTCAGATGCATAAAGTGTTAGACGGGCGTTGACTTTCACTGGTAATCAGACTATAGAAATAGGCTTTGCGGTTTGAGTTTAATTTCCATTAAAACACTGCTACTGAAAGGGTCAGACTAGCAGCTTGTTTTCCAGGTGGTATTGTCTTGAGTAAGGCGGGCAGCTTCTACGCGTACCTTAACAAAGTTGTGTAAAAGTTTGAAGGGCTTGTACATTTCCGTTTACCTAAACACAAGCCTGTTGGCTGTTTGTTTTCAATTTCAGAATTTAGATCAATGATATAAACATTGTACGTTCGGCCCGTAATTTGAATTCCTTCGGGTCGGTCAGGGTCTTGATAAAACGCCGTTTAGATATTCATAAAAGTGAGATTATTTCGAGCATAATTATGTTCGATAAATATATTTTACTAGGACAGTAAAAGTGTTTTTAAAAGTAGTTTTGTGTAAATCCACTTTAAATCCATTTAAACACTTTGTCATCTTCATCTGTGAACACTCAATTGCGTTAAACTTCAATAGTTTTCCAAGGAATTTAATAATTTGATTGCGCTTGAATCTATACTGTGGCAGTATCTTTCAGCTGCTGCTGAAAGGCAATATATTAAATATTCGCCTATCAATACATTTGTTATTTGTCCGTCTTAAGAAAAAGTTAGATGTGTTTGTGTTGATGTGTGAACGATAAAACCTTCGATGCGTGTTTGTGTTGTCAGCACCTACCTACTCCACAAAGTTTTGCCTATCACCTCTTGTAATTTCGACCAAAAACTTGGTGGAATGACGACATTTTTTTTTGATTTAATTTCCTTACAAATGTTTAAGTTTTTTTGGGGACTCATTTTTATAAAGGTTAACCTTTTGAATAACTGTAATAAAAATAACTGACGTATGAAAATAATGTTATAAACTGACACAGAGGAAATACATTGTTCTCTTTGGGTTTGTTATATGTTAAGTAACAAAATACAAAAAGTAAAACATAAAAAAAAAACACGAAAAAATACATTACTCTCATACCTACCAATGAATAAAATGTTCGGTGTATAAGAAATTATCATTTTTGCTTTAAATAAACGTCTAAATGAAAAATGAACTAAATTTACTTTATCTAAAATCAAAATGTAACAAGTGTTTAAATATGCCGTTATATACAAAAAAAGAAGAGAAAGTACTAAAAATAAAACTACCGCTAAAACATGGTAAAAAAACCACTAAGCGTATGATGTTATTTTTGTTCTGAACTACATATTTCCTTTTTCAACACGATGCTTTATATTTAGTTATTTTGCTCGGGTTAAATTTGTGGTTTGTTTCAAAATTATCAAATGGAAAGTGCATGTATTTATTTGTATTTCATTTATTTTTATTTTGTTTGCTTTAAGTATACCTTATTTAAGTAATGAGCTAAATGTCAATGTACTGCAGAGTTAAAAGTGAAAAGCAGACATATATCGTAATACACATATTTGTACGAATTCGATTTTTTTTTTTGTGGGACGTGATGTATATTACTTTGTTTCCGATAATGCATGACCGTAACATTTTAGTACTAGTGAACTATATATATTGACAAAAAAAAAACAAGCAAATCGAAGAAAATATCAGCAAAGTTAAATATAATGATTTTCCTTCAAAAATATATTTATTTTGAATATGGTATGATGCGTTAAGTTTTGTTTTCTAGATAAACACGTGAATGTATTTCTTTTTATTTTAACAAAAGTAATTTGATTTAAAAATAAAATACTTGAGCAGAGCCATTTTATTTTAAAGTTTGAAGCATCTTCCATTGCAGATTGAAATCATTGCATGTTTGGTATCCCATTAGTATAGACACTTAAAATAATTGAAATAAAATCTTCGATAAATGTAAAGCATTAAGAAGGATATTGGGTGAGTTGACTATTATTCTTAGTCCAACAGCTGATTAATTAAAAGGTAGCTGGGTTTTTATGAAACCAAACATACTTTGAAAATATGGATGTTTCAAGTTTCAACTGTTAAACACATGAAGAGGCTTTTCAGAAATGAAAGTCACCGTCTGTCCTATGGACCATCTGTAAGAAATCTATCAAAATGGAACACTAAAAGTGGAACATTCATGTTCCACCCACGTTTTATATTTCCAGGGAACTGGATTATGATGGCTCATCTATTTTCAGCATATTGTTTATCTCTCTAAAATTTTAAATTTTCATTTCATAATGCATCATTTTAAAAGAATTGAATAAAATGTTTCAGTATTGTCGAACACATTATAAAGTGTAAGTTTGCCATTCCTGTAATTTAATAACAAATAAATTTACTAGCGAGTAGGTAGATGAACAAACAAACAAGTAAGTGTGCATAACAAAATGAATTTGTTTTAAATATTTTTCTTTTAGAATTTTTCTATTTGTTAAAAGACTTTCATTAAAAGTGATTCGATTTAAATATTAAATAAAGCAACAGCGGTTTGAAATGCTAAATTTGTGCTATTTTTCTCTATGTTTTATTAATATCTAGAAACAATATTTACTATATCAACACCATGGTGGCAAAGAAATTTGTATGAGGACCCGAGAGATGTCTATTGAAAAAAACAATTTCCCTTATAAGAATATTATAATATGATTTGCTGAGAGTCTCATTCCAAGAAGACAAGTTCAAATCTATATAGGAACAAGGTTTAATTCTAAACATATTTTGAATCATAACTCATAAATTTTGAAATGTTTTTGGATCTTTTGCAAAAAAAAACTGCTCCAACATCTGTTGAGAAGATTAAAATCGGTATTGCAATTACTAACTTGTTGGGGAATAATGTTTTATGTAGATACATTTTAGTCACAAATTAGTCGAGTGAATCAAAATTTGCTAGTAGTAAAGTCGAATCTTCCGACGAATTTAGTTTTCGAAATCGTTTACAAAAAGTATAGAATGAAATTGAATGAAGTAGGAAATTTGCGGGGTCAAAGATGGACTTGGTATATTGTAGAAATAGGAAGACAACAACTGCACAGAATATTTGTTGGTAATCATGTCGGCGGCAAGAGCTTAAAATGCAAAAACACATTTTGTAACTATCCAAAAAAAGGATGCCCTTTAAAAGTGTGCCCCTATGTCTTTTCAGGTGCCACAAAAAACGTAAATCACATATTACTGTTCTCCAACGACCCATTTAGTGTCTGGCCTCAGTCGAAGCCAAAGCTTACCCTACCCTACCAACCTATCTTGAAGATTAGAAAGGATTGGTAATAGCGCAAAGGCAAAAGACGGGAGCCTCTGCAGTTGGAAGTTGTTTAAAATAAAGTTTTAGATACACTGTTTTACCAAATGTTAGCCCAGTGCAACCTCCCACTGTTTGATATTTCTGCAAGTATTAACATTTATAAGAAATGTTTTTCCTATTTAACTCTACTAAAGATGCAACGTCACATGTTAAATCCCAGTCAGATGTTCGTCCACGGTTAAATATTCTGGAAGTGGACAATTAAGCGAGTATCCAGTATCCTACATTTGAACTGTTGTACACATAGTTTTCCACCTACAAACATCATACTTCTTTGTTATAGTTGCGCATTTGGTAACTGCTGCATTTAAGTGCACCCAATTTACGCAGCTCTGTCTTATTAGATTTTCAGTGTAAGTAGAACAGTGGGTTCGCTGATATTGGAAACGTTATCATCTCTGTAAGCTGATACCACTAACCAAACAAAATCCAGCAGCTAATCGAAAATAAAAGCCAAACTGCTTCTGATTAACAAAATTGTTTAATAGTTTTTATTTATTTTTAAAGTCTTAAAAGAAAATCAATTTTTATTCATTAAAGAATAGGTATTGGGTATTTTTTTTACAAATGAGGTTATATATAACAAAATTTATAACTTAACTACATAAATACAATATGGAGATTACGAAGAAAAAGAAAAACACTATCAAAAATTATAACAAGGTATAACAAGAGTATTTAATAATTAAAACATAATTTGTTATGTTTTAAAATTAAAAGAAAATTATTATAGTTTGAACGAACTCACGTACAGCTACATGGTATACAATAAAAATTGCAATTTTTTATAACTTAAAGGCTCAAAAACAATCCATTTTTGAAAACTAAATTATCAGAATATTTACAAGAGAAAAATAAACAAAATTTTGAACAATAAAATAAACAAAGTCTTCAAAATCACCAAAAAAAAAAAAAAGAAAAAAAAGATAAATTTGTAGATTACAAAAAAAAATAAACAAAGTTGTCGCCTGCACAAAATGTGTTTACTGTTAATGCTTACTCTAGGGACTGCCGACATCGAAACCAATTAAAGCAGCCGACCTAGAGCTTCTCGTTAGGGGTTTGTGCAGCTTAAAATCATAAAAGGAGTGCTGCCATTGCCAGCACGTTCGGCAGAAGTAACGAAAGCAGGCTAGTTCGCGGCAAAAGTATGGACCGTGTTGAACACCGCACAGGGCGCACAGAGTGTCCTCCAGATATGGGTCGACTTGAATGGTCTTTGTGAATAAGGTCGTCTTGATTTTGATAAAGCCAGCGGATACAGCTTTCATGTACGACCGACTGTTGTTGAACGTCACCCGGCCAGATCCAATTGGGTACTTGTATTTGTCTGTGTCGATACCGGCGTAGATGACCCCGTCGAACATGTCGTTCATTATCTTAGCCAATCCCTCGGCAGTCAGCTTACCGTGAAGTGCTCCAACGAAGACCGTCTTGCTTGGGTTCAGCTTCTGATGAGTAGCCGTAACAAAGTTAGAGTCTGATATGGTCCACGGAATGATCTCCACTTGTTTCGTTCGGACGCGCCCTGATGATATGTGAAAGTAATAGTTGCCGGCACTTGCCGAGCAGGAGTTTGAGGTAGTGCATGCAGCAAGCAGCTCTCTCACTTTCGTCTCAGCTTCGAATATGACGTAGGCATATCCCTTGGGCTGAATAGCGTGGTTATCACGCCTCGGCCATTCCACCCGTATTCGGCCAAAAGGTTCGAACAGCCTATTTAGCGATTGCTCACTCATGTCCCATGGTATTCCTCCGATGAATACCTTTGGCGAATAAGTCGTTATCCGGTTGAAGCGATGCGGCAGGATTCCGTTCCACAAATACGGAGCCTTGCATGTCGAAAGATATTTACTGTCCATATTAGCATCTTCTTTCATCAATTGTAATTCCGGATCGAAGCTGTAGCTCGGATCACTTCCACCATGGCATGGTGGCGGCGTTGGTGGGGTCGGTGGCGGCATTGACATTGGCGATCTTGGCATTTTGAACGGACCGCGTGGTTGTGAGATTTTCATATGGTCACCGATGCTGTGATTGTTGTCCATTCCTGGTGTGCACTTAATACGGGAATAGTCATCGGCTGGCGGCTTTCTGGGGATAAACTGTTTTTTGCATCGGTTTTGGCCAGCCTCAGATTCGAACTCATAGTGATTTGAGGTTAAAATGTCGATCATGTTCTGGATATTGCTGTCGATGTTGCATTTATTTTGTCGCCTTAAAATACTAGTCTCTTGGCAAGAATTAACCCAATTTAATAAAGCCATCTAAAAACTTACACCGATCCGTAATAAAGTAGTCTAGCAAAACAATTAAAATGTGGCCAGCCGCGAAGAACTAATTGACAAAGACGATACAGCAAACTGACCACTAGCCGAGTAACGGGCGGTTTTGACTGAGAAAAACAAGTCAACAAAGGCATTGGTATATACAATGCAACCAAATTAAGTTATAACAAAGAGACAAGTACTATAGTGGGCCTCGTATATAAGAGAGGATATGTAAATGAGGGTGTACATAATAGATCGTCACTTGCATGCAATTATGTGTGAGATTGGACTAATGCCAGCCTTCTGATGAAGCTCGCTCCATTCAAAAATGTAGTTCATTTGCGCTAGCACCAGTGTGGGCTTATCCTCATAAGGCATTACATAGTTGGTGTATTTTAATTTTTCATAAGAATAAAGGTGATTCTAATTATTAACTGTTAACGATAAAGTTATTATATTATCGTCCAACCTTACCAGAGTTTCCACCCATTTTCTCGAATCTTAAATATTTATAGAATATAGATTTTTTTAAACCATAAAAGGAAAATATAAAACACCTTTAAATTTGTAAGTTTCAGAAATAGAAAGAGTTGTGCCGCTAAAAAAGTTATTTACTATTAAATAAAAAATAGCTTACTGAATAGTAAAATGTGAAGAACCTTAGCCAGACTCTGTTTTATCAAAAAAGAGTCAAAATATCATTGCCTATAGCCTGCAGATGGGGCTGCACATCGAAGTGATTTTTATCAAATTATTGTTTAAATTACCGTCCGTTTAAATTTAAAATAGTACAAAAGAAATTGGCTATATGAAAGAATAAATTTTGTCCACTGACCTTGAAATTGAAAGTTATTTATCTAAAATCCCGCCTAACTGACACCACGAGTTCAAAAATAAATACATATTGCCTACTTGTAGGCTTCATCAACTGTGATGTGGTATTTGATTGGGCGCTCGCAGAACATTTTTTTTCCTCTCAGAGCAAATCTTTTTCAGATTTCAAAGCACTTTTGCTTCAGATTTACCAACACAAGTGCATTTGAGTTTGACATCTGGTGGAGTTTGTTTACATTTGCGTGAATTTTTTCTACATTATATTAATGTACAAATATTTAGAAATCAATCGGGACGGACATTTTGAATGTTTTAATATAAAATTTAACCAATGAATGGAAAGTGCATAGAAATATGACCAAGACTGTACATATTCAAGCCGCACGAATATCAAGACAAAAAAAGCAAGTGACGTTTTTATGTTCGATTAGGCACACGAAATCCGAAATCTGAGAGCAAATCTGAAGAAGCCCAATCGAATACCAAATGAGAATATTCGACAGCGAGAGCCGTTTGAGTACCACTGGTTGAAGATATTTATTTTTCAATTTTTTCAGCAGAAGATTACAGCCTATTATTAACCAATAATATCACATCTAGTTAAAAACCAACCGTTATACCCTTCTTAAACAATCGTTTTCTTCGAATCCTTATTTGCGTGGGTATCAATAAAATGTGATTATTCCACTTCGAGAATACTGATTGCTCAATTCTCACAGTTAATAGGCGTTTTTGTTTTTTAGTTCAGAGCTGAGCACTGAACTGAGCTCGAGCATTATGAGCGCGCTCTGAACCGAGTGTGCTCAGAGCATTCTGATGTTTTTTTTGTTTTTCCCGTTTTGTTTTTCTTTCAAATGTGACTCAAAAGCCGTATTTTATTATCAGCGTGATCTGATCCGAATCAGATCATGAAAATAAAACAATACGGATCATAGAAAAATTTTATTTTTGAGTTGTGGCAACAGTTGCTTTCAAAACACAAGGGGTAATGTATGAGCATTACAAACTTCATATTGCCACCAGCCATATTGCAAACTTTCTGTACAACGTGACGTCACAATATGATGGCAATTGACATGAGATTTCATTTGCTTGTCGGGGGTGTTACCATATGAATCAAATTAATAATTTTTATTTTTGGATATTGTTTTTAAAAAAACTGATTTAAAATTCTATGTTAAAAAATGCAACAAATAAACAATATTTTGCTGCTGTATTTCGGTATTTCGGTGTATTCATGCGAGCGAATGATTTTTTTAAACATTTATGAAATGTTCTCGATTTGCTTCAGAAACATTTCATAAACATTTGTCAAACATTTCTGTTTTTGCCGCTGTATACGTCGATTAAGTATTTATTAAGCGTTTATGAAATACTTTTTACTGTCGGAAATTCACGACCAGAGGCTCGAAAACAACAACACGGCTTCCGTTATATGGTGTGTTTTGTTTCTAAAAGGAAATGAGTTTACCTACAATCAGTTCAAATTGTAATAGAAATCTTAATTCAGTTTGCACCTCTGGTCCGCTCAGATTGGAATTCTTAGACAAAGTTAGGAACGAAATTCCAGAAGAACAAAATGAAGTTAGAATTAGATTTTTCTGTGATAAAAAAGAAACGTGTTTCCTTATTACTAAGTTCTAAAACAATTTAAATTTATGCAGGTAGCTAGTTTCGATTTTTTATTATTCCAAGATTTTCTGGACATTTGTATTTTATGTTAAAAGAACAAAAAAACACCTCTGAAACAAATTATTAACGAACTGCGAAACATTTCATAAACTTTTTTTTTTGTTAAATAAATGTTTATGAAACATTTACTTAAACATTTCGCTGGTCTGGGCATACTTTTATGGAATGAAAAAGCAAAATCATCTCGAAGGCGGGAAATGTATTCGATGTGAAAAAAATGCTTTTTGATTTTTTGTGTTTTGAAGGGTGTTGAATATTTTAGTCTGGCAACGTGACTGTGTGGCTTGGCTAATGGCTAACGTTTACAGGCACACCAACATTGAAAAATGAAACAAGCCACCTAGTACAATACATTTTCAGATCATGATTCGTGATCTCGATGAATATCAGGATCATGTGCTGTTGTTGTAAGTGCATGTATTTCGATGATCTATATGGATCATGGCTGATAATAAAAAAGGGCTTAGTGTGTTTGTACATGTGTAATCAGCTTTTTCCTCAGGCTGCTCAGTCAATTTATTCTGAGCTCATAAGCCGTTTTTCTTTTTTAGTTCAGAGCAGAACCTGAACTGTTATACAAAAATTTCGTGGTTCTTTTTTAGCTCAGATACATCAGAGCTCAAATTTGTGTTTCTTTTTTCGTTCAGAGCATGATCAGAGCGCGCTCTATGAGCTCAGAATAAATTGACTGAGCAGCCTGAGGAAAAAGATGATTTCACATGTACAAGCACACTTCCAGTCACATTTGACAAAAAAAAAAAAACAGGAAAAACAAAAAAATATCAGAATGCTCTGAGCGCACTCGGTTCAGAGCACGCTCATAATAGGCGTTTTTCTTTTTTAGTTCAGAGCTGAGCACTGAACTGAGCTCGAGCATTATGAGCGTGCTCTGAACCGAGTGCGCTCAGAGCATTCTGATATTTTTTTGTTTTTCCTGTTTTTTTTTTCTGTCAAATGTGACTGGAAGTGTGCTTGTACATGTGAAATCATCTTTTTCCTCAGGCTGCTCAGTCAATTTATTCTGAGCTCATAGAGCGCGCTCTGATCATGCTCTGAACGAAAAAAGAAACACAAATTTGAGCTCTGATGTATCTGAGCTAAAAAAGAAACACGAAATTTTTGTATAACAGTTCAGGTTCTGCTCTGAACTAAAAAAGTAAAACGGCTAATGCTCGAGCTCAGTTCAGTGCTCAGCTCTGAACTAAAAAAGAAAAACGCCTATAGAGCGTGCTCTGATCATGCTCTGAACGAAAAAAGAAACACAAATTTGAGCTCTGATGTCTCTGAGCTAAAAAAGAAACACGAACTTTTTGTATAACAGTTCAGGTTCTGCTCTTAACTAAAAAAGAAAAACGGCTAATGAAGTGTGGCCTTGAACGCTACCATTTGCAAATGTCAAAATCGTCATCTTTGCTTTGGTTCGCGAATAGTGGCATACATTTTGAAGAATAGAACAAATTTTTGGCTGTAGTTTTTAATTTGGTTTTTTTACATTTTAAGTGTTTTACAATCAACATTTCAAGGTAAACATTTCGCAATTAACAATTAATATTCAATCGGTTGGGTTTTCCAATTTCCTTGAAATCTTGGCATTGTTGTTTGTGTTGTGAGAGTCCCCAAATCTGCCAATTTCTGAATCACCAACTTTTTTTTATTGTTTGGATACTCGTCCCCAATTTATTTATATCAATTCCTAGATGGGTGAATTTCCAAAAATTAATTTGAATCCACGGAAAAGAGTAGTTGGCCGGGTCTTTGATGTTGTTTTGATAAAATTCGCTAAACAAAATCGATTTGTGGGTTCGTTGTATGATTGGTATTCACCAGTATGACATCACAGCTTCAACATATCGCACAAGCCAAAACTTGAGTCATTCGACGTGAATTATGTGGTAGATTAAAGTTGGGCTATTTTTGCTATTTTTCAGATAAATGGCTGCTGGAACAACGCTCCAAAAAGCCATCGATTTGGTCACTAAAGCAACCGAAGAAGATCGCAACAAGAACTATGCAGAGGCACTGCGTCTGTACGAACATGGAGTGGAGTACTTTTTGCACGCAATAAAATGTGAAATACATCTTTCTTTGGTAACAAGTACCTATTCTAATTTATGTCCAAAACTTTTGCAGATGAAGCTCAGGGTGATAAAGCGAAGGATTCGATCAGGGCCAAGTGCCTTCAGTATTTAGATCGTGCAGAGAAGCTTAAGGAATACCTAAAGAAAGGCAAAAAGAAGCCCGTTAAAGAAGGAGAATCTGGACCAAAGTAAGAACGTGCAATTAAATTGGAATTCCTTTTATAACAAAACAACTTTTCAGGGATGACAAAGACAAGAAGAGCGACAGTGACTCGGATGGGGAGGATCCAGAGAAGAAGAAGTTGCAAAGCAAATTGGAAGGCGCCATTGTAATTGAAAAGCCGCATGTCAAGTGGTCCGATGTAGCTGGGCTCGAAGCTGCCAAAGAGGCTCTGAAAGAAGCAGTCATCCTGCCCATTAAATTTCCACATCTGTTCACAGGCAAGAGAATACCGTGGAAGGGTATCCTCCTCTTTGGTCCGCCTGGTACTGGTAAATCATACTTGGCCAAGGCTGTGGCCACAGAGGCGAACAACTCTACGTTCTTCTCTGTTTCAAGTTCAGATTTGATGTCCAAATGGCTGGGCGAATCTGAGAAGTTGGTCAAGAATCTTTTTGTACTAGCACGTGAACACAAGCCGAGTATCATCTTTATCGACGAAGTGGATTCGATGTGTTCGGCACGTTCCGATAACGAGAACGACAGCGTAAGGAGAATAAAAACAGAGTTTCTGGTTCAAATGCAAGGTGTCGGCAATGATACCGATGGCATTTTGGTCCTTGGAGCCACCAATATACCTTGGGTATTGGATTCGGCCATTCGGAGACGTTTCGAGAAGCGTATATACATTCCGCTCCCGGAGCAGCACGCTCGCTTGGTAATGTTTAAAATTCATTTGGGCAACACATCGCATGTTCTCTCGGAAGACGATTTGAAAACCCTCGCCGGAAAAACCGAAGGGTGAGCGTTGTTTTCGCGCACTTTAAAAGTCGAATAAAATAAGTTTTTCTCTATGCAGATATTCTGGAGCCGATATTTCGATTGTTGTACGCGACGCTTTGATGGAACCTGTCCGGAAAGTTCAACAAGCCACTCATTTCAAGGTGAATACAGAATTGGAGATCCAGTTATGTCAGTACTGAATGAATGTAAACGTTTTCTTGTTGATCTTGGTCCACTCCTTCATTTCTTTTTGAATTCTGTCCGATCATATAACCTTGTCCAGATACGGCTGCTTTAATATCTGTACGGGACTCAAAATAGTTTTTTCGATAGACTTGTTGACAAATAGTCGCATTCCTGGTACTAAAATCAAAAAGTTGCCCATGTGACTCATATTACTTTATACTTTTTTGTTTATTTTTATCATATACATTTGATTACCATACCAGTTGCTCAAAATTATAGCAATTTCTTTAATACTAAACAAAGGTCCATGCGAATTTGGTAGCTTCTGCATGCTAATCATAACTATTCCCGAAAACGCAAGGAATTTGTACTTGTTTTGTGTGCAAAGTCGACGAAATTCCGTAAACTTATTATTATTATTCGAAGAAAACGCTATTTTATCTGCTTATCAACATCAGTAACATATTTAATTTTCTTTACAGAGAGTTACAGGTCCGTCACCACTCGACAAGAATATTATATGTGATGATTTGCTTGTTCCATGCTCTCCGGGAGATTCTGGAGCTTTTGAAATGTCCTGGACAGATGTCGATGGCGACAAATTGTTTGAACCTCCCGTCACAATGGTACGTTATAACAAATCAACAAACATCACCCGTATTTACATTTATTTTGAATTTCTAGCGTGACATGTTAAAATCACTATCTCGTACGAAACCCACTGTCAACGAAGACGACCTCAAGAAATTGCAAAAGTTCACAGAGGATTTTGGTCAAGAAGGATAATTACACTGATGCGACTCCGCTTGTTTTGTTTTGTCTAAAAAAAAACACACATGACTCGCCATCCCTCAATTGTAAACATTTGTTGTCCATATAATAACAAAAGTTCTTTTTTTTTTTCAAAATATTAAAATTGTTGAGCTTTCGCAGAGCAATCCCCAGATGATAGTTTATCTCTTTGTCCTTCGATTTTACGTGAAATTATTTCACCTGCAAATTTACATAGAACACAGATAATTTTATGTTAACAGTTATTTTTTTATGAGATACTAGCAAGAAACAAATGATCGATGACTTGATGTATGTTAATTAAGAAATTTTAAAATAAACTTATTACACACATGAAAATTGCCGCCTAATTTCTAAGCTTGGATGTCAAGATATAGGTATGTGTTGATAAATTTCAATACGAATACATCATTCAATTTTTAAATAACATGAATTTTATTTAAGTTAGATTTTCGAATTTTAGGCAACTAATTTTGAATTAAAAATAAAATAAATGAATTGTGGTTATAGAGAAACGTTGACTATTGTATTTGTCAATATATATATATAAGTGTTGATATGTTCTAAATATTTGAATTATTATTTTAACTTGGACTTAAAAAGTTCGATCTGCCGGACGATGGACGAAAAATCGATCGTTCCTAGTGTCACAGCTGTAGAGAACGAAGCAAAAAAAATAAACTTCTAAGGACATCGACGAAAAACCAACCAATGAGCAAGTTCCGACAGTGACTGCAAGCAAATGTGCTTTTTCTTATCAACGAAACTGTTGGAGGCTTCTTATACTTATCTTATCAAAAGTGAATCGATTGCGATCTACTAGTGTCTCTTATCCAATGACGCGTTAAAAATGAACCTTCCAGGATGCTGTTCCAATGACTGGCGCTCGGCAAGCATAATGATGCTGAACTGTGAATTATATTAGCGTTTCAGCTTTCAAACATTAAGAAGTTGAACAACAAATTGCAAAAAGTGGAATCAATTTATTTATTGTAGAAACATAACATAGGTACTCAATTGTAAAATCTTGCTTCTATTCACGACTAACCTGCAGCATTGCTTGTTGAATATCGTAAAAAACTATCATTTCCTAAAAGCAGAAAAGAATAAAGACTGAGAAATTTGGGAACATTGAGCTTTAAAACGTCACATATTACCTTGCACAACTCTAAATTAATACTACACACAGACTGAAACGTCTGTGTCACAAGATCCTTTTCCTTAGGATTGGTCACTCGTACGTGGGGGTAGTTATCTTCGCCCGTTTCGATAGCGACACTACCGTCGCGAGCTAGAAACGATACTTGAAATGCATTCTCAACAGTATTCATAAAACTATTCGGATCGATGATGAGTTTATAGAATGGAATTGGAAACCGATTATTAGCTTCGAAGGCCTGCAAATCAGTTTATTGTCTTTTATGCGTGTGGTCAGTTAAACTGTCTATACCTTTTGTATTTGATTGAGTATAATTTTAACTTTCTTTGCACCTTTATCTTGCTTATCTAATTGCGTTATACTTTCGGGCTGAAGTTCTTCTGCATTCTAAAAAAATAAACAGCTATAAAAGGTTTTTCTGCTAAAGCAATCTCTTACGTTCTTAGTTGAGCGTCTTTTTTGTCGTTCCTTTATCAAATTTTGAGATTCACTTGCATTTGGGTCAAAGGAACCTAACATAGATGAGGAAAATTTTGAAGCTCGACAAATTTCAACTGCTATATCAGTAAGAGCACTCCAGTTGTCGTTGTCGTCTCTGAAAACAAGCGAAGCCTAGGAGATATTTCACATTTGTATACAGGTTCGAATCGAAGAATCTTACTATGGCATTTTGATAGATACCGTCGTTGAAGTCTGTGCCAGCTTCCATAACTTTCGACACAAGTTGATGACTCATCTTGAGCAGTTGTGCATCCATCACAACTTCGGCTGTATGCTCCGCGCGGTCACCAACGTTACCTTCGTCGATAATATCATCGCCTTCGGTGATAATATGCTTTATTGCATTTATTGTTTCAATAGGACTTTCCGATTCAATATTTACTCCTGCAAAAGGGATGTCGTTTATGTCAGTACAAGTGTAGGAAATCGTTTCCATGTTCCATGAATAGAACTCTAATAGAGATCAAAGAAACTTACCAATGGCGTTTCCCCTATCCAAAAGATTTTTCAAACGGATTTTTCTATCGGTTGGAACTGAGACGTTGAATTCCGCCATATTTCCTAATGTAATTATATGGATAAAAGTTATCAACAAAACTTATACTAATGCGGGTCAAAATCAAACCAAATAAACAAAATCGGTAATATGAAATTCAAAACATTTGACAGCAGGAAAAGAGCGTAATTTGCTGTCATTTCACAGCAAACACGAATGCTACAATGGATATGTTCAGCTGATTATGCAGTAATTTGATGTTGGAAATTTACTTCATAATTGTCGTTATTCTAAACAATATTTTCAAATAAATTGTGCTAAGGTTTGTCACAACCTCACAACTAAATTAATTATACGTACGTATTGTAATGTCTGCTTAACTTTACAAAACTTTTATAATGTCCTTAAGCTCTGTTCAGACCAGATCTCACAATATTGTCAGGTCTACAAATGAAAAAATTGTCCCAAATGTCTGCCAACCGTGTGAACTGGCAATTTTCTACCTGACAACGTTGCCAGACAAATTATTTGCAGGCAAACCATCATCAAACGAAATTGCCAGAGTTAGGGACAAAACCTGGCAGCCGCATGAACTGGCAATTTGGGATTGTAAGGATGTTTGCTTCTGTCTCATCAATTGTGGACCTGACAATATTGCCAGATCTGGCAATCGTCTGAACAAAGCTTAACGCATTTTAACATCTTTTTAAAATGTGAACATATTAGTGCAAAAAGATCTTTTAAGAGCTAACAACGTTTATACAAACTTATATCATCGAATTGGAGAGTGTTATAGATGTTACTAGACCGCTTATGGTTTGTTTTTTTTTGTCTGCACGTTGAACTGTAAAACTAAACTAATAAACATTTAGCAAGGAGGTCGAGAAAATCATTGGTGGGGCGCTTATATTTATGTCGTATTCGATTAAGCTTATCAGAAATAGGTCTCGGATTTCGGGTGTCGAAAATTAAATATTAAATTAAAAAATAAACAAAACTAGATCTATTCGATGGAATGTGTTTTGATGCTGTTGATTCCACGATTAACAGACCCGACTAGTTGACAAACTCAACAGCAATTATATTGGAAAATGTCCAACAACCAGTGGCATTCGGAAGTGCGTTCGGTTTCTTAACCATGGAAAACATTGTTTATTACGATTAACATTCAATATTCCAATCCAGAATGAAAATAACAAGCCGTGAACATATAAGAACATGTTTTTTTACCATCGTTATGAACAGTTTTTTGACTTAAATCTGGTAGATTTTCTTTGCTATAATCCATTCGTTATATCCGACATCAGAGTCACTTTAAAAATATATCGTTATATCGGGTTCTTCGCTATATCAGGTATTGTTATAACCGATTTCTACTGTATATTCTTAAAGATTTGCAAAGAATTACATATTTAGAAAACAACAGCTTTCCTACAAATAAAATGAAAGTCACATGAAACCGATAGGATTGGGTTATTCCGTTTAGTTATATCATAGGTTTATTTATTGAATATTTATCTCAGCACGAAATATAAAATTAAATAAAAATCAGAGTGACCTGTATAATCTGTAATCTGGTATATTTCTTGCAAGTCCTTCACTCGCTAAAATGGGTGAAGTGTGAGAACCGCAAAAGTGATATAAAGGTACCTACTACAGATAACATATAGAGGGGACCTAGACTGCAATACGATCATTCTTATTTACCGAGATTTCCAGTGTTACATTCCTAAAGGTAACTATTCTTACATCAAAGCGTTGTAGGTAAATACCTATGTGTGTATATTTTTAAAAAAGTAACCTTTGAATAAAATAAAAAAAAAGTTCTTACAAGTCGAGAACGAAAAGCAATTTCGATAAAAAAAAAACTTTTGCGCAGGTACCTACTTCTCCGATACGATTTAACACGGTAAAATCAGAGGCCCGACCCATGACCAACTTAACATGGAAATAGCAATCTTGCTGATCCTCCTTTATTATAAGTGTGACCTTAATGAACGTTATGGCACAGTGCGGCGCAATTAACCGGAAGCCGCACAGTACCTACTTCTGGTGGCGCGTTTAATTTCGTAGGTATGTCAAATGTTTCATCTACAGCGGCGTTTATATCCATTGTGGGATGCCTTCGGCCTTCCTCCCATGTCCCATTGTACCACTTCAACGCTTTTATCTTGAGAAGAATTATTCTTTTATATCTACCTCCACTCCATATACAAATACATATTACCATTTTCTTCGCAATGAACAATAAAAACAAAAAAATCCCATAGTCTTATTACCAGCCGCATATATTCCCCACTCTTCTGCGACTGCGCGCGCGAGTTCGAGCTTCGACGCTTCGAGCCATGAATTCATCGGTGAGTTTTAACTTTCATCGAGTCAGTTACTCCGTGGCTCCCGTACACTTCGCTCTTATATTAAAGTCCATCGTCGCATAGTACCTCAGGTTGACACACAGCCAGTCAACTTTGTCCAAACTAAAGTGCATCGTTCCTATATACCACTACCACAAAACGCTTTTAAAAGTTTTGCGAAAAAGAAACTATTTTATGGTGTTTTGGCGGTCTCCACGCGTTTGTTTTGCCCAATGGATACGCGAAGTTGTTGTACCTAGATACTAATATAACTAGATGTTTGGTTTGAGTTACTGTGTATGACACGAAACTAGATTTTGAAACACAGTCAGTACAAGATATTTATCGCGCGAAAGTCCAACGTAATACTTGTGATGGTCAAACAGTGCAAAGAATTGTTAAAGACTTTGAAACTCTTAAAGGTACGCATTGTGCAATATATTGGTCAATATTAATTAATTTAGTAGCCATAGCGACTAACTTACCGTTTGTGTGGCTTGAAAGTGTTACAAGAGTGTGCTATATGAATACCTACCTGTATTGTGCTGTGCGCAGATAAGTGATATGCGAACAACGGTGCAACCATGAGCAGAGATGGACAATTTGATTTTGCTTTCAAATTGATTTCCAATGGCGTATAGTGTTCTCTTGCAACGTTTTAGCTCCTCATTTGTATAGGTGAAATATGTGGGTCAACACTTGGAGCATATACGGTTGTTCTTTGAGCCGCTTTTGTTAAAGTTTACTGAATGAAAGTGGAAACAAATTATGAAATAAAAATGTGTCTGAATATTGTTATTATTTCCTTATTATTTTGGAGTGTAATTATTGCGCTCCAGTGCGCCGCTATGGAAACCGAACCCAATTGCTTGGGGAATTGTTGTGAATATTTTTGTACAAGAAGCGCATTCATGGTGGAAGCGCTAATGGCGAATAAAATAAAAGCACTTATTCGCGGCAAGCGCTTTCAGGTAGATATTCCTTAACTAGTCAAAGCCAGCCAACCATTGTTCCGACGAGTTTCACTTCAAGTTATTAAAAAAATGAAACTGTCCGTATATTAAGTTTAAGCCGGAAGCCAATTTTGCATATCCTTATGCGAATAAACTTGTAATGACGTTCGTTTTTGTTGCTCAGCCCCATCTGTGCGCTGTCACAGTCAATTATACAGCTCAAAAGTATAAATTTGGCATTCGGTACGACTACAGGTATGTAAGACGCTAGGGTTTAAATTCATTCATTTGAAATGCATTTGACTACCTCGAAAGTCATTTAACCTTCATTCTGAACTTTAGTGTTATTTTTCTCAGAAAACTTTTTCAAGCCTCAGATTTTGATGAGTTGCTAATTAATTTCTCTTTCTTCAGAAAGAGTATAAGAAAAATATACCAATTGCGTCTGTCTTTCAGTACAATTTATGGATTAAGATGTTACAATTGAAGAAAACTAGTGTAGTTTCCGAGTTTCATATTTTCTTCTTTATTTATATCAATATTCATATTCTTGATCACTTTTCCAGTGGTGACAAATGTGTGCTTTTTGTTATCTATGTACCTAAGCAAACCATAATGAACTATAGCGTTCACCTAGATGAACGTATCGCGAACATTGTTACAATTTATTTGAAAATATAACGGAGCGAACCAGTCTTTTATTATTGTTGAACTTATCGTATCTGTCCTGTGAATGATCTTCCGCAAAATGTAATAGAATTTGTGAACTTAAATATAGGATAAGGGTAATTTTGTAGCTTTGTCACACATTTTTACACCAGATATTTATTTATGGGACCAAGATGCAAGATGCACATTACTCTCATTTGATCCAGTATAGTCCACTACCGTAAATTACCATATCGTTCTCTGAAAATAGTAACCTTCTGTATACAATGGCATAGGCTTCCTTTAGGTGCACGCATTTTGCTCCTCCGGTTTTATTCTGGGAAATTCCGGACGAGTCTTTAAATGGCATTTGCCAAGAAAGAATGGTAAATTTTTACAGGCCTTGATTTACTATCCCACCCATACATTCTAGTAAACCTCTGTTACGGTATCATGTCAGAAATAAATTAACATTACAATGTATCAGCAGTTGGTAACTGATTAAAACAACCAAAACATTTAAAAAAAATCCTTTTGGCCCTATGAACAAAAATAAAAGAGGTAAAAAACCGCCTATTCTGAAGCTACGATTACACGTCGGCCATTCACTGGTCATTCGTGGGTCTTTCGTGACACTGCTTGACAGGCGATAACCCGTCGTGACAAATTTAAGACATATGTTTACGTCAAAATGACGTCGGCATGCCAAAATTTGTCATGAAAAGTATCATATGTAATCGTAGTCTTAGAATGAATATCACTTTCGTTATCGTTGAACAAAAAGTTGGTATAATACCTTCTTTCTTGTAGATTGTAGAAAACTGACATTTGCTGTCAACACTATGAATAACAAGTAGTTATATATTATGATGCGCTTTAAATTTGCTATTCAATGCAAATCATTCATTGAATACTGTCAAAGATTTGAAGAAACAACAATGCTTTCGACAAGGAGGTTTTGGCTGAAAATCTCTCAGCTTTATTATTTTACTAGCGATTTTATGTATCTACTTTTGAAGTGCAGTTGGTTTGGTATTACTTTCTACACCAAGTAACGTTTGCGCTGTGCAACTTTAATAAAATCTTTCACTCGAGGAAGTCTTACTTGTTTTTTTTTTGGTGAAAATAAACGAATTCGATTGAAGCGTCAGCACAATTAAATGCACTTTTCTGTTGCCTCACAGCAATTGCGGATGTTCAATCCAAGAGATTGTAGAAAGATTTGCTTAATCGTAGCAATGCTCCCATCGAAATCAAACTCTCTCCTGCTTAAGTTTCAGGTCAGAAAAGCCAATCGTCACCATTTGGTGAGAGAAAAAAAAATCCAATCTTATGTCGTTTTCCGTTGGGACAGAAAAACACCTTTTCAGATTCATAGCAGTTTTTCTGGGCTCGAAATCAGCTAGCTGTCAGATTTTATGTTCCATTGGCCGCAAAAAATGCACTTTTTTTGAGAGTCAGAGCAATTTTGCGAATCTCGATATCCGAGCGAGATTTACATCTACTTACACTAACACCAAAACATTTGTTATTTGTCAAACCTTAAGGTGGGTTATTATTTAAGTTTTTAGACGACAAGTCTGTGAAAAATAGAAAAAAATTGCATTTGGCCGCTGCAATGGATAGTAACATAAATTGAATAGGTTTGTAGAAACACAAATTACAATTTAAGAACAGGAGACTTTTAAAACACGCACCACCACAAATGCACAGAAAGAAAAATCTCGTTTTAAGTTCCATTGGATACGAAAAATCTGAAATCTGAGAGCAAAATGTGAAAATACCAATGGAAAACGATCTTTTAAAATTAAGAATATGTTCCGCTTATGGTGGCGACTAAAAAGATGATGATAGAAATTCACATTATATACTTGCTCTTCATAGGTAGGCAGATAATGTTTGTTCTACAAGCAATTATTTCGTATTGCTTCTGTCTTCTTATTAACAATGGCAATGACGTCGTGCAATTCCAACGAAGGCATGATGAGTTGCTATAATTAGCAACAAATCGGAAGAACATCAATTACATGTAGGTGAAAAGGTGAACCCATTGGCATGATCTAGACATTTTGAGCAACTGCTATTGAAACTTAACATTTTTGCCCAGCGCTTTTTAGTCGGACTTTCCGTCTGTCTGAATCTTGCTGGATTCAATGTCTCAAACAGGAAATACTGTATAGGGATGTCTTAGGTCATGGCAGACACTGTTTCAATTCAATTTCAATTCAATCGCTCCAGTAAAATTTATCAGTCAGAGAAACAAAATGTATTTTTGGCAAACCAGCATTCCATTTTTGTTCGCTGTGCATCCCGATGTGAGATGTGTGAGTTTTCTTTTGTTTAATTCTACATTATTGACCCAATTTCATGTGAAAGAAACAAAGAAACGGCAAATAAATAAAGGCAAAGCATTTTTGTGTCGGTACGTATTAAATCTAATCGTGTTCTGAGCACTCTTTCTCTCTCTCAACGACGCGACTCAAGAGAAGTTACACACTGTTATTACCACATATCGATAAATAAATCTTACGTGGAGCAAATTGGTGCAGCACTTTGTTGTCTCAAACACTTAACATCATTACGGCATTAATTAGATCATTCAAGTTGGTATATAAGCCGGATTTTATAAAAGTGAAACTAATTGACCACCAAGAAGCCGTAGTAGCATATGTACCTATTACATCATATCGATATTCATTATTATTTCATTATAGAACTTATCTAACAACTTAATTGATATGAGTAACCAGTACTGAAGGCCAATATCAATCCACATCTGCACCAATGTCGGTCGTGTAGTAACTACTGCATTTAATTTGTTTAGAACTTGGGGAATAAGCCAGAACTTGTCTTGAATCTAATTTAGATATTTTATTTTTTATATCAAACGTTTCAAACAAAGTGGGGACGTTCGGATACCTAGTTCACATAAAACGTGAACTAGATTTGTTTGGACTAGGTATACGAACGCGTTGTCTAATTAACTTGAATTATTTTTGCGCGATTTATTTTGAATTTTTACAATTAGAAATGTCAACTAAGTATGCAGGCAGAAAATTCTTGATTGAAAAAATATTAATGTTCCCAATCTGGGTAAATAACTGAAAGACATCAAGAGAGTCAGCCTTTAGGGTTACAAGACTAGAAATCTGAACGTCCCCCGTGAGAGAGTGAAATAAACTTCAAGTAGATGTGTGGAGAATGGAGATATAAGTTAAGTGCTAGACAACAAAGGTATTGGTATCAGGTTCAACCCTCTGGAAAAACACAAGTTACACTTAAAGCCTTTTTTCTTGCGACCATCTGAAAAGCATCCTAACATACAACTTAATTAATCTCAAAAAAACCATCCGAGCAAGGAACCTTCTTTAGTCCTAAAGAAACTCTTCGATTTCTTATAAAAAACGGTGAGCATGTTTTAGCTCCAAACTTTGTAACTTTGTAACTTTGTAACATTTTTTTAATAAACGAAAACTGACGATCAATATCAATATTTTATAGATGAAGCAACACTTCAATATGGCCAAAAACGATACATGCCTACATATTTTAGAGCTAAGATCAAATTGCCTTATTATATTTATAATTTTAATATCAAATCCAATCTCATTAGATTTTTCATATCCAAACCTTATTGTAACTCATTTAAACTTAAAATAAACTACACCTTGATTTGATATTAATTGTAATTTAAGTTATACATAAATAATAAAATATTTTACTTCACAAGTTCATTCTCAATGAAAAATTATTGACGTCGCTTCGGATACGGATGCAGGAATCGCCATCAATTTGTCAAAACCTACACAGAAGAATATAATGGGAATATCCGGACAAAGAGTTTGAGAAGGCTGCATTTATTATCATTTGCCATTGTTACCACACTTTGTTTCTCAAAAGTTAAATATGAGAGAGCGAATGATGATAACGGTTTTTGATCTTCGCCTTCCACAATTTTTGCTATGAGATTTTAGTACAAGTTCATATAGCTACTGTTCGCAAGATTTAAGCGTTTTTTGTTGACACATTTGTCTATACATTTATATTGCATATTTCTATCCCTTTTTTTTAGTATTTAAAATCAACTGCTTTTACACACGTCTTTTGAGAATTCATTTGGAAATAAAAGTATGTAGCTATTTTTATTTTTGTTGCTCTAAAAATATTTATTCACTTCACTTTCTATAGAAAATGGGCACATTCAAAAATTTAGTCGACGTAACCTGTTATCAATTTCGAATTCAGTGCATTTAACTTTAAACTCACTCTTGTTCAATGCATTGTGCAACAATTTCAAAAAAAAAAAAAAGTGTGTTGTACATTCGCGTTTTGCAACGTGTGTTTCCCTCAATAGTTCGGTAAATATTTGTCAGTTTTAACCTAACAATATCTACTGTTTTATAAACGGTGGCATAAACAATGTTTCGCTGCAATCATTAACATTGTTTATGAAAAAAGAAGCCGCTGTACTTTTTTTTTTCCGTTTTTTGAAGCGGAAGCAGTTTCAGTCAATTTCAACCCATTTTGGTTCAGTATTTCATAATAAGATTTTGGATTTTATTTTTTACGAGGATGCCCGATCTTGTACCGATCTACCAATTTTCAAAACAAAATACTTAACTCCGGCTAGGCTGTGCAACTTTCGAACTTTATCATTTTACAACAGCCTATTTGACATTTATTTCAAAGAATATGTTCGCAGTAAGATAAGATCTTATAGTTAGTGAAGGCTTTAAAATATTTAGAGTTCAAGAGCAAATCTAACATTGGATAGATAGGGAAACTTACATAAGAGAATTAATAAAAAAAACAATAACAATATATAATATTTGACAAACCTCTTAGATTTATATCTATGTATCACTGGCCAAGTGTTTGAAAAGATAAGTTTTAAATGTGCTTATGTTTGTGGTTCTCCTTAATGCAATGGGTAATGAGTGCCATAGAATGCCATGGACGAAGAATGAGCGCTCAGATGTCAGCACTCAATTCTGTGATAGGCAAGCGACTGATCTAGCCGATACGTTTTACCAAAGTTTCATACTCATATGATATATAGACTGCAATATAAAGCTGCATCTACAGTCCCCATTCCGTAAACCAGTCGCTTTAAAATTGTAAGAGGATGTTACTTGCCGTATGCCTCCAATTTCAATACACTAGAGATGCAAATCGAAACGACATTTACGAACTTGACTAAGAAATTAACCAAAAAGTAAGAGACTCCTATGTGATAGTAGTTGTTTTTGTCCGCAAATCTGATGCTGTCTGTCAATGTGACAAACGTCAGCGGCTTGGGCTGGTACACAGAAACAGCCACTTAGATATTTTCAACCGTGTCGCGACCATTAACGTATTATATGGAATCATAAACAATTAATAAGAATAACTCTGCTCAATCCAAAGTGCAAAATTATTAATAATAGAATGGGAGGCACGTGGAGGCCATCAAATCATAAGCGTTTACATTCACTAAGTATAAAACAATAATGTTTAAATCGAAAGGCGTGTAAATGCGTTTCGCTTAGTTGCTAGCCGAAAGGTTAAACATTTAATGTTAATTGGAGTAACTATGCATACATACCCACAACTACATCAGTGACCTTGTTTACCTTGGTTTCGTTAATTTTATCACTAATAAAAACCATTTATTTATATTTTAGTGTAAAATTCGAGTGATACTCTTGCTCAAATTACCAGAAGTAGGTAAAAATAATTTCGCTAAGTTTATTTGCTTGTCCAAAGGTGTCTCAAAGTCAAAATGCTGCTGGATAAATGGTTATAAACATTAGGTTTGTTTTACGTGCCTAGCATTAGTGCGCACTAGTGCGCACTGATAAGTGTCAGCTGAATTCGACACCTGTTAAAAACCCTGCACAACCCTGAAAACTCGGCTACTATTTCGAACGCAACATATTTTTCCCTGAAGTCTGTCAGTATTTGATATTGAAAAATATTTATCTTTTAGTGAACAAAGTGTGAAGATATAGAACTATTTTTTGTTTATTGTTAAAAATGAGTGAACTCAATTCTTTTGAATGCCAAATTTATTTGTATTTATCTTTATCACTATAAAAAAGTGAATGCCAGCAAGAAAAATGACAGCGCAACTCAGCACTGAATTCTTGCCCCGACAAAATAACTGGGGTCAGCTCAGGGGACAACTAGGGCGCCCTAGAAGTCATGTCAAGCATAGGTTTTCAGTACCAGGGGAGTTCAGTGCTATATCGAACACATTAGGGTTAAACCAGTGCGCACTACGTCAAACGCCCACGTCAAACAAACCTATTAGACAGGCTAGCGTGTGTACTTACACTGTACTCATATTATGACAGAACAGGGTCAGCCCTTTTTGGAGATCATACGACAAACAAATCGTTTTTTGAATTGCCTGCATGCATACGGAAGTCCAGCCATACATTCACTACTTAGCTTCCTACTAGTTATGCAAACACAAATACTATTTTTTGTAAGCACTTTTGCTTTGTAATAGTAATTGATTCTTCTTGATGAATTGTGTGAGACTTTTTATGTGGTAATTATTGTATATGGCAGTACACTTAAAGAATTTCAAATGATGAATTTGATTTGAAAATATTGTAAAGTGATTGCCATGTGATTAGTACGTGAGGAAGGTATTGAGTCATTCATTTATTTGCATTTTGGACAACGCGTATATATTACCCTTACCTAGTTACCATGACGAATTGCTATCGAATTTGTTTATGCAACAATGAATGCCTTGACAGTAATAAAATGACGGCGAAAATGAGACATTAATTTCATAGCAATGAATAGCATTTTCCCAATGATTGTGTTTCTTTATACGGCTTGTAGATATATGGCGGCTAGCTTTATCAAATCTGCGTACATACATCCGGAAGACACAACAATAACATGAAGGCAATTAATTGTTAAATAAGTCTGTAAGTCTTATGACCCGAACTGTAATGCCCGTGAACCTATATATGGTTTTAACGGGATTCTTCGAACAGCATCACTATTAGTATTGATCCTGAAATTAGGAGGAAAGAAATGCTTGAACAACTGACGTGATTTTGTTCCTGATTTAAAATGCAGTTTAATTGAAAAACCACTTGAGCGAAAAGTGTAGAATATTCCAGGAGAGATAACATGCCAAATACACTGGGGGCATTCAAGAATCTAGCTTAGTAAGTCTGACAGCTGGCTGACTAGATTTCTTTTACCTTTATTGGCCTAGATTGGTCATGGGAACAGGATGTTTATGGAGGGGTAAACGTCAACTAATAAAAACTGCTCCTGTGACCAGACCAGCCGACAACTTTCGTCGAGAATTTCTTGACTAAGTGCTACTGGCTGATGTATCAAAAGTGACATTTCCGATCTAGTGTTTCCGTTCAGGGTACATTTACATTTAGTCCAGCCCAATTTAGTCGTATTAAGAAAACCAGATATATGAATGTGCCTACTTTCATGCCCAAGGATTTAGAAACCAGAATATGATTGTGATATCAAAAACCCACCCTGAAGCAGATAAAGAATAAAGAATAGTTCGCAGCTGTTCCGGAACGAAACATTGCACTCTCCTTTTCGTCTTGCAGTACGCAGCTGCTGCGAAATGGTGGCGGAAAAGTGGTTAATTGTAGTAGATTGCTTGGTACAATCCCCCATTCTCTTTTCGCACACGTTTATTGTGCGGGACATTAATTGCTGCGGAAATTTGGCATTAGTAATGCTGTGTTGTCAGCTTTTATGAGCTAAAGTGCCAAATTGAAAAATTTTAAAGCTAAAAATGCCTTAACTCAAATATGAAGATCAAAAATGCGCATTTTTTGTTGTTATTCATATGCGCGTTTATTCTGATTTAATTGTTTTTAAAGACGATAATATTAAATTAAAAAAAACAACACAAACTCGTAATTGAGAGACTTTTCTAGTTTCCATTTTCCATTTGATTAAAAGCATAACTTTACAGTCCACTAGCTATCTACAAAACCCCCAACTTTAACTATTATGTTTATTCAAATGTCTGAGTGAAGTTGGCATTTTTGTCATGATGCCTGACAGTAAATTGCAAATAAAACTGACAGTAATAATAATGCTTGAAAAGTAAACCAGAATAGATTTTAAGTCAACAAAAAAACATTATTCTTAAGCTAGTGTCAAATTTACGGTCAAAAATAGAAATTTTACGTACAAATGACATTATTATATACTGCGCGAACTCGCGCACTACATTGTTCAATTAGATATGAGGTTAATTCGCAAACATGGTTTATATCGATATAAATCGATGGTAATCACACAAAGCCTATACACGTTCGCATCAAAAACGACAGAAAAAGAGAAAATTATCAAAATATCGAGCAACGAGCAGTTCTTCTCTTGGGTCGAAACAAATTCGAGAATTTCAACGGGCAAGAACTGATAAATGTGTCAAATGCACAAAGATAACATGTCACTTGGTACGTTAAAGCCAAGAGAAGAGTCGTACTTTTACATTTTCTTCACTCGTGCAGGCAGATATAATCAACCGGATTACTTTCCAATATTTTTGTCATTGTTCGTCCTTAGATCTCAAAAGTTAAAAAGTCTTCAATCGAGTACAGGGAAAAAAAATTGCTCCAATTTGAAGAATCAGTCTTGAATGTATGATATTGAAAAGGGGTACCTATTGTGGAGGACTTTGTTCAGTGAGATACTAGCAGCAGCTCAGACTTTAAAGGAAAAATCGGCTATGTTAATATCGGTTCCACTTGAAGTCACCGATTGTTTTTATATTTGTTGACAATATTAAAAATATGAGAACGACACACAATATATTAACAGATTAATAACTTATGGACTTATTTAAGGGACAATTCAAGAGTTGCGTAAACACTCTTAACGCATAATAAAATTGCAGGGTGATGAGGTAATGATTGCATACGCTGAAAAATAATATCTTTCGTCCGAGTTTGGTTTAACCTGATATGCAAATTGAACTGGAAGCGGAAAAATGCAAATAAAAAATCCTTTCAATCCTTTCGGTAGATGACATAATTTTAAATAAGTCTTGGAGTAGTAAAATGCTAGTAAAGTATCAAACCATTACCCAATCGACACGCATTTCCTAAACCACAGTTCACCAAATGAATGTCTGTTTATAAAGTATGCAGGAGACACCTTCACAAATTGCAAATAGGAGAATGCTTCATGAATGAAATAGAGCCACCCAAACCCAATACAATCAATTGCAGTCTTTCCTCATCCGTGCGTGTGATGTATTTGTTTAATGCAGTAGCCTTGTTGAATAAATTCATTAAAAAGGTAAACACAGTTTTTTGATTCCTTTTTTATTTTAAATTTCAGACTAACGTCCAACTTGTTACAAGCAAACAAGTTTGAGTGTGCTCTTGCAAGTGAAAGCCAACCAAGTTCGTCCGCCAAACTACCGAAAAGCCAAACCACCGAACCGTCAATCGTACGAGCGTGAAAGTGACACTTTCATTTTTCAACGGCTGCAACGAGTGGCTGTTTTGTTTGTCTTTGTTTTTTTTTTTACACTCAACTTGCGGAGATATTGAAAAGATGAGCCCTAGCCTCGGCTAAATGATAAACGATGTCAAATCCGTAATACAAATTCGACCAGTGATAACAAACGAACGGATTAGAGTCATTAATAAGAATCTTAAGACGCGTCATCATCTATCCGTACTAAGCACCTGCGAATTTAGAAAATGAAAGCGATATTTACGTAATATTCTCCAAATGCAAACAACCGACACTCGGGCGTATACTTAACAAAAAAAAAAAAAACAACTGTTTGCTGGGAAGTTGGAACATCGTTTTGTGACTGAGTAAATAAATGGTTTTGTTGGAAACAAAGGCTTGAAGATGCATGGCTCAATCATAGTATTCATCGCGTGCCTTGTGATACACTCTTTTGCAGCAGGTGAGTGGGTGAAGATTAAAATTTTGAATTTTATGAATGTGTGCATGATCTCGAGGTAACGGAAATTGAACATGTAATATCCGAGAGTTTAATGCGTGGGGATGTTTGTTATCTAAAAGCTTTGTTTGGATTTGGGTTAGTGAGCGGATCGGCATCAGAGCTACCTATGACAAAAACTTTACCGTATATAGTACGCTCTATCAGACAAATATGATCGGCATGTAGGACTCAGGGCAGTTTATTACAAGGCGACGAATCTAGTCAAGAAATTCGTGACTGAGTACCATGGATATAATTTGGAGGAATTATTATCTTCATAGTCCTCCTTGTCATCTGAAGACCAAAAATACTCCATTTGTATCTAGAACAGGGGAAACATTTTTCGAGTCGATATTCATTTGTGATATTTCCAAAAATTAATGCAATTTGAACAGCTGATGTTGCTTACAAATAATGCACTTATGGGGGGTCTTTCATTAAGGACTTGACAGCTTCTTTTTTAAATAAAATGCAAACTATTTGAGGCATCTCCAAAAAAATTGTATTCCATTTATGAATGGAATTCGACTTCGTTCATATATGCACCACTGGAACGTGTTAATTGTTAATTGTGTTAGTGAAACCAAAACCATTTTCAAATTTAAAAAAATAACGATCCGAGACATACGAATAACCTTAAAACAAATGAAAAATAAAAGTGACTTCGAATATATGTGCCCCAAAATATATTGTGATAACTTTGATTGTGTTGGACCAGCCTTGCTAGCTGTGATCAATAAATCTATAGACACAGCAGTTTTTCCTAAAGCATGGAAGCAGTCTATAGTAACACCAATTGAAAAAGTTGTAAATACCGATAAATGTGAAGAGTTTCGTCCTGTCAATTCGTTACCATTATGTGAGAAAGTGTTTGAAAAAATAGTGTATCGTCAGTTAAATGAGTATTTCGAAAAAAACTATTTAATAATAGACGAGCAGTCGGGTTTTAGAAAATCTCACTCATGTGAAAGTGCAATAAATCTAGTTGTAACTGAATGGAAAGAACAAATAGCCCAGAAGAAACGTGTGTACTGTGTATTCCTTGACCTTAAAAGAGCATTTGAGACTATAGATAGAAAGTTACTGCTGAATAAATTAGAGAGATATGGTGTAAAAAACGGAGAATTTTCGTGGTTTAAATCATACTTGAATGATCGAACACAGAGAGTTAAAGTGAATGGTGAGCTATCCGAAACAAAGGAGGTACCAGTGGGAGTTCCCCAAGGTTCTGTTTTGGGAACATTGTTATTTATTATATATATAAATGATATTAAAAAGGTGGTGAAGAATAGCAAACTTGCTCTATTTGCTGATGATGCAGTGATTTACGCGACGGGAATGAACTTTTCCGAGTGCCACTATAAAATTGTGGAAGATTTAAAAACAGTCGATAAGTGGTTAAAACAAAATAGACTTAAACTAAATGTTAAGAAGACTCAAAGGATGATAATGAACGAGAGAGCAGGAGAGGACATAAGAATGCAGATTTGATCGAAAAAGTTAAAGAAATAAAGTATTTAGGAATAATTATTGAAAACACTATAGGCTTTACGAACCATATTGACTATATATGTAAAAAGATGTCTAAGAAAGTAGGTTTCTTAAAAAGAATACGATGTGATATTTCAACCTTAAGTACAATAAATATATATAACGTAATTGTAAAACCATATTTTGAATACTGTTCAACCATTTTGTTTCTTTGTAGTGATAATGTGATTAAAAGGCTCCAACTTTTACAAAATAAGGCTATGCGTTGTATTTTAAAATGCAATAGATATGTATCCATCAGTGTTATGTTAAATTCGTTAAAGTGGTTGTCTATAAAGCAAAGAGTAGTGATGAATGTATTAGTATTTTTATATAAGGTTAAGAATAATCTAATGCCAAAATATTTAGGGAAATATGTGCAATATATAAGAGATGTCCAGCCTTATGCATTAAGGAATAGTAATGATTTTAGACTGCCTAATGTGTTAAATGTATGTTCGCAAAATTCGTTAATTTATAAAGGCTTTAAATTATTTAACGATCTTCCGAGTGACACAAAGAGCGAAACAAACTTGTTAAATTTCAAAAGAAAATGTATCGATTTCGTTAAGATTAAGTACTAAATGAATATTGTAAACGTGTAATGTTTGAATTTCAATAGCTCAGAAGGAGCTAGTAATAAATGCTACTACTACTACCACTGGAACGTATGCAGCGGTCGATACGTTGAGCCGAATTTTCGATGACTCGGCCGTACATTTCGACCGATACGGCCGCTATTTCTCGTTCAATACTGGCTCTGAGCTCCTCTTACGTCGTCGGCTTGTTGGCATAGACCAATGATTTCATGTTGACAGGTCCGTTTCTCGAGATAACACGTTCCCCGAACTGAGACTTCAATAACTCGGTTGTTGCACCCGCTGTGTGGCTTGTGGCACCGTCTTGTTGGAACCACTTTTAACTGATGTCCAATTCAATGCTCTAAGAAAAAACGTGTTGATTTTACTGAATATTTTGACATTGACGGTTAAGTAATCGTTTTAAGGGTGCGCTCACACTGAAAGTTTGAATTTGTCAAGTCGCTAATGAAAGACCGTTTATATTTACAAAAGTATATCAATTTTGTTCCATGTTCATTTTGTTCATTGTGATCTCAATGGAAAACGACATAAGTCATTTCGAGCTATCACGTAAACGTCGTTTGGTAAGGAACAGCAGCAGCTAATATGCAAAAATGTGTGTCACATATTTTCTTCAGCCATCTTGTTTATATAACACGAATTATGGGAAATGTCTGCTTGTTGATACAATTATAGCTATTGCCAACAGAACTTAGCTTTCTTTGGAAACAAAAAGGCTTCGGAAAGTGTCTAAAGGAAAATAAATTATTATTATTACTATTATTTATTAACAATGGATTTAAAATCAAATTTACCGAGCGCCAGCTGCAGAGGCTTTCGGCTCAAGGAAAATAAATTGTTCTCTTTTGAATTGATAAATGTATACCGTACGGTTGATGGAATTTACTGAAACAGAAGTTCGCTCTGAAAAGAGCTGCTCCGATAAAAACGCTCTAATGAGTGCTAGAAAGAAATATAAAGCCGAATAATTCTTTTTTTCAAGATTTCAGTTTTAGATGGCGGACACCCCAGCAAGAAGCGTTGGATGAAATCAACGACAGAAAACTTTTGAAAGCTGTCCAAGAATCCGTCAAGGAATGGGGGTCCACTCGCCAATCGCATCAAAGGTTTGCAATAAATAATCTAAACAGCATCCAATCCTCTCCGTGTTATCTTTGATAGGAAAAAACGAGCGATCAAACGAGTATGCTACAAAGAGGTGGGATGCTTCGACGACTCAGGACCGTTCAGCTACTTGGAAATGTTGCCGTCATCACCTGAGGAAATTAACACGAGCTTCTATTTTTATTCAACCAAAAACAGGTAAGATTTTTGGTACAGACCCTCATTTGAGAATGATTACAGAATTTGATCAATTCCAGGAGCGACCAACCGCTGATGGAGCTGCCATTTATAAATATGACAGCTGCCTTCGCGAAGAAAGAGGACACCTCGCAAAATGTTACGACTGAGGCGACATCACCTCTCACAAGATCACCTTTCACCCTTAACGATCTGCAGGGTCTGGATCAACTGTCGGTACGTGTTATTATCCACGGGTTTGGATCGGCATGCCCTCATGTGTGGATCTATGAGATGAAGACCGCTCTCATGGCTGTCGAGAACTGTATCGTTATATGCGTAGACTGGGCGAACGGATCTACGTTCCCCAACTACGTGAAAGCTGCGGCGAATACAAGGCTTGTGGGAAAACAAGTCGCCATGCTTATTAATAACCTGAAGGAACACAAGGGTCTAGACCTTGCCAAGACGCACCTGATTGGCTTCAGTTTAGGTGCGCATGTGTCTGGTTTCACTGGAGCTGAGTTGCCCGGGCTTAGCCGAATCACTGGCTTGGATCCGGCTGGACCACTTTTCGAAGCTCAACATCCCAAGGTTCGCCTGGATAGCAGCGATGCTAACTTTGTGGATGTTATCCATTCGAATGGGGAGAACTTGATTTTGGGAGGCCTAGGCTCGTGGCAACCAATGGGACATGTTGACTTCTATCCCAACGGAGGCAGAGTCCAAAACGGCTGCTCAAACTTGTTCGTTGGTGCGGTGACAGACTTTATTTGGTGTAAGTGGAGGGAGCTGTATCAGCCAAAGTGTGGACTTATAGGATTTTCCAATTTTAGCCCAAAATGCAGAGGACGAGGAAGGTCGTTCGCTTTGCAACCACCGACGAGCGTATAAGTTCTTTATAGATTCCGTGGCTCCAAGGTGCCAATTTCCAGCATTTCCATGCAACAGTTACGACAACTTCTTGAATGGAAACTGCTTTCCCTGTTCGAAATACGAAACAAATGCCACAAGTACGGGAGCGAAGTGTGGCAATATGGGATACTATGCGGATCGATCGACTGGGCGTGGTCAACTTTATCTGGTAACGAGGGAAGAGGAACCGTTTTGTGCGCATCAGTTTCAGATTCAGATTTTCAATTCATTCAACGACCTACCTCTGAGGACCATTGGCAGAATAGAGGCCACACTAGAGGGCGAAGGTGGCCTCAATGAGACCTTCCTCATATCGGAGTAAGTAGCTTTGCGTCCAGGAGATTGTACAAGACTAATTTACCAACTTGCACTTTACCTTTGCAGGAAAGACGATACCGAATTTTTCGCTGGTGATATTGTGTCCAAGATAATCGTCCCGCACCCGGCTTTGGGCTTCCCCACAAGCCTGAGTCTGCAGTACAAGTCCTATAGTGGGTGGTTGTCAAAGGGCTTGCCGCACTGGGACATTGACAAAGTTCTATTGACAGATAGCTTTGGTCGAAGTCATTCGTTTTGCAAGCCGCAGGTGAAGCTATCTTCAGGCAGTCCCATTCATTTCGACCTGCTCGCAGGAAACTGCGAGATTCCGAACGAAGACGATTACGGCAGCTTTACCACCGAAAGCTCCACAGACAAACCGTTAACCGAAGGGGTAGACCGAATTGATGCTGTCGAAGTGATTAAGCGTAGGAAGGAAGAAATAAACATCGAGTCCAGCTTGGATGGTAACAACAATACAAAGATTTTAAATACGACTTCTGAAGGTACATGGCATGCGATCTTGGAGGGAAACTCTCTAGACAAAGAAGTCGGTGAGACAAGCAGAAGCCTCTCAGAAGGTTCAGAGATATTTGAACCGGTTCTCAAAGATCGCCGCTTGGTTGTAAATAAAGGTAGAAACCTACAAAATGACGATATTCTGGACGAAATCGTCGAACCAATGTTGAGGTCTACCACTCCTCGGCAAAAGAAACTCACACCAATTGAAGGTTCCAGATCGAGTGTGGAAAACATTCGCACAAACACCACTGAAACCCTAACCGTTCAGTTGCTGCCCTTCAGGCTTGGCGAATTATTCGAACGCGCAGAACGGTACGCTAGAGAAACTCTGCTCCCCTTGATATCGGCTCAGGCACCAAAATTCTTCAGCTTGGGCAGCGGGAGCAAAGAGGAAGAAAACAAGGATGAACGCAAGCCAAGATATATACCTCGCATTGAAGAAGAACAATTTCGGCGCGACCTGCACGCTGCGGAAGTCACGAAGAAATCAAACCCTGTATACGATCTAGTGTCGGCTGAGTCGGGAGGGCATCGAAACATTTTCGAATTGGCTCGCAGCCAGAACAGAAGAAGCGATGATGAGAGGAGGTCTTTCAACGATGTGGCCTATTATGCCAACGAGCTGACAGAGTCGAGAGCCTTAAAGCCTCTAGACGACGTGCGAGAAGTAGTGCATATCGAACTTCCCACCTATAGGCCCGACGCGAGAAAAACCCCGAAGAATAGGAAAGCCCAGCGACTGAATTAGGACTTATGTATTTATGTAGCTTACAGGTTTTATTTTCTTCGAATTTAGACTTTATTTTTGTTGTTTTGGAAATAGCAGAGACAAATATTTTCTAGTCTAGCGACATGGTTTTCATGTTGCACTAAGTTTGTCAAGTTTCCGGGCGGCGAGGAAGGACGCCTTGTTAAATATTATATTTATGTGTAAAGCTTTTCTGTAATAGAGTAAGTTAATATAATTTTATATGTATTATTAAATAAAAATATAACGATTTGCCTTGTAAAGGCAATGAAAATATACTCCAAGAACTGGGGCAAGTCTGTAATTTGTTCAAGGTGGAAAAGTCTATTGGAATTCTTAAGCGACGGCAAGTATACCCTCCTTTTGAAGACGTACATATTGATTTTTCTTCAATTCCGGTTCCGGTTTTCTTAGCTGGTATGCCTACGCATTGAACCATTTAATGAAGAAGGATTTCTTGTCGCAGATAAGTTTAACAGCTTTTGGAACACTTTATTGATTCATTGACAGATGACAGCCGAAGTTAGAAAATTCCTCTTTAATGTGTTAGATCTTCGAATAAACACACATTCCTCGTGTAAATTCAGTAACGCATCACAGGCATCATGATGCTCATGATGCTTTGCTAAATGTTCATTAATGCAACTGTTGGCATCACTTGACGTTGAAAGTGTTCACTATTGCAAAGTTAATCAAACTGATGCGCAAAAATAACGAAAAAAAGCATCACAGAAATTTTTGATGTAAGCAAAGCGTTCTAAAACTCAAACGTCGTATTCAATCAGCAACGCATCAGCATTACCTGTGCATCGCAAATAAGCAGTGATGCCGCATCACTGCGCAAATGTTTGACGTTTCTGAATTGAAACCTTGTTTGTATTTTTTTTTCCAAAGCCCCACCTTTCGAGAAGGTCTGACAAACTGCCATAAAAGTACTTCCCAATGTTTGATCCTTGCATTGAACGAACTGTATTATGCATTATCCACATGATTTCCCCTAGTGTTCGGAAACGATACATACTCACTCCTGTTTAGGCTAAATACCTACTTCGAGTGCTTACTTTGTTTTGTTGCGAAAAATGCTTATTAAAACGCACTTCATGTAAACTGGGTCTATGGTTCACCTTCCATAGGCGAATGAAACAGATGCGGAAGATACTGGGCTTTACTAATAATCAATTACTAAGTATTTTTAGTTCGTAAAATCTAGTCAAGACGGTTAATATGATCATTATGTACCCACTTGACAAACAGGTATATTTCTGAGTCCTCCACGCCAATACTTTTTTTTCCAAATTGATGTAGATCCCATAACAGATCTATATCAATTTCGAAAACTCAGAAACATACCTGTTCTCAAGTAGATAATAACAGCTCGTATATGCAACACTTGGCACCGTAATGGCCCCTTCACAATGCCATTACAGAAAAGTCGCAGTAACAATAAGATTCTCACATTTTTTAAATGATTCTGTGCGTAAAATTTTATATTTTAACTTTTGTGGATTTATTTCAGCCTGGACATTATAAATTTTGGGTTGAGCGAACAGTATTTTGTGGTTAATCTCCTCTTCCCCGAGTGCAATTCCCAACCACTAATAAAAAGGACAATGATCTTGTTATAATTTAGATTTATTTAAAATTAATATGTTTCCGTTTTGTTTGTTGTTTTTTTTTCATCTGATTTTTTCATTTATATTTAATTTGTATATTATTACACATCTTGAAAATAAATACAACATACACCTGACGCCAGCGTCACGTGATATGTCAATTATTTTTTTTTTTTTTTTTTTTTTTACATTTCTATAAACTAAAATTGATTAGTGTTTATTCTTGTTTTGTTTTAATTAGAGTTCTAGTATAATATTTCCATTTTTTTAATTACATATATTAGTACTTGTTTCCTATATGTTTATCTGAATTGTAGTTAAATGTCCAATAAGTTACAGCTACATTGACAGTACCTGCGGTTTGATTTTGCATTCGCATCTAGCAAAATACAAATTGCTTTGGGGTTACAATTTAAGCCAACCTCTATAGTTCCATTACTTTTGAGTTTTACACATTTTTGTTTGTTTTTACATTTTGTATTGAATTTTTTTTTCTTTTAACTTTTTTGTTTTTAGAAATATTTACAATCAAAGATGTCTCTGTCTATTGGTTTATATATGATTTTATTTTGTAGTTTCCTAGCGAAGTTATATTATTTCTTATTTTGATATACCAGCAATAGTGGAACACTAAGAATGAAAATTAATGAAACCGAAAAAGAGGAAACACAAAAGAATAAAAAAACGAACTTGATTCACGTTAAGATATTGGCAAAAAAGAGGCGATAAGATTATTCAGTTGCATATTATAAATATGACTCTTATAGTTTACATAACATTGATTTTTTACGTTTTTTTTATTTTTTTTTAGATTTTGTTTTTCTTCTAGATTACACGAGTTAATGTTTACGATATATGTGTTGTTTATAATAATTTCTTCTGCTTGGATCAATCTTATGGTTAAGGTCTTTTACAATGACAATAAATAGGAAAACAAGAAAATAAAAATAATACAAAACAAATAATTTAAGTTAAACCCAAAACAAGTCACATCTTAGTAGTTTAAGTGGTAAATCAGTTTTTGCTTTCTTTATTTGCCTTCTACAGAGAGATAAATACCGAAATAAACGTATTTCCTTTTAAAATTTATATGCTAAAACTTATATGATTTGTTACCACAAAAAATGGTAGCAAACAACACATGAATTGTTTGTCCGATTCTATTGCATGCACTGCAAGGGCTTGCTACATGGGACGAAATATAACATTTCTTTCGACACAATGACAAGGTATTATGTATGCATTTTGTTTTTAGTTTATAATTTATAGCAATTCTTCTATCAATATTTGTTTCATGTATACATATATATGTATAATATATATTCTAATGCGTATTGCAATGTTATTCATATATTGTACTACATAAATAGCAAAAGGAGGGATCCTGCCCTTATAATAAAATATAGAATAAATAAATAAAATTATTTGTATCTTCTATTTAGTTTATGTCATCATCATTTATAAGACTATGTTTTTATATTTGCTGTTGTATTGTAATATTTTTTTTTTGTATGTGTTTTGTTTAAATGAACTGAACTAATGCGGATTTTTCACTCTTTGTTTTTTTATTTACATTTGTGTGTTTGTTTCTTCCCCCTTTTTTACAATTCAACAAAGAAATTGGATTTTTTTCCCTTAGAGTAATGCATTTTGTTTTTGAAAATGTTTGCAATTAAATAATAGAAAACATACAAATTCAAGTTTCCATTTGTCTGGGTGTTTTGTGTGGTAAGTAAAAGGAAAAACATCCAATAACTCTCCAAATAAATAATATTCCCTTTCTTTTTTCACAATTCTCATCTTAATTTTATAAAATTAAGATTTCATTTTCTTTTTAAGGACTATTAGTTTTTTTTATAAAAAATCTTAAAACATGTTAGATCACAACATTCTTTTTATTTTCGAAGACTTAAATGTTTTTGTTTGGTTTTGTATTTTTCATTTGTGTTTTTTTATTATTATTTCACTTATAATGAAGGAAGAAGAGAAGGAGAATAGATGCAGCGAGCATTGCTTAGAGTTAATACAAACTAAATTTAATTGTTATTTTATTTTGTTATTCAAATTCGAGTCCAACAATAACTAACTTATTGTGCTTCTCCGTCATAATATAATTTTTGTTTTTTTTTTTATATTTTTTGTTTGTTTTTGATTTTATTACAAAGTTTACGTTTGGGTATCTATTTTTAATTTTTGTTTTTTTTGTTTTTGTAGTTACACATTTTCTTCTATAACATTTGAAATGACTAGCTACGTTTTAATTAAATATTACACCAGTACCTATGTATCATAGTATGTATATATAATATTTTGTTTATTACTTTGGTTTTTAGAACTTTCATCAAATTCACACTTTGGTTAGTTTTTTTTTTTGTTTTTTCCATAGTTTGATATACTATATAATGCAATAAACGTAGAACAAAATTTATAATTGTGACCGGGGGCGCAAAGTTAAAACTATTGTTTACTGGTTAATTGTTGTAAATCGATATAATTATAAATTTCTATTCATTTTTTTTTGTAGTATTTTGTGTCTTCTTTTTTGTTTTGTGTTAAGTTTTAATTCTATTTTAATGGCTCATTGTGCCTATGAAATAAAAATAAATAAATAAGTTGTTAAACTAAATTTAAATTTGTAACTAATAATCCAAATGTAAATATGAATTAAGATTTCAGTAGAAATTACTCTGTATCCTGTAATTATTATTTGTTATTATTATTTAATTTTTTTTTTCAGCCGTCACATCTGCTTTTTTGATGTAAGGATTTTGTTTGTGTTTTGTTATTTATACATTTTACCTAATTTATTATTATATTTTGTTTTGCGCTATATTTTTTGTTTGTTTGAATTTTCTACACATTAAAAAGAGACATACTAACGTATAAGTAAAAAATTTTGCGCCTTTTCAGTTATTTTTTTGCAAAGTCCCACGACTCTCCGTCACATTCCAGTGTGGTGCGACTGATTTTGACTCCCCGACGGCTTGATTTCAATTCGATCCTCACTCTCATCGGCTTCTTCAAGCTCGGCTAGATTTTCTTGATCAGATTCTTCGAGTGTGACCTACAAATAGAAATGCAAGGTATCTTTGTTTAGGTTTTTCTCTAAGTAAGTGGTGCAGGTAAATGTAAAAATATTATTAAGCATAGCAAGTGATACTGATTAAACTGTGTCAAGTGTCAGATAACTTACGTCGGCTTCACCTATACATTTGCAATTGAAATAACTATGTTTTTGTTTTTATAACTATTCAGGATGGCGGAAAGAAGAGGGTGGCTAACACAGTCTATTGTATTCTTAGACTTTTTGGTTGTACAAGGAATGAATTGGAAAAAATATTCCAGTTTTTGTCACAAACGTCTCCAAAAACTTTGTAAGGCTGAATTGTAAAAAAGAACATTGTCAATAATAATGATGTAAAGAACAGGGTCGGCATTTTGCAGGGCGAAACGTTAAAAACACCTTCGAGTGCACGCAGAAATTAGTTTTTGTAACATAGGGGAAATCATTCGTGCGCCATGAAAATATTCGCCTAACAGAATCTGACCCCAGTAGGTACTATCATTCTCAAAGTACTGAAAATATAATTTATAAGCATAAAGTAGTGTACATTTATTCGATTAGAAATCGAAATAGTTAAGTGAAATAGAATATAACTTGAGCCACATCACTCGCCCAAGAAGTTCTCGTACATTTTGTGTGACAAGAATGTAACATTTATCGTTTATTGGTTTAAAATAAATTTGGGAAGAGACCTCTAAAAACATAGTCAATGATTGAAATTACTTATGCCGTTGATAAAGTTTCGTTATAAAACTACTTTAATTGTTTTGATTAGAAAGTGCTTGTTTCTTTCATCAGCTTTTGCCTTATTGAAGTTGCCGTCTGAAAAAAAAACTGTTTTGTTTAAAAATCTACTCACTTGAAAACGGATCTTGTCGTCGTTCTCCTCGAGGGATGGTGGTGGAGATGGTGGTATTGCACTTTGATAATAGTCTCTGTTCTCTTCAAGGGTATCTAAAATATCCTGTGCGTCTGGATGAACCAAATCAGCCCATGTCTCCCACAAGGGATGAACAATATAATCAATAAATCCAACTTGTGACTTTTCAATGGTAGCATTGTGCCTGTCACACATCGGACTAATATCCATGCCGTTCTCCCGTTCCTTGTCGCCTTGCAAGAAGAATTCTTCCATCAGCAGATCCACCCATCGTTTGTATAGTTGAAGCGGTTTAGTTGGATTGCTTAAGTCGGCGCAATGTACCAAATTCTCCAAAACCTATTCAAAGACAACAATCAGAAATGCGCACTTTGGCTTTCAGCCTGAATGACAAACCTGTATGCGGTCGGTATAGTTGTCCAAAAGTAGAACACCCGAACCAGCTACCTTTTTAGTTTCAACCATTGTCTTGAGGTCGGCCAAGAGACTCATATGCTTCGACATATCTGTTGATAGGACAATGTCTATCACCATCTTCCTTAAGGTTTGACGTTGTTTCCTACAAGATAAATCATCATAGTATCTAGGCATCGTTAAGGGGTGATTTAGCCAACTTACTTTTGCATATTGCAGAATATGTCGCAGCCCTGATTTTGCAACAATTTAAAGGCAACAGCTAAATGATGATTTTCCAAAACAGATTCGTCATTGTACATTAACGCCAGTTCGGAACCTTTGAATAAACATGAAGCAAAATTTGATGTACATTGTCAAACATCCGCTAATTGGGCAGAGACTCACTTGAATTAACTAAAAATTGATTTGTTAGGCCGGGATGATCCACATCATGAATGCAGGCCGCAAATAGGGCTCCGCCAATTTCAAGGGGCGTAAACACCCCTTCCAGGGCCGGAGTATTCAGCAGCACATTAGTACTTTGGGTAACATCGGCTGCATGTAATGAATTGTGAAATGGATTGTCTTTAACGTAATGGTCCTCCAAAGTAGTCATAAAATTGAGAAAAGTTTTCGGTGGTATCATAAGACTGGTCAGTAATTCTCTATTCTGTAATGACAAATGAAAAGGAAATGCAAATTATGGCATTAAATATTTAAAAAAATCTATATCGTAACGTACCTGAAATATTGCGTATGCGACACAGGTAAGCGGTCTGCTGCAACTAAGGTCACCGATTCTGAAGATATCAATACCCCATGTGTCCTGCTCGCCCAGCAGCGTACCCAACGCGTTTTCGTGGGGTGTGTCCACTCCAAACGTTGGCAATCGCTCACCAGTGAAGGAGTTCGTGTGCGACAATGGTCTCTTTACACCTGATATTTGAGACATTGGTGGACCACGTGGCGATCGGGCGCGCGGATACGGCACCACCTGTTGATCGGTGTTCTCCTCTACACGCAGCGATGGCAAATCAAATTCTTGTTGTTTGTCTGCAGATGGGAAGAGAAACATTAACATTTTTCCAGTGAATCGAAGCAGAGTTCAGTAATATGTGTTTAAAAATAAAACATGGCGAGATGGAATAGTTGAAGAGATTCTAGGCAGTCAGATTAGGGGTAATCTGGCTTAAGCCACAGTGCAATCATAAAATTGTGTTTTACAACAAACGTTTAAAGCTGCTCTATTCTACTATGGCGGACGTTTGAGCTAGTTTCAATCTCATAAAGCTCCCCACATACAATTTGAATATTTTCACTCACTCTGGCTTAAGCTGGATTTCGTCAAAAATGCATAATTTCTTAAAATAGCAGTTCTATGATAATTTCCGATTACCCGCATAATGCACAAGGACAATTTGGATTCGATTATTACAAGGAACCTTAAAATGTACCAACAGAAATGTCCGTTTTACCAAATCTTACAAACGAACTATGTTTTGGTATTAATTTCGGAATAGTTTGTATTCTTTGTCTTCAAGCTGCTTTTAAGACAGTTCGTCCTTGAAAGAAAACAGTTGCCACTGGTCTGGAAAGTCAGGGAGCGAAAATTTGGTAAGCGAATGTCAGGGAAAGCCAGGGAATTTTAAAAGCGGTCAGGGAAAATTCGAACTGGTTAATTGTTGTTTAAATGATAATATAAAATTATTTGCTCTGAGCCGTGCCCTACACGTTTGCGCAAAAATGTTTCTTTTGCAGGGCATCCTGATTTTTCGGTGCGGATTCGTCGACTTGCTCGTACTTGCATGTACCAAACACTTTTATTTTAAGCAGTTCTTCCTGATTTTTCCCACAGAAACTGGATTGTATTTAAAATAAAACAACATTTTATATAACGTTCCATTATTAAAGTATTTTTGATTGCCTACAGTTATATTTCAAAAGATGTACTAAAAAAGCAAAACCTAATCAAAAACTCCTCATCGATATAAATACCAGATCTTATGTCAGAATAAGTTCTAGGCTAGAAGATTTTCGGCTTTCCTAATTAAGGAAATAATGTTACTTGCAGAAGATTTCTTAATTTGTTCAGTTCTTTCTTTCTAATGTCGTTTTCCATTGGGCATAATTTCCATTCCGGAATCGAAAAAATTACTTCTGAAACCGTTCAATTGGCACAAAAATGACTCTTCTGGTGATACTGAGGAGGGAATTTCGCTTCTCGATTTGAAGTCAGAATCCACTCAAGATGCACTCACACAAGTGTAATTTATGTATTTTCTACAAGTTTTGGCATTTCACCGATACTTTTGTGGATTCAATCAGAAGCAGTTTTCTTGTTCCATTGGATTACAGAATGAGTAGATCCTCGAGTGAAACCAATGCAAAACGACATAACTGGGTAGAAGCAATTGCTTAACTTCGTATGAATGAAAACTGACTTGAGTTAACTCGAACTTTTGACACTGAACTTTTACTCTGATCGGTGTTAGACAAAGCAATTTTTACGAAGTCCGTTATTTTGCTTACTCAGACCTTTTGCACACAATCTAGGAGCTGTGCATTTTTGTTTATAAATAGTTAAGTTAAATATTGTTGGTGCGGGAAAATCAACTAAATATGGATGCGATAAGTCGGCAAATAATGCATAATGATCGTGAAAAAGGAGGCAATTGTATTTTTCATGACGCCATGATTCGGTTTATGAAAACCGGCTTATATACGTCCCATTCCTTGTAGAACTATACCGTTTCAAGTCGATCTGGCAAGTTGATAGGCTATTGCTGGCCCACTGTCTCAAAGAGACCAAAAGACGCGAGACGTTATAACGAATACCCGATACAGAGAATTTCCTATATAACGAACCCTTTTCAGATATACATTATCTCTGTATAGCGAATGGTGGCAACGATATGCTATCCGATTTAAGGAACGTATATAAAAGTTGGTTTGAGGACCCTGAAAGTTTTTAAATGGCAGGATCATCATCTATTCAATTTTAAATCCAATAAATAAATAAACTTTTAAATAAACATATTTTGAATGTCTTCCTTTTTTTTAAAAATAGTATAAAAAGTCGTTCGATATAGTGAATGACATCAAACATTATATCACTCGTTATACTGGATGTCCCCAGTATTTGTAAAAAATGGTCAGGGAAAACTTCAGAATTGGTCAGGGGAAGTCAGGGAAAATTTATTTCGAAAAATAGTGGCAACTCTAAAAAATCAATTTTCTGACACTTTCACATTTACGAATTTAAATGAGAAAAGTTTTTAGTCCGACGTATTCCTTTTGCCACAAAATGTGTCATTTCTCGTTCTTTATCTGTAGATGATTTTTCATTTATAAAAATTCACGTGATATTACATTTGCACGAGATGGTGGCATGCGATGTTCTACGCATAATTATAAATATTTAATACGGAAATAACACACAAGTCTCTGCAACCAACATTTCTTTAAGACGTGTCAAATAAGAGTGCTATTTCGTTTCAATAAATTTAATCGACAATTCATCAATCAGTTATACGAAATAAATAAACGATTGTCCGTTTATCGCTACCGGAATCCATTATTTGTTGTAGGCGATAAGCCATTGCTCTAAAAATATCAACATACAGAGCTTTTTACCACGTAAACAAGATGGAGGAGAAAAATACGGGTGACGCATATTTGCGTGCTAGCAAGGTAGTGATGTCCCTGACAGGCAGACGCCAATTTAGTATTGGGCATCGGCAACCATTTAATTTTCCGTATTAGAAATTCGTGATGTTGGAAATGGTTCAATGTATTTATTATTCTGACAAAACATGTATAGTATAGGGATCTTCGCATAAGTGTTAAAAGTTCTTACATTTCTCAAATTGACACACAATTTTCAATACCAACACACCAGGGCCTGGATTTATAATTTTGTAAATGAGGAACCTACTTACTTGCTCTTTTTATTAAAGAAAGTTCTAACTAATTATGCGATTTATTTTAAGAAACTTGCTTCGAAACTCTTTGGGTATAGAAAAATATCAACCAAATACAAAAGTTATTATGTTATATTATTAGTACTCGTATATCACGGATGATTCAGCTCATGGTCAATTATTTCAGATTGGTCGCTTCGTTAATTGAAGAAATCGTTTGTAAAAGTGATAACTGCAGAATAAAGAGTTGATTCGCCAATTTCAAGCACTAAAACACTGGCCAGCTAATAAGGTTCATGATCACAAATGATAAATTTCGTGATTTATACAAAGATTTGCCTGAATCTTGAAGTTATTTGGTAAATCGCATCAGTCCAAACATGGTATAGTTTTCTCTGTTCAGGATCGGCATCGATTTATGTCACTAAGTCAAAAATAGTCACTATTGTCAGCCGGTAACCCTTAATTAAGTTATAGAAACTTGACTGCCAAACATTTCTAAACATTTGCTGAGAAGCCATAAGAGAAGGGTCGGATTTCTAGATTCTGTTTTCGCCAAGAGTAAAAAAAAATGTTGAGAATTTTGACTTAATTGAGAATTTTTAGAATTTGCTCAATAACTCATTGATGGCAATTGTGTAAACAATATACTTACCCAAAAATGTTGAACAAATATACTCGGATATTTGATTCCCCGATCTACTGGACTCACTAAAGTGTGACAGCTCTTTGTTTAGCATTCGCTTAAACTGCAATGAAAACCAAACAAATTAACACCGTCTCTAAGTGGATAAACGTTTTTCAAACCCACCTTAAGCGATGCCATATCCGACACACTTCTATGAGTTTGAATTGTCTCCAACTGATCTAGGCACCAATCCAGCTCTTCAATGGTATCTGTGGCCAAACGATTGTATGCCTCATCTCCTTGGACTAATTGCACTCGACTGGCGTTTGAAGAAGGTGTAGGCCGCCTGGATCTTTTGTTGATTAATAAATGTTTGTTCATACATAACGAAAACAATAAGAACAACAACACCAATAGTTTGAATAAAGGGAAGTTTGAAGTTTTGTTAGAAAGTGTATTCGTTTTTTTTTTTTTGTTTGTATAGTTGATTGATTGATATTTATTTCGAGTGATCATTGTGATTGATGGGAAGATAACATAAGAAAAAAAAAAAAACCCTTTTAGAAAGGGGAACGAGATACTTTGACAAGGCAAAAGAGACTTACTTGTTTGTCGCTTGGACATTTGTCAGACTTAAAAGGTTATTCCGTACTGAACGCAAACTGGCTAATATTTGGGCAAATGGTGTCACAATAAGATCTTCGCCATGGCTATAAAAATTAGAAAAAGTACTAAATAAGATTTATTTCTGTGAATTACTTTTTCGTAAATTAATACTTATAAGTAAAATATATATATATTTATAAAATACAATGCAAAAAAACAGCAATAAAAAGCAATACACAATGCAAAGTTAAAGTGTAGTTTGTTGTATAATAATAAATAGACAATACTTTGCGCAGCAGGTCCACACAGGTCTCAAGGCCTAGGTTCCTACAACCCTTCGTATGTGAGTTTTTATTTGTGGGACGAATGGTAGGGACCGACAATTTAATGCCGAACGTCTGTACGTCTATGAAAATTGGATTTAACTTGCTTCTAAACATATTTTACAAAGAAGGGTTAACTGCAGCATCTTACAACCCGTAGCATTGTAGTGCATAGTCGGACATTGAGAATGTGTGAATGAATGAATGAATGTAATCGTTTTTGTGAATTTGCTAAAAAAACTATAACCCTCCAAAATCATTTCGGTCTATGGACAATGATTTCGGAATTATGTACATAACATTTATGTCATTAATATCAAAATCATACTGCAATTTTATAATGTTACAGCAATACATTACATCCGTTCAATTGTTGGCATTTACAAAAAATATGAATGGGAACTGCCCTTCTCTTTTCCACCCAATCGAATTCTAAATATCAATTCATGTTTTGTCTCAGTAATTTAATTTTACATTTGCATATTAATAAAAAGACAAAAAAAAAAAAATAATAATTTCAATTCATTTTCACACACATTCTCGAGACTCACAGCGATATGATCGCAATGGCCGTTCAAAACAGCAGCCGAGGTTAGGTTGGCTATTTTTATTTAAAAACGCCCACGGTCGTCGATTCAGAGAGACATTCGGCTAAATGAGACATACGTGATTTGTTTTTATCCTTAATAAGTATACTTACCGAGGAATGTTTAAAATGTTTTATTTAATTAGTCATTTTATGACCTTTATTAATACATTTTCGAAAAAGGCATGGTAATATTGCTCATTTAAAAAAAAAAATTAAATAAAAAAACGGTGCAGCCAATTCTCGAGTTTGTTCTAAGAAACAACATACCAGCTATTTTGTTATTCATCATGGCGTAGGGATTAGTCATAATTATGAATGTTTGTAAACAATAAATAAAAACAAAACGACAGATGGGCCATTTAGAAAAATTGATGCATATACCCATGCACGCGAAATATTGTCCTTAATGTTTATGGCTTTCTACAGATCAACACCTTCTCAATGTTTCAGAACATTAACTATTTCCGGTGGGTGATGACATTTAATCATTTTGTCAGAAGATCGTGACTTACATTTTGGTCGGATGTCACAAGACTTTTTAAAATAAAAACAGAAATAATTCGTGATTACAATTTAAGGATGACTGTGAAGATATTAATGCAGTCAGCTGAGTTGCAAAGCATTTGTATATATTTTTAGAATTCGTTATTTTAAAATATATATAGGACATTCCTCGAGTAAGCCAAAAATGCATTTGTGCTTCCAATTCTAAATGCTGCAGTAAGGTCCTATCGGTCTTAAACGTTGTAAAGCTGGTTGGCGCAGTAAGTCCTCAATGGACCCCAGGCCTAGCACTTTACAACCATTCGTGTTTTTTTTTTTTTGTTACTTTAGAGACTAATGAATGTTTTTGATTTTGACTGCTTCAAAATTGGAAAGCATATTTAACCCTTATGATATTTATTTTAAAAAGCCAATTACTGCGTTCAGGCGAATCGATTTTCGATGCAATAAAAATTGGTGCACTTATTTGGAAGATTTTAAGGGTCTGATTTGGCAAAAGACAATTGACAGCATTTTCTTAAATAAAAAGAGTTACCAAAAAAACCTTGCGTGAATGTTTTCTAAGCAAGAAAAGAATTGTATTGACAAAAAATGTGTCAGACACAAGGGTGTCCATACATAATGTTGCTCAGCGATCTGTACTGATATGATGGATGTATTCAGCAAATAAAGTCAGAAAGCGAACAACAAATAAGGGTGGCACCATCGACTTATTGTATATGGAGTGATAGTAGCCAACTTCGCGTTGGTTCCAACCAGAGACAATACAGAGACCCCCAACTCGCAATCCTCTTGCCGCTGGTCTCATTTTTTTTTTTTTTTCAAATTCGCCATTTTTTTTTCTTATCGGTGTTATGCCAATTTAGAATCAATGTGACACGCAAAAACATACAAAAAATTATAAAATAAATACTGCCAACCTCTGCCAACCGTGGGGGAATGTGATCGCGTTCGGGAATGCCACATTTTAACATTACTGGATGCTATTAATTAGTTATTAAATATTTTTAATAACTACCTAAATGAAATGTATTATATACTAGAAACATATTAGGATAAACATGGTTCCGGTTTTGTATATTATGAACTTCGATTTCATGAGTGAATTTTTCTTGAATAACTGAAGAAAAATTGCTCAAATTGTTTTTATTTTCCCTCAACCTATCTTCGTGTTGTTGATTGTTCATACAAATTTTAAATAAAAGTACACTTATTCCTAAAAAAAATATTATCCACACGTAACGAATAATTTCAAATTTAACGTATAAAATTCTATGAACGCTCCCAGCAGCTTTGCCGGAAGTGGTTCATTTTTATTGAGAGTGTGTTGGTGAGCCGAAATTTTTGAAGTTTCGTGCCATTTGTCAATACGAATTTCTATGTATCAATACAAGCGCAATAAAAAGCGCTAGCGCTCTTGGTACCGAGCGGATTAATTTGGAAACAAATTATAGGAAGCAGAAGTATGAGCCACCTTATTAGTATGAGGAATTTAAAAATTAATTTTTGAAAATAAATTGAAAACAAAAAAAGCTTAGGATACATTTCTTCTTAAAAGTTGTACAAGGGAGTGAGTTTATTCAATAGCTCCCCTGTACTATGTTTGTAAAATTTGGAGAGAATTCCATCCGATCCTTCAGCGTTTCCTTTCTCCTACCACCCAATAGGTGTCTCTATCATTCTATGGAGAAATCCCAACTGGTTGGCATTTTGTTACACTATTTATTCTCTTTGAACCAAGAGCTCTAGTTATGTTGGCTTCATTTTTTGTACAGAACTGACATTTCACTTGCAGTCCATATACATAGCATGTCAATGTCTAAACGAGGGAGTGTGTAAAATAACAGAATTCTAGCCTAAGTAGTGGAACTACGGAAGTAATCAGTAGTTTGTTCTACGTCCCCTTGCCGACAAATGACAGGTTTTGACATTTAATAAATTAAACGGAAACTTTACGATCGCGTATAAACAAAGCAATTAGTCATAGTCATTTAGAAATGCACTCGAAATATTGAAGGATTTTTTGAAGTCTAGTTGTCTAAAGTCTACTAAATTTGTAGTTTTCCCTTGAATAGAAAAACTGTATTGTTAGTTAACGCCACTTCTACTGCGTCAGAGACCTACAAATGGAAATGTCAACTGAGTGTTATCAATCAGAATTTGACACTTTCAAAATGTCATGTTCTCAGTCGATACATTCATGAATAGACTACGTAAACTGAAAAAAAAAAAAAAAACTTTTCACATGGTTAATCAAGGCCAATAAAAACGTAGACATGTACGACCTAACGTCAGGTTGCTGCCGGAGTAAGTAAACAAGTGTTTAGAGTGCACGCATTACACATGGTCTTGTAGTGTCATGTGGGTATAAATAAAACCATCGGTTTTTTGAGTTAACAGTGGCAAGATTAAAAGACACCTAAATATCACCTCGATTTTTGCGATTAGTTGTTAAAATAAGTTTTGTAGGCTCGTTTTTCCTCCTGAGAGGAACATAAAAGAGGTCGCGGGTAATTTAAAAAGTACGATTTTATTTGTATACCCAATTATAGTTACGAAAACGAGAAGAAAAAAAAGAAGCGACGCTGTTATTGATATTTTGGAGGAAGACTGAGGAAAAGGCCTTAAGGGCGTAAAACAGTAATTACCCCGAACCTCCCAGGAAGATGCCTTAGAGTATTCGAAATTGTACCGAGTCGCTTGTCGAAGGAATTATGAAATAAGCAACATTTCTGATGTCCCTTTATACTGCCAAAATGAAGCTTTTACAAAGAAACTCTTATAATACGTTCGTTCGTGTAGTTTTGCGTATAGAAAAATTAAAAAATTTAAAATCTCAAAAATCCATTTCAAAAAGTTTAAGAAATGTCAGTTTGACGTTTGACAAGATTCTCTTTAAATGCAGCACCTACAAAATTAGTTGCGATTGAATTCTTTATAAGCTCAATACCTATTACTTACCATTTTGAATGAGCCAATATGCTCTCGGACAACATTCAATTACAACTTCTTCCTGCGACATCGTTGAAGGCGAAAATAAAAGAGCTGTCACTTAGTTGATTTTTCATTTTTCAGTAAGTCGAAATTCGGCGAGTAGAAAATTACGAAAAAATTAACAGAGGGGAAATGGATTTCTTTCTCATTTTATTCAATTTTCTTAGCAAATTTTTAATAATTTTACGCTTGCAAAAAAGTACCCGAGCGAACTAATGTTGTTTGAGTTTTGCAAGGAAAGTTTGTATCTGAATTTTGTCATAGGCAAAGTGATTAGGAATTTCAAAAAGTAATAATATTTGAATATTAGTTAATTCTATTTCGTAAGTAAAATTTATAAGGTAGGTACGTAAAAATATATTAATTAGTTAAGAGCATAAGTATTAAAAGGAAACAAATGAAAATATATTATGTTAAAGTTGTAATTTCTCACTGCTTCAGGTTTTATTTTGCTATAAAACTACACAAATTAAAGGCAAGCATAACAATAGTCTTCTGCTGTTGATTACCATTCCAGCATAACCGTAACATTTTGCTATAGTTTCTGGGTTTTACAATGGGTGGAGCTGTGTTCTATGAAAGAATAGTAATACCGCTTTTTACCGCGTTGTTAAACCAACACAGGTTCTTACAGCTCTGCATGAAACTGACATTGCTTACTGTAATGCGACAATGACCCGAAAAAAAAAACACATACACACAAACTACTTAAATTTGGAAGTAAATGGCGAACGTTTTAAAAGGAATCAAACATAATGTGGAATACTCGTAGTTGTAGCTGAGATTAATTGAATGTTACTTCTACAATCTACTTTAAGAAAAATCACATGTTTCTGTTAGATTAGTAGCAGTTTTTGGCTTTTGTTCTCTACGGTTAAATACGATTTAAGATTATATGCGTGGTGTTGGAGTGCTGCGGAGAAAAATTGTCCAATCAAAACTACTTTTCGACTTTTTTTATATTTACTGTTCGAATATTATGCGGACTATTTCATCTGTATAGAAATACAGATGCATTCTCTACTGTCTTATATTAAAAGTAAATTGAATAACAACTGCTGCGGCTGAAAAATTTAGCGACCTCAATGAATATAGTTTATGGCATTTCTACACTAAAGAGCTCGTAAAATATTGTTTTTAGTACGAATGCTTTGAGATTAAAAAATTATTATTTTAAAGATGAACACTTAACGTAAGAAAGACGTCAACTGTTTTGAGACTATGGACTATGGACATTTGCCGCCTGATTAAGCGTCACAAAAATATTGAATAATTGAGAAACCTTGGCGGAATTGTATCCATTAGATTTTTGTTCTCTTTGGATCTGGAACAGTAAATGATGTTTCTTAACGAACTTTACCGCTTTTATAACAATTAAGAACCGAATTTTTTTGTATTGTAAATAACAGGCTGGTTTCGCAAACCGCTTTCAAAACATCCCTCGTTCGGTTGTCTCGCTTAAATGAAAACAGACGCGTTTAATATGAAACCTACCAAAAGCAGTTCAGCATTTATAAATTAGTCGCACAATTTGAATACCATCCTCAAGCTCATACGTGTCCCCGAAAATGCGCATGAAGTAAATCACGAGCTTACACTTTACACAGCTTCAAGGCGAAAACGAAAGAATTATTTTCATTTTGCATCAAAAACGTTCTTAAGAAATATGAAAAGATTTGTAGCTCGACAATTTCAACATTACCCATCAGGGCAAATTAACGACGGTTTTGGATAAATTGCGATACTTTATCACTTATTCAAAATTCAAACTAGAGAATAATACAACACTTCGTATAGTTCTGCATACGCAATCCTATCATCATTACGATGTTGTTGCACTATTATTAGAACGCCGCTATTAGTTTGAACATTTCAAAAGTCTCCGAGCACAAGCCCTCCAATCAACAGATTGCGTGTTACACGCACCCTTATTCACTGATCGTAACGATACTGCATTTGAATTTGTCAAGTGCTCTGTTGAATTGCATCGAAATGTTGCACTTTATCAAATTAAATCCTTTTCACAAACTCACTTATTCATTTTCGGTGGGTGATTTAACAGAAAACTCGTGCAATCAGTTGAAAAATAAAAATAAAGCCCAAAAACAACTGCGTTTTGTTTGGACACAATTTTGAATAGAACTTTGGACACAAAAATAAAAATAAAAAGAAAAACAAATTGTCCGTACCGTGGCTTGTGGAACATATTATTCCGTTCCAAGGCGATTGCCGCTGCCAAATCATCATCATCCTCAAAAACTGTCGGTATCATATTCTGATCTAATTCACCCATCAAACTATTTAAACTAAACATTTATGCTGCAACTACCGAATATATCGGTCGAGCATTGTAACATTTTTCTTCTGGATCCTAATTTGTAACAATCAAACTGTAACAACACTACAAGCACTTTTAGAATTTTGTTTTTCGAATTTCCGTTCTCACACTGTATTTTTTTTAGGGGGTAAACATTATCTCGATCCGGTCACAAGCGTATATCTTTTTATCTACAACTGTCCGACGGCGGGCGGCTTGACATTGTGGATCGCGCACAACTTTATAAGAACGTTTCTAGCCACATCGCAAAATGAGTACAAACTGCACGCCCTTATTGTCGCAGACAGATCTAAAGCACGAATCATGAAAACATGGGCATGGACCACTTAAGCGAGCGCCGTACTGCTGCTGGTTAATAATTTTATTTAGCTTTCTAGCTTACATAACTAACTATAATAAAATAAATTTTTCCCCGTTGTTGATGTGTATTTGGGGGTATGATGCTGCTGTGAGCGTGAGTACGAGGCGAAATATCGATGTTTAAGTTTTTTTTTTGTTTTTTTTTGTTTTTATTTTAATTCGATAACACAGTGCGACCGACCAATTGTGAACAAATGTTTGGAGGGAAAAATAAATTGCAAACGAATAACTAATTCAATATATATTTTTTTTAAACAATTAACGGATGGTTATTAAAACTGGAGTGAACGGGGTACGCTTGAACTAAAGGCAATGTACGCAGAATGAGTTTAATGGATTGGAAAATTAGAGCTGTTAATTGAATTTTTCGGACCGCCACAGTTATTGAACTTATATTCCGATTGACTGATTGGCTTTTCTTACAAATTCGTGTTCTTTGGAAAAAAATAGTTTACATTAGATTACAAATTACAGTAGCTCTCAAGTGACAGATTTGCAGAAAATTAAGCTATTAATTAAGAGATTACTGTGCACGTCGATGCATTTGACCTTTACTATAAAAAATATTCTGGAAATCACAATTTAAATGCAATTTTATATTTGTCGATGCTGTCAAATCGAAATTAATAACAGATAGCAATTGGATTAGGCGATTTGCGACAAGTTACAGGCACATTCTTTCACAAAATTCTCAATCTCACGATGACACTTAAGATGACAGTGACGGATGATCATATCTTTGGTTATTCCCAGTTAGAAAAAAAAAATGCTCGTAAATACAGAACAACACGAATAATATTTTTCTGTAACTTGCTACATATGTATATCGAGATACAGAAAAGGAAAGAAAACCTAAGTCATTCATATTTTAAATATTATTAATGTATTCATTAAAAACTAGAAACTTTTTTTTTACATTTTAAGTTGAGATCGTAGATTTCATATAGGTCTCTGCAGACCACAGAATTCAGCCATTATTCAGCACAGTGCCTTCGAACTTCAAATTCGGATAGTAACAGCCCCATTTGGCAATGAATGTTAGCACCTCTGTATGGACGTTGAAAATTGAGTAAGCCGAACACTCATAAAGAGTCATAAGGATCCAGCAAAAGGATTATAAAATCCATCTCCTGCAGTTAAATTAAATTTAAATCTTATCTCCTATGTCAATGCATTACACTACTTTTATTAAATAATGGAATAAATCAGTTCATTTACAAAAATAATTTTTGGTTGCACTGTGCGCCACATTTTCGTACGGTCGTAAAACGTACTCCCAAAAACACATACTATTTAATTAAATAGACAAAAACAACTATTCTATAATTCGCCTTTATACTTGTATGTTTTCAACTACAATTATTTTTATTTGTATGAGTTTTCGTTAAATGCAAATTACGTTTCTATTTTTGTGTTGAGTGCTAATGGCATGGAAATTAATTATGCATATGAAGCTCGGATGAAATCTTGGCTGAAATTTATTTACAGTTTTCACCAGGTACGTTGCATTTAGAGGTAGCATATCACAGAGATACATGGTGTTGGGAATGACACAGGCGACGACAGCAATGAATTAAGTAAAAAAAAAAACAAAATAATTTTACAGGTAAACAACTAGTATTTTGTGGTTAATTTCAGACAGAAATTAGATTTTAAAAACTTTCGGTTGTTTGGAATACACTCGATTCATAGTGGCGTTGATGCTTGTAGCATGAAGATACATAAAAACAATAATTCATCCAACGATCAGTGGCCGACGGTGGAATTTTTTTTTACTAATTTATGTTTACTACAGGGTCGTCGCATATGGAAAGAAAAATCGGGATCGACAGAGGGGGATTCCAGAAAATTTGAATATTTGTTTGAGAGATCGTAAAGTTTTTTTTAACAGAGCTTATGTAGGCAATGTTAACAGTTCTACCGGGAAGAATTGAAAATGTAAGATTTGTATCCATTTTAATATGATTTTAAGCAAAGGTATCTAAAATTTAACAATCATAACTCCAACAACGGTGTGCTAGCAGTCGAGTTTCCATTTAACTCCTTGACTTTCTATAGAATATTCAGTGACAAGTATTTTGACATACACATCATGTTTGCGTGTCGTGTATAAAAAAAGTTTTAGCATTATAATGTATTATTCTATAAATACTTTATTGATAAACTTAGCGAGGTGCCGGAGCGGAAAGAGAAACAAGCAGTATCGGTGCAGTGCAAATTGAATAAAACAAAAGGTCACACGCCTTGTCTTATGATCTGTCAACTATTTTCAAATTAAGATGCTTAAACGCAATTAATGACTTTTTTAACAACTGTCGCTTTTATTTGAAAAATGTCAACAAGTTTGTATGGTAAACAATTTGTAATTAAGGGAACGACTTTCCTTAATTTAGTAAAATTTTGGAGTTGAGTTTAGTTCTTATATGTCAAAGACATATTCTAAGCACAATTATTTTGCAATAATTTATGAAGTGACGACAAATATCAGTTTCGAACGTTGCTTCTTTAGTTTAAATTTTAGCCGTTGAACTGAAACGACAGAATTCTTATACATTTTGACATTTGATTTGCATGAACATTTCATTATTTTATTTTATTTATTTAAAGCGTGACTATTACTTTGTCGATTGAAATTGTCTGTCATGGGAAAGACTGTTTAAACATCGATTTAGTCTTTTTAAATACTCTTAAACTGATTTGTTCGAAGCTTCCCTATCTAAGATCTTGACCATTTAATTATAAGTATGTTAATTTGTTGCAGTGTTAATTTTTCCTTTGCAGATTTATTTGGTAGTAAACCAACCTGAAACACTGATCGAAAATCAAAGGATATATCAGCAGGTGATACTTTACAGTTAATCTTTAATGTAGAACATACAGTTTGCACACACAAAGCTTGGATCAATTCCGAACTTGGGTACTCAACTGGAAGTGAATTTAATTTTGGTTTATGTTGTAGATTATGTTCAACAAATTTTCTGTAAAACTCAGTATTATTTGTCAACAATATGAACACCGAAAACTATAGTACATTGTTTAAGTTTTAATATAGAGGAAAACCCAAACCTGTTAATTGCTTAACAAAATTGGAGGTTGTCATAACATCTCCTTTTCTATATTTCCGTAAAACTTGGCTACACAACAACAAGGCATAAATATAATATTTATTTGTATATTGTGTTATTTTATATAATAATTCATATTCTACGACAGCAGTTCAGTTATAGTTTTCAAACTTAAAAACAAATAGTATCACTACGCGAAAAGTTGCCTACATTTAGCTTTTAACCAAAAATGCCGATCATTCAAGGATCAGAACACTAAAAGGCATAAAACCAATAAGGCAAACAAAGTCATTGGAGCATATTGAAAACTAAAACAAAATAAATTAAAACAAAAATATCACCATAGCAACTGCATTATAGTTTAGCGTCGGCTTAAATTAAAAAAGGATAAGGAAAGGAAAAATTTAAATTTGCCAAACGAAAAACTAAAAATTGTAATTAAGATATTTTTTGTTTGTTTGTTTTGTTTATACATATATACGTACGATCTTTCAATCAGATTTGATGCCTCCTGCTCTTTAAACCTGAAAGGGGTGACAACGTTTAAGAACATTTGGTTGTCAATTATAAGATTGTACAATGAGTAAAATAATACAGTAATCGAATAAATCATAAAACTAAATTAAACTGAAAGAATGAACAAAATATTTGTAAATGATAAAAACTATTCGTATATATACATACATACTGTTTGATAAATGATTTCTTCATTCGAGGGAATATTTTGAAATGTTTCTTTCAAAAGGTTCTGGTACTTTGGGTGAGAGTGAAGTTTGCATTCTCGAAATTTCAGAAATGTGTAGGCATGATTTGAAGGCGGGTCTTAAGGTTGATTCATGATTCACATTAATTAGGTTTATGCAAATGGAGTTTCATAAAATATTTATTATCTTTGCAATGTAGGGTCGAATAAATTAACAGAGTTTATATAATACAAACCTGAGCGGATATACATTTATTTAATACATATTCTTAAAAATAGAAGAGTACTTCGCAAGAGTAAATGGATTGAAAAACCTTTCCCATTTTTAAAAATTGTTTATTTATATTTGGACTTGAAATCAAAATTTAAACAAATAGATTTGCAACGATCCAAAATAATTCTTAAGCCGTTGGGTAACATAGGACGGCAACGCGAACAGAATACGAACAGCGTAACGAAAAGTGAAACACGAACAAAAGGTCGCACTACTGTCCTCACGGAGCAACAGTGAGTGGAGTGAGCTTAGTGTGTTTCTATATTCGTTACGCTCCTACGTTAGAGCAAGTTTTAGTGAAACGCAAACGACGCTATTGTGTTTCATCTTTCGTTATGCTTAACTGAAATTAATGACCCCGTAGTCACTGAAGAATAAAGATGTGCGTACATTTTAAACCTGTTGAAATATTTACATTTTTTAATTATTTGTTAAGACTACAAATTTTGTATTCTCTACAATATATTATCAATGAATTTGAACTTTGAACACTTTGCTATGCCCACTTGAACAGATGTTACGGGAAAGGCCATCGAATTAGGAATTCCTGGGGCAACCTTTCAGGCCGTATTGAAATTGTGTTGACTAAGGTGTTGCACAATGAGAGCGCGAAATATTTAATAATGCAGTTAATTTTATAAATCATAGAACAAATTAAAAAATGAATAAAACGCATAAGCGAACAACAGCTATTCCAGTCTCTTAATATGCTAAGATTCAGCAAACATTAAGTTCTCAATATTTCTTAAATATTAAAGTCATCTCAAGTTTCTAAGCGTTCAAAGAATAACAACAGTTATTCGAGTTTCTTATCTAAGATTCAGCACCCATTAAGTTCTTAAACATTTCTTAATTATTAAAGTCATCTCAAGTTCCTAAGCGCTCAAATAAAGAACATTACGAGTATAAAAGGCCGAAGAATAGAATCACAAAATTTTGATGGAGACCAGAATTCAACCTTTCAAAATAATATTCAGTTGCCAAATCTTTTTTTTTAAGGTAAATAGAGCTTAAAATGATCTGCTCACATAACTTTTTTTCGGTCTTTTCTTTTTCTCGATTTTATTTTCCGTCATTCCTACTACGGCGTTTTCGAAACCGGACAATGGATATCAGTGAACGGTCCCCTGTCGCTTGGAAAACAAGCAGCTCCTTCGCTCACTCACGTCTTTTGAGTACTAAAAACTATTCATGAACAAGCTTTCTTCAGCATCATATTCATCATACTTAGAACTGACAATGCGCCCAACATCCAACGACAGATTTTATGTTCCTACAGAGTTAAGCACAAATTTTTGATTTTTTTTTAATTCACCGATTTGTATATAAAAAAACATGCGTTAAATGTTCTATAGGTCAAATTTTAGCGCGTGGGGGCACTATGCAGGTGTTCAACCATGGTTTTAATAACATTTTGGCACATTACGACATTCAAGATATTCTCGCTCTATAGAATTGCTATTGACTGCTCTTCATGACCGTCAAATGTAAATTGACAAATGCCATTAAAACCAACTTTAGAAACAACACTGCTGCAAACAGTAATACTCATTTAAAAGTTGGTGATCCTTTTAATACGTTGGCTGAGAGCCTATTAGATTATTCTGAGCAAGGAAAATTAACAGTTCAAATAAAAATTTAAATACAAAAATTAGTCCATTTTGAAAAGGATTCAAGGTTAATTCTTATTGCAGTGCTTTGGTCGCAGTTTTCCGAGGTTATTTTACAAAGTTACACATTAAACCAATAATTAACTTAATTTTAATTGCAGGTATTTCATGGTTTTATGGTTTGAAATTAATAAAAAAAATTAAAAATACATTTGATGCTTATACAGATGATACGAAAATACTATCGAATATGTAAATTAAGTTCAAGCTTGGTACTAAATATCAAATTCAAAGTCAGTACAGTGCAGAATAATACCACAATATTCACAAATTTAAAGCATGGATATGTTTTTTGGAGTTTTGCGATTATTAAAATGGTAGACACAAATCCAAATAAATTGAAAGGAGATATTTTTTTTATTAAAAATGCTTAAAGTTTATTATACAAAATTGGTGAATATGTTTTTAGCAAAAAGCAAAGCAATTATTTTTGATGGTCGTAGTTCCTATTGTTTACATTTTTTAAGACTGCGGATCAAATTAAGGGCTGCTCTAAAAATATCTTTTCTGACATGTATTAGCTTAAGAATATAATAATAACAATAATAATAATCTTTTCTGGCAGGTATGTGTTGAAAAAAAAAAAAATTCATAAAATTTGTATTTAAATAGTTTTACACGTTTCCTCAATAGGGATGGAATTAAATCTCTTTAAATTACGCAGTTGTTTAGAGTAATTGTTTTGGCAGCTAACCCGCCAGAAAATTAACCAATAATTTACTGACACATCAAATATACTTGTCTACTTATTTTGCTGGAACATATATACGAAACAAACAGAATATTTAAGAGCGATGAGAGAAAACGAAATAAAAGTAAATGCTTTCCACAAAAAAAAACAGATGACAAATAAAAGTAAAAATAGTAAAATGTAGCAATTTGTTAAGAAAAAATTACCTTTCGCTAGCTATGCTCGAATTTCTGGACATAGACTTTGGGGACATCTCAAAGTCAGAATCCGATCTATATAGAAACGATTCACGACGTTGAGGGAGATTTTGTAATACCAATCCAGCGCTGGGTGAACCGCCTTCAAGCGGAGATCTAGCGCCTTGGCCATTTTCTACATCAAAACTGTAAGAGATTGAAAAGTAAGCACAAATTGTTAGTAAATTGAAATAGTTTTGTTATAAGCATAAATAACTTATTTTAAGAAGGTCATGAATTGTTCGGTTGTTTTTCACCGCAATTTTTTATTTAAGTTTGGGTCACAATAACTGAATTTTGGTGAAAAATGTGAACATTGGGAGTTGGTAAATTTGAAAAAGGTTATAAAGTGCCTTAAACGGTGTTTTTGACTGATTTGCCCCGCCTACAATATTGGGGGCGAATGATTTTTTTGTCAGTTGGAGCGTTTTTATTTATCGATTGACAGTTAGCGCACGCTTACTCAATTCAATTACTTTTTGGTGCGCCGAAATAACTATTTGTTAATGAAACAAGAAACCAAACATATAAAGTACAACAAAAACAGTCTCATATTTTTAAAAATTTAATTAGTTTCAAAAGTAGTATATGCGGCATTTACGCACTTACTTGCATCATAAAAATGAGCGAGAAGTGTAAAATGTACTCAAACCGCTCAACAAACTGAGGTATATTTTCCCATATTGATGACAAATTTATTTTAAGCAATGCAAAAACCTCGACACAGAAAAAAACGACGGTTCTTAAGAACGCATAAAAATTGTTCCAACTGTGAGTCGTCTTCTCCTTGGCCCTGGTCCAATATCAAATGGATGAGTTATAAGTGTTTTCTGTATCTGGCAGCCAACAATCATATGATCCTAATTATTGGTTCGTTTTCAAAATTAATTTCCGCCATGTAATGTGTAATTTTCACTTAAAATTTGTATGTTGTTTATAATTTAATGTGACCTTGGAGTTTTGCCGATGGTCTGTGTTGCTTACACGGAGGTGCAACTTTTTACATCATGTGTAAAAGCGATGATGAAATGGACAAGTCAGTAACAAAATGGACGTCGCATGGGATAGTGAAATTTTATTCAAGTTTTATATTTTTTTGACAATGTGTCTATGTATAAGTTTTCCTTAAAGCATTCCATTGAAGTTTTATTCTCTATATACTATACGACAATGTTTAGTGGCTTTATATTTCCTTCCCTTGAAAGGCTGAGCGCTTCATCATTAAATGTCTTCAACGGCATCCGATCTCAGTGCAGCGGAATGAGCGAGAAGACATTATATGAAAAGACTTACGAAAGGAAGGTAACACAAAACAAAGAGTTCCCATGTTTGGTAAGTTTAAGTTGATTTCTTGGATTTCTTTAGATTCTTTAAATGAGTTGGCAAATTTGATTTGCCTTTGGTCCTTCATATAAAGGGTTTTTCAATAAGAGCGCTACAAAAGTTACAAAACAAAAACGGTTTTGGATATCAATGAAATTCTTTATTCCTGTGAAAGTAAGTTCGATGCCATTATGTATGGAACTCGATTTCTTTTGCATGGCCACCACCGGGCACGCTTGCAAAAGTCCAGACGCTGAACCCAATTTTCGAGGGTTTTCAAGCTTAAATCGGTCTGCTGCAATTTCACGTTCGATATTCGTGCGAAGTTCATCACTCGTCGCTCGCTTGTTGGCATAGACCATAGACTTGACGTAGCCCCACAGGAAATAGTCTAACGGCGTCAAATCGCACGACCGAGGCGGCCAAGCGACTGGACCATTTCGTGAGATAACACGTTCTCCAAACTTGGTTTCCAATAAATTGATTGTGACATTCGCTGTGTGGCTTGTGGCGCCGTCCTGTTGGAACCACATGTCCTCCAAGTCCATATCATCCAATTATCAGCAATATTCCCGACACTACGGGCACTTCTTTGTCTCACTGGCACGGGAAAATTTTGTACTAGACGCTCAATTGTTGATCTGCTAGGACGATTATGACGACCATAAATTGGACGTAGCGCTCTTAACGTGGAGGCCACTGACTCCGAATTTCTGTAGTAAATTTTAATAATTTCGACTCGTTTTTGGCTCATTAATCTTTCCATCATGAAATGGCAAACCTTACTGAAGAGAAATGTCAAAAGAGCGGCAAGAAATTCGGCGTCGTTTTCTGTCCCTGTCGCTCTACTTTTGTAGCGTCCCTGTTGAAAAACCCTTTATTTGATTTTTTTGTCACATTTTTTTTTTTTTAATTTAACACGACTTTGCAACTATTTTCATCAAACTCGATAAAGATGATTCATATAGTTCATCGATTTCCATTGTTTACAACCACAATGTAGACATCCTGTACCGTATGCATTATTTAGGTAAAATAAAATAAGTCCTTGTAATATTCGTTTTGATGAAATATACATTGTTACTAAATTCCCCACACCATCCCCACCGTTCTCTTAACACGTCCCGATAACGGACAATTATTTGAATTATTTGATTTTTTTCCAATGTCACCACAGAATGCGTTGTCAGATGACTCTGTCAGGTTCATAAACTAAGTATTAAATAGACCGCCAGCTCCCGCGCACCTACCCGATTCGCCCCGCAAATTTTGAACAGAAAATTCTCTCTTAAATTTCGTATGCGTGAATACGTGTGAAGCAGCAAAAAAAAGCAGTCATCCAACATCGTGGTATTTCTACCTTTTTGTAGAAATGTTGATGTCCGAAAAACCTTCCGTGCAAAACGAAAATAAAGCATAAAAATTGTGGAAATATTATGAATCTGACGAAAAAACCTTCGAACTACATTGCAACAAACTAAATGTCCATAAAAAAAAGGGATTCAACTTTTAGTAAAAATGTCTAGTACCAAGAAATAATCATTATAATGTTAACAAACTGCGATTTTAATACTGAAGGTTAATTTAATATGAATTTCTGTCCGAACAATACTAATTTTACTTTTAGAAGAAACATTTTTTCCTAAACAAATCGAGGGAATTTGAGTTCGGTGAAAAGGGAAAAATGCCCACGCTTCGTGGGAAAAATAAAGAGACAGTTCTAAGCGCAGTGACTGACAGTAGGGTATTTGGTAAGTTTCTATCAGCTGATGGGTGCGTTCCAACAGTTTGAATTTGTTGTTTTATTTCACCACGAAAACATTTATTTTACAAAATGGTTAATAACTAATGTAATCAACGTTTAATTAAAGGAATATATATTTTAGAAATTTTCATGACGAAAAAAGGACCTTGCCTGAAAAAAAAGAAATTCTTTCAGCTTTTTAAAATTGTTTTATCTAAATTTTTATTGCACTTTAATAACAAAATGTCTTATAGATACAATCAATGAAAATTATTCTCTTTAAACTGTACGAGAAAGAACTGAAACTAAAATATATAGCTATCAGTAAAATTCCAAATAATTATTTGTAGATCCTGTACTGTACTGGATAATCTAGGTAAAATAAAATAAGTCCTTGTAAAATTCGTTTTTAAGAAATATAAATTGTTACTAAATTCCCCACACCATACCCACCGTTCTCTTAACACGTTCCGATAACGGACAATTATTTGAATTATTGGAATTTTTTCCAATGTCACCACAGAATGAGTTGTCAGTCATCTGTCAGGTTGCTATGTGCAAATGTATGCGTGCGTCTAATGTACTTTAACATGGCACACAAACTTTCGCACATAGAAACACGGAAAACAGCTTGTAGGCAAACTCTCTTAAGTTGGAAGAGCTGACGGTCTATTTAATACTTGGTTTATGGTTAGCGTGCTGGACTACCAAGCGAGGGGTCCCAGATTCGATCCCCGGAAAAACATTAATTTCAACTTGAAGTTTTTCCCACTGTACCACCTCCTGCGAAGATCTGACTTCCATTCAAGAGAAAGAGAGAGTTAAAAGTTAAGTATTCAAGTGAAAAGTATTTTTAGTTGATGTTTGTGAAGGAGTTGGTACTCTAGAAATCTAGTCGACAACTCAGTTGACGTTTTGACACTTCAACTTTTTTACCAAATCGGAAATACTTTCTGGAAACAAAAACATTAAACTTTGTCAGGTAATATGGATTTGGACACGGCCGGCCTTGGTATCTACATACTCAAAGAAACATGGCCGTTGTTTTTTTTTTTTAATTTTTCTGACATTTTACTTTTTGTGAGAATGAATACATTTTCTTTGTAGTTTGAATTGCAATTGAATCGACATGACAGATGAAAAGAAATACTGTTAATACTGCACTAACTGCTTCTAGCATCCGACGGCTTGTGTCATTGAATCACACTGAAAAGTTTCGCTCATCTGCAATCGGGTCTAATTCATTAAAGTGTGCGATGATTGGGACCTTTGTTTCAACCGCAATCTACCGCTTTAAGTGTCGATATTATTATCGTTCATCAAGTACCTATGGCTAGTATCCGAAACATATAAAACTTGATACAATACACACTGGTATATCAGTAATTGGTCCTCAAGCACTAAACACCTCATTAAATGTTTTACACGATCCTCTATCATGCGGTAAGCAGACTTGGACAAACACTTGTGTGGAACAAAACTGCTCTTATGACACGAACATGGGCCTCTGGAGTGTGTACCTTCCAGTAAATTGATTACAACTAATTGGCAATCACTTTCCTTGGTCCCCGTTTGAAGGATGCTTCGCCGTTAGTTCGTTAGGTTTGCGTTAAAGCTGATGGGTTTCAAATTCAGAAGGTACACTCAGTTTAAGAATTTTTCTGCTTCAGTAAGTTTTGATAGAATACGGCCTTTGAAAAACAATTTTGGGTTTGGGAAAATAAGTGAGAAAGAAAGAACACTTCGCAACCGGTACTGGTACTCTACTGTTGGGGCTCATAAAATTCACACAAGAAAGGAATAAAAAGCAAAGAAATAAATAAATAAATAAAGAAAGAAAACAAAACTAAGCTAGAAACGAACAAAATATATACCTGCCAGTGGTACGTCTACGTGCTCCGGCTATCGTCATTCGCGAAATATATCTACGTATCCTGCCACTGGATCGGCGATGGCTACTAGCGCGACTGTATTCCGTTGAGCTGCGTCTGTCAATCGGTATAACATCTGAGCACATGGAAGACGATATTATCGATGCAGTCGAACGCCTCTTGCCACCGGTAAATGTACCACTGCCACTGGTCGACGAGGTTGTGGTCGCTGATGAATCACTACGTGTGAATATGGACCCCTGACCCAGCGAGGAACGTTTCCTACGCTGCGAAGATGATGGCTGACCGGATACGTTACTTAACGAGTACGCTGCACCACAATCTTGAATGCTATTATAAAATTCCTCGGTATCTTTGCGGTTGTCTTCGTCGTCGTCGCCGTCATCAGCATCGGCATCGTTTTCGTTGTCGTTCAGGCAGAGCCGTTCGTGAATGTCGGCGACGGCAGGCGACTTGTGTGCTGCTGATACAGCTTCATTGCGCTGCTCAATTGGTTCGTGTTCTATCTGTCGTTGTTGCAATTCACCATCACCACCCATGTACTCTAGGTCTCCATACTTGGATTTAATCAGTGTCCCGATTGAGAGCGTGCGATCGTTGTATCTTCTCGTTGGCGTAGGGTTAACTTGGAGACTAAATCTGGGCCGGGATAGTCGTCGATATGTTACTTTCGTGTCGCTGTTGTCCTTGGCAGTTGTGGCTGCCTGAATTATCGTTGGGGCATCCGATTCGTTTGTTCGATCGACTGTTGCCGGTGATGGTGGTGCAGATGTAGCGCTTGCTTCGATTCTATCAAGATTCTCCGACGACGACCGCCTTCTCCAACGGAGTGAACGTAAAATTGCAACTAGTATGAAAAACGTTGCAATCATAGCACATCCATATATTGTGATCTTTTAAATTTAGTAGTTACACACTGTATAAAGTTCGATGAATGTTTTTTTTTTTTTTTTTTGTTTTAAATATGAAGCAGTTGATTTTACAGCTTTGATTTGAATTTCGATTTTGAGTATTTTTTGGTCCGTAAATTTTGTACTATGGAATGCCGTTTCGAATTGATGCGGATGCGCTTAAATATCTAATGTGCGATGAAAATTTATTGCGATGAGTCATACAATTTCACATGAGCGCGAGATTTAGCCGACAAAAATGAGAATAAAAAGCGCGCTAATTTTTTATTTCTTTTTTTTGTTTTTTTTTGTGATCAAGGCCGAAATGTAAGAGGTTTGTGCGTTGCCATTTGATCGAATTTGTCAATTGTATTTCTATACATATATATCGAGATTTTTGTATAAGTACACACTCTTGAGAAAAAGGAAATAAATAAATTATAAGGAACAAAAAAGAAGAAGAAGAAGAAACAGTGATAAATGGACTACAAGTTGAGAAGCGATTATAAACATAAAACAGCACGACAATAACTTAAATGTTTCCGATTCTAATTGAGTATGAGCCAAATGAGAGTACCATTCAATTGCGAGAGTGCGATGTACAAAGAACCGGTCAGATTGGTCAGTGTGCGCCTCAATGGTTTAGATGGTGCAGTTAAGACAAACTAAAAAAAAAAAATTCACACATACATGTCTAGGTACCTGCAAATGAATGTAGGTCGTTGCTGGTTCGTGAGATTAATGTAAAAGCAAATTCGAATGAGAGTATACTACGATCTGTTTTATGCAAGCCAAAATCGAACAAAAGCAGCAGCCGTCCACTGTTGCCACGGAAAGAATATGGAACTTCTCTATTACTTATGGATATTTGTATTGTATTTTCTACAGTCACAGGGAGACCAATAAAGGTGTTAAGAAAGATAATGGATTTCTTCTGTATTAACATTTACAGAAACAGGAGGAAAGAAGTGATTTCGTTATTCTCCTGGGAAGCTCGCACTTTCTCTTAATAACGGAAAATATTTTAATTACTAAACGAACTCATTGGAACAATGCCCGCCTTTTGTTTATCAAAATGACGAACAAGATGAACGATACCCTAGCAGTGATCGAACAATGGTGCACAGTATATTCAACAGAAAATGCTTTACCAAAAAATTAAAGCACCTAGATTAGGGAATATCAATTGAAAGACATTTTAGAAAATATTTACTGTGACAATGAAAATTTTAAATGTTTAAATTTAGTTAATGCCAGCTGTATTCGGCCGGCTCTGTGCATATCCAGAAATTGTATTGTTTAAATAAGTTCTTGTCTGTCGCCTTCTAAAGGAAGACGTGCCTTACTTTTTCAGGGTCCTACTGACGTAACTTTGCAGAGGACTGTCGTAGAACAGATGGGCCATCAAATCTAACACTGTACAAGTTACGAGGTTGAGAGCTTCATCCAGTTCATGAAAACTATAACATGGACAGCAACAAAATATTTTTTTTTTATTGTTGCGTGGTTCGCAACTGTTTTTTTTTTATACCTTGGCTAGAGATTAGTAAAAATATGTTCGTAAAAAAATAAAAACACTCATTTCCATTGCAAAATAGTTTTATTAAAAAAAAAGAAGACATAACACTTATATTTGAAGAGAATCATATTTTATAAAATTATTCATATTTTATAAAATACGATGGATGATCTCGTTTCAGTGTCCAACAAAAATCAGCAAGGATTCTCGGCAACCAATTTCCTTGATATTTTTTATCCATCGCCATAATGTCTTGATGAAATCTTTCTCCGTGTCCATCGCTTACCGCGCCTAAGTTTTCTGGGAAAGAGTCGGGATGGGAATGAAGGAAGTGAATCTTTAAGGACGTGTTACACCCTACGGATTTTTAAACCTGTAGTAGTTGAGAAACAATCTCTTCATAGTTTGCAGACTTTGTGTTTCCCAAAAAAAATCTGTCGCCACTTCAACAAAAGAATGCCATGAATTTTTTTCTTCTGTGTTTAGTTTTGTAATAAAATTGGAATACTTCAAGATCTTTCTTGTATCCGGTCCGATAAAATTGCTGCTTTTAATTTAGCTTCACTTAGTCCAGGAAATAAAGTTTTTAAATAAAGAAAACCTTCTCAATTTCTATCCATTTCTTTGAGACCTGACCATTTTTGATGAGACGTAATTTGATGTGCAAAGGCGGCAAAATAATATTGTTTGGTTCTACTAAGGGGCCTTCAGAAACATTTCCTTGTCCAGGAATGAAACTAGTCCTCACAGGCCAATCCTTTTTTATATAGCGTTGACTTCTAGCTCTACTGTCCCACTCGCATAAAAACCAACAATATTTTGTATAGCTCCTTGCAGCCCAAGCAACATTCCAACAACTTTAAGATCTGCACATATTTTCCAAGAATAACGGTTGTGCTGCATTTTCTGGAGTAGACCTTTTATATTGCATGTTTTCTTTATGTGGATGCTGTATGCTAAAGGTACAGATGAAAGATCATTGGCATTTTGCAGTAAGACTGCTTTTAAACTCAATTTTGAAGAGTCAATGAATAGTTAAAGCCTTATTTATTCACAAGTCGCTGCACACCATTGCAATATGTAAGACCACTTTCGTCTTCAAAAAAGTCTACAAATTCAGCATCGCGTTGCCGATAAATTGAAACTTTCGTACTTGGATGAAGTAAATTAAATTCTTTAAGTCTTCAACCTAACAGGTTAGTTTGAGCTTTAGACAAATTTAGGTCTCTAACTTAATCATTTAGTTCACCTCCTTGACGTATTTAATGTGGTTCCTTTTCATTTAAAACAAAATCTTGTGACGGAGTAGCGGTGGAAAGTTGAAGATTCTGATTCTATGTCCCTTACGTGGTCCTCTGCATTTTTTTTTTTCTTCATTGGAGGTTACGGTGGTGGGAAGTCTTCAGTATGAGGAAGCGGTTTAGTTACTGATTCCGCTTCAGGATACACAATTTTATCTCTTGTTTTGTCGGAATGTCCTTTCAGTGTCGTTAGACCACGTCAAAATATTTCCCCCCAGATAAATATGAAAATCCCCCAGATTTTTGTCAATATTTTCTTAATGTGTTTTACGACTTAAAAGTAGGAATTTAAGATTTCTTACGAATGCAAAAGTTTGTCCCAAACATTTATGATGATTAAATGTCAATGCATGCTGCTTTTTGAAACCATTTTGTAGAAATTTACACAGCTTCAACGCATGATATTGTTGTTAATAAAATTTACTGATGAGGTTGGTGCTTAAATCCGGAAAAATATTAAAGCCACTGTTACAAAAAAACCATAACTTTTTCCTAGTGAAACTGGCATTAGCTTTTTTTTAAAAGACTTGCTTTGAAAACGAAAATCGTCCAAAGATATCAGAGTTTTCACACGTAAATATGGCTTTAGGGAATCGGTTGATTATTTTACAGCATTTTAAAAAAAAACACACACACATCTATTTCATCCTTTATTTCAGATTTGAGTCATTTGGTAGTGGACAGAAAAGAACGACGAATGTCTACGATAACTCAATACTTAGTTTAAATAACTTAGCGATTCTTACGTTCGCCAAATGCGGATGCATGTTTTAAGGTTATCAAAAACGAATATTATAACCAAATACAAATAATATAGAACTAAAAGAACAACCCCAGATTTCCCCCTAAACAATTGCTCCCATGTATGCCTCGAGTTTTCACTGTAGCACGGATGCGAGTGATCCAATTTTGAAAAACTCTGCCCCATAGATACGGCTGAATTTGAGCGGTGGTTATGATGGCTTTGAGTTCATCGGTTAATTGGCATACCCCGGAATATTGGCATTCCCCCGCATATTGGGATAGTCCCGCGACTTTGGGAAACTCTACAAGAAAAATTCGAGCGGGGTCGAATCGCACGATCTTGGCGGCCAATTCACATCAATTCTGCGAGAGATAACTACCCTCGGTATATGCAGAATGTCCACCGACAGAGCGTATATTTATAGATGCAGGGATGAGATTCTTCCAAAAATATTCCCCAAGTGCAATCAATGTTTTAATTTGTCCTGGCCAAAGTGACACTGTGTAAAAATTGCTATTTAATTGCTTGGATTTGTCGGTCTTCGGGAAGTGGGCGATTTTGTGGCGGACGGTAAAGCTGGATCAGCGACATTGACTTTTGAAGAATTTTTCGCGCATACCTATCACCGATTTAATCAATTCGGGAATATGTATTTTTTTTTTCGCCCACAATTTCAAATTTACATTTTTTTTTTGTAACGGTCAGTTCGCTATAAAACTCTTTTGTTTTTCAAGAAAAACGAAAAAATTATTAAAAAAATTAAGAAAAAAATGAACCCATTCGAATTTTACTCCGCCACATATCTTTAAATAAGCGTATATTTGTAGGCTGCTATCCGTTTGAATCAAATATTCTGTCGCTCTTCTCTAAATGGGAAAAAAGACTTCAAGATAGATCTAAGAAAAATAAACATTTTCAAAAAATTAAAAGAATTAAAAAATAGAGTCCGTTAGAATTCTTCTAAGCCACATATATCAAAAGAAGCCTCTATGTATTACCTACCAATTCATAGAATAAAATAATTTGTCACTCTCCTCTCAATATGTCAAAAAGTAAAAAGTCCATTTTACCACCAAAAAAATAAGCTAAGAACACAAAAATAAAAATGTTGAAAGATAATATATTTATCATATATTTCGTCCGAATCATACTATGCGACATATCTCCTTAGAAGGGTGCATTTATTAGCTATCACTTCATTGACTAAAATAAATCGTCGCTCTTTCAAATTGTGTCAAAAAACAAAAAGTTAGTTTTTCCAAAAAAGCCTAGTACAAACAAAATGTTGGAAAAAAGTCATCGTTCGATTCCGACTATCCGACATATCTCATTAGAAGCGTACATTCATTAGCTATCAATTAATTCAGTAGAGTAATTTGTCGCTCTTCTCTAAATGTATCAAAAAGTAAAAAGTTTATTTTTAGTTCATTAAGTTAATTTTTTATGCGTTTTAAGCTTTTTTATGATTTTTATTTTATCCGCAGAACTGTGTTGTCATTTTTTTAGAGGTGCTCCTTTTAAACATTGATATATGGCAATACAGAAACCCTATCAGCAGCTACGCTGTCAAGGTATGTATTTGCGAAATCAAGTCTCGAACCATCGAAAACACACAACAGAACGGGGTTGATGGTGAAGCAAACTGGCGTTGCAGTGATTTACATTAAGTTATTTTTTTTATAGACAATTAGAAAGAGTGTTCTCCTCAATAATGCAAGAAGTTCATACAATATTTTAAATTGATGTTCTTTTTTTTTATATCAGCTTCAAGAAGATTCCAACAGATGGCGCTTCCTTTATGTGTCTCCCCAACTGTTGGTTCTCAACACTTCTCTTCAGCCAAGGTTTACATATTTTATAACTTGTTCGTTATCCGGCCACCCTTTTCGCACAATAGGGTTATATTGACAAGTCCCTGTCGGTGCTTCCATTCCATTTTATTCAAAAATTCCGTAAAGACATCTTTCGTTGATACATCTTCCCCTGAGGCAAAACAGCTCTTGTCGTCATTTAACTTTAATGCCAATTAGTCCTTTGCTAAAACGTCTGCACTATGGTGATTATTATGATCAAGTCTTTAGCTTTGATCAGCATCAACTATACATAATCGACAAATTAAATCTGTCTGGCTGATTTAAAATCTCTTGAAACTTAACTTTCCATGTACACAGTCGTCCATTTTAATAATAAATAAAGTTGCGTGCCTCCACTTCAGAACAATTTTCAAAAGAAACAATCTTTATAAATGATCCTAGGCATACAAGCATATACAACCTTTTATTTATTGGCTTCATTTAATCGGCAAAAGTTCTCCCAAAGTAGTTTCACTTCACCCATTTCCATTAATTCCATTTCAGATTCCTTATGCATGCTCATTTGTTATCCGACCACACTGAAACAATCTTTCAAAACTTCCCTGGCTGAAACCACTGTTGAGCGATAATGTTGCGCTGACTATGATGCGTTCATAAAATTATACATACACCGATATAAATATACTTGTAGCATAACAACGTCACAGATGACCGTGTAAATAAAACTCAACGACAACGGTAATGATGTTATCGTGTTTGCAACTTTACTTCCACAACCATTCACCTAGTTTGTCTTATACCTAACGACCAAACTAAATACTGGACATGATACCGACAAACCATATAGACGACGACAACGTCGACTTCGGCTTTAAGAAATCAACTAGGACAAAATGTCATTGCTTGCTTGAGGTCATTGGAATAATAAAATAAAAAAAATAAAAAAAAAAAACAGGAAAAAGGGAAAAAAAAGAGAATACCACAGCACAACCTCGTCAAAAGCTTATATATTGTAGTCGTACTATTCATGTCCTTCTTGGTGTTATTACGAAGGCAAATGCAGATATTAACGCGCAGGATAATTGCTTTTGTTCGAATTCTTTTAATATTCTAATAACAAATAAAGTTCCGTGAATTCCTTACTGGCTGCTATCCGTATATAGTAATGAAGGAATTTTTTGTTTTCCTGCGCACATCCAAGGAATTCTGGAAGTAAGATGAAAGTAAGCAACCAAGCAACGTGGGCAGATTTTAATATATATACATCCAACTACACCTACTGTACCTATCTATGTATAAAATAGGGAGATAGACTTTGATTTTGTTTTTGAAATGTCGTTTGCAATTTATTGTACGCGTGGAATAAATTAATTGCAGGAAAATTAAAAAATTCTATTAATAAAACAAAAATGACTTTGACTTAAATGCCAAATTTTTTCCTTTGAATTTTGTAAGAGGTTTTTATTTTGGTTTTTATTTTGGTTTTTATCTATGCGTATATTAATTGTTTGGGTAGGACGTTAATTAAGTGTAGTCATACTAATTTCAATTTGAAATAGGTTATTCGCGTGCGGATAGAAAACATGTAAATAGGGCTTTTCCATTTGCAGCGTTTTATTGAACGCGTAAAGAAATTCTAAATCGTCTTTCGTGATGGCAATTGTAGATAAAATAAAGTGTTACCAAATTTTGCGAGCCGCAATGCGTAAGTAATCAAAAAAGAGGGGTATCTTTAGAGGATTGGTTTTTTGATTGGCAACACTGTTTCTATGGATAGACAGTTTGTTAGTGCACATATAAATAATTGATGAGATTTACGCCACAACAACACATGCAAAGTACATAATCATCCAGCCGAGTTAATTATAAAAAACAAATTCTCTGCTTCTGGGTCCAGTCGGGTAAAAGTCTATGAATTATTTGAGCATCCAGCGAATTGTGGTAAAATTCTGCAAAACATTAAGTGTGAAGGTTAGAAATGAAAGTCTATTCAAGAATGTTCCAGCTTAGAGATATCAGAGAGCTCTTTAGTGATTGCTGACTTGATCATTCCTCAGTTTAATAAGAGCTCTGGTCTTAACAAGATGACGCAAAATGCCACCCAGGACGCCACACATTCAATACATTGGCGAAACATTCGATGAGTGCTTTAATTTGCCTAATGGACTTATAATTTCATATCTACGGGACAATTTTCTATGGGAATTTGTGAAGTCGTTGGTCCATTTGGAACTCAAAAATTACATATTCGATTCGTCCATTAGGCAAAGCAACTTACAAGTTTAAATGGCACAATGCATTTTTAAAAAATAAGTTCTTACAAAGCTATGGCGAAACGAAATGTTTCAAAAAGTTGTTGCTTAAATTTCGGCCCGTTCTTTAAGTCTATGGCATTTTTATATATTCTTACTTACCTACTTACTAAGGTGGATCTACAGTTTGGGTTGAAACAGGGCCTCAACTAGCAAGCCTTTGCAGTTAGCTAACAGCCTCTATAGTTGTGCACTCCGAAATGGTTGAGATCCACTTTTTCTTCCTCGAGTGCGTTGTCTTTTCGGGTTGAACTCGAAGACTTCACGGACCGGAATGTTCGCGCCGATCCGTTCTCCATGTCCTAGCTATCTTTAACGACTGATACGGAATTTTATACCAGGTCGATGTGCTACAGCCCGTAGTTTGTTATTATTTTCCTCCAAAGCCCGTCAAAGCAAAAGGGACTGAACAATTTACGCTGAATCTTTGCGGAGATGCCTTTATCCGGTTTAGGTAGACTCTGACCTTTAGAATCTATTTACTTGTTCGAAATATGCGGTTCTACTACTCAATAGCCTTCTCAGCACAAAGAAACAGCGATTGGCAAGAGATATTTATTTTTCGTCCTGCACCCAGAATCATATATGACTTCGGTGCAGTTTAAACCTTCGGGAGCGATTTACATTCTGTCCAACTTGCATATAAACAAAAACGTAGTTAGAATTATATTCAGTCGTCATGTGCGATTTTAAGTGATTTTATGCTAGGAAATAAAGGGTCAACCAATACAAATCACTTGAGTTCTAATGTTGGCAAAAATTGGCTTAAGCTGGATAATCCCTTGTAATCTTACTATGTTTTTTTTTAACTTAAGCTCAGTTTACAGACCCGCCTAAAGAACTGCTTATAAATGAGCCCCCTTCTTAAAAATTTCTACGTAGACAGTACATCTGGAGGAAGGTGAAAAATGTGGATACACAGCAAAGAAATTCTGTCATATTTTTCAATAAAACACGAAGCGAATAATTTCTTAACTTTGAGTCTACAGAGAAGCTTTCGAGACAAATCATATTTGGCTGTGTAAGGGTGATAAAGTTCAAACAACGACAAAGTAATGCCATTTTCTTGCTTTTTAACTTGCTGTCAAACTGTCAACATTTTAAGCGAAAGAATTAAAAAATCATACAAATATGGACAAAGTTCTGTTATTCTATATGTATTTAATAAAATAATTATGCGATTAGGGCCTTGCATTTATATTTTAGCCGCTCAATAATTCAACCCACTTAAAACTGAACCACTTTGCTCGTTGCTCAGTTGTAAATCAACAAGGTAATTTATTTTGGCAGACCGTGTCTATGAAATATATTTGAACATTTAATAGAAAATGATATAAACTGAAAAAAAAAACAACAGCACATATTCCAACAAGAAATGAGGTCAAATAATGTAAGGAAAAACTACAATTTCAACCGAAAGTAGTATTTGTGCCATTAGACAAAGTTACTTTCAATAATTGAAACATAAACTTGCATCACTTTCCTCACACCCTGCACACTGTCAAGGACTTCCCTTAATTAGTGCGACTCGTCATTGTCACTTTATTTATCCACACTCTACCGCAGAAGGAGTACCTTTATCCAACTGTGGTTAAAAACAATAAACTCGCGTAAACAATACCTCCTCCTACAACGCATGCACACAACTTCCTTCCACATTATTGCTAGTCACACAACGAGTCCGGGCCGGGGCTACTAATGATATTGCAATTTGACATTAATGCCGAAGGATGTTCCGCTTCCTTATGAATGACAAAATGTAGGCGCGTTAGATTTAGCTAGACTCAACTTTGAATAGAGTTTTCAAAATGAGTTCATAGGAGAATGAGTTAGCACTTTTCAACAGACAAAGTCGCGGTTTCCTTTATCTAAAAGTCTAAAAGTCAATCTGGATTCACGATCCAAGATTATTACGAAGCACAAAATCTATGAATATCTGATCGACCGTAAGAGGGGACGCTTTTTCAACAGTTTGATAAAGCTTGCGACAAAAAAAAAAAGCAAAAAACATGAAACGGTACTACCTAATAGTTTGTACCTTCAATTTGATCAACTTACAAAAGTGATATTTTTTTTGTTAAATAAAAATTTCCTTATCAGAGAGATTTATTAAATTTAATGGAAAGATGAAGAGGAATTATATGAAATTGGCTTATGAATGATTACGGATACATATAAAAAGAATATGGAATCAACTACAAAAAAAATATATGTAAAACAAATTGGCAGAATTTATATAATAAAGTGTGTTATAAGAGGTGTTATTTTGAGGTAAATGATCGGATGTTTATTTCATAATAAAGAGGAAGGTATGCCGTTAATAATGAAAAACAACATCAGCCAAATGGCCACCACGAGCACGCATACAGGACCATATCCTTTTCATGAAATTTTCATAACGAAATCGCAAAGTGGCTGCCCTATGTCGTCGATAGCCTCACTAATTTTATCTTTGAGGTCTTGAATCGACGCTGGGCTGTCGGTGGCCAAGTGATCACCTCTTCGAGAGATAACACGGTCCGGAAACTTTTCCCGTAAGAGATCAATGCTTTCGTTGCTTGTATGGTACGTAGCGCCGTCTTGTTGAAAGTAAACGTTGTCCAGATCAATACCATCCAACTCCGACCATAAAAAAATCATCTCTCGATAGCGCAATCCATTCACGGTAACTGTTGATCCAACCTCATTTTCGAAAAAGTAAGGTACAATGACCCCGCCGAACCATAAACCGCACCAAACAGTCACACGTTGAGGATGGAGAGGCTTCTCAACAATAACTATTGGGTTTTCCAAGCCCCAGATGCGACAATTTTGCTTGTTGACGTAGCCACCGAGGTGGAAATGGGCCTCATCAGTCAAGATGATTTTTCGATGGAATTGCGGGTCATTTTCATGCATTTCAAGGACCCAATCAGCAAAGACACGACGTTGTTGATGATCGGCCGTAATGAGTTCTTGTGTTAACTGAACTTTATAAGCCTTAAGACCCAAGTCTTTATGCAAAATACGGTGTAATGACGTTTGTGGAATGCCCAATTCCAAAGAACGACGAGGAATGGACAACCCTGGGTTTTCTTCAACACTTTGGGCTACAGCACCAATATTCTCAGTTGTTATTGAGCGACGTGCACGGGTTTTATTCTTTACATCACTAACTTGTCCCAACAGCTCGAATTTTTCCACCAATTTCTGTATTGCGGTCCGACAAGGTGTTTCACGACGGCCAAAAAATGCTTTAGTTTTGCGAACTGTGACTGCAAGATTTTCACCATTTTTGTAGTGAATTTTAATAATTTCAATGCCTTGTTGAAGCGTGTATCGTTCCATTTTTAGTAATGGCGTAGTTTCTACTTGTCAGATGTCAAAGAATAAAAGCTTCAAAAGTGACAGCTACCGAAATAGCGGGTCATTCACAATAACACCTCTCATTGGAAAACCCTTTAGGTAGTACAGATAGATCCACGGCAATCATTTCGAAATTTGAGTCTGATGTAAAATCAATTTCTCTGCATTTTTGTGTTATGCACTTCAAACAAGAGAAGGATTACCTCTTTCAGGACAAAACACAGAACTAAGTCAGTCCATTGCGTTCTCTAAGTGGCAACACTAATCCATGCATTCGAAATCCATTCAGTACAACTCACTGAATCACTGAATTTTGCTGATGTTTTTCGTTTTGGAATTTTTGTTTTCTGCTTTAAGACGTTGCGGACATTGTATGTTTAATAATTGGCCAAAACCAGGATCAGAGCACAGTTAAACCACAATTATTTTATGTCTTTACCGATCGAATGACAATAATAGATTTGCTTCCAACATATACGGAATAGCAACGTTCATACAGGATACAGATACAGGACTTCGACTGAGAAAAAGAAAAATGTGGCTAATCCAATAACCTCTGCGCATATTCTCTTCCCTCTTCCTTCGCTTAACTCCCGCATATTTGTAACAAATGTAACAAAAAGCGGACAAAAATCTGTAGCCCCCATCGCATTTAAAGGAAATCTTTTTAAAATGTCATTGACCCTTCATTTTGACTGAAACTCAAGATGTTTCGTGTGTCGGTGCCGCTTCTTTCAATTGTGGTAGAAAAAGTAGTAGTTTTACCCTTATAATAATCAATCACAATTACATGTACCTGGCAACCATAACGTATCCGTATAAATAACAAATTCGTTATCACTTTGAGCTTATCGTAAGCTATGTTAAACACAATTTTGGACAATGCATCTTATTGATTAATAATTTGGCTATTAATCAGAATACTTTTACCAACTTAAGTCGCGTAATTCTATGATATACTATGATTCTTCAGAATAACTTAAGAATCAGCTTTGCAAATAAGAAGCTATGCAATATACAAACGGAATGAAGTCAGAGAGAAAAGACATTTTCCAAAAGCAGGGTCGGCATTCTGTAAGGCGAAAACGTTCAAACGACAGATTTCCTTCTGTAATATAGAACAAATCATCTTATCGCACGAAAACGTTTGAACGCTTTTTGAAGATACATCTACAGTTCGGGTTTGAAACTATTTTACTACTGGATTGAGAAGTCAATTCAATTCTTCAACACCTTTCACAGCGCTTCTAGTAAATTTTTTTGTTTCGTCTGCATTTTTTGGTTTTAAAATTAAATAACGAAAATAAAAAGAGTTATAAAAGGAACCAATTTTGGTTTGACAGATCTTGGAAGAGAAATCAATGCGCATAGTTTAAAAAAAAAAAAGAAAACTCATATAAAAGTGGCGCAATCTGTTATAGAAAATTTTGCAAAGTGCATGTCTTCAAGCGGCCAAATTTTGGGTTCTTACGTATATTTATTTTGTTAGTTATTAAATTATTTCATAACAGTAAATAGCTTTACACTTTAAGATACGATATCTTATTGAATAGCGTAAGCTTTAGTAAGTAATTTGCCAAAATTGACTCGGTTGGTAAGAAACAATTAGAATTTGATATTTAATAGTTAATAACTACAATTATTGTTGGAATTCAACTCGTTGAGAAAAGGAAAAGCAGAAAAGTAAGAATATGAAATTAACAAAAATAAAAAGTAAGAAGAATAATTATACGAAATCTCTTCATCATCATCATTAAAGCGTTTCCAAATACTGTCGACATTTTAAAATCAAGAAACTGCTGTCTTTTCTCAGGCTGCCTAGAATTTGTGTCTCTGTATTATTGAACACATGACTTGCGATCTGTCGAAAATCACAGACGAGATGATGTGAATGCAAACTTTTGAGGGGAAACAAATTTTATTTTAACTTTATCGCCGATCTCGGTTGGTTTCTTTTTTATCAAACTTTGTGTGTGGGAACAGGGTTTCAAGTTGCTGGATCGATTCAGTACGGCCATTGTTAAAAGCGCCCTCCATGCGACTATTGAGGTTGTTAGGGTGTATATTGGTGATGGAAGAAACTACGTAGGACTTTGTAAAATCGATCGGGAATCGTAAATAATCCTCCCCTAAGTAAACGCCCTTAATTGCTTAACAGTATTTGCAGGCGCAGTGGCTTAGTGGTTAGTGTGTTGGACTACTAAGCGAGGGGTCTCAGGTTCGAATCCCGCAAAAAAAAAAAACCAAATTCCAACTTAGGGTTTTTTCCACTGCGCCGCCTCTCGCGAACGTCTGACAAACATCCGAGAGTATAACTGTCTTAAGAGCTTCTCAATTAGCCGTTTGGAATCGGCATAAAATTGTAGATCCCTTCCATTCGTTCCAAAAATGAAACTCACACAAAACGAATGGTTGTGAGAAGCTAGGCCTTGGGTCTCTACAGACCTGTTGCGCCAACTATATATATATATTTGCGGGAAATAGGACCTTGGTTTTTACTGCGATCAAAATACTCCGTTCAACGTTTGACATTTTATGTAGAGGCAAGGAACGCACTGAGCTAAAATTAATTTTGTTTGTTGACTTCTAGAATACAAAATATAATACATATAAACCAAGCGCTTTAAAACCTTTCCCCAAATATACACAAGCAATAATAAAGTACGATACTAGGATTTGTAACCATTGACTATTGACTTAAACACGAATAAAAGGGTCTAAAGGGAATGATCTCTTAACGTAGGTACAAGTTTTGACGGATTCATTTACAACCAACCCACTCCTGGCTTTGAAAAATATGAAACAATGTCCGTGCTGTGGATATTCACAGGGGATATTGAGACTTAAAATGAAGAACTAAACAGTGAGTAAGGAGAAAAGGAAAACAACAGTAACAATCAAATAACATTAGGTTTTATATATATGTTTTATGGTGAAGGAGAAACCATTAATAAAAGCTATGTAACTAAAATAACAAATCAACATTATAAAGAAGGAAATATCTATATGTTTGTTTCTGTTTTAAAAATCCATATGCATTATGTAGGTATATGATATATATAGATATATGTATGTATATGTGTATAGAATGGCAATAATTATACCTACATAGTTATCAAATTTCTGATCAAATGACAACAGCAACACTTCATAGCACGAAAACGATCACATTAATTGTCAACAAAATTTTTTTCTTTTTTCTTGTCGATTTTTGTTTTCGTTTACTGCTGCTAAAATTTTTCATCTTCTCTTGTTCTTTAATTCGTAAATATTATTCATTTGGCACACCAACAACAACGACAATAATAATAAGCAATAACAACAAAAACAACGTCTCAAATAGCAGTTGCTGTAGATCTCTTCTCAAAGAAAGGCAAAAAACGAAGACCTTTTTTATGTTTTAAAGAGATTGCAATGCAGCAACTCAACCACACTGCCAAACAATTTAGATGTGGTACTTGTAGATAAATTAAATATGAATATTGCACTTGTTATCTCCTTCATCGACGGTGATAACTTTTTTTTTTTTTGCGTTAATTTTTATATTATTTGTATTCTTTAGCGACGACGATGATGACAAATGGAAGGCCTGTCATGTACTACGAACCATTACGTAGAGATGGAGTGGGTGTTGTTTTTTTCACACACTCGTACTTAGTGCAACAATTTAAATCACTTTATGTATACACACAGAAGATAAATCAGATCGAATAACTGTCCAACACACATACAGTCAATTGGCATTAATTTAGATTTAGATTTTAGATACTCGTACTTTATCCGAGAGCAATGTTTAACTCTGCACATGGAAATTGCATTTCTATTTCAAGTCGCCGTCTGTCTGTGGTTATAGCTGGTGCGGGTTTCTCTCTCTCGCGATATTCACCGACCGACGATGTGGAAGACAGTTTTTTTTTTCTTTCTTGATATAAAGTCTTTTTTTTTGTTGTAGTTACGCGCTTTTCAATTGAATCCCGGTTCTGTATTTTCTCTCTACTATCTCTCTGCTAGTTTGTCTCATTTGTGGAAACCACTATAAATAATGTATGAAATGGAACAAACTAGTTTATTTTTATTTACTCTCTATCAACCTAGATAAGCGATATGACGTCGAACTGTGTGTAGATACTTCTCCGACTGCACGAAATGCCGAGTGAAAAAAAAAAAACCAAAAATCAGATCAAATCGATTTGGAAAGCGGAATCTGAATGGAGAATCGTCTTCAGGGGGTGGTACGTGGTATACACAATGCAGCATACGTTTCTTCACACCAAACGACGGGAGCGAGGACAGAGGAAACGATGTAAAAGGAAAAAAAAAAGAAAAGAAAAACCAATCTCCACCGCAATATTGTTCCGAATGAGATGTATGTACCTACTTGTTAGGGCTCAAGTGCGTGAATCGGCGTGTAAATGCACTGACAGGACTCACCGAAGGGAGTGTACAATAAATTTTCCCTGTGTTAACTAATTCCCCCAAAGAAATTTTAAAATGCACACCACCGAGTTGCAAACAAATACAAAACACCCATCGGGAACTTTTAAAAACTCTAACAATGCCGTAACATATTAGGTAATATTTATTTACATTATTATCGTTCAATTTTCGTGGTAATTCAGTCGAAACAAATGTGCTGCGACAGATACGAACTTTGAATTTTCTTCTTTTTATACGACGATGGTCCAACAGCATAGAATAAAAAAAAAAAAAAATGAAAACTACATGCTCGTTGTTCTTTTGAGAAGGTTTTTCTACGACATCGCGCTTCTGGATGAGAGAGAGCGAGAGATTCTTTATTTTTTCGGTCTTTTCTTGTACGGAAATTCACTTGATCAGCGGAATTACTGTAGAAACTAATGGTTTTTGTCTATTTGGATTTTTTATTAATTGATTCACTATTTAGATTTCCACAACGAAAACGATACAACAACGACGACGCCATTTTGAGAGATGTGTTCTACGTAAATGTCACACACTGAACTTTTAGCTGTCTATGCTGAAAAGCTACTTGCCGAGCAGCAGCAGCAGGCAAAATAGACCCACATACACGAGTAGGTACACATAGAGGTGGATGTGTATAAAGCGCGCTTTGCCAGAAATAGCGAAAATTAAAAAAGAAAAAAGAAAAAAAAAGAGAAGCTGTACACAGTCAGAGCGGGAGCTAGACAAAAATATATCTTCACACATAGGTATGTATATTTCCGTCACAATAACAACAAACACACAGAATCCAGCAACAATGCGACAAATAATAATCAAAAGCGCGTTCGAGCGTAGAGGCAGAGAGCGCACCCAACACGCATTATAAACTCGCCCAAGAAGAAGAATTCGCCACACCAGAGTGGAGAGAACTAGCAACTAGGTATAATTCTGTAGTTCTAAAAAAAAAAGAATGAAAATAAAACGCGACGATAAACTGGAACTGGAAGAAGAAGACTGGCGGAGGAGGAGGAGGTGGAGAATGGTGCTGGTTCGGTGGAATGGTCGGTCTATGGTATGGTGTCAAAACACTTTAGCGAGAGCGAGCGTCATCGTCTATGATAAAATGCGACTACCGTGTATCGGTATAAATAGCCTGGGAAAGTGGGAATACCTACCACATTTATATGATGGAGAGTGTGCTGTGCTATCGCTATGGCTAGCTACGTGGGGCTGTACAGGCACACAAACTTATTAGGTATGTCCATGGTCGGTGGAGCAACAGTATACGTGCGCAGACCTGCGGTTTGAGAAGAAGCTGTGATAACAGCAAACAAATCGAAAGAGTGGTACACAACACACAAGTGACATCGGGACTTGCAGAGGCGATGTATTTTTACTGGAAAGCTAAGGCAATCTCTGCAGAAGCTCAGGGCAAAGTTTACAAGTCACTATACTTGAATTTTGCAAATGGAGAGCCATTATAATGCGCAACTCGTCGAAGGATGGTGTTTATAATACACAAGCACGAAACGGAAACAGTGCAGCTAGGAAGGACGGTGCGATGGTGAGTTCTGTATAATGTATAGTATTTGTGGCAGATTCGGCGATTTCTTCCAAATGAAGAGGAAGACTAGGTATACTTTCGTTAAAATTAGAGCTACCGGCATCACGAACAAAATCTCTACACAAATGTATGTGTGTTTGTGCGTCTTTTTTTAATCAAGTCCTTGAATTTAGTGACGGCAGCAATTTAAAGCAAGGACAAAATCAAAGCTGTACCGTTTGTTGTTTGACAGGTGAAGAGGAAATGCCTATAAAAGTTTCTGTACCTACTTTTAGTTGGAGATTATGCTTATGTGTTATCTGTGTAGGTACTGCAGAGTATGTCCTTAACAGTAATAACTCAACACAAAACAGGTAGTTTTAAATACTTTTAATATTTGGTATAGCTAAATTGGTCTGTCAATCCCATTCGACAGCATATCGCTAAAGTAGTAGTCTTCAATGTGAACTGTCACTTGAACAAGTCAACTCATTCCAGCTAGTACAGTTTAGCCGTTTTTAGCCGAAAGCCGTTGCAATTCATTCTGTTTCTGTCATGATCGAATGAAATTGTTTTTTTTTCCCCCACCAACCTGATACAAAAAATGGTCTTGCAAGTTGCAACTCACTTTTCTAGTAAAAGATATAAGTAGGCGTGTTCCCGGTTATTGCAATAGTTTATTTCCTTATTTCAAATGCAGCTTGCAGCGCTTGACGCTTACTTGCCGCTTAGAAATTTGGAATTTTACTTAGGAATTTGTTCGTAGTATCTCAAGAGCTGAATCCAAACTATCACATGTTGCGTAGGGATTTTGCCGATTGGACCCCATAGGACTTATGGAATGATCTTGATTTCGGCCTAAAAGCTCCGCTATTCGCATCTTGTACAATTCAGTTATTTTTAGCCGTAAGCGGCTGCAATTCTCATTCGATCGGATGTGAGAGCAGGAGGATCTTAAGCATTTAAAAAAAATTGGCTTCTCCAATAATGTAATGACTAATGAGAGGGAGCGTATCTACTTGTGATCACCTGTCATACCAGTGTTCAAGTGCTTTCATTACGCTTCGAGACTATACTGACGTTTCCAAAGCAGTGACAAAGTATATAGGGTCAAAATTCAACGAGCGGTTGAAATTCAAGTCCCATTCTATACATACATTGGTTTATAAATATAAAAGCAGATGCCAATGAAAGCTTAGCATTGTTCCTTATCACCACAATCAATGAAGAAGATTAAGGTATTCAAAAAAATGACACTTCGAATCAGTGGAAAGTTATGATTGCAATTGATCAATTTGTGATGATTTTTTCTGCTAGAGTTCAGTGGAGTGAAGCAAATTATCCAGCAAAATATTTATAAAACACAAATGCAAACTAATCTGAAGAATAAGTTCAAGTTCAAGTCAACTGTCAAATCTGGTAAAATTTAGAAGTTTTTAGCCATAAGCCACTGCATTTTGATCAATAATGTAAATCCGTTATATGTTTCGCTTTCAGACTACTGATGTGCAGACTTGCAGATTATGAAAAAAGGAAATAAAAAAAGTACGACATCTCAGTTGTTTTTGCCGTCAAGAAACATAGTGGTAAGAGCAAATATGTTAAAGATTTCATCTAGTGTGCTAGCTGCTAGCCACAAGTGCTTTGCGTTTTCTTTTACTCTACGCAGATACGTTGCAAGAAATACCTGCGTCATAATGCTAGCTCTCGTGCATTTCTGTGTCGCCTAGCTGCCAAGTTTTTCGACAAAAACAGAGAATCATGGCAAAGAACTAACCCAATCTTGCATATTACTTTGATGTATGGATTGCAATCTCACAAAGTCATAACAACAGAGATCACTATATAGTAAATAGTCGAACTGTGTTGTACAACATTTGGTTACCTACGCTTCTTATCCTCAACATGTTATGAATTCAAATTAATTTCCATTAAAGTTGACTTTATTTAATAAAAACTTAAATTCAATTTCAGGCTCCTCGATTGTCTTTATAACAACCAAATACGAAATATGTATCAGATCATGCAGGAGCAAGTTACGTAAGGTTTAGTCGTTTACATTTTCTATTCATCGTTGCTTGACAATCAAGCTTCCGATAAAATGTATCGCAATAATGAAAACAAGTTGCATTACAAACCAAGAAAATATATCCAAAATGCCGACTAATAGTAAAACTCGACTTCATAATAGGTCGGTTCCCTAACGATAATGCATTTGAATACAAATTTAGTCCAACATCGTTCCCTTACGCAAAAGTTGGGCAGAAGAGAGCCAAAAAGAGAGAACAAACATTTCTCCTCCTGCAAATATTAGCCCAAGAAATTTCTTTTCGTTAGTTGGTTATTGCTGACAGATGGTTGTCAAATCGTTCAAATGCTAATTTGAAACTGACTTTTTATATGATTTCATTTATATTTTGTTCTTGTATAGCATTTAAAATAGTTGTAGGAAGCAAAAGAATTAAGTTTTTTAATTTCTGCAATAAAAACAATTCAAATCTTTGTCTTAAATATAAATTTGTTCTTTGTTCTACTGACATTTGAATATTCTCGTGTAGAAAAAATGCACATTTTTCAAACTTGTAGTTCAACGCGTTCCTTTTCATTTTGGTTATATTTCACTTAGCGAATTCTCTCCCAATAGAAAAATCCGACATATTGCCAATTTTGAACCTATGGCCACCTATACATAAATATTTAAAAATGTCAAGTGTGCATTGTTACCTTTTATTTTGAAAAGAATATGTATATCTACGTTATATGACATGATCAATTACCTGAAAAAAAAGTTCAGTGCATATTTCAAAGAAAAATCAAAAAAAAATTGTTCCTCTATATCCAAATAATTGTATAAAAACAGTACCTATGAAAATATCAACTACTATTATTTCAAAGTAAATGCATACACTTTATATGTTAACTAGAGTTCGTCGTTCGCCATGTTGTTGATTTTCTTACTTACTTACTTAGGGGGCGCTACAGTCCGGGTGGACCTGGGCCTCAACCAATACGCCTCTGCAGTTAGCGCGATCTTTGGCTAACTGCCTCCAGTTGCGCACTCCAAGTTGGCTGAGGTCCCCTTCCACTTGCGCGCGCGACCTAAGGCGGGGTCTTCCTCTACTGCGTTGTCCCTCCGGGTTGGAGTCGAAGACTCTTCGGGCCGGAGCGTTGGTGTCCATTCGCTCTACACGTCCTAGCCATCTTAGTCGACTCTGATGCGCACTTTTCTGACCAGGTCGATGTCGCTGTACAGCTCGTAGAGTTCGCTGGTAAATCTCCTCCAAAGCCCGTCCAACGCAAACGGGACCGAAAATCACTCGAAGAATTTTGCGTTCAAAACGACCAAGGAGATCTTCATCCGCGTTTGATGACGTCCATGTTTCTGCGCCATCGAGTAGGACTGGGATGATGAGGGTTTTATAAAGAGTCTTCTTAGTGGTTCTCGACAAGGCCTTATGTCTCAATTGCCTTCCTAGGCCAAAGAAACAGCGGTGGGCAAGTGTAACTCTTCGTTTGATTTCGTTGTCAGAAATTATAGCGGAGCCGAGGTAGACAAAGTCCCTAACTACCTCAAAATTATAGCTGGCTGTAGTGACGTTCTGTCCGATTCGTCGATGTTGTGTGTCCCTTCTTGTTGACAGCATATATTTTGTTTTGCCCTCGTTCACCATTAAACCCATTTTTGCCGCTTCTGTACTGACACTTGCAAACGTACCAGTGACAGCTCGCTGTTTTTTTAACTTTAAAAATTCATTTTTTATTCCATTCTTTCTTTAAGCTTACATACTAGACAAAAACGATTAAATCTAATTTAAATTTAACATTTATCTTATTCTAGCTTACTGGCTCTAAGCGAGCGCTCTAAACTTATCAATATGCTTAAAATGATTGCCTTTCGGCCTTAAATCTATCTATTTCTATGATTTGTTTTTTAATTTTCAAGAAACTTTAGAAAACTTGAACTCTTTATTATTTATTTTATTTGACAGCTCGCTGTGTTCTGCCAATGATGTCGATGTCGTCAGCGTATGCAAGTAGTTGCACAGACTTCTGGAATATTGTGCCTCTGGTGTTGGCTTGCGAGTTTCGCACAATCTTCTCAAGAATGATGTTGAAAAAGTCACATGACAGCGCGGCACCTTGTCTAAATCCTTTTTTGACATCAAAGGTCTCGGTAAGGTTGTTTCCGACCTTTATGGAGCAGCGAGCGTTCTCCATCGTCATTCTGCACAATCGGACAAGTTTGGCAGGGATGTCAAAACTAGACATGGCTCTATATAGCTCGTCTCTATAAATGCCGTCGTATGCGGCCTTAAAATTGTTGAAAAGATGGTGAGTAACGATCTGGACTTCTTGGGTTTTCTCCAGGATCTGCCGTAGTGTGAATATTTGGTCGGTTGTGGACTTACCGGGCCTAAAACCGCACTGGTAGGGACCAACCAGATCGTTGACAAACGGTTTCAGGCGTTCACACAGTATGGCAGACAGGGTCTTGTATGAGATGTTAAGAAGACTGATACCTCTATAGTTGGCGCAGTTTAGAGGGTCTCCTTTCTTGTGGATCGGGCAAACGATGCTGAGGTTCCATTCATCAGGCATACTCTCCTCCGACCAAATCTTGGAGACGAGTTGGTGTATGATCTCTACCAAGTCATCTCCCGCTGCCTTAAAAAGCTCCGCAGTCAAGCCATCTGGTCCAGCAGCTTTGTTGGTCTTAAGCTTGGATATTGAATTTCTACCATTGTATAAAAAATTACACAGCATTCACCCAATTCCCAACAAAAAAAAACAAGCGAATATCTTATGTTTAAGGCAAAGAAAGAGGCTCTATACTAGTTGCCGTCGCCTATTTATGTAGTTATAAGACTTATAATAACCAAAGTAAACAGTACTTTATTTGATATTGTTGGTGACAATGTCAAAAGGTAATTTCAGGCTTAACTAGTGATATCCCACCGCAAAAAACCTCACTGTAAGCGACCACGAAAACTTTTCGCTGTTTTGACGTTTTCCATGATGCTTTTTGATGCCATTTCAAAAATCCCTCAGGGAATAATCGGTGAGTATGACATGGCGTTTATCACTGATTTTATCAAATTATCAAAGCTACACACTTTGACAATAAAAATTTTACAACGAAGCTGCTAGTGATACATGACAAATAATCTTCCTTTTGATGACACCGGCTAGTGGAAACAGTCCAATGGCAATTTGAATCCTCAAGCGATCAATGAATGGATTTTGTTCAGACGATGTGCGAGTGCAATGCAAGCTGATTGAGCATTTTGCGTGAGAGTAACATCGTAGATCATGTTTGTCAATTTGAACGATGAAACCGTGTCTATTTGAATCTATTACATACAAATACCCAATACTGTAAATGGAAAAGTCCGATTTACGGCACATTGTCAACGGTAGATACCTGCAAATTATAGAGCTTCAAATCATTTGCTCCTAAGTCTAAGTGATGTCATCAGATGGGAATCTTCAACGATGCAATGTAATACAAAATAATGCCCAGAGGTACGATTAAAGTAACAAAAGGCATATCCTTAACCAATTGGGAAGTGTACCTATCAGCAGTACGGTTACTGAACAGTTGTCTCTGTCGTGTGTTATAGGTGTCCAATTTCAGACATAATCATTGGGCACGTTCGCAAACCTTGTTTATGTAAAGCGTTAACTAGAATTGTCTGGACTAGGTAAACCAACACTTTTGATTAGTTAAGTTGAACTGTTTTTGTATTCTATTTTGTTTATTCTGAATTTTGACACTTGGAAATGTCAACTTAGTATAGGGACGTTCGAGTATCTAGTTTAGTATGTCTGACAGTTGCCAGACTTGATGTATCTCAGTTTTGATCAGGATTGCCAGAATTTGGTTTACTTAAGTGCCTAAACCTTAAAAAAATTAGCCCAAAATCGGTGAAAAAAAAAAAACCCAAAAACCCACTTACCCATCTCATTCATGCGCGCCGCATTTGTGGATTGTGTCAAATCAAAAGGCTTGAAAAACAAGTTGGTTTGCGTGCAAGTTGAACGATTTATCCATGTCACTTCACTGCAAGAGTGCTGCCAAGTTTTAAAAGTGCGTGTTTGTTGGAAGACATTTCTTTTTTTTTAGTTTTGTGATTGCCCATAATTGTGTTGGGCGCTCATGGAAGGAATTTCTATCTTTTTTTTAAGAAAAAATATAGACTTAAATACGACAAAGCGCCCAATCTGGCAACACTGGTTTTGATTAGCTTAGATCGGTCGGGTGAACAGCTGATTCAGTTTACGTTCCTGGAAGGGTTGCCGACAAATCGACAAATTCGTGAATAAGTACCAAGTTGACAGTTCGTATATGTATGGCTGACGTAGGAAAAGTGACATTCCCGATCAATCTAGTTCAGGTAACATCTAGTCCAGTCCAATCTAGTACTAGATTTTTGAATGTGGCCTATATACAGGCAGTTTTTTCTTGACTAGAATTGTCGGCTACCCCTCCATAAACATTAAATAAAAAACTATTCACGTGACCTAGGCCAATTAAAGCAGAAATCTAGTAATCCGAACGTCCTCATTCATTATTTAAATTGTCAAATGAATTATTCAAACGCCAAATCTTTTTCTTCGCAACGATTTTTCACCACATGCATTATCCACACAAGCCCAATGCCTACATACAACATTGCGTAAATAACAACATGTTGAAGAGCTTTTAAATAGACACCTCCTTTACACTTTATAGAGGCCCATTAGCACAGGTTATTAACATTAAAATAACTTTATTTATAGGGAGAGCACCACGAGGTGGGAAACTTCCAATGCAAGCCCCCACCATGTCATGGACACGAAAGAAACCTACGACAACTATGTGACGCAGGACGGTGCTCAGATTGGCAGGGAGAAGTGTCAATTGCAAGCTCTCCCATTTAGCTCTTTCTCATGCGCGTTGCATTGTGGCGAATTGGCGATTTGGCAGATACAGCTTTTATTATTTTGACACTTCGTGTGGCGTTTCTCACATAATCATCGATTAAATCGATTTGACTCTGCAAATTAATCAGCCTACACACAGCTATGCGTTTGACAGCAATCTCGTCTCCAGGGATGGTTTTTTAGGCTTTGTTCATTCTTGCCATTGTCATATGTCATTTACCAATGTCTTCTGGAATGAGGCGGGAAAAACTCTGTAGGTGAAAATTTCGCAGACATTTCGTTCGTTCCGTTGTCCGTAAAAGCTTAAGGTGCTGAATCTCTCAAAAATGTCTGCTGACATGTGCGTGCGCAGGAATGCCATCAAAACAGTAGACCTCCCCCAGATATGTGCTTGTTGTATTTCAGAATCAGAGACATCAAAGCTTGCGAAAGAACTGTTGACTGAGCTTTCTTATCGCTTTCGAATGTACACTACTGGTGGCTTTTTTAGAACTTTCGAACTGAACACAAAAATAAAGAAGTCCTATGTAAGTTTGCGAAAAGCTTGCAGACCGTCAACAAACATTTGAACCTCAACTAGTGAGATATCTAAGGAATTTATTAAAGTTTATCAACAGTTGTTTATGTACGGCTGATATCATGCTTGTGTGGTGAATATAGATGAGGGTGAATTTTCAAATCGTGGAGTTAAACGGTTGAAGAAGTACAAAAAATATAAATTATTTCGAGGAACTAAACAAGGCTATGGATGAAGAGAAAGAGTGACTGTGGCCCTCTCTGGCGGTTACAACTGAAAACTATTGCTTCAAATATGGGTAGATGTTGTTATCACTGTTAAGTCTTTGCTACGGTGTTAGCAACGCGTTGTAGAGCTAAGAGATGAGAATGACAGAATCGTAGAACCTTGAGTAGGCTTGGGAGTGAGCCATATCTGTCTTCAGCTACATTTTTTTTGTTGTATTGAATTTTGAGAATGACGTAGCCTGAGAGCCGCTAGATCTCTTTTCACAAAATGTAACTTCTGTCCGGATGAACTGCGTTAAATCAATTTCTGTCAGCGTGTTTGCTGGACTAACGACATACGCTTTGAATTATAAGACCTAAAGTATAGGTCTGATAAGTTTTCCACCTTTCTTCAGTGCACATTTAAAAAGTTTTTTGTTTTGTTTTGTGGTTCTTAATTATTTGCCTTCGCCTATTTATATGTAAGATAAGTAGAGATATTTATTATTTTACAAATCTAATATTATATTTTTTGAAGTACCTAGTCCCATTTAGCTCGCAAGCTTTACAAGTACATATATATTTATGTTCCTTGGTCTCACAATTTTTCGTCTCTAAATTGGATGTAAGCTATCGAAGCTGCGAGCGATATCAGCACTCATCTTCTGATTTAATTGTTTTAAATTTTCTCGAACCAAACTTATAGTAAGAGAGAGATATTATTTTTCGTATAAAATTTCCAACTCGATAGTCGAAATTATATTCAATTTTGAGGTGGGAGAATTGGCTTATGCCGAGAGCCGCCTCTTAGTTTTATGATACCCAAACCGTACTTACACAAGGAATCAAATGGTTACTGGATATGTACTGATATTTCAAAATCTATTTCTCTCACGCTAACGCGAACTTTAATCTATAACACAATTCTAGTACAATCAAAATTTAAACCACCCGAGCTTTCGATGCGCAAGGTAGTTTCGTGCGATCCCGTAGGGTAATTTTCTTCAATTTTCTTTCTCAAACTAGAGACGGATTTCTCTTTGCAGCCAAACACAGCTTTAACGACAATAAGCACAGCTGTGATACTATAGATTTGTTTATGTTTATGACGAAAATAATATGGCCTTAGATCGCCAAATTACAGAGCTTTCATGTTTTAGGCTGCAATAACTGCCTAAGTGCGGATGCGGCGGTGGTTGCATATCGTCAATGTCACATTGAATGACAGATGGGTTCACCGGCTGCTAAATGTCAAAAATGTGAACTCCCTCTGAGCATGAAAAACAGCAAGTGATTGTTAATAAAAGAACTAATTTTTCCTCCGTACCCCTGCGATAAAAAAAAATTAAGCTAAAAGCAAACTACTTCAACCATACTATTCCCCAACTCTTTAACAGTTAAAACCCAATCCCATCCATTACTGGGGGATTTGCAGATTAGTTTTCAGCCCCAACCATCCAAATGCGGAAAGTAATTAACATCTTGTACTTTAACAGGCAAATACAGCGATTCAGTATACGGGTACACAACCAAACATCTGAAATATTCATTCCCAATTTTGTAATATCCGTCATGTGCCATGCTCTCTCTCTCTCTTTCAGAGGGTATATCCCGCCAAGGACTGTGATATTTTATCGAATATGTCCCAGATGCAGTAAAACTTTTTTCTTCTCTAATCTCCACAGTTTGAAACATGTTTTGAAATTTGTAAACACAGTTTAATCAGTTTTGAGTCCGATTTGTTGGGCGAATGTTTCTTTTGAATATTCTTTATTGAAATTGAAATCAAGTTCCAAAGATTTCACATAGAATTCACGCCCTACCTGCTTTATGTACACACAGGTAAGGCGTGAAAACACAGGATGCAAACGTTTAACCCAACACTTCATTCATGGGGGCGGATGTAGCAGAGCGCTCTCACATGAATGTGGTACCACTCAGGGGTGTAATCTGGCTGTTTACATATTCATTTATTGCAATATTTTATCACTTGTTTTGGGTATAATTACATGTCGCTATCAAGTCATAAACTCAGGGTAGCCTCTTCAACGTAAAAGCCATTATTATACCTCTTCGTTGATAATTATAGACTAATAAATGCGTTTTCTGCCCAACAATTATCGACAATTATCAACAAAATATAGTGTAAAATTGGCCATCCGCATTCCGTACAATATGCGAGCACAAGAAGGACATTAATTAAATTATTAGTCCTCGAAAATTTTGAATTCCTTTGAACATGTTTTCAATCTGGCCTCATGTGGATCAGGAATTTTTACATATTAATCGGAAAATTGTTGAGAGAAATAAGAAAAATCAATTTCCATGAGATGTATCCATCCATCCAGCAAAATGTGCACGTCTCCTGCGACGATATTCAATTTGAACATAGTAATTTCCGTGCAGTGAGCGTGAAGGGAAATTGTATCATATGTACTGGGGTAAACATGGTGATTGATTCCTTCGCATGCTCGGAAGTTGTGGATTAATGTTAGTCTCTCGAACAATGTTCAGATTGTTTCCAAATTAAATTGAGATGAATTTCAAAATTTGATGACACCTTTGGCTGCTGAAATTACATTGTTCCATCTTTTTGGCGGTGGTGGTTGCCTGTGGGTTCAATTAGCAACTAAATAACTGCACAGGCAGGTTCTGTGAATTGAGATATTACCACTCATCCAGTCTACGAAATTGTGTGTGATATGTCAAGCATGAATTTGGAAATTGTTAAAAGTCGAAAAAAGGACCAGCTATAACTTTGGGCCTCGGGGCTCGTTGCTACAATGTTTTACCCATACACCTAGAAATATATCAAATTTCAATTGAAACTCGTGCAGTTTTCATTTGACTGATTGTATTGTAAGTAAGGCAAAGGCAATTTATTGTGCCATCGTCTTTACGGCAAAACCTGGGGTTTAAAACCAAAAATGATCTTTTGGTAATCGATCATCAAACCAATGAACAGCTATGCAGCGATATCATGGTGGCCAAAAACCGAACAAATAACGGCCCAACAAAAACTAAATAAGATATGTCGCTTAACATGCGGGCAATGAAAACTTGTCCAACCGCAGCCCGAGGGGCAATGGTCAGTCTTTTGCCTTTACTTATTTCTGTAAAGAAGGAAGCAGGTCTCAGTGCCCTCCAGGCTGCCTGATATATCAAATCTGAAAGCAGGAAAGCTCACAGGACACCTTAGGGTACTACAATTACTCCAAGATGATCCAGTGATCAAGGTATCAGACACCATGCTTAAAAGGCTTCGCTTCTCCAGAAAACTTAAGATAGTCATATCTGACAGGAGTACCTGGAGAGCCAACCAATTCGTAATACCATCAGGATCACAAATCTGGTACACCGATGGTTCAAAGATGGAAGATGATGCCACCGGTGCTGGGGTCTATGGGCCTAGGTTCCAAAGAGCTATAGCAATGGAAAAATAACCAGACATCTTTCAAGCGGAGGTACCCGCCATAGAGATTTTTTTCTCATTTTAAATTCATTTTTTATTTGTATCCTTAATTAAACTTATATACTAGACAAAAACGATTAAATCTAGCTTACTGGCTCTTAGCGAGCGCTCTAAACTAAACAATATACTTAAAATTATTGCCTTTCGGCCTTCGATCTATCTATATTTAATTTTGTTTGTTTTTTATTCTTCAAAAAGCTTTGAAAAACTTGAATTCTTACGCCATAGAGATATATGTCCGAGAATGCTTATACGAAGGAACATTAAAGGTGCCCGCATCTACATTCTCTCAGACAGCCAGGCAGCTCTTAAGGCCCTAAGATCGTATTCGATCAGATCAAAGCTGGTTTGGGAATGTTTCAACCTCCTCGACGATCTGGCCAAGGACAACATAGTCACCGTTGCTTGGATACCAGGTCAAAAAAAAAGGGATTTGAGGGCGGATTGTCTGGCGAGAAGAGGCGCATCACGCCTGCTCACTAGTTCTGAGCCCTACTTCGGGTTGCCCTTGAGTTACGTTCACTCAAAATTCAGGAAATGGGAAGATGATCACCTTGCCGAATAATGGACGGAATCCAAAGGACAGAGGCAGGCAAAAAGATTCATAATTCATTGAGCTAAGCAAAGAAGATCTAAGGATCCTAACAGGTTAGCTTACTGGTCATCGGCCACTAAGATACCATTTAAAAAAAAGTGACTTTCCGACGATGACTCCTGTCGACTCTGCGGAGAAGAGGAGGACACACCGAAACATGTACTCTTCGAATGCCCTGCTGTGGCAAGGGGCAGAGCTATCCACATGCAAGGAGCGTTTTTAAGTCCTGCAGATATAGGAAACATGGAACAAAGAAGGGTACTGAGGTTTATAAAGAGCCTTAACAGCTCCCTGGGTTAAATAATAGAGGCCAACACAATAGATCTCTTCTGGTCGCAGTGTACGGGGCCTATTACTTAGAATACAATACAATACAATCAAATACAAAAATTGTGCAAAGCAAAAGTTGAACCGCTCTACAAACTCATCACGTGAAAGTTAGTCAAATACCGTCGGCCGTCGGTCAACTAACAGGAGCAATCCCCCTGCAACAAATTTGTCAGATTTTAATTCCACCCTTTCTCACAGCGCCTTCCACTCAATGAATTAATTTAAACTTGAACAAATAAAGGCAGCTACGCAATGATACTAAAGCACCCCTCCAATAGAACTGTCAGTTTCCGTTCCAAATGCATAAAAGGCAGCTACGGGGGTAATTTCTTTTCATAAAAAAATCTACAAACTTTTTGTCTATAGTCTATGTCTATCCACTATCCGTGTTAATTTTAAAAAGAGGAACGTGTCACAAAAACCTTGTTAGAGATAAGTTTCTCTTGAAATTTCATTAGTGTTTTGTGTATAGATAGTCGAATTGAAGTTTGCATTGCAAGTCCCTTTTTAGTTGGATACCTTGACATTTTTCAAATGAGTTCTAAGAGCATTTTTAAAACTTTGTCTTCGATTTTGTTTACATATACTTTTCACATGTACTTGCAATTTTATATTTTGTGCAATCATTGCAATATGAAAGGAAAGGAATATGATTCCATCAGACTTTGACAGGTGGATGGGTATCTTTATTTTTATTTAAGGGAATGAAAGTGGTCCTTAACTATTTCCCTTCGCCTATTTATATATCTATAGCAGTTTCATAGAAATTATGTAGCTAATGAGAGTAGAGGTGAATTATAGTTTTCATTCAAGTTTGTTAGTAACTAGTAATCAGACTGCTTTTAAGAAGTTATCCAGTAAAAGGCTCAATTGGGGGTGAAAACTGAATGTTACCCGCACACTTTGTGGACTCGACCGAGCGCCCATACGGTCGATATGAAATGAATATGTATATCTACTCTTTCAACCAACTTCACCCAGCTGAGCTGCATGTGCTTGTGCACTTGCAGCACATATTCTAAGTAATACGTAGTTCAAGCATGAGTGGCTGAGATTTCGCCACTCATGACAATAGGGACGTGAAGTTGAGCCCACTGTTGGTTAACATGCAGTAGACATTAGAAATGAATGTGTGAGTGAACGATGCCCATCGGTGTTGTTCAGTCGATTTCTATTTATCAATTTTATTTATTTATTTAAAATTTCACTTTATTCATTCGGACATACTAAAGGGTTTTCCAATAAGAGGTGTTATTTTGGCATTCAAAGAAAAATGTCATTTTTTGAGATAAATGATCGGATGTTTATTTCATAATAAAGAGGTAGGTATGCCGTTAATAATGAAAAAGAACATCAGCCAAATGGCCACCACGAGCACGCAAACAGGACCATATCCTTTTCATGAAATTTTCCATAACCAAATCGCAAAGTGGCTGCCCTTTGTCCTCGATAGCCTCACTAATTTTATCTTTGAGGTCTTGAATCGACGCTGGGCTGTCGGTGGCCAATTGTGATCACCTCTTCGAGAGAAAACACGGTCCGGAAACTTTTCCCGTAAAAGATCAATGCTTTCGTTGCTTGTGTAGCACGTAGCGCCGTCTTGTTGAAAGTAAACGTTGTCCAGATCAATACCATCCAACTCCGACCGTAAAAAAATCATTAATCATCTCTCGATAGCGCAATCCATTCACCGTAAATGTTGATCCAACCTCATTTTCGAAAAAGTAAGGCCCAATGACCCCGCCGGACCATAAACCGCACCAAACAGTCACACGTTGAGGATGGAGAGGCTTCTCAACAATAACTCTTGGGTTTTCCGAGCCCCAGATGCGACAATTTTGCTTGTTGACGTAGCCACCGAGGAAATGGGCCTCATCAGTCAAGATGATTTTTCGATGGAATTCCGGGTCATTTTCATGCATTTCAAGGACCCAATCAGCAAAAACACGACGTTGTTGAAGCGTGTGTCGTTCCATTTAATGGCGTAGTTTTACTTGTCAAATGTCAAAGAATAAAAGCTTCAAAAGTGGCAGCCACCGAAATAGCGGGTCATTCACAATAACACCTCTCATTGGAAAACCCTTTACAACAATAAGGAAGCCCGCTAGCATGCGAGTTATAAACAAAAAAAAAAACATCTGCTACCTTAGGTAATATAACCTTTCCCCGCTTTTTTCTACCACCATCTGGTTTTGAAATTGCTTTTTAACTTTCTCGATTACGCAGTAAGAGACAGATACATATTTTGATATTTTATTCGTACAAAATTTTGAACTAGATTTTAATCAATTCTGACATTACGGTGATGGAGGAACTCAAAAAAGTGGGTCTCGCAATTCTGTCCGTCTGTCCGTCGTCGGCTCCTGAGCCTAAACGGCTCGACGAATTTATTTCAAACTTAGGGTTTATAGTATTTTCGCTTGCAGTTCGGAGTAATATTTTTTTTTGCACGTTGAACCCATTATTAACGGTACTTTTCATAACACGCTTTTCAACATTTTTGGATTTTTTTGGAAACGGCTTAAACGATTTCAACTAAAATTGACATTTGAGCTTAAGTAGGTGCCTTACACGATATTTGAATTTGAGTATGTACCTATAAGGACGAGCGCAGCAGGAGTTTCAGATCGGTAAGGGCAAGTTCTTGTTTTTGACTAGAATAGATTGGTTTTCGTGCCCATGGTTTGAAGTAGGGTTCATGATATAACGTTTTTTTTTTTTAAATTTGCATTCAATCCGGCCGATTAAAGTGTATGACAGTCAGAGCACCAAAGAAGTGTTTACAATCGTGTATTGGTGGACGATAGTTGCTAATGTATTTTCATTTAAAGTGCGGCAATGAAATAAACAAAAAATGTACCGTATGTGGACACGAATCGGGATTTGGGTACTCATTTTAAAGAAATATTTTTAATGCGCTCTATTTGGACTTAGAAAAAGGAAATTTATGGGATTAGAATTATTTTAATATCCTAAATATGATAGAAATATCAAAACCGATAGAGCTGTTTTTTCGTAAGCTTATGCTGAGAATAGTAACAGGTATTGGCAATGTTTAGTTTCAAAAACACTATTTAGCTAAAAACTGAGTACAAGGTATTGTTTAGGATGTAAGCTTTATTTGGCTTTTAAAGTTTCTTCAAAATATGTACCTAATGGGGTTTCCGAGACATGAATAAGTATTAAAAGTACCGGAGGGATGCAATAAATTTTGCAAATACTGTTTTCAAGTAAACTAGAATAACAAAATTTTAAAATGCCTTTTTTCGAAAAGGTATTGTATACGATGATTTAGAGAGAAACTGAGTTTGCTATCAAGATAGGAAGGATCATCTACCTTTGGAATGCATTTTTGTTACAATCGTATGGACCGTTTTTGAAATAAGGACGATTTTCAATAGTATGCTGCGATGTATTCTATTTTTCTATTCACATAAATTGCCTTTTACTGAGAGCTTTAGCCTTACACTATTATTTGCTGCACTACCATCTGAAATGAATATTTTGAAGCCAAACGTGCACTTTATTTAAGTATATATTTATATGTTTTCTGTACGGTTTGTTTATGTAGATTCTAGAATCGCTTCGAGTTTTTTTTGCACATACCTACCTAAACTATTAATATAAACGAGAAAGTTTCGTGCGACTCAGTCGTGCACTTTATTTCTTCATTTTTTTGCTTCTTCATGGGGTATTATAATTTGTGTGAAAATTAAATCAGGAATAAACGTCAAAATCTGCATCTACTAGTTGCGCCACCTCAGAAGCAACACCTCGTCCTTATATAAATTACCTACAAATTATTGGCATTATTGCTCCCACACTTGTAGCTCGACAGCATAAAAAATCACTTAACTTCTGCTAGCAAGCAGCCAATTTTAAGCTGTTATCTTAAATTATTCTTAAAGGTCCCCTTATTCCAATAAACAGTAATCTCTTTGTCCGATAAAAATTTAAGCCCCAATTACCGATTGGATTACGGATTTACAATGGCGGCGACCAGAAAATGCAAAGGTTAGTCCATCCCTAAGTCCAATTAACTAGAGACATCCTTATATCCCAATGCGAAGATGGTTCGAAAGATGGCAAAGGCTTAGCACAAAATGAGGACGCCTACTCAAAAGGACACACTCGTGACGCTATTGAAACATGTACCGACATAAACAAAAAAAAAAAAAAAACAGCATAGATGCCAAACGTTCATAAAATGGTGGAGGACGCATTTTCAGCAACAGGATTTAGGAGAGATTCCTTTAATAATCTGTTACTTAATGTTTTGTCATTTATTTTAAATATTTCCTTAACGACCACTTTTTTTTTTGCATGCAAATAGGATGCCAATTATATTAGCGTTTAATTATTTTCCCTAAAACAACTTGTGGCACATTTCGTTTGAATTATTCATAAATACATATAACAAAAATGTACAACTAGGCGCAGTTTTTAGTTAGAATGTTTTTGTGCGAGCAGATTTACAAGAGGAAATGCCTCATTAATTAACCCTGTGGCAGAATAAGGGCAAATGTACCGAAAACACCACCCTCATGGTGTATAGGTCCATTATCTTTCGTCAAAGACCAATGGGGGATGGGGAATGGTTTTGCATTTTAGAAGAAAATTGAACTTTCCACTGTTGCAATATTGAAAGTTTTCATGTTTCAACCCCAACACGTGCAGAGTTACCAGCGGACTGTCAGAGATTGTAACCTTTCTGGTGCGGTTATGATAAGGATAAGCAAAGTTTAAACGGAAAGACAAGAGCAGACAACGCAATTACTATGAAATACAGCAATAAATCTATTGGCTAAAGCCAAAGGGGTGAAGAAGAAGGAACATGTCCAGTATCTGTGAACTAAATATATAATGCTGAAAAGAGTTTTTGCAGGGAAAAGTTACTCGAAGGCTGTTAGCTAGATAGTTTTTGTTTATTGTTGCCCATGTAACTTTAATTTGTTTGCAGTTGTATGATACGTGAGTGCTTTGTTAAAGTCCTTATTAATATGAAGATACACACGTACCTACACAAGATACGAGGAAATATTATTCGGACGTGGGTCCTTGGATTTTATGTAAGCGCCTAAAGAATGCTTTGATGCCAAAGATCAAAGGAACATTAATATACGTATGTGGCTGGGTTCCTGACCGTCTTCAACAGTGTCCTTTAAAGTTGTAAGCCTGGTGTGGACAGCATGGCTAGTGGCAAGAGCTAAAGGATTGTGCTGCTCAGACCATAGTAGGATGTGATGGTTATAGTGGATTTTAAGGGTTAAGTAGGAACTTTTGAATTGCATGCTCCAAACTAAATAAGAACAACGTTTTAAGCCTTAGTTGGTCAAGTGCTCTGTAAGTTCTTATTTTACTCACTTTTTGATTTTAAGAAACCATAATATGGTCTTCGAGGTTGTTACCAACTTGTGCATTTGTGGCTAAATTGCAACTTACCAAACGAATTATCGCATCTGGTCTACACAAGGAAGAATTTTACTGGTGTTGCGTCAGTTAAATTGCCAATTAAATTGGCCTTGTGAAAATAGATACGTTCTCGTTTAAAAATGCAAGAAAAATATTAAAACCATTATGTGTTATGATAGAAATGTTCCCAAATAAGTGTGTCATATGGATTCATTGAACCTCTTCCAAACATGTATTTGCATTTTAAGTGAAAAAACACGTTCTTCTTGTCCTGAGGCTCAAAGTTGTAGAGTACGTAAATTATTAAAATAAGTCGTTGTTAAGAATTAATTTATTTTTCGGTTATTTTGAAATTGTTTAGTGGCAATGAGCAGTTTATTTACAAACACAAAGTGAAATGTCAGACAGGCGGTTTACTGCTAACTCGGAGACTCAAATCACTGAACTATCACCATCAGATTAAGGCTTACTTCACACTTTGTAAGTTATGATTATAGCTAACTACGGCTAGCGCTATAATTTCTATGTATTATTAATAAAGTAATAATAGGGCGATAAGGTGAAAGGCGGTACACTTTACGGGATAAATTTTCAGTGCGGGACATTTTGCGGGACACTTTTCATTGCTGGACACTTGCGGGACAATATTATACCTTTGAGCAGGAGGGGTTTCCCTGTTCAACGAAGCTGTACCTACTTTACTGGGCAACAATTGATATAAATAAAGTTTTCTGTTTTGTTTATAAATATGTACTCGTTTTATTTTTTTTTTTATTTTTGTATTGATTATATGTATGATACTTTTTGTTATTTACTTTGTTTTTGTGTGAAAAAGAGAATCTACTGCCAAAAATGCAGACTACTGCATTTTTTATAGAATCTTTTGCAAAAAAATAGTTATAAAAATGTTTTTCAATTCCGCAGCTCTCCCGGGTCCTGACACTCCATAAATTTATTGGTCCCTACCATTCGTCCAAAAACTAAAAACACCAAAAACGAATGGCGCCAATTTTCTATTTATTTCTACAGCAGTTTATTGCACCCGGACAAACAAACTTGAAACATTCGACAATGGTTCGTGGCACCTTCCAAACAAAGAATGTATATAAAGCGCCATATCTATGTATCACCTTCACCAGTCACCCCATATCTTGCTTTACATGACCCGATTCCCATGGGCTTGTATACCTCCTCTGTCGCAATCACGGCCAATTCGATCAAAGGTCTAAAACAAAATGAAACGTACTCCCTATAGCTTCTTCGTATTGATTGTAAAAATCATGCTATTATCCGCAAAACACAATATATGAATATGGTAAGAAACACTGTGGCGTTAAAAGTTGACAATTTATGGAAAACTACATTTGAAAATGGAAAGGCAAACATAAAAGTGATCTTCGCCAACCTATAAACAAAACTCACCATTTTTTAAATCATATACGTAGCGTAGGTATATTTCGGAATAGACACTTACCTGAAAAAAAAGAAGAAAAATAGCATTTATTAGAAATCAAATAAATATTAACAATACAGGCATGTAAAAATAAATAGTCCTTTGGAGAAATAAAGTCCTCTCATATATAGATAGATTTTTTCTTAGAAATTGTACCGACAAAACGAATATTGTTTTCAGTACATGAATGAGATGGCATTGCGCACTTCCCCTGAACTTACAGCAGACTTATCCTTCCCTGCTGTGTGCATCTTTGTATGTGATAGCTGACGTTTCATCTTTTTGTTAAAATATTTTCCAATAAGGCTTAGTAAAACTCAACTTTCTTCAACACGTGTTAAATAAAAAAGATCAAAGAAGATTTACTCTATTAAAAATGTAATGTAAAAATAAATCAGAAATTTAAATGTTAGTATGTAACCCTTATTTGCCATGCTCCTCAACGACGTCCACGTCACTGCTGGGACTAAAAGAAAAGACAGGGATTTTAACAACGAAAGAAGTTTAGAAAGACAAGTTCGTCTGAAGTAGGCGGTCAATCAAATGGGATCTGTATGAACGATAGTCACAATCTTCTGTGAAATGGATGACTGTAATTACCGTAGCTGGCGTACCCGCGCAGCGTTGCCGTTTGGGCCCTTTTTGGGCGTCCAGACCTGTGGTCCCCACTTTTCTTAAAATTATTAAAATGTTCCCTTTTTCAGTTTAAGAAAGATTTTATACTTTATTCAACGAAAAAGAATGCAACAATATTAAAAAAAATGTGTTTCCTAATACATTAGTTTTTGTTATAAATATAAAAATGGTTTTGCTGCTGTTTTTATTTTGTTCTATCTGTTGGTGGTCCCCTTTTTTGGCTAAGGCAACGGTGTATCCGCGTATTTTATCGAAAAAATTGTGCTCAGCGATGAGGCTCATTTTTGAATAAGATCAAATCAATCAACATAAATGTAGTGTGAGAATAACTCGCAGGAGATTCTTACAATCCCCCTACATTCAGAAAAATTCAGCATCTTCGGACGTAATTTCTTAAAAAAAATATACCAGAGATTTACAAGAAACGAGCCTGTCGGTTCGTGACTGAGTGCTAAGTTGACAGTCCTCATTTATGTGGCTGCCGTAGGAAATCTGACGTTCCCGACCAATCTAGATTTTGCGTTCATCTTAAATCTAGTCCAGACCAATCTAGTCGACTTAAGATAATCCGATCTTGGCCCAATGCCTGTCCCAAGTCAGAATTGAAAACTGCAGGCAAAATGTGTTTTCCTTTATTCATTAAAACTGTCATTAAAAATATTCATATATCAAATCTCAAATGTTTATATCAAAATGCTGATATTTATTAAGAGTTTCAAAAGGTTGGCATGGGAAATAGGCAGGTTGCAGCAAAAACGGGCTGAATTGCAAAATAATTCCAAGTTGGTAGCACTTTCTGTGTACCTTTCCCTTGGCGCAAATGTAATAGAAAACTCTAATCATCAATTGAAGTGGACAATGTGAACCGGACTAATAATAGTGCAAATATAAGACCTAACAATTTAAAAAAAAAAAATTCTGAAAAAATACCCCAAAGTACGTGGATAGACTTCGAGCTACTTCGAGCCACTTACATCTTTGGCATCTAATCCATATCACAAATAAATATATAAAATACCTTTTTGCCACATATGAAAGGAACATTTGACCACCACCGATTTTTTTTTTTTTATTTTCACAGATTTTCTTTTTCTTCGCAATTGATTTTTAAGACAGATTTTGCATTTGTTACTTGTCAACTTTTTGCATTTAACATATTTATCAGTACTTGCCCGTTGAAATTCTCGTTACTTTGCAAATTTTCTCTTTTTCTGTCATTTTTGATGAGAACGTGTATAGATTTTGTGCGATTGCGATCGCTTTCGTTCGAATTAAACAGAACCTAATATTTCACCCCAGATAGGTCTGAAAAACCCACAGATTTGGCCACTTTTTCAAAAAAAAACACCCAAACTGGCAACACTGCAGGACGGTAAGTGCGGAAATCATCAAATTTGCATGTTAGACTTCAGCCATTGTTCGTTTAATATCAACGTACATCCATTCTCTCTACTTTTCATTGAATTCGTGGATGAGATGAATCAAGGCTTCATTTTCAACGTTCGCGTATGTAGTGTATGTGTACATCCATAGACTTATGCAGTACACCCCACCATGCATCCAATTGCATTTCACACAGATTTTGAAACATAAATGTTGTCCAAGCAGCTCCGTAGTCAAATGCACATTGGTGGAAATAAATTGATTGGCTTTCGCTGCACAAACTCTCACCAACTTGCACGGAGCCAAAAGGAAGTTCGCTTAACTCACTCCACAAAGTGGGAAAATGCATTTGTCAAACTAAAGCATGCTGCCGTAAGCGAAAAATATCGAAAACCAAGAACAACTAAAGAAAATGGAAAACCTCCTGTAAACGAATTCAAAACGTTCTTTCAATTGTTTGTGGAAAGCAATTATTATCAATCAAACATGAAAAGTACCCACAGATAGCTATTTGCCTGTTTTTCGTGATGCGAAAAGTTTTCCAGACGAACTAAAAAAGAAACAACAACAGAAAACGACACCGCCGTTGTGCGGACACAAAAAAAAGTCCATACGGCCTTGATTTCAGCTCTTCGTCATGACGATTCTACCTAAATTTGCTTCTTTTGGTTGTAGATTTTTCTTCCTAGAATTTTAATATGGGCACAAGTTTATAACTGTGTTCCATGACGAAGATCAAAAAAAAAGTCAGATAGATATTAATATAATCACATTGAACTGAATGGAAAATCGTTAACTTTTTAACAAGGCATCAAACTTATGTAGGAGCCTTCTGTGCCGTAGGCGGCAGATTGACGTACGAAAATATGAGTCACTCGAGGGCACGTGTCGTCACAGTTCATAAAATTTAACAAAACAACCGAATAATGTATCTACGCATGAAAGGGATTTTCATGTTTCTGTCGGAAGTCGCGACTTACTAACTGTATTACTACAAAGGTTTTATACATAATATTCACTGCTCAAGGGTGTTTTCGTTTCTGCCTCGAATTTGGTCAACAGCAATACCCGGCCGGCGCCGTCGGGGATGTCGATGGTAAATGAGAAATCAGCAAGCAAAAAGATACATAAAACAGGAAACGAAAGTATTCAATTTGTGCTTGAAACTCATCAGCTTGAAATGAGAAGAAAAAGCGAACCCGACTTCAGACAAACATCAAACGGAAACCGTTGTGGCAATGTGATAATGAGAAAGGTAGACGGTCTTCTAACCAATTATTCAATACACCATACGACGGAGCTCAACAGAGCATACTCCGCACAAGGACTGAACTATACCCAGACCCACAACTGGCGCAGGAGGCACAAAAAAATAAGAACCTGCAGCAATGTGAAAATTGTATCCCGCGGCGAGGGAAAATATTTGGAGAAGTGATGGAAATAGGTTGTCGCTTGTCGTTTATTTGTGGCATTTCACAGGTGGTTGGGGTATTCCTCATTTTCTGGCGATCGAAGTATTACAGAAGTCCCAAATATATGCGGTGTTGATTCCGTGCAAATAGAAAACCATTTTGTGCAAATTGAAGAATTGAAAGATTTTCAAACAGCCTAACCCTTTCGTTTCGTAGGTGCCTAGCATTTATTGTTCAATGTCTGTCTATGGCCGAAATGCGTGCCATATCTCAGTATACCTGAATCAATAATGAAATTGCTTTGTCTGGATGGATCAACTTAAAATGGGTGGATCAACGAGGTAACCCAAGCGAAACGCCCGAAAATCGTCCTGTCAATGGTTTACCAACCTTTTTGTGGCGCTCACACATGTGATTGAACTTTGAAAGTTGGGCTTGCCTAACGCGTATTTGTTTCCTTCTTAGGCGTTGCCATTCGAAGCAATCGAAAGTTATGAGAGGAGTTTTTGGTTAAGGTTTGTTGTTTGAATAGGTCCACCCTTTTTCCAGTGACAACCAATTAGTCAGTTGACAGCTGAGTTGCCTACGCCTTGAATAGACTTAAGTCGGAAAAGCGCTTGAAAATTGCCCACTAAGAGCCTTATTTTCAGCAAATATATGTGTTGAGTGATTGGGTTTCTTTTTTTGTTGAATGGCTGTGTAAATCAGTAAAACTACCACAGTTGGACTGATGAAAATCCGTCAGTCATAACTAAGACGCGTTATATCACCTGGGAGCTGCAATATAAAACTGTGAAATTTAGTAATTCTGTGCATTTTTTGGTCGTCTTAAAATATTTGATTGTTGATAGCATAGAATGGCATAATGTGGAAAGCATGCTAGTAGGCGCAGTGGCTTAGTGATTAGTGTGTTGGACTACTAAGCGAGGGGTCCCAGGTTCGAATCCCGCAAAAATCCAAGTTCCAACTTCGGGCTTTTTCCACTGCGCCACCTTTCGCGAACGTCTGACAAACATCCGAGAGTATAACTGTCTTGAAAGAGCTTCTCAATTAACCGTTTGGAATCGGCATTCATTCGTTCCAAAAATGAAACTCACACAAAACGAATGTTTGTGAGAAGCTATGAAGCTATGAACGTTCTATTAGAGAACCTAAGACAAAAAATGTCATTGTATTGGGTGGTTTCAACATTAACATTTCAGAAAAAAGTGAAATTGTTTCGAGCTACTTGGAATTGTAAGCTTCACATGGTCTAGAAAACTCCATCATTGAACCTAGTAGAGTTGTCTCAGGTAGTTGTTTGGACCATATTATTCGTTCAGTAAGTGTAAGAAATGTGTTCTTGACTCAATGATTTCTGATCACTCTATGACTTGTTTATTGTTTAATATTTCCCAAAGTTTGCATAGTCGAAGTTCTGTATGTGTCGACACTGCAGCTAAAATAGATTATAAACAGCTCAAATACAATCTTACTTATGAGTTTAGGGAAGATGTATATTTGCATACTGATGCTTCCACTTCCTATTCATTGTTTATTGGTTATGTGGAGAATCATATTCGCAGTTTTTCGTACACATTGCGTCCTATTCGTTCATGTAAAAGGCTTAAACCTTGGGTTTCCTCAAAGTTATTGAATAAAGTTAAGGCTAACAACAAATTAAGGCCAAATGTAATAAGTATCCAGGAAATCGAAGTCTTAAAAGCAACTACAAAAAACTGTGCACAGAACTTAAAAAATAAATTCCAATTTTTAGAGATAATTATTACCGCAATAAATTCAATTCTGCTAGAGGTTACTTAAAAAATGAATGGCAAATAGCATTTTAAAGAAAAACTCTCCTACAAATAAACCGTCTGCTATTAGTGTCAATGACTGTGTTGTATCTGAAGAATTGGGTATTACAGATGCTTTTGACGGCTATTTCACTAAAGTTTCCACCAGTCTGCAACCTTTTTGTCGAAATAACTCGACTACTGGTGGCTTTGCTGAACCAAATTTTTGTAATAGTTTCACATCTGAACCCATAACTCCGCTTGAGTTATCGGTACCCTCAAAAAACTCCAACTCATGTGGTGTTGATGGCATCTCTAATATATTGCTTGAAAATATTGCTTGTTTAGTAATGGATGTGCTGCCACACAATTTTAATCAGTGTATATTTTAAGCGGTTTCTGCAGTAGAGCTCAAGTGTGCAGTTGTAGTTGCATTGTTTAAAAGGGGTTCTGCCGCAAATATATGTAATTATAGGCCTATCTCACTTCTTACAGAAATTAGTAAAGTCTTTGAAAAACAGTTAGTGCGAACCTCACGAAAATTACATTTTTAACGCAACTCAATTTGGTTTTCAAAAGGGTAAATCTACCGAAGATGTACTTCTACAGTTTTGCAGCAATGTCAAACCTTGATGGTAAAAAGTTTCCTGAAGGGTTATTTATGGATATTACCAAAGCCACATTCACAGCACCTTTTTTAACTTCACAATTTATGCCTGAACCTAATTTTAGCTTACTTAGATTTACTAGAGTTTGCCCAGTGGTAGCAATTCTACTATTAAAGTAACCTGGCTTATTGACAACACATTGGAAAACAGCTTTGCATCTCTGCCTAATTATCTAAAAAAAAAAAAAACCAAAAAAATAAAAAAAATAAAGCAAATATGTTGTGTTTAAGGGAATGAAAGTGGTCCTTAACTATATCCCTTCGCCTATTTATATATCTATAGCAGTTTAATTTACCACGCACGTCACGTCCGACCACCACCAGTAGAGAGAGGAGCGCACGCGAGCGCGCTGTCATATTTATTAAAACGAGACCGGTAGGCAAAACATGATTGAAGAATGATCGAGTTACGAGAGATCCTAGATGAACGCAACTATCGATGGATCGTAGAACTTAATGTTGGATTAACAACATCAAACAATAATTACACGGATTGGATGGCCAATACTAAAGATGCATCTGACTGAAAGAGACAGCATTAATTCACACCCAAAAATATGTGACATGTATTTTGGGCGGCCAATTTGTTTATGTGGTAGGAATAATGGGATTATTCTGCACTTTATAATTTTTATAGCAATCGCTTAGGTTATTTCGATTTCCTACAGCCAGAGCGGTTATGCAATTGATTGAATTTGGAAGCCAAAAGGCAATTCTTTCTGTACAGTTGGTACAAAGCTAGGACAATTTGAAGATTATGTGTGCCTTGTTTTTAAAATTGAACTATGAATTTGTATATGAAATGCTTAGTCACTAAAATCAAAGAATGTATGCCTTATTTTAAAGGTTCTTAAGATGAGAGGGTAGATGTCAACGTCAAACATCACACAGTTGAAACAATTATATGAGTTTTGAAGGGGCAAGTGGATCCAACTACTATTCGAATCAATGTCACGAAGTTCAAACCATTAAAATCAGTTTCACTTAAATTACTGTCAGCTTTTTAATATCATATAACCTCAATTTCAATTAGATAAATAGAATTATTTTACAGAGAATATGGGCCTTCAAAAGTAGTTGCCTTGATAGCCAGGGCCAGGGCTGCTGCCAGTGACGTTTACTGAAAGGTGCGCAGGTGTGCTCTACACACCCCATTCAAATATATAATCTATATATGTACTTAACCAAAGTTCATCATGAAACACAAAGCACAACACAAGATCATCCATACAACAACCAGCGTCCCATTCCCATCCTGTGCTACTTCATTCTCCTGTGCTGCGCTATACTTCACAGAACCTTAAAATACAAATGAATAATTATGACTGATTTCCACTCTGGTCCTCTTAGTAAAGGGTTTTCCAATAAGAGGTGTTATTGTGAATGACCCGCTATTTCGGTAGCTGTCACTTTTGAAGCTTTTATTCTTTGACATTTGACAAGTAGAAACTACGCGATTACTAAAAATGGAACGATACACGCTTCAACAACGCATTAAAATTATTAAAATTCACTACAAAAATGGTGAAAACCTTGCAGTTACAGTTCGCAAAACTAAAGCATATTTTGGTCGTCATGAAGCACCTTGTCGGACCGCAAGACAGAAATTGGTGGAAAAATTCGAGCTGTTGGGACAAGTTATATATATAGTTGGCGCAACAGGTCTGTAGAGACCCAAGGCCTAGCTTCTCACAACCATTCGTTTTGTGTGATTTTAATTTTTTTGGAACGAATGGAAGGGATCTACAATTTTATGCCGATTCCAAACGGCTAATTGAGAAGCTCTTAAGACAGTTATACTCTCGGATGTTTGTCAGACGTTCGCGAGAGGCGGCGCAGTGGAAAAAACCCTAAGTTGGAATTTGGGTTTTTGCGGGATTCGAACCTGAGCCCCTCGCTTAGTAGTCCAACACACTAACCACTAAGCCACTGCGCACGTTGGGACAAGTTAGTGATGTGAATAATAAAGCCCGTGCACGTCGCTCAATAACAACTGAGAATATTGCTGCTGTAGCCCAGTGTTGAAGAAAGGGTTGTCCATTCCTCGTCGTTCTTTGGAATTGGGCATTCCACAAACGTCATTACACCGTATTTTGCATAAAGACTTGGGTCTTAAGGCTTATAAAGTTCAGTTAACACAAGAACTCATTACGGCCGATCATCAACAACGTCGTGTCTTTGCTGATTGGATCCTTGAAATGCATGAAAATGACCCGGAATTCCATCGAAAAATCATCTTGACTGTTGAGGCCCATTTCCACCTCGGTGGCTACGTCAACAAGAAAAATTGTCGCATCTGGGGCTCGGAAAACCCAATAGTTATTGTTGAGAAGCCTCTCCATCCTCTACGTGTGACTGTTTGGTGCGGTTTATGGTGCGGCGGGGTCATTGTACCTTACTTTTTCGAAAATAAGGTTGGATCACCAGTTACGGTGAATCAATTGCGCTATCGAGAGATGATTAATGATTTTTTATGGTCGGAGTTGGATGGTATTGATCTGGACAACCTTTACTTTCAAAAAGACGGCGCTACGTACCATACAAGCAACGAAAGCATTGATCTCTTACGGGAAAAGTTTCCGGACCGTGTTATCTCTCGAAGAGGTGATCACAATTGGCCACCGAGATCTTGTGATTTAACACCTTGCGACTTCTTCCTTTGGGGCCACGTGAAAGATAAGGTCTACGCCAACAGCCCAGCGTCGATTCAAGACCTCAAAGATAAAACTCGTGAGGCTATCGAGGACATAGGGCAGCCACTTTGCAATTTGGTAATGGAAAATTTCATGGAAAGGATATGGTCCTGTATGCGTGCTCGTGGTGGCCATTTGGCTGATGTTGTTTTTCATTATTAACGGCATACATTCCTCTTTATTATGAAAAAAACATACGATCATTTATCTCAAAAAAGTGTTCTGTAACCTGGAATATAACTTAAAATGCACTTTCTTACTACGGTAGAAAATATAGTGAACACCCTACTGAAAGCACCTGCGGCTAAGGATATATTAATATGATTTTACAAACAGAGTTGCTCCATACAGTGAATTGTTATTTGTTTTTTCTTACATTTTGTAAGAAAACTTCACATTCTCTCAAGGAACATAATCGTAGAAAGTGTTCGTATGCAACAACTTTGGTCGTCACAAAGCGAATGCATTCAAACGCCCATTGCTTATTATTTTTATCCTTTCTTTTTCATTACATTTTCCTCTTATATTTTGTACACGTATTTTGCACTGAAAATTCTCGAGAGACTGATTGCAAAAGAAAGATCTAAACGTCACACCGCAAATATTGTCGCTCTTGTACGAAATTGCTACTTGCTTTCAAATTCGGAAAGAATGACTACTGTGGTTACGTCAGTTGGTTGGCTTTGTTTGTCGTCTCTGCAACATCACCGGTCATTCTGAAATTCGAGATACAAAATCGTAACCGTGCAGGTTCTTTTTTGTCATCGTATATTCAAAAATCAACAACGACACTCACTATTCGCTCAGAGGTTTTCAAGGGAAATCAAATCAAAATTGCAAATTTCGTCGCCACTCTGGTATATTGTTTCGGATTACAAAAGAATGGACACTGTTCGTTTATTTCCTCTCCGGGATGAAGATTTCAGTCCAGTGCTCCATTCTTTGTGATTGTATTTCAGTATATTCGATATCTCGTTGTTCTTTTATTTTGATGTGGTTTTTGTGGGAGTTTTTCCCAAGCGAATTCATTGATCCTGATTAGCAGCGACAGCACGTTGGTTTTCTAAGACTGTATTATATACGTGCGGTTCGGGCTAAGAATATCGTATAGTCCGTGTCACGTACATATGCGATGATTTATGTTTTTTTACTTCAGGCTCTTGGAAGTGCAGTGAAGATAACACGAAGCCCGTGTGACAACCCGACCAATTAATTGGAATTTTTTTGACATTCATTTGAGTGCTGGGCAGGACTACTTTTTTTAGGATTCACAAAGGAAACGTTTTTTTTATTCCATATTAGCACTCAGTTTGCTTGACAGAATTTTCAAATTTTATGCTAACATTCCCTGTAACGCTTCACTAAATTCACAGCCAACTAATTTGAAAAAGAAAATCACCTTTATAGAAGATTCTTAATTTGTTCTTGGGTCAGTCATGTCCTCTCAGTAAGACGTTCGTTGGGAAGCAACTTCACAACTGTTTTGTTTGTTTTTTAATGTTAATTGGGTCTACGAACGCCATGTGGAGTTCAATTCAAATGCATTTCGTTTGTACTTAGTGTAGGTGATTAATTAGGTGACCTCGGACTGGTGCTGGGGGTTTGCCTCTTTGAGGTTCAGCCAAGCATTCACGAAAAAGGTTAAATGGAAAAGAACAGAACAATAGCTACAGGGACTTACTTTCGATTCCTGACCTGTAAACATATTATCAGTGCTGCATGAATTTTCTAAAAAAAATCTTCGTCTATCGGAGTAGTTTTGAAAAATCTTTTGGAAAAAATGTTTTCAATCATTGTTACTTTTGTAGCTCCTAGCTGATCACCACGATCAGGTTTATAAACCAAAATAAACAAAACAAACAAAGCAGAATCTGTTCTGATCACTTCGCAAAAACATATTAAAAATACCTAAACATCAGTTCAACCGACAAAGCTTACCCAAAAAGATCAGTTTCACTGCCCGGAAAGCTGATGCGCGGCGACAATGGTGACCGGCCATGACGCTTGAGCATGTCATGCAGTCCCGGTGGTGCGTGGATAGGACTTAAAATCGTTATTTTACGGTTCGGTGGTGCCAGCAGCCCGCCCGACAATGTCAACTGTGTGCGAATGCTCGAGGCCGATACGGTCTTGTTCATTTCAATAGTTTCAGCCGACTTCGATATGAGAATCGACGACGATTGATGGAGTCCGTACTTTCCGCTGGTATTAATCGGCGACAGGGTATCCAAATTATCCGTCGGTTCTTCGATTTGTGTCGAAGCGCTGCGTATACATTTGTCAGGTTTGCTGCTGGCCGCACTTGCGGTAGCTTCCGAGTGTGCCGACGTCGAGCGAACAAATTGGCGCACATGTTTCTGATGGGCCGTAAGGAAACCGCCGCCACTCATACTCGACGGATGAGTGTTTTCGGGCTGCTGTAGGAAGCTTTGAAATTTCGATTTGCTCGACGCCGATGAGATGGACGAGGTCTTTTGAATGATGCTTCGCTGTTCGGTGACAATCGAAGCGCTCGACTTGGCCTTCAATTGATGCGACAATGTCGACGACGATGACGATGAGCATGTTGACGTTTGGTGTTCCACAATGGTCGACGAACTGGACTGAAGACTCTGGCTACGGGTGCTCTGCGTGATGGTCCGATTCGAGGTAGTAGACACCGAAACCGAGGGGCTCGTGATCAGAGAGCATGTCTTCGGATAACCCATCAGTCCGGCAGCACTGTCGCTCGGTTCGGTTTTGCTGTCGTCTTCGGCGTCACCACATTCACTGGGTGTCGTCACAATGTATTGAGGTGGTGTAGTTGCCTCATCCAATGACATGGTGATGAATTCACTTTCAAATGAATAAATTCATAAGTGTATAGGGTGGGACTGGTGTTGAACGCCTCGGTGGGGATTGACTCTCTGAAAGAAATTAATTTACTGTGAACCGAGATTGAAATCAAAATTTTCTCTTTGGAATCCATTGACTGTGTGGCCTTTCCTCGTCTATCCGTCCGCACACATGTGCTTATTTTAAATTTGCATTGCATGATAGCTACACAAGATTATCTTAATTAAAACCGCCTCTACACGCGGCAGCATCACCCAGCGCGGGAAATAATGAATGTAGATATTTAAAAAAAAAAAAAAAAAAAATATCACCAAGAGAGTGGGGTGGTGAGTTTGCATAAATGTATCTGTAAAACGTTTTAATGAGATGACGCACACCTGTCGTACTATTTGATTTTAATGTGCTAATATTGGATGCTGGTGTGGTTAGCTGTATATGGCAACGCCCACCTGTGCTTTATGTTTGCTCCCTCATGCGAGTGTGATATTTTCACACGTCAGGACAAGCAGTTGATTCTATTTTTTGTATGGACACAAACGGGAGTGGATATTTGGATTTATTTTTTTATCAGACGATGATATTTTTTTAATTAAATTAACACACGCGTGTATGCATTTTAGATTTGTTTTATTTTATAATTTCAACAGAAGGCAGGAGCTTTTATGATACCATGTAGACACGACCGCGAAGCGACACACTCGGCCAATATCATCGCGAAAGGTTCAACCTACACTGAGTCGATTTGCTAAAGCGTGACAACTGACTACTAAACCAAACTGGAACGTAAACATTCACCAATTAGGTACAAAATATTTGCGTACAGTATTGTCCGTATTTGGAGAGAGTGAAACTGACAAACCTTTTCGAAGTCGTGATTATACACAGCTTTAAATGGGTCGTCGTGATATCGTCATCCGTTACTGTTCTGCCGATACATATCTAGAATAAGTTGACGTATTTATTTTTAATATCGTAAGTCATGCGAGTAAAATATCAAAGACGGTAATTGCTTTGTCTGGAGAGTTTATTCACGGTAATATTGTTGAAAAGGATGGCAAAAATATGGACCACATCGAGATGGCAGACTCCAAAGTCTCTCATCTTAATCAGAGAAATGCGCTGGAAAACCGAGCGGATGCTACGAATCATCTACGAGCTTTGCGTGTATGTGCATTGACAGGATAACAAAAAAATGCATTTGAATGTCATAGTTACTAAAATACCTTTTCCACGACGGCGTACATCATTTGGGAAAATTATTAAGCTGCGTCGTATGAGAAGATCTTACAACTCAAAGTTTCCCAAGTTTGCCAGTCAAAACAAAACCAATTTATATTTTCAATATTTGACATTGCAAACTCACACACAATCATGTGCTGCTACAGGTTCTGTATTTATATTTCATATGTTAAACGCAACTAAACAAAAAATAAAAAGAGATTGGCTTAATTGAACCACTTTAGATTAACAGTAACACAATTTTCTTTTCTAAAAGTAGCTTGTGACTTATGAAACGAATTTTAACAAAATAAGTAGTTGAGCTTAACATTTTCGAGGAAAGGAAACTTTTAATTTTGCAGTCAATTCTCGAAAATGTAACAAATCGATCCACTAACTGGCTTCCATTCGAAAATGTTTTTCTGATAATTTTCAATACGTAGAAAATATTTTGCATTTGCTGTTTTTTCTTTTTCTGGATTTTACTATTTTTTTTTTTGTGACAGAGCTGTTTATTCTGTTTTGTGGTTTTGCTTTTACAATTTTCGAATAGATGTAACCAGCGATGGTTCCTGTTTGAGCCTCAAGACCCGATCACACTTTTTTAAAAATGATCAAAATGGGCCCCTTTTTAATTCAAGTAAGATTTTAAGCAAATGAAAAAGTTTTCTGTTATGAAAACATTTGATTTTTTTTATTATAAATAATAATGTTTTTGCTGCTGCTTTTTTTTGCTTTATTATTATTTTATGTTGGGGCCCCTTTTTATTCCGATTTTTGAAATTTTTCAGCGGCAACGTTAAGCACGTTAAGACACAAATTCGAATATTTTGAAAAGAGTTCGGCGATAACAATTGAACAGTGAATGTGAAGGGACTGCGATTAAATTATACAATATAGATTTATGAACAGCAGAGAACATGTTCTCTTAAAGTGAACTTGAATATATAACCTACGATTTAGAAAGCAACAATAAGACTTATTGCACATGCCAAGCAAAAAATGCAGGTCTTCCAAAATAAAGTAGGTACTAAGGAGGCATAGTTAATGCACAGAATCTCCTCAACTCACTTAAGCTTGGAAATAACCGAATTATTAAATACAGACAATGTTGTCAGGAGATGAAGGCGGATAAAACCTCTTGATCTACACAAATTAGCTAAGGCAGATAAGTTAGGCTTCATTTTCTCCAAAAAGTTCAGAAATCTGATTTTTTATTAAAATTTTCCAAAACTGTCAAAAAAATGACGAAAGTCATTCTCCCAGGTAAGGTTTTTTTCGATGGGTTAAAGTCCCTCACTATTGCAGAAGCATTTCTCGCGGGCTTGCTCTGCAATGACTTTCTACGATTTTGCTTCCAGCGAACTCTCAAAATTAAAAAAAATTTAACCAAATAAAGTACTTTGTATCAGGTTGGATCCCAAGGAAAACGCTTATATCTTCTGGTTATTTCCACTGCACCACCTCTTGTGAACGTCCGACAAATGTCATGAAAGAACTTCTCAATTTAACCGTTCGGACTCGCCATAAAACTGTAGGTCCTTTCCATGCGCCCCAAAAATAAAAACTCATACAGAGCGAATGGTTGTGAGAAGCTAGTGGGGTACCGGGATACCAATACGGGCTGTTTCTTTATTATATTTTTATTTTTACGTTACTTTGTTTAAGTGAGAATTTTGCGAATTAAAATTTGCAGATATTTACAAAAATGTAGTAGGATGAAAAGTTTTAGCCACTGTGCAGAGCAGGCCTAGTCAGTTCCGTCTACAATTACATATCACGTCTAGTTTCGACTTTAGAATAAAGGCGATATTTTCTTTCTCACTTTTTATCTCCCATAAATTCAAATTCGACACTAAAAACGCTTATTAGGAAAAACAAAACATCCCGCACGACAAAAATTCGGAGACAAATCTTAAAAGCACTTGTTATTTCAATCATCATGACCACCAAAAGTCATCGCCTTAACACAGTTTTTTTATGTATATCTCTTCATTACAAAAGTTATATTATTGACTGAAGACAAGACAAGTGTTGGCGGATTTATTCTCGACTCTCTCTAGACTAAATGAGTTGATGTGTGTATATACTTTAAATGCTTTGATCTCGGGCAAATTTTTTCATCTCCACGGTTGTAACACGAGCAGTCGTCGGTCGGTAAAATATTTTTTTCTCATTAATAAATTCGTTTTAACAAGAAATTCATAAACAAGTTTCTGTTTTTTCTTTGTAATTTAGTTGGGAATAAGCAAAACAAGCACAGATAAATAAATAACAAGCGAATATAGACCACAGAATGTGATTTACTTGGAAACGGAAAAATATTTCTTCTATCAGGTACAGATGTACTTTTAAACGCTACTGAACCTACCACCTATTGATATTTATACCAAGAGCGTCGCAGCCAAAGGTCCTCTCAGACTAAGATTCGGGAAGCCCGAATCATTCGGTCACTCGCGCATACTTAACATCTTTGATCAGAGCGGACTTATGCCACTCATGAGCTACAAGACGCCAAAGTGTGACTTTGACAGGAAATTTAAAGTCTGTATACCGGACAGGCAGGACTGGCGCGCACCGATTACTGTCATAAAAGGTATACCCATCTTCACAGATGGTTCAAAGACATAGAATGGCAGAGATCTACGCAGTTAAAAAGCGGCTCAGACTGTCGTATCGAGGGAGCTACCAGCAATGGAAAATACTCTCTGCGTGGACAGCCAAGCAGCACTTTAAGCGCTCAGCTCCAATCTGGTAAACTCAAGATCTGTAAGTCAGTGCCTCTGGGCACTATTCAGAGCGAAAAGCCATCATTCAATACTGCTATGCTGGGTTCCTGGTCATGTTGGTGTGGAAGGGAATGAGGCAGCGGATAAACTGGCTAGATATGGCTCTGAAATGGACATACTATTAGCTGACAGAGAAGTACTACCAGCTTCCAACGCAGCTAAGAGCTTCATTGACCATGCCACATTAGATTTGGGAAAAGAACGATGGAACAACACCTACGGTTGCATCATAGCTCGTAGTTCGTGGTCCACAAATGAAATTTAAAAGTCAAAGATACAAACATCTCTTGATAGAAACCAAACCCGAATGCTCGTCGGGGACACTGCATCATTGGCAACATGGCTAAAAGGATGGGCATTTTTGCATCTTTACAAATGACTTCTGCAGAAGCTGCAGAGACGAAGAGGATATAGAATCTGTGGAACATCTCCCGTGTCACTGTCCAGCCCTCCAGGAACGCCGCTACTCATGTTTGGGAGCACGGTTCTTCGAAGGCTTGGAAGATCTAGCAACGATACCTCCATCAGATCTAAGAAGATTCATCAACAGATCTGAATGGTTTTGTTAGTTGCCTGGCCTATCATGGCTTCTTGGTGGAATTGCGCATAATGCAACGTAACCTAACCTAACAGATGTAAGAAACTTTGTTTGTGTGGTGCATTAAATAACAATGTTTTAAAAACCCTGTACAAAGATGTGGGGATTTCCAGTTTCGGTGGACACATTATGGTTGGTGGTTTATATGAAAAAAATATGTTTACACATTTATACTCGCTACCCCCCGCTCTAGAGGAAGTCTGATAAGCATCTCGAGAGTGTATATATTGTTATGATGGGGAAGCTTTACGACGCAAAATACACTCACACAGTGAATCGCCACACGTAAGAAGCCCTTGGGTCCGACATGAGGATGTTTGCGTCAAAGGCAACCGAAGATTGCACTTAAATATATTTTTTTATTCCTTTTCGCGTTATCATTTGTACATGAAGCGCTACAGGGTTCTGGCAGGTTATTCATGAGAATATCTCAGAAGTAATTACTTGTTATTTTTCGTCACAAAGGATGATGTTCTTTTATTCTGTTCTACGACCGCTTTCGTTAAAACAAAACAAATTGTACAAAATAAATGGGGAACATTCAAGAACGTTTGTAATCTTGCTGCGGGAAATAAGTTTAATTGAATCAATTCATGGTAGATTGCGGATAGTTCTGGTTAATAACTGCACACAGCGGCTTAAAGAGAGGTAGGTTCAAAGAGGAAGGGTGTACCTATTTCAAATGTTTCAAACTGAGCACCCGAAATAAGGATCAGAATAAGTTGCACGAAAATCCACAAACAAACAAATAAAGATTGAAAATTTCATTACATGCATTGACATTAAAAAAAAAACCAACAGCTGATTATAATAATTGCATGTTGAAATGCTTTTGAAAAAAATAAACCTCAACAGGAGAACATATTTTGATTCATAGCTCATTTGGGAAATGGGCGACCGGCCCCCGACACCTTTTTCATTTACTTTAACCCCAACAAGCAATCCAATTTATAAACACGAAACAGCCTTCCGCTCCTGCCCTTGCTAATGGATTAGAAGAACTTTTCCAACGCAAGGAATTCTCTTCAAGAAAATCATTCAATTTTCGCATCGTCATTAGAAAAGGTCACAAAAAGTTTTTTTTTTTTTTGTTTGTTGACATGCCTGGCATTTAGATTGGTTATTTATGTATATCGCTCTTTATACTTTAATTGTTATAAATGTTTTGCGTCAAAAAGTGACACGTAACGAAGGCTAGGGAAATACATCGGTTGAGGTTTTTTGTTGGTTAAATTGTGTGCGGCTCAAATCCTGGAGGATTTTTTTCACGACTGCTTCTCTGGTAAATATCAGGCCATAACAATTGCCAAGGGATCACCTACCAGTGGGTGTATTTTTTTTTTTTTTTTTGTTAGCAGCCTTTGTGTAAATTTCTGTTTTCCAGAAATTGTCGCTGACAAGTTGAGTTTTTGTAATGTAACTTTACTCTAGATTGAGTCCGTCTTTAACCGGATCTTTAAGAAGTGTCATCTGTTTGGGTAGCTAAAGTCATCAAGACGGTGAATACCTTACCTATGAAAGCTGGTAACTTGACTGTAAATATGAACACGTCATGTGTAATCGGCTTTTTGACAGCCGTTGCCAGTGCAGTTTGATTCTTTAATTTGATTCGTTTAGCAACAGGCTTAACGGGGGAATAGCGAGAGCTCAGTCTTTAAGAACGTCTGTCACAAATCTCATCGTATAGAAAGTTACTTATTCCGAGATGTTGAGAGATGCACTCTTTCACTTAGCTACTGACGTTCTCTATGAATTTGGAATACATTAATGAAATATTTTAATAAAGGTCTGAATTTGTAGGAGCATCTGTAATCTGTTATTTTAGTCTTCTTTTTGGAATGCAATCAGACAAAACATCTCTCATAATGGAACTTGTGGTGTACAGAAACGGTGGCACGACCAAAATAACTTTAAAAAATGGTAAAGATCAATTGTGGTCATATAAAATCACATATTATTTCTTGAAAGAACAAGCCTTCAAAGGCAAAAGTATCCACACAATTTTGTTCCCTTCCTAACAATTGTTCAAAATCTTATTAACCAGGCGACCATTCATGCAACAATTATTAGCGCACCTAGCCCGAGGTTAAATTAATTTATGACAGGCCGAAAGAGCCTGCGCGCTCAATATGTGTTATTAATATATCAGAGTACAAATGTACATGTGTCCACGACCTGTGTACAATGTCAAACAACTCGTCTATCGAAGCGACGCGACACATACGAATTACGTACACCTGTCGGAAATTTCATCACAGACAAATTTATATATGCTTAGAAAAATAAACCTGCGATATTTTCAAAAAATAAATCCTTAGACGATCTGACCAAATGAACGAAAGCCAAATAGATAGATTTTTTTCTTTTTGTCATCAGCGTAATAATAACAAAGCATCAAGCTTCAAATCCTGAAATTGTGTTAAATTTTGTATGATACCCATTGGCACGACAATAGAAACCAAGAAATAACATATAAAAATTCTTTAATTGCCGAAACTTTTGTTGGCAGCTGGTCAAAGAATGTCGAATACACATTCGAAATGTTTCCGTCGTTGCGTGATGTTGCGAAACGCAATTTACACACGAGGCATTATTTGTCTCAAGGAGAAGCACGAACCGTCACCGATCAGGATCACATGCACATCATTAAAATCTGACGGCAGACATAAAGAGGAATTGAGAATTTAATTTCCAATTAGAGCGACAAATATTTGTGATTCATTTTCTCACGTGGTGGACTTTTGTCCTTTTGATAATTGGTGGCATTAAATTATGAAAGTGCCATCGAAAATGTTTGAGAATTTCGAATTAATTATCCCAAAGGTCGATCATTCAAAGGTGCTTAGTGAAGAAACATGAACATTTAAAATTCTAATATTAGCCATATTTTCGACACATCTTGGTCAGTGTAATGTCACAGAAAGTGTTATAGTTCGCTTGCCAAAAAATGTATTTCCTTCCTTGTGCGATGAGTAACTGGCTTCATAATAAGTGGGAAATGGGATGGAACTGCAATACCCCCTGACGCTCATGTACACACATGAGGAACGTCAACGAAAGTGTAGCAGACGTTTTTATTTATTGAGAACATTTTCTACCATCATTGCCAGCCTCAACTTTATCTAGTGTTACAAATTGTTTTATTAACCCTAAAAAACGTGAATAATACCAAAACCTTCAATAATATTTTCCCTTCCCAAAGGGAAAAAACGGAACCTTATTAGTTTCGCTTTTGTCCGTCTGTCCGAACCCACTAGACCAATTTTGTACCTAGGTGTATCTCAGAAACTTGTTGACGTAGAAGGCTGAAATTAACACACAACATCCGGTATAACCTCTAGTTAAACGACAAATGGTAGTGATAGTGATATATCGACTGGTTTTAGAGCAATTAGTAATTTGGTGAAAAAAAATATGTTCATTCGCACAAAAAGCCGTTTATTTCTTGATTTACAAAAAAGGATATTATATACATTTTTTGTACATTACATTTGCTATTATTAAACTTTTTGTATATAGAATTTGACTTAAGGCTAGGTAACAAATGGTGGTGAACAACGGTCCCAACGGTATACAATGTTTGTTTTCTTAAATCTATTTTATATAAATTGTGGCTGTCTTCTCGGATTCATACTCGTAGTATAAATCGTTGTCCGGGTTGACCTCAGGGTATTCAATTCCTGGTATTGATGTTCTTGTGGTTTTTGGGTGGTTTGTCATCTTGGTTTTATCCTGGATGGTGGGTTGTCTTGGTCGGATCGTAGAAGGGCAGTACTGTCCTGCCTGTGTCGCTTGGGAACAACTCCTCGCTAAGCAGAGTCAGTACATGAAGGTACCGATGCTCTGGGATGTGTGGCAGCTCCGCAATTCTTATTCGGACTAGTGGGTTCGAATGCCTGGAGGTGTTCCCGAGTATTTTCTGGAAGAGTGTGACCATAATATACATTAAAAGTATAAATTTTAAATAATTTTTGTTGTATTGGTGACACTACCCATTTTTTCTATCCAGTCTTTTTTTTTTTTAAAGTGCGGTTCTCCATACAGACTTCTATCCCCAATCTAATCCCATTGAAGTTTTGTTTTCACGACAAAAAGCAAATGTCCTTCCTTGGTCAAAAACGAAACCGTCACGCCCAAAATCGTTAAAATCGAACAATTCGTTCTCGAGTTATGCGCACACACGGACGTCATTCTCTTTTATATTTATATAGATTACATCCCCATTCACCTCGCATACTTCTCTTTCGTTGTTGTTCAAATCAATGTGCGTGTGCGATGTGCGCCTGCGCCAGCCAACCACCCCAAAGCATCACCACGATCATGAGCAACGGTTGCTGATTTGAGAAAATAAATTTAGTTTTTTCATGTTACTTCAACTTCTAGATGACACAGAAAGCTGATTGTGGAAGTGTTGGCTTTCTTAAGTATTTTGTTTTGTTTGCATTGATTAAGAATTGTTTGAGTAATGGCGAATAAAAGGCAGTAAAGTCAGGAAAAAAAAAAAAATTTTGGTCAAAAACGCTCCCAAAAAATAGGCATCAGAATCTTAAGGAACATTTCAAAAAAAGTTTCATTGAAAGCCGTGCAGTAGTTTTCACGTCAACCGTGAACATATGCAAAGGCCTACAGTTTTATTATCCTCTCGGTAATTTCGTTTCTTAAAGCGTGTTCTCTACTCGTACGCTTACATTCATGTACAAGGTGGGCCAAAAGAGATCACCGTATTGGAAGATGCTCTTATTTTTGCAAATGGCCGCCAATGTCAAATCTGTTTTGACATTTGTGGACAAGACAGATGTAGAATACAAGTGAGCAAGCCATGGAGCGATACACTCCTCAAGAACGCGGAATAATCGTGTCTATTTTGTTTACGTAACAATTCGTCTGTAGCGTTGGCGCAGCGCGAATTTCGTCGCCGATTCCACGGCCGTCCGACACCGACTGCGCAAACACTGCGCCGTTTGGCGACCAACCTTGAAGAGTATTGCACCACACGAGACGTTGCCAAGAGTGGCCGGCCCGGAGCGCTCGTTGTGCCGAGAATATCGCCGCTCTTGACGAGGATGTCGAGCTATCGCCGGAAACATCGGCCAGACGCCGTGCCTCGCAATTAGCCATCAGTCGGTCGTCCCTAAGGCGAATTTTGATCCGTGCATCAGCTGCTGCCTGTCGACCGCCAAACGCGTGTAACCTACGCCCAAGCCATCCTTAATCTCGAGGACGAAGTGGAAGATTTTTCGACACTCGCACTTGGCCGGTTTTTTTTAATCGTTCTTCGGACTTGAAATCAAATGAAACACTAGCTGACGGGAGTTGACATTTTTTATTTTACTACGTTCGTTAAATTCGACTTGTGCTCCCATTGACGTTACCTAGAAATACTGCTAACGAATTTTAACAATAATAGTAGTTATATGGCGTAGAAAAGTAAATTCTGCTTAATCAGACGAAAAAATAATGAATGTAAGCCTATGAAATGTGTAAGATCGGCGGTCCAATCTATGAGAATAATAATAATATAATAGAGAGGGTCGAGTTCACTGCGATCTTGTGGTATATTGTTCCCCCTGCTTATAGCTTGGAAAGGATCATGCCCTTTTCCAAAGCCCCATCGCATAACAGCTCCATTAAAAACCGTGTAATCTATGGGAAATTAAACAGAACAAATTAAACAAAACGAACGCGGAAGATAAAAAAAATAAGGCTCATAATCGTACTTCTTTGGATAGAAGGTTTTATGCCGTAAAATAATATGTCGTCCAACTTGTGCGTGTTTTATTTGAATTTCAAATCAAATAGCTTAAGACTGAGGAACGCCCTGCTCTAGATAGTGATACGCAAGATCGTCGTCAATTAAGTACCGATTTACTTAAATACATCCAGGGACTGTGTTTATAAATAGGTTAGTAAATAGTTCCCGAGTTATAAGCAGCAAAACATATCATTATCATAGTACAATAGTACATATTCAGAAAACATTTAATCCACCATTTGGGAGCGGCCACATTTCCTGGACTTCATTTAGTATGTTGATAACATTAATGACCCAAAGTTAATGCTTCATTTTCGTGGTATTTCAATGTATAAAAACTCCACCCACCTTATATAAGCTTAATTGTTGGCCCATACATAAACATAAAGGCACAATAGAGCAGAATACCATGGCCTTCGATGAAAACCAATTCCCGGGATTGAACATGCTTTATGATGGAAACTTTACGAGTTTTTTAATGCACTGGTAACTTTAAGGATGAGTGTTTTCAAAGATAAATGAAGCTAATCCCTTCAAGGTGGTGCTACGGCAGTGTTCAAATGAGTCTTTTAAACTGCCCTTATGTAAATGTAAATGTGTTGAAGAGGATTTTCCCACGAAATATTCGGTAGGACATAGGAGGCAGAATAGAGGAAGCTGGGAATTTGACGAGAGTAATGCAAACATCGTTATGAATAAGTATTCCTAAAATTGTGTATTACTGGTCATCCGAAGACCAATCCAAAATACGGTAAAAATAAAGATGGGGCGGCACCAAATCAGGATTTAAATAATACAAAGTAAAATGTGAGTAAAATTCTTTTTAGGAAAATCCAAAGGTGTCCCATCGGGAACCCCTGCGGTTTATGAAATAATATGCACGACTGGGTCGCATGAAACTTTCTTGTTCATCAAAAGTTTGGTTTAGTCAATTGGTAGGTAGGTAAAATGTTCAGAAGCAACCGTGCAAGCAACCATATTAAATAACAATGTGCGTTTTTGTAAGTTTTAGTTCTCCCTCTCAGAAACAGGCAGCTGTCAAGTTCTTATTAGAGAGTTATAAGCACCTTCTATACTGTTTTATAAGCTCTTACACTTTAAACGATTTTTGAGGTACAAGGACCAGTGTAGTAGGAGTTTCTGTTTTCTGATCTCCTGATTTAAGGTGTGTATGATTGTAATTGGAAGTAGGGTTCGCGATAGACTGATGTCTTTTCATCAGTATATATGTATTCAGTATAAATTCAGTGATTTGTTTTTGAATTTGAATTAGCAGTTACAAACTGAATATGCCGATAGACGTGTGTGGGGTGCAAATGAAGTGAGAGTTTCCGATTGTGTAAGCTCCAAGTTGTTGGAATTACTCTAAGATGCATGTTTAATATGGTTACAAAAAATTTAAGTGGAAAATATTTGTTAAAAAGAAGTTGTTTATACTTGTTATTGTAGTGTAGTACGGTATTGAGTTTTACAAAAATATGCGAACACAGATCAAGATTTAGTAGTCATTTTTGAGAAATAATTAAAAACGATTTATTTGAATTATTTTTTTAAAAACTGCCTATTGGATTTGTATAAGAATTATTTAACTATCCTAAATATGTATTTTGAACAAAATCGTTAGAGAGCGGTCACAAATCTTGCAAATATTTGGTTTGAAAAATACTATTACTGAACTATTAAGATGAAAACTGAGTTTAAGATAATCTTAGTTCGGAATGTAGGCATTACTTGGTTTTAAAGTTTTATTAAAATTTGTTATAAAATGCTGTTTTCGAGAAATGAGCAGTTTTTAACAATAGCGTTTTCGGTGATTCGAATTAAAAATAAGGAATGAAATAATTTTTGAAACCATCAATTTTTCTCTAAGTTTGCATTTTGGTCAGATCGTTGTTGCCGTTTTCAGGTAAACTAAAGAAAACCAAATTTGTTAAATAAATCCTTTTTTCAAAAATCTATTGCGCGGTAATATAGACAAAAACTGAGTTTTCTATTAAGTTAGATGGACCGTTTTCGAGATATGTCTAAAATTCCAAAAGTACCGTTATTTGATTTTTATTGCCAAGAACTGGGAATGCAGTAATAGGAACCTCATCTATATAAGCTCAAATATCAATTTTGGTTGAAATCGTTGGAGCCGTTTTCGAACAAATCAAACTGGTATGAACATTTTATATATGAAGTACCATTAACATAGAGGTTACCATGCAAAAAAAGAAAACGTCCCCGAACTGTAGGCGCACAAACTCCAAACTCGAAGTTTGAACCAAATCCCAGCAGCCATTTGTGCTGGAGGCCTCGGGACATCCGGACAGACGGACAGAATTTCAAGACACACTTTTTTGAGTTCAAAATTTTGTACAAAATTAGTATCTTTCTCATACTACGTAAGGAAGAAAGTTAAAAATGTATTGTGTTTATTTTTTAAAAGTAAGTGATATAACGCGTTACAGCGCAATGCCGGAAGTTGCGCCATATGTCATCGGAGAATTGTTTCGAAAGTTGTATCGGAGAAAATTGCTTTCCGATCGCATACCTGGATAGGAGTGAATGTCCTATAAAAAGTGGTCGAAAATTCGAACTCCAGGACTCTCATTGCAGATTTTTTATAATAAATGGCATAAAATAATCTATCTTCCAACTGGTGCGTGTTTTGTTCCATTTTCAAATCAAACAGCTCTAAAAGATACCCTTGGAATAGACCTTCAGAGCTTTTATTTCTAGCACACAATGACCGTCGGTGACGCTTACACTCAGTACTCAACTATACGCGCAAAGGCTTATAGTCACTTGCAGAGTCTCAGATCAAATCCACACAATTGAAAACGCAAACAAATTTTATAAATATTTTAAACCGTAAATTCCATTAAAGTCATAAATTGAGAGACTGTCAGAGGCTATAAGTCTGGTCTCGCTTCGCCCGCCTTTAAGGCGCCCAGTCTAAGCAGTCTTATTGTAGGTGGTTATGGACGACTGTATCAATAATCCTTGACAAAGATAAACAACTGAAGACATCTTAATAAAGGACATGTGGAATGCCTTCTCAGCAGTTTTTTTTTTTTTTTTTTCATTACATTACCATACATAATGAATTGATAGAAATGTATACTCATCCAGTTGATGCTTTCGTCGAAATTGAATCTGGCTGGCAACAGTGAACAGCGCAAATACAGCCGCATTGCAGAAGACCGAAGCGTAGACCGACGAAAATCTAGTTCGAATCATTAGTCCGTTGGCATGCATGCATAGCCTGAAGTCTAGCGTTTGTGAGTACGTGTGAGTAAACAGCGTGCGAATGACGGGCGTGCTCTCTGCTGTTATTAATCATCAATCAATGTCAGTCTACCATGTCAAAGAGTCGGCTGAATAACTTTAATAAAGCAACCACTCACCAATAGAAACGAACGAACACAAGAATAAATTTGCAAATGCTTCGCTTTAATAATGATAAACGACTGTACACAAAATAAATCATTTTTTGTTTCTTCATGTACACCAATTACAAATTTTAAATAAAATTATAGTCTCATAACAGCGATCGCCCAAGGGAATACTAATCAGAAGCGTTTTAGGTATTAAATGACATCTCCTTCAGATTTTAATGAGACGAATTTCTTATCCCCACGGGGAGTCTCTAAAATGTCCACACAAGCAAATATTAGCTCAATCTTATTTATACACATAAACATTGTGAACAGCAAAAGAGTCCCGCGGGGAACTGCGCCAACAATAAAGGAGCTTGCAATAATTGTTTGCCTCCCCACCAAACTACCGCGTATTCTATCGTTGTCCTTTCGAAGATGGAGTTGAAGTGTCGTCGAGAGGAGGTCGAAAGAAGTTTGCTTTTTATTTCATTTTATTTCCAACAGATGTGGTCTATCTTGAGAAATACTATGCCAGTCACCACTCGATACGCAGTCGGAACAAACAGAAAAAGAAAACTTTTTAAATTGGTGAAAATCTGTCGATAGGGTCATTCGACAGTGCGGAACAACTTCTTGATTGTTGAATGCTACTTAATTGGATTATAAATCGTAGTTCGACACTCAATTTTCACTTCGGACTTGCGACGTACAATTTGCTGAAGTCAGACGAGAAATGTAGAAACACAAACACATTGGTTGTGAGTTTTGCATAAATCATGTCCTCCGAGGACTTGGTTACAAATTCACTTTAAGCTCTTATAATGCTATTAGTGTGTACTTTCCTCTCTATCGAGGTAAAGGAGACGACGGGAGAATAATTCTCCGGGCAAAGTACTTAAGTACGCTCTTTGAAGAATGCACTTCGGACGGAAAAATTTTAATATATTCACTATAAATTGGAATACTATAAAAAAGTTGTTATCCCTCAGTAAATTGGGAGCTTTAATTCAATAGGCATAGATATAGCAAAAAAAATAAAAATATATATTTCAGACTGAAGTGGATTACAACACGCGGCTTACTAGTAAGTAGGTAACCTTCATAAGTTGAACTTGGCAGAGGTTTTCGATTTTTGTTTATACTAATGATTTTCTTTGTTTAAAGATAGCATGTTCATTAAAGATGACGACGAAGATGAAAAGTTCCTACGCTGTTGTAAAGAGGTCGCACTGTTCGGACCATGTTCCATTCCATTCGTTCCCAAAAAATGAAAAACTCACACAAAAACGAAAGGTTGTGAGAAGCTAGAATTAGGACTCCTACAACCATTTTTTTATGACACAATTAATGTCTTTATATGATATGTATAGCGCTCCTCATAATCTAGTACAGAACAAAGCTACTGTTACCAGTCTGTCAATTTGAGCAAAAGCGTTAAAAATGGACAATATTGGCAATCTGAATTAAGTAGATAGCATTTTTTTCAGTCCAAAATTAGGAATTTTCTCAAAATGTAGCAACCTTTCTGTATAAAATATTTTGAATTTCCGTTGGGAGCAACTGAGATTTGAAAAAGTCATGTTTCATAAAAGTCGAGATATGGAATAAATCGAAACCGATTTTTATAAACACAGGCTTTCGACTTGCAATCGAGTTTAAGTTTAACCGCCGGACCAGCGTTGCCGCTGCATATATTTACATATAGGAAGGTAGCAAAAGAAAAAAAAAGAGCAGTAAGGACATTTATATTTAACAAAAGTACGAAATACTTCTTTTCATATGTTTGCATTCTTTTTCGTTCAATAGAGAATAAAATCTTACTTAAACTGAAATAGGGGCCATTTCGATCTTTTTTCAAAGAGTGGGGACCAAGGGTCCTGAAGCTCAAAAAGGGGCCAAACGGCTACGCTGCGCCGGAATATTATCCATTTGTTGTTCAAACCGCCAACCGCCAAGTCTTACCTTTCTTAACTCGAGTTCAAAAAAATCGAATTTCGAAAATCGGATGTATGTAGTTATACCCCGGAGAAAACGTATTCCAACCAATTATAGACTTGTAAATTTTACAGACAAAGCTAGCCAAGTACATTGTCAGTTATGTTCGACAACTCTGCCACTTAAGGGTGTGCAAAATTGCCAATCTAAATTGCTTTTATCACATCACATCGGAGTTCTAAATAAAGAGATAATGCTGTTCTTATTTTTTGTACTTTGCCAAATTCGTTGAATTGAATTGAACGGACTTCAAAAATTCTTTCACTGATAGAAAGCTACGGAATTTTCTTTGTATTATTATGTCGCCTCTGACTCAAATGATTAATGCCTGTCGTCGCAATGAATCACAATAATCGCCAGAGAATTTCACAATTATTTGTCCTATATTACGAGTGTAGGTATTTATAGCTTTCGAAAATGTGATTAGGTTTCCATCAATTAGCTGCCGATGTGTTATTATATTATTTACTGGGGTAAGAAGTAGTAGCCACTCTGTAGGTACTCAAACTCGTAATGTGGTCTAGCTATTTCTATTTTAAAATCTGAAACTATTTACACAAATACCATTTGAGATGACAGATAGATAGAATTATATTACCTGTCAAAATGTGAGTAACGATCGTCAAATTAAGGACAATTTGACGGAAGCAGGTTAAGCTATTTACACAGCTGTGACAAATTTCCACCGGTGTTGCTAAGCAAATTGATCTTAGTCAATGTTTGCAGTTATAATTCGCAAGCGTATGCACTGTCACAGTCAGCGAAAGCTATTCAATCACTTATAGGTGAGTTAGACAATTCATCAATCAAGACATTAGATTTAGATCTTTTCAATATCTTAATCTGTATGGTGGACATTTGGAAACCCCCTTTACCATACTGCCAATAGAAATCGTTAAGTAATGCCGCTCACTTTAAAATTCAGTTCAAAATAAGTGTAGTTAAATATTTTTAGTTGGGTCTACAAAGTGTAGCACACGCATGTCGCTGTGTTTATTTATACAACCAGTCGAGCATTCAAAATTTGTTTTTGCGGTCTAGTCTATACAATGGGGACAAATAAACCTTTCACAATTTGTTGGAACTTTGTTTCGGGGTGACAATATTTGGGATCAATTAGAAAGCCAACCTTATTTTCCTACAAAGGAAAACTTTTTCACCAAACTTTTTAACCCTTGGGTAGGGTTACACTTCGGTTCGAGAAATCTAATTTTATAAACTCACCCGGGATTCACACTTGCAAAACGTGCAAACTTTAAGCACATCAGTTCACATTGATCGGTTTTGTATAACAGTCATCAAGTCTTTAACATTGTTCGATAGTAAACTCCCAAATGGGTTTGGAATTGAAATTCTGGAGTTCAATAAATGATTGCAGATTTATTCTGCAGACATGAAACACATTTCGATGGTCCATTGCACTTGCTTGTTTACACAAGGGTCCATTGAATGAATACATTGTGAATGGATGTGGGTTTCATCACAGATAGATGGTGCACCCTACACGGGTGGGAAACTATTGACGGGTATATCGTATATCCTGTAACGATGAGTTTAACCCGAACATTCTGAAGCCGTAAACCATTATGAACCTGGCAGACAACCCTGTTTTCACCGATGTATATGATGACTATGTTCAGTTACTTCCTTTTCGGCCCGATTTCGTTTGCATACCGTTTTTTTTTTTATTGAATATTTTACATGATAACACTGTACCTTGTTGTAGTAATAAATGTTTTTAGGAAATGGTTCGTACTTTCTAAAAGGGCAAAATTTGAACAATACCTTTTGGAGTTTAATGATTTTCATTACTAGATTTTAACATGACCATCCATATACAGGTTGTCCGCCGGGAAGGTATACTACTTTGTTTACAATTTTTGATTAAATGAAAGAGAATGGATCTTATATTGATAAATGTTTTATTTAATGTCGGCAATTATGTATGGAATACAATATCAGGTAAATGTCCGCCTCTGTTAGTCTCACAGATGCGAGCCCTTTCGTGCATATTTTTCATTACATTCTCACACATTTCACGCGGTGTTTCATTAATTTCATCACGAAAATTTTGTTTGAGTTGCTCCAGCGTTTCTGGTTTGTTTGCATAAACCTTGCTCTTGTGTCAACTGAATCTTAAATGGAAACAAATGCAAATCCTTATGCAAAATTGTGGCCAAAGTTGTTCTTTTGAACACTTCCTTGAGCAGCAGTAATGTTTTCAGCCGATCTTGCAGTACGTTGTGGTCCATGCTTGGGCCTATCACCTACAGACCCTCTTTCTTCGAAATCGTCCACTAAACGATAAATAGTGCGTTTTGTTGGCACGTTGTTTCTCCCAAAAATTGCAAGTAACTTTCTCATCGTCACAGTAATCGATGATTAATTTTGATAAAATGTTTTAACGATTAAAACACGTTGGTTTATCCAATATTTTTCCATAATAAATTTTCCACGTGTCTACTTCACGACTGCTAAATATGAACTGTCAAGACTAATGTTTACCAAAATGGCGGCAAAACAAAGTAGTATACCTTCCCGGCGGACACCCTGTAGTTATGTAAGAAGGCTAGCCGTGGTGTAGTGGTTACTGCGTTTTTCTATGAGTGCAATACACTATTACTGGCCATAAAGAGAAATGAATAACAAATGCTGCTTTTTTAGGGAGATTTTTTTTCAATATGGCAACATTCAAATAGCTGCCAGGTGACACCGGTCACCGGTGACACCATCTATTATTTGGTATTGTTTGGCAAGTAAATCAGTCTCTCATTATTTGCGTATGAGCTATGAGGTTAGTGATTGGGCGCTTGCACTTATAGATATCGATCCGCATTTTGAACATAAAATTTCGTTCAGCCGACTCACTTCTGTCACTGTGGCTTGCGAAAAGCCAAGTTATAGTTTGACAAATACAAAGCTACTGATGCACCTTAAAAAAAAAGAGCAACCTTAAACACCCCCACTAAGTTTAAAGTATTTACAAAACACCTACATTTTCTTTTTAACATTTTAAGCCTTCTCGTAGAATTTTTGAACCCGGAAAACCACGGATTTTATAATTTGGTTACGCGTCTTTTCGATCAGTTTGAACTACGATTCCTGGTGCACAATAAAATGAAACACAACATTGTGACCCTTTCGGTTGCTTTTAGCATGTCGATATTTTTTTAAATATTGCTTCCGAAAATGTAAAATTTTAGCTTTCAACGGTGGTGGTATCAGTAAAATTGTGTTTTCCGCTAAATGATTTTAAAATTATTTTGTTTTCTGTAGAATAATTGATTTTGTTCGGACGATAAAAACGGTATAGGTAAGGTATTAGGTAGTGTGAGAGTGTCTCCCATTCGGATTACTAGAAAAATATGTCGCCGCCCACTCAACACCAATTAGTGTGAAAGGAGCGGATTAATGTTCAAATAAATGTATTTATTGCTGATGCTAACAGGGAGAGTGACACAATGGTTAGTCTTTTATACTATACAACTATACTGGTACCATGTCCACCTACAGTCAAAGAGAAGCAACTTCTTAAGATTTTCTGAACTATTCATCGTCTATCATCGCTCATGGAAATTTGACCAGCAATCGAGAGCGTAACTGTTCTGATAAAGCTTTTCAGTTCAGCCGTTTGTATTCGGAATCAATTTGTAGATACCTTGCATTTGTCCCAAAACTAAAAACTCTCACTAACTACGGGTGCGCCATCTTTTATGTATAACCTTAACGTTTATAAGCCGATTGGTTTGAGTAGAAACGTCAATTTAAAACATTTTTAACCATGAATCGCTTCCCACTGAAACATCGTACATTGAAAATAGTCGCTAAGTTAACTCCAAGTGCATATCTTCGAAAACATCGTACCGTCTGACAATACATGCCGTCCATCCACACACTATAACGGACTGCTAGTAAAATGTCAGTTCCATACAAGCTCTGCCCAAAAAATTACTCCAACTAGTGCTCTTGGTTCAATGAGAATAAAAAGTTTAACAAAATGCCAACCATTTTGGATTTCTCCTTAGAATGCTAGAGCCACCTATTGGGTGGTAGTAGATTTGCTCGGTAAAAAGGATGGAGTTCAAGTTGTTGCGGAATGTTTTACAATCCATGGATGTGAGTACAATCGAAAACACGGAAAATGTGGTAGTTCAAATTGTTAATAATAGTTGAAGCCAACAAAATTTGAATAAAAATGCATTCATTGCCTCATAAATTGCGTTGTTCTACATTTTTTGGTTTTTCTTTTTTGGAAATATTATGCAACGTCACGGTTGCATTATACATACATATGTATTTCAATCAACAAAGTTTTTTGGACAGTTTTACAAATTGATTAACCATGGAAAATGTCCTGGATAAGCTAAATCATCCGAAGGAGGGCGGGGTTGCACTATCGGATGGAATTCCGTCCGAATTTTACATATATACTTAAATAACTTACTCCCTTGTTCAACTTATAAGACATTGCATGGCCTCTCAGTTGGCACTCGCGTAGCGTAGGGGAGAATGGGATAAAACGCCTTTCACTGATTTGCTGGACTAGCATAAAGTGACAGGACATTTGACGTGACTTATAATTTGTATAAATCCCTTCGGCCTGTCGTTAATATATCTTAACCGCATGGTATCTAAAATAGGCTGAAATATATATATATATATTTTAATTCGATAAATCGGGCAATGTGCTGCATATGTTGTTGGAGAAAATAAAGAAGAACCGCAATTTCAATTACCTATTACCCCAACTAATTACTCTCGAATTTCCGTCAAAAACACGTTTGCATCATAGGAGGTGTCTCTTCGAAGAAGAGACAAATAAAATACATATCGCTTTACATCCGACCATTCAAATCTTAACATTACTCAGTGAACTCATCCACCTTTACGTTTTTTCTTTTATTTTCCAAAAAAAAAAACCTCTCAAATGCGTACCAAAGATTCAACTTGGAAATGGGAAATGCACAGTACACCGTGATTGCTCCTTAAAATAAGCTTACCAGTGCTATGCCTGCCCACATATGAGTAGAATTGATGGCAACAGATAAATTTCCGCCTTACATCATCCAAAATAAAATAGCGCTCCTTCTTAAGTTCAAAGAAATGTATCTACATGCACCTGGGAGCGGTTTTCGTCGTCGAAACGATGATGGTGGCTTTAGGCAATAAACTGTTGAACAAATAAAATCTGTACCAAAACTGAATTACACATAAAAGTCTGCGAGTAACGAGAACAACAAATGCAGCCTTGAATATTTTATTCAAATTGACTGGAAAACATTATACGAAGAATAAACACATAATTAAAAAGGTAGCTCTATATTAAAAAAAAAAAAACAAAAAAAAAAAAAGAAGGAGCCACTTAGAATTCCACCCACAACGACAAACAAAATATGATTTTTAATGTTGCTCGGATCTCGCTACCTACCCCATCTACGACGGAGCTTTTGCAAATGAAGATAAATGCCATTCTCTGGTAACTTTGGTTAATGTTGAACGAATTTATGCGACATTTTCCAGGTGAACGGAAGCCGTTTTCGACAGAGCTTGGTACTTTAAAAATTTATTTCGTTAAGTTCCGTCTATGACTAGTTACAAAGTTGAAAAAAGCATTTAATTTAACTTTGTTGGCGAAATATTCAGGTACGCCCTTAAATTAATATTGAAAATGCTCGTGATCGGGAAAAGACATTCACGTTCTTGTACAATATAAAAATGGCTGGCGGTTTTCCTTTTTTTGTGGAACAGATACAGCCAATCAGACTGACAGAAAATGGGGAAAGGGTCTATATAGGTATTCTTCTCTTCGTGTGTGTTTTCCGCTAATTTATCAATTTCAGCTGGGAGGAAAATCTTCCAAAAGGGGGAAATTCGTCTTTTATGATAGGGAAGTAAAAACTTTTTTTTTCTATTGGGCGGAAATGAAACTAAAAAAAAAAAATAATGAAAATTCTCAACTACAAGGTTAACGTACTACCAAGTGACAGCTGCTATATGAAATATTTTATTTGTTCAAGCTTATTGTGAAGTACTTGACACAATTGACACAAGTTTTAACATGGAAATTCATGTGCCTTAGGTGGGTGATTTTTAGTTATTTTTTCAGAAGTGACAAAATGCATTTAGCAAATGAATGACTCGTTTTGAAGACTGAAATATGTATGGGAACACTTTTGTTTTCGATGGAGTTTTCGAGTGTTTTCGCTCGGTGTGAAAAAGGTATAGGGCTACTTTCAAAAAGCTTATGGAAAATCTGGGGTTATTTTAAAATACTATTTAAAATACTCCAAAAACATTCGATCCGTTTTACCATAGGAAAAGGTTATAGATTTCGATACTTTGTGGTGCTATTTCTTTCCGTATTCAAGCACCCCTCATTGGTAAGATTTATAAAGGCTCGGTAAATTCTCTTACAAGATGGGTTCAAAAAGAAGGGGTTAACATTTTAAAAATTATTTGCCGCTTTTCAGACAGGTGAAAATTAAAAAATCATATTTTTTAGTCGTACGTAAGCCATGTTGCAAAAAATAATAAAAAAAGTTGGGGGCTTTCTTAAGGGAAAAATAGCAAAATCTGTTTGCTTTTCAGATTTATCTGAGGGGAATTATTTTGACCGTCTGGCAACGCTGCCAGTGGTTCTATTTTTACTGGCGGTGCTTTGACCTTTCCTCGTTATATAGTTCATACTCTGTTGCTCTTCATTCGTTACGGCGATTACCGTCTACGACAGCATAGTCTGTTGAATCATTGGAACTAAAGGCATGACAAGATGCGAGCAACTCCCACATTGTTGAAGCCATTCAATGACAATTTTATGGTAGGTACAGCTGCAAACACAGTTTCAAGGAAATAACACCAAAAATGTGTTAAACTTAAGGTGCAAATTAAAATGAATGACCTGCACAATGGCTTCGGTGCAATATTTGCACAGGAGGTCATTTCTCTCGATATTGAGACGAGTTAGGATACAAAATCTGCGAACGTACAGACCTATTCTATAGAACTTCTAAAAAGAACTGAAAGACACTTGCTGCAGATAAGACGTAGCAATACGTAGTTGAGTGAGGAACTTGAAAATTTTGCAAAGATGACAGGGTATTGAATAGCCTGCCAGCGAATTTGATTTAACGCAATAATTAACAATAATTAAACAAAGCAGCGTACTTTTATTATTGGTACAAATCAATATTTTCACTGGAGGTCTTGACGCGATGGTGGTTGCTAGCTAAAAGAGAACGATACTCAAAGGCATCAGAGCGCGATGTGTATTTGCCAGCCAACTAAGGCCCGTTTTCAATCGAAGTTGAACATAATTTGGGGATTTTTATTTTCAACTTGAGAATTTACTTTTATTCACTCAAAGTTGACTCTTTGACAACTTTGGATATACCGAAGTTGAGTAAACCGAAAGTTTATCAACTTTGGCTTCTCTCAACTCTAGGAAATAGTAAAAGTTGTAGGGTAAACTTGGGATTTTAACGTCAAATGTCAGATCTTTTTTTTCTCATTTCTGTTTTTGACTGTGCGAACTTACTTGACAGTGGCGAACATAGTCAAATATTAATTTTTAAAACTATGTATCGTTCAAACCATTTCTGGGAAGATTGGCCTATTCTGATTCGGGCAGCGAAGAAGACGAGCGCAATTTAGTCTGTGAAAGATGGCAAAAATGGATACGGAAAATGGGACGAATGCGACTTCATCTATCATTTTCATCGTATAAAGCGGAAGACAATGATGGTGCTTCATCTTATAATGAATTCGTTGCCGTGCGTCTGGAAAAGATATTGTGTACCGTGAAAGAGTTGAACTGACATATTTAGTGTCATCTGTCACTTATATCCCAGGGATATTTGTGAAACAGCAGGTGCGCCAACTTTTGCATTTCAACTGAGGGTGAGGAGTGAAGAATTAAAGTAGTGAATAAAAGCAATTTTCAAATTGCTGCTCAACTCTCTCTTTCGAATCAACCGCGAATCAACCTCAGAGTTGTCGGCAAGTTGATAGATAGTGAAAATGGCCCTTAATCGTTTTGCCTTTTCGCCGTCTCCTTTCCGGTCATATTTTTTTTTTGCAGTCGTCGGTGCATATTGGCGTACGCTGTAAGTTAGAAAATTACATCACAAAAATTACATTTGTTCAGTACAGAAAGAGCAACAAAATTATTTGGTAAAAGCAATATTAAAAACCTAAATTAACAATAGGATACTGGGACAAGTGGGGTTGTTCATACAACATAATTAGGTAACTCAAGTAATTCAATTGATATTTAAGGGAACGTTAAGAAAGCTAATTTTAAGTAATTCAATATAAAGTAACAAAACAAAAAAAAATAGTTTCTATTCCTCAACAACACAAATGACACACAATGTTGTGTTGAAATCTAATTTCTTCCATTTGAATTCGTGCCAAAATCCTTAATACTCACAATGACAGTGGAATTAAAAATACACCACCTCCCGCTGAGACACAATAGCAAAAAAAACACATTAATCCCTACCTACCAGCCATTGCTTTGGCCTTGTCGCGATCTAATTTGAAACACAATTTCTGTAAAAGATTTTTATTTCTTTGGGGAAACTGATAAGCCATGCAAATCCCCATTTAAAGCGAGGGCCAATGGCTTACGGCATTTGCAGCAGCCCCTGCAAGTCAGCGTTCCATCAAATTCGGTCAGAAATACTTGCGGAGATTATCCTTACCCTTAGTTTTACTTGAATTTGAGATTAGAGATTATAACCGAGCCATAATGGCTGAGTAGGCCTGATTTTGTGTAAATCGAGCTTTTGTACTCGAAATGCATGCATTTATGCAAAACTCGAATCAATCTATTGGAAACGACATGCCGATGTATTGTGGCTCACAAGCCCTATTCAATTTACATGAGACATCGCAATCACTATGGATGACAGACGCATTAGCATACTATTACTCAAGTCCAGAAGCAGTCCTGACATCACCCCAAAGTGAATTTAAATGTAAATCAATCTAAGGAACATGCCTCAGACACACTTCTTTGGGTAGCAAATTCAGTATGACAGTCATAATGGAGACAGGAGACACGTTAATAAACAAACCAAGTCATTAATTTGGAGACGTCAGGCGCACCAATCCCGCACACACTGAGCCGACTTTCAATCAACAATAAGGTGTACAGCGTAACATCGTATAAATGGCGTTCAAATGTGTGTACAGTGTACACTGTACATCTTGTGCTGTTTCGCCTTTCGATTTCTGTCGTCAAGCATAATCTGGGAATTTCAAAAATATCTATCGGCATTATAACGTCCGTAATCAGAACAACGCTCATTGAATAGATTAAAAACAAAAATTACCTATTGTTAAAAAAACGATTTTAATTAACTCGACGATTATCGGAGCCGATAGCAAGGGATTGTTTTTTTTTTGTATTTGGGTGGACAGATTAACACACGCGTGACATAAATAGATTACGGCTAAACCCCTTCAATCATGTTTATGTCAACTCGCTTCTTTGCATTTCTTAGTGTCACACGCTGAAATAGCATAATTCTTAACAGCTAATCATACATTCAAAAGGACGACAGGCACTGAGTAATCCAATCAGTGGCGACACAAAGGATCTATAAACTGTATTACCCCACAAAAGTGGGTCATCTGAGGCCATGAACGATGCGAAAGAGTCGAAAAGCACCTCTGTCAATGGCCAAAATTGAAACCGCCATTCCATTAAAAGGTTTTAGGTCGACTCTACAGACCTATAACCGGATGGATGATATGTTTTTTGAAAGTCCTCTCACGTCAGCCTCCATATGGGTTAGCTCACGTAGGCCCATAATTGCGAGGAAGTAGTACAGTGAAGTTGCTTGCCGTCGTGAAATGTGGGTTCTCCCTTGAAAGGCTATTCACAATATGTTGCGTTAACAGGAAAATCTACTTGACCCTTATATTCCTAAATATTCGGTAAAGGTGCGCGTTCGTGTGTCGTTATGAGCTATATATATATCTAGATACTAGTAGGGCTCCGCTTGAATCGAGTAGGTTTTTTCTTTTCTTTTCTTTGTTGTTGCCTGGGTAAGTAATTACTGACGAGTCAAGTTCGCTCTCGAGTTTCGTTCTGAAGTTTGGCAAGCGGTTTTCTTTGCGTGTCGGTGGGAAAATTATGATGGGAAAGACTTTTCTTTGCCCCCACCTGCATAAGTTACTGAAAGTTGTGTGTTATTTTGAAAAGTAGGGTTAGGTTTCGAGAGCAAATTTATTGACTTGACACTAGACTCATGGCACCGTAATGGGAAATTAATGAAAAAGTCTGCGGCGGCCATCTAGAATCGCTTGGGATTCCCTCTGCATTTAATTAAAATAGGCAGCTGGTGGTGCAGAAGAACTTTGAAATTACAAAGAAACTATTGCGATTTGACGTATATTTAATTAGTCCAGTCGGGAAGCGTTCCTGAGAATATAACGTACGTATGAACTGAGTAGCATAGTTCGAATTTCTTCCTCTCAAAGCCACTCAACAGAGTTCGTTCATCAACTCGCTGATTTTCCATTACAAGGGTTAAGGAAAGTTAATTTATTATGAAATTGTGTATCATCCGTTGTGTAAGGTTAATACACTTTTCCGCATTAATTTCTGTATGACTTTATAAATTAATTGAAATGCCATAATAGATAAACAAGTATTCCACAACCGAGCCGTAGTCGGACGACTCAAATGAGTAGCTTTCTCAGGACAGTTTGAAGGTGGTTGCCATGGACCAGTGGTGCCCGTTGCTCGCGGGAGTTGTGCTAGAGATAACAGGCAACAGGCAACACACATGCCAACCACATGCCGACGGAATACCCTCACTCTCAACAAACCAAACAAACATCCCAATTTTACTTCTAAGAAGAGAAGATTATCACTCCTATTGCGAGTGTCAATTATCAATCAATCAATTGACGATTGACAAATTTGTCAATCAAAACAATTTTTGGTATTGTGTTACTCATTTGATAAAAATTATGGTTATTGTGAATAAATTGACTGTTGTGGCATGATATTTGCCAGTTGTCGAGCGCAAACAATTGTATTTGCTAAATTCTACCGAAAAAGGGTTATGTAGAATTGTTTTTTGACGATGAAGAACAATCCTCAGTCTCTAGAATTAGAGGACAGTATGTGAGTACATTAATTAATATTCATTCTCATGAGTAATCCGTTCAGTTTTGTTAGCGTTTTCCTGTTTATTGGGTGAAATAGACGAGAAGTTAAAACCTGCAATCAGAAGGACATCGATACCAAACATCATAAAGCTTGCAACAGCATTTCGGTTATGTGCTCATGGGTCATATCAAATCAGCGTTGGGAATGAACATTCCATAGGTCTTTCACAGTCAACTGTGTCTTTGATCCTAAAAGGTGTTTCTATTGTACTCGAAGCACACATATGTCCGAAATATCGGTCCGAGCCCTAAATAATTGCGATTAGAATTAAGAAAAGGTTTATTCCTTATATTTTCATACCCTTTGCCATTCGCTCCGTGGAGGGAAAAAGCCGTTCAACTCTTATTAAAAAAGCTCCCACATTTTTAGCAAGATGCTTTTTGAACAAATTCCTCTTGCAATGTTCTCGTGTTCTGTCATTAGTTGAACCAATCGCTCCAATTGTTTTTTGTTGCATACAACTTTTGCCCTAAAACCAAAAATGTGCCTATACATGCAACAATTTTACAGAAAACTTGCATTTTTCTTTTGCAGCGTTCTAAATTTGTCGTCCACAACAATGCAACTGACTAGACAATGGACATTTATCAAACAAATTGATCAAAATTGACAGTCACAGTGCCACTTTGGCTCCATTCAAAATGGAAATTTTGTACGAGTTGATGACAGTCAATCATTCATTGATAATTTCTTTGATAAGCATCGTTTATCGTTTATTTTTTGACACTCGCAATAAGGGTGTTAAAAAGCAAATACCAACGGACACTCCAGGTATTCTTTCAAAAGATTGAGAATACAAACCCAAGCAAACAGATAAAACAACAAGGAATGACTCAGGCAGATAACACTCGTTATGGACCTAGTATATGTGTATAAGAACATTTTGGTTTTAGTTAGCTCGTAGGATATTTTAATAATAAAAGTATATTATTTTTAAAATAAAAATTCTTAGCAATTTATTTCGGGCGCCTTGTAACCCGCGGCCTGTTTTCTAGGCGCCCACTAAACTCTAATCGAAACGAATCCTAAAACTATTTCCAAAAAAGCTACTGCACCCAATTACTTGTAAACATAAATTAGAAAGGAGCTGGTTATTAGTAACTAGATGGGTGTGACTTTATACGGTCGCCAATGAAATCAGGCAACAGAGGCTCAGTAGTTAGAGTGAGGGTCTACTTAGTGGGTTTCAGGTTCGATCATCGGAAAATCACAAAATCACATTTTAAGCTTTTTGTCCACTGCCCCACCTCACGCGAACGTCTGACAAATGTCCGAGAGTACAACTCATATGGAAGAGCTTCTCTAGTCAGCCGTTTGGACTTGGAAAATAATTGTAGGTTCCTTCCATTCGTCTAAAAAATAAAAACTGAGTCCAAATGAATGGTTGTGCTAAAATGGTTCCAGGGTACCTACGGACTTGTTGCGACAAATATTTATTTATTTTAGTTAAAAAATAAAATCATTTTTTTAATTAAACATTTCCACCGCCCTAAACCAATGACCAGGGTTACCGAAGAAAAATTTAAAAAGAAACGACCTCCACACAAAATACTGAGAAAAAAATCCAGCCGCAATAACATTTATTTATACAAAACAAAAAATAAAGTTCACGACTGGGTCGAACGAAACTTTCCCTTTCATCAAAAGTTTGGTTGGTTGTTTTCTTATTTTATTAGGTAGGTGTACAAATCAGAGAAGCGATTCTAGATAAAAGAAACGGTTCATGAAATATACCAATAGTGTTAAATAAAATGCACTTTTGGGTTTTTCATCTGCTATTATAAGTTGAAGCTCGCAGGAACAGGCAGTAGGTTAGAGAGTTTAAGTACAAAGCAAAGTATAGCAGTTTTTGATTGTGTAAGCTCCAAGTTGTTGGAATTACTCTAAGATGCATGTTTAATATGGTTAGAACAAATTTGAAGTGGTAAATATTTGTTAAAAAGAAGTTGTTTGAAGTTGCAATTGTAGTGTAGTACAATATTGAGTTTTACAAAAATATACGAGCACAGATAAACGAGCAATGTTTAGTTTGAAAAATACTATTGCTTAACAATTTAGCTGAAAATTACTTGGTTTTTAAGGTTTCATCGAAATCGAAATTGGGGTTTTCGAGAAATGAACAGTTTTTAGAAACAGCATTTTCAAATTGAAAATTAAGGACACAATAGTTTTGAAAACATCAATTTTACTCTAAGTATACATTTTGGTCAAAATCGTTATTGTCATTTTCCAGTAAACTAAAGAAAGCCAAATTTAAAAAAACAAAATCCTCTTTTCAAAAATCTATTGTACGATAATATGGACAAAAATTGTTTGCCATTAAGTGAGAATATGTCCAAATTTCAAAAGTACCGTTATTCGATTTTTTAGCTAAAATCTGAGTATACGGTCATGGTAACCTCATCTACTTAAGCTCAAATATCAATTTTGATTGAAATCGTTGGAGCCGTTTTCGAACAAATCAAACTGGTATGAAAATTTTACATGGCAAGTACCATTAATATTGAGGTTACCTTGCAAAAGAAAACGGCCCCAAACTCTTAATCCGAAGTTTGAAGGAAATCCGGGCAGCCGCCTAGGCTGTACGCCTCGGGACATACGGACAGACAGACAGACCCACTTTTTTGAGTTTCTCTACCATCGTAATGTCAAAATTGATAAACATCTCGAGTTCGAAATTGAATACGAATACAATATCTTTCTCTTACTACGTAATCGAGAGAGGTAAAAATCAAAACAAATGTATTGATTCCGAAATGTTTTATTTTCATATTTTTACATTCTTTTTCGTTCAATAAAGAATAATATCTTACTAAAAATGGAAAAGGGGCCATTTTGATCTGGAAGGGATCTAAAATTTATGTGTTATAAATGAGCTAACAAAAATGCATACGAATCCCTCGAAAACAGAGAATTCACAAGATATTATCTGAAAATGCTGTCTTTGGTCAGCAATTTTCATTCTAGCAGTCAAATCAGATTATATATCAGAAGGAGGACTGCATCAGAAATATTGTGCCACCTACTTTAATTTCACATTTATTCACCACATTCATTACTAAAAGATGCAAAGAACATTTTACGACCCTCACCCGCATTAAAGCTAATAAAATACAAAATCCACAGCCATTCGGGATGCTGTCAGACTATAAACTCAAAGCTGCCACTTCCGCTGTTACTTTTCAGGTATCACATTATAAACTCCATCCGCAATTCAATTCACCACATGACCTAAATAACATTTTAATTTAAAACAATGCAAATACACGGTAGCTCCACAAAATGTGTAGCCAAACTTATGCGACACAAAATTTCACAATTAACATCTCCTCCATTGGCAGATGTGGAGCCATACAGAGGACAGCGCGCTCCCACACACACAGAACACAGCCAGACACAAAATGAGCTCTTGATGAATTTTGCTTAATTCACAACATAAAGCACGAGAGCACTTACGCGACTTTGTGGATTGTTCACAAAAGCGTACAGCGTAAACGATGAAACGAAATGCGTTCTGCATACGTATGCACATCAATTTGAATACCATTAAACCCTTGCAGCCAGGATGTGACGACGAGCGCTATTATTATCATCTACGCTTCAGAGACTGCTGCTGCTGTTGCACATGCAGTTGTGCCCTTGACCGAGTGCCGATTGCATTCCATATCCGAAATGATAACACGCAGCTACAATTTTTTTTTTTTTTTTTCATTGGAAATGTGTTTGCTTCGTTAAATTTGAATTTAAAATGTAATAAAAAAAAATGAGTTTCGCTAAAATCCAGACACGACTGTGGTTTGCAAAGTTTACATCATTAAAAATTATTTTCATGAACTCTTCAAATGTTTATTTGAAAAATTCAGTCGTAAAGTGTGTGCCACTATTCAAACGTCGAACTACGAAAATAAGCACTTCATTTACGATGACTTAACGGTGCCAATATGCGGCATTATGCATTCACTCAGAGTCGAGTTATGCCAAAAATTCCGGCAAAAGTGGTTTTATTTATTTAACGTTAGCAAAATGTGTCGCCCTAGTCAAGTAGTCAGATGTGTTTGCTCAAGATTTCAAACTGAAATGACAATAATAATGTTTAAAAATAAAATGTGACCACTCTCTGGGCGGATGAGATAGTGCGATTTCAGCCTTCAAAGAGTTTTATTAGTCATCTGGGCCTAGCTGATGTTCGTGTGTGGGGATTCTAATGAGCCATTTCGGGATCGAGTCACGTATTTTGGGTCGTGAAATATCGTTGACGGTGTATGTTGCGCATTAGGATGGCTCAAATTTAATTCACAACGAATTTCAAACGTTGGCGTTGCTTCGTGTGTGAAATATTATGTTTCGAATCTGACAGTAAGTCCAAACTAGCTCTGATGCAAGTTTTTGCCCGGGAAGTATTTTGTATTCGTGGTATAGTGAGAATTTTTAAATGAATTTTTGTAGCGTATTTTGTTATTTTGTGTGTTTTTTTTTGTCTTTATAAAAGAGCCAGGAACACGTTATTTGTTTTATTTAGTTTTAGTGTATATGGCGGGATATTAACAACAGAGATCTAATGGCTGAAATGTTTAAAAATATTAAAAAATGTTGTACCCACTCGCTATAGCTGCTTGAGATTTATTTATTCAGTCGATTGAGTAGCCTTGGTGCTTTTGAAGTGCACATCTCACATTTAGATCTGCATTTCCACAATGGCAGATGGGACCTATTGCAATCATCCTATTTATTTATTTATTTATGTGATCTTCAACTGGAAACACGTGGTTTATAGAATTGAATCACTCCACGCTCGTTCCAATGCAAGATACTATAATAATGTTCTTTTTTTTTATTTGTTCTGACTGTTTTACATTTTTACTTCGGAGTTTGACGTTTTGTTCCCAAGTAGAAATTGTTGTTTAAAGTGTAAGCGCTATTCCTACATTTCAGACATGTTTCCGTAACAGTAACAGTAACAGTAACAGTAACAGTATGTAATGTATCAAAGTGCGTACTGTTTCCAGTGCAGGATGGAACGTTGGGAAATAAGTTATAGCTCATAAAATTACTATTTCGGGAAACACACATAATGGTATTTTGGCTATGATTGTAACCGAAATGTGCCCGAATTTTAGTGAGCTTTTGAATTGGTTTTCATGTGTTTGTAATGTGGTATTCGTTTGGGCGCTCTCAGAGCACTTTTTTTGCCCTCAGAGCAATTTTTATGTTCGTTTGGTACCAAAAAAAGCAATCTTTTTCAGATTTCAGAGCACTTTTGCGAATCTAGATATTTTCTCAGATTTGCCCTCAGATTTACCAATACAAGTGCATTTGAGTTTGACAAGGGGTGGAGTTTGTTTACATTTTAGTGAAATATTTCTACAGCACAGAAAGGCATTGCATCGGGTGAATCTATTTTCGTAAATTATTTGTGTGCAAACATTTAGAAATCAATCGGGACGGAAATTTCGAATGTTTTAATACAAAATTTAACCAGTGAATCGAAAGCGCATAGAAAAGTGTCGAAGACTACACATATTACAGTCGCACGAATATCAACACAAAAAAAGAGCAAGAGCGTTTTTATGTTCGATTAGGCACACGAAATCTGAAATCTGAGGGCAAATCTGAAGAATCCCAAACGAATACCACATAAGGTGGTTCGCACGAAACAGAAAATGGGATATAGAAACACTGATACCAATACAAAACATGAACACATAATCTTCCCTCTTTAATGGGGATGGTAAAGGACAATATTCGTGAAGCCATTGGTGAAATACAGCTGCACACAATCGATAATGTGCTTAAAAATTGGACCGATCGTGTAGGCTACTGCATGGCCAGCCGAGGCAGCCATTTGAATGAAATTATTTTCCATTATTAACCGGAAGGATTGCACTTTCAAATACAAAAAGAAATTTGAGAAAATATTCAGTAGTTTTTTTTTATAGCATTTTCAAAAAAAAAAAGTTATTTGGCGGACCCTTTACCTAAACAAAGTGTCATGAACATGGTAATGCAGGTAATATACGCGAATTTAGTAATTGCATATCTTCGTTCCCGGGTGCAAAATATTCAAAAATATAAATAAAATAAATACTCGGTTTTAATATCAATATTTATATCAATAAGTTGTAGTGGCAAAAACTCACGCGCTCAAGAAATATTGAGTGTTTATAATATTCAATTTTATTTCCAAGCTTTTTTTATTTTCCCAGGACTATTTTTTTTTTTTTTCATTTTTTCTGATAATAAATCCCAATTAGAGTCAGAAAACGTCCATTTCCTGCCATAGGGATTTCTTTAGGAAGAATCACAGGGTGCATGCACAATGTATATGCATTGAGGAAATGTTGTTTTGGGCGCGTTTATTATTACTGTGTCGTAATATTTAAATGATTCATTCTATTAAATTCTAACTTTAAGTGTATGAGAACATGTAAGAAAAGTTTGGTAAAAATAATAAAAAAGGGATTTCCAAATTTTATGGTGTTTTCGTTCTAATTTTTGTAATGCTATTTTGGTTTGTCAAAATCCATAGTATAAATTGAATATATATACCTGTGGGTAGGTATGTTACGGAGATTAAAATTAATAAATATAATGTTTGTAGTTAATTTGGGAAATTTTGTTTGCCAAAGAAAATTTGTGCAATAAATCTTTGTATAGATGGTTTATGATATTTCTAGCATTATTTCAATTACATATTCATGTGACATGTTATTTATTAAAATATATTGATAGCATTTGATATTATTATGTGAATGAAATAAGTTGGAATATTTTTATTTTTATAGTTCCACTTTTATACATTGAAATTTAATTATTACGCACTTCATTTATTATTCCCAATTTAATCTGCTGCAGTTTTATGTAGCAAAATTAGAAATCATTCTCATTTTTCTCCTACTTAAAGATTGTAACGCCGAAAAGCAGGGCGGTGCACATAGTAAGAGTACAGTTAAAAGTTTATTCGACGTTGCACTACAACGGCAAACAGTTTTCAATACACTGTTTAAATAGTAAAAATTAATTCTTTAGGGGGAAAACTCATTAAAACATATGCGTGTTCTAAAATAATGAAGTCTCTAAATTACGTATTTTGATTGCTCTTAGAAAAATTCATTCTTAATCATTAAACCACTCACAATGCTTTTTTTATGCCACCCTATATTCCCTTTTACGCTTGGGGCGCAATGCCATAAAGATTGTTTGACGTGCCTAGCACTAGTGCCCACTAGTGCGCACTGGGAAGTGTCAGCTGATTTTCACACCAGTTAAAAACCCTGTCGTATCCTGAAAAATCGGCTACTACATCGAACGCAAAATATGTTGCCCTGAAGTCCGTCTGTTTTTCACATTGAAAAATATTTATCTTTTGGTGAACGAAGTGTGAAGATATAAAACTATTTTTTGTTTACTGTTAAAAATGAGTGAACTCAATTCCTTTGAATACCAAATTTATTTGTATTTACCTCTATCAAGATCAACAAGTGAATGACAGCAAGCGAAATGACAGCGCAACTCAGCAGTGAATTCTTGCCTCGACAAATTAACTGGGCTCAGTTCAGGGCACAACTAGGGCGCCCTAGAAGTCATGTCAAAAGTCAAACACAGGTTTTCAGTACCAGGGCGAGTTCAGTGCTATATCGAACACATTAGGGTTAAACCAGTGCGCACTAGGGCCAACGTTAAACACACCTATATAATTCCTTCCTGCACGTTGCACGGCTACATTAAAAAGAGCATGTTGCGTGTGTGAGTATAAATGCTGTACCTACTTCGCCTGTGTACACCTACAGCAGACATTAGTTTGTGTTATGTGTGAAGATTGTCTGCAAAAAAAAACGCCAAAATATGATGGTCGCATTCGGTGGTCACAATGCAGACTGTGCGCAGTCAGTTCGCGTAGCTGTTACGTGGTTACATAAAATAGCAACCTCACAGTTTTTGTGCGTTTTGAAATGTTACTCTAAAGGAAATTTGTAGCTTTGAGACACGTAATGGTAACAGAAATGTCAAATAGTTAACATCTTATTGGAATGCCTTTATCGAAACGAAATTGAGTCAAATATACCGTGTAGTGATAAAAGTGGTGGATAGTAGTCACAAATTGCTACTTGGGTATTTCTTGTACTAATAATTTCCCTCAGCTACAATACAGACATAATGCTTTCAGATACGCAAAAATTCTTACGTAGACGTTCGATGGGCTGTTTTCTTTCATCTTTAATGTGAACAATTCCTTCTTTGAAATTTGTTTTGTAATAAAATTACGTCTTGATTTAATTTTTAAATAATTTACGTTTCTCAGAGATTTCTTGCTTTTCCCTCTTTTTAAGGTTGTCCTTCGTTTTTCACCTTATCATTCAAAAAGCGCCAAAATTTCCCCTCAACCTGGGATCACTTGGTCATTTCGATGTTGATCAATAATGATCAAAATCCCAGGGACTTGCCTGTCTCAAAACGACAGAAGAGACGGAACTTCTATTTCACAAAGACCGCAGCCATCGCGGGTTAGTTCAAATGAACGTGTCCATAACCGCAAGTGATGATTGCCTGCAGTGTAAGTAAAAATCGAAACAAAATTTAAATCATTTGACTCAGATTTCCATTTAGTAGGACCCCATGGCCTTTTGGGAATTTTTCATAATAAATATTAGCAAAACTTTCAGCAACAGTTTGGAACTCGAGCTGCTAAACTGGAAAGCATAAGCTCATCATAAACTTATGACATAAAAAGTAACTCAAAAGCTTCCAAGTGATATTAATCAAATCCAAAGCAAGGAAGTAGTCTTTAAAAGGGTGCCACCCACGCAGCATCCGCATTTGCATTTTCTTTTATAAATTTGTAACCCTCCATAAACACAAGCAAATGAAACCATAAATAAAAGATGAAGATGATACTTTCATAAATATTTGAGAAGGTGCTGGACTTTTCGTCAGAGGGATAACTGCACGTGGCAGCAATTACAAAAAAAAAAGGAAATCAACTCGAAAAGCACCCAAATTTACTTTAAAGGTGTATGCGGTATAATTGAATTTCACGCTATGTCAGATTGACTGGGTTTGCCTTGCGAACTGCAAGTATTTCAGGTTAAGTAATACTTGGGCATTACTGAGGACCATACTCTCGGGTATCTCACTCACTTGTCACAAGTTGCACTTCAGCCACTTTAAAGTTCTTATTTCGTTGCAATGACTTAAGTTGTTAACCATTCAGGCGATAGGTGTAGATGCACCACAAGTGACGTTATGGCGGTGTTGCAATCCATCATGTATTATTTTCTCGCTCGTTTCTATTATCTGCGCCTCCTCTTCACTCATGGAACTAATCCAATTAACCGTCAAATACATTATGTTCGGCTGTAGAAATCGATAGTATCTCGTTCCAATTCGACTGGCGGTTGTTAAACACAGTTCAGTAAACTCGAAAGATACGAGTGTACAAAAGAAAGCGTTCTAATTGAATTCATGCATAAGAATGACAATTGCCCCTGCAGCGACTTGTACGCAATTAATTTTATTTATTGTCCTTCATTTTGCCAACTTGAGAGCGTGCTAAATGAAAACCTTCCACTCATAGTCATTATTTTATTCGTCAGTAATTGTTTGTCCCTATTTCTCATTTCCAGCTCCTTGGCATAACGACTATTCACGCAATAAGTTTTAGCCTTAATTGGAATCGACATTCTTCGAAGTAATTAAAATCCAAAGCAAAACAGAAGCCTCAAGTATCGCTCTTGCTTTCCATCTAACAGTGCTGAATCATGTGTTCATTTTATATTTTTGTTTTCCTGAATTTTAATTGAAAGGTTGTCAAATTTCCATGAAATTGAATTAATTCCCTCGCAAGTGGTGATGGTGCAACGGTTACATTTATTACGAAACAGGTCAGGGACATTCCGCCACATGTAGAATATTTTATTTCGAAATGGTTATGCAGTTCATACGTAGGTACATCTCTTCGGTCAACACAGTAGGAACAATATGCCAGCCAACGCAATATTTGCGATACTCGTATCTGTAAAGTGTTGTCACTTTCAAACCCTAAACCAAACCAGGGATGTGTACTCAACGGAAAACTAATAAAAGAATGCACAGAATATCTCTCAGGGGGATCGTCAAAAACGGTCGTCAATTACATACTCGCTACAAGATTGTGTGAGCTCTCCTTTGACATTCAGTTGCGTTGATGTGGGCAGAGCAACTAAACTAAAACTTTTAACGGCATTAACTGCAAGTTCGTTTAAGTTTTATGTGGAATTTAATTCGCCTGGGCCTGCCACTGTTGGAAATGAATTCGAACATGTGTCCTGAAAATAGACACGACAAATGTCGGTTGTGACATTTGAACCAATTCATTTCAGTGAACGCGCATGAAATTTCAATTCATTTTTTTATAGAATGGGAGGTTTTTAACAATTGCTGTTGCATTCCATACCTTTTGGTAAGATTTCTTATTTTTGTGATTTGGGAACAAGCAAAGCGACAAAGAGACAAATCTGCAATAATGATCGAACCTGGTGATGATTTTTCCCTGTGAGCGGATATTTTGCACCATAAAAAGCCATTTAAGGGGCACAATAAACCATATGGTCGCAGTGCAGTAGACCCTCTCTATTAATATTATTAAGCCCTTTAAGACCTTTATACGCAGCTTGTACAATTACATCAGGGATCTACCTCATAGTGAGCCATGTTGTAAACAAACGTAGCAAGCTTAGCGGGCAATTGGACTTCGGTGTACGGTGTTTATAACCGACTTGAATTTAGCTCGTTAGCAGCCGCATCTTTAAAGTCTACGGTTTACTCACTGTTTCCTAAAATAGATTGATTTCTGGATGACATCCAAAATAGGGGTAAGCTTGCTTAGTTTTGACCATAGAAAACAGATTTCGGACTAGCTACTTGTATAGGCTTAAGTTAAATTTTCTCAGTCTAAAGCTCGACCCCTATATGCCTCAAGTAAATCTATGACTGACTACGATCTTCTAGGTGACATCTGTCTTTCGGAGATCTAAATTTACGTAGCCTATGGTAAAATAAAATTCCGCTTCAACAAGTTTCATCACCTGTATAGCTGCATTCAGTGTCAGAGGAAAAATGTAGGCATTAAAGAAAAATCGGTGCACAAATATTTACATACAAAGAAGCCGATACGAACAATTACCTTCTTAACATCACCGACTTGTACTGGGGTGAGTCTTGCAGCGCACAAGATCTAAAGGATTAGTTACAATGGCTTTATTTTAACAAAAAAGAGCTAAATCTAAGCGGTTCACTGTCAGCATGAAACATGGTAATGGACAGTCAGTCGAGATAAGTTAGAAATGAAAATAAAGCTGCATTCATAGAATGATCAAATTGCATCTTTATAGGAATGCAAGACTTGGCTCAAATTGGCACTGCAAAGGTCTTGAGTAGGAAAAGTGCGGCCGATTACAATCAAAGGCTCGGAAGCTAAAATAACACATCTACTGCGGCTGCTGATACCAGCCTCATTTGACCGAGGACTCAACAATCTTTATAACAATATTTTAGCATAGGAAAAGTTCAAGTAGGTTTATTCTATTGTAAAGAACTTTCTAGCGAAAAATATACGCGGTTCTACTTTCCAAGAGAGATTTATTTAAATCAATCATGGCTGGGCGTCAAAAAACCATGTCAACTCTTCTGAAGCTCGACAAAACAGCCCGAAGTTCTCAGTTGGAATTGCGATGTGCAATAAAAATAACCGATGAAAATCCTCAAACTGTTGATGTTTCGATGCAACAGGGGCCCTACTCTCTATTTCGTTCGGAAAGTCAATCCTATTCGAAATTGCTTTTAGGTTGGTATACTCTGTAATACTTTCGGAATTCTAAATCGGAGTAGTAGTACATTTCATTCAGCTTTCGAAATAGAGTGTACAAAACGTTTATTTTCGAAAAATGTTACTTTCGAATCGAGATCCAGATTAGGGCCCCAGTATTTGATTGTTAGAAGAAGTAGTCCATAACATGGAAGGCTTTCCATACATCTTGAGTTCAAACTGTTGCAAAAACTCCACAGAGCGATGCAGTTTACATCAATTATTGTTAACTTATGCCTTGCTAAAGTGCGTAGTTTTAAAATTCACAGAGACCCTCTTTATTCTCTCTATTTCGTTCGGAAAGTCAATCCTATTCGAAATTGATTTCCGTTCCGCTTTTAGGTAGCAGCGCACTTAAAACTTTCGAAAGGAACAAAATAATAAATCAAATATTTTAATTCCACTTTCGGAATTCTAAGTCCGACAGTAGTAGATTTCTTTCCGCTTTCAAAAAAGAGAATACGAAACGTTCGTTTTCGAACAAAATTTACTCTCAGAACGAGATGCAGAGTAGGAGCCCAGATCTAGATGAAATCCAACTCCACAGGATATAATTTCTCTCCTTATGCTTATCATGAGATGAAATGTCTGATGCAGGATGTTAACGCCCTCTCTCTGCGATTATATCTTGACATGGATATCAGACATGAGTTTGAGAGATTTGTAATTTTTTTGTTTGCTTTTCGCCTGGAAATATAATTTTTTACGGGTTTAAAAACAAACAGCCGAATAGCCTATTTGTCCATAAGACAAAATGTCACCTACGACGTTGCGATACGAAAAGAAATGGAATGACGTGATTTGCTCGGGGTAGGTGGAAGAACATTTTGTGATACAGATATCAGACATTTAGTTGGACGGATTGATCTCTGGTGGAGTCGGCGTTTAAATGTCAGAAAACATTTAGAATGACTCTTTAAAATTGTCGGGCAGTTATGTTTCGACAAAACTCTTATTATTGTTAAAATAATAGAAAATTTAAATGAAATAAGTAAATAAAAGTTTGTCAGGTGACTTGTTACAGCCGAGAATATATATAATTGTAATCAGAGTTTTGCCAGTAATTCTGTCGCTAGTTGCACTTTTTTTTGCGGATATTTTAATGGACAAAATTTGTTTGCAAAAAGCATTTTGTGTAATTTCTCCTCGCACCATAACAGAGTTTGTCTACATAGGACGACACAAAACTCCCTAAATAGCCATAGCCACCACGTCCGAAGCTGTTTTTTTTTTTTTTTTGTTAACAAAAAACTTTTCAAGATTTAAGAAGCCATAATTGTGAATTTCTGTCACGCAGACACATTGCTTACACTGAGCTGTATGCTTTCTTTGTAGGATGAGAGTTTTGGCAGTAGCCCAACTGTAGGTTCACAAATAAATTGGAATACGCTTTGACGATAGAATATAATCTCATTCAAATCACAAGGATTATGCCTGCATCATATTTATGATGTAAATTCATGAAATTCATTGTAATTTGTAGGAAGAGACAAATAGAAGGAAGCTGTGTTTATTTTGATATATATAAATATCCACGACGGATATAAGGAACCTCTAAAATTTGTATATGCATCCCTATATATGGGAACACATATAATAGGGAATAAAATTTCCACATGCGTTTCTTAAAAGCGATTTGTTCTTATGAGTGTTTCTTATACACGGATATAATTTCAATGAAGGAATATTTGGCTTAGTGAAACACGATAATGAGTTATGCTCACCGTTTTATGTAATTTATATTGGCTTTTTAATTTAATGGCAACTACGCGAAAGCTATGAATATTTAAAATGAAGAAGATGGAAGACGAACAAGTTAGGAAACACATTGCTGACTAAATGATTGAGAGCTTAAGTGAACCACCTAACAAGCCGTGCATCTAGGTCAGTTATGATAGACAAAGTCAAATCACATTCAGGCATGAAACGCAATTTTTGTAGAGCTGTATAAATTTGACAAGTCTACGAGTAAGTTCGTTCGTTATGAAGGAAAAAGGTCCAATCTGTTCCGATCTGCTTTTGAGATCTTTTATATAAATCTTGCTACTGAGTTGATAGCGATTGTTCTTTTAAATATATATTTATATATTTTTTAAATCTGATCGTTGTAATTTCTGAAGTGAATGTTAGGAAATACGAACGTAACGAAAATTGACGTACTTTAGAACGACCCATTATTCATGCAGTAATTTTAAGGCGCAATATGTTTATAGTTTATCTGTTTCAATACTCGTTACGCTTATAACGTATATCGTAGGAGGATAGATTTGCATCTCGTGATTAAAAGCAATTGCAATTAAAAAGTGAAAACCGATTAAATGCGACCCTTAGCAATGTTTCAAAGTTTGATAATCTTATTGCCTTTGTCGCGGCAGGGTAAGTTGTTTTTTTTTAGGAAATAAAGGGTTTTTCAACAGGGACGCTACAAAAGTAGAGCGACAGGGAGAGCAAACGACGCCGAATTTCTTGCCGCTCTTTTGACATTTCTCTTCAGTAAGGTTTGCCATTTTATGATGGAAAGATATACGAGCCAACAACGAGTAGAAATTATTAAAATTTACCACCGAAATTCGGAGTCAGTGGCCTCAACGTTTAGAGCGCTACGTCCAATTTATGGTCGTCATAATCGTCCTAGCAGATCAACAATTGAGCGTCTAGTGGAAAAATTTGAATCCACAGGCACAGTACAAAATGTTCTCGTGCCAGTGAGACAAAGAAGTGCCCGTAGTGTCGAGAATATTGCAGCCGCTGAGGCTTCAGTTGAAGAAAGCCCAAATGTGTCTCTCACACGTCGTTCTCAAGCGTTGGGAGTCTCTGTGACGTCGTTGTGGCGAATTTTGCGAAAAGATCTTGGCCTACATCTTTACAAGATTAAATTGACGCAAGAACTGAAGCCGCTTGACCACCAGAAGCGTCGTATGTTCGTGGTGAATTGGGCTGAGCAACAACTTGAAAATGATTCGGATTTTCATCGAAAAATCATCTTCAGCGATGAGGCTCATTTCTGGCTGAATGGCTTCGTCAATAAACAAAATATGCGGTATTGGTCAGGCAGCAATCCACACATACTCCATGAGTCATCATTGCATCCCGAAAAAATTACGGTTTGCTGTGGTTTATGGGCCGGCGGCGTAATTGGGCCGTACTTCTTCCGTGATGATCAAAACCGGCACGTTAATGTGAATGGGAATCGCTACCGTTCAATGATAACCGAATATTTTTGGCCGCAATTGCATGATATGGACTTGGAGGACATGTGGTTCCAACAGGACGGCGCCACAAGCCACACAGCGAATATCACAAACAATTTATTGGAAACCAAGTTTGGAGAACGTGTTACCTCACGAAATGGTCCAGTCGCTTGGCTTGAAAACCGTCGAAAATTGGGTTCAGAGTCTGGACTTCTGCAAGCCTGCCCGTGGTGGCCATGCAAAATTAATCGAGTTCCATACATAATGGCATCGAACGTACTTTCACAGAAATAAAGAATTTCATTGATATCCAAAACCGTTTTTGTTTTATTAAAAAAAAACTTTTGTAGCGCTTTTATTGAAAAACCCTTTAGTAGCGTAACGAAAATTGCAACGCGATAGAACGGCCAGTTCTTCATGGATAGGAGTACAACAAAAATAAAAACGCTTACTAGTGAATTTGCATTCGAAATTTAGAATATAAAAAATGTTTAAAGTGAGAAAATGAAAAAAAACGCCACAGGACTGGACTGAAAATGCAAGTAACCGAAGATTAGAAAGTACTTCCAGCATTTTTCTGCGCCTTTTTTATTTGCAGGAAACCAAAACCAATTTCCACCGCTTTTGACTCTAGTCGTAACATCTTCGCCTAGAAGCACTCTCAAGAAGAAAACAGATTTCTACAACTTTTTGGAGTGGCCTGAACTTGTAAATATTTAAGCAATAGATTCAAGTGATTACACGATTACACTACTTGCAGATTCAAGAGAAACGAGTTTGTGTTTTTCTTTGTCTTTTATTTTTGCTTATCTAAATCATACCCGTAGCGTAACCGTGGGGAAGTTTTATCAAAACAAGTTGAGTATGGTGAATAAACAAACTTTTATATATGTAAAAAAGCACTTTAAAGCAACAGATAAGCACTGTACTACTGCTGTTTATTAAAATGAAATTCTTTTCTATTTGTTATCAGCGAAGACTGCATTTAATTACACTGCCAGGCAGCTGACACTGTGGGGTCTCTATAAATTAATATAATTTAGTGGCTTACAATTAGTGTCACCGTTTGTGATAAAATCCGAGTTAATTTGAGAACCGTAATTACACTTGGTCATGTGCCACTTTTCAATACCCGTTCGCTTAGAGAAAAATAAACAATCCCAAACACACAGGGAACCTAAAGCACTCAGCCACATAATAATGGACCATTACACTTTTGACTCCCGAGTAATAAATAATATCTGAAAATGCAGAGTACCCACCTACTCGAAATAAGGGAAGGATAATAAACTGAGTCCATTCCCATGGTATTTATTGCCCAAAACGAGCAGTTATTCTGGTGTTTACTCCATTTAAACAGCAATTCGTAAACGTGTCTGTGCAATTGAATACAACACCGCTAGCGTGTCCATGGGGGAAGCTATTCGGATTCTATTTGACACCTGACGCGGTAGAAGGTTGAAAATTCGGGAAGAATGTCAAGAACCCTTGAAGTTTTGAATTTATTCCTTGACACCAACACGACCACCACTATGTGTGGTTTGGTTTCTGTGCATTCGGTTTAAGTAGAAAGTATTTTAAGCTGTATATCGAGGTAACCACAGTTCTGAGCATATATAGAAACTTTTGTGGTGCGAGGTACTCGTATGTTCGTTTTTGCAAGCCACAATTGCGTGTGCATTTCATTTTGTGGGGGCCGTTAAAGTTTTAATTGTTTTCGTCGTTTCCTCGAATGGAGACTATCAGCGAAAGAGACATTTCTTTGCCTTAACAGGTCCATGTCTGTATTGGTTTACCAGAAATTGGGTCAATACAAAATGTATACAGAGATTTCGTCTTATTTCATATCAGGCGTTAGTCTTCCTTTTGTTTGGAAAGAAATGCGAGTCGAAGTCTCAGAGCACTCAGCCTTGATTGCCTAGTGCCTTGCGCCAGTCAGTGGTTGGATTTATACCATTTATTTTCCTAGAGCCAGGTGACTTTTACGGGCTCACGACCAAATACACTAATCGTTGTCACAATCTGTTGAGTATATTATATTTACATCCCTATATCTCTGGTTTTATTTTATAAATTGCTGCCTGAAGACCGACGGGGTGGTGGATTGTTTTGATATGCAGGAGCGGTGGGAAGTTTGTGCTCCAAAGATATTCAGTCGCACACATACAGTGGCCTATGGAGGATTGCGATTCGTTGCTGAAGTTGTCTTTTTGATTGAGCGGTCATATTTCATCCCTGTAGTCGTGCTATCCATTCTTCAAACACCCAGACGCTTTTCTGATGGAAACCTATCAAAGCACACACAGGCGAGGGTTTTAATTGTCTTTTTATTAAGAGAGTATACTCTGTCCAAATTTCAAGAGAGCGAACAAAAAGCACCCACAGCAAATTGTGTACCACAGCAAATTGTGTACTTATACAAGTGTTATTTTGATACAGTAAAATTACTTTCAACATTATAAAGAAGGCCCAATTGTACATCGCAGTAGCTTATTATGGTTAAAGCGTAGTTCTACTGAGAGGGGGGCTTTTGGTTTGACCTTTAGTCGACTATCCCACCTCCGGTTCCGATGACAAACATCCGAGAGTAGCCCAGAACCCAGAAACCTTGTTTTTTTTTTTTGTGTCAATGTACCCAAGAAAAACGCAAATACATCCCTCCAGCACAGCCTCCTTTTGCACACAACAAGTTTGCTTTGCAACAATTCAAAAAAAGTGCTGGCTTCATATTCAAACAAATATTAATACAACTTAAACATGCTACGAGCTTGCCAATGAGGCTATGAGCTTTTCGAGTTTCAGGCATTTACAACATGTGGGTACATATCGCAAATAATTAAAACTCGTCTGTTTTAAATGTTACGTGTACATTACATACGTTTATAAATGTGCAGGAAAATTCACAAGTTGATGTGTACATATCGAAACAAAAAGTTGTTCAATGAAAACTGGTCATGTATACTTAATTGTCCTCTGGCTCAGTTGTTAAGTTGCAAAAGTGCTTGTAGATGCAGACAGAATCCCTTTGTAACATTTGCATTTTATTCGTTATTCTGAATGGGCGTTGATTCATGATGGCAAATCCAATTGGGATCTTGTTTTTTTTTTAACCTTTCATTATTGGATACATCATTTTGAAAAAATACATCTGCTTTATTATTTTATTTAAAGCTAAAAGTGCATAGCTCCATAAATAAGTCCCTATTGAATACAAAAAGTTCTAGAATGAAAATGCGACGAGTGTTACTATATTTGGTTTTCAGCCGAACATAGTTGACACAAGTGCGCGATGCTTTCATCCCTATAGAGAGATGTGCGTTTCAAAATTAGAAATTTCCATGTTAAAAATAAATTGGAAAAATGTTAAAGTTTCTTAATTAATTGGCAAATATGAAGAGTCATGTGCGCTTAGCTTGTTGGCAGCTACATTCGAATGCTACATTGTTTTTATTTTTTGTGTAAGCAGATTGCATGCAAACTTATTAACACCAAACGAGACGAACTTTAAAGGCGGGCAATTAAAATGGAGTACAATATTTTACTCGTTGACAACTTTTGTTGGCAAATTACAAATTGAGTTGAAATGGATTATTGTTGGCGGATAATCAGCGGGCGGTTATTTGTAAGCAAACTTGGATAAGGTAAAGGCAGATAGCAATGATTTCCATTTCTTATGTTTCAAAGTTACCAATGACATCAAGCTTTTGAAAATATTACGTACCAAGTGCGATTTTTGCTCAGCTAAAAAAGCGTTAAGTCTCTGTTCAAAAGAAACGAGCATTCGTTGTTAAGAACTATCGAGACAGAGAGGATTAATGGATACTTTAGAAAAAAACATACTTTATCTGTTGTTATGATTAATATCAACCAGTTCGAAAAAAAAGATCTACAGACAAGAAAGTTAATAAATCGGTTATTTTCCACTGAGTTTCCTTAAACAAGTTGACTCGTTTATTTTAAATCCACTGGTAACTCTGTAGGAGCTAAATGTACTGTTAACGCCATCTATGTTGGCGTAGCAAAACAAGTCTAAGAAGCTGGTACATCATACTCGTTCATATATGGCGAACCCCACCCAACTTCAATAGGTAAAACCGGTGAATTTCCGGCATCTCGGTTTTTCTATCTCTTCATTTATCAACTATTGCGGCGACTCGCCGACATTTTCTCTTGTCTCAATAATTAATTATAATGAAAAAAGTCACTTATCGTTTTTAATTTTGTGTGGAAAACGGTAATGGTGTGCGGCCATTCAAAAATGTAATACAGCGATAATTTAGCCCGAAACATGAACAGTATTTCTTGGTAGGTTTTAACCGAAAGTTGGTTTATTTTAAATTAGCTATTTATCTGCATGTAAGGTTTGCCATTTGATCATGCAAAGTTTCACGCTTGGTGAATGTGCGAACATTTATAAAAAAAATAGAGACATCGAAATTCCAATCTATTTGTAAATACGCCATCTATGGCAAAATTGCCTGTCCCTAGGCCAATCTTCTCACAGCTACTTCATTTTTGGGACAAAGATAAAACGTGATTACTAAATTTAAAAAAATACTATTGCTCACGACTTTTTAACATCAGCCAGATAGACTGAAAAGTCCAACTTCCGAGAAAATTACAGTTCTTTAACTATATAGGATATGTAGAGTTGATAATAGGACACGTCTTCATTATACGTTTGTTCACAGCCCAGAAAGTTTATTCTAGAAATATGTAAAAAATATTATTCATGTTCGACATATTGATCATACCCATTTTTATTTTATATAGTACAGATTTTGTCAATACTACAGGATAGAAAATAGCCCTCCAAAAATGTTTAAATACATGGAAACCTGTATAGACCAGTCACGAAATGTGTCACTTCACATGGATGCTTAAAGAAATTGAGAGATTTGAAAGCCTTGGTTTACTGTACCACAAAAGACGTTTCGTAGTATCATGTTGTGCTACCAGAGGGCCCCCACATTTTTTCTTTTCCGAACTTCAACCTGAATTAAATTTATAATTGATCACATTCTATTACTACAAGAAATTACTATCATCTAACACTTACATCGATTTAGAGAAAAATATGCCCTAGGTTGAAAAAATATATGTTTTCCAACGAAACGATTACCCAGGCAATAATGATGAACAATTAGCGGCTATTGAGATTGCCCAACTCTCAGCAGGTTTAATAACAATAACCGCGCAGCTACTGGATAAATAAATTGTTCGCATTTTAAATATTTAACAACGTGTTAAATTTGCATGTGTGTAAGCTTAGGAATTACGTAAAAGGTCAATATTAAAGGAAAAACACTCGGTGGAATAAAACAAAAGAAAAAATTACAAATTGTGCTTTTAATTTTTTAAATTCTTGTTTGCAGTTAGAACTAAGTCAATACTTCCAGTTGAGATAATAATAACACTATTTACACACGTGCTGAACGTTTTCCAATGTTAAAATGTTCGAGTTTCTGTTTACACATGCAAATATTCGAAAGTTAAAGCCAAAAATGTACCGAAAAAGCAGTAACAAATTTAAGACAGACTATCATCCTAATACTCTGCTGAAACGTTTACAACAACACGTGCATTTTAATCCCTAATGAAATGAACACCACAGATCTTCACCAAACAACTGGCTTTATTTCCTTCAACTGGTCTGACCATCGTTGACATTATATGCAACTTTGGAGCTTTGCTGTGGTTTGCAATCCCCCTTTCTTAAACCTTATCATTGACCATACACACTGCGAAAGTTAACCTCTCACTGCCTGTTTTTTTTTTGTCCCGCATTGCTGGTAACTTGATAACCACTAAACTATTTTTATGTCTTTTTTAGTTTTTAGCTTCCCTGGTTCCAGGAAACATTTTTTAAGGAACGAGATGCATGCAAAACTTGCAGTTAAATTTTATTTGAGATATAAGAAAACTACTGTTCTACGCAATCTATTCGTTACGTGTGGATAGTATTTTTTTTTTAGGGATAAGTGTACAATGAAGATTGGTTTACTCATGAAATCGAAGTCAATGATATTCAAAAGCGGAAAATACACAACCATATTTGTCCTAATATGTTTCTAGTATATAAATCATCTCATGTTTATAGTTTTATTAAGTATAATAATAACTAACCAATAGGATTCAGTAATGTTGAAATGTGGTATTCCCGAACTCTATCACATTCACGGTTGGCAGCATTTATTTTACATTTTTTGTATGTTTTTGCATGTCACACGGATTCTAAATTGTTATAACACCGATAGGAAAACAAAATAGCGAATTTGAATAAAAATTGAGGGGGCCAGCGGTCTCAGTATTGTCTCTGATTAAAACTACATAGGTAGCCATCATTTTTTTGGTTTCCTTCTTCATAAGATGCACACATAATTTTTGTCCTTCTTAATGCTTTCCTCTTCAACTACTCATTATCTCTTATCCTGACTTTTTTTCCAGCAAGCCGCCAAAACAGCCAATTTCATTGGACGATATAGAACGAGCCGTCTGATTGGTCACATTTTCCAGCTGTCAGATGACTCGCTTCGATCGTCCAGCGGAGAGGCTACATGTGTCAATCTAACTGAGAGGTTACATGAATAATAATAAATATACGTTACAAATTCTTTTTTATCTTGAGGTGTATCCAGTGATTTTACATATAGGGAAAAATCCCTACATGTAGAATTTTCGACTAAACAATCGCTCCGTAGGGGAAAAAGGACAGATTTTTAATATTTAAAACCGTTTGCTGTAAACGTAGATATTTTTTTATATTTTATTAATAGAATTTAATTCCAAATGTCTACGCGTTTCTATAGAGAAACTAGATTTGAGATCTTCCTACATACCTCATATCCTGAACTCACAATAATTCTATTTTCACCTTAACGTTTTTCGCTCTTCTTTAAATGTCATTGTCAAAAGGCATTCGTTTGCGCCTTTTTGTCTCTTCTTTATGCGTTTTCAGAAGTTGTGTATTGTGTTAACTATTTGGTTTTTGATTGTTCTATTTTTGGCGAAATTTCTTGCGGTTATTTTACTGACCAAAATTATGTTAATTATACGCTTTCAAATCGCGTTTTTATATTTATAAACGGTATTTGGTTTTCAGACACAAAATTAACTACACATCAGGATCAGGGTACCATACATCGGAATAAACTTATGTAATTTAATAAATATACCTAACAAATTCTGTTTATAATTTTACTACTTTCTATAAATATCCTACTAATTTATTGTTTTACCTTCCTATTTGTAAATATTATATCCATTTTTCATAATATCAACACGAACTTATTATTTCACACTAATTTTATACAAGTAACACAGATTTTTAAATGAAAACAGCATTTGAACACTTCTTTTAATTTTTCTAAATATTATGTAGGCAAGCCGATTTTTGTAGGGGAAATCTTCCGTGGGTAGGGAATTTTTGGAACCGTGGTAGGTATGTTGTTTTTTTTTTTTGTGTAAATCACACCAGTGATACCATACTTAATTATAATTGAAGTTCATTCAAAGTAAAAATAAAGTGTGTTTCTTTTGTATAAAGTGTGGGGCATACGCATACGCATAGGCAGCACAAAGTATCGACTTAAACAGCAATCGACAACGGGTCGAGTTACCGAATCCATTTGCGAGCAATACGTCACTGAATTTTGTGCATTTTAGATGCAAAACAAAAACAACTCCAGTCACGTAGTATTCGACCAGGGATGCGGCAATTCAACTCCACGTTTCGATTGGTTGTTCCATGTAGTTCTGACACATTCTAGCAATGATTATGTCCAAGTATTAGAATGAAATAATCAAAAATCTTCCACTCATCACAAACTGCGCACAAGTTGTGAAAATACCAAAAGCACAGATAAGGGCAGATGACATTTGCACTATTCTTTTCAGCTGAAAGTTCAGTTCTTTGACATGTACAAAAATCAATGTACCCCAAAAAGCCTTTGAGGGTTCCCTTTATCTCTATTGAAATTCAGAAATGATTCTGCCGACAGCAACCTCCGGCTATGTCATTAGATTGTCAATAGATCCCTGCGGCTGTATATTCGCGAACGATATGATAAATATAAATATGCGAGTTAGCTTATTTGTGACTCATAAATGTCGAGTTGTATCCATGACTTACACATTTGTCACAGTTGATTTGTGCGTGACAGCGAAATGTATGTCTGGAGTCATGACCCAGAGAAATTCTCTGGAACTAAGCGATGTAGGAAAAAACTATTCAACCAGAAATCCGTGACTTCCGTAAGGACGCGACGATTTAGCAATCAACGCGTAAAACACTTGGTTGCGAAAAAGTACTAAGAAGCCTTCACTCGAATTTAAGCTTCTTCTAGAAACAAAGCACGAGAAGGCAACATCGAAGTTTTCATGCGAACCTCCAAAACCAAACAGTTTCCTGTAACTGATTCCATTCATCCGACTTGAACTGCACGCTGAACTTCACGCGTTAAGATACGTTTGAACGTTTATGACCCAATTAAGCTATCTACGGCTCTGCATCCGTAGATCTGTCATAGCGCTGGAAAAGGAAAAAAGAAAGACCTTGATGCCGAATCGAATTCAACATTTGTAGCAATTTGTGACGGAATTTGGAGTCAGCACGAGCTCATTATGTTAAATCGTCACGTAGTGATGATTTTGCCCAGTTATGTGCTCGTTGCAGAAAATGTATCCACGGCTTTCTTCGAATTATGATCTACCTATGACGGAAATTCCAGCTGGTATGGGTGCCTATGGATAATGTATACCGAAACGTACGCAATAAAACCAAATTGCCGGATTATCGGAATGAAATGAATACATTGAACGGCGTTCACAAAACAACAGAATAGGCAAACGGAAGCCATGATAGACGCAGAACAAAGAATACAAAAAAAAAAAACGTTTTTCGTGACCCGAAATGAATAAATTAAAATTTCAAAATCGGAAAGAAAATAATTTTCAATTTGGATTTTGGAGGCTGGGACGGAATGTGCTCATCCGATTATGAAGGTTGGGACGGAAATGAAATGTTCGGAATGGACCAAATCTGCATGAGTATGACTGGCGTGAGCAAACAATGGCAAATGCAGTTGATTTAGCAGCGATCCTGATCCACATCAACATATTGAAGTTTAGATGGAATATCTCTACCACATGCAGGCGGCGGCGTCCGTATTTTGGATAAAAGGAACAACTTATCTGCTGGAACTAGAAATTTATCGATGACCATAAATTACACGGAAAGACATTTTTTTTACAAAATTTTAAAATTAAAAAATTCTTCTTTATTCGAATTAAATTAAATTGTATTAAATCTTGAATGAAGAAAACAATTCTAAGTGGTAAAAAAAATCATGTTACTTCAATGAACAAATGTTTCTTTATTTAAGAAACGAATTTGGTTTAGTAAATTTAAGACACATATTCTGAAAACAAGAAGTAATTGTTTGATACTTTCAATTTTGAACTTTACTTTAAACTATACTAAAGATTTTCTAATATCAAGAAAATAATTGTAGCATTCAATTCTTGTAAGAAATTTTATTAGTTATTGAGAAAATAAGGTTTAATTCCACCACATTTCAGATTGAATGTGTATATACGATTATCGACTTTTGTTTGGATTGATATCATTGAGAAGTGGCTGGGGCAGGGGGTGGGAGAGGTAGGGGTTGCTTGGTTATAAGAAACAAATTCTTATATAAAGAAAAACATGCACAACAGAAGAAAATCACCCCTCATGTTGGTTCACTTTTTTGGAGAGTGCTCCTTGAACGCTACATACAAGAACCAAATTCTAGTATACGAATAGAAAAAGCATGTCTCGTATTGTCTTACGGTAACTCAATGAACTTTGTATTCATATTTACACAAATCTACTCGATTCTCACTTACAAATAAGAACCAAGTTCTATGGTCTGTTGCGAAGGAGTCGCGCATGAGCATATTTTTTTGCTTTGCTTCGAGTTTGGAAATGCATAGCATAAACTGTCAGACCGTTGTCCACTTTATACTGAGTAAGTCCGAGTTTTTAGAAAAAAGTGTGGTCTATAATTTTGACAAGTTACTTTAATTTACTTATATAATTGTTAGCGTTGGAAAATGTTACATTTGTGTTGTTCCATTTATTCCTCTATAGCTCGCATCTGTTTTCTTTACAAACTTCTTAGTTCAGTCGGAAGCTCTTCATATTCCGAATTTGTGAAACCACTATAATATTACGAATTGTTGCAAGAAGACGTGTTTCCTACACTTGGATATGTCATTTTGTTATCATTGATCTGCTTTATATTTATTTTCAAAGAATAAATGTCCTGCACCGCTCTAAATGTTGACGACAATAAAAACTTTTAAGTTCAATAGCAGTATCACTTAAGGTAACACGTAAATTGAAATAATTGAATAAGTAAATCCCAATAATTGAAATGATTTAATTAACTCCATATCTTGTAAATTGCTTTTCTGAATAATACAAAGTTAATTACAAAAAAAAGAAGTCCTTCTAAATTTATTTCCATTTACTCCTAAATTCTTCATTGACTGAAGAAAACGATTTCTATGAAAATCCAAAGAAGTAAGTACTTAAAAGAACAGAAAATTAACTTAATTTTCATATTTGAAGAAACTTTTGGTACGCAAAAATTAATCTGAACGATTTACGAAAAAAGTTATTGAAAGCTTGTTCTTAAGATCACATTCTGTACTTAACATAATATCCTTTATTTGATCAAGAATAATTATTCTTAGTTTCTGAAATAAGTTATTGATTTAAGAAAATAGTTTCTGATTTCACATGAATATAATTAAGCCAAACAGTTTCTTGGGTCAACAAGACCTATGAATGACTCATATACAATTTTATCACTTTATTTAGTATGGTTCTGGAGATAACACGGTTTTAAGGGATTACAACTTTTTTTTTTTCTAATGTTTCTAACTTTCTAACGGTTGAACTACAAAGAAAAAAATTTCACTACAAACGAATGCCTATCGAACTGCATACCAAGTTTTTCATTATAGAAATGGTGCGGGCTGACTTCACAAAAAAAAATTAAGCTACAATTTCGCTTGAATTCCAAAAAATCTTAGATCTGTTTAAACAAGGGAAAGCCAACGTTTACAACTAATTAGATTAAATACAGTGCGCGATACTTATAATCATATTTAGTGCCCGGACAAGATTGCACGAACTCACGATTGCGAAATTTTCCATATAAAATTCCTCCCACTTAGTGCGAAGGTTAAAAAAGATTATTAGTAAGGCCCAGTGACTATTGTCTAAGCTACCAGGTATTTATTTATCAGAGAAAAAACATTTGTCTTCTTTAGTAAAAGCCGTATGTGATTTTTCGTTGTCCCTTCTTTTACCCTCAGCTACATTTTTCCATCACTTGGGGTTATTCGAATAAAAGTTAGTAAGGAGGGTGGTGGACTGCAAAAACACGTTATTAGAAAAGCAAAAGATTCAATTTTTAGTTGTGCGGTCACTTTTGAGCTGTGTGTAAACATTTCGGGCTGCCGGAATCATTGTGCGGTGGTAATCATTTTCAGTCGATTTCAATTTAACAAAATTTCCCCAAAAATGTGTTCGCTGTGATCTGGAACCGATTTAATGTGAAAATTATTACCGTTTGAGGTACATTCTCTGGCCAAATATTCAAGTGATCTTAAAGGAAAAAAGGCTGCGGCACTAAAAGCCCATTCAGAGTAGGCCATCCAGCTGATGTTCTGATGTAGTACGATTGCTGTTGAAGAAGCGGCTCAAATTAAAGCGAATCACTGACATAAAGCTCTACGCTACACTATACTTGTCATACTTATCAAAAACTATGTAATTGATCTTAGAAATAGGACCCGTCTGAGCATTATCAAAATGTAACATATAACCCTAATTGAAGATCGATCTCCCCCAAGCTTGTTGTTGAACCAACAGTTGCAATGCATAGTTAATGCAAAGATAATAACAATTGATAGAAAAACACTGTTTTAAAACTGATTCTAAAATCAGGCACTAGAGAAATGCGCACCGCATTGTGAGGGTATTCACAATCACTTACTTGAACAAGGTCAAATAGATCGCAACGTGCTTTCTTCTTTCATCATAAGACAGGTTGATCGGTGCATTTGCTTGAATAACTACCGAACTCAAATCTGTAATAGTTATATGTGAGTACAGTAGTCATTCCGTCGCTTACCTAGTTTAGTTAATTTGCATAGGCTATGCGGAAGCTGCAGGCACACTTCCACATTTGGGCACCATTTCGCTCTGTTATGGAAAAGCGAACCTGCATCGACGGGGGGTATCGATGAAATGCATATGGGGGGCACATTAAGTTTAAAATTAATTTATTACTGAGCCATATAAATAGAAATTATACGCAACTAATAAGGGTTTGTAGTTTAGACTTTATAAAATCATAACTGCCGATATTTTCGAAAGTGAATATGAAATTTGCTATTGTGGCCTACAAGCAGATTATTATTAAGCGCAAAATAGACTTGCAGTAAGACCTATTAAACAAACAATTGAACACTCAATTATTGAACGATTAATTAAAACGATAAACTCGTAGGACGAATTCAGAGTTGCCATTCATTTAAAGTCTGCTAAATTGCTTCGCATAATACTGATGAGATGATATTAACATGATCGGCAGAACTCAGAGAGCTATTAGTGGCAAGTTTTCAAAACAGAGGTAGATTTAAGGCAGATTTGTTCATATTTTTATTTGCTATTTGCCAGTTGTCATACCAGAAGCCGGTTGGTCGAAAAACTGCAACCCTTTCTCCGTTGGATGGTTAGGTTTATAATGTACTTTCCCGAAAGTGGATGGAATCCTCCTGGCACATTGGCTTTAGCTTATATTCGGCGCAATTTGTCCGATTTGAGAAGACATTCGATGAGGAAATTTACGGGCTAAGCTTTATTGAACCTTATCAGAAAGTTTTAAATTCAATTAATTAGATGAATAACACCCAACTTAGGTAGCGGGCACAATTTTGTAAATGCACTGAAAATATTAAACTGAACAGGAAGTTCTCCTCACGAAACACTACAATCTACGCGAGTAACATGATTAAAATCCATCAACAGAATGCAAACGTTTTATGTAGCAATATTTGTATCCAGTTGATTAATTTAGAAAGAACAACGAAACAAAGCTGTATTTAAATGTACTGCAATTCGCCTAATCTATACTTTTATTTTTCGCAACAGCATAAACAATATGCATAAAAACTTTTTTGCCTACTTACAAAATGTTATTAATAACAAACTAGCCACTTCCTCAATTCTAAAAGTTTTTCTGAAAATATGCTGCATTTTCAATCGAATTCCTTAAATATTCGTATGAAGACAGTTTACAAATTAAAATTTAACGAGTTTCCTTAAATATTCGGATGAAGCAGCTAAAAATTTATATGAATAATGTAGCTGAAATATACTCGGCTTGGTACCGTATTTTCCTTGGCTTGTGCTTTTTACAACTAAATTATGTGTATAGGTCAGGTGATTAAAGTAAAAACATTAAATATCAAAGCCCGATTATTCCAATCTTATGCAGGAAACAGCTGAACTAAGAATGAATTATCTCGGTCATTTTTATAAGTCGATTATATTCGGCATAAAACTACCCTACAATATCAAACATTTTTCAGCCAATCAAGTTACCATCTAAACTGTACATAAAATGAATATGTAACCAACTATCTACTTAACAAATCGTATAAAAAAAAATAATAACCGTCGCTTGACGGTGAATAGATAAATGACTCGATAGCTACTGACAAAAAGTAAAACTTTACATACCAAAAGTTATTCACTTACATTGCAATCTTAACATTGCCTTAAAAATCTCTAAATAAAAAAGGGCATTTGATTCAATAAATTTTCTATTAATTGCCAACGCATTCAGTCAATGGATTCCATTTAAAAATTGTATGTAAATAGTAACCCTGCTTCGACTTACCTTTACGTCCTGTGCTCGATATCGATATCCCTCCTATCCAAAATATTCCACACAAATGCACACCCACACACGCTCAGGTGAACGGATGTATATATTTATTTTTTATTCAATTATGTTGAAATTTTAACTGAGCACACTGATCGAATTATTTATGTATATTCTCGGAGCGATCCCAACGGCTCTGTGTACCATCCGTTACGGTTTAGCTCACAACACACAACCCCTATGGTTGGTTTTGTTTTTTTTTTTGACTGATTTACACGAAATCAATAGCAAAATATGACATAGATATTCGCCTTTGTATACACAGACACACTTTGCTTTCGGTTTGGGTTGCAAACCGCGCGCTACCCCAAAATTCACTGATCCGAAGTTAATATCTTATTTTTAGTAATAGAACATTTTTGAATTGATGGCACACAAATTGACTGACACAAAGTACGAAGGTAGCCAGCTACAATTTTGAGCATCCTTTTCCAAACAACACTGGTGTGTATCTGATGGTTTTCGTACACAAAAATAATAAATAAATTTTCTAATCACATCACTATTGGAATTTTATTCAATTTTTTTTTTTAATTTCCTTCGTTTTGTAATGAGAACGGTGTATTTTATGAGCGTGAATGGACTTGATTTAATTAAACAAATGCTGATCCATTTATACGATTTTATTAGGATTATTTTTATATTCACAACCAGAGAAGATCCCGCAAAATTTACAAACTACCACCGCGCACCACACCGACACGATACTAAAAACAATTTTTTGTTGGAAAGAAATTTGTTTAGTAGAAAAATTCACATGCGGATGCCCTTACAGCATCTGAGAATCTGAAGGTATTGTTTTGTTCCCCGAATCACGTGTTACTGGGGGCAAAAGGTATCTCTAATAATTACGACAATGTGGAGAAATGTTTTTTTGGAAGAAACTGGCGTGAAACTAATAATGTTAACCGCACTCTTACAGAGGCATACGTACCAGCTGGCTGGTTAGGCAGCTTTATTTTTTCACCACCCCAGATAAAAATAATCGAGCACGTCGAGTGAGCGAGAGAGCTTTTTTCTGAGGGCTAAGGCTAACTGAGGCACTGAGGGATACCTGGGGTTAGAGAAGCAAGAGCTTTTGACTACTTGTCGTTGGTTGTTGTTTTCACTTCTGTGACGAGAAGATTTCTATTTTCATGGTTGGGTAGGTACTCTTTTTTTTTATGTTTAGTTTGAAAAATTTCCTTGGGTTCATCGGAAGCGAAAGGTTGACCATTTGGGTATTCTTCACCCAACTCGTAGGGGTTGGAAGAAACATGTTTTTTTTCGGATGGGTGGAAGATTGCTTCTTTTTTTTTTTGGGGGGGATTCCTTAAACAACATTAAATAGATTTTGTACATTTTATCCGCCAACGGGGACTTCAGGTAGAGCAGTATTTCAGTGATAAGGGTATCTAGTTTCTGGGAAAAGCATCGTAAAAATGTAACAAAGTAGGAACGAAACCCTTACATTGTCAAATACAGTGTACAGCTCACAGTTTAAATGAGGATTTGATTTTTATTTACAAGGTGTTTATCTCCACACAAATAGAGCTAGTTCTCTGTTTTCTAGCGCAAATTGAATCTGCTATCTTTTTTTTGCTTATTTTTGGCTAAAAAAAAAAGTTTACATAACATTTGCGTACGATTTCAGAGCTCCTACTGTTTAAACACACGTAATACGAACTTAGGAATACTTAAGGTGACACTACAGTGTTACCGATTTCCTAATGTAAATTTACAAGAGCAGATGGTTGTGAGGGGAGGTGCTTGACAGGCTTAGAAGCAGTAGGTCATGACACTGACGTACACACCTAAATGTATTTGGCGGTGCGGAAGCTGACAACCACTGGTAACCCGACCACATGATAACAAACTTACATACCACAATCCTACATATTGAGTTCAAATTGAAGACGCATTCATTAGCAGCTTCATTTGCTACTTTATTTTTATTGATTCAATACTGACACCATAATATAACGAGAGAAAATAAAATGCGGCATTTATAGACCGTAGGCATTATGAATTATTAAGTACTCATAGCTGTTGCAAACACCACACATTTACTATTCATAGTGAGGTTTTATAAATAATGCGCGACAGTTGTTTTTTTAATGGGAATGAATTCTAATTGAATTGAGCAATAAGCGTGCACGGGAGCTCCGCGTTTACATGCAAGCAGATATTGGCTTTGAGAAAAGTACCCTTTAACGAGTTTATTTTGAGACGGGGGGGTTTTTGAGTTCTATTGCCATAACATGTCATACACAGTTACATTTCCCAAATGACAGGCTATATGCTCTTGTACTTTGCTAAGCAGATACTGGACACCCTTAAATAAGGTATAGATACCTTTTAAAATACAACCCTTAATTGGTTCACTATCATCATTGCATACTTAGGAATATATCTGACCCTTTGGCTATTAGAAGGCGATTGAATCTTTTAAGGAAACTACTTTTGCTACAAACAATTCATAGGCTAATGGATTCTTCTTTTCGAAGAATAGACGCTTTTGGGTCTGGGGAAAAAGGGCTAAGCAACCTTAAGGAAAATATATTACGGATACTGTTGGTAATAGCCTTCGGCGAATACGAAGTTTTTAACCTGTGTTGTGTTTTTTTTCGCCTCAACCACTTTTTGCTGGATATACATTCTATATGAAACGATGCTCGTGTTGCTTGCAAAAAGGATTTACCTTCTCGTTAAACTAAGTGCTGCTCTAAGGAAAATAAAAGCTTAGTTCCAACCTTAATCATTCGTTGGGTATTATTTTTTTATTGTCGTATTTATTGTTTCCCTAATTGGTTACTTAAGGTGTGGCGTTGCAGATCAGAGTGTGGGCAGCACCCAGTACGGCTTATCTATACATAATTATAATAAAACTGTAGGCGTTTCCATGTGTTAACGGTTGGCGTGGAAACTACTGCATAGATTTCGATGAAACTTTTTTTCAAATGCTCCTTAAGATTCTGAGAAGGACATAAGCTCTGTTCAGACGATTGCCAGATCTGACAATATTGTCAGGTCTACAAATGAAAAAAAAAAGTCCCAAATATCTGCCAACCGTGTGGACTGGCAGTTTTGTCTACCAATATTTGCAGAAAAGTCATTGTCAGATAATTGCCGGACCGCCATCTGACAGTGAAATTGTCAGGTATCTCAATCGTCTGAAAACCCAATTTTATCATTGTCGGACCATTTCCAACGCTTAGGACATTTGCAGACCCATTTGCTATTTGCAGATGTGCTGTGGTTACGACATCTGCAAATTTTTCAGTTTTAGACAAATATTTTTCATATTTGAACGAACAAAACGAAGTTTCGTTGTTATTTTCGTCGCATTTTTCTGTTGATTGGTGCAAAATGTGGGAATTATATAATTTGAAATATGTCGTGGACAAAGAAGGCGATATAGGAACGAAAAGGATCTTTCCTTTTTTAATGATAGGTACTTCTAAGAGGATCTAGAAATATTTATAATCCTTTCTAATCACTTTTTGTTTTAGGTAAATTTTGTATTTTCCGTTTTATGATGATTGTATAATTATCTGGAAATGTTTATGATCCTTCGTAATTACTTTTTGTCTTGTCATTTGTATTCTTCCTCTTCTGACCCTAGCAAAAGGATCTAGAAATATTTAGGTATGATACTTTCTCCAATGCAGTTTGGAAATTGCCAAAGTTCACAAGTTGGTAACAACCGAATCCCGGGCCTCTGGTGTTCTCGGCGTCTAGAACTCAAATTGTACTTTGGGTACATTGACAAATTTTCCTGAAGATATTTTTCCACGAGCATCCAGATTGCATCCAGAACATCTGCAGGGACCGGAAATGTTATGTCAACATAAGCTCGCACTCATATTTGTTTCTTGCTTTTGGATATGCAGAGTCACTAAAGCAAGACGATCAGCGAATTGTTTGGAATACATACTCAAACAATTGCGATACAATTTTTTTGATCGTAAGTTGACTAACTTTTTTATTCTTAATGAAACTAGCAAATAAGGAACAAATTGACCAAAAAGTAAAATCCTTTTTTTGTACTATGAGGTTTGAAAAATCCTTTTGACTCTTTTAGCTCATTTTGAGTGAGAAAATCCCACAGAAAGGGATAAATCCTCCGATCTGGTATCACTGCGTCACAATCGATTGATGTTACTTTGAGGTGGACTTACACTTTCCAATCCCTGTTTCTTTGGTCTAAGAAGCCAATTGATTAGTAAGACTTAGTCGAGGAACACTAAGGAGACTCTATAAGACCCACACATTCCAGTCCTGTTTTATGGCGCAGAAGCATGAACGTTAGAAAAGGCGTTTTGTCGTTTCGAGGGCAAAATTCTCCTTGGTTGAAAGCAAAATTCTTCCAATGATTTTCGGTCGGCTTTACGTTTTGACGCGCTTTGGATAAGAAGATTTAACCAGCGATCTCTCGTTCAAGAAGTGAAACTGTCGTGGTGAATTCAAAGCACACTGTGTTGTACGATATTAGGTTTTTAGTTTTTAAGCTTTCACTAAAAACATTCGCTATTCATATGGAAAGTTTCGAAGTTTGGTTTCACATTTTTGTAGAACGAGAATCGAAATGTCGGTGAAAAAGGTGAAACCATTTTCGTTTCACTTTTCCACATAACGAGAATTGACCCCCTGGTCAGAGAAGTACGCATCAGTCATCTAGGGTGGCTAGAACATGTAGCATCTGGTTCGACCAGTATCTGTATTTTGACAAACATATAGATGCTTGTCTTGCTGGGGCTAAAAGGGCCTACGCTCTGATAAGGAGACTTTTTCGCAGCAGTCAACTTGATTCCAGGGTGGAGGTCATTTGCTACGAGGCCCTTATAAGGCCTATCATCGCTTATGGCTGTCCCATGTGGTTCAATATAGCGCCGTCCTATATGGAAAAGATTCGGGTGTTTGAGAGACAATGTCTCAGGGCCTGTCTAGAACTCAGTACATAAAATACTATCCCAACAGGACCCTATACAATGGGGCTCGACTGAATAGGATTGACAATTTCCTTATTAAGGTGATTCGGAGGCACGTCGCAAGGGCGATGGCCGGCGATAATAACCTGATCTCAGGGGGCTTACTACCCCAATTTAATGTACCACGAGAGTACGCTTCGGTCTGGCTTTATCCCGCCTGAGGCATTTCTTCATGAGGACATGAAAGGGTTAGTCCAGACAAAAGATGGTGTGCCGGTATTGTACCACAGCCACCGCGGCGCGAGGGATAAGCGGCTCATCCACGACGGGTACACCGCCAATGCTCAGGAGCTCCTCCGTTTTAGTACCGCAACTGCGGAACGGGACAGGGTCGATACGGTCAAGCAGTTCACCGAATTTTGGTTGCTTGATGAACAGGTGAGGGTGGATACGCTCTCCCGGGCCGGTGCGCTACCAACGTAACATCCTCCTTAGTTTTAAGCTAGATATTAAGTTTGTAGGTTAAGGCTTAGAGGCTTGTGGGCGGTTGTCAGGCGCCCAGGGACGCGATCGGGATGGTGACCAATCGATTTGATTGCTCACCACCCTGATTATAGGTAATTTAGGTTAAGTAGCTTAGGTAGTTTTAAGTAGTTTTAAGTAAGACAAACAACGGGTGATTTTTTAGCTGGTTTGGTTTTGGCAACACTGGTTTTGACAGCTGACGTGTGTTTAGTACCTTGTGTCACTGTCAAACAGCTTCAGTTTGGTTTGCAATTTAACCATGGATCGTCTTACAAATGAACAACGCTTGCAAATTATTGAATTTTACTATCAAAATTCGTGCTCGGTTCGAAATGTTCATCGCGCGCTGCTTCCATTTTATGATCGGCATTCTCGACCTTCTGAGCAGTCTATTCGGAAGATTGTGACCAAATTTCGCACCAAATTTACTTTGTTAAATTTAAACCACCAACACGTTTACGTACTGTGCGTAGTGAAGAAAATATTGCGGCCGTATCAGCTAGTGTGACAGAAGACCGCGAAATGTCGATTCGGCGCCGTTCCCAGCAGTTAGGCCTTTGTTACAGCACTACGTGGAAAATTTTGCGGAAGGATTTGGGCGTAAAGCCTTTTAAGATACAGCTGGTGCAAGAACTAAAGCCAGCCGACCTAGCACAACGCCGAATTTTTGGTGAATGGGCTCTTGGAAAGCTGGCCGAGGATCCGCTTTTTTATCGAAAAATTGTGTTCAGCGATGAGGCTCATTTTTGGTTGAATGGGTACGTAAATAAGCAAAATTTCCGCATTTGGAGTGAAGATCAGCCAGAAGCATTGCAACAGCTACCAATGCATCCCGAAAAAGCCACTGTTTGGTGCGGTTTATGGGCCGGCGGCATTATTGGGCCATATTTCTTCAAAGATGATGCGAATCGCAGCGTTACTGTCAATGGTGAACGCTACCGAGCGATGATAACAAACTTTTTTTTGCCCGAAATGGAAGTTCTTGACTTGCATGATATGTGGTTTCAACAAGACGGTGCCACATGCCACACAGCACGCGAAACAATGGCGCAATTGCGAGGCGAGTTTGGTGAACAGTTAATTTCACGTTTCGGGCCGGTCAATTGGCCGCCTAGATCGTGCGATTTGACACCATTAGATTATTTTTTGTGGGGGTATGTCAAGGCTAATGTGTATAGGGACAAGCCCGCTTCGATTGACGCACTGGAAGCCAACATCCATGCATTCATTCGTGAGATACCGGCCGATATGTGTGAAAGAGTATGCCAAAATTGGACTCAGCGGATGGGCTACCTGAGACGCAGCCGCGGTCAACATTTGCATGAAATTATCTTTAAACATTAAATTGCAAGGTTCAAACTATCGATTCAAATAAATATTTCATTCATTTTTTCGAATTTTTTGTGTTTTTTTTTTAAAAAAAGTTCTAAACCTCTTAAAAAATCACCCGTTAATAAAGAGTTCAAGTTTTCTAAAGCTTCTTGGTAATTAAAAAACAAAACAAATCATAGAAATAGATAGATTTAAGGCCGAAAGGCAATAATTTTAAGGATATTGTTAAGTTTAGATCGAATAAGATAAATGTTAGCTTTTAATTAGATTTAATCGTTTTTGTCTAGGATGTAAGTTGAAGGAAAGTTACCAATAAAAATGAATTTAAAATGTAAAAAATGTAATGTGGCTAGAACATGTAGAACGGAAACAAACGCTCTGGCCCTACTGAAATGCTTTTGTCCTTGATTCAAAATTTACGTACTTTCCCTGCTGCGAGCCAATTTAAATGTTTGGGTTATGTTATATGTATAGGTGTTTTTTTTTGGCTTGGTGGGATAGATCTTTAAAGTTTTATCAAATTTCACACTTTTTAGCTAATTTTAAAAAGCGATTTCATAGAAATTACATCTGAAAACCAGTTTCGAGGATTCTTTATTTTTCGATTCAATGAAGTTACATTGCAGGTGGAGGCAGAGTTTCAGATAGGATCGGTCCCTTTTGGTCTGACTATATCCTTCTTTGTTTAAGTGAAGGTTTCCTCTGGGGAACTGCTTGCGACCACAGCTTATCTTATTCTACATTCTAAAATCGAATACGAAGCGAAAGCAGTATAGGTGGGATATTTTTTCCTGGGTAGGGATACAGAATATCCTGTTCATCACGCCAAGGCATTATTTCCGTAAATCCGTAAAGGCATATTGCCACAACAACCGGTTTGAAATGTAATCCCCCACCTAATATCATGCAAGAGAGTGGGTAGATATACGTACAATTAAAGAAACTTGTTATTGTTGCCGGTTGGAGAACATAATAACAAAAATAAATCTGAGCTGTAGCCGCAGCCAGCGTAATGCAAAAGTTTAAAATACAGAACTTAGCACCCACTTTCAAGCTCATAACTATATTTCGACATTAATTACCCGCTGCGCGTAGTCATATTTCACAAGCGGTTAGGTAGAATATCATTTTCAAATGTCTTTTAATGTGAAAGGACTTTTAGAAAATATTTAAAGAAACCCAACAAAGTGGATACTAGTTCCAAGTGCCTATAAGTATACTTCACTTGAGTTGACAATTTCGAGGAAGTTAAGGATTTCATCTACCTCGGAGTAAACATGACCTCCAAAAATGACTCGCCGTCGCAGATGGCAGAGCGCTTGGTCTGGATAAGTGGAAGCAGAGTGCCCGCAGAGGAAGGAAGCCTGCAATGTCTCAGGCAGGAGCTTTTCAAGGGTCAGTAGTCCATTAAATATGTAGTATAGCTGTTCTGCTGAAAATCGGCTCGACCGTAAGACGCTTAAACGCTTGTGGTTGTTCGTTTTAATTGGCATCGGAAATTACCAATCTCTCAGAATTGAATGTGTTGCTTTAAGACTGATTTTGCATAGCTGCTTCCTGTTGAAACTGCTGCGTCAAAGGCACATGAAGGCTATTTTTATATGTCGACCTTCACTAGAAAACCTGATTAGTCCTCTGATTTTCCCCGCAATAACCTTCAAATGGACAGTAAACCAACAGCCCTACAACATTCATCAGTAGTCCTTAATTCAGCCAATAACTTCATTAGGCAAAAATCCATTATTACCGCCCAAGGACACCCATTTCCTAAATTACCCAAGGTTTATCGGAAATAACGCCTGTTAAATTAAATGGAATCTATAGTGGGGGATCCGAAAGCAATTCTACAATAATCCATCATAAATAATAAAAAAATTCTCTAAATTGAAAAAAAAAAAAAAAAAATAGTCACTCGCAATCACAACACAGAGCCGACTCTGCCTGGTTTGGTGGTCCATTCCAAATAGAAAAGCTTTTCCAATCTCAATGTCATGCGCGCAGAGCAAACATCGAGGAGAGTGCTTTTCTACCCTTGTTGGATGAAATCTCTTGGAGGGACCTCTTCAACCCGGTCATGTGTATCAGATTGATTCTATTATTAGGTAACGACATTTAGATTGTCTTCCGCAGGCAGAGCATCCACACCGCACAAACTATACCCATCTGGGGTAGATTCGAGCGAAACCCCTGAAGAGTTCAAACTCTTTTCAATATGGTATAGAGATTGGTGCAATTGCTTTCGAATAACACCGACGGCAAAGTGCTTCTACCGCATGCTGCACTCTGCAAGAGCCTAAGAAAGGAAGTGGGCATTCAATTTGATCCCAATTAAGGATTTCATTCATCCGAGTGTTGCACATGTGGAAAGTACAGATTCTATATTGCCATACTAATCCATCGAATGTGGCGATTGACCTTTAAGGCAAAGACGAATACATTGAACGATACAGCTCTAATCCATAGAACCAATCAATTACGGAGCACATGCAGATTACATGAATTGTATGCCGGACTTTGTGGTTTCAAGTGTCAACCGCAGAACTTCAGTTCGCTTATTGAATTCCCTTAACCGAAAATAAATTGCCCGCCGTACACTCAATAATAATATCGTCAGGTGTATACACTCGTAATTTTGGGTGAGTGGTGTTTTCATTGGCATAGTCGTCTAGGAAAAACAAACTGCCTGTCAAATGTGACAAATTTCAACGTAAGCGAGAACAAGAATGTGACAGCAGGGAGCTGAGCTTTCGCTCAAACACAATGGATAGGCATTTGGCATTTTTTTTTTTTTTAGAAACTTTGTGTTGCCAGAAAATAGATTTGCGATATATTTTGTGACTATTTGTATTGAGCAACATACATAATCAGCCTTATTCTGAGTTTCCTTCGAGTGAACATTCGTTCGAATTAAATGTTTCATTCGAATGAACTTAGCATATTCCGACATTCGAGCGAATAATGATCATTTCCGAGTAAACTTTCATAATGAATTTTTAATTGAGAAATATGAAATGTTAACAATTTGTGAATTTTATTTGCGGCGGATAATTTATTTGGCAATTTTAACTTGAAATAGAAGAAAAGTACATAAAAGAAAATGGCAATGTACAATGTCCAGCGTATCCCTAGGAGGAGAATCCTAGACAGATCAAATCCTTTGAGTCTTGAAGATTCCATATAAGTAATTAGCAAAAAGAAAAAAGAAAGTAAGAATGTAGTACACGAGTATGTTTAAGGTTTGTTCGCAATTTTCGGCTAAACAAAACAGCATTTAAATACGTTTTGGGTGAGCTAGCAGGAAATATCGTTTTCATCAATTCCCGCAATTATAATGCTTGCTGCTGCATTGCGATTTTTTGCAGAAGGTGGCTATCAGCTTGGTGTAGGGAAAGATTCCAATATAAGTATGTCCCAGTCAGCTGTTTCCAAGACATTGAAAGGGTCCTACTTGTATTGGAAACGAAACTGTGCCCAAAGTGGATAAATCTACAAATGCCTGCACAGGAGATGGAACGAATAAGGATACATTTCTACAGCTAGTTTGGATTTCCCGGTGTAATAGGCTGCGTGGATGGAACACAAATAGCCATTATACCACCACCGCCTGAAACAAGACATCTCTTTTATAATAGAAAAGGATTTTATAGCATTAATGTTGTAATTTTAAGTGTCCAATATCCAATTCCCTTTCGCAATATCATGGTTTCCTTCCATCAGTCGAACTAACACCTCGTACTGTTGCCTATTTGTCCAGTTTGAATGAGATCTGCAACATTTTAAATTCGGAAACTAAGAAAAAAAAAAACCAATTGGTAAAACAGAGTCAAATTTTTATTTTTGTTTTACCCGTATGCACTTATTTTTACTATTTTATATAAATAAATAAAGGGACAAACTCACATTTTTCAATCCTTCCGACGAAATCCATTGTAGGAGTAAAAAATGACATTTGATTCGATTCGTACGAAATATAAAATATTGTGAACTTTCGAATGAGAGATGAACTTTCGATTGATAGAGTGAATTTGTTATGTGTTCGAATGTCAAAATACAGATTCTTCGAATTCGACACACTTTCGAAGGAAATCGAATCTCAGAATAAGGCTGAATATGAAAACTTGTTTTATGACAGGACAGCCAAAATCTTAAAATATTTGATAATGAGTTAAAAAGTTGGGGTGATATTTCTCTATGCATACTTTTCAGCTTTCTAAGCAATCTTCCTCTTGCGACAACTGACAAATATTCAAAAGTACATTCAAAATCTCTATTCCGATATCCATTGTATACATTTCTGTCCAATCTATTGGTACTAGGAAAAATTCCTACAATAATGTTTGCCGTCAGATTTGATTGAAGTCTTAGGCAAACTGTCTTAACAGTTAACAGTGGGTGTCCCTCGGCTATGAAGTAAACATGCTTACATGTATTAGTGCAAAGAAATTCGAATAGCCGAGCACATCCTCCCCCATCAAGCTCACAATTGCGACTACAGAGACTGCAAAGTGGGAACTCGCCCAACGTTCACTAAATAAAAATAATAACAAATTCGCTACACAAAAAATCAAAACAAAAAACAACAAAACGGACAAGCTGGCTGCCTGGTGCCTAGGGCGATAGGCTAGCTGTATTGTACTGCAAACTCTGTCTGAATAGAGTGAAACTGATAGTGTGTGTGATATCCAGTTTTCTATGAATTACGTACAAATCCAATCGCAAACGAAAAAGACTACAAATCTAAAGGCTATTGCAAAAGAGGAAAGACTAGCTTGCATTCGAGTCACAAGCCCGATGAGGTCAACTCCCACCGCCGGACTTGAGGCTATCCTCAATCTGCTTCCACTAGATATCTCTGTACAATCAATGGCCAGCAACAAGTGCCATGAGAATTAGCCGATCAATACACTGGAAATAAGATGAAGAGGGTCACTCAACGATCCTACAGAAGTGCTTTGGCAATACACCTAACACGGATTATATCGCGCCATATTTGGAATTCATAAGACCCTTCTCTAGCGCCTACCCCAGCAGGGAAGAATGGAGAGATGGACCTGCACCTAACACGCAATCTGTTCCCGTGTACAAAGACCGGTGGTCAAAAATGGACAATGGCGTGGGGTCAGGCATCTACTCTGAACCGCTGGGCATCTCAACATCACTACGCCTCCCAGACCACTGAAGTGTATTCCAAGCGGAAGTCATGGCAGTGACAAGAGCTGCCCGTGAGTCTGTGTTAAAGGAAGGTATCACCTTCTTTATCGGCAGCCAGGCAGTTATAAAAGCCTTAACTGCCCCATTAATAAAATCGAAACTTGTGAAGAGCTTTCGCGCAGACCTCAAAGCTTTTGGAACACAGCACAAGGTATTACTGTGTTGGGTCGCTGGACATGAAGGTGAAGGCATTCCAGACAATGAGAAAGTCGATGAACTAGCACGACAAGGTTCGGCTAATGCTCTAGAGCAAACATGCCCCTCTGTGCACATCCATGGATGCGTGCGCTTATAAAAGGACGCTATGGTCATCTTTTTTTAAATCCAGAACAGAGGGAATCATGCGGAATAACCGGAAATGTCTCTCTACGTTTGTAGGTATCCTATAAGGTGACACAACACCCTGCGATACCAAATCAAGGATTTACAAGAAAATGCGACTGACCGAGGAAGAACTTGGCAGATACTGGGGTGACGAGGGAGCTTTAGAGGACACAACCCGCTTCCTATGCCACTGTCCAGGTCTCCATAACTCCAGGAACAAATTCCTTTGAAGATATTTATGAAAATTATGTTCACCTCTCGAATGTGGCAGAATTTGACAGCACGTCACGTGAACCATTTTGACTGGTTTGGAAAAAAAAACACAAAATTCAAATTTAAATTGGTTGGGTATTGTTGTTTTGGGTTCAAAAAAAAAAAAAAAAATAAAAATACTAAGCTCATTCGCGTGCGCGATTTAAGTCGATAGTAGTCGCACAAAGTCCATACACGTTCTCATCAAAAATGACAGAAAAAGAGTATCGGGGAAGTTCCTCGTTCTTAGTGAATTTCAACCGGCAAGTACTGATAAGTTTATCAAATGCCCAAAGGTGACAAGAAGCAAATCCAAAATCTGTCTTAAAAATCGATTGTGCAACAAACATAAGATATGTCAAAATAAAGAAAATTTGGCGGCGGTCGAATGTTCTTCCAGAACGTTTTATGATGTTGGAAAAAGGTAGATTTTATATTTATTTGTGATATGGATTGTGTGAACATTTAACATTTAAACATTTGTGATATGGATTTATCGCAATGGCTACTTTGGGCGATATGAGCACGGCATTTGTTCGATTGACAATGAAGCAGTTAGGCGACATCGAAATATACCGAACTATCGAGCCCCAAGACTGCTTTGAACGAATGGCACTATTTCTTAACTGAATTCAATAAGTGCTTCCATTTATTTGTTCATTGTTTGATTTGCTTTAATTTTACTCTTATTTTCTCACACAGGCATGGAAAATCCTTCCGGTTAATAATGGAAAATAATGTCATTCAAATGTCTGCCTCGGCTGGCCATGCAGTAGCCTACACGATCGGTCCAATTTTTAAGCACATTATCGATTGTGTGCAGCGGTATTTCACCAATGGCTTCACGAATATTGTCCTTTAAAGCGTCAGTTGTCTCTGGCTTGTCGGCGAACACTTATCTTTTACGGCACCCCACAAATAATAGTCCAACGGTGTCAAATCGCAGCTCCGAGGTGGCCAAACGACATCAGCTCTGCGGCTGACAATGCGATCTTCAAAAACAGGGCGCAAAACATCGAGTGTATCCCACTTAGCGGAGCGAAAACGCATTGGATGGTCATTTGGCTTCAACTCCTGAACCAATTGGACTTTGTATGGCGTCATACCAAGGTCTTTATGCAAAATTCGTCTCAATGATCTCTCCGAAATGTTCAATTGTTGAGAACGACGGTGAATTGATGTTGATGGCGCTTCACGCACACTTTCTGCTACAGCAGCAATTTTCTCGGGTGTACGAACTGTTTTTGGCTTTTCACACTTTGGTTTATCGATGAGGATGCCAGTTTCTTTCACTTTTTTCACAAGATAACGAACATACGGAGCTGACGGTGCTTCTCTTCTTCCAAATTCCGCACGCAATTTTCGCACACATTCTGCAACATTACCATGATTTTGAAAGTAATGTCGCAATATTTCCCAGCGTTGTTCAAGCGTATACACAACCATATTCGTTCAGCGGAAGGATAAAACTAATTATCTGTCAAATCAGACATGAGCTAAGTGTTACCATTCGCGAAATAAGCACCAGTTGAAAAAAAAAAGTTAGATGGCGGACCCTTTATATATATTTTTCTTTTATTTTAAAGGTTCTCCTCTCAGTCCTGTGTACTGATGTCTGAGCTAATTGTGTAGTTTATTTTCGTGAAAAAATATATCTTGACATTAATACTTTGGAGTGCCTCTGTTTGCTGTCGGAAATTGAAGCACAAGTGACAGTCGTCAGATCGCACACTCATGTACCAAAGTTCGCTTTAAAACTGCTGCCGCACAATTAAGTAAAAAGCAACCTCCCTTCAGCATTTATTTTCGAAAGCCATTCTTTCAAAAACAATTCATATTTGAAAATAAAAGCAGCAAGATGAAGGTAATACATCTGTCAGTCACAATCGCAATGCAATCAGCTGTATTTGCACCACAACCGAATGTCTGTGTTTGCGTTGGGTACTCTTGCAAATTGTACCCCTTAAAATGTTCCGATATCATTTAAAATTTCATAAGAAAGCAACATGTTTAACAGTTGAAAAATTATCTAGTCACCGCCATCCACCTTTTAATGGAAAGCTAAACATTCAATTTAATTACAAAACAAATCCTTGTTAGTTATCTTGCCAGGAATATTTCGAATGAGCTTTTGTGTACGGACATTCAATTAAACTTGGATCAGCCATAAGCCGGGGAAGATACGATGCAGCTACGTGATGGGCAAATATCACTCAGGCAGAGAACGGTTTAAAATTGAAACCAAGAACGAGAACAAAACCATAATCCGATATTTAAATGGGAATTAAAAAATATCAGCAGCTTTAGCTTTTGGGGCACTTGCGCAATGTGCGCCCTAATCAAAGAATAAAACAGAGTTTGCCAAATATATTCAAATTGATTTGTTCATGTTGGCGGTTCATGTAAGCTATTCGTGATATTCCGAGAAGCCCTACTTTACACTTGCCCATAGCATACACAATTGAGTAACTTCCCATGTAGCTACCATGTAAACAATTCAAGTCGAGACAAATATGTTTTGCATGGCAGAATATAACGAGGACAAGGGTTCTGGTGCGTACACCCTTTTAGTATTTATTTCAGCCTGTCGAAGGGTAGCGAAACATGCCAAATTTAACAAGGTTACCTAATTGAAAGATAAAGGCAAATCTACTTCACCGTGCGAAATAGTCCATCACCTGTTGTATGTGCACAAATGAATACATATTTGCATGAGCGATTTCGTTCGGCTAACGAAGGCTATGAATACTAATTTGATACATTTAATTATCAACTTGAAGCTGTGCATTCTTTATTTCTTAACTTAACACTCCACAGTCAGTTATGGGTGTAGAAAGAGCATCAGTTCAAAGGGGGTTTTGACATAATTTTTGTGCATAATCCCCAATGTTACACAGCAGTGTGTAAACTTGTAATCGGAGGCAAGGAAGTCGTATAAGTAATAAGTATACTGTACACATACACTCAAACACCAGAGTTTTCACAGGAAGTAGGGATTGGCATTCTAGGGGTGAAGCTGTCGCGCTATGGTGGCGTGGAAAGTTCAAAGAACATTTGTTTTAATTCCTCTGAATTTCTGGGAAAAGAAGATTTCGTTTCATTCCCAGAAAAGGAATGTTGGACGCGACAAAATGGGGTATTCACTTAGGCCTCAGTTATAGGCGTCCGTAAAATGCAACCGAAAACGTTGGAACAGCGGGAAAATAATTTGTTTACGTGTAGGCGATCAAAGCAAAAAATCTGTCAGAAAAATGTTTTTCTATGAAAACAAATAGGTACCTACAACAAATCAGAAAAAAAAACCCTGCCCTGAGGGTACAGAAAAGAAATGGAATATTTCAGTGGAATGATTTGATTTTCTAGAAAATTTATTTTATTTTGATAAACTAACTTTGTATTTCAAAAGCAAAATTTTAAGAAAAAGATTGAGTTAAAAAATTAGGTTTAGATGGTAAAAAAACCAAAAGATATTTTCACGGTTTCGTTATACGTATGGCATTAACTAGGACCTTAGCTAAACACTAAACTTAAATTTAACAAAGTTGTATTCCTGTATTTTGCAATTGATAAGAAAACTTTATTACGAACTTTTCAGCATTTTTTTAATTGTAAGTAATGTTGCCCAAACCATGCAATAAATATTCATGAATACATTTATAGATTCATGAACGCAGCTGCATGAATGCGATTGACGTGCATTCTCAATAATGAGTTCATAATTGCATATACATATTCACAAAAGTCATAAATGACAGAAATAAAAACAATGTTGTCAATGAAAATTCGGATGTTTAATGATAATTCCGATTTCATTCCAAGGCGGAAAGACATAAGGAGCCTTGTGCTATCATGTCATCAGAATAGTTGCTTTTGCTCTTGTTCATTGCTATTTAGAAATGAACAAGAGCAAAATGCTTATTTGGTATCACTCGTCATTTTAAAACGTCATGTGATGTCAACTATCATCAGGGAAGGTAAGTTGCATATATCGGGGTAAAATGTTTTAAAAATAAAAGCAAACGAACATATAATTTAAAACTAGATCATACGCAGAATAATTCAACTGGGTTAAATTTTTTATAGCGAATAATACATCTATCGAAATAAAAATATATCAATTTCCTTACACAAAGAAGTGAAAAACAACGACACTAAATCCCGTTCTAACGAACTGAAAGATTAACGATTAACATTTTGAATAATTAATGGTAATCCAAATGAGTACTGACTTTATGAAAACCATTTCGTTTAATATTTTGTTTACCTATATATTAGATTTCATTGTTTAAGCATCGTTTTTAAAATCGTGTTCTTTTTTTGATTTAAAATTACATATTATCATCTTTGGTAATTTTTATTCCACGGCAACACTAAAAAGTCAACTTGATAACGAAGATAAAGGGTGATTTTTTAGCTGGTTTGGTTTTGGCAACACTGGTTTTGACAGCTGACGTGTGTTTAGTACCTTGTGTCACTGTCAAACAGCTTCAGTTTGGTTTGCAATTTAACCATGGATCGTCTTACAAATGAACAACGCTTGCAAATTATTGAATTTTACTATCAAAATTCGTGCTCGGTTCGAAATGTTCATCGCGCGCTGCTTCCATTCTATGATCGGCATTCTCGACCTTCTGAGCAGTCTATTCGGAAGATTGTGACCAAATTTCGCACCAAATTTACTTTGTTGGACATTAAACCACCAACACGTTTACGTACTGTGCGTAGTGAAGAAAATATTGCGGCCGTATCAGCTAGTGTGACAGAAGACCGCGAAATGTCGATTCGGCGCCGTTCCCAGCAGTTAGGCCTTTGTTACAGCACTACGTGGAAAATTTTGCGGAAGGATTTGGGCGTAAAGCCTTTTAAGATACAGCTGGTGCAAGAACTAAAGCCAGCCGACCTACCACAACGCCGAATTTTTGGTGAATGGGCTCTTGGAAAGCTGGCCGAGGATCCGCTTTTTTATCGAAAAATTGTGTTCAGCGATGAGGCTTATTTTTGGTTGAATGGGTACGTAAATAAGCAAAATTGCCGCATTTCGAGTGAAGATCAGCCAGAAGCATTGCAACAGCTACCAATGCATCCCGAAAAAGCCACTGTTTGGTGCGGTTTATGGGCCGGCGGCATTATTGGGCCATATTTCTTCAAAGATGATGCGAATCGCAGCGTTACTGTCAATGGTGAACGCTACCGAGCGATGATAACAAACTTTTTTTTGCCCGAAATGGAAGTTCTTGACTTGCATGATATGTGGTTTCAACAAGACGGTGCCACATGCCACACAGCACGCGAAACAATGGCGCAATTGCGAGGCGAGTTTGGTGAACAGTTAATTTCACGTTTCGGGCCGGTCAATTGGCCGCCTAGATCGTGCGATTTGACACCATTAAATTATTTTTTGTGGGGGTATGCCAAGGCTAATGTGTATAGGGACAAGCCCGCTTCGATTGACGCACTGGAAGCCAACATCCATGCATTCATTCGTGAGATACCGGCCGATATGTGTGAAAGAGTATGCCAAAATTGGACTCAGCGGATGGGCTACCTGAGACGCAGCCGCGGTCAACATTTGCATGAAATTATCTTTAAACATTAAATTGCAAGGTTCAAACTATCGATTCAAATAAATATTTCATTCATTTTTTCGAATTTTTTGTGTTTTTTTTTAAAAAAAAGTTCTAAACCTCTTAAAAAATCACCCTTTACAAAGTTCTATTTTCATTTTCTTATCTTCTCCTTCAAAAGAGCGAAATTAAACCTTTAATGTCGCATTTTTTTCTTTTCCTTAACTCAGTACTCCCCGGATAAAAGCCCATGCACATGAATACAATTATAGTGCTTATAGCCGTTTTTTCAATTAAATTAATATCAAGCGGGGACCTTTGTTATGCATAGGGTGGCGTTTTTGAATCCCAACACTGACTTATTTGTTGCTGTTAAAAGGGTTTTGCTATATCCGGGGAGTAATGTAGAACCTGTCGTCAACAAAAACAATAATCCAACAAGAAGTTGACATTATTGCTCTGATTATTTTCATGCAAACTGTTTATTTTTTTATTAAATCCAGTGGCGCAAAATTATAGTCGGATAAAGTCCACTTTAAAATTATTTAGTACGTGACAATGTCCGTATTGGTATTTTTCTAATTATAGTCGACATAAAACCCACTTTGTCGATATAACCTGGTATTAAATTTAAAACCACCAAAAGGACCCACCCAAACGCCACCCTAAGTATAGACTCTTAATCCTCTCCCATCTGTCATTTCTATTGCAAAATAGGAATTTTGAATTTTTTTCGAAGGTTTTTAAAGAGATGTTCCCACGATATGAATATTTTTGGACATCTCGAAAATCCTTTTGAGGATTTTGAAGAGTTTTACTCGCTACAGATTCAATAAAAAAACGGTTCATTCCATTCCTGCATTTTTCATTTTTTTTTTTTTTTTGTCTTGCTGTCACTTCATTGAAGTTTGTTTAAAGAGAATTCCCCAAAATGTTTTTTCAAACTGTAAATTCTTGGGTCTGTTTGACAAAAATTTACGTCGCGCCAAATATGTAGGAATTATTCCTATGAGTAAAAAAAAATAAAGACAAGACAAAGATGATTTGAAATTGACTTTTATTTTATATTAACTTTATTCAACAGACGTCTGCTTCGTCTGAGCTCTGGATTAAATCTAACTTAAAAATATGGTTCCGACTGCGTTGTTTGGTGGTTGCTTAGAAGCGTTCGCTTCCATGTTGCTGCTTTTAATTACTATGTCTTCTCTTGGTGTGGAATTTCGGTTGTTGACATTGGATGCTTCTTTTGTTGCGTTATCGTTGTCGTCAATGTTGCTGATTGTTATTACTCTTGGTGTGTTGTCTTTAGGCGGTTCTTTTGTTGCGTTATCGTTGTCGTCAATGTTGCTGATTGTTATTACTCTTGGTGTGTTGTCGTTAGGCGGTTCTTTTGTTGCATTATGTTGATTTAACATAACTCCTCCTCCTCTAGTTTTTCGTCTCCTGACGAAATTATATGTTTTGTAGGAAAGTATACTGACTAAGGCTATTACAAATATGGTTGTAAAACTAAAACTGGTGTAATTAAGTACTTTATGAGTATATAAGTCTTTTGAAATGACATCTATATTATCAATATCCAAGTTTATATCTTTCATGCTTATATTTAATATCTTAATATCTAAATTTATTGGTTGGTATTTAAAGTTTACATAGTTTTTATATTTTATATTAAGAACAGAGATTTCACAATTTTCGAATTTTAGTAAAACATTGTTTTTTATTTTTAAATTTTCTCTTTCATCACAATTACTCTGTAGTGTTAAATTAGCATTTTTGATCAAAACTATTCCTTCCTTTATTTCTGTTATAACGTTTTGGTTTACATTTCTTACTTTGCTACAAGGGTTACACATTCTAAATTCTCTTAAGTGTTTTATTTCATTTTTTCCTTCTTCATAATACATTTTTGAATTGATTAGTAAATTAGTAGATTCAAAATTTATTTCTTCTTTCATAGAATTGGTAATTGGTAGGATTAGGGCTTGGTGGAAAGGGAGAGTGTTATTGGGAATTTGTATGATAAAAATTATTTGATCTTTTCCATAAGTAGCACTGCTTATTTTGGTTTGCTTAAGTTTTTCAAAACCTATTTCGTTTTCTTCAATTTCTTTAACTGTTAGTATGTTGTTAACTAAAATACCTAATCTGCTGCTAAGGAGATTGTTCTGGATAGTTTCAATGATATTGTCTATGTGTTCGAGTCTATTCTCTATTTGTAGGATAATAAGATCTTTAGCTACGTTCGTTATTGGTGAATCCCATGAATTTTCAGGTAATCGATTGTAAATTTGTTGTATACTTGTTTGAAGTTGTAAGTTAATTTTCACTTGTTTATTGTTATTTTCTATGAGTACTTGAGTTGCGTCATTAAGTTTCCTTATTCTTTTTTCTATAACTATTCTGTCTTCTTCATCCATTGTTCCAAAAATAAATTTAAGAATACTACCTCCAAAATTGAATACTCCTCTTTTGGTTATATGATGTTTAGTCTTCTTATATTGTGTTATTGTTTTTAATTCTGTTCTTAGGTCGTCTAATCTTTGAAAAATATCAAGGGGAATAAATTTTGTTTTTACTTGATTTGTTTTTGTCACTATTCTTTCTAATTTGTCAATGAGTATTTCAATATCAGTGGTATTTATAATGTGAACTATGTTATTGTAACCGTCAACTAACTTTGTATATCCGTGTTTAATTATTGTATAACCACTTTCAGTATCTATGTTTTCGATATTTATTTTACTACTATTTATTACTGTTATTAATATGAAAAACACAATTATTTTCATTGTCACTTTCTAGGCTTATATTTTTGTAAAGCGAATCTGGATGTACAGATTTCGTCTTCTTCGTTAGTTAATCTTGCGGATCGTAGCTCTCTAAGTTGTGCGTATTCACTTCGAGTTTTATTCGCGTATTTCAAGTTGTTTTGGTTTTTAAAATTAGGACGAGTTTTTCTTGCACGTTGTATATTGCGACTATGCTGTTCCCCGGTTGGACCGTATCTGAATACTGGTTCCAGTTTATTTCGATCAGCTCGTGGGTTTCGAATGAATGCTTGGCTTCTACTTTCAAGATAACTTTCGCGATCTTTGTTTATTTTAGATATGATGTGTTCTTTATTCTCAATGATGAGTTCGCGAATTTTTGTCTTATTGCATTGACCGTAGTGTATATTATATGGTGTATCTTTAGTAACACTATGTATAGAGGTATTGTACAGTCTGGTAGCTTTTGCTACAGTTTTTCTTATTTCATTAGTAGTGGGATTAGTTTTTCCTTGGGTAAGTATTCGGATTTTTTGTTTTAGTGCTCTGTGGAATGACTCGATGTCCGAGTTCCCTGTATGTGAATTTACTTTTGTAAAATGGAAATTAATATTTTGTTCCCTTAGAAAGGAGATTAGTCTAGGAGCATTAAATTCGTTGTCAAGGATAAGTTTTTCAGGTTTCTTTGGATGAGAGATTAGTTCAGCTATATTCTCTTCTAGAGTAATATGCGAAACATTAGGGAGGTATCTAAATTCTACGAATTTGCTAAATCTGTCGATACATGTAAGAAATTTTGTTTTAGCTGTTTCATATATGTCCATGGACATAATTTCTCGTATATCTTTTGGGGTTTCAGTAATATGAAATTTATCTTTTATAGGGTGCCTGTCATATTTATACATGCTACAAATATTACAGGAGTTAATTATTTCAGTTATTAATTGACGAAGGTTTTTGAAGTATATTTTCTTTCGTAAGCCTTGCCAATTTTCTTCAATACCTGCGTGGTTATTTTCGTTTTCATGATAGAGGCGTATTTGTTTCACTGCTTCCTCTTCTGTGATTATGTCTTTGCATAAGTAGGAGCATTTGTAGAACTTTATTCTAGTTCCATAAAGAGTTATGAGTTTCTGTTGCAGAATATTATATTGTGATTCATTAAAGTCTGTAAAAATGCCTGTGGGTTTATTTTCTATGTAGGTTTTTATTAGGTTTTCGAAATCATTACCCTTTAAAACTTCTATTCCTAAAAGAATTCTTGTTTTACCTTTTAAAGTTTTAATTTTTATTTTGTTGCCAGATACAAGTATGATTTGTTGCGAATATGCATTAACAGCGGTGTCTTTTATTGGAAAATGATCATTACTTTGTTCAGCTTGGGAGTGTAATGTGGGTATCATGGATTGATTGGCATTAGCTAAATTTATCTCTCTTGAGAGGAAATCAGCTACAGTATTATTTTTTCCTTTAAGGTAGTCTATTTGAAAGTCATATTCCCCTAATTGCAGAATCCATCGCTGTAAGCGAGGAGAAATATCCTTTCCTAAATTTTTAGCTTGTAACCATTTCAGTGGCTGGTGATCTGTCTTGAGATCGAATGTTTTACCATAAAGATATGGTCGTAGGTACCTTATTGCCCATACAATGGCTAATAATTCTTTTTCCGTTGTGGAGTAATTTCGCTCATGCTCATTTAGTGTCCGGGATATATAACTTATAGGATGATTGTCTTGGGATAGGACAGCTCCGATAGCATGGTTGCTAGCGTCTGTAGTCAAAGTAAATTTCTTTTTGAAATCCGGGTACGCTAATATAGGCTCTGTAGTTAAGTACTCTTTGAGATCCTCAAAGGCTTTGAGATATTCTGCATCATTTACGTTGATTTTTGCATTTTTCTTTAGGCATTTGGTCAAAGGTAATGCAAACTTTGCATAATCCTTAATAAATTTTCTATAATACCCTGTAAGTCCTAAGAAACTTTTAATTTGTTTAGTAGTCTTTGGTATTTCTATTTTTTGGATTGCAGCAATTTTATCTGCATTGGGCTTTACGCCATTAGAGGTAATAGTATGCCCCAAAAATTGTGTTTCTTTTCTTAAAAAGTTACACTTATTAATTTGAATTTTCAAATTATACTGTCGCAGTTTTTTGAAAATCAAACAAAGGTTAGTTATATGTTCTTTAAGAGAAGTTGAGAATATTAAAATATCGTCGAGGTAAACGACACAAATTTTGCCAATGTAATCTGACAATACTTCATTCATCATGCACTGGAATGTTGCCGGTGCATTTTTGAGTCCGAAGGGCATGCGTAAAAATTCATAATGTCCTGAAGGTGTTGAAAAGGCGGTCTTCTCTATATCTTTGGGATCGTTTCTTATTTGGTGAAAACCTTTGGCTAGGTCCAAAGTAGAAAAGTATTGGCATCTTCCAAGTTTATCGAGTAATTCGTCTATATTGGGGATTGGGTGCTTATACTCAATTGTCTTTTCATTGAGCTTACGATAATCAACGACAATTCGCCATTTTCTTTGGCCGGAATTATCTTCCTTTTTAGGCACAACCCATATAGGGGAGGCATATGGTGATATGCTCTTTCTTATAATACCGTCTCTTAACATTTGAGAGATTTGCCTGTTAATTTCTTCTTCATGGATTTTTGGGTATCTATATATTTTTGTGTAAACTGGTATGTCATCCGTCGTTCGGATTTTGTGCATAGTCTGCGTAGTAGAACTAAGAGTATCATTTTCTTGGTAGAAGAGGTCTCGATTTTCATGAAGGAACTGCTGAAGTTCTTTTCGTTCCTCGAAGTTTAAGTCTTCGGGAATTAATTGATTTATGCTCATGTGATTTACGCTCAACTGGGTAATATTTTCATAGTCATAAGGGCATTGTAAACCCTGTTTATTATTAAGGAATGAAATTTTATTTTTATTTATTTCTACATAGTCTTCCTTAAGATTTATAACAGCTTCGATAGGTTTGAGCACGTTGGTGCCTAGAATCCCATCAAATTTCTTATTTTGAAAATCTAACAATTTCCATCCCATTGTGGACCCATCTTCTTTGAATTCCACTGGTAACCGAGTTATTATTTCTTCAGATATTTGTGTTTGAGTATTTATCGTATTAATATATAAAGGCTTATCTAATTTAATTCTTTTATAACATGGAAATTTATTTTTATTTAAAAGTGATATGGAGGCTCCAGTATCTATTAGGAGTCTAAGCTCTTGATTATCTATATGAGCTAATATTATGGGAAGTGTCTCGATTTCCCGGGGTAAGTAAAATTTACACTTGGTTCATTAGTATGATCTAAGTTGTTTGTTTCCATGGGTCTAGGAATATTTCGATGTTGATAAGAGTTGTTAAATCCAAACCTAATGTTAGGATTTCTTTGTCCCAAAATTTGATTGTTGTTAGCTCTTACTTGAGCAGAATTGTTTATATCTACCCTCGGTCTATAATTATTGTGGTTCTGGTTAGACCTATATTGCATCTGGTTATTAAATTGAGATGAGTTTTGTCTTGGATGAAAGTTATTGTTATGTCTCTGATAATTATTATTATGATTGCTATGATTTTGAGTTGGATTTGGTTTAAGGAATTGTTGTGGTTTAGGATTATCATTTAATTGTCTATATCTACTTAATGTATAGTACGCATTACTTAAACTAGTTATACTTTGAGCAATAATAATGCTTGCCTGAGGGGCATTTAAATTATTTATGAACTTATTCAGTACGATACTTTCATTGTTGGTTGGTGTATATATAAGGCTGGGTTCCAACTTACATTTTTTGTTTAATTTTTGCAGGATGATGTTTAATTGTTGGTAAAGGGAGTTTATATCCCTGGTATGGACAGCATGTATATCTTGTAATAACTGCTCGAATGTTTCCTTCACTCCGAAGTCCTGGAAGAGGCAAAGTTTAATGGAATCCCACGTTGCTTCAGGGGCTCTTCTTGCTGAATTTGCAGCTTCTCCTTGTATTTTATTGATGATGATAAGGTTTGCCAAAGGTTTGTAGGCAACCTCAAGTAGATTATATAAATAAGTCACATGGTTAGTGAAGTTTAGAACGTCGTCATTGGATCCATCGAATATGGGGACCTTCTCCAATCTAGTTATAATTGCTGCTTGTTCTACGTTAGCCATCGTATTTATTTAATAGTGTTTGTTCTTGAATTAAATGTTAAATGTTTCTCCTAGAGAATTTGTGCATTAATTTTATTCTTTTCGAATAAAGATTTTCGAGCACCACTTTTTCACTTATTCACTCACGAACTCACTTAATATTATTATGAACTATTTACGTTTCTACGGAACTTGTTCGTACACTGGATAACATCTATCGGATCTTTGCGCGATCTTCTTAGCGTTATCCTACCGACTGCGCCAAATATGTAGGAATTATTCCTATGAGTAAAAAAAAATAAAGACAAGACAAAGATGATTTGAAATTGACTTTTATTTTATATTAACTTTATTCAACAGACGTCTGCTTCGTCTGAGCTCTGGATTAAATCTAACTTAAAAATATGGTTCCGACTGCGTTGTTTGGTGGTTGCTTAGAAGCGTTCGCTTCCATGTTGCTGCTTTTAATTACTATGTCTTCTCTTGGTGTGGAATTTCGGTTGTTGACATTGGATGCTTCTTTTGTTGCGTTATCGTTGTCGTCAATGTTGCTGATTGTTATTACTCTTGGTGTGTTGTCTTTAGGCGGTTCTTTTGTTGCGTTATCGTTGTCGTCAATGTTGCTGATTGTTATTACTCTTGGTGTGTTGTCGTTAGGCGGTTCTTTTGTTGCATTATGTTGATTTAACATAACTCGCCCGTTCTAAGTTTGGTACTAGTTGTAGGCAGGTTTTAGGCACCGGCTTTCAAGTTAGAGTGCTGTTATTAATTATTTACTAATCTCTCCTAATGCACTATGTCTATATGCCAATGTTGTTAAGTAATCCAATATGAACTTACAATTTTATGAAGCTAATTTTTAACAATTTCGTGGTTCAGAAATTGTTCGTGCTAAGTTTAAGAAAATTTGTAGGCAGTCAAACTAAAGTGGACTTTAAGATTTGATAATACATTTTAATTGAAAAATGTGAACGTCAAACATCGATTAAACTTTGGATTATCATAAAAACACTTACATCTGCAACATAATAAATGCATAATAGAAACAAGCACTTACCTGAAAAGAAAGAAAAATATGTTAATAACAGATTAAAAAAAAAAACATGCAGTGTTTATTCAGTAAAGGAATTGATTTGTTTAATCATATAGAAAAAACGGATAATTTTATGCTCGTCAAAGTGACAACAACTTGTCACAATATGAGAAAGTAATAGAATTTCCACTAACGAGCATAAACTGAATAATTATGGAAGTTCACATTTTGAGTTTGGAGCATAATGCAATGAATATTTCTTTTGCACACTACTGTGAGACTGCGAAAAGCTTCTTTAACGATAATCGGTTGCTAGCGAGTGTTTGAACCATTAAAATTATTGGAAGCTTTTTATTATAGTCTAGACACGATTCAAAGTTTATTCTGAGTTTGAAGTTGAATATTAGTTAAAGCTTTTGGAGGTACTGTTTCGAAATATTACCAGCAGGTGACGGCACATCTGTAAAGAGATTATTTTATACCAGAACCGACATTAGCTTTCGCGCTGTTTATTAAATATAAAGCTTTACGGGTTTGAGAGCCACAGTTGGACATGTTGAGGCAGGTCGTGTAATAAGATAAAAATTTGCAGAAATTGAATTTTCAATCCATTTTCCTGTAATGTTACCTGAGTTCGAATTGCTACTCCGTAAAGCAATACCTGAATTTATTTTTCTTTCGTATAAAAACAAATTTATTGAATCACTCCTTTGCCGGAATGGCGATTTGGACTCTGATTGGCCTCATATGGCTGGTAAGACAACGGCGGGCATTCACTCTCGTTTCGGACACACACTTTACTCTGTGAAGCGAAGGAGTGAGAGGAAGGCTGACTTTAACAATTAACACAGAAGACAGCACAGACCACAGTTAATTTGTTGCTATAATTTAGAATCTCTAATTATGGGTTCGTCTGTAGCACGATAGAGGGTGGCATCTAATGCATCTAATCTTACAAGATCGTTTAAGGTTCTCTAAGTTGAGTATACATGGAAAACAATGCGCAGTAAGTACTAATAACAATTAGAGATTAAACTTTACAGGACAATAAATGGGGAAATATGATTAACCTAAAAGAAAATTGTCACGCTGTGCAGCTTATCCATAATCATTTTTAGTTTGACATCAACAATAGAACAGAATTTAAATAATTGGACTCAGGTCAACTTTAAATGATCTTGTGAACATTTCCTCCATCAGCCACAAATCCAATCTCGATTGAAAATTCAATGAAGAAGCATGGCTATGGTTACGGAAACAATAACATCCTTGCCATTATCCATACCATGAATGTCTGTTTCAACAGAATACACAAAGGCTACAGTGAACGTATAATGGCTTTGTTGGGAGCGGCATCTTCACCAACAATAGAAGCATCATTCGTATCCTCCGAAGCCACAATATTGGCGGCAAGAGCAGAAGCACAACAAAAACGACTGTCCTGAATTATTGCACCCCAACATCAAGAGTGAGGTATATATTTGAATACAATATGCGCCCATTCATGTCTAAGGACGGTCGTTTCTACGAATGATTGACATGGTAGAAAAGTTAATGTGAGCGCCGACCGGCCGCCGTGGTGAGTATTGTAAACACTTGCCCATGCAAAGCGAATTTTTAATTGCAAATCAAGGTGAAAAATATAATTTCCATAGTATGAAAATGCGCGCTTAGATACGGAGGTCAACAAGTGACCACACTCGCATGAATATAAAACCAGGCCATGGGCACTGCACACTTAACACGAAAGGAATTTAAAACTCTCAAGGACACAGACGTATCACTTGCACATGCATATCCCTTAACAACGGTGGTGCTCGAAACATTGAAACGAATCGCAAAGCACATAAATCCCATTTCAATCCATTCAGCGCGTTTATTCCAAAGGGAAATCAATGTTAACCACCATTCCGGGGTTGTTAACACCGAGCAAAAAGGATTTCCATAGTATGGAAAATTCATATTGACAACAAGTGGAAGAGGTTAGGTTAGCGGGTCTGGCACAGCATTTGATTTTTCGCTCCTTTGTACAGTTGCAATAGGGACGATATTGAAATTGTAACTCAAAGCGATGGTGTTGTCGTTCTATTTTTAGACAGTATATTTATGAGTGACCTGGGGCGAATTACAAAGCGTGTGCAACGGAATACTTCAAAAGACGTCAAACAAATAAATCAAATTGATAACAAAATCGCTTCTTATTAATGAAACCATTTCCACCCGTTTTCCTTTAAACACAAATCTAAATCTACTCAGTAACTGTATAAAACTCGTATAAATATGTATATTCTTCAGGTATCTTCCAAACAACCACCGCCTCCGAGCAGTCTAATTAATCGATCTATCGCTAAACATTTCCATTTCTATTTACGAATGATATCTTAATAACTTTGTATCTGTTTGAATTTCTTTGAAAAAATTATAACAAGCGAAATGCTGAGACGTGTTTCTTATTCATATCGCTAACGGATAATTAACGTCTATCGCGTGTGAAAATACACTGGCCAGAACTTGCAAATGGGAATAGTGGCATACGGACGCGTGTACACGTTGCCAGTTTGCTGCCCAAGCGGTCGTGTGTGACAACTGATATGCCTTCAAAACAATCTGCCGAATCCAAATTTAGCACAAACGCTTAGTAAAAATATAAAACTTTGCAAACATATAAGCGATTTGAGTTATTTATTCGTGATTAATAAAGTAATCATGGTTTTTACAATACAAATAGGATCCAGCAGAAAGGGGGCTTTTTTTTATGTCAAAATTAGGAAAAATATTCAAAGATATGACTTTGTTTACTTTTAGTATGAAAGCAAACATTTGTGATGATTATAGCTGTTTTTTTTTCTGGTTTCTTAGTCGTACAGATAAGAAAATAATAAATGTCACTTAATGAAATGTGCTCTATTCTACTAATACACATATCAGTTGTTTTAATATATAAATGTATAAGTAAATAGTTGACGCAAAAGGTCCAGGACCCTAGACCTAGGCAATTGTTTCTGCGGGTTTTTTTTTTTTTTTTTTTGAGCGAGTGAAAACAGTTATATTCACAGATGCTTTTGAAAAAATATTGCTACAATCAAACACAGAAACTATACTGTAAATAGCTATAACAACTTGAAGATGATTTCTGCAATAAGAATACGATTTATCGGAGATGAAATTGTACTATCTAATCCAACAAACAACAATGTTTACATTCATTATTAACGCAAACATTAATTTGTTGCAGTTGCAACTGATTTTGTGTGGGTTTCTTAAAGAGCTTAACAAGAAATTGTATAGGCCCAGGACATTTTTGAGAGCCAATCCAAAATAAGTTAATATTCACTGTGTAGTCAAATTTGAATCTGAAAAGTACGTAATTTTAAAAACAGGATATCTACAGGAGATGGGAGAAAACTACTTCGTTTTTTAAGGTAGTACACTATTTTTTTCGATCCTGTCAATTAGGAGGTCGTATTTGTTGGGTGTCTGCCTTGGGTTCAATACTCCTTCCGTGGTACTGTGAAGTGAAAATCGTTTTCAGAAGTTCAACAAAATCCGATTCTCGATCTATGAAAAAATTTAAAAAAAAATGTGAAAAGCAAAGCAAAGGCAAATGAGACCCACAATGAAAACAAAAATAAGCGCGGACAAAGGGCTTCAGAAACCCATGAATGAATTTGATTAATTTATTTGATCCTTGCCAAGATGTTTTGGAAATTTATAAAATCGAGTAAAGTTCTTCTCAGTCGTAACATCGACCATCTATGACCATCTCGAGGTAAACGTCGTAAAATCGACAGTTTACTTTGGATAGTTCGGCCCTGCGCAAAAATAACACATGGGTGACAGGATTTATCATCTAGTACATTTTAGTACATATTTGACAGCAGTTTATCATGATGAGTTCGAGAATCGCATAATGCGTGCTCGTTAAGTGCTAAAATGAAAAGCGGGTGTGAAAACTGAGATGATAAACTATTTATTTATGGCTTCACGGTATCACAGAACGAGTTTGACGGCATTATAAAAACACTTTACTAACGTTTAGTCCTTCCGTGTTTATAACATGGAACAATCCAAACGCGGGGTTTGTTTAAAGTCCTTTACCTAATAGTTTTTTTTTTGCAGGCAATTTGCTTCTGGCCATCTTGCTGGATGACAATTAAATGAATTATTTCAGTTGTTATAGGGTTTAGTCATAATATCATTTCCAATGTTATAAGAAAGAAATCATAGAAGAGCTGATTGTATAAGCTTTCATTTGGGGTTTATATCCGCACAAAAATCGTTACTTTTTATTGAAAAACTTGTACGCCATTAAAAGCACTTCCCTGTCCCATGGGGTGGTATACCGTTTACTACAGTAATCAATTTTAAATGTCCAGGTTAATTTTTACGAGCTCACAATGGTAAATTTTTGTATATGAAATAATCTTTTAACTGTAACTGCGTCATTCTATAAAATGAATGTTTTTATTATTCGGATAATAACTCTAAGATTTCTTACATAAGTTTGGGAAAGGGATATCAAATTAAAAGAAGCTAGGTGTCGAAATTTTAACCATCGAGTAATAAAAAACAGTACGTCTGGAGCAGTTGTTGTGGTTCGTCAATTGAGGCGCCCGCACCCACCACAATTGGGGCGAAATTCATTTTTCACCACGGGTCACTTAGATATTTCAAGATTAAATGCTTACACTCATCAAAGTATTCATTTGTTCATTTTATTCATGAGTTGAAAATAGTTTTTGATAAAATAAATTTGCTTGCACGCCAGATCTGATGATTTTAATGGAACGAACGCTAAAATTGAACCTTGGAGTGCCTGAGGAAATGGAAACATGATGGTAATGTTCAATACTGGACAGCATTTGAGGCAGGCTTATGTACTCATAAGGTCAACTGGTAGCTAAGCCAAAAGGCCAACAGCGCCTACTAGAAAACAACCTTAAAAAGTTTGGAATTAGCAAACCACGGAAAGCAGGTGCAGGCGGCGAAACAAAGACAATTTGACATCAAGTTGGGTTTTTCTTGATCAATTAAAAAAAAAATGGCGGCGACAGGTAAAAGTATAAATTTTTAAATCTTAAGCTAAGTATCCTGCTCGCGCTAAATTTTATCTCCCATACAAAAATGTCTACAGAGATAAAATTTAGCGAGACAATTTAGCAAAGCAGTATCCTGTTCGCTCGCTAAATTATTAACTTCATATAGATGGGCCGATGACAAGTCTCCACTCATTTAGCTGGCGAAATAAATGTCCGATACATTAAATCGAAGATAAATTCTCACAGAAGAAAAAGTTTGTGTTGTGTTGTTGCTGCCGGGTGAATTTATTATCTCAAACTATTTATTTATTTCTATTTCCCAAGCTGTGTGTAGTCAATAAATATATATTTTTTGGAGGAAACCGCACAAAACATTAGCGGTATAAGTAAAAGAAGGCGCAAAATCAAAATAACCCTTCCATGCGATGAAAAAAAAAAAAAAAACTTGCGGGGCTTGTGGAGGAACGACCAACTATATGGAACTTGCAGGACAAATCCCACTGCAATATTGATTTTGGTTGATTGATTGGATTTACGCGACACGAAGGTAAGGTTCGTCTTCTACTTGCTACTATAGCAATTATTTCAGCTGCTGCAGCAATTATAACATCTTCTTCAATTCTTCTTGTATCCATTGTTTTGCAGATATTTAAATATTGCAACGTCTTTGAAGTTTCAATTTCTTTTTACGTGTATAACTAAAATGACGTTTACCGACATCTGTCATGAACATATGGTGTTTGTCCCATTTATCGTATTTCAAAATTTAGCGACCTTTGCTTGTGGAGAAACGGATTGGAGACTAGGGACGCTAAAATTAAGCGCGAGCAGGATACTTAGCTTTAAACTTAAACTGCGCACGGAGAATAACCGAAACGATTGATAAAAATGTGCCAAAGCAGTTGTGTCTTTCGTGTTCCAGACAAACATAAAAACAGACAAAAACATTCATTCTTTTCTGAATGAGTAAAGTCAAACGAACGCAAAAGAGAACACGGAAAGCCCAAGGAACGAATCGTACTAATTTACAATTGGACATACCTCGGATTTATACAACGTCCCTGGAGATTGATTTTTCCCTTGAATTTAGTCCGATTAACAGCAGAATAAAATGGCCAAATCTTGAGCTGCCTTACAGAATACTTCCGCCACACAAAAGCATTTTTCACTTGCGTCAAGGACGACCTATTTATATTTACAGTGCGATACGAGGAAGCTACTTCAAATTCAATACAAAAGCGCATGAACTATTCATGATTGATAAAAAAAAAAGAAACCCCTTGACGTCATTCATCGTTAATAACTTTTTCATTCCTTTTGAAAATCTTGTGACATCGCTAATTACTCGCATATGGCTTTCAGCCTCAATGAACGAGGCCATGCGCAAAAATAAAAAAATTAACTAGCTACACAACTTTAAGCAAACACATGTCTTTCTCAATTACATTGGATGTCATAACAATACGTCGCCAATTATTATTGGCACAGATATACCCAGTTTAGCTCCTCTGAAACTTTAGCTGACTAAACGCCACTGATTGCGGAGTGTTCTTCTTCCCGTCGCCCTCGCCAGTAATCGTCTTTTCTTTGATTTCATGCTATTTAACCGCTTTGTCGTCATAGCATAGTTTGTCCGCAATCTTGTAGAACATGCGACTTTTTTCGACGCAGCACCAGTGCTGCCAGTACTGGCTTTTTATCACTGATTTGGCTACTTGGAGACTTCACTGGCTCATTCAAATTGTCATTAGGCTATTCACTTTAATGTTTGTCGATTTTAAGGCTTCTTATGAATTTACAAAAATATGCATACCTACTTCTATTTATTGCGAACATACACATTTCGTGTAACTAAATCTTTCTTGACAGTTAATTGTGAACGAGCCAACGCCATTTGCGTACAGTTTTTGAGCAGACTAGCACATCTCAGCCCTAAAATCATGTCACCAGTTGTACATGAATATGAAAACACACACTCGTAAGTTTATGGAGATTGTAGGAACGCACCCTACCATCAAAATGTTTTCTCTTTTTTGTTAACATTAGAAAATGGAAACTAGAAAAGTCTCTCAATTAGGAGTTTTTTTTTTTTATTTTACTTTTTCGTCTTTAAGAACAATTTGTTTAAGAATTTCAAAAAGAAAATGCGCATTTTTGTTCTTCATGTTTGAGTTTGGCCATTTTTGGCTACAATATATTTCATATTTGGCTCGAATGAAAGCTGGTAACACTGCGCAGCACTATTCATATTTATATGAAAAAAATATCCCAACGAAGAGTGACAACGCATTATTAGTGTGATTGCGAATTTTGATTGAATGACAATAATTTAAAAATGTTCTGATCAACTATTTGTGCGCTTCGGTTATTTAATCGAATCAATCGTCACTTGATCGTTGAGTATACCTACTATTCAACTAATGGATGTTGTTCGATATTGTTATTGATTGTCAACATTAAATTATCGAAAAGTATTCTCACCTTCGTAATCAAATTGTGTTTTTTTTTTTTTTTTCAACTTTTTTAGTCCAATAACCTTTTATGGCGGCAATTTCGATTTTATTAAAGGTGAGGCTTTCGGAGTATTTAAACAGCCTATGGGCTTCTGAAGATAAGGTGGTTATAGATGTGAGTGATGTGCTGGCATTCAAAATAGTTTAAAATGCCATAGACGTGGGGTGGATTTTTTTGTTGTTTTATATTTATCTTCAGCACACACAAATCCAGAAGAAAACTCCTTGTAAGATTTGTAACGCCCATTGGCGCTGGGGTGGATTGCGAGAAAAGCTTAAGTCAGTTCACCTGGTGGGGATATTTATCCGTTCGAAGGGTGTTTGAAATTAATTTCTGCAAATTGAGTAATCCCTGCAAACGCTGTTACAACCGTAACTTAAGAGGGGATTGCACTAATTTTAAAAAATAATTTACAAAAGTTACTGGACTGGAAGCAGACAATCTTGTTCAACCAAATGTTTTAAACGATGGTTTCGATTACATTGAGTTTCTTTGTAGGTTTACCGCCAATGTGATTATTCTTAGGTAACATATATGAATATGAATCCAGCTGAGATTTCTGGTTAAGGAATTGCTTAATGATCGTCGCTGTAAAAGTGGCAAGTGTTAACACGGAAGGGAGTTATATTTGCAACAGATACATTCAGCTACGCTGCGATGAACGGACGGCATTGAGACCTTCGGCCGTTTTTTATGCCAAATTCGGGACATTTTATCCTCTATATTTCTGCAGATTTGAGCTCGAATCGTGCATTTCAAGAGTTGTTATGGGCATCCCATGGATCTACGACAAGTGTTGGTTCCCAACAGAAAACGACAAATCACCGATCCAGTGAATTCCAAAGAAGGAGGTAGTTCTAAGAACTGTCCCGATAAAGGGGGTTCCCCTTACCAATGACACTTTGAAGAAAAATATCCGAAACCATCTCACGTTCCGAGATATAAACTGCACCCCAAATGTAACGAAGCCTTATAAGAATCGAATTTCTCACATCACAAGTGGTTGAAAGGAATCAAGGAGTGTCACCTATTTATTGAACTTGATTTCGATAGAAAACACCAACCACATTAACCACAATGCCGCAAAGCGTTATTTGAGACTTCTCAGAATTAAAGGGCCAGCAAGAGTTCTCTATAAATCAATTCTCAGAAAAGGTAAAAAGAAGTACCACCTCATTTGGCGCTCCAATGAACTGCTGACCTCAAGAAGGTAAAGGAAGTAGAAAACCTTGAAACACCTCATAACAGCGAAAGGAACAAAGGATCCCTTAGATTGGATCCGATGTACGCAACAATTATAATTATTTTTTAATATTCTTCATCAGTTGGGAAAGTTGCAAAGCCAGTTGATGGAGAGGGCATGGTGGCGTAGAACCATAGCTAAAAAATAAACGGAACTGAAGACAATAAAAATAATTGGAGGGATGGTAAGCGTCAATTTCAAGTTCCTGTTGCATTCCTATCAAAACAAAAAAAAAAATATATCTTCGTTATCACATTCCAATTGTCCTTTTTGCTCGAAGAGCTGTATTGTTTAGCTAAACGCTTCAAATATACACCCCATAGGTAGGCACATATTTCTGAAAGACCAATAATCGTCCTCAAAACCACCCTCGAGCGTATTTCCTTTTTTTTTGTCGACTGTACAATACACCACAATCGGAATGAACCTTAGGGACGTTACCAAAACCCTCCGCGTATATGAAAGAAAATCCCATCTAGTCAGTGAAAATGGAAAGATCACTCCCAAACTGTTAACAAAGGAAAATCCACTATCCAAGCCTTACCTACGTTCAGTGCCAGGCACAATACACACTCCAAACCCCGATTTCCTCCATATATCACACAAATATTCGTGTATCTACGGATATAATGAGCTTTATCATTGAACACGCGTTAATGACCCTCAACGTTTAACCCTTTCAGAAAGTTATTTTGCGCCAGCATTCTGCTGATGGCAAACTATTTAACTTTCTTTGTTCATCTTAAGGACTCCGCTGTGTAACTTTGTGAAGAAAAAAAAATGTTTGCATCGGACTAGGGAATTGTTTACTCCATTGTTTTTCCAGGTGTGGGTAGAAAAGTTGTGCTGACAGCGATAAGAGATGAAAAATTAGAGGATTTTCATGTTTGGACTGTGGACACTCTAATCATACAGCGAGTGTTGGCTTCCATTAAAGAGGAGAATGTATTCGCATTCAATTTATCAGGTTTTACACTTGCACAAAGTCGGTGATAGCAATCAAACTTCTTTTGTAGTCTGTCGCTTATTTTGTAACCTAACCTAACTGACACTTTCCTCGATTTCAAATAACAAATTTTCCATTTCTATTTCCATTGATGTCGGTTCAAGAGAGGTAGCACTCCAGGTGCTGGAAAAATTGAGGTTTGAGTGGTGCCAACATCTAGTTTCTAGTCCATTGAATCATGATGACAGGAAATTGTTTTTCGTCGGAAGCATGGGAAAAGCTTTCACAGTCAACTTCTGCAATCACCTGGGGGTCAATTCTGGTTCTGTGAAAGAGCGAATCAAATAAATCGTTTTCACATTTGCTTTCAAATTTTCCTTTCATTTTTTCAATTCACTTTCTACTAAAAAGCGATTTTCGCTCAATAAGTGAATCTATCGTGGTGAATTCAATATTGCAAACTCTCACTAAAAACACTCACTTGCAAATGAGAGCATGAACAAAAGTTATTCATTTGGAAATTTTGTAGGTTTGGTTTCATTTCATTTTCGACACAAAAAGAAGCGATGAGTGAGAAATAAAGAAGAAAATATGTTATAAGGGAATTGGCTCTACTCGCTCGGCTTTGCCCGTGCCTTATCTTTCGCATTAAATTATTAAATCCAGCATTAACTGTAAATCGCTTCAAACAAAGAATAGTCCATTTAAAATTTGTTTACCAAATTTCAAGGCTTAAGCAAAATAAATAAATTTAAAAATGTTTGTATTGCTTTCTATTCCGCCTATTTTTCCCAAAGTGATTTGTTTTAAATTGTACATAATTATGGTTCTCATAAGTGTCGAGAAAAGGGGTTTTTAATGTAATGGGAGAATTCTTGCAAATTTTTAATGTGTTTGCAGTTGTTTTTTTTACCTTACTTATATACATCTAGAAAAAATCGATCAACTTTAATATTTGGTAGAAAACTGCGGTCACGCGCATTTTGCCTCTTAGCTTTACAAAAATAAATTCCGAACATGTAAATCAAATCAAGTCTCGATCCAAATAATATTAACAAAAATAAAAGAGTGTGAGAAAAAAATTCGAACCAATCTAAAGAATTAAGTGCTAAAAATATCCCGGTAGAATTGTCTGAAGTTTTTTACTTAATTTGAATTAAGTGACGTTTTAATTTTTACTATTTTAAGTTTTGAAAACTTTCCAAAAAGTGGCTGTGATCCAAAACCTGGTTTGTTGGATTTCGTTTTCCTTTTCAAATCAGCGGGTTTTGAATGGTGTTTCTGGAGTTTCCGACCTTTGATTTATAATCATCTGACCTAATCTTTCTGACGTGACTGCGCTGTTAATATGTATAGTAACTATGTGCGAATTTGATTAGAAGTCCAAATAATTTTAAAAATTTGCGTATATAAAGTTGTTTGCCAATAGAGATAAAATAAGTGCAGAATCGTCACATCTACGAACATTTTTGCAAGAGTCTACTTTCTTCAAAATTATCCTAAAAAATAACTTTCATGAAGCAAAGAGTCGTGGGAATTTAAAATCAACAACGTTAAGTTTGCAGGTCTATTCATTTGGGGCCCTATTGGAAAGCAAAAATAAGGGAATGACGAAAATATTTTTTGACTGACTGTTTAACTGTCTTTTTTGAATTTCATTTTAACACTAATTTTATTTCGTCTAAGGAGGCAAGCATACATTTTTATTTTAACTTCTATGATCTCTTATTGGATCGCTTGAGGGATTCAAAAATAAGTTAAAACAAAATATAATCTTCTATTAAAATTGAATGTTAAACTTCAAATACTGGTGTAGGAATATTTAAGGTAAACTTCTGACGGTTAATGAAAGCATCAAAAAATTCAGAGTTTCTACGTCCAAAGATAATTTTTTTAAATTTCTTACTAGGTACTTTTGATTTTGAAGTATTGTTATAGGTAAGTAAATATAAAAATGTTCAATGATTGGAAATAAAAAAAATTCTGACCGAAATGAGTCTAATTGATATTTAATTCTGATTGACATTTTAAATTAGAAATGTTGACAGTAATTCTTTATACAGCCCGGTGTGGCGAAATGCGGAACAACAAACATAATATTCCTTATCAGACAGTGCCGCATTTTCTGGAAATTAAATCATTGAAAACGATGGAAAAGTTTAGGTGGTATTTCGGTGTTCTATTCAAGATTGTTGGAATAAGCAATGCTGAGTATTTCTTACGGATTAATTGGGCTTGAACGATTTGGAGACATTCTGTTATCAGAAGTTCTAGACTTATATTTGGTTTTTGACCCGGCGTTTGTTGACCGGAAAAATATCATCGCGAATATAAAGTGGAATTTTGAATCAATTTTGAAAAAGTTTTTTTTTTCGCTATGGATTATGGTGGATGGGTTTTTTGACAGAGCATTTGGGTACATGGAATTTGCCTTAAAAGACGAGTATATCAAAACTATGTATGTTTATGGAATGTTTCCGAATCAAATTACGCTTGTATACGTCTGGACAAAGGTTTTAGCCAGAATTTGGCTTGTAGCTTCGTATAATAGAAATGCGTTATCCTTTTGCAGATACAGCTAGTACGTTATCGTCGTCTTAAGTTAAGCCATCCAACGCGCAGGAGTGAAGCAATCCTGTGTCTACACCCTAAAATTATTCTTTAAAGGAATCTGTCATATTTTATCCATGTTTTCTTTTCAAAACGGCAACTGACCAGCAAGAACATTCCTTTTTCGATAAGTCAATTTCGTTGTGTAAAATATACATTTCAAAACTTAAATTATTCATTTATAAGGAAGAAAAACAAAAAAGCAATGTATTTTAAAAATTAAAACTATTCTTTACGTAGATTTCTTAAGCTGATAAATAAATAATAGCGCTGTGAAAACTTGGGTCACAACTGAATAAAACAAATTATTCAAACCCACAGCCTCTACTTCATCTGATTGCAACCTATTCTATCGATTTTAAAAATAGTTCTGCAGTGTTCAATGAAATTTACTACACTAAGTTCGATCAGTGGCTCAGTAGTTGGTTTGGTGGACTGCTGAGCAAGGGGTCGCTTGTTCGATCGCCGGAAAAGCAACAAACTACATCTCATGTTTTTTCCACTGCGCCACCAATCGCGATCATTTGACAAACATCCGAGAGTGTAACTGTCGTGAAAGAGCTTCGCAATACAGCCCTTCGGAACCAGTATAAAGTTGTAGGTCATTTCCGTTTGTCCCAAAAGATAAAAACTCAAGCAAAATGAAGCATTGGGAGAAGCGTGGCCTATATGGCACCTATACGGCCATCGTTATAGCCGAAGTTCGTTATAAGAATTATTAAATTATTAAGGAACCTTAAAGTTATCTTAAGTGGCCTCTACTGTAGCCGGTAATCGGCATAATCTATACTAATGAACATATACAGTGAGACTTCGCGCCCCAAACCGATTTTCGCCGCAAACTTTGAAATGAAACCCAATTTCGGAAACTCTCGCTTCTTCATCTGTAAATAGTAAAATAAGCTGCGGGTTTATTTACAAGCTTTCATACCAAGCAACTTGTAGATAATGACTCTTTATAGCTCTGAGCGGAGGGTCTATAGATAGATATTGTAGTTTTTTTTTTTTTTGATTAGACCAAGATGATCAGAAATATGTTGCGCACAATAAAAACGTAACAAAAGAATATATTCGGATATAAGTCAATATCCTAAGTCTTGTTACAGTGAATGGGAAATGCACGCCTATCAACTTAAAAGTTATAGCTAAATATAAAAAGGTCTTTTCCAAATCTCTTTCACAATTCTCAAAGTAGACATACATTCAATGGGTACCCAGTTGAGTTGGGTATCATCACTTTCCATATTTAGAAAACATTTTCTACTCCTCCCTCCGTCAATGTTCCACCTCAATTTGTACATGGAGAAAAGTCAATTTCCCGGACAACATAAATCGGATAGCACGCGGTTACTACCACTTTGGGTCTCTGATTTTTTTTGGTTCGTTCTTTATATTCAAAAAAAAAAAGTAGTCTAATCTAATCTGATTTTAATCTGACCTACATAATCTACAGAGAGAAAAAGGCTAAATCGAAGCAATTTCATTTTGGCCAGTCATTCAAAATGAATCGATATTGATGAAATATTCCTGATACGTATGGCAAGGGTGCCTCGAACCATAAAAAAACCATCATATTCCACCCCACATGAGCACAGACATGGCACACTCATCTCTTTGCTAGGAGTATGCCATACAAAATACCTTTCTGGACATCAGTACCTATTCTATACTAGTATCAATGTATAGGTAGCAAAAAAGAACACAGAAGCAGATATCCAGTTCCATAAATAAAAAGTGTGGAGTCCTTTCGCTCGTATTGCCTTTGCCTACAAAAAATAAAAAGCCTGCTTACTCTTGGCGGAAACCTATCAATTGTTTGGTGATTATGTGGAAAAGGTATCTCGGAGGAAAATATTTTTCCCCAAAGGTTTTTCTATTCAGCGGAATGGTGTGAAAGAAAAAAAAATCAAAGCATTCAGTTCTATTCAGTTGTCATAAATCCACCCGTACTCCCAGCGAAAGTGTCCTTCGGCTAAGATTAAGCAGCTTTTAAGAGATGAGAATAATGAACAATTGCCGAGTTTTGATTTGCACTAGATAGTTTTTATTTATAACTATTGCGATGGCTATAACAGCGTCTTGAATTTGAGGGTCTTCGCTTATCCTTAGCTAAATCTTGTAAGAAATGAAGGAAAAAAAAAGGTACATAGGTCCATACCGATTTAAATAACAAGTTCTGTTATAATGAATCTTTAAGGTTTGTACCTTTTTACAGAACTTTAAAAGAGCCTTCTCCCACTAAAAAGCAACACAGGAAATAAACAAGCTAATAGTACGGTTTGTATTGAGCATTTGGAGAGTTGCGAAGTATATAATTATCCAATATTGTTGCTGCCACTATCCCTCAATCTAGGATCACTGTTTCCAGCAGCTGCTAAATGGGCACTAGAAAAACTGACGTCCAGCCAATGGAGAACAAGTGCAACAACCTTGTACAGAAGTGGTCGGGTTTCTTAAGTCTTTAAAAAATTTAGGAGCCCTGTTTCGCGTTCGAAAAATAAAAACCAGAAACAAACGGGCCTAATCTTGTTGCATTAACTACATATTTCTTTTGGAAAACACGTTTTTTGAACTGGGATAGTAGTATTCAACATTCCAATAAGCCTGCCGAACATGGGTCTTCCTCTTCAGTGCCAGTGAGAGCAACCTCAGCGCTAAATTGAATGCATTAGGGGTACCTCAGTGCAATTGTCATACAGATGGCAGACCTATAAGAAAGACCTACCGACGAAAAAAATAAAATAAAGCTTCCATATTTCAAATGTTGTCGTTTAATGTCCTAAACTTACGAGTTCCTTGGGATGACTTGACTCGGAAACACACAAGATCCGCATCAACGACGACGGAAGTGCCATTCTCTTTTAACAAACGCATTCGAAACTAATCCAGTTTGTTAAGGGTTGACAGGCAGTTCAAAGAATCGACCGGCAACATTCCTTCAGTAAACACGTATCCCTGTTGGGGGGCGGATTTTCAATTTGCATTCCACTTTGAATGCTATCCCTGTTCGATATCCCCCCTCGGTTGGTCGTTGGTAGTTTTCAATACGAAATAACAATTTATCATCGGTATTGCATTACATTTCCGTCGATTCGTTTGTTTAAAGCATTCAAACTTGATTTTTCAACGGACAATATCAGGAAGAGTAATATTTACATACCTACCTTCATGCAGAAGAAATAACGAATTGGATTTGTTTCTTTTTTTTATGTTGCCTTGGCGAGTGGTTCGCTGCCATATCGACGTATACATCGCCTGTAAAAGTTTATTTTCCCCAGTTTCGACTGGAAACAAAAAAAAAAAAACGGCTTGACTGTGTTATCGCGCACCTTAAGCGAATTTGGCAGTTAAATATACGAGTGTTGTATAATAATTGGATGAAACTGGATCTGGGAGTTGAAAAAAGGAAAAATCCATAAACGGGCCGACCTTCAATAATAATTCAAGTGGGGTATTGGTCTCATATGATTGGTATAATCCCACCCTTCTGTCGTCTGTAGGTACACATGTAATGTGTCCCTGGAGGCCCTAAAGAAATTGCTTACCTTAAGTGACCATCTTTGTGAATACTCGTATTGCAAAGGTTACCTGATACCTGGTGCACGAGATAGATCAATTTGTCTGAGGCAACAAATCAACCCCTTGAAGTGTCATGTACACTTAAGGATGATTAGGTAAATATAAAGCATAGCATATTGTTACCAAGAACTGAATACCGCAGCAAACAGGGCGATTGGCATTCCAGGCGATGCGATGACGCGGCGAATATCAATAAAAGAATCGATCGACTATGATTCGCTAAGACCAACACGGAAGAACAAAATGCGAACATCCAAAGTGGGCGGAAGCATGAGAAGATTCAATTCTGATTCAATTTCAATAAAAAGAAAACGACTCTTTCAACGCAAAGAAGCCAAACTGCTTTCAGGTTTATGGCTCAGTTTAATGTTCTCCTTTGAATTTATACTGAGTCAAAAGATTCTGTTCTTTACATTAAAATTGTAAGAATTTTAACTAATGTCTTTTTCCATTGGGACAGAAAAAGCTGATTCAAAGCTGATTTCTAAGCTGGTTTTCTAAATTCATGTTCCATTGGCCCTAGAAAAAAGAGCAAAGTCAGAGTCAGAGCAAGAGTCAGAGCAAGATTCAAAGTCAGTGCAATTTTGCGAATCTCGATTTCATAGCGAGATTTAAACGTACTTTCACTTGAAATGTGTTATTATTAACGTTTTTAGAGCGAGTCTGCGAAAACTGGTAAAAAATACATTTAACTGCTGCAATAAAGACATCAACATAAATGAATGGATTTTTATAAACACAAACTACAATGTAAGGACAGCTGACTTTTAAATCTTTTAAATCAGGCACCAACACAAAAGCAAAAACAAAAGAAAAGTAATCACATTTCATGTTCCATTGGCCACAAGAAAACTGAAATCGGAGAGCAAAATCAGAAAATCCCAATTTAAAACAACAATTACGAATTTTTACTCAATGGTTAGGTACTCCTTTCCTTGGTTCCTTCCCTTCAAAAATTCATTTAAGAGAGCGGATATTAGCCTTCCATTCCATTGAGAATCTTACTAGTTTTTACATTTTATTCAAAACATTTCTCGCAGTAAGAATTGGAAAAGCAGACAGACAGACGATTTGTTTAAAATGTTCGTTTTCCTTGTCTCGAATGTTGTAGTTGAGTCAGTACACACTCTTCCACATACTTGGATTCATCAAGAATAAGTTCTATTGATTCCGAATCACTCTTATCCCTAGGTGAATCAACTAATGTTGTTAATCAATATATTCGGGTTTATCAGACATTTTAAAGAGTTTTCTTTGCCACTGCTATTTATGAGAACTATCTGTCAGTTTTCATAGATGAAAGAAGGAACACACTTCCAAACTCCGAAGCAGCATGAGAGTGTGATAACTGACATGTGACAACTATTCATACAAATCGTCATAGATAAAATAAAAAAAGCGACTTACCGAACGTTCGCCAATGTGTGCCGCCGGTTCTTCAGATAGCGACTGTGATACTTTTGCAGATCACCGATGGATCCCTGTTCGGCCTGCATTTTTGGCAGTAGAATTCCACTCTGTTGACTCGAACTTACTAGATTGCTTGTATGGTTGCTTGATACACTGCCGCCACCAACGCTGACGGCCGCTCCACTGATGCCACTACCACTCGACGTAAGTGTCTCACTGGAATTGGTTGCTAGCGCGACCACAGTTCTATTCCAGCCCGATTTCAATTGCTTTCGGATTTTCAGTTTAATGCGCGGCGATGGTGAACTGGAGAACTCCTCGGAACCTCCGCGCTGCGAATGCCGATCACAGCTGCCGACTGTTGCAGCCGACGGTTGTTGGGATAACAGTTGCTGTTGCGGATGGTGGTTTTGATCAGACTCTTCCTCTTCTTTAATATGAGGTAATGGGGATGTTTGGGGTTGGCAAACTCTGCTGGGTGGTGTCGACGACGATGACGAATTACTATTGTTGGCTTGATTCGATATCGAGGATGCTATCGAGGCGACAATATCATCTGGACTATTATCGGATGTATCGGAACGTTTGGATACCGGCGATGTTGGTGCAATGTCCTCCGTCGGCGTTGAAACGTTGACAATATTGTGTCCTTCGATTATAACGTTATTGAGTTCATCCGATGGAATCGGCGAATTCGGAGGACTTGTAGCGGGGGCTGCTGAGCCCCCGCGACAAGGTATACAACAGCGAAACACTGTGCCTCCGAAGCACTTAGGCTTGGATAGGCGTTTTGTGTGATCGGCAGGGCGCTGTGGTTTTTAAAAATATTTTTGATGTTACTACTTGAGATAAAAATCCAAGAAATAAATGAAGAATGAATCGTGGTTCGTTACTATAAAATTATAAATTACAGAAAATGAGAAATTAAATGATGTAAACGGATTTTTTTGTTGTTTTGTCGTTTTGATGTTTGCGAGATTTTCGTTTTTTTTTTCTATACTTTGCAAATCAATTTTGCCTTCGCGGACTTGTGTCAGAAGACAAGACAACTCTTGACATGATAACAAACCTTGTTCGAAGGCGCATGCTTTCCAGAATCGGTATCCACTTTCTGACCACCATTATTTATTTTTATGTGATGGGAAAATTTTGCTAGTCGCATTTTTTGTGAAATTTCCCGCTAAAACCGATTTCTCTTTGGAAGTTCTTTCGTTTTGAACCATAGTTGAAGCTCGTCTACGTGCTATGCATTGTGTTTGGTGTTTTTTTTGTTTGAGATTTGCATTTTCTCTGCAGGCGCAGCCGTTGAAGTCACCTGAAAGTAGAGGAAATTGGATAAATTAGTAAGAGTCGAATTGCAAGTAAAAACTGACAAAACGCTTTCAACATCGAAGTGCGAAACTTAAGCTCTGGGCTCTAACCGCGTAAGCCCAAAACGATCGAACGACATCGTCTCGACAATGCTTCTATAACATTCGTAAAACAACCAAATACGATTGGACGATCATCGCTTTTTGTTGCTTCACGTTACTAATTCAACTGCCAAATACTATGGTCAAAACGATTGGATTGAACGATGGCTATTTTGCAACTTTTCATCGTTTTTGGTGCATTTTTTTTTCAGTTTTAATTAGGTCTGAGAGAAGAATAAGAAAATATTTCTTTGGAGGCGACTCGCTCTTATCCGTGTTGTAAAAGAATACATTTTTTACAAAACAAAATAATTGTTATCGGACTTTTTTGGAATTCCAAATAATTTTAATCTATTTGTTTTATAATTGCATGCATTTATTTATTATGCAATCAGAGTTTGCTTACAGCCATGTTCAAAATGAAAACGTTGAACGATTCGATTGAACGATGCGACGATGATATTATATGACGCAATCCAAAAACGATGTCGCTTTGTTCAGTCGTTTCGGCGACGATCCTTCGGTATTTGTTTCGTAGGTTTTGGCCAAGGGCTCGGAAAATTAAGCTGCTGAACATTTTTTAGTCGCTCATAATTAGATACCTGCGTTGAGTGTTGTGTATACCTCTTTCTGATGAGCGGAGAATCCTTTAAAAAAATTGTGCATAGTAAATTATGTACTTATGTACACGAGTTGCCTTCTAAAAACGTTTTTTAAATAACTCGTGCGACAATGATGGTCAGATTGAAATGTAAAACCCATATCCAATAAACGAATGCAGATATCTCTGACCCGGTAACATTTCTTGGGCTTGAAGTGCCCAATCCAAGTCCGGTAACGGCAACGTATCCGACTGACAGGTTTGTAGAATACATAGCAGCTCATAGAAGCTGACCCGTAAGCACCGCACGTATGCGACGGATAAAGAAGGTTTACTTTCTACTTTTCTGTTTCCGTTCCACCCGTTGACATGACAGTTGGCAGAGCATGAGAGGAAGCACTAATATTGGTGGAAATATTGAGAGAATGAGAGAGAATGTCACCGTATGCGACGGATTCTATGCGAAACGGTTCGTTCCGTCGAATACGACAATATTGGCGGTTCCTTCGACGCGATGGAAGCAACGGATTCTATGGGCTGCGTCCTTAACTTTAAAATGCGCTGAATATCTCAAGTTTCAAAAGTCATCAGCACAGTTCCGTTCATAACTGACAGCAGGATATAGTATACCCCAGCTTGTGAACTCAAAAGCAACGCGTAAGCGATGCATTTATACTTTGATACCCGTTAAGTCCGTTTAAAGTCAAAAGAATGAAATTCACACACATTGAGCTAGGGCAAATTCTTTGGTAGAAACTAAAAAAAAACGCTGATGGGATTTCATTTAGAAAGCGGTCTGTCTGTGGAACTTGTTCGCAAAAAAAACTTGTATGATGCTATGGATTTTATGGGACAGTTCCTTCCGTTGGTGCATTTAACGTTCTCTCAGATACCAACTATGTATATATAATGGGATTTGGGAGAACGAGGAGTAACACAGATTGTCGCTCGATTTGAGTTTCACCTGACAAAATTTTTTCCCGCAATTATTGCCCAGAAAACCAAAATAGCAACTCTTGCAGAGACCGCGACTTGAACCTTACATTTCATTGTGAATTGGCCACGGGTGATCCGCGGTGATCAGAATATATACCTCAGTTTTTGAAAAATATGGAAATCGGTTTGGAATGTACTTAGGGAATAAATAAAGGCTCATGGATTTTTCGGTTTCGAAAGTAAAGCTAAATAAATAAATAAATTAATTTTTGATGAATACTTAGTTGCATTATAAAGTTTGGACTTTGCCATTAAGTGTGAAAAACAATACATTCAAATGACCGCGCCGGGAAGGTGCGCAGGATACGATTCTTTTGAGGAAATTTATAACCACTCTTTCGCACATTTCGGGTAACTCGGCCATAATTTGAGTAATGTTGGATTTTAATGCGTCTAGAGTTGGAGGATTATTCGCGTAAACACGGTCTTTTGGATAACCCCACAGAAAAAAAAAACCAATGGTGTCAAATCTTAGATCTTGGTGGCCAATTGACGTCGCCAGAACGTGAAATTACGCAACAAGGAAACTTCTCACACAATAGAGCCATAATTGGTCGTATTGTGTGGCTTGTTGCCCCGACTTGTTGGAAACACATATCGTCCGAGTCATGATCTTCAATCGCCGGCCAAAAAAAATCGGTTATCATTCCTTCAATTGCTGTGAACGCCGGGAAATCGATAAATTCGGATCAACAGCAACACTTGCACTTGCAGCAGCAATATTTTCGACGGAGCGTGCATTACGATGATGAACAGGCCTTACGACATCAGTAACGCTTCCACTCTCTTCAAATTTCTTCACAATTTTACCGATTGCTTGCGTAGTCGTCGATTATGACGACCATAATCATCGCGTAGTGCGCGAAAAGTGACTACGTTTGAATCACCACTTTTGAAGTAAGTTTTAATAAGTTTAACGTGTTGTTCGATTGCTATGCGATCCATTGGCAAACATTGAACTAGTATTATGACACTTCAGATGACAGCCAAGTTTGACAGGTGTCAAATTGCAGTGCTGCCAACTTCAAACCACGAAATGAATGACCCTGTACTTACGTACTTCAACCATTAAACGAAGGGCCCCTTTTCAAAATCCCTGAACACTTGTCGAATGATTTGAACTTATGAATCTTTAAGAAGGTAATTCTTGCAGAGTATGAACTCAAATTTACAACCAAATCAGGCCCGCAACGCAGTAGCTCTTTGAATACATTGCAACAGTGATTTTCCACGAGCCAATCGCATTTTGCAGATTTTTCAGATCCACCATTCATCTCACACGATTTGATGATTTGCAACATCCGAGGGCGAAAAATATTCCTCCGCGATTTATGTTCCCCTAAATTAGTGCAAGCAAAGCGCATGTAAATGTAAACTACATTGCGAGTCGTTCATTATACGTGTCGGACATTTAGTATCGCATGATTGATTGGCGTATACGATGATTGATAGTTCCGAGTTCGCCATTGGCAAACAACCGGATGTGTGCATGCGGAAATGTGCTAAAGTCAGTTGTCAATGTGTCCGAAAGCCACACATGCCAGCTGCGGAAATTCCCATGTCTGTCTGTCAATTTGGAATCCTATTCATCCGCACCATACTTTTACTTTTAAATTCATTTTTATTGTTATCATTATTTGTACTTAAATACTAGACAAAAACGATTAAATCTAATTTTAAACTAACATTTATCTTAACCTAGCTTACTGGCTCTTAGCGAGCGCTCTAAATTAAACAATATGCTTAAAATTATTGCCTTTCGGCCTTAGATCTATCTATATTTAATTTTTTTTGTTTTTTATTTTTCAAGAAACTTTGAAAAACTTGAATTCTATTCATCCGCACCTTTTTACAGCCAAAATTCAAAGCCCACATTAGCATGACTGACTGTTTGCTTTGCAGTAGAATTTTCCAAACTTTTCGAATATTTTTCAGTTCCAGTGATAAATGCCAGAAAGATATCACACCCATACAAGAATTTGTGCCAAATGTGTATAAATATCTATCCATTTTTTTTTTACAATTAAAATTTGTTTTCTTCAGTCAAAAACAAATGCAAATGAATAAAGTATGCAAATCATTTTCGGTTCGACTAATTGGTCAGCTTTGGAGAGTGAGTCTTTGTCGGATGCATGGCTGCTCTCGAAAGCATTATATACTCGTACTACAGTCGTGCATGTAACCAAAACTTAATGATGTCATCAGCAGAGTGGTTATTGTTCGCTTCATTCTATTTATGAATGCAAATTGCACTTCATATCCCGCACTTGATGTCGCCGACTATAATAAAAGTTTGTCGGTCATTTTAACACCCAGTTTGCATAGGCGTGTGCGCGCTTGTGTTCTCCTACAACAAAATCAAACGAAATGGAAACAGTTTGCTCCATCATGGAATATTATATGTGGAAGCAGATGCAATGTTGGGGTAGGGAACTCGTGCTGGGATTATGTTGAACAAAGCTTGGAATCACAGAAAACGAGATTTTGGATTGCATGGCATTTTTTTTTTTTTTTCTATTTGGAAATTCCTTTGCTGGAAAGTAGTTTAAACACTCCATCGGACCAGTATTGTTGAGTGTGGTTATACAGTGGGACAAGTCTGGGAAGTGGGTGCGAATTTTGATCTGGATTCAGTCTTTCATGGAGCATGTCTGAGCAACTGTCTTAATAGTGCGCGCAACAGGTCCGTAGGCAATATAGGCCTAGCTTCTCACAACCATTCGTTTGGGTTTTTTTTTTAAATTTGGGGCGAATAGACAATTTCATGTCGAGTCCAAACGTCTAATTGAGAAGCTCTTGCATGACAGTTATACTCTCGGATGTTTGTCGGACGTTCGCGAGAAATGGCGCAGTGGAAAAAAACCTCAAGATGTAATTTTTGTTTTTGCGGGGATCGGGGACCCCTCGCTCGTAGTCCACTATCTACTTTGCACTGCCCCAGCTGGTACAGCTAGTCCTAGTAAAATTATACAACCTGCTTAATGGCATTGCGGTATTCATGACTAAATATTGTCACAATCAGTTCTCAAAGTAGAATGTCATTCTGAATGTAGGGGAAAACGGGGTTAAAAGTAACAGGACCAAGTTGTAACATTTATCAATTTAAGGGTTCCCCTTCAAAGCAAACGGCATGCATACTTAAGTTTTGCGCAGATGGTCAATTGGAGCATTTTATGAGCATTTTTTAATAAGTTTTATTAAAAACGGATAACACAAGTTTTTATAATTATTGTTACAACTTATCCCGGCCTTTGTTACAACTGAGGATATTTTGACATTTTTTGAGCAGACTCTAGTGGACCGTTTTGTTGAATGTCGAAAGTCATTCCACACGTGGGCTTAATTAGTTCTGAAACCGCATCATCTCATCTACTTATGTATAATTGTGGAGAAAGTAACCTTGGTTTTCAGTCAGATATGTGATTTTCTAAAATATAGAAATATCCTATTTGTTTTACTTCGCACTCCACTAAATCAGTAGGAGATTCATGTCGCAGTTCTACTGATTATTTTTCGTAACATGCGTATGCCTTTGTTTTATTTTTATTTTTTATTTTTTATTTTTTTTTTTTGTTTTGTTTTAAACTTCTGCATCATTCAGTTTGAAAATTGAAAGTACAATAGTCCATACTATATAAAAACGAAATTTCCCGCCATTACTCTTGAAATCCTGATGTGAAATCCTCCAGTGACTTGCAAGTATCTTTGCCGTTAGTGGAAGATCAATGTGAGTCCAACAGTTTCATTGTTTTTCGTTTCGAATTTGAAACTTTGGAATCTGTTCAGTTGGAAAATTAAATTCGAACGAAAAATCAAATCAACTTATTACTTATTTAAAAGCAAATACAAGTAACCGTCCCAGAGGATGTTGTCGGTCATCCGGTGGAGATGTGGCTATTCCACAAAATTATTGACTTTGGGATTTATCTCTTTTTGTGATTGTGATTTCCTTGCCGTGTAATGAAAATGCTTTTAACAAAAAAGTATCGAGGGAATTCGACTACGGTGAATAGGGAAACAAATTCAATAATTATTTTTTACTTTATGATTGCATATAAATATAAGATGTTTGCTAGTAAGTCACCAATTTATTTTCTGATATTTTCTTAGGCACCGCACTTTTGAATTTTGTTTGGTATTTTACCCTTGAGGTAATAGACCTACCATTCGCATTTAAACAATAGCCAGTAGGCTACAATTGATCATCTTGTCTCATGCTCTTCATGTAGGTACAGTATGAACGCGTGATTTACTTTTTATTCTTTTTCGAAATCGCAATAATTGCTGAACTAGGTTATGCGGTAGTGATGTAAAAACCATGTTAATGTCACAGATAAGTGTACCACCACACAACCAGCCTCCCCGGACCGACACACAGTATGAACCGCAACAAGTGACCATCGTAGGGTTATGTGCATCAAATTTACATGCCTAACAGGTCGCACATTTTTTTCTGTCACTGCCAGACTCAAGATTTATGACTTTGAATTCGTCGTCTCTGTGTGTCCATCGTCATTGGCTGCTGTAATAGCGCAGGGACATAAGTCACAATTTTTTTTGCTTTTGGGCTTATAACCCACTTAAGTGAAACACACACTCCCGCTCAACTGAATAGGTTCAACATTTCTAAGACTTACGATTTTAATGAAATATTTTTTTTTTTTCGTGCATAAATTAATTAATAACTAATGAACCACTAAAGTATGCGGTGTCTAACATATGCACACATATTTATTATTATTTACTTTTTTCAAAGACTTAACAAAAAAAGCCGATTTATTTTGGCTCAGAAATATAAAATTAAAAAAATAAAATTCACAGCTTTGTTTCTTGTTTGTATGTTATATACATTTAAGGATCATTCAGTATTTTGTACTTCCTCTTTTGTTCAAAATAACTTCATACATACGAGTTGGCAAAGACTTATAATATTTTCCAATATCCCTAAGCGAAATCGTAGACCAGGCTTTGTTTATGCCTTCAATCAGGGTCGCAGAATCGTCAAATTGTCTCCCATTTTACAGTTGGAAGATTTGCATTAACTCCGCTTTCTTCGCTGATTTTGGCAGCAGGACGTTGACAATTTGAAGCAGTTCTGATGATAGGTCTTCTATCTGCTGTTGCTGTCGCATATTGAATACCCCCTTTCATTTTGCGTACTTCCATCACGGGATTCACTACGAATAAAATTGCTAACAATATTTTGGCTTCGACCAATTTTGTTATCATATGTTCGCGCTGTTTTAGACCAGACTCATAAATACCCCTTTTTCAAAGTCGTTTAATTGATTCCCACGACCCATTTTATAAAAAAAACAGCAGAAGTTACTCTCAATTAAAAAAAGAAAATACGTTATCGCTAAAGATGACAAACTGAATTGAACCTAATCTGATTAGGCCACTTTTTTCGGCTCGGGTCCCTTTTTGAAATTTTTAAGCGGCAACGCTGCTGTGCTCTATTGGTTTAGTTTTACGCATTACCTTCAATTTAGAATTACAAAAAAAAGGAGACTGCAAATACGGCAAATGTTTACAAATTTTACTCCAGGGCTCAGATTTTAAATTCCAGTTTTATAATTTTCTTTTCTCGAACAAACGAATTTTGTTAATCTCTTTTCTCAAATTCTCAAATGAAAAAACCCTGATGGACATGACCAGCTTAAGTCGGCCTTTGAGAAAAATCCCCATCAGAAAGAGTTGACTATCTAATGAGTTATCTTATTGAGATAAGTCTTGGACATCTATGAACAGCTTCAAAAATGGTTTCACTACCAGCTCTCAAATAATTAAAATTTACAGTCTTCAATTCGCGCAATGGTTTACTCCGACTAAAGTTGCAATTTTGCACTTTTTTTGACAGCTTGTCAGAATTTTTTGGTTTCTTAGCCCTTTTTTAGGGGAAGAAGGCGCTAAAAAAGTGTTTCAATGCTGTTATTTCCAAATAAAAACCCTTAAAATGTAACGCTGTTGCCAATTTTAACACTATTATAGCAAAAATCTAAATTTGCTAAATTAGCTCGGAAATGACACTTTTTGCAACTTTTCAGAATTCTGCAGCGGTCACGCTGCCAGCAACAGCTAACGCCCCAAAGACCAACATTATTCGAAGTGACCAGCAGTATTCGAAAAAATGTGACTAGAAATTGGATAACTATTTTTGAATAATTGCTCCAAGTTCACCAGAGTTTGACAAGCGCTTCGCTGCAATTTCGCAAATCTTCACAAATGTGTCAAAACATCTGAATAGCGAATAACTACCACATGAGCTTATGGTCTCAGATTTCAACATTTCAAAAGCATGTTCATCCCCTCCAGCAATGGCGCATATTCTAAATTGTTTTTTTGATCCTATTAAATTCATTATTCTTATCAGTTATTCAGGAGTTTGAATAAGAAACAAGTACCTACCCAGAATTAAGCTATAAATCATGTAGCAGTAGAAGGAATATTCATTTTTTTTTTTTAACAAAAAACTTGAAAATAAATCCTATTAGCAGGTAGGTTGAATATGGAATCAAATACTTGTGTGTTTTTGTTTTCCATTACATCACCGAAGTGCTGATTATTCATTTGCATACATAAATTGTATGGCATGCCTTTCGGCTTGGGAAGAATTATGTCTACGACCACCACCAGGGGCTAACGCAGAACAAATTTCGGGAGCGGGGGGGTTTGAAAAAAGTGTTTAATTTTCATAAGGGTTTCGCCTTGTCCATTATAATAATAATAAAATAATATTGTTTCATATCCAAGCAGCTTAAAACTAAATAAATGTACAAATTCTAAGGTTCAGGTTTAAAATGTATAATAAAGCTTTTTGCATGAAATAGTGGAATACCTACAATCAGTTGTCATGATGACATGATGCGAATGTACCTATCAAATCAAATATGTTAGAAGTAGACAATTTATGTGGGTGCCAACATTGGTGAGAGCGTGGCGCATCGCACAATCGTAGCAGCCGAGAGTGCGTAAGACAAAAACGGGAAGTTAAACAAGAACACAGTTTTCGATCTCACACATGTCACATCAGGTTACACATTAAACTGACGAGGTGCAGTGGCATGGTAAAACCGTGAAAAGTGGGTTTGATATACTGTTGGTAGGGCTAGAAAATGTCGGCTCTGTTAACTCTTAAATTGTACTAGTCATAAAGCCTAACATCATAAAAGACCCGAATTTTCAAAAAAAAAGTTTTAGAATTCATGCCAGAAAAAAAAAATTCAAGATTTTTGAACAGCTCAAAAGTATGAGTTCCAAAATTTATTCTACAATGTATCCTAATTCCATTCCATACGGTAGTTTTGATTTCAATGAGCCATTCTGTGGCAACAAAGAAAAACAGCTTAAGTCGACTTTAGTCAAAATTCAGTTAATATTTTTCTGATTTGAATTTGGCCTTGATTCGTTTGGCTTTATATCAAGTCACTGTTGGAAATTTGGACTACATTGAGACACAAAAAAATGTGGAGATGGAGGATTGTACTTTGTAGATTTCAAAGTTTATTACAAAGCTTATTTTAACGTTTTAATCAAGGGGATGTCTAAAATAGCCTTGAGCTTGTAAAAAGAGAACCATCCATTTTGTGCACGTGAGTATTAAGACAGTAAGGTCTTTAAATCGAAAAAAAACCCTGGCCATTCTATTTGAAAGATACTGACATCACCGCCCTATTCTGATGTTATGGCACATATAATTTTTGGTACTCGTATTTGTGTAGATACTGCTGATTCGAAAGATCTGTCAGCACTTGTGAATGAAATTCACATGTCTTTGGATTTTTGTCTGACGTACATCACACGACTCTTGCGTCTGGTATAAGGTATTATAACAAAATTTTATCTTTTCTTGTGATATCGTCGGTCGCATGCCATTGGAATGATAAATAACTCAAATTGATAAGAAACTAAACAAATCACATTAGATACTGATTATGATAATGATGGTGTCTACAATTTGTGTACGTAAACAAAAAATTTAAGGACGTCTTTCAAAAACACATCAAAAGTGCTCTTATAGTTTCCATTTATCCGTAACTGAATCATTCGAATCAGAAATAGTATTTAACTTAACGAATTCTTATTATTGAATGTAAAAGAGATGTAAATCTCTACAGTTTTTTTACGCACCAACTTCTGGCTTACTATAATTGAAAATGTGCAATGGAGGGAAGGGAGAAGTAGCACAAACAAAGGGCATAGATTGGAGACTTGCAATTGCGTAAGATTCCTCTGGATGCTTGCAGTTCGTTCTTCCGCGTGACTTTTGGCGAATCGCAGTAATTTCGTCGGATTCATAAGATTCTCCGATGACTTCACCGGCGAGATCGAAGCGAACAAAATGCGAATCGCCTAGCTTGTAATTTAATTTAATATTTCTATATGAGTATGGTAAAACCAAAGGGATTATTTCCGGGCAGCCTTTTCAAACAACATATTTTGCAATTTGCTCGTAGGTTTTCGCTCACAGTTATAAACATTACCAAAAGCTGATACTTAAAATGTTATACAATAATAAGCTTTAAAGCTTACCATTTACGATTTCTGACTTCCGGCAGTGAGTCTAATTACAACCCTTTCGCACAAAAACGCACAAAAGCATTTTTAATTAAAATTAATTTGGGGACTCGAATTCAAGTGACGTCCTACATCCGTCATTGTCTGAATTATGTGTAAATTCAAAAATGTCAAGCATTTGTACAGTGATGCGGCATCGCTGCTTATTTGCGATGCTGATGCGATGCACAGTTTATGCTGATGCGTTGCTGATTTAATATGACGTTTGAGTTTTAGAACGCATTGCTCATGATGAAAGTGACGCGTTACTGAATTTGCACTTTTACTCGGACCTTTAAAAACAGCCTTTTTATGAATTGATGCTTTTAGCTTAGTACGCTCACATATAAAATTCTATCCCAAATTTGGCTGAACTAAATTTAAGCGAATCCCATTAGCCGAGTGGTGTGCAGCTCGAGCTTAAAATTCAAACTTTTGTTTCGGAATGTACTTCATGTATCTGGCAAAATTAGCCTGCTCATTTCATGGGTCGGCAGATTTTCTTAAGCTAAATTATGACAGAGGCCCAGGTCAACCCCGGACTGTAGCGCCCCTAAGTAAGTAAATAATAACAGATCGTTGTGTTCTGTTGGTCCGGTGCTTTTTGTGTTGCGGAAACGCATGCAACGAGGAGCTTTTTTTGATGAAAAGTACCTAGAATCTAAAATGGTTGAAATGAGAGAGAAATACATTTTTGAACACCTTTTTTCTGTGACACATATCAACAGCGGACTCTTCGTCAAGCTAGGATTTTAGCTAGTCTTTGGATTAGTTGGAGACCAGCTAAAATTTTGTTTAGCTCGAGTCGTACTAATTTATTTATTTAAGGACACTTTCTGTTTCATTCATGTCCGACTTACATTGATCCAGTTATTCGACAACGCATTTGGCAGAGTAAAAAAAAAGAAAAAGAAAAACGGAAAGAACCTGGCAACTTTGTACTGTATAGGAACCGAACAAAAAAATATAAATCATCCCAATTACCCGCTGTCATTTGAAAGTGAGCTATTCAACCAAAATGAGATGACAAGTGCACAATCCAATTAATTATAAAATGAAACAGCAAAAATTGAAAATAAACAAGCAACAATAACAACAGCATAAAACAAAAAATTAAAACACGATGCGTCAGCAGGTGTTGAACAGATAAATCAAAAGATTTCTAAATTCATACACCCTACTGCGTTTATTTCAAAAAGAAAAAAAACGATTAAACTGTATTTTTTGCTAACACTATTTCCATCATTTGTACCATGTTATTAAATCTTGTCTGCCCAATTTAAAACTGTAATTAGCTTCCACCAGCGAGGAGGAAATTTTCGAATTTATTTTTGGAGTATACTTAAATGAAATGTTGGAAATAAAAACAGCGTCTATTTTCGTTTGCGCCACATTCAATTTTGCGAATGATTCTCATTCAACATCAACCGTATAAACCTACTTGCGAACACGGGCGGCGATTATTTTTCTTTCTCGACGCATTAAGCGGCAGGTCTCCACATCCAAGGGATAGGTGGAACTTGGAAATCATAATTTTGCTGTTATAAGATATTATAAATGTTGAAACATAATTTAGTTTTCTTTTAAAAATGTAAATAGCCGCCAATGGTTGGCACAGGCATTTTGTTTTAAGTATTTTTGGTTTTTTTTATGAAACGAAAATAATTATTTATAATAAATTTGTTTATGAGTGAAATAAAAATGAAAACACACAGACACACAAAGTTTGGATATTTTTAAATTATATAGCGGCCTCAAAATTTCGCATTTTATTTGAATATTCATACATGTGGAGAAAAAGATTCCTTTTATTTTTTTGGGCTAAAAATGTTTCATGGGATAAGGCAAGATTTTCATTTATGGAATGTTGACAGTTGACAGTATAATGCGCTGCAGTTGGTGGTAGGAATTTACTGATGGCGATTAGGAAAGTCAAAAACAGAAGTTTTCCCATACATATTACAGTTTTCAAAACGATTCGTTTTCCACGAAAACGACTTCCAATCGATGGGTTTGCAACATTCAGCAAACTCAGCAAAATGGCTGACCGAACAAATGTCAAAACTCACAACTTTAAATCATTTTCCACAGTTAATTGATGGGCTAATATTATTTTTAAATGCAATAAATTCATTTTATTTGTTAATTAATGCGATCGAAATTTATAACCAAAATAGTTTGAACCGAAGTTCAACGACTAGTGTCTCACATCTGATTGAAACGTCAAACGGAAACTAGCTGATGGTCGGTGTGAATGCATCGACGAGTTTTCGACGAAAACTCGGTTTTGAGCTCGGTGTGAAAAGCATATTATAGTTACATGGGATTAATTAGTTAATTTGTGAACTTCTTCTTCTGTTTACACCAAATGCTTGCCAGATCACAAACAGATCCAACTCGAGCTATGGCAAAAGATATGTTCACTGCAAGTCCTTAAAATATAGTAAGGAATGGAGGTCTACATTTTCCTGGGGTTAATCAAACGGCCATTAAAAGTCAGCAAGTAAAGAAGTGCAGCAGCAACGACGACGAGTGCCTAGCCGCTCGACAACATGTTGAGTATCCATCTCCTTTCAAAGATTATCGGTGTTACTTGTTAAACTGTTCAAGTTATTTTCGGTCCAGTTTACGCTGATGGAAGGCTGGTGAGAAAAGAACCCACATCAATCCACTTGCCTGGACATTCCATAAATCCGAATGAGCACAGAGCTCCAACCCAACGGACTTTGATTGCGAAGTCGAAGACCTTGCCGTAAGAGGCGCTCTCGAGTTGAAAGAGATCCCAACCAAATACCAAAGACCGGTTTTACTCCAGAAGGGGATTGTACATCCACTTGCCCGTTTAAGTAAAATTGTTGTCCATAAACTAAGTATTTAATATTAATTTATTCATATACTTAGTTTATGATGTCGCCTCCTCTGCTTTTATACAACTTATTCTTATTATCTTATTAGCTTATTCTTATATATACTGTCCCTTAAAACTTGTAGTTCTTCCACCGTTCCACCGCGCAGTGACTTAGTCGTTAGTGTGCTGGTGCTGGACTGCTGGGCTAGGGCTCTCAGGTTCGATATTCGGAAATACGCAAATTATATCTTGAAGATATTTTTCACTGCGTCACGCGAATGTCTGACAAACATCCGACAGTATAACTGTCATGAAAAGCTTCTGAATTAGCCGTTTGGACTCAACATAAATTGTGTGTCCATTTCACTTGCCCCAAAAATGAAAAACTCAGACAAAACAAATGGTTTAGGGCCAGTAATAGGGTGCACGAAACTTGTTTAGCAACAGCTCGGTTGGAACACTGATGTTCTGTTTCAAACTACACTGGTAATTCATTCAACCCTATCGAGGTATCCGTTCGGAACGGAATTTCGTCCGATTTGTACAACATCAGAGAAATTACAATTCGAGATATCCGTTGCCGTTTGATACAACTTTCGGAAAATCCTCCGCTGACATATAGCGCACCTTGTCGCATTGCGTGGAACCGCGTCATACCACTTACTTTTGACAGCTAGACGGGACATTTTTTCCGAAGCTCTCCGACAACTAATTGCTGGGGAATATGTTAGTGTGAATTGAAAGCGTTTACATGGTTCATTTATTTTGTTCCGAAACCGATACTTCGAACGCAATATGAGTTCCGATCAGATTTGACTTTCGTACAGCGATTCCCCATTTTGGGGAATTTTTCACTTAATGGGCAAAATGGCGAAAAGTGCTCTTTAAATGGGGCAAAAACCAAATACACGCATGTTTATCAATTTTGCATATAATAATAATAAATCCCGAACATAAGAACATTACCGCGTTTATAAAATCTAAGCTCTAAGCGCATTTCGAACTGAACACCACCTTTCCTCACATGTGTCATTTTCACATTCAGTTGACTATTGTGGGCGATTGGGCGCTCTCAGAGCACTTTTTTTGTTCTCAGAGAAATTGTTGAATTAGGTTGGTGCAAAAAAAGCAATCTTTTTCAGATTTCAGAGTACTTTTGCGAATCTAGATATTTTCTCAGATTTGCTTCAGATTTACCAATACAAGTGCATTTTAGTTTGACAACTGGTGGAGTTGGTTTTCGTGCATTTTTTTACAGCAAAGAGAGGCATTGCATCGGGTGGATCTATTTTTGTAATCTTTTTATGTACAAATATTTAGAAATCCATCGGGACGGAGATTTCGAATGTTTTAATATAAAATTTAACCAGTGCATGAAAGCGCTTAGAAAAGTGTCGAAGACTACACATATTCAAGTCGCACGAATATCAACACAAAAAAGAGGAATTGACGTTTTAATGTTCGACTAGGCACACGAAATCTGAAATCTGAGAGCAAATCTGAAGAAGCCCCACGAATAGCAGATAACTGCAACCTTTTTGCAAATTCAATATCAGCTGTGAAGTTCAGCCATATATGACGCTGTGTTTTATGGATTGCCTATATTGTTTCTCTAATACATTTTGAATAAATGTCACAGTTATATTCGATTCTTATAACTTATTCTATATTCATTTATTATTACTATCGCTTGTTATTGAAGAGTAAAGACTTGTTTGTTTTTTACGTATAGTGAATTATTTGTGTTTTAAATTCACATGAATTGTGTATCACCTTCTTAAAAAAAAGATGGCTCCTTATGAAAGAAAACAAATTTATTATTATATTAAAAATGTATCTTAAGGTACATATTTACTATTTCAATGAATCGAAAAACGGATACGGAAATTTAAAAACGAAATACATAAAATACGAAAAATGTTGGTATCACTGCTCTCGTATCGGAATTTTTCCCGAACGGATAGTTCGATAGGGGTGATTATCAGGATCTTTCAAAAATCTCTCTCAATATTCGAGTTCCGATAGTCAGTTTCCGTATATAAAAGTCTTTGAAAGACAGTTTTATTCTTTCAGTGTCAGGAAGCGAACCTTGTACTTTGCTGAATACTCAAACTTAAGTGTCAATGGCACTATGAGTGAGTACTGAATACTAGTCCAACAATTAGTGAATACAACAGAGAGCATAACAAATGCAACGCATTTTTTGTTCAACATTGTCGGATCGTCCTTCCTTTTATTTCACTATCTCAAGCCTACAGTTTCATACAAGGAAGACCGTCATTGGTGGGAGAATATTTGTAGGTGCAACAACTTGTTATTGTTGAACAAGTGTGTCAGAAAATTGAGGAGTCACAATGTTAAGGCTCAAAATTGCACTGACGCTTCCAACACCGACTTCATTCTAGACACATTTAATTCAGCTAAAAGCTCAAAAGTGTCTACGACATTTTAAAACCAACCCCCAAACAAAATTAAACACAAAAGAACTCAAAACCAGTTTCACTTATTCAAACGATCTCTGAATGGACAAAGTATTTTTCTTCTCGTGAATAAATATTCATTTTCATTCCCACTGTTTTGTTCTTCTTTTTCTTTTTATTGAAAAACCCTAAACTTGGTTCCCTGCTTACATTTTAAATTAAAATTTGACCTTATGCGCTTATGTATTCCATAAATTATGATGACAGACACACTTTCTTCCTGTTCATATCCATTTATGAATCAGAATTTACAATTTAAAGATGCAATTAATTTAAGAAGAGACCAGCCCTGTAGCTTTTTTTCTCCTTTATCATTTTAACCTGTCATAGGCAACAGCTAACCACAGCTAATGTAATGAATGCTTCGCCACTGAAACATTTCTAATTAAAAGAGAACAGAAAAAAAGGTGAACAACAGAAAAAAAAACTCCACAGCGGAAGTACATCAGATGTTTACCAAACCACAGGGTGCTTTCAGATTTGCCAACACATTACACTCGTATAGTAGTATACCTCATTATATATGTGTTCTTTTCCCCCGTTTCCATTGCCCATTACGCGAATTGAAACTGAAAAATACCTGCACAAACAAAATAATTACAATATTTGGTGAGCTGGTTTGTTTTTTTTCTTTTTTTACACGATTGCCGCGGTAAGAAGTATTTTCTTAAATTTATGGCGTGAAAGCTATACATACCTACACGAAATACTTCCAAGGGCAAAGTTAACAACTTTTTCACGTTATTTCGCTCACCACGTCTAAAAACAAAAATCGCCAGGATATCATGATTTTATTTTTTTTATTTTTTTTTTTTTGTTTCTGTCCGCTCAAGAAGAAGTCCTCTAAACACAGTATCCTGTAGCGATGTTGTAAGTGGATTTCCAAAGTAGTCAAAGTTCATACAAATGATGCTAATTTTTGGAGAATGAAAGACTGCGTGTCCGCCTTTGTTCGGTGAAAAAGTTTCGGGTCTTTGTGATAAAACAGCAACTTTACTTTGTTATACGGATATTTTATTACCTGCAACGGTTATTCCAATTATTATTATTATGTATAAATTGTTATAAATACTCGGTTGTGTGTTTTTATTTACAGCCTCATTACATGAAAGCACAGCGTCAGCCACTTCAGCAAAAAAAAAAGTAGTTATTCTAACCTATTTGGTTCGAGTTTAAGTTAATTTTGTTTTTGCCGCGTCTAATACTTTTACGTGTGGTAAGGGTTAGTTCGAAAGTTTCCACAATTGTTGAGGATTTAAAAGATTACACAGAAAAAGACTATAGAACTGGTTTGATTTTCTTTAACTCTCGACGTCGATTTTGTCCAAACTTGTGAGGAGGGATAATCAAATCGAAAAGTTTTGCACAAAGTTTCTGCACACGGGTTGTACTTTATGCTGGCTTGTTTAAAATATAAAAGACGGATCTTTTTATTTTTGTGTTTCATAGAGTCGTAGGGATTTTTTTTTTCAATGCTAGGAATGGAGACAAAGTTATAAATAACTTTACCTAATGCATGTTTGTTTTCAATGTTACTATCCATTAACGTAGACATAGGACTCCCGATTGTTGGTTGGTTGGGTAAAATCTGACTGTGGGATGAAATTGGCTGTTGTTACGAATGCCTACATCAATTGTGCTCCAGTCGTGTAGTTCCGGACCCATCTTGGAAAACTTGTAAGCGCGACTTATGAATTCAAGGAAAATATAAAAACGCTATAATGGTCTGTCAGAAAGACTGATGAGGCTCCGAAGACCGATATGAATCCTTAAGAAGGAGGACTGATTTTCACACTTGTGGCGCTGAGAATGAATGATTGTTTTCACGACTTTCCTGGGACAACCTGGATAATTGTAATTGATTGGGGGATCATGAAATTTCATTGCTATTCATATAAACTTTTAGTGAACTTACATTTTCATTTCCTTAAAAATAAAAGTATGTGATTAGAAATAAATTGGGAGGTCTTAATTCGTTTGACGCACTTTTATTCCAATTCTTGTTTCAAAAAGTATTTATTAGTGCCCATACTAATTTCTCTCCACAATTTAGCTGAGTTAAATTTAAGCGCCTTTTAGCCGAGTGGTACCCAGCTCGAGCTACGAAATCCAACTTTTGTTTCAGAATGTACTTTATTTACCTACCTGTCTGTCACAATTTAGCACGTCCATTTAAGGGGGCTAAATTTTGACAGATCGTTGTTTCGCTTTTGCAGTAGCGGGAATTAAGGAAGGATGAGTTTTTTTAAGAAATACCCAGACCAGGAGTACCTAGAATCGGAAATGGTTAAAATCAGAGAGAGTTGAATTTTTTAAGTCATTTTTATTCCAAGAACAGCTGTTTTCTGTGACACTTATCCATGACGCGCTCGATGTCAAAATATAGGATTAAAGCTTATGTTTGGAGAGAAAATTTGGAGAGCTGATAAAATTTAGTTTAGCTCGAGCAGCGTACTAAGCTTTAAGTTTAAAATTGAGTAATAGCTGTACGCCCCAGAATCCGATGGACAGACAGACAGACGGACAGAATTCCGTGATATAAGAATGGATGAACCTACTACGCATACGGAAAAGAAAAACATACATTTAAGCTACAAACAGAAAAAAAATACAATCGGAACTAAGATTTGCTTACAGTCCACACTGTTCATGTTTCATCCCTCTATGGAGCTCACCACGCTATTGTGCAGTGTAATGCTGGCAAGGGTAGTGGCTACATGGTCTTGGAAGCAAACTTCAACATTTTAAAACAAAGGAAAGCCCAATATCCCTGCAACATTTTGGTAACATGAAAAGGTGATGGTACTATAAAGGGGTCCTATAAATATATGATCATTATCATCGCCGTCATCATCATATACTCGGTTTTTGTCGTACTGATTACGGCGATATTTCGAAAAATATATTTTTCCGAAATATAGACCTTATGAAACACGAATTTCCAAAAGTCTATTTCCGCAAGTGTTGCTTGGATGTAAAACGTCTAAAATCAGCTAAGCATGGAGTTGTTACATATTTATCCACAAAACTATTTAAATTTTCCTAGTCTCAACAATATGTCAATTATCCTTCAGAAATCGCAAATGCCAAGAGCAGGGAATAAGCAAAAATTCCCATTAATTTATTTATACCTATCTCTCGACATCTATTATAGCTCATAGCAAACATCAACGATACCACTCAAATCGTCCCCCTTTTTCTGTCCTGTGTCCTTGTTAGCTTTTCAATGATTGCATGTGGCAATACAAACAATGAACAGCAAGTCCACTTAGATAGGGCCTCATCTCCAATGTGGAGCTACACTACAGGCCTTTACAAGCAACAGGTTCCGCCAGGCTACCCAAGAGAATTTCGTTGTGGTTGGGCTGAGGGCCAACCTTTTACTAATTTAATACATATGCTGGAAATGGAATGACTACCGCTTAGTTATTCAACCCTCACCGCAAGTTCTTTCCGACCGATTTCGGATAGTACTTGAGAGTTTCCATTCAGGCCGAACCAGTGTTATTAGCACTCTCTCTTCATTTATCCCATGAAGCGTGATCAATTTTCCCATTTCACGGTTCTTTAATTCCCTTAAAAAGCCCTCGATACTTTTCTGTGACAAATTCGAATTCTTAAAAAGTAAAATTTTGTATCACCCGGAAAGAAATTAATATTGAATTAACCCTTAGTATAAAAATCGCAGATTGATAACATTACTATGTATTTTTTTTTTTTTTTTTTGGTACTAGAACATTTCCATAAAATACCGTTTACATGGGCACTTTTTTATGGACATTCAGTGTGTCGATAATCAGGGTTAAATGTATAGATGATTTGATGAAAATTCAGCAAAAATTTATAGCTCGAATGTTTTTTGTTAGATTCCTGAAATTTGAGAGATTGCTACTGTTTCCCTTAATCCCACGGAAGGTGTTTCGGACATCAAATTCCCACAAAAAGGGATAAATCCCACGATATTACAACACTGGTCCGAACCACAGCGCTTCCTGTTGTGCCTATCGCTACTGAGGTGATGTATAAATATTTAAGACCTCCATTATCCGTATATAATTCCAATCATAAAATGAATATAAATTCGTAATTTGCTGTCAAAATGGTGATTACTTTGTTATCGGCCTTACAGCTCACATATAGGTGTGCCTATTCCTATTCCAAAGGATACTGCGCCATATGCATGTGTTGACGAAGAATTTTAACAATTTATTCAATACTTTGACCGGTGATTTTCGTATCGTTACCCTAAAAATAACTGACAAACAGAACACGTCACACGCCTGCTTTTCTATTCCAGCTCCAAGTGTCGTCGACATTTTTTTGTGTGTCATTTAAGTCGACATTTTATTTGCGAACTGGGCGACACTGATTGACATTCCCCGACATCTCCAGCGCCTGCTATTTGCATTTATCTTATGAATACCGTATTGAAGAAATTCCTACCATGTCTGTTGTCTTAGGCATATATATGGGTCTGGGTCTGTTGTTAATTATAATTTCCTACACACTCACAGTGGGCGCAGAATTGTAATTTCTTAACGAATAGCTAAGGTGAATTTTCGTATCCTTCGCGCCAACGTCTTGGGATTAATGGCCCAGCCAATGGTAGAAGAACCCGGGGGATTGGATGGTCTTGCAACAATAAATCCTGCGATGGTAGTTATACCAGTATATCTAGTTCCGTTCGGGTAACAGCAGTTGACCTACATAATTCCTGAACATATAATTCCCCTATCTCCGTTAATGACGTCGATTTTGATTAAGGAGGCAGGGATCTATTTAAAACACATTCGGGGGGGTGGTTGCTATTAAATCGACATAATTGATTTCGATGTTTTCCTGTTCCAGACTTGCGACACTAGAACATGTGGCACCGGGAACTTTGTCCATTGACACATACATCGGAACTTAGAGAGAGAACATTTCCCTCTAATGAGGTGTATTTGTTTTTGTGGCTCAGTGTTCCCAGGGACATTATTTATAGTGTATGCTCTTGATAGGGTATATGGTCATTGTGTGCGTTTTCTGTTGCTGTCTCCTTTGTATTGCCCTTCGGATACTTGGTGGATTTATGTCCGCACCTGCTTTGGTGAATGCTTTTTGTGTGGGCTATCGATCCAGCCATATTGACACTCCCGCGTAGAGCATCTAATTTATGGCACTTTCTTTTGTATTGGGTGGCATAAGGACGTGGTTCGGCTACCCGAAGTAAGTATTTACAATCAACGTGACGCAGTGGTATTGATGGCCATTTTGCCGGAAAAATAGAATTTAAGTGCGTTAGACAATTGCAGCATATTGGCATAGACCTGCGACCAGGAAACCTCGTAAGAAAAAGTCTATAGTGGAGTCATATCGCACGATTTTGGTGGTACATTCGCACGCAACCTCTGTGAGAAATAACCAAACCCCATAAACCTTTCATGGGGCATGTTCATCGTGACATCAGCTAAGTGGGCAATGTTGGCGCTTTTATAAAGAAAAAGGGAAAAACGCGAGGAATAAGCTTAAAAAGGGAGAAAAAAAAACAAAAATCTCTGTGAAACTTAAGTTGTTTAAAAGTTAAAAAAAATTAAAACGCATTTTTTACTCAGAACGAAATGTTCATCCTAAACATGAACCAAAACAGCCCATCGGACGTCTACGCAAAAATGTTTCTGTGTCTGAATGCATTCACTCGTTTTGGGATTTTGCTTTAAAGAAAATAAAATTTCAAATTCAAACTTTTGTATGTTTCAATTCACTGATACATGTTTATTTTATGGTTGTTTATAGAAACAGAAGACTTTTAATTTTTTTCATATGAAAATAAAGAAATCTTTTTTGGAATGTATTTGCTGATAGAAAAAATATGGGGGGAACAGTGGACAGACGTCACCAAAACAACATGGAGGCCACAGGCTGCCAACATCGACCCGTTTCAATTGAAAAAACCTCTTTATATACATAAATTCTCAGTAAAAACGGGACCATAAAAATACAATTCATCATATTGAACACAAACCACCAAACAATTCTTCTTTATGTTGCAAAATAGTTGGCAATGCTGGCGCAGATATTCTATTACATTTTTCTTACATTGAATGTGGCTTAAAACTGATCTGCTGGTTTCTACATTTTTAGAAAAATTCCTTGTTATTGCATATGTAAATTAAAATTACTTTTTCTAAGTTCGAATTCAATCGATGTGACATGCTTCAAAGCACCATTCAGTGTTCCCAGATGAATCTTGTTTTTCCGAAATAAAAAATCTTTTGTTGCAAGATTTTTGCAAAATATTTAAGAACTTATATTTATTTTTTTGACATAAATATCAAAAAAATGTATTCCAATAATTTAATGTTATTGGTTTTTGAAATTTGGGAACCTATTTTTCTATACGCATTTGAATTAAGAATTTATTTAGAATTTCATTGTTGATCTTGAACTTGAAAGCATTTAATTTACAAATGCAGACAAGTATGGTTATGTTGGTAATTTTGTTTTGCTTCTCGCATGTGATTGCCCACTGTTTTTATAAGCATATCCTTTCATGTGAAAGGAGAGGGCATGTTACCATATGCATCAAATTAATAATTTTTATTTTTGAAAGCAATTTAAAATTTTATGTTCAAATATGCAACAAATAAACAATATTTTTTTGCCAGTATTTTGGTTTTTCTTGGCATATTAAGGTGTATCCAGGCAAGCGAATGTTTTTTTTTTAAACATTTATGAAATGTTCTCGATTTGCTCCAGAGACATTTCATAAACTTTTGTCAAACATTTCTGTTTTTACGGGTGTAGACGCCGATTAAGTATAGGTATATTAAATGTTTATGGAATGCTTTTTACTGTCGGAAATGCACGGCCAGAGGCCCGAAAACAGCAACACCAATCCTTCATGTTTTGAAAGCAACTGTTGCCACAATCTCCAAAATAAATCGTATCTATGATCCGTATTGTTTTATTTTCGTGATCTGATTCGGGTCAGATCTTGATATTATTATAAAATAACAAAAAAAGCTGAAATTAATATGCCTAGGCTCATAAATGTATGCAATGATAAAAACGTATACAATGATAAAATGTATGCAATGATAAAACACCGTGACGCATTTCCGTTCCCGCAAGTTAAATGTGTGGAATTACTCCACCAGATTCCAGCAACGCGCGCTTAGATGTTTACACATAAAAAAAAACACTTCCGCTTGCCACAGATTCAAATTACTAACGCTAATTTTTTAATGTGGCCTTACTTTACAACTTTCGATTTTATGGGTCATCAGTTTCAATTTTAACTTCTCGTAGGCCCGTTTGCTGATTCTACTCATAGCGATTTGAGTGTTCGACTTAAAATCTTATGTGACAGTTGATGCCATAGAAAAAGTAGCCCCGAAGGTACAAACGCAGAACTTAAATCGCTATGAGTAGTATCAGCAAACGGGCCTTTTACGCATAGAAAAAAAAACCGCTCCCTATAGGTATATCAAACAGACACACCCATAATGAGTGTAAATATAACACAAACGGAATGAGGACGCCATCACCGATAGTATAATGACATAATGTACTAATTAACGCATTTCACCCCACTACACTCATACATAATTAAACCTTGTCGTCGTCGCCCAACTATTGACCTATACGATATAAACAAGCGCAACATCCTTAATGCGACACCAGAGTGGTCGTGTCATTCATTTATATTTACAACACCAAAAATATTGTTCAGAAAATATTTTTAAATGAAATTTATGTCGTTCTGCCCGAAATAACATCAAGACTTCCAACGCAATCTTTCATTGCAGCTATCCGTCTATCCGCCTAACCACATGAAATAGTGAAAGAAAACTAAAAAAGAAATAAAAATGTCTAAATTGGTTAATCCGGGTCGCGCGGCCAACCGATACGTTATGTTATTATGTATTCGACCAATTTCACCCTCTTCAGCAGGGTATGCGGTATGGTTGGTCATAGCCGTCCCTTCACAGTCTCAATTTTAGCATTTCACACGGGACCAAGAAATGTTATTTTTGTGTAAGTTTTTCTTTTCTGAAAAATTATTCTTTTTCCATTTATTTGATTTTGACGATGACAAATTAATTACTGACGTGGAGGTTGACAATCACTTTAGACCGAGTTTGCTTGCTGAAACAACTGAAGCAGTTCGGTGCGAAGAAATACGAAAGTAGGTTTTGATAAATAGCCTGTCAGTATTACAATATATTACAAATCAAGATCAAACAAAGCCCTTAAGTTACAAGTCGCTGTAAAAAAACGACACACACATGTATGCCCAAGAGTTAAGTAAACACATCAACTAATTAAAAAGTTTTTAGCAACATGGCGAGGGAGTTTCGATTGATTGTACCTTTCGCAAGATGCGAACAAGTGATAAGTCGGTTTTGTATAAATGTATAGCTATTTTAGCTGACAGTTCATAATGTGGCCATTAGTCTTGACGCTTCGATGCGATCTCTTAGAAAGGACAGACAGAATCAGAAAATGTATTGGTACATATATCAGCGGGTTCCATCTTAAAACACAACAACATTCCCCTTGTAAGGGATGGAGGTTTAACATCGCAATAATGTGATATTTAGGTCATGTCCATAAGTTTGCCAAGCTAAACATTATCGAGAGGACATTTTCAAATTCAATTATCTTTTGGGATGCGTCCGAGGAGACAGGAATGGGGGGCGGGAGTGCTCCCACTCAATCAAAATGAGCGTTGTGTCGGTAGTCTGACTATAAGGGCTCTTGTATAAGGTATGGTATATCGTATATCGCTTTTATGGAGATTCAAATTGAATGTGATTTGAGGGGCGCATGCATGGAAGAAATTATGATAAGGAGCGGCCATGGCCATACAAATATTTATGGGGCATTGCTTATAGTGAATGAGTTGTGGCGGGCACACAATTCCCAATTCCTGCGCTCACTAATGAGCACATTGTCATATAAAATCGTGTTTAGATCTAATTCAAGCAATTGCCCTTTTTGTGAGCTGCTGAAAACATGCTTACATAAAACGAAATAGCGTTCCATTGGTGTCTTCAGTTGAAGTACTTTGGAAAGGATTCACTATAAATGATCTAAACCTCGATTTGGGAAATACTAAAACTCTTCTTCTTAAGTACCGGTAGTAGGCAGATATGTGAACAATAATTTGCCACATATAATTTGCGGCACCGGTTTCCTATGTGCGCCTGTGGCCAACATTATAACCATAAAACTGCAAGCTCCAGACAATAGACTGAACGTTTAATAAAACCTCAAAGCTGTATATGTATTTGTATGTGTGCGTAAAAGTAGAATTCGAAAAGCAACCTACAAAATGTGGTTGCAAAACCGCTTACATAGGTAAAGTAAATTGAAATTCCTAGAGTGCCACCCTATAGCCAACACACAGACGCTATACCTTTCAAACAGAATCCCTCGAATGATTTTTGAAAGCACAATTGAATTTTCTACCAAAATAAATACACTAGTCACTTCCGTGCAATTTATTCTGATGGGGAATTGACTGAGGGGAAACCTGATTCAGTGTTCATTGTACGATAGGGTCACAACCTGACGACAGAGATACGGATTATCGAGTACTTAATTTGGCTTTCATTTGAAAGCCAGTAATATTATGACGTTAACCAATGAGAAAATAATTACATTGCCGTTGATCCGTGTTTGAGTACGGATGCACAGAAAGGCCACAGCGTGAGTTATATGAGTTTGTTTAAACTATATACACATTGATAGTGACGTACGGTGAAAAAGATTCCTGTTTTAGGAATGCAACGAGTGCAAGTTGTGTGATGGATTTTTTGTAGTGCTACAAGTATGTTGGAAAGTTTTCTTTCATGTCGTGGCCATACTGATAAAATGTCAGGTGAAGTGTGTTCAAAACCGACAAAGTACAAACTATGTACAAAATTCACTATGTAATATCAACTCTGACGACAAATATTTCTTCGAAATTATATAAACTTGTTAATTTTATACTTAATTCTGAACAAAAAGGCAGTAAAAAAATATAAAGAAGAAATATTATATATAGTAGAATTATTTTGGTAAAAGAACCATACAAAACATTCAACGGCTCAGTTCAAGTAATTATACAGTCCACCAATTATCGAAGGAAAGTGCATTGGGGAAAACTATTCAGAAGCAAAGACATATAAGTTTAGTTTTGAGAGGACAGGTATAGTTGATGCAATTCTCGGAGGCTGCAAATAAGTGTACTTTCTAAAACAACCTCTCATATTCGGTGGGAGGTTTTTTTTATTGCAGTTTCAATAAGACTGCAAATTCGGGATCTTGTCTAACAAATGTAAGGATCAGTGTCGTTTTATCAATCAAATCAATTCATTTGTTTTAAGGAAGAAAGCCTTGGGATTGTAACGTCCTTAGTAGAGCTAAGAAAGCCTTCAACTTCACAAACAACTTGCTATTGTGAGCTGTTTATTTTGGTTAGGTTAGGACACACTCTACTTTAATATTCAGACGCAATTGTTCCACATAAATTGAAAAAAAAAACTATTTTATTTTGTTTATTATTGTACCTTCCTACATATTATTTAAACAGTTCGTTTAACATTGACCTAAGATACAAAAATTCTGTCAGTACTGAGTAAACTATGCACTTGTATTTTGAAAATGTCAACGCGAGAAAAAGTATGACAAAGTGCCATCCACACGACATTGACAGTCACAAATCACTCAATATCGACCCCGAATGAAGAACATATAAGATCACTACATTCGGTTAAGTTATTTCACGTGTCCTTTTCTTGCACGTAACAAGAGACATAGGCAAAATAGAACAATTTACCTGACGCTGACTTCTACTAACGATTTCTCCACAAGGTGGCGCGTACTTTCCCGAGCCAAGCATTTGAAATCTGTCAAAATCTAAAAAGCGAAACTCTCTCAGAGAGCGGAAATTATACTCAAAAGTACGTGGATAGACTTCGAGCTACTCTGAGCTACTTCTATTTACATCTTTGACATCTAATCCACAAAACAAATAATTATATGACTTAGGTACGTTTTTGCAACACATACCGAATTTTCTTTATTTTCACAAAATTGTTTTCGTGCAATTGACTTTTGAGACGGATTTTGAATTTGATTCTAGTGCATTTGACATATTTATCAGTACTTTACTTGACGGTTGAAGTTCTCTGAGCTGTTTCGAGCCAAGAGAGGAACTACTAGTTACTCGTTGGTCTTTACTCGTTATGTTGCTAATTGGTTCTTTTTCTGTAATTTTTTATGAGAACGTGTATACTTTGTAAAGCGATCGATTTATATAGATTGCGTTCGATTTAAACCGCGTAGTGGAATGAACCTAAGTAAAGATTCCATATTATTTTCGTGTCGACAACCTGTCAATTTTACAACAAAAGCAAGGAATCGTTCGAAAAACGTAATGTTGTATTTTTATTTTTTTGATTTATGGACATCGACGTTAATCCTAAATTCCAATAGCAGTTTTCAGGTCATTCAACTTTTAAATGCTGTAGCAGTGCTATCAGATGCTTAAGAAATTTACTAATTTTTATATTTTTCAGAATTTAAATTTTATTTCCAACTAGGTAAGGTAATTACCCATTTCGCAGGCATTTTTCATTTCAAATTTAAAGGACGAATTTGTATATCTCTCAGAACAAAGCTAGGCATTTCGAATACTGAATATGAAGAAAAACCATTCGAATTCAATAAAAAGAGAAGACGGTTTTTTTTTGTTAATTTTTGTGCTTGTATGTATGTTTATTATTTTCGTGGGGAATATCGTGCGGTTTTCTAACAACGGCACGACACGGCAAAAGTATTTCATCACTGCTTCTGAGGCAAAGCATACTTTTGAAAAATGTCAAAGTTAGCCGCGTTTTGCTTCAACCTTTTTGAATAGGTATCCCAAGTTAAAGCTTAGTTTATTTTACCTCGATGGGTCTTAGCAATATACATTTTTAGTTTCTACTCTAAATTTTTGTAGTTCACAGTAGGTCTTACTAATAATCATCCTTCACACTAAATAGATCACATAATGCAATTGTGTATGGAAAATTTCGCCACTGTGAGTTCAAAAAATTTACCCGATTATTAGTCGAGCCCAAAATTTGTTATTAGTACGACATAAACTATGTACTTCTAAAATGAATGCAATGAACCCCAAGCAATGTTCCTGGTAGTGCAAGCCGTATTTGTTTTGTTATTTTCTATTGAATAGCTTTCGGAAAATGTCAGTGAATGTTTTCTGCTTTCCAACAGGTTTATGTGCAGAACATCTGTCGTTGACAGTTTTCATTAGCTTGGCTGTTATGTTTCTATTTTTCTTCATTAAATAAACCTAGTACTTTTGTTTCCATCCCTTACAAAGTTGCTATAGTGCTTCAAAATCAACGACTTTCACTGCTAAAGTTGTCATAGTTGCTCCTTTAGAAAATCTTCGCTTTCTTTTCGAATTGGCAGCACTTTTTCGAACAGTTGACAACTGACAGCTGATTTGTGTTTTTAGGATTTTGTGTGGCTTAGGATTTTATTTTATATTTCTGTACATCTAAAAATGATTCACATTAAACATTCGCAAAAAGGAAGCAACACATCCTAGTTACCACTGAGACACAACTATCATTATATAAATACGTGAAAATCCAAAGTTTCCGAACACTTTTTTAGTGTTTATTACGAAATGAGTAGAATGAAACTTATATCATTCGAAAGGTGATGGACCATAGATGTACGCATGGATATATGTCGCCATTAAGACTGGTAAAATGAAATTAAGTATTCCCCCTACCAAAATGCTTATGAGTTAGTTGAACCCATTTTGGTGACATTCAATAATTAGTCGCCCACATATTGCCATCAGGGATGGAAAAGTCGATACAAATGAGTTTTCTCGAGTAAAAAAGTACAATTTGCCTTAATTCGATACAATCAAATCAAATCAACTAACGATCTATTGTTTTAAGTTTGTTAACAGGATGATTTTCTAACAAACAGAACTATTGTTACTGTAACAGTAACTGTAACAAAAACAATAGTTCTGTTTGTTATGAGTTAGTATTCAAATAAGAGAAAGATATAGTATTGGTACAATGTCCGTCTGTCCATATGCTCCCGAGGCCTACAGCCTAAACGGTTGTTCGGATTTGGTTTAGACTGCGGATTTGGAGTTTGTGGGCTTACAGTTCGGGTCCACTTTTATTTTGAAATGGCACTTCCCATACAAAATGTTTGAACCAGTTTGATTTGTTCCAAAACGGCTCTCTGTACTTTTCACATTTGGATACACATATCTCGAAAACGGTCCCTAGGATTGGACTAAAATTTATTCGTAAAGTAATATGGTCATTTTGAACTTAATAGCGAACTCGGTTTTTCTCTATATTATCGTTCAATGGATTTTTGAAAAAGGTATTTTCTTAAACCTGAAAACGGCTGTAACGATTTTGACCAAAATGCATACTTAGAGTAAAAATTGTGTTTTCAAAATTATTGCGTCCTTAATTTTCAATTCGAATCACCGACACCCCATTTAAATCCAAGTGATGCCTACTCGTACATATCAAACAATATTTAATACACCATTTTCAGCTAAATATTAAAACATTTGTTCCTATTTTGTCTGCCTAATTTTACAAAAATTGAGTCCTTGTACTTAAGAATCTTGTAAAGTGTAAAAGCTTATAAAATAATATATAAAATAGTAGAAAATTGCCTGTTACCGAAAGCTAAAACTTATAAAAACGCACATTGCTATTTGACTGCCTATTCTTACATTTAATGTACGGTTGCTTCTGAACTTTTTTCCTACCTACCAATTGACTCTTGATGAACGAGGAAGTTTCGCGCGACCCAGTCGAGTACTTTATTTTTTTTTTGTAGGAGTGTACAGTTTTGCTATGAAGTCATAAATTTTTATTTATGTGAATTTTTTGTTAATCTATTTTTGTTTATGGCTTTGAAAATAAAATATTTTGCATTCACTTTAAATGCGAAAAAATTGTTGTTAATACAATTGGCTCCATTTCAATACAATCTTACAACAGTTTTCAGTACAAATCGAAAATGACATTTTCCATCCCTGATTGCCATAAGGACAAATGTATATCATATAAGATTAGAACCTTTTATCTAAGGAATGCAATTTACCTACCCCTAACAGTAAGCAAATATGTGCCTAATTTGAATTCAGTGGCATATATCTGCGAGGTGTTGACGACCATTGGTTTCAATGATGTTACGATGACAAGGAAAATTTTTCGACATGAATTTTATACTCTAAATTTTCATGATGACATATGAAAATGTTAATCGTGAGTAAAATAATTATCGAAAATTGTGATATGTTTTTTAGTATTACATCCTTATCGATGTCGATTTCCGACCATAAGCGAAACTTTTACTCATAAACAAGCTTCACATAAATTTTCTGTTCTAAAGGGTGATTTTTTAGCTGGTTTGGTTTTGGCAACACTGGTTTTGACAGCTGACGTGTGTTTAGTACCTTGTGTCACTGTCAAACAGCTTCAGTTTGGTTTGCAATTTAACCATGGATCGTCTTACAAATGAACAACGCTTGCAAATTATTGAATTTTACTATCAAAATTCGTGCTCGGTTCGAAATGTTCATCGCGCGCTGCTTCTATTTTATGATCGGCATTCTCGACCTTCTGAGCAGTCTATTCGGAAGATTGTGACTAAATTTCGCACCAAATTTACTTTGTTGGACATTAAACCACCAACACGTTTACGTACTGTGCGTAGTGAAGAAAATATTGCGGCCGTATCAGCTAGTGTGACAGAAGACCGCGAAATGTCGATTCGGCGCCGTTCCCAGCAGTTAGGCCTTTGTTATCGAAAAATTGTGTTCAGCGATGAGGCTCATTTTTGGTTGAATGGGTACGTAAATAAGCAAAATTGCCGCATTTGGAGTGAAGATCAGCCAGAAGCATTGCAACAGCTACCAATGCATCCCGAAAAAGCCACTGTTTGGTGCGGTTTATGGGCCGGCGGCATTATTGGGCCATATTTCTTCAAAGATGATGCGAATCGCAGCGTTACTGTCAATGGTGAACGCTACCGAGCGATGATAACAAACTTTTTTTTGCCCGAAATGGAAGTTCTTGACTTGCATGATATGTGGTTTCAACAAGACGGTGTCACATGCCACACAGCACGCGAAACAATGGCGCAATTGCGAGGCGAGTTTGGTGAACAGTTAATTTCACGTTTCGGGCCGGTCAATTGGCCGCCTAGATCGTGCGATTTGACACCATTAGATTATTTTTTGTGGGGGTATGCCAAGGCTAATGTGTATAGGGACAAGCCCGCTTCGATTGACGCACTGGAAGCCAACATCCATGCATTCATTCGTGAGATACCGGCCGATATGTGTGAAAGAGTATGCCAAAATTGGACTCAGTGGATGGGCTACCAGAGACGCAGCCGCGGTCAACATTTGCATGAAATTATCTTTAAACATTAAATTGCAAGGTTCAAACTATCGATTCAAATAAATATTTCATTAATTTTTTCGAATTTTTTGTGTTTTTTTTTTAAAAAAAGTTCTAAACCTCTTAAAAAATCACCCTTTATATATTCGCTGTAGTCACACTTTTTGATTAAAAAGGTAAAGTAGCGAAATGCATAGTAAAAAAGTCAAAGTTAACTTGCCACCGCAACAGCCTGCGGGTATGCAAGCATACCAGAGCTTCCTACATCTGTCACGATGCGAATTTCGAAGAGATACCAACTAAAGTAAAAGTCCTGCCAAGACCGAATACACAAATTCCAGATTCACTTTAGTTAAATACTGAAGTATTGGAACTTTTATTACAAGATACATCATTTAGATAATTTATATAAAAAAAGTGTTATTTATTGTTCTTTTATCGCGGGCGCAATAACTAAATAAATAAAGTGCCTTTCTATACCGGCTTTGGTTTTGGTAATTATTTATCAGTTAAACCTTTTTATTAGGCCAACCGTATTTAACCCTTTAAAGGGACCCTTTTAATTAATTTATCTTTTTCGTATCTTTTTCTTCTTTTTTTCCCGATGCTTTCGTCTATAATTATTTTGGGAATCCTTCGCAGATTTTTAATGAAGTGTGTTCAGATTTCACAGCTGTGGGCTACTTTCAGTGTAAATCCGCTGTGTGCATATTTATTTATCAGCCAAACGCACTAAATGAATCTGAAGTGCAGTAAGATTTTCGTTTTTAACTTGGATTACTGTTTCGATTGCAAATAATGATTTCCAAGCAAAACAAAATCCAGCATTCAATGAAATTCTTCATGTATCTGGACTTAAGTTACATGCATTTTGACAAACTCTAAAGAATTTTAACCAATTTTTACACATTTTCATCCTTAACTGGAAAAATTCGTAAAATTCGGAACGGCCTCGAGAGGGCTAGGTATTTTCACTCCACAGAGAATCTTATTAGACTATTTTTTTACTCAAAAAGTGTATAGTAGTAAGAATTGGAAAAGCTGACAATTGACAGATGATTTGAAATTTGTTTTTTTTTTCTTCTTTACAAACTCATCCGCATGCTCGGATTGATCAAAGAGAAATTCAATTAATTTCGAATCACTTTCAATGCTAGATGAATCAGCTAATATTAATAATAAATTAGAAAATTTTTCTTTCGCCTTTATCAGAAAGTTAAAAGTTTTTTTGTTACCACTGCAGTTTATGAATTATTTGTAAATGTTTATAGATTACTACAAAAGCGTTCCTTAACTTTTTCGTAAGTCTCTCTCTCTCTCTCTCTCTCTCTCTCTCTCTCTCTCTCTCTCTAAAAGAGATTTATTAGTATCACTGCCAATTTGACAGTCTTTTCCATTCTGATGTGGGTCAGTTTGATTGGCCTAGATAGAGCACATGAAAAGGTTTTATAGTTGACGTCTTTGGAGTAGATTTCGGTGAAGCAATTTTTGAAACGTTTTTTCAAACAGTTTCTTCAAGAAGAAGAATGCAAATATGTGGACATATTTAGGTTCGGGTACTTTTGCAAACGTAAAATTATTAAAAAATTTACTAAGAAACTGTGCAAATGCGACCACGTACTGAGAAACTTGAAAAAAAAAGAGAGTAGAAAATGAATTTTCTACTGACAACTAAGCTCAAAAGTTTGACAAGAAGTTGAAACTGAATATTCTCCTAGAACATATCAGTGCACTCAAAATGGTAAGTTTAATATGCATTAACCGGTCAAATTGTTCTCTTGAAATTGAGAGATTTCTCTCTCGATTTTTGACATTTTTAATTTTCTATGCTGAAAGTACACGAACGAACCTTTTGTGTACGTAATAAGAGTAGGCGGCTTACGGGAACGGTTTGAAATTCATTTTCAATTCACACTGTTATATTCTTTTATAATTCTGTGTGCCTCGCAATTTTCAACAAATTCTTTAAAAGGCCAAAAGGCGGCAGCATTGTTCATGTTCTGCAAAGAAAAAAAAAGTATATTGTGTTGAATTAAACATTCAGGAGCTTTCCATGATAAGCAGACTGAGTGTGTCATTCTCATTAGACTACGTGCGAGCCAGCCGTGGCGGTCATATGCCAGAAATCATATTTAAATTATAATGCCAGAAGATTATCTTTCGAATAAAGTACATTTTATGTAAATTTAAAAAAAATTATCTTTGTTTTATTCCATTTCAAAGTTCTATGCCTCTAAAAAAAAACACCCTATATATGTACAATGTGTTTCTTGTGAGCGCAGTGTATCTGTGGTTAGTGTGGTGGACTACTGACCAAGGGATCTCAGGTTCGATCTCCGGAAAAATACAAAACTCCTACATTTAAATTTTTTTTTTTTCGCTGCCACACTTATAACGTCCGACAAATATCCGTCTTTTGGGCAGAGATGGATATCTTTCGTGCATCTATCCCCCCAAAACCCATTCGTTTACATTGTTGTATTTGTAATTTCACAGTTTAATTTGTTGTAAATATCTTTTAAAATAAAAAAGGCATGTATCCATTTTTCTGTAAATCAAGAAATAAACAGCTTTTTGTGCGAATGAAAATATTTTTTTTTTTACCAAATCACTTATTACCTACTCTTAAACCAGTCGATGTATCGCTACCATTGGTATTTTTCGTTTAACTAGATGTTATACCGGATGTTGTGTGCACATTTCAGCCTTTCTAGTTTCTGAGATAGACCTAGGTATAAAATTGTTCTAGTGGGTTCGGACAGATGGACAAAAGCGAAGCTAATAAGGTTCCATTTTTTCCCTCTGGGTACGGAACCTTAAAAGGCTAGTTCCTTTTGATTTTGTGGGCATCGCTCTGTTCAATTGTTTTGTGTTTCGTATTGAACTTGTTTGGTTTTTGTTAAGGCTTCGATTGGAATAAAAAAAAATTGTGAATTGCTTTTTTTTTAATTCGGAATAGCGAATTCTCGCATTAAAGTCCATGTCCAATTCATGAACTCACATATAGGTACTAGAAAAGATATGAGCATATGTGCGTGTGCGTGACTTCATGAATTTTGCGGGATAACAGCTTGTGGGCACCCGCCTTTCCACTTGGAAGTTATATATCTCTGTAGTCCATTATCTTTGCTTTTGGGCATCAAATTGTAGGTTCCTTCCAGTCATTTCATTCATTCATTCATTTTTGATATTCACGTATTCATTCCAAGTAGAAGTTATTTAACAGCAGCAGCTTATGTTGGAACCTTTCCAGTGAAGTGTGTGGCAATTACTAGTAAACTGAGTAAAGTCGAGAAACACAACATTATCGGCAGCGGCTACACTCTTCCTGAATATTCCACGCGACGCCATTGAATCACAAACTTGACATATCACTGCCCAACCCCAAACCTATTAACGCACAAATTAAAACAATTCCTAACACTTTTTTTTAAAAATACTTTTCGTTTGTTTTATACAGTTCTTTGAATTCCATTAATTGCTGCAGACCTTGTCTAATCTGTTTTCGAAATTACGTGGGCCTTATCTCCAAACCTGTCTATATTTGCGTAGGCAATCAATCGATATTATCTGAGACAGTAATTTGATCTAAACTTAATTGGAATAATTTTTAGAACCCAAATAACCCACCAATACCCCCCTAAAGGGTGGTTGCTGTCACTTTAAGCGCTTGAGCCTTATTTAGCCCTTCACATTGACAATTAGTTTGAATTATCGTGGCATTTGTAAATCTCATTTCAGTTAAGTTTTAATTGTAAAAGGGATGCGAAAAATACGCCTGCATGACAGCAAATTGCGACCTCATTCTCCGTGAGATTACGCCTTGTCAAAGTATAAGAAAAACAAAAAACTCTTCCACACCCACCTCATAATAAAGAGCACCAACACGGATGTTCAACATGTTTGCACTCCATGTAAAAGGAACTGGATCCACAGCGCCATGTGTGTTTAGACACAATACTCCAAGTACACGAACGGAACAAAAGCGTACCTCAAGGCAAGAATTAGAATTCGTGTATCTCCGAATAAGTTGCTATAGGATAACCTTGGAACATAATATTAAAAAGGAAAAACCGAAAATATTGTCCACAAAGTAGATTTTCGCCAAATTCGCCAACTCTGGGGTGGATTAAGTCACATCATGGAGTGAATCCCGGGAACCTCGGCCGCCCTCAAAGGCTTTCAACAATCTCACCATATAGTTACGGCTTATCTGGATTGCTTTGGCAACCTTTAACTGTCATTGTCAAAGGCGGCGGCAAGCTTCGGGGGCAAAGTGTTATCACAAAATGAGCAGCGATTTTGGAAAGAAACAAATATACAAGTATATAAATACATACAAGCGAAACAAATGACGACTGTTAATTGTTTTTGCTACATACGACAAATTCCTATGCGACTGCCACCAGTCATAGTGATACATCGCATCGCATATAAATCGCTGCAATTAATTTATCCAAACACATCTCGCGCGTTCTTTATCAGACCTTGGATTAGAGACGAAATGACGTCGTTGGCAAAGCACACAACTGTGATAACAAATCGCAGCTCTAATAATATAATATAATGGAATAATATTCAGCGTAGTGCGCTGTTATAAATAAATTGACTCAATTTGAGTTAATGTTTAGCACATGTGGAGCACGAGCGTCTGTACTCAAATAACTTCAGTGCCGAAAACGTATTATATACAGTAGTGTACATCCAAATGGACAGGGCGATGAAAGATTAATGGTCTCCATCTCGCAATTTGTATATGCAAAAAGAATCTGATAAATCGCCGGAAATCGATTCGAGTGGCTGGGGGGCGAGCATGCATCATTCTTCGAGCTCCTCCAAGGATCTAGGTGCGGTTGCAATTGGAAAACAAATTTACGAAACCGCCTATCCAACTATGTGGGGCGAATGACCCAAGGTAGCTGTTTTTGAACGGCCAATAGCGGTTACATGCGTATAAAGGTTGAGGTTGCAATATATTATGCCCAGTGGGGCATTTTGGTTAAACAGAATCGGCCTCATGTGGCGAGGGCTTAATGTAATGGCCAACATTATGAATTCTTTTGAAGGAGTTTATTTTCGTAATAAAACACACCAGGACACAGCTAGTCCTGGTATAGATATTGTTTTTATGACGAGGGGGAAAGCACGCGTATTTTCAACTACCCATTCAACGTGCGTTTGAAGTGTTGACACTCAACCAGTGACTGGCTGTCGCTTCAAGCGACTCTGTACTACTACAAGTACGCATTGATGAGGAAAAGCGACTCTATACACTACCTATATATTGTCGTTGAAGTAAATTGACAGCGTGACAAATGTATTGCTTGTGCACTTTGGTTTCTGTTGCTTTTATGGTTTTGTATTCTCACGTGAAAATATCTACAGATTTATGGATATCCTTGAATTGTTTTCTTATTTATTTTTAATTTGTACCTCTCAAGCAAGAGAAGAGAAGTGGTTTCTTTCGTCGAACCTATATTTACATATCGTGAACTTTGGATTCCTTTTGCAAGACTTGACGTTAAACTTAAGCACACCTGGATCGATTTGATGATTCAGCCAGCAAAAAGCTCTTGTAAATATTTTAGTTCTAGTGAAATGCGGAATGTTTTCCTTTTTCGAGAATCCAGATTTTATTGCTAATTCCTTTTGGAGTTTAGGGCGAAAGTAATTGTGGCGAAGCAAGGATTCTCACTTTGATTCGGATTCGCCTGACAATTTATGTTGAAAGTTATCGTAGATATTTGACTTAAGATAAATGTGCTTACGCTTTAAGTCGTTATCAGGTAGTTCGTAATGCTGCATTCAGATCAACTTACTTCTGCAGGATTAAGGAAGTAGGCAGTCCGCTCAAAATCATTTTCCTTCCCAGCGAGAAAGTACTGGAGGCTACTGATGGAGACGTTAAAATAAGTTAGCCTCGCCTTTGGACCGAGCACAAAAAACTAGCAGAAAACATCTCTAAGGTCTGGGCCATGCATTAACTTCAACTCAGTCTTATATTTTGGAGCCTATTTCAAGAACAAAGCAGCCCACAGCAAGCTACTCATAGGAGCGCTGCCATAGCTGTCAGGCTGAAGAGAAAGTCCGGGTACTTTTCACTTTAGTTAGAGTAAATGAAACAGCGATTGTTAATGACATCGCATTCGATTCTTGTATTCTCTTAATTGATGCTGTACGCGAAACATTTCAGTGAACGTCTTAAGGCCCAGTACGCACCCGGCACCGAATAAATTTGAACACTTCAGTCGGCAGGTTCCGAGCATTTTTTTGAACGTTACATCTTGCTTAACTTTATACGTCACTCACGGCCATATTATTCACCCTCTTTAATCCGAGTTAAAACTTGCACCCGGATTAAAATGAGTCTAACCCAAGTCCATAATATTCACACGATAAACCCTACCATAAACCCAGTTTTTAAAACTTTTCGGCGTTTAATCCGATTGAATTTAAACTGCACTCCGGAAATCAGTTTAAGTACTTTAACTAGGGTTAAAACTCAATTACATAATATTCACTGTTTTTTAGGTCACATTTTTCACATTTCTTCGCTCGCAGGAGGCGGGAAATAAAAAGTGAAATAAAAAAAAATATAAAGACGCTCAAAAAAAAATGGATTTCAAAATGACAAAATGTTAATGTCTTCGTCGTCAGATGAGGATGGATTTATTGAAATGCTGATGGAACAGCAGAAGATGGTGAGTCAACATCGTCCTAGTCCTCGGATGTATCGAAGGCCCAAGCGGGCTTGCGTCAACGATTACGATGTCCTGGATTTGCGGAAATATTTCCCAACAACATGATCGGGAACATCAACATCAAGAACAGCACCAACAATAGCATCGATAGTAAAAAATATGTTGTTTGTTTTTGTTCATTGCTTTTAGTTTAATAGCTTTTTCAATTCATTATATTATTATTAGTAATATATTAAAGAAGGAAAAATAAAAAATCCAAACAAACAACAAAAAACAAATGTCATCATTCGTCAAATTTGACTTTACGTAGGTTTAAAACGGATTAAAAATGGTTTAAAGTGTTTTAAATCCCCATTTAAATCCATCTTTAGTGCATGTTTTTCAGTGGATAATATGGACATAGGTTTAAATTGTCGGGTTTAAAATACGGAATAATGGTCGGATGTAAAATTGACTTAAACCTGAGCTACACCCGGAGTGAATAATATGGCCGTTACAGTCCGGGTAAAATAATTGTTAGGTCTATGAGGGAAAGCTTTAGGTTAGGTTAGGTTGGTGGGAAGAAAAACCATAGATGTGCTATACACTCTGTAAACTGCGTCTGTTAAGTCTGTACACGATTGGGGGTAGCTTTTTTTGATGCAGAACAGCATAAAGGCTATATAAGTCGGGTTTGAATAAAAATACGTCAATTTCTGTCAATGGCTGACTTCATTATAAGTCTAAATAGCGAGGACTTGAGCATGCTGGCCATAATCTAAGTATAAATAGACTGACAGCTTTCCTACGTCTCCCCGTTTTCCCCCACAAATTTTTTGCCACTCTCAATTGTACTGTAGCGGGAGGTGTAATAACTATTGACACTCAGCAGTGTTCATACATCGTGGTATCTCTACCATTTCCGAAAAACTTTCCGTGCGTAGAAGGAAAAAAAATAAAAAATTGTGGGAATATCATAATCTGACAAAGAAACACTTAAACTAAATTAAACTCTGTCCATAAAAAAGGGATAATTTAAATCGCCTTGAGCGAACATTTCTAGTACCAACAAATATTTATTGTAATGTTAACAAACTGCGATTTTTATACTGAAGGTTAATTTAATGTGATTTTCTATCAGATGAAGAATACAAATGTTCGAGGGGAAAAACAAAGAGAGAGTGCTAAGAACACTGACTGGGATTAGTGTATTTGGTGAGTTTCTATCAGCTGATGGATGCGTTCAGAGAGTTTTAATTCGTCGTTGTTTTTTTTCACCACGAAAAAAATGTGTTCAACAAAATAGTTAATAGCTAATGTAGGTAATCAACATTAATAAATGAAAGAATAAACTGTGAAAAATTCATTCGTGGAAATAAAATAACATATATTTGTTCCTACATCTACTTTGTCTGTTTTCGTTTGTTGTTCTTGGCGAAAAATTATTTCGTCGGGAATGTCCACAGAAATTCGGCAAAATATTTAAGGAGAAGCATCGATCACGAATATTAGAGTGAAGTAGGGTAATATGGACCACCATTTACATTTTCGTTAACAAAACACAAACGGTTTAGGTTTTATTAAAGATGTTTATTTTAAAAAAGATCAGCCTATTTATATAAGTAGCAAGAAAAACATTCATTCAGTTCATACAAAATTAATAAAAATTAAAAACTAAACTAACTCAAACACGGTTAAAAGGACAAGTGGATATGGACCACCTGGTCCATAGTCCTAGTCACCACATATTCCACAAGCTATTTCTCAAACGTGTTTGGAAAAATTGGTCTACGACCTAGCTTAAAATTTACCAACGCCGAAGTCTCAGTACTTTAATTCTCAACCCGTCTTATGAGAGTAGTTTTTGGTACATTATGTAATTTTGAAGCTTTTAAAGTCAAACGAACTGGTCCTCACAATTTCAATATCGTTTTTCATTTCGTCCGGATTCTATTACTTGCGTTTTTCTTGCTTTGGTTTTTTTCTCGAATCCATGGCCTTGGAAAAAAAAATCAAATTTAAGACTCCTTTTAGGCGGGTAATATGCAAGTCTACATTACCCTCCCCTATCGTGGTCCATATTACCCAAAACACGTGCTTTTAAAAGAAAGCTACTTCGCAACAAAACCTGATTTGTTACAATAACTTTACTTATACGAACTTTAAAACAAAAATTCAATTCTTATTTTTATAAAAGGAATGGATAAAAAAAAATATATTTACCTAATGAAAAAAGGAAAAACACTTCCGAAAAAAAAATATAACTGCCTTCGGTTTTCTTTTATTTATCACAACTCAAACACATTCGTTCTGACTGCTGGAACTACACTTGGTAATTTTTAGTAAGATTCGAAATATGATTTTTGAGTTAAAATCGTTTCATAGCTTAACGGAATAAGTAACGAAATATAACAAAAAAAAAAAAAAACAAAGACAATTTAATAGAAAATTTGAAATAATTGACAGAATTAATAATAGGTACAACAGCAAATAAGCATCCTAAGTTTTGTTGCAAAATGATGACCGCACATTTATTATTGGTTCTTCCCACAATTTATCCCAAGAAACTGATTTTTCTTTTATAATTTTTCTAACACTTTTTTAAGTGACAGTACAGTTTGTCAGTTTTGTTCAATGCTGTTGTTATTTGTTAAACAAATCGATCATTTAAAAAGAAAAAACACATTCAAAAGAGAAACCGCTGGCGAATATCGAAAATAAATGGAAATGTGAAATGAATAATGGTTTGCCAGCAATTTTTTTGATAGAATATCATAAATATGTTATCTATGTATCCAAAAATCATTATGGAATGACTAAAAAATATTCCTTTTCTTTATATCCTACAATTTGAACTTCAATAATTTCGTATTTTTGTTTTAAGTAGCTTCTATGAAATACTTTTTTTGATTAAGAACTGCTTTTTATTGCTGATGTCTAGCTACATAATTATTTTCACTTGATACCAATAAATAAGAAAATCGAACAACTATTTCTAGGGGAATAATTATTAGTAGGGAATAATTTCAACCTGGAACTAAGAAAAACTATTATCTACAACACAGGCATACACTCGATATTGAAATAAAACTTTAGTGTATTTCTCTCTTTTCTTCGGCTGCCGGCAATGACCAAAATCTTTTATTGTAAATTTTTGTTAAAATGAATGAATTTGAGCTTTACGAATAAATTGCTTTTAAATTCCAATAATTACATTTGCATAGCTCTCGGAGTTTGTGTTACCTTAAAATGGTTTTCAGAGTAAAATAACAAATCTGAAAGTAAAATAAGAGCAAATTGAGTTTCTGATGGTTCAAATAATAAGCCTGTTCCGTAAAAATAAAGCATTCGAACACATTAGACAAACTCTTAGTCAAAGTTCGTTGCCTTACGCAAAAGTTGGGCAGAAGAGAGCCATAAAGAGGGAACAAAACATTTCGCCTCCAAAAAAAAACCTGCAAATATCAGCACAAAAAAAATCTTTGAGCTAGTTGGTTAAAGCTGACAGATGGTTGTCAAATCATGCAAATGCTGTTTTGTAACTGACTTTTAATTTGATTTCATTTACGTTTTATGTTTGTATAGCATTAAAATAGATGAAAAGAAGGAACAGAAGCAAATTTTCAACATTCTGCAGTTAAACTCTTGCTCTTTGCATGTTCGCGCTCAGTTTTTAATATGGGAAGAAACACACTTTTGGTAATCATGGTGGAAATAACAGTTAAGGTCTGGCAAGTGACACAAATGTCTGTAATTGAAATGTAAATTGACTGGAATTTTAAAAAGCTGTTTATAAAATGACAGTTATAGCCGCCATTTGTGCCTACCACTTACATGCGACATGATTTGGCATCCAAATGACGTTTATAGCCGTCTGACAGCTTATAACTTATAGGCAGTTACTATCGACTTATTCAATTAGTTTTAAAATCGCTCGTTATTTTTATTGTTTATCCACGATTCTGCATTCAAGGAACCTAAATAGAATATCTACTTCCTAAGTCCTATACGTATTCATTTTTAATGCAGTCGTTCGAACTGCAAATTAAAATTTCCCATTTTTGAACACATTCGAACAGAACATAAACGTAATAAGTGTTGCCACATAATATGGTATTGTACTGAATAGTGTAAACTAGCAAAATGATTACGTTTGACACACAACTCAAACGACGGTATTAGCCGTCAAAAGTGGAACCAGTTCTAAGGCCGTGTGTCAATTGCGCTAAATTATTAACTTTGGCTAATTTCCTGACACTTATTTGAAAAGTGAAGTTCTCCAAATTCCAATTTTTATTTTCTCCCAAATCTCTAGAGAATGAAAAATTCAAGGATTAGCCACAAGAAGAGTTTGTTTTTTTACGCATCTCTAGTACAATTTTCAATTTCTCAATCTAACACAAGGTGACCCACTATCGATAGAGAAAAAGGAAAGCAAAAAAAAAAAGAGCTGTCAATGCAAATCGAATAAAGTGTTAAATAATTAAATTAATAAGAAATTGGATAAGGTGGTCGTCAATAAAATTCGAAATAAAATGAATTTGTAATTTAAATGTTATTTTTCTCAATACAATTGCCTTGATTTTAGAGTAGGTTGGTATTAAGAAACATGAACAAGCAAATGTTTCGCAGATATTTTCCCCACTTATGATATTTGCATGAAATTTCAATGGGTTTGAACAGAAGGAAAACTTACGATTATAAACAACATTTATGTTGCACTGCGCGGACTCGCCAAGCGCCCTTGAAAGTCAGATTCGAACTGCGATCTTAACTCAAAACGTCTGGCCCACTTGACGAGCTGCATTGTGCAGTCCTGTACTAATACTGTGATACCTTTGAGCAGGAGGGATTTCCCTGTTCAATGAAGCTGTACCTACTTTACAGGGTAACACGATTATGTAGGGAAACTGACCAATTAGCCATTATGGTCCCATAAGAACATGGCTACTCAGCAATTTGCGTGAATGTCAAATGTCATATCCAATCCAGTGCGACAGGTGGATTTTAAGGAAATATAGAAAGAAAAGAGAAGAGTAATGCAATGAAAATCTGTGTACAAATCTTCTTTTTGCATTCGAATTATGACAGAAATGGCAATTGCGTCAGCACGAATACGAAATATTTATATAAGCAACTAAATGAAGCAAACGATTTCGCCGGTACTTATATCTGTGGATTATACCAATCAAAGACTGATTAAAACCAATTTCTTTTAATTGACAAAACAATTGACACACATCACTATAAGCGCCATCAAAGTTGCTTGAACTTGAACTTGAATTCATAATGCGAAACAATGTGAACATGGCTGCGTTGTAATTAAAATCGAAAGATGTTACGAGTCTGTCAACCAGTTACATCGTGATGGTTTCAAATGCAGTTTCTAGAATATTGATGAAAGAAGTCTCTTTTAGTCCAGGTCTCAATTCAGACAATTTTGAGAAACAGAATTGCACCATGCGCCTGATAACACTGATCTGATCTGATCTGATCTGATTACATAACCGATTGCCTGAATTCCAGCTTAGCCGGCAGATGAATTACTGAGTATGTTCAGTAAGTCTAACTGGAGTAGTTCTGTCGCAATTTGAAATAAAACCATTTTGCCAGACATCCCATGAAAAATAAAAAACAACTTGGACTGCCAATAAATTCGTTATTTTTAATGTGAAATTCTACAAAATATTTCGAATTGCTGAAAGACTCTGACGCAACAAAATGTCGTCTTACTCGTAGTACCGACTCGGCTCGGATTTCCTTGAACGGATTTGGTCACATTTGCAAGCAAAAACGAGACAACTGTTACCAGGCTTAATGATGAACGTCCCCATTGAAATCGGCTTCAAGTTTAATACAAACATTCTTAGTCTGAAAATGACAGATATCTTTGAAGTTCCCTCGTATGTTGCAGCTACAGCGCTACAGTGACATTTCACATTGGTTGGCAAAGCAGTCGTTCTGTGTTAAATGAACAGTTCTAATTTTGAGGTAGTGAAAAACATTGTCTGCAGGAGACGCTCTTTATTGCGATTGTAGTAGATCGCTGCTTTTTAGTGAGTAGCACATTTTGTAATACATTTTGAAATGTGATCTCCAATTCTTGGTCAGGATTAGAAATTTTGTATGCGTTATGTACTCCATATTAAGTATTCTGAAATCGTAGATGTATATTTCTGCTCGACAGAGTAAAATACAAATTTATAGTTGGAAGAGAGTTGGTTGTATTACAACGCTACCCACCTTACGAAATTTCCCGAAGCAATTAAAAATACCTCACCAGCAGTTTGTGTTTTCGTTTTCCACTACATTAAATCTCGACTACTGCGTACTACTGTGTTTATCTATCCGTATATCCCTGACTTACCACCCAATCATCGCGCGTACCTGACTAGCAGCGATTGTCCCTCAAAAGCCAGTACCTAATGACGCAATGTCTGCCGTAAGTTAAGCTTATTCAAAAGACAAACTTGCTGAGTATCTTTTTAAAGACAATTTAAAATGTTAGTTGAGCGTTCTGAGTTACGCTACACAGCAAAGGGTGATTATATTGAAAAATTACCCTCGAAAGTAATTTTTTCTCATTAGCCACTAACTCCTATTCCTCCTAGCAACCAAATCGCAACAGCCACCCTGAAAAAGACGTGAATTGCTGTCGTCTCTTTTTTTCGAAAGCGTGAAAGCAGTCAGCATATACACCACACCACAATGCGGTTGTTGTGGTTACTAACAATATTAGTGTTTAGTGTGTTGCTGATGTGCGCTTGGCTCAACTAATACAGTGCTGTGCACTGCTGGACTTTTGGCCATTTGGGCTTCGTTTATTAAGCTCGGTTAACACGTTGGTTTCACTTAACGAGGTACTTTTATTTTTGTTGCTTCAGGCAAGTCGATTAAATGCTTCGTTAACGTTTTAGCCAGGGTTGGTTATCAATTAACATACTTTAAGGGTTATGTGGATTGTGTAATTAGTCAAAGGATTGTGGAAAGAAAGGGTCGATTTTTGAATGCAATTTGGTTTGAAAAATGTATGAATCATCGAGGTATGCTTGCAGATTCTTAGCGACTTCCTTTAAAATGCCAGCGCATTATGTTCACTTCAAATACGAAATAGCTACTGTAATATCACCAAAATTTTAACGAAGAAAAGCTTTATTCAATTTATCTTCGAATACTATTTACCGCCCCAGGATACACACTGCAAGTTCTTTCCTCCAAAATGGCAAATATGGTGTCGTTCTGAATTGGAAACGTATTCGCTGTCATTCTTCCATTACAGAACCCTTTTCAAAGTTACTCTAAAAGCTGCTGTCAAACATAAAATAACCTAGGAAACTATTTAAATATTTAAATTAGAGATGAAGCCTCCGTAGAATTCAACTGATTCCACTGCCAGACAGCTCCACAATTGTGTCACTCGTCCCAACCAAATGAGGGACACAATTTTTGTTTGTTAAGCGAAGCTAATTGGCACTTTTTGTCTTTCGTGCCTATTGTTCGGTCCTCAAAAGGACTTTCTTCCGTTCGTGTACAAGTTTTACAACCAATTTTCTTCGCCGTAAACACCTACTCTGCAACCCATTTCAATCCGTCGTATCCGTCGGCCTTATCTTCGCGAAACCCGGCCTGTAACTATTTCATTCAATTAATTTAAAAAGGACTTTACGTCCGACCGACATTTCACTTCTAGACTCTGTGTACAAGTGTATACGGGGGCGACACACTTTAAAATGAATTACTTAAACACTTTAGCAGCATCACGTTGCAAATATTTATCTAATCAGCAATTCCCAATGGTCGTAATGACTTATTACGGAAAAGTGTCTACCGTAGGTACGATTACGTTCTGCTGCTCAACACCGAAATGGGGCGCATGTTTGCGCAACGTATCTTCGACTTGTTGCTTTTAACAGAGTAAGGTGCATTTTTAACGTCTGATTAGGTCTGGTTAAGCGAAGGGTCAATATATAAACAGCGCCTTTCAATTCACCAACACGAAAAATGATTGTCAAATTGAAAGATTTTGGATGTCCTTACGCATCTACGTTTTATTTTATTTATATATACCTATAGCACTAAATTGGGCAAACAAGGGTGACCTTACAAAATTAATCTAAGCGATTTGTGAATCTTTTCGAAAAAAAGAAAATTAACATCTGGTATCGCTGTAATGAACTGCGTTCGCTCAGGATATTGGAGAGGTATTGGCGTGCAATAAAGAATAATATTTAAGCTTAAAATGATTTACCTATATACACAAAACGAAAACCTTTGGGAAGACCACTGCTTAATGTCTAATTCATTCATCGACAATAGTCCTTGGAGAGCGGCTTAGAGGCAAAGGGCAGTCGGATTAACTGAACTTAGCAAATTAGGATAATGTGATTTGCTGAAGTTTTGTTATGACATATTTCGAGATAACGTCTGGGGATACCTATGTATATTACTATATGTATGAAGAATAGGTAATACAGGAGAGAATACATACCACCAAAAATTATTCGGCAAAGATGAAGTAAGATTAAAGGTTCTTTGAGGGGCTCCCGTCTGTCCCTTAATTTTGTCTCTGGGCCGGGAAGTTGTAACCCTTCATTAAGGAGTAGCTTAATGCAAACTAAGTATTTGAAAGTCCATTTTTTGTGCCAATGAAAATCGACTTGGAAAAGAGCTTCTGTGACACATTTACTATAGGATGATTGCTACAAGGAACAGAATCAGCGTCTATTCGGATGCGGATTTGTTATAAGCGGCTGACTTAGCCAAGTAGTCTTAAGCTTTCGAGATTTTTGTAAAATACGAACGCCTTACAATTATCCGCATCAGGGTTTAATTCTCCAACATCAAGCTAAAATGCGCTGACGCCTCCACAGAAGATAACGATAGGAGAGAGCAGGGAAGTAGTTTTTGTTTCACAACTATTGACATTCAGGTAATAGTGCGTTCCTTAAAAACAGCAACACAGGACATACGAGTAGTGCTATCTTAAAATAATCATCGGAAACATTTAAATCTAGTTATCTTAAGTCGACTAGATTGGTCTGGATAAGATGAAACCCGAACGCAAAAGCTAGATTTGTCGGGTACGTCACTTTTCTTACTAAACCAGATGCTTGAAACTCCACACCTAAACGATGTTGTATTCTTTTTTTTTTGAGCAAAAGTATTCGTTTTCCTCTAAGTTTGATAAAAGTTTTCCTATTATTTCCCTGAGTGAAATTTGCAAGTACTTTCATCTCAAGAAATTTCAAAAAAAATGTAAGCAGTTTTAATTAAGAAACTTTAAATAAACGTATAATACATAAAAATATACATGTTATACAATGATTTCCTATTCGATTAGACCTAATATCGAAACGAGTGAATGCATTCAGATACACAAAACTTCTTCGGGCTGTTTATTTTCGCATAAGTATGAATATTTCATTCTGAGTAAGCTTTTAAATTTTTTCGTTATGAAAATGGATTTTAATTTTACTTTCAAGCAATTTAATGTCGTTTTCGATTTGGCTTTTCAGATTTTGATCTGAGATTTCAGATATCTGCTGGCGAAATCTGAATTTTATTGGTTCTAGTGTGTATTGAGAGTATTGCACTGGAAATCCATTTCAATTGATTTTCACAAATTTATAATAATGCATTTCGAAATAATTTTAATATAAAAATTCGACACCATACGCGTAAAATGAATATTTCAAAAAAGCAATCCTTCCAACAATTGACATTTCGTTACCGCCAGCTATGTGTCATAAACATTGGTATTATTGAAAGTCTTGGCAAATCGAACATGAAAAGCAATCTCGATCAAAAAAAAAAAAGATTTTTCTCAAAAAACATTAATCTGTTTGCCAAATCGAAAACGACATAAGTTTCAGAAAGATTTTCGATTATTTCCCCTTTTTAAGCTTATGTCCCTAGTTTTAATTTTTTTATATTTTTCATTGTAAAAGCGGCAAAAACATTAATTTTTCATCCGGGAATATTCAAATATGAATAGAACGAAGAACAAATTTATATTTAACACGTTCGCGCTTATTACGGCCGTCTATTTTGAGGTCCATAAAAACAAATGACGGCTATTACCGTCGTTTGAGTTTAGTCCCACGTAATCATTTTATCTAGTTTACACTATTCAGTACGATACCATATAATGTGGCAACACTTATTACGTTTATGTTCTGTTCGAATGTGTTATCTTTTCTTTTCAAATGGGAAATCCCCTATGTCCAACGGAAATTTTAATTTGAAGTTCGAACGACTGCATTTGAACTAAACTAATGCGTTTTTTGATGACTTTTCCGTTATATATAGATTTAAAAATGAATACGTATAGGACTAAGGAAGTAGATATTCTGTTTAGGTATTTCGAGTGCAGAATCAGGGATAAACAATAGAAAGAAAGACCAGTTTTAAATCTACTTGAATAAGTCGATAGTAACTGCCTATAAGATGTAAGCTGTCAGACGGCTATAGCCGTCATTTGTATGACAAATCATGCCGCATGTAAGTGGTAGGTACAAATGAAGGCTATAACTGTCATTTTATAAACAGCTTTTTATTATTCCAGTCAATTTACATTTAAATTTCAGACATTTGTGTTACTTGACAGACCTTAAATGTTACTTCCACCATGACTAACAAAAGTGTATTTCTGAGTAACTTTCCACATTCAAAAGTGAGCGCGAACATGTTAAGAGCAAGAGTTTAATTGATTCTATTGCAGAAAGCTAGAAGTTTTTTATCTATTTAAATGCTATACAAACACAAAGTATAAACTAAATCAAATTAAAAGTCAGTTACAAAATAGCATTTGCATGATTAAAACGACAAACATATCCTTAAGCACCAGATTGCGCGACGTATTTGCATATTTTAATTAAAAACACAAACTTGGACAGAGATTAAGTAAATCGAGCCGGTGAATCCAGCCTTTATAAATCAGAGACTCAAAAATGGAAACAGCAGATTATCGTGGAATATCCTTTCGCAACACTTCATTTAGGTAGGTACACAAACAGCACTATTAAAAAAAAAACCTATCTGTCATCCGTTTTAATATTCGTTAAGAAGAGAAGAAACTTTTTCTATGAATAAAAGCTTTCACTCCATAGGATAGTTCCCGACAACGTCAATGTGAAATAAGAAGAAGGAAAAACCAAGTGACAGCTAAAAAACGTGTATGAAAATAAAATAGATTTTAGATTAAGAAAAAAAAAGTTACTGAAAACTATATAATAAAGTGCAAAAAACAGGACAATTCAATTCAATTATAGAATTGAGAAATGATTTTTACCAAACGTATTTGGTAAAAGCTGAAAAGTTAAGGTACCTATAGGTAATTGAAATGATCCGGTTGAACAAAGCCTTTTCAAATCGCCATATGTGAAAGAATGGTATTTGCGAAACACTCTCAACTAGTTATTTGACGTTTCAGTGCAATAAATCGATTAAGAGTGGAAGCACTGTTCCAGAACGTCAAGTAACTGTCAAATACTGCTATTAATATAGGGTCTATGCTTATTCGTTACATGTAAACAGTGTTTTAACCTGGCTTTCTATTTACTTAAATAAACTTTTTGAAAACTGCTTACGAAATATAGGTACGTATGTACTATTTATCATTTAATTATCACTTTTTGTTGTTAACAAATTCTCTCCATATGTCAAACTCAAACTACGTTTTGCTTGCTACGCTGGTGCAGAGTGTAGGGTCTGCACAAATGTAAAACTTAGTATCAAATGCAGAAACCTGCTAGAACTTTTAAAATAAACTCACACACATGTGTATTATTGTATCCATTGGAAATTGTGTCACTGGTTTCCGGAGAATATCGATTCTGCCCAGTGTGAAACATTTACAGCGACATCATCAGAATCCCATCTATATATAGAAGCCCACTTCACTATCTTCATGTCGAAGGTCGATTACCTCAGGTGGGCCATATCAATGCGACGAATCGTTTAGACTTTGAAGCCAGTTCTTCAGACACATCACGAGTGGCAAAAGTTCTTGAATCAATAACTGAGAGGCTAGCATAAGAGATGCTGCGTTCCATGAAACTCCTCCCTACACATTGATGCTGTACAGGTTTTATTTATTTATTTATTTATACTTGCATTTAAAGTCAACACATCAACAGGTTTATCACGCAAAAGAAGAAGACTTTGTATTTACTTCCACCCAATTTATTTAATTCATTTCCACCCAATAAGCAGCAGCATAAGAGATCTGCCGTCCAATTAGGTGATCCAGATCCAGATGAGAGAAGAGTGATTAAGAAAACTTGAATCGCTTCTTCCAACCCAACACCCTTGAAAGCCCCAGAGGAAAATTCCACTTCCACCACCTGATGATTACAATGAAAAGTGCTTGAATTGTTATCGTATAGCGCTTTTCATTAAGAAAACAGTTTTCATTCCCAATTCCTTTGGAAAATATCAATTCAAATAAAACGGAACTTCGCATCCGCAATTTAGATGCGGAAATGTACCTTCGAACAATATGGAGCGCAACTGCACAGCCGACAAATGAATCAATCGGCATTGTGAAAAAAGCATCATCATTTCCCGGAAAAATCATCCCCCGAGATGGTGAGCGAAATTTACAACCTGTCCCGGATTTCTCATTATGCCGGTCTTGGAATCGAAGGGTTAGTGTCGTTGCCCTTATACACTTGGCCATTCTCGCAGCTATTAGAAAAACAAAAAATCCATGTGGGTATGTACTCATCTACTCGCAAAGGATACAATTTACATAATACGGTATATTATATGTACGCGTGTACCTGTAGAAATATGTCAACAAGTAGTATACGAAATATGGCAACCAGGATGGGTATTGATTTATATAAAACGAGTCTGGGATAGCATACACAAACACCGACACCAATATGCATAGGAAACACACATGCATGTACGAGTATACCTAGTTATTTATAGTTTCTTGTTCCTTTACTTTTGTGTGTTCACTTCACAACTCACTAAATATTCGATTCAAGTCAACCAATGTGAGCAACAGCCTACACGACTTATGAATAGAATCTGCCTCCGTATATACTTAAGTAGCACACAATTAAAGCCGAAAAGGATAAGACTGCGAGTCAAATAGCCGAAAGTAAGGCAAATATATTCCCGGTTTATGGATTTTTCTTTTTCCCTTTTCTAGCCGAACAAAAGCCCAATTAAAGCGCCCCCTTTTGTGTTCAAGGCCGCGCAGATACTTTTCTATTTGATAATTACTTCAGAGTCATTGAATTTTACGCATACACCTAGTTCATTCATTACACCACACCGCTCACTGCTGGCCGGATCCTGCTGAAGTTCCTGCCTGCTGCTCTATATACGTTAGCAGAAGAAGAGGAATTTTAATATCGTAACAAACATTGGATGAATTCATTTTGAAAGCTGAGAAGAAACGTTCTTCTTCTTCTCAAACAGTTATGAGAACATTTCCCATCCATGTGTATACGAGGGTGGTATGGTAGGAAGGTATAGATAGAAAGGTAGGTATATATACATGTGCAAAATACAACCTGTGTGCCAAAGGACGATCTTCGCATGCTCCATTTAAGTCAGAGTCTCTTAACTTTTATAAATAAACTGCCACCCCTGTGCTTGTTGTCGGCCGCCGCTCATCAACCCTCTGCTCAGCCTTCACCGTCCACACCCTCCCCTCACCCGCATTTATACGTTTTTCAAGCTCAACCGAGCAAAAGAGAATAAAACCCCGAAAATCCAATGGATTCATCGTTCAGGCGCTGATGGATGGATCCGACATCCTACCCATTAGATCTGGACTTCTCAGCAAAATTTTAGTGGACACAGCAAAAAAATGACAAATCTTAAGGTTTTGTCTCAGCCAGTATAAAATTTCGTATTTGTCCATATGTATCCTTTAAGGGTATACACACCTGAATGCTATTCAAAAAGAAAAAAAGGAATATGATGACGACCAACGACGAGTGGAAGGTTGTTTCTTTCCGAAGTAAGCCGCATTGATTCGACCCGAGTTCTTCGTTCTTCCTGCTTCTTTTTTTTTTCTGTGCTATTTCCATTTTGCGTTTATTTTAATACTAAAAGGATATTTTCTCTCTCCTTGTGTATATAATGGCTCCATGTACATACAACAAAAGCAGAAGCAGAACAGCCAGAGCACCCGATGAATTCTTATATAACTTTTTATCGCGTATAGGATTTTGTTGGTTGGTTGATGTTTCCCTCTTCTTCTTTTTTTTTTTTTTTTGTTAAGGTTATTTTTTTTACAAAGTCACACGTCAATTAGTGTTGTCCTACATAAGATACGATTTACGGCGGATATACGTCACACAATTACCTTTTATTCCGTGGTCGTATATTCACTTTTATAACACACATTTGGCACGGTTAACTTATCAGGAATCGAATATGCATATGTATTGCAAGTTGAACGAAAGGACATATTCTTTGTTTTTGGGAAGATATAGCGAAATTTGTTCGCAAAATTTAACAACAATTCACGTTCACATAACCAAACATATGTAACATTGTATATTGTTTTGATAATATATTCAATTTGAGTGCTGCACGGAGATGTAAATAACAACACTGTTATGCAGGAATGTTATACAAAAAAAAAAAAGTACGAAAATAGCCCAGAGTTGTCAGAAATGCATTTCTCTTTATTCCGAAAGGACACTCGCAATCGAAACTCGCAAATCGCGACTCATCAGCGTCACAATCGCAATCTCACAGACACAATCACGCAAAGAGGTAGGTAGTGGGTATGTTGAAAAGATTTACTAGTTGCTGCCTCATTCAAAGAGACATCCCTGTTCTCTTTGAAATCAAAACTCTTACATTCGGAGCTGTGCTTTTCGGTTTATCTTGGTATTGCCAGATTTCGTTGTTTTCTAGCGTCAGCAGGTCTTTTTTGATCAACATTTTCCACAGTGAAGCAGAGCAAATCTTCAACACGAAAGAATAACTACAACTCGGATGAAGTAAAGGGCCATTCACATGAGCGCGAATTGCGAATGGGCGATTGGCGAACAAATCAATTTAAGAATTGAAAATTGCATTAGGTATATTTAGTTAATCTAACATCTAATAGTTACAGCAATTTTCCCTGAGTTCAAAATGCTTGCCGCGAACTGTCACCCTTTTTTCACAAATCACAATCAAAATACAGTCGCAATCCGCAAGCAGACGAATGAAAAATTCGTTCGAACTTAACCTTTAAAAATGAAATGCGGGTATCTGCAATTAAAAAAATGTTTCAAGTGAATGAAATGTCAGAAACTACGAATATTCGCTTGTTCGCAGTTCGCAATATGTCCGTTTATATGTTTTACCTAAGAAAATAGTAATTATTTCTGGTTTGTTCCGTCTTCTCCTGATAATGTAATTAATTAATAATTAGCTGGCGCAACAGGTCCGAGGGACCAAGGCCTAGCTTCTCACAACCATTCGTTTTGTGTGAGTTTCATTTTTGGAACGAATGGAAGGGATCTACAATATTATGCCGATTCCAAACGGCTAATTGAGAAACTCTTTCAAGACAGTTATACTCACGGATGTTTGTCAGACGTTCGCGAGAGGTGGGGCAGTGGAAAAAACCCAAGTTGGTATTTGGGTTGGGTATAATTCATTTGTTTGAATACAACTGCATTTACACCGTCACGCACGTGTAATTTTGCACGAGCCGAAACAGAAAGATCCGTTTATCTGCAGTCAATGCTAATAAATGCCTAAAGATGTTCTACCCATAAATTACAGATACGTTAAACGGAAATAAACACAAGTTCCAGCCACAAACATTGCTTCAATTACTTGAAAACGTTTCTATTTCTGTTTTAAAACATGTGAAATGAGAGTTGTAATTAGTTTCAGTAAATTAAAACAACAATTCACTAATCAGTTCTACGAAAGAAAAAAATAATCCGTCCATCACTTTCGGAAGCCATATTGTTTTTTAGGGACCCGGAATTTCGTTAGCCATCGCTATACAAATATCCACATACGGATAATTCCTATAAAATACGTGTCTCGTTTTTTATGCGTGTTAGGTAATGCTGTCCCGTTCAGTCACACAAGGAATGCGTGACCGTGTAAATGCAGCATACGGCTGTCGCCAACAGTCAGTGTCAAATAAGAAGAAAAAACCAAGTCACAGCTAAAATTTGTAGGAAAACAGAACAGACTTTATATGGCTGTAGCATAATTATGTTTAAAAATTACAGTAAAGTATAATATAATAAAGTTCAAACTACAAGATAAAAGCATTGTAGCACTGAAAAATTATGTTTATCAAACGTAGTTGGTAAAAGTATTGGGAATTGTGAATTTTTTAACAATTTTTTTAACAAAACAAAACCCTGGTCTTAATGAACTGGCTTTGTTATCCTAAAAGTTTTTTTGATGTTTGAAGCAAAAAGATAGCCCATCTGTGAAGGAATAATCCTTAACTCGGTATAGTTTTATTGAAGAAATTTTGTTTGTTTTGCTTTGTTTAGCTGCCATAAATTCAATAAAACAAACCTGATACATAATACTATGCTAATGGAAGGGAGGCCAAGAGCAAAAACTCTTCAGTATCAAATGGAGTGACATCTGTCAAATGAAATCGAAAAATTATTAAAAGTCGCTTATTAAATTAAATGAGATTTGCAATCTTATGGAATGGGGTATTTCTCGACATGTAGATCTGGGTATTGTTATCCCGTCCCTTTCTACCTAAGTAACAATGAAAAAACACAAAGTGAGGCAGCGAAAAATGTTAAAGCTAAGTATGGAATCACCAGCGACACTTCAGCCAAAGACTACGGCACAATTAATGAGGCGTCTTTGACTGGAAAAACATGCTTTGTTTATAAATGGAGATCAGTGATTTGATATCAGAGATACGCGTCGTATATAGCAAATAGGTACAAAACGTATATAGTACAGTGGGTAAAAAAACTTTATTAACTTAATTAATAACACCTAACATTGGTACATGTTCGGGTACCTAAGTATGTTAGATATTGCTGACAACCGCTTTCATTTCACCGTTAAGGCGTAAATTTGCCACCGTCGAACTTTTCGGCACTATTCTTTTATTTTGTATTATTATCTTTTTTTAATTCAACTGTTGTAGTAGATGTAAAAAAATAGGTTATTAGTTATTATTGATCACACAGAACACTGTTTCAGAATCTTCAAAACTTCAAATACTTTATCCCATAATCAGACTCTGTAAGGGGAAAACGTTGAAACGTTTTCTTGCTCACGAATGATTTGCTCTGAGTTGCAGAACGTTTATGCCCACAATTTGGCCTTCGATATTGTTCCTCGTGTCGCTTAAAGTCGTTGGGCCCTATTTCGATTAATAATTTTGAATAGCTACACTAAAACTATAAACAATCGATAATAGACGTTTTTCGATCGATAGCCGATAACAATCACAAAGGGGCATCTGCGGCTTACTAGTGTTATACAACAATGGACTTAACAGGACAAAATTGTCAGTTTCTGATGGAATTTACACGCGATCACCTTACTTCGTCGTCAATAGCTCAGTTGCTTGTGTTCACAATCAGTATCTTGCAATCAGCATGACCGTTGTGCGACTAAAGTTGCAATTTGGCGCTTTTTCCGAGAGCCTGCCACAATTTTTTGTTATTTTGGTCCATATTTAGTTGGAAGAAAAGCTCCTAAGATCTAACATAATCTAGATTTTTGAATATCTAGTCCAAATCTAAAATAGAAATTGTGTTGTACCGTCCAGTGAACAAAGTAATGGAAACTATTTCAATCATAGACCAACTTGAAAAAAAGAAAAATAATCTTGAAACTACGTGCCAAAAAGTCACCGTTGGTCAATCCACACGTTTCGCACTTCGCTCACTAAATCCAACTTAACCTACGGTCGGTTATATGAGACCTCGAGCTAGAGAAACCCACATCCAAATGTCAGTTTTTCTGTGGGTGTAATGAAACTTTATATGAATGGGGACTTTCAAGTATCTAGTTGAGTAAGTCTGACAGCTTGCTGACTTGATGTATGTCTGTTTTGATTGACTTATGTCGTTTTCCATTGGGCAAAAAAATCAACCTTTTTTCGATTCGGAGCACTTTTTGCAGATCTCGATATTTTTTCAGATCTACACATACTGACACAATACCAATCTGCTTTGCACAGCTGTTTTACGTCATTTTAAGAAGTTTGCTTTCAAGCCAAATGCGCAAAGTTTCGTGAAAACCACCAAAATAACGAAATACATAAATAGCCATGGATAAAATTTTGGAGGAATTACTATCTTCATAGTCTTCCTCGTCATCTGAAGACTACGAATCACCAAAAATACTAAATTGGTATCTACAGCAGGGAAAACAGTTTTGAAGTCGATATCCAGTCCAATTTGAACAGCTGATATTGCTGCCAAATAACGCACTAATACATTTATAAAAGCAGATCCATTTCGTTGCGCGTTCCATGAACAGCGTAAAATCCGAGATCTGAAAAAGATTTCTGGTTCATGGAGAGGTAGCCGACTAATCTAATCAAGAAATTCGTGACTGAATAGAGTCGCCTATTCTCGAACAGTTTACCGACATTGAATAATGAACAGTCTGTAAAAAATGCTTACAATGGGCCTACACATTTAGTTTTGATTTCATTTGAAAGAAAAACTCAAATATTCTTAAACCTCATATAGTTAATTTTGTTAATTATTGCAATTTATTAACAAATGAAGTAAATGTGAAAACTAACCATTTTCCCCTATTTTCGAACACTTGTTTCCCAAAGCCGAACAACAGGTTTCCTCCTTTCGAACACTTTAATCATACCTATAATTTTGTCTTAAATGTTAATTTCAACTAGGTACATACAAAGTTAAAACGAAATTAAGGTAACACTTTAGTGCTGCCACAGATTTTATTTTAAGAAAATAAGATTACCAATTCAAAAATACTTAAAAACGATAAATATTCGGTTAAGAAAATAACAAAAACAATTCATTTTATTTTAAAAAAAAAGACTTAAAGACCTAAATAACTAGGTAGGTATCTATAACTATTACAATAACTATTTATTATCAGTCATTTCGTTATTACGTAGGAACAAAAATGAATGGGAATATCCCACATTTCTTAAATTCATTCTGTATAATTATGGAACGATCAGATTTATCCAGAACTAGTTTCAACAGTTGGCAAAAGTTCGTTCTTGTAACTGTTTTACCATATTTTTCTGGTAAATTATTCCAGTCTCTAACAGTTTTCCTATAGTCACTTTTTAGCCCTTTAAAGGCTCCGACATCAACAGGCTGCATAATGTGTGTTGTATTAGATGGCAGCGAATACAAGATAATTTGGTTGTTGGAGCAGTAATCGCTAATGTGCATCGATATATGCGACTTATGCCCATCTACTAAGAGAAGTACTGGCCTTTTAATTTGGTGCTGATCAAGCCAATTTGAAAAACCGTTTGCGATGTATTCATAAAAGGTTTCATCCCTCATCCAACCTGTTTCTGAACGACCAACAACCCAGTCTCCAGGCATGTTGCTCACAACTTTAAAGGGCAGTTTTTAGTAGGGAAATACTATAACGGGTGGCAATGTTTTACCACTCGCGCTGAAGACTAGAAGGACTGTCAAGTTATCTTTCTCATTAGCAAACTTAACTTGATAAATATTGCGATATCCTTTGGGTCCAATTACATTCCCAGTTTGTGGTGCAAGGCTAAACGATGTTTCGTCCCCATTGAAAATACGTGTAGGGTCATCCAATATGTCTCTACAGTTTTCCTCTATTAAATGCGCCTCCAAGTCTCTGAACCATTTCCTTATTGTTTCTTCCTTTATAACGGCTCTGGCCTTACTTACAGTTGCGGGAGCACGTAAAGACAGTAACTCGCTATGCCTTTTCAGGAAATTATAGTACCATTTTTTCCCAGGTCTATCATTTTTGAAAGGGTTTTTTCTTTTTTCCACATTTGGCAATGTTTATAAGCCATTGAACGATCTTGTTTTCCTCTGAATTGGTAAGTACAGTTCCAGAACCTGGTTTTTTGAGCTCATCAACAGTTTTGCCCTTAATTCTGTCATGAAGCGTTGTGACTGGAACTCCAATACTCCATATACCCTACTTGCTGCCCTTATACCAATTGACTCATTGCGGATATCTCTCAACGCGGCTGCTATGAAAACCGTTAAAATATTGGGTGATCGAGAATAGGAAACCATAAAAGTGTCAGTTTCCTTATTCCGAACACCAACAAGTATGGTGTTCGAGAATAGGAACACTAATTTTTTATATGCGGTTTGTGATACAGAAAGAGAAACAAAATGTTTTCCAATAAGATAAGGTAGTAAACTGGAAAGAATTTTTTTTTTCATAGTTGCCTATTTGCGAACAGTTGTGTTCGGGTTAGGAAACTCGGTAAAAATTAGGTTCCTTTTCCCGAACAGCCCAAAAACACTAGTTAACTTAAATTTTAATGTACTACAAAACTTCATTAAATATTACAATTAATTGCACTAATATCATAAAAACACAGTTTAAATAACTTACTTGATCAATTTTGCATTAAAAACAACTTTTCCTAGACGTTCACTGAAACTTTTTTTTTTTAAAGAAAACAGATCTACCGCACTCACTGAAACCCGTAAGCAAACTATGAATTTTGTTGACATAAAATACATTAGTATGAATGCGATACTTATGGTAAGTGAAAAGGGAATATGCATACGTATAAGTGTGATGTAACGGAAAGCAGAAACTGTAAATTAACGATAATATAACGGATTTTGCAAAAAGTGTTCGAGGACTGGGGATGTTCGGAAACAGGCGACTCTACCCTACTAAGTTGATAGTTCGCATATGTGGCTGAAGTTGGAAAAGTGACGTTCCTGACCAATCTTGTTTCAGGTTACATCTAGTCGAATTTAATCTAATTGATTAAAGATAACCGGATCTTTGAATGTGCCCAATGGCTCTTACTTTTACGGTGAAAATTGGGACTAAACAAATAGGTGGAGCTAGAGGTCCATATGAGCAACTAGGCCTTCCTTGGATCTTAAAACGTCAAACAAAGGCACATGCCCGACGAAAATCTGTTGGAAATACAGTAGGATTCAATGAAAAAACTCCTCAATGCCTTCCTCTCTCCCGTAGCTGTCATAAATCATAATACATACATCAATAAAAGCGTGCCTACTTAATCCAAATCCAAAATCCATACAATACAGCTGATTGCCCACCGACTGGCAACGCTGCCGCAAAGCTTTACAGATAACCCCAACCAAAAAAGAGAAAAGTAAATACATCCATGCTTACCCTGTGGCTCTCGCAAGAGATATCTACTGCTGGTGCTCCGGTGGTGGTGGTGTTTTTGTTGTTGTCGTTGGTGGTGGTTGTAACGCTGGTGTTTGTAGTGCGTTCTACACGTATCCTGAATTTTTAATTACACACCAAACCAAATACAAGCAATAACGTATCCTTCCTTCCGATTGTTCATTTGCTACGTATCTAGTTATATCCAAAGAGCGTATTAAAAAAACAGCAACTTTACACAAACTATTTTCGTATCAAGTAACAACCCCACGATTAGATTGTATCTCACTCTCTCACTTGCTGAGCGCAAAGATTCTTTTTTTTTTATCAATAAACTCTCCGATAGTAAATTAATTCACGGCTGCTACACCAGAGAAGGTTTTTCCTTTAGTTTTTCCAAAAATAAGAAAAAATAAAACTTTGTATATCCCGTCAAAACTACAACCGAAACACAAAAACCGTTTATAACCCGCGAACTGGAACAGTCGAGCTCTCGATATTTTTTTGATTTAACCGCGAACAGATAAAATTAATTTTTTTCGTTTTTATCTTTTTCACTAGGCCAGCAGACCCATCAAACATATAATAAAAACAACAAACAAACAAATCAAGGCAAATTTAATTTATTATAATTGACCATCCGACAGTAGCGCAAAAACCGTTTTTTATCCACAAATACACCTTAAATGTTGCCAAAGAGGAGGAAAGTTATCGACGACGATGAGTATCAGTAGTAGGAAGCTTCAACAATACATACATTTATATGCACACGATTTGTTTTTATATATTTAACTGAAGAAATATATTTTATTTTTCCGTTTCAATTTCGCCGCGGTCGAGAAGATTGATAAATGATGCCATTATTTAACGATTATGAGTATGACGCGTGTTTTTCATTTTCGCATTATTGGTTTTCCGAGTGAAAATGTTCGTTTTTCAAAAGGTGGCACTCCGAAACGCACAACTCGAAACTTCGAGCTCGAAACTTAGAAACTATAGCAGAAACTTAAGAACTCGGAACAACTCGCACTTGGTTAATAGATCACATAGATAAATAACTCTATACACTTGAGCTTGTCAAAAACACAAATATTTATTTAGGTATAAATGGTTTTTTATTTATAACTTTTTTGTTGATAAATATAATTAAATATGTTCAGTCTCTGCGTTACAGACATAACGGTGGCATTGGTGTTTTTATAGATTTTTTTTTGTATCCTTTTTGTTTTTGTTTATTGACTATACTTTTGCAGAGCATGTGTCTTACGTGAGTTGATTAGTTAGTAAGACAAAAACAACATTATATTTAGTAGTAAAGATATGGCACGAAAAATTATACCAAATACAACAAAAAAAAAACAAAAAGGTTCACAACATAGAGAGACGAGATTGATAACAAAGTTATCTTGCGTTCTACAATACTGGGGCACACACGAAGAAGCGATGATGACGTGCACGGCGCGCGGCGATGTTGCCCCCCCGACGTTCGAGATACATTTCAGCAATCAGCAGCGGCGGTCTGTTGTCGATTTATACCAAAACGAGCGCATTGATTCTAGACTGCTTCTGGTGCTCGTTCTGGTGCTGGTGCTGGTGCTCCCTGTTCCATTCTCTAGGGGTGGGTGGTGAAATTGTGCTGAAAAAGCACAATCGACGTTCTCTTTCGATTGTGATTGTGTGTGTTAGCTAGAGAGTGAATCTGACATCTAATATCGCTCAAATGGTGAAAACTGAAAACTCAAAATAAATACCTATACCGAAGACCGAACCGAACCGAAACCGATGCCGAATGACTTTGTCGAAATCTCTGCGAGCTAAGAGATTCGTTCATTGGCATCTAAAGAGACTTGTAGATAGAGAGTTGATTTCCGGCATAGGGAAAACGTATGGCAAGGTTCGAAAAACTTTTTAATTACATTTGGTTTTTACTTTTAAATCGTTTTACTATAATGATGAGTATAGTAGCTAACGTAACGATGGATTCATTTCAACAGTTTTCAATTTGCATTGTTGGTTGCAATTAAAATGAGATAGGTAGATAGCTATCCACCTTTGAGTATACCATTTATGACGTATTCTAAGACGACAATCAAGTAATTTGTTAACTTAGCAGACCATGGCTAATTAATGGATGACAATTCTTTCAGAGATTTATAACTATTTGCGTATTTGCATTTATTTATGTGGACACAGTTTCAACCGGTGTTCCGGTTAGTTATAGATATGCGATACTACGGGATCATCAAACAAATGAAAACTGGATATAAGTCTGCTTTAAAATTTGCGTTTAAGATTAAAATATATATCAAAATTGAATAAAAAAAAATTTAGTTCATGTGCTATTTAAAATACAGCACAAAAAGTTTTCTCTTCTCAAGATCGAATCTGCATTGTTTTGTGAACCCCTAAATCCCTTCGTAAATAACTTGATATGGCCAAATCAGTCCGGTTTTAGGATTGGAAAGGCTATTGCCGGCAAAATGTTCACACTTTTGATGGACTCTAGAAAAAACTCAAGCCATAATCGCATGCGCACAATGAGTCGTATGAATAAAACGTAGCAATTGCTTTTACTCAAGAGAAATGTCAAAATCGAAGCATTTGCTACGTTTCGTATGAATAAAAACCAATTTGAGTTAGTTCAAACTTTTTACATGTTCGAAAAGCGGCGGCACTGACCTTTTACTCAGATCGGTATGAATAAAACTTATCAGACGAAGCAAATGCTATTATTATTCTGAGTCCGCTATAAGTTGACTCAGACCTTTTACTAAATATTTTGTACGCACATTCTTAACATAAAACAATCTAAGAATTGCGAATTGTCATTGTTTTTTTTTATAATTAGAAAACCAAAAATTACCTACGGAAAAAGCTGCAATTTTTTCGTTGAAGTATGGACTGTGGGCTATTTGACTAATATTTCTTTCAGGTGAAAATATTTAGATAGAATCATTTGTAAGGGCGGTATATAGCGGAGATCCGGGCAGTTCAAAAACCGAAAACAAAGTAAACTCCAAACGACCAAATTTACTTTCATTACAAATTTGTATGGGGTAAATGTGTCTAGAGAGTGAGAACTAATAAAGGATTTATTTATTTACTTATAGATATGTGTGTCTTCTACTTAGTTCCGTAATGTATATTTTACTACATATTTTTGTTTTCAATTTAATCAAACCCTTAACACAAACCAAGCAAATTCAATACAAAAAACAAAACAAGTGAACAGCAATATGCCCATTAAAGCAAGATGATTGGTGGCCGGCAATTAGCAACATGCTTTTTCGTAGCTCCCACGCATTTACAGACAGGAAATGAAATTACGAAAACAACATTGTAAACATATGGACGAAAGATGTACGTCTGTTTTATTTATCCCTGCCCGAGAGTATAACTGTCCTGGAAGAGCTGCGAGAGCAATTCAGGCGTTAGGACTAAAATAAATAAAGGACCCTTGCATTCGTCACAAAAATAGGCTTCGAGTACCTACATGAATCTATTGCGATAAATATTTATTTATTTATTTAGCAATTTGTTGATATTTTTGTATTCAAATAAAAAAACGCTAAGAAAACAGTCATTTGATGCAGAAAGAAAAAATAAGGAACTATTCGCATGTCTCATGATGAATAAAATGGCTATACCTATAAGAAAACACATTCAGTGGGGTGACGTTCAAAAGAATAAGGTAAGTCGGTCGGTACGATTGACTACGGCACTAATTTAAACTAAACAACCAGACCTACTTTCGCGTCACATACTTTTCACGAAGGACAAAGGGCCTCACAAAGACCTGCCGCCCGGAGCCTCGCAATGGCTAAGGCTGATTCAAAGCATCAGAATTGATGGAAAATAAAAAATCCAAAACAAACAATTCGTGTACACAAACCCTAAAATATCGTAATGGACATTTATAAATATTTTGAAACAAAAAATGCAGGTAAACAACGCACCGGTAGACCAATATCGATGCGCTACCCATGTATGTATGTTTTTGGTTTGAGTAAATTGGGTCAGAATCTCATCACACCTCAAAATACCCGCCTTGTAAACACCAACCCCACCCGATTTGGCTGGAATATGTTAATTTTGGTGTATAAACTTATTGGTACCTACAATGTTTTGGTTTACCACTAGGCGTCTGATTAAAATAAGCTCTTTTGTGTAAGCGGTTTTTATTATGTTCATTTTAACGCTCAGTAGTTATGGCATTGCTTTTGTAGAATTGTTTATCGTAATCTAGCTGTGTAGTTTTTTAAACGGTGTAAGGGCATATTCGAATTCAAAGAAGTTATGTATTTTTGGAAAGAAACAAGACATTGTTTACAAAAGCTTTGGTTGGAAATTTAGCTAAAACATACCGGTATAAACTTTACTGCTTATTTTTAGCCGGACTCCCTTAGGCGATTGTTTGCAAAGTTGAAGAGCAATCCAACTCCCTATGAAGTGTTACGCTTCGCTTCATCATAAGCGCTTTTCTTATGCGAAAACTCGAATCCACTTCTGATACAATGCTTCAATAACCAAAGTTTCCAATCATTTTGTAAATCTTCAATGCAAGACGAAATTCTGTTTCCTAAATCGCATTTATATATCTTCCTTTTCGGAAACCTTTAGATTGATGAAAAAGTTTGTTGCTTTTGGATGTCGTTGGAGTATTTTTTTTTTTTTTTGTTTTGCAGATCTAGTGGGTGTTCAAGCTTCGAATTGCATAAATCTCTTTCCAGTTTAGTCCAGTTATATACGAGAAACATGGACATTGATGGTGTAGATAGATCTTGTCAGCGATCTTGATGGAAACACCAATCCGAAACCGAATGTGTGATACAAGTTCTGCCGTAACTTATAATTTAAGTTGGTAAAACTGTATTCTCCTTAGTTTCTTTAGGCTATGGATCTAGTTCAACCTCAGAAACTCTTACGCACCTTGAAACGGAATCTGAAACGAGACCGGTGATATTCCATTCTTACAAGAAGTAAATCTAATAACACTATTCACGAAAAACTATTCACTCAATTATAATTTTTTTCACTTTAAACTCGAAAGCATCGCTTTTGATTAAAAACGCAATAAAGGCGAATGCGAAGTGTACTCATATGATGTTAAATTGTGCGAGCAAAGAGGTTAATTGACAAAAATCATTAAGTTAATTGATTGTACCTAAAACATAAATGAAAGCATTTATTTTTTCGTTTCCTTGTGTTCATCATTTTCATTACATCTGATCAGTGAAGCGTAAATTGGTTTTCCACCCAACACAACGATAATTGCTTGCAATTGGCAACCCACTGGAATTGTGAATGTGTGGGTATTTCTTAACTCAACATAAGTTAACGACTCATTCATTTGTTTGCATCGGGAACAGAATTAACACAGCAATTTTTGCCAAAAGAAACTACATATTTGCATTTTCCGCAGAAATCGAGTGAAATTAATTAAAAACATAATAAAATCAACTTGACACTTGACCGGAAGATCGGGGTACAACAGAGAACCGTTAGGAAATTACTAAGGGACTACTGACCAAAATACAAAGACTAGCTTGTATAGGTACAACCAGCGCAATAAGGACAACACCTACTGCTGGCATGGAGGCAATCCTCGACCTGCTACCTTTAGACCTATACATGCAAGAATCTGCAGCCAAAAGCGCCCTCAGGATCAGTCAAACAAAGAGCTGGAGACCCTACAAACCGGGACATGCACAGATTCTGAATAAATACGTGGGAGATGCTGTCACATCTGACTACTTGTCTCCCCACCTTGACTTAGATATACCATTCTCTTGCTATTTTCCCAGCAGGGAGGAATGGAGCACAGATGAACCCACAAAAGGGACATCGATATCCATCTACACAGACGGATCTAAGATGGACTGTGGAACAGGTGCTGGAATTTTCTCTGAAGAGTTAAATATACACCACTCAATAAGACTACCCGATCATAGTAGTGTCTTTCAGGCGGAGGTTCTGGCAATCGCCGAAGCTGCCCATATGGTGTCAATTTTAGCAATACCAAACAATGATATTACCATATTTATTGACAGCCAGGCAGCTATAAAAGCAGTATCTGCTATTGAAATAAAATCGAAGCTGGTTCGCCGCTGCCGCGAAGAGCTCAAGGTTCTCTGCTCGCAGCACATCACGCGTCTCTGCTGGGTCCCTGGACACAGGGACAAAACCGGCAATGAGATGGCTGACGAACTGGCAAGAAATGGTTCTGCTATGGATCAAAACCGGGCGATTGATTCAATCAAACCACCACTCTGCAATCTTAGAGCGAGAGTGGAAAACAAAACCCGGATGAAAGCCAACAACAGGTGGAAAGAATTAACTACCTGCGAAATATCACGGAAGCTATGGCCGGAATATAATCCAAGTCGGACTATCAAGCTTATGCGGTTTGATAGAACCTCTATGTATAAACTGGTAGGGGCCCTAACGGGTCACAACTTCCTAAGATACCACACAATGAAAATGAAACTCAAGAATGACGATATATGTAGGGGTTGCGGAGACGAGGAGGTACACGAGGACACACCTCACTTCCTCTGTCAATGCCCTAGTCTCTGTCACTTGAATAGAACACTTGGAAGATATTACTTCCATGACATACAAGAACTCTCAGATGTATCTTTATCCAATCTTTACAGGTTCATAAATACATCAGGATGGCTGGACAAGGTCGAGTAACCGAGAGGGAACAACGCTAACGCCAACAACATCGGCTAACCCCAATTAAGGGCATCACAATGGGTCCACATGGACCTAAGTGGGGTGCGACAGGACTCGCTTTTGCCGTACCCACCCATTAACCTAACCTAACCTAGGGAAATTTAAAAAATAGTTCGTGCATCAACCATGATCGTTAATATTTTAAAGTCGACCCTCCAAGATATGGAACTGGAGAATGTATGTTTCATATTATGTGGGGCGAGTTTTAAAGATCGTTTAGAAAGAAGGGGACCTAGATGACTGCCTTGATTCGCAATAGGTCATGAAGGGGTCGATAGGGAGGTCCTAAGGCAAACACTGTTTACATGTAAGTAGAAAAATGGAATGGTTTGAATTTATTGCGATGCTTGACGATTTTGTTCTCTAAAGCGGTGTGGTTTTACCCGGCCTCCACTGTAATTCTTTTCAAGCTCAATCCGCCTAATTTACTAAAAAAAAAAAAACACTACCACTTTTAGAAAAGAAAAACATGATTTCTAATAATTTTCTGACATTTGTTTTATACGTTTGTCAATATAAATTGTAATTTATGTAACTATAGATGTACAGGTACACCGCCGTTTGCGGTAACAACAAAGTTGGACACGCATACCTTATGAATCACATTCTTAAGAACGCACTATTCTAGAGCCAGTTACTTTTCTTTAATACAGAGATAATAATAAGCGCGATCCGCCCCAAATGCATTATGCAGTCTTTGTAAATTTCCTATGTACCTACCGATAAGTAATATACTAAGTGCATACTAAAGCTTATCGGTCTGATCTAAGATAAGATCAACAAATATTTTAACATAATAAAATAAGATAAGAACACATAGGTCAATGAGCGCCACTGACGGCGTTGAACAAATAAATTATGTTATCGCGGTATTAGTTCATTCAATCTATTATTAAATTATTAAAAGAATAAGTATATAACATTGTAGAAAAAGTTTTATTCAAGAAGTAGGTAGTTGTTGCAACTGATTAAAATGTTTTTTATTTTTTTTTAATATTTATTCATCAGAGAAGAACATTTCCAAAAGATCAGCCTTTTCGCACTGATCGCCCTCCAAGCGCTGCGGACCTTTCCAACGAATAAGTGTCGGAATGACACTTATATGAATGTCTTTATCAGTTCGGAATGGATTCTTTATATCTTTCCAACTGCAAGAGATGTCATTATTGAGATAGCTAGGAACCAATGATTTTCTTTGCGCATCAGACAAACTTACTAAGGTCGGTCACCCACTTCAACGTATATAAAAACAGACTCCTTTGAGGCAAACTTGTCTACACCAGACAGCAGGTGGGGATCAGCTGAAGAACGAACAATTTAAATTTATTCATGTGGTTATTTCTATGTATAAACAGATTTAATTTATTTACCAACAACACAGTCTGGGCACCAGCTGACTCCATTCTCGTTTTTACTACCGGTAAAGTACACATTAATCTGTTTTCCACCGGAGATTTTCGATACACAATTCTTAAATTCTTCATAACCCTTCAGTTTGAATGTCTCTGCCATGATGGTTTTAATAAAGTCAACTCAAACAATGCAATAATAAAATTAAATTGTTACTTGATCTCTAGCCATTGATTTCGATTTTAGTGCTGTCGCTTTATTTTATGGGTTTTTTTTCCATTTGTTCGATTTTGACGTTCAACCTGTCAGTATGAAACAGACGATTGTAGAATGGAATGTTCGATGAGGTACATTACTCTGGGAAGGTTCATGCTTCATGTTTTTTTTTTTTTTTTTTTTGTAAATTATGAATTGGAGTTGTCTCAAAATAGACAATATACCTACATAGGTAGATAGGTAGATGTAATTTATGCAGTAAACATTCGATTGGAAAAAATAAATATTTTCTTTTATATAATTTACCTTCATCTTCCATTGGGTAAATATCTATATTTTTTTGGATTTGAATCACTTTTTGTCGATCTCGACATTTTTCGGCAAATACAAATAGGTGACTGTCACCAATCCCTTGGACAGCCGTTTAGTATCAATCAGGTGAATACATTTTGGAGTCGCTAGATGTGTAGTTTGCACACCTAATGCAGCTTCCAAATAGTGCACTTATTTAATAACAAGAGCAGATCAATCTCGTTTTATATTCCATGAACTGCGAGAAATGAAACACAAAGTTGACGTGCCCAATGGTAAACGGAAATACAAAAGTTCTAGTATATGAACTAAGAAAAAACTGTCAAATGACTGACAATTGACAGATGATACGTATTTCTTTGTATGTTTACTTTTCCCACTTGACTGAGTCTGAAAATAGGGTGTCAGGGTTGTATTCAGGAATACTATAGGTACCTACACTACTCTGAAGCCAGTGAGTCAACAATGTCTCTTCTTCGTCTAAGCTGCTGGTTAGTTAATAGTTGGAGCACAAAAAATATTTATCGATGGAAGGAACACATGCTGAAAGAGTACAAATGGGAATCCAGTAAGTCTGTCACAACACAGCACAGTTTTTTTTCCCTTTTGTCAGTCTACAACATAATCCATGTGGCAAAGCAATTCAATAGGTTCATAATTGCTGTCACGTATGCACCAAAATCATAGATTTTTACTCTCTTCTGTTAGTAACCAAAGTTATTGACCCAACTATTTCGTCATAGAATTAAATGTAACGTATACGCCACCGATAACCTTGATGGTGTCAATTTTACTTTTCCTACTATACCTAGGTCACATGCTCTCGTTTTTAGGAACATTAGCTGTGTATAAACAAGTTGCCAGCTAAAGGCATTGTCAAGTGCATGTGGCTGTCAACATACCTACCGAAATGCAAGGGCAATGCAAAAAAAAATTAGATTCAGCAAAAATCTACGTAGCGATGTATCTTCACGAATTGTTTAAAAGCACAACAAAGAAACGTTTCTAGCACAGTTCATCAAGTGTAGTAACTCGTATCAAATCTTCACCATGGGTGAGAAATACTTGTTCAATTGAGCCCTTTGAGTAAATTCACTACATTCTCTTTCTTTGTTTATAGTTTTCTTGAAAGGATTATTCGTATTGACTGTTAGTCTTGCCGTAGCTAACTGCGCAGCCGTTACAAGCGCAAAAACTAAGACAGAACCAGCAGTTGGCAAAGAAAAAGCGTCTAACAAAGAAAAGGTAGTGCCCACCGAAATCAAGGCGAACACAACAACCCCATGCACTTGCGGAGTCTTCCTTACGAGTCAATTTGTTAAGGGATCCGACGAACAGCCGAAAGGAGATCCCACTATGATCCAAGAAGTTAATAAAGTGTTCCCCTGCAATGTTATCGGCCAGAAACAATGTCAAACCAAGTGTTTAGAGGCAGTGAGGACTTTCTTTGGGTTTGAAATTATTTTATAGACATTTTGATTTGTTTTTTCTAGATTGTTGGTCATCTACCAAACTCGGCGACTGTTTTGTGTGCCACATTGGATCGTGACTGTCACAAAGAACGTGCATATCTCTTCATAAAGAACTGCAAGAACTCGTGGGTTAATACAAATTTGGCCGCCGGAAAGGAGTATTGCTGTAAGGATGGAGCACCATATTCATGCCCGTTAGTTTGAAAATTAGCTGAACTTGTTAGGAATTAGTTGTTACAATTTTAATGTAGTTGAATAGTCTTTTATTGAATAAATTACTACCGTTGTTGGGTATATTGTGGAAAACGAATTTTGTTGACAAGTGCAAAAACCAAAACCTGTAAAAAAACAACAGCTAAATGAGAAAGTTGTTAACTACCACCAAAATGGGGGCTTCCTTCCAAAACGAATAATTCCTTCGAATGAAATTTGTGTAATACTTTATTTCTTTGCACATTTGGAACAATGTTTTTCACCTAGAGCTTAGTTGAAAAATTTTTTCTTAGCCGATGGTACATTAAAAGACAGGTTGGAAAATCTATAAAAATAAATAAATTAAATTCAACAATGGGACTCAAATTTGTCATTCTTACCGAGCTAGCTTGGGGGTTTGGAATGTACTCTCAGACGGTTTACTTAGAGTTACTGTCTCATTTATGATATCCGTCGACTCGGACACTAGATTCTCCTTTTCATCAGTCGTTTCACCATCGGAATTATTCGATTTACCATTAACACACTGATCGGTGCACTTGCATTTGGATGTACAACTTTGGTTGCTCTGTTTGCAACCACATCGTTTCGTGGAACAGCCACTTCTACATTTGCACTTGATACTGCCTTCCGACGTTCGTTTTACACCATTACTCGTTTTCAAAATCGAGGTATCCTCAGATGCGGACACATCTGACGATGCAACCTTTTCCCTCTGCAAAGGAAAAGCTTATATCTAGCAAGACATATTATAAATTTACTTACACTGAAACCCCTCATTCGTTTGTAGCGCGGGGTTTTCTTCCAATCTGGATCGCACACAGAATTATCCATGAACTCTTCCTCCTCTGATGAGGATATTATTTCCTCGATGAACTCCTATCGAAAAATGTTTTGTACTCCGTTCGTGTTTGCACTTTTAGAGAGCGTCTTACCTGTTTTGGTAAAAGATTCAGCTTCAATTTCGGCTTGATGTTGTCCGGTTTGTTTTCAAGTTCACTGCAGCGTTCTTTGTAGAATTCTAGTTCTTCTCGCAGATCATCCAACTTGTCGAGAGCTTCTTCTTGGATCTTCAAGCGTTCCTCTAGTTCTGGAGTGGGCTGACCATTGGCTGTTTGTGGGGCCCTATGCAATTCGCGCAAGAGAATAGCTATTTTCTCTTCGTAGACACTCTCGGACTTGACGATTTTTTCCTCGTATTCCTTAACAAATTGTTTGATTTGTTTCTCGTTCAATTCGAGCTTCTCTTCAATGGATTCGCGGGCAGACTTTTGTTCTTGTAGCTTCGCAGCGAAATCTCTGCGAATGTCCGTGAGGCTGGTTAGCAAGCGCTTGAGGACAGCTCTTGCTTCGGGCATGCTTTGGATACCCTCGCACATGCTTTTAATTCGGGTCTCAATGTCTGTGGATACGACCTTTTGTTGCAGGTCTGCTATTTGAGCGTTGCGCAGTTGAAGGCCCTCTTCCAAATCAGCTAGTTCTTCTTTATTGTTTGGGTCATTGTCATCGGTGAGTGACTGGATGCGACTCGTTATGATGCTACGATCTTCCATTAGCTGCTCAAGGGAATTTTCAGCATCGATTAGTGAGACGATGATGTCCAACTCTTCGTCGACCCAGGCTGTAATGTGATCTAGTTTACCGGCATTGCCGCTGGCTTTGTTTTTGTTTCGCTGAGATTGAGCCACCTTTTGGCGTTCGAGCGCATCTTTTAATCTGTAAGTGCAGAATTAACACAAAAAAAAAATGCAATAATCTTGGAGTTTCTGGAGCTTTATCTAAAAAGGGACTTGAGGCAGCAGAAAATGTCCTAAACTATCATAATCATTCAGAGTCTGTAAAATATTTGACACCTTAGGAGTTCAACCGACTCGTTTTGGTTTTCACTACATTTGGCTGTAATAACACTAACTGTTTGATAGGTAATCCGTTATAATTGACTTACCTCTTATTGATGGCCAACGCTTCCTCGCATTTCCTTTTCAATACATTCCTCTGTTTGTTGTGTAGCGCCTCCTTTTTCGCCATTTCGTTTTGCAATTTGCGGTCCTTGTTCTTGAGCTGCATCACTTCCTTTTCGCGGCTCAGCTTAAACCGACGAAAGTTCTCACTCTCGGAACGCATCGCCCGAATTAGCTTCACTTTGTTCTCCTTCATCGCCTGAATGTCGGTTTGCAGATTCTTTATTTTTTCTGCTTCCTTCTCGCGCACTTTTAACAGTTTAGCTTGTTGTATATTTTTGCGTTTCATTTCTGAAATCTCCTGTTCGAGAGCTTGCAACCGCTTGCGGCGTTCCTCGGCCAGTTTGGCCGAAACATTATCCTTCACGTGTCTCAACTTCTCTACCAGTTCCAACTTCTCGGTTTCGAGAGCTTGGATTTTCTCTTCACATTCCTTGTACTTTTCTCCGATGGTCTCATCAAGGGTGCAGAATTTTGTTAAATTCACAGCCACTCGCTGGTGGAGTTCCTCCTTGAGGATCAACTCACGGTTAATACGACGCAGTTGGTCGTTGAGATCGATTTGTTTGGTGGTAAACGCCTCGGCGTGTTTTTGCATCGCCTCGTTGTGCTCATTGCAGTCGAGGTCTGCGTCCGAGTCCATAGGCGCAGTCGATCGATGCTTCTTGTTGTCGTTGATTTCTTCGTGGGACTTTTGAAATTCTATACCGAGATCTTCCATTAGCTTGCGAATGCTAGCCAACTTCTTCACGTGCTCTACGACGTCCGATGAGCAATTTTCCTCGTTCAAGTGGCTGCACAGGTCGACCACTAGTTCGGTTATCTCCTCGGATTTTAGCTTGATTTTGTCGTACGCAGCTTCGGCTATATGCGCACGCATTTCATTGTCCGCCACATCGTGGAGGGTGTTTTGAAATTGTATTTGCAGCTGGCGGTATTTTTCTTGCAGCTCATTGTATGGCACTGATGTGGAATTGGTTTTCATTCCTTCGAAGCCGGGGCCTTCCATAGAACTGCTCATGACTCCGCAGCTCTTATTGAGAATTTCCATGCGCAGTTTTTGAATAATCCCCTTGAGATGATTGATTTCAGCCGCATGCGGATCTTGGTTGACAATGGGTTTGTTTTTGATTTTCCTCGCACGGTCCGCATAGCGGAGTGTGCTTAAGGTCTCTCCGACATTGTAATCAGCGGGACTGACACAAGCAATCATAAGAGTTACCGAGTTGCCCCCTAGTGAGTCCTGCAATAGTCGGGTAAGTTTCGAATCTCGATAACCGACATATCCGTTGCCTTGGTTCGCTATAAAATTTCAGTGAGTCAGTGAGTATGACAAAGGTGGACCTGAAACTTACCTCCCAAAGCGGATATAACATTACCCAGAGCCAACAGTCCCTGATTGATCTTGACGCCTTCCTTGAACCGATCACCTGTCGCTTTGGTTTTCTTTGAACGCTCAGAGCCCGCTAAGTCGACCAAATGAAATTTTGACGTAGTGACGTTTTTCCTGGAAGAAAATCTTTTTTCTGATTCTTTGGGAAAATTTACTAAAGACTTACACTTCATTTTTGCTGCATGATTGAATGGTGAGCGTGAAAATGGCATGTGAACGACTCGACTGTTCATTCATAGCGGTAGAAGCTACAGCCCGTCCGGATGAACCTTTCATTAAACAGTCTGTAGTCTCTTTGGCGCTTGTAACGCTTTGCTCTGTCAGTCCAGGCATTATGATGCCATTGCGGTCTTCACGCATATCGATTACAGCCTGTTCTCTTGGTCCTGTGGACAACAAATCGAACAGCTGCTCCTGATACAGCTCCATGAAAGAGCAAGTAACTCTAAAATCGTATTCTTTCGACTTTTCCTGGATCCGATTGAAAATGTCGGTCATGGCGCGGGGAATCACTCCCATATTTTCGTTGGGATTCCCGTCAAATGTCGTACCCATGGTGTACGTTTTTCCCGATCCAGTTTGTCCATATGCCAATATAGTAACATTGTAGCCTAAAAGAAAATGATACAAAATCACTGAGGTTGAAAGAAAGCAAATTCTTCAGATGGGATCCAGTACGTTCACGGATGACCAATTAGTCTGACCGGACAGCTTTGGAATTGAAGTAATTTCCTAAGCTTAGCTCACCTTTGAATAACTTCTCGATCATTTCGTAAACAGATTCTCTATATAAGATATCTTGAGAGTCAACAGAATCAAACACATGATTAAATGTAAACCCATCGGACTTATTAACAGTCAGCTGGGGTTGACCAGGTACTCTTTCAATTGTTGACTGGCAACCCCGCTCTATTTCGGATTTTACAAGCGGCCTTATGCGAATCGCTACGCGAACACAATCGTTATCCGACATGGTTTGAATAAAAACTCAAAAAAGTGACCAGTCAACTAAATAAATTAAACCGAAACAAAGGAGTTAAATATGTGTTAATTGAATTAAGCTATTCACAGAAGAAAAAAAAAAACAATAATAAAACTATGAAACAAAAAACACAACTCTATTTTTTAAAGATTTTACAGCCAACTATTCTGTTGTACGGCAAAGGCAAGAATTTTTGAAATTCAAATATAGAATGACTGTCTGACAGTTCGAATGAGTGCATTCAAGTTCGATAAGTTGTTCGAAAAAAGTTATTCTTATGTGGTATTCGTTTGGGCGCTCTCAGAGCACTTTTTTTGCCCTCAGAGCAATTTTTATGTTCGTTTGGTACCAAAAAAAGCAATCTTTTTCAGATTTCAGAGCACTTTTGCGAATCTAGATATTTTCTCAGATTTGCCCTCAGATTTACCAATACAAGTGCATTTGAGTTTGACAAGTGGTGGAGTTTGTTTACATTTTAGTGAAATATTTCTACAGCAAAGAAAGGCATTGCATCGGGTGAATCTATTTTCGTAAATTATTTGTGTGCAAACATTTAGAAATCCATCGGGACGGAAATTTCGAATGTTTTGATACAAAATTTAACCAGTGAATCGAAAGCGCATAGAAAAGTGTCGAAGACTACACATATTACAGTCGCACGAATATCAACACAAAAAAAGAGCAAGAGCGTTTTTATGTTCGATTAGCCACACGAAATCTGAAATCTGAGGGCAAATCTGAAGAAGCCCAAACGAATACCACATTAATTCAATAGATTTGACGAAATGTAGTAGAAGAACAAAGGCAGAAATGAATGAATTTAAAGAAATGCATATCTTTCGTAGGTATGTGTACCCCAAAAACCATTATTTGTTTACCTACATAGTTGTTTTTGTAATTTCAATAAATGTATGTTAATACATGTGAGCTACAAAAAAGCATGCTGCTAATGGCCGGCCACTAATCCTCTTGCTTTTATGGACATATCGCTGTTCCATTGTTCTGTTTTTCGTAATGAGATTGTTTGGTTTATTGGGTTTGATTAATTTGAAAAATATTTTAAAATTAACATTACTGAATACAGAATTTTGCATTAAGGTCCAATGCACGAACCCACATTAAAAGGACAGTAGAAATATTGTTTTTTTATTTGTACCTTAATAGACCCTTGTTTACAGAAATTATTGTTTATCTAACAAAACAATATTTGTAACTGTCTAATGAGAGTGTAACAAAATTTTCAAACAAAAACAAATGAGTTACCTAAACTTTTCTTTGAAGTTTTGAAGGGTTTTCGAAACGTACTTTTCTTTGTAAACTTGACGAATTTTTAGCATTTTAGAAAAAAAAATTCCATTCAGATTTTTCCCAATGGAAGGTATCATTTGTAATGCGAATAAATAATTGACATATTTCAATAATAAACTATTTTGAGCAGCACTTTTCCTTATATAAATTATAAGTTTTATTTAACACATTGAAAAGGTACAATTTAAGGCGTTTTTCTTTTTTAGTTCAGAGCTGAGCACTGAACTGAGCTCGAGCATTAAGAGCGCGCTCTGAACCGAGTGTCATAAGAGCGTTCTGATCTATTTTTTGATTTTCCTGTTTTTTTTTTCTGTCAAATGCGACTGGAAGTGTGCTTGTACATGTGTAATCAGCTTATTCATCAGGCTGCTCAGTCAATTTATTCTGAGCTTATAGAGCGCACTCTGATCATGCTCTGAACGGAAAAAGAAACACAAATTTGAGCTCTGATGTCTCTGAGCTAAAAAAGAAACAAGAAATTTTTGTATAACAGTTCAGGTTCTGCTCTGAACTAAAAAAGAAAAACGCCTTTAGTTGAAATGTATCATCTCTAAATGCGTTCATTCAACTTCAATTTCCTAAAATCCGCTCGTCTCTCCGAATGCACCCATTTCGTAAACACTAAACACAGTTCAGCTGGATAATCGATAAGCTAAGCTGTGTGCTGTGGTGCGTAAAACTAGAAGATGCAGATGTCACTGCATTTTTTTAATTTTTTTAATTAAAATGTACATAAAAATAAATATCAAGATTTAAATTGAAATAAGGTTTAAATTGTTGTTAAATAATTATTTTTCTATTAGGTATAATAAATTAACTAATGATCTTCGAGTTCGATGTCGCATTTCATACAAGTATCTACTGATTCGGCTGAACGTGACTGACGCTTTGATGTAACCTAGCAAAGCAAACAAAAGTGGTGAACGAATAAATTTTGTTTATATTTTTGTATTGCACATTTTACAAATTAAGATTTTGTAAATGCTTCTATACAGCAATTCGTAAGTACATATTAATTACACCTTTACAATAAATCTGTTATCAAACTAAACAAACGCCCTGCGATAGCTGGTTTTTATGCTTTAATGGTTTACTCAATTGGAATATATCAACAGTTAAATTTTCATCATTGTACATGTAAAGTGAACTGTAGGTAAATTCAATATATTAAATGATTTATTGACTATTTTTGGAGTAGCGAGCGAAAAATGCATAACGAAAATAAAGCAGTTACATTGATAGTTCTGATTGTTCTTTTAAAAATTACCTACGCATTTTGTTTTCGATTCAAATGTCCCCTGGGTTGACTCGATCGATATGAGGTAGGCGACTGATGTTATAACAATTGCATTTACGATAACAAGTTCAAATGAAACAGAAAAGTCCAACAAAAAAGTGCAAAACTTGGTCTAAAATTGGATAAATAATGAACGTGCGCGACTTAAGTTCTTGATTTTAAATAGCCATTACAGCGACGGAACTTTCGGTGCTACTAACAATGTCCAAATTCGATTCAGAAACATTTTGAGATCTGGAAGGAGCCCTTTTGTTAGGATCGCAGTCAGTGGTGAAAATATGCAAAAGGTTTTTCTGTTTACTCCATATACAGAGCAAATCATTCAATTTGAACTCATCATTCAAACTTTCATCAAAAGAAAGTGAAGATCGAAAGTATCAATGTAAAGGACTAATAGGGCTGGTGGGTCTAGCGGCTAACGCAGAGGAGCTTATGTCTGATAATGGTTGCTCAAGGTCAGTTCCTCATAAAAAGGCATCAGAAATAAGTCTGCTAAATAAAGCGATTGGCCATATCACTGATTTTGGGCCAGAAAATTTACCATCGAAACAATTCTCACACTTGGAAAAATCCTGAAAAAACAAACCTATTCATCGATTTCTAAGAAGCCGCCTGTGACAATATCTATAGATACAAGATGTACAGAACGATGCGTAATTTTGTCATCCTTCTCCGTCTGTTTGAGAAAACATTCTGCTGCATCATGGTCAATGATGACCTAAATGAATCTTTTATTAAGAGAATTGCTCGAAACTTTGAAGCCAGCTTAAGTATTATTTGTTGAGTAGGATGAAATTTCACAGACGCGACTTAAATGTAGACGATTCAATCCAATCTCCAGCTCCAAAAAGCTTGTAGGACACTCCTCTAAATTCAGGGCGCATGCGAAAGTTGGAAATAATTAAAACTCATGTAACCGAATTTTCGTGATGTGTATATTTGTTTTCTTTTTTGATTGTTTTATTTACATTTATATTAATTCTAAGAATTTTGTGTTAATTTACTTATGTATTATTTCGAAAGTTGCCTTGAATCTAAAACCTGAAATACACTTTCAATTCCCTTCAGTATCGTACATCGTGCTCTTACTTGTTTCCACTGGTACTGCCTTGATTATAAAACGTTTCCGGTCAAAGGCTGCTGGTGTTGCATTACTCCCAATTAACTAAGCCGAACAAAAGAGAAGAAAAAGCAAACACACACACATGGATGAAACGGGAGTCTCAGTAAAAGGTATTTGTTTTTTTATGCATAAGCAGTTAAATATTGTATAGTGTTAATATTAACTTCTATTTACAAAAACAACAAGCGCATTATTAGTAACATTCCCCATTCAAGCGAGACATTGACTTTAATTTGTTTAATTAAAATGAATTATAACGACAAAACGCATACTCACAGAAAATATTTATTTTAAATTCAATCGCATGTTACACACTAAAATGGATTTTATATGTTTTATTTAATTAAAAAAGTTAGACGATGGTATTTGTGTTTGATTATGTTTGTTTTTTTTTTTATTATTATTTGCTTAGGAAGATGTGTGTTTGTATGTTGACTGTTTAAAAAAGATCAAAATTGTCTATCTATAAATAAAATAAATAACATAAAATAGGACAAATACAACAAATAAACAATTGAAAATAATGAGACCTACAAGTTTCTAGATACTCAGTTAATTTTCATCTAAATAGAAGTTAATAGTGGTCGGGTGCAAGGTTAATTTGTTGGTTAATTTACCTCAGTGCACTTGCATAGATGATCATCAAAGTATGTACCTGTTGTACATTGTTGACTCTCTCTACATCTGCACTTGCAATTATCATAGTCCCAGATTTTGTCCTCTTCCTAAAATTTCAAATCTTTCTAATTAAGGGGAAAACAAATTTTCAAATGATTTCTTACCGCCAAACACTTGTCTCTTGCGTTGTAATTTGTACAGTTGCATTTGCATTGTGACGGATCGTACACTTGATATGGATTGCAATCCTGAAAGAGATTTTTTTTTAACGATTATGTTTAAGAAATACACTAATAAAATGGAAAAGTGAAATTTGTTTCTAAATATAAATCAACCATCCCTTATTTTCTCTAAAAACGCTTGTTGTGTTGACAAAATTTTGATCAAACTCCTATTCCGTATAAGCGACAGTCGGACAAACGGGAGCTGCAAAATCAAGGCGTAGCATATTCATGGCATGTCTACTATACTAGAATGGAGTACGACCGACGCTCTGACAAAATAAAGGGTCCTAATACCTTTCGCGAGTCGAATGAATCGAACAAGTTCCATATAGAGAATTGTCAATATGTTATCTATGAGGGCTATAGGAAAGTTTTTATATTTCTTCAATGTCCCTGCAGCTTCTGAATTTGTTTTGGAGTATATCCAGCTGTTTCACGGATACGCCTAATGCATAGTGCTTAGTAATAAGTCAGTCTGATCGTGAATTTGGGTCTCCTTTTGGTCCAGTGTAGGTTTGTTTTACTAATAAATGCAATATTAATCTTCCTTGCGAGCGTATTCACCGTCGTTCATTTCGATGCATTTCTTGCAAGTTCATTCGCCTCTTTATCACCCGACATATGATATTTCGTTTAAATATTTCTTGCACTGCGTTCCTGCTCAATTTCTTTAATGGCCGCTTGGCTACCAAGGTACCTATGTTCAATGTAGAACATTTTAGTTCAGATGTTTACAAAGAAGTAGACACCACGAAAGATGCTTATTTATTTGAAAACACGGTATAATTAATTGTTTGGTCATGCAAATCGCTCTGACATCACAGATAAACCATCACGCCAACCATCTGAAACCAGATGAAGTTCTACTTAACGTAATTATAGTACATGTATGATTGAATGAATTAATTCGTGGCAGCGAAGTGGTAATGCTGACGATTGCCCCCATATCGCAAGATATTGTTGTTTACCTAAATAGAATTATTTACACGTGCACAGTGATGGCTTACTTTTTGTTTTATACGGCAATCGCATTTACATCTTATGTGCTCGTCTATTAAAACGTGTTCTTGTCCCTTTAGTGCACTCTTGCTTTTGCCTATGGTATACTGTAGTTTGTAGACCTAGAAAACAAAAACAATCAAGTTATTCAAGTCGTATATATAGATTCGGTGTTGTAGAAAAAATCCCATGTCGAGACTGGTGTGCTGATGTTGCAATTGTATGAGAGTAAAAGAACGTTTAAAACTTGTATTGCTGACTATATAAGCTCTTACCGTCTTGGTGAGTGTCTGAACTTCGACTGGTTGACATTCGAGCGTTGGTGATGGGCAACAGCCATTGCAACGTTTCACTCGGGTACACTTGGGAAAGTAAAATATCGACGGATCTGTCGATGCATTGAGAGGATCCAAGGACACGACAGTACTGTCAGGTATACAACCGGCTGGTTGCGCTTTAGTTCCTGCAGCTATTAAAACAAAAAAAAATACGAATGCGTTTAACACTTGAAACAGTATGCTCCTAGGATCAATCACTTACCTCGCTCGACATTGCTATCACCAATATTTTCTGCAAAATAAGAGGAAGCATTTTAAATGTTATTTAGAAAAGGAATAGATATTTAATAGTTTAAGAGGGGTGTGGGTGCAACCTAATAATTTACTCGAAACTAACTTTTCATCCCTATTATTATCTCTCATCTAAACAGATCCAAAACATTCAGAGAATCAGTATGCTCTGAGGAAATATTTGGAACTTTTCAACTCCAACTGTGATTTCTTCAAATATTTCATAGCACAAAATGGTGTGCTGGAGTGGTTTGGACGAACAATCAAAGGGAATCCCAAGGTCCATGATTTTTTAAGGTTTGTTACATTTTTTTATATTTAAAAGACTAACATTTGATAAACGATCACTTTGGTAACTACGTTTTGGGAGAAAAATCGAAATTTAAAAAAATAAAAATAAAAAAAAGTTCGCGCATTGGTATGACCTAATTTCTCAGAACCATTTGTTAGCGTGATCCGATCGCCACAAAACCACCGTCTTAATGGCCAATAAATAAATAATTAAATGTCTAGAACGCCACTGGTTAAGAAGCAACAAGTGTTAAGAGCGTTTTTCTGTTTATATGTAATTCCTTTGGCTCCATCGCAACGATTTTCAACTGGGTCTGGCATAAAGCCCAATAAACAAGTTGGATATTTCGAATTAATAACAATTCCGTTTTTTCTTTATTTTGCTAGCATAAATAATATAAAAAAAGCCCTTTCTTCTTTCAAATTTCAGGTACGAAGTATGCTCTCAGTATGACCATTTACTTTTCGAGACTGCAAAACTTTGTGAACCATTCGAATCAAAACCTGCACATATGGAAACGTAAGTTTTTTAATGAAATTTCTCTTAAGATCTTGACGATTAGTAGGTCTTTCTTTTCCCGTCTACAGAAAACACTATCTGACTGAAAAAGATGAGACACTAAATAAAAGTCTACCAGACAGTTCATTCGCTGGCGACAATGCTGTCCATGATGCACAAACACCACCAACAACGGCCACCTTTAACAAGGAAATGAAAATAACAGACCGACAGCGCGGCTCAATAACGCCTCCATCGACCGCAAAGCGATTCAAATACGATGACGAGCAGGATCTCAACCGCAGTTTTCCGCCTTTACTAAATATAGACGATTACTTCGACAGAAAGGACAACAGTATGAAAGTTACTCCACCTACAATCAAGTTATCATACACTCCATCAATGCAAGCAAGCACAAGCTCCAGCACTGTTTACAGTGAATTGCGGTACTTCGAAACTACTGGCATCTTAAGGTCTTGTACACAACCCGAGCATAGAAGTTTTCGCAATTCAAATACTTTGAATGCGAATGGTACCTGGGATCGTGAGACGCGAATAAAAGTTTCCTATCGAATTCGATTGCACGATAATGATATTCAGTTTGCTCTGATTATCTATCAAAATGTCCATCACTATAGTTCGGTATCGAAAAGGAATCTCATGATGGAATTTGATGGTGTAGCTACGCCGGGAAGAGCAGTGGCTGTCAATCAGAGTAGCTCGCCAAGAAGCATACCTACTCCTCAGCAGATGAAGCGTAAAATTGGACGACGATTGAGACTACTTTAGGAATATGTTTACTAATCTATTTATTTGAAATATTTTGTACCTTAGAATAAGAGGTATGGGGTGAAGTTTTCTATGAAATAAAACTTTTGTTATAAAGTAACACTTGAAGGACGGGTTTAGTATTTTTGTCATGATTGTCGTGGTTTTGTGGGAATAGAACCACTAACAGCTGATCCGCAGCCCATTTCCTGCCATATTATATGGGTATATCACAAATAAATGTCTGTAGAGTGTGCGCTGAAAAAAGCGGAGAATAATAGCATTTGGGAATCAAAAACCAAGTATATCTGCAAGCTACTCCAAAAGCTACAGAGCACATTACAATAGTTCCACTTGTGAACGCGGTGATCCTGGATTATACATATCGCTTCTATTCTACAATCTAATCTAATCAAGTGCACTACAATCAAACTCGTAACTGTTTCAAATATTTACTTACGTTGTATGCCATACTTCGGATCTATGCTCTCCGGTTCGACAAATTTGTCTATAAAATCGCCTATATCCGTCACATTGTCCATTTGCTTGAAAAAGTCAAGTGGTATCTGAAAAACAAATTACAATAAGGATTTATTAATATAACTTAAGTACAATATTAAAACCCCAAGTAAATTGAATATTTTGTAAACATAATTATTTAAGATTAGTACCTAGGTAATTGATGAGTATTGGGTAAAAGTGTACATAATAATCACCTGGTTAATAGTCATCAATGTGCATTAATTTACACAGAAACTCTTCAAACAATTTTAAGAATATTACACAGATGTTTTGCACTACCATGGCTAGCAATTTCTATTGTTAACTACAATTCTGCACGGATGTGAACGATCAGAGGCAGGGTGTACATATGTAGTTTATGTACGTATTGCCTCTGTTGACGATGACAATACGTGTGAACGTGACTTTGTGCATACTCTTTATCGTTGTACCTACATTTTTATTGAGTACGCAGTTTAATAAAGATAATGGTTGGCGGGACACAATTAAAAAAAGGAAATTGACAAACAAAACAAAATCTAAGTTCAAAAGTTTTACCAAGCTTTCATTATATGCAAATGGGAAACAGAACATAATATTCTGAAAATAAAACCAGCCGATAGAAGAATTATAGTAATCTGCCCTTAAAGAAGTGAGCGAGCGATTTCATGGTCGGGTGGGACCTAGAAACTATCCTAAATTAGTTATAAGAAAAAGGAAACTTCGCTCCATACCATGCGGACAGTGGATTGGTTTGTTAAAGTAATCTGATCGTACAAAAATAAAATCCCCTCACGGATCACGACAGGACCCACTTAGGTGCTCAGTTTTTTTTTGTGCGGTTTCTCTTTTCCATCCTATGTCATCGTCAGACCATACCCAAATATGCTTTTTGCCACAAACTTTAATTGTTATATTCGTTACACAACGACACAAGTATTGTAAATTTATTTAAGTATTATTTATAGTTAAATCGCCTTTTACTATACAGTCTACAAAAATCCGACGGGTAGGGTTCATCAGTTGTAAACGACCACCCCATTTGATCTAGATCTAGAAACACTGTTTCACTGTGTGAAACTGACAGCAGTAAATGAATTTTTAGTCAAGAACTGACCTTTATTCATAAGACCTTAAACGTTGGTGTCTTTTAATCGCAGGTTAGGAGTTAAGCAAATTTGAAATCAAAAAAATATAATCGAAATTAATTGTGGATTTTATATTACCCTTTCTAGCAAAATAGCAAATCTAAAATTGTGTGTATCCGAATCAAAATCAACGTATTCAAAAAAAAAGATTCTTAAGCCGTTGCCTTCGTATTATTAAAAATTGTTTTCTTTTTATATCTTAACATAGATTTTTAAACTTTTTAAAAGACAATTTGAAAAATCATTTTCGGTAGAAATTTGTACTTTAGGTCTTCTCGTCGGTGTATCAATAAAGGAGTTTGAAAAAACAAAAACATTAGATTTTTCCCGTCTTATTTTGAATCTTACAGTATAAAAGAAGGTATTCGAATGTATTACCAACTAAAATAGCGTTGTTTCGATTTAACTAAGAAATGGGGTAAGGAATACGTAGCTTTTGATTCTCATAAACACGATTGCTCGTTCTATGCTATCTATGTTTCAATGAAAGCAAACCTGCACTTCCCCGAATTTCGGGGTAATTCTCTCGGATCTTCAATAGAAAACGCCATAAAACGAAATTCAAATTGATATTTGTCAAACCGTTGCTTAGCATTACAAAGCCTTTAAGTATATTTTTGCAATTTAACAACTGACAAAAGACCGAATTGTGGAATGCGAAAACTGCCTACACATAACACCTGTGTTCTCCAAATGTCACATGGTACCACACCATTTTCTTATCACTGATATTATAGTAATGTACCAGCACAGTTTTTAAAAACCCTTTCCCAGTAAAGAGTCATAGTATGCAACTATGAATAACTTAATAAACAGTGTACATCATACTCCTATACTTTTGTGAAAAAAAAAGATATATTTAAGGCTATGATGGAAATCCATTATCGGAATGCTTTCTGAATTTTAATCATAATCAATGCCAATGGCTACAAATAAAAACAACATTAAATCACACACCTACATACACACATGTACATACTTCAAAAAGTTAATTAATGAAAAATGCAATAAATGAGTAACTTTTGTTGACACAGCAGCAGTACTTTTTTTTTATTTATTTATTCATTTGTCAATTTCGGTATTTCCTTTATATGTATCATAACACAGGTGAATCATTTTTTATGTCGTATTCGTTTCTATTAACTGAATGAAAGATTACAAAGGTTTATATAAGATTATGAAATACAGTTATCTTTGTCGAGTAATCAAACATTTTTATATTGATAGTCAGAAATCAGGTGAATTTTTAAATGACCTGGATTTTATGGAAAATACAAGGTCGTACAATGTCCTACTACCATGGAAGTGGGGTTTGGTCATTACTCGTGTTGTTTTAAATTAATCGAACTAAGGTCATTTCTAAGTCCAATTAGTTTTTCAATGAAGTTATCGTGGCGTTTATATGTGTCAATTTTTAACGCTAGATAAGCTTAACTTGATTGATAATTTGAAAAGGTATCACTTCAAACATTTTAGTTTTGGGCAGCCAAAACTTTGAACATCTAATTTGATTACCGTTTTCAGAAGAACAAGCACGAACTAGTAATGAGCAGACCGCCAGTTTTGACATTAAATCCAGACATTAGTTTTTAAATGTTCTAGTGTTTTGGCAATGTTAAGTTTGCATGTTCCGCGCCCTTAACAGTAAACTTCAAATTTCAGTTTTGTACACACCTACTTCAACGGACTAAGAGACAAACGACATTTAGCTAATAAGTCTAGTCTTAGTAAACATTTTCCTAAGTAAAGTTAAATAAAGTAAGGTATAATCCCCCCCACATGCAATGGGGAGTTTTGCGAAGCCCATCCTTTGACAGATGGCCTATCTTTTTGGTTCAAACGTCAAAAAAAACTTCTGGGATAAGAAAGCGCACAATACCCACGTCATTAACATCTGAGCTTTTACAAAATACGTTTTATAAACATATATTTTCAGTTCTTCAAATGTATTTATCTTGTTTTTTTGCACTTTATTATAAACTTTTCAGTATTTTTTCAGTATTTTTACAACCATATAAAATCTGTTCTGTTTCCCTACGAGTTTTTCAGCTGTCACTTCTTATTCGACACTAACGTTGTCGCGAACTTATCTATAATACAACGAATACATTCTACTTGACACTTCTAAGGTTCACACTGGTGTTTATAACAAGCTTTGTAGTTCTAGTTCTAGTTCTGATTTCAGGTCACTGCTTGTATGTGTAAACTAACGGGTGATTTTTTAAGAGGTTTAGAACTTTTTTAAAAAAAAAAACACAAAAAATTCGAAAAAATGAATGAAATATTTATTTGAAGCGATAGTTTGAACCTTGCAATTTAATGTTTAAAGATAATTTCATGCAAATGTTGACCGCGGCTGCGTCTCAGGTAGCCCATCCGCTGAGTCCAATTTTGGCATACTCTTTCACACATATCGGCCGGTATCTCACGAATGAATGCATGGATGTTGGCTTCCAGTGCGTCAATCGAAGCGGGCTTGTCCCTATACACATTAGCCTTGGCATACCCCCACAAAAAATAATCTAATGGTGTCAAATCGCACGATCTAGGCGGCCAATTGACCGGCCCGAAACGTGAAATTAACTGTTCACCAAACTCGCCTCGCAATTGCGCCATTGTTTCGCGTGCTGTGTGGCATGTGGCACCGTCTTGTTGAAGCCAAATATAATGCAAGTCAAGAACTTCCATTTCGGGCAAAAAAAAGTTTGTTATCATCGCTCGGTAGCGTTCACCATTGACAGTAACGCTGCGATTCGCATCATCTTTGAAGAAATATGGCCCAATAATGCCGCCGGCCCATAAACCGCACCAAACAGTGGCTTTTTTGGGATGCATTGGTAGCTGTTGCAATGCTTCTGGCTGATCTTCACTCCAAATGCGGCAATTTTGCTTATTTACGTACCCATTCAACCAAAAATGAGCCTCATCGCTGAACACAATTTTTCGATAAGAAAGCGGATCCTCGTTCACCAAAAATTCGGCGTTGTGGTAGGTCGGCTGGCTTTAGTTCTTGCACCAGCTGTATCTTAAAAGGCTTTACGCCCAAATTCTTCCGCAAAATTTTCCGCGTAGTGCTGTAACAAAGGCCTAACTGCTGGGAACGGCGCCGAATCGACATTTCGCGGTCTTCTGTCACACTAGCTGATACGGCCGCAATATTTTCTTCACTACGCACAGTACGTAAACGTGTTGGTGGTTTAATGTCCAACAAAGTAAATTTGGTGCGAAATTTGGTCACAATCTTCCGAATAGACTGCTCAGAAGGTCGAGAATGCCGATCATAAAATGGAAGCAGCGCGCGATGAACATTTCGAACCGAGCACGAATTTTGATAGTTTAATTCAATAATTTGCAAGCGTTGTTCATTTGTAAGACGATCCATGGTTAAATTGCAAACCAAACTGAAGCTGTTTGACAGTGACACAAGGTACTAAACACACGTCAGCTGTCAAAACCAGTGTTGCCAAAACCAAACCAGCTAAAAAATCACCCGTTACCTTCTTTCAGCGCCATTCACTTCCAGAGAGACACTCTACTAATGCACCAGTTTATACCACGTTATCACAAAATTTCACTTCGTTTTGCTTTATTGAGCATTGGTCGCCCTTTTTTCCGCTTACAGTCAGTACTACCCCCATATTAACAAATAAATGTGAACAAGTAAGAAATTTGTATACAAAAATTTGACGTAACTTCTATGTGACCTGTTGATAACTTTTACGCAGATTTTATTAATACGGGGGCTTAAGTTGTATAGGTATATTTGCAGAAACAATTTCCAATAGAATTCGTTGTATAACTCGCACAATAATTTCTTGTTGACATGTTTTATCTGAGCCCTTTTTAAAAATTAGATATCAATTGTTTCATTAAGTACTTTAGCTAAACTCTATCATTTGAATCGTTAATGTAATTCTTCTGATTTTTGATGGTCCGTATTTTATTTGGATAACAATTATACAGGGTCCGCCAAATAACTTTTTTTTTTTTTGAAAATGCTATAAAAAAAAACTACTGAATATTTTCTCAAATTTCTTTTTTTATTTGAAAGTACAATCCTTCCGGTTAATAATGGAAAATAATTTCATTCAAATGGCTGCCTCGGCTGGCCATGCAGTAGCCTACACGATCGGTCCAATTTTTAAGCACATTATCGATTGTGTGCAGCTGTATTTCACCAATGGCTTCACGAATATTGTCCTTTAAAGCGTCAATTGTCTCTGGCTTGTCGGCGTAACACTTATCTTTTACGGCACCCAACAAATAATAGTCCAACGGTGTCAAATCGCAGCTCCGAGGTGGCCAAACGACATCAGCTCTGCGGCTGATAATGCGATCTTCAAAAACAGGGCGCAAAACATCGAGTGTAGCTTGTGAACAAAAATTCGTTCAACATGGCCCGATAACGATCGCCATTGACTGTAACGGCCACTCCTTGCTCATTTTCGAAGAAAAATGGCCCAATTATGCCTCTGGACCAAATTCCGCACCAAACAGTGACTCGTTTTGGGTATATCGGCTTTTCAATGTATGCGTGTGGGTTTTCTGTGCCCCAAATGCGACAATTTTGCTTGTTTACATACCCGCCGACGGTGCTTCTCTTCTTCCAAATTCCGTACGCAATTTTCGCACACATTCTGCACCATTACCATGATTTTCAAAGTAATGTCGCAATATTTCCCAGCGTTGTTCAAGCGTATACACAACCATATTCGTTCAGCGGAAGGATAAAACTAATTATCTGTAAAATCAGACATGAGCTAAGTGTTACCATTCGCGAAATAAGCACTAGTTGAAAAAAAAAGAAGTTAGATGGCGGACCCTTTACAAGTATTGCTGTGGGTATACCTACATGAATCACATAAAAAAACAACGCAAACGTCAGTTTTATAGCCCTACTATTATTCACATAAATTGTTGTTAACGTCTCTTAATCTTTTTATAAATAAGGGGTAAGCCTTCTCGAAATAGTATAGGTATGTTGTGGAAGTGAAGGCATTTTATCGGGGAACTCCAAACCATATGTATCAGTTTGTTACGAGTTTTTGTTTATGACGTGGCTTGGCCGCCATTGTCAATACGTGTTTTCATTTTCTGCGGTAACTTCTGGTTTACATTTTTTAGTGCGATAAATTTATCGTCAAGATAGAAGATACATCCAATGTTTGCATATTTACATATATAATATACCTACTAGGTATATTGATACCGAGAACATTGTTTGAACAAAAAGAAAAAGAACTTCTTTCAAGGCCGCGTAGTAAATGTGTCTTAAAGAAATTTTATTTTCTTAAGATGTATATTTAGTAGGAATACCCAGATTGAAGTGAAACACCTCCACACAAACTTGACCATACTGCATGGAGGAGTCAACAAGAAAAGTTTAGTACTCTTAGCTACCTACAGGTATCACGCCCGTTTTCGAATGTAATTCGATTGTCAGAATAAAATAGTGGTACCTTACCTATAGTTGGCGCTTATAACATGCACCCAGACGCAGTGGTGTATATATTTTCTATACATTGGCAAACTTTTACCTGTAACGCGTCACGCCTTACAGTCCAAGATTCGCAGTGACTAAGGAGACTGAATTAACTTTTTTGCATTTATTATACTTACCTACTTAAGTATGATAATTTGTAAATCACAGTCCGTTCAAACCTTACCTAGCTTTACAAAACAGATAAAAAACATAAACATAACAAGGCTATTGTGATAATTTCTTTCCTGGAACATAATAGGTATATCCACAGCCATTTTTATTCCCGAATATAAATAACGTTCAGTTTAAACTTAAATGCATAATGCAATTGCAATCCGCGACTGAGGGATTATGTAAATTGGACGGCCATTGACTTGGCGCGGTAAAATAAACGTTTTCGCAAAGCGAAGCCAACCAGTTATGATTACATTGAAATCGTTTAGGTAAGTTTTTTTTTTTTTTAAGTCCGTCGTCTTATTCCTTTTGCAAATTCATTCATCAAGCTGGAAACACAATACGAAAACACAGAATTAATCTCTATGTACGATATATTGTATACATAAGGTTTAGTTTATAACACCTATCTTGGCAAAAATAAAGCAAAGTTATGTAAACGGATGCTTAATAAAACAAATTAGACCGATATTTGGTATAAAGTAATATAAACTGGTATATTTGTTGTACGTCTTGACTTAAAGTAAATGTAAAGTTGAAGTTTAAACAATTTTGCTACCAAAATAATATATCTTCGGAGTAATGCAGCTGAGCATTTAAATTTCCGTCGTTGTTAACTGTTTTAACCAGAGACAATACTGAGACCCCCAACTCCGGCCGATTTTCCGTTACTTGCCTACAAGCTATATTACCATGGGCTTGTGACGTTTTTGACAGTCTGTCACTCGACTTCTGTCAAAAGAAATTCACCACATTTTTTTGTTTTGCTTTTTTTGTTGAAGCTCACACGGATTCTAAATTGACATAACATCGATAGGAAAACAAAATGGCGAATTTGAAAAAAAAAACTGAGGGGGCCAGCGGAAGAGGATTGCGAGTTGGGGGTCTCAGTATTGCCTCTGGTTTTAACTACAGCGTTGACAGATGCAATTGCGACAGTTCGAAGGAGTTTCGTTTTCCATTGGGACAGAAAAAGCTCTTTTTTCAGAGTCAGAACAATTTTGCGAATCTCGAATTCTGAACGAGATTTACACCAACTTACACTAACCCCAAAATATTTGTCATTTGTCGAACTTTAAAGTGTGCTATTTATTACGTTTTAAGACGGCAAGTCGGTGAAAAATAGAGAAAAATTTACATTAAGCCGCTGCAATGGATATCAACATAAATTGAATGGATTTTTATAAACACAAATTAAAATTTTAGAACAACTGACTTTTAAAACACCCACCACCACAAATGCAAAGGAAGACAAATCTCATTTTTTGTTCCATTGGGCACGAAATGTCTGAAATCTGAGAGCAAAATCTGAAAATCCCAATGGATAACGACATAAATTAACGATGGAAAAAACTGCGGTTGGTTTCGGTGTCAACGCAAATAACCTTGCTTTCTTTCACAGGTTATTATTGCAGTTAAGCCTTCACAACACTGCTACTTTTGCTTGGGAGCTCGCACGGTTCTTCGAATGCTTGGAAGATCTAGCAACGATACCTCTATCACATCTAAGAAGATTCATCAACAGATCCGAATAGTTTTATTAGTTGCATGTCCTACCATGTACTATATAATGGAGTTTTTCATTGAAGATCCGAGGGAATTGCCCCGAAATTCAGAATTGCTCTTTTCAATGAAATTCGTTGGAGCACTTTTGCAATAGTTGTATGGACATCATATGTGAGATTTGGTTTTCTGTTGCTGCTTACTTTTGCTGTTTTCTAAAATATATACCTATGAATATTTTACTAAGCTAAATCAATTTATTCCAATTAAAGTTTACATTCGCACGTATAATTGCATATTTTCGGATCACGTAACGCAATCTTTATTTCCAACAACACAACAAACTTTTCTATCAGACATTTTGCTACCGGAAACTTCTGTCTTGTTAAGTCCCGACCTGAATGTGCCCTTCTTTCTTCAATGAAACATAGAAAGAGCACTTCTAGATTCGCTCTTTTGATAGAAAGGGCAATTCTTTTCTTCAATTGCAAACTCCCTAACGGTAATCACTGCGGCTTCTGTGTGAAATTACCTTCTAACCTAACCTAAATAAGTGCAAAATATATAACAACTAATGCCTGTGAGAAGCTAAACTTTGCATAATTTATTTATTTATTTGAATAAAAAAACAACGAAGTCGAAACAAGAACTATGCAAATTTTAATGACCTGGAGCTATTCATTCTGACGTGTGTTTACTTCCTGAGATCCTTTCATTTACCTACCCACGTGCCAGTAGTCGAACAAACTATCCCACGAATTCAAACATCTATAGGAAGCGCAAGTCTCACAAGTGCAAGACAGTAAACAAATATCCTTAGAAGACAAACAGAACAACACCACCAACCAAACGTCTCTATTTGCCTCAAAGTGTCCCAGGAAGCCGTGTTAAAAATAAACAACTAACTTCAAGATATCCAACTTACACGGGAGTCATTACTTCCTTTGAAAGAGACACAAAAAAAAAACAAAAAACACACCACAAACAAAAAATGGTAGAATGACGAAACATTGTGGGCAATTAAGGCAGCCTCAAGACAGCACGTAGGTACTTTAAATTATCACAGACCACTTTACAGGTGGTAAACAGAATATGGTCTCAAGATAGCATTGAAATAGATGCGTGTGAAAAGCCACCAGAAATGCATACATATCCGAGGTGGTAAAAACATAAATTCTACACCTGCCTGCACTGCGAATTGTAATATGTGTTGCCAGCAAAATCATACCTACAACAAACATTGAAAGCTGATGGTATGTCATTGAGGCACCACGATAACAAATGACCCCAAAAAAAAGCAAACACACACGATTCTTTTTACTGTAATAGAATTTGTGATGAAATAGAAAATTGCGCATGCGAAGCATACGCAGCTTGCTGTCGCTTTTATAATGGCGTGGGCTGCGAAAGCTCAGGCATATTGAAAGTGTTCCACTTGCAGTGATGCTTAGTAAGTCACACACCACTCATGCGTAACTGTCCAGTGACAATTACTCAATACTGTTAAAAAATAAATTCTCGTTGACATTAGTACCTATATACGAATGACTCAATGCCGGTATTGTTCGTATAGCGATAGTAATTGTAAACGGTAAGGAAATTGACTTTTCACATTTGATAAACTCATCCTCTACTGCCGGCATTGTTGTTAATTAACTAATTTGTATGAAGCTGTGTGTTTGACATTATATCTAATCGATTTTATCAGCGGTACATGTTAAGCAACTGTTTTCCATGGCACTGACTGCAACCGTGTTGTGTACGTCAAGGTAAGATACGATAACATGAGTCAGTTCGAGTGTCTACGTCAAACATTCTGCAGCAAATCGAAATAAAAGTTTGCCTGAATCAGATAAATTGAAGTGAAAATCACATTCTTGAAAGTGACAGGGGAATTCGATCAAATTACTGAATCAGGGATTCCTCGCATCCACAGCTGCATCGTGGGATCGTGAGGTACATCCACCACACACAATTGGAGACGTGCAATATAGCACTAGCTGGGGTTGTGAATAATTGAAAAGTTATTTCACTGGTTGCTACCAGATTTAGTATAGACATGACATTCTAGAAGCATACGGGGGATTTATTGCTGGCTGGCAAATAACCATAGAAACGTCGGCTTAACACTACACCATCGGAAGACATAAATTAGCAACTTGAAGTAACGCATCTTTGAATGAGAGGATTCCATTATCGAGTGTCTACAGTGCAATGTGAATAGTCCTGACAAACCTTCATATAAAAGACTATTCATATGAAAAACTTTTCACATGAGAGCGAATTGCGAACTGCGAACAAGCGAATATTCGTTTTTCTGACATTACATTCACATGAAAACTTTTTTTAGTCGGTCGCGGATACCCGTGATTCAATTTCATATTTAAAGGTTAAGTTCGAACGAATTTTACATTCGTGATCGTGAGCTTGTGGATCGCGACTGTATTATCTGGATTTTGAATAAAGTGTGACAAGTGACAGTTCGCGGCAAGAATTTTCTCTATTTATTTTTTTTTTTAGATTAGATGGAAGTAAACATAATTTTTTGTGGCAGAACAAATAGCAATTTTCAAATCATTAATGCAGTAATATTGAATTGTTCACAATTTGTCCCTTAGAGATGAGTGGTTCCCATTGTAATAATGAGAGGTGAATGAGAGTTATTATCCATATGGAGTAGGACCCATGCTTTTCAAGCTCATATATTCAGGAATTTTTGATAAATTTTGTAATCTTAACTTTGCGCAATGCCAGTAGGTAGGTGGTTCTGCAATTGATCAAATAGAAAAATTCATAAACGCATTCCAAAAAAACCTTTGTACGTGTTTAGAAGTACATATAGCTGTAGTTCAATCTAAAACTTGGAACCATATAAATTGCTCATGTTCGCGTGTTAAAACCAACTATTCCGGAAAAGGAATCACAACATTTCGAAGTAGACCAAAAAACATAAGACCAAAATACAAAAGTACGGAAATCTACAATTTCCAAAAGCTGGCCCGAGTGGTCTAATTTTGATTGAATCTCGAGTCTGTCGCATAGATCGGGATGAATTCGAGCGAAGACATTGGCTTCTGTTAGTTGCGGATTATTGGCTGAGCATCATTCTGTAACGCTCGCCTTTAATGGCCTCACCAACGTCATTTTTCAAAAAGGACGGACCAATGATGCAAGCTCATCGGTCCAAACAGTACAGCCATAAAGGCTTATTTCATTCATCTACATACTCTCATCCTCGCAAACTTTAAAATGGCGCACGTAATATTTGTTTTTTGCATCTCTATCCGATTAATGATTTCTTTTGTCTTTTTTGTATTTCAAAGTAAACAACAAGCAATATGCAAATTGCTTTTCTGATAAACAACTTAAAATCCATGTAAAACGCACCTAAATCTACTTAACTTTGCATAACAAACATTCAGAGCAATGGACGCCGGCGTACTTGTATTATTATTCTTGACTTCCAAGGTCAGCAAGTGAAATTGCCCACGAAATCGAAACGCACTGCCCAAGCTAAATGTTTAATTTTTAACACTCTCACAATCACAACTGAAGTAATATAAAAACACTTAAAATATTTATATCACAAGGTGAGTCGATCAGAATCTATCCACTTGTTACGATTCGAATTAACCGTCTGGTTAGAAACAGTAACCTCTTACGTCAATAAAAGTATCTCCTCCACATTCCTACACAAACATTCTTGTTTAGTCATCAAAGTACACGCGTAAAAAATGTCTATCTCGTAAAGTGATCCTCGCTGTTAGATTTAGATAGTGATAAGCAAGATTTAAATAAATATGCCGCGAGCTGTGGGGCATTAGATATATATAAAAAAAGAAAATTTTACAATAATAGTAGAGGTAAGATAAAAGTTGAAGCAGAAATTTTGAAAAAAAAAAAGAATTCTTACCGCATTATTTTCTTCGAGTAGTTTTAGATTAGTATCTGCATCTTCGCCCATACTTGATGAAACTGCTTCATTATTTTGTTCATCGTTGCTTGTACTTCCGTGACGATTATTATAAAAGAATCTGGATCCAAATTGTCCATTTGCCAAACTGATTGTAAGTGTAGTTATGATTAAGACTGAGCCCGCCAGTGATTTCATTTTTTCTGTCTGTATTTATAAGTATTTGTTCACCAAATACCTGCTTTTGGATTTGAGAAGAAAGTCTGTTTTGAATTTAATTTTTTTGAAATATATATCATACAGGGTGACCGATAAAACAGTAGTAGTAGAAATGTTACAGTGAATTTGAAATTAGAAACAAATAAAATGCAATTGATAAGTAAATTTATTTATTTTATTTTTAAGTGGTATTATTTTAAATTTATACTACGCACCAGAATCACATTTGTATTTCATTACGCAATTTAATTTATGATACGCCAGTAAATAAATGACTTCGCCACATATGCGAACAGTCAACTTAGTACGATTTCCTTGATTAGATCGTCGGCTACCCCTCTATAATTGTCAACTGAAACAGCTCATATGACTGATTTCAGCCAATCAAAACCGAGATACATCTAGTCAGTCAGCTGTCGGACTTGTGTGGTATTCGATTGGGCGCGGCAGAACACTTTTTCTGCTCTAACAGCACTTTTTATGTTCCTTCGGTACGAACAGAAGCAATATTTTTCAGATTTTCGACCACTTTTGCGAATCTGGATTTTTTTTCTCAGATTTACCAACACAAGCGCTTGGGTTTGTTTGGGAATCAATCAGGACTCAAATTTCGAATGTTTAAATATAAAATTTAACCAGTGAATGGGAAACGCTTTGAAAAGTGTCGAAGGCTACACATATTTGAATTACACGAAAAAGAGTAAGTGACGTTTTTATGTTCGATTATGCACACGAAATCTGAAATCTGAATCAAAAAATAGCAAGGTGTAATGTTGTGTCCTGAAAGATGCCCAAAAGACGCCTTATGTTGATCCGGATATAATTTACTCGTGTAATCGATAACGATATCGTGTAACTCTCAAACATTAAATTGGCTTTGACCCACTCGACCCTTTGCGTATACTTTTATATCCGATCTACGTATTTTTTTTGTTTTGTATTCTGTTTTTGTAAAAAAAAAAAAAAAAAAAACTAGGTATATCGAAATCAGAGTTTGTACAAGACGGCAGACTTGAAAGTTTCTTTCTGTCCAATTCTCTTTGACCTATAAGTCACAACATTTTGTTAAAAATATAATCCGAGTGACAAAGTTACAAAAACGCAAGTAAACTGATTTGATAGAAAGCGAATGCTTGCAGACTTTCAAGGAAAATATGCCCATAAAACAACATATTGAGATGTGTTATTTTTTTGGCTAACTGTTGTAATATTACATAAGCAAAACGGTACTGTCATCAGTTTATATATCACCCTGTTGTATATAATCTTTGACAAATATTAATGTGACAAAAAAGAAAAAGCAAACAAAAAAAGTATGATTTTCCTGACAAAAAAAAACTGACAGACAGACTATACTCTCTACGATAACAACTTGTTTGGGCAAATGCGTTCCACCAATATTTACACAGTTTTAAGGGAGAATTCAAAAGTGAGAAGCTATTTTTTCTGTTCGCCAATAACTACGCTTATAAACGTTAAGATTAGCACTAATGTTCAAAGCAGAATTCCTGCTCTGTTTAGCAAATCACAAATTATGCGCTTATCACTCAATCACTTTAATTATTTAACAAAAAATTGTTGCTTTTTAATTATTTTGTGTACGAGTTTTTATTATTATTAATCAATTTATTACATTAAATGCATCATAACTAGATAACGGTAGTGGTAGCGTAAAATACAACCTTAATCCCAAAGTAGTAAAGAACATTGGCATATTATCTTGCTTTTCTATCTTAAGCATGTTTTTTATTTGCCTTTTAATTATTTACCCGTCGCTGCTCGTCGTATTAAAATGTCACTTTTTGTTTGCTCAAAAATTGATAAACAAGTTTCACCTACGTATTTAAATCATGAGACGAAATAGAATGTTTGTTATACTTTGAAATTTGAACTTCTTTTTCTCAGAATTCCGCTGCAACGAATGTTCGGAATTTAATTACATACTTTCACTTTTAGAGCTATTTTCAGCAAGTGGCTATGAAAAATTCTCATTAGTTTTGATTGGTATTGGAATATTCTACCTGTCAAGAGTGTTTACAAATTGCGTTCTAATTGGGCAAAAGGGCACAACCAAATTTGCAGTTCAACCGTACTTTGTGTATTCAAAGTCTATTATCAATTCTGCGTTAATAGCTTTGGTAAAATTGTGATTTAATACCAAAGTGATAATCAATTTACATTGAATTGAACAATACGCTTACCCAGAAAAGAAAGAAGGGAATTTTAACAAAGTTCGCATGGCACATACCTTCATATTGGAAATTATGTAGGTAAGTCCATGAAAATAGGCTATAGGTAGTTAAAAAATTATTTTTCCTCTTGAAAGAAAACGTATTTCTAGTTGCAATAAATATTATTTCGGCATTGTGAATGATGTTATTGCTATTCACGTCAAGCAAGCGCTTTTAACGAAGCTAATAGATAAATTTACCTATACAATACTATAACAATTGTCTCTGCCTTAAACTATGACCTAAAGTGGTGAAAGCCTTAAATCGTGTACAAAAAATTCGTTGCGGGCTTATTTTCTGTCCATCGGCAAATAGACAAAAATTAAAGCAGGCTTCCTCCGAAATGTTTAAGCGTAATTCTCTTTTCTATTTTCGAACATCAATTCGGCGGAACCATAAATTACGCTCTACTTATAAAAAGAGGCTCGAATAGAACAAATTTCGTAGAAGCGACTTCCGAAATTAAGTGGTCAACGTTGTAAATTGTCTCAACGCATCGAAGTCCGGTCACATTCAGGACTCGCTTTTGCGATACAAAAAAATACTCGTAAAAAGTAAAAGCTCTATTTTTTCCCGAAGGTGATACCTAGCGGTTTTCATCAAAGTTTAGTTCTACGACCACTGTTTTGGAACGTAATCTATGATGTTTTTTTAAGACGGCAAATTCTGGATAGGTGCGAAAAAGAAAGAAGAATTTTTCCTCCAAACTGTATGCAAAGTGGTCATAAAATGCCAATTTCTGATAGTTTTCCTGTCAAAATATGGTCATACAATATAATGGGCATATCTTATATGACAGATTATGATTTTGACAGATAAAAATGCCCAAATAGCATATAGTGTAGTCGGACAATAAGTACGAACACTAGTATATGGCCTTATAATATGCCCATATGCACTTATGCATTGATGACATTTTTGGTGGAACGGAATTATTTTGTTGTCATCGGTGTTTGAGTTTGTGGAATTGTGTTTTATTTTCATTTTCGTTCTCTTTTTGGTAATAAATAACAAATGCCTTAAATGACCAACTGAACATATTGGTAATTTTGGTCATATAGTCTAAAGGACCATTCATTCTGACATTTCATAGTTGCAGAAACCCGCAAATCATTTGCATTGTTGAAGGTTAAGTTCGAACGAATTTTTCATTCGCGGCTTTTTGGATCGCGACTGTTTTATGGGGATTGTGAATAAAGTGTGACAGTTCGCGGCAATCCGCCCATTCATATTTCGCGCTCATGTGAATGGTCCTTAATACAAAGTTTTGATAATCCTTACATTTTGTTCATTTGACATCTAATCTGGTCATTTACCTTTTGGCATTCATATGCATAATTGGCATACAGTCTAATCTTAGCTTTATGTACCAAATGGATGTTTTTATCAATTCGACGTTCATATTTTTGTTTTTTTAATTTACACGTAGTTATTTGCGCATTTGGCTTGAAAGCAAACTTCTTAAAATGACGTAAAACAGTGAAACAGCTGTGCAAAGCATATTGGTATTTTGTCAGTATGTGTAGATCTGAAAAAATATCGAGATCTGCAAAAAATTCTCCGAATTGAAAAAAAAAATGTTTTTGCCCAATGGAACATGAAAAGTAATTTAGATCAAAAAAAGAATGATTTTTTGTCCCAATGGAAAACGACATTATCGGCTAAAACTGACACCGATTTCGCTGTACTGAAACCAATATTGTCGGTAGATAAAAGTGAAGAAGAACATGCTGTGAGGCGAGAATCCAGATTTTTGATTCAACTGACATTGATTAAATAAATGTTGTTCAAGCCCAGCTTTTAGCAAACATTCGTGTTTAAGTTCTTATTTGTAGCCACGTATGTAAGGCGCCTGCTACTTCACAATTGTTCGCTTGCCTCTAAAACACGAAGTTAACTATTTAATATTGAAACTACAGTAACGTTGATAAGTAACTTTGAGAAATATCACTCGCAATTTGAGCTTTTAACAAAACATCTTCAATAGAATAAGACTTAAAAAGTGTTTGAGATATGCAGTCGTTCAACTTTTCACCAAAATAATTCAAACAGGTATTCATAACTGGCGTATCACATTGTTTTGTGAGAAGTCTTTAATATTTAAGTTATTTGTTTCCGTTTAAAAAAATTTTTCGTCACTGTAACTTTCTTGAACAAAATGGTATTTTCGTATTAATTAGCATTGCTCTCTGGTCAATTATCACTTTTATGCAGACAACAATTATTTTAAGCACATGTGCTCTCCATAAGCCAAAATAAACTTAGCACAAATTTATCACCAGCAATAGGTAGATATATTCATTTTAATTTTAAATTCAAACAGGAAGTAATGGAAACAATACTAATGTCAAACAAAACAACTTTGCTCCGCTTCACTGCGTTTCGCGTATTATTAAATTCGTTTATCGAAGTACGATAGGAGAGCAAAATAAATATACAACAACACTTATTTAAATGAACCAGTTTCCAGATGCATATACATTTATATATCTTTCTAATTCTATAAAAAAAACGCGCATGAACAACATTACACCACTTATGGAGGCCAAATATAATATACATTTATTTATTTATTACAACATAATTAATTATTGAAATTACCAGAAACTGGTATTCACTTTTTTATTAATCAACGCAAGAGATTAACTTTAATTAAGCACTGGAATGATGATTTAAAATCTTGTTGTTTCTACACACCAAGTGGTATCAACTACGCGGAATGAGATATCGAATGAAACTGATATTGCAAACTTGTATCTGACGCTCTTTAAACGTTGATTAGCTATTCTGTTGCATTTACTCTACTCGTGGTCGTGGGCTTACGCTCGCAGGCTCACACAGGTATATTCTCAAATGAAGCCAGAAGCCATTTTCACGATCTACAGGTGTTTTTGATAGCAGTGATGCCGCTTGTTGCTTTCAAACTGAATTGGTACTAAAATTCAGAGAGACTAAGTTCAAGCAGAAGTTATTCGACATGAAATGTAAAAAAAAAACTCGTAGGAAGAATGACTGGAATTTCAAATGTATATGTGGGACAAGATATCAACATTTAATTGTTATCGAAAAGCAATAAATTCAATAATTTATAATTTTTATCTAAGGGGGGCAGCACTGGTTCTACCTACACTATACTAAACTGCGTTCTCTCAATGGCTGTTATCTTTTCAAAGGGTACTCCAGTACAAACGTTTCTCTTAATTTGAAGTGCATGCTATTCCCGATGCATATCCATAACATAAATACCGTATTCCGAACTGATTCAACGAGGGAAAAAAGAGAGACTTTGGTGACTCTGACCTGATACGGCTAAAAAAATGAAACCTGTTCAAAGGTACATACCTATTGGCTATTACGTTTTAATTACGAAGTTGTTTTTATCAGATAGCGCTACCTCTTAGTATTTACACTCGATGCTTTTAGCAGAGCTTGAGGAGTTGACGTTGGAGAATGACTAATCGGACAAGATTTCGACATATTAATTGAATGGTGTATTTTGTGTATTCCGAAACCACAGCCTTACGGATTTTTCGTTTCATTGGAATTGTCTTAATCGAATTCATCTTGTCAACTGATTCACTGCAGGAACATATATTTAATTTTTTTTGCGAAATTTGAAATTTTCCATACACTGACATCGCGAACCTGTTCTGAATATTTTCGTTGTAGATCAATGACTCTGGAAAGAGCGTTCAAAATACTACTCACTTATCGTACTTCCGATCTCCACCACAAGGGTGGGATTTGTACAACTTTTTTCTGCTAAAGTGATTTGCAGATTTCCGACTTGTACAATACATATGAACGAACATATGATAAGTACGCGTTCCTATATAAAGTGGTTATATATAATATTTAGTTGGATACTTCAACACCCGGACTTGAAAACCCTGAGGTCAAACCAGACAACGATGCATGCTACGAGTATGAATCCGAGAAGACAACCACAATTTATATAAAATAGATTTAAGAAAACAAACATTATTGTATACCGTTGGGCCCCTATTGTTGAGCCAACGCATTTAAATATTTATTATTCACCACCATTTGTTGCCTAGCCTTAAGTCAAATTGTATATACCAATAGTTTAATAAAAGCAAATGCCAAATGCCAATTAGTTGGATGGTGCGAATAGTGGTCCAAAGGCTGCTGTATGCGAAAGGAGTGCGTGCACTTTATTGGGAGATAAATTATTTGGGCACTAGGTCACGCATTTTTAGATTTGTAGGTACGCTGTAATTATGCCGTATTGGAGATAAATTTATAGGAAACTGCAGAAACGTTTCTCTTGTGTTAACATCGACATCGATGTGCGGATCGGGTATTTAATTTCTTCTTTCTTGAGATTTGATAGATCTGATGGTACTGTCGCACTGTCTCAACGACGAAATTAAAAAAACATTGGTAAACATAAGTCGTAAACAACTTGCTCGAAATAGATAAATCTTCGTTTGATTGGTTGATTGATTTGATTAATTGTTTTATTCATTTCATTACAGCTTAAAATGGCATATCAATATTTATATTTCGTTGACTGATTTAGAGCTTAAACTTATTTCTTATGAAATGGAGTCAAATTTGTCATTTGGAAATATATAGATCAGAGACAATACTGAGACCCCCAACTCCGGCCGATTTTCCGTTACTTGCCTACAAGCTATATTACCATGGGCTTGTGACGTTTTTTTGCGCTAGTATTGATACATAGAAATTCGTATTGACAAATGTCACGAAACTTCAAAAATTCCGGGTCACCAACACACGCTCAAAAAAAGAGCACAACTTCCGCTGCTTCCAAACTGGCTTCCGGTGTGGGCAAAGTTGCTGGCTGCGTTCGTAGAATTTTATCCGTTAAATTTGAAAATAATTTTTACAACTAAATTTTGTATGGACAGTGATTTATTTTAAGAATAATTGTATACTTTGTTGACAATATAAGAAAAATAAACAATTCTGAAGAATAATAAACAAATTAAAACATTTTTCGCGAACATTCTTAAAGCATTTAACATAAATCGAGTAAAATATGTTTATCACATACGGCGCTTAGTATACTTCTGGAGTTTAGTTATAATTTATAAATACCAAGATTAATATCGTTGCTGTTATTAAGTATAAATTAAGAGTTCCTCCGTTAGTCTAAATATAATTTAAAATAAAGTATACGTATGTGTATTTGTTTAATTTTTTTGTGTCTCGTATTTCCAAGTCTACATTTATATTACTTATAAGGCGTATGTTTTGGTATTATAATGGAACAATAATGGTGAATGAGTACTCTGGTTAAATAGAAATACAGAATGTTATGAAAAAATTAATATGAAAATGTACTGAGATAATATACTTATTCACCAAATTTGAGTTGAACTTCTCCTAAAAAAAGCTGTACTTCTGAACACAGTCACAGCTCACCACGGTTGAAATCTGACACTGACACTGACAACTAGTCTAACTTATCCGAACCGTTTTTTTTTTTTCGCGAAATTCGCTGCCAATTGCCTGTACAACTTGTCCAACTTGAAACGTCTCAATGAAATAATGAAATAAGCGAACTATCATCCGTGGTCGAGTTTTGGCAAAAGCTGGAGATCTTGAATGTGTCGCGCAACCAGCTGAAAGCTCTACCTTCATCAATCTTCAAGCTGATGAACCTACGCCGTCTGTATTTGATTGACAACAAACTGGATTCCCATCCCTTATACATGAGTTTCACCCGACTTTTACTATGTTCCAAAGAAAGGGGCTACTTCACCGTCGCTGAAAATTGCTCGGACTTCTGCTAAGACGATTTAGCAGACGACGACATCATGATACTGGACAACGGCGAACAAGTATTTCTCTGGCTCGGCTCTATACGCAGTGAAGTCAAAATCAAATTGGCCTAGAAAACCGCACAAGTAAGTCACACAGCCGACGACAGAAACTCTTTCAGTTTACACAAATATGCATTTACTAACATTTATTTCAGGTATTCAACACAACATCTATCAAACAACCAGAAAGTGCGCGCAAACTTTTCCTCACTCTGAAGAACAAGGAGTCGAAGCGCTTCACAAAATGTTTCCATGGCTGGAGTGCACACATGGCTCCACCAGAATAGAGTGCAAATTCGTTTAATCTTTCATATTTATAACACGTACTGATAGTTTTACATGTAACTTATTTTATATTCAATACATATATTAAAATGTTTTGGACAACAACAAGCTAAGATTACTGGTGTTGGCCTATTCGAAGACTTTGTAAATAGTTGTGACGCCCAGTTGCTCCCTTGGCAGACCAGCAGCAGTGCATTTAGACGAATCTGTTCAATGTTGTTGTCACGATTCTCCCTGTCAACCTTGGCTTTAGTTCTCATCCGTGCTCGAGTAGTTTAAGACGGGTTTTCTCCTGCATTTCGATCTCGTGTTCGATGGTTTGCCGGCGCATTGCCTCTTGGAGTGTGACACTTTCCTCTTGCCTAGTAAGTGTTACCGTTTAAAGAATCAATTCACACAACTTTTACTATATTCTTACTTTTTGAAATTGTTCTCCTGGATACGTTGCTGCTGCGACAATTGATCTTCATAGCGGCGCCTTGCCAATTGGTATTGATAGTGGGCACGATGCTGTTGTTGCTTGGTCTCTTCCTAGAAGTGGATAAAAATGGTTAGCAATTCTTCGTAAGGCTCATGTTAATTCAAATTCAACTTACAGTCAGGGTCTTCCTACGCTCTTCGTGATCGATACGCTTGTGTTCAACTTTCGCCAATATGTGTTGCGTATTCCTTGACTTTGGCCAGACACTCTTGATGTCGTGTGTTCTCCTGCATCGTGGACAAATCAAGGGCTTCTCTAGCATGATCTTGAGTGGGAGCTTGTGATTTAACAAACCATGAAGAAATATCTAATAATTAAATATATATAGTGAGACAAATTCATTGAATAGTATGGCTTACTTATATCGATTCCGATTGATATTCATCGTTGTCTCCAGTGCGATCCATTAAATATATGGTAAGGTTAGCGAACACCTTAACGTCGGCTTCTTCCTTAGCTGTAAGACAAATGTATTTAATTATTAATTTAAACACTTTAAATATGCGAAAACTTACATTTTCTCAAATTGTTGGAGGAAAAATACAATTTGTTTTCCATATTTTGACAGTTGTCACTCGACTTCTGTCAAAAGAAATTCACCACATTTTTTTTGTTTTGCTTTTTTTGTTGAAGCTCACACGGATTCTAAATTGACATAACACCGATAGGAAAACAAAATGGCGAATTCAAAAAAAAACTGAGGGGGCCAGCGGCAAGAGGATTGCGAGTTGGGGGTCTCAGTATTGTCTCTGATATAGATATTGTGGTGTGGAATGTATCGTGGAACCTAAAATGGTGAAATGAACAACCCATTAGCTACGAAACAAGTTCCACTTCGAATTGGAGACTCGAATCTGTCAAATAAGTGTAAATCTCCATTAAGCTAATTCTAGAACCAGCTGGAATAAACTAGGAACTTATCGATGGATAAGTCCAGTATCCAATTAGAATTGGACCTTGCTGTTGGGTTGTTTCACTTCACCATTTTAGGTTCCACGATACATTACACACCACAATATGCTTATTAATGAGTAGACTCGGCCTTGTCTGCAAACTTGGGCTATTTGGAAGCTCTTGAAGCCAAACGCTTCCCAATTACTCTATGCTATAATTATTGCAATACCAACTTAAAATTATTTGCATTTTGAATACATAGATGCCTCCAATGTTAGCAAGGAGTCTCAATCTCAGTCCCTTTCGTTCACTTACCTTCAGCGAGGTAGGTAAGATTTTGTAAAGAATACAATTTTTAGGAAGTCAAAATACCTACATTGTATGTTTTATTTTTCTTTATTTACATCATCGACATCCCCGAAGTAATCTTCCTAAAATGCAAAACAAAACGAAACTTTCAAACACAAAGTTATAGATTTAAGAGATCCATATAACCCGTTTCTTCTCCCAGCTTTTTTATTAAAGAAAACTTGTTTTTGGTTTAATAAGTATATACTAATATGTATGTGTGTACAACAGCCATTAAATTTAAATTTAAGACAAAAGAATTGACGTGGAAAAAATAAACATCATTTAATTTGGTCCGAACAGGACACCTTTGACGGCTTGAACTAATGGAAATTTTAAATTGTCCGTTGTTATTCTGCCACGAATATTTGGTTGCGAGTTTCTATCACAAAAGCCACCGTAATCATCGGTATTTAGAGAAAATATCATAGCACCACCCAAATCGTTGTCTACTATATACTTTGTTTTGCACGCAATACTCTTCTCATCCTCAAAAGAAATCCACTCGGTTCCACCATAGATATATGGGGAGCACGAAGCTTCATCGAATACTGTTGTTAAGAATATATTGTTCTGCTTGAACCAACAAATCTCGGAATAAGAAGCAAATCCCATACTGCCGACACCGCCGATAGCACTTGCTGGACTTCCAATGCCATTATTGAAGGGATTCACTAAACTGCAAGTAGAAATGAGAGAAGTTATATAAATGTTAATTGACTGTTAAGTATGGACAATTTTGCACCTACGTGAAGGAATGCCCATAGGTAGCGAGTCCAACAACTAGCTTATGTCGGTCAATGCCACTTCTAAGCCAAAAATGAATGGACGAATTTATATTCAAGGTACTCATGATGGAGTGCTCACTTGGTCTGGCGTAGAGTGGTGAATTGAGGCCTGTTGAAGTTATATTAATTATTAAGGAAATGATTAAACTGTGGTGGAAATTATAGTCATTTCATGAACAGGAGTTGGTACACAAACTCTTTTCTCTTATTCTGAAAATAATGTCTTCGTGCTTGATGAGCAGGCGGAAAAAAGTGAAATTTGTTTTTTTTTTTTTACTATGTATACCTAACCTAACAACTTGTTCATCAAATACTACATTTGGGTGTGAGCTTATCCACGGAGACATACGACATCGGTAGTTTAAACAACTTCTTTATTGAGAAAAATAGTAACCCATCTAAAATACGGTGTCTACCGTTGTCGGCAGTTCTAATTGTCTTTTTTTTTTGTTACGGAAACTGTTAACCAATGTATTCTGTACTATAGCACTTACCAGTAAAAGGTGAACTCCTTGCATAGAAATGATAGTCATAGGTCATTATGTTGGCAAAATCCGCGTACAGATTGATTTCCCGAGCATCATACGCAAACACAGCTATACCCTCAGATGCTGCAACAGCTACGGTCAGTAGATAGTCTCTTTTCTCACGAATGTACTCCTGACGAATTTCATAAAGCAGCTGCGAGAAATGCTGACGCTCTCTATTGTAGGCTGTAGGGAACTCCCAGTCTAAGTCCACTCCATCCAGCGAATAGTTACTGAGAATACCCTTTAGCGAGTGTATAAATTGCTTGCGATTGGCGTGATTTCGCACCATGTCTACAAAACCATTTGAATCAGCTCCACCTACCCATAGTAGTATTTTGATGTCGGCATTTTTAGAACGCAAACTCCTGCTGTCATTCAAAGCTGCATGCAGATCATTTGTAACTGTTATGGTATTATTTTCTACACTTGCTATGCCGACGTTAATGTGCGTACAAAGCGAACCATCAACTCCACTCAGGCGTAGAGCGTCAAACTGTTTCAACGGCGTTGGTACAGTGTAATAACAAACAAGACGTTTCACTGGCGAAGCTTCGTTAGAACGGTGAATCATTTCGCCGTAATCAGCGTCCTTGACATCATAGTGCACAGAATTTCCTTCAAATTGTTTAGACTGATTCTTGAAACTGTTTAGTTGATAGATGCGGAAGTCATGCGATATCTTGTCAGTGTCATGAATATTGTTTGCATAGTAAAATGCTCGCTTGTACCACCATTCCGGAACATCTGTTTGATTCAAATTAGTAATAAGAACACAATCAAATTCCTTTGTTTTGCTATCGTAAAGCAATCACAAAATACCTGATAAGTTTGGAGGGTACACCAAAGGGTGGGTGTAAATGGCGTTCCAATATGCAAACACTGCGATTGTTGTTAGAATATACAATGCCACTAATATAAACACACGTAATCTGCAATAAGTATATCTGCGAAGGAAAAGACATAGATCAACATTTCGTAATGTCGATTTTTTTGTGTTATTGAAACATACCGATACCCATTTGTCTCGTCGAACAACTGATACTCAGCCATGGTGGTGACCCGAAAGGCTCGAAGGAATAATTCAATTTTTATTTTTTAAACAGGAAACATAGCAAATGCATTTTACTGAAATCTTAAAACTGATATATGAGATATGGCTGGGGGTAGTTTATTTTGTTTTTTCATATCGCTATGATGCAGATATAAAAAATTGAGAGATGGCTGAGCGAAGTAATGTCAAAAACTAGAAGGCTGTGAAGTGTACTAAAACATAATAGTGGTACTGTTCAGTACCAATAAGAGTTAGTATTTTGATCGAAATATAGGTATATTTCCCAATTGCAATTTATTGTAAATGATTTGTGGGGTCAGAGAAAAATAACGGTAGGCATTATTTGAGTATTTTAATAACACTTATTTGTTCGTGAACTCGTCTGGCTATATTAGGCGTTTTTCTTTTCTAATTCAGAGCAGAACCTGAACTGTTATACAAAAAGTTCGTGTTTCTTTCTTAGCTCAGACACATCAGAGCACAAATTTGTGTTTCTTTTTCGTTCAGAGCATGATCAGAGCGCGCTCTATGAGCTCGGAATAAATTGACTGAGCAGCCTGAAGAAAAAGCTGATTACACATGCACAAGCACACTTCCAGTCACATTTGAAAAATATAAAAAAAAACAGGAAAAACAGAAAAAACATCAGAATGCTCACACTTGGTTCAGAGCGCGCTCATAATGCTCGAGCTAAGTTCAATGCTCAGCTCTGAACGAAAAAACAAACACAAAATTGAGCTCTGATGTATCTGAGCTAAAAAACAAACACGAATTATTTGTATAACAGTTGAGGTTCTGCTATAAACGAAAAAAGAAAAACGCCTATAACAAAGCACACTGTTATAATTCCTAGGTACTTGAACACTGAAAAATTTTTGTAACTACATCCAACTTCGTTAGTGTCTGATTGTGGTTGTGTTATAAATTGTAACAAACGATCTCTAATTGGCTATTGGATTGGATCTTATTATCCCATTTCGTACCGATAACCAACCTACCGAAACAAATAATAAACTTGATCTAATACTAATTGGCCAAAATTAATGTATTTACAAATAGTTTTCATAATAAAAATGTGTCTACGTCTCCACATCCATCTCCGATAATTTTTACAATCGATTCTTTGGAAAAACCATATTTCTTGAGCTCTTGTCAGCTATTCCCTTCAGGCGAAGGGAGAAGCCAAAACCCTACTGTTTTGACAATAACGTCAAACCGCAGTTGTCAAGTAGATGTGTCTAAAAGTTGTTTGTAGGAATTATTTCCAATTAGTTTCGGTGTTTTACTGTTAAAAAAAAATTATTTGTAATGGGTGAAAGTTCAAGTGCCTCGACAAAAGAAGACGATTTACAATTAGTGGAATTCCGAACTCTTTTGTGGGGTCAAAATATACGGGTCGATGTGTTCCGGCGGTGGTCACAAGGTTTGTGTGTGCTCTGCCCCCTTTACAATCCGTTTTTAATGTTCTTTTGTGAATAATAAAAATTGACATTGCAATTGCTAGGTCGCTAGCCTTTACAAATAATTGTTGAATAGTTTTCCCAGTACTGTAGGCCATAACTGCAGCTAATATGCAAATTCCAAATGACTCAGATGTGTGCAGGAAAAAATCATTACGTTTCCTTCAAATTTGGATACATAAATGACATAATTAGAAATGAATAACGAAAAAAAAATCACTTTTATTGCAGGCTTCGAGTTCAGTGATGTGGAACCATCGGCACTTGTGCAGCGACAAGGGGGACCCTGTGCTGTTATAGCTCCAGTGCAAGCGTATTTACTGAAAATTCTTATGGATACTCCCAATCATTGTCTTAAAGATGTAACTGAATGCTAAATATAATGCGTTTTAAGTAATATTATCGTATTGATCGTACTCTTTTAGTTGACTCATGACAAATGCAAACAACTGCTAATCCAAGCACTTTGTAATATTCTGGTTAAGTGCAAAGTTACCCATTTTCGAATTGTTACCATGCATGATGAAGGCGTGGAAGCAATGGAAGCGGCAGCAGCCGCTGATATCGAGGGAAACATCAATACATCGGGGGATACAGACGATGCCCCCGAGGCAGTAAGCATATTTTTTGTCATAATGTTGTTGGGTACAGGGAGAAGATACTAAATAACATATTGTGAAGATTGTTTAGGTTCTGTCTCGTAACTTATCCGTTACGCGTTTTCATTTTATTTTTTTCATTTTTGTTTTTAGGCAACTGAAAAGTTACCAGAAGACTTTCACAATCGGCTGTCCGTGATAAGCATAGATAGTGTAGATGATGTATCAACATATTTCTCTGAGAACTTTCGGACTCTAACAGATAACTATGGTGTATTGCTTTTCATGTATAGTGTTCTCTTGACGAAGGTAATTTGCTTTTGGTTATGTTAAAATAAAAGTATCCAAAATATTATTGATAGGGCTTCGAAAATGTAACTTCAGAGCTTTCCGACACATCTGAACCACTCATACACAATACATATGGTTACGGATCCCAGGCTTTAATTAATCTTATGTTAACAGGACAAGCGGTTGCTCATGTCTGGGATAACGAAGAAGATATTGGCGGACTTAGTATGTACTTAAATGTGTCTTGAAGCAAATGTAAACTATTAATAATTCTTTACGTGTGGTGTGCAATTAGAACTTCGAGGTATCAGCGAACAAAGCGAAATCGGTTTCATAACGCTAATGGAGCAAATGCGCTACTGCACGGTGGGCTCCTTCTATAAAAATCCAAAAAATCCCGTCTGGGTGATGGGCTCAGAAACGCATCTTACTGGTGAGCTTTCCTTGTTGTATATTTCTCTAGGAAAATCGAACTTTCGTCTTTGTCATTAGTTTTGTTTAGCCACGAAAAGAGATTAGTCTCGCCGGAAACGCCTTCGGAAATAGCTCGAAGGGTCTTTAAGTCATTCGATCCCGAGGGAAACAATTTCATACCGACGCCAGTTCTTCAAGATGTCTTAGCGTCGTTGGATCTAGTCAGTGAACCGGAATAGTATGTTTACCGTTGAACTCTACATATACCCCGATTATCTCTTTTCTTTTACTTTCAGTGTCGAAATAATGCAAAAAAAATTGGACCCAGAGAGTTTAGGTATAATACTGCTAAATGCATTTATGGATGAATTTTTCCCGCTAGAAAAACGTTCTACGCCAGACACTTTTGAATTGTTGCACTATAATGGTATTCCTGGATCAAACGAAGGCAGCAAAGTAAGTGAAATTTCTTTCTATTTGGTCAAACTGTCATGTATGTGTTCCTGCCATTTTAGGTGCGTTACAATAAGGGCTCGGCCGTTATGTTGGAATGTGATTTGAAATCAGTTTGTATATCGAATCCAATGCTAACGTGTCTTCAGACGAAATGGCCAAACATTGATGTGAATTGGGGTGCTTTAAAAGTACCATCGTTAAATTAATAAAAACAATTCCTCAAATAGCAACTAAAAAAAAATTAAGCAACAAATAAACAATAATACTAATAAAAAGTCACATTCACCTTTTCATAACAGATTGGCATATTAATTTTATTACTTTCTAACTACCTACTCGAACAGTTGAATGCATCTTTTATTTTCATATCTCTGCAAAACTAATATTTTTAGCAACAATGCCAAATAAAGCCAACTAAAAACTAGTGTTTCAATTTTTAAAAGCAATCAATTTCCATATTTTCTTTAATAGTGTAATTGCGACTCATTAGTTGAGATTTGAGAGCCCACTTTTGTTTTTATTCGATAGTTACAGGCAACTAGCCCAAAGAAATTGATTGAACTGAATTGAATGAATGGAAGGTGCAGAAGATCAAGTCTTACTAAAACGGGATCAGCCTTGTGTTTTTCTTCTTGTAATATAGCCTCAACGATTTCTTACATTATTTGGCCGTTGTTGTTTTACAAATGAAACTCAACACGTGGCTTTATACATAGTAAATTTAAGGTTATGGCTAAGCAAGAAAAGTTTGAAACAAGCTCTAAATAATTTAGCCAACTAGCTTAAAATAATTGCTTGCTATTTTGTTCAAAGCAAAGGTATTTAACGTATGCCTACCTATATCTTCAAGAAATTCAAATTAAATATTTTCACAATAAAAATAAATAAACAGGTCCGCAGGGACCCTCCGCCTAACCCGTCAAACTGTGCTGTGACCATTAACAGCAAGATTAACCACATTTTAACGTATAAGTGTAAACATTAAACAAATGAGTCCCTCATACTTTTATCGTTTTTTTTTTATTTGCTTTTAATCTAGTACAATGTTTTGCCCAAAATTTCGAAACGTGTAGTTTCGTGAATTTAGATTTAAATTGAATATCTGATATTCAAGAAAGAATCTTTGTCAGACATCTTTCGGTTTTCAAACGAATAGTAGGTAGAATCGGAGTTGGTTTAAATCTAACAACTTTTGTTTACTTTTCGTAATAGACCGTCGATCTCTAGTTGCCTATGTAAACCTATCTTTACAGTTGATTTTTATGTAACATAGTATCTGGCAACATGACGAATCTATATCATATATTAGCCATTATACACAGATAGGGGAATCACCTAACAGAGAAACATAAAACATAACTTTCCAGTGAAAAAAAAAAAAATACAATATCCACTAAGTTATGTGGCCCAATCATAAGTTTTATTATTTGTGAGCTGTGAGAATGTACTAGATTACAATCACACACTAAAAACTAGAATAATGGAACTCTTCCCAGCGCGATGGCAATGCCAAAGCCGGCCTGCTCTTTCACTGCTATTGATGTAAAAGAAAATGGCGAATAAATGTCAATTTAAAGTATAATGATAAGAAGTAAAAAAATCTTTTTCGTAATAAAAAATGACAATTTTCCGTGAAACGCACTAAATAAACTCAATAATTTAACAATCGTTTTCACAGAGAGAGGCGTCAAACGCGACCATAAAGTGTGTTAAACCGCGATGCGAAACAACCGTCCCAATTATATTTCTCTGAACCAAAATAAATCGCACTGAAAATGGCTTCTAGCTGGCGCATAGGAAAAAGGAAGTTTCGTGCCAAAGGTAAACACAAATTGCAAATGTGTTCCCCTACTTGGGAATGAGCAGAGAATTGATCAACGCAATAAAAATAATAATAAGTTTCTTAAATTGTTTAACTTGTGAAGTGCGTAGGACGACCCAAATGATGATTGTGGTTCAAATGATGGAGGACGCGCAGGGTGTAAACATAATTTTTTTGTTCTGCTATTATTTTCGATCTTTACAATACAACCCGTGATTTGTATTTAATGTTGGTATTTTTAGATTTGCATACGAAAATAGAATGTAGTTTTTGGGTAAAATAGCCGCACGGTGAAATCTGCGTAAAGAGAGAGCGGATCCGTCCGTCTTCGCTTAAGTGAGTTGTGAAGCGTATCGCATCTTGGTAATTGATTTTGAACATGCAGTTACGCACCGCAAAGTTATGCACAGTACTCTGTACTATCATTTCACTGATATTTCTTTTAAAAATGATTACGCTGCCGGTGCGGTCATAGCTAGAAATCAAAATGACTCATAATGTTTTCCTTTTAAAAAGGCTAATTTCCCAAAAGAAGTAAAGGTGTAACGTAACATAAATACAAAATGTTTAAGCTAATTAGGGCAACACAAAAACATTCGTCGTAGCATGATTGGTGGTCAGATCATAGTAGGTATACGGAATGCTTCGTAAAGAGTAATGCGAATGAAATGGTATGCTGATTAGATGAGACTTTCTATCTAATTTATTATTTTTTTTTATTGTTTATTGCTTTTGAAAGGAGTGATTTAAAATCGATAAAAACAAACTAAAAACACTAGTGCGTAGGTACCTACATAATGATGTTGGCCTACATTGAAAGGTGTTTCTGCAAGGACATATACCTAATAAATCGTATACTGCAATTTACTAATATCAGTATCATTTTACTGCTATGAAGGATAAATTGAATGAATTTGCTTTTTTTGGTTATTAAAAGCGATTATAAAATATTTTCCATATGCAATGGCAGATAATAAAGTTATTTTGGGTAGCTACCTAGTAACTTTATATAAAACTACCTCTCTTCTATAATATTATTAATTGGGTAGTCCAATTCCTTGTTGCATTTCTCTTACTTGCAACAGACTTATACCTTTTTTACACATCAATCCGAGGTTGTAGCACAAACTGTATAAAATCTACAAGCCAACCAAAGATGGCACCAACTTTCAATCCACCTCAAGTTTTATATTTATTCAATATTTTTCATCCGTGGCAAGCTCTGCTAAATGAAAATAAATGTTTCCCGGTTTGGCCGAACAAACACAAAATAGTTTTTTTTTTTTTACAGTAAATCGTGGTAACGACGAAACAAGTCAGCTTTAGACAATGTGCGTTAACCAACAATATTTATTGAATCGTATTGTTCAAGCCAAAGTTGATCCTACTTTCGTCTTGTGTCTTGTTATGTCGGATCGTTTTTAACTTTAGTGTGTTTTTTACATAACCATAACCACATTTCAACTTGCTTCTAGTTTCAACAGAACCGGAAGACTATTTCCGATTGGATCCACAGAAAACACCAGCTGAAAATGCATTCGAAATTTACGAATCATTATGCAACAAAGAAACGAGAGACGCAAAAATTTTGTTTCTCCTCAATGGATTTGCTACCCTCTTCCAGGAGAACAAAACTTCGCATTTGGGTTTCACCACAGAAGAATTTCTATATTGGTAACTTTTTTAATGTGATTTCAATTCTCTCATTTTCAATTGTACAAGTGAATATTTTTCTTTATTTAAACAGTTTAAGTGTCTCACTAACACACTCATTTACGCAAGTGAGAGCAGCTGGCCTGCGCGCTATCCGATATGTATTATTAACGCCAAAGGACATTAAACTATTTAATTCACTGCAACTACCATATTTGGTTTGCCGTAGTATTGATGTTCTCTTGAAGAACGACGATGAACGTGTGCAAGGAATGAAATTGGTAAGACAAAATCACATTCACAATGAAATCGCAACTAACTTCCAAAACGCTTAGATTCGGAAAATTCTTGCTGTATCACCGGAGGATGTTAGTCCAGTACTGGTTCGTTGTTTAGTTTCTCTGGCCAATAGTGGTATTGAGGATAGCGACAATATGTTGCGAGCCTGTCTTGCAACGCTATGCGAATTTGGTGTTTTAAATCCAACATTGATGATCGTTTGCGGAGGTGTTGGTGCACTGACCAGAAGCGTACTGGAATGTCATAATCCGCGAATAGCCGAGAGTTTGTGTGGGGTATTGCTGCATTTATTAGAATGGCCACATACGAGAAATATTTCAGGTATACGATTGGATTGCTTGGCTGCTCCGTATTGCGATTTTACCTATCGTCTGGGTATAATGGATAAAAATAAGTAAGTGCATTATTTGTCGCGCGTCAATCGATTGATTTCAATTAACTTTCTTTGCTGTAGGGATGCTCGTGAATTGAGATATACCAGCAGCCGATTGGCATTACTCTCAGTTCTACGCAGTTGGGCTGGAACCATAGAGTTTTGTAATCCCAGCAATCCATCCGGACTGAAAGCAATAGTTGATGTACTGTACTTGAATCAGTTGGAAGTTAGGGTGAGTTCAAATGCATATCCTGACAAACTATTAGAAACCGTTTGAATATGGACCATCCTTTTTTTAGTTCAGTTCATGTTCTTTTTAAATCTTAAAAAGCCTAAAAGAAAGTTTCGGTACTTAGTATTTTCACGGCCAATAGATAAAGCAGTACATTTCAGCTTCCTGGTTCGTCCAGTTTTCATTTGTGTACTGCAAATGAAATGAAATCGTATGCAATAGTATGCAAATTCTGAGGTATTCCTCTCCTGGCACATTGTCCATATGGGATAAATTTGATGTCCAGAACGTTGCTTGGATTTAATCATGTGGTTTGTATAGCCCTTAGGTATCAAATCGACCAAGCAGTTCAGCTTGTTTGTTATACTGTCCAACTATCTCGTTAAGTGAAACGCAGCAATCTTCCATCCTATGCTGCTCCGTATTTGCGATCTTATAGCCTCTCTTCTGTCGAGATGACAATATTCATCTGTGGTACTGTATGAATTGCCAGCAAAACTGCGGCTTGACGAATAGCTGTAAAACAACAATCGAATTACTCGTAAAAACCTTGAGAAACTTTTGGACAGACGATCATTTAATTGTGTTATTATTACTCGATTGTTTATGGTCATGTAGTGTCAGCTCACCTTTCTGTTATCTTTTATGGTCACAACATTTTTCAATTTAATACCCTCGTTTACAGAAAGCAATTCTGGATTTGCTATACGAATTACTAGGGCTTCCGCAACCCATTTGGACAGATGAATATTCGGTTGCGCTATCGACAGTGGATCCATCTGATTTTCAGGTAAGCCTCTCTGCGTAACAGCAAAAACCTTTTTTTTTTTTCTTACACATTTGCAATCCAACAGGACACCTGGTTGCTAAGCAATGGATTTGTTGCAATGGAAGGTCGTTGTATTCTGCCTAGTCTTGCAAGCCGTGCAGCTAACATCTGCGAGCAGCATTTGGCCTTACTACTTTATTGTTTCCTAGAGACAGGTTTGCTAAACGCTCTCGTCGAAGTCATTGTGTCGAGTGATACTTTTATTTCGGTTCGTGCAACTGTTTTAATTGGTAAGTTAAACTACTTGTCTGCCGTTCGTTCTATATCTACACGGATTGGTTTTAGGTAAAATTCTTCACCTGATGCATACTCATTTACCTGCTGATATATGTAGTACATATCCTGCGTTACCAACACTGGTTACGCATGCAACACAGGGAAATCATCAGGCAACCGCCTCAATATCAGCTCTTCAAAACTACCATCAGATGCTACGAAATCGGCCGGTATCATGCAGCTTATTTTTGGACAGCATTATTCAGGGAGGAGGTAAACATTCAATATACGTAATCATATTTTGAAGATTGAAGTTTTAAATTTGCAGCCCTTATCAATACACGACTCTTCAAAAGGGACATCAACAACTACGAAGTGAACGGTGGCGGCGGCAGTGCATCAAACACTGCACACAGTGCCCATGAAAGCTCCGAGAGGCGACGATTGGATTCTGTATCGTCTAGTATTAGCGGCGGGGGAACTGATGAATCTCATTCGCTTCCGTCATCGGCCATGAGGCGGTCAAGTTTTCGCTTGAAAAAGAAGAAGTTCACACAGTTCTTTGAAAATATGCGCGAATTCAATCGACTGGCTAAGGACTCGAATGTACTTATGCTCGCAGATGGCAACTCTTGGGACTGGGAAATAGTAACGACTATTTTAAGGGTATGTATACTGAGCTGGCCAAATCACCTATAAAAAAATACTTAAAATCCCTGAATGAATTGATTTATTCTTTGCACGTCTAGACGGACGCTATCGGCAAATTGGACGACACTAAAGTTAGGTTCCTCAAGAGAATCGTGCACTACTTCAAGCCAAGTAGCAATCGGTTTTCCCATCAAGACCTGGCACACGGTAGAACAGTTCCGGCTTTTGTGACAGCAGGGCTCGATTTGATTGATTGGCTGCTCGCTAGCATAGAGGTTGGTATTTTTTTCAAAAGTCACGTCGCACTAGTCACATTTGCAAATGAATGCATATTTTCAGATGGAAAGCATGCGCATGATTACAGACTTATTTTCGGACATTAGTCAGCACCTACTAGCCATAACGACATCAAACCGAGCGCATGACTGCCTCTTCAGTCCTCAGCATATGAATAACACAATGTGCCAACAGTATTTCCTATTTATTGGCCGAATGTGCCGCCAGGAGAAGGGAATCAGTATTTTAACGAATACAGCCGTTTTTGAACAGTAAATTCTGTTTACTTGACTTGATCCACTAATTGTTTGTCCGCTGTTTAGATTGACGACGCTGGTTTCGAGTACAGACCACGTGTGCTATGTCAAACTCATTGTATCCGGCTTAGACTACGGTCTCGAATCGTACACAAGAAAGATTCTCGAGAGGGCTTTGACATCGTCGAAAACACGAAGCGGTCGACTGTACTCGACGCAGTTTCTGCTAGTCTTGCTAAGAGCTAGAATTCCAAATTTCGAAGTGTGGGGCATACCACTCTTGATCAATCAAACTAAAGACTCAGAACGAAGTATTGTTTTAGCAGCAATTGATGCTCTTGACGAGGCCTGCTACGAAAAGGTACACACAATTGATTTTTTTGCAGCAACAACAAAATAGCAAAGATTTTGTGCACTTTCAGAACTATTTAGAGGAACTCGTAAGCATTTGGCCGAATTTCAAATCCCTTGGCGATGTGGGACGGCTTCTTATGTCGCGATACTATTCAATTTATCGTGGACTAAATCATCGGAAGGCAAAGATCAAAGAAGAGATTGAATTTTGGAAGAATGGTTACAACAAAAGGTGGGCTGCACATGCGCATAACTTCACAATAACTTGTTGCATTAATGTAATTTCATTGCAGATATGTACTCCTTGTCGAGGCCGATACGCATTCCAGTTTGACGTTGCACATCAAAAACGAAGACGGCTATTACAGCCGACGGAATTGTTCGACACGGCCGATTGTGATTCCACCGTATATCCAACCGCATTTATATGGCCAGCTAGTGCAGACTAGTCAGGGAACTGTTGCGTTGCAGAATTTCGCCGATTTGCATAGTATGGTGGATTGCATTAGCAAATCTAAAGTTACCGATGAGAATGATTGCCTCGAATTGAAGGCAGCTATGTGGGCTCTGGGACATGCATCTACACATTCTAATGGCATAGAGCTGTTTCTGGAGTCTTTTCCTAGGTATGATGGGTGTAGGACATACTAATTCATTGTTAAGCACTGACTGTTACGTTTGTTCTTTGCAGAATTTATGAGAAAATAATATTCTTGGCAACGAAGGCGGAGGTTTACTCCATACGAGCGACAGCATTTAGTGTTCTCGGCTTGATTGGAAGTACAACTGCTGGTGCGAATTGTTTATTCAAATTAAGTAAGTTCAAATGTTTCAAAATATTCGGTCACAAATGTATATTGTTTAAGGAAGCAAGTTTTATTTATATGCTTATACCTTGCACTAGTTTAATAAAAGTCTTCACACGAATAGTTGGGAGAAGCTGGACTTAGGGTTCCATACGGACCTGAATTCTGAAATCGTTTTTATATTACTGGCTACAATCTATGTAAGGTGCACTTGGGTTATGCCTGTTTCTAGCGTTTTTTCCTATTGATATTTTTTACACAATTTTTTACTGCCGAAAGTGCGGTTAAGTACGTAAAGTGATATTCTGTACATCGTCCATTTACATTTTTAACGCCGACCGATGGCTAGTTTCCAAGCAACACTCTTTTTACAATAACTTAATACTAATGCAACAACTTCCATTTCAGATTGGCTGTGTGTAAGACATGATCGAAATACCATCTGGCCAGTTTATCAGCCCGAAGACTGGATATCAAATAACTTCACACCAGTGAGACACCCCTGTGAAGATGTCCCGTCGTATAATTACCCGAGTATAGATGACCAAATTGAAGGATCGTATTACACAAGAAGTGACTGGAATTTGTTACTCGCCGATGACAACACCACAGGGGAAAGCAAGGGAGATAGCAAGGATGAGGTTGGTCAGAACTAAATATTTTTAATAGCATAGTAACTGCTAAGTTTTTATCTTACAGATTTTAGGCAGCGCAGCACAATCGAAAATAATGACAGAAACCGCATATACTCGCCCTGGAAAGCATACGAGATCCCTATCTGAATCCAAGACCACCGATGTAATTAGTCTCTTACATACAACACATCATTATCGGATTCGTCGCAATTCCTGCACGGACTCAAACACGTCCGGAGTAAGTAGTTGTGAATCGGTACCGGCACGTACAACCGTAGGGTAAGTCTCGCTTGAATTTGTTTTATTCAAAAATGTTGCCTATCATTTTTGGGAATTTTGCAGGGATTTCCAACAAATCCAATTGAGCCCAATTCCATCAATGTCGAACTTAGCCGATATACCGTCCAGACGAGTACACCCTCTTCAACGAAGAACATCCCTTCTGGGTACATTTTACATACAAACACCGATAAGTCATTTAGATTATGAGGGCTATGCCAAGCTGAGAACTCTCCGACGCCATTGCAGACCGGTATTGTCAGAATCCGCAGCTGACGAAATCGCTGAATTCATCGATCGAACTGAAATCTATGCCACAATTCGACAGAGAAAGTCTTCGATCAGTGATTTGCATCGCAAAATGAAGGTGCGCAGTTTGGATCGACAAATAACATCTCTCAATATGTACGCGTAAGTGCTCATGATTCGTCCTATAGAAAACTGTTCGATTTTTTTTTGACACTGTACTTTTAGGCAACTATCTCCGGAAGACCTTCAAGTTCCTCTACCAACATTGGCAGCACCAAAGTTCCTCTTACAAAACGACTCAAAAGGCCCTTGCTACTCGGGTAATTCTCCAAATTTAACCATCAATAATTGAAATACGACTAAGCTATTTTCATTCTGCAGGTATTTGCCTCCCCAAACACTTGCTTGATCTTTTTCCATCGCGAAACATGACTAGCACATACGTTTCGCGGGACATACAAGATCAAGACCTTGTGGACGCTAACCTTTTGACAGCCAAACAGCAGTTCTTCAACGACTCCATGAATGAGTGCGACGAAAGTTCCGTAATAAGTAATTTCTCAGACGTTTCCTCTGTGAGCAAACGTTCCAAATGGATCAGCAAGCACAACCGTAACAATTGCTTACGTTGCTCCCGTTCGGCAAGCAATCGACCGAACAAATGCAGTGATACATGTATATTTAATAAGAAACTAAAATCCTATCCCAGCTCATCGATTCAGCTCTCCGAGATTTCATTCAACTCACCCGAGAGCATCCTCAGCGATGATAGTATGCCCGACCACTTGACAACAGTCATTCTGTACAATGTGCTGCGACTGGCGAATCCAGTCAGTAGCAAACAGTCCAAGTTCGCCCTGCTCGAATTGAAACAGAAACAGCCGGACTCCTTCCAGGACATTTGCCTCTACTCGGAGGTATGTAAATTCCTTGGTCGTAGTACTTATCGCATGAATGCGAGGCGATTCCTCCAGGAGCTGTTCTTGGACCTGAATTTCGAAAGTTTCAACATTGAGCCGAGCGAGATAATAGCACGAAAGGTCAAGGAAGTTCCGCTCAAACCTTTGCGAAACAATGCAGATCTGAACGAAGTAAGTTCATCATCAACCTCTTCCAATCCGTCGGTGTCGATGAACACTGCCGCACCGCAACAACAGTCTTCGAGTGCCACCTCAACAATGCAATCTCCACCAGTCATCGCAAATGCTGGCTGGTTTCCAGCGTACAAGTCTAACATTAAGTCACCGGCACTCGAGAGCGTGTACGAGACCAGCTGCGAAAACCTAATCGAATCCATTTGTTCAAAACTATCACCGACAGAATCGAATCAAAACAAATCATCTACCACCGACCCCAATAGCACCTCTACACACACATTACCGTTAAAAAACGATCACACAGTGAAGCCTAACCCAGCTAATAACATTCATCGACGGCTGCTGGTATCGAATTCAACGAAACGCGAGTATTTGGTTGACATCAACGACGCCGGCGCCGAAACGAATTACACTAGCACTATAATTAAACAGCCTGCAGCCGTCATCGAGAATGAGAACAAAAAGTACGCGCGCGGTCGTTTCTACACCCTCGAACTGGATCTAAGCTGTACAAAGAATAAGTTCCCAATAACAGACCGACGGAAAAATGATACCTGTCCGACGACTTCCAATACGACACTCGAATCGCAGACCACTATGGTGACGAGCAGGCCGCCATCAAATACAATCACCACCCCTACCACTCCGACCGCTATGGATCAACTGACGTTCACTAAAAGTCTGTCCGCGTCACTGTCAAAGCCTATTGGCAGCCTGTTCTGCGAGAAGCGAATGCAAACGTCCAAATCAGAGGCTGTGCTCTCCAAGGCTAAGCAAACTTAAAATGAGTTCTATCGAATAAGCTTTGTGCTGAGCGAGCAAGCCTGTGTCTTTTTCAATGGTTTGATATATCTCAACACAAACACTATCCCTATATATCCTTATGTACGCATACGTATATTTGTATGAATATAATTATAAATTATTGTTTCCCCACCCCTACCATTTTTCTGTACATTTAACTATACCACCGCAAGAGTTTATTGCAGTTTTAAATTCACACGAACAATTCCATTTCATAAGCAAAATGTTGTCGTAGGTTACTAAAGAAAACAAAACAAAACAAAACAAAAACAAGCAAACAAATAATAATTAAAATTAAGCGAGAAATGAAAGTAAATAAATGAATAATAGAGAAACTAATATAAATGAAATTCCATTAATTGTAGCTACATTAAATTTTATATTTATAAATGCATTATAATATTATTTGCGAGATAAAAAGATTTTGTCAGTAAATCAGTCCATTATTTTCATACAAACACAACAACAGGAATAGTTTTATTTTCACACATCCTTTCGATATCATTTAGCGACCAAATGCTGTTTGTATCTTACTTTAAACACACACACTATTTAATTGTGTGCTTAAAGTGTTTTACTATTATTATTATTATTTTCTTCTTTTTATCTAACTCTTCAAAACTTGTACTATATCAAAAATTCGTTTGTTAGATAATAATAAAAGAAAAGAGATCATAAGCGAAACAGTTAAAATGCGCATTCATTTCGTTTCAATTCGTTTTGTTAACAGGTTATGCTGCTCTTTAACATGAAAATATGGTGGTTAACATTTGAAAATGGTTAGTAATCAATTTTGTCATGGGAATAAGGTTTGTTTTCGGCTCAACTGTAATTGAAAAATAGATTTCTTCTTGTGTTCCGCGGAAGGTCAACGAAAGAAGAATGTACCTATGTAAAACCACCAAAGCAGCTGTGGAAGAGTAAAGCCGTTTTGCAACAGTGGGAAGACTATGTACATCGTAACGTTAGATTAAGGTTTCTGTTGCTAGTTTTCTAAGTGTTTCGCGTGTATCCAAGCCTGTTTTGACGTGACCTCCTGTAGCCTAAAGGGCCTGTCCGATTTTGAAGGGTGAGGTGATTCGTATTCTTCACCGGTCATATGCTCAAAATTCAAGAATTAAAAAGTTAATTTAAAGAAAACCAAAAAAACCCGACTGAAAAATAACTAAAAAGATGTGAACAAGCCACATTCAAGTATACCTTACTATTTTGCAATTTATTTTATTCTGTGTCTTGTTCTTTTTAGTTTTTTTTTATGTATTATTCGATTGGACTTCTTCAGATTTCAGATTTCGTGTGTTTAATAAAACATAACAACGTCACTTGCTCTTTTTGATGTTGATATTCGTGCAATTGGTATATGTGTAGAATACAGCACTTTTCCATTCACTGTCTAAATTTTATATTAAGACATTCAAGATTTGCGCCCAGATTGATTTATAAATATTTGTACGTAAATAATTAAGCCGATGGAAAACGTTTCTTTGCAGTTGAAAAATTTCACGAAAAGCTAAACAAACTTCACTAGTTGTCAAACTCCAACTTAATTACATTGGTATATCTGAAGCAACTCTGAGAAAAAAATCCAGAAAAAGATTGCTTTGTTTCGTACCAATCGAACATAAAAAAGAGCTCTGAGAGTGCCCAATTGAATACCACATTAGTAAGGTCCATTATGTACCACCGTTTTAAATACCCCAAATAGTTAGTATTTAAAACGTACATAATACGTAGAACACGAATTGATGGCGATCGGTTCTTTGTGTGTATAAATTTTCACAAAAACCAAAAGTTTTTTAACCGCCCTGTAAACAAAGTTTTCTCACGAATCAACCCTTCAGAATAATTTCACCAAGTATACCAGTTGGTGAAACCCAAAATAACCCTTCTGTATTCGGAGGGTACGCTCAGTGCGCAAGTACAAACAAACATCTTGTAAGCTTTTTCATGAATGAATTTGATGTTTTTCGCAGGCACTTAAGATTTATATACACAGTGCGCTGGGATATAATTTTTTACATTTGAAAAGTCGATTTTTTACAAAATTTTTACATAACCATATCTTAAAAAGTTCTAACTTTGTTAATAACAAATGTAATCAACTGCCAGATGATTGTAATTGGGAGATTCGTGTAAATGTATTCCTTTCGGCGGTGCCCATTTAATGTGAAGAAAAAATGTTTGCAAATTGGTATTCCAATCTTAGTAATCGCACTATTGCGGTTATATTCCTTGTGTGCATATCTGTTTTATATGTATCCTATACATTTAATTCGTGTTTAATGTCCCGTATAAATCGATCTTTTAAAAAGGTATATTTCTTCGCTGCTTTCTCGTAGTCTTATTTAAATTTATTGCTGACCCACATACTTGCAGCAATCCTTTCGGAATTCAATGGATAGTGTCATGTCCCCGATTGTGATGACAGAACCACCTGAAATAAAAATTCTCGGTTCTATAGTTCGGATAGTGCCACTGATGTACAACTACACAGAGATGGATGGTTCGCCGAAATATAGATTTCTCCGGCAACAAGGTCTGCGACCGTCACGACATCTACCCGATACACTTATTATTGGAGTGAAAAAGAGTGGAACGCGAGCACTATTGGAATTTATCCGTTTACATCCGGATGTTCGAGCTGCCGGATGTGAAGTGCATTTTTTTGATAGACATTATAATCGTGGACTTCATTGGTATCGGCATCATATGCCGTACACTATAGAAGGGCAGATCACTATGGAAAAGTCACCCAGCTATTTTGTGACGAAGGAGGTTCCCCAGAGAGTTCATCACATGAATCCGAGTACAAAGTAAGAATTATTTCAAAACATATACACATGTATATAAGGTGTTAGAATTATATATCAATTTTTTTAAGCGCATTTCTAATTCATTTTGAAAATATGTTGCTCATACGCCTTGGTTGCCCGTGTACAAAGTTGTTTTGTGTGTACAGCTCTAGGGCTGTGAACATTATCATGGTAACTGAAACACTATCTAGATAAACCTGCATAAAATATATCCATTCCATTTGTTACAAAAATAAAACTCACACCAACTAAGGTTGTAAGAAGCTATCAGCTAAAGCCTAGGCCTATGGTTCCCTCTCCATAAAAACACATTTATTTGATCCCCATGACCCATACAATAAGCAAGCTGGGTATGTTAATTTTTCCGAAGGTATATTGATGTGAGGTTCATATTTCAATCTTGGAAAACCAGTCCAATTCGTTTAAAGGCTCTCTTTTCCAATACGAAATGATGTATGACTGAAACTTTATTTACACGCATATTTCGATAAGGAATGACATGCAAATTAGTTCGGCGAGTTCCCGGCCAACATTGTCCAGACATACTTTGTAAGCTTAAGACGTCTTGATTGTTAAATGTGTTGATTTTGTAATAATATCACAAGCATTTTTTCCCAACTTTATTTAGCTTTTTAGAAAAATTATTAAAGTAAACAAATTGGAGATATTATGTGTTTGACGTCTACCGGTCTTTGACAATTAATTTAAAGAAAATTCCACAAATTGACCCCTCGATAAGAATATTTTATAAATATACTCGTATATGTCCGTGTTCATACTTTTGTCGTTGATTGATTATCAAATTAGCAATCGAGTTTTGAACATGACTTGGCTACCCGAAAAAAATATACCTGTATGATGTTAAAGCTTATTTTCTGCGGCATTTGATTTTAAGAACTAATTAACACATCTTAATAAAATAGATATCCATCAAATTAGTTGTAGTCCAATTTATTAGGGTGGAAACGATTTACTTTAAGAGAAGTTAAAAGGCCTTTAACAGACGACAACTACTGTCTCGTTATGGCGCATCGAAGGCAATTCTTTTGTTATAATGGCGACGTTCAAGCATTTAGTTTAGTCAGTCTGACAGCTGGGTGACTTTATGTGTCTCAGTTTTGAATGGGCTAGCTTGGTCACACGAAAGCTTTTTCAGTTGACGTTTATCGCGGGGTAGCCGACGAATCTAGTTAAGAATTTGGTGACTATGTTGACAGTTCGTATATGTAGCTGACGTAGGAAAAGTGACGTTACCATCCTATATAGTTCTTGCGTTCAGTGTAAATCTAGTCCAGACCATTCTAGTCGACTTAAGATAACCAGATTTTTGAATGGGCCCATTTGCTTTTCTTTTCTTACAGACTTCTTGTTGTCGTACGTGATCCTGTCACTAGGGCCATATCAGATTACACACAAGCTGCAAGCAAAAAAGTCGATATGAAAAAATTCGAACAGTTGGCATTTATGAACGGATCATTTGATGTCGTCGACACATCGTGGAGCCCAGTAAAGATCGGAGTCTATTCCAAGCATTTAGAAAAATGGTTGCAATACTTTCCACTGTCACAATTGCTTTTCATTAGTGGTGAAAGACTGATTGTAGATCCAGCCTTCGAAATTGGCCGCGTTCAAGTGAGTACATTAATTTTTTTGTCCATACACTACAGCAAATATTTAAACATCCATTTTTAGGATTTCCTTGGATTAAAAAGAGTTGTCACGGAAAAACACTTCTACTTTAATTCAACAAAAGGATTTCCCTGTCTTTTCAAATCAGAGGCAAAGTCCACACCACATTGTTTGGGAAAGACAAAGGGACGAAATCATCCATATATAGATCCAGCTGCAATCGAAAGACTAAGAGAATTCTATAGACCATTTAATAATAAGTTTTATCAAATGACAAATATAAATTTCGGCTGGCCATAAGAATTATATTCAGTTTGGACTTTAGCTTTCTACTAGTCATTTTCATTATTTTAAATGGAAATTCCTACAACCGTATTCATTGCCACTTCCTTTCAAAAAGTTTTTAATACATACATTAAATAGGACTTGGCATTACCTCTGTCTATGTTCCAGCATTTAAATGTACCTACCATAAAAAGCGTTATCAGAATTACCTACGTTTTTGTAAGAAAATACAATTCTACTATTAGTTGACAAGAAAGAATGGCATATTTATAAAATGCTGTTTATACCTACTTGCTTGTCTTTCTTGTTTATGAAATGTGTTCATTTTGACAGTTATTCAATCATAAATCAATTTTTGTTATTTTGTATCTTATATCATCATGCAAGTTAGGTTGACAAATATATGGTTAAAAAAAACCCACGCTTATCGCACTTAAATACATTCCAAATAATGAGACGTGCATCTTCCGTAACTTAGTAAAAAAAAATAATCTTTAAGTCACTATGCTCAAATGCACAATTTTAAATAAAAAAAAACAATAAAAACTTATTCAACATTTGTTTTTCCTTCATCCCAAGTCTAGAGAAACTTTTGTGAAAGAACTAAATTCGCATCTTACACCAATTACTGGGCACATTTAAAAACCTAGTTACCTTCTAAGTCGACTAGACCGGTCTGGCTACCCAATTTGTAACTTTTCAGGTGATTATCGTTAAAAGGACAGAACTCAAAAACTAGCAACTAAGTACAAAAATTACATGTTTGAGAGCTGACTACACATATACATACAAGTACACACTTACAGTCATATTTATGCTCAGCTCTGAACTGAAAAAGAACAACGAGCTGCCAGAACACAACGAGCTGCGACTGTTGGGTTTGCAAGTATCAGTGCAGATAATGACATTTCAGCAGAAATCAAGCGAAGAGTTACACTTGCCAATCATTTTTACTTTAGCCTATGACGGTAGTTGATTAATAAGGTCTTGTCGAGAAACAACAAGGAGATTCTATACGTTTATTAGACCCACATCATCCCAGGTCTGCTTTATGGCGCAGAAGCATGGACAACTAGGAGTGCGCAACTGGAGAGGCGATTGATTTAGGCCCAGCTCCACCCCGAATAAGTAAGTAAGTCGATAACACTATTCCTGTCAGCCACATATACGAACTGTGAAATTATTACATAGTCACAAAATTCTTGACTAGATTCTTCGCTTACTCCTCCCTAGACGTCAATTGAAAAAAAAGATTGATGGTATCGATCCAGTTCTAGACCAATCATGTAAGACATATAGTCAGGCAGCTGTCAGATTTACTTGAATGTTGAACGTTCCCATTAACAGCCTTTTTATTTGATTTCATTTATATTTTGTGGTTTTTATAAATAAAATTGATGATAGAACAAACATTTATATAAATTTTTACTTTCTTCTCCTAATATTTGATAATTCCCTCTCAATAAAACTAGGTAAGCAATTTGGAAATTTATGGTTCAACGCGTTCCTCAACTTTTGCAATGCGGTGAGCGAATTCCATTGCACTAAGAGAAATGCGACATTTAGCCACGGAGTATGGAAGCAGATCTACTGAGTTTCGGATTTAGGTTAATAAATATAAAGGTTAAGTAAATCCTCCTTAACTACGTCCTCCTTCAAATAATGCACAAAAATAAATTTTAAAAATGCGAATATAGCATTGCTTTTCAAAAATTCAGAATGGTTACTTTTTATGCTATGCTCGGTATATAAATAGCACACATTATGATGTGGGCGATTGGAGGGCAATTACCTTTTGTAAGGCTATTAAATAAACGCGACAATTCGACAGCATATTACTGCAATCAAATGAGCACAAATAAAGTACTTACAGTGAATCAAAATACACCTATATAAAAACCATGACCTAGTGGAGTTCTGTTCCAATGCATGACCTTATCATCATTAAGGCCATAATTACGCACTAAAATAGACCTATAAACAAAGAACAATAACAATTCACTTAAACGCAAATGCTAAATTTTATGTAATTAATTTTTGTAGGTAATTTGTTTTTAATTCACCGATAGCGTCCGACAGTTGTTGTTTACAAGTTACTTAGTATTTTGCTGCTGAGGAGACCAAGAAGAGCGCAAAAAAGAGGATTTTTAATCGAACGCGCGTTCGATTAAAAAAAAATAATTATGGCCTTTTCGATTGATGAAAAGAATTACACTTTCTATCGAAAGAGCAAATCTAGAAGCGCTGTTTCTATGCTTTCCATTCTTAATACGACAGAAGTATCTGGGATATTTTAAAACTTCTACGTTTTCTATGTTCCATTGAAGAGAACAGTGTAGCGCAAAGTTCAATTTTTAGTACGACGAGAGATACATGAAAAGACTTGCTCTTAACTCGTGTGATTGTAAACTTTAATTGAATATTTTTATTTGACTTACAGAAATCTTCACTAATAATATAATGAAATTCATTGAATATTGCAATTCTGAATTTTGTGGGCAATTTTCTCATATCTCCAATTAAAACAAAAGCGAAACCTGACCACACTTTTGACAGTTGTCCCTTTAGCGAAATTCCCACTCTTTGAACTTATACAACAACTGTCAACGGCAGTGTTAGCTTTGACCCCGTTCATAAACGAAAAGGTTTGCTACTGTTATCACCCGCCGTAGCCGAAGGCCCAGGTAGCTAGTACTGTAAGACCAATTAAACTGTAATTTATTTACTTTTTAAAAATAATAATAATAATAATAACATAACCCCCTCAGACTTGTTTGTGCATGGGTCCTCGTTTAAGCTCAGGTAAACTCCGCCAAACAAACTAGTTGCTGTGCGCAACTTGAACCACTGATGAAGCCGCGGTTTACCAAGAACAAAAAACAAAAAAAACCTTTTGAAGTAAAATAAAATCTGAATTGGATTTCACAAGCTAGCTAATTTGTTTACTTCCTTTTGTTTATGCCTTTATGTTGCCCACAAAGTAGCAAAAAGTACGCCTTTCAAGTTAAGCCCACATTCAAATATGCATCTGTACACAGTAGCTGTTCCATCTTTGAGATGTTTTCATAATAACACCTTTTTATTTACATGAAAATCCCAAACTGAGTCAACACAGATTTAATTATCATTTAAGTTTAATATTTGATCGTGAATGCCGCTTTCAAAAGCCAACAATACTAGTACTAGCTGATGACTTAGTGACAACTTATTTTTTATGGTAATGTCAATTATAATGGGGATGACTTGTTACCAATGACTCGTTCCTTGGCAATCAAATACAGCGTTACAAATATTTCAAATTCTACGGTATAGATAGATAACTTCAGCTGTGCTTACGCTGTTCAATGCTATCTCGCATCTGACTTTGTAGGAGAATGAAGCTTTTTCAAATGTGGAAAACTTGCCAACGCTTTCCAACAACAAATCACTAATCAGGCGTGCATTTTAACTTTACTCGAACAAGAGATAGCCTGTCTTTCATTCAGAAATGTCCACGGTCAAGTCTACAACTACCTTCGCCGCATGACAGGGGTTTAAAAAAAATATATATTTCCATATTCTGACATACAGACACAACAGTGTTTGCGCAATAACCGGGATCGGGGGTTTGGAGTTATAGCCATTACACCAGGTCAACATTAGTTGCCGCCGGAATACCACCTTGTTCGGAGTGTTAGTATATTTAGTATATTGCAAGAGAACTGTAGCGTTTTTCTCCCCACCAGTGAATGTGTGTTTTGATATTTACTAAAGTGTACCAAAGTATTATTATTTCATTTTCTTTGATTTAATAATTGTGTGGCGAAGCAAATAAAAAAAATCTACCTGCAATGGCAAGCCGGGAAAATAAGTGTCTCTCCGGGAAATAGATAAAATACAAATATTTATACATCTTTGTAATTTGGAAATCAGTGAATCCATTGTATTGTTTACCATTTTATATGTTTCTAAGCATGTCACATATAGCAGCACGAGTTTGCTGTGTTCAAGGCCAACTGGCAGTTTAGGAAAAATGGATTTTTTATATTTGTCTTCTGTCCAAGGAATTCATTTCCAGGTATTTAATCATTTTACCATTAGTTGGGCATTAGATGGGTTTGTTGGGTGCGCGCCTAAGTTCTATTAAAAAGGAAACTATGGAAGAAAATAAATAAAGTTTTGCCCTGAAACTATGATGTCACTGCAAAAAAAAAATCAACTTTCGAGTTTTCATTGTAAAGCATGGGTATAGGCACTTTTGATGGGGGTTTGCCTTTCCCGGAGAGGGTTGGTTTCTTTTCTACTCATTGAGGACATTATCTCTTATCAGACAGTATATATACTAGATAACAGAAAACGTATACTGCATAGCGAAGCAGAGTCGTATTGGATAAATAAGTGTAAGCTTACGTTTGGGTAAACAATAGTTAAGTAAAGTGAACCATCAAAGATAGGAACAGTCACTTGGTTATCGTTTCGTATATCTAGCAAGTAGAAAGACAGCTTATCTATACATTTATCTGAGTAACAATCTGATTAAGTACTTTCACAATGCCACCAATGTGGTTTCGCAAATAACTCAAACTGAAAGACAGTTTACGCTGTGGAATAATAAGCCGTTTGTATATAAAAATTGGCCTAGAGCCGGGTTAGTAATTAGGTAAAAGTTTTTCCTGTTTTTATCTTTAGTTAAGCCAATATTTTTTGACTGAGCTGTACCCACCCAACCCAGTCAGAAAAAGGCGAAAATACCAAGCAGTGTCGTAAGCTCAACTGACTTCTACGAATCTATGTATTTTGTATTGCGGAACGTTCTCCTTACTTTATGATAATAGCTCTCTAAATTCATATTGCTGGACAAAATGGAAATGTGAAAAAAGACACAACTTGGTTGTATGGAATGCAAAGGAAGACAACAGTCACCATCTTTTCTAGAAAACTGCAACGACTGTGACAGAAATCAGTATAGACGAGCAACTCATCTTTCCTGAGGAATCCATTCACCTTATTGGTGTCATATTTAATTCGGGAATAACAAGGCTGCGCCGCAACATCGCAATCAGCTTAAAGTTAAGTTACCTATAATTAAGTAAGTTAATCTTATTGAACGTTTAACTGGCATGTAATTCGAATACCTTTAAAAGTTTCTGAGTGCACTTGGCCGTAGTGGATCCGTCGGGATCCGTAGGAAACCTTTGACAAGTCTGTATATAACTTCAGTAGTTCATATATGCTACAAGTCTACTACCATTCAGAGTATAGAAAGGATACAGTGTGAGAACCACAATGGATCAATGGATCTAAGTGATTGTTCTAACGGCCACTTCGCCAACTGAGCAATCTTGCATAAGAAATTTGACCCCGGAACTGGGATCTATGGTGACTCCAGGTTAAGCAAGGCGTCCAATGTGGACCGCCTTCTTCTGGGCGGTTGGTTCACTTCAAATCTTCTTCTCGTTGGACAGTCGGCCTCTGAATATAGCTGAAAAGAGATAATCTAGATAGTCTCGTCGAAATATGTGTATGATTATGGTGTTTACTTGACAGCGGCTAAAAAATGTTCGATTTAATTGGTTGCAATCATCTAAAGAACCCAGGTTGCTGTGTGACCCTTTGCGAATCGAATGCTTTTACGAGATACTGCAAGCTCGATTTTCTGGGTGCCATTATCTATTGTTCTATTGTCGTTCCGTGGATCCTGTACCTAGCAAGTAGCCCCCGAAAATGTCTTCTTTTCCAAATTTAGCTTTGGATTCCCAAATATTGTTGAGGTTATGGTACTATATCTGAAATCAAATTTCATGACCAATAGTCTTTGCTGTTGGAGTTGCAGCATGTTTACTTAGATGAGTTTATAATTTTATGTGCGGTTATTAAGAAATTCATTGAGGTATCCTTGTATTCTAGGGACAAAAGAGTTTTCTTTCCTCTTTCTACTTTCAAAATTTTAGCTCAAAAAAGAAAAAAAAAAGAAAGCGTTCACTTTTACCGGATGTTGACTTGATCTATTATCATATTATGATCCGTGATTAATTTATGTATAAACGGCTCTACTATGCCTGTTGGCTCCTTTACTACTTCATGCGTTCATAAATCTTTGCTCGTTATTTCTAATCATCCGTTCACCCTTTTCAGTGTCGACAATTTTTTCGCTACATCAAAATTATTCATTTATTCCAAGACATTTTCTACAACTAGTGTTATATCACTTCACTTCGGACTTTTTTGTTGTTGTTTTGCCACGTGTTTTACTTGAATTATTCATTTTGTTTATGTATTTTGCAAAATAGAAGCAGTAAACAAACTCCACTGCATTAAATGAATTGATGCGAAATTGCCTCTAACTTTCAAAGTACGTACAAACACATGGAACTTCTCTCTGCTATTTTCCTGATGTAGTTCAAGGGTTACATTTGTTTATGTCGTTGGGATGATTAATTAATGAGCTATATGTTACTTATTTACCTGGCATTTTTAATGTTCAAGTTTAATTTGACGAACTAACAATGGCGTGTTTTTTTCATTTAAAAATCTATTGTGACCTTTGAAGCCTTTAAGTTGAAGTTAGAAATGATTATTAGTAAATCCCAAGGAGTCCACTGTAATGAATGCATTTGCACGGACATAGATAGGGCTTGCAACATAGATAGGGCACATCATAACGACAGTTTAAAGTAAAGGCGGTTTTCAGGACATTGCGCACTATACCAATAGCCCTAATTAGTATCCATTTTCAGTTTAACGAGCACAAAATTTCAACACTTTGCGTATAAAATCAACAATTGTGACCTACAAAAGAGTTAAGTTACCAAACGAGACGCTTACGGAATTAAGTCGGTCATACATACGTTACGAAAATAAAGTCCGTCACGTACATAGGGTGATGGCTCCTAAGTTCAGCCCCCTCCAGTAGTCAGCATCTGACATACAAAGTACAGCGCAGTAGTAAATACCTTAATCATACATCCAAACAAAAAATATTACTATCTTGGCTAACAGTTCTTCTCTCTGTATGGAACAAAATTGACTCAATCCAGGTGCTACTTCGTGCGTAAAAAATATAAGTCTGTGTACAGTTTTCATAAGTGCAGAATACGAGTGGTTTACCAAAAAAAAAATAGTGGAAGTGAACTTGTAAAAGTGATATAATTACGAATATACTGAAGGTATGTGTGTTTTATGATTATTATTACAATATTGACACTTTATTTATCTTGTTTCTTAACTTAAAATGTTAAAAATGTTTTTTGTTAAATAATTAAGAGGGGGGCTGACCTTATGAGACATTATTTGTATGATTATCCTAAGCTCATATATATACATTTATATATTATACACTTTTCACTTATTTTCTAAAAGTTTAAATTAGGTAGCTCATATAGGTAATAAGCTTAGTATTTTCCAATCTACAAACTTCAAACATTCAGAAGAACCAAATACTTTATTAAATACTTGAAGAATGGATTTTTAAGAACCAATCAAACTCAAAAAAAAGTTAAGGGACTGACTACTGGAGCCATCACCCTATACTGCTCTTTCACGAATGCCACGATTCGACCCCTGCCTTATTTGTGAAACACATTTGAGCCTCAGAAAGTTGTCATATCACTATAAAAATAAACCATGTAAACTCTGTTAGTAGACACAGTGGCTTAGTGGTTAGTATGCCGGACTACAAAACTACATCTTTCAACTGCTTCACCTCCCGCGAACGCCTGACAAACATCCGAGCTGTCATGAAGGAGCTCCTTATTTAGCCTTTTGGGATCAGCATAAAATTGTGGATCCCATCCAACTGTCGTCAAAGCTCACACAAAACAAAAAATAGTGAGAAGCTGGGCCTTAATCTCTGTTTGTTGTTTGGTATTGGTATCTCCTTAATCTGATTTTTTTCTGTATTAGTATTCGCATTCATCAAAAATTGTCATAATTGTCTTTTTAAAAAAATGTTCTGCTAAGATTTTTAGTAAGACTGCTGACTTAAGTTTTTTCTGAGCTCAATTTGAAGCTCGTCTGATACCGTTCTGTGCTCAAAAAAATCAGCATCTTCATACACCCCAGATGTGATTTCTACCTTCACAGTTTGCCAACCGGTCGCAGTTCTTAACTACCGTCAACTGTTGCGACTTGCAATTAAAGTGGTCTAATTTAAATGAAAAAAAAAAGGTTTACGGATAGATTAAGCAGTATGCAAGGTTTTCCGTCATTATGTTTTGTTATTAACTATTACGTTCCATTGATTTCCATAAATTGTTCACTTCAGCACCAAAGCAAGTTTTGACCATCCTTTTTTTACATTATGAATTCAAAGTTTTTTCTAAAACTAGTTTGAAGGTTTCAAGTTTTATCTGTCCAATCGCACATTACCCAAAAGCTGAAAATCAAATCCTCATACGGATACGTTCGTTATCAAATTCAAACCACAGACTTTAACTGACAATCTACATCGACATTGCGGGTCTGTTCACAAAGATAAAAAATATTGCAACAACAAAACACCTTAAAAAGTGCTCTCAAATTGTATACTTGAGAGTACTCAGAAAACCTAACTAATTTGAGACACAAATTATTTCTGTGAATAAAACGTAAGCTTTTGAAATTAAACCATGGTCAATGAAAACAATCGCAACTAGAAAAATGTTTTATTGGCCCTGGATGGTTACATCTGACAGTTAACCATCATACGCTGCCAAAATGATAAATAGCTTTCTTAGCAACGCAGTAATAAAAATATACTTGCGCAAAAGAAGTAAAGAAAAAGTATTGTATTCCACCAACTATTTAAGTGCATGGCTTTTCGAAAGTTTGTCGGCATAAGATACTTATACATACATACGTTCCTTATTTCGGATAGCAAATCGTGAGTACCATTCGCTACACAGAGATACTAATGTATATCTGAAATGCGCTCGTTATATCGCAAATTCGCTGCATAGGTTATTAGTAATAATGAACTTCCACTATGCTATCTTTTCACACATATTCCTTCTGTGCATGGCACTAGTTTGGTATCTATTTTTATTGCTTTTGTTTTAATATCAATGAGTTATGAAAAAAAAAACCCTTAAGATTACACTAATGTCGTTTTTCATGGGGACAGAATTAAGATTCAGATAAGTTTTTCTGCTCTTAAAATCAGCTGGCTGTAATCTAGATTGCTGAGCGAGATTCACACCTACTTACACTAACACCAAAACATTTGTTGTTTGCTAAATTCTAAAGTGTGTTATGTCAAACAAATCTCAGATTATACACGGCTCATGGGACATGGAACGATATTGATCTGCTTGTGTGTTAATATATTAGTGTGTTATTTGACAGCAATCATAGCTGTTCACATTACATTCGTTTGTAGAAAAATAACAAATATGGACTACTTGAAACATGTGATTTGGTGATGATGAAGATAACAATTCCTCCAAAATTATATCCATGGCTAGTTATGTATTTCTTTCTTTTGGTTTTCACGAAACTTTGCGCAGTTCTTTTGAAAACAAACTTCTTAAAATGACGTAAAACAGCTGTGCAAAGTATACTGGTAGTGTGCCAGTATGTGTAAATCTGAAAAAAATATCGAGATCTGCAAAAAGTGATCGGAATCAAAAAAAGATTGATTTTTTTAGACGACTGTCTGTGAAAAATAGAGAGAATTTAACATTTGGCCGCTGCAGTCATAAACTGAATGGATTTTTATAAGCAAACACACACAGAACAGCTGACTTTTAAAACACGCACCAAAACAAAAGCAAAGAAAGAAAAATCTTGTTTTATGTTCCTCGGGTACGAAAAATCTAAAATCTTGGCAAACAATCTAATCGTAGCCATAGAAATTTTAAAATAGTAGTAATAAATGCCAATTAAAATAAATTTTAAGAAAATCGTTGATTTAAAATGAGTATCGCCTCAAAGTTTGAATCTGACAATAACCCTTCCCTATGGCCTAGAATAATTTTAAATATAACCTCCCTATACCCCCTACATATTAAAGACACATGTAATTAATGGTGTACACGATGCACGAACCTTTATCGATTTTTTGTACTTTGTAAACGTTCACATGTTAATTTTTCATCAGGAATAGCTCTCACACGTGCTAAGCAGTCAATGCATGGTGTCCAAGAGACAATAAACCAGGCAAAATAATCGGACTTACAACTACCTATAGATGCAATTTAAATCGATAAATATACTTGAAGAGATTAAGGATATTTTTGCAATTGTGTCGTGTTCAAAGGCAGTCGTAAAATACATTTACCAACCCAAGACTTTAATTTGTTATTTTCAATAGAATAATAATAAAAAGTAATGCTCTGTTTATAGGGTATATGTATCCTGGACAGCAGTTACCATTTACATACCTAAACCTATGTATATTAATATCCATCCGTTCATAATAACAGAGGCATCGATTTCAGTTGCCAACCTCAATGCAACATGTAGGCGTGTTCTGGTTTAAAAGTCTCAATACCATGCGTGCACAACACAAATATTGAAAGCAGGTTTATGTGCCGCATTTTTCTCATGGGTTTCATGGATTTTTAATAAGTTCAACTTGTAGCTTTCGTTAGATTTATTGAATTCATTTGATAGTAGAAAATTTTCATCAGCATATGACTTGCGGAAGATAGCCTTCCGTTCTAAATTTATTATTCAAAAGTTCATACATATAATATGTCAATTGTAACACTGACAGAGAGTTGGTTCATTGCATGGTTGCTATATAATTGTCAATAAAAGAAGGTTATTCAAAATAGACGAAGGCGTTAATAAATTGCTCATTCTATCTTGCTTAGGGTAACCTTATTGTTAATGACATCTTTAATAAAGCATGATGTGAATAAGAAAGGAATTGGTTGAGGGTAAAAAAAGAAGTTAGAGGTAGATTAACTTGTTGTTTCGAAAACCTTGTCCACTTCGATAAGAATATAACTGTCATTTTAATTCGTCAAATTTCGTGACTTGACAGTTCGTATATGTTTATATGTAAAGAAATGCCCTAAACGCAACCATCAATGTAAAACGTACTGAGCGCACATATCAAGATCAAGTAGAGGTGGAAGGCAGAGAGAGAGATTAGGTCTGTTCCTTTACTTTTAAATCTTGCGAATTTTTACTCAATGGCCGCGTTCCACTGCCCGCTAGATGACCAGCGGCACGAAAAACTCCATATAAAAAAAGTTGACATTTCACCATTTGCGCTAGATGTCTATCACTTTTTGTGAACTATCCCTTTCAGGGAACTTTCTCAATCTAGCGCAAAACTACCCGCTGCATTGAGAGAAAAACAACAACAACAAAAACGCTTGTCAAAGGAAATCGTTCAAACGTTTACAAAATACAAAAAATACGAAACCGTGCAAGTGTAACTGTTATAAAATAGGAATTCAGATATTGTTTTCAACATATTGTATCATTTCTTTAATTGTAATGTGGAAATAATTATGCGAAAAAAAATGTCATTTTGCCGCTGGCGCTATCGTTCTAGCGCGGGCGTTCCTTCATCTGGGATATTTTGTGCTAGACGTCTAGCGGGCAGTGGAACCCGGCCAATGCCATTGCCTAACTCGAAAAATTCATAAAAGAGAGCGTCATCGAGAGAGCAAGATGTAACCATTCCAAGGAGAAATTTACGAATTTTTACTCAACAAATTTCTTGCTGTAAGAAGTGGAAAAGCTGTCAGTCACCTTACAATCAGCAGCTGATTTGAAATTACCATTTGGCATATGCGTGCATTGGTTTCGATTTTTTGCGTATTAATATGGTATCAACATTCGGCAAAATACATTTGAATGATTCAAGATTCTTTCGGAAAGCGGCTACGAAATTCTTCTTCGCTATAAGAAGGGACAATCTCTACCACGTAATTTTTAATGCAGTGTCATTGTTTCCTCTTCGCGGATGTTTGTAGTTCAATCGGTACAAACTCTTGCACATTCTCGAGAAGTTCGATTAATTCCAGATAACTTTCATGTTTCATCGCTAGGTAGATGAATCAACTAATTTTGTTAGTATCTACATAAATCAGCAAAATCTTCAAGTTTATCAGATATTTTAACGCTTCTCGTACCAATTTTTTATTTATGTATCTGCCATTTTTCAAAGATTACGAAAAAATCGTTCCCTTACTTTTTCGTAAGTGCCTCTGTGAGAGAATTTTAACCATTTTGACAGTCTTTTCCATTCTTACTACAAAAGTAACGGAACAGACCTCTTGATTATTGAAGCAGGACAAGTAAAATGTTAAGAAAAGGATTATAATAAATAAAATATCAACAAAATATACAAAGATAAATTAATAATAAACAATTATTACAGTATATGACGTAGGAAAAGTGACAGTACCGATCAATATACTTTTTGAATTCTTGGCATATATTATCCAGACTTATTTATCCGACTTAAGGTATCTAAATTGTTTAATGTAAACGTTAGAATGTATTTCAATGCAACAAATCGGTTCTAAAGAGAGTAGACTCTGCAGGAATACTACGAGCAAAAATGTTGCCAAATTTGCAGACGAATTTTTTTGTTAAGAAAGGTTTTTTGACCGAGGAATATAAACGGAAGCGAAAGCATGAAATCCAATAATTCTTATCTTGTCTAACCTACCCTAGTCTCATATAAATGCATCTTGTTAAAAGTTAATCCCGATGTACCATTTTTTAATAAATCAAAACGACATTAAATATTTAGACAACAGATAAAAACCATTCCAATAAAATTGCTTTTGTTAAAATGAGCAGCGTTTTCCAAATTATTTGAAGACTTATGGTATCAATGGCTTTTGCAAATATCGGTTTGAGTAGCAAATGAACATGAAATATACCCGACAACCAATTAACACTCAATTAACTAAGAATCAACACATTTATAATTGGTAATAGTCATTCACGAATTATTTCAGTTACTAGTTGTTCTTAATAGGTAAGATAAGATTGCTTATTGTTTCCTTTTTACTGCGAGGGTACCTGGACATGTATACTTTATATACATATTTATATTATATAGGTTAAGATAATGCACTTAAAGGCGCGCATAAGTGTCTGGCTTCAATAAATTTTAATGACTCAACGCCGTTAAAATTTTGCGAACAGACTGGTTCCCTACACTCTAGTTTTGCATAGCTTACTCGTAACTAGTACGAGCGAGCAGTGGCGTGGCGTCCATATAACTCGATTCCTACCGAGTTACCTTTTGAAATCTCCACCAGGCAACACTATCTATCTACCAAAAACCGAATATACATGAAACACTACCAAATGAATGTGAATACTCACCAAATAGTACACACACAAAAGCACTCATATAAAAATCGTGTGTGTATCCTTTTCATCCAACGTCGTCATCGTCTCGTGGCGACAAAGGGAAGGTAACCCAAAATAAGTCGGGTTATTAAATTTCTCACTTTATAGTTCATTTTGAGAGAAAATTTGCTTGTTATCTCTTTTTTTCTTCCCTGAGTACTTTGTCTGACTCTGACACCTCTTTGTTCAACACCCATTGTAGAAAATAACCCGCTTTTCTTCGAGTTATTCGCAGTTCTCACAAAGTTCATTTTGACTGCTGAGTACTGAGTGAACATTTGTTTGTATCTCTTTTTTTCTTCCCAGAGCCAGAGCTTGTTACTGGTACTGGCCATGGCCACTGGGTTGTGTTTTGGGTATGTCGTATGTGTTTGTTTGGTTATGAAATGAACAAAATAACACGCTTTTCTTCGAGTTATTAGATTTATTCTACTTCTGCTTGTCTGATTGTGAGGATAATTGCAGGTAGTATGTTGAGGTAGGTGTAAGTGTTTTGGTTTACAAATTCAGTTGGCAGATTGCAGTGCGTGACTTAAGTGAATTTAGTAATGTGAACCCAATTTGCAAATGTACAAGGAATGATTTTCTTTCAAGGTACACAGGTGTAAGGTTTCTTATATTTATATGTGATTAATTTTGCTTCGACTTCCCATTTTAAAACATTCACGCCACGCCACTGCGAGCGAGTTCCCCTGCATATCCCCGTCTACAAAAATTGGTATTCAAAAAGCTTTGCGGGATTTCGATTACTAATATGAATACCTCATTCACCTCTCGCATGAGGTGTCAAGCTGCAGTAAGAATTCTAAATGAATGATTGTACTTTCAATATTGTTCTCTGTTGGTGCAAGTAAAATTTAAGAAATCAAACATTTTAGTTTCAGTACGATATTGAAGGTTAATTCCTTATTAGAACCGTGCTTGTAAATATTTCTTGTCAATTAGTTTTCTTTTTCATTGATTAAAACGCTTTCATGATATATTACACTGCGTTCGAAGAGCAAAGCGCATTTCTTAACCTTGAACTACATTTCTTGCAGTTTGATCGCAGGCATTTTTTATAAAATAGAAAAAGTGCCCGCATTTACAGCAAGTGGTTTTCAATATTAAAAATCTGTCCTTTTCCCCTAAAGACAAAAATAACTACAAAGATAAAACTTAGCGAGTCAGTTAAGCAAGCAGTATCCTGTTCGCACGCTTAACATTATCTAGATGGGCCGATAAAAAGCCTTCACTCATTTAGCTCGGGAAATAAATGTCCGATACATTAAGTCGATGATAAATTTTGACATACAAAACGGAAGAAAAAGTTTTCGTTGTGTTTACTATGATTCTTTAGAGGGAATATTTAAGCGAGAAATAAAAGAAAACGCGAAGACAAAAAACAGATCCAAAACAGAGATATGGTTTTGCGAGATATTGCGATATTTATTAATATAACACATTCTATCATAAAAGTCTTTTCGGTAATTGGATAAGTGTTCCATCATGGTATAAGGAAATTTTGGAAAGTTTCAGGAAGATCTGCTTATATTTAGTTTCTAGGGTTGGCTACCAAATCAGAGAATTATAAACACATTAGGTCTGTTCCTTGGCGAAAATGCATTCGAGCACACTAGTCGAATTTAGTCAAAATTCCTTTGACAGAAGAGAGCCAAAAAGAGGGAACAAAACATTTCCCCTCCATAAAAAACATGCAAACATTAGCCCAAAAAAATGTTTTTGGTCTAGTTGGTTATAGCTGACAGATGGTTGTCAAATCGTTCAAATGCCAATTTGTAACTGAATTTTTAGTTGATTTCATTTATATTTTTTGCTTGTATAGCATTAAAATAGATGTAAGAATTTAATTTCTGCAATAAAAGCAATTCAACTCTTGCTCTTTAAATATATTTGTACTTTGTTTTACTGATATTTGAATTTTCCCGCCTGGAAAAAATTCAAATTTGTGGTCGTTCCTGTTCTTTTTTGTTTGGCGAATTCTATGTTGCTTAAATATCTTGTCCGCTCACAATTTGTGCAGAATTTTAGCTGCCATGGATTTCGAGAAAAAGCGTTTTAAATTTCATTAAACTTGAGTTGCAATATTGTTTTGTTGCGTCTATTAATATTTCCAAACTGGATACATCAAAAATAAATAAACAACGTTTTACAAATCATCGAAAATAAGAACCTTCCTAAGGCGTAGACAAACACAACAAAGAAAAGACAGCTCAAATCGGATGATTCGTTCTCGAGTTCAACTTTGTTTTATATAATACTAGCTGACCCGACAAACGTTGTTTTGCCATTTATATTATTTCTAGAAAACATTTTTTTAGTTCAATAAAAATAACTATCTACTATAAGTGTGCGGGGATGTACTTATAATCGAAAGCGTTACAAACAATAAAAGTATGCTTTAGTTAGGGTAATAAATAAATCTTTATTAAAGTAACGAATATATTTGAAAGTACAATTCTTGATAGCTATCTAAACATCAAAAATAATTATTCATATTTTTACTATCAATTATTTAAGTTGAAAAAAAAAATTAATCTCTCAGCGCAATAGAGGGAACAATATTCTTGGTTAGTCCGTCATTATCCAACACAAACAAACTGGATGGTTTTCCGACACGAGAACATGCCACATATAGTTGTCCGTGGGAAAAGCATGGTGTTTCCAAATCTAAGCCACATACAGACAATGTCTGGCCTTGTGACTTATTGATCGTCATAGCGAATGCCAATCTAATTGGGAATTGAGTGCGTTTGAATTCAATTGGCACATCTGTAGGAATCATAGGGATTCGTGGCAGCAATACATTTTCGCCTTGAAACTTGCCATTCAAGATGATGGCTTCAATAACGTTTTTCATTAATTTTTTAATGACTAATCGTGTGCCATTACACAGCCGCGGTGGGTTTAAGTTACGAAGCATAATAATCGGAGATCCAACCTTCAATTGTAAATGGTGTGGTGGCATGCCTGGCAAATCCAATGAATTTAAAAACTCAATTGGATAATTCACAGTCCCGTTGGTATCACAAACTGCATCGATAGATTTGTATGACACCAAGTCCCCAGGTAACAACTGTTGTATCTTTAAATTTAACCCATTGACGTCCACATTTTTAGCTGCCAAAATCGCTCTTTCTGCCAGCCACTTATGATTTGCATATTGTGTGTGTACGTCGGGAAATATAGATCGATAAGAGTATTTTGTGAGTCGATGATTGTGCAGAAGTCCGTCTCCAATTTTATGCACCCAGTATTTTCATGTACAGAAACTTTCCCATCGCCAATATCTAACAGTTGTTTAGAGAAAGTTTCGACGGATGAATCCTGAAGCATTTGAACGCGCATGTTCACCGTGAGTTGTACTTTTTCAACATTACGCCATAGTCGCGATGATTTTAAGCAAGCGTTGATTTCATCAGCGTACGTTGAACGTGGAATAACGGGAAGTGTTTGTCTGAAATCACCTGAAAGGAGTAACAAAGTGCCGCCAAATAATTTATCGTTGTTTTTTATATCCTTTAATGTCCTATCCAATGCCTCAAGCTAATGTTTGTGTGCCATAGTGCATTCATCCCAGATAATAATTTTTTTACATTGTTACATCACTGTGGCCATAGACGATTGTTTTTTTATGTTGCACACTCTATCTGGATTATTTTGAATGTTCAACGGTAGCTTAAATGCTGAATGAGCTGTTCTGCCTCCATCTAATAAAATTGCTGCAATGCCAGAAGATGCAACGGCCAATGCAATGCCATTTTTTGATCGTATCTCGGCAAGAAGAAGCGAAATAAGGAATGTTTTGCCAGTTCCACCTGGTGCATCCAAAAAAAAGAACCCTCCTTGTCCTGCTGAAACTGCCAGCATGATGCGATCGTAAATAATTTGTTGTTCATCATTTAGTAGTGGAACATTGCGACTAACAATGCCTGCCATTTCTACAGTATCGTACTGTAATTCACGATTCATATATGTGTTGAGTAAATCCGATGCACTTCGATTCGGTGACTTCATACCGAAATGACTGATTGGTAAATTCGCAATAGCAATACAATGATCCTCGATGGCAATCAATGCTTAATTGTACATTGCATCACTAAATGATATGGTTAGATCGTTGCACCTTGAACGATGTCGATGCAATATATCATCAGTCATCGAATCTTTGTGATTATCCCACAACATTTGTGACATGTAGTCAGTACTATAGCAAATAGTAGACGAATTTGTGTTCCTATCCAGTTTAATGCTGCTTCAGCAAGCATACTGTCCCAATGATTGTCGTCTTCTAGCAAGCCTCGAGCAAGGCATGCATCTTTATACGTAGGAAACTGTTGTCCATTTACCTTGCGTATATCTTGAAATGACAATGGTCCGGTGACATTAACCAACAACAGTCGCAGATAAAAGCACTCAGTCTGCCTTGGATTGACTGTATATACACGACCCAAACTATTTGATTTGAATAAACCTGGGCACGCATCAACCGGTGTCCCTTGCTTGCGGGGCATCCATTTTTTCGATTGAGCCCATGTAAAGTACCGTGGAACTTCAGAATAGAGCAATGTTTGTGCGACGGCACCAAAAGCATCCGCACGATTGCACAGTTCAAAAAATTCGGTGAACGTAGTTTTCGGTTGATTTATAGCACGATCAAGCGCTGTATCGTTCGTGAAATATACGCGCTGGCCGTTTTCAAGATGGACAGCTAAATGGATAACTGCTGGATCCCGTTCATGAATTGGGAAACCGAAAATACGCCAGACAGCTTCATTGGAACTGATATACCGGCCAATTTGGTAATTCGTAATTTCATCATTTTGATTCAACGGAGGAGCATATTTACGCAATATCCGTCTTGTCCCTTCCAGAAAATTAGTGGATATTGGAGAGCATCATATGAACGATGGGTATCACTGATGAACTGAAGATCATCATTTCTTCTTCGAATCACAACAGGTGCGTTGAATCTACGTATATGCTCTCCAGCTGGTGTTCTATCAGGATTGATGACAATAGCGTGATTGTCACTTTCTAGCTTGTGCATGTGTGATTTGAATAATGCCAATAATTCATTGTGCTCATTTAACAGAGCGTCCAGATCACTGACGATACGCCTGGCAAAAGGTGAATTGAGATTATGGTAGTCGCAACGTGCATCCACGCGATTGGCGAGTGCACGTTCGGAGTCCTCGCCACCCATGAAGTAGATTTGTAAAAATTTATGAGGTACGTTTGGCATTGGCAGCAATGAGCCCATTTTGTGATAAACTTGGCCTTTGATTTTGAATGTGGAATTAAATTGTTGACCGTTTGCAGCAATATTGTTAACTATTTCTGTTGCTCCAAACGATGTCATTTGGAAACATGAATTGAATTTGCGAATTGACTTCAGGAACAGGCTAGAATCTGGATCTGTACCGATGAGTAAACCGTGCAATGGTTCAGGTGGTGTTTCAATTTCGGTTAGTTGTACTTTTCCTGATGAGCAACACATCCCAACTGGCTCATTTTTAAATTTAAGTGCATGACAATACGGACATTCCTTTTCCATTGCCCCTTTGCTTTTTTTTGGCATTGCTGACTGTACATAGAAAGATTGAAAATAGTAACTTAATATTGTATTCATTTGCTTATTATTTGACTTAAAAAAACAACGTACACGTTTTCGTTTGGAATTAAAACTATTTCTAAAACATGTTAAGTACAATATATACAGGTACAGTAATGGCCGTTGTTGGCGGACCCTTAACATTTAGGGGGATGAAAAATAGATGTTGTCCGATTCTCCACCCTAGCCGATATCCTTGCATAGATTCACGAAAATCGGTCGAGCCGTTTCGGAGGAGTTCAATTTGGTGGACCACCCTTAACATTTAGGGGGATGAAAAATAGATGTTGTCCGATTCTCCACCCTAGCCGTTATCCTTGCAAAGATTCACGAAAATCTGTCGAGCCGTTTCGGAGGAGTTCAATTACGCACCCCGTGACACGAGAATTTTATATATAAGATTATATAGAGATTGATTTACGGGATACTAATTTCTTCTGATTGCTACTAAAGAAACTATTTAGTTAATATCCACTGTTGTGGAGATATTCGAAAACTGCGATGTCTTTGAAGTTTGAAATTCGAAATTTTAACTACGTGAGTATTTAAGACTGCGTTTACTGATACCTATCATGAGCTTCTATATGACGTTTAATAATTTAGCGACCATTTATCTGTGGTCTGGAGAAACGAAGTGGAGACTAGGGACGCTAAAATTTAGCGCGAGCAGGATACTATAGGCTTAACAGAGTAATTTTGTAGCGGAAAATGCAGGGATTTTTCCCTACGTGTTATATCAGTGATTCCTGGTGTGGTTTTCAATTTTATACCCGGCTATCAAAAAAATATAAATAAATAAGGAAATCTCCGGTGATAATGCCTCTATACTCACGGGCTGCTACTTTCAACGCAAAGACCTCGTCCTTACTTGCTGGCGCAACAGGTCCATTTGGGACTCTAGGCCAAGCTTCTGACAGTCATTTGCTTAGTGTGAGTTTTTATTTTTGGAACGTATGGAACGGACCAATAAAATTATGATAAATTTAAACGGTTTATATCTCGAACGTTATGAAACGATAGCAAGGGCTGACTTATTGGACAAAAACTTTAAAATCATTACCAGGGATTTGAACCTTAGACGCATCTCTCTAACTAACAACTGGACTCATTGCGCCCACAGTTATCAGGTTGGATTTATCAATTCATGTCCGTGCCACGCCTCACGTATAAGACTCGCTGCACTGTTAAATACAAAGCTGCAAATAACTTTTTAGTTTTGGCTACATACTCACATTGCTTATTCTCTTTTGCTTGTTATTTTTTAAGAATGTGTGGGTGCAGACCTTATGCCATTGTGATCGAAACACGTTCGGTTTTCCACTTTGCACGAATTATTTTTCTGTCTTCCTCCATATACAAGAGTGATTGTTATTTGCTTTAAGAGGACACAAACTCAATATTCCTCATTGCATTGCCACAGGTGTACGTTTGGGAAGGTGCCATTTAATTTTACTAGGTTGTTGTAACAATTCATGTCATGCGAGGTGCTCATTATTCCAAAGCACTTGAACTTGAGTAAAAAAGTACATTTCTGATACATTTTTTGATTTGATCTGCGCAACTACTGGCACTACAAATCCACTTTCCACCTCCTTGCTAATGCAATGCACCTGCTGAATGAACTCGCAAACTTGACAGCCGCCAAGATTTTTGCATACTAATCACTCCTGGCATGAATCAAATCAGTGCTGAAATATTTGTCGTAATAAATTGCTGGAAATACTCGTGTGAACATCGGAATTACCAGCATTCCAATGAAATAAATCTACATTACTAGCCCAACTATGCCATATATGGAATTGAGTGCGTATTTATTTAGTTTTTCCTACTGGGAATTACCCACTTACGTATACATTATGGTTTACTTAAGTGGTATAGAAGGATGATCGCAGTTTGTGATTGATTACATAATGATAATGACCGACGCACTTTGTTTCAGATTATTAATCAGAAAAACAAAAACGAATTTTAACATGTTTGACAGTTTATCAACCGTTCGTTACCACGGGTAACCATATTTGTTCTAATTATTTTGGCGGTAGTCTGGATGTAGATATGTATTGTATACAAAAATCAACACACGACCATGGGGTATCCTAAAACCGCTTATGCTAACAATACGGCTGAGCGTGGGTTTTGGCATAAGGTTTAGTGTACCAAATGTTTACTTTTAACCTTGCAGTGTAGCGAGTGTTGATGGAAAGTGATGGGGTAGCTTAAGTAGAAAATAATTACCTTCCTTTTATTATATTCGTTTCAGCCACACGTGCAAAAGCGGTTGTTGCTTTTTCCACTTTCCTTTTTTTGCATTGAAATAGCCAATATACCTATTTAAAATCTAAATCACAACATATATTTTGTTTACCCAATTTTTATTGCTTAGCGCAAGTTAATTCGTTTTATCATTAACTCTTTCTACGTAACAAAATACATTAGTCGAACTACAAAATTAGTCCAACTACAAAAGCAAACCTGAGGTTATTTTTGGTACTACACACCTAGGTTCAAAGCCGTCTTAGGCCATCCGGGCGCCCTTGAGCACACGAATTTGGGGCGCTATTGAAAAGTAAAAAAAAGGAATGAGAAAATATATTTTGACTGACTTTAGTTGTCGTTTTTCAATTCCCTTCAAACACTAATTTTATTTCGTCTAGGGAATCAAACACATATTGTTATTTTTATTTTTAGGATCTCTTATTGGATTGCTTGAGAGATTCAGAAATATATAGGTAGCAAAATATAATTTGATATTCAAATTAATTGTTATGGTCTTCAAATACTGGTGTGGAATATTAGGTCTATTCGCGTACTTTCCCGATACAAATACTAACAATCTGTCAAACATGAAAAATTGAGCGAAACTATCAGAGAGCTTAAATAATACCCCAAAGTACGTGGATAGATCTCGAGCTACTTTGAGCCACTTTTTGACATCTAATCCATATCGTCCTAGGAGAACATTCGACCACCACCGATTTTTTTTTTTATTTTCACAGATTTTCTTTTTCTTTGCATTTGAGTTTTAAGACAGATTTTGAATTTGTTTCTTGTCAACTTTTTGTATTTGACATATTTAAAAAAATTCTCTGAGCTTTTTCGATCCAGGAGTAGTTCCTCTCTCGTTACTCGTTATTTGCTAATTTTCTCTTTTTCTGTAATTTTTGATGAGAACGTGTATAAACTTTGTGCGATTGCGATCGATTTATATCGATTGCGTTCGTTTTAAACCGCGTATGCAAATGAACCTATTTAAAATGAAAATATAACATCTGACGGTTAACGAAGACATCAGTGAAATCAGAGTTGACGTTGTTGCCATGAAGTCGCTAACAACGGCCTCATTTAATCTCAAAATTTGTTTGTCAAGCTATTTCTGCCAAAATAAGAAATAAAAAAAAAAAACATTGTGTACCTATATGAGTATTCGGGCCCACTTAAGGATGGGACCCTGGGCAGGGGACCCGTGTGCCCTTATTTTAAAGACACATAAAATCCGATGTCGTTTTCCATTGGGATTTTCAGATAGATTTTTCAGACGAGATTTTTCTTTCTTTGCATTGGTGATAGTGCGTGTTTCAAAAGTCAGCTGTTGTTAAATTGTAATTTGGGTTCATAAGAATCTATTTAATTTATGTTTATATCTGAAGAAATATTAAATGGAATGATGCAGAGCGAAGTAAAAAAAAAACGAACCATCTGCTTGGAGTTATAAATCCAGAAGGAGGTTTTTAACCTATTTTATTTAAATAGTTCTGTTCGAACGATAAATAGTTCAGTTCTGTTTAACAGTCTGTCCCAATGGAAATCGACATGAAATCTGTGAGCGAATCTAAAGAAAACAAATCAAGTGCCACATAACTGATGGTTTACATGTGCTTGTGCATGCCATTGAACCCATAGAATCCGTCGCGTCCGTTGCGGCAACGTTTTCGACTGACATGTTGATCGAATACACAGGAGCTTATGGAAGGTGACCCAAATGCAGCGCACGTGGCAGATGCGACGGACAAAGTAGGTTTACTTTCTACTTTTCTGTCCGTCGCACCCATTGACAGTTGGCACATCGTGAGAGGAAGCCTTTAGTTTTCTTTGGTGGAAATATTGAGAGTGTGAGAGAAACTGTAATCGGCTGTCACCAGTGCTTTTATATCATGGAATTTCTTCCTTTTTTTTGGGAATTTTGATGACCGAAAAGCCTTCCGTGGGAAAAAAGAAAAAGTTACAAGTAACATTCAACCGAGATTTTTTTTTAATTTCATCAAAATATGTATACATTTCACTATGATAGTCAACACGTTAATGTACATAAAAACTTGTTTATTTAAATCGCCTTTTAACAAGATTTTTTGACTACCAACATTTTCTAGTACAAAAGGTAATCATAACAATATTAACAAACCGCGATTTTTATACCAAAGGTTATTGAATGTGATTATCTTTCCGTATAGTAAAAATTTTACTTTTTGAAGTTAGTTTTTTTCGAAAAAAAATTTGAGTACGATGGAAAGGGAAAAATTACCACGTTTCTTATGACAAATAAGGATAGAGTACTTAAAACACTGCCTGTCACCGTATGCGACGGATTCTATGGGACTGCCCGTCGGATACGGCATTCCGTCGACGCAATGGATGCAACGGATTCTATGGGCCTGGCCCTTTAAGCTTTAAATGTAGTTACCAATACAAATCACTTAGGTTAAGGATTTATTGGTTAGTACTTTCATAAGAGGATCACGCCAAATAAGACATTTTACCGCTTTGGTTTGCTTGATAGGAACTCTATTTACGATATGAACGTCCAGAGTAAACTCATTGTTACGAGAATCTGACAGAACTTAAATTAATGAGGTGGGTGTAAGCGGACCAATCCAATTTACCAAAAAAACGAGTAATTAAACTCAGGGTGTGGTTTTATTGCATTGCCCTTTGGATTGAAAGCGCACCCCAAATCGTAAAAAAATTGTCAACATGAGAGACTTTGTAACGTACGTATATACTAAACAACTTTATACATCAGGGATGATTTCGTGACTAACCCAGATTGAAATTCAATTTAGGAAGAAGGCCGCAAAGAGCAACTACTCTTTTACGATTAGAAAAATCCTGACACATTAAAAAAAAATAGAAAGAAGAAAACCTGTAAGTAAACTCCTCGAAGAAAAAGTTTATAATAGCACTTTCTACCCCATCACTTTTAAAGGATGTTCCAGTTCAAACATCGTGACTGAAAATGTCATTATTAAGACGAATTACAACAGTTTTTAAAAAACATTCGTAGTAATTGTAAACATGATGGCAATGCTTAGATAAGGTTAGGTCGCTGTCTTTGACTAGAGAGACATACACTCAAACCAGATGGATTGGTCCTTAGTGATACCTCATGGCCAGAGGAATTTCAGTGATTGGAGTAATAAACTTCGCCGTTGCACCAATCAAATCAATCTGTGTCAATGCTTATTACGTTCTAAAGTTTCATACGCTTTACTCAGTACTGCATATCAAACTACTACCTACAAATATGAACCAAATAAAAATAACTGTAGCTTCTTTCGTATAAAAAAGTCTTCCCTATCGAAGGGTATAATTTAATTAAAAATTAATAATTATTATCCGAAGAAAAACTCAAAAACTAAAAAAATTGGTCGAACAAGCGCGCTTGGGGTTCTCAATTACCATTCTCACTATTAAATATTCAATGAAAGAATAAAAAAGCTAACATGTGTGTGGTTTCCTGGCTTTCATTTCAGATGGTCGTGATCGTGCTTTAAAACTTTTCATGGAATACTCAACGTTAACACTTCGGATGTCATCAATTAGCCTTAAACGAATGCCTCCACCGTTGAAACCAAGACCTCCGGGAAAGCTATTGTACCGACATACACATTCGAAATATATCTAATGAAATGAAAACGAAAAAATATTTAAACAAAACAACAAGTGGTGGATAATATTTGTGAACGTGTTTTTTATCGTTTGCAACGTTTTTGCGTTTTGGTTTAAAGTGTCCTGAAATAAGTGCCTCAAAAGTTTAAAGATATATTTATACATTTTTGAGTTGCATTAATTACATAAATTCGTTGAGATATCACCATGCCAGCAAAAACAGCGACGCAAATTGGTGAGTTTTATGCATAAATTACTTTTGAACTTATTTAAAATATAATGTGTAAGCAAGAATATGTGCACATTTATATAAGACATGTCACATTAGTGCGTACCAACGACTTTTTTAAAATAAGATAATGTAGCATGAAGCTATAGGAGTACCGAAACACAAAAACAGGATTAGGCGATTTCTACAATTACAACGACGTTGAATCTATGCAAAATGCTCCATTTATTCATATGTTCTCAACTAGTTAATATAAGTATGCAATCCAAATACTTTAATCTTTATTCATTATAATATGTTATAAAGGGTGATTTTTTAAGAGGTTTAGAACTTTTTTTAAAAAAAAAAACACAAAAAATTCGAAAAAATGAATGAAATATTTATTTGAATCGATAGTTTGAATCTTGCAATTTAATGTTTAAAGATAATTTCATGCAAATGTTGACCGCGGCTGCGTCTCAGGTAGCCCATCCGCTGAGTCCAATTTTGGCATACTCTTTCACACATATCGGCCGGTATCTCACGAATGAATGCATGGATGTTGGCTTCCAGTGCGTCAATCGAAGCGGGCTTGTCCCTATACACATTAGCCTTGGCATACCCCCACAAAAAATAATCTAATGGTGTCAAATCGCACGATCTAGGCGGCCATGTGACCGGCCCGAAACGTGAAATTAACTGTTCACCAAACTCGCCTCGCAATTGCGCCATTGTTTCGAGTGCTGTGTGGCATGTGGCACCGTCTTGTTGAAACCACATATCATGCAAGTCAAGAACTTCCATTTCGGGCAAAAAAAAGTTTGTTATCATCGCTCGGTAGCGTTCACCATTGACAGTAACGCTGCGATTCGCATCATCTTTGAAGAAATATGGCCCAATAATGCCGCCGGCCCATAAACCGCACCAAACAGTGGCTTTTTCGGGATGCATTGGTAGCTGTTGCAATGCTTCTGGCTGATCTTCACTCCAAATGCGGCAATTTTGCTTATTTACGTACCCATTCAACCAAAAATGAGCCTCATCGCTGAACACAATTTTTCGATAAAAAAGCAGCGATGAACATTTCGAACCGAGCACGAATTTTGATAGTAAAATTCAATAATTTGCAAGCGTTGTTCATTTGTAAGACGATCCATGGTTAAATTGCAAACCAAACTGAAGCTGTTTGACAGTGACACAAGGTACTAAACACACGTCAGCTGTCAAAACCAGTGTTGCCAAAACCAAACCAGCTAAAAAATCACCCTTTAATTAAACTTATACAAGCTTATAATAAAACCAACATTTTGCTTGAGCGACTGGATGCCAAGTGCATATATTACAGTGCATGTGCAACTCGTTAAAAAAAAGGATGAAATGAATTAAATGTCACCGCAACTTGTTCCTCGGTGTGTCATTATCTTTGCGTACTCTTAAACAATGTGGTGTTACATTCTAAAAACACAAACTCAAATTTGAATACACAGAAATCAAAGATTTCGTTTTGGTAGTAGGTACATATACGGATTACTAACAGCTAAAGCTGTCAAAATATCGAAAAGAATATAATTAAAACGGGACCTAAAGTAAAACCAGGGGTGGTTGAATTACCGCATCAGTGATCGAGTAATACGTGACTGAATTTGTTATTGTTTTGCTTTTGAAATCAACGGTCATGAGTTTCTCCCTAAAAATAGTGATAAATAATTGAGCCTTAAAAACCACCGCGTTGTACTGACAGTTGACAATCTGACGGTTTATTCGCAACCATTAGTTTTGTGAGAGTTTCTAAATATATACGTATGAAGCCAGCTACAGTATTATGCCGAGTCCGAGTATCTAATTGAGAAGCTCTATCATGACATTTATATTCTCGGATGTTTGTCGGACGTTCGCGAGAAGTTGGAAATTGGAATTAACCTAGTATGCAGTTTTTTTTCGGGGATTCAGCAGACAGCATACTTCTGAGTTACTGCTCCTGCTCCCACAATGTTGTGAATTTGGTTTATATGAAACTTTTGATTTGAGTAAATATAATGAAATACAGAGATATTTAACTTTCCAGTGGAAAGGCGTCTGCCTACAAGCTGTTATCCCAAAAAATTCATGTAATCACGAAACTTGCTCATTTCCTTTCTAGTATATGTGAGTTCATGAATTGGACTTTAATGCAAGAATTCGGTCTTCTGTGGATGTGGATTTCACTATTTTTTTTTTTTTTTTTTTTTTTTCAATTTAATAAAAACCTCCACAAAAACCAAATTCAATACGAAACACAAAACAATTAAACACTGCTATGCCCATAAAAGCAACATGAATAGCGGTCGGCCATTAGCAACGCTCTTTTGTTCCTCACACGTATTCACATACGGGGATTGAAATTACAAAAACAACAATGTAAACAAATGGGTTTTGGATAGAAGTAATAAAGATATTGTAACAGAACTGTTCAATTGTTTCTAAATCGAACATACTTAGCGTAAATCGATACTCGATATCTTACTCTTGCAATGAGAAAAGAGAGCGTTATAACTGCTCTGAGTTTATTCCAGAAAGCCAAGCTTCCCAAGAAGCTGTTCATAATTAACGGCTAATAATACTATACCATTTTAATTTAAACTTGGCTGAAACTAATCTCCATTATAGCATTGCTCTTGATAAAAGTTGTATGTTTGCTATCAAAAGTGCGGGTGTTTGTTTTAAAAAGTGATTAAAGCCGTAAACATCCCTTGTATAACAAGTACTGCAATATATATAAACTGCAATAATAAGAAATCAGGTAATTTTCCAAAAGCTGTTGTAAAATACATATTCAAATGTAAAATTCTGACTGCAACCTTTTTGTGCAGATACATAGATTCAAATTCACGGTAGCCCCTCCAAACAGTGCTACCTGGATTTTATTAATTTCGGGACTTGAGCCGTGAAACAAAATCGTTAAAAAAATAATAAAACAATTGTTTCGCCATTGTTGCGAACAAAAGGCCGCCATCACTAACACCAGCTCAAGGCAAATTAGTACTTGGGTGTCGTTTGGAGCCCCAATCGCCAACACTGACTCTGGCTGAGTAAGATAAGGCGCCAGGAGATTATTCACTAGCCAGGGTTCGAAACCCATCAACGACCACCTCAGCTCAGCACATTTCTTTATTTTTTTTACGTTGTTTTATTGGTTTTTTTTTTGATATCCATACTTTGTTAAACTTTGTCTTATATAAATTATTGTTTAACTGTCATTATCAAGCGTTAAGTAATAGTGTGCATATATATGTAAGATTTTCCAAAAATTAACAGGACTGAAAAGGTAAGGGAATTTATATCTTTACCAAGTATATATATACTCTCTTGAAACTTTTGCGCGATCCACTAGGTACATATAGGTACAGTTTCAATTCCCAACCTGGATGCAGTGGCCATTGGATCGACAGTTGCGGATATACGAATAGAGTACGGTGAGTCATTATTAAGCTCAGCAATTAGAATATATATATATATACGTAAAGTTTTTTTTTGTATAAATTCCCCCAACGCGCATAAGGAGGTGGAAGTTGGTATACATAGATATATGCCAGCGTCATATATAGTGATACCCACCCGCCATACCGCGACATAAGTAAAGTTACAAAACTGCAGAAGCAGAATAAAAAGATCATACATATATACACACACAGTTAATTTTAGTTCAAAGTTAAATTCAGTACGGTTTGTTTTTTTAACTTTCGTTTTCCTTGTTTTCAAAATCGTCGTTCATTTTATTTTTTTTGTAATTCATAGCTGTTTCACTTCAAAAGTTTTCTTATTCGAGTCATTAACTAGCCTTAAAACTTAAACCATATACAAACATGAATAAATTTATTGTTTAACGTAATACACACAAAGAACAATGAGTTTATTTTAAAAGAGGGCAAAATAGGATGAGGGAGCGCGGAAAGGGAAGGATGATGAGGAGTAGGATGTAAAAGGCGGCGAGATAAGGGGCTACTTAGGCGAGTATGGTAGCCAAGGTAGGGAGGGTAGAGGAAACATTTCTCGCAGCGTCAATGTCACCGCGGCGCGAAAGACTGGCATGGTTTTTTTGTTGCCCGGACCAAGGGTCAAGTCCCACACCCACCGACGAGCTAAGAATGGGAACTTGCATGCCAGCAACGACCCGAAGGCAAGAACGGTCTAGCAACAAAATGGCGCCCACAACGTGAAGGCTCCACTATTGCAAAATAGTGGATGTATATATTTTTCTGAGCCAATTCATTTGTTTTAGTTTTCCTTGCTTTGATTGGATAATTTTTAGTTTCGTTTTAATTTTTTTTACTTGTTTTCTACGTCCAACATAAGTCCCGATTACTGGATCAGATCTGGTATCGCGCTGCGATGTTGGGAGTGAATCCAAATAATAGATGTGGTATCCTTTTGTCTGAGTCTAGATGTTATTTGTTTTTATATCGATATCGAAGTCCTGACTGGGAAACCATATTTAACATATACTCAATGTATATATACAAGTGGGGTGAAGAGACACGGATTATGTTGCATATGTCTTCCAGTAGATCCTTCCACCACCAACAACATTCAGTTTTTGAGTCGGATGCGAGCAACTGGTTTGTTTGTAGTCGTCCTAAAACAAAAATAATCATTAGTTTTTATAGAGTAATTTTTTTGTACAGAGTTTTACCCGTTCTACGATTAGTTTGTTTTATTTTTATTAGTTTTTATCGGCTCGCAGAACTTCGTCGTCCTTTACATCCGAAATTATCGTCTTTTCTCCGCCAACGATCCTCATCCTTAGCCCATGCTGAAATTGCTAGTTGACTTATTATAGGTAGATAGATATTTTGAGTTAAGTTATTTTTTTATATAGATTTTTTGATTCTTATTTATGATTTCGTAGACTTACTGCGTTTTATATACCAACCGATACATTTTTATTTATTTTACTTATTTTTGATAATTTTGTTTATTTATTCATTTGTGCTTTTGGTCTCGTTCGCTCGTATTGTTTGTTGTCTCTCATTCGTCTCTTTTCTTGATTTGTTATTGTCTGAGATGAGCAAAACCCCCAATCGTCCTCATACTCGATCGGTTTCAACCGCAGCTAAGACAAATAGGAACATTTCAGAGGAAGAATTTGAAGCCTTCCACCAGTCAATAAACGAATTAAATCTTGACGACACTTCAAATTCTTTCTCAAGCTCTCCAAACATGGCAGACGATAATCGATCCGCTCCTAATCAGAACATTTCTGCTGCAGAGCCTGGAACATCAGGGTCGAATAAACAGCAGCAAGAGCAACAACAGTGCATAGACACATCGTCCTTAGCAGATCGTATTGATCAATCGCTAACGACAAACCAAATTCGCTTCTTTCAACAGATGCAAATCTTTATGAATAGCGTTTTGGACAAAATGGAAAACCTAAGCAATCCAGTACCAATACAAAACATCCCAGACTTAAATAATCCATGCAATCCTCAGTTTACGAACAACTTGAATGACAGGTTGTCGAATATGTATCCACCTTTGTCTGGGCAAATCTCAGTACACAGTGTTCCTCCACCAGTTTCTGGAACACAAAGCGCTTCTAATGCATCTGAGAAATGCCGATTAGACAGGTGGAACATAAAGTATGACGGTTCAGAAAACATCATCGACTTCCTCTTCAAGGTTGATAGGCTCCAAGCTTCGTCATTTTATAGCGATGACCAGATCACTTCCAACTTTCATTCGTTGTTGGTAGGAAAGGCGAATGATTGGTTCTGGTCATTTCTTCGCAAAAACCCTAGTGCGAAACTTGGAGACATCAAAACCGCCATGAAGAGGGAATTCGGACGAAAAGAAAATGATGTGGAAGTTTATATGCGTTTGTTGACTCGTAGACAGGGATTCAAGGAAACTTTCGATGACTTTTATAGCTCTGTTATTGGTCTAAACGACCGCTTAAATGAGCCGTTTGACGCAAAAAAACTTATAGAAGTCATCCGAAATAACTCCAAGGATAAGTTGGGTGAGGTATTACTTGCTGCTAACATAGCGAATTTAGAGCAGCTTAGAGAAAAAGGAAGGGAAGCTGAACGCTTCTTGTCCAGGCGCATGTTTTCCCAAAAGGCTGTTCATGAGATGCATTTGGTGGAAGAAGCGGATGAACAGGTTGAAGAAGTGGCTGCATTTAGTCGGTCGTCAAATCGAACAGCGACGACGGCATTTATGTGTTGGAATTGTGACCAACAGGGGCACACGTTCTATCAGTGTCCCTCTCACGAACGGAAACTGTTCTGCTTCATCTGTGGTGCAAAGGATGTTAGCACACCTGAGTGTACTAAACACCAGGGAAACCGCCAGGGGAACGACAGGAGGGACGGGGAGAGTCGTTTCTCAAGAAACTTCCCCGATCAGCAGACCAAGTAGCAGCACAAAATATCGCAATGAGAACGGTCGAGCAAAAGTCGGCTAATGCTCCCGTTGCTATATTGCAACGCAAAAAAAGTGATGTTTTGTCCTGTGATATTGTTCACCCTATCAACACATTTACGCTAAAGTCGCTTCACGAGAGGAAGCTAAATTACTATAAATTGCGGTCTCAGATAATGGGTAATAAAAGTGTCGTTAGCAATCACATCAGAAAGTGTAGGGAAAGGTTTCATAAGCGGAAAGCCTGCCGGAGGCTCATAGTCGAGACTATATTGACTTCTGAAACAGATGGTAGGATGTACGCTAAAGTGCTGTTGAAGAACGAACACGTTTTTGGACTTCTCGACAGTGGTGCATCCATCTCTGTTTTAGGAGAATCTTGTTTCGAATTCATGGAAAGGAATGGTATTCAAATGTTGCCCTACAAGAATTTCGTTAAGACGGCGGATGGTAATACTCACGATATTGTGGGGTATTGCGAAATTCCAACGTCTCTTAACAGCATCACGAAAACCATTACTTTCTATGTAATTCCGAACTTGACACAAAAGCTTTATCTCGGCATGAATTTTTGGAGGGAATTCAGCTTAGTCCCGCACAGTCAGATTGATTCGATTGCCCTGCTTGGAGAAGAAAATATTAGTTCAGTCGATGAAGCAAACTTCATTTTACTTACCCCAGTACAAAAGCAACTTTTAGAGTCCGTTAAAAAGAAGTTTCCAAACTTTGTCGACATGGGTCTTGGTCACACCCATTTGGAAATTCACAACATCGAAGTTGGGGACGCTGTACCAATTAAATCTAGGCACTATCCCTTGTCTCCGGTTCGACAGGAAGAAGTATTCAGGGAGCTTGATCGCATGCTGGAACTCAGAGTTATTGAAGAAAGCAATTCACCTTGGTGTTCCCCTATAGTGTTAGTCAGGAAGCCAGGGAAAGTACGCCTTTGCTTGGACAGTCGCAAGTTGAACAGCGTGACAAAAAAAGACGCTTATCCGCTGCCACATATTGACGGTCTCCTAAGTCGTCTACAGGACACATACTTCATCACGGGACTTGACCTTAAAGATGCCTTTTGGCAAATCCCACTTGATGAAGCATCTAAACAGAAAACGGCGTTTGCTGTACCTGGGCGGCCACTGTATCAATTCACAGTTATGCCGTTCGGGCTATGCAACGCCGCACAAAGAATGTGTCGCCTGATGGATCGAGTCATCCCTGCACGACTCCGGGAACATGTCTTCGTGTATTTGGATGACCTGTTGATATGTTCGGCGGATTTCGACACCCATATCCAAGTTTTGGCGGAAGTGGCTTCCTGTCTACGTAGGGCGAACTTGACCATAAACCTCAATAAAAGCAAGTTTTGTATGCGTGAGATCAAGTACCTTGGATACATCGTCGGTCAGGGCACGCTGAAAACCAACCCTGAAAAGGTAGAGGCGATGGTGAACTTCCCAATTCCAAAAACACCGAGGCAAGTGCGTAGATTTATTGGTATGACTGGTTGGTACAGACGCTTCATCAAGAACTATTCCGAACTTGCCGCGCCTTTGACTGATTGCCTAAAGAAAAGAAAGGATTTCGAGTTATCATCTGCAGCCAGAGATGCATTTGAAAAGTTGAAGGAAGCACTTACCTCTGCACCGGTTTTGTCACAGCCGGATTTCAAACGGGAATTCACAATCCAGTGCGATGCATCATCTGAAGGGGTAGGAGGAGTGCTTTTCCAGCTCGATGTAGATGGTAACGAGAAACCCATTGCTTTTATGTCAAAGAAACTTAATAAGGCACAGAAAAACTATACGGTCACTGAGCTCGAATGCCTTGCTGCTGTCCTTTGTGTAAAGAAATTCCGTGCCTACATTGAAGGTTTACCTTTCCGTGTCATCACCGATCACTCAAGTCTGAAGTGGCTCATGTCGCTGAAGGATTTGAGTGGTCGACTTGCGAGATGGAGTCTGGAACTGCAACGTTTCGATTTCATCATCGAACATCGCAAGGGGTCCTTAAATGTAGTGCCGGATGCTCTGTCAAGAGGTGAAATGGAAGAGTTGTCGGTAATAGCTGTTGGTGAAGAAGTAGATCTAGCCTCGCCTGAGTTCGATTCTGTAGAGTATAGAAATCTTCGGGAAGAAATTGAAAAGAATCAAGCTTCGCTCCCAGATTTAGTTGTATCCGACAAATTCATATACAAAAGAGTTAGATTTAGGAGCGAAGATCTTGGAAACGAGGATTCTTTATGGCGCTTATGGATACCAAGCACCTTGACTCACAAAGTTATTGAAATGGCCCACAACACTAAGCTTTGTTGTCATAGTGGCTTCTCAAAAACGTACGTGAGAGTTCGCGAGAAGTACTATTGGCCAAATATGGTTAGACAAATCAAGACCTTTGTGAGCCAGTGCGAGGTGTGCAAAGCCATAAAAGCGCCAAACAAGATTCTTCGTCCTCCGATTACAAAGCAAATCGTCTCAGAGCGACCGATGCAGCGACTCTACGTCGACTTGCTGGGTCCTTATCCACGCACAAAACAAGGCAATGTCTATATATTCATCGCAGTTGACCACTTCACCAAATACACTTTCCTTAAAGCACTTCCTAAGGCAACTTCGAAAAACATTATAAAGTTCTTGGAGTCCGAGATATTTCATGGATTCGGAACACCAGAATTCATACACTCGGACAACGGCAAGCAATTTATTTCGACTGAGTTTGGTGGATTTCTGGATGACTATGGCGTGCAACATATTCGTACAGCTCTGTACTCTCCACAGGCCAACATTTCGGAGAGAGTTAACCGCAGTATCCTAAGCAAGCTGCGAGTATTTGTAACTGATGAACAAGACCATTGGGATTCAAATTTATCAAGCATAGCGTGCGCACTGCGCTCTGATATACATGACTCCCTTGGATGTCAGCCATACTATGCCTTGTTTGGGCAAAATATGATAAACCATGGTTCATCATACAAAATACTCCGGAGATTGCAAGCACTGCAGGATCCCGAAATGTTGGTTACATCTCGTGAAACCGGTGTGTGTCTTGCACGACAACAAGTATCCAAAAATCTGCTAAAAGCGCACGAAAGGTGCATGAAAACTTACAACACTCGTTCCAAGCCGACGTCTTTCAAAGTTGGACAAGAAGTCTTTCGGCGCAACTTTGCACAAAGCAATTTTGTCCAAGGGCAAAACGCTAAACTTCTGCCTAAATTCTTGAAGTGTCGGGTCCGTCGTGTTGTAGGTAGCTGCATGTATGAGTTGGAGAATCTATCCGGCAAAATTATAGGCATTTTTCATGCCAAAGATATTCGCCAATGACTGCATGTAGTATCTGGAAAGATAAGTAAAGCACCACAAAGTATCGGATCGGTATGGATAAATTTAATAAGTTACTTATCTGATCATGTTGCCCGGCTGTTGAGTAGGTTCGGCTCCCACGTTTTATCTTGTTTTTATTAAGTATTTTCGCATTTTCCTTGATTTTATTTGTATTTTCAACGCACTAGAAACCATGTGGGTCCGATTTTTGCAATTTTGTTAAACATGTTGACAGCTGAATGTAAACAAAACGCAAAGCCCTTTGTAACAGAACTGTTCAATTGTTTCTAAATCGAACATACTTAGCGTAAATCGATACTCGATATCTTACTCTTGCAATGAGAAAAGAGAGCGTTATAACTGCTCTGAGTTTATTCCAGAAAGCCAAGCTTCCCAAGAAGCTGTTCATAATTAACGGCTAATAATACTATACCATTTTAATTTAAACTTGGCTGAAACTAATCTCCATTATAGCATTGCTCTTGATAAAAGTTGTATGTTTGCTATCAAAAGTGCGGGTGTTTGTTTTAAAAAGTGATTAAAGCCGTAAACATCCCTTGTATAACAAGTACTGCAATATATATAAACTGCAATAATAAGAAATCAGGTAATTTTCCAAAAGCTGTTGTAAAATACATATTCAAATGTAAAATTCTGACTGCAACCTTTTTGTGCAGATACATAGATTCAAATTCACGGTAGCCCCTCCAAACAGTGCTACCTGGATTTTATTAATTTCGGGACTTGAGCCGTGAAACAAAATCGTTAAAAAAATAATAAAACAATTGTTTCGCCATTGTTGCGAACAAAAGGCCGCCATCACTAACACCAGCTCAAGGCAAATTAGTACTTGGGTGTCGTTTGGAGCCCCAATCGCCAACACTGACTCTGGCTGAGTAAGATAAGGCGCCAGGCTAGCCAGCATGATAGTGCCACCGAGACTCGAACGAAGCGTATAGCCTCGCTCGAGTCTCGGTGGTAATGATGAACCCTTGTGGGCGGCTGTCAGGCGACCATGGACGCGATCAGGATGGTGACCAATCGATGAGATTGCTCACCACCCTGATTATAGGTTATTTAGCTTAAGTAGCTTAGGTAGTTTTAAGTAGTTGTAAGTAAAAAAATAATAAAAGAATTCAAGTTTTACAAAGTTTCTTGGAAATAAAAAACAAACAAAAATAAATATTGATAGCTTTAAGGCCGAAAGGCAATAATTTTAAGGATATAGTTAAGTTTAGAGTGCTCGCTAAGAGCCAGTAAGCTAGAATTAAGACGAATGTTAGCTTTAATTTAGATTTAATCGTTTTTGTCTAGGATGTAAGTTTAATGAAAGTAAAAATAAAAATGAATTTAAAATGTAAAAAAAAATAAAAAAAAATAAGGCGCCAGGAGATTATTCACTAGCCAGGGTTCGAAACCCATCAACGACCACCTCAGCTCAGCACATTTCTTTATTTTTTTTACGTTGTTTTATTGGGTTTTTTTTTGATATCCATACTTTGTTAAACTTTGTCTTATATAAATTATTGTTTAACTGTCATTATCAAGCGTTAAGTAATAGTGTGCATATATATGTAAGATTTTCCAAAAATTAACAGGACTGAAAAGGTAAGGGAATTTATATCTTTACCAAGTATATATATACTCTCTTGAAACTTTTGCGCGATCCACTAGGTACATATAGGTACAGTTTCAATTCCCAACCTGGATGCAGTGGCCATTGGATCGACAGTTGCGGATATACGAATAGAGTACGGTGAGTCATTATTAAGCTCAGCAATTAGAATATATATATATATACGTAAAGTTTTTTTTTGTATAAATTCCCCCAACGCGCATAAGGAGGTGGAAGTTGGTATACATAGATATATGCCAGCGTCATATATAGTGATACCCACCCGCCATACCGCGACATAAGTAAAGTTACAAAACTGCAGAAGCAGAATAAAAAGATCATACATATATACACACACAGTTAATTTTAGTTCAAAGTTAAATTCAGTACGGTTTGTTTTTTTAACTTTCGTTTTCCTTGTTTTCAAAATCGTCGTTCATTTTATTTTTTTTGTAATTCATAGCTGTTTCACTTCAAAAGTTTTCTTATTCGAGTCATTAACTAGCCTTAAAACTTAAACCATATACAAACATGAATAAATTTATTGTTTAACGTAATACACACAAAGAACAATGAGTTTATTTTAAAAGAGGGCAAAATAGGATGAGGGAGCGCGGAAAGGGAAGGATGATGAGGAGTAGGATGTAAAAGGCGGCGAGATAAGGGGCTACTTAGGCGAGTATGGTAGCCAAGGTAGGGAGGGTAGAGGAAACATTTCTCGCAGCGTCAATGTCACCGCGGCGCGAAAGACTGGCATGGTTTTTTTGTTGCCCGGACCAAGGGTCAAGTCCCACACCCACCGACGAGCTAAGAATGGGAACTTGCATGCCAGCAACGACCCGAAGGCAAGAACGGTCTAGCAACAATATCCATCTCTTTTAATCATTCATCTCTGCTTTTGAGTACAAACATATTGGCAAAACTTCTATACAAGACATCTCTGAAGCTTGTGAGACTTGAACTCACTTATTCCAATTCTTACAGATAAAAGATTGTTTCGTACTGCGACTTAATTAATAATGACTTACACAGCAATATTTTAAGCATGAAGACATAACCGGTTGACAATGACAACTTTCCGGCCATAGTTCCTGCTAGTTCCTCACCTTGCAATCAGCAAATACCCTTCTATGTTGTATATAATTTAAATTCGTCGTAGAACCTGCATGTTTCAGTCACTCTTTAATCCGTTACATATTCGGTTGGGATTCTTATATGCTGTGTGACCGCTGCAGATTGCATTTGCTATCTAACCACTATAATAGTGTCGTGAAAGGCAACTGTGTTACATTTTAAAGGTTTTTATTTGAAAATAACAACGTTTGAACAATTTTTGAAGCGCTTTCTCCAACTTAAAAAAAGATCTAAAACAGGCTAACTTTGTCAGGCTTTCAAAAAAAAACTGCCAAATTGTAATTTAAGTCGCAAAACAGTCATGCTGCTCTTGTGGTATTCGATTGGGCGCTCTCAGAGTCAGAGCACTTTTTTGCTCTCAGAATCTTTATATGTTCGTTTGGCACAAAAAAAAAACAATCTTTTTCAGATTTCAGAGCAACGTTTTGCGAATCTGGATTTTTTTCTCAGATTTGCTTCAGATTTACCAATACAAGTGCACTTGAGTTTGACAACTGGTGGAGTTTGTTTACATTTTCATGAACTTTTTCTACTGCAAGAAAGGCATTACATCGGGTGAATCTACTTTTGTAAATTATTTATGTATAAATACTTAGAAATAAATCGAGATGCAAATTTCGAAATATTTAATATAAAAATGGGAATGGAAAACGCTTAGAAAATTATCAAAGGTTCCATAAATATTCAAAACGCACAAAAATTATCAACACAAAAAAAAAGAAACTGACGTCTTTATCGTCGCGAATCTGTAGAAGCCAAATCGAATACCACGTTAAATTCGATCTCAAACTTTAGATTTTTCTCGCGTCCAATCAAATGTAAGACAACAATTTTTGTTTATCGTAAGTACCTAAACTTGAACACATAAACGAAATCCACTTGTTGTCAAACTCAAACGTACTCGCATTGGTAAACATCAAGTTTAACTTCGTTAAAAAATCGTCATTCGGAAAAATAGCTCTCATTCACAGAAAGATTACTTTCTTTCTTGCTTTAGATCTTAACAGAAAACATTAACATTAACCATTTTTGGGAATTGAACTCGCTTAAATTTAATAGTGTATTTCGTGCAAAAGCCAATTTATTTTCTCAAAAAACCTTTCGTTTTAGCTTCAGATTTAAATAAATTAAATATTTGCAGTCTTGATATCTAATTTATTCAGGTACAACAAACATAAAGCATTTCTCAGCCTTAATATTCATTACAAGGAATTAAATTGGTACCTATCTACCTCCTTCCTCGGATAAATCCAAATTCACAATATTCACAATAGACTTACAGAAACTTTGTTGGTGCTAATCAGCGCTTAGTCCAGACATCATTCAAAACTCGACAGCTAAAAATCAACAAAAAAATATTTAACTAAACCCGGATATTTGGCCCAGAATTGGACCCTAAGGCCACGATTCACATTTTCACAGACATCATCCCAAATTGAGATAAAAAACCAAAACAGAGATTCTAACTGACTCGGAGGAGGTGACATTAGTTGTGTTGTACTTTACTTTGGATGAGATAGGATGTTTGTTTTAATGTGGTATTCGTTTGGGCTTCTTCAGATTTGCCCTCAGATTTCAGATTTCGTGTGCCTAATCGAACATAAAAACGCTCTTGCTCTTTTTTTGTGTTGATATTCGTGCGACTGTAATATGTGTAGTCTTCGACACTTTTCTATGCGCTTTTGATTCACTGGTTAAATTTTGTATTAAAACATTCGAAATTTCCGTCCCGATTGATTTCTAAATATTTGCACACAAATAATTTACGAAAATAGATTCACCCGATGCAATGCCTTTCTTTGCTATAGAAAAAATTCACGCAAATGTAAACAAACTCCACCAAATGTCAAACTCAAATGCACTTGTATTGGTAAATCTGAAGCAAATCTGAGAAAATATCTAGATTCGCAAAAGTGCTCTGAAATCTGAAAAAGATTGCTTTTTTTGGTACCAAACGAACAAAAAAATTGCTCTGAGGGCAAAAAAAGTGCTCTGAGAGCGCCCAAACGAATACCACATAAGCCATACAATAAAACACACAAAAATGGACTAACCTAAAAAGAAAGACTGGTCACCCTCATTTTAGTACTGGTTTCAGATTCATTGTGGTGAATAACCATGTAATGTGTAAATACCTGAATGACGTCACTGGCCAAATGACATTTCTACCCAAAACAACTAAACAGCTGATGTTTCTGCTGTATATAAAACTCACTTTTGCGTGCAGTGGTGGGGTACGAATTGGGGAAATGTGCATGCATGACAAGAGCGATGAAGTATTTTCTTTCGCTCGGTTCATTCGTACTTTTCAGTTTCGGTCTCAATTTTTCATTGATAAGTATTTATACTTTGTTTTTGTGCAACTAAAATCGAGTGTTTAGCAACAAAAGCTATCAATTTTGTTATTATATTAAAGAAAAACCAACCGAAAATCAGTTATTTGGGTAAAATATTAAGACGGTGAAGTAAACGAAGACAGAAAAAAGCCCAATGAAGCTGATTCATTTTACTCGGTGAATGTAGTAAATAGTTGCCGCAGGAGAACTAATTGGAACGTTTTTAGTACTGTTATATAGTTTTGTCTGTCAAGTACACACAGTAATTGCATTAAAAACAATAAAATATGTAAACAAACTAAAATCTGCAGCGAAACTTGATCCATAGTTTTGCAAGTCATTTATTTAATATTTCCGGAAGTTGAGATTGCTATTGAGTTTTCTTATGTAATTTACAGAAATGTGATTGTACCTACCTATGTTGATTGCAATTTGTGAAAAGTCCAAGTAAAATGGAAAGCGTCTTTGGGTGACGAACGTGATGATGACCGAATCCCTTATTTGCTGTTGTGTTTATTGTTCCTTCATTTGTTCAGTGGTTTGTCACATAAAAAATATTTATTGCATTTGCATGTCGCATATGTTTGCAAATTGTGTACATTAATAGTAAATAACCGGATCCATGCTATTTTAAATTGTTAAACTTTGTTAGCCAGAGATGTTTTGTACATTTCATTGACCAATACCTAATATTATTTTTTTGAAGAGAACTTGCAAAAAATCAATAAAAAGAGAAAAAGATAAACAACAATCTGAACCCACGTAGAAGTGGCAGTCCATTATTACAGTTTCATTCATGTTTCCATAACTCATTGGTGATTGCGTGCAATTCTCAGACATAACACATTCTGCATGCAATGTTGAACTGAGTATGTCAAGACTGCAGTACTCGTTTATGGATTTCCAATGTTCAACAAAGTGTTGTGACAGCATGCAATGGCCGAAAACCTATTGTAAAGTGAAGACACCGCCGACGGTTTTTGGTTTACATAGAAAACCTTGCTACATAGTGCTAGTAAACCATTGTCAGCTATTTACTGCATATTGTTGCTGTACCTACCTGTAGCCTCATAAAACTGATATTTGATAGTATCGCTGTTTTTTTTCTGGTGATTCAGTTTGTTGCATAGTTCGGTTTAAGTCACATATCGAACGGATATGCATTTCATTTTACAATGTGAGGCAAGTTTATTTAATGCAAGTTTTACGCAACCTAATTGCAGCGGAAAAGTTATTCATTGTACAGACGCAAACTGTCTCATTATGTACTTCTTCTCCTCTCAAAACCTGGGTCAAACACTTGACTTGACTCTTCTCAAAACAAATCTTCACTTTACTTCAAAAGCGTCTCTACTACGGAAACCCATTACTGTCGAGACAAATAAAAATTGTTAGTCTGATGTTCGTATTACAGTCAGATCGCTTAGGGCGCGATAACTATTGACCCAACTTTTTTTTCCTACACTGATCATTGAAAGTACTCTTCAAAAACCTCTGTAGGCCATACCTAGCATAAATCATTGATAACCATGAACAACACTTAATAGAAGATAGAGAAGGACGACATGAGTAGAACTATATCGAAAAACACTTTTAGTCTACCTATGAAAACTTAACAATTTCCGTCGTGATGTACCTACAAAGTTAATGTTAATGGAATTAATTTTTGTGGATTGAAACCAAATTCAGCTTGCTCCTTATTTTGTAAAAAAAAAAAAAAAAAAAAAAAAACAGTGAATCCCACTGCATGGACGTATTGTAATGCCCTCTAGAATTAGCTGAACGTATTAAATAGCTAAAACATGCATGCCACATGTACCAGCACGTCTTTAGACGACGACTCATTTACGTCAACCGATAGCGCAGCCAAGTTTTTAGATAAGCCAACGGATACCAGTAAACATACATCAACCACCAAGCTAATAAATCGAAAATTAAAGACTAGAAGCCTCTACAGCTTGACAACACCGCACGAGTTTGAAGAAATTCAGTTGCAACAAAGGTCCGAATCAAATATTCAGGCGCTCTCTGTTAAGATCTCGAGTCTTGGTGAAAAAAAAACAACAATAACCCGCATCCATAAGCCTAATGATACAAAATATCCATTAAATAGTGGCGACACCCTATACGATGTACAAAAGTGTGCAGTCTTCGAGGATGAGTCGACTCTAGAGGACGATCCATCTGCGGCTACATGTTGTAGCAGGACATCGTTTAAGTCGGTGCTGGGAAAGCTCGGTTTTTGGAAGAGCTCGAATTGTAAATCCTCACAAAACTCGTTAGGTTTTGAAACCGAAGACAATCTCATGTCCGATAAAAATGTACGTCGATTGTCACAAATCAGACGGCGACGAAATTCCTACTATTTCTCTGGTAATTTTCTTATTTTTAACCAAATAAGTTAGTTGTATAACATAATACACGAGATCATAATAAGACTGCTAATTGTTTTTTTTCCTTGCAGAAAACGAACGCAGAATCCGGGCCAATGATAGAGAGTTTAATGCGCAATTTAAATACACAGTAAGTAGAAAATGACGTCCATTCTATTGTGTTGGTGAATTCATTACTTAATATTTCTTATTTTTCTTTCAGAATAACTTCATAAAAACGTCCAAATATAGCTTATTAACTTTTCTACCACTCAATCTACTAGAACAATTTCAACGTCTTGCCAATTTCTATTTCCTGTGCCTTTTGGTTCTGCAGCTAGTTCCGGCCATTTCATCGTTAACACCAATAACAACAGCGATACCACTGATAGGAGTATTGACTTTGACAGCAGTAAAGGATGCCTACGATGATATAGTAAGTGAATTATTTCTTCTATTGTTACCTATTGCCAGGATCTAATTTTGTTTACTTATTTCGTATGATGAATACTTGACTCTTATATCGATTACCCTCATGGCCTCATGGATGCACATTTAGATATTCCAACTAACCCAACTATGTTTTCCTGCAATCGACTGACAGTAGATGTCACCCATGAACGGAAATCTGCGCTCTACATCGTTCTTATGTTTACCATTTCTCCAAAACACTCAATTATAAATACAAATCGTCATCAAACTAATCCATTCATGTCATAAGCTGTCGTTTTTCTCATATCAAAATTTCAATACCACTTAAACTGGTATTTCTTGTGGTCTCAATTGATTCCCTTGAATTTCTAACTTTCCACCACGTACAAATAGAATGCTTGTAACTTAGCCTACATCCCAACATTGTTAATATTTGATCGATTCTTACATTTTAGCAACGACATCTGTCGGATTCCCAAGTAAATAATAGAAAATCAAAGACACTGCGAAACGGCAAATTAATCGATGAAAAATGGTCAGGTGTTCAGGTAATATACTATTTATATTTCCATTAATTATTTCTTATGCGATTTACTCTACGCCGACATGCGGAAAAACCAATAAATCAATACTAACTTAAATAAGCGTCTTCTTTCAGGTTGGAGATGTGATCCGTATGGAGAACAATCAGTTTGTTGCAGCCGATATATTGTTGTTATCGACCAGCGAACCGAATGGCCTTTGTTTTATCGAGACCGCTGAGTTGGACGGCGAAACAAACCTTAAGTGTAAGCAGTGCATAACAGAAACAATCGAATTGGGCCAGGAGCATAACTTGCTCTGGAATTTCAATGCGGAAATAATCTGTGAGCGGCCAAACAATCATCTCAATAAATTCGAAGGTACGTCTTCTGTACGTCTCCTAAAAAAAAACTGGTAAATTGTAAAAGAAATGTATCATCTCAGGTACACTCATGTGGAACAATCAACGATTCGCATTGGATAATGAAATGATCCTTCTTCGTGGATGCGTACTAAGAAATACGCAATGGTGCTATGGTGTGGTTGTATTTGCCGGCAAAGATACCAAACTTATGCAGAACTCTGGAAAGACACAGTTTAAGAGCACAGGAGTAGATAGACTTTTGAATTTTATTATAATTGGTGTAAGTTTGACAAACACTTAGCTATATACTGCGGTAAATCTGACCCAAACTCTTTGTAGATTGTGCTTTTTCTTCTCTCTATATGTGCGTTTTTTACAATTGCATGTGCAATTTGGGAAAGTCGCATTGGACAACATTTTCAGGTAATTGCAGCAGCAGAGTTTTTTTTATCATCATAAAGCTTATTTAGCTTGTGTTGCAGGTTTTCCTACCCTGGGAGAATATTATTCCAAAGGATGTTACTCAAGGTGCCACTATTATTGGCTTACTAGTATTTTTTTCTTATGCAATCGTTCTTAACACTGTTGTGCCAATATCTCTCTACGTTTCAGTGGAGGTGAGTTTGAGTTGAAACAGATTCAGAACACGGTCGCTCGATTGACCTCTATCTCTCTCTCTATATATATATTTCTTTAGGTTATTCGATTTGCCCAATCGTTTTTAATCAATTGGGACGAAGAAATGTACTATGAAAAGACCAAAACGCATGCTAAAGCGAGGACTACAACGCTTAATGAAGAATTGGGCCAAATACAGTACATATTCTCGGATAAAACGGGAACTCTGACACAAAACATAATGACGTTCAACAAGTGCAGCATCAATGGGAGAGCTTTTGGTGATGTCATCGATCTGAGAACAGGAGAACCAATTGACATCACTGATGTAAGTGCCTTGTTTGCTACACTGTTTTTTTTTTTTTTTTATATTATCAGAAGTACCTTACTATTTGTGGTGGATAAATGCACTCATTCATTGTTATTCGTAGAACACGTACACATTCAAAACGTACCTATTGATTGATTTTAAATTTGAAATATAACAGCAAACAAACAGCAATCGTTTAAGACCACAAAATTGGGAACGATAACTCAAAAACTTTGTATCCGATCTGCACAGTCATTAGGCTATCTGATTTTACTTACTAACTCGTGTCTGAGAAACTCCAACCTTCCATCCTCGTCGTTACCAGTCTATTATACTTCCAGTCGCTCTTCAGCATCCGTGGTGGACAGACGACTTGGTTAGTGAGGCAGCGTGTGCGAATAAAGTTTATAAGTAGTGATTCCGCGTGAAAAAACAGTGTAAGCCATTTGGCTCAAGAAGCGAGTCTTCGGCTCTCACGTGAGAGGAGCCCAGTTCGTTTCCCAGCGGGGGATATTAATTTTTATTTAAACATAAAACAAAGACAGTAGTGAAAGTGGAGCAAGGCGATCAGACGATGGACGCTGACCAGTCCAAGGTCCCGCAAGGCGATACCCCGTTGCCACAACGCGTGACCAAGCAGGTCAAAACAACAACAACAACTACACCAATAGCAGTAGCATCAACATCAACAACAAGAAGTGCCGGTGCAGTACCAGCACTAACAACAACAAAAGACGTACCATCAACGAGTACCGCAGCATTGGCACAGGTACAGTCGACAGAAAAAAGGCGGAGAAAAGTAAAGCCGACACCAAATTCCCAACACAAAAGGAAACTGAAGGCAGACGACGTGATGACGACGTCACGAGCAACCTCGTCAGCAAAAGAGACAGACGAAGACTCTGATGGTCTCAGCTACTCTTACGAGTCCGAAGGGGGCGAGGGAAGATACTTAGGCGAAGGTAATTCCTACCAATTACTGGACGCCGAAGTAGAAAAGCAACAACAAAGTGACCACGAAGACGAGGAAGCCCAGCTAGATCGGCTTATCGCAGAGCTCCTTCAGAAAAGGGAGAAATTGCGCCAGGAAAAGCTGAAACAGCAGCAACAAAAGCTACAGCAACTACAAACTGAGCAGCAACAACACAAGAAACAACAAAAAGAGCTTAAGCAGCAGCAACAACAACAAGCACTGCTTAAGCAGCAGAAACAACAGCAACAGAAGAAGCAGATGGCACAAAAACAGCCACTGCAACAACAACAACAACAACAACAAAAACAGCAACCGCTGCAACAGCAGCAGAGACAACAGCCGCAGCAACAGCAGCAGCAGAGACAACAACAACAACAACAGCAGCAGAATCAGCAGCAGCAGCAGCAGCCGCAGCAACAACAACAACAACAACAACAACAACAACAACAACAGATAAAAAAGCAGAAAATACCACCCATAAATGTAAGTCATCTAGAAATAAGCGATAGCATTAAGTTATGTAGGTTTATTTGTAAGGATTTTTATATTAAAAGGCTTAACGCCAATAAGCACATTATTATGTGCAGTAACATGGAGGAGCACAAAAAGTTGCGCACCGCTCTGGAGAAAGCGGAAGCTGAGTACTTCACGTACACTCCAAAAGGAGAAAAGCGACAAACTGTGCTGCTTAAGGGCATCGATCCTAATATAGAAATAGAGGAGCTCGAAAACGAGCTCAAGAATTATGAGTGCGCCGACCTTAAGTTCGTGGGGGTCAAGCCGTTTTCTTCGCCTGCGGATAGGGGTGGTAGCCGCAAATTACCATTCTTTTTGGTACAATTAACCCCCGACAGCAAAATAGATAGTCTGAAAAGGATCAGATTCCTGTACTATCATGCAGTACGTTGGGAAAAATTAAAGAGGTCAGATCGTGTACTTCAATGTATGCGCTGCCAGAGGTTCGGGCACGCCGCAGCTAACTGCCACATGCAGTTCAGGTGCGTTAAGTGCAACAAGGACCACAAACATGGGGAATGTGCTTTAGGTAGCGATAGGGTAGAAGATCGAGGCCAACTCTCGTGTGTACTCTGCAACAGCTCAGGACATCCTGCTAATTTCAGGGGATGTCCAAAGTATCAGCAGGTCAAACAGAATGTGCAGGCTCGAAAACAGAGGTCCGAAGAAGAGAAGGGTCGAAAGAGTCGCTCGTTCTCTAATTTTGTTGCACCCAATGTGTCCTTTGCCCAAATGGTATCTGGACCGGGTAGCTCAATCACAATAAGCGCGCCGAAGGTTCCTACACCGGAAGCGGATCTGGACTTGAAATCGATCCTTCTGTCACTGCACGGAAAGATCGACAATTTCCAGAAACAATTAAATGAGCATGCGGCTCGAATAGACATGATCTATTCGACGCTGTTTGCCGAGTCTGCCGCGCCATAAATATGATGGGTACGCTGGACGAGGTAAACTTAAAGATCCTTGCGGTGAATGTAAATTCACTAATCCGGATCGAGAGAAGGATCAATCTTTCCAATTTGTTGGAAGCCGAAAAGCCAGATGTGCTTCTGGTTAGCGAAACTAAGCTATCCCCGAAGCACAAATTAGGCTATAGAAATTATTTTGTAGTTAGAAGAGACCGGCCCAACTCCACACAGGGAGGTGGTGTCGCTATCTTAATACGTAAAGGCTTGCGCCATAAGGTCATATATAGCGGAGACGTGCGCAGGTTCCAAGTGTTGGAAGCATGCATCGTATGCATTCCCCTCAATACCCAGAGGCGGATGTATGTGGTGTCGCTTTACGCACCGGAATCTCCTCGACGCATTGAATTTTTAAATGAGATCGAGACGCTTTTTCGTTGCTTAGAGCTTCAATCGGAAGATAATTATTACTTTTTGGGCGGAGACCTCAATGCTAAACATGCGGCATGGGGAAATGATATTCCGAACCCTAGAGGCAACCAGTTTCACGACTGGTGGCGTCATAATATGATTGAGTACAAACTCGAGTTGTACGCGACGGATATCCCGTCTTTCCCTAGAGACGGTTCTTTCTTGGACATAGCGCTAGTTGACGAAAGACTGGAACTGACGAACACTGATCTAAGCACGCGGAACTGTTTACGAACGGTTGAGTACGATAGTGATCACTACGGACTTGCCGCCGTATTACGGATCCCGAACGAGCAGACGCAGCTGGAGCAGTACGACCAAGTGCGTTCTTTCGATTACCGAAAAGCGCAGTGGTCGCGCTTCTCCAGAGTGTTAAAACGCGACATACGCTCATGCGAGATCGACCCACCGACAAACAGGAACCTAACAAACGATGAGATCGACAATCATTTACGGCAAATGGATGTCGTCATCAAACAGACAATGGAGCGGACTATCCCCCGGGTAGGACGTTCCACGGACGAAGAACAAACTGAAAAGTATCGAAACCCGACAATCGATGCGCTGTACAGACATAAAAGTAGACTGCTCTCGAGGCTTAAACGGCTACACAGACAGTTCACTGACAGGAACGATCCCGAGTTAAGAACACTGAATTCGATGATCAAAAACTTGAAACAGTTGATCTCAGAAAATTACAGAAAATCTGTAAGTTTGTATTGGGGCAATAAAATTCGGGCTATAAAAGCCAGTAGTCCGAAAATGTTCCCGCAAATAAATAAACTGTTCAGGCGGAAGGATCATAATGACATTTCATGTGTTCGAATACCTCGGACGAACGAGAACAGACAGACACTACTGACTGCTGGCATAAGCCCGGAAAGTGCTGACTCGAACGACGGTTTTTTCGTGGTCGAGGACCCGCAGGAGAGGGTGAATTTGATGGGAGCTTTCTTTGAGACTGTGTATACGGTGAACAACCCTGTTTGCCGTAACCGCGACCTCGAGGAGAGGGCCTTTCTTAACCACTTTTATCTGCGGACCGAAATTCAAGATTGGCGATCCGAGAACAACGGTTTTACCGGGTTCAATGACGACAACCGTGCAAACGGCACAGTCGCCGATGAAAATACTCATCTGTTCGTGAGTAGAGATGAACTTCGGTGCATCTTTGAATCACTTAAAAACAAAAAGTCGGCGGGAGTGGACGGTATCCCAAACGTCGTATTAAGACACCTGCCGTTAGAGGCGATAGATATCTTCGCCACGCTATTTAACAATGCGCTGAATAATGCACATTATCCGGAGCAGTGGAAAATAGCGGTGGTACACCCTATCCCGAAAAAGGATAAAGATAGGACGAACCCTGCTAATCTCCGGTCAATTAGTTTGCTTCCGAATGTTAGCAAGGTATTCGAGAAAGTCGTCAATAGATCTCTTTTAAAATGGGTTGAGGGAAATAAGATTATTCCGGACAACCAGTTTGGCTTCAGAGCGGGGCATGACACTATTCATGCCGCGTCGAAACTGGTTTCCGACATTCAGTGGAATAAGAGTAAGAAGCAATGCACGGGTGCCTGCCTGGTCGACTTTGAGAAGGCCTTCGATACCGTATGGTTGGAGGGGCTCTTCTATAAGCTGACCAGATTGGGCATTCAAAAACCTTTGCTGTATATGATTTATGACATGCTTATGGGAAAGAAGTTCGTGGTCAAAGCTGGCAACGTGACTTCGAGCAGGGTTTTCGAAATTAAAAACGGCTTACAACAGGGAGCAGTGAATTCTCCGGTCCTGTTTAATATCTACACAAGTGATCTGGTGGGTTCCCTCAGACATGCTATAGCGTACGCGGACGATTTAGTGGCGTACAGGTCAGGACCAAAAATCGAGGTCATTAACATCCTTCTGCAGCGTGACTTCGACCAAATTAAGAGGTATTGCGATGATTGGAAGTTGAAAATCAATTTCCAAAAATCGGAAACAATCCTGTTCAGAACTACATTGGCTGGGGCCTCTGGGGATACCAGAAAAAACTGGAGAAAATTAACAATTATTGGACAGCAGGGGCGACCATTGGCGGTGAAAAGCGTGGTCCGGTATCTTGGCATCTGGCTCGACCAGTATCTGTATTTTGACAAACATATAGCTGCTTGTCTTGCTGGGGCTAAGAAGGCCTACGCTCTGACAAGGAGACTGTTTCGCAGCAGTCAACTTGACTCTAGGGTGAAGGTCATCTGCTACGTGGCCCTTATAAGGCCTATCATCGCTTATGGCTGTCCTATGTGGTTCAATATAGCGCCGTCCTATATGGAAAAGATTCGGGTGTTTGAGAGACAATGTCTCAGGGCCTGTCTAGGGTTGTTTAGAACTCCTGAATCTCAGTACATAAAATACTATCCCAACAGGACCCTATACAATGGGGCTCGTCTGAATAGGATTGATAATTTCCTTATTAAGGTGATTCGGAGGCACGTCGCAAGGGCGATGGCCAGCGATAATAACCTGATCTCAGGGGCTTACTACCCCAACTTAATGTACCACGAGAGTACGCTTCGGTCTGGCTTTATCCCGCCTGAGGCATTTCTTCATGTAGACATGAAAGGGTTAATCCAGACAAAAGATGGTGTGCCGGTATTGTACCACAGCCACCGCGGCGCGAGGGATAAGCGGCTCATCCACGACGGGTCCGCCGCCAATGCTCAAGAGCTCCTCCGTTTTAGCACCGCAATTGCGGAACGGGACAGGGTCGATACGGTCAAGCAGTACACCGAATTTTGGTGGCTTGAAGAACAGGTGAGGGTGGATACGCTCTCCCGGGCCGGTGCGCTACTTACGTAGCATCCTCCTTAGTTTTAAGCTAGATATTAAGTTTGTAGGTTTAGGCTTAGAGTAGGGGGTCTTTGGGAGGTGCCGGGCTAGCCAACATGATAGTGCTACCGAGACTCGAACGACGCTTATAGCCTCGCTCGAGTCTCGGTGACACTGATGAACCCTTGTGAGCGGCTGTCAGGCGCCCATGGACGCGATCAGGATGTTGACCAATCGATTTGATTGCTCACCACCCTGATTATAGGTAATTTAGGTTAAGTAGCTTAGGTAGTCTTAAGTAGTTTTAAGTAAATGCAAATAATAAAGAGTTCAAGTTTTCTAAAGTTTCTTGAAAATTAAAAAACAAAACAAATCATAGAAATAGATAAATTTAAGGCCGAAAGGCAATAATTTTAAGGATATTGATAAGTTTAGAGCGTTCGCTTGGAGCCAGTAAGCTAGAATAAGATAAATGTTAGTTTTAAATTAGATTTAATCGTTTTTGTCTAGAATGTAAGCTTAAAAAAAAGAAATGAATAAAAATGAATTTAAAATGTAAAAAAAAATACTTCCAGTTATCCACGGGTATTTGTGATGCCTCTGCATTTGAAACGTCAAATATGAACTGAAAACAAAATCGACATAATAATGTCATTCCAAGCAATGCACTTTCAATAATCACGAGGCACCCAATATTGTTATAAATTCCTGCACTGCTTAATGCTGTTAATATATGAATTAATTTATTGATTGCAAAATTCCGCTTAAACTTCCAGGCCATTCCAGCGGTTGACTTCTCAGCAAATGTCGAGTATGAGGCAGATTTTCGATGGTATGATCACACACTCTTGGACGCTGTAAAATCAGACCAAGAACATGCGCATACATTTTTTCGTCTGCTAGCCCTTTGCCACACAGTTATGCCGGAATATGTGGAAGGAAGGCAGGTATCTGTTTATTGTCAATTCGCACTTTATTAACAAAAATATCCATAACAGGTTGGAGTATCAGGCGCAAAGTCCAGATGAATCGGCTCTTGTATCGGCAGCAAGGAATTTCGGTTTTGTTTTTAGATCGCGCACACCAAACAGTATTACAATAGAAGTCATGGGCCGAAAAGAGGTTTGAATGAAAAACTAGGCATTTGTTTGGTGTTTTATTACTTTCATGTGTTTTTGTTTTTGCAGGAATACGAACTCTTAGGGATATTGGATTTTAACAACATTCGAAAGCGAATGTCGGTGATATTACGCAGAAATAATAAATTAGTTTTGTATTGCAAAGGAGCAGATAACGTTATATACGATAGATTAAGTTCCAGCCAATTCGATATTAAGGCGCGTACGCAGGAGCACTTGAATGTTAGTAATTAAATTGTGTGACATGCAATTTAGGTACTAAATTTTTGTTTTTCTTCTATGTAAATGCAGAAATTCGCTGGTGAAGGCCTTCGAACATTAGTTTTGGCTGAGCGTCATTTGGATGAAGATTTCTTCAATTCATGGCGACGGCGGCAGCAAGAAGCCGCACTCTCTCTCAGTGATCGAGAAGATAAACTTGATGCGATATATGAGGAAATCGAATGTGAGATGCAATTGGTGGGTGTAACTGCAATAGAAGATAAACTTCAGGATGGTGTGCCACAGACAATTGCCAATCTGCAAATGGCTGGAATCAAAATTTGGGTTCTCACTGGTGACAAACAGGGTAATTAAATTATTTCACTTATTTTGGGTGTTACTGTTAATTATTTAGAAATTTAGATGCAAAGGAGTCTTTTGTTTTTGAGCTGTTCCCTTTAAGAGTGGGTTTTGATATAAGATCCTAATAATGCATGATATAAGTGTGGATCCAGATGGATTATTCGGATAATCCCCGATTTTTGCTGTTTGCTGGCAGTTTATTTCATTAGTAATCTCCAATCGTTACTACTACCAGTAACCGCTACAATCAGATTGCCTATCAGGGCATAACCATCTTCCTCTTCGTCACCTCGAGGGAATATACAAAAAAAAATTTTTCTTTATCGGGGCTTCGGACTATCGCGCATCTATAACTACACATAATATCAGGGTTGACGTTGAGCTTAATAAATTTTGTTTGTTTTTTTTTTTTAGAAACCGCTATTAACATCGGTTACTCTTGTCAGCTACTCACAGATGATTTCGCCGATGTGTTTATAGTGGACGGATTGACGTTAGACGAAGTAGAAAAGCAGTTAAAACTTTTTAAGGAATCAATAAAGATTGTAAATAAATTTCACCCCAATCCTCGTAAGTAACAAGAGGCAAAAACATTAAGCATTCACTTGAAAATTATCTTTCCTGCAGCAATTGTACAAAATTTAACTTCAGAGTTGAATAAATCAAATTATAATGGATCATCTGTGATGAATGAATTTAAAACAGGAGTGCCCTCACCGCCAGCGATTTCAGTGGTAACGTTTAGGTGCGCTAGAAAAATATTTACAATACGATTTGGACGCTAACAAAGATGCTTATTAAATTCTTTGTTTTTTCAATACACAGTGCTGAATGCAACGAAATGTTCGATGAAATGGAAAGAACTTCGGCCAAGCTTAATGGCGAAATGGAGGAAAATGCCGGTTTCGCGATAGTAGTAAATGGACATTCATTAGTGCATTGCCTTTCGCCAGAACTTGAATCTAGGTAAGGTTATAAAATTCTCCCTCTTGTCAGTGTCGGTGTGGAGTTATATTGACAGAATCGGATAGAAAAGTTTCAAGTCATGTGTACCTCCACCACGACCACCAACAAGGACCAGGCCCTTTCGTGCTCTTTCTATTTCCCCTAAGAAGTACGTTTTTTATCCTTCTGTTTTGCGCTCTTCTCTGTTCTGCTACGGCTCTTTGGCGTTTGGCGCTTACAGTATCAGTTACTGGCTTCTTTTTTTTCGAAAAAGTTCACTTTTTAACTTTTATATCTTCAAATTGACAATTTTCAGATTCATGGATATAGCCGCACAATGCAGATCAGTGATTTGCTGTCGGGTTACCCCTTTACAAAAGGCCTTAGTCGTTGAGCTAATTAAGCGAACAAGGAACGCTGTAACGTTAGCAATAGGTGATGGAGCAAACGACGTATCCATGATAAAAGGTTAGTCTCATATTTACAGGCAGTGTTGATGACGCATGTTTTGCTTTTGTTTTTGTTTATATAGCGGCGCATATTGGTGTTGGAATATCTGGTCAGGAAGGACTGCAGGCGGTACTCGCCAGTGACTACTCGATAGCGCAATTCAAATACCTCGAACGACTGCTTTTAGTGCATGGGCGCTGGTCGTACTACAGAATGTGTAAATTTTTGCGGTACTTCTTTTATAAAAATTTTGCCTTCACCTTGTGTCACTGTTGGTATTCGTTTTTTTGTGGTTTTAGTGCTCAGGTAAGTTGTTTGTCGACAATTGACAATATCACGAAATCTTACATCTGGTTATTTTGTAGACCGTTTTCGATCCGATGTTTATATCTGTATACAACTTATTCTACACATCACTGCCAGTTTTAGCGCTTGGCGTATTCGAAAAGGACGTATCCGACAAACATAGTGTAGAATATCCAAAGCTTTATACGCCCGGACTAAAGAGTTCTCTCTTTAATACACAGGAATTCGTGCGTAGCGTATTACATGGAGCCTTTAGTTCGTTAGTCCTTTTTTTAATACCATACGGTAAAGGGGAATACCTACATAATATTGACTTTAGTTTAGATTTTCAAACGAATTTTGATTACCTGCAGGTACTTACAAGGATGGAATCTCATCGAATGGTTACATTTTGAGTGACCATATGACTCTTGGCGCAGTGGTTGCAACGATATTAATTATAGACAATACTACTCAGGTATGTATTAATTTAATTTTGGGTAAGTGCACACTTAATGGGTTTTAAACAAATTATAGGTCGCCCTATATACATCCTATTGGACCGTAGTTAATCATGTGACGATCTGGGGTAGTCTTATATGGTATTTTGTTCTGGACTATTTTTACAACTATGTAGTTGGGGGACCCTACGTTGGTTCTTTGACTATAGCAATGAAGGAAGCTACATTTTGGTTTACCACGGTGATAACTGTAACACTTATAACAATGCCCGTATTGGCATATAAGTTTTACTCAGTCGACGTATTTCCTAGTTTGTCCGATAAGGTATTATTTGTATGATGCTTGTAACTTGCTTGAACGTTTAACACTTGATTTTTTGATGTGTTCAGATCCGGTATAAACAGCATGCTGCACAATTAAAACTCAGACATGGCACTGACGTACAACGAGTATCATCGACTAGGAGAGGCCGCCGGTCATTGCGATCAGGATATGCATTTGCCCATCAGGTAAGATTAAACTCGAACCATAGCGCTTACGTGTTTTATGATGAACATAACTTAGTAATAGACGCGAACAGTATGAGGCTTAAACAATCATCGTGAAAGACCAATTTCTCAAGCAGAAGAGCTTTTAAAATCTTTGGCGGTGTCGTCGTTTAAGTTTCAGTCAAACATGGGTCGGTTTCAGTAGTGGAGAATTTACTCAATTAGAGCTCAGTTAGGTAGTCATCATTCATGCGGTACATTCAAGTCATGGATTAATTGTGAAAAATGACGAAAGAGAACGCCAATCACTACTTACAGGCAGGTCTAATTGGGATTTGAAAACACCATTACTATTTGAATACGCAGATCACTTTCACATCGTTTGCAAAACATAGAGATCGATCAGTCAGTAAGTATAATTTTGAGTAGGGACTCTGCCTTTTTTTTTGTTGGTCCTACGGTGGGCACTGAGTACTAATGCAAAGTACGGATGATTCGTTTTGCCCAGTGGAAAACGTCATAACAAACGGCTCAAAATTTATTTAACATTTACTTGGTCCTGCTTTGTAAACTAAAAATTTTGTAAATTTGTTGCTTAAACCGGCCCATTATTTTTTCCTTGCTCAGTAACTGTTAAATAGTTTAACGTTCGCATAAGATTACACAATGGGACAGGTCATTTGCCTATGCTCTACTTTAAAAAGAAATGTAAGCACAAGAGAAAACAAATTTTATTTTCCACATATTACAGTGCTTTTCAAATAATAAGCTAGGTGAAGTCAGTAACGAGGTGAATCTATAAAATAACCTTTGGGTGAATGTGGATAACACAAAGGAAACAGATTGTTTGATTTTTGAAAGATTCATTAACCCACCCGACGGGTGTATTTTGCTAGTGCAAACATTTTTGATCCTCTTCACATTTATGACAGCGTCCTATATCACATTCAATATACTCTCAACTTTTGCAGGAAGGTTTTGGTCGACTTATTACATCTGGAAAAATCATGCGAAAGCTGCCGCAAGACTTCGCATTTCCACTGGGATTGGGCAGCAAGAGACAAGCAACAACGGACAATGGAGAATCCAAACAAAACATTACCACAACTCCCGTCCGTTCTACATCGCCGTATAATAAAGACGACGTGAGTCCACGTGCACCCTGCCAGGATTTAGATACAATCAATCTATAAATCAGCAAATAGTTTAATTTAAAAAATATAAAAAAATGTTTTCTTTTCCCCCCAAAGCACCGAACCAAGACAATGTAAGAAAATATTTTCTATTCGTCAAGCTAGTTCTTAAGTTTATTATGATTTTGCAATACTTTGCATTATTCTGAACTGCAAACTGTCAGATGTGACTGTACAACGTATGAGCTAATTATTTCTAAATTATTTTTTTATTTTCTTTTGTTTTAATATAAATCTGCTTAAAAAAAAAAAAAAAAATATAGTATTACTAGAGAACGGGTGAGGCGTACCTCGATCAATGTACTTAGTAATTCAACTGAGGTACTTAAATAAATAATATATACGAAAACTCTACAATTAAATTGGGGGCGAATCGGACAAAATGGAATTTACAAAAATACATTTTAAGTTTTAAGAACTACATTTAGAATCTCATATATTTTCTTTAATTTATTGACTATTATACAATGCCTGTGCAAACAAACTAAAATAAAATAATTAAATAAATGCACTCGAACAAAATCTGTGTAGGTAATTTCTACTCCGTTTCGCTAGTAACAGTTCCTAAGAAAAAATGTTACGTAAAAGTCAAAATCACATGCGAAAACATAAAAAAAAATCACCAAAACATTTGTGTCTTGTCCTTATGATTCTCATGTATACATTTTTTCCCGATCGCCCTTTATAAGGAGTAACTTGTGCTTTAATCGTATACTTGATAGGTTGCCTTATTTTTAAATAAGTTTAGCTATTACGATGTATTTGGATTTTATTTTGTAACCGATACCAAATTATAATGTGACAAATCTTTTAATGTAAGAACAAATGAAGAATGTAAATGATCGAACTAGTTCCAATTTATGTAATAAAACCGAACAATTATTTTAAGAAAACGTTGTTTTACTGAATTCTCAATAATTGGCGAAAATCTGTCAAAATCTCCGATTCCGTGCGAAAAACTGAAATTAATTCCTCGAATCCTCCTGTTAAAACTGAAAAATATTCATAAAAGTTTACTCATAAGCATGCCTCCTGTTTTCTGATGATTGGCTCAAAGCAATGTCGCGGTTATCTCCAATGCGGTTTTGGTATGTTCCAAGTGCCAAAAATGTAAGGGAACACAAAATCTTATAACACACGATTTTTCAACACCAATTAGTTTTACAATGTTTTTTTTATAATACCTTTTCTTGAGCCAAGAAATCGATGATTTCCTATGCCAACCGTTCATTTATCCGAAATAATTTTACAAAATTTACATCAGAAAGACCGCTATTAAGCCATTCGTATAGTTCGCTTTACGTGTTTCGATTTCTTCTAACTGCTGCATTGCCAATTGAGCAAATGCTTAGCCCATATCGCTCAAAGTAACCATTGGGAAAATACATAAATGTTCATTAAACACAGGGGTATTTTGATATTTCTTTTTTTTGTCAATCGAAAGCAATAATATTGACCAACCAATTTAAACTCGAATATTGGTTTTTGATTTGATATCTTTTTTTTCCACAACCTGTTACGTGGTATTCGATTGGGCGCTCTCAGAGCACTTTTTTGCCCTCAGATCAATTTTTATGCCCTTTTGCGAATCTAGATATTTTCTCAGATATGCTTCAGATTTACCAATGCAAATGCATTTGAGTTTGACAACTGGTGGACTTTGTTTACATTTTCGTAAATTATTTATGTGCAAATATTTAGAAATCAATCGGGACGGAAATTTCGAATGTTTTAATATAAAATTTAACCGGTGAATGGAAAGCGCATAGAAAAGTGTCGAAGACTACACATATTCAAGTCGCACGAATATCAACACAAAAAAGATCAAGAGCGTTTTTATGTTCGATTAGGCACACGAAATCTGAAATCTGAGGGCAAATCTGAAGAAGCCCAAACGAATACAACATTAGATCCGCCGTCCAAACTTCGTTGCAACGTTATCGTTTGACGAATGATTCAACTATACTTTCCTCACATTCATCACTAAATTATTACATGACCTGTCTTCCCCTTTCAACCAAGTACCATTCTTTTCCGGTTAATTTCCGATAGTGATTTATGAATCGCTTAGTTAGTTTTTCTTCATCCAATCCACTTTTAAGTGCCCAAATGGCCCTTGATACTATTTACGCTGGTGTTACGTGTTTCCCGCTCATAGCTCATTAATAGATTCCCCGATAGCACAACGCAATACTCCAAGGATTTGCAGTTTCGCCATTTGACGTGTCACTGAGAAGTCGGAGCTGTATTAAAGGAACGACCATTGTTTTTTTTTTTTTTTTTTTTTTTTTTTTTCAAATAAAACTCATTTAATTGAAACTTAATTAAAAAAAAAGTCATCTATTATTTATAATTTATAATTAATATATATGTGTATGTATAGTTACAATAATAAATTTGTAAAATTTATATTTTAAATTAAACCAAAAACAATATTATAATTCCATATCCCTAGCTTCGTCTTCACTATAATCGGACATGCTGGACTCGCTATCAGAACTCTCGCGCTCTTGATGTGCACGTAAAGCCTCTTCTGTTGCGTACCGCTGAACGTAGTCGGCAACTTTCCGTCGATATTCTTCGGGCTCGTGCAAGTAGAGTGCAGCTGCGTCACGATTTAATGGATCAACTGGATTTGGATATGTTAAAAGTTGCGGTAAAAATGACTCGAATATATTGGACAAATCGTATAACGCCGTCCAAGCTTGATTAATGACGTCTAGGCATACGGTCCCCGATGATTCGTCGATATTGGGATGGTAAATTTTATTAACAAATCCTATACTAGGTGATTTGAAAGGATAATTATCTGGTAAATAGACTCGTACTTTCCAAACGCCACCTTCGTACGGTGTGCCCTGCGGTCCGAAGAATTTCACATGGAACTCATTTAGACCACCGAGGATTGTCACCTCGTGTTTACTTTCGATTAGCTTGATGACATCGTTATCCATACGACGTTTACCAGCACTGGGTGAAGACATGTTGTTTTCTCTGAAATAAATCAGTATTTAATTTTATTCACTCGTTTTATTTGTGTTGCAATTATTTTAATCTAGTTGTTGGGGTTGTTATTTCTGTCTGAGCGTTGGACATTCGATTGCATTACAATAAGTTCGCAATATTTATTCTGGTAAATTCAGACAAAACAAAAGGAACCAACAAAATTATAATATAAACAAACATTTGACGAAAAAGCAGCTAAAATAAAAAATAATTACTTAACACCAACACATTGCAACATGCTAAGTGCGACTCCGTATGAATATTAACTGCAGGTAGTTCCAAAAATGTTTAATGAGGGTTAAGATTTTATCTTGCACCTCACACGGAAGTTGTTTGAATTTGTGGAAGAATTTTACCACTAAACTATTTCGCGTCGCTGCCCTGTTCACAAAACCGATTTGTTTTACTCTTCATTATTCAGGAGATAAGGCCGACTCTCTGACCAGATGATATCATGCTCCTAACAAGTACTGCGGATTGAACCGATTTTGTATGTTGAAGAAAATTATCTCTTACCACCTGCAGAGTTGGCAAGTTGCTTTCAACATAATGGGTGAGTACTGTAATAATGATACCAATACCCTGTGCGAGTATGGGGTGAAGTTCGTTAATAATATTTTTATGGTAACACAGTGAGTACACCTCCATATTTCTTTGCTTTGAAGTATACACAGCTGATTAGTTTCTGAATTGAAATAAATGCACTATGACAAGAAATTTAAGTAGTAATAAAATAAACAAAACGCATTGAGTCAGCATTTGACGTGTGTACCTTTTATACAACAAAATGTGTTCTAAGATACTATACCACAAAGTACAAAGCCCGTCCTTAAATCACGACTTAGCATGAACTGACAATCCATTTAGATCTTTAAAGATTGATCTGTTGCCACCATGTTCCTACCTACAGCATTCAAAACAATCTGACGACATTGGTATTCCGCAATCTGTACGAGTCAGATGTGGAATCAAAATCAAGAATAGATACTGATATGGTAAGACTAAATAATATAAAACAAAAATATCTTAGATGAATCAATCCAGATGACAATGCAAAGCACACTCTTGACGTATATTTCGTCTTGGCAAAAATGTTTATAATTAGCTGCCCATGGTTGTACACAAAAACAAACATATACAGTCATATAATTACGTACCAATAATTCGTTGTCTATGACACAACACAAAGTAGTTCAATCATAAGCAGCGATTTCGAATTTTTTTTTTCTATTTTTTTCATGCATGGGTATAGTGTAGAGGTACTATTACTTCACGGTGACCCTCACCTACCTTCCGTACAAAGGAGTATTTGTTTTATTTTATTTCCCGATTACAGTCGCGCCAAATGCTAGACAAATTTTGTCTAATCCATATTAATTTCGTAGAGCATCGGTGCTCAGTGCGTATTACTAATTAATAGCACATGCGGAATAAATGACAAGTAAACAAAGAAAACGATAGGAAAAAAACTTTAGGGCTTTCTTTGTGAAAATTTACAAGTTGAATTTTCTTTCTTTCTTACCACTTTGTAGTCTATTCCGTTTCAGCCAAGCGAAATGTCAATGGTTCTTTATGCAACAGCAATTTATTCTTCCATCCAGTGGGGCTACGCCAGGATTACTTATTTACAGTAGAAATTGTCGTTCCACAGCTAATAGCAGCTTCTTTTTCGACTAGAGACTAGAGAGCACTGAGATTGAGATGGGGACAATAACTGCACTCAAACGGGATGAAAAACGTTCTGTTAATCAGGCAAAGTACGATTTTTTATCCGTTTTAAGTGCACTTCTGACTGTTTGACGAAACTTTTCACTTTTCATTAGATGGTTAGTTATCGAATCCGTTGTGGGCAGACATGAAGGAGGAAATTAAAAATGTTACCTTGAAGAATTTTACAACTTCGTTCCTGTTCTGATAGAGGAATATCTTATCGAGCGACCATTTTTGTTATGGAGGAAAATAGCTCCGTTCAGTCTCATCGATTGTATAAAATTGACAGCGAGCATGTTCATAAACAGTAGTATCAAAAATAAACTATTTTGGCCAACCAAGAAAAAGTATGTACCTACCTAGGTAAATCTGGTACCAGAGACCAGGACAATACTGAGACCAGAGATGAATGATTAAAAGAGATGGATATCTTTCGTACGTCTATCCCCCCAATACCCATTTGTTTACATATTTGTTTTTGTAAATTCAACCCCCGTCTGTGAATACATGGGAGCAACAAAAAAGCATGTTGCTAATGGCCGACCACGTATCATCTTGCTTTTATGAGCATCGTCATCGGTGTTTAATTGTTTTGTGTTTCGTATTGAATAAATACACAGTAGAGAAACCTTGCATTATTGAATTCTCGCATTAAAGTCCAATTCATGAACTCACATATACTAGAATAGAAATGAGCCAATTTGTGTGACCTCATGAATTTTTCTGGAAAACAGCTTTTAGGCAGCCGCCTTTCCGCTGGAAAGTTACATATATCTGTATTCCATTATCTTTTGCCAACAGCGGAAGTGGTTCATTTTTTTCGAGAGTGTGCTGGTGAGCCAGAATTTTTGAAGTTTCGTGGCATTTGTCAATAAGAATTTCTATTCTATGTATCAGTCTAGCGCAAAAAACGTGACATCCCCACAAAAATATAGCTTGTAGACAAGTAACGAGAAATCGCCCAAAATTGGGGGTCTCAGTATTGCCTCTGCTTTAAAGTTTGATAAATAACAAATGTTTTGGTTTTAGTGTCAGTAGATGTAAATCTCGCTCTGGTATCGAGATTCGCACAATTCCTCTGACTATTTTTGCGGCGAAGCAGAAAAACTGCTCTGAATCTGAAAAAAAAGTGTTTTTTCTGTCCCAATGCAAAAAGAACATAAAAGACTAAAGGACCATTCAAATGAGAGCGAATTGCGAACTGCGAACTGTAGAATATTTGAATATTCTGACATTTCATTCACATGAAAACTTTTTTTAGTCACAAGTACCCGCGAACCATTTGCATCGTTGATGGTTTAGTTCGAACGAATTTTTCATTCGCGGGTTTGTGGATCACGACTGTTTTATGTGGATTGTGAATAAAGTGTGACAGTTCGCGACAAGAATTTTCAGTTCGCGGGAAAATTGCTGTATTTGTAAATTTCGCTATTTTAATCAATTAAGACTCAGTTTTTTTTTAGATTAAATGAATATAATGCTTTTGTGGTAAAACAAATAGCAATTTTCAATTCATAAATACAGTTAAATTGATTTGTTCGCAATTCGCCTATTCGCAGTTCGCGATCACGTGAATGGTCCTTAATCTAGCGCAATTCTCCTAATGGCGGCGACAGCTCATCTTCAACGCCAGTTACCCCAACAGGCATTTTTTTAAATATGGAACCGAAGCTATCTTCATTAGCCTTTGTTTAGAAATGTCAAATTTTATTCATTAAAAAACAGGAGATAAACAGATTAAATTTCTTATACGGTGGGGAATTAAATATAATACCAATCTGCAATTAAATTAATAGCAAGGAGTGTAAATATGTCATTCTATAGTGTACATATTCCTCAAAAGACAACCCAGGAATCATCAGGTAATTGCTACAATTAACTTATTTCTGCCTCGTATGAGGTGGAGAAAGGGTTTTTTTTTTTTTTTAAAGCACATTTAATCGCAAAATAACTAAATGCTGATACCACTGGCTATTTTTCCTATTGTTCAGCACTTAAAGTGTAAAAAAACAAAAAAAACAAGGTCTTTTTTGATTAAATTAAATGCAAAATCGTATTTGTTTTCTTAACTTACCTGCATGTGGGAGTTACGCATCGTCAGCGGCGAGATGGTGTGATCTTTTCATTCTTTTTATTCCGTATTTTGACGAATTGGGTGGATTCCAATAGTTTGTTTTCAAACAAATCGAATTTAATACGCTTTTTAGGTAATAAGATATAACTTGTGGGAAGAACCGATAATTAGCGTATTTCGCTTTTCATGCACCGCTATTTCTCTTAGTACGTTTTGCAAATTGAAACCTTTTGCCCTTCTAGTCTGGTAAGAAAATGGCAGGGAGCCAATGCCAGATGTGTAATTTGAATTCCTACGGTCATGTTGTTTAGTATTTGGTGGTGAGCTAGATTTTTTAATAACTCAAACCGGGCAGGATAGTATCTAAAACATTTCGTCAGCGTTTTGTGAAATACACGAATGAATTCTGCCTCTTGTGCGACATTGACCGTCTATATTATTATGAAATTGTTGGAATCTTCGAACATTGTTTTTTTTTTTTTTCGTCTAGGGCCGTGGAACGTAGGACGTTGAGTAAACTCATGGTGTCATTGAACTTGCACCTTATTATGTGAGGCCTATTAATTAATTTGCATCAATTACTTTCTGTATGCTTTCCTAATTGAACAAAACGGTGATATCAACCAACAAAAAAACCTCTTTTGTTCAGCAGAGTTTTTTGATCAATTTTGTTGCTGAGAAACGAATGAAGTATTTACTATATAATAAACTTGCAAAATTTACTTTCGGTGTTTTACAGTTAGAACATTCAATTGTTTTCACTCTTCGTTTCATTATTTTACTACAATAGGTCTGAGGTAGGTTTGAAAGAAAAGCCACACCCACATGCTCTTACTGAAAGTTTTCAGTCTTCGCTTACCGTTTTCTGTTGTTCATAGCTATTGTCCTTCGACGAACACTAAACCAAACAGCGAACAATTTAATTGCAGCAACCGATGTACGTACTTGTGTTTTTCGAGAGAAAAACGAAGCGCTTAAATTACTTAAGCTACACAAAGATGCCCGATTGAAGGTGTTTTCAAGTACCGATGATGCGGAGAACTATGCCGAAACTGGCTACGAAGTAGCCCAATCAAAGTACTCAGACACAAAATGTTGGTAATATGAAACCCATGCAGTAGAACAAAAAAATTATAATAAACATTTCACTTTCAGCTAGTTCGCCGGCCAATGGTGAGAAGAATACATACCGAACGCCGACCAAACAGGAACTAACGGAATTTCGAAAGGTCATAGAAGCAGGCGACTATGCCAAAGTTAACATGAAAATTTGGGAAAATCCTCGGTTCTTAATAAGCTCAGGGGATACACCGACTTCCCTGAAGGAGGGCTATCGCTATAATGCTATGCACATATGTGCAATAAATAAAAAGCCCCAAATAGCTTCGTTGATACTCAAAACAGTCAGTAATATAGAATTTATGGAAAAACTCTACGGCAAGAACAATGAAAAAGTTTGCATCGAAGCAAGTGCCATTCTCTTGGACTACTTTCTAAATATGCCCGAAAAAGGCCGATGCGAAACTCCACTGCATTTAGCGGCAAAATTAGGTGCTGTAGAGGTTGTCGAGGTTCTCAAATCGTATCACCAATGTAAGATGACACCGAACAGCGAGGGTCTGTTGCCAAAAGATGTAAGTTCTGAAATGTTTTGTCAACATGCTTGTCATTTTGAATTCAATTATTTTTTCATAGATAATTTGCACACGAGATCCAGGTGCATGCCCGAAGTTGAAGGAAAAAATTGCCTCTCTTTTGGAGGAACGATTCTATGTGCCTGTTATTCGTTCGGCAAACAATACCGTGCCGCCGGCGATAGGACAGCCATTCTCCACAAATAATCCACCGGTTAGTTGGTGTAGCTTATTCTAGTTCAAAAGTGTTGCCTTATTATTTAATTTAACTGATCCAATTCAACTTGTTTCATTTTAGAATCTCAATTCAGATCCCCTTAGTCCGGAAGTTGAAATTCAAGCCGTAGCGGGACCCATGAGTAAGGAACAGGCAAAAGTAAGTGTTGCACTCTGGAAAATATGTGCGCCTTTCACTTCAGATTGTTTTTGCTATAGACTTTCTGTCGCCGGTGGAAAACTCCGCCAAGGCTATCTGGCAACTGCCTACCACTAGTGAACAGCCCATTCGGAAGTCCCTTGAAACTGCGATGCAGCACTCCGACAAAATCAACGCCAAAAACTAAAAATTCTCTGTCGTTAACCCCTCACAGAAAGTATTTGTTTAGCAATAACCAATCACTAGCCGAGCAGCTTGAGAACCTTTCAAATAGCAAGACTACTGAACTACTCGAAGACAATAACAATGGCAATGGCGAACACGGAATCAATATTATTAATTGCCTGACTCCATATCGCAAGAAGAACGATTTATTTGGCACCTACCGTGACAATACCGTTGGCTCTCCAATCACATTGAATTTCAACGATTCCTTAACAGCAAACAGCGTGCATGGCGAGTACTCTGACAGTCCGGGCTTTAAGGAACGTCACCTGAAACTGATCGACGCGGAAAAGGGCTTCGAGATAATCGGACGGGAATTGGCCAAGGAACAGCATGTCGAATGGAAGGAGTATTGGGATTTTCTTGGCATCTTTGTGGACATCGCCTCCGAGCAGGGTCTCTCGAAATTGGAAAGTTTTTTGTCGCAAAAGGATGAATCCCTAAATAAGCCAACAGTAACCAATAAAAAGGAGGAGCTCTTGGATGACCTGTGCAACGCACTATACAAACTGAACTTACGCAACGACTCACCCAATGTTGTGGAATACGATAACGATAGACAAATCTACAACAAATCAATTGCGAATAATGCGCCCCAGTCGACCATGCCATACAATTGCGTAGAGAAGTCTCTGCAGGTGTTCGCCAAGCGCATGACAAAGAATTTGCTTCACAACATTGATAGCATCGTATCGATCAACGATGCGTTCCTTTCCGAATTGAAAAGACTGAAATCCTTAATAGTAAGCTTTATGGATGATCCTCGTTTTTTAAATGTTAGTTTTACAAAAGTGCACTCACGATTTGCCTATCTAATAGTCAACTATTTGGATGATGCTCAGCATAGTGATAAAACAAGCAAAGCTAAGGTGAGTTCGGGATGGGTAGAGGCTGGCGGACGGCTTTCATTTGTTTTCTTTTTCAGATTCAGAAGTGTCTACAACAGATAACTTCGTCACCTGGTGAGAGGAAGGAGCACCTGCATTGTGTGTGTAATAAAATCCTGCATTTCACAGAAAGCCCTATCCAGTTTGTTCAGCCAGAAAATCTGAAGACCGAGGAGGACTGTCTGCTAATTTGGCTTAAGGAATCGCAATGCGATTGCAAGTGGGACAGTGTTTTCAATCGGAAAGAGAGTCGTCGATCACGGATCGAGTCACGAAAAGCTCGACCTCTCGACCAAAGTCGTTTGGCAGAGACATCGCCTGCTAAATTGCGACAAAAGCGCGAAGCTGAAAACCCTGTAGAAGCAGCTGACACCGAAGACGTATTTTGGGTAACTCACTAGATTAATCACAGTAATTTGTTGGTGCTCATCATATATTTCCGTATAGTCAGACCTAGGTTCGGATGACGACGATGCAGATGAATGCTTTGTCACACCTCCAGAGAGCCCATCGGCACTGTCCTTTAGGAGCGTGGACGCTGAGGATTACCATCTGTTTCTCTTAGGGTAATGCTCGTCCCCATTTACTTGAATTATGTGTAAAATCGATGTGTGTTCTTTTAGAAATGAACCCACAAAGCGAGACCTAGACGTATTAAACGCAATATTTCATGTTGAAATCAGTAAAGATACCTATCCGTATATATACAATTGGAAAGCAGCCGTGTTGCGGTATTCAAACGAAGAAATGGATGAGTAAGTGCTGCCATATCATCCTCCATGATATGTATATATATGCGTTTAACATACCAACGTGTTTACAGATTCCCATCCCCATCGCTCATTGTCAAGAAGTCTCTATCATTCTCAATCACTGAACGACTGCCGACACCAAGAAGTCTATTCAATTCGCCATCTCGTCCATCGTTTCTAAAGAATAAAACAATGGAAAATCTTATAATATACAGGGAGAATCGCAAGGACAACAGTTACACACTATCGGATGCGAATGAGAATAGCAACTGCAGCGAACTCGCATGGATGAACGTGTCTACTTGAAACCACCGTATCGTCAACGTTCCTTCTGTTTACTTTGGCAAAGTTCAAAGTTTGGCAATGTCCCGGTATATTGCTGCGCATTTGATTTTAGCCTTCGGCAGTTTTTTTCCTTAAATGTTTTCTTTTCATATTTTGAATTAAAATGTTAGTTTTTGAATTTACTCTTTTCTTATATCGCATCTAGAGAGCAATATTGAAATATACATATGTATTTGCGAAGTTGTATTTAACTCTTTCTATTTGGCTATAGAGTTGCGTTCTATTTAATATGAAAACACTAAGCTTATGGCATAGTTGCGCATGTTAACGAATAAACGTAGTAGGTCTTTTGGTACAAAACGTAGCAAACAATAATCATCGAATAATAAACGGGATATTAATTCGGCAAAAATAATTATTAGAGCCTAGTCATTAATGCGATTTTGAGCAAGACGTGCTAAGCAACATCACAAATGCACGAATTGGCATCAATCGTAAGCAGATAACTTCCATTTCCGCAGCTTTTCCTGCATTGCAGTGCGTTTGCTTTGCAAAGCTCGCATTTATGAATGGGCCCTTAGCTAGTTAGCTAGGATTGACCAATGTCGACGCAAACTACATTATCCAACATCTGCAAGAAACGAAGCAACACTTGTAGTTTCAAAAGCGTTATAAAACTATATATGAACTGACTTTTTGCTATTAAAAATACTCGAAAAAGGAACCCTTCGTACATAACTTATCAGTTACTCAGTTACTTATTCTTCAACTTTTAATAAACCAATTGAGCAACACAATTCTTCTAACAATTCTACAGGGTGTCGCAAAATGAATCATCCAATTTTGTTTTTAAGTTAATTTTTTACTTAATAAAGAAAAGTGATTTTGAGTGATGCCACCAGTGTTATACACATTTGTGCCAGTTTTATCGCACTTTAATAGCCGTTTTTCTTTTTTAGTTCAGAGCAGAACCTGAACTGTTATACAAAAATTTCGTGTTTCTTTTTTAGCTCAGATACATCAGAGCTCAAATTTGTGTTTCTTTTTTCGTTCAGAGCATGATCAGAGCTCGCTCTATGAGCTCAGAATAAATTGACTGAGCAGCCTGAGGAAAATGCTGATTACGCATGTATAAGCACACTTTCAGTCACATTGGACAGAAAAAAAAAGACAGGAAAAACAAAAAACATCAGAATGCTCTGCGCACGCTCAGTTCAGAGTGCGCTCATAATGCTCGAGCTCAGTTCAGTGCTCAGCTCTGAACTAAAAAAGAAAAACGCCTAATGAAATCTTTTCAAGGGCTGCGATTGTTTAATGTTGTTTTCCATTAGGCGTTTTTCTTTTTTAGTTCAGAGCTGAGCACTGAACTGAGCTCGAGCATTATGAGCGTGCTCTGAACCGAGTGCGCTCAGAGCATTCTGATATTTTTTTGTTTTTCCTGTTTTTTTTTTCTGTCAAATGTGACTGGAAGTGTGCTTGTACATGTGAAATCATCTTTTTCCTCAGGCTGCTCAGTCAATTTATTCTGAGCTCATAGAGCGCGCTCTGATCATGCTCTGAACGAAAAAAGAAACACAAATTTGAGCTCTGATGTATCTGAGCTAAAAAAGAAACACGAAATTTTTGTATAACAGTTCAGGTTCTGCTCTGAACTAAAAAAGAAAAACGGCTATTGGGACCACAAGAAATCTTTTTCAGATCTCAGATTTTACGCTGCCAATGGAACGCGCAACGAAATTGATCTACTTTTATAAATGTATTAGTGCGTTATTTGGTAGTAATATCAGCTGTTCAATCTGCATTTGTTTTTGCAAAAATCACAAATGGATATCGACTCCAAAAAGGTTTTCCCTGTTTTAGATACAGATTTAGTATTTTTGGTGATTCGTAGTCCTTAGATGACAAGGAAAACTATAAAGATAATAATTCCTCTAAAATTATATCCATGGCTATTTATGTATTTCGTTATTTTGGTTTTCACGAAACTTTGCACATTCGCCTTGAAAGCAAACTTCTTAAAATGACGTAAAACAGCTGTGCAAAGCATATTGGTATTGTGGCAGCATGTGTAAATCTGAAAAAATATCGAGATCTGCAAAAAGTGCTCCGAATCGAAATAAAGATTGATTTTTTTGCCCAATGGAACATGAAAAGTGATTTAGATCAAAAAAAAGATTGATTTTTGGTCCCAATAAAAAACGACATATGACTTGTTGGCATTAGCCCGCAACTTCAAGTAGGTAGCCGCGAAGAAAGAAGTCTGGGATGGTTAAATCGGGCGATCTTACTGGCCATGACAAATCGCCAAAACGCGGGAGAATATACGCGACCAAGAAACGTTTCCTTCACAATATCAATTGTAGCTCGGCCCAATGACTCCTCGAAGTCTTGCTTATTGACGTAACCGCTTATATGGAAATGCGCCTCGTCGCTCATGATGATTTACGACACAAAATCGTTGTTGAGATCGTTGAGTATAGCGCTCCATAGTTTGTCTCTTTTATACTGCAGCTGTCTAGTTCACAAATGTCAAAAATGATTGACGTACGATGCCATTTGCAAAATTATAACATCTTCCTGTAGGATGAATAATTTAGCGCCACCTTGTATATACGCTGCGCGACTCCCGCAATCACATGAAGTTGATTAACTCATTTAATTTTTGAATAGTCTTGTACACCTACTTGCTCAACTTGTTTAATTTTGGCGAAAAATGAGTTGCATCGCCTTTGGTCAGCTGTTTTTTCAGCTTGGTTCCACAAAAAGTTGATGGATGCGTTGGTAACTTTGTTCACTAAGCATTGAAAGTTGAGCAACAGGAAGACGGCAGCTTAATCAATACTTATTGAGCAACGATATCTAATCGAAATTAATGAGTTACCCACGTATCGAACGACCGGCATAAAGTGAGTTTCCTATTTCATGAGTAAATTTACTGTAGGCTTGAATTATGTACACCTCAGCCAATAATCTGCGAAAAATAACTACGGAAATTTGTCTTTTGTTTTTTTTTCCACGGGACCGTGCTTTTATTTTTACTTATACATTTTTCTTTTAATTTCATTTAACAATTTTTTTTTCCTGTATAAAAGATGTGCAAGTGGTGTTCAATAATAGGAATGATTCCGGAAGTATGTATACGCGAATTTTGATATTGACATTTTTATCTAAACTATTGTTCTTATTTCAAGAAAAGCAAGCAGGTTCTCTTTTTTGTAGTATAAATATAATTAAAAAATAAATATGCAGGTTGTACTCTTGTACTCAGTATTTCCGTTTAAGCTAATAATTATTCGACTTGCACATCCATTCACAATCAAGGTGTTTTTGTTTTTGTGTTTCTTATTATGTTTCCCTACCTGCTAAATATTAACATGTTTCTTGTTTTAATACGCTTGTTTTCTAAGGCTTGGGGTTCTTTGTTTTTCTTACATTTGTTTGTGTTTTATTTCGTTTTATACAAAAAAAAAGTAACTAAATATATATGTTTTGACTAATAACAACGACTACTATTAGACAAATATGCCATATGAAAATTTAGAATTTGATTTACAGAGTACCTAGTATTTACCTTCAATTTATTTTGTAATTTTATAGTGAAAACGCGATTGAATGCAGTTCGTTGTAAGTTCACATCCAGCGGAAATTATTCATAAATCAAAGATAAATGTACAAAATTCACAACCTAACGAAGATTATCTGTTCATATACATATTTTCTAATTGTTGTTGTACTAATAAACTAAGAAAAGAAACAAAATTAAGCAGTATTGAGCAATTTTTAGTGAGTATTTTTCTTTTAACATATTTTATACTTTTTTTATAGGGTTTTTAGTGTTTTTAACTTTTTTTGCTTGGGTTTTTCTTTTTTATTTTTTTTTTTATTTTCTGGCTTTATCCATTTTTATTAATATATGTTTTAACTCTTTTTATTCTGAAAGCATAAAATTAATAAATTACATTTTAACATTATGACTTGGACCTTATGACATTATTGTACGAACTAACAACCTGAGATATAGTAAGGACACGATTAGAACAAAGTAATGCAATTTGGTTGTGGCAGAATTGGACAGATTTTCGATTTCGTGACACTTAACTGAGACACTAATGTGTGTCTTGATTGTGTTAACTAGGAACGAAGTGCTATCAGCTGCTGCAAGATCCCGATGGGAATTTTAAACGTTTTGAAACAAAAAAATGGAACGATTTCTTAACATAATGGCTATGAACAAATTTACAAATTTCGCAATATGTACTGTGCTTTTCACCTGTGAAATATGTAATGTAACCAACTAGGCTATTTCTGCATTATTGACGTATTATATATGGGCTGCTAAAAATCTATTAAAAGAATGTTCAGACAAGCATTTAGCTATTATTTGTGGCGGAATCACAAAATGCTATCCGGGATTACTGAGACCTGTACTAAATATATTTCTCAGAGCTGAAGAATTTGCAGCACGCAATAACAACAATCATACTTTTACCAAGTAAAAGTAAGTTGGGAGCATTGATATCTGAACCCTAGTGTACTCATATTGAATCCCTTTCTTGTACTGTGTGCTCATGATGCTACTAATACAATTTAATCAAATGGGAATGGTGTTATATCGAATCAAATACACAAAAAATGCGTCAGTTTATAGTACTTTTAACATATTTGAAATTGTATACCTTCAGGATGAGTCGGACTTATCCGTTTTACTCGCTATTTGTCTACTAATTGATGTAAGAATAGTATAATGGCGTGTAGATATATCATATTTTCATCGTCGTTAAACCAAAAAAAAAAAACAGTTGCGCAGTTTGATCCCTATCTAATAATAATAATAGTCGGTGCAACAGGTCCGTATGGACCCCAGGCCTAGCTTCTCACAACCATTCGTTTTGTGTGAGTTTCATTTTTGGAACGAGTGGAAGGGATCTACAATTTTATGCCGATTCCAAACGGCTAATTGAGAAGCTCTAAAGACAGTTATACTCTCGGATGTTTGTCAGACGTTCGCGAGAGGTGGCGCAGTGGAAAAAACCCCAAGTTGGAATTTGGGTTTTTTGCGGGATTCTAACCTGGGACCCCTCGCTTAGTAGTCCAACACACTAACCACTATGCCACTTGATCCCTATCTATCCATCCGAATTAATCCCTGAATGCGTGTTTTATTGAAGAAATAGTCCTTGGAACTTGGCGACTATTGCCCGAGATCCTTCATATTATTGCGGTCGGCTTTGTACAAATTAGCGTCAATAAAACTATTCGACTTATTTTGCATAGGTAACCCAGTACGTGTAGGGAAAAACCTCTTCAATAAACAATTGCAATTGGACCGCATGAAAATAACTTCAGTAATCAGGAGAATATTATAGAATGAGGCAGCGCAAGTGACTGTTCAACGGGTTTTAAACAGCCCAGCGCCCATGCACAAATGGCGAAACTAAAACCTACTTTCACGTTTCTGCTAAAACGTCCGAAACTAAGTATAATTGTTATCTTTTCTTAAGCCTACTATCGATCGATATCCGTCCAAAACATACACACACCCAGCACTATGATTTACTTACAGACAAAACACACAAGTTATTAGTATAAATTACTTATTTTGTTACACAGTCAATATTCGATAATAAATATTTTCTATCTAATCAGTCTTCTTGATTTTATAGGATAATATACATCTTAACTATGTACATAGAATATAGTCACTAAAACATTTCTAAAACACCTATCTCCACGGTTCTAACAGTTTAAACGAAAATAAATGACTTACTTTAATATATTGCATTCAACACGATTGGCGATATCACTGAAGATGACATATTTTATGTTTGCGAAAGCACTGTCTGATGTGCAGCAGCAGCAGCAACTGGTGTATATTGATTTCAATGTTCTTGTACTGGCCGAGCTATGAGCGTTGCTGTTGGAATAATTGGCGAGAATATGGAATTTATATCTAGAGTTTCTTGCAGAGCTCTACACGATGACATGAATACTAGTTTAACCCTCTCAAAAGTTTCAAAATCATACACAGATCTGGCAGTGTTTGTGAGATCAAACGGTTCTGCAAAAATTCAAAAATCAAAGTAAAATTAGCGACATCAAAACTATTTTGACTAATCTTACCTTCTATGCACAACTCTTTCCATTGGTGGATATCATTTTTCAATGATTTTGCCTGTCGACAATACTCGATTGGAATTAACGCTCCTGTTCTAATGGAAATTGCGTATTGAGAGTAGCTGCAGGAATCAAACGCATTACAATTCACTTCAAAATATTCAAATTCGAGTGGACTTACTTAAAAGTACTGTAGTATTGTAGAAATTGTAGTAACAACTGCCCTATGGGCTGAGTGTTCTGAGACTCATATGGCCCAATTGTTTCGTTCATGTCCACATAGCCAAAGTCATTTGTTCGCAGCTGGAATCGAGAAGAAACGGGTTTCTGGCTTGTTCATAGGGAGTTGGTTATATTTGAACTTACAATGAACTGAAATTTGTCGGGATACATTTCGTGTAAGCACGGCAGCACAGGTGGAGTCACCGCACATTGTAAGAAGTGTATGACCATCAATACCAGAGAGTAACTTGATATGGTCATATTTTTCGCGTTGTTTATGTTGTGGTATTGTGCCCAAAGTTTTGTAACGAGCACCAGCGGTCGCAGTCTCCAATCCACTAAAATAAACAGCAACATATTACTTTGTTAACGGAATTGAACGGGATGTTGGAGTAGACACAAACTATAAAACTATCTAAACAGTGCAACCGAATTTTGTGACCTATGACGACACAAGAAAATTGAGTACGATTTCGTTTCTCCACTTTGAATGGAGGAAACCTTATGCGACGCTAGGCATCTTTATGAGAAATTACTGAACACAAACAAGGGCTGTTGGTTGACATTGATCATAACGATGGAAGTTCTTTAATAAGAAACTTTTCCATGCGAGTTTATGTAAACTTAAATCACCATCAATAGTATTTACAAACGGCGGTGAAAATTAAAATGAATTTCTGATTGTAGTACTCACATTGCGAATAGCAATACAACAAATGCGTGTTTTTGATGCCAACACAGTTATTGAAATTCAAATCCACTTCCAGATTGTGAACTCTGTCCCTGAATCGCAGTATAGGAACTTTAGCTTCAATGAGATTAAAAGTCTCAAACTCCCCTACAAAACAAAGAAATAAAAAGAGTTGTAATCATCATATTTCACTTGTTAATCAATCGCAACTCACCAGTCTTATTCAAACAATCCCTTAGCAGAGTAAGATTGAATAAAGCCTCCATTCTTGGATCGATGGAGGACATTGCTCGCGACACAAGGCACATATCGATGTCAGATGTATCGGCACCGAATCCGGATATCGTTGACCCAACTAAGTATAGCCCATATCGAGGATAGGCGTTCTAGCACAACAAAGCCGATATGAAATTATCAATCATTCAGCGCTTTGCACTTACCTTTATTATGATGTACAAGTACCGCCAAAGACGCATTTTTCGTTTGAAAGTGTCCTCAGTTTGCTGCGAGGCTACAAACCTTGTCCAGATGGCTTGCGACAAATTGTCCCACTTGGTACCGGTCAGCAATGAGCGCGGCATTTCTTTCAACTCTACCAGATGAGATCGAGCCAAGAACCTATCTGGCGGCGTGAAGAAAAAATCATTCGTAAATTGAATGGATCGCCCATTGTTGCTGTGAATGAAGTTTCGACCTCTTCCTCCCCGAAACGAATTCCGATGTGCTTGGCTAAAAGAACAGAAATCTTGTAATTTTTTTGACGAATTATTGAAGCCCACTATATACCTCTTTTTCATGTTCGAAGCTTGCATCTGCTGCTGTTGCAAGTCGCCTGCATTCTCATTGATGGTGTAGTTGCCATGTGCACTATACATAAACTGCGCGTGCAACGCTGGTATCCAGTGGGATAGATTCTGTTCGGATCCGTAGAAATGATGGATAGGCAAATCGTCTTCGGCGTAAGATGTTGGGAAGTTCAAAAGTGATGTTACACTTGACGGATGCGCGTATGAAATGTCCGTCGATGATGTAGACGATGACGAGGACGAAAGGTGATTACTGCTACTGGTGTCGATTTTCTTAACATTGCCGCAGCTCGAATTTGAAGAATCAGATTCATAGCCTTCGCTGGCTACTCCAACTTGAGTGACATCACTTGGGCTGGGCACAGGCTCAACTTTAACCTGGGTGTTTACATATGGAAACGGACCTCTGCAATTGCATTCTGGTTTCGTTTTGTTGCGAATTTCGAGTGGATTCTCCGCCTTCGGGCTAGCAGATTGTGACCGACTACTCTCAACGTAGCGATTGTTGTTATTCGGGTCGGTGGTTACGTACTTGAGGTTGTGGAGGTTCTGGTGATTTTTAACACGGGGAATTATCTGCGATTGGCCAGAGTCCGAGCTTGAATTAGACAGATGCTTGTTAGAATCGTTCTTGGTGATATGTACATTCGTGTTGTTGGTATTCCACACTTTTACTTGGTTCCTGTTACGATTATAGGCGGATCCGTTGTTGGGCGCATTCATAGCATTGGCATTACCACTCGAACCATTGTCGAGCTGCTGAACATTTTTACTTTCGTTTTGGCACTTTTGGTACGTATAAGACACGGGAATGTAATTGTTTCGCTTGCTGTAGTTGCTTAAAGGCGGGTAGTGGTTATATGGCGAAGAAAAGTTATCCGAGGGCAAATGTGTACCCATCGAATTTACCCCATGATGGGGATTATTTATTAAAATTGGAATATCATAGCTAGGGTATTCATTATACGACGGCGATTGTAACTTAGTGACCGGACTATACTTGTGTTGGTGTTCGTTATAGATTATTCTTTTTTCCTTTTGTGGAGGTGGGATATCCTGATAGATTATTCGCTGGCCCTGCATACCCATACTTTGTGTATCGACAACGCTTCGAATAGGCGATACAGTAGCACTGCTACTGTATATGTGATTGTTTCCAGTGCTTACTCCGTCGACAACAATACCACCTGCCATCTGCATGCCTACCGAGTGCAGAAAGTCTAGCGAATACGAATTGGGTGAAACCGGCGCCGACGATGAGACGACTGATGTCGCTGTGGAGACTACGCTAGCATTAGACGATGTGAAAACAGCAGACATTTGTTGGTTACTTGAACTATGAGAGCCGCCGGTGTTGCTGCTGTTAGTGTTTATCACCATGGGCGGAACAGGCGATAGAGACTTCTTATTACCCTTTATATCTACTTCAGTCTGTTGCGGCTTTTTGCGATGCGTTGATGTAGAGCCAAATTTGATTGGTACTCTGCTCTTGTTGCTAATACTACTGTTGTGGCCTGATGTGGATGATGATGACGACGACGACAACGAGGAGGACGACGATACAGATGAGCTGTTAGCTGATGAAGATTTTTGGAACGAGGACACGTTGTTATATTCACTTGTGGTTATGTTCTTATCGACAAACGAATCACAGCAATTCTTCGGAATACTAGGGGATGCCAAAGTAGAGTCACTACATTGCGTATTCTTAATAACGATATTGTTGCTAACGCTTGTGGGTATATATATATTTTGATTCTTTATCGTATTATTGTTATTGTTTTTAAAGTGGAAATTAATATTCAACTGCTGTTGGTTGATCCTTTTGCGATTGTTCGCTGTGAACGACTGATTATTTGTGGTGTGATTTTTGTTGGTGTTACACGCGTTGTTTGTTGGGTTCTTTTGCAGTTTCTTGCGATTATTGTTGTTATGTGTAACATTGTTTTGATATTTTTGCGATAAGTTTTGTTGTTTTTGATATTTTATCATTGGCGAAGTGTTATCGTTTGTACATGTAAGAACATCCTTCGGAGCTAATGAAATAATCTTCAAATCTGTTGCGAACATTTCAAAAAACCTATTTATCTTTCTGTTTACGCTAAATATGGAAAGGTATTCTATAACTGTAACTTGAGTGTCTAGCTCTTTGTAAATTGTGTATGACGAAAAAACAATATATCTTATAAGGAGAAAATTCAATTATGTTCGTACTCATATATCCGGTTGAGTTTGCATCGTACACTTGGGATTACCTCAACAATTGTTCGCTTCGTTGTCAATGTGTTTCAAGTTAAATATGAATGACAGACACCTTTGTTGGCTTTACATGTCGCTGTAGCCCTGAAGTTTAGTTTTCTATTGCCCCGCTTCTTCTGTTAGCGGATATGAGATGAGCTAGACTAATGACTGCAAGAGGTAAATAAATAATGCATTAGAAACGAGTGAAATAAATTTAGTATATTTTGAAAAAAAAAAAAAAAAAAAAAATTAACAGTTTAACAGCGAAATTAGAATTAAATTAGATTCTTTTGCCAATTGAAGTTTCTTGGGCATTATCACAACTATATCAGAGATGTGTCGAACGACTTCTAAGCCATAAATTACAATTGAAACCGACTTTGGGTTTGTTTTCCAGCTAATAAGAAAAAAAAAAAAACGTGGTAATAGGTATCACTTTGATGGCGGTTAAGGCTACAGGATGTATTCTGTTGAAAATATGAAAGATCATACAGAAACTACTCTAAAGTAGGTATGCATTTTCCGAAGTTAAGAACATAGACAAATCACACATTTGGCAATACGAATTCCTAAGTAACAATACTAGCGCACCTAACATTTGCCACCCCGTCAGAATAAAGCTTGTAGGCAAGTAACGGAAAATCGGTATTGTTCGTCTATGGTAAAGAATTGTATTTAACTCTGTAATGGAAACGATATTTTAATAGTTTGTAGTTGTAATAGAGAATAACAACTTTCAACCAAATACGGCATTGTTACTCATAAGTCATAGCAGAGAAAAAATAACAAATTTGACCAGAGTGTAAACTAAGGACTGGACTAGGTGGTTGCATTAATAGTAAACAGAAACATGTTATGTTATGCTTATGTGCAACTGCTCTGGTTTTAGCACACAAACTGCAGTATCCGGACTAGTCATAAATCAACAAAGACGATACGACTTGAAAGGTTCTTAAACACCATAGGTATAGAACGTTCAAAGAGATTGTATTAGTAGCAATGCAATATTATGTACAGAGCTTAGTTTGTCGGCTGTCTGTAAGTAGTTCTCTTCCGTAGTATGACCTTCACATCATACTAAGAATCATACCCTATATAAATAGAACCAGTGTTTCAAGGAGAATATATAAATGATGAACTTTTGGGGCTTAATAGCCAAGAAGAGAACTGATCCATTGAAAACAAAGATAGAACACGTAATATATAAGATAAGATATATGTATATTCGTCTCTTCCCTCCACCCAACAAAAAAGAAAGAACAGCTATTGATGGGCAACGTGATAACGCGTGCTAATGAAAAAAGACCTTCACCATCAAATTTGTGAAACTCAAACAATTAGGTGCCTAGCTTATCCTCGGATCTGTTTAACGTCAAACAGAAGTAAGCGTATCAAGCAAACCCGTCCAAATTGTTAAAATTTTACTGATTTTAAAAAAGGCGTCAACCTACACCCAAACCAATTGTTAAAAGTAACATGTTTAAATTTTTAACAATTTGAATACAATTTGGTAAGTGCGTAAAACCACCTAGGAGGATAATACTTCACCGATATTGATTCGCAAAACTTTACGAACCGGCATACTTGTAAGTAACACGCTCATTTCCAAAGCTTGTCATTATTGTGCCAAGACAAACAATAAATCTGTACAAATTGAGATATTTTACAGAAGTTTGGTTATAATTTCTCAAGATTTGCATAATATATGCACACAAATTTACGTATGACCCAATAAAGGCGGTGTTTGCATTATCGAACCAACATAACAGAAAACAATGCAATTTTAGACATCTTTTTCTCTATCAACTGCAAGCGAGTAACGGAACTTTTTTTACACTTGTGCAGGCTTTGCCAATTAGATTTTTGGGGGAAAAAAATGTGATTCGGGCGGCAATAGCCGCAGCGATAAATCAGACACGAATATAAATTTCAACACAAAATTACCTCATGGTTTGTACTAAATTTATAATTTTCTGTCGAAGGTAATGGGTACGCTTTCGGCGGCTTTTAATTGTGAATAAATGTGATCTTGAATTACCCAGTTTTCTCCGTATCGACACTTTTTCTTGATATATGAATTTTCGGACCTAGTAAAGAAGCAAAACCTACACAAATTTGCGGCGGTACGTACGAATTCTACGAATGACGATTGCCAGATTATTTTTTTAAGAAATCGTTTGACAGCTGATATGGATGACGTATAGGGATGTGCTTACTGATGTTTGGTTGATTTGGTAACTGTTATAAAACGAATTATTCAAATGAATTGCAGATGAATAGGTCGGTGTTACTATACCTAGGTAGATACCTAATTCATTGCGTCTCTACGAGTTTACTGGACGCGTCTTCGTTTTATGTGAATGGAAGCCCTTTGACATCAGGTACTTGTTCGATTTTGTGCATCTTCCTTAAGGTAAGATTAGACGGTATGCCAAGTGGTCATAAAATGCCAATATCTGACAGTTCTCCTGTCAAAATATGGTCATACAATGTAATGGGGATATCTCATATGCTCTAATGACCTGAATGCCACATATGACCAGGCTGATTTTGACAGATAAAAATGCCCAAATAGCATATATGGTGTAATGGGACAATAGGTACGAATGCCAGCATATAGCCTTATATGCCCATATGCTTTTAATTGAAATTTCGTTATGGCATTAATGGCATTTTTGATGGAACAGGAATTATTTTGTTGTCATCGGTGTTTGATTTCGTAGAATTGTGATTCATTTTAATTTTCGTTCTCTTTTTGGTAATAAATACCAAATGCCTCAAATGACAATCATGTTAAATATGACCATATTGGTAATTTTGGTCATATAGTCTAATATACAGTTTTGATAATCCTGGCATTTTGTTCATTTGACAGCTAATCTGGTCATTTGCCTTTTGGCATTCATATGCTTAGTTGGCATACAGTCTAATCTTAGCTTTAGCAAAGCAAAGTAAAGTAGAATCCTCTTCAAACAATTGAAACAACTTTATTCTATTTGACATTTTCAAGATTCATATGGGTACGTATTTATCTGAAGTGGAAGTGACTTACCAGTAGCAGCCTATGCTGGAACCTTTCTGATGATGTGTGTGGAAATTACTAGTAAGCTGCAATCTTAAAGTCAACAAATACAACATTTAATACCAGTTTATGCTACTCAAGCACAAATGTAACTGGAGCCAGTTTTTGAGATAGGTGCTAAGAAAAACGCCCCTATTAAAACCTTTTTAAGACCTTTCGGAGCCATTCATTTTCAGCGATCTGGATTTATCATAACAATTAGTCTAGACACAAAAAAATAATACCAGTTTATATCACGAATTGTGTTATGACATTTCATTTTACAACATGTAATCACCGAAGAAACAAGTGAAGGTGGCTCTCGCTTCTTCAGATTCGCTCTCGGATTGGCGTGTGTCTAATCCAACAAAAAAATCATCGTACGATTGCATTCGACACCCAGATCGATTTGCAAACATTTGTACATAAACAATTAACAGAAATAAATCCACCCTATGCAATGTATTTGTTTACAGTTGAAAAACTTCATGAAAACAAACTCCACTAGCTGTTCTCAAACTCAAACGCCCTTGCATTGGTATGAATCAAATCTGAAAAAAAAATATTTAACAAGGCAATTGCTACATTTTACAGGAACTGCAAGGTAAGTACACGTTCAGCGAAGTAAATGCTATGTTCGAATTTTCGAACTTTAGCAAAGTAAATTTTTATAGATATATACCGATTCAAAGCAATTGCTAACGGCTTTTACTTTGCTACAACCTTTTGCTTAAAGAAAATGCAAGTTTTTAATTATACGACCCAATATCTTCCTAAATTTATATTATATATTAAATTCAAAGTATCACTTTGCAAAAGTCAAAAATCAGCTATTATTGAATCCGCGCACTTGTATTCCCGAGAACTACCAAAACAAAATGATTTTTTGCTGTCAAAAACTGGTCTAGACTTCAAATGTCAAATTTCAGTCAGAAGGTATGTCTGCAGAGAGTGCAAGAAAAAAAAAATAAAACTGAAAACTGCTGAAAAGTCTAGATATCTTTCATGTCCACAAAATCGCTGTCTACATGAGACATAAATTGTTTCCGTAACTGAAATTTGTCTCATGGAGACGCGGTGCTAGGATTGACATTAATATAACAGTTATTCGAATTGGGCTCTAGTTTATGAACAGTTGTGGCTTTTAAGATAGCTGTCAGCTGTCAAATTATCACTGTCATTTCAAATATTTCATAACCAAATTTTATATATTTTTTCGTGAAATTTTTAAAAAGATGTTTGCCTTAACTAGAGGCGGCCTAAAACGCCATTTGAGTCGAATTATAGAAACCAAGAGATTATACACAGCTCAAACTAAGCTAAATACGGTCTCTGATGAGTTTACGGAAATCCCAGAGTATCCCGAAATATTGCCCTTAACCCGCGATGCACGTTTGAAACGTGAAAAATTGCATTGGCATGAGGAAATCAAAGCCTTGACAACTGTTGAGGAAAAGTTAATCAAAATCAACATGCCACGATACTACGGCTATAAAACTATTACTTGGGATTCTGTAGACCATCCATACAATTGCTTGCCAGTAACTCAACATTACACACGCACGATTTTTGAGAGTTACGACAAACAGCCTAATTTTGCAAAGGACGAGGCTAGCAAGACTCAAATGGAATCACTTGTTAAAAGTGTTTCGGACAATATTAAGGATGCTGTGGAATATTCACATGAGTTCTTTAGGTACTCGTATACATTATAAAAGAGTCACAAATATCTATCCCTTTTTTTTTCAGAGAAAAGTATAATTTGGATAGCGATTTATCAGCACAGGAGAAAGACAAACTCTTGGGTCAACTAATCGTTGAGAACCTCAATCGAACAGTCATCAACTCGCTTATTGCCGACGCTGCGCATTTATCCGAAGTAGAAGTTGACCTAAATCCGCGACATGAGGCATTCTGGGCGGTAGGCGGTGTGAATCCGCCCAAAAATGTTGTCAAAAGTAGGAAAGGCCGTAAGTGGCAAGAGGACACTGCTGACATGCCCGTCGATCGATTCATACAATACAGATCTGAACCATACCTTACTCTACGGCATAAATTTCCATTAAAACCGATGAAGTCAATCGAAGAAAGCGCATCTCTCGAAACAGCAAAATCAGTACCAGTCTACACGTTCGATCCTCGCACTGTTGGCTACAGGACAAGCTATTGTCATGGAACAAATATTCCTGGTAAGTTGCAGCCGTATATTATTGCAACAAAGATAACAATGCAATTTACCTATAGGTTTCTGGCCGGGTAGTCCAAATGGTTTTGGAGTTCTATCGTTCCATCCCCGTGATCATATGGTTGTACGAAATTCAAAGTATGGAATCCAGGACTTCGCAGAAACACTCCACGCCCAAGCCATTCAATCCAGTTTTGCATGGCTATTGGCGCAGGCGAATTACAATGGATTCTCCACTTACAACGATGTTACCTACCCTATGACTACCCAAACTGTAATTACAAATGGAAAGCAGTGGTCTTTCTACCGCTATCAGCTAAACACAACATTGATCCATACAGATCATGTGTACGAGAATCCCAAGGCAAACTTTTGCTGGGGAACCAACGAAATGAATTTGTTCCAAGAAGTCGATGCGAGTGGGAAATGCATTGGTTTCAATGAGGATGTTGTTAAGCATTTGGTTGAGCTCTATTGTAACGCACCCGCCGGGAGCGATACTGATTTACGCCCATATTTGTCAAGTCAGTGCCCAACTGTGGCTGGCATTTCAGATGCTGATAAAAGAGAGTTTCTTGAAAATACATTCAAGCATCTGGTAGCGAATATACCCCGTCATCTTGAGATCCCTGAAATCTATCTCTGGGAGAGGATCTATAAAATAGACAACAACACACGACCAATGGAGCCGAAACGTCGTTTCTTTGAATTGGGAATCAATCCATGGAGACGAACTTTGGATCAGCACGACAAAGTGTATATTCCACGTGCGCTACGACCAGGCGGACCAAAGAGCAAGCCAAAGTTCAAGAAAACATACTACCCATAGGAGTATTAATAAAACGTTAATAAAAGTTTAAACAACTGGTTTCATTTATTTAAGGGTTGCAATCGATTAATACATTTTTAAATGTACGCAATTTGCGGATTGCATTCATTGACTTCATGTTGTTATTCAATATTTTCCCATACATGTAGCTTTGTTAGTGCACTAGTACACATAAATGTGAAACGTTAACGGAACGAACAATAAATGAAATATTATCAACACAAAACTATTTTATTCAAACATGAACATTAAACAATTATAATAAAAATTCACAAGGTAGACAAAAATGTTGAACATGTCTGTTCAGGAAGAGATTGAAAAAGTTACACCTGGTACAATTCTTGGCGCCATTATTCGAAAAATACAAAATAAATCTCTTTAGCGAGACCCGTGCCCCTTCAGTAGAACTAGTCGTTGAACTGCTCGCCACATACATAACTGCTGCTTCGCCATCTGTTGGACAAACATTAGCTATAATCCTGTGTTGCCACCGGATATGTATGGAAACATAAAAATGTTGCCATTTTAAGCCTTGAGGGTTGGACATTTGTTGATCGAAGTTTTTAACCTTAGAGGAGTTACACCTTTAACTGATTTCACTGACATCTAGGAATGCATAGAATGTTTAAATACTCTGTTACCACTATTTCGGACTCTGTTGTATTGTGTTTAGGATAAGACACTATACAATTTGTGTTTCCGAATGGGGTAGCCGAATACGAAATTAGTGTTACTATCCTGTTAACCAATTTTAAATGTTGTAAGTAAATATTTATAGTTTCATTTGAATAGTGTTTTGGTACGAATGTTTAGTGTTCGTTAAAATACAAAGTTACACAAATAAAACGTTATTGCTCGAAAAGTAGAAAATGTTAAAATCTGCCTTCAGTAACTTTAGTTTCAAAAAGGCAAATGGTGAAACGTAAAATCCACGGTTCATTTGAGATGCGGCCGAATTTGGGGGTCTTACTATTTTTTCTGGTGCTAGTCGAGTTTGTGCAGTGCAAAGAAAAGTCGTGTTCATACTCCAAAGCTATGTTCAGATAACTGCCAGAACCGACAATATTGTCAGGTCTACCAATAATCTTACAATAGCGAGCTACCTTACAATACCACATTGTCAGTTCACATGGTAGTTCCCAAACTGACAGTAATTTGTTTGACAACGTTGCAGAAAATTGCGAATTCAGATCTGCAGATTCGTTGGCAGGCATTGTCACACAAATTCAAAATTGTTTTTTATTTTTTTCATTCCGTGGCGAAATTTCTGACAAACATCCCCGAGGTACAACTGTCAAGAAAGAGCTTCTCAATTGGCCGTTTGGACTCGGCATAAGATTATAGATCCCTTCCATCCGTTCCAAAAATGAAAAACTCACACAAAACGTATGGTTGTGAGAAGCTAGGCCTATGGACCTGTTGCGCCAACTATTTATTTATTTTTTATTATAATAATCTCTCTTGCTTTTCAGCGTAAGCCAATGATCCAAGCGATTGACTGAACTTGAGTGCATTTGAAGCCTTATTACGTCAGATGTTCTGTTTGTGAGCTAATGATTTTCAGGCCGAGGGATAACATACTTTTATGGCAACTACTAATGGCATTCTTACCTCAAAAATTTGAAATGGGAAACATTAGTATACCTTCCGAAGCATAGGAACTGTCAGTTCTTGCAAAAACCAGTCTAGTCAATCTAGATTCAATTTGCTCCCCTGCGGAGGCAAAGTTATCAACAAACAAATGTTTCTCAGCTCCCATCAAGATCTAGCTGCAATTGCAACCATGCATCAAAGCATTTGTTGGTAAACCTTCGCGAAAAATACTCCGAAGGCTCGCACGTGGATGACAAGTCTAATGCGCAGAATCGTTAAATTTGTCTGGGGGAAACTTCTGCAAACAAAGTGTCTGCTGGTTGCTGATGGCTGGTGCTGCTTTTCAAGGACTCAATATTTTACGAGAAGTTAGTACATTTATATCGAGTGTAGTTCAGCACGTGTCTAAGTTTTTTTCTCTCTGTTGCAGTACAAAATAATTGTACCACTCGCTTAAACTGTCCACTGTTCTCACAGTCCAGCATTTTCGGGTCAGTTTGCATTCAGTTTTCATAAAATTTCACCAATTTGCAACAGTTTTGTGCCTTATCAGCATAATAGTAGTCATAAACCATCAATACCACGTTCGTCTGCAAAAATACTCTTTACTCCGAATTGGGGGGAAATGTAGCTGCACCATCTCTCAAGGGGAATGATGGCCACGAGAAGGGGGGGAAATTGTGGAAATGAAAATACTTTCCCCACTGACATCGGAATCGGAGATTGGTGAAACGCTACACGACATGTCAATATTCAGAGTAAATATCCTTTGGGTTTTTAGTATAGGACGTTGGCTGGAACGTGTCGGTCGTTGCCGTTATACTTTCTCCTGTTTTCTATCTCCGATAATACTATTGATCAACAATTTGTTAGTCGCCTCTCTATTTCTTTTGTTCAAATAAATCAGTTCAACTTCAACTTAAGATCAAAAGTCTAAATCTGTTCACCGTCTTCTAACGCAAAATCAAAATCAAAATTCATCAGCATCCTTCGAAAACACGTTCACACGAAACTGGATTACGAAAACGAGAAAAATCATAGAAAAACGGATGTGATAACGAGATTTGTGCATAACAAGAGTCCTAGTGAAACTGGTGAAAATTTCTTATTGTTATTAGTACCATTCAGTTGTATCCTCAAATCCTTATAACGCAAAAAAGAAAAAAAAAAATGTCTGGATAAATACAAGTAGTAAAAGAAAAATATTTATATATTATAAAAAAAATGCCTAAAGTTTGAAAAAGTGCTGCACAAGATTGCCAAAAAAGAAGGATCTACCAGAGAGAGAGAAAAAAATGCATTGTTATGATTTGTCATTTGCACATGATGAAAGTTATGCTTTCTGAATATTTGTAAATCTGTGCGGCATCACCGAAGGATAACAAGCAAAAGTATGTACGTATGTATTAAGCATGGAACACTGCACACTGCAGTAATGGTTACACTACTCTACTCCGCCCAATGTCATTTTCTTGTCCATGCTTTGGGGTTTTATTTTGTCTCTTATCCTTTCTTTTGTGTGCGGGTGGTTTTGGTGGGGTGGATGATAATTAACATTTTTATTTTTGTTCTTCGTTGATGTTTGCAAATAACTTGGATATATGAACACAATGTGCGGTTGGATTTGCATTTAAGTGGGTGGATGATGTTTACCTCTGACTTTTAAGGAAAACAATTGAAATCATAATTTGTTCCTTGCTTGTTGCTTAAGTGGGTAGGTTGTTGTCTATTTTCGAAATGTATTTCCCCCCGAGTTTCCGGTTTCCGCATGTAATCACCCTTGGATAAACATCCTTGTGTCCGGTGGGTGTCTGTTATGAATGAGCATGTGGGCGTGGGGTGATGTGGAAATGATTTAAATGACTTCTGGGGTTTGTTGTGAGTGTGACACGTGATATCTTACTGTGGGAATGTGCATTTTTCAAATAGGATACCATTTATAAAGTTTTTTGTTAGGCGAAGTGAAAAAGTCCAGTCTATTTGAGTAAAAAATTCGAAATACAAACATTTGCTCGGTAATGTGTCCTATTTTGCTTCCGTGGGTATATATGGCGTCAACATCGCCTACACGCGCGGTGCCATTGTGTTTGGTTTCTGATGATGCTATTCAGTTTGTTCAGTCCCGTTTCTATAAAGGCGTGATGTCTTCTTGTCGTTTTTTACGTTGGCTTGTGTGTGTGCCGTTTTATTATGACGTACCTACTCCTCCTGCTTCGACGAGGATTAACGGCTTGTACTGACTGTGGATTCTTGTATTTTTTTTTTTTTTTGAATTGTGAATTACTGTCGTTTTCATTGTCGCAGCGTGATGCTTATTAATTCTCTGACATGTTCGACAGGGAGCTTCTCACAAGCCGAAAAGAGGCGGCTGTATGCATGTGGGATTTCTCTTGTGGTACAAGGATTAGATTGGTATGCGATACGAATACATTAACCCAATTCATGTAGCTACTTATGCATGTAATACCGCAATTTGTGGCACAGAGCTTGGTATTAATCCTTTTGGCTGTAACGTGCGAATTGGGCTATTCAAGAGATTTTCTTAAAGGGCATTTAGTCGGCTGTCGAACAAGGGGACAAGTTATTTCGATCGACATTTGAATCGATTTATTTGAACCGTCTGGTATTCTCTTAGGTAAATGGTACATGCATAATCAATCAGGCAATCACCAATATACACTGTCAAGCATTGACACCTGATTGAGCAAAAATTCAAACATTTTGATTTTGCTTCAAGCAGGCACTAAAAGTAGATATACGTATCTTAATTTCACTATAGCACTCTCACATGCTTGATGAGTTTTTGACCAATGGATTTGCCAGGGGGACAAAAATGTCAATTTCTTTTGTTTACGTTTCTTTTGCACTCTAAAAATAAGCTTGTGTTCATGAGTTAATATACTACTACTTCAATGTCGAGGTGAGCTGTCATGGTCAACTCGCGCTCTGCTTTCACGTTCGCTATCGAACAACTTAATATACGATTGATGTTAACTTTATGAGTGGGTGAATGCGCTCATAAGTCGTAAGATTGAAGACATTTTTAGATTCGATAATTGGTATTGTTTCTTTTGTAAATTCTGGTTTTATTTGCGTTTTTATTGCCAATAACGACTTTACTCGTTTTTTCTCTTCGTTTTCTCGGCGGTCCGCAAGTGCAAGTATCAAAATAGTACCTTGAACAAATGTAGTTCTGCTCTTTAATTCAACTTCATCCCAAATTTTATCGATTTTACTACCGCTTTTGTTTGATCCTTTAAGCCTGTTAACTTTCAATTGAATTTGATTTACAGGTCAATTTTTCTATTCCTTTCTTTTCAATGTAGCAAGTAATTTTGCACTACATCGAAAACTTTCGTTGAAGAGGAAATTTCACAATTCTTGCTAGACCCCACCACGCCAGTCATCTAGAGGATATTGAAACGCGGGCATTATGAACTGCAGACCTAGTTCAAATGGTGAAACGTAACTTTTTTTACGTGGAGTTTGACACGCATTCTGCTAGGGTGAAGCTTAAGTTTAATGGCTAATTTAAACGTATTTATATTGGTTACTCTCGAGCAACTTTAAAATGAAATTGGGATTCTAAGAACGTGTTAAAAAGTGATCTCCACTTAAGTATCCGCCCTGACGTACAACGACGACATTTCGATATCGCCGTCATCTCGAGATGTCAAAAAGAGGCAGCGAGCTGATTAATTTAATGAAGGTAATAGTCACAAGCAAAAATCTAGTTATTGGACTAAATTGCCTTGGACTAGATGTGCACTGAAAGCAAAAACAAGATTGGTCGGTGCCTTTACTTTTTACTTTTCTCGCACGTCAATCAAACAAGAACTGTCAACTAAGGCCCTAGTTATAGCCATATGTAAAATGCAACCGAAAAAGTTGGAACAGTGTGAATATCAGTTTTCTTACGTCCAAGCGGTCATATCAGAAATTCTGCCAGACAAAATGTTCCCTACGAAAACAAGCACAACAAACCAACAATCACTGATAAGACTTTATCAGAAAAAAATTCCTGACAGATGGAACAGTAAAGAAATGAAATATTTCAGTGGAATGATTTGATTTTTTGCTGTGGAATTGACTGAGAGGTAGTACGGAAAAATGAATAAATTATTTTTCTAGAAACTTCAAAGATTATTTGCTTATTTTTTTTTTTTGCTAAGCTAACTTTATAATTCATAAGCAACATGTAAAGACCAAGATTGAGTTCAACCGTTAGGTTTAAGTTATCAAAAAAAACCAAAACCAAAAGAACATTTTTACTGTTTCGTTTAACGAATGGCTATAAATAGAAATTGTAGAAATATTGAAAACCGCTGTTAAATTCATTGTATTAATTATCATAAACGACCCGATATCCAATGGTGTCTATTTAACAGAGACATGGTTGCATATGTCAAAACAGAATATTAGAGTATTTGTTGTAGATTTTAGTATAGATAAGTCGGAAAGTTGCAGAGTATTTTCGTATTTCTTGCTCAGAAATGATGTCCTCTCAAAGTTTGATGTCCCTTCTCGGTCGACTGTCATTATACTTTCTTCTGCTTAATCATGCAATGTTTTTTGTCTCTTTCTTTACTGCACTATGGCACAAGTTTCAATAACCATATAACAGTCAATAATGCCGTATAAATCATAATAATATATCATTTCTAATGGTATATATTTATTTTCTAAACATAACATTATGAACACTGTATTTGAATATAAAATACAAACAGTATAGAGAGTAATAAGATAACTATAATTCAAAGTGGATTTCGCCTTAGAAATGTGTTTTATGATTTAATTCACAAGACAAAATATTTTCTTGGCACATGCGAAGCGGGAGGAAGTTGAATTATCGCAACTACCTCTGTTGCCAAATTACTTTATTATATTGCATATTTGTGTTCTTAGGCGGCCATCGGATAGTCACGACATTGACCTCGTTTTTTATTTTGTTTTTACTTATAAGTTAGCTTTCCACAGTCAAACAAATCTTAAGTTCCCTTGGTACATTTCATCCATGTCTTAGATTGAGATAGTTCAGCTACAAAAAGGAGTAGGTACACAAACGATTCTTGTTCGATAAGCTGGGTTAAAATGTCGAATTAGATAACCCTTAATTTCTTCAGTATGAAAGGTTTTTTATTTTTAAAGAACGCTGTAAATAACGTTTGGCTGGTATACTAGCTTCTGGTTTTTAATCTTGAGAATATATAAGACAAAACCTATCCCTGTAATCTGTACTATGGTATCAACTTTCAAGCCCGGAGTATTCAGCTTCCAACTAAATTTAAGGCTAGAATTACACCAAATTATTTTCTACCTATTGTAAGGTTAGGTAGATCTTTAAGTACGACAACGACTTGTAAAGTGTTGTACCTTAGGAGAACCTCAATTAACATCTCATAATTTTTCTCTGCTTCTGCGAATGTCCGACAAAAACCAAAGTGTAACTGTCATAAGGAAGAGTATTGAGGAACAAATACTGGAGTCAGATTCTGTAAGGCCAAAACGTTGAGACGTTTTCATGCGCACGAATGATTTGCTCTAAGTTACAGAAGTAAATCGTTCGTGCACACGAAAATTTTTGAAACGCCTTATACTCTTTTCACGCCGAGCCGGAAACCGTGTTTTCGCGAAAACACTCGAAAACTTCATCGAAAACACACGCTTTCCCATACTTATTTCAGTTTTCAAAACGAGTCGTTTAAAGTCGTTTTCCACAAAAACGACTTCCAAGCATCGACGAAAACACGGTTTTCGGGTAGTCGGTGTTAAAAGGGTATTACAGAATCTGGCCCCCGATCCCTCACATTTTTTGCAAGCAAAAGAAGTTCACACAATGGAATGGATGTGCCATCCTTTATGGATCTGTTGTACCAGTTTTTCTTCTTCCCGATCGTTGGTTAAAAAAAGATATATATATCCTACGGTTTTCATTATAAAATAGTAAATCCTTCCATTTCTCAAATCCTCTTTACACAAAGAAGAAGAGAAAACAAACAAATCGAAATAAAAAGAGTTGTAGACTAGTCAGCAACACTGTGTACACGTTTTCCACTTACAGAGATTCCTACCGCTACAAGTGTCAACGCCGAAATCAATTCGAATAAGAATAGTACCAATCTGTGAGAAATGTTATGTGGTATTCGATTGGCCTTCTTCAGATTCGCTCTCAGATTTCCGATTTCGTGTGCCTAATCGAACAAAATAATGTCACTTGCTCTTTCTTTTTGTTGATATTCTTGCGATTGCAATATGTGTAGCCTTCGACACTCTTCTAAGCGTTTTTATTCCTGGTTAAATCTTCTATTTGATTTCTAAACATTTGTACATAAATAATTAACAAAAATAGATCCACCCGATGCCGCCCTTTGCAGTTGAAAAATTGCACGAAAACGTAAACAAACTGCACTGTCAAACTCAAGCGCACTTGTATTGGTAAATCTGAAGCAACTCTGAGAAAAGTCGGAAAAAGATTGTTTTTTTTTTCTAACCAATCGAACATAAGAAGTGGCCTAGAGGAAAACAGTGCTCTGAAAGTGCCCAATTAGTGCCAACTAAAACTGTTACCAACAAATTAGTGTTCCATCCCCGAAGCGTAACTAGCACAGTCGTGTATGGCATTGTATCCATGCTTCATTTCTATGTAACCCACAACTTTTCACTCACATTTTCCGCAACTATTCGAAGTAATCTGTTCTCTTAATCGACTTTAATAACACACGAGTATTAGGCGTCTTAAATCTGGATCATATGGTTGGGTCAGATGTTGAACGACATTATTGCAGCCAGATGGAATGTAAGTACGTAGGTACATTTGCTACAAATCGCAGTACATCGTGCTTTGTTGTTCCATCGCTGTTTTTAGGTCAACATTTTTATTGAAGTTTTTACCATGGTTTTCAAATGCAGGTTTGATGTTTCGCGAAACATGTTACATAAATATGTGTTGTGTACAGCAAAATATACTCTACAGTGAAAAAGAATATGAACAATGAAACTGAACTAGAAGTACTTCTGCTAACGCTAAACTTTTTAATTCAAAAAGAAAAGTTCTGATTTATAGGAATTTTAAGAGCACCTTTTCTATATGCGTTTGAGCTAAGCGAAGATATCTCCGTAATTGCGAATCATTTTTATTTTATCACTGTAGATTTTTTATCATTTGGCTACAATAATTACTTTTTCATTTCGATTACAGTCTTGGGTATTTAATTTGATCAATCACTGAGGTTGTTAATAAACCGCATCAACGCACAAAGTACTACAGACGTTTGCTTCCTTTTGATGTACATAATGCCTGTATCCATACACCATACCCAATAGGTAAAACCAAATCAAATTGAGGTAGAAGGCCCCTTGCAAAAGGTCACATCCGGATATACGAAAACGAATATTGTGGTAATTCTATGTTTAGAATCACTTTCACAGTGGCATCTTCTACGTGTCACTTCTGAAAGATTGCTTTGCTTGTAGCTTATCGAATTACAAAATGTTTGAAAATTTGCGAAATAACTTTCCGAAAAACTAATCAAACTCATTTAAGTGGAACTCTATGAAGATAGATATACATACCTTATCATCAAGGATGCCTGCACGTGTCTGAGCAGCAGTGGGGTGTGAGTGTACGGCTGTGTTGTGAAAGATAACTTCTGAAGTAATCTGTTCGTATAACTAACTTTTCACAGAACTCATCTTAGCACTTTAAATAAAGTAAAACGAAACTACTTGAGGATGATGGTGCGATTATCGATTATTTAAGCACTACATTAATGTAGGCCATGAAATCCGCAGCACGATTTGGTGATTTTAAAATCGTATCTTACTTGCTTGGAAAATGGTCTTAAAAGTTCTATCCCATTTGTTTGAGATACTCGTGGTAGTAAAAGTATGTTAATAAATAGAGCACGTTTGTGATGATTTGATGTGATTTGAAAACACCGGAAGTGTGATTATTGTCTTCGATAATAATTAAGATTTGTTTCCTACTAAGGAAAGTTTGGGATTCACTTCAGCCATGATTGCTAAGTATTGCTTACTTTCGGCCTTACTAATAATCAAGTATACTAAAGTCGACAACTAGTTGGCTGCCAGCTTTAGTAAAAATGAACAGCATTGGTGAAACGGTACCAATAAACAATAAGACCTCAACATTTTCTAGTCCGACAACTTTCTTAGAATCTATTACATTTTTTGTCATCGCAGTATTCAAATTTCATAATTTGTTTTCGTGAAAAACAATTTCAGTCGTTTCTTTCACAACGAATATTTTATTCTAAAATAAAAGGAATACATAAATTGCAACTAAATTTGTCCAACAGATTGAAACTTATTATAAGCATTCGATTGGGCACAGAGCACTTTCTTTTGCCCTCCGAGCAATTTTTATGTCAATCTTTTTCAGATTTCAGAGCACTTTTGCGAATCTACATATTTTCTCAGATTTGCTTTAGATTTACCAATACAAGTGCATTTGAGTTTGACAACTGGTAGAGTTTGTTTACATTTGCGTGAATGCTTCCGTTTTTGAAAATCCATACAATTTGGATTTATTACTTAATTTGGGAAACTTATAAGCCGAAAAAAGTTTAAATTCAGCTATGACTCACATTTTTGTGCTTTCTCCTCATAAAGTCACACATCTACTACCTGCTATTCCTCCAGCAGTTCCAAAATTTCTTATATGGCGTGTATTTTGCTGAGTGCTGACAGTTCTATTCTTATATTAATATTTTCCGCGAAGTCAACCTTTTCATCGGTGAGCAAACTCCTTCTTCAAAGAGTTGCAGCCAAATATCTACCTGAACCGCCTAAGGTACTGATAATTGTTGGAAAAATAGGAATTCAGGTTTGAGCCGTCAAAACTTAAGGGAACATATGTTTCATTCTCTTTTTGACGACTTGCCTTGGAAAGATCCCAAAATTATATAAAATTTATTTCTTAGTAAACCTCCATCGTTGCCTGCAAACTATTGGAAAAATAGCCAGTCAAAAAGCAAGCACTAGCGGCCAAACAAGAAAATGCAGAGAAAATCATTAACCATTTCATTTAATCAAAAGTGCGTTGAAAGAAATAAATATACGCATATATATAGAGATATATATTTATATGTGGTAAGGCATAGAACCAAAATGCAATACTTTTCAATTTCATGCATAAATGTTTGTACAAATCTTTGGCTAACTTGTATTTTTGTATTCCAAAGAGAATAAATCAGAAAACATTCACAATCTAATAAAATTAACTTATAGGTAATTATAAACACTCAGGTTGAACAACAGAGTATTTAAATTCGCTCCCCTTACGAAATTCAATACCGCCATTATGGATTATGGATGGTTGGGAAGCACTCCTCCTCAAAATGACATTAATACCCTTTTCACAGCGAACACCAACTAGTTTTCGTTTGACGTTTCAATCAGCTGGGAGACACTAGTTGTTATTGTTAAACTTCGGTGCAAACTATTTTGGTTACAAATTTCGATCGCATTAATTAATAAACAAATTTAATTTAGTGCATTCAAAAATAATACTAGCCCATCAATTAATCGTGGAAAATGATTTTAAGTTGTGAGCGGTGACATTTGTTCGGTCAGATATTCTGCTGAATTTGCTGAATATTGCAAAAGGTGTGTTTGTTTCAAAAACCCAATGATTGGAAGTAGTTTTCGTGGTCTTTTCGTCTGATTATGATTTGACTTGTATGCACCTAAGGTGAGGTTTTCCTCTGCTGCGTTGTCCATCTGGATCGAAATCGAAGACTCTTCGCCCCGGAGTATTGTAGCAATTATGAATATTTTAGTTACTCTGTCGATGTCAATGCAATCCTCCTCTAAATCTGTTATCGAAAATGCGACCGAATGAAAATCATTATCAACTATAACTCTAAGATATTGCTGTCCTTTGGAGGGACAGCTAGCTTCAAAGAACAATTTTGATTGACAAATTGGTGACAAGTTCTCATTTAATGTATTGCTAGCAAATTCGTCGGTCAAAATAATTAAATTAAAAATTTTCGAGGGAGGATTTTATTTAAAAATTTCTCGTGGCTTGTTTGTGATGACCACTAAGCCAACCATGCAACAAACAGGTTGACAATGACAACGATGTATTTTGTTATGGCTTATAAAGTTTTGTTGGTCATTTGCCTCCAAAGGCGGCTTAGTTTTTTACCCCGACTGGGAGGGTTATGTGTTTCGCGCGTATTCTATGTACGTTACTATGTGACGTCCTGTAGGCCAAACGGCTTGATCGATTTTGAAGAGTGAGGTGTCATTAAATTTGTATTCTTTCCCGGAGTGTCATAGGGCAAACAAATCAATATAAAAATATAAATTACAAAAAAAAAAAAACAATAAAACAACTGTCACACAAATGTCAGTGAGAAATGTCAAGGCACTGAACTGTTAAATAAATTACTTTCTGATGTATTCACAATAGCGGTCTTGTGGAGTGTCTGCATTTAGTCATGAATTCAATTATTTTAATTGAAATATTATTATTTTTATAACATAAGCATATCGAACAGTCTATTTACGACCGCCATGAAATAGAAGATTTTAATAAAGTGCTCTAGCATTTACATTTGCTTTTATTAAACTTTACTAACAAATGGTGGTGAATAATAGATATTTAAATGCGTTGGCTCAACAATAGGGCCCCAACGGTATACAATGTTTGTTTTCTTAAATCTATTTTATATAAACTGTGGCTGTCTTCTCGGATTCATACTCGTAGCATGCATCGTTGTCTGGGTTGACCTCAGGGTGTTCAAGTTCGGGTGTTGATGGAGTGCTCGAGATACGCCTCTAAAACGCTTATATATAAATATAAAGCACATCATTCACAAAAGAAACTTTAATGTCTCATTTCTTGTTTCGTTTCAAAGCAAACTTAATGGATGTTCAGGTCTATAAAAAGTTGATATAGTTCTTCAAAAACTGTACTTTAAGTAACATCTTTGTATGAAAAGATATTTCATTTCGTACTGCAAGTTTAGGATCATCGACTTCAATGAAACACTCAGTCAATTTGCCAGATTATCCAACTGAAAAACTTCAAATATGGGCTGCACTTTGAGTTTAACTAGAAAAATCAAATGTGCTTTTAATTTTCGAATCTGGAACCACGTTTGTCACCTACATACATCAAAATCTCTATGTGGGCTTAACAGCAACAATTTGTGAAGAAAAGACAAAAAATGTCAGATTGACAGCGAAACCAACTACACTTTCGAGAGTTGTTACATTACTTAAATTCCTATTCTAATTTATTTAACACCAATGAAACTTGGAATGCAGTCATTATTAATCCAATCACAACTTAGACAAACCCCGTCAGTTAGCTGTCAGATTTAGTAAACTAGGTACGACACGGCAATTGTCTATACGTTTTTAAACACAAATTAACAAAAGGTCACGCGCTCACATTCTCAATCATGTTTATAATTGATGCCATTTCATTGAATAGAAAATAATTGTGTCAAATACTTATACTTGCGAAACTCCCCTTCGCCAGTGCAAAATAGGCACACACGGACAGAAAATAAACTAAAAATTAAGAACGGCAAACAGGTGACTCCGGAAGTAAGGCGTAGTGTACAAGCAAACATCAAAAATGCACGAACAAGTAGCAGGAAAAAGCAACATCAATAAACACAGTCATATATAGTATGTAGATACGTGAATGGTTAAAGCAAGGGGCAACATAATTCCATAATTCAAAAAACTGCATACCCCATACTCATACACCTATTGGGGATAATATGCATAAAATATGCATATAGCATGTGGATGAGAAAATAATGCCAGTTGCATAAGAAGGATGTGCGACATTTTGCGCATACAAACATGAATTTGATCAATAGAACTGTGTTTCGTTGTAGGCCTCTTCGCCGAGAAATAAAGTTGCACAATTTATTAATTAAACTTTCTTTTTATGCAATTTTTTCTGTTTCAACTTATCCTGGCGCTTATCAGGATTTCTTCAAAATATAAACGAGAATAGTATTTCCCCAGACGTCGTTAACTTGTGTCCAACTAAAAAAATCCACCTCGTACCGGTAGAAAATTCCTGTATAAATTGTCTTATTATTAGAGTTCGTGGAAATATGTAATTTGATATAAAATTAAGAGCTAAGCTATTTTCATAGTGGAATTCCAAGGGCGCAATTTAATTTGACGATGATACCTTATCCCTGGAATTTTCTACATATTTTACAACTGTTTCTGGATATTTCATTGTACCTTGGGAATTTGGTGTGCGATTAACCAAATTTCATATACACAGGGCAACAATACAGACTTCGAATTCCAATTATAGCTGTATGGGTTTCGTTGCACGTCCAGTACAAACAATTTTACATCCAACCACGTTTTGAAAACATCTATTGAGGGAAAATTTCTTCAGTGGATTACGAAAAGAGTGAATAAAATAATTCGATAAAAAGTGAACAAACTTACGTAGAAAAACAAACAGAAGTGGAAGCGAGAAGAGAATTTGCATGACAGTACAGTTCTGGTAGTTTGGGGGCGTTCAAGTATCTATTTAGTTTAGTAAGTCTGACAGCGGGCAGGCTTGATAAATGCCCCCACCTAGATCGATCACATGAACAGTCTTTTGAGTTTCAGTCCTACGATGAATTTAGTCCGGAACTAGTTTACAGTTGGTATATGTTGATGATTTAGGAAAAGTGGGCGTAACTGGCCAATCTAGGTTTTGCATTCAAGGTACATATAGTCCATACGAATCTAGTTGACTTAAAATAACTAGATTTCTTAGTGTGCCAATTGTGTGCTGGATATTTGGTGTTCAATGGAACGCACCCAATATACTGGAATCGCTTTGAATTCCAAAGTAGAAAAACTGACGTTTCTTTGTTTGTGGCGGAAAGAGATGTGGAAGTGGTAATTAGTCACAGTGTACAGTGTTGTAGGCGTGACTTTACCAGAAACGTGCTCATTTTACCACTCCGTTGCAAGCATAGGATACTAGTTTTATTGGCACACTGAACTTGACTTGTTTAAAGAAAAAGTTGGACAGACTTATTATCAGAAGTCTTCAGAAGCAAAATATAAGGCGGAAAAAATCTGTGATCGACTAAATGGGGCCGTTCGAATACCTAGTTCATGAAAAACGCCAACTAGATTTGTCTGCACTAGGTATACGAACGCGTTCGCTAATCAACTTGAATTGATTTTGTATTCTCGTGGGTTATTTTGAATTTTGACACGCACTTGGAAATGTCAACTGAGTATGCAGCAAGGATTTTCTTGACTTGATTTGTCGGCCACCCACGTGAACTGAAAAAAAACTATTTGACCAATCTGAGCCAAAAACTGAAATACATAAAATCAGTCAGGCTTACTAAACTGGAAATCCGAATCTAGAGTGATCGGTTGAATGTTGCATAAGTGTAAACAAAGCTGAATTGCAATGCGTAAACATCAAAACAAAGCAAAAACCGTAACTCCTATAATTTTATCATTTTAATGACTGACTATTTAATTTGAAATTCTTGAATGTTTACACCTCACATGTATCCAATTAATGTGGCCTATTTTTGTTAATTCTCTTTACAGATCAGCACTTGTTTCACCCTACATCGAAACTGAATCTAATTAGTAGTTAAAAGAATGAAGAAAACAGATCACTTAATTATGGACAACTCAAACGTAAAATAAACAAAACTTATTTAATTTTAACACACAAAACTAAATGAAATATTAATCAAATAAATAAAAAAAAAAAATAATAAAACTAATAAAACTTTACATAATAAAATATATGCGATGATAAGTAATCAAACACAACTTGAATACAAATTAATTAAAAAATATTGAAAGTTAAATAATGCCCCAAACTAAACTATAATAACTATAATATTAAAAAAAAAAAAAAATACTCAACAAACAAAATAAAATAAAAATATATATATATACGTACTGATTTAATTTTCTTAATTAATTTCTAATTTTAATTTAAATACTAAAGAGTAAAACACAGCGCTATGCAAACAACAACAATAACAACAACAGCCATAGCAAAAATAACATCAACAATAAAAACAACACCACTATCCAAAATGCATCTGAATTTCTAATAAACACACACCAGCAGGCCGAAGTCGACAACGTAGTCGTTTCACTCATTCGCATCCAGTCAATTGCGCATGAAATCGTTTCTACTTCACCTCAGCTGACAGGTTGTGCTGACAAAGGTTTCAACGACTCAAAGGCAGCCCTCTTATGCGCCTGCAATAAGCGTCAATACCAGAAGATACTCCGAAGTCGAGCAATCTTTGCGTCATAATCCCCCTTTTCTCTCACTCACTCTATTTACTATATATATATATATATAAACTATACTCCTGTTAAATAAACTAACAAAAAGAAATAATTAAATTAAAACACTTTCCTCGAAAATGTTCTTGAAAACCATTATAATGAACTTACTACAAAAACCATTGCATGCCCTCTGCTGGATTTTATTAGGATTCGGATCGATACCCGTGCTTCCTGGTAAGTTTATGTGTTTGTTGTTTTGTCAAAAAGTACAAGCATTGTCTGCCATTTAACGATCAACGTTTGCCATACACAGGGAGAAGTTTGAAAATAAAAATCTGACGACTTCCATTTACAAAACAAAATTGTGTTATGAAATTTCCCTTATGAAATAATTTGACAAAGCTGTGCTCGTAAACTTGCAAACACTCCTTTTTTTTGACAAACAATTTTATGTTTATGTGAGTTTAAGCTGCAATATAAAGTTGCATGTAAATAAAATATGGACACACCGTACACACAAAAACTACAACCTGTCTGCGAGCAATCACTTTTCCTGTTCCTTGAATATGACATCAGTACAGTAGGTGTTTTACGGTCAAACAAGATAAACTATTCATCTATAGGGTATTCAAAATGTACTCAGTGAAGGTGCCTGTGGTGCGGAATGAGGAATGAAATAAACTATTCGACATTTAGTTAGTAATTTGTATAGTAGTCAAAATTTAAACATTTCTAAATAAATGAGTTAGAGAGTTCAGGATGTTTGTTTACCTTAACATCTTTATTAGAAAGTGACACAACCAAATTAGACGGTTGTTATAAATAGAATGAACTGGATTTGAGAAGGAGAATGTGGACATTGAGTCCCTGATGGAAAGCTGTTGAAGATTGGTCATTTAAAACACCCATCAATTAGGGAATCAAGAAGATGATCAAGTAGAGATGGTACTGCTCGGATTGGTCTGCTGTTAATTTTTAAACATAGCAAGGAAAACGAAAAGCTACTTTAGCAAACTTCTACTAAATGGCCCAAATTTTACCGCAATACTTTTTGAAACATAAAAACTGCTTCAGTAAAATTCAAGTTTCTACATAAAAAAAACAATAGTGGCTCTCCGGCAGTGCCGACAGAAGTGAAAACGTGTGTATTTTTTAAATCGTCAGGAAATATTTTTTGAATCGTCAATTTTCATTTAATGCGCTTTTTTAGGTACGTGAAAGATAACGCATATTATTTTGTATACAAAAATTGCAATCTACTGCTTAAAACGTAAATTTACAAACCAAACTTATGCCTGATTCACATCCATACGCAAAACATATTTAAAGAATCGAAGAGCCTTGATGTGTATTTGCTTGATGGGCAGCTGGGCTGATAGATAATTCACATTTCAACACACAAAATTAAGTTAAGTGAATCCCAAATGTTTGGTTCTTAATAATATATATAAACTAAGTATTAAATGGACCGGCAGCTCCCGCGCAACTATCCAATTAAACCGCAAATTTTGAAAATAAAATTCTCTCTTAGATTTCCTATCTGTGCTCAGGGCTACCTTTGGGACCCCATAGGGTCCGATTGAACCTTTTTATTCCAAACTTGGACCCCAGGACCCGATTTTTCCAAATTCGCCCAAATCGGGCCCCTTTACGAAAATTCAGGATACGTTTTAACGCGTATGGACCTTTTTCAGAATTGGATATTTGCAAGACGCAAAACATTATACATAGGTATTCACTCTTTACACGAGCCATCGACATAAATCTTGTCTTCACATTCACATAGACGGAACACGTACCTAATATTTCTAGATTTTAGGTATGGTGTTTGAATCAACGCAAAAAAATATTGCATCCATACTTTTCCGTGCAAATACATACAGTCTCATAGTTTATGCATTCTGTTTCCCATGCATGCATTTTTAAAGTTAGCTACCAGTTCCTCTGATTTAGTCGGGAAGCTCAGGTCTCGTTTTCAAATTGAAGTTTTTATAACAAAAGAACTAAATATTTCTTTTGTTTTTATTAAATGGATTTACCAATATGCAATATTCTATATGACGTAATGTTTACAATGTACCTGCATTTTTTTATGATTTTTTTCTTAAATGAATTAAAAACATTTGGGATACTGTTGTTTTTCTTTTTATTTCATTCGGCAACCTTTTTGAAAGGGATACCTTTTTGTAGCCTTTCCGAAAATTGCGAAGGGAACACTGTCTGTGCTCTGTGATCGGTGAAGACTGAAGACCTCATAGGTGTGAAGAGTCATAAGAGTATTTTGTTTTCACTATAATACTCTTTCTCTCTTCGGCCATCGACTCTGTTTCGTGGCGTCATTTGTTTTGCCGCGAGCTTAATGGTTTCTGCCCATCTCAAAAGTGCCCAATGCGCCTTAAGAAGTTTTCGCTTCAATAAATGACTCGGTCGTATACGTAATCTTTTTTAAGTATTTATTACTCGAATTGGTAACACTTTTTCCAGCGGCAACCAATTTGACAACTGGCTTGTGCTCACTTTGGTCTGATGTTCTTCCAAGAATAGGCTCACCAGAACAAGTTTGCAAATTGTTAAAAAAAAATAAGACTCCTCTTCCTCATTGTCAGCTCATAAATTCTCTCTTTTTTTTTGTTAGAATTGGGCAATTGATCACGGGTTTTCTCATCCTTACATTGTTCGTCGATAAAGCCATTGAACTTGAAATGCGGTTCGTTCTGGTTCTGGAGTACTTTAAGAGCACATTGAGATTTCTCCATTCAACCAGTTTGGCAGATATCTCGGGTTAAATACGACTTTCTCTGACTGGCCCCTGTACATACGTTTTCATATAGGTGACCTTTAAATCGGTAAGGAGATTCCATGTCACGATGTGGAGTTCTTGGACTTGTTCCTACATTCGTCGGAGTATGATGGAGATTAAATCGAGGGCTGCCCCTCCTGCACTAAGACTGCATGGAAATAGTATGACTATCGATCAAAGGTTTTTATTATTCCGATGCCTATAATGCAACATTCTAGTGTTTCACGAATTGTAAGCTATGGCCGCACGACTAAGTAGGAATACATACTCGCATACCCCGTATAAGAGCTTCGATCAGAAGAAGAAGTGGAACCAATTTGCGGCTTTTCTGGCCTCGCCTTATTCAATCCTCACAACACACCACAGTCGACCAACTCGACGTAATCTTTAAAGAACCTTTCGCAAATGTTGCCACCACTATACGTATTTCCACCGCATATCTATTCCTCGTTTGAGATTCAATATCCGATTATTTTTCATGTTTCGAGATTATTCTGCCCAACATCTCTTGTATTGCAAACAAGAAATTTCCGTAAACAAAATCAACCAATATTGCGTCATTACTACTCTCTTTCTTCAAGAGTTGTCAAAACAATAAATTCTATCATGAACGTACCTACATTTGATCTCACGGTGGGGTGAATAATTGTAGCCAGTGGGAACTGCTCGACTAAATACTCGAGAAATAATACAAACAGAAAATATTCCGTTGAGATTCATAGCAGTAAAAGAACTAAATTATTGTCGAACAGAGTCAAAGGCAGTGTTTACCATCCGCTAAATACGCTTGAAGAGCTTATGAATATTTTATTTGGATTCTCTAAGTACATAACCCTTAGTTATTATACAAAAGTGTGTAAACAAAATTATGCTGTGAGGCTACAGCAACATCGCTTAGTGGCGGAAATAAAATGTATTTTTTCTGCTTATAGTCTGCTTTGCTGGGCCACATGAAAAGAGATTACTCCATCAGCTTCTGGATAACTATAACAGCTTGGAGCGTCCAGTTGTCAACGAATCCGATCCATTGCAGTTGAGTTTCGGGTTGACACTAATGCAAATAATTGATGTGGTAAGTTAAAAGTCTTTTTGCCCGGAGATTATTATTTTTATGGATAAACATAATTAGAGTTTGACAACTGACAATTTGATAAAAATAAAATATATATAAACTATTGCCGTTGCATTGTGACTGATAACTATTAACTGACAGTAGACTGTAAGGTAAATAGCCATGTAGGGAGAAGGAAATTAAATATTAGGTCTGTTTTCTTGAGCTTCCATCGCGGGAAAGAAAAGTAAGTAGGATTTTCAGCACGCAATTACAACAACTACGCTCTACTTAGCACTTGGATAACTCACAGTAGTTGTTGGAATTGCGTGCTTAGAATCCTATTTTACTTTGCTTTGCTGAGATCGAAGCTGAAAAAACATGCCAAATGTTCGCACTCAAAAAACACGACAGAGGAAGTCGGTTAAGATTGAGGTAATAATACCACCGTCCTACGTCTCTACCTAAATCCTATTTAACAGCTCAAATGTTTGGCAATGGTTCTGTAAATATCTTTATATTCTCTCACAAAATAAAACAAACAAGCTTTCCTACAATGCGAATTCAAAACACCCAAAAGGACGTGCTACACAGGAGTATTTTAGGATTCAGAATTTATAATCAACTATTCCGCCCTTCGCATAAACTTTAATGATACCTATAGAACAAAGATTGAAGTACATTTTGTGTATCGCATCGAGATGACTTTTTAAAAATCAAATAACAAATAACATTTACATAAACTCGAGAAATGAGGCAACAAATCGTCGCTCACATTTTTCCAATATCCACATACGTTAAACGACAGCTTGTACGATTATCGCAGCCGTTATTATAATCGCTGGCAATGCCGTTTCGATTTTCTTTATATTTCCTAAAGCGATAGCCATAATACGAAAATATTCATAAACAAAGTTCAGAATTTGTAATAACGTCGCAGAGATTTCCAATTTAGTTGTTTATGAGACGTTTATCGGAAGGATGGGGAGCGATCTCGTATAGGACATTTGTGGGATTGAGTAATTAGATAAAACGGTGGCGTTTGAATGGACAATTTGGTTTAGAGGGAGACACTTACACGTGCGGTGTTGTGTAGACAAAAGAGAAATTTATGGCTGAAAACCATGCAACAACTATTATTGCCTTGACTATTTGGGCGAAATTCTTTTCTATACCATGTATTCTCCTCTTTGTAAGATTGTCAATCAGGATGAGCTGTACCATTTCTCAGTAATACACCGACCGAAGTCTGTGCACCATAAGTACGTTGACAATACGTTCTATGTACGAATAATTTCTTTATTCAATATATTGGAATAATCAGCGTATTCCGTAATAAGTTGTTCAACATAAACTTAATAAAGAATATGTAGAAGACACGAACAAGGAAGTGGCAAAGCAAAAACAATTATTAAAATAAACGCACCCTAAAAAGAGCCACCCGCAGCCAATACAACTTTTGTTTTTCCTTTTTGACAGCTGACGGCCATTTTTCTAGTTGCCTTAAGTCGCTTAGATTGGCATGGATTGACTATGAACGCAAGAACTTTATTGGTCAGTAAAGTCACTTTTATACGAACTGTCAACTTAGAACTCATTCACGAAACTCTTGACTAGATTCGATGGCAACCCGTACAGAAACACCGACTAGAAAACTCTGCTCATGTGACCCGTCTGGATCAATCAAAACTGAGGCACATCACTCTGAAAATATATCATTGTAGTGCTACAAATTTATATGTTACATACATAAACTTATTTATTATAGGGGTTGCTAGTAGCCAACTTCACGTTGGTTCCAACATTAGCGTTAGGGCCCTTGGTTGAGAGCGGAATAAATTGGAAACAAATTATAAGAAGCAGAAATAAATTGAGTTTTTTGGGCTTCATTATTAGTATGATTTTTTTTAAATAAATACATTGAAGACAAGAAAAGCTTCGAATTTGTATTATAAGTTAAACACGGAAGTAAGTTTGTATCAATAGCTCCCCTGTCCAATATTTGTAAAATTCGGAGGGAATTCCGTCGGATCCTGCAGCCTTCCATATCGTTCAGATGATTTGGAGCCTCCAGTACATTTTCCAGAATTATGTATTTTTTTTTTTCTGAATAACCAAGTCAGCTGTCAGACTTCCTAAACTGTATTCTTGAACTTTCCACTTTTGAAGTTCCCTCCAAAACTGGTGTGGTCAGAAGCCAAAAATTCAGAGAAGTGAGCTGTTGAACAAATAAAAACTGGTAGACGACGGGCGACGAAAAAAATACAAAACGTGCAATGCAAAAAAATGCAAAACGCCTGTACCAAAAATATTTCTGAAAACAAAAATTCTTTACTAAGGATACATTTTATGTACAAGAAAACAGAATACAGAAAACCAGAGAATATTCAAACGGCTGTTAAAATATTGTCATTTAACTATACAGGAATTAACTCTTTTTCTTTGTAAGGTGTTGTTTGAAAGAAATACTTCTTCAAGTACTTTAATCGTTCATCCATATTTTGTGCTTAGCTATTAATAATATTAAAAACACATATTTATTCAACACTTACAGGACGAAAAGAATCAACTGCTTATAACCAATATTTGGCTTAAGTTGGTAAGTTTTGTTTCCATAAGAACTCACATCTATTGTTTACTTTAAAGCACAGCACTAAAAATTCTATTCATAACTTAGAAGCTTTAGTTTTATAATAAATTTTTAATTCAATTTTCTTCACACGAATATGAAATGTTAACAAAAAAAAAAAAAACACCCATCCATAGGAATGGAACGACATGAATCTCAGATGGAATTCTAGTGAATTTGGTGGAGTGCGAGATTTGCGTATTCCGCCCCATCGTCTTTGGAAACCAGATGTCCTCATGTACAATAGGTGAGCAAAAAAGATGAAAACATTTCTGTAGTGCCTACCCCCGAGGGTAGCAAAGCATATCCTGAACAATGTTCTGCAAGGATGTCATGTCCTTTCTAAAGGGCACACAATATTATGAAATTAGTTGAGTTGCTCAAGTTCAGGGATCTCATTAAATTGCTCCCGTCAATTAGCATTTCAATTGCTTTTCCGTATTTGCATCTGTATAGAATGCAGAACACAACAAATTTATTAGTATGTTCTATCGTTCGTGGCGATTTAAGTGCTAATTAAATTCAGCTTACACGTACTTTTGATGACAACCAATTTAAGGCTTAATTCGTAATTTTAGCGCTGACGAAGGTTTCGATGGCACTTATGCGACAAATGTCGTTGTGCGGAATAATGGATCGTGCCTTTATGTGCCGCCGGGCATATTCAAGTCCACGTGTAAGATCGACATTACTTGGTTCCCGTTCGATGATCAACGATGTGAAATGAAGTTCGGCTCTTGGACTTATGACGGATTTCAGGTACTAACAATCGATTATGTCAAATTTGCTAACCGACTTTTGCAAATTGGGAAATAGTTGTGGACTATCTTGACACACCTTTTATATTGACAGCTGGACTTGCAGTTACAAGACGAGGCCGGGGGTGATATTTCCAGTTTCATTACGAACGGTGAATGGGATCTTTTAGGTAAGGCTTTAGCATAATTCATCAAAACTGCTCACAAGTACTTCACATGAACAAAAACTTACAATAGCATGAAATGTAGTTTTTATGAACACGTCCATCAATGGTAAGAGATTATAATGAACTAACTAAACTTATTTGAGGCAGAAAACGAGATGTACATATACTTATCTACCTCTTACAACTATAAATCACAGTTCATATTTTATTTTTAATATACAATTTTATGTCTTCTCTTAAATGTACCCTCAGGTGTGCCAGGAAAACGAAATGAAATCTACTATAATTGCTGCCCTGAACCTTATATTGATATAACATTCGCCATACTGATTCGTCGCAAAACTCTTTACTATTTTTTCAATTTAATTGTGCCGTGTGTACTAATTGCTTCAATGGCACTTTTAGGTTTTACACTGCCGCCAGATTCTGGTGAGAAACTCTCACTTGGTAAGTCGGAAATTGTTTCCTATTTTTCTGCATCAATTTAGATGAACGTGACACACAATAAAACGAATAAATTAAAAAAAACCTAATCACTATTATGTAATTGTTTTATGTTTTTTTTTTTTTTTTTTTTTTTGATTTTTCTAAAAGTAATGGCTACTTATTGAATGTTATTATTTTTGTCTTTCGACGTCAATAGATCGCGATTTGCTCCAGCTTTAGCTTTTCAAGAGAGTTAATTGTTAAATGTTAGTTTTACTTTTTCGAATACTTAATACAAAACTTAATGCGAGTTAATGGCATTTTTAAAATATTTTACTCACCTTTCTTGTGGTGAGCATACAGCACAAGCAGATAATATTAAGGATATTCAAATGATTTTGCCTTCTTTCGCGCTATTCTTTCCCCCTTTTCATTGCAAGGTTAGAGTCGAGTCTATTACCTTCATAATAGGTTTGCTCCTGTCAAATTCGATGAGATTGCATTCCCGTACACAAGAGTTGAACAGAAAGAGACTCAAAAAGCGAACAAACGCTTCCTGCCATAAAAATGTCTGCCAATGCGACCAAGAAATTTCCGTGGGATATTTTGTTATAACTTATAACTGAAAAATATCTGTTAAATATTACACAAATGCCAATGGGTTCATGTATGTAGTTTAGTAAGTCTGACAGCTGTCTTACTTGATGAATCTCAGTTTAGATTGGCTTAGATCGGTATGGAAGGGTTGCCGACGAATCTAGTCAAGAAGTTCCTGACTGAGTACTCAATTGACAGTTCGCATGTGACGTTCCGGACGAATCTAGTTCTGCGTTCAGGTTACATCTAGTATACAGACCAATCTAGCCGAATTAAGATTACCAGATTTTTGAACAAGCCGAATTTCTTGTATTGGCCTAGCAACGGGTGCACTCAAGGTGCCTTATCTGTCATTATGCGGATTTTATCACTAAAACCGTGTCGTCACTATTGATCAACCACACATGCATTTCGCATTGTTCTCTTCTGTTCAGCTCTAACAGAGAAAACGACACACAGAACTATCGATGTGCTATAACGGCCACTCCGGCTGAGTAATGGCAAAAAGTAGTTGTGGTAATAAACGACATATCCCAAAATCGTCTCGAAGTCTGAAGAAAAATGTCAAAAAATGTTTCATTGAAATCTGCCAAGTGGGAACAGACTAATCACATACATTTTTATAATTTTCAAGCATTTGTTCAAAGTCGTTCGAATGTGTACGCACTTTTAGAGAATCCAAAAGATAAGAACTTGCGAGTTATGTACCACGATCGCCTTACGTCACGGTTCAAAGTTTTAATTTTAGTTATCTGGAGTTACTTGACAAGTTCATACCAATAGTTTCGGTTCCCCGCTGTAAGCAGCATCCATAGCCCGCTATTCACTTAATGATTTCCCCTTTTAAGTCAGTTTACTTATTATGTGCCTAGGGGACTTTACTATTCGCCATCCTATGCGGTTTCTGACAATACGCTTTAGCTCTTTTCAACTCTTCCTGCTGGAACATCTCCTCAATATTTTTGGCAACGAAAACCTTTGAATATCTGCAATATTTATCTGTAACTACGCACTGAAGAAAATTTGGCGCGTTAACAAAACCTCAGTATGAACTTAAATTCTGTCTAAACGATTTCGTTCATAAACGGATAGGCCTAACAAGTAAACAGTCGAGAGCCCTCCTTTCCACATTAATGCACAAGTATGATTCCAAACGAACTGACGTCCCATTTTTTTTTAATTTCTATGCTTGTTGATTCTCAATCAATCCGACTCGACTATAATAAAATATTAACAAAAAGGTTCTACGCAGAAATATGGTAGTAGTTTTTTATTGCATGTCAACTTAATATTTAACACGGCGAACTTGGTAAATTTATTTGTTATACATTTAATTTGAATAAAATGTTGTAATGTGTTGTTGAGAATTAACTTACCTTTCACTAATTAATGCAAGAATGGTGGTCTTCTTTACAGGGGTAACAATTTTGTTGTCACTGACCGTCTTCCTAAACATGGTGGCTGAAACAATGCCAGCCACATCTGATGCAGTGCCTCTTCTAGGTAAGTTCTATAATCGGATTTGTTGCCTCTTGTATTTTATTTTTAATGTTTTCATTCATTTCCAATTATTATCGTTTAATTTAAGAAAAAGAAAATATTGCCTCACTAAATCATTTATTTTTTCTCGGTGTATTTATGTTTTCCTTTTACTTGTTTATGTTTTGTGAAAACTCTCTTAAGGAACTCATTTCATTTATTTTATTTCATTAAAAAAAAAAAAAATAATCAAAAAAACTTAAAAATGGTGTACACTATACTTTAGTTGTAAACATGTAAACCATTGGAATATCATTCAAACACTTCATACCTTATAAAATAGCAGAACATCGAAACTTATCCACAAGATGGAGCGTACCTCTACTGAACAACATTTATACTACCTAACTGTTTTAGGGCCGATAACTTTCTTACCCAGGAGATTGTTCTTAAGTTTAAGAATATCATTTTAAGTTTTCATAACGATTTTAGGAGAGATAATATTTATGTAAGTTAAATATCGGTGCAAAGTGTATTTATTATTTGAGTGATGCATTTCATAGGCGGAAAAATTATCATTTTTATTTTTAGTGCAACCAGTGCTGTGAAAGGTGTGTTTCCTCTATTTTGTCTCTGTCTAAATAATTGAATGTCTGTGGTTTAGGTTTAAGCATTCAATTTGACGTTACACTCAAAAGCATATTGTAGCACGAAGTATAAACAAATATGTTTTATGTTATGTTTAATTAGATTAAGAAATATTTCAAAGAACTGTCACTAATCGCTTGATTATTTGATTGTTGTTTAAAAGTGATGTGGTGGTCGACTGTTGAATCATACAAATAGCTCTTTTTTTTTACGGAATCCACTGAAACGGAGTCTGAATTTTAAGGTTAAATCGCTCTGAGCTCTACATTAGAGCAGAGTCAAAAAAGCCTAAGTAAAGCATATCTGTTGACTCAGAATGAACTTTGTTAAAGTCAATTATAGTCAAGCACAGTAGATATAACAAACTTAAGACAAAAGTTGAATGAATGTTCTTTGTCAATGAGAAGAGTTACAGTCATAAACAAGTATAAAATATATGTACAGCGCTTAGTTTCTGGTTACAGTATTGCCAACAATAAAGTAGTTCGCGACAACATCAGTGTCAAATGAGAAAAGAAACAACTAAGCGACGAGAGCTTAAAAACTTGTTTCCTACAAAAGCGGATATTGTATGGCTAGGTTTCAGTGGCGTGGCGTGAATATTTTAAAATGGGAAGTCGAAGCAAAATTAATCACATACAAATGCAAAAAAACCTTACACCTGTGTACCTTGAAACAAAATCATTCATTGTACATTTGGAAATTGGGTTCACAATACTAAATTCACATAAGTCATGCAACTGAATTTGTAAACCAAAACACTCACACTACCTACCTCAACATACTACCTGCAATTATCCACACAATCAGAAAAGGAGAAGTAGAAGTACCTAAATCGAATAACTCGAAGAAAGATGTTGTTTTGTTCATATCATAAGTCATAACCAAGAGGGTGTCAAATGAAAAACCGAACCCAGTACCCAAAGAAGAAAAAAAGAGATGCATACAAAAAAATGTTCACTCAGCACTCAAAATGAACTTAGTGAAAACTGAGATTCACTCGAAGAAAAGCGCGTTATTTTCTACACAACCAAGTTGGTATTGAACAAAGAGGTGTCGGACAAAGTGCTCAGGGAAGAAAAAAGAGATAACAAGGAAATATTCTCTCAAAATCAACTAGCAAGTGAGAGCTTTAATAACCCGACATATTTTGGGTGACGAGCCTATGTTGTATGAAAATGTATACACACACAATATTTATTTGATGGCTTATGTGTGTGTATCATTTTGTGAGTATTCAAATTCATTTGGTGGTGTTTCATGTAGGTATATCTCGTTTTTGGTAGATAGATAGTGTTACCTGGTAGAGATTTAAAAAGGGAAGTCGGTAGGAATCGGGTTATATGGACGCCACGCCACTGCTAGGTTATACGAGAGTTTCGTTAAGAAATTGTTGAAAAATAAAGGAAAGCAAGGTACAGGAACGAAACGTTTTAAAACTAACATTTTGTGTTTATTTAAAGTTCTTCTATAACCAGTAAAATATTTACGAATTACACACCCCTTGACCTTATTAAATCTAGTTATACATACGTGTTTAACTTTCTCGATTGAGAAAGATATTGTATTCGTACAAAATTTCGAGCTCGAGATATTAATCAATTCTGACATTACGATGATAGAGGAACTCAAAAAAGTGGGTCGTAAAATTCTGTCCGTCTGTCCCGAGGCGTACAGCGTAAACGGCTGCCCGGATTTCTTTCAAATTTCGGATTTTCAGTTTGGGGGCTTACAGTTCGGGGCCGTTTTTCTTTCTAGATAACCTTCATATTAATTGTACTTCCCATACAAAATGTTCATACCAGTTTCATTTGTTCGAAAACGGCTAAGATGATTTAAACCAAAACCTAGTTTTTGGGTAAAATCTGACATATCTCGAAAATGGTCCGTGCGATTGTACTAAAAATTCATTTCTAAGGTAATATGATCATTTCTAACTTACTAGCCAACTCAGATTTTGTCTATATTAATGTACAATAGAGTTTTGAAAAAGCCATTTTTGAAGAATTTCATTTTCTTGAGTTTACTGGAAAACCGCGATTACGATTTTGACCAAAATGCATTGTAATGCATGTAAAATTGATGTTTCCAATATTATTCAATTCGAATCAACTAAAACGCTTATTTTAGAAACTGCTCATATCTCGAAACAAGTAATGCTTACATCCCGTACAGTTACCATTAGGTACTCAGTTTGCAGCTTAATAGTTAAGCAATAGTATTTTCCAAACTTATCATTTCAATGTTTGGTACTGTTTTGTCTGCATAGTAAAAAAAAATATGCCTGCATTCTTAAATATATATCTATGTAAAGATGTCGGTCTTCCGCGAGCAATACTTCCAATCACTAACAACTTTTATCATATTCCAGTCGTGTCCTAGTAGGTCAAAACAACCAATCAAACTTTTGATGAACGAGAAAGTTTCATTCGACCCAGTCGTGCACTTTATTTTTATTAATTTCTGAACAAATGAAATAGTCCATTTGTAAAAGAGATGGACTACTCAAATGATTCCAATGAACAACATTTTATACATCTCCCGTAATCAAATAGGTTTGGTGAAAATATTGGTGACACAGGGTGGCACGAAAAGAATCTTTCATTAAAAATAATGTTATACGTAACAGTGTAGGTATAAGTGGTTTTCTATTTCTATGCTGAGTTTTGAATTAGGAAAGATCAACGTTGGAATTACTGACATTTCAAGTATTTGACATTTGTGACATTTCGTAGGTTATATTGAGATCAGCAATAAAGCTAACATAAGGTACTGTCGAATGTTTTGTCTTTTTAGCAATTTGTAGCTCTTAATTTAATATCCTCTGTTGGGTGTGGTTTAAATAATGTTAACTTCTCTGTAGTTTTCTTTAAAATGAACCCTTTTTCCTGAAGATGTTTTTAAGCAAATATACAATTTCTTTAAATGGAGAGATTCCCTACCCAATTTTTCAGTTTTCTTATACTGAAAGATGGTGAACAGAAATCTAGAAATCAGTAAAGATATGAGTAAAACAAAAGTAATAAACTAGCTGTGCGTCAAATAATAACAATTTGTTTCCTACCTTTCTTGTTTTGGTTGTTGCTGAAAGCTTTTATATAAAAAAGTTAAATTAGCGAGGAGAGCAGTTATACGGAACATCAAAAGAGAACCATAATAGAACTACATGGGAGCAATCTAGCCTTAGTCAAACTTCACCGCAATGAAAAGGGTTTTCGACGAATCAGAGAAATGAAAGAAATTTTTTTCTATATTTGCATGATTTTCGCGTTTGATGTACATTTTGACGGCCAACCGAAACCGATATGTAAAGGAACTTATATTACGACGAAGTTTCTTCTTATATTTTGACGTACGTGCGGAAAGTGTCAACAAATACAAAGCACTTGTAACAGAATTGCTTATTTGCTCCTTTAACAGTGTCGTACATGCAAGCACTGGACCCCAATTCTAAAAGACTCGCAAACACGTTTATCTGTCAAAATCTCCGATGCGATACGAAAAACATTTTTCTTTTTATAGTAAAATTCAGCCTCATTCGAGAAGTTAATATAATGCGAAAATTTTAGGCGGCTAATTCGGCACCGGGTATGGAAGTAGTTATTCGACTTTGCTCGTTTGTTAAGAGTGAAAAAAAAGTTTTTGAACGAAAAGTTGACTGTAAGCTGTGCAGTGCTTTAATTTATTTGTTTTAACATACATTTACTGGGCCAATAAGTAAATGAAGAATTTCTTACGCAAAACTGTGCAATTGGCTTCCGTTTGATTTCTACTACTTTAGTACTGCCGCAAGTGATATTGTACAAACATTTAAATACCTGTCTCTTATTTCAGTTTAGTAATTTTAACTACACACAATTTACGGCACTGATTGTTTATTTATTTTTTCTATTAATAAAAACTTATTTTTCAGATATAAAAAATGTTTAAAGCTTTACAATGTATTATACACCGTTAATATATCAATTCATTAATATTTCAGTAATTAATTTTGGTGTACTTTTTCAGTCGAATACGTCTTTTCAATTCACAAAATGCTTTCTATTTGCATCGATTTACATTCTTCTTTAATTTGAATAACAATTTATTTCGTTTTTCTTTGACTAATTTTCGTTTTCCGAATTCAATCTTTGTGTTAATAAAAACTATTCAAAAATATATGTCACAAACTAATTTGTTTAGGAGAATTTAAACTAATAAGAATTGACGATATAAGGTAATTGAAAACAAAATCAATTGTAATTATCTTTGACACATACTGTAATTAGTTTCCCAATAAATTACTCACCAGTTGAATATATCATTATCTTTTATGAATGTAGCTACTTAGCTGTGAATGCAATATTAATTTTGATTTCCTCGCATAGTTTCCCAAAAGTCACGTTAAGTATTTACTACCAAAGACTCTCTCTCTATATAATACATAGATATATATATATATATATATATATACATATATATATCCATAAGCTTTGCCAATAAAACTCAGTTAGCACCTGCAACTTTAATTTACATTTAGTTTACGATACCAAAAATATATATTTATACCCGAGAACTTTTTTTGTAGAGTTTATAATATATTCTCCCCAAGAATCCTACACAACGAAAAAGCTTACTCAAAATTATCCATCCTCCCCCTCAAAAAGAAAAAAAAATTCTTATGTAAAACTGGCACACAAAATATTTGAATAAAATCAAAAACAATAAAAAATAAAAGAATTCATTGCAAGAAAGAAAAAAAAGCAAAGAAAAATTTCTCGATTTTTAGCCTTTTATGATGATTGCGGATAATTGGTTGAACACAAAATTCATAAGCGGAAACTATGCCTTTATTGTCCGCAAAAAAAGATAAAGTATCAAAAAATCAGCAGGGAAACTAAGGGCTCAGTTTAAAATAGTCGTTTCAAATTGTTGATATTTCGCGAAATAGTTATTTTAGATCTCACGTAATTCCTCTTGATTTATTTGTTTTTTTTTTTCAGTTCACTCTATTTTTTTGCAACCGCTTCTATAAAATTTATAATAAAAAAAACCCGATTCATTGAGACCTATTTCCACAAGTCTTAAACTAAAAACAGTATAAGTGCGGAACAAACACTTATGTGGCAGCATTTCGGGGCTCCTTTTCAACGCTGGGTTTGACTGCCCCTGAAAAAATTTGTTTAAAAAGTTAAATTTGAACTTAAATTAGTGGTTAACTAAAGTTTTTTTTTTTAAATTTTAGTTATAAAAGCTAAAAATGGACTGAACTATAGTCGGGCTAGGATTAGAGCGGAAAACATTGCAATTATGCGGCTGATTCAGTAAAAATACCGCTTTCCTGATGATCAAATATAGTCCGCAAGTTAAATGTTTCAAAAATCACTCAAGGATTTCCATTCAACTGAGTATGTTTTAGGGTAGCGCTTAGTTTAATAGGCTAACATTCAACACCAAATGATTTTCACAGGACTGATTCCCTAATCAGTTAAAATTTAAGCCAGTTTCCGCCCCCTATTTTTAAATAATCAAAATCTAACCTCTTTTTGAAAATGCGGAACTCTTCAAAGCCCCCGTGTCCTTTTTGACACTCGCTTGAAATTTTTTTTAAGTTAACAGTTTTTATCTTAATTTACAAAAATGAACTTAACAGCATTCTTTAAAATCGATGTAATCAACAGACTTAATATTTATTATTTAATACTTAGGGTGTCTTAGTTAAGGAGGTTAAGTAAATGTTATGGTATAAGCCATTTTTGTGACACCAAACATATAAAATATTGATAAGTCACCGACATTTTTAAGGTATCGACCCATTTTTGGGAGCGATTAACCTACTTTCGCCCCCTTTTCAAAACCCTGCAATCAGTTTTTTCTTTTGTTTCTGTTAGTTTAAACTGGGACGTAAAACTTAAAATAAGTGTTGTAGAAATGTTGTTTGTGACAGGCCCCTGTTCAAGCTTTACATGTTTAGTTTTCACCTATAAAAAAATCTTTGTTGGAGACTATCGGGACAAATAAGACCACACTTTTCCAAAGCTCGACCGAAGAAGACAAGACAAGTAAACTTTGGAACCTGCTTCCTCTGAATATATTTATAGAACTAACAGCTATCCACAAGGATCTCGAGGCGCTGTTGACGCATTTTTCAAGGGAGGTTTTTTTTCTTGTCAATAAACATGCCTTTGCAATTTATGGAATATAAAGATGAACTTTGAAAAAAGAATTAATGCTGACCGAACTGAAATGTCAATAAATGTGATTTCTTATTCACGTGACCAGGGCTCAAACTTACAAAGGTCCAAACAAAATTACTAACAAAATAACCATATAAAATAGAAAAGTAAATAAGTACTTACTGCGGGCACTTCCATTTTCCACAATTTTCCTTAAAAAAACTTCCCTGAAGAACATTTTTGGTAAAAAAGAAAATAAAAATCTTCTTTGTTAGAATGAGGAAAAGACACGACCTCGTCGGCTGGATGCTAACTTGTTCTAAAGGCCATTTTTTACGAAATTGAGTTGGGTATGCAGTCTTCATATTTTTGGGACGCTCTTTCGTTTGGCGCAAACCATTTTGTCCTATTTTTTTTTTGTGTTTTTTCTGTGTTGTTAAATATTGAGTTTTTCTGTTCAATATCCAAAATTTTACGAATATGTTGTCACTCCATACAACTCAATATTCAAAATGACTTTCTCGTTGATTTTAATTTATAACTAATTCAGAATAAAAGAAAAACAATTTCTGTGCCTTTTTTTATAAACAAAATTCTCAAGGCTTTCAGAAAAAAATCAATACGAGTCAAAAAAATTCTGATACAAAAAACAATTTTCAATCCGCACTTTAAAAATCGATTTCCCAAAATTTCGAAGAATGGACATTGAACAAGATAGCATCCAGCCGACGAGCTGTTCACAAAAATTGCTTTTAAGGGCTGTTTATCATTTTTTCTGTATTTTTTTTAACACTACAATTTTGTACGGAATTCGAAAATCGCGACTACCCAACGCTACTGGGAACCATAATCAAAAAGCTTATAACAGTTTCACAAAAGACCGTAATCTTTGTTTCCAAAAGCACAAACTGTTTCCGACCTTTTAAGTTTTAAAGACAAAATAGTTTTTGATTACCAAAAAGGAAAAGTGGGTCCTAAATCTACAGGATGACACAACAAAATGATTCTAGTAGGGTTTAAAGTTTCCGCACTGCCCACTCAAAGTGTATGTATTGCGGTATTTCGTTTTCCTGACATTTTGTATGCGTTTTCGTATATGTATTCCCGGTCTAATTTGTATTTGGTGCCACCAGAAATACATTCGTAAATCTACGATAAAGTCGAGATTAAAGCGGGCCGCACATTAGACGCGTTTCGAACTTCCAAGACCTATGGAGGTGCTCACACTGGGTGAGAGTTAAACGTCCGAAAACAATGGTATTTTAATGCACTTTCGTGAATTGAAACAATAAAAACAGAATGGGGCATCGCCGTACGTCAATCACTTTGATTAAGTATAATTTTCTGATGTTTCTGTGAGTGTTGATGGGAAGGGCTAAATAAACTTTAATTTTGAAACACTGATTCCCCTTAAATAATGCTCTACAGTGCATTATTTCCTTCTTAACATTAATAGCCTTTTCACACCGAGCCGAAAACCGGGTTTTGCGAAAACACGCACGAGAATTTCATCGAAAATAGAAGTTTTCCCATACATATTTCAGTTTCCAAAACGAGTTGTTTGAAGTCGTTTTCCACGAAAACACCACGAAAACGACTTCAAATCGTTGGGTTGTTGAAACAAACACACCTTTTGCAATATTCAGCAAATCAGCAGAACGGCTGGGCGAACAAATGTCACAACTCACAACTTAAAATCATTTTCCACAGTTAATTTTATTTGTAAATTGATGCGACCGAAATTTGTAACCAAAATAGTTTGCATCGAAGTTCAACGATTAGTGTCTCACAGCTGATTGAAACGTCAAACGAAAACTAGTTGGTGTTCGGTGTGAATGAATCTTCGAAAACTCAGTTTTCGGCTCGGTGTGAAAAGCGTATAAGGGCCTTACTAAAAATCTCACTAACCATACTCAAAGGTCACAATGGTTAATTTTATATAGAAAATATCGCCACTATGAGCTCAAAATATCTTTCCTGGACACTAACTAGGATTATTGCTATCGTGTTAAGGCATTAAATTAGTGTACGCAAAAGAAAAAGGTTTGTCTAGCTCCACTAGCAGGATAAGGCATGTCTTTCAGTAGGACCTAAAGATGCTTCGTAATTTTTGTTGTTTAGTTATTACTAATAATGGTTTGAAGTGTCTACCATACATTGTACGGTCTCACAATGGAAATATTTATCGTACAAAATTAGGGCCGCACAAATAACAGAATTACGATTTTTGTGTGGAAAGTATAGCTATTGTGAATTCTTTAAATTTAAGGCGTAAACTAAAAATGTCTTAATTTTAACATTTACCTATTCACTTGGCGAATACTGATCCACAGCCGTTTGAAATTTGTTAACTTTAACTAACATTCTTTCGTGGGTTGTAACACATTTGCTTAAAAACAGTTCAGCCGATAGTCACAATAGCAATATATCGGCTATTAACAATTGTACACTAAATTCTGCTGTTTATTTAAATGTTGAGAGGTTTAATATCCACACAGTATATGAATTGCACATTTAGTTATTTGAAAACCAGTAGGAGACCGGTGAATTTCCAACGACAACGCTATTCCAATCTTTAAGTTAAGTCACTGTGTTTCCAAAAATACATAATACTAAAGAGTTCTAATTATTTTTCTTAAGGTTGTTTAGCATTAATTTTTTTACTCTGAAGTATACCTAATGTGTTGAAATACACTTCAAGGATATACACGTGAAGATCAGTGATCTTGGGAGAGAGTAAGCAAGTAAGCAAAAGTCTCATTTTCCGAGCAGTAAGGTACAGCCAAGAAAAATATTTATGTCAAATTCTGACAACTAACAATCTATGTATAATAGATATATAAGATACATAATTTAGGAATGCATTGCACTTTTTTTTCTTTAATTGCATTTCGCTCTATCTTTTTTCATTTGCTAAATAAATATTTTCTTTTTATGAACTCATATTTATCATCTTACTCGAGGTGAGCGAGTAGGTACTCAATTTCGCTATTTTTGCTACTTTCACTCTTGTTTATTCATTCTTTTTTTTTTTTGAAACAAAAAGCTGTCACATTTTTGAGAAAAAAAAATTTAAACTCATTATTTTGCTGCTATGCTACTTTCTTATTTTTATTTAAATACATTTCTTCATTCAAAAAAGCTAATCTTATATAATTATTCCAAAGAGACTAAGCGCTCTTCTGTAAATATGTACGAGAATGAGAAATATTTGAATGCTCGCAGTGAGCTTCGTCTGTTGTTGTGATTTTGGACAAACTTAATTGTGGACAAATTATTTTCAGACTTTTCAGACTTTTTAAGATTTGACACTTAAAACTGCACAGATATACTATTAAATAATAAATAAAAAGAAAAAAAACAATACAAATAAGTACGATTGAAAACTGTATGGCCCCACATAATGCAGAAAATACGTTATGGAGACATCAAAATTCACGATCCCGGAATCGGTGTGGTATTGAAATCTGAACTGTTTCAAGTGACACCCTGCGAGTGATTTTATTTTTTATTGATTAAAAGAAATGGTATTGCGGATTTTTATGGGTTAAACAATAGGAAAGGAAGCCTCACAAGTTTTTGGTTTTGTTTTATTTATTTTAGATTAGTCCGTGTGCTCAAATTAAAAACAAACAACAACGTTTGTAGCAAACCTTTTTTTTTTATTTAGCTATACCAGGGTTAATCAATAATTTGTAACATTTAAATTGAGCCCTAAGTTTCTAAAAATAAGAAAAAATTAAGTTACAAAATTTGAAATTATTATTTTTTTATTAATTTTTGAGACCTTTCAAATTTGATATATTAAATCATTAAAAAGAAAAAAAAAATGCATACCTACATATGTTTTACTATTGTATTGTTGGAAAAGGATTTATTAATTTCTTGTTTGTTTGGCTTGAATTGATAATCATATGTACAGTAGTGGTCAAGTGTTGAAATATTTTTACAAAATTATAAAGTAAACAGTTCAGTAGTAGATATTCATTTATTTTATTATTTAACATTGACAAGTTTGTCGTTAAACATGGTTTTAGTTCAGATGTCAATTTTGTTCAGCAGTTAACGAGTATTATTTAAAAAAAAAAAACTATAAAGGGAAATAAAACAGCAGAGTTTCATGACAGTAAGAATGATTTCGGTCATTATGTCGAATAAAACAAACTGTAAGTCTAATTTTCGAGTTGTTCTTTGAGCAGGTTGGGCTGTGCATGGTGCAATAGCAAAGCAAAATGAGCGCAATTAGCTGTCCATTTGTTTATCACTGGTAAAGGTGTTTCCGATTCGAAGAATTGTGTCATGTGCAATTAAATGTAAGAACCCTGTTCTCTCTGCGGTATAACTTTCCAACACGATTTTGCAGTAGCTCAACTTAATAGATTCAGTCGCCCGCTTCTCGTTGTTGCGGATAATCATGAGAACTTACAGGAAATAAGTAGGTAGTTTTATTAGAAAATTAACTATTCTTAAACTGTTGAAGTTTCAGGACTTGAGCGCACTCAATAGGAAAATACTAAAAAGATAACGTCTTCATAATGTATTACTTACCAAAACCAATTCACATTAACTCGTACACATTTCTGCTTTTACAAATGCCTACATTTAAGTGCGCCCAATTGAAACTTAATTAAAGGCTAGTTTTAACACTACTCCAAATGAAATACAAAACAAAGCAACTTTTATTCGCTTTACACTGCTTTGTTTTTTTTTTTACCAATAATTAACACTTAACAAATGATTTTCTTTTAACAAAATAATTTGCACAAAATCAACACTGCCAAACACAGGCTATCGGTATATACATCTGTCATTGAAATAGCTTCATTTCCACACATGTTTAGGCAGTAAAATTCGTTCGCTTATGAAACTTCAACTTTTCGTCAGTATTTCATTTAGGAAACACAAATGTAATAAATGCGATATAGGTTTGTATTAGAATTCTTGTGAAATAAAATACATTCAACGTTTCCATATTGGTCCTTAATTTGTTTGAAATATAATTTATTAATATATCTTTCTTTTGGCTATTTCAGAGATAAACCAAACTTGAGAATCAAATGAAGGTACTCATACTCAGGTAACGAAGGCTTACTTTAGGCAGACAGAGTTGTAGAAGAAAATGATTTTTAAAAAAAGAATAAATGCTGATCGAACTGAAAAGTCAACAATGTGATTACCAATCATTGTGACATTTATGAAGTGTTTTCTAATATAAGTTGGGGCTGTCTATTTTCTGCAACAAACCTTGTGCACTGCAATAGCAACAGCTGTCAATTACGGTATTTCTGTCGACAAACTTAAGCCACTTCCGCAGACAGAGAATATGAGTCCGGGCGAAGTTCTTAACTTCTGACAAGAGTGTTAACTTGCAGCCAACTTCATCTTCCTTTTATGAATAAAGGCGTTGGCAAACGCATGATGCAACTATAATGCAGTTCTTTTAAATAATGAACGTACGATTTGTTCATCTATGAACTTGGGCTATGTTCTTAAAATTTAAAACCCGGAGGTACGAGCTTTTCCACTAACATTCGTCAGTTCGTGGAGTTACCGATATTGCCGAATTCGGACTTTGGTGCTGTTATAACAGTGCTTTCGCAAATGGCTCTTATACTCTGTTTCTAAGGCTCTATTATTGATAACGCTGAATTCCAACTGTTTTGGGGCCTTGAAAATAATACGCATCTACATAATGGCTTCGACTCTGGCTAACTACCTTCAGTGGCACGCTTTTGATTGAGTCCCCCTTTACTTGGTATTCCCAACTCCGGTTGAAATAAAATCGGGTCAGAGGATTCCGCATGTTCTTATTCATCTTATATGACTACTTACGACTTTTCCAACAGTACTCAATGTTAGATCTCCTTCACCGATGGTCCTCAAACTAAATGATACTTAAATTCACTTAAGAGCTTTCCGCTCAAAACCACCAGGGGCGTTTTGGAAGTGTCCAATCGATGTATCAACTAAGTAGTCAGTCATATAAACAGTGCTGAGTTATAGAAGGAAAATTCTTTCTTGCTCTGATTTTATTTTATGCCGTCATTAGTATAGTTGTTAACAAAAAGGACGACTTGTATATTGAAGGAACTTTAACTTGGTTCAATTTGTTTGTCGGATCTTATTTCAATTCAGAGGCAATGCCTTTTATTTTTAGTACAAAACACTCTTTACACTATTGAACATATAGATAACACAGAATATTTTTGTTTTTTTATTTGATTGAACATGAACTGTTTATTTTATCATCATCAACATATTTAGTGTTTCTTAGAATAAGCTGATACAAAATTCATCTACCAATCTGACCATATTAAAATAGTTCGAATCCACATTTCAAGCCAAGCAAGACATATATATATTTTTTTATAATTTCTCATAGTTTTGTTGTAAATAAAATACCCCAACGAGAAGAATTATTATTAATATTTAAAAAAAAATATGCATATCATAAATATTGCGACTTTTTAACTTAATTTCAATATTTGACTTCTTTTTATTAAAATGTATATACAGAATTTGGATTAAAATGCGCACCGTTTTTATCTAAATATACTTTTCTGTATATCGCATATGTGGTAAAGAATATCATATAATTCGTTAACGTTATATTTTTTATTTCAATATATTCAATCTTTCAATAAAAAAAGCCAATGAGAACCGAAGAAAATGAAAGAATATTAAAGTAGTCTTAAAATTGATCACATGTTACTCATAAAATAAACAAATAACTTTAGGTTTAAATATGCATTGATATTTAATTTTTTTTTTGTAATATCAATAACGTTGTATTTAATATTTTTATTTAATTTTAAAATTAAGTCTATGGAGTGATACTTTTAATGATTTTCATACAATTGTAGGCACCCTATGGCGTACAATTTGAAATGAGGATGAGGTTAAATAGAGAATTTGTGACAAGAGCTAAGGTAGTTTGAGTAGGTTGAGTGAAGTTTGTGTTGCTTCTGCTTAAGTGTTTGGGATCCGATGGAATTATTATTCGACTCAATTAGACTTTGTATACGTACTTTTTCTGAATTGGTATTTCATTTCCCTTTACGGTGTCGTATACGTACTTTTTCTGAATTGATGTATCATTTCCCTTTACGGCGTCGTATACGTACTTTTTCTGAATTGATATATCATTTCCATTTACGCAAACGTAATTTTTCCCTAGTTTTTTTGTTTTTAAATAAAAACAAATTTTATTAAATAGAAAGTAATTAATGTAATTAATTATTCTTTTTTCGTTTTCCAAGGGCAAACTAGGATAAAAGTTCTAAAACATAAAAAAAAATTTCTAATACTAATTTTTTTTTTTTTTTTTTTTTGTCGTTTTCCGCACAGGAAAGACATAATTTATAATATTTTGTAATATGTTTAAGTCCAAATATTTCCGATGCAATGCGTTGCTTTGATTTGGAAGGCAAACAATTTTTTATGGTACATATAAGTTAAGTAAAAATTTTATATATCAAATTTTCGCCAACGACCATACCACGCTGAAAGAATCGGTTCTCGTCCGATCACCGAAATCAAGCAGAGTCGGGCGCGGTTAGTACTTAGATGGGGGACCGCTTGGGAACACCGCGTGTTGTTGGCATACGCCCTCTTTTTGCCTGATTCATCCATTTGAATTTCATTGTCCACCATTTGGAATTTGTATTTTTGTCACTTATTTGAGGCCACTTTTTGCAACCTCTTTTCACGATAAATGTACCTTTTAATGTTATTCTACAAGATAATTCTTCCATCCTCGGGCGTGAGTGAATTGATACATGTTTTGGAAAAACCAAGCAAGACACTAATAGTCCAATTAAAAAAATTCATTAATTTCTGAGTTGGTATTTAATCTCCATTTACGGTGTCGTATACGTACTTTTTCTGAATTGGTATTTAATCTCCATTTACGGTGTCGTATACGTACTTTTTCCGAATTGGTATTTAATCTCCATTTACGGTGTCGTATACGTACTTTTTCTGAATTGGTATTCAATTTCCATTTTCGGTTCTTTTTTGGGAGGAATATTACTAAAGACGAACTTCCTAAAATATTTGGCTTTGTCCAAGTGGAGGGTCAACGGTCTGATCAGTTTGTCGGCTTGGCTGATTTTCTCAATTAGGACTACAAACTTTTTGTTTTCTGTTTGCAATGACAGCAATTTCCGACAATAGGTAATTTACCCACGTCCTCCGATATACGCAGTTGCTTTTTCGATAGTCTATTGAGTTTAAATGCCAAAACTTCTTCTTTTCATCTATGACGTGTGTCTACTACTTGCAGTCAGATTAATTTTTCCTTTATTCCATTCGTAAACTTGTAGTTTTTTCCCTTGGATATTAAAGGGAAGGTGGTTATTGTTTGAATTAGTCGAAGTGGTCCCAGTGGTTTTATAAATTAGTTCAATTATTGTGTGCAAGTGCAAACTCAGTGAAATGCACTTAAGGGAGAACCGTGACAGATTTTCGTTCTGATAATCCAACTAAAGTCGACGTGCGATTATATAATAAATGTAGCGGATCTCATTTGACAGAACTAATGTGTATCTTCGTCCACATTTGAGGTTAAGGCTTAAGCCCACTTAATGCTATTATGATGGATCCTTTGGGAAAATTGTAGTGCTTTTTCATAAACAGACTGAATTTGAGATCAGAGCATAGATTTTAAATCCGTTTCAGCGAGATTTATCGAATATTTTTTTCTTACTTTAAGTTTCAGTTTAGTTCAGCCATGTGACCATATGTCACGAATATAGGCCATTCATCCACCCATCCATACCACGCACATTCGTAATATACGATGCAATCATCGAAAGCACCTAAGATATATCACAGTTAGTTCCTGCTCTTGTCTGTATACTGGCACTAAATGAATAGGACCATTTTTATTGCACATAATGAATAGTTTCTGATCTATGAAAAACGACGTCACGTTCGCTAGGATTAAGCGCAATGAAAAAATGAAATCCAAACAGCAGTGCAACGTCGCCAACCTCATATTTGCAAATATAAATTAAAAACCGACATCTTTTTATATAGATTTAGAACCAAACAAATCAATTATACAAGAGAACATAACAAGCCATAGTTGAAAAATCCAAATTGTACAATTTTGTGTAATTTTTGTGTCCTTCTAGGAACTTATTTCAATTGCATTATGTTTATGGTGGCCTCATCAGTTGTGTCAACCATACTTATCCTCAATTATCATCATAGAAATCCAGATACGCATGAAATGAGTGAATGGGTAATATGAAAAAATATATCACAAAAAAATACAAAGAAAACAAAAAAAAAAAAAAAAATTCACACAAAAACACATAAAAAAAACGTATAAACAAAAAAAAGCTTATACCAGCCAAAACCAAAAAAAAAGTTATTTTCTACCCACATATACAATTATTTAACAACAAAAAATTCTATATATATTCAATTAGCAAAACAAACAAAACACGTAAAAGCAGTAATTCAATGGGATTAATTGCATTTAATTAAAATTACTATAGTAAATAAAAAAACTATTTAATTTTTCATTATGAATTTGAATTTGAATTTGCCTATGTCTATACCTAAAAAATGCATGCCTTGAAAGTCTTAAAAAAATATATATATATAAATATTAACACGCCTGATAAAACGTAGCAATTCTACATTAATCTACAAATAAATAAAAAATCCAATCTCCTTCATAGATTCGAGTTATATTCCTCTATTGGTTGCCTTGTATATTAAGAATGCAAAGACCGGGACAAGTGGGTTATGAATGTCCACCGCCTCCGTCGTCGAGTTCGTCAAGTGACAAAAAGCAACAAATGCAAAATGTTGAGCTTAAGGAAAGGTAAACAGCCATAAAGAAAACGATCGTGTGTGTGTGAGACATTTGAAACATTAAATGCATCCGAAGAGATCTTATGTTGTTTCGATTAATTGAGATTTTACTTAGAAAAATACATGATTTGATGTTGAACAATGATACGGGGTTTTACAATTTTTTCTAAAAGTTTTAACTATTCTAGATCTTCGAAGTCCTTGCTGGCAAACGTTTTGGATATCGACGATGATTTCCGGTGCAATCACAGATGTTCAAGTGCTACGATACCACATCAACAGGCCTACTACCGAGCTGTCTATAGGTATGTTATTTTTTTTTTGAAATGCATGACATACCGTTATTATGAGGCGTTTTTCTAATTTTTAGTTCAGAGCAGAACCTGGACTGTTATACAAAAAGTTCGTGTTTCTTTTTTTAACTCAGAGAATTCAGAGCTCAAATTTGTGTTTCTTTTTTCGTTCTTCAGAGCATAATCAGAGCGCGCTCTATGAGCTCACAATAAATTGGCTTAGCAGCCTGAGGAAAAAGCTGATTACACAAGTACAAGCACACTTCCAGTCACATTTGACAAAAAAAAAAAAAAAAAATAGGAAAAACAAAAAAAAGTCAGAACGCTCTGAGCACGCTCGGTTCAGAGCGCGCTCATAATGCTCGAGCTCAGTTCAGTGCTCAGCTCAAAACTGAAAAAGAAAAACGCCTATTGTGGACTGCTAGTTAAATGTCAGTTCCATACATGATCTGTCCAAAAAATGACGCCAACATAACAGGCACTCTAGCTCTTGGTTCACAGCGAGTAAAAAGTGTAACAAAATGACAACCATCTTGGATTTCTCCAAAGAACGGTTGAAATTCAAATTGTTGGGTAATATTTTACAATAAATGTCGCAACGAAAATTTGGTAATTCTTATTGTTAATAATAGATGGAACCAAACAAATTTGAATAAAAAAATCGTATTGCATTTATTGCAACACAATTTTCGTATATTGATGGGGAATGAGTTTTTCTTTTGTTTTACATTTGTTTTTTTTTTGGAAATATTCTGGAATACCAATTTTGCATAATTATATAATGCAATCAAAAAAGTTTTCTGGACAGTTTAACAAATGTACTGGAGGCTCCAAATCATCTGAACGAAGGAATGGCTACAGGAGCGGACGGAACTCCCTCCAAATTTTTCAAATATGGGACGCCCTATCCTATTGGCTATTGAATAATCTTACTTATTGTTCAACTTATAAGACGAAATGTATACTAAGTTTTTTTATCTTCAATGCATTTAAAAAAATTATACTTATAGCGCTAGCGCTATTGTTGGAAACCAACACGAAGTTGGCTACTATTCTGCTAGTAGTTCATATAAATAATAAGTCTATGTCTTAAAGATTTTTCAAAAAGGACGGATCGATGTTGAAATGAAATAAAATAGGTGTCCGCTTTCCGAAACCCAGTCAGTGAAGAAACGGCGTCATCTCCCAAAATGAGTTCAAACTTGTACGTGTGAAGTTGACGACTTCTTGAAAACGGCGAGGAATCGACTGACGTGAGTTCTCCTGTGCACTTTCACTGACCGCGGCAATGTTCTCAACCGATCTGGCGTTCCTTTGACGTACGGATGTTGGCTGATTGTTTGCCGAATCGTTTGTCTCGAATTTGGCCACCAAACGTTGGTCAGTCCGCTTGAAAGGGCCACTGCGTCTGTCGTAAAGTAAGCGCAATGCTCGCAACGTTTGAACTGAAAACGATTTGTTTTAATAATAATCATTTGGCCTTGATGCTCAAACGTGTAACTTGCCATGGTGATTTGCCATCACTGTTAAAAAATAAACTCCAGGTTCCAAAAAACTGGCCGCCACAGGCTGCCGACATCGATCCGTCCCAATTGAAAAACTGTTTATATCTAAACGTATTATAGGAAATCGTAAAGTTTGTGTGCTTGACGCACGCCCAGCAATGCCTAGAAGTAAAAATATAAATCCACATATCGACCGAACAATCTCTATTGAACATACAAACCCACCTAATGAAATACCATGCAAACCAGCAACTACCACAAAAACTATTAAAACCGAAACTCTCTTGGAATAATTCCGCTTTTTCTGTGTTCAAATTCTAGACAAGGTGACGATGGAAGTGTAGGTCCAGTTGGTGACAGTAGAATTCACGAAGCAATCTCGCATACATGTTTGAGTTCGTCCGCTGAATACGAATTAGCACTTATTCTCAAAGAACTTCGGTGGATAACAGATCAGGTGAGCCTTACTAGTGCTGACATCAAATTTGTCTTCAAATCTGCGACTGAAGTACATTTAGAGTTAATGCAGACAAGGATGTAAAGGAAATCCCAAAGAGAGTGATATTTTTGTTCTAACCATTAGTTGTTGTTCACAGGCTTAGTAATTTGCTACCCGGCATTCTAATTTATTTTCTGTTGCAATTTGTTTAGTTAAAAAAGGAAGACGAAACCGGCGATATAACACGTGATTGGAAATTTGCTGCAATGGTAGTCGACCGCCTGTGCCTTATAATTTTCACGCTGTTTACAATAATCGCAACACTAGCTGTATTATTCTCTGCCCCACATTTCATTGTAAGTTAAAAATACATAATATCCTTATGACAATGCTAAACTTTAAAATCTCTCCTATGCCTTCCCTCTGCATCACGAATTTATATAGTTTTAAATTGAAAATGTACTTCATATAAGCAAAAAATAGCAAAAATGTTCAAATAAAAAAAAAATATAAATTTCATTATTAGATTGTGCCTAATTGTAAACGTGAATATATTTCTGTAATACAAATTTGTAAGTAACTTATTTTGGGTACATTAAATTTCTTTATTTTGCAAAAGAAAAAAAAAAAAAGACAAAGGACAACAAAACAATGATAACATTAATTTTAAATATGACGAACAAAACGAGATGATGAAATATAAAACATGTTTGGTGCTGTGATAACGGACAATTGTTAATAATAAAACTTAAACAAGAAAAAATAAAAAAAAAAAATAAAAATGTAATTTAAGTTAACTACTCTTGTGTTACTTTTAATTTTTTGTTAGTTATAATTCATAAACTTATAGTTTAAGCGCTTTTGTATAGTTTCAAATCATGCGTAAATGAAAGCAAATATTAATCGCAATTAGTGAACACTTTTAAATAAACTATTTACAAATTAAAAAAAAAAAACAACAAAAACAAACATATTTATAAGCAAACAAAATTTAACATTCAAACAACAGCCCATTGATGAATGAGTAATATAATAAATAGCAACAAACAAAAATAGAAGAAGAAAACAAAAACACACAACATGTAAACATAATCTAAAAGTTAACTATTTTAAATAAAACTTAAAAGAACATTTAAAATGAAACATATTATGAGAACACTTTAATTTCCTTGGTAAACAACAAGATTTAGTGTTTCCGGGAGAAGCTAAAATATGTATTATAACTTAACAATTGGATAAATATACTTTTACATACAAAATGGGATAATCGAAATAAATGACAAATACCCTTAACTACGGAATTTGATAGTTTTTAAAACCAAACAAAGCAAACAAAAAAAAACAACAACATCTATCTACAAAACAATTAAACAAAACAAAATAACACTAATATCATTAAATAGTGCGTAGTCTAGTTAAATGCTGCTATAAAAACATATTTAAACTAAAAGGTACACTTTGGTGTCGATGAGTAGATGGTTTGAACTAGTAGTACTTCTTCGTATGGGGTATATCGATTCAAATGCGTTAGGTAAAATAAATAAATTTTTGGCTCAACAGGTCCGTAAGAACCCTAAGCCTTGCTTGCCGCTAAGTAGCTTTGTGTTTGATTTGCAAGTTTAAATTTTGCCTTGTTAGACCTATTTTACATATGACTTACAAAGACAAATGCTCCCCGCCTCTTGAGGGAGCTGTTAAATGGGCGTGACTTGTACCTAACCCTACGAGGCCCAATTGGGGAATTACCTTTTTAAAGAAGCTTTATTATGTCTGTGGTAGTTTTAGTAAAATATCGAGTTGAAGCTTAATAAAATGATTGGATATTGGGATCTACTAGATTTATATTTGTTAACAAGTACGGTGACCATCCGTTCATTATAATAATGAACGGTTCTGTGTTTGAAGTCGATGTTCATTATGAGTATTTTCTATAAAAAAAAAAAAACATAAATGTTCTGTATTTTACAAGTAGTTCTGTATTTCATTTAATTTTTTAAAACAAACTATAACGTGAGCATCAAGAAAATCAAAATTCAATGAACAAATTGATTAGTGTAATTACTTGCTGAACGAGTAAACAAGTAATTTAGTACTAAAAAACTTGTTCCATTTATAAGCTTATTTTTTTTTTTAAGTTTCTTATCAAATTAAAAATAATTGAATAACTGAAAAGTGTGTTGAAATTTCTGTCCTTTTCTCTTGTTCATTATTTGGAATGCTAAAATATGGTCACCGGATTAATAAGTGAAAACACAAGAGCAGCAGAAAAATCGCCGTCCATATTGTTGTTTACTCATTTATTGTGCATCTTTCTCTGCAAAGCAAAGTAAAGTTAAATCTTCAGAATGCAATTATAACAATTACATTCTACTCGACATTTTAGAGATTCACACCGTATTTATCGCAAGCGGAAGTAACTTGACAGCAGCCATCACATTTCTGGTGATGTTAGCGAAAATTGCTAGTGAAATGCAAACTAAAAGCATTTTTTTTTGCGCATTCACTTTGCTAGATGTTGAAAAAAATGCGCCTACATTGTACTTACAGCTACTAAAAAAAGTGCTGTCAAACTGAAATGATTAATAAATGCGTCTTCCCAACAAAGCAGCTCTATTCGCCTGTAGCTATTCCCGTACTTTACGTGGCAGTGAAATTGGACTGATTGTTTAATTTGTCCCTTTTTTCACTGCTGGGGAAGTTGCAGTGCTGCTCAGGGCAAATGGATTCCCCGGGAAGAATATGTCACGAATGTTGTTAAATTTTATCCAGAAATAGAAACAGACAGATTATGATATTAGTTCTTCCTATGAATAAGCAAGCGTACTTAACTTCCTTCCACATATCATTCCGCGAAACTAATAATCACATTTAGTGTCCAGGAACAATTGTTCGAACTCACAATGGAGACATTTTCCATACTAAATTACATATTGTGACACACAAAATAATTAAACTCAAGGTTAAAAATGAATATTAGAAGCCCATCGTCTATAAAGTTCATGATGTTCGCAAATGCGTTCGCATAAGCTTCCTTTATCATTTTGACAATTGGGTTTTATGGGTTTTCAAACTTGTATTGCTTGCGATTCTCAGATGAACTCGAAGCGAACGAAACTCGAATCGACTGGTTTGTTGCAATTTAGGTGCGAAACCGGTCTGATCACTGAGCGCTTCTTTCGTTCTGTGCTGTATATGGAGAAAGTAGGAGAGATCCTTTCGTAACATTCAACTGATAGTATAATTTTTCATAACCACTCCTACGCCAACATACTCGTCATTGGCAGCGGCGGTAGAAATCAATGCAAAACAACACAATTTAATACACTTGTATTAAGTAAGCTTTGGCTTTTAATTAAGGAACGGTCATAACACCTCAAAATTCTGAATAGTTTTTTTTTTTCAAAACAAATAGTAATTCAAGTAACTTCGACACCAAAAGCATATACACTAACCAGTACGAGTAAATACAACCAAATAAGTAAAGTATGTCAAAAGTTTAAGTGATAAGTTAAACAAAACAATTTATAAAAAAACGCAATAATAACAACTTCTTATAAGTTAACTAATTAACAAAAACACAAATAAATTATTATAAAATAAAATTAAATGTTATCAGCCGTTAAACATTTTATAACGAATCAAACATATGTTATGGTTGAAACATTATGTCATATTGACATAAATATTGTTATTCACATAAAAAAAAAACACAAACATACATACCTACTAAAACAACATGAGGCTTAAAACTCATAAATCTTAAGTCAGTTTTCGAATTTCGATTGCGTCTATACAAAGTGTTGTATTGTAGTATTGAGATAACATTTTTTGGGCGTACTTTTGACGTAAAAAAACAAACACATATAAAACCCAGGTTTGGTGGTATTAATATATTAAATAAAAACAAACAAAAAATATATAAATATAAGATTATTGTCTTCCTTGCTTAATACAGGAAAGTTATATTCCACTTAAGAATATTTTTTGATAGAGTTTATTACAACATATTATTTGTTTTTATTTTTTTAAATTAGTCCTTATTTATTTTTAGACAAAAAAAAAAACAGGAATTACAAAAATGTTTGAAATTTAAACACTCAGGAGAAAGATAAAAATTACGGTTTTTCAGTGAACTCTCGGAATAACATTATTAACTTCCATCATTTGTTTAGTATACATACACACACTTGCTAACATATTTTAGAAAACAGATTCGAGCAAATATAACCTAAACTTATTAAGAAATCAACAAGAAACAAAAACAAGACAAATCACCATCTATAGCACTTTAGATAAAAAAGCAACCTTGAACATCAAAATAAACAAATTAGTTGCAATAATTGTACACAATTTCGCACCGTTTCTATAAAACTGAGTGATTCTCTTCTCTCTCTCAAGTACTTTGGCTTCAATGTTCTATAGAAAATCATTTCAAAATAAAAACAAACACACAATTTGAAGTTACATTGAATAAATATAAAACAAAGCAAAAAATAAACACGATTATAATGAAATAACACAAAAAACTGCCAATAAGCAATCACTATAAACTTATCAAATAAACAATTGAAAACAAGAAAATGCAATGCAAAAAAAAAAATATCTACATTCAAAAGCAATATTTTGCAGAAATATCAGTCCCTTTTGTTATTGTCTAAATTTAATTTATGTTAGATTTAACAGTGGAAACCAATCAACATAGTAAACAAAGTCACAACAATACTAACTTCAAAAATAAGGATGTAAAGGGTTTTTAAATTACATATGGTTTCAATTAATAAAATAAGTATAACAACCACTTTTAAGATACATGTCATAGAAAATCAAAATCGATAATCGAAAACGCAACATCAGTCATTACGAGCCAACACGAATGTCAGATTTTCTGAATTCAGCTCTTATTTGTTATATAGGTATTCTATCAGAATATTTTTGTTTGTTTTATTCACTTTTTAATGTAAGATACATGATCGGTAAAAGATTGTTGAATTGTTTGATAAGTCGAGCACAGAAATGGACATTGAAATGCAGCAATGTAAACAGAAGAGGGTAAAAACAGAAAAGAAAAAAACTAGTAACGAAGTGCTTATATTTTTTTTCTTACGTGTAATAATATTTTAATATTTATGTTTTATAGTTGAACCGAAAAAATATCGCAGATGTTTTACATTTATGTTAAGTTTTCCTCAGAATTTGTTTAATAAAACTATGTAAATAAAATTCATCAATTTTGCATTAGTTGAATTTTGGCTTTTTATTGACTACATATTCGGTTACTTGTTGCCGCTATTCCGAAATAATTAGCAGCCACTATTATGGTGAGTTGTTTTAAGTTTCATATTTTTACAAACGGTACAATTGTTTTCGCTTCCTCAAAGCTGTTCACTATCTTTGCATCTGTCAGCAAATGTATGACAGCCATGTAGGTGAAGTACGTCATTTGACAACTGCCACATTCTTTAATAAGTGAACTCGTGCTTGTGAACGTTTTTTTTATGGTTATTTTGGCCTAAACACCGAAGGACCGAAGTCGATCGACGCAGCTGTCATCAACGTTCAGGCTAGCACCATCCACCAATGAGTAACAGCCTTTTGTATAAAAAAGATGACAGTTTCGCATATATACTAAGGCGATGCAGCGCAAAACAAGAGTTTACAGTTTCCTTTTATTATTCCCAAAATAATAAAAAGCTCTACATACTTTGAATTTTATGCAGGTTTAATTAGCAACTGGGTTCTTTTAGACGACCGAAACGCAGGCTCTTTGAAACAGCGAAGGAGACCTATTCACCGAAGAATAGGCAGCAGTATACTCGGACAATTTATAGCAGCTTGCAAAAGGACATCGTTTTTGTGGAAACGGCTTTCGAAAAATGACTTTCACAGTCAGTTGTTCTTGAACATGTTGGTAAAACTCAAATGTTTTTTACCTTACTTTTACGTACAAAAGAAAAGCAAAAATATTGCAAAAGCAATACTTGAAAAATATAATTTCTTTAGGTCTGTTCCCTTACTTTTTGGTTCAATTTTGGCAATATGTCACATTTCTCTCATAGCGAGAGAATTCGCTCATCAAAGTATAGACATATAACCAAAAAGAAAATGAACGCGTCGATCCACAAATTTGAAAAATGTGAGTTTTTTCTAGGCGGTAACATTCAAATATCATTAGAACTAATGTGTTATTCGATAAGGCGTTCTCAGAGCACTTTTTATGTTCGTTTGGTACAAAAAAAACAATCTTTTTCAGATTTCAGAGCATTTTTGCGAATCTAGATATTGTCTCAGATTTGCTTCAGATTTACCAATACAAGTGCATTTGAGTTTGACAACTGGTGGAGTTTGTTTAAATTTTCGTGAATTTTTTCTACAGCTAAGAAAGGCATTGCATCGGGTCAATCTATTTTTGTAAATTATTTATGAACAAATATTTAGAAATCAATCGGGACGGAAATTTCGATTGTTTTAATATAAAATTTAACCAGTGAAGGCGCTTTGGAAAGTGTCGAAGACTACACATATTCAAGTCGCACGAATATCAACACAAAAAAGAGCAAGAGCGTTTTTATGTTCGATTGGGCACACAAAATCTGAAATCTGAGAGCAAATCTGAAGAAGCACAATCGAATACCACATAAGCATAAATTTCTCACCCCTAATGAGATATTAGTTTGGAACGGAATTTTCGAGATATCCGTACCGATACTTACAACGGAAAAATTCTCCGATGACATATAGCGCACCTTGTCGCATTGCGTGGAACCGCGTAATACCACTTACTTTTGAAAGCTTCATGGAAATTTTTTAAGGCTCTCGTCTAATTGCTGCGGAATATTTTATTGTGAAATGAACGCGTTTATATGCTTCAATTATATTGTTCCGAAACGCATACTGAATCGGATTTGAATGTGTGAGTGAGCCGCACGCTGTGACCAACGTGACCGTTGTGCGATAATTTGGCAATTTTTTCGAGGACCCTGATGCAATTTGATGCTACTTTTCCCTTTTTTTAGTTGAAGTCATGAAGTCACACACACTTGCTTATTTCTATTCTAGTATATGTGAGTTCATGAATTGGACTTTAATGCAAGAATTCGGTATTTTCTACTGTATTTCTACCTTCACAAAAACCGAACAAATTCAATACAAAACACAGAACAATTAACACCGTGATGCTCATGAAAGCAAGATGATTCGCGGTCGGCCATTAGCAACTTCTTTTTTTTTGTTGATCACACGTATTCACAGACGGGGGTTGAAATTAGAAAAACAACAATGTAAACAAATGGGTTTTGGGAGGATAGACGTACGAAAGATATCCATCTCTTTTAATCATTCATCTCTGGTATGCGTACATTAGAACAGGAAATTTCGGAAGTTGTCAGTTCTCGATATCACTTACACATTTATGGACACCGCCTATACGTGAACGCTTTCCGCAAACCGCCATTGCGGAAAAACGCACAAAATCAAGGCACAGATTTGAGTTTCGTATCGGAATTTTTTCCCAACGGATACCTCGATAGGAGTGCATATGTAAAAGACCAAGATTTGAATTGCTTTTATTGCAGAAATTGAAAACTTCAAGTCTTACATCTATTTTAATGCTAAACAAGCACAAAATATAAATGAAAACAAATAAAAAGTCAGCTACAAAATAGAATTTTAACAATTTGACAACCATCTGCCGGCCTTGACCAACTAACCAAAAAAGAAATTTCTTGGGCTAATATTTTCAGGTTTGATTTATGGAGGGAAAATGTTTTGTTCTCTCTTTTTGGCTCCCTTGTGCTCAACTTTAAAGTAAGGGAACGAATTTGACAAAATTTGCCTAATGTGTTCGAATACATTATTTTTAGTTTACTTTATACAAAATGGCCTTTTGCGTCCACACGTTCCAAACATTCCAATTGCAATTACAGCACAACAAATTATTTTGGATAGGTATTACCATTTCGCGTTCACGTCGAATCTGAGCAATTCGACCAGTGACGTTGCCAGGCTGATCCATCTATCCAAAAAATAAAAGCCATTGCCACAAACAACTGAGCAGCCGCATTGTCACCTGTCGAATGGGAAAAAAAAATACTACGTGTCCAGTCTAAATTTTTCGAACTCCAATGGCGAAATTTTCCATAAAAAAAAATGCATATTATGACTTACAAATTATCTATTCTGAAGGTCAAAAGTGATTATGATGAAAGCTGAAAATGGTTCACACCCGTTGCGAAAGTACATAGGTATAAATCGATAACAACTCAAGACAGAGGAGCTTCGGAGTACAATGTTTTTTTTTATTTTATATGCACTGTTTTGAATCTCCTGAATTTAAGAGCCACAAAACCAAACACAATCAAAGATACCAAATTTGGGAAGAATTTTAGTGAGACCAATTTCCATTTGACAGCGGCCATACTCACTTAAACTTCTGTACACGTTCCTCCACCCATCGTTCGGGATAAAAATGCATTTAGGAAATAGTTTCACTTGTTATTGTACTTCATTTTATTAAATACATTCTACAATACAATTTATTTCAGTAAAATTAACGATAACTATGTAGTACTGCCTTTAACATGTTCATTTCAATATATTATATATATATATATATTGTTTTATTATGTTACTTTTATATCGTCTTACATAATATATATCTATATACTTTCTTTAACATTATGCTTCTTACATAACCACAACTTTAAGATTTAAATCTTTTATTTTTGTTTTTAATATTCTGTTTAAACCAACATTTAATATTTTTATTTCAATATAATATAGCATAGATAGTCGTATATCTACATATAGTTTGTCTCTCTATATTTCATTTTCATATTATAAATGTAAATTATCTAATACAATTATACTCTTTGTAACTGTTTGTTTTCAATTGTTTGCCTTTTGTTTTTAAATTCTTTTAACTATCAAATAAACAGTTGTTGGTATTTTACATCATACACATACTTCCAATAATAGCAATAAAAACATCGCAATTGATGTTTTTACAAAATGTTGTAACGATTTTGGATTTTTTGTTTCTTCTTTATTCTGATTAACTTTGTTACGTTATTTGTTATTTGTTGCAAATTATTTTGTTCTTCTTCTCGGAAATACATATTTGTATTGGTTAGATAGTAAACGAAAACAAAAAAATATACGGTGGTCTCATTTTAATCAAAAGATTTACAAAATAAATTTAAAAATATTTAACTTGTAGCATCCCAATAAATATTTGTTTTTTGCTTGTTTACTTGTATTCGTTACATCTATTTTGACATTCCTGCATGTGGGATGTAGTTCATTTTTCTTTTGGTTAATAAACATTGCTATTTTTTATATATTAATTTATTTTTTGTTATGGGTCTAAGAATAATTTTGATTTCATATTTGTTTACATAAACATTATCCCCGAATTACACCGTTCCTCTGCATATAGTTGGTATTTCTAGTTCATGTTTAAAAAGCAGTTATTTTTCGGTTTGATCTTTGCATTATTTGAATGTTGTTAGGTAAATGTTTTTAAGTTCTTATTTAGCTTTATTTATTTTAAATTTTGAGGGAAATCATACTATAAACAAAATATAAATCAAATGCGCCTGGCATTTCATTGCACATTTCCATTAAGGGTATACTTTTGTTTTTGAAGAGAATCGTTATTTAATGGAAGACATTTCATCATCATAGGCTCTTATTTGGTTACTGTGTTAAGTATAAGTAAAAGATGGCATCGGGATGACGAAATTGTTTTTTGTTTACACAGGCACGTTCCGTTTAAAATCGTTTAATCTTTGATGAAGGAATGCAGACTAGGGAACGAATATAGTTAAGGAACTGTATTGAATTTGTATTCTTTGTTAGAAATAATATCGAATCGATAAAGGTGTATATTTGTGCACTGAAGGTTTCATTTGTAATTGTTTTTTTTTTATGTCTACGCTATTATTGTTATACTAGTTTATTTGTTTCATTTAACTTATATTTAGGTAAAAACTCAGTCAATAAAGTATATATATACCATGCAACATTGCCTGTGTTGATAAAAATAATTTCTTTTTCTTTTCCTTTTATTTTTTTCATTAAAACAAACAAAATTTTAAGTAAAAACATGGAAGATCAAATAATGTAGTCTTAACGCACATAATCCCCTAAAATTATGCACTATGTAATAGACATCAATTGCTTTAGTATGTTAGTTTATAATTTCCATATACATATTTGGTTTTTTGTTTCTTAGATTGTATCAGTAATATTATTTAGACAAAGAGCATTTATGTAAATTATCTTTCAGTAATATTCCATTATACATTTATATATTTGAATTCAATTAAGAAATGAAACTTAGTATTTTTGTTTGTGTTTAAAATCATAAAATAAAAATTATAGCAGAATACAAATATTTTATTGTCATAACAGAAATAAATGAAAAAAAAAATTGTCATACAGCAAAGCTTCCGATACAAGTAAATTTTATTGCTTGGTATACATACTGGGGCTCAAGTTACATTGTATGCCTAGCGAATAAAATTTTGTCGTTTTCTTATACAATTTGTTTTCAATTTATTTATAATTAGATTCGATGAAGTAACAAAATTCGATTTGATTATACATGAGAACAAGATCAAGGTAGATTATAATAGAAACTTTCGTTTGTAGTGATTTTATTTATTTTTGTTTTTCTTTCTTTTGTTAAACGACACCTGATTATTTTACATAGTTAGTGTTATAATACTTTTTTTTTCTGTTTTCAGTTATTTAAAAATTAAATAAGAACGTACACATTTTATGTAACCTTATAGAAATATGCGATGAATTACAATTTAAGCATTAAATAGACAAATTTCTTTATTGGTTTAAAATATTAAATGAATTCATTTTTGGCTTAAAAGGGCTCATTTACAAAATTTGAATTCTTTCGTAAAATAAAACAAAAAAAAAAAAACATTATAGAATCAATGAATGCAAAATGTTTTCAATATTTTTTTTTTTTTTTAAGAGATTAGATTTCTAATTTGATTCACAAGTATCCAAGTGTAGCATAGGTTTTAACGAAAGTTGTATCGCTAGATGTAACATCCCTGCGAAATAAATAAGGTGCATTGTTAAAATAATGTAATAATTTTTTGTTGATGAAATATGAAATACTATATTATGTTAGTGAAATGTCAGTTCTAATACAAAATCTGCACAAAAAATGACGTCAACATAACTAGCGCTCTAGGTCTTGGTTCAAAACGAATAAAAAGTGTGACAGCGTGATACCAACTACCTTTGATTTTTCCATAGAATGCCAGAGACACCTATTGGCTGTTGATAGATTTGCTAAGTAAAATGGGTGATATTCAAGTTGTTGCGGAATGCTTTTCAATAGATGTCGCATCGAAAATGTGGTAGTTCAAATTGTTAATAATAGATGAAACCAACAAGATTTGAATAAAAAATCGTGTCGTAAAGCAGGAGATACAATGCAATACCAATTTTGTGTATAATATGTATTTCAATCAACAAAGTTTTCTGGCATACGTCCTGGAGGTTATAAATCATCTGAACGATGGAAAGGCTGCAAGATCGGATGGATCGGATGTAATTTCCTCCGAATTTTTAAAATATAGGACTGGGCGGCTATTGAATAAACTTACAGTTCAACTTATGAGACGAAATGTATTCCAAGCTTTTTCAATCGTCAATGTATGTGAAAAAAAAAATATTTTTAAATTCCTCATATTAATCTCTATTAGTGTTTCTTATAATTTGTTTCCAATTTATTCCGCTTTGAACCAAGAGCGCTAGCGCTAATGTTGGAACCAACGCGAAGTTGGCTACTAGCACTCCATATTTATAATAATATGGCATTCGATTGGGCGCTCTCAGAGCACTTTTTAGGTTCGGCTGGTACAAGAAAAAGCAATCTTTTTCAGATTTCAGAAAATTTTTGCGAATCTTGCCCTAACGTGTTCGATATAGCACTGAACTCGCCCTGGTACTGAAAACCTGTGTTTGACATGACTCCTAGGGCGCCCTAGTTGTGCCCTGAACTGACCCCAGTTCATTTGTCGGGGCAAGCACTCAGTGCTGAGTTGTGCTGTCATTTCGCTTACTGTCATTCACTTGTTTATCGTGACAAAGGTAAATACAAATATATTTGGTATTCTAAAGAATTGAGTTCATTCATTTTTAACAATAAACAACAAATAGAGTGAAGATAACATTTCGTTCACCAAAAGATAAATATTTTTCAATTTCAAAAACTGGCAGACTTCAGGGCGACATATTTTGCGTTCGATATAGTACCCGAGTTTTCAGGGTTTTAACAGGTGTGAAAATCATCTGACACCAAACCACGACACGATTGAAAAGTGCACTGACCGCATAAGCAGCGCATGTGTCGGACGCGACGGGCGAGATAGGTGTTTAATGCAGCGTGGCTTTTTCCTATTCTTGAATGCTTTTAGTATTTATAATCAGTACAAACTGTTTCACATACTCGGATTCATCATCATATTCATCGCTTGGTAGATGAATCAACTACTTTTGTTAGTGATCAGCAAATTCTTCGAGTTTGTCAAATATTTTAAGGACTTTTCGTACCACTTTTTGAATTTTTGAATTGTGTATCTGCTATTTTTCATAGATTACTACAAAATCGTTCCGTAACTTTTTCGTAAGTGTCTCTCTCTGTTAGAGAATTCATCACTACCACTGCCATTTTGACAGTCTTTTCCATTCTTGCTACAAAAGTAAAGGAACAAACCTACTAACTGACTGACTGTCTGACGGATCACCAAAATTATGGAGCACTTCCCGATATTTTTCCTAAGCCCCATTCGAAAGGTTTTAAAAACTTGATCAGTGAAACCACCAAATTTTTCTCCAAAAATTCTCTCTTTTAAATCATTATTTCAGTATTGTTCTTCTTTAAATATTTGGTTTTAAACCTTCACGAAGTAAGAACTTGGCGTACTCGCAGTACTTTTCAAGGATGACTTTTGTAACATGGAGGTTTTTATATAGAAGAACTTGGCTCTTTTTTTAACATTTATGTTTTGGTCTGATTAAGCTTACAGGGAGATTATGATCAATCAATTCGGAAATATTTGCTGAGTCTGGAAGTTTGGGAGATAGGTGGTCCACGTTCAGACGAGAATATTGCTGTTGTAAATATTACTGCGAAAGGAGTTTTGGCTTCAAGTCCAAACTACACCTAAAGTCTTATATGCTTCCTAGCTCCTCGCGATTGAAAAGATTTATCCAAGATTACATTCACCTCGAGACAGCAACAGACAGTATAACCACTCCCAATGTGTTAAAACGATATTAGCAATAGTTCAACTTTAAATATTGTTGCAAAAAAAAAAAATGCATACTCATCCTCCCAAGGGCACACAGTTTTGTGATCCGCATCAGCATCGGTTTTTGGCTGTGCTGCTACATTTTCGCCAGCCGCTGTAGTTTTATCTTCAGATTTACGTCCCTCCGAACTGTGCTTCTTGCGCTTCTTTTTCAACTCCTCCATTTCTGGCTTTTTGGGGGGATGTTCGATCTCATCATCTACCGGATCCATGTCGATTTCAGCTAATGGAGCTAGCGACGGTGCTGGCGTTGGAGCTGGTGCAACATAACCAGGAGTAATGACATCGTCCATATCATAGTCATAGGACTCGGCCCGAGCTTCGAAAGGAAGTCCCTCTTGATATTCGTCGGTTGTTGGCGAGAGCTCCTCCTGAAGTAGCGTGTCTTCATCGCACATTTCCTCTTCTCTTACATCGACAAGGGATAACGCTACGTCCTGGTCCATTGTGATGGTGTTACTCTCTACAATACCAAGAGCAGGTGGTGTCGATTTTGCTACAGCACAACACGGAAGATCTATTGGAATATCCGCCTCAATCGGATCAGGACATGTGGCCAAATCTAGGACAACGCTTTCCCTTTTTAGTGCAAGTGAAAGTGTTTGTTTCGGCTCGATTGCACTTTCAACTTGAATCGAAGGTGTTCTTGCCAATCCAGTGCTGCTGCTGGAGCATGCCGGCAATGTGGTCTCCTCAGCAGGCCAATTACTCGAAATGGACTTGGCAATCTTACAGCTAGTCATTGCACTTTTGATTTCTGCCAATGCCATCTTCGAGGTGCTGGCGGGAATGTTAATCTCCTGCGCAATGTTTGCAACTGGCAAAGGATTACTAAGCTCAGGAATGGACATTTCGAAGGCGTCATCATCACCGACGTCGTCATTCTTATCAAGCGGTTCAGGTATCTCAACAGAAGTAGAAGCGAGATTTTGTGTATCGGAAATAGTTTCCATTTGTATTAACTCAATTTGTACTTCGGTTTGTACATCATTTGCGTCTCTGGATTCAGGGTCCGTAGGATTGTCATCGGGCGTTATTTTATTTTCATCGTCTTGTGCAGCTGTTGAAGTAATTGTTTCGGTTGGTGGCGGTAAGGCAGGTTCTGGTTCCGAGGGTTTATCCAGCAGAACCGGGTCCTCCTCGTCGTCAATTTTAGAAGAACCCTTTGCCGCCTCTTCAGATGTGGCAAGGAATGTAACATCCTCGGTATAGATCGGAACAGTAAGTGATGTTGCCTTCATGGATCTAGCGAACTCCGATATTCTGTAATGGAACAAAATTAAGTCCTGGGTAATGTTTAGGGTATCCAAAACTTGGGCATACCTAGGTGTCAAAGTCACCGATGCTCTGCGTTGTTCTGTAAAATTAGGCATCAGGCGCTTGGCGCTGTACTCACTACTGTCTACGGTGTTTTGCCTTAGACCACAGGATCTCCTCATCCGATCGGAAACATCAGATATATCTGATGAAGTACTGCAGAAATGTAATACGGACATAGGTTAGTTATTCAAGTAAGGATGTATCGAACAAGTCGACCATACCTTGGTAGTCTTTTTGGTGTAGCTGCTGCTGTAGTTGCCTGCTTTGCGGGATGTGCTTCCTCCTGTTCCCACGGACACACAGATAGATGGAAAGTTGCAGTAGGATTCTGACTAGTTTCAGCTTCATCCCAAGGACAAATGGCACTCGCTGATTCCATTGTTGTTTCTAGTTTATCCACCGTCGGCTTTGGGCCATCCCTTGAATTCGAATTAGAGCAACGGAAAAAGATTGGAATTTGATTAAAGGAAATGACGACACATACAAAACGTGTTTAGTCTGTGGTATTCATGCCAGAGGGCAGGCATAGTTGGGAGCCTTGGGCCACAAGAGGAAACTGGGCATAAGTTAGTAAGTGAAAGCCAGTGAAGGCTTTCCACCGAATAAGGTTCATGTAAGATTTTCAGAACTGGTTGCTTGACACAACAAACACGTCTCATAACAAACTTGACTGAGCCCCTTTTGGGAATAATCCCAAGGCGAATGTGTAAACTGTAGAATGCAGTACAAAGAGCAAGTTAAACTTAATCTCAATTCGCAATCCTGTTGAATTGAGAGCAATTAAAAGCTATAAACAAACTCTTCAAACAAATCCCCCAACGTCTTGAATAGATGTCCTTGTGCTGGTGCAAATCGATAAATCAATTTCCACTTCTAGTGCTCCAGTGCCAAGTATAACTTAACGGTCGCCTTTGTTTGTCAACATCTTCGTCAAAAGCACTTGAGTGGAAATTTGCATGAGAACAACTCATCGAAGACTTCAAACTTACCTGTAGGAAATTTCGCACAAATTACTCTGACTATGCGAATGTGGCACTTTGTTGCTGGCATCCTTAATTCCAATCACCGCCAGCTCATGCACTGATCCCGAAAGACTTCTGTCGCTACCACGTCGACGAGTCAAGTGCCCGGGAAGTGGGGCGGGTGCACTGGTCGCTGTAGCCCCACTTGCATGCGCCTGGCTTGATAGAGTTGTCGCATTCACAGCCATTTTCTTTTTCACACCAACACCGCCGAAGTTAAAAAAACGCTTCTTATGCAACGGCTGTATACCAGTGGCCAATAGGTTCTTATAGTGCTCCGAACGAATGAACCTCGGATAGCAGTCTTTTTTCAGCAGCAACATATAAATGTGTTCGGCAGCTGCATCAAAAGTGAACCGAGAAGGATTTTTCAGACCCTTCTGTACGATTTCCATTGTCTTTCCGTCGATGTTTATCTCACAGGGTGCTCCCGGATTTAGAAATTCCCTAAAATAAAAGAGAAAAATGTTTAGCAAAGTTAAAGTTGGCAGCGGCCCAGATATCTCACACAACGTACTCATAGATTTCGATGACTTTTTTAGAAACTTGCGAATGTGCCGAACGTCTTAGTTTATTCACAGCGATCCAAAAGCGGATATTTTCGTGCGAGTATTCCTTTTCCAGAAATACAGTGAATTCATTCAGTCCAGTTGGATCTGAGACGAGCTCCTCAATGGATATAGCCCAGCGACGTACACGCTTCTCCGTCGGTATGTCTACAATGGCGTTGTTCAAATGCCAAAATGCCATATCCTCAGACACCCATGGGTTCGATGGAAGGACTGGTTGTAGAAAAAATTCGTAATCTGCAAACGTTTCCGAATAGCTGACCAGACTTTCACAGGCCTGCGACATTTTCATCCGTGTACGTGTTAGGGACTTTTGCAAGTAGTCTACTTCGCGCTGCCAATCCTCGGCGGTTTTCTTTTTCGCTTTCGTGCCCTGGCGATCGCGACTGGGAACCGGACACGGTTCCAATGGTGTAAACTGGCCCGGTGGTGGACGGTGGACACGCCAATATGCACGCTCCTGAAATACCAATACAGGGCATACACAATTACACAAATTCTGTATGTGAACTAATAAAAAATCGCACCTGTGAATCTCCAACTATTTTGTCACCCTTTTTACGTTCCTTAGCCAATCGGACCTGCTCATCTGCTTGCATGGCAATAAAGTCCCATTTGCCTTTGAGATTTTTATGCAAGCTGGCCAGAGCTTCACTTTCGTAGTCCTCGAGTGCGTGTCGCTGTTTGTTGCGTAAGGATCGCTTTGCCAAGTAAATGGCATACTCCACGTTATCGGGTGCCTTGTGCTGCCACGGCCAATAGTATGGCGTCTGGAATCGATAGAGCGATGAGTCGTCCTTCACCACCAGAGTTTTAGTATCATTAACAGGAAAAAAATAACCATGCAGACATAGTTGGTTTGCAATGTTGAGTGCTTCAGATTCTTCAATCATCAAACGATCCATTAGCCATTCAATTAAATCATATCCTAAATGGGAGAGTCAGTCTGTCGGTGAATTGCTAGTTCAACGATCAAGTAGATGTAGCTTACCCATAAATGCATAGGGAATAGACGTTAAAAACATTTTTTGCTGTCTAACTGGAACTCCGTGTTCGGGATCTTGCATTTCTCGTACTAAAGATTCCATCTGGAAGCAAAGGGAAAAAGGTTAAAATGGAATCTGAATGTGCTTTTTACGGTTTTCTGATATCTAAGGAAATTAACTTCATTCCGTTTCAATTCCATTCTTCTGCAATTTACTCAGGTCGGCTATATAGTCTCTCCAAATAATAAATCTACAAAAGATGTGCAGGCATCTCAGGTGTAGCATACTCATAAGTCTTGTCAAATACCATTCTGAGAGGCGGTTGTTCTTCTGCCCGAACGAGAACCGCACTGCTCATCACATCAACGCTGCGGCTGCGCAAAATGTTCCTCAACTTTACCAAATATCAAATTGAACACATTAACTGAGAAAATAATCAACTGAGACAGCAACCCTCCGGCCAGGTTTTGTGCAAGAGCAACAGTTGGGTCTTTGCAGCTGTGTTGTCGTTCCACAGACTATTGGCGACACAAAAAACCGTTAGTGCCTACTTCGTATAACGTATGTTCCTTTACTTTAAAATCTTACGAATTTTTACTCTGTAAGCAATATAGGTCGTGTAAGAGATGAACATCTATGAAATTTGTTGTCATATTTGCCACACGCGTGCATAGTTTTCATTTATCGCGTATTAAAAAGGTATCAACAGGCGTCAAAATAAAATTTAATGTTCACGTCAAGATTCTTTCAGAAAGTGGCTCGACGTTCTTTTTAATAGTGTTGCTTTATCCTCTTCTCGAATACTTGCAATCAGTACAAACTCGTCCATATACTCATCAAAAAGAAATTCGCTCAATTCCGAACTGTTTTTATCGCAAGGTAGATGAATCAACTAATTTGGGTATTAAATTAGCAAATTCTTCGAATTTATCAAACATTTTGTACTACTTTCGTAGTTTGAATTGTGCATCTGCCATTTTTCATAGATTACCACAAGTGTTTCTATCTGGAGAGAATTTATCCCCACCACTGCCAGTATTTTTTTAGACAGTATTTTCCATTCCTACTGCAAAAGTAAAGAAACAAACCTATTATGAAATCAAGGCACTGAATGAGGAATGTCACGACTTGACACATGACACTTGACACTGACATTCGTACAAGATATTAATCAAAATAAAATTTGAGATATACAACAAAATATACCAGTTTATACCACTTTATTAACAAATGAGACGATGGCCTGTTTTATTGGCATTTCAATAAAACAGGCCTAATAAAAAGAAACCTAGCGAATGGAAGGAATCTGAAAATTATAAGGGCTGGTCGTATAAAGTGACTTTCTCTGTTTGAAAGTATAAATAAAAGAAGAAAGCAGTTTCCAGTCGTACGCGTACTTAGCGTGTGCTATTTTCCAATCCACAGTATGTCCATTCGCGTTCGCAGACTCGAAAATAGAGGGTATCACAAAAGTCAAATTTGCTATACATCAAAATTTTTAATTTTGTTTCTTTCTTTTTCAGCATTTGGCAACAATAGTTACAAAACAAAATGACGAACAAAAATAATTACTGGATATGGTTTGAAAAGGATCCGAGAGTTGAGCCTATCATCTGCAAGAATCACCGGTTGATATTCCTTTTAAATTGAAACCGTCGCCGCGCCGTAGCCAAGTGCGCTCAAATATTCAAATCAAAAATGGCCAACATTTGCGAGTTTCAGTCATATAGGTTAGGGTGAATTATACTCTCAATTTGTGCAGGTGCTGTGTTTTAAAAAATGTATGTATTTAATGGGAAATACAACAAATTCAACTGGCAATACAACAAAGGGTGGGGTTCCACTTTCAACTGACATTCACAGATCTCTGTATGAATCCCCGGTAGTTTTCGCTTCTGTAACCTTTGCGAATCGACGGTTTAATCAAAGATAGCATTCTGTGCTGCAAAACAAAAGCAGGTCTACCCCCTCGCCTGAAGCAATAATTCAATACTGAAAAGAACACTTATTTAAGTTCACTTCAGGGCTTCTTTCGTAAAACAATGTGTACATCTTTAGAAACTTAAGAGACCTCAATTGTATCCACTGACGGGAACATATTTTCTTACACACAAATGCAAACATAAAAACATAACAACTCACCTTATCAAACGCCAATGGACGAGAAAGTTTTTCGATAGTTTGTTGACTGCCAACATTTATGCCAATAAGTGCTGAATGCTGTTGCGGCTGTTGATGTTTTGTAGATTTTAAAAGGCTTAAATTTGGCTGCTGATGTACTACTAATTGCTTGTCTTTATCTGACGGGGTACCGCCAGGTGGCTCCATGACCACAGGATAGTATAATTGCGCCCTAATTGGCACAATTTGAGAATAGAAATATTGAAAAAGTTTTTACCCGAATTCCATCGTATCTTTGTGTATAAAAATATTAGCTACAAAAGAAAAGACAGAAAACAAAAATATTTCTCTTGTTAGAATGTTGAAATGGGGAAATTACAGATAAATGGAAACGAACTTACAGTGCCGCATTTTTAAGAAAAACTAAATCGTTGTCTGTTAATTTGTTTGCACAATTTTGATTGAATATTGGCAATGTATTTGTATATGAAGAAATCGCACAAAAGGGGCTGCGACCTAAACAGATTACAATTAGCTGGTTCCCGATCGAGCCCCTGGCCCATTTCTGATTTACTTCCACATGAGACCTGGAAATTGTAAAAGTACATAAGATTAAGATAAAACTTTGTATATTCAGATTAAATTGAAGAATTTTGTTTTGGAGAAACGTCAGTGGGAAACGTTGTTGAAGGAAATGCTGCGGGGTACTTTACTTAATTTTATAAACTCTCAATTGTCACCCACAAAATTAGCAAGGCGCAATAAATGATGGTTAGTACCGAAAATGGAAATATATAGCTTAGCAGTGGAATGCAGAGTGAAAGAGTGAAAAAAATAGTCGCTAAAAATCAAGTTCAACCTATCCAATGAGACGACCTTTACAAAGGCAATGCAGTGCGAGTCGAGCTACATAATTCAAACTCCGCGAAGGCTCTGATGGCAGCGTGACTGCCTATAGGTCTCAAATAGTAGTTTCCAAAAAGCCAACCTGACAATCTGTATAGAAGATTGGGCACTTATCAAGGCAAAAGAACTGCGCAAGAACTCCTGGGCTAACAGCTCCTCCCCTTAGAAATGATCAAGCTTCATATAATATTTCAAAAGAACCTTGAATGAGATGTAATTTTTTGGCTAGTGACTTTTTTTTCAACTTTTTTGTTAGCTAAATGTATTATATAAACCAAGAGCTATTATGGATAAGAATTAAAGGCCGTTCTTAAAGGCTTCGAGCACGCACTCTGGACTGAAATATTCGATAGAGCCTTAAAATATATGAACTTTTTGGGCCTAATCTCGCATATATGATTGGGGTGTCCACGAAAACGGGTGGTGGAGCCCATATCATTCATACACTTTAATCCGGGTAAAAGTTTACGCGCAGATTTAAGTGAGTTTAACCCATAAATTAGACCCAAGTCCATAATATTCATTGTTTAAACTCGAACATAAATCCAGCTTTTTCAAACTTGCTATCGTTTAATCCGATTGAATTTAAACTGCGCACCGGAGACCAGTTTAGGTACTTTAAGTACGGGATAAAACTCAATTGCATAATATTGACATTTCATCGTTCGCACGGCGCAGGATATAAGGAAAGTAGCAAAGTGGAATAGAGAATAAAAGCAAGCTAAAAAAAAATTACTTTATTCGTGAAATGGATAAAATGCTGATGTCTTCGTTCGTTGTCAGAAGATTTGCCAGGGAGCTGATGAATCAGCAGCTGACAGTAAATCAACGTCGTCCTCGTCGCAGAAGCGGGCCTTCGTTGACAATTAGTATATGGTGGATTTTTGGAAATGTATCCGGCTGAAAAAAGAGGCATTTCGGAGGCTACATTTTAATGATTCAAAAGCAAAAATGAAACTGGGCACACAACAAGTCAAATCAATTTCCAAGTGACGAAAAAAAACAAAAAGCAAAATGTTAATTTTACTGAAATTTTACATCGCGTATGTTTAAAACGGATGAAAATTTAACTGTTTTTTATCCGACTTGTAAATGTGTCTTTAGTCCAGCGGGCTTATTGGGTGTTTTTTAGTAAATATTATGGGTCTGGGTTTAAATTGTCGGTTTTAAAAAAGCGGATTAAATGGTCGGGTGTAAATTTTACATAAATCTAAATGCAACCCGGCCGTTAGAGTCGAAAAATATGTGTAACATATTTATTGGTAAGTCTCACTATGCAAACATTTCTTTTCACATGTTTCCATTCTTTTTTCGTTCAATAGAGAATAAAATCTTACTTAAACTTAAAAAGGGTAAATTTTGATAGTTTTTCAAAAAGTGGGGGCCAAAGGTACTGAGGCTCAAAAAGGGGCCATTTGGCCCCTAAAGAGGACCGTAGTTAAATAGATGTTGGGTTTTCTATGATAAATGTTTTTTGTGTTTATTTAAAGTGGAAAGTGGGCGGCGCCTACCGAGGAACAAGTACCGAGCAGAATCTATTTCTACACCCTTCGTCGGATTTGATACTATGTATTTTTTCGTGACTATTTCCGGTAGACACATTTACCACAGCCTATTTAATGTACATATCATGTTTTTACAGCAACAGCCTCTCAAACTTAAGGACCGCTTTTCACTAGGTCCGTTTCTTCTATTCCTTTCTTTCTACAGTTAGTCTGGAAGTATTCAAATTTAGCCCAATTACTGCATTTTTTAAATGTTTCGAAAACACCAACTCAATCAAGTTACAAATATGTCCGAATATAAAAACTCCCCACTATTTAAACAAAGAAAAAAATACTTTACCATAACTTTACAATTACCTAAATGCAAGAAAATCAAAAGATAACGGCTGCGCGATGACTTATTCTATGAAATACACTAGTCGGCAAAAGTATTTTGACAGAAATGCAAGTGGCTTTTCGAGGCGAATAATTCCTAACGGTTACGGATTAACTGTTTATAGTTTTCGATAAGTAATTGCATATGGTGCCACCTGTGATTGTGTGTGTAAATGAGATCATTTGAGACCCATGAATGGACAGCTCAGACCTATTTGTGGTTAAGGTACGATTTTTTGACTGGCAAAAGTATTTTGACAAATTCATTTTTCAAGGTTTGTTAAGCGAAAAATAGCGTTATCGTTTAAATTTAAATTACATATATGCCAGATTTAATGTGTACAGGTCCATTTTGATTCATATATGGGGAAAACGACAGTTTTATACATGGCGGACCGACTAGCTTTTGTCGCAAAATACGAATGTGCTCTTTCTGTAAACAAATAGGGGAAGAATTTAGTTTGTCGAAGCAAACTGTAAATATCAAAATCAATAATCACATAAGAACGATCACTGTGCAAAATTTACCTCCCTCGAGTAAAAATCGAAAAAGTAATAGCGAAAGAGGTAGAAGGAAGTTAGAAATATTTTGGGGAAGTTTGTTAAAAATCCAGTTTAAGTCCCAAAATTCTCGAGCTTGATGTGAAAAAAAAAGTGCTGCAAGCCCGATTATCTATGAACGGTCTTATGAATGAACGAGAGTTAATTCGAGCCTCATGGATCACCGTAAAGAAGATTTGCTTGACATTCCAGAGATTTAATCGGTCGTTCAGACCAGTAAGCGGTTTTTTTTAATTAACCTTGTACTACGAAGATTGTATCTTCCATTGAATGCCAGAGGCTTCCTAGGTAAAATTACATAGAAATGACAGACAACAATCCTTCTGCAGGATATTCATTTTAACTAACCGAATTTACTAACATTCAACGTGCTTCATTTCTCAGTAGTTGAAACGCTGACATAAATCAACACAATAGATAGAGCACCAAAAAGATTTGTGATTCATCTTCACTCATTGACGGACGATATTATCTAGAGAAACTCTTCTTAACCAAATGTTCTCGCAAAAATAGCACTTGATGCTGAAAAAATAAAAATGCCCAGTTTGATTCCAAATAGTCTGTAAAGTGTGTCCCTTTCATGAACCAAATTAAAATTGTATGAACTCGGTTTTTAATTATTTTCGCTGCTGTCATCGCTCGTAGATCAATATCAAGTATTTTAGAAATGTTCAAAGTATGTAAATCTCTGGAACGTATGCAAAAAGATTATGAAATTCTTATAAACTAGATCTATCTACTTGGTTGTTTGAAAATTTGCCAAATCAAATAATAACAAGCCGATTGTGATATTAAAACAGCCGCATTCGATCACACATTGGATTTGTATCAATAGATTTGGTGAGTCGTAAATCGGAACATCAACATGTATAGCTAGATGTAGGTGTTGGACGCAGACGAAATTCTAATCAGTTTATTTGTGACGAGAGCACTAGCCGAAGTTGAACAACTGCGCATTGAGTGGGAAATTTAAACATTGAAAGTTATGGGTGCTTTTGAAATGGTTTGTCAGCAGGTTCTTAGGCAATCTGTAGTAATTGTTGACGTCCGTCTTAATTTTAAACTTCCTCTAGAGGAAGCATGCAACAAGTCAGCGAAAACTATTAGCCCAATTTCAAGGTAGTTACGAGTAAAATATGAGTATCGAAAGATGCTCGTAGGAGCTGTCTGTTTTATTGTCACGTGCGCAGTAGAAATATGATCAGTTATGGCGAAAAGTTGAAGCGTTACACTGTTCAACAGTAAGGAAAGTAAAAACGAATTTTCAGTATGTGACTAAAATTCAGAAGTCTGTTAAGAAACGCCGGGACGATAAATAAAAACTTTTTGAGACCTGGCAACGGCAATGGAAAGGAATCGTTAAGGTGAGAACGGCTTGTGCCGGTGATCGATTAAACGGAATATTGGCGTAACAAAGTTATGCAATTCAGCTATGGATGGCTGTTTCGAAGAACATCTTTTTATTTCAAACTGTCCACATTTTTAAACCGTTCTCTACAATTTTATGCCGATTCCAAACGGCTAATTGAGAAAGCTCTTGCAAGTAAGTTATGTTTACCTCTCGGATGTTTGTCAGACGTCCGCGAGAGTTGGCGCAGTGGAAAAAACCCTAAGTTGGAATTTGGGTTTTTGCGGGATTCGGACCTGGGACCCCTCGCTTAGTAGACCAACACACTAACCACTAAGCCACTGCGCCTCCCATAAATTTAATGGCCACTAAATGCAGAACCATAATGATTTCATTAGAGCCAACATAAGCTTACGTGAAAAGCGATCCCTTTAAATCTGGCTCACAATGCAGTCAAATCGCTTTCAGATGCATAGATGGAGTTACAAAAAGGGAAACAAGATGAAAAAGCTAGAAAAAATCTGGCCACACGTAGCATGGCGCTGTCCTAAAGCAACCAATGCAGGCCAAGTACAACAGTAGTTGTGCTGATTTTGACAGTAATCTGACAATAGATGACTAGCGGGATGTCAAACAAAATTTACAACTAGTCAGAGCTTTTACATAGAACAATTTATCAATCTAGCGCTGGACTGAGAAAATAGGACAGCAAAACAAGTACAAGTACAAACAAATTGGAGATATAAAAACAAAGTGGATGGAAGTGGAGTGGAATAAGAATAAGTTCTTTTGTAAAGTAAAAGAAAACAGTTCAAGAACACGAATTCTCATTTTTGTTCCACTAGACCCCTGAAGGCGTTCCTCCAGACTGTAGACGTCAAAATCAATGGCCCGTGGCCAATGTATCAACGTCTTTTTAAGGAATTTTTATTTAAAACAAATTTTAGCAGTAAATTGAGATTACTTTGATATTCCCACTGAAATTTAGTTTCATAAATTTATTTTTTTGTAAGCAATACCGTTTTAGTTCAAAGGAACAGGAAAATAAGCTAAAGTAAGCTTTTTTCTTTTTTCTTGCAGGTTCCACCGTGGGAGGGTTGAGATTCTATACAAAACGAAACGCAAATCAGAATCTCATTTTAAAAAACTTAAGAACGTCATACACAAGCAAAGATTTGCCACTAATCGCAAACGTTCGAGTGAAATTTAAATTACACACATTGAGGACACTTTTCACTGTTAAAAAACTTGAATGTCTGGGAATAGATTGATAGATTAGGCACAGAATCACAAGAAATCAATTTTTACCAAGCAAAATCAAGTCTAGAGTAATGAAAATAATGAGTAACAACGCCAAACATCCCCGCGAATGACCGTTAGTGCATTTATTTGACAATACTGCACCTATCCCGGGACTTAAATCTGAAAAATCAATAAAAACGCTTCCAAACCCTTCCAACAAACACCTTTCCTCGGACGCTTCTTCTACACGTAAACAAATTGAATGCATATTTCGAAATGTGAAAAGAATATAACTTACCAACCATAAGCCAGTCTGCCTGATCGGTGGACACTATCCGAGGCCCTTGAATTTCACACCATACAAAATATCTTTCGAAAGTGTATTCGTACTACCAGAAATGTTATTACTTTCCTCTGTTCTCCTTTGCCTTAGTTTGCAACCAACTGCATCCGAATGTTATTAAACAATGCAAATTGTTCTGTCGCAAACTTCTCCAATGCACCCAATTATTTCATATTTCCAAGGAGACGAACAATCACTTTAATCACCTGGTACTTTGTTCATTTACACTGTTTTTGGGCTGGAAATAAAACTAATCCTTTTTTCAGTTATGGACGGCAGCTACTTTACAATCGTTTTGTGGATAGCACATTTTTGTTGTTACAGTTCGCTTCAAATGAAAACATATTTATAAAAAAATTAGAAAGCAAAGTTCACGGTTGTAATTAAAAATGGAATTAGTCCTCAAGTTGTCATCTAAGGTTATGAAACACATTCAAACACAGAGATGCTACTTGTCGTCCTGATCTCTCGCTGCATATACGTACGAAGAGACGAATACACATGTAGTTCGCATCTAGGACGTGTGTACGTGCACATTGCAGATTAAATTATCTCATTATCCGAAGGTACCCATTTTTATCTGTGTAGGTTGATAGGAGCTACTCGTGGTGGCTTTTTTTTTTTCTCTTTTTACTTTTTTACCATAATTATAATTGCAATGAAAAGAATGTGAAACTGAAACAGAGCAAAAGAAAATCCTCAACCACAAACTAACAGCTTTCCAAGTCAATAATTATGTTATTCACTATTTTTCTTTATATACACACATTTCTAGAGACATGCGCTATATATATAATGTACATGAAGGTACTCTTAGGATTTTAACAGGAATATATGTGCGTATCGTTTTGATTTTTTCGTCTTTTTTACTGATTTTCTCGCAAACTCATTGTTATGGGCAATTACAGATTATCAACATAGCTAAGCACCATCAACTTTTCAGAATGTATATCCACTTGCCCAAGCTAAATAAAAAAAGGAAAGAAAAATCAAATTGCCAATCGTAGTCACGTTTGTTCTTCAGTCTTCAATGTCATCCACAATATAATTTTGATTTTTCTACATCAAACTATATACAAAATAAAAAGGAATCAATTAGTTAAAAAAAGAGAAAAAACAATTGCGCATTTATCATTATTTTTCAATGGCGAGATCTGAGCAATGCTTTTTTTTTACTTGAATTATTTTATTGCGATATATTTGTTTTTTTTTTCACTAGTTTTTCGCACTTAAAAAAAATTGCGTTCAAAAAATAAATCACTTTCTTTCAAGGGATGTTATATTATACTTTTTGTCGTTTAAAATCAAATTCATAGATAAAAAGGAGAAAAAGGAAAAAAGTTTTGAAAACTAAAAGAACTTTGTTAAAGGGTATTCATCGCGTAAACAGCTGCAGCAAAACCGAGTGACTTCTTATTGAAGAATTTTTATTCGAACTGGGTCTGGCCTGGAAAATTTGTATCTATTTAATGGAAACGAATTTTTGGGGCTTTCTTGGTTGCCTCTTGCGTAGCAACATGCTCACGGAAAATGCGCACATCCTCTGCGCGAGAGAGAAGCCTGGAATCTCAAATGGCCATTTCCATGTGAATCTCTCTCAGTTTACAAGAAATTGTTTGAATGGTTTTTAATAATTGGGCATAAAGTGCGCAGTCTCGGGAAATCCATATGATTTTCTAGCCCGATACACACCTACACCTACATGTTGGTGGAACACGCAAATCCGATAAGCAGTTAACGTTTTTTTGCTTTATTTTTCATCACTGATATACTCTTTGGCAATAGTTCTGGTGGAACTTGTGGCCAAATGATAAATTAAAAAAAAAAACAACAACGATGAGACATAAACACAGTTCCAGAAAGAAGAGTTTTCTAGGAACTTGCGTAATATATCTTTCGTCTGGAGGTAGTCTCGAGCATTCTATTGCGAGGGACTTAAAAGACTTTTTGTGAAACAAAAACAACAACTGCTTTCGAAATAAACAGAAAAGATATTTGCCTATGAATGGATGTAGTCGAATGTTTATAGTTTGAATTGGCAGTTCTCTCAGCAAATAAGTGGTGATTTATAAATGGAAACACTATATAATTCTCCATTTAATGTGAGAACACGTTTTCGTTTTCCGTTAGAGACCGGGGAAATTTCATATAGATTGAATACACGATTAAATATTGCACATGTCCTGAAGAACAATGACCTTCAAACTGTTGTGGATCGTAAGTACCGACTGAGTGTATCACAGGCTTTGAAACTTTGAGATGTTACTTTACGGATTATGGCAGTACAGCAAATACTGATGCGATTGAAAGAAATTAGGTTATATCTCATGTTTTCGACAGTAAAAGAGTTCAAAAATAGCTCTTATTTGCACATAAATACTAGAGGCATGAGGTTTAAAAAAATTTGAAGTGAATCTACTGATGATTTCCTATAGTAGCAATTGCTAATAAGAACTTGAGAAAAATTTTACTCATACGCCTCCAAGTTTGAATACAATTTTACCATTTCGGAAAGTTTGAAAAGGTCTGACTGTGCAAAATATTCGATTAGCGTTATCTGCTATTAACTTTTTTGTCCATTAAGGAAATGCCTCAGCATTAGAACACCAGTCTTACTTTTTTAATAGGAGAGCTAATAGGTCTGTCATTTAAAATTTTTTGACAAGCGTTACTATTCCTTTTTTTTATGAGACAACGAATTTTTCGAATATGAGTGCACGTAAATATCTTTTTTTATTTAATATTATTGACAAGTATTTCGGGAACATAATTTTATGTTACAAGATTTTTGGGGAGTTTTATTTTATTGACTGTCCCTTTTTGTAGCGCAAGGCGGTTCTGAATTCTGGACGACCCAGACACTTTTGTCACCATCCTGCCTTTTCTGGCTGAGTTTTTAGAGAAGTACAGACAAAAACCACAGACACGACTTGAAATTTAGTAAACGCATTCTATATTTTAATTGTTTCGCGACTTGATTGATTGATAGAAATTTTACACGTTACGTTGGTAAGAAATTAAGAGCTGTTCCGGGAACACTTTTTTGACGGCTGTATCTACTCATTGTCGTAATAACTGCAGAGATATGACACGAAGCCACATGCGGCTGCTTGTTATTAAGAAATAAGACAGATATTTCAATTGCGAATAATAACTCGAATCACACTTTGCTGTTCTACAGAACGTATTTTCTTTTTAAATTGTCGTTATTTTCTGAAAAATTTCATTAAAATTGGGTCGTTTTTATTTGCAAACAAAATTTGACTTAGCGACAAGAATCTACCCAACTCCAACAACTGTGAAAATAATACAAAAATGAAGAGCCCTCGATTCTCTGCGACCTGTTTGTTGTGTTGCTTATTTCCGCTGTCACTGCCGAAAAGTATCCAACTTGTGTTGAAATGAGAGTGACAAAAGTATGTATACATAGCTCACACAATAGGCTAATAAAATATGCATCAAAAGGGCATACAAAATAAAATTGTATACTGTAGCAATATGCTGGCTCATTGAGTGGCGTGTGCGACTTTAAAATAATGAATTGAACTGAATTGCCCTTGATTGCCGGACACTGACCAGTGAGTCCATATTAATTCATTTCCATTTTCCCGCTCTCTACTTTATGCATCTTATGATGCACATTATGCGGTAGTTTTGCTTCCTTGACTGTGTAACTGTCGCTGAATAAAGAAATATGACAAAAGCTAGCATGCGTTTGTTGCCATTTATTGTATGTAGTCAACCTTTAAGCTGGTATTGAATTACGTCGAAAATCGAAGTACATAGTTTTAGTTAAATGCTTCAAATGAGTTGCTAAATTATTGGCTCCGGTTAGGCTTGAGATTTTGCCACCACGCTTTGGTTTACAAGTACCTATTTTGATGCCTGTTGTAAGCTCATTCATAAGTAATGCTGCTGCGTACAAACAACCATCCTAAACCTACAGTGGCATCCATTTTGACTGCATAAAACGGAAATAAAATGCCTGTTAGGTATACGAACACCTATCTACTTGATACTTACATATCACGGCTGTGCACAACAAAATTGTAGTACCTACGTACACATAATATTGTTATACGCGTTATGTGTGTATGTGATGGCCCATCTAAAATTAAGTTTAGGAGGTCCCATTTCTCGCTAAATTTAACATTGCAGCTATTTTTGTATGGCAGCTTCACTTCAGCCGAAGCAGGACGACTGAATGCAAAAAAAATAACAAATAAAAAAGCATGTTCAAATTATAGTTATATTCAATACTCTTTATTCGATAATATTTTTTCTAAAATTCTAAATCACTAAGAATTGTATCATCTTTTATTGGAATTGCATCTTTTTTTATAATGTCAAGGGGAGATATCTGAAAAGAAAATATGCGCAGATATTATACATAAAGAATAACAATTAAGTATTTCAAAAAAGACGGACATTTAGATTTTTAAGAAACTGAACTGACAAGTCCGGGTTTATGTACGTTAGGTAGGTGCTTTCATTTATAACTTATCTAACGGAATTCACATAAGCTGTCAAACTTTACAAATTAGTCCGAGGCGTACAGTCCGACGGACTCCCGTTTGTCTTACTAAGCGTTAAAGCACAAATTCTAATAAATGTTGATGGTATTTGATACGGATTTCTTATTCAAAAACATAAACCATTTTCATCTTATTGATCACTTGATCACAAGTATGTAAGTTGTATCTAACCATATGTTGTTCAATGTCAATGGTTGTTGATCAATGAAGTGAATATTGAGACTATCGCTTTTGGATCAAAAAAACCATAGCATATAGTTTTGATTTTATGACAAATGTTTATATACAACAAAAATAATCTATCTTTCAAGCTACAACAACACACATCCACAAAATTTCATTAAAATCGGTGGAGAGGTTCCAGAGATCGACAACACCAAATACACCATATACGCACATGTACACGTATGTTTACCTATAACTCATGAACCAATACACATATCAAATCGTATATACATAAAAACCGTGGTATTGATGTCACCTTTCACGGAAAATTTCCAGAAACAAAGTCGGATTACAGAGAACATCAGTTTCAAACACAATGCAACTTATTTTTATATATATAGATAGAATTGAGAGACAGATAGAAGAAGATAGGTAATCAAAATGTTTTTTTGGTGTAAAGGGCCATTTGCTGGTATGACTTAGCGATTGTGATAATGACAGTTTATGCCATACAACATGCAGCTCTTATATAGAACTTAGTTCGTTATGAGTCATGTCACCAAACGGGCCAGTCACAAACTCATGTGAACAGATGTTTGTGCTGAATGATGTGCTGAATTGCATAAAAGGGTTGCTTTCGCGATTATTTGTTCATGGCCGCGATGATTAAAGACAAGATTTAAAATAACCACCCTATCGGAAGATGCTATAATTTTGGTAATGGCGGCAAATGTCAATTTTACTTATACTTAAATCGCCCCATTTAACCGCGCAGAATTCCTTTTTTTGAAACCACGAGTCCATGTCAACAAGCCCTAGACTTTTCAAGCCAACAAATAGAATATCCGTCAAGAATGCGAGGGCCTATCGCCGGAAGTTCTGGCAAGAACGATACTCAGATACTCAGATACGTCTGAATTAAAACAGAAATAGAACGAACTATTTTTTGACATCATAGGGTGGTCCGACATGAACTATAAAACAAGAACGTATAACTAGACAAACAAAGACAATTATGAAAGTAACCAAATTCACAAGAGTACCTACTCATGAATCAGGCCGGTTTTACCTTACCCACACACATGTAAATGAAAGCAATTATCCTACAAATCCTCACTAGTGTAGATCTTAAAAATAAAGAAGCCAATTTTATGATGAAAAAATTGGCACTCACATTTTGGACGTGATTCAATTCGATTTTGAAGTTCTTATAGAGTGCAATACGTTGCAAACTCATAACGGAATGTAAGCGCGTCCTGGGATTTGGGTCCAAAAGTCGGAATAGAACATCTTTACCATCTGGATGAATAGCCTCTATTTCGTCTGGTAGAAATTCCTTGATCGATGTTAAGGGAGCGTCATTCTCAGCCGTTGCAAATGATTTCATGAGTTCCTCAATATTGGGACCCTGAAATTAAATACGAGATGACGAACGAAATGAAAAAGGAATCTTATGCAAATGTCGGAATGTCGTGATAGTGAGTAATCGCTTCAAATCCGAATGAATTTTTTAGGAGTCTGTTAAATTGCTTGTGTAATGATTTTTTTTTGGTCAAATAAAGAAACCAAAAAGACGACGAGATAAAAAGACGAGAACAAAGTTCACAAAGTTTAAAGGTTTTATTGAAATAAGTTGAAATTGATTATACACTAACTTAGTACACTAAAAACAATCTTTGTTTCAGTATATAAATGTTTTTTGGACATGTTTATAGTTTTTATAAGTAAATGTCAAAATGTGTTTACAATATATTATTTGTTAATGTACATATATTGAGCTGTCATTGATGTATTTTTTACTATGGATTGGTGTGGGCATTGTTTATTAGGAATGTGCATATTACTTCGCAACAGGTTTGCTTGTGCAGAGCACAGACCTGGTCATACTTGTGCGTTTGCAAACATTGGGACAGAAGCGCCAGCAATTTTTAAATGATGCATAGAGAGTAGAGCAAATTGAGTAGAGGAAACACAAAAGGAGAGTGCCTAATCATAATCATATGTTGGATCTTGGGTGATATTCAACAATTAAGTACTAGAGTTAAAGCAAAGCGAGCTTGCCAGAATATAATTTTGGATAAAATGTCTGAATCATGATATGAACTGATGTTCAGTAATTTTCCTAAACGAGTTGGTTCGATGTGGTGGTATTGGGGTGAACTAGTTGCAGCTTTTTAGAGTCAGGATTTATCTGTAAAGCCTACTATCTCTTGAACAAATTGCGAATAAATTGTTCGTCAATGAATTGTGCGTTAATGGCTCCAAAAATGTCTTACTTTTGTATTATTTTATTTTCCACAAGGTTTGCTTAATCGGAATTTGGAAACGCACTAGGGAACCCGGTAAAGGCTGTGAACACCGCCCTTTTAATTTACGACTGATTTAAAACTCATTTAGCGAATTCCACTTTAAAATGTTTGTTTATCAGTTGTTGAGATCTTATTTCTAAAAGCAAATCCACATGCATTCATGCTATTCCTCAAAGGATCTAAATTGTGAGAAATCTGCTCCCAAGAAGCCGCGTTCTATAGTTCAACACACGCGCTGCTGTGCCTTAAACTTAACATTGCATGCATATGCAAAACAGCATAAGCTCCTGAGCCGCAAACTTAGCCCCCAATGCAAAGCAATTTATACCCTATCCTAATTAGCCTTGATAATATACATATGTAGTTGGTTGACGACTATATGCACAGCGTGCGGAAACTTTTCAACAGTTACTACCGAATACTGATCGCACATTATTTATTCCAAATCTGAGTCAGACACAGACAATTGCTCCAATGAACTCAATTTCATCAATTTCACTTCCACAAAAAAAAAAAACACAAACATATATACGAGCAGATAATTTAATTTGTCGTTAATGCAATAATAAGAAAATAAGCTGCATGCCAGTGTCATCTCTATACGTCATGACGGAAACTTTTTTGATCTCGCTACGTGCGGGCCCCATTATCCAATTTGCAATATTCAGTACATTATCATAAATGTTACGAGTCCACGTGACCTTTGCTGTATCTGTATGAACTCTTAATGAAAAGAGCAACCAGAAACCAGTGTTTACGATCCAGCTTTATCCTCATCCTCATCCTAACAATGAATGCTCTCGTCGTACCGTAAAATAATCCCCGGCTTATATCTAGTACTATTCTTCATGTTTCAACGAGATGGGACCTTTTCAGTGCATATTCCGCACACATACTGCTGTGCATTTGTACAGCACACGCATTTAGATTTTACTCTACTCCACTAATTTATCGCATTCATTTCTTAAAGTGGATGATTATTTACATATCTGTAGCACAGTCTATTTGTAATGTTTTAAATAAAAGAATCGTCGCAGTCGCCGGCCCAACCAAGCCTCCTCATCCTCATATGCTACAAGCCCACAAACTCTGTCAAGATTCACCGCATATAAGTAGGTAGAGAGCTTGCTTTGGTGTTATCATACAAGCCACTGAATACATCTGCATTCACTGTTGTATATTAGTAGAATACTATATCTGTGTACACGGTCGGTCTCGGTATTATTAATCAAAACCTGACAAAGAGACTCAAAAGACACAACATACCTAACAATAAAGATCTCATCCATGGCGTATATATACTGACTGAAAGCGGAAAATCTCTTCAAACGGATTATAAACCGACTACCGTGCACACACAGCCTACGCGCATATTCGTCACACACTGTTGAGTAGAACAATCTGGAGTTAATCTTTCAACTTTTTATTGTAATTTTCTGTTACAATATCATATTCGGGTGAGTTCAAGCCACTTGTGCGATTTAAAATTTCTGTTCCTTTCATTCAACGTAAAGTGATCCGTGAGTTAAATACGCGTGCAAAGAATGGACTGTTTTAAGTGAGACGTTTTTTTGTTTTTTTTTTTGTATAAATGTGTGTTTTGTTCTGGGTTAACATTGTTTTTTGTTTTGTCGAAATAAGTTTTTAAAATAGATTTATTTAGTTATTGAAGCTGGTGTAAGGCTAAGTTTGCAGAAGTCCAGTTTAGACTCAAACTTAGTAAACAAATTCTAAGCTTTATACAGTGGTTTTGGTGCATAAAGTTTTATACCTGATTCTTACTGTGCTTCAAAACTCGAAGTCCCTCTTCCAATAGCAGCTCTGGTCGCAGAGAGGTGAAGAAGAGTGCAAATCTCCTGATGAAAGCGTTCTTCCTGCTCTGAAATACAAGCTTTTGTCTTTTCGCAAGACCCAATATTTCAAAAACTGTTGTAATGCACTTAAAAGATTCCCCATCTTTGTTAACAGCTTTTACATATAGCGCCGTACCAATAACAAATTTTAGTCTCGACTTTAAATTTACGGAAGCTCACAAATCCTGAATTTGTATGCAAAGTATTGCCACTGTGAACTGCTAAAATTTAGAGTCGAAACTAAAAATGTTTATTGGAAGGTAGTTTTATTAGCCCTGATTTTATGTGCAAAAAAGGCAATACTCTTGACACTAGTGGAACATTCATCCCATTCTCCCTAGCTGGGATGAAAGAAACCAACTTCTCTTAGTCCCATAAGCATACCTAAGTGTTCGGTTGTACATCAATTTGAGGGCTACCCAAAAATTATTGTACAGATTTATTAAATTTGATCATATCACCTATTTTTACGAATTTCGCGACTACGAATTAAAATTCTAGGGAGTAGTTGTACTCGGTAGATAAAAACTGCGCAGCAGCATCAAATTAATAAGAAACAGTTAACAATTATTATTGTTATTCATTGTAAAACATTTATGACATTTGACTGTCTTCTAAATATTTAGTGATTTTTGTGTAAGTTGTGGACATGTTGGACAAAAAGGCGCAGATTTTTAAGCACTTTCCATCTCATTGTATATTTAAAATGTTTAAATCACCATTAAAGATTTTATTTAGAAAACATTCCCAAAATAACGATTCCTTTTAAATATCTAAAGTTGTCGCGCTTTGTTTTTTTCCACAGTCGGGTTTTTTAGTTTTATGTTTGTGAATGGTGATCAGTTTCTTATTTTTTATTTATTTTTAATGAGCTTACTGATCAGTGGTTTCCGAATAAAAAAAAAACACTATTTTATTGTTCATTCATCTCCCTACATTTCGTTGGGTTTTTCTTTATTAGGGCTGAAATTACAAATCATGTTCACAGAATGTACTTTGATTATCGGTTAAATGGTTCTTACATTCTACATCAGTCTATGTGTGCTAAGCTTTAGTTTTGCAACAGAAGAATTTTATGAATCATTCGCTCTGCGGAGGCACCCCAGTGGTACACAAAATCTCTAACCTAGGCTGATAATTTTTGATAAATAATCCGCACTGGGGCAGTGGACCTTTAGTCTCAGAAGACGAGAGGGGAAAAAATGTCAATGGTAAAGAAAACGTGCAGTGACATTCGTTCGTTGAATAGGTACTAGAACTTGTGAGTTGAAAATCTAAATTATAATCATCCCAAAACTGTAAAATAATAAAGGCTGCTGTTTTTTAAACGACTGTTGGTGTTGCTAGTTCTTGGTCTACCTAACCAAGTCGCCGTGCGTACATTGAGGGCTCCATTCCAACAGACTGCTTCCCAATGTTTCCTTTGGCACCACTTCCGCAGCATTATCTCCTTAAAGGTCCGTAAAGGACATCAGGCCTAGCTTATTTGTTTGTGTTCGTCTTCACGATTCGGACGAATGAAGGGGGCCTACAACTTAAGGCAGGGTCCGAAAGGTCAAGTTAAAAAACTCACTAGAAAATCCTTAAAAAATACATAATACACGGTCTTCTTTACGTTTCTTTTAAATTTATAAAGTGTCCAAGGAAATTACACATCAAAACTAATCTATTCCGCTGATTTATCTAAAACTTACACGCGGATACATTCGTTTCCTGTAGTTGTTTAATATTTTTCTCAAAATAATTCCTTCAGTCCTGAAATTTTCAATGAATTGAATGAGTACGAGTAAAAACAACAACAGCAGTTTTCTCCATTCAACAACTTAAGCCTTAATTTTTCTAACAATTTATTAATAAGTCGCAATTCGCATTCACGCAATGACTCCATTTCCAATATGACATTATTTTCCGATGATAAATAGTAAGAATCCCTAACTGCGTCAATAAAAGTATAAATGTTTAGTTATTCATAACTAGACGTATAATAATTGTCAGCAAAGGAGTGCTTTCAATCGTGATTCTCTGTAAAATATTCACATATTTGCAATTTTTTAAGACGTGATTTGGGTACGTAAAATAATTATTTCCTTTAAAGATGTGAATAAATTGTAAACTGTTGAATTTTGTATTCTGACATGTTGCATATAAACTGAGCTTTCATTCTTATTTTATTTTTTCACACAAATTAATTCCACATACGTCTCAGCAGGTATACCTGATTGATTAGCATAGGGAATGGATCATAGATTTAGAATTTTATCAAGAATTATCTAAGAATCCATTCTCGATTAAGTAGGTGACGGTTTGTTAGGAGTGGAATTGACCTTAACCTTGATCAATTATACGAGCGAGTGTCGCCAGGTGATACTTAGAATTAGGTCCATCGCGTTCATTTTCGAGGCAAATGAAAGGGACCTACACAGTTATATGTCAAATTCAAAATGCTTATGTATTTCACAATTTAGTAGGATTTTGTCCAACGGGTACAAACTCGTTACAATGAGCAATCTCTAACGCTTTACCGCAGGCCTACTTAAATATCATCTAATAACTAATGCCCGGAAAATCCTAAACATTACATTCGTTTAAGAGCAACATTTTACCGGGTGCATACGAAAGTCTCCCAATTTATGTCGATAAGAAATCGTTGGGACAAACGCAAGAACACAAATGATTAATTTTATTGAGTTGATAACCCCGCCAAATATTACGGCACCTAACTTGAATGAATACACTATCTGGTCACTGTACATGGAAAAAACCCGGTATCACACAAAACCACTGTCAACAATTTTAAATATTTTCCATTATGCCTTATTTGTTCATTTAGCAGCAAACAGTTTCTTTAAATTTCCACCCCCAAGTAAGACCCTTGAAATTTTGAGACTTTATTGCAAACTTCCGCTGCTTGTGCGAGCAGCTACGACAAATGCATGGTTCCAGTCCGAATTCCCAAGTCGCTGTGTGTGTATTTATTTATACAGATGTCTAGTTTGGTTTATTGCTTGACCAATTATTGCAGTGATTTAGGGAAATAACAAAAAAAATAATCGGAAGAAGTAATCATCATTTTCCTGCTTGAATATGCAAACATATGCAAATATACAATGTGCAAGTAATTTGTATTTATTATAAGCGCGTTAATAGTTAAATTGGTAGTAGAAAATGTTTATTTGCTCAGTTTTAGAAAATTAACTATTTGGCATGCATCGTTCTTGTTCAGTTTGTCAAAATAAACAATTGTGAGTCCGACTGTGAGACATTTAAAATACTTTTGGCAACGACTGCTTCAAATATGATTGAATCAACCAGTATCAATATGTAGGTACTGTTATTTTTTTGAACATCTATCTCAGCAGAGCAAAGTAAAGTAGGATTTTCGATTTTCAGCACGCTATTGCAACAATTACATCGTACTTGACATTTCTGAGAATCACGCTACGTTCTTATCCCAAGTGGAAGCGACTTGACAGTAGTAGCTTAAGTTGGAACCTTTCTGGTGATGTGGGTGAACATTTCAAGTAAATTGCAAACTAAAAGTCGAGGCACACTACATTTTATACCAGATTATACCACTCAAGCACAAATGCGGCCGGAATACATCTATAGACAGCTAATATTTTTTTTTTCGACAATATATGCTCTACAAGGACGACGGGAAAGCTACTAATACAAATTGATTAATGCAGTTTACCCAAACGACTATTCACATGAGCGCGAACTGCAAATAGTCGAATTGCGAACAAATCAGAAGCATTATATTTAATTAATCCAACATCTAATCTAAGAAAAAAACTGAGTCTCAATTGATTTAAAAAGCGAAATTTACAATTGCAGCAATTTACCCGCGAATTGAAAATTCTTGCCGCGAACTGTCACACTTTATTTACAATCCACAAAATATAGTCGCGATCCACACACTCACGAATGAAAATGTCGTTCGAACTTAATGAAACTGAAACACGGAAAACGACTTAAAAAAGTTTTCTTGCGAATTAAATGTCAGAAACTATGAATACTCGCTTGTTGGCAATTCCCTCTCATATGAATAGTCCTTAAGAGGAGATGAAAAAATGTACTTTTTGGTAACCTGGAAAAGGCCATAACATCGGATAGTCTTACTCAATTTGAAAAAGCTTTGATTTCATTGAATTTACTTGTTGTTCCCTCGAGCAGTTGCGATTTTTCCTTATTTTGGGTTTTAGTCTCAATAAAATTGTCCACAGTAGTTTTGTTCGTTCCATTAAAGACAACTACAGTACTTTCAAATTTTTAAAATATTGTAGAAATATATTATATTATGTTCATTCTTCTCTTTTCCCCTTAAAATGGTTTTGAACATCCAAAATTGCCAAAAAAAAAAAGAAGAGAAAACTCCCAGGAGGAACAACACCGACAGTTGCTGAGAAGAGTGAGAATGTTGAATCAAATTTAATTAAAACAGCTTTTAAACTCCGATAGATTGTACAATGTACACAGTTGACAGAAAACCGCAAGCAGACTAGCGTTTGACACACAGTTAAAATCGTATACAAATTTGAAAAAAGAGTAGACGCAGAGTTCATCTATTATATTTGGATACCAGTGAAATAAGTTAGTTTTTTAATTAAACAAAATGATATGTCATTTTTGTACCGCTCTGTCGGGCGTCCGTTCATCAAGCGGAAAATGGATCGCTGCTAGGTTGACAGGAAAAATAAGGACGTATAATGATTTTAAAATATACGTTTGAAATACCAGCTTAAAAAATGGTAGGTTACATTATAAGAGTATTTAAATCTCTTTAAACGCTCGCCACCAAAAAAACTAAAAGTTAATAATCACGGGTATCTTATTTATGTCTAACGAGACTGTTCGATGAAGAAAAAACGTCCCAGGGGATGTTTAGAAAAAGAAATGGATAAGTTAGCTTCAGCCAATATGTGAGATTGCATTTGGATAGTATGCCAATTTCATTATAGAGTTTGTGGGACATATCAATCGGGTTGACATAACTTAAGTTTATTTTATTACATATTTGATAAGACCAAATAATGCTATATTTTTTTTCGCATCAGAAGAGTCCGCTAAAGCGTGAAATTGACATGTAACCAATAGATATATGAACGCAAAAAGAAACTTAGTTAAGTTTTATCTATACCTTTCCAAAAAAGATCAATGGATAAATAGGTAGTCCGCCCGAGTTTAAATAAAGGCATCGCACACCAGCCGATAAAAAGATCTGCTCAAATATGGTGAAGATTAAAATTAATTGTCGGAAAGGCACCGCAGAATGTTCGAGAAGTAAAAAGACACGGTTTGTAAGGCTTTCAGACAAATGCGGGACTTATTGCTAGTTTGCATTTGTCTCATAAAAATCAAAGTATTCCACATATACATACCAAAGTTCTTATACTCCTGTCTTTCTTGAGGCGAGTACGTCTTTGCCATGAGCAAGAATCAATTGAATCTAATAACCGCGGTTGCCATTCGCTACACTGAGTACGAAAGAAAAGCATTCCTAAAAGCCATTGTAATTGCAACCAATTTAAAATTATAACACAATACAATTATAGAGCACTGTTATCATACAAAAGACACAGTCTGAGCAATCCTTAGATAGTGGCTATTAGATTAAATCATTGTCAAGTGATTGTAACGAGTCAAGTCTTTTTGATTGTTTTCTAGAGACCTTTTGTGCTAATGTCAACTTTTCCACTCTATCTTTTCAGAATGAATTTTCAGTTAGTGATCTTGCTTGCATTTGCGGCGTGTGCATTCGCAATCCCGATTCCCGATGAAGAAGTGTCGACTCTGCAAAAGGGCAGCGAAGCTGTGGAAGCGGCAACATCCATCGATGAGCTTACAAAGTCAACACCAAGTTTGATCACCATCGAGGACGGTACAAATACCGTAGTTGGGAATGTAACGGTAGAGAATGTGCCCAAAATTCAAATCGAGTCCGAACTTGGAAACCCGACTGAGGGAAAAATAGAAACCACCAGTGTGACTGACGACAAAATCGTTGAAGTACCTAAATCATTACCTGTCCTAGCTGGCATTATACCACCTGTGTCTGAGGTGAGAGCCGAACCAAAGGAAGGTGTTGAGATTGCTGAATCCAAATCGACCGCATCATCCCCTGATGCCGATGAAGTTGAAACAAAATCCGAACCAAAACCAACCGCAGAATTGCCAGCCACCACTGAGAGCATCACTGGTCCATTGGAAAAGAAGGATGAAACACCTGCCACCTCTCCAAAAACCGAAACTACAGATAGCAAGTCGCCTGCAAAACCAGTTATCGCCGGAGAAAACAAAACAGAAGACTCTGCCGTTCCAACATCAGAATCTAAAAAGACCGACAAAACAGATTCTAAGACACACGAATCTGGCAAGGGCAAACATGACCACAGTTCAGAAGATAAGAAATCTGAAGAGTCAGCGGAATCAAAAGAAAGCGAGGAATCAAATGAAAGCAAAAAGAACTAAATATAGCTCTGTCCATGCCTCTGCAAAAGGCTCAATCTTCCATTTTAGTAACACGTAGAATTGAAACTCAAAACCAGAACAAATTGTAACCTTTGCTTGAGAGTATTGATGCAAAAACAGTTTAGCTAAGTAAGCCTGCAGCTTTTACAATTTTTGTACATAATTATATTGTGTACATATAGAAAATAAATTAAAGTGCCTTTCGTAATAATTCAGTTAGCTACGCTATGAGAAGTAGAAAGTCTTAATGTGTATGGTTTTTTGTATACTTTTAAGGACTATTTAAAAGAAAAATAATTATTTTAATAAAAATATTGTTATAATATTTTGAAAAGAATCCAAGACGGTATATTTGAATTGTTGGGATTTGTAAAAGACATGTGGATTGTTATGGATACTATAACTCTTCTCTGTATTTTCTTAGACTGAAGGATTTAAAGGAAAATAAAGAAAATCGATAAAAAATAGTTGGGTCGACGTTTCAATGTTAGAAGGTGTTCAAGACGTTTGCTAATCCGAGCTGCCAACATAGATTTGGACTAGTACCTTGATAATAGCAAAGAAGGCAGGTAGGAAGGTAGGTAGGTAAATGGGTGCTCTTGTGGCAATTTTGTCACAGCTTCACTTAGACCATCAGTTGGGTCCATTGTGTCCAGTTACGGCAACCATGTCGAAAGACAAAAAGTAAACCGCTTTCCATTTTGGAGCCACATAGATTAGTATGAATCTCATGGGCTCTTGAAGCTCCGTTGTAACATGATCCTCTAGTTTTTCTTACGAGTAGCTAATGATATGAAGTCTGTTTATCTGCTAGAACCACCCAGATTTGAGTATGAATCTCAGGAGTACTTTGAGATCGACATTCTTCAAATCATCTAGGTCATCGAAGAAGTAGCTGTTGAGAATTTTCTGTCTGCTGTTTTTAACTGGGCATTCGCAAAATAGATGGTGAACAGATCCTATTTCTTCGACGTCCCTACAGCTTCTGCAAAAATCATTATGCAGTATACTCAGCCGTACCGCGTGTACGCCTATCGCACAGTGTCCAGTAATGGCCCCCGTGAGTATGCGAATCTCTTTGCGGCTTAGTCCGATCATGTATTTAGATCACTTATTGCTCACCTCTGGCCATAGTTCTTTTGTATGCCTACAGGTAGTGAGTTTGGTCCAGCGTAGGTTAGTTCTACTCCAGGATTCAATGTCCATCTTCCTTGCAAGCGTGCTTAGCGGAGTTCTTACTGATTTTAGGGCCATATATGCATGTATTTTCGACCCATTTCTTGCAAGCTCATCCGCCTGTTCATTACCTGGAATATCCATATGACCCGGTACCCAGCATAAGGTCACCGCGTTATCCTGTGGTATTTTGTCCAGATATTTCTTGCAGCGATTTACTGCCCTTGACTTCACAACGACTGCTTTTATGGCCGCTTGGCTGTCAGAGTAAATGGTGATTTGCTTACCGACAATGTGCCGTCCCTTAAGGTCCTTCACCGCTGCTACTTCTGCTTGAAATACACTGCAACCATCGCTGATTCTGAATGATTCCCGAAGGTCCAGTGCTTCGCTGAAGATGCCCGCGCCTGTACCGATATCCATCTTTGAACCGTCGGTATATATGGCTATCTCCTCATCTTCTGTTACTTCTTTGTTCTCCAATTCGCTTCTGCTGGCAATTCTCGCAATGAATCTCCTTCAAAAAACGAGGGTGGAGGGTATGTAGTCTGTAGTAACTCTCTCCTTCGCCGCGTCCCATTGGCTTTCAATGGAGGCGTTACCATAGGGTTTAGATGACCACAGTCCAGATTCTCTCACCCTGATTGCGCTTTTGACCGCCTTGCTGCTGCAGTAGATGTCCAGTGGGGTGGGGTTTAGCATCACCACCATAGATGCGGTGGGAGTGGTTCGTAAGGTCCGTAATCCCGATGCATGCTGCCCTTTGTACTTTAGTTAGACTTGAAAGATGATATTTCTTCTCAATAGCCTTCCACCACACTGTTGTACCATATGTTGGGATGGGCCGCACTACAGCTGTGCATAGCCAGTGCACCACGTGCGGCCTGAATCCCCATGTGTTGCCGAATGCTCTTCTGCAGGCATATACTGCCACGTATGCTTTTTTGATGCGATCCTCTATGTTTACCTTCCAGCTAAGTTTGGAATCTAGGATAACGCCCAGATATCTGGCTGTCTTTGAAATTACCAGATCCACCCCGCCCATCCTTGGGGGATTGAAGGCGGGGATCACCCTTCTTCTCGTGAACAGTAGAATTTCTGTCTTCGATGGGTTCACTCCAAGTCCACGGCCCGTAACCCAGTTGTTGACTAGCAGGAGTGCGTAACTAAGACTTTTGCTGAGGACTGGAGTGAATTTACCTGGAACCAAAATAACGACATCGTCTGCGTTTGCGCTCACAATGAAGCCTTCTTTTTTCAGTATTTTCAGCAGTTCATCAACTACGAGGAGCCATATGAGCGGTGAGAGAACTCCACCTTGAGGTGTTCCCCCACTGACCTTCCGTTCAGTGCTCACGTCCCCTAGCTGTGACTTGAATCTACGTATGCCTAGCATGAGTCCAATCCAGTCACGTATACTGCTATTTAGTTGGTACCCACTCAAGCTGCGTATAATTGGGTCAGCTTCGATGTTGTTGAAGGCGCCCTCGATATCCAGGAGAGAAGGCAGAAAAGCGGATATCTCAAACAGCAGAAGTTATTAATAAAATAAAAATGAATGCGTCCAGCTGTCAAACAATTTGCAACATCGCAGAAAATATGATGCGATATGCGATAGAGAATATACGTTGGTCTTGACCAACCATCTCATGCTAAGCGTATACCCAGGAGACATTGAAACGCATTTCATGTTTCATTTCGGCAGCTTCCATTCGTTATCCAATTTATTCCGTCAGTGCTCAAACTCAATGATAATAGCTAAGAGTTGGAGCTTTAATTCTTCTGATCACAGATTGACGTATCTGTCTCAAAATTGACTGATCCTGTCCAATCTTATAAGCAAGCTGAGCATGGATCCTGCCATATCCATGGCAACTTGTTTCTCAGCTGTTACGTCAAATGTTTGTATGCTTACTTTCTTGTGCATATTTGTTTATTAATATGTAAGGGGGTAAATGTTTTAAAAACAAATTATGATACGTAAAGTTTCGCTTACCTTGTTAGTGTACATCTGACACACTATAACACCAAGTGCCCACCAGTCCACCGAATGACCATACGGTTCGCTCCGCAATATTTCGGGAGCTGAAAGGAAAAATATTTTTCGCTTTATTTAACTTACCTGCAAGAATAGAAGGCGTTGTTAGTAACAAAAACTTCACCAAGAAAAGAAGCACAGACTGAAGGAGGGACCTGAATGGAATCTTGTGAAGGGAAATTAACAACAATCTGCGAGGCAATGAAGAAAAACTTTCAAAATTCAATAGTACCTTAGATCATAAGGGTGCGTTTGAAAAGTTTTACAAATAACTACGAAATGTCCAACAAAAATGTCAATGTCTGGTTCTTCAAATGCATTTAGTACTTTAGTACAGTAAAGGCCTGCACGAACACCACAACGATATTCTGTTTGGGACAATTAAAAAGGGGATTGTGTCGTCACTCAGCTAACAAATCCATTGTCTCATATTTTGGTCGTTTTCCATTGATTTCACAGACAGTGACAGAAAAATATAAAATAACGAGTAATAAATGATTGCCCCATTGGCTCTTTGGGCTATTGCACACGAAGCAACACACGACAAGTTAGTGATTTACAAAATAGAAATACTATTTCCATTTACTAATGTGCACATTTTTTCACAAACATTTTATTTCGTATCCTTTATGCAAAATTTATACTTGTATTGGTTGCATCAAAATTCAATATTTGTATATACTAAGTATATATTAAAATTTACGTTCAGTTTAGTGCTAACTCGCAAATGACAAATCGCCAGCTCGTAACAAACCAATTATGTACTAACGAATATCATTGTGTGTGGATCTCCATTGAACTGTGTGTGCAAAGAAGAAAATTAACCTCAAAACAAACTGTGGCCACCCACGAATTTTGCATTAGAATGTTCGTGTGCGGGGGGCCTAAGGAATTCAGAGAATTTCATCTACCTCGTCCTGATAAATTTGTCCAAAGAATTATTACTTCCTATTAGTTCAATCGCTTAAAAGGGACAAGGGTACGAACAGAGTTGAAATAAAGAACAAATTTAGGAAATTGCAAACTTCAATACAGTTTGAGACAAACACGTATTTGGAAAGCCGCTCGAATCGTACCCATAATTTTAGAGTAAAATGTGTCCCCCATATACGACAAAGTTGGATCTAATAAAATCATGTCATAGCAGCGAAAACCAAATGAAATTAAATTAAATACAGACGTGTACATTTTGTTCACATATATTTTACTTATATTTCAAAAAATTCTTATATAAAATAATCACAACGAACATAATTTTGTTTTTCATTTATTTACACTTATAAGATAAATTTATAAAATAAAGACTTTTTTCATATGTCTATCGTAAATTAATTGTAATTTTAAATCGTAAAGGTTTTTCATTTGTTCAAGTTATGTTTGATGTTTATATTTAAGTGTTTGTGAACATTCGCCTAACACAAACAAGTAACACAATTATTTTCCATTACAATTTTATATTATTTTACTTTAAAGGTGTTTCTTTTTTATTGCTAAGGAGCTGTTTATAAAATGAGAACATCCCTCAGGAATAAACTTTGTGGGAGCATTTTGGTATTGATATTGTTATTCTTTATGTTGAAGGCATTGATGTTCAATTTTTACTAGCTAATCTCGTGAAGTTAAGTTCTACCGTATGGAAAATTTGTGTTTTATATGCTTAATTTGTGTTTAATAGTTAATACGTAATCCGAAAATAGAAATTGTCTTATGAATAAATAAAGAAAGAGGCAAATGTTTCTAAAAAGATTTGTCGTGCAAATTTGGTCGCTAAAAATATATTTTTTAAACTTATAAAAGAAATAAAAGGTATTTGTTTACATACATAGTTAATATATGTACGTAGGTACTGTAAAGCACATACACACAGAATGGGGAAGGGAGGACATTACGTTTGCGTATGTCTATTTACTGGTGGTTATAGGAGTACCTCTGTTAGACCAAGCCTTAATTACACGCCTGTTTGTAAATTGTTTTAGCATCTAACTGGCACGCATACTCCTCTTCAGTTATTATTTGATGCAGAGTCAATGATAAAAACGCAGTTGGAATTTGGAAAAGGAAGACAAATTATCCGAAGACTTACGAGATTCTTCTGAGGAGAAAATTATGCAGTTCAATGCAATCTTTTTGCTTTCATAGTTAAATTGGCAACGAAACTCTATTTCCATTGTGGTCACCGACTAATGTTTCATTTCGTTTTTAAGTCGGTGTTTTCAAGTTATCATGTCGTTCGTTTGGTAATCTGCTTACTCAAACATACGGTTCACTCGGAAATAGGTTAGGCTAGGTAAGAGGGCTGGCGTGTCGGGATAAGCCTGTACCCGTCACACGTAGGCTGTGAGCGATGACAAAATCAACAGGCGCTCAGGGCTCTCGTGGCCACCGCCATACAATTCCATACGTTTTAATTAGTTTTCCTCGCTCAACAGCTCGTCGTTCGTACAGCCTCAGACCAATGTAGATCGATATACGATATACGACACCGATATGGAAAGAGTTAGAGCTGTCATCTCATCTAAAATGTCTGATGGATTTTTTTATTTATTCCCGATACAGTGTGAGGATCGCAACATAGAGATGAGAAGACTAGAAATCACTCGTCTGTCAACGAGGTAATACACTCTTGAATTCGGCACAACTATCAAACCAAGCACGTTAAAAACAATCTGTGAAAAGAAGACAAATGTCAGTCTTCGGTTGTGTGCGTTGACTAGGGAGCCAGCCTTGATTTGCTTTAGTTAGATTTCCCCAGCTTGACCTTTCACTATTGTGTCTTAGCATTACAGAAGCCATAAGCACTGCCTTAAGCATTTCAAACTTTGTAACGAAAAGAGATTAGAAGTAAGGTTCTGCGACTTACGTTCGGAACAATTTGGTTTTGACAGAAAGATCGAGCGGACCGGAATGTAAGGCCTTGTAAAATCGTTTCTGAACCAAAAGAAGTCATATTATGTACCAAATTCGGACAATCGAAGATGGGCTCGTTACATTGTATTGTTATATTAAACACCCGCGAAAAGTTTATGTCTACTCTCATAGTGTAGTGTGATGTACACAGCGCGGGAATTAAGGAAATTGCAAATTGCACTGAGGAGAAAAGATAGCTGGGCAGGGCATTCTATATTCTTGTTTTACGGCATATAAGAAGCAATTTGTAACAGATAATTGAACTATTGCCGAAGCATCTGCTCTTCTCGATCATGATGTCAGAAAATTATAGGAAGGATTTGAAATCACTAGCGTCCCTCCACAGCAAAAGTTAAATTCGGCGCTGCGTCTCTTTTATTTGACACCTCATTTGTTGGCCGAGAAGCTCGGACAACTCATGAAACCTCCTGCGTATCGATTGACCTGTAATTCAGGTGTTTTCTTTTTTTTTTATTGCAGATGCATTTAAAATATGTTGTCCAAACTTGTGTTCCAAGCTACTCTTCTGAAATAAGGAAGGTGTTTGGTTGTATATTCACGAAGACAAGAAGATCTTTGTCGTGCTTACGAGCATAAAGAGTCTCATAGCCGTGGCCGTATGTGATATTTACCTTTTTATAAGGAAAGTAAATGTTGCGAGGTATCCCATGATATAGCCGCCAAAAATTGACGGTTTTTACAATGCCATTGTCAAACAAATACAAACTGTTGTAAGCGCTAAGCAACCTAATCATAAAACTGTCTGGAACTTGATTGCAAAAAGGTATAGCTTTCCGTAATCGAAAGCCTGGAAATCTGGCTCACTTTCATCAAGAAGGTGGAAGTTTAATGGCTTTCTGGAGCACACGGTCTCCAGAGTTCCAGTACATACACACCTCCCACCAATTAAATTACAGATTAACTTAAGAACATACGTTGTTTTTATTACTAAATATTATGTACACTCTTATAATAAGACACAAGTAAAAAAAATAGTTTTACGCTTTTTCGTTAAGACTTAATTTAAGGTTATCAATTTTGTATTTTTTGTTAATGGGTGTCGCCTCATGCCGTGGTACATTTAATCAAAGCAGACGCTATTGCGCCGATTATGGCGACACAGTGTTATCAATTCCACCAATTCTAAGTATGCTATGGGAAGAAATTCTTTGAAAAGTGGCAAAAGACAGAACTAGTTTGCGTGTTGTTTTAATTGATAAGTACAGCGATTGGTTTACAAAACATTCTTTCCCACACATGAGATCCTAAACTCCTGACTTGAATTCTTCACGAGATGTCAACAAATATCAATACCGCGCTTAACCTATTCTCCAAGAAAGAGATTACTAAACTATGAACCATAATGTGTGTGAGTGTTTCCATTTTCATTTGTCTATCAGAATCAACTTAAAATACCAATAATACCACTAGTAAATAGTAAATAGATCCTCTTTCTATTCGTAAGAACTAATAGCAGTAAATTTTAGTTTGCTCTGCGATATGACCATTTTGTTGCTCAGGCATTTTTGTCTGTTCTTTTGGGTTTAAAAATAAGAAATTCCCTCCCTCAATGTCAAAACAATGAAACGCACTGGTATCAGTGTAGAAGAGTCGTAAAGATAAGAAAAAATTTAATTTCAAGCTGTATATTTATACGTTCGGCAAAAAGTTACACGTAATCACAAAACACCGACAGATAGAAAATTTGTTAAAGAGCATAGAAAAGATTATAATAACCAACGTTGGCAGCGCTTCTAAAGACGCTGCGAATATGCTCAGCTTTGGTCAGTCATAAAGCGAGGGTTTCTTTTAATATTTTCTTCATGGTATTCCCCACCGACGGATTACTGGAGCCCGACGTATTGTAATCGAACTTAAAGAGGTAGGGCTGCACATCCGGATAGGATGTATCAAATATTAGATCCAATTCATTTTGACTTGGAGTCTTGGGCACATAATCATCACGATTCATTACCTCGGTGATGTAGACGACTTTTTCGGTCAGCAGATCGCTGACATTCTCACGAGACAATTGTCGATCGTCCTCGTTCTCGTATTTGATAAGATCCAATCGAACTGTCCACACTTCCCAGGGAATACACTCCTGTTGGAAAGGCCAGCTTCGTTTTTTCTTTTGGAAAAATTCTAAACTAATCTGCCCGGAGCCGCTGCTATCGTTGCTGCGAAGTTTTTCGCTGAATAAATTGATAGCACGTTTGACGGTTCGATGCAGAGTATCTGAGGTGCAACAGACATATGTAAAATCGATGAAATTACAATCGACATCTGTGTAACCGACAGTGCCTATTGAATATTGTGCTGTGCCAGTGTACATGTATTTGCCCAAGCATCGGTGAAACAACACCGTATGAAAAATACTAGCTATCGCCTCATCGACCTGTCGACCCTCCATGGTCAGATCGAATACCTGTGATCTTGCGTTCATTGTGTCTCTGTTCTGCGTTCATACAACTTTGGAATATGCGTGGGATTAATTGTATACACTCTATTGTCCGTTTGTAAATTTAAAATAAAAATAAAAAAAATTGATTGCGGTTCAACAAACACGAACATACGGTTGTAGACGATTGGGGATTTGCGAGTTATTGCATTTTATTTAAATCACCATACCCATGTATTGATGTGTGCCACACATCGTCCTGGTTTTGTTGCCGATCTTCAACCATTTACTCAGTCCGAAGTCGGTGATTTTGATGTGATAATTGTATGTTAGAAGAATGTTCTCAGGTTTAGCATCACGATAGATAACTCCGGCGTTGTGTAGGAAATCTGTTTGATAAAATGCATGAGTGTAAAGCAATGCATGTGGACTGGGTAGCAGGCTTACCGATTGCGAGTGCTATTTCAGCTATGTAGAGGCGAATGAGCTCAGTGGTGAACTTGCATAGTTTTGAGAATAGCTCACCGTTCGATATGTACTCGCACACTGAAAGGAGGAACGTGCTTAGTACATAATTTTACAGCGCTAATTGCAGACTTACGTATGTACAAATGGCGACGATCTTGCCAAGCGTCAAGATGATGAACGATGAGGGGATGGTGGCCGCACAGCTTTTGGATGTCCGCTTCTTCCTTAATCTGCTTCACGCAGTTGTTTCTGATGACCTATATGAGGCAAAGAGAAAGTGTTGTGAAGGCTGAAATGCTGAAAAGCAAGACTTTAGCAACACTTACCTTGGACTTTGTGATTTTTTTCAAAGCAAATATCTCTTCGGATCTGTCGTTGACGCAGACTTTATACACGCTGGCAAAACCGCCCTTGGCTATTAGTTGTCCTATTTGGAGCTCCTCAATTCGATTGGTGTACTTGAAGTGCGAATCGAACATGCAATTTGTCAGGGGTCTGTGCCACTGTATTTCCGAGCGAGATATATCGGAGCTGAAATATGTAAAGGAAAATGTGAAAGTAAATGTGAAATGTCCTGTTTTTAGAAAGACATTTTGAAAATCTACCCGGCCCTACACGAAAGCAATTATACTGTTTTTGTCAATTCATTGTCGCTTAAATTCTAATTATAACGGACAAATTGTGATTGGGCTACACAATATCGTCGGTGATGTACGCCAACATGGGCAAACACATAGTGTCGCTTGCAAGATGACAGAAAGCCGCATGATGTCCAAGCTGCAGCGTCTCCAAGTTCTCTGTGATTTTTCTGCCGAACTACATGAATGCTCGGTGATGTATTTGCAAATTTGCAAAACCACTAGGGATTTCCATTCGCTGTTTCAGTTTAATATACTGTTCAAGTTTTATATCGACTTTGTGGTTATATTTGGCTACATACATCACAATTTCTGGACTTACATCACAACTGAACATGTTGTATGGAGTTTTATTGTGTTGGCCACCTTGCTGTTGTTCGATTCTTTGTTTCTGATCTTGGTCATGGATATAGCAGTTCGATATTGACAGCCGATGGGACAGGAGTGAAAACAAAGCCGATAAATAAAATAAATCAACTACGCACCTGATTAACTCTCAAGAATACGCATTGAGGGCCGTATCATCTTCTCGAAGCTAATCTTAGTGCCAGTGCCATAGGCGATGTCTCGCATTATTACTTTCTGCAAGTCTATATTCGTGCAGCTCAGCGATCTGCACGTAGAATCTTGGTAGTAGATAACCCTACAGGTTATCAATTTATCACGTCAAATATTGCACTTACGGAGCACTTAAAAGCCTTTAGTGAAGGATTTGTGGTTGCAAAACAATCAGACAGAATGTTTAGACGTAGGTTCTTAATACGTCGCGTCTATTTGGCGAACAGCCACCTTAAAAACCTGACATAACCTCAAATTGCCTACTATTGTGATTTTCTATTTCAATTGTTTGCAATAATTTTCTTAATGAGCTAAAGAAAACACATTAACACACGAATATGTGCCAAGCAAAATATCCCAGCCTAGGATGACTGATGATCGCTCATTTTGTTGCCCCTTATGTGCCTTTAATTAAGCTATTTCTAGAGAATGTAGGCAAATCCTCGATGCCGATTTGTCATCTGCCTTTTTATAACTCGGAAGTTAGAACTACAACGAATATCTGGGAAAAACCGAATTAAGTTGTTTAATGTGGTATGCATTCCGGAAAGAATTTCAAACGCAGGTAGTAGATTTGGGTTATAAAACTTCTCTTTTCACGGTTAATTTAATAACCTATACAGCAAATGCAAATAAAATGGTGATTACAAAGTTGCAGGTGTTTTTGCCGTGCAATGATGACGTCACAATGCCATTTAAAGCAGATGCACTATAATAACTTCTTATGAAATTGAGAAAACGCAAGACAAAATTGCGGTCCAATCACCACGTCCACAAGTGAGCTATACGTTCGCGGAATGAGGTTGATTTTACATGTGAAACAAAAACAAATTCCGTCACGTAATGCTCTTTCACGGACGAGGCCCTATTTTGTTGTAAGCAAACTAGAATTTCTTTTAAAATACATTTAAATCAGTTTTACTTTTGAAGAATGCACGTTTCTATCCTAGTGATATGAATTGTATTCTGCACAGCGTAACGGACTCAATTGAGGTTTCCCTTTGCGACCGACTGTCCTAGTGATTATTGTTCAAAAGAATATGATGCGACATACGTTTGTTTTTTTCTCCTGAATAGAGTTCTTGATCCCGGGCAGCAGTTGTGCAGGCAACTTCCAAAACTCCACTCTGAATTCTGAAAAAAAAAAAAATAAAATAAAAATAAAAATGTGTTCGGTTGTATTTCTGGTAAAATGAAGGGGATACAACGAAGAGACAATAAATACTGCGGATAGTATATCTTGCAAACCGATGGGGAAATGCAACACAGACCAGGAACTGGTACCTTAATTTAGATTTGATACCAAAAAAGAATGATCGCAAACCGACCCAAAACCTCATAGAAAACTGTCATTCGCGAACGGGCCGATAATCAAAAGCACAGTCAAAGTTGGTGAAGGTAGGTTTACAGCAAAACTGGCGTAAGGCCCTTACCCTCGTTTAAGATTCAATTCCAAACTGTATGATCGACTTTTCTTTGGAAAAAAAGGATACAAAAATGTCCCTAGGTAGGATATATGATTGACCGTAAAATGCGGCCGTAGCTTATATTTATCCGTCAATAGAAATAAATAGTAAGAAACAAAAACGTAGTAATAAGGAAGCTAAGTAACGACGTTTTACCATAGCAACTCGGTTGCAAAAGGACCATTCTCACCAGTTAATCTGCAAGCTGAAGGCAATCAAGGAAACTTCGACATTTTGAGGGTATTAACAAACATTCAATTTACAAACAAAGAGCTATAAACGAAGGACTATACTGCGAATCGAACTCATATTCGCGTTTGGATCGAGAAGTTAGGTATATATATATCTGTTTGTTTTGTCTGTTTGTTTTGTCCACAAAATCGAAACGGATCTGGCGAATGTAGCAATTCAGATGACAGTCGCAGAAGTTCATTATTGTCTAGAAAAGCACAAACGACTTTACAGTCGGCATGTGAAAACAATAAAGGTAGTTCTTAACAAGATTGACGTTTTCAAGACCACACTTGTTTCGAGTTGCGAGGCAACTTGAACGTACGTCAAATATTATATTTCTAACCACAAATAAAAATAGAATACCTACGCTCTTTGGGCAGCAACCAGAAGGTTTATATATTTAGAAGTGAACTGGTTAGACAGCATATTATCCGTCATCACACTCTGTGGCTTATCAAACTAACAGATTTTCGCGTTTTTGTTCAATAAAAGCGTGGAAAGTGCGTATTAAAATTGTGTTTACCTCATCGCGACATCTGTTTACCATATATTTTATGTCGTAGTAACATTATAGTTTCGGGGGAAAACAACTTACGCAGTCACACTATTTGTCATTATATTCAGATTGCGGACATTATGAGACGGTTTGTAGTCTAATTTGTTTTCTTTTTGTTGGGGTGCCATGCCATTTGACATAAAAACTAATCTACGGGGAATTTTTCTCATGCAATTGCCCCCACTGTCACACAATGTAAAATGAGTTTGCCTGTGTCACACTACTACTTCGTCCAATTATAGTCAAAGTTAAAACAAAATCCACGACTGATTATAAAAATAAAAATATGGCCATGTGTTTACCTGGCTTATGGTCGAAATAGTGCGAATCTGTGTTTCACATTTCCGTTCTTTTAGGTGGATTTCAAGGGGCTCCTCTTCATTCCCTGCTGCGAAACTTTCCATTAAAATTATAGACACTCATGTGGATGGTGATATCCCAGGCCGCGAAATTTGTGTAGATTTGTTTTGATATTTTTACAAGATGAACATTTATCTGTACATTGTATAAAGCGAAACGCTATTTTCTTTCGATGAAAAATCTGAGTTAAACTTTTTGATATTTTTCTTTGCTTTTCCTTCTTCGCAACACAAAGTGACACACAATAATAAACACAACGTTCAGGGACTGTCACTTCTGCACCTGTTTCGATTTTTCTGAAATGACCTCGGAAATCGGAATGACAAACCGCCGGGGACTGTGTGAAATGCTTTGTTCCGTTTTCGTCTACGTGCAAATGAATCGTGAATTGCAGAAGTTACGTCGTTCGAAGGTACGAGGGCTGTCATCAGCGTAGTTTTTGAGAATGGGTCTGGGAATTAGAATATAAACCAACATACAAAAAGTAAACCTCAAATGCGTGACTGTGTGCGTTACTTAAGCGGGAAAAAAGTGAATAGAACTGGGCGCGTTCATAATGCATGGTGGTACGTGCAGGGAAATTGGAACATTAATGGGTGACTTCCTTGCATTGAGTGGAAACTCATTATTTGGGGGAATTATACTAAAATTAGGATCAGGTACCTACAGATATTATTCTTTAAGGGCCTCCATTATAGATTATAAATAAAAAACAATAGTTGGCGCAACAGATCCGTAGGTTTTATGTGAGTTTTTTTTCATTTTTGGTACGAATGGAGGGGATCTACAATTTTATGCCGACTCCAAACGGCCAATTGAGGAGCTCTTTCATGACAGTTATACTCTCGGATGTTTGTCAGACGTTCGCGAGAGATGGCGCAGTGAAAAATATTTGGAATTTGGTTACAGCCATTAGGTCCCAGTTATAGCCACACTTAAAATTAAATCGTAAAAGTTGGAACAGTGTGAAATTGAGTGTTTTTTTACGCTTAGGCGGTTATAGCAAAAATTCTGTCAGAAAAATCTTTCCGTAAGAAAACAACCACAACAAATCGACGACCACGGATTGGATTCCATAAAAAAAATATTCCTGACAGTTGGAACACTAAAGAAATGATTTTTTCAGATAACGTTCCGAGATTTTTTTTGAAAAATGTAAAATCGACATAGCCAAAAGTTTTACTTAGAATATAAACAGAATATAAATCTCTACTTTACTTAAACTTTACATGGGAAACACATGTGTTCCTCTCTTGTAGGAATAGGTAAGATATGGGTGATAAAAAAATCTATTGATTTGTATAAATTATTCGTTTTAAAGTGACATAAATTATTCGCATACAACCGAAATTGCAAGAAAACACATTTATTCACAATTTTTATTGATTTTTATCCAGAAAATTGATTTGGCATAATAGACTCATGACGAAATTAATCACGTAATGTGTAAAAGCAGGTATTTTTCTACCTGTGGAGCAATTGAGAATGACTGAGCTAATCAACTGAGCATTAATTAGTTACCGATGCAAATGTGCTTGCTGAATGCTGCCTTGGAGCCGTTCTTAGTTTGGCAGCACTTTTTTTAATTCTAGCTTGTTTTCTTCGGTCGGAAAATTTTGAAAGAGTGATATAAAATTGACAGCAGTCTCTCGATTCTGTTTATTTTTGGGTATACTGAGTTCGTGTCAAAGTTTCTTTTTTTGTTTGAATTAAAACAATAAAAACCGACTGTAAATTACATTAAAAAACTTCATTTCCTAACACAAAGTTTCCAAATTAATTCAACGATGGATATGAGCCTAGATGATATTATTAAAAGCAAAAAAGTTGCTGCTCCGCAATGGACTAAAAAAGTGCCTTTGTAAGTAACACCCGGGATGTGCATTTCTCAAACATTTTCTTATGACCAAACATTTATTCCATTTTTTTTTTTCAGCAAAAGCGCACCCTACTCCGGTAAGATTTTCCACAAAGACACCAAAATAATGGATGCTCGAATGAAGATAATCGAAAGAAATCGTGCGAAAATTCGCGACGCTCGCGATAAATTGACTGAAATTACACGATCTGGTGGAGATGCTCGACTGCGACTAGTAAGGAAGCAGGGTCTCATCAGTTCTAGTCAACGCAATCGAAAAGCACCAAATCTTATAACCAGAAGTACTAAGTACAGAAATGAACGCGTGTCTGAACGTTTACCTGATGTTGTTGAGATACCCCGTGGATATGTCGACTATGACAATATGGAGCGAATGGAAGAAGGTATGTTTTCGAACTTTTTCCAATTACGTTTCATAATTTTAAGGAGAAAAACCAAACCAATACCGGCGTTCCATTTACCCTTTTGATATTCATACCTTAACTCTGTTTTGATATACAATTTGTTTCGTGTTTGTCTTTCGTATGCAGAGGAATATACGAGCCAATTGAATCGTGCTGTCAAAAATGAACTAGCTTATAAAGCATTCAGAAACGAGCGCCATCCTGAAGGGCCTTGGGAGTCCAACGGCGGTGATCCGTTTGAGCTTTATAATATACCCATAGCGAGGACCCCACCCGATGTTGCAGCAGACATTGATATACGAAGGCAAATTCGTCAAATGTCGCCCGATCTACCGCCACCATCGCGAACAATTAGGCCAGCTAGTCCTCCGTATGCGCGCAGATACATTCCGCAGCAGGAATCACACTTGTCATATGAAATGCGGTCAAGGTTAGAACGTGCCCCAGATCGAAATGTATCATTGGGAATCTTTTCGAATCCATTAAAGTCCCCAAATAACTTTCATAATTCTGGATACAGAATCGTTGTTAGTAATTTGCACACCAGCGTCACCCAGGGTGACATCAAGGAGCTGTTTGAAGATTTGGGCGAGCTGTTTGAATCGCGTTTGGTGCGTCCCGGTATTGCAGAGGTAATTTACAAAGACTTGAAAGACGCAGAAAAAGCAGTCGAAACTTACCACAACAGACAACTAGATGGACAGCCAATGAAGTGTTTGCTGGTGAATCCTCGGTCTTCCGGCAAACCCACTGCTCCTGCAATCAAAACGATGAGGTAGGTGTTTTATCGCTTATCAGTATTATAAGTCATTATCATTTGTGTGTTTCTCAGTTCAAATAGTTCGAGATTACCACCGGGAAAGACTCCTCTGGAAATTGACATAGATGCCTTGCACAAAGTACTCTTCCGTCGCCATTAAACAACAAATCACGTTATGCCCATTACACCTTTACTTAAGCCTGGACATATTTACAGTACTAGCATAATTTGAAACATTTGTATTGGCTTTGGTTTGCGTTTGTATAAACAGTACCTATGTATGAAAAGCAATCAGATTTGAAACATTGAAATATATAATGCAATAAAAATTAATCGTTTGAACAACAGAGTTTGATGAACAAATAAAACTGCCTCTTCATTTTGTTTGAACAGAGAAAAGGATCATTGACGACCTGAGTCAGATCACAGCGTTGGGAAACCAACTCTTTTCCTCCTGAATGGAAGAATTGGTTCTTCTTCGGAGACAAACTTCAATAGGTTTATAAGATTTTCGAAATGTAGCAAAGATATGTTTAAGAACGCGTGCATCTTGCCGAATACCAGGAAGCGTAGCGAATAAAAATATCATTGAACCCTTCATCTACTGATCCAGAAAACGTTAATAAGGTTTACCAAATGCGAGAGTGTGCGATAATGCCTTTAATAATAGCAATATTTCGCAATAGGACGTACAACTTTACAACCGTATTCCAATAGGGAGCTTCTCTGTAAAACCGCTTTAAGAGTTTACTGTACGCTACAACCTACAATAGATGTCAATGTCATCACTGCGCATTGTCCAATAATGAAAGCATATTCAACAAGGTTTTCGCTGAATCTGCTGTATTCTCCATTTTTTACTGGACTGGACACAGGGAGGGTTATGTGTTTAGCGTGTATCCTTCGTACGTTCCTTGGTGACGCCCTGTAGCCCAAACGGCTTGATTGTCAATTAATTATACTTGAAAGTGTCTTATTTTAATCTTTTTAAATCTTTTTTATTCATTCTGGGCATATATTGGCTCTCAGATAAGAAAACTCTATCTGGGAGCAAAATAGACATTAAATGTCTCTTACTTTTTATACGAAACTCAACTTGCTTTAATGGATACGTGGTATCATCATATACCTATGCGTTTAAGTGGTTTGGTTCTTGCTAACAGCCATTTCAACTTAGCCTTACCTTCTTAAGACACCGCTTGACTTTGTTAAAGCATTGTATTTCCAAGAGATCTGACTTTATTCCAACTGTGATTTAAATTTGCTATGAACGTTGTCTAGCCCAATCTAAAGTTGCCTACAAATGAGTTAACTTTTTGACAGCCATAGTCAGTCCGAGCTACTTATAATCATTAAACTCAAAATATCGAAATTTTCCATATAAAATTGCATATTGTGACCTTCAAAATATTTAGTGTGAAGGTTAGAGATGATTATAAGTAAGGCCCAGTATATCAGTATACTAAGAAATGAAACTGTATCATCTTGTTCATTTGAAATGCTACTGCCCCACAGGAAATGATGCTCGTTAGTGTTGCGACCTATAGTCGACTGTTTTTGCGCATTCCTACATAACAAGCCTACATAACAAGGCAGGAGATTCAACTATCCAGTCTGTGGTAGAAAATGATCTATCTGGTTTGCTGGTACATTTTGCATGAAGATGATTATTTCCCTGCAAGATCTTAGTTCTCTTGTGTTAGATCGTGTGCGTTAGGGTATTTAGTTCACACCAATCTCCAATTCCGTACGCCGCCGCGGTTGCCATACTCACACTTGCACGTGTTATGATACAATTCAAGTATTTAGAATTGCGGATACCTAGTTGGGAAATAAAACAGTTCCCCTTTATTCTGCATTCATAGTCAATGCTTCTTTATCCAAGAAACAGGACATAATGGCTCTTAAAAGTATTCCTAAGCTGTAACTATTAGTATTACGCTGCCATTTTATGAGAAAAAACAATTTAATCTGTTTATACCTATAATTCCTTCGGGGCGAAAATCGACGACTTTATAACCGTAGGGGCTGTGGTTGAATTACCGCATCCGCGATCGAGTAACTGAATTTATTGTTTTGCTTGTAAGATCAGTGACGTATGGCTCGCTCACGGATGCGGTAATTCGACCCCTGATTTTCATGATTCGTTTTTTGTTTTGTTCGTATTGCTGTATTTTAGGTTAAGGCAGAAAGAAATCACATTTTTCGGCCAACTGTTGCGGGCAAAACAGAGTTACGCCGAGTCCAGCTTGTCTAAATTAAAACTGCCATACCTACATAATCCAATAAGAAACAGGATGTACACAGGTAACAAAATACGTTTTTATTAAATTGAAAGTTTTGCCATTAACACTTGTTGTTTGGTTGTCTTAAAATCGAGTACATTTAACTATAATGGTACAATTCAAAATTCAAGAGAGAAAATGAGAAACTAATTCATTTAGAATGATTTTTCGTTTTTTTTTGTTTTATTTTGTTTTTATTTATTATTAACATAATTCATTTCCTGACAAACGACAATTCAGGAGGAAAAATAATCGATTCAGCATTCCAGCAGCGCCCATCGTGTACTTGGGGTCTGACGGCACGCAAACAGTAAGTTGTTTCATTTCTTTTCCTCTGCAAAGGACAATTGCTCCAACATCTGATTGGCTTATCCGCGACAGCAGACCTACACGTTTGCTCGGTGAGTTCATTGTGCAGATTTCCTTCAACTGCATGATCCACTTACGTTTGTGTGTGTTGTATCGGTGGCGTATTTAGTTTTAAGGCCTTGTTTTTCCACTTTCAGTTTTGACGCCGGATGGAAGATAACCCCACATGTGGGTGTGTATGTGTTGACCGACCTTCTGTGGAACACATTTAACTTGGCATCCACTTGACCAAAGATTTCGTCTGTTGTCTGTATTCCTTCCGTTGCTGATCTGACAGTATATATGTGTTTCTTTCTTCTTGTTATTTTATTATCTTCTTTATTTATTCTGTAGTCTAAATATTATTATTATTTTTTTATTTTTTACTTTGTTTTGGTTGTTCTTGTTGTTGTTGATTTTTGTTTTTCATTGTTTTTTCCAACACTTTATCATCATCTGTATTATGTACTCGTATACCAGTTACGACATTATGATAGCAACTGGGTGCTGTCTCTGTTGTCGTTAGATTATTTTAATCTTCTCCCAAATTATCAATAAGGTTGAGAAAATTGGCTTTGGTTGTTAAAGCCAATGTTGGCACGATCGCCCACAGGTGCCTGAAATTAAAATGGAAATTGTAATTGTTGTTAATAGACGCTGCACCATGTTTTGCCATTCTCAGGAAGTCTTATCTACGAAATAATTTCTCAATAACCTCAGCGATCTTAGAAATAGTAATCCGATTGTATCGCTATTCTGAGAGTGCTTTAAACTGCGAGTGCGCTAGAAGCGAGCGACACGAATGCCGAACATAACAAATTGCGGAAACAATTTGCGGACAAAGGAAAAAAGAAACTTATGAAGCAGAATAAAAATGGTGAGAGCAAATCTCAGCAAGATGTAAGAGAAGGTATGCAAAGTATAGAAATTTTCTTAAGCCGACATTAAAGCAAAATGCAAGCAGATGTAAACTTACGTTAAAAGCAACATCTTGCGAGAGTATTCCGTCCATTTGGGAAATTTGTCCAAAGTCTTGCGATAGATCGTGCTGCTGCGAGAGTGTAAATCCGGGTTGCGACATGTTCTGCGACATAAGCTGCTGCGTGAGTGGTATTCCCTGACTGTTTCGAGATTTTGATGCAAACTTGTCGTTACTATTGCCCGAATTGTCGGGACGTGATGCCTTTGGCATTATGCGTTCGCCGATGGCTTGACGGCGACCCTGTTTAGCTGCCTGAATGGCTTGCTGGTGCTGGTTATAGAAGCGTGGCGGTATATTGCTCATGTTCATAAACATGCCGACGGGCACCGGCATATTGTTCATGGCAGCCTGTGCGCGTTCCGGTGATATATAGCTGATCGAGTCGTGATGAGTTCTCCCAAACATATCCATGCCCATGTTGCGTGGCTGATAGCCGCCCATGGGATTAATCGAAGCCGACGGATTCATGTGATTCATACCCTGGCCAATGAGACCGAAGCCGCCCGATCCGGGACCAAAATGACTGTAACCTCGCATTGCCGAACGATCGTACGGTGAGCCTGGCACCATGGCTTCCTTGGCATCGCACATCATGGTACTCATAAAGTGTGCGCCTATGTTCATTGTGTTTACGATCTTCTTGGGCTTTTGGAATTGAATCAGCGATTCTTTCAGGTTGTTTAACGAACCTTCGACCAGTACTTTGCGGTCTTTGTAGAAATTCAACAGATGATTCCAGAGCGGTTGCTTCGACAGAACCTTGGGATTACCGACTATAATCGTTCCGTACTTGGAACGAGTTAGAGCGACGTTCAATCGGCGTGGATCGTTTAGGAAACCGATGCCCTGGCGTTCATTCGAACGGACACACGACATAATAATTATGTCCTTTTCGCGACCTTGAAATGCGTCCACACTGGCGATTTCGATCTCTTGGTACAGTTTTGAGTGGAGACTACCTTGGTATTGCATGTACTGCACTAGGTAAGCCCTCTGTCCCTCGTAGGGAGTGATTATTCCAATCTGTTCTGGTTTGACGCCAGCTTTGAGAAAACGCGTAGTTATCTTCTCGACATTGGCAGCCTCTGTCCGATTAAGGTACGAGGTTCCAGAGCCAGCGATCTCCTCTTGGCCTTGAGTGACGAGGAAAAACATTGGCCGGTCAGCCTGCGGCCAGGGGAAGTCAATTTTAAGTTTACGATCCTCCGCACAGACGCCGTTTTGCAAGCTACCTTCGTAGAAGAAGTTCGATGGGAATTGAGACAATTCTGGGTGCATACGGTATTGAACCTCCAGGCGGAACGGACGAATTCCGAGTACAACCAAGCGCTCGAACAAACTCTGAGATAATCCAGCTCGAGCTGCTTTTTTGCACATAACCACCGGTCCCAACTGGCAGTGATCGCCAACGAGAATCAACTGTTTGGCACCCAGCACTACTGGTACCATGCATTCAGGTTCCGTCGACTGCATACTCTCATCAATGAGAATCGATGAGAACTTGATGCTCTTCAGGCGTGGATCACCCGCCCCCACACAAGTGCAACAGATGACATCTGCCGCTTCGAGAAGCTGAAATTCCGCAGCTCGTTTCAGCATGCGGTAGCGTTTCTCATCGGCCCTGCTTAGTTCTCCGGTCTCGTCTTTCAACTGCTGAAGCTGCTTCAGTTCAACATTGATTTCCATATTTCGAATCTGATTGTGAAGGGCCAAAAAGCTGACGGGACTGTCTATAGCCTCGCGTGACTTGGCGCAAACTCTGACAACCTTCAAATTTGTGCGATGGATCTTCTCGGTCAGTTGATCGACTGCAGTGTTACTTGGTGCACACACCAATACCGTGCCACCGTTTTGCTTCACCAGCTGATAGACTATAGTTGCTGATGTGACTGTCTTTCCCGTACCGGGGGGCCCTTGAATCAAGCTCAGTGGACGTTGAATTGCGTGCTTGACAGCGTACACCTGCGAACGATTCAAATCGGGTAGATTCGGTGCACTGAACAGCTTGGGGATAGTCCCACGCAACACATCGTCCCAGCCATCGGGGCGACCATGACCCAAAAGATGTGCATAAATGTAATGCGACACAGAGTTGCGGTCCATTGCAAACACCTTCAAAGCGCGCAACATCCGATCAAACGAAGTACACTTCCAAATGAAATCAACGGCAAAGTTTGACGTAAACTTTATTGGTGCTCCAGCGCTGTTCTTCAATTCCAAGCCGATATCTTCACCGTAGTTGTCGGGAACTTTGATTACGTGACCTATTTCATTCCACGAATCGTGCAACTCGCCGGCATAACGCAGCCTCAATTCATCGCCGTGCATCAACTTCATATCGCTGTCCGTCTTGGCCAGGGTGAAGTATGCAATGGTCTTCTTGTTCAGTCCCACATCCCAGCGGACTTCGATGTTCTCTTGGGTCTGAGATTCTTTCAGTTTTTTATCATATTCCGCCTCTAGGCGCACTAACGGCCCGAATACCTTTTCGTATTGGTAGCCATCTTCGTAACGCAAAAGAACTTGTGTCGGTTCTGTGTCAATGCCCGGTTTTTCTAGATCTTGGAAAGTCGCTTCGATATTCTCCTTCCAGAGTTCTTCTAGTTTGTTAATCTGGCCGGCCGAAATTTGGCGAGCACGCAACTGCTCCTGGTCGGAGGGCACTTTCACCAGCCAAGCCAAGAAGCAGCGATCGTTTATCAAGGGTTTCCACTGCTCCTGGTCCCAGTTCATGTCCTTGAGGGAGTTTTGAGCCGCACACGGCTGTCTGTAAAGGAAGAATAAGCATTTCAGTTATGGATGGGGAGTTAGAAAAAAAATTAAAAGCAAAAAAAAAAACAGTACTTTCCACTGTTAGCTTTAGACAATCAGCTTAGGTTGTAAGTTTTTATTACGACACCAATAAAAACTATTGGCAAGCATTGCTGCCGAGTATGTAAGACTATGTATTTGCTTCTAGAATTAACGATTTCGATCTGTCATCGACTGAGAACAAAGCAACGCTGAGTAAATGCAACCATTGCGGATGTATGTTTTTGCTCTAGGCTACACATGTTATGTGGAACTTAAATCGCTGAGAGTCGTATCAGCAAGCGGCCCCTGAAGTTATGGTCTGATAGACAAGTGCACTTCAAAACTCGACTGTAATCTGGAAGATACTAGGTTTCGAAAATATCAAAGGAGCTCTTAATAATAATTAAAAAAAAAATCTGTTTAACCAAGACAATATCTCCTGAAGTGATATTTTCTAACCTGGACTCTCCCAGACGCTTCCCTTTTCCCAATGGAAAACGACTCTTTGTCTACCAAATTCGATTCGTGACAATCAAAAGTAGGATCGCACTTAGGGCCCTATCTAATCTTACTGGATAACAAATAAAAAACAAAAACAAAAATTATGTACACATTGTTAAAATTACCTGCACAGAAGCACAACAACCGAGTCTGCCTTGGCGGGTATAAACCCTAAGACGAAGACGTTGCGCACACCGCATGAGTAACACTCTAGAACAGTTTCGCCCAATGGGCCATCACTATGCAAAGTGACTTCGCGATGTTTAGCTCGCACCAAGTGATTGACAATATGCGATCCAGACGTATTGCCTCGGCCGTTGCAGAACCACTTCTTACAGTTGTTGCACATGACAACCGTGCTCGGATCGTGAATACCGCAATATTTACAAGCATGCGGCGGCAGTTCCCTTACTGCAAGAGCTCCATCATCGTCATCCTCTTCGAATTGCAATGCAGCCATGCCATTCGTAATGCCTGGCACTTTGGAATGGATTTCCAGCTTCCGACCAAAGGCATTGCTCTGCAAAAAAAAGAAAGACAACAAAAGCAAATCTACCCGATCGAAAATGTCTGCACTGTTTTTAACGACATACCTGACTGGGTGCTGCAATTGGATCTAATTGCGATGATTGCGTCTGCGACTGTGACGGTATGGTAAAGTCGCGAAAATCAAAATCCGATGCCTGGGTATCGGCGCCTATCAAATCATTTTCCTCAGTATCAAGGAATGTCAGTGTTTGCGAACTTGGTCCGTACGTGTCCACGCTCATTTTATAGGCGATAGTTTATAACTTTTCGATTTACCACGTTGTCTCCAATGGCTGCACTGCGTAAAATATTCAAATTCGTGGGCGGTTCACAGTTTCTAAAGAAACGTCTTTGCGATTGTCACAACGTAAAAATGTTTCCAACAAATTATTTTCTTCTGATTTTACTCTCGGCTGGTTTTCAGGTATTTTTAATGATGAAATAAATGCGCGAAAACTTTAGACTCACCAATAGCATTTTCAGCTGATCAAAAGAACATCACAAATATTGAGCAAGATTGTGAGGTTTTGAAGTCTGTCAAATTCTGCGCCTGTATTTGGTTTTGCTACGTTGACCTCGAAAAAGAAAAACAACAAAGTGAAGCGAGTGAAAAGGAAACCATGAACGTGTCCGTTTTTTCATGATGAATGGCTTCGTTCTCTATAGTTTCAAAGCGCTTTCTTTCGTATTCACACGGTAAGTTGATTTATTTATCGGATGTATAATGTCTTTTTCCATTGTGATTTTCAGAGATAGATTTCAGATTTTTCTTGCCCAATGGAACATAAAACAAGATCTTTCTATCTTAACATTTGCGTGGGTGAGTGTTTTAAAAGTCAGCTGTTCTTAAATTGTAATTTGTGTTTATAAAAATCTATTCAATTTGTAATTTTTTCTCCATTTTTCACAGACTTGTCGTCCTTAAAAACGTAAAATAACACACTTTAAAGTGTAATTAGGTGTGTGTCTCGCTCAGAAATCGAGATTCGCAACATTGCTCTGAATCTGAAAAAAATTCACCGCACCATACCCACCGTTTTCTTAACACGTCCCGATAACAGCCAATTATCTGAATATTTTGAATTTTTTCCAATGTCACCACAGGATGAGCTGTCGGTCATCTGTCAGGTTGCTATGTGCAAGTGTATGCGTGCGTCTCATTTACTTTAACATGGCACACATACTTTAAGGTTCTCTGCTTACAGCATATCACGTACTCCTTCTGGGTTCCTGTACACAGGGATTGTTGAAGCACAAAAATATATATAAAGGGTGATTTTTTAGCTGGTTTGGTTTTGGCAGCACTGGTTTTGACAGCTGACGTGTGTTTAGTACCTTGTGTCACTGTCAAACAGCTTCAGTTTGGTTTGCAATTTAACCATGGATCGTCTTACAAATGAACAACGCTTGCAAATTATTGAATTTTACTATCAAAATTCGTGCTCGGTTCGAAATGTTCATCGCGCGCTGCTACCATTTTATGATCGGCATTCTCGACCTTCTGAGCAGTCTATTCGGAAGATTGTGACCAAATTTCGCACCAAATTTACTTTGTTGGACATTAAACCACCAACACGTTTACATACTGTGCGTAGTGAAGAAAATATTGCGGCCGTATCAGCTAGTGTGACAGAAGACCGCGAAATGTCGATTCGGCGCCGTTCCCAGCAGTTGGGCCTTTGTTACAGCACTACGTGGAAAATTTTGCGGAAGGATTTGGGCGCAAAGCCTTTTAAGATACAGCTGGTGCAAGAACTAAAGCCAGCCGACCTACCACAACGCCGAATTTTTGGTGAATGGGCTCTTGGAAAGCTGGCCGAGGATCCGCTTTTTTATCGAAAAATTGTGTTCAGCGATGAGGTTCATTTTTGGTCGAATGGGTACGTAAATAAGCAAAATTGCCGAATTTGGAGTGAAGATCAGCCAGAAGCATTGCAACAGCTACCAATGCATCCCGAAAAAGCCACTGTTTGGTGCGGTTTATGGGCCGGCGGCATTATTGGGCCATATTTCTTCAAAGATGATGCGAATCGCAGCGGTACTGTCAATGGTGAACGCTACCCAGCGATGATAACAAACTTTTTTTTGCCCGAAATGGAAGTTCTTGACTTGCATGATATGTGGTTTCAACAAGACGGTGCCACATGCCACACAGCACGCGAAACAATGGCGCAATTGCGAGGCGAGTTTGGTGAACAGTTTATTTCACGTTTCGGGCCGGTCAATTGGCCGCCTAGATCGTGCGATTTGACACCATTAGATTATTTTTTGTGGGGGTATGCCAAGAGACAAGCCCGCTTCGATTGACGCACTGGAAGCCAACATCCATGCATTCATTCGTGAGATACCGGCCGATATGTGTGAAAGAGTATGCCAAAATTGGACTCAGCGGATGGGCTACCTGAGACGCAGCCGCGGTCAACATTTGCATGAAATTATCTTTAAACATTAAATTGCAAGGTTCAAACTATCGATTCAAATAAATATTTCATTCATTTTTTCGAATTTTTTGTGTTTTTTTTTTTTTTAAAGTTCTAAACCTCTTAAAAAATCACCCTTTATATGTATATCTAGTAATCAATTAAATAATGTTCAATCATTATATTAATACGTGAACATCCAAAGTTTCCGTACACCTTTTTAGTTTATTATGAAATGAGGAGAATGAAACTGTGCCCAAACAAAAAATCGTGGGTATATTATCTCAGCATTAAGACTGGTAAAATGAGGTTAAGAATTCCCCATACAAAATGCTTACCAAGTACCCATTTTTTTGACATTGAATTTGTCGCCGCCATATTGCCATAATAACGTATTTAGGTTTCAATATCATCTTAGGCTAGAACCTATTTTCGAAAAAAATGCAATTTACCTATCCCTAAAAGTAAGCAATGGTGTACCTAATTTTAATTCAGGGGAATTATATCTGCGAGGTGTTGAGGACGACTGATTTCAATGATGTTACTATGGAAACGAACATTTGTCGGCATAAATTATTCGCTCTATATCTTACTAGTGACGTAAAAAATAATAATCATTTCATAAGTAAAATTATTTTCAAAGGGCGTATTCTTTTGATATCTATGTTGGAATTTAATATTACATCCTTATAAAAGTTAGGGTCGATTTTCGACCACAAGCGAAACTAGTTTACTTAAAATTGTCAGTAACATACAACTGGCAGATTCACATTTTATGGAGAGTTTTTTATCTGTCAAAAAATATAAAATGTAAAGGACTACCTATTCACATGAGAGCGAATTTTTATAAGCGGGTTTGTGGATCGCGACTGTTTTATGTGGATTGTTAATAAAGTGTGACAGTTCGCGGGAAAATGGCTGTAATTGTAAATTAAGCTTTTTCAATCAATAGAAACGCAGTTTCTTCTAAAACTAGATGTTAGATTAATTAAATATAATTTTGATCCAGGCATGAGATGCCTGATGAAGTATATACAATTGGATGTACAATAGATCGAGACCGATGGGCAGAAGAGAGCCACAAAAAGAAAACAGAACTTTTCCCCTTCATAAAAAACCTTCAAAATCTTAGCCGCAGAAATTACTTTGTGCTAGTTACTTATAGCTGACAGATGGTTGTCAAATTCTTCAAATGCTATTTTGTAACTGACTTTTTGTTTGATTTCATTTATATTTTTTGCTTCTATGGCATTAAAATCGATCTAAGAAGATCTTTCTGAAATATAAGCAATTAAACTCTTGCTCTTAAATATAATTTGGTACTTTGTTATTTGTTCTACAGATTTTTTTGGTAATTTTCCACGTGAACATTTCACCAGGCAGTACGCAGGTCGAGCGAAAAATAGCTGGTTCAAAAATTGAGTTGTAGGTGGCGATAGTAAAATCTCTCCATAGCTAATTTAATTGGCTTTTATTGTCCGCCGCATTAATTTTTTGACATTTCAGCGTGAAATTTGTAGGAAACCCGTTTAAATATTTATTTGAATTTCAGATGTTTCTTTACTTTCCCTTCCATGGTAGCCTACATTTTAAAAAGTAACTAACAGGCAAAATTAAAAGAATTATAGTTTCTTTATTCTGCCAAGTTCATTTCCTTTCAATTCACTGCAAATAATTTTATATGTTTTATTTGGTAACGAAGTATTTTGACATTTTGCTCGTGGATGTCAACCTCTAGTGTTCTGTTGCCGCAACGTCAATTTTCGTCGTGGATTTGAACAGGTAAATAGTAGTGCTGATACCGGAGAAAATGTTTTTGTGTAAATAACATTATTCTACGATGAATTAAGTAAAATATTTTCTCTTTATAACAGAAAAAAGAGTTTTTATTTTCTAGTTAGCACTCCAATGTAGGGAAAAAAAACAACCTTATTTAACTTCTTCTTCACCCATTTCAATATTTAGATCTCTATGTAGATCAGCGTTGTGTATGTGCAAGGTGCATTGAATATGTTCCTTTGTAATTTATTTTGAAAGACCCACATTTTACAGAAATTCGTTTGCCATTTGCCCATAACTGAGGCCCGTATGTTCATACTGGTTTCAGAATTCGGTTGTATAGCAATAACTCATTGTTGGACAGAGATCCACAAAAAGTGAAGTTCTCAATTTGTTTCTCGAGAAGTTTTCTTTTTTTTGTATAATAAGTGTGCGAAAGTTGAATATAAAAGTCCTTTTTATTTTATAGGTAAGATCTTCCTGAACTTCCCAAAGACAACAGCTTTTAAGCTAAGTCAACCTGCATAAATTTCTTCACGAAAAACAAAAAAATATTTCACTTTCGATTTCACTTTTCGGACAGAAGTGAACATTTCACTTCACTCGTCACCGTAAGGTGACAACACAATTCGTTTCTACTAAATAAGCGCGTGAGTTTTATAACGACAAGTAAATTTTCTTGATAAATTATAGTTCGGCGAAATTTTTGTATGGAAAATTCTATATAAATGCTCATACGAAACAAATTTAATATTAAAGTGAAAAGAAAATGAATTCTATTCTATTATCTTAGATTTAAGGTGAAATCGGTTAATGGAACGTGACAAATGCCGTTTATTTTAACAAAGCATTCAACTACTAGTATCACTTTATTACTACAGCAACTAGATCATTATTTCGTCGAATCTCTTTTTAAAAGCAACCACATTTAAGCAGGAGTATTATTTTATTTAAGGCATTGGCAAGTGGAAAACGAAAAGCGAATGTTAAAATAAACTTTTCCAAGTGCAGAGTCGAACATGTAATTCAGTAGGTAGCCGAATTAATTGCCAGGCTGTATAATTTTGTAAAAACCTGCAAATTCTTTGTTTAGTCTACTGCCGAAATTATTGGTTTCCTGAACAACGTATCATAATCGTATACGTTTAATTACCTTCAGAACAACGAAAACCTTTCTATTATAATACATATGGTATAATAATTGCCGAACAATATCAGATATGAATGCTTAATAGCTGTAGCTAATGTGTTTCAAACATATGTACTCGTTTTTTGCTACCATAGGTAGACAACTACAGTCGATTAAGTATTGTTCGTGATTATTCGAGAACTGCGCGCTTGTGTTGAAAAAATGAAGAAAAATCGCGTGAAATCGAAGGATTTTGTGGGAAATCTTGTACTTTTCCGTCGCAGTCTTATCTACCAAACAAGGGAATTCTTTCAAAATTCGACTTTACATGGTGTCAGATATATTGCAGAAAGTGGACGACCGGTTGGAGAAAAGTAAGTGTCATGAACTCATAAACACATAATTATTCTTAGTTGAGATTTAATGAAATTTCTTCTTTTTTTCGGCTAAAGGTTTATGTGGTTTTGCTTTACAGGAGTTGGTGCGGTGACTGCACTCGTTATAATTATGAGTTTATGGGAGAAATTTCAAACCAATCCAACAATCACTGGTAAATATTTATCTACAGATGACCTTAAAATATTTTCACATTATTTGAACTTTAAGGACTGGATACGGATTACCAAAATCAAAGAGTTATATTTCCGTCGACAGTGGTATGTCCTGAAATGGCGTTTGACCGTCACAAGGCGTATGAAGTAGCATACAAATCTTTGGCGTAAGTGATTTTATTTTAAACTACCCCAAATTGTCACCATTCCACCACTCATAAACCTGACATTTAATACATAAGTTTTCAATTCTTTCACAAGTCCTCAATTAAAAAGGACTTAAAATAGACATCGAATTTATTCTTGACGGGTACTTCGGGATCATTAAAGTGCATCCAAATAAATTAATATTTCGTTCAATCAAACTCTAAGATCGACAGAATGACAGTAACTCTTACGCAGTGTTTTTTTACTTCAAAAGTCAGTGACAGTAACCCAGCAGGTTACTGAGCAAGAGATCTCGCATTCAATCGCCGGAAAATGCAAATAACATTTCCTGTTTAAGACCATTACAGCGCCTCTCAAACATCGATAATATTCATTAGGTAGTGTCCTCAATTTCACTTCATACTGTTTTGTTTTTTTGTTTTTTTTTTTTTACTAGCGGCTACGACCACGAAATGGCTAACTTGATAACTCCCTTTCTTGCGATACTTACATCTTTGTCTTTTGACAATATCCAAGAAGCTTACGATATGAGTAAACTATTTCCCTCTGATAATTTAAATGAGAAGTCACTTCGAGCCTGGGCATTTCAAGTGAGTTATTGCATCCTCTGAAAGAAAAGACTTACAAATTTACAGTGCAACCCGCTTCCTTAGGTTCGTATAAGTTGCGAAGACACACTGATCGAATGCAAGTATAGGGATGAGAAAGTAAGCTGTTGTTCGCACTTTGACCCTGTTTACACGGAACATGGCTTCTGCTATGCTTTTAATAGCCGTTTCATATCAAATCCCGATTCTGAGTAAGTATTTCAAGGCTTAAAATCTACTTCAATTAACTGGTGTGTATTTAAACTTTTAAGTGAACCTGCATCATCACCACACGATTTATATGAAACAGATAAAAAGTGGGCTTTGGAATTCGTACCAAACAGTACTTCGAAAATTTATATTTACGCTCAGGAGGAATACCTTAGCGATGAAGTTAAATCGCAGTTGGAATGGCAGGAAAATCAATCGGTTGAAGTTCGAATTTTAAAAAGAAATACCTACACAACGGATGATGCTCGGCAGTTGTCAATTGGGTGGGTTTTTATAAGAATAATGTTAATGGTATTTCAATTGCGGTTAAAAATTAACATTGTTTATTAAATTGAAAGCAGATGAGTTCTACATTTTTACATACCTATTCTTATTTCTTTTAACCGATATATTTTGATTTTATCTATCTATGTTTTTGGTTAAATTTATCACTTTGCATGCCGGCGAAGATATTCTCTGGGATGGGAATTACTCGTTACTCGTTATTTGGTTAATTTCTGTAATTTTTGATAAAATTTTCTTTCCATTCCATAGTCAAAGGAAATGCATATTTTTCGATGAAGTCAAGCTGTCATATTTCAACGAAGAGTACACATTCATAGCTTGTATGAAAGAGTGCCGCATGAAAAAAGCAATCAAGCTGTGCAAATGTAATCCGCCATTCTACAAGCCAGTCCGTAAGTACTCTATCGCTCTCAGTTTCAACGATTCAGTGACTATTTTACTTGAACTTGTAGCAAATATTCCAATTTGCAAGATCAACCAGTTCCCTTGCCTGCAGAAATATGCTCCAAATATCACCAGCATAAGAGACTGTCTTCATTGTGAGCTGGGTTGCGCGCAAACGGTTTACAATATTGACAAACTTAACAAAATGTAAGCTTTGACACTGCTATAATATTCAACGATGAATGTAACAGAGATATTTTTTAAGTTACGGCAATCCAGAGGATCAAACAGTGGTTGTTGAGTTTTTAACTTGGCCCATTATCTGCTTTAAACGCGAGGTACTTTTTGGTTGGGTAGACTTATTGGTTTCCTTCGGCGGAATCGCTAGTTTATTTCTGGGATTTTCGCTCTTGTCAGGAGTAGAAATTGTATACTATTTTACAATGCGCGCATGGTGTATGGTTTACAGGAACAGGGTAACTATTGTTATACTTACTTACTTGTTGGTTACTTACCTTGTTTTCTTGAAATCCTAAACAGGATGATCTGTACAAAATTGAAGAAGACATCAAAAGAAGACCTCCGCCTATGATTAACTTATCCCTGATACCACATACCACAGACTCTGTAACTGTAAATAAAAGTAAAAAACAGGCTCATGCGGAATATCCAAAGCAACAAGAACATCACGGGCTTGCTGAATTTTCAAACCCAATTAGTAGACGTCGGAATGAGAAGGTACCTTCAAATGATTGGGGAAGATAAAAGATAACGACATTCGGTTTTTTCACCTTATCTTTTCTTGTTAAATACTAATCCTTAAGGTAAGATTAGACTGTATGCCAAGTGGTCATTAAAAGCCAATTTCTGACAGTTCTCCTGTCAAAATATGGTCATCCAATGTAATGGGCATATCTCATATGCTCTAATGACCTGAATGCCACATATGATCAGGCTGATTGTGACACATAAAAATGCCCAAATAGCATATAGTGTAATCGGACAATAAGCACGAATGCCATCATATGACCTTATATGAGCTGCCCATATGCACTTTATTGAAATTTCGTTATGGCATTTTTGATGGAACAGGAATAATTTTATTGTCATCGTTATTTGAGTTCGTGGAATTGTGATTTATTTTCATTTTCGTTCTCTTTTTGGTAGTAAATAACAAATGCCTTAAATGACCATCAAGGCAAGTATGACCATATTGGTAATTTTGATTATATAGTCTAATTTACAGTTTTGATAATCCTGACATTTTGTTCATTTGACAGCTTATCCGGTCATTTGCCTTTTGGCATTCATATGCATAATTGGCATGCAGTCTAATCTTAGCTTTAGAAACATAGTTGAAAGGAAAACATATGCCAAACATCTCTATGTCGACAGGATGTAAATTTTACAACAGAAACTAGCAATCATGCAAATGTCATTATCTTCTGTTTCTGCATTTATTTGAATTTTTGAATTTAAAGAAAATAAACGTCACTTTTTATAGAAGTTTTCGGGATTCACGAAACAGTTTTATAAAACTACTTCCAATACTATCAACAACTGGGAGTACGGAGGATATTTGCCGTAGGGAATGCATTTCAAATTCAAGGAAAGGAAAGACTCAGTCTTAAACTTTTGCAGTTTTACTACATAATAAATTTGATTACTGTACTTAGTTAAACAATTAAGTGTTGGTATAACTTTTAAACGATTCCCGGAGGAGAAAACTGAGCTTGATTTATTCGCAGCGAGAATAAAAATGTCGATTTTCCAATTCTGTTGGTATACCTAAGAGCTAAGAAAATGACTACAGTTGTTACCTCCACTATATCTATATATTTAAACTTACAACTATTTATGTTTCAATAAAACGAATATTAATTACAAGGACTTATTTTATTTTACTTAGATAATCCATATAGTACAGGATATTTACATTGGGGTTGTAAACAAAAGAAATTGATGGGATCATCTGCAAAAATAAAATAAAATCAGTGTCTACAAATAATTATTTGAAATTTATGTCGTTGTCCATTGGGACAAAAAATCTATCTTTTTTTTTTGATCTAAATCACTTTTCATGTTCCATTGGGTAAAAAAATCAATCTTTTACGTAATTTTAAGAAGTTTGCTTTCAAGGCGAATGTTTCAAAGTTTCGTGAAAACCAAAATAACGAAATACATAAATAGCCATGGATATAATTTTGGAGGAATTATTATCTAAATTTGTATCTAAAACAGGGAAAACCTTTTTGGAGTCGATATCCATTTGTGATTTTTGCAAAAACAAATGCAATTTCAACAGCTGATATTGCTGCCAAATAACGCACTAATACATTTATAAAAGCAGATCAATTTCGTTGCGCGTTACATCAGCAAGAAATCAAGGTAAGTACCTATTCGATTGGGGCACTTACTCCACTTTGTTTTTCTTGTTTCTATCAATTTTTTGAGGCTTTGGGTTCGTTCGTGTCAAAGATAATGGAATACAGAGATATATAACTTTCCAGGGCAGTTGCCTACAAGCTGTTTTCCCTAAAAAAATCATGAAGTCACGAACTCTTGCTGATATATGTGAGTTCATGAAATGGACTTAATAGGCGTTTTTATACAATAGCTGTTATACAAAAAGTTCGTGTTTCTTTTTTAGCTCAGATACATCAGAGCTCACATTTGTGTTTCTTTTTTCGTTCAGAGCGTGATCAGAGCGCGCTCTATGAACTCAGAATAAATTGACTGAGCAGCATGAGGAAAAAACAAGCGCACTTCCAGTCACATTTGACAGAAAAAAAAACAGTAAAAACAAAAAAACATCAGAACGCTCTCAGCACGATCGGTTCAGAGCGCGCTCATAATGCTCGAGCTTAGTTCAGTGCTCAGCTCTGAACTAAAAAAGAAAAACGCCTAATGCAAGAATTCGGTGTTCTCTAATGTGTATTTCACTATTTTTTTCAATTTGGTAAAAAGCTCCACAAAAACCAAAAAAAAAAAAAAACAATACGAAACACAAAACATTTAAACACTGCTATGCCCATAAAACCAATACCTATGAATAGCGGTCGGCCATTAGCAAGGTGCTTCTTTGTTTCACACACGTATTCATAAACGGAGGTTGAAATGGCAAAATCAACAGTGTAATCAAATGGGTTTTGGGGGGATAGGCGTACGAAAGATATCCATCTCTTTTAATCATTTATCTCTGGTTCGTGTACTTTCAGCATTGATAAATGAAAATTGTCAAATCTCACATATCGAGAGAGAAAGCTCTCAACTTCAAGAGAAGTACCTGAGCGGTTTTCTTACACAAAGTATAAAAATGTCATTCTGACATTTGAAACGGTTCTCTTTAAGTGCAGCATCTACAAAATTAGTTGGAATTTAATTCTTTATACGCTAAATACCTAATAATCTTACCATTTTGAGTGCTGATATGTTCTATATGTTTCTCTGTCATTTATGTTAATTTCCTCAGAAAGTGGTCGCATTCGCACAGCTACTTAGCAATTTTTTAATAATTTCACGTTTGCCAAAAAGTACCCGAACGAACCTTTTTTGTTGACAAATGATTTTGTCTTTCTTTTTCCCCATCTGTCAGATTACACTAGATCATGGAATCTGGCTTTTAGGAAATGACATTTTTTGCTAAAGCCCTATACCTACCGTAAAGGCTTGAATATCAATTTTCCTTGTTTGGACCAAATAGGCTGAATGTTTGAGTAGATGAAACCTTTCTTCTTTTTTTTTCAAATAAAACCACAAGTTATGTTTGTTTCCTTTTAAATAAAGGGTGATTTTTTAGCTGGTTTGGTTTTGGCAACACTGGTTTTGACAGCTGACGTGTGTTTAGTACCTTGTGTCACTGTCAAACAGCTTCAGTTTGGTTTGCAATTTAACCATGGATCGTCTTACAAATGAACAACGCTTGAAAATTATTGAATTTTACTATCAAAATTCGTGCTCGGTTCGAAATGTTCATCGCGCGCTGCTTCCATTTTATGATCGGCATTCTCGACCTTCTGAGCAGTCTATTCGGAAGATTGTGACCAAATTTCGCACCAAATTTACTTTGTTGGACATTAAACCACCAACACGTTTACGTACTGTGCGTAGTGAAGAAAATATTGCGGCCGTATCAGCTAGTGTGACAGAAGACCGCGAAATGTCGATTCGGCGCCGTTCCCAGCAGTTAGGCCTTTGTTACAGCACTACGTGGAAAATTTGGCGGAAGGATTTGGGCGTAAAGCCTTTTAAGATACAGCTGGTGCAAGAACTAAAGCCAGCCGACCTACCACAACGCCGAATTTTTGGTGAATGGGCTCTTGGAAAGCTGGCCGAGGATCCGCTTTTTTATCGAAAAATTGTGTTCAGCGATGAGGCTCATTTTTGGTTGAATGGGTACGTAAATAAGCAAAATTGCCGCATTTGGAGTGAAGATCAGCCAGAAGCATTGCAACAGCTACCAATGCATCCCGAAAAAGCCACTGTTTGGTGCGGTTTATGGGCCGGCGGCATTATTGGGCCATATTTCTTCAAAGATGATGCGAATCGCAGCGTTACTGTCAATGGTGAACGCTACCGAGCGATGATAACAAACTTTTTTTTGCCCGAAATGGAAGTTCTTGACTTGCATGATATGTGGTTTCAACAAGACGGTGCCACATGCCACACAGCACGCGAAACAATGGCGCAATTGCGAGGCGAGTTTGGTGAACAGTTAATTTCACGTTTCGGGCCGGTCAATTGGCCGCCTAGATCGTGCGATTTGACACCATTAGATTATTTTTTGTGGAGGTATGCCAAGGCTGATGTGTATAGGGACAAGCCCGCTTCGATTGACGCACTGGAAGCCAACATCCATGCATTCATTCGTGAGATACCGGCCGATATGTGTGAAAGAGTATGCCAAAATTGGACTCAGCGGATGGGCTACCTGAGACGCAGCCACGGTCAACATTTGCATGAAATTATCTTTAAACATTAAATTGCAAGGTTCAAACTATCGATTCAAATAAATATTTCATTAATTTTTTCGAATTTTTTGTGTTTTTTTTTAAAAAAAAGTTCTAAACCTCTTAAAAAATCACCCTTTACTATAAACTTATTATTAAAGATATACCGTTGTATAAAAATAATGACACGACTTTTATTTCCTAAGCATCGTTCAGATTTTAACATCTACTAAATTGTACGCTAAGTTTAGAAAATTTCAATAACATAGTCTTCTCACATGTTGTTCACATCAGAATTTAGTTGGTTTCCTCTTCTTAAGCATCATAATTGTTAAGTAATAAAAAAAGGATAAATAAATAACAAAAAAAAAAAAGAAACTAAATCTAAAACTGGATTCAATCCATACACTGTATTCCAGTACCTAGAACTAATTAATTGGGATTTGCTCTTTCCAAAGAATCCTTACCAACCAAAGTAAACAGAGGCGTTTTGGTATATTCGAAACTGGAACTACAACGTTTTAATTGATATCCCAAAATAGCATAACCTTACAGTAGTCCATTTAAATTCGGATAGGTTGCATCCTCTGCGCACTACTGTACTGGACTAAAAAATGAATACTTTAAATACTCTGCCAGAGAACTCTTCAATCCAAAGTCGCATTTGGGTTTGTATAAGAGAATCCCTGAAACTGCTCCTGGTCCATTGATTGAAGGATTTCCTTGTCGATGGGTGTCAGGCGCACACGTTCCCGAGTAAACGCTCTGTCAAAATATTGTGTGTCCAAAGGATGTTTCTACGAATATACAAAATGGAGATTTGACACATGCTTTCACTATCAATGCAACTACTGTTATCGTACCACTTGAGGTTTGAAAGGTGGAGGAAGTTGCCGTTTTTCCAGCAAGCCCCAGTCGATATCCTTAAAGAATATATGATCACAAATATCACCAGCAGGGCTGTATTGAGAACCAACACGTCTCGTGTAGTCCTTTTCCAAGAGCTGTAACAAAATGAGCTTAGTATCTGCTACTTTTGAGGTCGGCATTTGAGTACGACTTACGCCTTTCAAAATACTAGTTGCCTCTTGTGTGATATAAACTGGAAACCATGGTATTTCATTACATATCGACCAAAATAGCTCATCTTCATCACATCCGCTAAATGGAGACTGTCCAATTAGCATTTCGTACAGCAAAACACCAAACGACCACCAGTCGACATTTTGATTATATTTGTCGCCCTGAAACGGAACAACAGCAATTTACGAATGCCCCTGAAGTGATTCGGACGATGGGAATACCTTAATGATTTCAGGCGCCATATAATCTGGTGTACCACAAAAACTGTCTGCTGTCTTATCTAAGTATATTTGAAGCTTACACATTCCGAAATCGGCTATGCGAACATGTCCGTCGAAGTCCAACAGCACATTGTCCAATTTAAGATCCCTGGAAATAGGTGGATATTTTTGTTAAATGTGTGAATGTTCATTTACTATTAAGCTTACCTATAAATGATACCCTTTTTATGCAGAAACTTTAGCCCCGATATAATTTCTGCTCCATAAAATCGAGCTCTATCTTCAGGGAATCTTCCACTCTCCTGTATGTGGAACATGAGATCACCGCCATTCAGGTACTCCATTACGAAGAACAAATGACTCTGAAAACATTCAAATAATACTCGGTTATCGATGTTGAAAAAATAAATAAAAATAGTTTGTATGTTAAATACGAAAAAGTCTGAAGCTCATACACGGCAGTTCCATTGGAAAGATTAGAAAATATCACCTTCATAAATTTCTTGGTTTAAAATTTGACATGGCCATTGGATCTAGCAAAATATGGTGACATTTCATACGACATTTTGTAAAAGGACTACGGTGGAACGATTTTGAAAATTCGGAATAAAAACGTTGAGCCCCAAAACCTGAATCGGCACTTCGGTATTTGAGAGCAACTTAAGCCTTGTGATTTATTTCACTAAACTGGTTTGGAATTCAACAATTTTTCCAGGAAATTTTAATTCTGAGAATAATATTATTAGCAGAACCAGAAAACTCCCCAGGACCAATCTTCAACATTCAACAGCGCCCCGGGATACTTGCAGAGGTGTTTCAGAACTGCACTTAAATCGTTTTGCCGTGTGGTCCTCTAAAAATAGGTCTCCACAACTAGTTTCTAAGGACTCTATTCCGAAAAACATTTCTACTTGAACTTTGAACTATAAAGATATATTTATCTGTGCAAAATCTATGTAATACCCACCTCAGTTTGGAAAGTACAAAACAAATGACATAAATACGGATGTTTTGTGCCCAAAGCCAAGACTTTACGTTCTATCAGAGTGCATTCGACATCATCATCCTCAAGGACTACGTCTTTTTTTAAGCATTTAACTGCATAATAAAAGTCCGTATTTCGAAGTTCAGCTAAAAGAACCTGAAAAAAATAATAAATAAATAAAATTTAACAAACAAATGGAAAATAAAATCTATCATTACCTTTCCAAAACTGCCTTTACCGAGCACTGCAAGGAAATTAAAATCTTCAACAGAATATTTCTTAAATCTAGGAATTGTGGTCGCCGGAGCTGTTATTCGTCCTGATTTTTGGAATTGTAAATAAGTGTACGAAGTTTCTGTAAAAAAATGCCGATAAGTATGCAAAATGTTTCCAAATAAATTAATGAAAAGTAAAATATGTTTTCGTGGCCCTCAAATGTAATATATAATTATTTTTTTACATTTTTAATCTTAAATAAGAAGCAAATCAAATTAAATTCATAAATACCATCGTCGTTTGCTTCAATTTCGTAGGCAGGATTCAGGCTGAGCGGTGAACATGGTGAGTCTCTTGCTTCTTGTGCACCTTTATACAATAATTATATTTTATTAGTTGGAGGTCTTTAACGTACTTTTTTGTACCTAATTGCCGAAACGCTGTTAAATGTTTAAGTATTGTATATGTACGGATGTATGGCGGTGGAATGGGAGAACTATTAACGGGATTAGTTCGAACAAAAGAACGATCACAGTCATTGGCGACTTGGCATTATTGAGAGTCGCTCTGTTCTAGTTTGTGCTTACAGCTTTTCTCAATAACTGACTACGAGAATTCGTTAAAGTTGAAGTTGAAGTTGAAATAAAACAATAACAAAGAGATTGGAGAAAGGCTTCTTACACCGGGCGGAACAAAATCGAATTTGCTTGTGATATAAAAATAACCTTGTAGTGTGATTTAAAACCTGTGAAATTAGAGTGGAAATTAGTGTCAGTAAACTAAACCAACAATTCATTCATCAATAAGCTACACAAACAAAAAAAAAAAATTGTCCGGTCATCACTTCCGGAGCCATTTTGTTTTATAGGAAATCGGAATTTCGTAAGTAATCGCTATAAAAATATCAACACGCTGAAAATTCCCATAATTCCTACCACGTGTTTACAAGATAGCCGACTAAAATACGTGCCACGTAATTTTTGCGTGTTAGGTTATGCTGCCCCTTTCAGTCAAACGGCTATTTAATCTTCCGTGATAGGAATGTGTGATGTTTTAAGTGCAGCATTAACTGTCTTTCAGCAAACCGTACCGTGAAGTATTTGAACAAAGTTGATAAAATATTGACAGCTTGTGGATATCGTTATTTAATTTTAAAATCTGTTGCTTTGATGAACATTTTGATTTCAACCAAAGAAACGAGTTCATTGTCAGTAGCTTTGTGTGTCTGTGGTTTTTAACTGCAGAGACCTACTAGTCCGTTCACTCATCTGCAGCTTCGTGTGCGAAAGGCGAATGGCCTTCAGGATCTTTGGGAACCAGTTTTTTTACAACCATTCGAATTGTTTATTAGCCGGCTGCAACTGATCAGTAGATGCATGTGTAAAACCAGCAATAAATGCTTACAGACTAATTTGTCCCGAATTTGTAATTTATACTGTCTCCGCTTGGAATTGAACTCATACCGTTCAGCAGCAGTATGACATGTGACACCACAATTGATCGGGAAATAATCATCCACTGGCAACATGCGCATCCACAGGCACAGCCAATATGCGCATGAATTATGATCAAAACAAGAAATGTTTTTAAATATACTTTAGTCGAACTAATCAGAAAATGCTGATCCAATTCGAGTACTTTTCACATCTACTAAATCTTGATCTTCCTGATACGAGTATAGCAGGCTTCTTAAATACGTAAGCACAATAGATGAAAATAGGATGACGCCCAACAACATTTTGCGGATAAAAGCGACCATCAAGTTCATCGCCAATCGTTCGCTCTCTTCCTTCTCTCTCTCTATCTTTCTAATAGATTTTTATATATTTAGAACCATCTCCGACACTTTTTATAGACATTCACGTCCACATACAACACAGTACTTAAACAATTAAAACAACGAAAAAATGTCATTCATTTATTTACAAATTCCTCGTCGATACAATCTCGAGTCATCCGCAAACAAAACAGAAAGACATCTAATTAATTTGGTTATAGAAAAACATACCTCTTTTGACACATGCTAGAGCTTCCACGATTAATTTTTGTTTCACACCACATAAATTAGCCGTTAATTTTTCACATTTCTTATGACAATTAACGTCACAGTCTAGAAAAGAGAGTTTTATAAAAAAAAGAGCAACTTAAGGTTACAACTATATTATATCAATTACTCAACATAAAGGGGTACACGGTATTGGTCAAGCCTTCTGGTTAACAATATCCATTCTCAAACAGAATAATTATAACTTATAAAAAGAAATACCAACATGAGTTCTATAAGCATAGGAAACAATATATACTAAGAAAAGTATTCTAAAATAACATTTCGTTTAGATTTTTGTTTATTTTGCGTCAGAGAAAGTATTTGTGTGGTTCGGCTATTGGACTGTTTTTATTAAACATTTGCCTAGAATTTGTTTTATGCGATTGAAGTTGATTAAGTTTTACTTTGTGACGACTAGGCGTTCTTAAATTATTTGTTTGATAGGTATTTAAATACGAATAAGAAAGTGATGAAAGCTGTCATATTGTACCTATACTTTCTTCATAAATGGATTTGGTTTTTTTTTTTAAATACATTTAATGCATTTTTTTCATCCAAATTAAAACATTTTTGGAAATATTTTGTTCGTGTTAAGACTCTGCCACATTAACTGATAAATATCACAATTTGCGTAGATGTCCAAGATATTGAAAAACATTTATGTCAAAAATACGCAGTTGGTTTGTTTGTTCATTGTGAAATACTTCAATCACATTTTTGCAAAATGCGATATGACGTTAGTGCTTAGTAGGTATTTGAACTATGGTGTTGAAAGGCATAACTAAATTATTCCTTCAAGACCGCGTTTATTTTCTAATTATTTAACTCCAACTCTGGACAGTGATTATTTATAGGGGGCCCTATAAAGGCCCTAGTTATAGCCATACGTAAATGCAATCGAAAAAGTCGGAACAGTGCGAAAATTAGTTTTTTTAACGTTTAGGCGGTCATAGCAAAAATTCAGTCAGAAAATAAATTTCCTGCGAAAACAACCACAACAAACCAACCACCACTGATGGGAATCCATACAAAATAAAAATTTCTGGCAGATGGAACAGTTAAGAAATTAAATATTTCAGTGGAATGATTTGGTTTTGTCTTGTGGAATTGACTGAGAAGTTGAAAGACTAATTTTATAGTTCGTAAGCAATATTGAGTAGGTCTAAGTGATCAAAAAAAGCAAAAGAACATTTTTACGGTTTCGTTTTACGTATGGCTATAACTGCGTTTTGACAGATTTGATAGTTTGCACGATAAACATCAATTTGAAATATTTACGTTGCATAAATTTTGATTTTACTTATAAATCCTTTTGGACACAGTCGAAGAACATTTAAAAAAATCTAAAATTTGCTATATTAGAAATACTGCCCAAACAGAGCTCGCAATCGCAAAACTAAGAACGGGTCACATTTTATTTAGAAAACCTACAATTTTTCTGTTATATAAAATATGTATTCCAATCATAACCGTTAAAAACCCTGGTAAAATAAGATAAACTAAGTGGGGATAAATATTTCAAACTGAGTTTGTTGAGAGTTGTTGAGAATGTAAAGATAACCTAATTTTGAAATTGCTCAAATGGGGTTTTCAAGACACGAACTGTTTTGGAAAGTATTTAGTACCCTTATTGTGAGTGGAAAACTAAGAACGCAGCATTTCTCTCTTATATAATATTTATTTACAGCAAATTATTTGCTATTTTAGCGTATTTATGTATAAATATAAATGAAAAGTTCCATCAGCCTCTAAAAAGCACAAACGTCTACTGTCTAAAGTATTATTTGCTAAATCTTGTCATATGACAGTAGTAGATTAATCGCTTCTTTTACATTTTTGAAATGCACTTTCATTTAACACCTGTCAAAGTCCAAATAAACGATACCATGCGAGACTATTAACAGAAAATTCCGTTACTGAATGTTCGATTGGTATGAAAAAAAAGATTTGGATTTCTTCTCATGTGGTTTTCCATTGGGACAAAAAATCAATCTTTTTTTGATCTAAATCACTTTTCATGTTCCATTGGGCAAAAAAATCAATATTTTTTTCAGATCTACACATACTGCCCCAATACCAATATGCTTTGCACAGCTGTTTTACGTCATTTTAAGAAGTTTGCTTTCAGGCCAAATGCGCAAAGTTTCGTGAAAACCAAAATAAGGAAACACATTAATAGCCACGGATATAATTTTGGAGGAATTATTATCTTCATAGTCTTCCTCGTCATCTGAAGACTACGAATCACCAAAAATACCAAATTTGTATCTGCAACAGGGAAAACATTTTCGAAGTCGATATCCATTTGTGTTTTTTGCAAAAACAAATGCAGATTGAACAGCTGATATTACTGCCAAATAACGCACTAATACATTTACAAAAGCAGATCACTTTCGTTGCGCGTTCCATTGGCAGCGTAAAATCTGAGATCTGAAAAAGATTTCTGGTGGTCCCAATGGAAAACGACATCAGAGTTGCTTCAGATTTACAAATCCATACGAGAATAAATGCGTTTGAATTTGACAACTAGTGGAGTTTGTTTACATTTTCGTGAAATTTTTCAACTGCAAAGAAACGCATTGCATCGGGTGGATCTATTTTTGTTAATTATTTATGTACAGACATTTAGAAATCAATTTAGTGAACAAACGCCAGAGAAAACGCTTAGAAAAGTAACGCTAATTTCAAACGCATAAAATAGAGCAAGAAATCTGAAATCTGAGAGCGAATTTGAAGAAGCCCAATCGAATACCATCTTCATCTGTGGTCTGTGGAACAGCGTATTGAAATGCGAGGAACAGATCGGAATGGTTAGCTTTTAGATTTAATCGTGTCACTTATTTGGAATTTTTACAGTAACCGAAATATTTAACATCAAGTTTTGGCACAGCAGTTGGTTTCTGAGATTTGAATAGCGGTGCTCGCAATGTGATCGCAATTTTCAGTTTGACAGTTTTTCCAGAGACCCATCCCATATATATGAGGAGTCCTTGTGTTGCTATAGTGAAATATTATTTGAAATGTTCATTTAAGGTTCTTGCATTATTCGCACAAATCAAAATAAGATGAGAATGCTGGCTCGAAAAAATAAATTGCCGCAAGTCCAACTCATTTAAGGGCCAGTCCTACATTCTGTTTTTGTCAAAAAAAAAAAACAACTATTCTGCTATTTCACTGAACACTATTCAACTATTCATTCAAATCGAATTTGGAGTCAGCTCGTTAATGTCGGTAACGTCGGTAATACATTCTATACAATTCAGATCCGCATGTCAAATGCTGCGAATTTGAAATTAAATGGATTGTCTGTGTGGGTGGTTGATAAAATGTAATTAAAAACTAATTTATTGCTTGGTTATTTGTTTGTAAATAAAGATTATTCATTTTTAGGGGTAGAACAACAAATAGAGACTAGCTTGCTGCTTTAATTTCTGTTTGAAAATGGAAAAATAGTCCAATACTATCCATACTTGTTTGTTTTTATTTTTTGTTTTATTTAAAATAATTAACCAAAATAATTTATCCAATTTATCAAAGATTTTCATCATATTGAATACATTAATTTCAATTTGCAAAAAAACAAACCTCTTATGATTTTCACATGAACAGCTGTTAACTTGAATGTCAAATTGGTTTGGATAATGTAGTTCACCCGATGGATAACAGAATGGAAAGGCAGAGTGAAAGGGAATCGAATAAATCGAATCTACGATTCACGTGAATAGCAGAATAGGGCTGACAATGACAAGTTTTCTTAACGCTGGCACTTCAAAGTGTGTATGTCGATAACGAAGCTCAACGTAAGGACCATTTGGAAGTAACTTTACAAAATTACGTAGGTATGCATGAATCATGTCACTATTTTCTATTCAATCTTAATTTTAAAACAAAACTAAATATCCATTCAAACTCATGTTGGACATGCCACGATTATTCATTCTACCCACTCACCGTCTTTTCCAAGCACGTGAGCATCGAACGCAATCGCTTCTAATCTCGTAATTAATTTGTGTCTACAATGTCCTCAAGGCCAGTAGCGTCACTCGCTTGATAATATTGCTTCAAAAGAAAATATTACCTTAATCCACGACAAGTGCAGATAGCTATTACAAACCACATTTGCATAATGTATATTCAAAATTGTGCATCACACGGACATGCATCGAAGCCCCAACTCGACTGGCGTTATTGACAAATGCAAGAGCTTTTTTGAAATCTCGTTGAAAATATTAAATTTACGATTAAAATATTCATCATACCTAAATACATCACATATATTCGCCGTTTATTCTACCGCAACTTGTTCTTAATCGTGTGAAAATTTCCGAAAGTTCCTACCTTAACTTAACATATGAATAATTCGTTTTAAAATAAATCAAAAATAGTACAACCCCTGTTGTCACGTTCTTATTTCTTTGTGAATAAGTATAAATAGAAATAAATAAATAAATTGCAAAATTAGAAACACTTTACTAAAATCGTTGCAAGACATTTGGTTTTTTGAAAAGCAAAAGATCAAAAAAATGCTGTCAGAGCAATCGCAATTGAAAGAAGGGTACTCATCACAAAAAAAAAATAAACGCTTCTTCATCAACTTTTAATTTTCTCTCTGACAGCTAGCGATTGTTCTCAATTGTTTTGGTGAATCGATAGGGTTACCGCTGTTAAATATTGAAAGCCCACCAAAAAATGTAAGTAAGTAAGCAAAACCTGAGAGACGCCTCTGAAAAAATGGCATCAGTTGGGCTTGTACTTGCGAAAAGTAAAATAGAAGTATTATGCAATACTAGCAGCTGCAAGAAATTTGGAACAATCATCATCAAAGTAGGCGAACAAAACATAAACTAAAGAGAGAATAGTTCACTCAAAGGTACTGCTCTGCTGCGGTATAATGAATAGGTACGGTAAAAATTCGGGCCAAATCTGAGACGAACCAGTATAATGGCAGACGGTTTAACCCCAGCTTAGTCAGAGGTGTTTGTATTTAAAGCGTTTATTTTTCGAATTCGCAACACTTTTTCCAGCGACTAACAATTTGACAGCTGACAGTTGATTTGTGCTCAATGTAATTTGCCATACATATCTTCATGAGCAAACTTACAATAACTTACAATATACACCCCGCTGATCGAAAGTTAGAGTTCCAAATTGAGCTTTATTTTAAGTACCTGCGGCGGGTTCAATTCATCCATTCTTTACTGACCCCGTCTCAGTAATAAACAACAAAATACCAGCATTGCCGTTGAAAAATTGGAAAAAGGCGAATAAAAAGGGGCCTCCACATAAAATACTAATACACAAACAAAAAAACAAATGTATTCATTGGGAAACATATTTTTTTGTTGTGTTTTTCACATCTTTTCATTCTTCTTAGTTCAATAAATACTAAAATTTCACTTAAACTGAAGAAGCGGCCATTTTGGTCATTTTTAGAAAAAGTGGGGGCCATGGGTTTGAGCATCAAAAAGGGGCCAAACGGTAACGCTGAGCCGCACAATGGGGTGAGTGGTCACCTGCAGGGGCTGGACAGAGTACCCGTGGTTATACGCGAAATTATTGTACCCTATTGTTGCATCTAGCTTACAGAACGTCTTAAGTCAGAGGCACATATCTATCAATTCTTTTGTTTACTGTCAGTTTAAGAGGAAACATTATTGTTTTTCGCATTCGAAGTAAGTAAACTGTCTGTCAAAGGTGTCAAGAGATTTTTCGAAAAACCAATATGTGGCAATCAACATTAAAGCCACTTGATGTTGACCGAGAGGATATCGGTGATTATTTTGGCAATCCAACACGGAATATACAATGCATATAGGTCCACACCTGTGGGATACCTATTCTATTATTTCGTTGAGTATTTCAGTGCTCATCAGTTATCACCTGTCAAGGTGAACAGATTGTAAGAATATCTTGCGCCCGACCTTAAACAAACATCAATGTCAAGGACGACAGATGTTTTACACAAAAACGGAAACACAGACAGAGTTTAGTTTAGTGCAGAATTGTTTTATGGAATTTAATCGGATTTAATCGGTTGTAATATTTTTCAATTTTTTTTTTAAAGCATTTTAAATTAAATGCATATGCGACCCAAGGCCACAAAAATGTATTAATTCACCGAAAACATTTTCACATCGAATTAAAAATTATATTGCGAAACCAAAGCGTGTTCTGTTTTTAGTCGCCATTAAATAACATTACAACTAAGGCCACCACACCACCATCGATGAGCTCAAATTAAACCAAATAGTACTGCATCCGCTTTGGCAAACGAGACAAATCACCTTGATAAGCAGACAAACGACTGCAGGTATACTCGTATCTGTGATTGTATAATGAACATGATTAGAACTAGAAGAGTGATCTAATAACTTTGTGTGCATTTCATTTGAACATGTAAACAAAGCATAATTATTTGCAAATGGTGCCTGTTGTTCCTCCCCTTGCTCCACACAACTAGTTTTGTTTTGATAAGTAAATTTAGTACACATTGACCTAGCCCGTGACCTGTAATTAAATTTAGTATCAGAAGTTTGGTTATGTTTTGTTTACGATGAATGAGATAAAACCAATCGTTGACGTCACTGCCTGCCTTGGTTTTTACGATCAACTAATGTATTTTCTCTTTGTGCGAAGTGTAAACATGAAAATAAGATAAAATATATTTAGTTCCGGATCGGATCTACATATATTTTGCACCAACTGGCAGATATCACTTGTTTAGTTGGTTTTTTTTTAAAATAACACAGAAAGGTCATTGATCGGACTGTGATTTTTTTTTTTTTAAATAATATCAATGCAAGAGACATGCATGCGCGGAGTGATCCATGAGGGGTTGCACTTTTTCTTTCTCAAGTGCTATCGAGAAGATTTTCGAAGTGTGTATTGGGCGAAGTAACACTATTCGCCAGTTCGGATGAACGAAAGATGCAAGCAGTTGACTCCGCACGCGCGGTTGTCTTTTTGAGGCATATTTCCATTTTCATCGTTTAGTTTGGTTAAGTCATTAAAAGCAAGAATGTTTGGATATGCGCATTAAAAGTTCGGGCCCTGAACTTGCTCATTGTAGGTGCATTGTGCTGATTTGTATAGAATATAAACTGCTAACTACTAAAAAATAGAGTCGAAAGTAAAAATATTTATTGGTAGGGCTCATAGTTGTACTATAGCTTGCAGTATAATTTTAGGCCCGGTAAGTTTAGAACCGAGCCAAACCACGCCATCAACAAAAAATGTAGGTACTCATGAAATCAAAGGTAATGATATTCAAAAGCGGAAAATTCACAAACATGTTTGTAGTATATAAAACATCTTATTTACATAGTTTTATTAACCAAACAAATTATATTATTCGCCTTTTAAAAATATATAATAACTAACCAACAGCATTCAGTAATGTTAAAATGTGGTATTCCCGAACTCTATCATATTGTCCCACGGTTGGCAGCATTTATTTTATATTTTTTGTATGTTTTTGCATGTCACACGGATTCTTACTTGACATAACACTGATAGGAAAACAAAATGGCGAATTTGAAAAGAAAAACATTGAGGGGGGTATGATTTGTCTATGTCAGCAGCATTGAAAAGCGACACAACCTCACCACCATCGGAAACAACAGCTGTGCGAGGTTACTATTTCTTTACCACCAACAGCTGCAGTTCCGACCGAAAAAAAGGCGCACATCAGCAAAACGCCTGCCAGTCGCATCGTCATTGCCAATCGAAGTAAATGCAACAAAAACCCTTCTTTTCTATCGGGACGCTAAATTAACGCTAGTGGTTAATTCAAGTATAAGTCACCCTCTGAAGTTGCCACCGAAGGCGACCGCCCGGTTTGCCCCACCCCAATTCCGTCACTGGTGCAGTCGGTGAAATTCCAATTTGAAGCCAATATTTTGTGTTTTTTCTGACAATTTGTTTTTCAATAAAAAAAAATATATTTATTCCCCCAGCGCATGTTGCATTCCATTAGGTCTTTAAACTAATTTCTTCTTTCATTTTTTTTTTTGGATTTTATTAATTTTTAATGCGTAGGCGTTACCTGCTCGTGTATTTTTTTCAAGTTATATGTCCAGAAATGAATGGATCATGTCAAAATATTAAATAAATTTGTAAAATATCAAAGCAAAGTCGATTTTTTTTTTTTTTTTTTTGGAGATATTGTACAAATGTATTTGCATTTATGCACACATGTCCACCATGCTTACAATGAGAAAACGATTCGAAATACCAAACGTCAACATTTACAAAGAAATGAGATAAATTTAGTTCTAAACTATCACATGTGCCGTATAAAAAAAAAATGAAATATTTTCACGTCATTCAATTGACAGCAAGATAGACAGGCATATTTTTCTGTGTCTTTTGGTTTTTTTGCTTGTTTGTTGCTGTTTATTTTTGACAATTGTAAAGCAGTTTATCCGTTGTATTAAGTTTCTTTTAATCTTCTAAACAAAGATCAGTCAAATTTCGCAAATGCTTCTTACATAAATAATTAATATATAACAGCTCTCACCGATAGTCATAAATTCGATGATGGTAACGACTGAAAGTCTGTAATTTATAGCCAGTGAATCCTAATACATACTTAAAAGACAAAAGCATTTGGCGATGGATGCACTTTTTATGACTTTCTTAGTAAATTTTGTAAATAAAATGGAAGCCGTTTGAATTCCGTTAACTTTTTATAGAGACTTAAAAAAAAAATTTTGTTTGACTTAATGGCAAAATGTTTTTGTTTATTTTTCAATGAAAGCTAAATTGAAACTGGAAATTCTGTTGGATTTCGATTGAATTTGAATTTTATTACACAAGTTTTCAAACTACACTTTAACAATCTTCCTATATTCCTGCTATCTATCAAAACATCCCCTTTGTTTATTATTCATAGTATTCTTTGTATCGATCAAAGAAAATGTATTTTTTTATTTTACTGAGTACTTTAAGTTAAAGAAAAAATACATTGCAATGGGGCTGTTTGAAGAACTTTTTCAGTTTGTTGTTAGCGGATACATAGGGGTAGGCTGCGCCAAATTCCAGTATGTTGGCATTATTTCATTTTTTGTTGTATCCCATTATATTGTTTAAATTATCCTTTGCTTGTGTTATTTAATTGAAAATTGTCACACCGATTTTGGGTCCTTACAAGTCCATATGCTCTAGCAGGTCCCACTCCGAAAGTCATAGCAGTGGGTCTGCCTGCATTTATCTGTCTACGATGGGTGCAAGACTTTCTTATAAAATCAGCCTTTTCAAGTTTTAATCAACCGAAACTTAAATGAGGCTAATTTTCCGGGTTGGCTTTTGGTGGGCCACTATAGGTATGTTGAATAGTAGAACAACTATTCAGAAAATCGCCCGCGTAGCACGTTCAATCAATACATTGCCATGTTCGTGTCACCGGCTTGGAGATCTCACCTTCTCTGGAAGAAAAAATCCCCCAATAATATTTCTCAATACAAAAAGCTCTACACGATAGTACGATTTTGTTGTGTTTAATTCTGCATGATGGACAGCGCTCTAACTGCTTAAAAATGCAACAGAATTCTAGGTATAGGGTTATTCTAGGTTAACGAGATGCTGTCTGAAACTGTACCTAGGTGTATATGAAGAAATTGCATCCAATGGAGACCGTATAATGACTTCTGTACTAAGCCGATGATTTTTTTCCTTGTCAAGTACTAGACGAGATGTGTCTTCGAGCACTTCAGTTTATTGAGGTATATCTACTTGAGAAAGCAGTAACTATGTCAACCCAAAACTCACTGCAGGGATTCAAATAATAAACAATTTTATTTGAATTTGCAAAAACTGAAGGCAAACCGAGGCTCGAACGACGCTTATAGCCTCGCTCGAGTCTCGGTGGCACTGATGAACCCCTGTGGGCGGCTATCAGGCGCCCATAGACGCGATCAGGATGGTGACCAATCGATGATATTGCTCACCACCTTGATTATAGGTAATTTAGGTTAAGTAGCTTAGGTAGTTTTAAGTAGTTTTAAATAAAATAACAAAAATAAAGAATTCAAGTTTTTCAAACTTTCTTGAAAAATAAAAAAACAAGCAAAATTAAATATAGATAGATTTAAGGCCGAAAGGCAATAGTTTTAAGAATATAGTTAATTTTAGAGAGCTCGGTTAGAACCAGTAAGCTAGATTAAGATAAATGTTAGCTTTAAATTAGATTTAATCGTTTTTGTCTAGCATATAAGTTTAATGAATGATAGTAATAAAAATGAATTTAAAATGAAAAATGAAGGCAAACATTAGGTTGAAGACCAGCTTCTATCGTATTTTGTCCTGAAATTTATTCTGTCTTACATATCTTTTAATGCAAAGAATATGTGAAAATTGAATATTTCCATTATATCGCTACCAATTAATTTAATTTTTATATTTTGACAAAAAAAAGAAGAAGACAGAAAGCAGTACTGTAAAGTTCGTTTGTAGGTAACGTTCCACTTTCATCTTATTAAGGAAAATCGTTGCCAAAAATCTAATTATCTGTTTTGCATTGAATTCACATTCAAAATCATTCGGATATAGTATATTATCTGCTCGTGCACCTAGATGAATGATCAAACAACTAGATGTTTTAAAATAACCAATTTATACAACGCAATGCAGGTAAACACGTTGCAAGAAAACATTTTTTTAATGTCAATGGCGCCAATTAAATTCTGTCGAATTGTCCACATGGTCAACCATGGATAAGATCTGATGAAGTGGTCTATATCCTTTAAAAAATTCATCAGAGTGTTGAAGACATTCGAAATAATTATTCTTCACGAGGTGAGAAAAACGAGTGTGCTATTTCGGATGCGGAAGGCTTATAATTTATTATTTTACATAAATACAGAAATCTTGTACAATTATTCTGCGAGTGGTTTGTATGCGTGATCATCTGTGAAATCATATTGTACAATGCATATCTAAATATAGCGAGCATCGCTATAGGTAGGTCGCTCACCGATGACGCATTTGCACGCATGTGTAATTGCCTTACGCTAGCTGGTGTGGTGTACTGCAATTGAGATCTGTATCTATGTTCAAGAAATGCATTTGTGCATTGGGCTCAGTGATGCGGATTCAATGCGAAAAACAGAAATGCATATATTTTCAGTGTCTACTATTTTAGGTGTTCATACTTTGGGAAGTTTGTGTTTTATTGGAGCTTTTAGATGGAAATTACAGTGTGTTTGGAACCCCTCCAATTTATGTAGATTTTTTTTTTGCTTCGCTTGCGTAAACACCTGACTAGTGGATGAATGTGGATGTGTGTAAATATTTTGAATTTCCTAAGAGTCTTAATATTTACAATCAATTTGCTTAGCACATTCTATATTTAAATTGTTTTTTTGTTTTTTAAGTAATTGATGATGAATAAAAAACAGATCGTTACTGAGAAACAAGGAAACCACACATGACTGCGGAAAAATTGCTTTGAAATTTCGCTACGAGCGGATCGATCTATGTACAATAAACAAATCTTGTTGAGATCGATTTTGAAAGCGAGTCAATTTTTCGGGGGATTAGAAGAAGGTGTGCCTATTATTACTCACTATTTATTCTATTTTACTTATTTCTGCGAATCACAGAATTAAGAAAACGTTTAGATCAGTTTTTGTTAAGAAGATACGTTTCCACAGGACACACATCCCGATTTCCAAGATTAATTAATCGTACAAGATGTTTAAAGTCATTCTTAGTGTTTCCACTTTCCATCGAATAAAAGGAAATAAAGTTGAAGTATTCTCTCTGCCTCTCTTCATTTCAGAGACAGAATGACGTTTCAAGACTCACGAGAGTAGTAGCCAATTTTCCATTTTTGACGTGTTCTTTGCCATTCCTGTCAAATGCAGTTCTGTTCGTTTTAAATTTTTGACAATCCGAGCTGTGGAGAGTGTCTTCACAATCCGGACTCTACATGCAAACCTAGTTGGTTTCTGAGATCAGTTTTAAATCTCGTATTTAAGTGATTAAAATATGTATGATAAATCTCGAGATTTATGCGAGATTAAGGAAGACTAATCTCGCAGCTAATCCCCGGCGGAAACGTAATATATCGTTTACTTAAGATTTCTCTTAAGAGAAATAATATCCTCATGGTTAAGAAGAGTATACCTAGATCGTAATTCAAATACATTGATACTTGGATTTGCCGCCTTATACTTTAACAACAAAATAAAGGTAAGTGCTGTCATATTTACATTACATTTATTGGTTAAAATGTTCTAACTAAAAAAGATCTGTGCGCAGTACAAGTTGGAGAAATGTAAGGTAACGCGATTCCCGAGAGTCTTTGTTTTTGGTGCAAACTTTGACTGCTTGCCTACACTACAATTTATGGGAACTTGTCTTGTTTTGGATGTTATTAATACAATACAACGTCAAGTATAAGTTGTCTCTTTCTACAATGTTTTACTTTGATTAGTCAACACTCAACACCACAGAATAAGAAAAATCACAATCGTCTCTGATTACCCATAATACCTAAGCCAGAGCTGTAAGAACAAAATTTCATCAACAAATTAGAATGTAATTGGTCGCGGGCGAATGATCGACGCTTTGGCCACCCCTATACCAGATGAACAACATACCAGCAATGAAAGAACAGCCAACTGAGACACAATTGCATTGAGTGCCAAAGCTGTCAGACTAAAATGCAGTCTAGATAGGAAGAAAGAAATGCTTTCCTGTCGCAAGTGCAGCTGATTTAACAATTGATTTTTTTTTAACAGCTGAATTCGAATCAGCTAGTGAAAGTACGAATGGGAAGTAGGCACAAGGTTCTTGAAACGACAAAATCACATTTTATTTCCCCGAAAGAATTTAGTCCTAAATTTGCATTTTTTTTCTATAATTGGACACTTTTTCTAAGATCTGTTCTACAATAGGGTAGTCGAATATAAAACCTTCGCTAGTTGGATTTATTCAATTGCGGCGACTGGAATTAGTGGCTATTTGTAGGACAAGTATCGGGATTTTCAAAAGCGACGTACCAATTTTGTAATTTAAACTCTTTTTATGATCTTACAATGTTAAAGCGTCAGTAGAGGTTTTTATTTTAACTATTGTAGCTTAACATTTCAAGATCTACGATGCCAGTTTAAATTCTTCCAACACAGTCAATACAAAGAAATAAGTACAATGTACAAACTATGGGCCAACACAGGAGCTGTGGCGAAAGGCCTTCTGTCCAATCTTCCAACAGGCTTGTTTGAAAAAAAAGTGGAATGAAAGTGTGTCCATTGGAAAATAAGAATTCTTTCAGAGAACATTGTTTGTGCAAATTGAAACTTAAATAGAAATATCTGTTTTTGGTCCATTTGAACATTTAAATTTACTGTAAGAGTAAAAAAAAAAAAGTAGCAACAGAAAACCAAATCTCACAATTATTGTAATGTGCATATGGGGTCTACAAAAAAAGTCCAAACGTTTTAAAAGGGAATTTCATTTCCCTTGGATTTTCAATGAAAAACGCCATTAAACTGAAAGTTTTTCCCAACATTTCTTCGGATAACTTTAGGGTTTCAGAAGTCTTTTCGTAAGATGTTTCATTTTTCTACTGTTTCCATCCGAAAATATTGTGTCAGTATAAAAACCAACCAAGCAAATCTACTGTCAGAATTTCCGGAACAGTGGATATGTGACACAGTTAAGTGGTTAAGTTAGTTTCGAAAATGTTCTACCTAAGGCCTCAGCTGTGGCCATACGTAAGATGCAAAAGATTGGAACAGAATGAAAATGAGGTTTTTTTTTAACGTCTATCCGGGCATAAGAAAAATCTGTCAGAAGAATTTAATGTCACTTTGGTATCAGTACAATTTAAATTTCATAGTTCTAGTTTTTTCTTGCAAATTTTATAATTGTCTAAGACATTTATTTATTGTCTAAATAATTTATTAATTTTTCTCTAAGAAAACAATTACACCAAATCAACCACCACTGATTGGATCCATCAGAAAAAAATTCCTGACAGATGGAACAGTAAGGAAATGAAATATTTCGGTGGATATTTTCTTGTGGAATTGACGGAGGAGTTGATCGGAAAAGTTTTCCGTCTGTAAAAATTTCTAAATTATTTATCAGCGATGTGCAAAAATATTTTGCACAGTTTTGTTGAAAGAGAACGTATTTTGTATTCCATATAAAATTGTTAGAAACATTCCTTCTGACAGACAAATCTCCCGGCTGCCACTTGGACTTGCTGACAGTCTTATTATAGCATCTGACAAATTGCATCTCCACCTCAGTCCGCATATGCATTTGAAAAACACTTTTGCGAAAAGACCTTCCATCAGCGAAAATGATCGGGAATTAGCACTTGCTCTAATCATTTACTGCACAAAATTTTTGGCGCAATTTTCAAATTAAAAAGAGAATTACAATTTTGAATGCTAAATGCAGCTGCAAACCTATCAGCTGCCCATGCCGATTACAAGTGCATATTAGCGAAGCGAAACGTAATTCACAAACGATATTTACTTAAAATGCATTGGACAGTAAAAATATGTGCGGCCCGACACCAATAGCAGCTGAACTTTCGCCTGGCATTGTTTATAAATATATAGTTGTTGTTCAAATTGCATTGACATTGACGTTGTAATTGAATTACGCGAAGGAAAACCTCTTACTCAATGAAGTGCGTAAAAGCGTGTGTTCTCTCTTTTTTGTTTTCTCCTCTGTGTTTTACAAATGAGGGCCAAAAGATAAGGTAGCTGTCAAATTTAACCCACTTACCTAGGATTTTCTTTCCGCTGGTTGGCGCTGTACCTCCATCGAATCCGGAATCATTGCTGCAGGTGCTCATTCGTATAATGGCATCCTTTGGACACAGCTCATCCTCATACTCGTCCGATGTGGTGCACTCGCTTTCGCTGTCGGTCTCTTCGCTGCTGCTGTTCGAGGACTCCTCATAGGTGACTTTTTCGCGTTTCCATAATGGCCGTGGGGTGGCGACCAAAGGATACCGTGGGGCTTCCTCCTTTACGTAGCACTTTTTCTTTGCGTCGATTTTTATCTTTTTATTTGGGTCGAACGCTTGCTGCTGTTCTTTGGCTTTTTTCTTCAATTGCTTGTTTTTCTTTTTCATGCTTGCACTTAAACTACTACCGTCCACGCTATACGAATCGCTAGAACTGTCGGTCTCCTCAGCCGAGGAGGGTATATAGTCCTCTAGTTCGGCATCAACGTCTAGAAGACACTGTGCCAAATTCGAAATTGTCGCGAACTTTGATAAATTATTGCCACCGCCGCCGCCGCCGCTGCTGTTGCTGCCTTTACCGAGGACATCGCATACGGTTTTTGTAGTTGGCGACGACGGAGGTGCAATCGAAGCAGCAGTTGGTGTTGTTGGCGAGTTCTTTGTTGTAGTTGTCGTCGCGGATACCTGTGATACATCTGCTGTTGGTTTTGGTTTGAGTGTCGGCGACAATGGCGACGTTAGACTTGGTGCTTCTGGTGTCGCTGGTGACTTTGGTGACGCCACTGGTGACAGTAGTTCGAGTGTAAGTGACGTTGCATGGATTTTGATTGGCTTGCTCTCCTTGTTCGTTTTAGTATCACACATCGTTCGATTGACATTTCCGCCTTCTCCAGATGTAGCATCACTCTTCGCTGTTGCATCTGCGACGGCGATTGTAGGCGTTAATGGTTCTTTCAGTTCTGGTTTTGGTGTCTTTTGGTCGTTTGTCTTCGTTGAGATCTCTGGAATTTGTTTGCACGCCTCTGTGGGCGTGGTAGATGGCGAGGTGGTTTCGGCTAGACTTGCATTCTTCTTTGTAATACTTTTCGTGTCACTGTTGACAGTTTTCTTTTTCTCAGGTGACTTGGCGCCGCTGCCAGAATTTATTTTCGGCGAGCCAACACTTTCATCGTTTGTTGTTGGTTTTGCTTTCGGTTTAGAATTAGACTCGGGCGCTTCCTCCTTGGCATCTTTTCTAGGACTGGACTTCTTTTTCGCCACTAGTTTTGGCGGATTTTTGCTCTTCGGTGAGTCTTGAGTTTTGATTGCGGTTTTCTTGGCTGCTGGGGCGGATCTTGGACTTTTTTCGTGTGTCAGAGATTTGGTGGTTGCTTTTTTGGGTGTAGTTGGTGGGGGACATGATGAGCTTTCGTCAATTGTGGGTTGAATTGACTCCACACACTTCCTGCACTTGTCCATGTTCAGAGACTCCGTTGTGTTGATTTGCGACCAAAAGTCACCATCGACCTGGTTATTCTGCGAAGTAGATAAGGTGTCCTCTTCGGATGGCCGTGGACTTTCGTCAATTGGGGGTTGAATTGACTCCACACTCTTCTTGCGCTTGTCCATGTACAGAGACTCCCTTGTGTCGATTTGCGACCAAAAGTCATCATCGACCTGGTTATTCTGCGAAGTAGATAAGGTGTCCTCCTCGGATGGCCGTGGACTCTCGTCAATTGTGGGTTGAATTGACTCCACACTCTTCTTGCGCTTGTCCATGTATAGAGACTCCCTCGTGTCAATCTGTGACCAAAAGTCATCATCGGCCTGGTTATACTGTGAAGTAGACGCGGAGTCCTCCTCGGCTGGCCGTGGACTCTCATCAGTGGGGGGTTGAGTTTTATCCATACTCTTCCTGCGCTTGTCCATGTATAGAGACTCTCTGGTGTCGATTTGCGACCAAAAGTCACTGTCGACCGATTCGGTGTTATTCGGAGGAGTAGATGTGTTGTCAGCCTCGGATGGCCACTGACTTTTTTCAAGGGGTGGTTGAATTTTCTCCACAATCTTCTTGCGCTTGTCCATGTACAGAGATTCCCTTGTGTCGATTTGCGACCAAAAGTCTTCACCGCTTTCGGACTTCTGTATTTTCTTGATGGGCTTTGGGGTTGCAACCTTTTTCTCAGGATCTGCTCCCTTAGCCGCTTCCAGCACTTCTTTGTCTAATGGCGGAGCCTTCACAGTGGTTCCCATTGTCTGATTGGAGGATTCCGTTGAAACCTTACTTAGAAGCGGCTTCGGTGACTTAACTTCTTCCTGCTGTGATACCTCGTCGGCTTTTTTCGACTTGACACTCTTGGCTCTCTTCTTGGGCAGTTTGAAGATCTTGTGCTCCTTGATGTCTTCAATGCTGAATGTAAACTTTGGCTTACTTGGACTGACCAGATTAGCTGATTCCTCTTCGATGGTCTGCTGAATAACAGGCGTCAGCGGAGTGTTTTCAATTTCCACATTAGCTGTGATCCTGTGTCGGACTTTCTTAGCCTTTTTCGATTTCCGGCTCTTGCGACAGTCCTCCTGACTGACGTTGCGTTCCAAATGAATGACTTGGATCGACCCGGATTGCGACTTTTGCAGTTCGTTTAGAATCTCCATCTCTTGCTCTTGTATGAGGGAGGCGCGACGGCGAAGCACGCCGGCATTCAAGTCATCATCGATCTTATCCGACGAGATATCCTCGCAGATGTCGTGGAAGCTGGGAACTTGCGAAATACTCAAACGTCGTACGGTATGCGTGATGGGATCAACTTCGATTATCATTTCACTCAGGGACGATTCGCTGGTCTGCGACTGTTCCAAGTCAGTGACGGTTACTTTTACCCCTTCCTCCTTGGCTTTGCTCTGGCTGTAGAATCTTTCCAATGGATTACCTGCAGATTCGGGTGGAGCCACCGTTTCTGTTTCCTTGTCGACTGCCTCTCTGGAGTCCTTGTTTTTCTGCGATCCGTCTCTACTGCGAGGCCGCATGATGGACAGTCTCACAACAGCTCGGTTCCGCTTGATAGTCGATCTAGCGTGGTGTCCCGTATCAGTTCCGTCGATCCTAGGCATATAGGGCGAGTTGGGATCCACGATGATACTACTGGTGTCACTGTCGGTATTGGTAGCCGCCTGCGTCTCCTCAGCGGCTTCGGCTCTTTCCTCGTCTTTTTGTCTATCGTCCATATGGTGGTGTCGTCCATAACGCGACGATGCTGACACATCGATGTCGGCGGTGTTGATATTCTTCGGACGTGCAGGACGCGTGGAGATATATTTCGAAGCCAGCGACGGAGAGTACGTGGACAACTTCGGAGACTGAATCCGCGTCAATGGCATGAAATTGCTGCGCAATGTTAGTGGGGACTCCGTGATAGTCGACAGCATTGGGTGATACCTCGACACCGACGACGTGTATTGAGCCGATCTCGAGGTGGAGGGTAGGGAATAGGTCCCCGAATACGCCCGATTGTAGGTCGATGAGTAAGGCGCATAAGGGCTCGACGACGACGAACCGTACAGTGGAGTGCTATAGTACGGCGAGTACGTACCGCCTCCACTGTAGTAGGAATAGCCCGGGTCCGTGTACAAAGGCATCACAAAAGGCTTCACCTATATAAAACTGTATTTGCACTCAACTACCACTCGTATAGTCGCGGCGTATCTCTTAATTGTATTTTATTTCTGACAGCACAAACTGATTACTTGTCAGCAGCGCAGATATTTTCCAAATACATAAATAGCCCGAACACTGCATATATTTAGCGGACCGAATTTATTTTCAGAGACAGAGCCTGCTCGTTTCAAATTATGTAATCTGGTTTGTTGTTTTATGCACTCGGAACGGCGAAAAAAATTATAATGCTTACACTTGTCTTTGCATTGAATTTATCCCGAGGGAAGTTGCATTTCAAACAAGAAAGAAGTACTTCTGCGACCAAAGTAATTCGCACTAGAATGCGAAGAATTCGTGCGCCGAATTTATTTTTATCCAGTCGATACTCTGGCGGCAAATTATTTCGAAAATCTAAAAAAAAATAATACAAATAAATCTCAAGACTATAGAGCAGAACTCCAAAGCGAAGACCGTTTGCAACCGTTTTCGCGGAATCTACAGATAGTACTGAGAAATTAATTCTTTTATGTTGAATTCCCCCCAGAAAACTGTGTAAATGTCTAGTCGGTGGCAGATGCTCCTCAGAGCTAAAATGAAAAAATGATGAAAAATTTGAAAAATTCTCCCCAACGATAGGAGGCCTTCGAGGAAAATTGTTCAAAACGATTCTGCACAGAATATCATGGTGAGATCATGGTCTTTAAATGTATCACTCTCTCTCTCACTCTCTCTCTCTGGGTAATCTGAAAATTCACCACCAGGCCAGTTTCGATTTGTTGGCTAAAGAGAAACGCACACTGAGGGCAACCTTTGGGGCTTGGTCTGCTCTTCCTGAAACCCACTCGGCAGCATATGTGTATAGTAAAATCAAAAATAAAATCGCATGGTATACCGTAATTTGACGTCAGTGAGAAATGTCGCAATCTGGACGAATTAATTCGTGAATATAATGATTATTTCGAAATAAATTTCGAGCATTTGTCATTTCACAGAAGTGACGTTTGCTGTCATTTGCGAAGACTTCCCATAATTGTAGCAATTTTTTTTCTGGTTTCTCAATTTTAATTTTCTCTTTTACGATAGACAAAGTGCTGAGTGGACTTTCAATAAAACTGATCACTTTATGGTGAGGGAAAGAGTATTGGCCTAGTTAATCCCGTGACCGTGTTGAAAGATTTTTTTCCTGGCGCTGCTGTGTTTGGTCTACAATTAGTACTTTTGTATATGGTGAGCGTGGAGCCAAGAAAATTTAAAATGTACGTCGCAATTTGAGTCGCTAATGTATACGAATGAGCTATTGTTTCTGAGGTTGACGATACGTCATTGGATGCAATGACTATGACAATCCGCCGCCAACGCCACCACCATCTGGGCATCCGAAGATGTGGGCTTCATTTGTCAGAGGTGTGGAATTGTCAGTCAGGTTAGATGGTGGAATCTAGGGCAGGTCACCTGAAATAGAAATCATTTTTGAAAGTAAATCGGGACAAGTTCATGACTTGGGGAAAAAAGTCGTTCAGGGGGAAATCGGAGAGGTGATCAATCATTGGCGTTTGGTTGCATGTTTTGTTCTTATCATTTTGAAATAGGTGCTCATTCCGGAGGAGCACCTAGAACTTCAGAACAATTCTGAACATTTTCGATATCGAGTTTTAGGTAGCTTTATAAATTTAACCTTTTCGAGAATTAGGTTGAAAGAAAGGCTGCACTATTTTATATAATTTTCTACCCACAATTTGCGAGGCATAACGTATACGTAATATTTTTTCGAACATTTTTATCCCTCTGTCAATTATCGAAGAAAATCGATCGATTTTACGAAATTGTAGATCCATACGTATGGGAGCAGTGACTCAGTGATGAACTAATTGGATCCTAGGTTCAAACCCCGCTAAAAACCACAAACTAGATTTAAGCAACCACATGCAGAAAAATAGATAGCTCGATTTGTTTATGAAGTAACCCTGCCAGAGCTTGTGAGCTTCTCAAGAACATTGGCTTCGCTTCCAGGAAATAGAAATCTGCTAAAAAGAACCGTCAATGTGAAGAAGGAATATTAGGTTATGTCAAGTGGCTGTCTAGAGAGACACAATTCGACCAGATTGAAAGAGGTGCCTGGTGATACCACATGAATGAGCGAAAGGGATGATGGACAGAGGAATTTCTAGAGCGGTCATACATATTGAAAAGTCAGTGTGTATTTTGGGCAAATTTCCCATAGTCGTATGAAAATTTCCTGAACAGAACAGAAGTTAGTATGAGTGGCACATCTGAGATATTCGAAAAAAAATATTACGTATACGCCCGAGTAAGATGTTTGCAGATAATGCGATTGGAAAAATGGAGAGCTGTTGACGGAAGGCAACAGGATGGAAAGGAAAACATTTTTCCCGACTGTGACGTTCAATCAATGTGTTGAAAATGAGGATTTAGCTTTAAGCCCTCTCATCGAACCTATGATTTACGTCATAGTTGCAGTTCTTTTACAAGCTACATCTTGTAGGATTGTAAATCAAGATCTGTACGCAAAGTCTTCCATGAAGTGGATTTGCATAGAATCAGTGTGCGCAATGGTGAATTGACTCATTAGGGTCCAACTCAACAGTACCTACAATAGAGAGAACCGTTGTAATGCGGACTCTTTATTTGCAAACATTTGCCACTTTAGTGCAAACATTTTGAATGGTTTTAAAAAGACCTGATTTGGATGAACGTTTGTGTCCAGTGTGAATGGGACGAACAGTGCACAGTAAATTTTAACGAATTAAATAAGGAATTGCGAAATAAATTTAAACATTTTGCAAAACTCTGCTCCGGCGGAGGTCACACTGAGCACAAATCATCACTCAGCTGTCAAATTGATTCGCATTGGGAATAGTGTTGCCAAATTAAAAACTAAGCCTAAAAAAGGAAACAGTTTTAGTTATGCTGGCCGCAGGATAACCGCAGACTTGTTATATATTAACTGCTAGTAGCCAACTTCGCGTTGGCGAGCTAGCGATGGGACGAAGCGAAATAAATTGGTAACAAATTATAAGAAACAGAAATAAAGTCTAACTTTTTTTTTTCAAAAAATACATAGAAAATTAAAAAAGCTTTCAATACATTTCGCGCAGTATTTATCATATTTAGTGTCCAAACCAAATTCTACGACGCACAATGGCGGAATGTAATCACCCAGTGTGACGGTTACAAATGATTATTATGAAGGCCCTTCGTCTTATAAGTTGAACAAGGAAGACTGTTTATTCGATAGCTCCCCTGTCCTTTATTTGAAAATTACGCAGGGAATTCCATCCGAAACTTCAGCCTTTCCATCGTTCAGATTATTTGGAGCCCCCAGCACACCTTCCAGAGTTGTGAATCTATCCTAAATATAATTTAAATATTTTTAAAACTGCCCAGAAAACTCTGTTGATTGAAATACAGATCTGCAAGAGTGCTATTGCATAATATTTCAAAAAAACCAAACAAATGTAAAACAACAACGATTTTTCTGCATGTGTATGTTAAGTTTCAATCGTTCTAATTTTCGAAGAACTATTGTCGACATGTCAGTGTCGTTAGTTTTAATTTTACTACATGTAATTGATGACGCGTCGAGGGTTACGTAGTCTACCTACATGGTATTGGTGAATAGTCTACGCGTCACAACACTGGTTTATTTTTAAACAAATTAGATTGTTAATGCATATGTGCAAATTCACTGCAGTCATATTTTAATATGGAGGAAATTTGAGATCTTCTACGTCATTTTTGGTTAAGAAGTTAAGAGCTCAGGATGTTATTCTCTGACCTATTTCTCTAAGGTGTTCCTGTGTTCCTTTTCTGTTACCACAGTCCAAATGTTTTTTGTTTTGCCACAAGATGAGCTCAAACATGTCATCAAAAAGGAAAAACTACGAAATGCAACAACACTATCCAAGTGTAGCAAAAATAACTAATTTTATAAAATAAACAAATCGTTTCGACTATTTTGTCCAACCAGTCAGAAAACGATTTCTTGAGACACTCGGACTGTTGTGTAGGCCCGTAGAAAAATTACCTTGGTCTCGCACTCACGGTCCGATGAACGACAATCTCATTAACATAATCATAGTACACAGGATTATCCATATCCATATAACCGTTGTAACTTGAATAGCATACTGAGCCCGGAAATTGACTGCAACAACAATTCAAAATGAATCCAATATCTTTACTTGAAGTGACAACTCAGACGCAAATAAATTTGGTTCTGAAAATATTGATTTCTAAGATTCCTCTTAAATTGACACTTTCCTTCCGAAGTTCATTTAAGTTAATCAATAGTTTTACTAAATTCAATGTAACTACCAATATATTTGAATGAACTGACTAAAGTACATTTTCTACAACAAATCGATTTTATGTACTACCTGCCCAGTAGAAGAATTGCTTATACAAATACCGTGTTCTCTTTTGTTGAATAACAGATATCTATTTAGAATAATTTATTTACTGAAAAATAAACTTACCTTCGCATTTTAGAGCCTGTCCAAAGAATCCACAAAGTAGCGACCCACAATGATCGCAAAACGTTGGTGACATAAATGTATACGGACGAAAGCGATGTGGTACATCAATTTTGAATCTTTCACGTAAGAACTGAAAAAATAAATAAATAGAATTCGTTAGTTAATTGAAACAGGTGTTTGGTCTAACTTAAGACATTATTTTTAAACACTGTTTTGCAGAAAATTAATTTAATGTAACTCTTAACTTGAAATTATAGTAGGTAGGAAATCTTGTTGAAATTTTTAAAAACACGTTCAAGGGAAACTCAAATTCAAGTTTTTCAAATTGTTGTCTAGTTTCCTAAACTAAGCACAATAAGTAGACTGACGCAGAATCCCTAATAAACATTATGAAGTTTGAAAAAATGAAAGATCAATCAAAACAATTTAAAAACTCAATCTAATTTTCTAAAGAAAAGTGGCTACGCCTATTTAAAATATAAAGGTTTCATGACATGCCTCTGTATAGTTGATATACCTTTCTTTGGTCAAAAGACAATACGTACTAGAAACTTTTCCTTTCTAGTATCAAACATTTTTGCAATTTTTTTTTTTATCAAATTACAACAGCCGTCTATGGTGTACTTTATCAATAAGGCTCTGTTAAGCCAAGTGACACGTTAAACAAATATTTCTCTTAATTCTGCTAAAATTTTGTGGACATCTGATACTTCGAGATGTTTCGCAGAATGCTGGTGTTACTTTAAATTTTGTATAGTAAAGAAATTGATTATGTTTGACACAGCAACATGCGAGTTTTCTGACAGCAACATTTTCTTTGCTAAGAGAACAGTTATAATTGAAGTTATCTATTTAATTAGGCAAACAAGTTTTTAATTATTTTCGTATTTAAAAATATGCCCAGTAAGCTCCGCTTTTGTTTAAATGAATATTTGCATACATTTTTTATGTTTTCGTCTGATTAACTGAACGCGGCGTTGTCATCAATTGCTTTTTCTACCTTTGCAAACAAAGGAAGTACAATAAATTTATAAATTAACATAAAAGTGGAAATGAAAGAGTACAAAACAACATTAACGAAAACAAATTTCGATTTTTTATGGCAAGTGTAACTCATTTTGTTAAAAAAAAAACCGTATAGATAACAATACGATTTTTTAAATTGAGGTGTTTATTTTTGTAGCCGAAATATTTGCATTAATTGGTATAGGTTCAATGAGTTGGTGATAATTAAATGTAATGGTGTCCTTGCCATCGCATGAACGTAAACAAATTGCAAATGAGAATGGTTTCTTTCAGTATTTCTACAATGTCTTATATTCTTGCATTACTTTTCTGACAGCAGGAATTGTAAACAGCTGACGTGTAGGTGCTGCCATTTGTGTTCAACATAATCTGTTTGACTCCTGGTACGAATGTGAGATGTCTGGTAAGACTTTTGTTGGTATAGTTTTTTTGTTTTTCTTATTATTGTCAATGTTGAACCATCTATTTCCCTCATTTGTGGTAGAAATGAACATTTGATCGTGCTACGTTGTATGGTAGAAAAAACGCATCCTAATTAAATGTGTCAATGGCCATCTATCGTACAATAATTGTACTGTAACTGATTTACTAACTATCCTAGACAGGTAAACAGTAACTTGCCTAGGCTTCATCGAACTTGGGTGAACTTTAGTGACGCCCAATTGGAAGACCACACAGTCATTTAGTTGCATGTACATTCGCGCTCAACTGAATAGGTTCAAAAAATGCTGTTTCCAATGTGTCTTCTCTCTCAGATTCTATTGCATGTTATATTTACTTTTATTGCATGCTTTGAACCTTCATTTGTTCACACATAACATAGAAGAGAAAAATAACGCGATTTGTGAAACGGTAAAGTAGAATTTTGTTTTTAACATAATATTTTTTAAAAGCACTGCATTTGTTTGGCTCATCAATTTGGGTTTGGGTTCTTTTTCGATCTTTAGCGATAACGTATCGACGTAAACTTTTGTGTGAAATGGGTCGTGGGAAGCAATTGAACGGCTTTGAAAAAGGCCAAATAATGGGGTATTTGGAATCTGGCCTAAAACAGTGCGAAATTGCAAAAAAAAAAATTGCTCGAAGCCTAAATGATGTTAGTAGTTTTATTCGTAATGAATCCTGTTATGTTCAATTAATACGCGACAACAGCAGCAGATAGAAGACTTATCATCAGTGCTTCAAATTCTCAACGTTTTGCTGCCAAAATCATGGAAGAATTTCACGATCTGTGAAAGGACAAACGCGTGTTAAGCCGTCAATGGTGTGGGGGGCAATTTCGTATTATGGGACTTGGGAGTTGCAGTTTGTATCATCAAAAATGAACGCAAATGTATACCAAACTGTTACCTGGTCTACGATTTCAGATATTGGAATATATGATAAGTCTTTGCCAAACTGAATGTATGAAGTTGTTTTAAACAAAGGAGAGAGCACAAAATACTAGATTATCCTTTAATATATGTTACATATTTTAACAAGACACAAAGCTGACCCAGCGAACTTCGTTTCGCCCAAATTCGTTAATGTAATGAAAATAATAACTCAAAGCATGCACATGCACAATTCAAATTCTTTATGCAAAAGTTATATTAAATACGACTCTTGGAAATAGAAGAAAAGAAGCAAAACTCAATTTTAAATTCCACCAAGCATTTCATAAATTTTAATGGAACAAATTTTTCAAAGGTCAACTTCTGCTTGCTATTGTGACTCAACTTTGTTTTTTCACCAGAGGCCAGCTTCAAGTTGTCGTTAATGTGAATTAAATAAACAAAAGTTATTATGATTTGGCTTGGAAAGCATGGGGAAATTCGGAAAAGTAAAAACGCTTGTGATTTGTCTAATTCGACAAATGCCACTTTGATAATAATAGGCCTGTAGTCTGTTCCCTAACGCTAATGCATTCGAAAACATTTAGCCAAATTTAGTCAAACATCGTTCCCTTACGCAAAAGTTGAGTAGCGTAGAAGAGAGTCAAAAAGAGAAAACAAAACATTTCCTCTTCATAAGAAACCCGCAAATATTAGCCTAAGAAATTTCTTTGGGCTAGTTGGCTGGATTATTGCTGACAAATGGTTGTCAAATCGTTCAAAACGTAATTTCTAACTGACTTTTCGTTTGATTTCATTTATATTTTGTGCTTGTATAGCATTAAAATAGATGTAAGAAGCAAACGAATTGAACATTTTAATCTAGGCAATAGGTACAGCAATTCAACTCTTGCTCTTAAATAATATAAATTTGTACTTTCTACTGATATTTGAATATTCCCGCGTAGGAAATAATCGCATTTTTCAAATTTGTGGTTTAACGCGTTCCTTTTCTTTTTGGTTATAAAACTAAATATGTCATTTCGGTGAGGGGATCCTCTCGCAATGAGAGAAATGTGACATCTTCCCAATATTGAACCAGAAAGTAAGCGAACAGACCTAATAAATATTTCCTGACTTAAAGTAAATTTTTTTTCTAATTTAGACAAAGAGTTAAAGTCGTATCTTAAATGTTTTATTGCTAAGGGCCAGTAGAAATAACTGAAGTTTAGCAATGCCGATGTGTTTCAATCAAACTGCAGTGATTCAAGTATCCGCCAACCTATTTCACTATAATGCTTTATGGTACACGACGTACAAAGCAGAAGGTTTGTTCACTCTTGAGCACGCCACATACAATTGACCATGCGAGGAACATGGGAATTCAAGATTGATGCCACAAATATTTGCGACTTAATATTTGTCATAGTGAAAGCGAGACGTACGGGAAATTGAAGACGCTCGAATACCAAGGGCAAATCGTTCGGAATAAGCGGACTATGAGAAATGAGAATGTTTGCCTTTTAATTTTCCACTCAAAATCGTCGCTTGCATGACATTTGATTTGAGATTCTTAGCAATCAAATCAAACGCGATCCATTACAAAGTTTCGGTACAATAATGTTGCGCAGCAAAATTATAACTGATCCGACATTTAATTTCAATTTCAAATTATGTAGCTTATGTAGTTTTCTGTTGGTTCATACCGAAATGCCAGTCGTTCGCAAGGTATATACCTTGAGTCGTTCGTCGGCAACGATGCGCGTTTTGCCACTCATCAATTTGAACTTGCACTCTCTCGCAGTACAAATTGCTTGGCTGTTAATCTGGTCCAGTGATGCCAACTGAGGCAAAACTTTGCCTCTTAGGCAAAATCCGATGGGCTTTGAGGAATAATTTTGAGAAAAAGCATACATTTTGGTGAAATGTTCTTACAATCAATCCATACAAATGAATTTTGTATTTTGTAAATCTGGTACTTTGATCAAAGTTGCATCACTTATCTTCATACGTTACTGTGCGTCATACTTATTTTCCAATTCTTAGCTTGACTTGCTCGACGTCAAAAAATATATATCAAAAATATATACCAAAAAGTGGGAACTATGCCTCTGGACTTCTTGAATTGCAGAGAACAAAAAAGTTTTAATTATCTATCGATCAACCAACATTTCGTTGACAAATTTAATCACCTTGTACTAAAGGTTCGTTGTACTACCATAATAAAATAGGTCATTTTTGTCTTCTTCAAAAACACGGCATAATTTTTTTGAAAAGGTCATAATTTTATTCAGTCTTAGGCACAAAAACTTCAATTCGGGTTGGCATCACTGATCTGGTCTTATGCGTCGTCCCATTCCCATTCTGTCGACTTCTCTATGTGCTTTGCATTCTTGTTCTGTTTGGCTTCGTTGATAAATTTGTTGTTGACTTGCTTGCCTTGTTCGTTAGCCAATATTTGCGCGTCTTGGCCTTTTCAAAAAATTACTCAAATTTACTTTTCAATAACTATTTTGTCCGCGCTTAAACTTTTTATGTTTAATCTTTACCTTCAATCAACTGTATAAAAGCAATGAAACTGTTAAAAAGATGCATAAAATCAAAAACAAAAAAGAATTGCACAACGTAACGTATACATTAACGTCATCTATCATGAAGATGGCGTCGTAAAATCGCTCCATACAAAATGTATGGGAAAAATGAGTTTTCTTCATAATTTTTTTTCTTTTCGTGGATTTTTCGGGTATTTTCTTGAGTATTCTACTTGTTTGGCCGGAGACCAGTTCGAATTTTTGCGAATCATCGAAGTCGGTCCAGGCGTTCTTGAGTTATAAGCGTAGTAGCTAACATCACTCTCTTCTATATAATGTAGAAGATAGATTAATTAATTTGTGCAAACAAAATTATTTCACTAAAATCGGTTGAAAGTTGGTTGAAAGGATATTGCCATATTACTTTCTAGAAATCTTGAACCTATTCAGTCGACCGCGAGTGTATATTTGCACATAATTTAAATAAGCGTCTTCCGAATGGTTTGTACTATTTATTGCGGGGAATCCTATCTCACAACTCAAAACTGGTTCGAGAAGATATCAAGTTGATGGCTCTATGCTTCTGATGAAATAATGTTAAATCTCACCCAAAGCTTTAATATTTTGGAGCTAGAATAAGCTGTTTCAAAGTTTTGGTTCTTATATTTATATTATGTTAAAACTGGTTAAATAAGTCCATACACAAAACCCTATAGATAATGCAATAACGAATGTGAGCTAATATTTTTCTATATCGCACGTTAAGAATAATAAAGTCGCAACTCAAAATATCTCTTTGTTGCAACCACTCAGTTTTAATTAAAAAATAATAAAAATAATTCTGAACACTTTCTTCGGGATTCTAAAAAAATTTAATAAAAGATGCTCTTCAATGTTCTTGTGGTAGAGTTCATCTTAGATGTATTACTCCTCTTATGCTGAATTATTTAAATTCTATTTTGAATTGTGTTCTCAATATGCGATATCTATAGATAGGTACTATTATAAAATATCTTAAACTTACTATTGTACTAGCTGAGTTAAAACTGGATCCAGAACATTTTCCGAGCAACTTCTCATGACATCTCTTGTGTACTGCAGTCTGGCAGGCTGTGGATCATAAGTAAACTTTTAGGTATTTTTATAAATATTTATTTGTCTTAGAAAACCATGATCTAAATAGATCAGTTGAATATATAATAATAAATGCAAACGCCTTCATCATCTTTAGATAAGCATTAACTTCACTTATAACCAAATGGTTGATTCAGATAAAAATTTTGACAGTTCTTAAATCGATACATTATTACGACAGAAACACGTAATAAAAATATTTTGTTGATTAGAAAAGCAGTGCACGGATTTTGAACCTTCGTACTAAGTATTTTGTAGGTCAGAATTTTGTATTTTCATATGGAAAATTTTGATGTTGTGAGTTCGTAAAATCTAGCCTGGACACTAAATATGGTTATTAGTATCGTTCAATAACTTGGGTCTCACTTAGAAAAGATTGTCCACAACTGGGTCACATTAACCATGGTCCTTTCCATTACAATTGTTATTTTAAAAATACTGTTTATTAAAAGCTATATAAACACGGAGTGTGAGCATGAGGTTGTTAGAAACGGAGTTTGAAGCAAATTCTTTGAGGTAATCGGGCCGTTAATTTTGAAAGCTAACAAGAAAATTCGGATTTCGCTTCCAAGTGTAACCCCAAACATAAAACGTGAGGCAAACGTTAATGTCACTTCTATTATCTTGCAGTTCCTCTCAGTGCCGCATCAAACCAGCGTGGGCCTGTACCGAATTCCTTGTAGCCCTTGGATTATTTGACGTTATCAAGTTTATGATATTAAATAAAACAAAACTGTCACAAACAATTTTTTCTGGATATAATTTGCGCAAACTTCTCTAGTAAATCGGATTCAATATTCATTATGTATTTAGTTAAGTGATTTAGGCTTCTTTGGCTTAATAAATCCTTTTTTTACGTTCGTTAAGTGTTGGAGCGCGGCGGGCCCCAAATACGCAGGCCCCGTATCATTTGTTGCTCTTGCTACGTGGCTAATCCGCCTCTGGTTGCTCTATCATCGTTAAGGTAAGATTAGACGGTATGCCAAGTGGTCATTAAATGCCAATTTCTGACAGTTCTGCTGTCAAATTATGGTCATACAATGTAATGGGCATATCTCATATGCTCTAATGACCTGAATGCCACATATGACCAGGCTGATTTTGACAGATAAAAATGCCCAAATAGCATATGGTGTAATGGGACAATAGGTACGAATGCCAGCATATAGCCTTATATGCCCATATGCTTTTAATTGAAATTTCGTTATGGCATTAATGGCATTTTTGATGGAACAGGAATTATTTTGTTGTCATCGGTGTTTGATTTCGTAGAATTGTGATTCATTTTAATTTTCGTTCTCCTTTTGGTAATAAATACCAAATGCCTCAAATGACAATCATGTCAAATATGACCATATTGGTAATTTTGGTCATATAGTCTAATATACAGTTTTGATAATACTGGCATTTTGTTCATTTGACAGCTAATCTGGTCATTTGCCTTTTGGCATTCATATGCTTAATTGGCATACAGTCTAATCTTAGCTTTACGAAACTTCATGAGACACTGCGGGGTTTTTCGCGTAAGAGAAATTGTACTTGTGGTGTTTGAAAAGAGAAATAGGAAAGAAGACCCCATAGACCAGCTAAACTTTGTAAGCAACCTCTCCTTAGTTTTTCTTGGTCAATTGACGGACGGCGACTCGAAGTTTGGGTTCATTTATTGAATCAGTGCCCAAGAAAAATCCCATCGTTTGCGTTAAGCAATATAATTCACATGAAATTGAACATGTCCTTGTTGAACGAGCATCAACTGTTGTCGTACAAAATAAATCATTGTTTTTTTTTTATGCAAAAGGAGCTGTTACAGATCACCAATTTTATTTCGATATTAAAATATATCCGAACTCTAAATTTTTAACTTTTTCCTCAAAGCGTTCGAGAACAATTTAAATACCCAATTTCTCGATCCCACTCAAAAAACTATGGCGATTAGTTAAATTTGACTGATAGACTAAGGCCACAGATCTTTTGTAAACAAATTCACTCTGTCAATGCTGGCAGATAAACCTTTTGGTTTTGAACTTTTTTTTCTTAAAGTTTTCTCATTGGAGAGTGATAAGCGAAAGAAAAACCCCTGGTGAACAACAACTCCGAGATACGGTATGGACCAAGTCACAAAAGCACTTTGTAACTCGAAAAAGAACTCGGAGCGGACCATATCAATTCTATAATAAGGCTGTGATAACTGTCAGACATCACTTATCAGTCAAAGTAAACAACTGATCGAAATGCTTTTAATTGCTTCGGATGAAGTCGAAACTTTGTCGGAAATGCCGATTTCCGCTTTACGAGCACTACTCTCACACTCCGTCAACCATCAACAAACGTATTTCGATGTGTGCTTCTTTATTTTTTTTTTAAATCTTGTCTAAAGTTGCTTTCGGTGAAACTCCCTTGAAATCTATAATTAATAAGTAACGTTTAAGACCAAGATTGAATTCAACCATCAAGTTTAATTGGTCAAAAAAAGCAAAAGAAACTTTATAAGGTTTCATCTTTCGTATGGCTGTAACTGGGGCCTTAATTGGCAAATGACAGTAGCCATATTAGCCGATGCAATGCATGTCAAACAATTTTCTGCACATCGGTTTTACTAGCAGCACTGCATTCTGCGATGCGTCCAGAATTTCTGCACATGTGTTTTGGGCATTAAGATTATTTTCGACAGTGGCGACGAAATTCTTTCCCGCTGTAAGAAGCAACAATCTCCTCCATGTAATTCCTAATGCAGTGCAGCTTTTTCCTCTTCTCGTATGCTTGCAGTTCAATCAGTGCAAACGCTTCCACATACTTGGATTCATCAAAAAGAAGTTCGATTAATTCCAGATCACTTTCATCGCTAGGTAGATGAATCAACTAATTTTTCTAGTAAATTAGCAAATTCTTCGAGTTTATCAGTTACTTTAACGACTTTTTGTACCGATATTGTTGAATTTTTGATTCTCGAGCATCGCACAAGTGGGCATCCATACTTATTAAACTTTTGTAAATGTAATTGAATTACTGACGTAATAAAAGCTATAATTATAATAATTATAACTTTTACTCAAAACATAAAACCTACTTCCTCTAAAATGTTTAATTTGACAATTTCTTCGTAAATCCCCGGTTTTAATTGAACTTAAATACGACAGCACTGCCATGTCACAATGAACTTGTTACTTTCCTCTACATTTGATCGTACTTTTGACTGTATAGGGGTTGATAAAACTGTGTAAGCAACAACAAAAGTGCATTAAGGTTGTCAAGTTCTCTGTTTTATTTGTATTCAAGGACTGGTGGTCTAGTTCGCAGCTCCCAGTTTCAGGTGATGCAAGTGCTAAGTATTGGGATAATTGACTATGAATCGAAATACAGTTTCAGTTCAAGACAGCGGAAAAACGAGGAGAATTGACCATCGGAATTCAACTGTTCAATGAATCACTTAAAAGGATCTGATGGCGAGTTAGTGGTCACTAAATTACCATAATTTAGCCGAAAGTATTTCTTAACAAAGTGACTGTCGCCCCAAAAATACATCAAAGAAAAACTCGACCAAATGCCTGAACAAAAATTGGTCAATGTGAACGAGAAACCTCATTTCCCCAATTCTCGAGCGAAATTAAATACGTGGACCCCAGACCCTAGTCTAAATAGAAATTTTACAGCCAATTATTACGTCCAACAAATGATAATTAGTGTTCGTTGAGAACCCTGTGACAATTAGAAAATTGATGCCGGCAACAAGATCGTTGAAAAGTCACTGGAGATATCGCTTTCTATGAAATATTTAACATGGAACAGTAGGCAAAACCCTTAATGCGGAAGTATAAAATGCGAAAACCTTTATAGAGAAGGTAAATATACGAATATGTATATGTTCTATATGGAAAAAAGACTTCACCACAACGTACGGGAACAATAAAGTGTTTACACCTCAAATGCGATAACTGAACGCTTTGCCTCTATTGAAGAGAAGCAGAGTAGGTTCTGTACGCAAACATGAAGCAAACAAATGGCAACAAGCCACACATAATCTCCTGCTGATTTCTTTATTACATCTAATTACCTATCTTTTAAAGCTGTTACTTTGTTACTTACTGATGCACTGATAGCCTTGCTTTCCGAAGCCCCAAAGAAATAAATTGCAAAACGCACAAAAAGTTGGCTGGCGAAAGAACTTCGCAACGAATCGATGCCCATTAATGTCATGGGTTCTATAAGATAGAAAAGAAAAACAAAAAAAAAAAACGTGTTAAATTATTAAATTGAAAAGTATGCTACTTTAATACTTACCTTTGGTGTTTAATGGCACCTCGCCGGTTCGTTATACTTCGCGGGTTTGTTCGTCTAACGACAAACGGCTGCTGGTGCTGCGAGTATGAGTCTTCTTTTGAGCTTTGCCGAGGTAGACTAAAGGAATGCGCTGATGTTGAACTGTAATTATCACTGTAGTATCCGCTGGAGACAGTGCTATCGCGAGGTCCCATACGACCTGATGATGTGCTTGGTTTGTGTCTTGACTAATGAGTAATTGAAATTCTATAAAAGAAGCTTTGAATTGTAGAGTGCTGAACTTACCTCGTGACCATATTGATTACATCGACTACCTCTGGGCTTTTGGCCATTCGGGTTTCCATTTGCCCTTTTGCGCCCATGGGCGCCAGTGAACATCATTATAAAAGCTTTTAATCTTCTCAATCCAAAGGTGGCTTATTGTCAGCTGTTTGTAAGGCCATCGAAGGGTAATATGAAAGACAAATTCTAAATAAACTGTGTCAGTGAAAGTGGTTATAGTTAAAGGGCCTTACTAATAATCATTTTTAACCTGCACACTAAAGGCCGCAATGAGTAATTTAATGTGGGAAATTTCGCCATTGTGAATTCGTAAAATCTAGCCTGGACTCTGAACATGATTATTAGTATCGCACAAATTGTGTTAAGGGAAGCAATGTGACAGGAACTGCCTCTGTTCAGTTTTCAGTGTTTTTTGATTGAATTTTGAATATAAAAAAGCTTATAAACGTGTATTGAGTGGGGGACTGCAGTATAACTGAGTTGCTTAAGCAATAAGGGAGAACTCCTAAACACTATGAGGCTTTTGCATTTTACACACATACATAGCCACGTCAAACGATCCAATCTCGATGCAATCCACACAAATCAAAATGTACCGACGCAGGCAATTTCTATGATATGGTATATTCTTTCATCGGGTTATAACTTGGCGTATTTGTATTTTTCATGTCACTGGAGCAAAAGCATCGATGTATCAGATAACAATCTTGATACAGTGCACTTTAAAGTAGAATCAATCAGATGTTGGCGTTTCTTATGAGCGTATGTGAATTAGAGCTAACGTAGAATGGACTCTGAAGCAAACGTTTAACGTTAGTAATAAATAATAGTTTGCGCAACAGGTCCGTAGCGACCCAAGGCCTAGCTTCTCACAACCATTCGTTTTGTGTGAGTTTCATTTTTGGAACGAATGGAAGGGATCTACAATTTTATGCCGATTCCAAACGGCTAATTGAGAAGCTCTAAAGACAGTTATACTTTCGGATGTTTGTCAGACGTTCGCGAGAGGTGGCGCAGTGGAAAAAGCCCTAAGTTGGAATTTGTGTTTTTGCGGGACGTTTAACGTTATCATTTTTAAGAACATGTAACTTGTGACCAGTGCGCTCTTTCATGACAGTTATACTATTGGATATTTGTCAGACGTTCAGAGATGGAGCGCTGGAAAAATACCTTAAAATGAAATTTGTATTTTTTCGGGGGACAGAAGCTGCGCCCCTCGCTCGTTCAGCACACTAACCACTGAGCCACTGCTTCTACAATAAGATATAACCTCAATTGATTTTAAGTTTTATCTGACACGAAACAAACGTCTTGAGTCAGGTATTTGGGACATTACCTTTTGGCAACTAACAAAATTCTCTTCTCTATAAATTGCTCGTAGAATTACTAAAACCAATTAATATTTTTTTTGTGTAACACGAAAATACATTGATCTCAAATTTTGCAAGCATTTTTTCGAATTGACCAGGGAATTTTCCCTTTAAAGTTTGGTAGGCAAGGGGTTTTGGCACTTTCCATGCAAGAGACATTCAATACGCTTTTCTCGGCATTTGCTCGAGCTAATGTTGTAAGACTTTGATAAAAAAAAGCAGCACTTAAAAAAAGACGTGATAGAAAAACGGGGACTGTCATTTTCATTTTTATTATTCCGATTTTTTTTTTAAATTGACATTTGGTAAATGGACTATTCTTTGCTGCTGGAAGCATTTAACATCATGTGGCAGTAACGAAAAATGGGCGTTGCACCTCCCATTACAAAAATTAAACATTTCAAATGTCCCTTTTTCGTTACTGACATACATGGTGTCAAATGCTCAAAGTTGTAAAATTAAGGTTTTTATTGCAGTATTTATTGCAAAAAATGCAAAGACGGGCGAGTAAAGCATCAATATCAACATTATCGGTAGAACACATCAAGCTATCTGTGGCGCTTCTGCAAGTATTCAAATGTATCGGCAAAGGCTCCCTACCATTGACCAATTGGACAAAATAGTTCGCACTCATCGTGATTTTTGAGGATCACCTTATCTATACTGTGAGCGTAATGGATCATGCCATGTGGACAATTTCGTTATTTTAAGTCAAGAAAACTTGTTCCTTTAATACTTAAAAACTATTAACAGTAGTGGTACAGAATTTTTGTTGCTAGCAAACGATTGGGCTTCTCCCAATAAATAATGCCAGCTTCCGAAAACGGACGTCACTTGCAACGGCCGTCGATTATTCGACGCTTCAGGCTAAAGCGTGGCCGAATATTCGGTATTCGGTATTTGGCTAAATCACTATTCGTGGCATGTCTAGTAAAAGGGGAAGGTATACATTTTACGCATATAGGAACATGAAGTAAAAAGACTTTCTTTTCATATTTTGTTTCCATGTTTGGGTAGTTAAAAACTACTATTGTAGTATAAACGACAGCAGTCTATGAAATATAAAAAGATAATTTTTTAAATTGCAGTGGTAAAGAAATTTCTGAAAAAGGCGAAGAATTTCCTAATTTATTAATATTAGTTGTTTCAATTTGCATTTACGACATCACGCATTCGCATTTTTGCACGGGTCGGGAAGCGAGATCCGTTTGTTCGCAGTAAATGAGAAGAATGAGATCACGAATCAGACGCCTAATATCTCATGGAGGTTCTACCCACAAATGGAAATAAAGGCAGGTTCCGGCGACCAACATTTCTGCAATTACTTGGAAACGTTTCTATTTGTGATTTGAAACATGCGAAATGAGAGTGGTAATTATTGTCAGCAAATTAAACCAAGAACTCATCAATAAGTTGTACGAAATAAATAAATAACTGTCAGTTTATCACTTCCGAGAGCCATTTTGCTTTATAGGAAAGCGAAATTTCGTAAGCCATCGCTATTAAAATATCAACAAGCTGAACATTCCCATTGTTCCTACCACGTTAGCAAGATGGCCGACTAAAATACGTGTCCCATCATTTTTGCGTGTTAGGTAATGCTGTCCCTTTCGGTCAAACGGCTATTTAATTTTCCGTGTTAGGAATGTGTGGTGTTGTAAATCCACTATCATCTAGTGCTTCGAATTTAATCGAACTTCTTTTTGGCGAATCTGAGTTTTTATGGAAGAATTTGTGTTTACTTAACTTCAAGCATTCAAGAAGATGAAAAAGCGACACAGCATAAAAAATGGCAACAAAATTCATACTATATGTCAGTTGTCAGGTGACAGACGGCTTTTCCAACTTTTACTACAAGAAATTTGTCGAGTAAAAATTAGCAAAGTTCCCCGTGGAGGGGTAATGGCTTGCTGCCTCGAAGTTGCTCATGTACAAATTCGTAAAAAGAAAAATAATATTTAGTAAAAATTCGTAAAAATTTAATAGTTAAGGAACATACATCAGGATTATTTATTGCACTATTTAATGTGTCGTTTGACATCTGGATCTGCAAGTCAGTCTTTACGAAAATGATCAAGAGTTTTTTTTTTTTGTATTTTTGTGCATCCGTTTTCAGTAGTAGTACTAGGACCCGCATATAAAAGGTCCTGTACATAAATCCCTCGAATAACTTCAATTAGCTCGTCGAAGTTTTATATTTTCTAAATTCCATGGCTCCAATTGTGACAGTTTGAAAAGCGCTGCTGATTGCTCTTATATTCTGATGGCGTTTCTTTTTTATGATTGATTCAAAAACGAAAACGTGAAATTTTTTTTGTAAATCATATCAAAAGCTCCCACCTCATCGAAAAATGAGTCACAGACATCAGTCAACGTCCGAAAATGTTCACGGTTTGTAGGTGGTCAACTTAATTTGTCACTGACAACTAACCACAAAATTACATTCCACATATGTCTACTACGTGTGAAAAGAAAAATAAATTCCTGTCTACATCATGTACTGTTCCTTACAAAAAAAACATTGTATTTATTTGAAATCCATCGAAATTGTATCCACAACATAATTAGTAAGTCAATCTTTTTTCGAGTGGCTATTGTAATCACGCATATGATTTTCCTAAACAATTCAAATGAAGTGCTTTGTAAGAGTGTTTTTTTTAACCGCTTGACTCATCCGAAAATCTTTTTTTTTAATAAAATAATAATTCTGATACAAGCAATAAAAAAAAAAACATAATAAAAATATAGAAAGCAAAAGATGCACGAGCAAGCTCCGTTCTCCGTAAATAAAGGAGAACAAAGTCCGCCAAATTAACACAAAAAGCTCAGGTATAGGTACCCACCTCCATCTATCGACAGTCCGATTCAAATTGTATCATTTCCAAACATTTTGCAAGTATAGTTTGTATATGCATTCCAACTATTTTGTTGCTGAAATAATATCAATGTCCGAAACAAATGATCTCTTATTGGCCTGATCACAGGTACACACACTTGATTATTTTCCCAAGAGCGTCGAACATACACACCACCTCTTCATGCGAAAGCTATTACACAATTTCGACGGTTTACACTTTTGTGAGCAGGCGCTCTGTCCTCCAAGTAAGATACGAAATTCTTTTATTTTCGCGATACATTCACACCGAATATTTCCAGTTGGTGTGTTATTATTATTATTTTTTCTTTCGTTTTTATGGAAACCATGGAAATGTATATAAATTCTTGAATATAACTGACATGTGGAATATAAAAGCTTCACCACGTACAGTGTATTTATATTCCACAAAAATTCCTTCTGACTATTTATTTATTTTTGGGGAATTTCCTTTCGAGACACACATATACGAGAGGAAGGCGAACAAAGTGATTTATTTTCGAATAAAAACGTACAAGTTATTTACAAACACATTTACACGTCCGAGTGTTACAAAGTGTAACCATATAGCAAACATAAGTAAATTTCACATCACAGACTGCACATTCCACAGTATCGCAGCTAATATAATGTTTTTCTTAGTTTGGGTAGCAAAAATAAATCCATGACGCGTAGCATTGTTTTATGAAGAACATACCACAGAAGGATAATAAATTATTTCGGCAACAAAAAATTAAAGAAAAGGAAATAAGAACAGCGAAAGGAGACTGCCTCGCCCTGAGGAAAATCACTGGGCACACGGGTTTTTGTTTTTTTGTTTTTTTGTTTAAATGTTACTCTCAAGGCGTACACTTTCGGACTGAGTAAAACACTCATATCCACAATTTTCTCGATGAAATGAGTCCCAAATTGTAATATTTAGATATATTTATTTGTTGGAATGGAAACACATCTTTTTGAGAAGAAAATGCACGGATGCTGCGCAAGAGATCCATCTCCTGCGCACTGCCGTTCGGGTTGATTTTCCTGGTATTTTCCATTTCTCTTCGACTCTATTTTGAGTGGCGTGAATGTTGTCGTACCGACAAGAAAATTCCGAGGAATTGTCAACTGTCTTCTGATATGGTGCGGATACGCATTAAAACGAGCATTTTTAAGCGACGCCGCATGGCCATATTGTTGTCCATGTTTCGCAGCTGATGGTAGCTTTCAGAAATTAATGTTTCACAGACTCATGGCATGATGCATAACAAGGAAGATTTTCTCTTTGCGATAATGGAAGAGAGGCGTTCACGAAAATATGCTAAATTTACCTAAAGTTGCATGTGCTTAGCTATAAGTGGGACAGAGAGTTAATAATATAACAAATGCAGTCTGAAAAGCCTTTCGGAATACTCGTACATTGTTTCAAAAAATCTCATAGAAACCGCCCTGTGCTCTGTGTAAATGTAGCTATTTGCTAGAGACGAGTGAGGGACTTTTTAAATTTTAACTATCCGCATCTTCCTGTATGTCAATAGCAAGTAGCTGTTAGCGTGCTCATTTCCATACTTTCTTCCCCGGCCATTGTTGGATTGCAGGTCGCATCAATTTTCGTAATATTATTTGAAGTTCTGAATTTTTATCTTTTGTAGGTGGTGATCAGGTGTATAGGTTTTAAATTGTTTAAATGAGCTTACTGATCAGAGGTTTCCGAATCAAAATATTATACTATTTCATTCTTTTCCCTACGTTTCGTTGGGTTTTTCCAGCTCCTCAGGGGGATGTCTTAGTCTTTATTAGGGCTGAAAATAAAAATCATATCTACACAATGTTCTCTGACTATTGTTTACGTGGTTCTTACATTCTACATCAGTCTATATGTGTGCTTATTTTAAAAACAGAATACAAATATGACAAAATATTATGTAAGTTAAACAATAAAACAACAAACAACAAACTAAGATCCAGTATCACAGACATTTTATTGCTACACTGTAGTTGGACTTTATGTTGTCTTTATCCTCTTTCGTATTCTTCGTTCTTTCCAATTTCTCTAGAATACGTAAGCTTTCTAGGGTACATAGGGTTCTGACTTTTATTACATGCCACTATTAGGAGCTGTTCTTTTGTTCTTTGGAAAGGAATATAGCAGACAGGGATTGATCCCTTTGTTTTGCGGTGAGATACTTCCACACCATTCTTGTTTTATTGAATTTCCACTTTACAACGTACCGTGGCATGGTTACTGAAACTTGAACAGTGGGGTCACTTCCACTTGAGGGCTGTTTCAAATTCGACACTTATGTGGTATTCGATTGGGCGTTCTCAGAGCACTTTTGCGAGTCTGTATTTTTTCTCAGATTTCAGAGCTACCAATACAACTGCGTTTGAGTTTAACAACTGGTGGAGTTTGTTTACGTTTTCGTGAAGTGTTTCTACTGCACAGAAGGCATTGCATCGGGTGAATCTATTTTTATAAATTATTTATGTATAAATATTTAGAAATCAGTCTGGGCGCAAATTTCGAATGTTTTGATATAAAATTTAACCCGTGTATGGAAGACGTGTAGAAAAGTATCGAAGGCTACACAATACACATATTTGAAACGCACCAATATCAAGAGCAAATGACGTTTTTCCGTTCGATTAGACACACGAAATCTGAAATCTGAGAGCGAATTGGTACAATTTGTATTTTTTTACGACGCGGCGCAGAGAAATTTCTTCATTTGTTCACACCATAATTCTTTTTAAATTCGTATTAAATCAGGTGTTCAATAAATCAAACCTTTTAAGTTACGCCATCTATCATCGAGGTGTGAACTAACTTTGTGTTTTCACCCTCAATATATAAAAATTGTGCGGATATACACGAAAATATCTGCGTCTTTTTTTGTTGTAACATTTTGCGTGCACTTTTTTACAACAGATGCTTATGAGGCTGCGCAGTGGCTCAGTCGTATGTACACCTGAACTACTGAGCGAATGAACTCAGGTTCGATTCCTGGAAAAAAGGGGAATCATATCTTAAGGTTTATCCAGTCTGCCAACCACTTGCGGGGTTTAACTGCCCTGAGAAAGTTTCCTAGGTAAGCCGCCCGGATTCGGTTCAAAATAGCAAGTGACTTCCATTTATTACGAAACATAGAAACACACTCAATAGAATGGTTTTGGGAAGGTAGACTTAGGCTCCTAAAGGGACCCCTTTGGGCCAACTATACATTTCTCCTTTTTTTTTTTTAAGTGAAATCTTCTTTGAACTCACGAACTCTGTTCTCTTTATATAAGTAAGAAATAGATAAAGAACATTTTTTTTATTATTTCTGTAGTTTCTGTAGTGTAGAGATTTTCTGGGTGCTTATCTTTGCATTTTAACCTTTTTTAAATATTAATAATAATATTTTTTTTTTCATTCATCATGCACGTACAAACGACGCCACGAAAGAGAGCCGATGGCCGAAGAGAGTTACGGGCATAAGAGTATTATAGTGAAAACATAATACTCTTATGACTCTTCACAGGTATTCACACTTCACAGTTCACAGATTGGAAATCTAAGACAGAATTTTATTTTCAAAATTTGCGGTAGTTGCGCGGAAGCTGACGGTCCATTTAATAATTAGTTTATAGTTATTATTATGAACAAAACATTTGGGATCCACTTAACTTAATTTTGTGTCTGAAATGTGAATTATCTATCAGCCCAGCAAGTAAATACACATCAAATCTCTTCGATTCTTTAAATATTGCGTATGGATATGAATCAGCCACGATTTTTTTTTTTTTTTTGTACAGGTACACCTACACCGTACTCACACAGTTCCTATATAAAATAAATGTTTTGCTCATGGCTTTAACTTGTATGAAGAAAGTGGTGTGTTCCGCTTACCACATGATTGTGACGTGTGTGTTCTCGCACAGGTACGCTAGTCTACATCTCTACATAATATTGGCCCCGTTTACACCAGAGTTGAGTTTGGGTTGAAATACATTGATAATATAACTACATATATATCATATAAACATATATTGTGTATACGTACAACATAGAGATTCACTTCGGAACTTTTCGAATTAATTTCATAGAATACCAATGAATTAAATTTCACATTTCATGTGTTTGTAAAGTTGCGTTTTAAGCAATGGATTGCAATTTTTGGTGTAAAATAATATGCATTATTTTTCGTGTACAGTAGCGCATTAAATGAAAATTGACGATTCAAAAAATACACACGTAATTGTTCAAGTTTTCACTTCTGTTTTTGTTTATATAAATGTTTTTTTTTTAATATAAATACCGAGCTAGATTTAACTCATCTGATAAAATCTGTGCTTCTGTAACTTAAAACCAGCGTTGCGATCATAATACTAACAACCAGTTGCTTTGGTTTTCATATAACATCCCCTGATGTTATTCAAATCGAGAAAGTCTTCAAACTTGGTCTAACGGTCTGTAAAATAAAAACAAACCCCCATTAAAAATACAACTCAAACCATGTTGAAAATATTTATTTATTTTTTTGATAAATTTAGTTCAGTGTAAAGTTAAACAAATTTTCATATTATTTTTTTTGGTTTTTTTTTTTTTTTAATTTTCCTTGTGATTAAAATTTGTTTCCTTGTTTGAGTACACTTAATTGTTTTCGTTTTGTTTTTCTTTGTCTTAAATTTCCAAACGTAACATTCACAATATAGATAACATTTATTATAACAAATTAGTAAAAAATATTAGTACACATTTTTTTTTTTTTTTTCGTTTACATTTTTATTCCATTTGATTTATATTTATATTTTCATTTTTATTGAGGAAATTTCTCCAAACACGAGTAGGTATATGAAACCAAAGCGAGTCGTTGGACATCGAACAACAATATGCTGAATATTTAAAAAGAATGATTAACATGTATTTCATTTATTTCGGGTTGAATGTTTGTTGGTGAAAATATGAAGTTACGTGTTATTTCCTGTATAATTAGCGAAATTTATCTAAATTATTTAAACATATTTACAAAAGCTGTTCCATTGTACTATATAAATTTTAGTGTACTGAAATTGTTTAAATTGGTTTATATTTTGCATGAGAAATTCCCTCCAATTGTTTAGTTTAGATTTAAAATTTAACTAACCACCACCACATTATCGTGTTGTTTTGTCAAAGCGCCTTTGTGAAAATATTTCAACTAACAGCTGTTATTATGTGGATTATTAAAATTTTCTAGATATGTCTTGTTAAATAACGAAAGAAAAAATGGTTTCCAAATTTAGATAAATCCGTCGTCTATAATTAAAGCGTTTTGACAAAATCCCACAAAATGCGGCATCAGAGTTTACATTTACTGAAATTTACTTTGTCGAAAACACCGTTGTACATTTAAAGCTTTGTCTTACAACACAATTACTATATAATATAGGGGATGAGTTTTTTTTTGTATTTAAATTTGGTTTTTGGTTTAAAGGTACCTTTAACCAAAAAAACAAATATTTTCATAGGTGTAGCTTAAGCGGCCAATGGGTAAATTGAAATGTCAGTTGATCTGACTTTGCACGGAAATGGTATACACATTTGTTGTTAGTTTTAGATTCTGCAATTACCTATACAATTTGATTAACTAAAATTATACACTTTCTGTTTTTAAAATTAGGCACAATTATGTTTACTTATTTTATATAATTTTTGTTTCTGGTACTTATGATTACACTACCGACATGAAATAATAATAGAAAACAATTACATATACTATCACTATATCTTAAGTGTAGGGCATCCTTGCGAATCTGCTTGTGTGTTGAAGTTAACAGCTACACTGTAACGGAAGTTATTGCAATCCAAGTAAAACTATCCATTAGCAAGTAGAACTACACTTGGATACCCCGCTAATAATTTTTTATAAATGTTTTCACATAAAAACACCCACACATTTATGCCCAAAAGGCATCACTATTTTTGTTTTTAAATACATCAAATATTCAGTCATTTACAATAACTACCTTCTTTCATTTTGTTTTTTGTTATACTTTTATTTTTCTTTATGTAATAAAATTTAAAATTAGTTTCCATTTACCAATGTGACATCAGTAGACTAATTTTAATATTGAACAATGAGGGGATGAGTACATTTTATCAGTCAAATTTTTTTGTTTTGCGAAATCTTACACACACACAAAGTAGATACTTTTAATGGGTATTTCTTGTTTAGCTTAAAACTTACGAAAATTAAATAACAATAATGAGATGAACTTAATTTGAGCGACGTTCTACTTGGGAGAACATTTGCGAGCGCTTTTATAAAAAATTTTAAAAAACTAAAAGAAAAGGAAAACTTTATTGTTTGAACACGAACAGTCCCGTCGGATCCCATTCGTTTTCGTCCAATGGTCCGAAGCAATCATCAAAGTACCACTCCATGGTTTTATAGACGTGGTACAGTGATTTGGACAGGTGATGATCTTCATCGGTGTACACCTGGAATTTAAGTACATAATGAGTTGTCAAGAATGTGTGACAAACATAAGAGATCTATAAATTTGAAGATGAACTCGTTCGAAACAAAAGTTGGAAAAAAATACAAAAAAGTCGAAAAAAAAAATCGGCTGTACTCTTCCATCACAAAGTACACTTTGCATATTTTTTCTCAATTTAAAATATTTACAATTGTTCAAGGCTCGAGTGTATCCCAGCTTTCACTATTCGCAAAGCTCCAGAAACAAGAGCTCGTTAGTCGTTAACGACTTTTCGCTAGATCACGTTCCCATCACATAATTCCTGTCAGTTTCGCAAGGAAAAGCCTTTTTCTAGTGATGGGGACTATCGAATAAAAACTATCGACTTATTCGATAGTGCCTAAAAATTCGTTCATTCGATAGCAGATGAAAAATCATTCAGTCGAATAAAAATAGTAATGAACGAAGAAAAGTTATTCGCCTACGTTTTTTCACTCGATACGATAGTGTCTTTGAACGATTTCATTCGTTTATTCAAATTTTCGTTCAACCTACTATTACTATTTCCTTTCGGTTGCAGGTTTGAATGTATTCATTCATTCAACTTTTCGTTCAACTACTGTTTTCTTTGGGTATATCAGAGAGAGCAGAGAGCGAGAGAGCAGAGAGGTCAGAGCAGACAGCAGAGCAGAGCTTCGATTGAACGATTTGGTTCATTCAGTATTCAGTTACTATTTTTTGCATTTTTGTTCAAATAGGTTTTTATTCGAACGAAGATGAACGAATAGGTATGTAGTAAGCGGAAATAGGAAGAGTGAAGAGTGAAGACTGAACTTGAAATCTGAAAGATTATTTTTTTTCATTTAAATAATAATAGCTATTATCCTTTCTTATACTCTTTTATAACTAATATAAAAAATACTATTGAATGCATGAATTAGCATTAATCTGAAATCCTAAATATCTATGTAATCTATGTAAATAAACGTAAAAAGAACTTTAAAAAAGTTATTTGTTTTGTTGGCTTATTTTATTTCATTTTTTTGATTTAAAATGATAAAAAATATATGTATATACATAAATACATAAAATTTACGTGTTTTAATGTCATTTTCCTAAAAAAAAATTTAACTAATTTTGTTCAAGTGAATGAATGAATGAATGAAAAAAATCATTCGATAGTCGAAATCATTCAGTTACTAACTATCGATAGGCGAATTCATTCGATAGTGCCCATCACTACCTTTTTCCCTTCATTCGGATAATGTGGATTGTGGTATTCGATTGGGCTTCTTCAGATTCGCTCTCGGATTTCAGATTTCGTATGTCAAATCTTTTTTATTTGTTAAATATGGGTAGCCTTCGACACTTTTCTAAGCGTTTTCCATTCACTGGTTAAACTTTAAATTAAATCACTCAAAATATGTGCCGCTATTGATTTTTAAAAATTTGAACATAAATATTTAGCAAAAATAAATAGATGCACCCGATTCAATTTGTTTCTTTGCAGTTGAAAAAATTATGGAAAACATTAACAAATGCCACTAGCTGTCAAACTCAAGCGCACTTGTATTGGTAAATCTGAAGGAACTCTGGGGAAAAATGGCAAAACTGGTCTGAAATCGGAAATAGATTGCTGTTGTTTTTTTCGTACCAATCGAACATCAAAAGTGATCTAGAGCAACAAAAAAGTTCTGAGAGTGCCCAACCGAATACCACATAAATTTGTTTAAAATTGACTCTGTAAGTTGGTAGAAAAACGTTGAAAATGTATGCATTTCGCCAAAAAGGTAAACGAGAGTAACCACGACAGAAAGACATTGGCATGGATTTAAGGAGCACCCTATCTTTGTTTAAGCTGTGAAAGACTTGGGCGCAAAAAAGGTAAGAAACGCAAAGTGTTGCTTAAGCCCGTATGACACTAAATGTTTTTTTTTTTTTTTTTTGCATTTTTCAGACTTTTAAAATAAAACTATAGCAGCACGAAAAATTACTACGAAAATTCCCGATAGGAGTGAGTGCATACACACCAACCTAATTAATGTAGAGATGTCACAAAAAACGCATTGAAATGTATTCAATTTACATTTTAAGTAGCTTTTTTTTTTGACATTTCAACATTATATGACATTTGCCTCCCGTCACTTTGAAGTTTGTGGTTATTCGATTTGGACGTGTTTTGATTCTGTGATAAGCAAAGATATTTAAATATTTGTGTTTTTGATTTCTATCGAAGAAAATGATTTAAGGTGTTTCTGCTTTTGTTTTATACAGAATATTATTGTTTTTCCTTCTGTGATAACCAAAACTTTTTCAATTATGAAAAATGATCCTCCCACATGAATTTTTTAGTATAAGTTTTTGAAAATAAATTCGTTTGAAAATTTGTGGTTGCTTTGCAAACAATTGCTAGCCCATTCGTAACGCACATTTTGTCTCTCTTACACGAAGCTGACATTTCAACATGATTTAATGTTATAAAAATGAGGAAAATGTAGTGTAACACGGGATTTAAGCAGAAAGTTAGAAAAAAACCGAATCAGTACCGCTAGGCCGCATACACAAGGGTATGGTTAATATGTGTGACCTTGATTGGTGTCTGTCTTTTGAGGCCTTCACCTTGGTGTGTAGCATGGGCCCATACGAATGATGGGCAGAATCCCTGGTTGAAGCAAGAAATTCGTTACTCACCTGGTGTCGAAATTTGACCTGCTGATCCACCAACGATCGAACCAACATTAGGGAATGTTCATGATGCACAAAGGTGTCAGCGGTGCCATGCATTAGCATAAGATTGCGGCCTTTTATGTTTCCGGCCTTCATGGTTAGATCGGCCTCTTGTAGCGCCCTCAAGTAGTCCCCCTTCAGAGGAATGTACCGTTCGGTGAAAAACGAATCTAAATATAAGAGCCACATCAGAGTACTTTAAGTGTCCATAAAAGCCCTCGATTCACTTACAATGGTATCCGAATGAGACAACAGGATTTATCGCAACGCCACATTGCACCACCTGCTGCGAATCCTCGATTAGCGTCATTGCAGTCGCATATCCTCCATAGCCCAGACCATATGCACATATGCGTGATGGGTCTATGAACTTCAGATTGTCACGGAGGTATCTGTTCAGGGAAAAGTCAGAAAACGCATCAAGTCTGAGTAGAGCTGAACTTACGTTAGCACTCCCAGTTGGTCTTCAATTTCGACCGTGCCCAGTTTGCCATGCACTTGAGTGCGCAGCAACTCCCCCTGGAAACCACTACCTCGACCATCGATTTGTGCAACAATAATCGACCGCTGACTGCAGAGATACCAATTCCAGTCCACGTGGAACCTTTCCGACACCAACTGCGATCCGGGGGAGGAATCTCTGAAAGTGCGCAATGCTAGGTCAGCTGTGAGAGCGAACACAATGGAAAAACTTACATTTGCAGGATGAGCGGGAATGCTATCTCTTCCTCCTCTCGCATACCGGGTGGAAGAAACAGCCGCACCTGAGCATGGAAACCGTGACGGATCTCTACACTGAATGTGCGGATTTGTGGGAGCGCCAGCTGAGCCACCTTGTGCCTCAGATCGTTGCCAGAGTTAAGGACATATATCTTGTTGTTCGACTGCGTTTCGACGAGGTAGACCGAAGGCGATTCGGGACCCAAGCACTCCTGGACATAGTATGAGAAATCCTTGCTAAAGTACACCTTGTTGTAGAGACAGTTCTTTGGAATCTCAAATGTGCCGCCACTATCCGATGTGGTCGTCTGATTGTCCACCACGGGATTGATTAGCTTGAATGTGGATCGAGTATTGTCACACGTGAGGCATGTCGGCTGCGTCGATGTTATGTACGTGCGATTCGGCTTTGTCACATTCAGTTTAAGGCTGATCTTATAGAGATGCCGTTCACCAGGTCTCTTCTCAGGTGCGGCCATGAAGTATACGATTTCGTTCACCTCATCCCAACCGATTATTTCCGTGACTTCGAAGAGACCCATTGTCAGCGGCACCCACCGACGGTCGAGTGTCGATATGAAGACGACGTGTCGAAAGTGGCCATGTTCACCGTCTCGCACTGACAAACGCTTCAGCAGATACCCACCATTCGATATCTCGTATGTGGTCTGACCCTCGGTGACGTTGGCCAAGCCCTCTGAACCGTTTTTTACGCTGTGGATGTTGTGGTGTGCGTTTATTTGCGCACTAATTCGTGATGAGAATATGGGCTTCTCCGCGGGAAGCACCCATCCATCGCTGACCGTTACCTCTGTATGAATAGCTTGACAAACAAATGCGGGTGCCCGGCACAGCACAGTGGTGGCTTTTGTTTGATCCCGATCGGTGACTGTTAGCGAGAGATCTATTGCGGAAGCCCAGGTCAGACCACCGATGTAGCTGCCGTTTGTCAGTTCGGGAGGTAGTTTTACTTGGCTCGGGAAAATGTACTTCAGTACGGTCAGGTTCACGATGTTCACTGTCACATTGGTGTTGGTTGTGCCAGCCTTTGGGTATCTCTCTGATAGAATTTTTGGATATTTGAGATCATCGCCCGTCCAGGAGTACCTACGGGAGTTACAAAATCCAATCGGTTCTAACGAAATTTAACTGGCAGACTTACTTGTATTCGTGCACTTCAGTATCGTTGAATGTTAGAAACGCCAGGTACTGGACATCTGGTGAGAACATCAGGGTGCTGCTCTTCAGCTCCGGCACGTTCTCGTACATCCAGTTGGGAATACCGTTTGTTATAACGCCGGGTTTGCCTGTTCAAGTTATACAAATTATAATGAAATGTATTTTGAATGAGGGTTTTGTGTGTGTACCTGTTGTGGTGATGCGACAAACTAAGTCTCCCTGCACCTTCGGCTTGTAGTACAAGTCATTCTCGTAGACGAATGCTATACCCTGGTTCATTGAGTTCTTGTTACTGGCTGGTAGTTGCGAGTGCGGTGCCCATTCCACGTGCTGGAGTCGTGGTGCATCGGCACTGTTTTCTGTGGGTCCCAAGGGGAACGTGTTTCGCGTAAGGACTTCGTAAACATAGTGCCTAAATGAGAAGTAGGGTTTTTTATTATATTATATCAGTTGCAGGTAGATAATTGTTTGAGGTTATATACGGTTCGTAACTACGAAAAAGATAGCATGTTTGATAGAAAAACATTTCCAATTTCAGCAAATGAATAATGTTACCACCAATTAAAAGAATTTCCTAAAAATCTGCTCTTTTCATTTTTTTCAGTGGTTTCGCAACTGTTTTCTCCATTTTTGCTATACGTAGTAAAAGATATTGTATTCGTACAAATTTTCAAACTCGATATGTAAATCAATTCTGACTTTACGATGATGGAGAAACTCAAATCGGTCCATACGATTGTAGCAAAAAACTATTTCTAAGGTAATATGGACATTTCTAACTTAATAGCAAAAACAATTTGTCTATACATGTATTATTGTTCAATGGATTTTAGAAAAAAAGTATTTATTGAAGAATTTGGTTGTCTTCAGTTTACCTGAAAACGGTAAGAACGATTTTAACCAAAATGCATACATAGAGTAAATGTATGTTCCCAAAACGATTGTCCTTTATTTTCAAATCGAATCACCGAAAACGCTAATATTAGAAACAGCTCATGTCTCGAAAACCCCATTTTCTACTTGGATAAAACTTAAAAAAAAAAAAAACAATTAATGCTTACATCTCGAACAATATCTTCTACTCAGTTTTCAGCTAAAAAGTTAAGTTCCAACCGCTCCAACGATTTTGATCAAAATACCCATTCAGGATAGTAAAATAATTCGAACTAAGATCCCATACGTAGTTTTTCTCAAAAAATTGGAATAAATCCGCTATTTTAATTATTTCTCAAAAATGACTAGGTACCCAATTCCCGATCTGTCTTTATATATTTTTGTAAGACTCAACACCGTATTGCCAATAAAAATACAACTACAGCTACGAAATCCTTCTTTTTAGCAAATATTTCCTTCTACTTTTTTCACCTATATTGAACATGCATCTTAAAATAATTCCAACAACTTGGAGCTCACGGTATCAACAACACCCACTTCATTTGCACCCCACACACGTCCATCGGCATAATTCAGTTTACAAATACTAATGCAAATTCAAAAACAAATCCCATGAATTCTTACATATAAAGGGTTTTTCAACAGGGACGCTTGACCACCAGAAGCGTCGTATGTTCGTGAATTGGGCTGAGCAACAACTTGAAAATGATTCGGATTTTCATCGAAAAATCATCTTCAGCGATGAGGCTCATTTCTGGCTGAATGGCTTCGTCAATAAACAGAATATGCGGTATTGGTCAGGCAGCAATCCACACGTACTCCATAAGTCATCATTGCATCCCGAAAAAATTACGGTTTGGTGTGGTTTATGGGCCGGCCGGTTTGGAGAACGTGTTATCTCACGAAATGGTCCAGTCGCTTGGCCGCCTCGGTCGTGCGATTTGACGCCGTTAGACTATTTCCTGTGGGGCTACGTCAAGTCTATGGTCCATGCCAACAAGCCAGCGACGATTGATGAACTTCGTACGAATATCGAACGTGAAATTGCAGCAGTATTGGCCGATTTATGCTTGAAAACCGTCGAAAATTGGGTTCAGCGTCTGGACTTCTGCAAGCGTGCCCGTGGTGGCCATGCAAAAGAAATCGAGTTCATTACATAATGGCATCGAACGTACTTTCACAGAAATAAAGAATTTCATTGATATCCAAAACTGTTTTTGTTTTATTTAAAAAAAACTCTTGTAGCGCTCTTATTGAAAAACCCTTTATGTATATCTATGTAAAATATCGGTCTGACACGAACCCTACTTCCAATCATGGGCACCTTAAACCAGAGTCGCTAATCTTTTCAGATTAGAAGGTGAAACTCCTGTTACACTTTGCTATGTACTCAAAAATCTTGTACAATCTTAAAATAGTACAGTAGGCACTAACAACTCTATAATGAGAACTTGCGACAATTGTTGATTCAACTTTTAAAAACTTACATTGTTATTTGATATTATATTGCCATATCAAATGAATAACCCAAAAGTGAATTTTATTTAAAACAATTGATATATTTCATTTAGGTACAGGTAGTTAGTTCAAAACCTCGATAATCTGTAGGTAAATACTTAACTTTATGCCAATAAAAAAGTACTTTCCGAAAATCAAATGTTTGCTATTTCCATACTCAGTTTCTTTTTAATTGAATATATTTAAGCTAAACGGGCACTTTTTCCCCTATTCTGGCATGAACAGTTTATTTTGTGCATTATACCTTCTCAGCTATAAACCTCACAAATTAAAATAAATGACCCAAATGTAAACGAGACCAGACGTGCACTCTATTTTATTCTATTCTTAGGAATACGTTTATTCTGTAGCTTGTTTTAAAATTGCAATTAAAATAACTTATTGTAATCTCCACTATTTTGTAAGACTGTTTATTTCAAATGTGAAAACTTTTGAGTGAAGAAATCTAAACCTAGGAAATATTTTGCTTGAAAACTTACAGCCCGATTCTCCCGTTGTGAGGCCTCACAACTCACAAGCTCTTCTGAGGTTGGTTCCTTGTGAGGTTTGTTGCGATTCGATAACAATTTTCGTATTCTTCGATAATGCTCACGACAAACCTCTCAACAAATTCATTTTTATTACACAAACTTCTTGGCTTTTGAAAGCAAATTTATAACACAATTTTTTAATAATGCAAAACAATGCTTTTTCACAAAATACGCGAACCTCCGACCACAATTATGTTTTTATAAGTTTATAAGAACGCATACATGTTCTAACGACGTCTGACAGAAATTAAAATCCCCACGTTCCTTGGTTTTTGTTAGAGAATTATCTATTTTTATATGACATGGAAATAGGGAAAAAGTGTCATCACATGCAATCATTATCACTTTTTATCAGCCTTTATGAATTATCACTGATTTTTTTTTGGTCACAAATTCGACTGTTTTTGTGAGCCTCAAAAGTTGTGGGAGTGCTGACAGAATACGAAAACATCATATAATCAATTTCACCTCACCTTGTGAGGGTTTTGTGACTTGTGAGGTATCAGTGAGGTTTGCCAGAATCGGGCTGTTAGAATTATTTACTTTACCCTCCTACAAAAAATAAAATTTTCATTTTAATTGTAAGCATCGATACTGAAATAAGTAGTTAGTAAAAAACCATACCAATCTTTTAGCAATAAATAAAAACCCCTTTTCAAAACCAAATTAATAAAATAAAACCTTTCTACTTGTCCATACCTTGATCCTTCGACACTGCTATCCGATTGAAGTAAGACATACTTCTGATCTGGTGAGACTAGAAACGATTCAGCATTCAGTTGCCTCTGCGGAATTCGAAGAGCAGAACGCAAACATTAATTTACAAACTCATTTAAATTCACTTCCAAGTGATACCAAAAAAAGTGCAGTATAATACTTACAAAAGTTGAATTCGTCATGAGAACTCGGGTAGTATAATTGTCTAAATTTAGAATCGATAGACCGCCAGTCGCATCACGATACACCAATTCGATATCTGAACATAAATATTTGTTCATTTAATCAGCGAAATGCAATTCGATTTATTTCCATACCATTTATCCATGTGCCATTGAATTGTTTCCACTCCAAACTATTGCCAATGACATCGCTAAGAACCATTCGTCGTCCACGTATTCGGCTTCCCTCATCCTCTGGATGGGTGGAAAATGCATTAGTGGGTAAACTTAATAGGCCTGTGTTCAATAAACTCACCTGGTGACAAAAGAAATATTGAAAATATAATAAGGCTGAATACAGCAGCTATAACTAAGAGCGCAATGAAAATCCCACGCCAGTTTCTACGCTCCGGTGATATCGCAACCAGCTCCTGGGGGAAAAATATAACATAATTAAAAATTAGTCTTCAAGTTTAGTATGGTAGGTATATTAGCGTCAGCTACTTAATGCCTATAACCTATTTGTACCTATTTGCCCATGAAAGTACAAGTATTGTTTTCGAAAAAATCATAAAAGGACCCTTTTTCCGCAAATAATTGGTCTAGTTAAATAAATTTTACAATGAGTCTTAGGCCCGTTTGCTGATACTACTCATAGCGATCTTAGTTCCACTTAAAATCATGTGTGACAGTCTATGACATAGAAAAAGCAGCCCATAAGGTATTTAAGTAGAACTTAAATAGCTATGAGTAGTATCAGCAAACGCCCCTTAGAAGTAATTATTTGTTACCATCACCTTAAACACTTTGTAGGTCACAATAGATAGATAATAGTGGCGCAGTGGTTTAGTGGTTACTTTGTGCACTACTGAGGAAGGGGTCCCAGGTTCGAATACCGAAAAAAAAACATAAATTCCAATTTTAAGATTTTTTCCACAGCGTCACCTCTCGCGAATGGCTTTCAAACATCCGTATAACTGTCATGAAAAATCATCTCAACTAGCCGTTTGGACTCGGCTTAGAATTGTAAGTCCCTTTCATTCGTCCTAACAAAAATCCATCGAATGGTTTAATTTTATTAATTTAATTTTTTTCATGTATGGAAAACTTTGGTTATGCTTCTTCTTCAACTTCTGGTTATTTGACGTTCTAAATTTTGATTCTATCGGCTAATTGGTTGCCGACAGAATTGATGACCATTCTGGCCCGTTTTATGGCATTTTCTGTCATTATTGCCAGAACTTCCGCCGATAGATCCTCGCATGTATGGTGAACACTGTCTTTAAGGGCTTCAAGAGTCTGAGGCTTGTTGACGTGGATTCGTAATTTCAAAAAACTCAACAAAGAGAAGTCTGGTACGATAAACTCAGACGATATTTTCGTTAAGTGCAAATCGCCAAAACGAGAGATTAGCGACCCGAAAATGCAGACCTCAGAATTTCGGTTGTGGCTCGTGGAGTATGGGCCGTTGCTCTATCCTGTTAATGTTCTCCAGTCATAATTCATCCAACCCTCTGCGACACCTTCAGTACGGCTGCTTCGGAGCCGGCCAGACCTAGATGCATCATAACGCGATACTTATAATCATATTTAGTGTCCCGGCTAGATTTTACTAACTCACAATGGCCCAGTTGGTGTTGGATGACAGGGGAACCTGCGCCAACACCACCGACGAATTATTCCGCAAGAAAGTAGAAACAATTATTCCGCATTCGTGTATTTTGTACATATTTACTTCAAATCAAGATTTCCAGTCAGTTGCAAAAATTATAGCATCTTCTGATAGTCATCACGACGTTTGCGCAACCTTTTTTATGGAGAATTTTCCATTTCTCTCGGAATTTATTTCCGTTCGCATACTAGCCGAGCTTAAAGAAAAATATCCATTCACCAGCTGACCTTTTATCGATAAGTGACACTATACAAACCCACTTCTAATTTATTCGCGTATAATATACATCTTAGAAGATAGTTCAGATAGAGAAAAAAACAGTACAAAGCTGCGATTATCTTCGCCATTCTTCATTGGTAAAATCTAACGATTTAGCTACTTTTCTGTACTCTGTAGCATTTCTTATTTAATGCGTGTTGTTCAACTTCAGGATAAAGTACGAAGATGGATCTTAGCGCATTGTAGCTTATTGAACTTTGTTTTACCTAAATGAAATTTTGTATTCCAATCAGTCAGGGCATTCCAAAGCTAAAAATTCGTAAAATATTCTCTGCTTACAAAACAGCTTAGATCCCCGTTTCTTTAAAGTGGATAGCGATATTCCTAAACAGAGATAAACCATGTCTATAAAATTTTTTTTAAATAAAAACAATTTTCTGGATTCGTTCGGGTACTTTTTTGCAAACGTAAAATTATTAAAAACTCGCTAAGAACCTGTGCAAATGCGACTACGTAGTGAGAGAATTGAAAAAAATAGGAAAGAAATCCATTTCCCATCTTTTAATTTTTTCAAATAAGTGACAGCAGCTCAAAAGTATGACAAGAAAAACTAAATTTATTTTTTCTGCCGCACATGTTTACTGCACTCAGAATATCTTCTTCATCACTAGAGCCGAATAATTTCGTTTTCGTCTTCACTTTCACTGAAAAGTTCGAAAACTGCTACTATTGAGACATTTTTTCTCTCAATTTCTTAAATTTGTCATTTTTTTATGCTGAAAGTACACAAACGAAACTACTGATTTTAAACAAACAACTGAAGGTTGCCACTTAGCTGCTATGGCAGTAGATGTACAGCATTTTTTTTTTTTTAAATTTAAATGTACTGTCAATAAATTTAATTTACTACATTTTTGTAGGACGCATGTATGCATGTCTAGATCTAGAAAATTGATCCCTTTTAGCAGAAACCATAACAACAAGATTCATGGATCAATGATAATTTCTGTTTTGCTTAAATAATTGTTTCTATTATTAAAAAAAAAAAAACCTATTTACTTTGGTTTCATTTGAAAAAAATCTACTGCATTTTTGTAGCGAACCTGCTGCGCAAGAATTGTCCCAAAGTGGCAACTCTGATACTTTACCAATACTTTGATTGACATTGAGAGCTGTCAATTTTAACATTCCTTGAAAAATAGATACCGCTGGGGAAGAACTTGTAAAGAAGCAAGCGTCGCGCGCATTATTTTTTTTTTAAGTGCTTAAGAGGTGTTTTTTTGGTATTAATTTTTTTTAGATAAATGATCGGATGTTTATTTCATAATAAAGAGGAAGATATGCCGTTAATAATGAAAAACAACATCAGCCAAATGGCCACCACGGGCACGCATACAGGACCATATCCTTTTCATGAAATTTTCCATAACCAAATCGCAAAGTGGGTGCCCTATGTCCACGATAGCCTCACGAATTTTAACTTTGAGGTCTTGAATCGACGCTGGGCTGTTGGCGTAGTCCTTAGCTTTCACGTGGCCCCAAAGGAAGAAGTCGCAAGGTGTTAAATCACAAGATCTCGGTGGCCAATTGTGATCACCTCTTCGAGAGATAACACGGTCCGGAAACTTTTCCCGTAAAAGATCAATGCTTTCGTTGCTTGTGTAGCACGAAGTGCCGTCTTGTTGAAAGTTAACGTTGTCCAGATCAATACCATCCAACTCCGACCATAGAAAAATCATTAATCATCCCTCGATTTCGCAATCCATTCACCGTAACTGTTGATCCAACCTCATTTTCGAAAAAGTAAGGTCCAATGACCCCGCCGGACCATAAACCGCACCAAACAGTCACACGTTGAGGATGGAGAGGCTTCTCAACAATAACTCTTGGGTTTTCCGAGCGACAATTTTGGTCCGACAAGGTGCTTCACGACGGCCAAAAAATGCTTTAGTTTTGCGAACTGTGGCTGCAAGATTTTCACCATTTTTGTAGTGAATTTTAATAATTTCAATGCGTTGTTGATGCGTGTATCGTTCCGTTTTAAGTAATGGCATAGTTTCTGCTTGTCAAATGTCAAAGAATAAAAGCTGCAAAAGTGACAGCTACCGAAATAGCGGGTCATTCACAATAACACCTCTCATTGGAAAACCCTTTTGTGCAAGAGCTGTTGTACTTCCTATTCAGAAGGTGCAAAATTTATGTATATCTACGTTCAAGCTAGCAAAGAGAAACAAGTCTCGTATGCGTGAGTCGGGCACATTTTCTCGATGCGATGCTATGAAGTTCGGAGCAGGCCCGTTCACTGTGAAGAATGTGGTAGGTTAAGGTTTAAGCACTTAATAAATTAGAACATATTGTTGGCGCTATGCTAAGGGTAGCTTCTCTCGACCTTTTGAACTAAGAGAACTCGATGAATAGTGTCGCCACTGAGCCCCCCAATCTGTTTTTTTAAAGTACTTTTATCGTACAATCAAAATGTTCATCCACTCCACTTATGAAGAGTTTCCAAATATCCATGCAACGCTGTTTCTAACAGACGGGGAACAATGCATAGAAAAACACTTCAGATTTTATCGAAAGTATGTAGCTATGAACGAGTATCTTTTTTGCTACCTCCCTATCACCCACTAAAGCTTATCTCGATGCAGACAGTGCGTAATTCAGTTACAATCTATTCAGGTTCCCGGGTCTATGTGAAACCAGGTGGACAAGAACGTTTTTCTACCTCATAAATAACTTAAAGGATGCCCTCATGGGAACTGTCTTCAGTTTAATAATAAAAAAAATTACCTGGTGGCACAACAGAGAACAAACATTAGATAATGTCGGGCTGTCACAAAGGGCGAAGCAAACAAAGAAATTAGATAGCCAGTTGTGGACTACCCCTGGGGAAGTTCAGAAAAAATGCACGTCCACGATTACTGCTTCTATTTTGAGCTCAAATATCACCCTGTACAGATTCAACTGCTTTTAAAAAAGTAAAATTTGTGTAACGACGCACCGGACAGTTATTGGACATCAGACTTGATCCAAACGGTCACCCTGCTTGGATTCAACTGCTTTTCATTCGCCCCCCACTACTAAGTAATAAACTACTAGTTTTTAATTCAACCTTCACCCTCTTAATTAACCCCTTCTCCAGCAGAACCATTTTGCACATACTCTTCTCGTATACGCGAGCTTGTACGTCTTGTGTTTATGGAAGGTATAGAACATATCAAAGCTGAACAGCTCACTCATATTTAAAGGAGTGGCAGCTGCGAGACATGTCATGATTTTAGTATTCATTTTTTGCTGCCAAAACAAAGTATGTAATTTCTTTACTCAATAAGTAAAATGGGTAACATTAGGCGTGCGTTTTACTGTCAGCTATACATCGACTCAGGTATACAGAGTTGTATATTTTAACTCGGCTTGTGATAAATCAACCACTATTACCAATCGTAAATTTGACGAGGATACCAGCTGTCAAGGTGGGAGCAAGTCGATAAATATTTACTTCTAATCGACTCGTTAAACTAACACGCAGCAAAAGTTGTTATTCGATATAGCGCCACCTTCCGCTGCATATCCGAATCGATATCGAAAATGTCTAAAAAAATTGATTCACTTCATCCACGGTGTTTGCTGGAGGAGAGAACCTTGGAGACTACATTACCCTGTCAAAGTAAGTCAGTAAAAAAATAAAAAAACAACAAGCTTACCTCCTCGTTTGGCACCAAAGTTACTTTTTTCATTGGCGCATTAACAACAACGGTTTCCCTCTTCAATGACGATGGCAGTTTTTTCACGGAAGAGCCCTTTTGCACTTCCACCATTTTCCCAATCGAGTCCCAATCGAATCCACAAATTTACCTCGTGACGAGATAAGTACTATGGGCCTTACAAATCCTTCATAACACTTGGCTCTATGCATACAATTGCGATGTCGATTATGTAGACTAATCAATGTTGCCAACTCTGGACACAGATCATGCACTCGTATACACCACTTAAACTACGTAGTTATCGAAGGACTAAATCGGTCCACCTACATCCGGATGAGAGGTTAAATTTGATGGAAAACAACAATTTAACCATATGCTAATGAAATTCAGATGTGGTTTCCGAGAATTGATTTTTTATTGCCTTGTACTCGTCGGTACTCGTAGGTATATCCGTAGATTTGTTTTGTGGCCGAGTTGTTATTTCACGTTCTACACACTATCAACGGCGTTAATTTATGACAAGTTTTGTATATCACTGCGAAATAAGGTACACAACACACTGTGCAGGGGGATAATTAAGATGAAAATTATTCATGTGTGGTAAATGTTAAACAGAGCGCGGAAGCACATCGCCTCTGTGCGAGTACTTTCATTACAAAATATCTAACACAACTGAATGTGAATGGAAACAATTTGTGTATTTGAAAAAATAAACATTGGAGTGTATAGTTTCGAAAATGGAAACACGAAAGCTGCCGCGATTTGGCGAAAAAGTTTTGAAACATCTTGTGGACGGTGTCTTTTGGGAAATGAGCTTATAGCCAGGTGGAACAAGGACGTTTGTGTGGAGCGTAAGGTGGTTTATGGTGGAAGGGCTTTTATCTTTTATTGAAAAAGTTTCTGAATAGGTTGGAGTACGAAATAGATCCAATTGGCTTTTAGCGCTTTTTGACTAAGCATTGGAGCTCATTTTAATGAGCTTCTGAACGAAGGGTTTTCGAAATTTCGCCGGTTAGAATACAAATTCAAACACCCTGACGAATCTGATAACAAGATTATGCGTTTGTTGGGATTGTCGTTGAATGAATATGAGTTTTGGCACACCTTCAGTAGGGGCATTTATTAAAAAAAATAAAAAACTTTTATGGGAACCACTTTTCGCTATTCCAAAAAAGGTGTTTTTGGTGTCAGGTAAAGTCTCCATGAGGAGCTATTGAAATGGCTAAGGAATAAGGGAAGGGAATACACCCGCAATGAGATGTTTCAATCAAGCTAGCGAGCCCAGGAAATAATTAAGCAAGGAGGACATAAGGTGCTTTTACACCTTGAATTAAACAAATTCTACTTATCTCTGACAGCTCTAGATGGAGGACAACTTTAGCCCCATATGAAACGGACTTAGCTTCCCCCAGATAAGTTCTTCTTGGACAAAGAACAAATTCTCTTCAGCAAACTTTTGCTAACAACGGTGCGGCTGTTAAAGGACCGATGATTTTGGACCTGATGGATTCGTATTATAAAGAAGGACATAGGCTACTTTATGCGCAAAAACAAAGCTTTTAAATAGGGGATGAAATTTTGTATGGGGAACTGCATTTAAAAAAAATACAATATAGAAAACCGGTTAGTGTGACTTCCAATACAACAAAAATTATTAAAAATTTTTAAAATTATACTATTATTGAACGAATTTGTTCGAACCGAAATAAATTAGATTTTTAAACTAAATTTAGGGATACCATCCTTTATTTCTGGTTTGTTTTAAGTTTTGGGGCATAGCTGAAACATTTGAGTTTGTTCGTTATAGAGACAACTTAAATAAACAGCTTTAAGACTTGTTTCTAAAACAGAGTCTAGTTGTTAAAAAAAATATTAAAACAGACAATTTAATAATAATTTTATAATTTCTACGCTATTAGAAATTTTCGAGCTCTTTATCGGCTACTTCATCGCTTTCTTAGTCTTGTGTTTGACTAAAAAGTACCACCAGTACCTTTTGAAATCAATCATGCGAAAAGAAGCCAGCCAGCGAAAGAGTTTGAATTTTTTTTAATTCTTTGAAACAACTCCGATTCGTGGGTAACATACACACGATCGGATGAATTTTGGCAGCTGCCAGTGGAGCTGTTGTGAGCGTAATCAAACAAAAGCGGCAAAAATGCGTCAAGTGATTATTGATCGTAAAATTAAATAATGGGTGTTTAAAATGGTCACCAATGCCAAATCACCATGGCAAGTTACACGACTGAGCTGCACGTTCAAATGATAAAGCTTTTCTATCAAAATAAGTGTTCGTCAGTACATTTTTTGCATGCGTGTTGCACCCGTTTTACAGCAGATGTCAAATTCGAGATAAACAGTTTGGTAAACAATGTACCAACACTCGTACGTCAAAGATCGGCCGCAGTCCGTGAAAATACACAAGAGAGCCCGAGGCAGTTAATTCCTCGCTGCGTGCACAAGAACACGGTCTTTTTCAATAAAATACTATGTTAACCAAGTAGAAATGCATCCACTAAATGTTACTGATTGGTGTGGATTTTGGGCCGCCAGCTTCATTGGTTCTGGAAATTACGTTGGTCAACAGCGAGCACTACAGAACGATGTTCACTGATTCCTTTTGGCCAAATAAAACTATATGGAGGTAGATGACATGTGGTTCCAGCAGGACGGTCTACCTTTCAGACAGGAGACGCCACGTTGGCAATTCTGCATGAACGGTTTGATGTGGTGTATACTCTCGCAGAGGTGCCGTGAATTGGTCACAATGATAGTGCGATTTTACCCAGCTAGACTTTTTCTTTTGAGTTTTTCTGCTGTCGTTGGTGTATACCACTGTGAGAATAATTTAATATTCTTTACAACAATCGCATATATTATTATGTACCTGCCTTTCAATTAAAAAAAATATTTTGTTCATACATGTAAGGTATTTTTTGTTTTCTTATATTTCAACATCGACTCGTCCTTATTGAAAAACCATTCATATGTCACCATGTGTGTATTGAAATTGTTGTAAAAAAAAATATTTTATTTATCATTATCATTATCATTGGTGGTTCATAAATATTCAGTTATTTAAATGAACAAATTTAATTTTACATGTGTATCTATCTTTGATTCATGTTTTTTTCTTTACAGAAAAAATTTAAAAAATTGTTTGCTTGTGCTACGTTGTTGCTGCCGTGTATTTTGTGCGTCAAAAGAGAAAGAATTCGCTGTGAATAAGGTCTGGTGAAAAAATACTTCCCTATAGTTACTTTTTTAATGGTCGATTGATTTTATGCAACATTTGTACAGATTTCATACTTCTTCACTTTTTATATTTGGGGTGAACTTGTTTCACAGAGATATTTCATCAACACTGACCTTTATGAATGAATGAATGTTATGAAAACTTTTGTTGAATATTTAATAGGGTAAAGTTGGACTTATTGGCCATAGCCCAATGAAATTCTATAATAATGTCACCAGCGAGTTTGAGTTCGAATTATCGCATGTGTAGATACAATGAGATATTTAGGACATATTTTAAAAATAAGTTATCAAGAAACGATGAAAAAATTACCGCAAAAACAAAATTACAATAAAATAACACCGCACAATGCCCATGAGAATATACAGGGTCCGCCAAATAACTTTTTTTTTTTGAAAATACTATAAAAAAAAAATTACTGAATATTTTCTCAAATTTCTTTTTTTATTTGAAAGTACAATCCTTCCGGTTAGTAATGAAAAATAATTTCATTCAAATGGCTGCCTCGGCTGGCCATGCAGTAGCCTATACGATCGGTCCAATTTTTAAGCACATTATGCCTCTGGACCAAATTCCGCACCAAACAGTGACTCGTTTTGGGTATATCGGCTTTTCAATGTACGCGTGCGACAATTTTGCTTGTTTACATATCCGCCAAGATGAAAATGAGATGATTTTTTTGGCAAAATCGGCATCTTCTCTAAGTCGATCGCAGGCCCACTTAGCAAAGCGAAAACGCATTGGATGGTCATTTGGCTTCAACTCCTGAACCAATTGGACTTCGTATGGCGTCATACCAAGGTCTTTATGCAAAATTCGTCTCAATGATGTCTCCGAAATGTTCAATTGCTGAGAACGACGGTGAATTGATGTTGATGGCGTTTCACGCACACTTTCTGCCACAGCAGCAATTTTCTCGGGTGTACGCACTGTTGTTGGCTTTTCACGATTTGGTTTATCGATGAGGATGCCAGTTTCTTTCACTTTTTTCACAAGATAACGAACATACGGAGCTGACGGTGCTTCTCTTCTTCCAAATTCCGTACGCAATTTTCGCAAACATTCTGCAACATTACCATGATTTTCAAAGTAATGTCGCAATATTTCCCAGCGTTGTTCAAGCGTATACACAACCATATTCGTTCAGCGGAAGGATAAAACTAATTATCTGTCGAATCAGACATGAGCTAAGTGTTACCATTCGCGAAATAAGCACTAGTTGAACAAAAAAAGTTAGATGGCGGACCCTTTATATCAGCTCAACAGACTACAGCAGGAGATAGTAACATGCCCAATACTTCAAGTGAATTCCCCATCTGAGAAATACGACTTCTACAGATAAAGTTCAGGTAACACTGATAGACTCAACATTGTTTGAAAGAAGCACAGGTTAGCTCCAGTTGTAGAGGAGCTTTTAGAATAAGAGAACATGGACTGGACAGTGTTATGTATTTCAGCACCGCGAAACAAGAAAGGTTCACAGTGGACCGAGAGTATCCCGCGGAAGCCATCATACCTCGCAACCTTACCTAATCTTAAATTCTAGAAAATATTAAAAATCATACATGCATAGCATCGTTGTAAGTCATCTGCAAGAAAATGTTTAGTTTAAAATACCCGTGAATATGAATTCAGTTAGTTGGTTGGTTGATTCTCCTTATTTGTATTTTGTTAGTGGCAAATGTGCCTTAAACTGAGGAATAGGTCTCTTAAAATATTCAGCGAAGTGGGTATAAGAAGAAAGTGATTCCTACAAGCGGAGGGGTATATCAAAAAAAAACTTACATCAATCAACTTAAACGTTATACAAAATCTTAAGCAAACACCAGCCACAAGTCGGGGGGTGGTCTTATATCTGCGGAAAACTGAAACGATTTCATTTTGGTTTCATCTTAGTTAATTGCCATTATCAAGCGCAAGTTGTTATGTATCCTTACCGAAGGGTATGTACATACTTGACTATACGCAGTTTGCCAGGACTCCTGCCCTTGGGGTACCTGCTTTTGTTTTCTCATGCATTATGTAGATATAGTTATTTTAGTTAATTCCAATCCAAGCATTATTGTAGACTGCTAACATTTCTGTTACGCGAAAATTAAAATTAAATGAGGAGTTTCTGTTTCTGTTAGTGGGGACTGCGAGTGAAAAATATTAAAATTTATTTAATTTATTTATTTTAATACAATTCACAGTAAATCATGGACACTTGATAGAATTTATAAAGAGCTTTCGAGATCCCAAGTATTATTGTTTCATGTTTTCTTGCATAGAAACTTGGAGTCAATAAAACTTATCATAATAACCAACAGAAAAACCGCAAAGCACTTGCAATAAGCCAACGCCAATTGAATATTATTGTTGTTGACGATATTATTTTGTTTTTTTTGACAATGGGACTTTTCTCAAACTGATTGAATTTCAAGTGTAGCCGTAAAAGTGATTCGCGTGGATTCCAATTTAAATATTTGAAATCAATAATCCAGTCAGAATGATTGAATATTTTTCCATATAATCGCACAGCTATAGAGTTCCAGTACACCCAGTTATGATTGATTTGAAGCAGTATCCAAGCGAAAAATAAACACCTAAAAGTAGGAGGTGGTAAAGTCGCAACTTGGGCTTCTTCTTTTGCAAGGACGACGTTTAAGTTCACTCAAACAGAGTGCTATAGACACTTGAATGAAATTGCGATTTTACTAGGCGCTCGTTTTTGACAAGGCAGACTTGAGATTGCGCACAGTCAAGTGCATCATAAAGGAAAGAGTAGAATTCCAGGAAATGGCGAAAACCTTACCACTGAAATGAAAATAGGATTTTAATTGGAAGAGGACACAACGACTTTAATTTAAACATTGGATTGTGAAAAAGGCTCTGCTCAATAAGCACCAAAGAAGAGCACATCAAAGACGGAAGCCACAAGAAAATAATTAAGAAATGGCAAAGAACCCCTAGAATGCTATTCAAAGACGAAGACAAAATTCCAAACGAACGGCAACTGGTGATTCGAAAATGGCACCCTCACGTTACGGCGACCTTGACATTCGAGAACGGATAGAAACCACGCTAAATATTGTTCGGTAGTGGATTGTTTGAGGGAAGCAAAATATATGAAATATAGATACCATCAAGCATCGTGGACAGCCAGACATAGTTTCACGCTCGATATCTCTTGTCTAAAGCTGGTCATAATTGCAATCATATAATATACACAGCCATCTGCCAAGAGATGATAAATCCCGCCGCCAATCAGTTTTTCGTTGGCTTTGGAAAAGCTTTGTAAAATCATGAATTGTGTGGAAAGCAATTAAAGGAATTTAGGATTGACCCAGAATACCGCATCACACTTCACACCATTGTGCGCTAAAAACCGGTATAGCTGTAGATGGGAGACAATGAAAACACTAGTAAATCATCGACAGAGAGTGAGTTTTGGCGCTAGCTATTGTTGCAGTTGCTGGCATTTTTTGAATTGACTTTTCCATTCAAATATTGACAAGGTTGCATTATTTACATTGAGATTGCAAGGTTGAAGCCTTTTGGTAGTCAATGTGGATTTTTGGAATCAGACTGCCAATCGGAAAGTGTATCACAAATAGACATTCGGCCTTACTAATAATCAAACACTAATGCCATGGTAGGTTAGCTGCCAGGTTTAATCAAAATGTACAGCATCAGTGAAACGGTACCAATAAAGAATGAGGCCTCCACAATTCCTAGTGCGACAACCTTTTTAGACTCTATTACATTTGTTGTCATAGCAGAATTCTAACTTCATAATTTGATTTCGTGATTATATTACTTATTTCGCGTGTATTTTGCTGAATGCACACAGATCCATTATTATTTATATATATTTTCCGCAAAGTCAACCAAATAGCTGCCTGTGTCGGCTAATACTGCTGTTCTGCTGAATTTGCTGAATATTGCAAAAGGTTCGTTTGTTTAAACAATCCAACGACAACGACTCAAAACAACTGTTTTTTAAAACTGTAAATATCTATGGGAAAACTTCTGTTTTCGATTTAGTTTTCGAATGTTTTCGCGAAAACCCAGTTTCCCTTTCAGGGAAATTTCTCAATCTAGCGCAAAACTACCCGCTGCATTGAGAGAAAAACAAACAAAAAAAAAACAGTTGTCAAAGGAAATCGTGCAAACGTTTACAAAATAAAAAAAATACGAAACCGAGCAAGTGTAATTGTGATAAAATTGGTAATAACGTAAATAAAATAGGAATTCAGACACTGTTTTCAACATATTGTATCATTTCTTTGATTGTAGTGTGGAAATAAATATGGGAAAAAGGGTGTCAAATTTAATTTTGCCGCTGGCGCTATCATTCTAGCGCGAGCGTTCATTCGTCTGGGATATTTTGTGCTAGACGTCTAGCGGGCAGTGGAACTCGGCCTATGTCTTTCTTTGCTGCAGAAAAAATTCAAGAAAATCTATATACATATATACTCTAGCAGTTGTCAAACTCAAACGAACATGTATTCGTAAATCTGAGAAATAAAATCCAGATTCGCAAGAGCACTACTCTGAAATCTGAAAAAGATTGCTTTTGTGCACCAAACGAATATAAGAATTGCTCTGGGAGCAAAAAATGTGCTCTGAGAGCGCTCAATCGAATACCACATGTCCACATTAAGTGAACAGATATTTTATTCTCTCCAAAATAATATACAATTTATTTCCCCCTAAGCTTAGGTACATCCTTTGTTAGCAAACTATTGAAAAATGAAAATCAATCACAAAACAAGCACTAGCGGGTAAAGCTTAAACAAGATAAAGCAGAGAAAAGAATTACATAGTTCATTTAATCAAAAGTGCATTGAAATAAATAAAAATGCAATATTTTTCAATTCTGTACATATATATTTGCAGAAATTTGTGATTGCTAGATTTAAAAACTACTTGCATTGATGTATTCCAATTTATAAAAACAGAAAACATTTACAATTTATTAGAATCAATATATAAATATAAAGCTAGAATGACACAAATTTGTTTTTGCATTGTTTCTGCTTTTATAATGAAACTAGAGTAGTACGAAAAATAAGATGGAAAATTCCCGATAGGATTGAGAGCGCACATATCGACCTTATTATGTAGACATACCTATAAAAAAAGCATTGAAAATGTATTAGAGTTTTTTGTGACTTTCCACAGTTATTGGAAAATAAATTCGATACATTTTTTGTCTCTTTGATGATTTAATGTGAAAAAAATTAGGGGAAAAAATAAAAAAAAATTTAGTTCAAACGGGCTTCAACGCTCACTGCCTAAACACAATGAGGCCGCTGTAGTGGCAGTTTGCGGCGGTGGTACTAGCTGTCAAAGTATGCGGCGCTGCACACACAAAAAGTGTATACCTACAATGAAGTAGCCCGATACGATAAAACTACCGCCACTGAACATATAACCGAAAACTATTTCGATTGATTTTGTAACATGCAGCGCGAAAAAAGTTAAGAGTTTGCCAATATGTACTACAGCCGCTACTACACGCTGCAGCGGCGCCGCCCATTATGTTCACGTTACATGTAATCAGTGTATTTTAGCTTTGACTGCGCTACATACCGCTGCTACAGCGGCCTCATTAGGCGTCTTTCTTTTTTAGTTCAGAGCTGAGTTCGAGCATTATGAGCGCGCTCTGAACCGAGCGTGCTCAGAGCGTTCTGATGTTTTTTTTTTCTGTCAAATGTGACTAAGTGTGCTTGTACATGTGTAATCAGCCTTTTCCTCAGGCTGCTCAGTCAATTTATTCTGAGCTCATAGAGCGCGCTCTGTTCATGCTCTGAACGAAAAAAGAAACACAAATTTGAGCGCTGATGTATCTGAGTTAAAAAAGAAACACGAACTAAAAAAAGAAAAACGCCTATTGTGTTTAGGCAGTCAGGCTGAACAACATTGTATTTTAATACAATGTCCTGTTACGAAATTCAATACCGTATGGTTGGGCAGCACTCCTCCTCAAAAGAACATTAAGGGATGATTTATTTAGCTAACTAATGCCCGAGATAAACATGGAATTCTCAACAATAAAATTTGACAATATGTATAGTCAGGAATATTCTGGCAACCATTTTGTTTATTGATAAAGGGTTTTTGGAAATTATGAACTAAGGCGAAAGTTCCATCCAAAAATCTTGTCTGCATTTGAGAAGAAAAAACAACCGGCTGACACCTAACATTTCACAGCTACTCGCAGTCAAGAGACATCGAACAGTCCTTCAACAATTTACACACCAGTTTATTTTACAGGCCTTTTGATTTGAAACAAGCCAATAAGATAGAAGTGAAATAAAATTCCTGGCGCGAATAGTGAGAGGGTAGTGGGAAAAATACCAAAATTTTCAACGAATTTTGGGCTTCTTTCTTGTGCTTAAGGCAAACTTAATTATGGCAACCCTGGGCGAAAGCATTTACGGCTGTGACAAACCCAAATGAAATCAATTTGCTTGTCAAATGAAATATTAGGCCCACAAAGAGTCAATCTTGAGGGACAACTACTCTGCGCCTCCGCTATATATTCACGTTGTTTAATTTGATTAAAGCAATCTCTCCGTTTGCCTACATTTAAATGTTGTCTACAAAAAGTCCACAACTGTTTTTTGATATTCAAACAATTTCTTCTTCGCTTTGACATTGAATTCAATTTGGATTTGACTATTGTTACACCTACACCTGGTTCTTCATCAAAGGAAAGCTTAAATGCCCTGGGCAAAATTTCAAAGGACGTCACAACTTTAATGTGCCATCACACCATCAACATTACAAGACTGTGGAAGTTGTCAAGTCTTTTGCTTTTGTATAAAAGACGAGAGTACAATTTGAAAGGGAAAAACTATTTCTGATTTAAAAGGGGATGTAAACAAATTGGGATTCATTATGCAAAATTCCCTAAGGAATCACTTTTCATCTGCAGTGATACATGGAGCTGTTTTGGAATTCTTTAGGTACATTTTATTTTTGCCATTTGTTCTAGGATTGCTGCGTATTACTAATGAAGGATACGGTCTAGAAGTATAGCAGCGCTCTGAACTTCCGAAACCCTTCACCGTCTATCAGTATTGAGGCAGGGTGAACGCTTCGTCTAGATGACTAATTTGGTTCAAGGAGGAGGCTGAAATTTGGTTTCATGTTTTCACCGAATTAATTGTCAAATGTACACAGTTTTGACTGAGGAGTTCGAGTGACAAAGGACGGTGTTTCTTAAGAAGTGAGGTGATTGGGAATGTTAATAAGGGAAAATGGCGAACTTCCTCGTAAAGTTTTTCTACGTAAGGCACAGGTGAATTTCAGAACAATCTTTTTTATTTTCGCGAAAAACTTCCATCGTATAAAAAAAACATAATCCAGGAACCCCAAAAAAATGGGTTTTGGCATTATAGTCCATAAGTAAATTTAACATCTGTTCCACCTGGTTATTATCAGTAAATTTTTGTTCTTATATTCTTCATAGAATTAGGAAAAAAAAAAAGAAGCCTGCTTTCAATTAAAGTTGTAACAAGTTACGAGCGATCCAGTCGTGGACAGTTTCATTTTCTTTTTAGCAGAAAGTTTTAGCTGTAATTTTGTATAGTATACTCTCAATTTATAATTTGTTATCGTTTTATAACTAATTAAATTAAAATATTCGATTTTTTTTTCTCAAATTTATGTGGCAAAATTTGCTTGGTCTCCAAATTAATAATTGCAAATCTTATTGAAGTTGTCAAATGTAAACTGTCCAAGATGGCGAAATAAGCTCACGACTGTCTGAATGTTGTGTTAACAACCGATAAACTTTTTACTCTAATGCCAGACAATTTTAATTGTTTATAAGTTTCAGCTAAATTCATTTCAATTGACAGACAAACTTTCCGCAATGTCAACATATGCACAGAAAATAAAATTCCATAAAAATGCATCCCTCCGGGCTAAAAACGAAATCGTGCAATCATGATGTGGAATTTTCATTCCTTTGCAGCTCTTGCTGCAGCCGACAGCTATGATTGCGGCTGCTGTACGTTTTTTACCTCCTGGGGATCATTGCTTTTTAGGCAAAAATACTTATTTTTTTATTTATTTCATTATTTTCTGTTGTCTGCAAGGTTGATTGCTAATAGAAACTGTTTCGTATTTAAAAGGACTTTTGCCATAGCATCCCCTAAGCATGAATATTTTCTCCGATTTATATGGACTCCTCCGACCATGACCCACTTTCGTAAAAGTGTTGATGAATTTCACTTTGCTCTCGAGCAAGGAAAGCAAATACAGAGACTGCTCCAGTGCTCCACCAGATGCGTGTTACATTTCTTGTATCAAATATCCTTTAAGTATGACTGACAATGCCCGTATGGAACACTATATAGCAATTGAGGTAATTGCCTGAAAAACTCTAGATGGTGTACGTTTTGTACGTGAGATAGTTTGAGAATGTGATGGCAAAGTCTGATCTTTATTGGATTTGAAGACCCGATTTGACTGGCTTAGTTATAAAATGGAGACTAAACTGGCAGATATTAATTTATTTGAGGTATGCGTTAATTGCATTTGTTGCTCGGAAAAAATGGTGTTTTTTAGAAAAATAAAGAATATACCTGAATTCGAGCAGCAGCTGCATACTTTGATGATTTCTGTCAGTCTGCCGTATATTTCTTTTGGAAAGACATTTTTGTTTTTCTCTTACCAGAAAGAGAACCATTTGCGTGCTGTTTGAGCGGTGTGTAAAAGAGACAAAAGGTGCATTACGAAAGAGGTAGTAATTGATGGCAATGCAACCAAAAATTTACCAAAAAATGTTGATATGCAGAAAAAGCTGTCAGCAGCTGAAAAATGTAAATTGGATACATTTTGAACGCCTTTTTTTTGTATGGCTACATTAACAAGGGTGGTGTGAACGCACTCACGCCTACAGGTAATTTTCGTTCTAATTTTTCGTACTGTCTAGTTTAGTTTTAAAAGAATGTTAAACGGAAATCAAAAAAAGTGTTGTACGGGTTCAAAGTTCTGTACAACTACATGCAAATGCGGATGACATCGTAAACGATTTTGGAAGAACATTGCGAACTAACGGGCATGCAAATATTGGGTGAGTTAAGTGGCAAAAATGGGTTTGATGTTGAATGTACGCAAACATGGGCCAGGGCACAAATCCTCATTCTATAGTCCTTCACGTGGGCGCCCGCCTGAAAATGGCTAATCAGGTTTACTGATTAGTGTCAGCTAAGGATCCACGCTAACGCCTTAATCGTTTGTCGTGATCCATTTAGTTTGAGGTTGGAGTAAACCATTAAATCTGGGGCCGGGTTAGAGGCGTTAACCGCACCGTACCAGGACCGCCCAGGCTGAGGGCCCCAATAAACTAGCTCAGTCGCTAACGGTGTACTCCGGATACCAGGCGCCCTCCGGTTTCATCTAGCCTTATCTACGCATGCGGGGCTCTGTGTGGATGGACGGCATTTCCCTAGCTACTCGTGGGATCAAAAATTGAACAACATAACAACAAAACCTTAACTGATGGAGATAACGAAGATCTTATCTCTGTCTGTCAGCCTATAGCTGAACCCAGTCGGGATGGACGGATAGACCGTCCTGAACGACCAACTGTCGACAGTGACTTAGAATCCGTCGACACGGTGAGCTCTGTGCTCACGGAGGAGGCCTACAGGAGCTGCTCTGACGCTCCTGAAACCGACTCTATTAAAAACCTGGGGATAGAGAAGCTATCCCTTCAGAGAAAACGCTTGACCACCTCCAACAAGAAGCGACTAAGACGCCTTCTTGCAGACGGTCTGGCTTACAATGAGGCCTTGGAGAAAGTCCTCAATGAACCGGCGAACAAAGAAGCCTCCTCAGCCAACAAGCGCCCTCGGTCTAGTACCAACTCTCCAGCTGGTCCTAGTAAGAAGGCGAGGCCCAATGCTCCACTGTTCGCGGAAGTAGCAGGAACCATAAAAGTCGGGCTCCTTCTGGATAACTTTCCGGATGGTCACCTTGAGCCAGTACACCAAAAAGCGGTGGAAGATGCCATCATCAGGGAGGTGAATAAGCTCCCCGACGATGGCCCACAGATTCGTTTTCTGGGCTGCTCGTACAAGCCAGGGTGGCTGACGGTCAACTGTGCAGACACTGGCACCAGAGATTGGCTAGCCAGCATCACTGACAAAATCTTGCCGTGGGAGAACGCTAAGCTACGCTTAGTTGAAGGGGACGATCTCCCTAAGCCATGTGTGGCAACGGCCTTCTTCCCGGGAACCTCCCGCTCCGTGGACGACATTTTGCGGTCACTTAGGCTGCAAAATAGAGTTCTTCCCACCAAGGACTGGAAAGTTCTTAGGAAAGTGGCTAACGCTCAGGGTCTGGCCTTGACTATCTCGATGGATGAGTGTTCGGTACGACTCCTTGAGGACCTGAACTGTCAGCCGTTCTTTAATATGAACCGGGTTCAGTTCAGGATCAAGAAGAATCCGTACTCTCGAGCAGCATCGAACCCTAAAGAGGCAAAAAGTAGCGAGCAGGCGTCCAAGGAGGCTGTTCAGTCGCTTCCCGCCAGCTCAGCCGCTGCCACTCCTGAACAAACCAAGCTGGCAACTACTCAGATGTCTACTCAGCCGGTTGCAGAAACGGTCAAGCCTGTTCCTCCACCCGTGCTGAAAAAGGATAAAGGAGACAGGCCATCCTCCTCAACCAACTCCTCTGCCAGACCACGCAACAGCGACCCGACTCGCAAGCCGGCTCAATCAGGTTCCAGACAGACTTTGTCTGGCTCTTCCCGAAGACTCCCTGATAAGAGTCGGCCCACACATGGCCGGGATGACAGAATAAGAGGGGGCCCCAATAAAAAAGCCCCCCCTACTCAAAGGAAGACATGAAGGTTGTTCAAATCAACCTTCACCACGCTAAGGCTGCCTCGGCAGTCTTAACCAAGACCATTAACACCTACGGTCTTAACGTTGCTCTCGTGCAGGAACCATGGACTAGCACAGACGGCAAAATTCTAGGACTCTCAACACCTACAGGTAGGATTCTTTATTCCACCTCATCCAGTAGACCTAGAACATGCATTATTTTTGACAATAATACAAACTTCTTCCCATTGACAGAGTTCATTTCCAGTGACCTCACAGCTGCCATAGTGAAGATCAACAACACCAAGGAGGTTATTATAGTATCCGCATACTTCCCCGGTGACTCCAATCTATGCCCTCCAGCAGATGTAGATAGCCTACTCCGCTATTCGCAACGCACCAGGACAGAGATTGTTATCGGCTGCGATGCGAATGCACATCACTCAGCCTGGGGGAGCTCGAACATCAACAATCGAGGTGAGTCCTTATTTGATTTCATTACATGCAATAACCTTACTATATGCAATATCGGGAGGGAACCAACCTTCATTAACGTAGTCAGAAGTGAAGTTCTAGACCTTACTCTAGCTACTTCCTCAGTTGATTACCTAATATCCAACTGGTATGTGTCTTCTGAACCGTCATGTTCCGACCACCGACACATCAGATTTGAAATTAACGAACCTAATACCACAATTTCGTCATTCCGACCAAAGAGGAATACAGACTGGGCTTCCTACAAAGAGCACCTAAGTCAGTCACTCAATGGTAAAATATCTCGAATTGATACTCAAGAAAAACTAGAGCACTCTGCTGCAATGGTAAGATCTTCTATCATATCTGCCTTCGAGGAAAACTGCCCCCTGAAGATTAAAAAGCTTAAGAGGGAAACTATCTGGTGGAGCAAAGACCTCGAAAAACACAGATCAAGAGTAAGGAAACTTTTCAACAAAGCCAAACGCAACGGTGACTGGCAAACCTACTCTAGTGCTCTCACCAACTACAACAAAGAAATTAAGAAGGCCAAAAAAGAATCATTTAGACGGTTTTGTGAAGATATCTCTGATATTCCTTCCAGCTGCCGACTTCATAAAGTTCTTGCCTCTGACAGAAGTTTCTCAGTTGGCACACTTGCTGATGAGAACGGCTGTCAAACACAAAATAAGAAAGAGACACTTCACCTCTTACTTAGAACTCACTTTCCCGGATCAACTATAATTGATCGTCTCTCACCAAACCTATCCCCCCGACTCGAGCGGATCTGCCTGCCGACGAGAGGGGACTGGAAAATTTCGAAACAAATATGCAATCAGAATGCCATTAAATGGGCCATAACTTCCCTGAAGCCTTATAAAGCAGCAGGAGAAGACGGCATATTCCCGGCACTTCTGATTAGGGGAGTTGAGATACTTTCACCCATCTTCACCAAACTATTTAGCTGTAGTCTGGCCTACGGTCATATACCGGAAGCCTGGCGTAAGGTAACAGTTAAATATTTACCTAAGGCAGGAAGGAATTTGGATTCAAGTCCGAAATCCTTTCGCCCCATTAGTCTCATGTCTTTCATTCTGAAAAGCATGGAAAAACTTATTGATAGACACATTAGAGATATAGCCCTAAAATCTTTTCCGCTAAGCAAATCTCAACATGCCTATCAACCTGGGAAATCCACTGAGTCAGCACTTAATGACTTAGTAACCAAAATCGAATCCTCCATCAATAGTAAGGAAATCTGTCTCGTTGCGTTCCTGGACATTGAAGGAGCTTTCAACTACACGCCTTTTGAGTCCATTAGCAGGGCTCTCAGCAACATGAACCAATCTCCTATCATAGGACGGTGGATAATGTCTATGCTGAATAGTAGAATAATTCAGACCCGCATCGACGATGTGGAAATCTCAGCTCTCACAACTAGAGGGTGTCCTCAGGGGGGTGTCCTCTCGCCCCTCTTATGGTCCCTTGTCATTGACGACTTACTTCAGTCCTTGACAAATCAAGGGATCTATGCCATAGGATATGCCGACGACGTCGCAATCGTTGTCAGTGGCAAATTCGAAAGCACGGTCTCAGAAATACTGCAATTCGCCTTATCTGCTGTTCAGAGATGGTGTAATAAAGAAGGTCTTTCTGTAAATCCAAAGAAGACAACTGTAGTCCCCTTTACAAAACGGAGGAATCTAGATCTCCTTATTCGCCCTACCATGTTCGGCGAAACCATTGAATTCTCTCGGGAAGCAAAATACCTAGGAGTCATACTTGACAGTAAACTTTCATGGAATCAGCAGATTGAACGTACCGTAAACAGAGCCACCAAATCCTTATGGATCTGTCGCCGTGTCTGCGGTAAAAACTGGGGTCTTAGACCTAGGATGATACACTGGCTATATTCGCTCGTCGTAAGACCTGCGGTCACCTATGCTGCTGTGGTGTGGTGGCCGAAGACTAACGAAGTCACTGCAGTCAGAAAGCTAGAACGCATTCAGCGTATAGCTGGAATCTGCATGACGGGCTGTCTTCGCTCCACTCCAACAACGGCTCTCAATGTCATCCTTGGTCTAACACCTCTTCAAACGCACATTCAAATGGAGGCTAGACTAAGTATTCATCGCCTGTACCATTCGAACTGCCTTGACCCATATAGCTATCAGGGAGGTCATCTCTCTCTACTCGGCGCCATGGAGCTTTCAAGCCCATTTAGCATGCCTCTTGATGACATGCTTCCAAAATATGGTTTCCATAAAAACTTCTCCATAATCATCCCTCCTAGGGATGAATGGGAGAAATACAAACCCAATCCATCCCATCTGGATATCATCTGGTACACAGACGGTTCTAAGATGGAGTCAGGGACTGGCTCTGGAATCTACGGTGAGTCGCCCCAGGTGAACTTGTCAGTCAGCCTTGGTAAAAACTTATCCATATTCCAGGCTGAAGTCCTTGCAATTTACCACTGCGCTAGAATAAATCTTAGTTCTAACACTCGGGGTAAAACCATATTTATCTTCTCAGACAGTCAAGCAGCTCTCAAAGCCCTCGACTCATCTGTAATAAAATCAAAACTTATCTTAGAAACATTCTTAGCCATCTACGAACTCTCTAAGAAAAACCTAGTCATCCTCCATTGGATACCAGCCCACAGAGGATTTGAGGGTAACGAATCAGCAGACTCGCTGGCCAAAATCGGAGCTTCCACTCCACTTATCGGTCCTGAACCCTTCTGCGGAGTCAGCAAAAACCTTTTCAGGTCCCATATCAAGAATCTATCTCGCATCGAGTCGAACGAGATTTGGGAAAACACAGTTGGGCAGACCTGCACCAAAAAATTTCTACCTAATTTCTCCCCCAGAAAATCACTCTTCCTAATTAATTTGGACAGAAATAATCTGAGGATCCTTACAGGTATTATCAGTGGCCATGGTCACGTGAAAAAACACCTCCACCGCATTGGCATCTCACCGGAACCTACCTGCAGGCTCTGTCTTGAGAGTGATGAATCCTCTCTTCACATACTCACAGCCTGTCCGGCTCTATGCCGCATTAGAAGAAACATCCTAGGGAGTGAGATTGTCGATCCAGCAACTCTCGCTGACCTTCATCCAGGGGAGATTCTTGCCTTGCTGAATGCCTCTGGAGTGAAAAGATGGCTCTAGGAACCTACCTGGGAAGGCACAATAGGCTACTCTTGTAGCCGCAGTGCCAGAGCCCTTTGAAGGCTCTCCCGACTCTTAATCTAATCTAATCTAATCTACGCAAACATTGACGAATGTCATTTCAACAGTAAGTCCTTGTTGAAACACAAAAAAAAAAATTTAATCATCTCTATAACGCACTACCATTGACATTTTGGTTAAGATGGAGATATCCTTGTTCGTTTTAAACATCACAAGTTCTTCGATTGGTTTTTGGTCCCATTACACGCTGTCTCCACTGGCGATGAATTCAGAGTATGCAATAGAGCATGCTTTCATTATCACAAGTGAAGAGCATTATTGCAGCTCTATTCCCATACTTTGCGGTAGAAACAAACTTTTCTCGCATACCATCTATAGAATACTAAGGGTTTCTCAAAATGGACGCTACAAAAGTAGAGCGACAGAGACAGCAAACGACGCCGAATTTCTTGCCGCTCTTTTGACATTTCTCTTCAGTGAGGTTTGCCATTTCATGATGGAAAGATATACGAGCCAACAACGAGTCCAAATTATTAAAATTTACTACCGAAATTCGGAGTCAGTGGCCTCAACGTTAGGAGCGCTTTTCATCGAAAAATCATCTTCAGCGATGAGGCTCATTTCTGGCTGAATGGCTTCGCCAATAAACAAAATATGCGGTATTGTTCAGGCAGCAATCAACACGTACTCCATGAGTCATCATTGCATCCCGAACAAATTACGGTTTGGTGTGGTTTATGGGCCGGCGGCGTCATTGGGCCGTACTTCTTCCGTGATGATCAAGACCGGCACGTTACTGTGAATGGGAATCGCTACCTTTCAATGATAACCGAATATTTTTGGCCCCAATTGGATGATATGGACTTGGAGGACATGTGGTTCCAACAGGACGGCGCCACAAGCCATACAGCGAATGTCACAATCAATTTATTGGAAACCGAGTTTGGAGAACGTGTTATCTCACGAAATGGTCCAGTCGCTTGGCCGCCTCGGTCGTGCGATTTGACGCCGTTAGACTATTTCCTGTGGGGCTACGTCAAGTCTATGGTCTATGCCAACAAGCCAGCGACGATTGATGAACTTCGTACGAATATCGAAGGTGAAATTGCAGCAGTACCGGCCGATTTATGCTTGAAAACCGTCGAAAATTGGGTTCAGCGTCTGCAAGTGTGCCCGTAGTGGCCATGCAAAAGAAATCGAGTTCCATACATAATGGCATCGAACGTACTTTCACAGGAATAAAGAATTTCATTGATATCCAAAACCGTTTTTGTTTTATTTGTAGCGCTCTTATTGAAAAACCCTTTATTTGGAAATCAAAGTGTGCTGTTCGGGAATTCAAAATTTTCAACTCGATTAATCACTTAACGCTTAAAGTTTTTTTGTTTTATAAGTATAAAAATGACAGATTGGAACATTAAACACAAAGAAGTCTTAAAACTATTTATGTAGTATTTATTTACATTTTTTATTTTTTGCTCTTTTCTGCCAAAGATACTCTTCATGTGTGTGCTCGTTAAGATTCTCTTCTATGAAATGCCCATCAAACGAAATTTGACAGGTGCTCTCCAATGTGTTTTGTTTGCCGTTGCTTTTTGCTTTGAATTCATCGCAAGTGGGTACAGCGTGTTGACATTTGACAGCTCTTGCCGAGTTGAAAGTGAACTCTACGTAGACCAGTGTTTGTAACTCTTGGGAGATTTAACTTTTCGTGGGAATTTCTCGTGTGAATAAGGGAAAAAGTACAATTTCGTGGGAATTTCGGTTAACTTAAAAAAAAAAATTAGCGCGGGAAAGAAAGGTCCATTCACGACTGTAGCGGCACTCAAAAGTTGTTATCAAAAAAAAATGTTAAAAATAGGCCAACTTTCTTTTAGAAATTCCAACTTTTGGGCGAAATGAAGTATATTGGAGCAGTTTTTTTTTTTAATTTGTATTCAAGCTCTTATCCCTATCGAACGTTTGTGTCATATCCTTCCTTTTTATGCTTTTCATGCATGAAAATATTGGCAGATAAGTGGTCATTTACTATTAAGCAGCTTGATGGAAGTCTGACAGCCAACTTCGGTTACATTTGCAAATATTTTGCAATTTTCTACTGTCACTATGTAGTGTCATAATCGCCATTTGGCAATGGAGTACTTACGGATTTAAATTTCAGTTCTGTTCGCTGGACTCTCTCCGTACTAAAAACGGTCATAATGAACCAAAACGTCACCATTTCAAATCCTTCTCAAGAAATTGACCACGGGAAGTGGTTCCAAGTCCTATTGATAGAGTTTGTTTGACCAGAAATTAATCTTTACCTGAAATAGAAATTGTCAAAGTGTCTGTTCACGATGCGTCTTCCGACTTTGCTAACTTTAAGGGTCTTCAACGCAGATTTGTCATGTATTGCTCAATCCTAAATGAGAGCCTTCACATGGAAGCTCTTCATTGTTAAGCCGTGCTTGAAGGTTATTAAACCTTGTTTAGACAAAGTTTTACTCGTTACTTTTTGGGGTGATCTCGACTATATAATAACTGTCCCTGTCAATGTTATTTTCCCCAAGGTATCAAGCTGTCGCCGGGATATTTTTGAATTCAAATTCCGTCCATTAATTAAACAAACCCCTTGCTGACTTTCGCAATCACAACCCCAGAGCTAATAAAGTGCGAAAATATATACGAACGGATTGTAAGGAAATACCCGTCCATTACTTAAGGGGAGACATAAAAGGGCCACCAAAAAAATAGGTGATTACAAATTCACCGTCCTACTTTTCACAATGCGTTTATTCCTGAATCATTTTCCTAATGGCGTAATAAACTATCGCACTTATCTCAGCTTAGTATCATCTAGCATGGCAATGAGCCATTTTAAATTTTAATAAATTATGCACACATGTAGATTGTATAGGTAGACTTGTTGATATGCTCTCGCAATTAGTCTCCGATTTTCCATTGCGTTCCGGTAGAATGGAACCCCATTTGGAATATCTACCCTTGAAGAATGTTTAAACAGTATTTCATGTGCTCGAGAGCATTCGGTGTTTGCCAGCCTTAAGTTGTCAAAACTTCCAATCAATATTTGCATCGACATTAATTTAGGTAGCTGCACTTTTCAAAAACAAGACCTCACATCAACAGCATAACCACAAACACGTTCATCGTATGTCGGCTGAGGAAACATTGCCAGTTGGTGAGGCGAGGTAGTGCATCAGTTTTGCATCAAATTCCGGCACACCACCCTTTTTGATCGATTAGCATAACTTAAGCCAAACCAAATTGGCTCAGAGAACAACCGTACAGCAAAGTGGATATGGTTTACAAAACATTTCAGACACTTTTGCAGTCATGATACTGTTGCGCTCAAGACATGCCTGTGTCCATGGTATGTCGGTTATTAATTATTCCATTTGAACAAATGGCTTTGGAAGCCCGTACAAATTAATTTATAGTGTCGCAAGAGTTGCAGTAGTTGTATATCGTATGGGAGGAATGTCATATAAATCATTTCGGAGATCGTTGCCAAGTGCAACTTGTTGCAATGCAACTATTTACATACAACAATCAATCCATCGAAAATGAGGTAATATTGAGTGAAAAATCGTTTTCTCAATTTCGCTGTGTCAGCTATTTGGCCTGTCAAATGGATTTTCCAATCCAGGTCGATTTGATTAGAGTGTCCGCCGGAATCTGAAGGAGCATAACAAATGACAAGACTAAAACTAAAATCCTATGTGAAATTCATTTAATTTAATTCGCGTTGCCAATCAGTAAGATCAAAGCTTTCATACATTTTGCAAAATTGTTTAAAGTTCATAGATTTCCCTTGATATGACCATATTCAATAAGGGCGGGTCGATGTTGAAATGGAATAAGTTAATAACGAATTTTTTTTTTTACTAGAAAGGTACATGTATGTCATTATATAAAGAATATATAATCGTTCAAATGTCAGCCACAGCTTCTCACAGTGTTACAGAGTGGTCCAATTTTTATTGACTCTGGCGCATAGATCTGTCTGAACTTGGGCTTTAAGGGCATCGTTCGATTGCAGCATATTGGCATACACCTGCGACCCGAGGTTCTGCTCAATCGTGTAACTTGCTGAATAATAATCACCAGCAAAACAAAATGGCCGCTATAGGCTGCCAACATCGAACTTCCCAATTGAGAAACCCTGTAGTTGATAGAAAAAGGTGCAACAAATCCCCAGGGACAATAGGCCTAGCACCTCGCAACCATTCGTTTTGTGTGCGTTTTTCATTTTTGGAACGAATGGAAGCCTTCTACAATCTTATGCTGAGTCCAAATAGCCAACTGAGAAGCTTTCATGACAGTTATTTTTTTGAAAAGACTTGTTATGTAAATGAAAATAGTCTAAAAAAGATATTAGAACAAAAACATTTCACTGACGAATATAGGGGGGGGGGGGGGGGGGGGGGAATCCCCAAACTGGCAACGCCACTGTCACCATTCCGATATTCTGGATCCCATCGTTTGACTCTACAAAAGCAGATTACCCGCCCTCCTGGTTTGTAAGCTTCCTTTAAAAAATAAAGGAAGGTATAATGACGTCTTCTTGAAGTTCTACTTTCACTGCCTGTCCTTTTGGCCATCTTTCTCTTACATACGAGGACGATTGATAGAAAAAACACAAAAAATGTATATTTCAATTTGAATGTTTTTCAGTAATTGGGTCATTTGAAGTCTGTAGCAGGCGTTGAAGCTTGCCGTCAGCAAAAGGTCTTCATAAATCATTTGGCATAAGCTGCTGTCCCTGCCGAAATCATCCCCGCTCAACTACTTCCAATACTATGCGAAGGACGTTGCATACCAAAGAGAGTCTGTAGATTTTTATGGAATGGGTTACTCTTTTCATGCGATGTTTCGAAAGCTTAAGCTCTTCTGAAACTGATTCATTTGCTTCTGATCGTATATTACTCTTATGCCCTCCACATGACACAAGTTTTATAAAACAAAAAACGGGTTCGGCAAAAGTTTGCGAATAAAAAACCCGTGGAGAACTTCCAACACAAAAAAACTCGTATCAGATATGTTAAATAACAGGAAACTCATGGTGCGACTGCAAACACCACAACACGAAACTCTATAAGGCAATCCAAGTAAAAGCTTTCAGCCATAACCTCCGCAGATAATGTTTACAACGAAAGTATCCCGAACACCTCCATACGATACTCCATTCTCCTTTATGTCTCTGTCAGGTAATTTTAAAAAGTCACACCCATTCCCAACAGATTACTTTTCAAAACCAGAAGATTATGCATCACCATGAAGGGTTGAGCTATAAAATTCCTGAATTTCAATTTCGGTTCTATCCACATACAAATATGTACGTTCTGTGTGGGTGTGTTCGTCGATGCGTGCTTCTTTATCAAATATTTGATGAATTATGGCTCATCTGCATACGAGGAATGCTCCTCTTCGGCGAAATGGAATATATTCTTCAACTCATACCGCATAGTTGCCAAATGTATGCTCCTACTATTTACCTTAAAAAATAGAACAAGCAAAAAGAAGGATTAAAATGCAGAACCAAATGTATCTTCACCACACTGAGCAAATGAAGTACCAAAGAATGATGCAAGAACGAAAGGATGTTGTATAGACATGCACTTACAAACAGCAATTGGCAGACTTCCACACCAAATGAGGTTACGGTCGGTGGTGGAATTCAGCGTGCTTGAAGAATATGCGGAAGGTCACGCTTTGTGTGATATTACCTTTGAATTGGACTTTCTATTTTCCAGTAAGTTCCTTCAAACTATTTCCCGCCGTGAAATGGGCTTGTTCACAGATCCTTCGTTTGTAATTTAATTTAATTGGTGTTGCAGTCATGTAGAACGAATGTTGCGTGTTGAATACAAAGTCGAGGTTATTTAGTTCATAATGTTGGTAACACGCCGTATATCCGAGTCATTGAATTTAAATGGCAGAATTATCCGTTAGCTGTGGTGTATTTGTTTTTGGGTTCTCTATTTTGTTCAATCATAATGAAGTGAAAGAAGGATTCCCGATGGCAGGAAATTGGTAGGAATACCTGTATTTTGGAAATGTTGGATTGCAAACTGAACCGAAATCCATTGTCGCTAAGAGGATGCCGGTGTAGACCCTTTTTCTTAATCACACTATTATAGATATTTTGATTTTTTTTTCCATGTTCGGTTCATTTTGAACTCCGACTTGCAAGTACGTTTTCTGCCTCTGAGTAGTGATAATGTTAGATTTGTTATAAAATGGGCTACAACATTTTGTATACAGCACACGTTTGGGTTTAGTTTGGGTTAACGATGACGCGGCTTATTCTTCCGATGATTGCGATGTTTAGTGTAAAGCTCTCTTTACAAGGTTGAGACTACAATCTAATAGGGGCGCCATCTTTTATGTCTGTATGTGAATATTGGATAACCTTAAAATGAGCTACTGATTTCCAAAATATACTTAAAAGGTTTTAATTTAATTTGGTCCTTTACTATTTATTTAGGGCCGAGTCAAATCTGGAGATCTGGGTGACCATTCAGTGTCGGCATTTTTTTACAGCGCACGTCCGTGGACTTTTCGTTGCAACCATTGACATACCATGTATGGACTGCTAGTGAAATGTCAGTTGCTTACAAGCTCTGTCAAGAAAATTACGCCAACTAGCGCTCTTGGTTCGAAGTAAATAAAAAGTGCTACAAAATGCCAACCATCTTGGATTTCGCCATTGAATGCTATAGAGACACCTAGTGGGTGTTAGTTGATTTGCTAAGTAAAACTGGTCGAAATTCGAATTGTTTTACAATAGATATCGCATCTAAATAGTGGTAGATCACATTTTTAACAATAGATGGAACCTACAAAATTTTAATAAAAAAACGTTATGCATGTATTGGCCCATAAATTGCACAATTTTCGTATATTGATGGCGAATGAGTTTATTCTGTTGCTTTAAATTTTTTTTTTGTTTTAAATATTATGCAATATCACTTTTTCATATATTTCACTCAATAAAGTTTTCTGGACAGTTTTACTAATTTTTAAAAGATATTTCGGATAGAGGCATAACCCTGAAGATGTCCTGGAGGCGCTAAATCATCGGAAGGATGGATCGGATGGTATCCATTCCGAATTTAACAAATATGGGAAAGGAAAGATATGGAATAAATGAATTTTCCGGTTCAACTTATAAGGAGTTACTGATAATCATATTTAACTGTCAGACTAAATATTTTGTAGGTACGGTAATGGGTAATTATATATGAAAAAAATGTCCCCATTGTGAGTTCGTAGAGTTTAGTTTGGACACTAAATATGATTATTAGTATCGCGCAAAATGTGTTATGATCCAAATACGCATATGTGCCGTGACCAACTGAGTCATGGTTGCGTCAGTGAAATTATAACATAATAACACAATTCGCTTACGTGACGCAATGACTCAATGGGCCACGGCCTACTAAGAAAATGCAAACACTTCGGGTCATGCTAACAAATGCATTTTCCCGAAGTGACCAAAGCGAAGTTCCAGGTAGGTCTCTGATAATGCGGCGAGTCTTAAATCAACCAACCTCTTCAACGGTCGTAGATACGTGTTGTGGGAAACCGCATAACAAGTAGTTAAAAAATGTATACAAAGCTTTTAAAGTCTTCGACGTATTTTAAAAAAGTTATTTTTAAATTTCTCTTATAATTTGTTTCCAATTTATTCAGCTCAGAACCAAGAGCTCTAGCGCTAACCAACTCAAAGTAATTCTATGGCTGCAACACTCTCTCTAACCGCTTAAACCAGTTTATTGCAACATCTTGGGCGTTGATGAAGAGCATGTCGACGATCTCGCACTGGCCGTGCTCAGCGAAATTTGACACCCAACGCCGAGTAGTGTTACAGACGGTGTTTGTTGGCCACGATAAATATTATTTGAGCTAACAAGACTGAACGATTATTTTCAATGTTCAGCGCTTTGTTTCGATTTGAAGCGATTCAGAGTTGGAATTGTACTGAATTGACGTTCACAAAGCATTGTCAAGTCAATCGGTTGATAAATGTCAAAGCTATTACATTTTTACATACGGACATAAAATATGACGCACCCTGTTTATCTTCCATTAGCGCTATAAGAATTGCAGCCTTTCTTCTATAGTTGAATTACTCAAATGGAATTAATTATATCTATTTAAATCTGAAGAGCATTTTACTTTAAAGCTAGATGAGCCCATCTTGCAGCAGTAACATTGCGAATTTGAATTTCAAATATAGACATTTGTATTTGCAATTATAACTGTCATGAAAGACCTTTTCAATTTCTTAGCCGTTCGGACTTGAATTGTTGGTACCATTCGTTTCGAAAATAGAAAATCATACAAAACGAATGGTTGTGGTAAGCAAGTGTGTCTTTAACTTCGTTAACTTTATCAAAGGTCTACAGCCCAATCATTTGAAATTAAATAGATAAAGTAAGAATAACTTTCCTTGTGAAATGAAAAATTGTCTTGTACGTCTGTGATGCCAACCCGCATTGAAGTTTTTATGCCTAAGCCCGGAAAAATTAAAAATTTCCAAAAAATTATGCCGTATTTTACAATGGTAGTACAATGAACCTATCGTACAAAGTGATTAACATTTACTAACAATCGATAGGTAATTAAAACTTTTTTGTTCTCTGTAATCCAAAAAGCTAACAGACGGTTTTGTTGCGAGTTGTTTGTATATAATTTTGTTTGACGTCGAGTAAGTCAAGTTTGAGAATTGGAAAATAAGCATGACGCACAGTTGTGAATGAAAATAAGTGATGCGACTTTGATCAAAGTACCATAATTACAAAATACAAAATTTAATTGTATATGGATTGAAATCATCTCACAAAAACGTATGTTCTTCTTTTCTCCTTCAGGATCAGGCATTTCCCGACAAAATGTATAAGACATCCCTTTCAGAAAAGTTACAAAAACTGCAATAGATTGGTAAATCTTCTCGATGTGGAATAAAGTTAAGCCTTACCAGTTCTCCCCCCGCTATTTAAATATAGCAGAAATTAACTTTTGACTATTTTCATTATGGAAATAGTTTCGATTATATAAATCATGTCGTAGTTGGCTATCTATGGCAGAGGACTTAGCTTCGTTTAGGCAATCTATTCTATACCCCTAATCTTATTTCGAGACAAGCTCTAGCATATCCATTATCCATTGGTAATATTCTGCTGATTAAGGTCAAAATTAAGGTCACAAAATTCTGCCAGCTCCTTCAATTTCCTAAGCCATAGGCGCTTTCCATAGCATATAGCGCTTCTATTCTGACATTTTGAATATTTTGAGTAAATATTCCATATTTAAGTGTTAAGTGTTTTAATAACGAGCGCTGATAATCCTGTTTTGATTGTATACATGTAGTTCAGTGTCGTTTTAGGTAGGTAGAAACATCTTTTTACTTTGTATCTTAGGAGTTTTTCTACGGTTGCATATCACTGAACCAAATTTATTAGTCATATTGATAAAAAAGCATGTGGATTTGAAGAAACGGTGATCAATATAAGGTCGATTTAAAAAATATTGTCATTTTGATGAAATGCATAACATTTTTTACTGTGGTGTTAGATCCACAAAAAATTGTCACATTGAATACGACTAATTATTATTTCGTAAAATTCAATGAATACTCATTCTTCAATTTAACTTAAAATGTTCTTCATTTTGAAAAAAATATTTTTCAAATTGAAAAAAGAAATCTTCATTTTTACAAAAACATTTCTTCAAATTAAAAAAAAAAATCTACTGTTTATATTCCAGCTGAATAATTTTTCACCAAATCTACGCATCTTTTTCTTAAATATGATGAATAGTTTTCTTTAAATTGATGATTTTTCTTCCGTTTCACGCAAAATTTTTCTGTCAATCTGACATCATCACAGATTCAGCCACTGCTGCAAAACCTTTGTATTTTACAGTGTGAGCTACAAGTTTATTAGAAAAACACATTCTCCAAGTTGCATACATCGCACTTTTGACCTTAATAATTTTTTCCTTAAGGTGCCTTTCCATATCCATGCGTTACTGGTTATCGTAACACCCAGATACCTATATGCTCTCACTATCTCAATCGGTTCTCTATTGAAGTGCCAATTCTCACTACAAAACATTCTGGCAGACCCCTTCTTGACGATCATTACTTTCGACTTACTCAAATTCACTGTTAAATTCCACAATCTGCAGTACCCTTCAAGCCTAAGTATATCATAAATTGCAGAGTTTCAGGTGAATTTGCAAAGAGGACAACATGGTCTGCGAAAGCAAGAGCTTTGAACAAGATTCCGGCATATTCTATTCCACCCGGTTGATAGTCTATAAAATCGTCTATTAACAAAACAAGCAGGTAAGGGCTCAGGGGACATCCTTGCTTTACTCCCATTCTTGATGCGAACCATTCTGAGATTTCCAATCCATTCCATACTGCTGATTGAGTGTCGTCATAGATACCCTCCAAAACCTTACCAAACTTCGACGATATTCCAACGTCGAAGGCTGCCTTGAAGTCAACGAAAAATACCTACAATTTTATTTTTTTTCGAGGAATGTTCCAGCTAATCACTCCATTGAAAGACTTTGTCGTTGATGATCATTTTATCATCTCTTACCATTACTGATATCGTTGAATTAACCTCTATCAGCCGCCTTTTTATATTCAACAATCGATTTCGCTTCTGCCTGCTTTACAAATTGTGGCTCCAGTGTTCTTTAAGACTTTCGATTATTTTAGTGCTGTGATGAGTTGTTGATTTAACTCGAGCTTGATTACAAAGTTCTTCACTTTTGAGTTCCGCGAGCGCATCTCATGAATTTGCAAACAATCCATTGACAGCTGTGGTTGAATAATGCTTCCGCAGACGCTTTTCACCAATTCGTTTTCATCTATACCCTGTTGAATTGTAACTCTCATCACGAGATTGTTTTCGATGTTTTCCTTTGTAGGCGATTTTCTGATTGTAGCTCAGCTTTTGAATGAAAAAACAAATCAAATCTATAGCTAAACACGTTTAAGGAAGTTTTAGCCCTCTCAATTCTTTTTTTTTAAGATTTATTTAAGTAATAAATAGCTGAAGACAGTAAAGAAAGAAAAAAAATAAATTGTATTCAGAAAGGTTCCCCCCTGAAGTCTTAAAAATCATTTCAAAACAAATTTTCATCGAATATTAAAAGCATAATCTGATTAAAAACCCTTCCTTCCCGAAGCGTATCCATTCATCTGAAAAATGACTCCGATGAACCACATTTCATCCACTCACCACTTCAAAATGCCCGTCCAACTATACAAAGAACAGAGCGTATAGAAATTTATCTTCCAAAGTTTTACCCGCAACGATAAATCTGTCACAAAGTTAACACACACGTGACAGAAGAATACCCACTCTTTCAGTGCCAAACAAAAACACCATTCCGCGTTTGAGCTCAGCTCTCTACACTCGATTACAGCTACGAACATTTTCCACAAATGTTGCGACGGTAATTCCTTGTCATTATATCCTTTCCATTTTTTGTTTTGCCTGTTCTTTCGCTCACCACTTTAAATTGGTTAGTTACACTCCTGTGGAAATTCGGGTTCCGGTGTGTCCTGGCGAACGATTCAAGGAATAAGGACTAATCTGATTTCGCTACCAGCACAACAGATTCTAGGAATTTGTCAACTGGCTCATTTCTTTTTTTTTTATTAAGCTTTCAGAGCAAAATCTCCTGACCGCATTGCACTAAGGAAGCTATGTCAAAACTTCAACTTATTTGCAGGGGATTATGAGATGAAAATGGGGAGGGATCCCCGCCATCTTGTTCAACTGCACCTTAGCCCTATGTACCACCATTTTTCACCTGCACAATTATGGACACTGTTTGTCTACTTACCATCGCTATCTTTCTCTTTATTGTCCTTTCCAAAAAAAAAAAAAAAAAAAACCAACTAACAGGATTAAGGTCTTTAAATTGTGCAAGTTACAGAAGGCAGGCATTATGGGTGTTTGATGGCGTATACCCGTATACTAGGTGTACAAAGATTATTACGCTTAAGGACGAACAGAAATATTATTTAATTTTTTTTTTGTAACTAGGTGCTAACAGGCACTTTAAAGTTTTGGGATATTGTACTTAATACCTTAAAAGGTACTTGAAAGTTCAAAGTGAGGACTGTAATAAAGTTAGTAATTGTTCACGAAACTATTTATTTTTGTAAATTGTTTCTCTTGCAACAAGTAGAAGTATTTCTTTTCTATTAGGGAGATTTTTGTTTGCTTTGAGCGTGCGGAATGGTTGAGCTTCAAAGGAGCTGTCACAATGAGTTCATTTTTAGTCCTTCTGGCCTTTGCGCATGTTTTAATAAGATTGGTGGGAATTATATAACCAACTGTTTGATTGAAACTGTTTTCGTTTCAGAGTTCGAGGAGGCTTTGTGACGAATACATTCTAGCGCAGAATGTAGTTTTTTTCAGACTTCACTGCCTTTAATTCGTCATAAGTCATAGCTCAAGATCAACAGACCAAAATCGAACTTTTTCGAATGTTACATTTTTTTGACCAATTAAAAAATAATATTAGCGACAATTCTTCTGGATGGTGTTGGTTCTGCTTTGGGATCCCAATGTGCTCATTCATACCAACGATGTTAGCACTCTTTCTTCATTTTCCTACGAAGCGTGGTCATTTTTTACCTTGTTTTCCTTACTAATAGGTACCATCGATACTTTTTTGTATTTAACTTTTAGAAGTGAGGTTTGTATTATACGGAAAGAAAATCACATTGACTTAACAAAGCCTAGTATCCTGCTCGGTCTAAATTTTTACGTCCCTAGTCTCGTCTTGGTTTCTCCACAACAAAGAAAAATGATCGCTAAATTATTTAAAACGATACAGATGGGGAAAAAACCATTTGTTCATGGCGGATGTCAGTAAACAAAATTTTAATTATACGCGTAATTATAATTTTCAGTTTCAGACTTCAAAGACATCCCAATACTGGATACAAAGAAGAAGATATTATCATTGCTGCAGTAGCAAGTATTGAAGACGACACTTTCATTCGTGTAGCGTAAATCCCTTTTTGCTTTATCCTGAACGTTCCATATTTCTTGTCGTTACTCCTCCGCAAGTTTTTTTTTTTTCATCGCATGAAAGGTGTTTAATTGTTTTTCGTTTTCTTTTATTTATCACAAAAATGTTCTCTGCGGTTTCCTCCAAAAAAATCCAATGTTAACACAACACGAACTTTTTCCTCCGTTACTTATGTCAAAATTAATGTTCGCTTTAATGTAGCGGACATTTTTTTTCGCGGGCTAAATGAGTTAGGCAAATTGAGGATTTAGCGTGTGAACGATACTACTTTTCTAAACTGCCCCGCTAAATTTTATCTTTGCCTACATTTTTGCGTGAGTGATAAAATTAAGCGCGAGCAGGATACTTGACTTAAGTAAATAAATTGCAGCTTGTTAACATAACTATGATTAATTTCTTGGTACCAGAAAATTTTGCTAAAAGGCGATTTACATGATCTCTTTTCTATGGGCATTCAGTGTGTTGTGTATTTATAGTTTAAATATTTTTTTCTCAGATTCCTGTAATTCCCATGGAAGGCTTTGGTACATTGAAATGTAAACAAAAAGAGAGAAGTCCCACGATAAATCCACACTGGGTCGCACTGTGCGTCGTTTTCTTTGTTGGAGAGGAACGGAAGAGCAGCTTGCGATGTGTGCCGAGTCCAATAAACAGCCTTTGGTGAGTGTCAGTTATTTTCCTGTTTGCAAATATGAAAGCGATGTGGTTTCAATAAGATGCTGTCATATGCTTGGGCTGAACAAACGTCCTACGTCCTCTTTTTATCGAAAAAAAAAAAAAAATCCGGTATTTGTCTTCTTTTTGGGATTTCTCGGCTTACGTAACTTTTCGACACCACAAAACTACAACAAAATTTTTTTTCAACACTAATCCAGAAATTTTCTGCATCTTTCTATAGTGTGAACACGACCTAAATTATAAACATTTTTAGTTTCTTCTCAACTGTGAGCTTTTAGTCGAGACTCAAATTTTTTATTAGTACGGCGATTTGTTATTTTGGTTGTCGTTTTTTGTTCTTCAAGGCGCCCTCTTTTACTGGGCGTCGATCTGGTCAACCTATACATATGCAAAGCTCTGGCCGCATTTTCGGACACGAACATTTGGCGAGAAGTTGATTTTGAGAGAATGGGCAGCAAAAATATATGTCTAAGGTCATGCGGATTCAAACACGTGCATTCTAACTTTTCGTTGAACTACTTTTAGAACTTTTCATTGGGTGTTGTCTTGTAACAGCCAAGTTGCAAATTCTTTACGAATCCGTGTACCGAGGTCGAGAACTTTGGTAGAATGCTCAAAAATGTTACACTGGACCAAATTTAGTAGTCATTTTGAAAAAAAAAATAGGTAAGTTTGAAGAAACCGTGATCAATACATCGTCAACAACTCAACTTCAACAACAATTCTATAGCAGTTCGAGAAACAGTTGGACATTGTTTATAAATATGTAGCTTAAAAGATTCTCACCTTTCCAACTCATTGAAACTAAGTTTATTTATCGCTAAGTTTAAAAAAAAAAACCCTTCCGATGTTGAGAACGATTGATAACTGTAGCCCATTCCTTCCTGAACACCGGGAATTTCAAGCCATACCTCAGGCGGGACTGCGAGGGTTAAAATATATCTCCAAGACGTTTGCACTCTTGTGCTATTTGTGCCAAAAAATTAGATTAGAGAGGCAGTCTTTTAACCCAGAAACCCTGTAGGCTCACTGCCAAAACAAAACCATTCAAGCCAGTTTATTAGTCTTGCTTGATCTGGTAGAGATTTGCGCCCACCCACCGAAAACACAAATCTCCCGTGCAAGGCGTTCTCAATTTTAGCTTCATTCCATTCGTGTATCAACGGCACAGACTGTGCAACCCAATTTCGTTGTCATCTCGAGGATGGTTCCCTCTCGCACCATCTTGCCTAATTTATTAACTTTAACGGGCTGTCAAATACGGGAGTAATTTTTGATCCCCCTGGCATCCACTTAAAACTCGCGCTGCAATGTTTGCACACCCTTGTGTAGGTTCGGGGTACTATCAAAATAATATCGCATTATAATTTACTTTGCAAACTTGTCCTTTGACACCGGGACAAAAGACTGAAGTTGAAAATTGAGCAAGCTGTCTCAACGGACGGTGGCAACATTAGTTATCCAAACACAAACTTCGAAAGTAACTTGAACATTTTGTTTATTTTGAATTAAAGCCCCGACGCGAAATATTATCGCCCCCCAGGGTACTACGCGACGTCTTAAGACAGAACGCTGCCTCTTCAACGAATTCTGATTTGCGACACTTGGTCTCAAGCATCAACAACAGAGTTTACCCTAAACAGACACTGCTTCCGTAGTCTTCCAAATGAGCGATATAGACTATCATGGATATAATTAAAAGAACAGAACAAAAAATAATCTCATAATATTTACCTCCATCTGGGAGCCCTTCTTCCCTATCGACGATCCCGTATGTCCGCCACTCTGTGCAGCGTTCATTTTGATTATTTTTTTTTATTACTTGTGTAAATTTTCTCTCTAAATATTTATAGTTAAAATAGGTAATCTCCTTAGCATTTAATTTTCGTTGGGTGTGCATCCAATTTCACACTCTCCAATTTTGTTAACCTGAGTTGAACGTCATATTAAAAAGGACATACTCGTTGTGCGTCCATCGATGTTGTTTCTTGGTGGGAAAATTAAACACCAACTCGTAAACGGGGGTTTAAAATTGGTTTCCCGCGCGAGAAAAGTCCAAAAGCTTTCGACACCAATCTCTCCTTGGAATGGGAGAAACCGGGGAAAAAAATCCGCCTTAAAGGATGTTCCACAGCACAATACCTATGAAACACGTACGTCTGTGCCAATTAAGTCTCATATCTTTTTCGGCACACAATCCTGGCACCCCCTTCACATTTGTTCGTATTAAAGTTTCATCATCACGTTGTGTACACACAAAGTCGGAATGAGAACCAAAAAAAAAAAAAACAAACTCAAATCAAGAACAATTTATTCAAACAAATGCCAGGAGAGCAATTAAAGAAATCGTCGCCCAAACGTGCGAAGCCAGAAATGCTAGCGAACCCCGCTGCCACTCCGAGCGCCGAATGCCTTTGCGACTCATTAATTATACAACACTCTGTTTACACTTTACACCCATTATTAACACAAACACACACATGACGTCGTTTTAATCGGCTTAAAAAAGTTATCACGTCATTTTCAAAATCAGCACCAGTTTTTATGTCTGTTCCTGGGTAATTAAAGTCCTTGAGCCCGCAAGCGAAAAAAAAAAAAATACGCACACGCATCCGGGGTAAAAGGTTAAAAAGTAAAATAAACCGCACAGCGGTAGTAAGCACCTGACAGCTGACAAGTTGCGGATTTATTTATAAAGAAGTTCACAAAAAAAAAAAAAAAAACGACTCCTTTGATCAGTTCAAAAAGGACTATAGAACTCCGCACCGACGAGGGCGACGACAAGGTGACCAATTAGAACAACACCCACATTCTATTCTGCGTACAAACCACTGACTGTTGTGTGTATATTCTCCACAGGACGAAGGAGGGCGACGAACACGAAAAAGAAGCGAAACACAGGATTTTATCTGCAGAGGAATGCTGCATTGCGTGTATCAACTTCGCGTCGCAAAGGGCGACGATGGAAGGTGTTTGCATTGGGAATTTTCCTCATGCCTTGCTTATGCCGTACACCACGTCCTTATGACACATCTCACCTTTTTGGTTAAACTTATCAATTTGATAAAACACACTAAAAAAAAATATAAATAAAAGCAGTGTCGGCTTTTTTTTTTTTTTTTGATTTAAAAAACTGAAGCAGCAAGAAGAATTTAACCGCGCCCGAAGGACGAACGAAATACCGAAAAAGTGGACCGGATTTGAAGAAAGCTCCTAACGAACTGATTCGTTAGACCAAAGTGAACCGTATTAAAACTTAAGCAAGCTGGAGCTTTCACTGGATACAAGCACCAGAATATCCCTTTTCAGTTGGTTTTGCTTGCCAGAGAGATGCAGCATTTGGACGCGATGCTTGCTGTACACCGAACACTGTTATAGGCACAAAAGCACAAAGAGGAAAAGGGAAAACACCAACTGTACACTCAAACAGCAAGAAAGTAAAAACCATCACAACGTTATGATAACATTTTGCCAGATAAAACGCTTCAGAGTGCCACATTAGAATTTAACTTCTTTTTTTATATGATCCGGCGGATTGGAGCGCAATAAATTTACATATTTATTGGGTCCCAACGATACGCCGCGCCGAGGACAAACATATAATGTATCCACTATCACATAGAATATTGGTAAGCAACAAGTTGCTATGTGTCGTGTAGTATAGCCATATCCAAACGAGGCCAAGTCTGTGAAGAGGTGGCGAAGAGACGGTACCGCTTTCGATAATTGGCAATAAAATGAATATTCATGGAGCTTTTTGGTATGAAAATGTGACAGCATTTCACCCTATAATTGATTGCAGTATCCAATATGAATGGGCCCGGATACAAGTGGCATGTATGATAAATCCATTAGATGATAATGTGTCGCCTTTCGGAATTGGGTCATTTGCTGTTCAAATGTAGCAGCCCCACCAGAGAACATCCTTCTCGTCTGGTTTTGGCGAAAAGTTTCTGCAGCTGGGCTTCTTTTTGATTGAAAACCAGCTTTATAAATATTTAATTCGCAAACATCAAGTCGTACCTATAGTTGTGCTGGTATGTCGATGCGATAGCTGTGTGTGATGACTGATGACTAGATAACTACTGCCAGACGATGGTCACAATGTGGATTCTGAGTGACCGAAAACTTTCCGCCATAAATCAGGGAGGGAGGAACTTTTAAGTGTTGTGTAACACATGTTGCGGATCTTTGAGTTTCATCCCCATTACTTTTAGCCCGTTTACTCGTAAATACAATTTTCTATGGCGCTGCCTAGGGTCTTGAGTTAATGGTTCGCCCTGAGGGTCCATGTACCCTTAAATCACAATACCCTAGTCTGTGCAATAAAGATGGCTGTAAAGGTGAACACGGTCGCATGAAATATTGTATGCCATTTAAACCCACAACCACGTTGGCGAGCTGAGAAAACATCCATTAAAATAAACTTTGCAAAATAATTGCCTGCTATACAGCCTTCGAGAAGGGACCTCATACGAAGATTTGAATGTAGGTTTTGCCTGACACTTTGTATGCATTTATCATTTCCTTTTCTATCGGCTCTCTTGTGTGTGTGTATAGGTTAGATTAGCCCTTCAGGTTGTCATACAAATATCTCAGCCGCAAACTGGTTTCATCATGAGTTAAACTTTATACACCCTCTTTGAAAAATTGATAAGTAGGTTACAACACTAGGTGACTTAATGGGCAGTATCCCATCACGAAGCCTTCGGAACCAATTGAATTTAAAAAACTTGCAAAAGGAAGTCCCTAAATACTTTTCCTCAAAATGAACGCAATTTCTCTGTAGAACCTAAGGCGGCCGAATAGCCCACAGTAGTGCAACATCCTCTTGGACTTTTATACGTCACAACCAGAATCTGCATGTATCCGTGACTCAATTTTGGCAGGTTTCCTACGTTTATTTTAATGTTTATTATTCGTCATTTCGGAGCCCTTCATAGATGTTGATGGTAGATTTAGATTGGAAATTGGTAGGTTCTCTCAGTCTCAATACTGATGCCTCGAACACTTCCCGATGGGCATATATAACTTCAACTTTGTCTACCTTGCAAAACGACATCGGCGCATAGATAAGGCGAAGAGCCACTCTTGCAAACATCTAAGAAGAGAAGCCTCCTTTCGGAGAACCAAGGACATATTTTTCCGGACCCGAATCATGTTAGCTCTGATCTATGTGTGGAGGAGAGGACTTTTCGCAGTTGATAAGGCCCTAGTTATAGCCATACGTAAAACGAAACCGTAGAAATTTTCTTTTGCTTTTTTTGACGACTTAAACGTAACGGTTGAACTCAATCTTGTTCTTTAAATGTTGCTTATGAATTATAAAGTTAGTTTATCCAAAAACAATAAACAAATAGTCTAGAAAAATAATTTATTAATTTTTCCGGACGAAACACTTTTCCTGATCTAGCTCTCAGTCAAATCCAAAACAAAAAACCAAATCATTCCACTGAAATATTTCATTTCTTTACTGCTCCATCTGTCAGGATTTTTTTTGCTGATGAAATGCAATCAGGGGTGGTTGATTTGTTGTAATTGTTTTCGTAGGGACAAACTTTTCAGACAGAATTTTCGCTATGACCGCCTAAACGTAAGAAAACTAATTTTCACACTGCTCCAACATTTTCGGTTGATTTTTACGTATGGCTATAAGTGGGGCCTAAGAACCTCTTGGAACGTTTTTTGGGACTGATTCTGCAGGTGGCACACGATCCGGTGTGCATCGATGGAGTGTGGAAGTTACAGCAAAATTTACCTACGCCCATAATGTTCTCTAATTAGAGTATCGATACATCTATCTCTTAAGCGATAGGAAAAAAAAAAACAATGTTCCTAAATTTTCGATGCGAAAAGTTATCTCATAAGTAGCAAAATATGGCCAGTGCCTATAGGACTTCCTGAGAAGCCATAAAATAAATTTGAATTTCAAGAATGACGGCTGTAAAGAGATCAACGAGAAAACTGTCCGCGTTTCGCTCAGGAAATAAACCAATTTGACACCTCAACTTCTTGTTTTTCTAAATAGTAGAATGGAAGGACAAGGCTAAGTAAATACATTGAGAAGGAACACGAGGCCGCAGTTTATGCAGCCAATCCTCATTAAAGGACATTCTTCGTAAGAACCTAACGTTGAGTTAACTCTGTTTAACAATTTCTAGACCTTACCTAACCTAACAAAATAAAGCCGATCTTTTATATTAGATTATTTTGTTTATTTAGCTTTCTAAAAAAGCCATTTGACCATAAATAGTACATAAATACGTTTTCAAACTGTGTTTTTTTTTTTTTTTTTGATTTGTATAAGAGTTATTAAATTAGTTTAACATAACTAAGACTATTTTTTTTAAGATTGTTTCACTCCGAATAGGTATCTACCAAGTGGTGAACATGATTGCTAAAAGTCTATTTATTATCTTTATGGTTATACGCAAATATTTGATTTCATTAATTTGTTCAATATAAAGGGTGATTTTTTAAGAGGTTTAGAACTTTTTTTAAAAAAAAAACACAAAAAATTCGAAAAAATGAATGAAATATTTATTTGAATCGATAGTTTGAACCTTGCAATTTAATGTTTTAAGATAATTTCATGCAAATGTTGACCGCGGCTGCGTCTCAGGTAGCCCATCCGCTGAGTCCAATTTTGGCATACTCTTTCACACATATCGGCCGGTATCTCACGAATGAATGCATGGATGTTGGCTTCCAGTGCGTCAATCGAAGCGGGCTTGTCCCTATACACATTAGCCTTGGCATCCCCCCACAAAAAATAATCTAATGGTGTCAAATCGCACGATCTAGGCGGCCAATTGACCGGCCCGAAACGTGAAATTAACTGTTCACCAAACTCGCCTCGCAATTGCGCCATTGTTTCGCGTGCTGTGTGGCATGTGGCACCGTCTTGTTGAAACCACATATCATGCAAGTCAAGAACTTCCATTTCGGGCAAAAAAAAGTTTGTTATCATCGCTCGGTAGCGTTCACCATTGACAGTAACGCTGCGATTCGCATCATCTTTGAAGAAGTATGGCCCAATAAAGCCCCCGGCCCATAAAGCGCACCAAACAGTGGCTTTTTCGGGATGCATTGGTAGCTGTTGCAATGCTTCTGGCTGATCTTCACTCCAAATGCGGCAATTTTGCTTATTTACGTACCCATTCAACCAAAAATGAGCCTCATCGCTGAACACAATTTTTCGATAAAAAAGCGGATCCTCGGCCAGCTTTCCAAGAGCCCATTCACCAAAAATTCGGCGTTGTGGTAGGTCGGCTGGCTTTAGTTCTTGCACCAACTGTATCTTAAAAGGCTTTACGCCCAAATCCTTCCGCAAAATTTTCCACGTAGTGCTGTAACAAAGGCCTAACTGCTGGGAACGGCGCCGAATCGACATTTCGCGGTCTTCTGTCACACTAGCTGATACGGCCGTAATATTTTCTTCACTACGCACAGTACGTAAACGTGTTGGTGGTTTAATGTCCAACAAAGTAAATTTGGTGCGAAATCTGGTCACAATCTTCCGAATAGACTGCTCAGAAGGTCGAGAATGCCGATCATAAAATGGAAGCAGGGCGCGATGAACATTTCGAACCGAGCACGAATTTTGATAGTAAAATTCAATAATTTGCAAGCGTTGTTCATTTGTAAGACGATCCATGGTTAAATTGCAAACCAAACTGAAGCTGTTTGACAGTGACACAAGGTACTAAACACACGTCAGCTGTCAAAACCAGTGTTGCCAAAACCAAACCAGCTAAAAAATCACCCTTTATTAGCGCTGTCAATTTTCAGTCTTATGGTCAATTGTTTGGTTTTTATCACTTTCCAGATTCCAGGTCCTGTTGCATTTTTTGTTGACATTCAAAGTAATTTTCATCCCCCACGTTTATTACCGCATCATCAGCAAACAATGAAATTTTTCCATTTTCATATCGTTTATGTATATTATAAACAATAATATTCCCAAAAGCGATTCCTGAGGTACACCAAACATAACATCTGCTCGACACGATAGTTCACCATTAACTTTTTTGCGCCGTACTAATCACTTTCACCTCCTCAAATTCCATATCGTTAAAGCTTATCTATAGTTTCAAACGCTCGTTTTAAATGGAGAAAAACACAAAAAACTCTTTTCCATTGGTCGGTTTCTTCCTTAAAATTTGTAATCATCAAATTTATTGGACTTTTAAACGAATTTTTTTTTCTGAATCCCAACTGAATGTTATTAATTCATTTGTTTCAAAATAGTTATGTAATTGCTTAAAGACAACTTTTTCAGAAGCTTTTTCACATAAAGGCAACGCGTGTTTTGACAAATAATACGATTTCACTTTACGAATATTCCAATTTCCCTTTAAGATTTTCCAATTTACTCCCCATGTGTAGTTTCTTTGGCCGGAGATAAACACAACAAAAAAAAACTACAGCTCAAATCGAAAAATCCGTTCCCTGAGTTCTGAGCGGTCTTACGCAAGCAACTTTATTTATAGAAGATAGATAGATGATAAGCAAGACAACTTAAGGTATGACGTACGAGTATATCGGAGCGTTCGTCGAAACATCACAGCCAACATTAAACTTGTCCCACACACGCCTGTTGCACCAAATATATCGTCTAATTTTACTAGCGTCTTTATAAGCACCATACTGGCACAAAGCTCAATATTTGAACAAAGGGCCACTAAACCTTTTCGAAACAAACACATTATCTTCTAGAAAATGTTGATTGTCCTTCCAAAAAAAAATAATACAATTTACCAATAAGAGCCTACTTGTGTGCCATCAAGTCGCACTGAAGTATAGTTTATAATGATTCCAGGGATCAATATTTCTCGCCAAGGACGTGCATGTAAACAACTTATTATCTTTAAGTTTTCTCTTATGAAAGCAGGCATTCTCATGTATTTCCTACGACTTATCTTATTCTAATCTATTCTAATGCATTCATAGTCACACACTTTTAGCACAAATAATGTTCGGCCCATTAATCACTACGCAAAACCGCTAAATGCGATTTAGAAAATCAAATTTAAAATCTGTTCCCATTTGGTATACAAATTTGCAGAAGTTATTTTTAAATCGGATTTGTTTGAATATTATTACCCTTGCTATCTATACGAGTACTTTGTATGTGCTTTTGTCTCTTTCCCATAGAATGTCCCATAGAATGTCCATAGAATGTCCGATTTATGCGTTTTGGTGAATACTTTGCCATCAACATCGAGCTATTAATCCTGGGATTACATTTTCCTTTATATTCTCTCATCCTCAAAGCAGAACTCTTGGACTGTCCCAAAAATTACGATTAAGGAAAAGCGTCTTTGTCACAAAAGGTGTAAGAGTTGGATAAAATAAGCTTTTTCATTCGATACAGAAACCGAAATAATTTTTAGTCTCTTTCGTGTGTGTGCATTGAAAAGTTATTTTTGTTTGAAAATTAGGCTTCTTCTTGGAAAATAGACAAAGCTTTAGGGAATCAGGGCTTTTAATCTTTACAGATGTGAAACTTTAACGAACTAGATGGGACAGAGTCCACACACACACACGTTGAAAATATTCGCTTGTTGTTAACAGTGGAACGTTCAGTGGGAAAAACCGATACACCTAGTAGGTACAGCTAACAAAATTTCCCATTTGGTGATTTTATGCTTATTTTCCTTACTTTTCGTTTGACGCGTTCTCAATTCAAATGTTCAAATATTCACCGTCGAAATTTGACTTTTCTAAAAAATGGTTAACAAATAATCGAAAAATCATCAGAGGAGAATTACTTAGCAAATTTGACATTTGACACACGGCCTTGACATACAAAAGGGTTTCACTGTGGATTAACATTCAGTTTTCATAGCTTCATGTAATTGCAAATGCAACCAGTTCTAGCTACAGGACATTACACGTAGAAAAATTACTTCTTATTTAAAATCAACCAACTGTCGGTTAGAAACTAAAAAGTAATAATGTTAATATAGCTCACACAGAGTTAGTGGATTAAAAATAACCAAGTCTACTTGCTTAAGGAAACTCGTTTAAAAAAATGTAAAAAAATATAAAACAAACTAAAACTATAGAATTGAACTGGTTGTTTTAACCAAACAGAAAACGATCGCCATTACGGGAGTTGAATAGGTTCGTCATAGAGGGAAGTTCGTTTTAAGCGGTTACTACTGTATAGGACAGTTTCTTAAGGCAAATCTACTAGGTTTTACCATTGCTCCCATCTTTATAGCTGCGAAAGTTCATCGAAAGCTACAAGAAACCGTTATAATAAAGCTCTATTTAGATAAAAGCATAAGCAGCTTTCTTTAAAACAAAAAACACTTTCTCTACTTAGTGTACTTAATTTTCATTAGTTTCAGCTTTGCTGGCGCTACAGTCCGAGTGTGGACCTTGGTAAATATAGCACATTCGTGTTACATGAGGTATCTCTTATCAAAAATCGACCCTAACTTTCATATGTAATACTAAAAAAACGTACCACAATAATAGACATCTAGATATCGAAAATATTTGCTTTGAAAGTAAGTTTTACTCATGATTAACATTATTTAATACGTCACTATGAAAACTTAGAGCAGTAAATTTGTGTCGAAAAATGGCCGTTTCCATAATAACATCATTGAAAACCAAGAGTCAATTATGTACCTGAATTAAAATTATTAGGTATACAAATGCTTTCTTTTAAGGGTAGGATTCCTTCGAAAATAGGTTCGAGTCTAAGATGATATATATTTACTTGAATACGCTACTATGGCAATATGGCAGCGAAAAATTGAATGTCAGCAAAAGCGGTTGTGTTAATTGATAAGCATTTTGTATGGGGAGTTCTTAAATTCATTTACCAGTCTTTAAGGCGACGTATACCTACGATTTTTTGTTTACGCATATCTATGGCACAGGACCTTTCGAATGATATAAGTTTCATTCTCTGCATTTCATAATTAATAATTAAAAAGTGGACGGAAACTTTGGATGTTCACGTATTAATATAATGATGAAATCCCGTGCAGTTTGAGATATCAAAATGTCAATGTACCAAGAATGTGGAGTAGTCAAGCTTAGCATTTTCGAATTTTTTCCAAAATGTGCTGTACCGAAGTTCAAAATTATGTGGGGAATTAATAATTTGCAAACTTCTAAGAAAAACGCTCAAATAATACGATTTCACTTTACGAATATTCCAATTTCCCTTTTGGTAGAACAAATATAAATTTTCATTTCATAAATACAATTAAATTTGTTGTTGAAATTCTATTTTCTCAAAATTTTTCTCGTCCTGAAGGTTTTATTTTGGTCTTTTGGTGCTTTATGGAAAAAGTTAGACCTACGTTTTTTAAAAGTTAATTTGTTTTTGCAGTATAACAAATGTAAAGCAAATGCATCAGGTGGTTAACGCTATATTGTTTGACACCACTTGGGAAGACGGACGGAATTGAAGATCAATTTTTTTCAGATCTCCCATTATCGAATTGAATAATATCAAGAGTTCGAAGTTTTGACTAAAAACAACATTTTTCCTAGCACGTTGGAAAATAATTTACAAAAAACATTAAATAATAGAATTGCACAAGTTTCTCCATTTAATAAACATTTTAAATTGCTGCTGAATTTGGACAAGACATTTGTCCGTGTTACACATTTTTATTCGCACACGACGAATGTATTTAGCATGTTTTTGACACGACGACATTTGCTTCAATAAAGTTATTTTTTTATAAAAAATATTTCTACTACAATGATGTTCATCGTTCAGTAAAATATTTTTGCATGTCAGATGTTATTGAAAAGGTAGATACTGATGATATTTCTAAATTTGTATTTCACCGTGTCGTAAACACGTGTTTGACAAAAAGTTGCAACGCATATTGTGTCTATTTGCTGCATCATACGCAGATGACCAAGGACTGTTCACATGAGTGCGAATTGCGAACAAATCAATTTAATTGTATTTATGAAATGAAAATTTATATTTGTTCTACCAAAAAAGCACTATATTCAATTAATCTAATGTCCAATATGAGAAAAAATTGAGTCTTAATAGATTTAAATAACGATTCTTACAATTACAGACAATTGTCCGTGAATTGAAAATTCCTTGACGATTAAGCATTTTGGAGGCTACATTACAATAATTGGACAGGAATTTCGGTGTAATTAATGCTCTTAAAAATTAAACTGGGCACAAAACAAATCAAATCAATTTCCAAGTGACAAACAACAAAAAATGTCCTTTTTTGTAGGTTCAAAACCGGTTCAAATCGGTTTATACTGTTTTATTAAGCAGGCTTAATGCATGTTTTGAGTGAATATTATGGACATGGATTTAAATGGTCGAGTTTGAAAATTCCGATTTATTGGTCGGCTGATAAATTAACTTAAACCTGATTTACACCCAGAGCGAATAATGTGGCCGTAACTGTTATGAGTTTCGATTTTTCAATTCTAGTGCGCGCTTCCGAAGACTTCTCGAATGTACCCAATACTGTAAAATAAACTTTGTTCACAATTGTGAATATTATTATATTTCCTAGTGGATTTAATCGCAAATTTATCGTTCAGTGTTCCTACAGCAATCACTCAATTTTGAAAAGATATGAAACAACTCCCCGATCCTCATAAATTATTCAACCCAGCCCTTAAATAAAAGTATGTTTTCCGACTCATTTTCTCTCCCATCCAGTTCAGCTACATAGGAAAAGTAGGTACAGAAGTGCAGATCTGGTAAAAAGATACTTTTATAAGTTCTAAACTTACATCTTATTAATTGAAAAAGTTTCTTGGCAGTTTGTTAAGTTGATTGTGGCACTGATTGCTTCTGTTTAATTATAGCCTACACAGATGGTTGCGCTTAACACTTGGTGCAGCCGGCATTATTTCGAAAAGAATTTAGAGCAAGATAAGCACCAAGTAAGATAAAGTTTTGCAGCAATTGTATAACGAGCACAAAAATGCGGACAAGGAGTATCCTTTCAATGCACATCGTAATGCAGCTATCACATAGATTATTCTGTTGCTAGTGCTTGCTTTCAATGCAAGTTGGAACGGAAGAACTAAACACTTTCGAGAAGTTGCACACCTGAAGTTGGAGTGCTGCCGCCGTTCTATTAGATTAAGAATCACCACTTTATCTGCGGTTTGGGAGTATACTTAACGTAGGGTTTCATTTACTTTTCGCTTGGCTGTGTTTAGGCACTACCTTTATTGTCTGGACACTAAAAATGATAAATAGTCTATAATACTATCGAAATGTTTTTTCCTTTTTATCGAAAATACGCAAGGCGCTTTGTGAGGAAAGAGTGTGAGTGCTTGCCATCTGACTATAGTTTGCATTAAGAACGTTCCTTGATCCTTAGTTGTGTTCAAAGAACAGATTTTCCAGGTAAATATTAAAAAGAAATGAAATGTTTCTAATTCCAAGAACATTCTCTCTTTTCAGTTATGCGGAATCCAAGTCATCTCATCCAATATCTGCACCACTTGTGTATGAAATCAAATTCGTTGTTGTATAAATGCAATTTGCAAAGTGGTTTCTGTTGAACACAAATTGGTTCAATACTCTTTCGTTTTCAAGCAGGTAGAGCTGACTTTTTAATAACCACTCGAGAAATCCTTCTGACATCGACAGGACAGAGCCAGTGAAGGTCGAAGGATTCATCCAAGCAAGCAGTATTTAAATTTTGTTGAGTGGCTATCTTGACAGTGGAAATTCTTTTACAAAGAGCTATGCGTTTGAGCTTTGAATTTATATGGAAAGCTATTTTTCATAGACATAGACCAGTAACGCGCATGAGCTTCCCAAGCATTATGTTGTTTTTTTTTTCTACAGACATAAGTGGTTATCTCTGAGGAGAATAAAAGCCAGAAAGCACACAGCTATGTGAGCTACGTAATTCGCTTCATAACAGATATTAACGGTCAAGGAATAGCGAAGTGAAATACCCAAAACTCTGATGTAGATTTAGATGATTGTAGATACTTCAATGTTTAATTAATTTCGCAACTGCGAGTATGCAATGGTAACGTACACCCAAAAGTATGCAATACAGATTAATGTCCAGCCCATGCTGCAGAATTCACGTTGCACGAGTCTTTAAAATAAATAAAATAGTTAGCGCAACAGTTCCGTAAGGAATCTAGTCCTTTGTAGCTTCTCACAACCATTCGTTTTGTGTGTTTTTATTTTTTTTAGGACGAATGAAAGGGATCTAAAACTGTATACTTAGTCCAAACGGCCAATTGAGAAGCTCGCAAGAGGTGGCGCTGCGGAAAAAACCTTGTGGCGATAACCAGACATTGTGTAATACCTCTTGGCATTTGACAGCATTTTTTGGATAACTAATGTGGTATTCGATTGGGCTTCTTCAGATTTTCTCTCAGATTTCAGATTTCGTGAACCCAATCGAACATAAAAACGTCACTTGCTCTTTTTTGTGTTGACATTCGTGCGACTTGAATATGTGTAGTCTTCGACACTTTTTTATGCGCTTTCCCGATTGATTTCTTAATATTTGTACATAAATAATTTACAAAAATAGATTCACCCGATGCAATGCCTTTCTTTGCTGTAAAAAATTCACGAAAATGTAAAAAAAAACTTGGTAAATCTGAAGCAAATCTGAAAAAGATTGTTGTTTTTTTTGTACCAAACGAACATAAAAATTGCTCTGAGAGCGAAAAAAGTGCTCTGAGCGCGCCCAATCGAATACCACATTAGAAAGGATAGCTACCTGCGTTAATCACCATGCAGGCGGGCAGCTATGAATACCAAGAGCGGAGGATGAAAATATTTCATGAGAGATCAGTACGTGAGTATACGTTATAACTTATAAGCGTTGTAAATAAATAATATTTGTTTAGTGAACTTATTACTTTTATTTGTGATTACTTGATAGTGAGCAACGGCAAGCATTGCTATAACCTTAAGGTGTATATTGTGCTTTTCCGGCGATCGAACCTGGGACATCTCGCTAAGAAGTGCAACGTAATCTGGGGTGTTTATCGGTCTTATTTAATCTGTGCATGGATAAGCACTTAAGATGAACAGATGACAAATAAGATGATTCTTATTTCGCAAATAAATTGGTGGGTATTTTTCTGTTTTGTTCACTATAATAACAGTTGCATATTTTAAGGCGCACTGCTCATAAATCAATTTGAATATTTCACAGTATGAAAGAAAGTAGTCTGAATGGTAAACTGATGGACATTCCTAGAATGGCGAGTGCCGGTTGAACTTCTAATTTCTAGTGGGCGGAACGCGAAATGAATCTGGCCATTTACTTTGAGCGTGAGCGTGTTACACTTATGTCACTTTCAAGCGAATTTATAGATTTCACGATACACTTTTCAAATGCTATTTTGGTTTAAACAAAAAGAACGAAGGAATGGGTGTCGCTGCTGCTTTTGAATAAGTCCACCGATTGCGTTCAAATAAAAAATGTATGCTGCTCCTGGCTACATTAAGTAAGACATAACAACCTTTGTTATATTTAAAGTTAAATACTTATTTGGTGGTTAGTTGTAACGCGATGCGTTTATCAATTCAAACCCAAAAACAGAAAGACGTTTTTATTCTCAGCAGAGATTTCGGAAAGGACTAGCTCAGAACAATTTTTGTTGCGTTTTTTTAACAGAGTATTTACGGCAGACGCGTTGCCCTTTAAAGTCGACTCTCTAACGTTTGGTGGCCAAATTCGTACATCATAGCAACGCCAGATCGGCCAAGAACAATGCAGCGGTCCGTGAAAGTTACAGGAGAACTAAATGCAGTCAATTCCTCGCCGTGCTCAAGAAGTAGACATTTCGTAGACTTAAACTTGGCGAATTTCGCGTCGGACCTTGTGCCTACATACGTAAAAGTTCAAACAGACCTAGGAACTCAAAGTAAATGGTCAAAGTTAACGCCGTTTCTTGAAAGAGGACGTAAATTTTGTCCCAAAAAATTCTCTTTAGCGACTAGACGCATTTTTGGATGAATAGCTGTTTTAACAAGCAAAATAGCCTTATAAAAGGTTTTCCAATAAGAGGTGTTATTGTGAATGAGCCGCTATTTCGGTATAGCTGTCACTTTTGAAGCTTTTATTCTTCGTCATTTGACAAGTAGAAACTAAGCCATTACGGAACGATACACGCTTCAATAACGTCGTGTCTTTGCTGATTGGTTTCTTGAAATGCATGAAAATGATCCGGAATTCCATCGAAAAATCATCTTGACTGATGAGGACAATTTCCAAGCAAAATTGTCGCATCTGGGGTCGGTAAACCCAAGAGTTATTGTTGAGAAGCCTCTCCATCTTCAACATGTGACTGTTTGGTGTGGTTTATGGTCCGGCGGGGTCTAGGACCTTACTTTTTCAAAAATGAGGTTGGATCAACAGTTACGGTGAATGGATTGCGCTATCGAGGGATGATTAAAGATTTTTTATGGTCGGATGGTATTGATCTGGACAACGTTTACTTTCAACAAGACGGCGCTACGTGCCACACAAGGAACGAAAGCATTGATCTTTTACGGGAATAGCTTCCGGACCGTGTTATCTCTCGAAGAGGTGATCACAATTGGCCACCGAGATCTTGTAATTTAAAACCTTGCGAATTCTTCCTTTGAGGCCACGTAAAAGATAAGGTCTACGCCAACAGCCCAGCGTCGGTTCAAGACCTCAAAGATAAAATTCGTGAGGCTATCGTGGACATAGGGCACCCACTTTGCGATTTGGTTATGGAAAATTTCATGAAAAGGATATGGTCCTGTATGCGTTCTCGTGGTGGCCATTTGGCTGATGTTGTTTTTCATTATTAAAGTCATAAATTCCTCTTTATTATGAAATAAACATCCGATAATTTATCTCAAAAAAATTGTCTTTGAATACCAAAATAACACCTCTTTATATGACGACGCAAACACACACGAGGTTCATCAGGTGGCAATGCATCCGCAAAACGTTTCTGTTTGGTGCGGATTTATGCGACAGTCATTAAAAATTGGACCACCCGTAAACCACTTTATTATAAATGCCACAACTGTCACTTCAAATTTGTCTGCACCCTTCCTATACCCATTTAATAGAACCCTTATAGTACGATATCTTTCCCGGAAGTTTCAACTTCATTTTCTTGGTACCTACCGACACACTCCCTCTTTAAGCTAATTCCTCATTTTAATTCCACGACATGCAAAATGCATGCACATTGTCATACTGCGTGTTCAGCAATTATGTGCTAAGGACGCTTAAACAAGTCCTCCTCCTCCTTCTGCTTCTTTTGCCCTCAGTTTGCAATGTGCAGCCAAAGCAAAAATTCACCATCCGTTGTGCAGTGTACGAATGTGAAAATAAAATCCTCCAGCCACCGGAAGAAAATGCGCGCAGAAGAAAATGGAAAAGCCATTTGTTTCTATTTTCATTGGGGCATGCACTTTAATATGAAAACTGACAAACACGTTTATGTTATGCCACGCTAACCAACCTACCCACTGTGTACGTCAACCCAGATGGAATGTAGTTATTAAGAAAAATGAAAGTACATTACGACTCACGTCCTTCATTCACCTCAAGACGCCAGCCAGCGAGGTGTAATAATTACAACTAAAAGCAGTTCCTGTCTACAGGAATAACCCGCACCTAGTCCCCCCGCTCCCCACTCCGTGGACTGCCGTTTTATGCCAAGAATCAAATTGTATTTATATATGGTTGTGTATATCCGTCAAAGTGGCATCGTTAAATTATTAATCCTATCATCAAAGCGGACGGCAGGAAAAAAAAAAAAAAAACTCCTGCTAGCCACATCATCGCTATAAAAGTGGCTTGCAATGCATTTCCATAATTCCATAAAAATCGTTGAAATTTAATTTACTCCCGTTGGATATCTACATTTCTACATTTCTGTTTATCCAGTTTATCATCTCCTAAATATGAGTGGGGGGGGGGGGGGGGGGGGTGTGGTAGTAAACACACAACGGAAAGCAAGAAAAACGTATAAAAAGCTAAAACACTTACCGAACGCTGTTTGTGTAAGGAAATAAGAAAAATAAAATGAGTTATTTTTTTGTTATTATTTGTAAAATCCATATATGCAATGGATGTATGTATTTTGTGAAAATTTGCTATCTAAAGAGGATGAGAGTGGTTTCATAAAGAAGTATGTTACTACATTTGATTGAAAAACAAAACCAGAAGATTACTAAAAGAACTATATAGGCGTTGTCAGCTCTATTGCAATTGCAACTACCAGAGAAAGAGATGCTTCGCTCAAGCGTTTGATAGAGAAACATAAAAATAACTCCAGATTCTCAATACATACATCATACGTTACCTTAAGCCCGTCATGCACACGTGTAGAGGGTCAAACCTAGAGTTTGCAGCTACACTGAAATGTAAATCAAATTAAAATTTAAACTTAAAAGCAAACTCATGCAATTCGAATGCTAGATTCTTTCAGGATGCTTTATGTGTATTTTTTTTTTATATTTTGCAGTTATTTTTGTGAGAGTTACATGTGTAGCAAGAGAAGTTCTGCATCAAAAGCCATTTGAGTAGCTGTAATGAGATCTGACTGTGGCAAGTTGCAACCCTTTGTTGGTTAGAAAGTTTACGACAGGTCATTGCATTTTGTATAGGCGACCGACATGGAGATTCTCCTCCTGACTTTAATGCAGCGCTCTCGAACAGAAGATGTAGGGTGTGTCCTTTGCGCGTGTATGAAGGTGAAATGAGTTCATAAAATGTGATGCTTATCTGGAACGCAATTTCGCTGTACGAGGTAGAAATGACAAAATATTCTCGCTCAGTTTTGCATGAGGTTTGCAAAAATGATTCTGAAGCTGTGGTATCATCTAGAAATAATGTGCTAACTTGGTGGAGAAGAAATCCTCATCTATATTCGATTTTAGCAGGAAACTTAAACATTTCATGAGTGCCATAAAATGCAGGGTGTTTCAGTTGTGTACAAAATTGTGCGTTTCTTTGGCATTCCGCGGGACTTTTCTCGTACATCTAATATATAAAAATATCGTGTCACAGTGTTTTTGGTCGCACTCCTCCGAAACGGGTCGACCGATTCTTATGAATTTCTTTGTGGATATTTGGTTGGTATGAGAATAGGTCGTAAAGTATATTTCTAGCCGCTAAAGGTGATAAGGGTGTCCTAATCCAGGCATTTCTTTAGTATTTATTAGGTTTATTTGATATTTTTTAGAATTGGCATCAAAAAATACCAATAAATCCATTTTCAGGCTCCTACGCCCACTCCCTTTTTTCAATCACGATTTGAGTATTTTTGTATGAACAACATCCAAGTCATTTAACTGTCGTCCGAATCATTGAATTTTCATCCAAACATTGGCGTAAAGTGTCGCATCACTTTGACATTTCATACTATTTACATTAGGTTCGTTCGTGTACTTTCAGCATAGAAAAATGAAAAATGTCAAATCTCAAAAATCAATTTCAAGAGAAGTACCTGACCAGTTTTCTTACAAAAAAGTTTAAGAAATGTAATTTTGACATTTGACAAGGTTCGCAATTTCTGGTTTCTGACACTTTCGCAGAATACCTATTAAACTTACCATTTTGAATGCGCTGATATGTTCTTGGAGAACATTCAATTACAACTTCTTCCTCCGACATCGTTGAAGGCGAAAATAAATAGAGTTTTACTTGACAAACTTTTGAGCTGTCACTTAGTTGTCAGTTTTCATTTTTCATTGTTCAGTAAGTCGAAATTCTGCGAGTAGAAAACTACGAAAATATGAAAAGAGGGGAAATGAATTTCCCTCCCATTTTTTTGTCAATTTTCTCAGTACGTGGTCGCATTCGCACAGTTTCTTACCCAATTTTTAATGATTTTACATTTGAAGAAACGTACCTGAACGAACCCATTATGTATCACAACAGATGAAAACCAGAAATTGCATACTTTCAGAGGTGGATGGTAGGGATTTCTGAAAATAAAATTTTGTTTGGGATGGAGAACATTCGAATCTATGACAATGGGATAGTTTTGTAAAGGGTTTTTCAACAGGGACGCTACAAAAGTAGAGCGACAGGGACAGCAAACGACGCCGAATTTCTTGCCGCTCTTTCGACATTTCTCTTCAGTAAGGTTTGCCATTTCATGATGGAAAGATATACGAGCCAACAACGAGTAGAAAATAATGGAGTCAGTGGCCTCAACGTTAAGAGCGCTACGTCCAATTTATGGCAGATCAACAATTGAGCGTCTAGTGGAAAAATTGGAATCCACAGGCACAGTACAAAATGTTCCCGTGCCAGTGAGACAAAGAAGTACACGTAGTGTCGAGAATATTGCTACCGCTGAGGCATCAGTTGAAGAAAGCCCAAATGAGTCTCTCACACCTCGTTCTCAAGCGTTGGGCATCTCTGTGACGTCATTGTGGCGAATTTTGCGAAAAGATCTTGGCCTACATCCTTATAAGATTAAATTGACGCAAGAACTGAAGCCGCTTGACCACCAGAAGCGTCGTATGTTCGTGAATCGGGCTGAGCAACAACTTGAAAATGATTCGGATTTTCATCGAAAAATCATCTTCAGCTTTGAGGCTCATTTTTGGCTGAATGGCTTCGTCAATAAACAAAATATGCGGTATTGGTCAGGCAGCAATCCCCACGTACTCCATGAGTCATCATTGCATCCCGAAAAAATTACGGTTTGGTGTGGTTTATGGGCCGGCGGCTTCATTGGGCCGACCGGCACGTTACTGTGAATGGGAAATGGGGAACATTTTTGTAATATTACTTTATTTCGTGATCATAAACATGACTTAAACTTTCATTTTCATTGTTTTGCGGTTTGTTTAATCACATCCCATCACATCACATCACATCTATTATATAAAGAGGTAATTTTTGTTTGTAAGAGGTAAATTCCGGAACTACAGAACCGATTTCAAAAATTCTTTGTTTTTTTTTTAGTTTTATTTCCCGTTTTCTATTTTTTTGATTTTTTTGCGCTACGTGAATGAAACACTGCGAGGCAGTTTTGCGTGATAAAAGCTTTATCTATCTATTTCAATGAAATCATAAATCATTTTAAAATTTTACTTTGCTTCATTCAACTTGCCTTTATATTCATAAAACTTAATCAAAACAAAATAGCTTAAAACCGTATTTTGGCAATACTTCTTTATGGAAACCATTTCTTGTGCTAATTTGATTAAGATTTTCGGTAATTTGTAAAACGTTAATTATTTATTTTTGATATCTCCCGTATTAGCGGCAACAACACATTGTTTCAACGTAACCTCGAGTTTAAGAACATTGAAAACGCTTTTTCACGACACTCATGGTAGCTTAAATTCTGCACTGCCTTGCTAAATGTGAGCTGGATTTTACACAAGACAATATTTAAGCAACAAAGTTCTTTAGCACGGGCAAGGCCGAGAGGGAACAACTTGTTACCTATATGAAGGGAATCACAATGATGGCCGCAGCAATAGCAATCGCTTCTGCTTGCATATGACGTAATATGTGGATCAATTGTCAAAGTTCCCCTTCCACTATCGTGCACGAGATCTCATGAGTTCTCACAGCGTCATAAATGTTGCAAGCCCGAAGGATATGCACAAATATGAGCAGGACTCAAGACATACTCGTATGTGCGGCATTACAGACGCCCCGAATCATTCATCACGTTCATCTGCAATCCGAAAGGGCCCAAGGTTATAAAAAAAAAAAAAAAAACATCGTTAAGCACGATGTTGTGTACAACCGCGTTGCTGCATGTATTCGATTGAATTGCAGAAGCGGGTATTGCCGCATGCCCACATTCTGCTTTGGTTGATTAAGAAAATCGGACCGGACAAGTCGATTCAACCATAAACGCTGAAGTAGGCACGCGATCAAGAAGCCGGAGTTGCTGGAAGTCGCAACTATGCATTGAGTTAAATTTAATTCCAAAACAGTTTCATTCTTTCAATAAAGGGGCTTGATTTTCGGAAATGATATTAATAATTTAAGCGGCACGAAGTTCGCATATATATATTTATATATATTTCTATTTCTCTCAGACTCATTTTAGATCTACTAAATGTTAAATTTTAGGAATCCTAGGAAGAAGTGAACAAAATTAATACACAGTTTGCTTGCTTGGATAATAGTTAAATGGATTAATTTAAATGAACAGAAAAGACTTTTTGATAATTATTAAAAATAATTATTTTGACAAATAATTCGATATTTAAAGAGGAACAAAATAAAATTATTTATTAAAAAAAATGCCTGTCCGCTTTAGCCTCAATAACTTTCTCTAGTTGGCTTGGGACCATTTCGAGGAGTTTTTGCAGCAATTCTGCAGGACGTTCCTGCCAAGCTTTGTTACTACAAAAACGATCTACTCTCTGCTCCGTGTCAGAGAAACAGTTATTTTTCCTTTAATGCAGCCTCATACATTTTCAATAGCAGTAAGTCTACGCCTCGGGGTGACCAGTTGGGTGCTTATAGTTCAATACCCCGTGGAATTTAAATTAACATTGGGCCTTTGTGACAAGGATCGTTATCCTCTTGGAAAATAAACGACTTCCCAATTAGTTTATCGCCAGATGGGAATGCGTCATTGTTTTAAGTTTGTGCTAGATCATCGTTAAATTGGTTGAAAGCAAATCTGAACATCCGGTGGATGGTGTACAACCCTAAAACATTATAAACCCGCAACCGTGCTAACTGTTCTGAAAGACTGGTGGGTACTTTTCACGAGATAATTTCGGCAACAAATCTTCCCTACGGTGATCCATGAGACTGAAATCAACTCTGTTCCGTCCATAAAACCCTGTTCCATAGTTTATGGGTTTATTTCGAAACGCTTGGGCAAATTGTAGCCTCTTTATTTTGGTTTCGCAGTAATATACGGTACTTTTCTTACAGGATATGTATCGAAATCGAGTTCAGCAAGCCACCTCTGAATTATACTTTAGATAATCGGGTTTAGGGCTTATGTATTTATTTTAGTACTAAAACATGAATTTTTAACACACTTCCCCAAAATACATCTTCCATCCTTGTACATTCTTCGGTATAACTTTTTAATTTCTTATCCAAGGGTGGTAAACTTTGCACAGAGATCGTTCTTTAGTGATTTATTTACAGTTTGCTTCGACAAAATAAATTGTTCCCTTATTTTTTAAAATAAAGACCGCAATCTAATTTTGCGACAAAATCTACTCGATCTTCCATTTTAACTCTGTCGTTTTATATATTTTAATTGAACCGAACCTGCACATAATAAATCTATCATATTTGATATTTCTCGCCAAATAAACCTTGGAAAATTAGTTTGTCAAACTACTTCTGAAAGTCAAAAAATCGTACTTCAACCAAAAATCAAATGGTCTCATTTACACACACAATCGTGGGTCACACCATAAGCAATCACTGAGTGAAAACTGGTATACAGTTAACTGTGGTTACAGTATCCGTAGGCGATAGGAATTATTCGCCTTGAAAAGCGACTTGCATTTCTGTCAAAATACTTTTGCCGATTAGAATATGTGTAAAAACAGTTTTTCCTTTACCACACCAATGAAATTAGTTACTGATCATCGTGGAACTTCGGTTGAGGACTTCTGACTAAAACTTGTCTCCGTTAAATTGGGAACCAAAAAAAACACAGTTTCCACATGATGCAACTTTTTATTGACATAAGCGGTGGTTTGTGCTGCTTTAACACAAAAGTATGCACCTATTCTCGCAGAGAAAGAGTAATTGTAAAAAAAAACATTTGCTCTTCCTAGTCCCGCTACTGCGATGAACGTATGTACCTATACCCATATACGAATGGGTACAATTTTGATGCCTAAATTAACACTCTTGGTACGAGGTATGAACACCACCAGGCATCATCTCGCAGCCATGAGAACCAGATGACAACCAACAAGCTCAATGATAGTGATTTATTTCACTAGGCATCAGCTTCATTAAAGTCGCTCGTAAATCAAAACAAACATACGTATGCATGAATAGCCATATAGCATATATGTACATGCCGACGCAGGATTCGCATTATCCTCCGCTGGCAGAAAGTCACCAGCAACAACCCGCAGTTTGTTCACGTGTGGATTTAGGAAAATTATTACGGTTTATTCACTTACATACAGATAACCTCTGCGTTTAAAGAATGTTGCGGTCATGCCGAAACAGCGCACATGTGCATGGATATCGGTTGGACTCACTTAAAACATTATTTGGATCTGCTGGCGAATGTTATATCGTTAAATGCTATAATTAAATTCCTTCAATGTGGGCAAAGGATGAGAAAACAATGTGCTCCTCACTCGGTCCGTGACTCTGTTTAGTTGAAAATTATAGTCGTATTCATTTTGATTATTATAACGTGTGCTTTCAGTGGAATTACAAATATTTCCAACATCAACAACCGTCGTTAATATTCATTTATTTTCAAATAACTTCGCCGCAAGTTTGTTCGTGTCGTGAAATATAGGTAGGTCATTCATTGTTTATTCTGAGAGGAAGCGTATTCACTCACAAGTAGGTTTTAACATTATGTGAACGAGTGACAACCAGGTTTTTGTTGAACAAAAACTATTCGTAAAACCTTGAACTCTATTTATATTTGCATCGACACATATCCAGGTGCCGCACCAGCAACGTTGTGAAGAAGTACCAAACTGGGTAAGAGAGATCAATGGCTCACATTAGTCTCGAAACTTGAACATTACTTTCTTAAAAAGAAAAATTGGAAAATAAAAAAAAAACCTAGTCGCCGTCACAAAAACAATAGCTTGTTAAAAAATTCACCAAATGAACGCACCTAAAATTTTTGCATTTATTTGATTTAAGAAATTAAGAAATACTCCCTCCTCCTTTCATTTAACTAATGTGGCGCTCAAACTTGTGAGGAATGGCTCGGAAAAAAGATCAACTCCAAAAGTTCTTCGGAACAACGCTGCGTCACCAGCCATCAGTGCATTTCTACAGCAAAACATTATCGCTGTTGGTTACATCAACACGACGTCTCTTTCGTTCTGCTGCAACAGAAAAAACTACTTATAGGGTTTTCGGTCTGTGACACTTCCCAAAGAACGACGATGAAGCAAATTTAATTCAATTGTGCAATATTTTGGTCTAAAACTCATCTTTTGAATGAAACTTATTGACATAGCTCGAAAAACTTTTAGGGAAATACTGGCTTGCTTTTTTGCATTTATTGAGAACCATTTGACTTATGGCAAAAAGCAAATAACTTTGTGGTCAAGAACACTTGCAAAAGGTAGCCGTGGCAATGAACGACTTAGCCTAAGACCTTTTAGGAGTTTCTTCGAAATCTGCGCAGTAGTTTTCACATCAACCGGTAACATATACAGATAACACCCCTTATAGAAATCGTTTTATATAAAATGAGACCATTTCTTCTCTACAGCCCGTGAGCTCAACCACAGGATGTACCTTCGAAAAGGAAGACTAAAGTAATTTTGTCGTCGTAATGACATAAGTTCAATGCCACGGTCCACTGACCTTACGAACCAAATCCTGGAAATGGTAGAAATATATCTTCGCTATTTGATAGGACGCTACCCGCAGCGACAATAACAATCCAACTGCGCCTTGCTCTCTGTAATATTTTTCACTTCTCATCCATAAACTTTGGTTCAGGCATAAACTTACACAGTTGCAATAGTTGCAGACGGAAATTATAAATACTGCTCGCCGCGCTGTGTTCAGGGTTTTCATAATCATACTGCAACTTTTCCAAACTTCTGAGTTTTTAACTACATATGAACTGAATTTAGAAACCTCGTTGACAGTAATAATACAGACAGTAGTAATACAATTTATAGAAATAATTTTTTATATAAAGTTGCTATATTTACATTCAAAATGTCAAGTGACCATGTATGCTCCGCAACCTAAATTGTATAATGGCTTTTTAAATTGACAATAATAGCTATTCAAAAGTAGCACCCACTACCGAACATTGCATATTTTACAAGTCATAAACTCAGTTAATATCAACACAACATTATTTTAAATGCCTTGACAAACTGTTTGCAGGTTATTATGGTTATTTACGCATAATTTAAACTTGCCAAAAGGGGGTTATTTTGGAAATGATTTTCGTACTTCCTCTGGTGAATTTTCCAGCAAAGCAAATATTTTTATACTCTATAATTTATCAATCACATTATTTGCAATTGGAGGTTAGAACTGAACCTCAATGCTGTCTACATTATTTGGCTTATATTTTTAGATAATGAGCTCATTTCAACAGAATGATGATATGGGGTACCGACATTTGACTTGGGGTATTGCTGTGAGTCTATTTGGTCACAAATGATCCAATTTAAGGCAGAGCCCAAGGAGTTGGAACAAAAAGCACTTATTATGCGTTTGAGTTTTTAATTAAAATGTGTTACTGCTGTGACCGGAACTCACGAAAAAGATAACTGAATTAAATAAAGGGAGAAGTAAACGAGATTGAGACTGAGAGATCCGTGTATCTGAAGTCAATTCTAATAAAGGCCCTAAAAATTAGACCACAAATCAGACCCCTAAAGTGTCACTGAAGATCTTTTCCCATAATTTTAGAAATGTTCAACGGATATAGACAAAAGTTCCGACGACCATGCAATCACTTAAGAAAACGCTTCCATTACTGATTTAAAACATCTCAAATCAGAGTAGTAATAAGTTTCAGTAAATTTAACCAACAAATCATCAATTACTTATACGAAATAAATAAATAATTGGTCTTTCACTTCACTTCCGGAAACCATTTTGTTTCTTAGGAAAGCGAAATTCCTTGAGCCATTGTTATAAACATGTCAACTTTCCCTTAATTCCTACCACGTACACAAGATGGCCGACAAAATGCATGTCACGTATCTTTGCGTGTTAGGTAATGCTATCCCTTTCAGACGACTCTTTAGCATCGTCATCTTAAGCTGTCTTTGTGGTTCTTTTTTTCATGTCAAATTGACTGAGAGCTATGTTCGTTTTTTGTTCGTTTCGTTTCAATCATGAGGTTAAGTGGCTTAGCAGCATTATCAAGTTTTTTTTTATTTAACCTCACTCAGCAAAGCTACGTAGACAAATGCTGAATGAAAGTATGGATACCCAATTGTTTCGAATCAGCATGAAGGTTTGTGACAATTGTGAAAAATTCCTGTGTAAACCTTCATTATTCGCATTCGAAGAGCTTTAAAATTTAAATAACATTCCGCAGTAGTCGCCTTGTAATTTTTGTTCCCAATGCACTCCTTTAAAAAAATAAATAGGTGGCGCACACCACCCTCGTTACTTTGTCAACTAAAAAAAACAACTTCCACTCAAGCCTCCAAGGTATTTTAACAAAAACAAACTGCGAACGAAATGGCAGAGATTTTGTGGTAATCGGCTTGCACGTCCATAGCACTTATCTATAATTATGTATCGCAACGCATATATTGAGGACTCGTTGAAATAACCAGAGTTTGCATATGTAGTAGCTACAAGGGACTTATGAGAAGACAACTTCAAAAGTTGCTTCACTGCATTTTATATTGTACGTTAACGATGCACACATATTTTGCTGATACATTTTTAATCCCTAGCGTTATCACATGGGCCATTAAAGAAACAAATTTGTTAATTGGGTTTCCGAATTCACCCCTCTTAAGCAAATAGAGAATGGTCTTTTGTATATGTACATTTTAAGGTGATTTAAAAATTACCGTATACAGCTAGTTTAATTAAATTCATCTCAAACTGCCGGCATTGTCAGTCTCCTACCTGTAAGATACCGTACAACAAACGACTAATTTCGAGCAACATTTTTTTAATGGACGAACCTGTAAGTACAGAAAACATCACCTCTATACATTACCTATGCCGCAAGGATTTTCCTGATTCATAGAAATTTCGCCGCATCGTTTGTTGCTATTGAGCATCCAGCTGCCGATGCCCTTACAACAGCTCAATTAGTTGATCCAGCGCAAGTTTGCGCGTTTTGCAGAATTTTGATGAAAGGGCAAAGTTTTACATACGACATGAAATATGGATCCGTGAACCTTTCCTATAAAGTTTGCCCAACTGTTAAGCTGTGAACAGCGAACTTGCAGTTGTTATGTGTTGAAGTCAGTAAATGAGGTTGCTAAATGGTAACGCTAATTGCAATCGGTTTACATTTGGGAGCTGCATTTAATTGTGGACTACGCTAACAAAAATATAACTTTCAATCATTTTTCATTCTTTTTAAAAATATTCAGCTTACTGAGTTTTCCATTATATTCGGAAAGTCATATCATTCTACTTTTTCAGCCGATATTAAATTTCCTTAAACCATATACTATACATCCCTCATCGGTGCCTGTTTATTTCCGTGCCCGACGAGCGTACGAAAAATGTTCAATAAAGTAATAAAAATCCAAGTAATAGTTTCTTAGATAAAAAAGAGACCTTAAATACTGTGAGCACTGATTTACAGTATTTAAGATTTATCCAAGACTTAGGAAAAACTAATTGTATACTCTTCCGAGAAAGCGACCTGTAGGTACTACACCCATACTTGTGACAATGTCGATCTTGGATTTCACCTCGTATAGATCGTCGTTTAAAATTCTTCCACAAAATTCAACAAATTTCGCTTGGCCGGTTCCAAAGGATATCTTCTTGCGATTTCAGACCCATACATTGGTTTTTTTACAGTTTGTTTCTGGAATTGGCAACGCTTTTTCCTAGCGATTACCATATTTAAGGATATTATTCCTCTTTCGGTTTGGCATTCAACCATATTACTTATTTGTCTACAATCTCTTGTCACGAAGCGAATTGGGCCTAGGAAGGTAAAGTATGGTAGAATATATTTTGGAACCTAGTGCGCAGCTATTTCGGAACGCAATTTCCGGTGGTCTCCAAATGGACAACGAAACGTCTGCAAAAAGGCTGCAGAAAATGATGTTACCAACACTGGTTACTGGAACTTTTCACTGGCTCCTTAAAATTGTTGTGCGGGTGCTTTAGGATACACTCTGGGTTAGGCGCTGGTAGGTAGAATTTTCCTCGTGCAGCAATTGATATGAAAAAAAAGAATGATTGAGATTTAGATTTTCTATATTTTCGGAGCTCGATGTCTTACCTCGCGGAGGGTGAAATTTAAAAGAGACCGAATTTTACTTAGTACAAAAAAAGGAAGTGCCTAAGTTGAAGTGTAAGACGACAACCTAAGTAGTGACATCTTATATTAAATTTTAAAACTACATTGAAGTTATCGAATAAGTAACGAGTATTGATTATGTGATTATGAACAATTGCCATTTGATATTTATCCTTACTTACGCTATTCACTTTAAGGTTTGGCGATTTTGAGGTTCCTTAGGAGTTTACACAAAAACGCATATTTCTATTGCGAAAGTACATACTCTCTTCCTAACTAAAACTTTCTAAACAGTTGATTGCGAATTAGCCAACTTCATTTGCATGTACAGTTTTTGAACAGACTTTTACATCTCAGCAGTAAAATAATCTCACAAGTTCTGCATGAATATGAAAACACACTTTCCAAGTATGCAGTACGCCCCCTTCCAGCAAAATGTTTTTTTTTTGTTAAAGCTTAGTCCGCTGCTCAAACAAAACTAAATTTTAGCTGTTCTCCAATTTTTCTCTCCAAACATTAGCTAAATTTTGACATAGACTACTCTGTGGATAGGTGTCACAGAAAACAGGATTTTTTTAAGAAACTTCCTCAGAAAATTTAATTATATCTAGACAAGACACACCGATCTGTCAAAATTTAGCTTCAGAAAATGTGACAGCCCATTATATGCGCACGTTAAAATTACATTTAATCATGAATTTGGCTATTTTTGGCTAAACATTTTTTGAATTTGGCTCCATACCTCTAATAAAAGCTGACAACACTGAGTACAAGTGTCAAATTATCTCAAGCAATTAATGTCCCGGACAATAAATGAGTGCGAAAAGAGGGTGGACAATTGTACCAAGCAATCTACTACATAATTAACCAGATTTCAACATCATTTCGCAGCTGCAGTTTGCTGCAAAACGAAAAGGAAAGCGAAATTTTTCGTTCATGATTTCGTTGTGTGACTTTTGAATGGGATTTTTCTTTCCGAAACACGTCAGTACTAGATTAAAAAGAAAACTAATAGTACTTTACAAACTCTTTTAGTTATCGTACTAAAAACTGCATCCAAAAAGTATGCAATATTCAAAGTCTTACACTTTTGCTATTTGCTTTGTTTGTTTTTACTTTTCGTGGAGAAAATCGACTAAAACATAAGAAATGACATGGATATGTTTTTATGTATTTTTAAAGAAAGGCAGGAATATTGTTTAACGCAAATTAGTTCACATAAACATAGGATTGGATGGGTCTTAAAACTTCTTGAGAATTCCTTCCTGCGACTGAAATAGACAGTCCTTTTTCTGAATTAAGATACTGTTACATTTGGGCTGGGATTTGAAAAGATAAAACACTATTCTGTTAAACTTTTCTAGTCAAAATCACTTTTATTACACTTTTACGGATTATCCACTAATTAAGTACTAGAACAATATTACTTAAACAATTCCTCAACGATTCAAACCAATCACTTATTTCACTCTATTACTCTTTGCACTTATTTATCTTTACAACCGATTACTATCTCGAACTTTAACCAATCACTGATAAAAATCAACTGTCGCCCTGTTCTACAACCTCTCCTTTTATATCTGCTCTGCCATCTCTTCGAGAACTTTCTAGCTAATTCCAATTGGTTCTACAATTGGCTGACATACTTTTTTCCCCTTTTCAGCAATTGATAAATTCCCATTTAGTTTAGTGGGGAATTGACAGATTCCAATTTCCAATTGGAAGTGGAACTTGTTTGGTGACTAATGGGCAGAGATGAATGATTAAAAGAGATGGATATCTTTCGTACGTCTATCCCCCCAAAACCCATTTGTTTACATTGTTGTTTTTGTAATTTCAACCCCCGTCTGTGAATACGTGTGATCAACAAAAAAAGCATGTTGCTAATGGCCGACCGCGAGTCATCTTGCTTTTATGAGCATCGCAGTGTTTAATTATTCTGTGTTTTGTATTGAATTTGTTTGGTTTTTGTGGAGGTTTTGATTAAAATGTAAAAAAATTGTGAAATTCACAGTAGAGAATATCGAATTCTTGCATTAAAGTCCAATTCATGAACTCACATATACTAGGGTAGAAATAAGCAAGTGTGTGTGACTTCATGAATTTTTCTGGAAAGCTTCATGAATTTTTGTGGAAAACAGCTTGTAGGCAACCGCCCTTCCACTGGAAAGTTATATATCTCTGTATTCCATTATCTTTGCTAATGGGGGAATGGGGGTTGTTTTCATTTCACCATTTTAGTTTGTTTTCATTTCACCACAATTCATTCCACGCCACAATATCCCCCTCTTAAACTTGTTCGTCCCGAACAAGCTCGTTAACATTTGCACCATTGTAGCGATGAAGACGATCCACATGAACGACTTTCAGCTTGCCTCTTCCTCGTTGGATGCGATAGACAACGTCGTTAATGCGCTTTATGATTTTGTAGGGCCCTTCCCAGTCTGGTTGCAACTTAGGTGATAAACCTTTTCTTCGATGAGGGTTATATAGCCATACCAGATCTCCTTCTTGGAAGCCTGTAGTTGTTGTTTTAGTATCGTACCTCGTTTTCATGCGGTCACTGGCTATCTTAATATTAGCCCTTGTCCCTCGATGCACGTCCCTGATGATATCCCTGAGGTCTGTAACATAGTCCTCCTCATTTTTGGACTCTTCGCATGGAGATCCAAACATTAACTCGCTAGGTAGGCGGACTTTTCGACCAAATAGGACTTCAGATGGAGTATGTCCTGTGGTGCTGTGCACTGCACTTCGATAGGCCAATAGAAACATGGGAATGTGTTTGTCCCAATCTCTCTGGTCATCGCCAACGACCTTAGAGAGGTGTTCATTCAGCGTTCTATTGAAGCGCTCCACCATCCCATCTGATTGTGGATGAAGCGGTGTTGTTCTTGTCTTCTTAATCCCGAGTAACTGGCACACTCCTTGGAAAATCCTGGACTCGAAGTTTCGTCCTTGGTCCGAATGCAGTTCCATAGGCACACCAAATCTGCTTACCCAGTTGAAGACGATTTGTTCCACCACAGTCTTAGCTTCTTGATTTGGGATAGCGAATGCTTCAGGCCACTTACTGAAGTAGTCCATAACAACAAGGATGTAACGATTTCCATTGTTCGTTTCAGGAAACGGTCCCGCAATATCAACGGCTATCCTTTCGAAAGGGGCTCCCACATTATATTGATGCATCTGGCCTCGGACTTTCACTCTCGGGCCTTTGCTGGCCGCACATATTACGCATTTCCTGCACCAATTCTCAACATCCTCCCTTGAATGGACCCAGTAAAAGCGTTCTCGTACTTTTCCGAGTGTTTTGTTTATTCCCAAGTGGCCTCCAGACACTCCATCATGCAATTCCCTCAGCACTTCGGTAACTTTTGTCCTGGGAACAACAAACTGCATTACGTACGACTTTCCATCCGGGCTTTCCCATTTTCTTTTTAGAATGCCGTTTTGGACATAAAGGGAATCCCACTGCGCCCAGTATGCCTTCAGCTCGGGACTCCTATTGGATATCTCCTGCCAGTCTGGTTTTCCCTCATGCTGCTTCCAGGCGAGGATTGGTTCGATATCCGGATCTTCCTTTTGAGCCTCCCGGATTTCCCGTGCACTCCAGCCACCAATGGGCATAGCTCTCACCCTTTGAACGGACACGACATCTTTTTCCTCGTGTCGTGAGCAATGTTTACAATCTGCTTTGCACGGTCGACGGGAGAGAGCGTCTGCATTTGAGTGAAGATTTCCTTTTCGATGTTGTATTTCGTTGTCGTACATTTGCAGCTTCCGCCCCGTGAAGTTCGTTCTTAACTGATGGCTTTGTGAGGTTCCGTCCGCCGATTGTTCAGATGCCTCCTCGATACGACTCCTAGTTCTGCAATGTGGACAACTACTCTGTCTACGTTCAGCTCTGCACTGTCGTTGAAGATGTCCAATTTTGTTGCAGTTCCAGCAACGGATCGGTCCCCTGCGAGCACTGTTCCGGTCTTCTACCTCTGTTCTCTGGCATGTACATTCGACGGATGTTATTTCTCTTACGCGGTGGAATCCTTGAGATGCCTGGTCAGCAGCTTTCATAGTTAATGCAAACGCCAGTGCCTCAGGAAGAGTTCTCTTTCCAGCCATTCGTAGAGCCATCTGCAGCTGTCTGTCCTCTATGGCTTGTGTAAATGCCTCAATAGCCATTTCGTTGATGACATCTTCGCCGGCATTGGGATATGACAAGTGCGCTAGCCGTTCTATATCCGCTTGCAGCTGCTGGAATGTTTCTCCCCTCTTCTGGAATCTACTGCGCAGTTGCACTCTATACACTTGCTGCATATGGTCGTCACCAAACCGCATCTCAATAGCCTTAACCAAAGCATCATAGTCGCGCTGTTTTTCTTCTGAGATAGTTTGAAGCAATTCTGCAGCTGTACCTCGTAATGCGAGCGTTAATGCAATCGACTTTTCCTCGTCGTCCCATCCATTGGTCATTGCAGCTGCTTCGAACTGTCTCTTATAGATCGGCCATGATGTTTGACCATCAAAAACGGGTGGTTGCATCTCCTTCCTTTTTGGGCAGTCAGTAGAATATTCCCGAGCTTTCTGTTTCTTGACTTTTTCGAGCTCTTTAGCTATGTTCTCGATGTTCGTGCCGAGCTCTTTAGCTATGTTCTCGATGTTTGTTTCGTGTCTACGAAGAGATTCATTAATTTCCTCAAACTTGGTTTCATGTTTGTTTAATTTCTCATCAATCGCGACGATTTTTACATCTAGAACATTCTTAAACTCTTCCACGGCATCTTTTTGCGCGGCTGTAATGGAATTTTTCTGTTCTTCAAGAGAATTCTTCTGTTCTTCTAGAGAATTCTTCTGTTCTGCGAACTTCGATTCCATAGAATTCTTCTGTTCTTCTAGAGAATTCTTCTGTTCTTCCATCTTGGCAAGAAGTAATTCCATCATAGCGCTAATATCAACGCCTGTACTTACTTGTTCTTCTGCCACGTCGAAAAGCATGGTCTTTGGATTTTCTCCCTCATTTTCGACAGCCTCCTGCAGACGAAGTATGAGGTCACTTTTCCCTCCAGCTGTAGAGATATTCCTCTTTTCTAATTCACTTTTTAATTGGGGTATGCTTAGTTGTAGCAATACACGACCCATTTTTTTTTTTTTTTTGTCTCTTGTAATTTCGAAATTCACAAATTCACTTTAATTTTTTTTTTTTTTTTTTTTTTTTTTTTAATGTTTCTTTATCACACACGCTTTAACACAGAATAAGTTTTATCCCACTTCTGACACCAATGTTACATTTGGGCTGGGATTCGAAAAGATAAAACACTATTCTGTTAAACTTTTCTAGTCAAAATCACTTTTATTACACTTTTACGGATTATCCACTAATTAAGTACTAGAACAATATTACTTAAACAATTCCTCAACGATTCAAACCAATCACTTATTTCACTCTATTACTCTTTGCACTTATTTATCTTTACAACCGATTACTATCTCGAACTTTAACCAATCACTGATAAAAATCAACTGTCGCCCTGTTCTACAACCTCTCCTTTTATATCTGCTCTGCCATCTCTTCGAGAACTTTCTAGCTAATTCCAATTGGTTCTACAATTGGCTGACATACTTTTTTCCCCTTTTCAGCAATTGATAAATTCCCATTTAGTTTAGTGGGGAATTGACAGATTCCAATTTCCAATTGGAAGTGGAACTTGTTTGGTGACTAATGGGGGAATGGGGGTTGTTTTCATTTCACCATTTTAGTTTGTTTTCATTTCACCACAATTCATTCCACGCCACAATACAATGACTTGCCATATCCACACTTCATCACCAATCAATATACGAGTACCTACTGCCATAAAAATGTAATCTGTAACTGTCCCATACTTTCCGAATAGTTCATAATTTCATTACTGCAGTTAGTAGAACATTCAAATCTGTCAACACTAACTTGCTAGTTGGAGTCCCATTTGGGTTGAAACTTTCTCCAAACTTGTGGCAAACTTTCTCCCTATAAGTGTGACAATATTCCTCTTCAATCACACAGATTGCATTTGCAAGTTTCTCACACAAACTTTTAAATTTATTGCCCCCATTCAATACATGGAGTGGTATACTCACCGTCACTGACAAGTGGCAATTTAATAGCTCGAGTGATGGAACTGATCACGGTTTTAATATTGAAATAATAGAGCACTCGAGTATTTTGTTTTTCAAAATCTGTTGAATTTGCCAATACAAACCGGATAAAAGGATAGGTTTTTAATTAAATTTTATGTAGTGCGAATAATAACGATTATATTTCAGGAATTAACGACGACATTGTATCATCGACAAGCCCAAATTGAATTTCCAAATGTAGGTGTTGTTAACCTCCCGAGTAAAATTTATTTTTATTGCATTTAACACAAAAGAGCTATTCGGTGAATGGTTGGGGCGGTTTTTTAACTCGTTAAAATTAGCTGTCTCTCGCCGGTAAACACTTCTGTGTCGCTATGAGAAACAAAAACTTTTCATCCAACTAACTATGTGTGACATTGAACGCGTAGATATTATTCAAGTTAGGATAGCATGGCATCAAATCCCTCGGGTATTAAGCTAATTATGAAAGAATACTCTATTTAAAGTCATTATAAACGGGTTGTTTCATACTATACCCGCCTTCGCAGGGTTACTTACTTTCATCTGAAGTAATTGCGTGGGAGTTGTGCCACTTAATTTAAACAAAAAAAAAAAAACAATAACCACTTGTGACCAGCACTTTGAATTTTGTTTTAAACTTCAACAAACTCAGGAAAGGAGCGATAAGAAGTTATGCTGACTTTAATGGGGGCTTAAGAATGAAAATCCTCGTATGTACCTCAGGACGGACTAAACAGCATCATCCGAGCTATAAAAACCATCCAATTTATGTGGCTAAGGATTATTTTCGATTGTACAATGACCGGGTACTTATCGCACAAGGCTGCAAAACTGTGTTTGTTGTCCTTAAAGCAGAAAAACCTATTCATCGTAAAGAATTAGGGGCTGACAAGCCTTCCGTTTTGCTTTGTGTTGGACAACTAAGCGAGGGGCCTCAGGTTCGATCACCGGAAAAACACAAATTACATCATAAGGTATTTTCCACTTATCCACCTCTACCGAACATCTAATAAACGTCCGTCATGAAAGCGCTTCTCAATTGGCCGTTTGGACTCGGAAAAAGTTTCTCACCCAAAACCAAAGATTGTAAGAAGCTAAGGCTAACGTTGCTCATGAACCTGCTGCACCAACTATTTTTTATTTTTTTTTTGAAAGTTCTTCATACAGCCGACCAACGAAATGATGTCCAACGGCAATCAACACTCAGCTCAAACAAACTGTCACCTTCGAAATTGGTTACTGCTGGAAATCGAAGTGATATTGTGTTCAATATTCCTTCGAATATTGAGTTCGGATTACTCGTGTGCGTCTACCACTAAACGCAACGAAACGGACGTCGAAGCGAGACATCGGCTGCTCACACTTTTCCACACACTTATCGGTGTCTGAGCAACCGACTACAGCTGAAGGATGCATCCTTTATAAGAATCAATCGTCGGCTTTCGAGCAAGACATTCGTTACTAACTATCTAATCATAAGTCTAAAAGTAGTGAAACAAACGGGCGTGTTTTGTTCAGAATTGCGAATCAGTTGTATATTTATTTCCATAAGTCCACTAGCTAGCTAAAAACCACAACTAAATTGATAGCATATATTGTTATTATTCTTGGCAGAAGTGTTATTAAATGTTTGCAAGAAATCAGACCCAGGGTTCTCTGTTTCTTTTTAAATGTGAATAAAATAAAACGGCTGCGTTATCAGAAAGGACACTGTTTTACTGACGGCAAAAGGGTATTAGCTTTTCTTTCCGCTTAAGAAAGAGGCTATATTTGAAAAGCTGCCAGAAATACAAAACTTAAACTTACGAAACTTAATTCAAATAACGAGACGTGCACTTTTGTACGTTGAATTTAAATTAATAGAATGGATCTTAGTTTTACTAGAGTTCAAACGTCTGTTACACGTATAAAAATGGTTTAATTTCGCGTAATTTATTTGACTGTTTTATACTGTTTATTTGACTTAAATTAAAGACGCTTTCCAAGAAGAAATAATTAAATCTACTCGCATGCCCTATTCGATCAACATGCATTCATTTCACTTGAAGCACCCTCAGTTTAACGAGCAGGTTTCATGAATTCTTTAACTGTCAAGAGAGTACTCGTATACCGTAATGGGTATTCGTACAAGGCCATGAACATCCATTTTCTATTAGTTGTGGAACCCGTTGGGAATAGGTTTCACCGTACTCTGCAAACTATCTATTTTTACTATGGAAATGTACAGACCTATTTTAGGATATTTACATCTGGCTTACTCGCCTCTGCCTAAAATATCCTACCTATTCGCATATGTAACTATACCAGTAAGTACATGCCAATTGAGTGTATAACATTTTTCGGTGCAATTGACATTAGTCAGATGATGAATATTTGATATGTGATAGTTCTGTGAAGCTGTTTGAATAGATTTGTGTTAAAAATTAAAACCCAAAATGTAGTCAAGTACTTACTGCCGGCAAACGAACACATTGACGTAGTAGTTCAAAATATACTTTCCGGACTGGGCACGCTGTGGACTCATGCATTTGCTAAGCTTCAGCACAGTTTTGGGATTAAAATGGGATTGCATTGAGGAACTCATAGTTGGGCTAGTGGAAACAAGAACAATGCTGGTCCCAGTGGAATTTAAAAACAAAAAAAAAGAAATACCTTGATATTCTTGGAAATTAAAAAACAAAACAAATTATAGATTGATAAATTTAAGGCCGAAAGGCAATAACTTTAAGGATATTGTTAAGTTTAGAGCGCTCACTAAGAGCCAGTAAGCTAGAATAAGATAAATCTTAGTTTTAAATTAGATTTAATCGTTTTTGTCTAGAATATAAGTTTCGTTAAGGATAAAAATTAAAATGAATTTAAAATAAAAAAATGTACAATAGGCCTGTTTTAATGAACGTTTTTCAATTATCATAGTTTGGATATGGATAAACATAACCTTACTATAGTAAATACTTTTAACCTTCGTACCAAATATTTCGTAGGTAAGAATAGGTCGTTTTAAATGATACATTTTGCCATTGTGACTTCGTTAAATCTATCCTGGACTGGACACTAAATATGATTATTAGTATCGCGCAAAGTAAAGTCATCACATCACAAAAACCTGCAAACCAGTTAAAATAAGCTTATCAAATGATCAGGGTTAGAAACTCAGAGTCGCCTACTATTTACGCGTTAAAATCCAAATTGACTTTTCAAACCCCACTGGTAATAGCATCAATTCTTCGGTTGACATTCACTGTTCTATATAATTCATTGGCTTTGTCTCCTTGCGATGGAATCAAAAGTGCTATTATCCGTTGGAGAAAAGATTGGATTGTGACAGCAACAGAGAGTAGCCCATTAAAAAACATAGAAAAGTCGTTCTAGAATGGGGAATACAATATTCCCATTAGTTGGGAAAGAACAAAATTTACACAGCTACTTGTATACATAATACAAAGTGAATTGATCGACTACTTCAAGAGCTCTTCATCAATTCCGAGAAAGTGAAAGTGAACTCCACAGTGATGTCATAGCAAATATTTAATGAGATTTGAAAATTTATCTGGAATAAGTTGACAGAAGAGTAATTATCTCTGTCGTAAAATTAAGCATCGAACTAGAGCTTGTAGGTTTGTTTCCATAAGCCCGCAGGATTCGCGCTAAATTTTAATTTTAATTTTATTGGCAAACGAACTTTAGTGTATCGTTTTTCAAGTCTTTCACAAAATAATCAATTGCCAAAATTTGGAGCCGCTTTTATGTGACAGATAATAGTTATATCGCTTGCAAAAATTGTGGAGCTCGTATATAAAGTTTACTGTGACTTGTCTGTATGAATTAAGCATACCAACATTATAATGGTAAGCTAAATTAGATTTTTCACAGCCATTTTTCTAAAATGCTGAAACTTAGCACGATAGGGACTGGATTCAAGTTACGAAGACAGCTGCGCTCAGAGGATCACTGCAAAATGTGGGGGAGAAAACCCCAACTTAGGCGGCGAAAAATTATTTTTCTAGAGGGGTTAAATACAAGTAGTACTATTTGCGGGAGCTACAATTTAAAAAAAAATACTTGAAATTAAAAAGAAATATTAAAAAACAATGGCAGCACTTAGAATCAAGTATTGCATCAATTTTGTCAGTAAAAAAATCTTTTCTTTTATGTTGCTTTCAAATCAACTCATTTCTGTTAAAAGCTGATATAAAAATAAAAACTGCTTTCAAACTTGAAATTATATATATAAAAAGGTGAAGGCCAATAGTTAAGAACCACTTTCACTGCCTTAACCACAACATTTTCACTTGATTTTTTTTTGTTGGGAAGACTTTCAATGAATGATGTCTGTAATTTGTTTTCCAATATGTTGTGTATAAGCCAGGTCACTATAATGGTTAACAAAATTTAAAAAAGAATGTTGATAATGATTTGTTGATATAGTTAACAAGGCACTAAATTTGATTCACTTATTTCCTGCATTCTTCCTTAAATGAACACTGAAAACCAAATTATTTATCTGCCATACTAACGGGTGATTTTTTAAGAGGTTTAGAACTTTTTTAAAAAAAAAAAACACAAAAAATTCGAAAAAATGAATGAAATATTTATTTGAATCGATAGTTTGAACCTTGCAATTTAATGTTTAAAGATAATTTCATGCAAATGTTGACCGCGGCTGCGTTTCAGGTAGCCCATCCGCTGAGTCCAATTTTGGCATACTCTTTCACACATATCGGCCGGTATCTCACGAATGAATGCATGGATGTTGGCTTCCAGTGCGTCAATCGAAGCGGGCTTGTCCCTATACACATATTTCAAATCCTACCAAATATCTAAATAACTAATTATCTACATTTTAAACTTATATTGTGTGACGCAAAAGACGCGAGTCGATAATGATAGAGTTACGGAAAGCAAAATTGATGACAATGTCGTTGACTACTGTTGCGCACGACTATCGTTCTCAGAATTACAGAATAAGTGCCCAGGATACTAAAATTTTTAATGATCCGATGTACTTAACGATTTTCATGATGGAGAGTTTTACTCTCGCTTCGGATTTGATAAAATAGCTGTTCAGTTCTTGATCGAAAATCGGAATATTCAAGAGCCTATAACAAATCGCCCATCTTTTTGAAGTGGTTACTTCTTTAGGCGCATTGGGCACTTTTGAGATGGTAAGAAACCAACTAACTCGCGACCATAAACTAGGAATTAAATAGACCGTCAGCTACCGCGCACCTACCCGTTTCCCCCCTTTCACTTAGTATCTACTAATATCTCCTTATGAAGGATGACCATAATGCCCCAATAATATTAATTCGAGATGCTTCCGATCACTTTTTTTGTTTTCGTAATTTCCCATATTCCCAAAAACCAGATAAAACCATTTGGCTTTTAGAGTTCGATTCAGAATAAGTGGGGAAAGTGAACAATTAATACCAATTCGGCTGCTTTAGTTTATTTTTTTGTGGAAATGTTTAGTTTGAAAGCAATTGTTTTAAAGTCTATTGATAGAAATAACTGGATTTAAAAATAATATAAAAGATAAGATTTACCCCTGAACAAAAAATGGTTATCATTATTCACCGCCTAAGTTATCGCACTCGTGGCGGCGAGATATGTAATAATTTCATTACAACCGGACATAGTCCTCAACGAAATTAGAGACTCCGACCGGATGACGCGATGGGGAAAAAAATGAAAATCGTGTTTATGGAAGCGGTGTGCAAAACTGTGAATAGACATCTGGAGCTAAGGACCCTGAGATATTGTAAGATATGTGTTTCAAACGCCCCAGTCAATCAACTAATTCATTTTTGAACGTTTGTGCACACGACTGTTGGTTATTTTAATTTCGAATTTCGTACCTACCAATGGCCCCACAACAGGCAAGTACATACGCTGCAGATGTAATTTAAAATGCAATCATTTACCTTTCAACTTGAACTGACTCCGCTCAAAAAAATCATCATCTTCGGTGATTATTTAAATTTTATATTTAGTTTTCTACAAAATGCTTTAAAAGTAGTTTCCATTATTAAAGATTCAGTTTCCAAACATAAGAAATTAAATTATATAAAAAAGAACGAGTCGATAGTTTAATTGCATGCAAAACATCTATAACGCACACACGAAAGAGTATGTAATCTAATTAGTCAAACATGTGAAGTTAGAAGGTAAATTAAATAGAAGGAAAACATAAACTCACCCCAATGCGTCCCAGGAGTAAGGCATCCATTTCACCGCCATTTTGCGCTACGGTTGGAACTGTTGTCACTATGGAAATAGTTGGTTCTGCTTGGGTGCTCAAATCGACCGACATTTTTTTTTATAAAAGGTTTCACTTAGTAATTTTTAATTCAAACTTTACCGTTTGTGTGAGGATTTTTAGCAGAGTGTATATTATAATAAAGTTGTTGAATAAAATCGATTTAATCGAATGTACGTAAATGATGTGCAGTCAGATATGTGTTTAACGAGTTAAAGCTTTCTATTGACATTGTTGTTAAAAAGAGATGGCCATTTAGAATGTTCGCCTTCTTTTTATTTTGATTAAAAGTTGGTCCTTGAGATGAATGTTATCGTCGCTCCTTTCCGTCGATTGAAGTTTAGGTTGTTCTTTGATATTTATACATATATTTTTTTAAGACAGTTCAGTTTGTTGTAAATATTCAAAACAAGTTTCTTAAGTTCTATAGCACATTCCTTTAAATTCGTTACTGTTATAGGGCTTTTTTTGTCACTTTTGTATGTTGTTTTGAGCTATTTTTTGAAAAACCCTTTAAATAAACAGTAACACCTCGATAATGTGAACATGGTATTAGATATAAATCTCGTAGAAGGCTTAAAGTTTGTCCCGACAACTAATCTGTTGATCTTATTGATCTTCTCATCACGTTTTGTATTTTTGTAGAAATATTCACGGTTGACTAAAGTACAATTATTTTTAAAAAATGTGATTCCAAATCCTGGAACACTCAGACCAATTCCGGCCCATTGTACTCCAAGTAGAAACACCTTTTTTGGTGTAGTGGGGGGAGAAACTCGGATTTTATTCATTGTTCTTTATTTTGGGTGACAAGAGTGCTGAGCCTTGTGGGGGGCCGCGTCGATCATGCGCTACCAACGTCACAATGAATCTATCCCCTACACCCAAGTACAACTAAACTTAACTAAAGAATGAAACACGAGCTACTCATAAGTCATTTATTTGTAAGTTCACAATTCTTCAAAATTCAAACTACAGAAGTTCACATAATCGGGGTAGTACTGTATAGAAAAATATTTCAAAACAAATTTCCATAATCTCCCGCGGTGCTTTCTTTCAACCTCGATATTTAGTAGTAAGTCCAATTACAATTAAAGCGTATCATTCGTCCTTATATGGGGGAAATCAATTGTAGTAAACATGTATAACAATAGTTGAAGCTGGAGTCCTCCCCTCACACAGTTCACCACCAAAAGATAAATACAGGTGCACGTTTAACACAGATTTCAGACAGTGAATCTTTCAAGAATAGTTCTTCCGAATTATTGCCAAAAATCAAAATTGTTTCAAAATCCATTGCTGCTCATCTTCGAGTTTCAATAATCTATCTCTTACTGTATAAACTGTGAACGCGCTACTCAATTATTGGTAATAAATAAAACGTGGAATTGGAGAAGCGGCTGCGCAATATTTTAACAAAGTGAGGTAGCTTATTTAAGTTTACTATTCATCCCTTAGGGGTGATATCAATTTCTTTCGAAGACAATCAAACTTCATAAGCAAACAGATTGATTTATCCAAACTGAGGTAGGTAATTGACTGCTTGAACATAATGGAAAGGGGGTACCCTTGTCAGGGGAAAATAAACATTTTCGTTATGGATGTAAATCACCAGATGCACCGCAGAACAAAATGTTAGGCTGTTACCAATTGCTCACACAAGCTAAATGATTACTCAACTGAAACGTTGCGCCTTCAGCAATAAGACTTTACCGAGCATTTTGAGTTCTCTTAATATAAGAAGTGGGTGACATAAATTGTACCTCAACTTCAAATGCATTGCTGGCGGGATTCTTTTTAAGAATGAGTTGGTTATAAGAATGGGATCTGAAACTATTGCAAATGGGGTGGCGCCACTGTATTGAAGAGACAGTGTTGTGAAAGGAATACCAGAAAATGAAATTAAAAAAAGTCACATCCAATAAACTAAAACGAATTCGTAATTCGATTGAGTTCTGTTTATAAAGTCCTTAAACGGTTTTTCCCAAGTTTTACGAACACAAATTCGAAACTCTTATCAACATCGCTGTACATTATGCTTGTTCTGAAACTTTAGCCAGTTCATATATGAAAAACAACTTGTTCCAGAGAATTAATTTGGTATTCTATTTTTCATGAAAGCCCTTATTCCGCACTTTAAAGTTCTCACAGAAAGTTACAGAGCGACAATTTTGTCTTCATTTCCCCAGACAGAAAAAAATGCTTCATCTAGCTGTGCAAATACTCCTTTTCCCATATATATATTTATCACAGACAAGTATCTTAAATTATTCTCACATGATGAACTTTTTCGCAACGTTAACAAAAGTCTTCAAAAGATATGAATAAATAGGGAAGTAGGAGTCATTTACTTAGTGGCACCATGGAGATGAATAAATTGTACACCATCGCTTTTGGACTACTTGACACATCGAAAAAAGGATCATCTTCATTTAAGGCTCAATTAATCACTTCTAGTTGTTGTTTCTCTTGTCGAAAACGCATCTACAACGTGAAAGTAAGTTTCACCAAGTATTCATCAAGAGGTACCCTGCCACCGGTGCCGTTTGGCTCCGTTTGAACCTCAAGACCCGTGGCCCCCCACTTTTTTTAAAAATGATTAAGATGGCCCCAATTTGTTTGTTTTTGTTATAAATAAATCTTTTTGCGCTGTTTTTTTTAATTTTTTTGGTATTTAAGTATTTTAAATGGGAACCCCTTTTTGGATAGGGCTCCCTTTTGATTTTTTTCTGCTACCCACACACTCCGATCTTAATTAACGAAATCTTCGCATACTTCCCGAACCGTAAAAGGAAAGCTAAATTCGTTTTTATTGGAATGCATGGAGACCACAAATTTTGTTAACCAGTTGGAGGAAGCACTTGAATATTTCTTGGAGGACCAGGGAATGCTAAAAAGAGACAGTGAGGCGTTAATTTTTCTTCTTAGGTCTTCTCCAGATGGTGCGGCCAGTTGTCATTTGAAATGTTTTTAGATGATCAAAACTATTTTGACACGTCCACAGAAAGTTTTTGCCATCCTTTCATATTTGCTTACCTTTAATTATATTAAATTGCTGGAGAGGAAATAAAAATCCACTCCGTCTGCAATTGGTTCTTGAAGTTGCACAAAAAAACCGCGCATACTAAAGAAGTGCTTGCCACTCCTTATCGCTGTCATACTGTCCACCACATAATTTATCATGATGAAATCCCACCAGAATAACCAGAACGTCATCAAAATAGAACCAAGAAATTATTCTTAGTTGTCCGACATGCAGCAGCAGTGTTGGCAACAACAACAAGAATATCTCAGCATTATACAGCATATTTGAGAAGATGGCTTCAAGGGAAAATTGCTGAAGTTCAGTACAACAAACCATAATTGAGATTAAAGATACTGTATCAAAATACGGGCAGAATCAAGTCGCTTGGGATAGTCAGCTTTTGCGCTCGCTATAGCATCTGGCCAGTGCAGTTAACGTTCCCCGAACAGTTTGCGGAGTGAGAATTGAAGCCAGTTTCCAGCGGCACCGCTTTGTAAGAAATGGATGTAATCACCGTCTAAAAATGGGATCGTAAAGTTTTCAACAAAAAATAAATGTCGTAAAAACTGAAAGGAAATCACCCTCGCACAATACACATCCACACATACGTCAGTAAAGGCAGAGGTTCCCCCTATTATTGAAAGAAATACAAAGCACAATCTGTGCTGTAAACAGGTTTTCAATCTAATATGAGCTACATACTCCTGTCACACCTTGAAGCAGAGACCGACATGCGTTACATCAAGGGAATGAATCAAAGCAAAAGTGTAAATGGGGGTGAAATTTTGAAAATTTTCATTTTTCTGTACGAGTAGGTGCTTTATACATGCTGTGCCGTACTTATAACAAATTCTAGTCTCGACTTTAAATTTACGGAAGCTCAAAATTGCGAATTTTGTATGGAAAATGTAGCCACTGTGAGCTACAAAAATTTAGATTCGAAGCTAAAAATGTTTATTAGTAAGTAAATAATGATAAGGCCCTTAGGTGAGTGCCAATACTTAGAACATAAAGGCAAAGATACACCTGGACACAGCGTACCTAGCAGAGTGGGCTGCCAAATCACATGTCCTGTGCGTGACTGTTCTTCTAACAAAGAACACCGGCTAAAGGTTAAAATGGAGTCGACGACCAATTACAGTGCAATAAAAACATAAATGAGACCCCAATTCAACCCAATCAAAGTTAGCTACATGCTAGGTTTAAGGTTTAAAAGAGGGTTCATGGTCTTTCCCTGCGTCCCAGAAAATATTTCCTGCAAGAAAAATGTTTTTTTCTATTGATAACCTGAACTTAAAAAATTTACCTGGAAACTACTTAACCGAAACTGTAATCGGTAGTGACTAAATATTTATAAAATTCAATTGTCCGAGCGTTTCATTGAGTATTCAGCTTCACTCCTCATTATGGGAACGTTTTCGTTACCACCGTCGTGCACGTTTTTTTCTCTATTGCTTTCTATTTTGTAACAGACTTCACTTCGTAAATTTTATTTTTTTGAGCCCAATTAAATAAGACAAACAGAGTAGGTATTAACATCAGGGATTTAGTTAATATTTATCAAGGAATCCTATAGACGGCCAAAGTTTCTACAGTCCGATGGCCGGAAACTGGTCGAAAAGTGATCACAAATAAAGCTGTAGCTGGTTCTTTGTGTTACACTTACAAACCATCTCAAGTGTGTTTGACCTTCGTGGCTTCATAAAATTAATTTAAAAACCGACTTAACATGGATATTCTATATCACAAACAACATTTTTTTAACAATCAACTTTTCCGTCAAAACTTCATTTACCCGGCCGACATTTTCGAAAGTTTATCCTCTCAAATTGCAAATGCAAATAAGCGAATGTTTTTTTTTTAATGTCCCTATCTTTCCTTTGACGCCTTATGAAACTTCACGGCTAAATTACACATTCGCGGATACTTGCAGAACCTTTTCATTACTCATACGGTGGTGGCTCTTTCTGTCCAAAATCGTATTTTATCTTAACAATTTGCTTATACCCAGTTCTTCGATACCCTTAGAGGGTCAATTGCGTTCCGATGGGAGCGTTTACGAATTAAAGCATTTTCATTTAGTTTGATTTTTTGTTAAATTAATCACAACCGTTTTCAATGAAAAATGTTTTGAAATAAGAAAGTCTTGACTGCACTTTCTCGTTCATATTTGGAAAATATCTTAAAGTTTAGAAACGATAGCCGACAAAATAACAGGTCACAGAAAAGCCTCGTTTACAATTTCAGAAGAATTTTACAAATTAAAAACTGGTAAATGCTAGAAATTCTGCAAATTTTTTGATCTTGTAAATTTGGAAAGAATTTGAAATAAATGAATCAAACAAGAAGATTAAACGTAAAGTTGAGCTGCAGCAGAATAAGAACTGCAAGTTCTTATAGCAATTTTTCCAGTGAGCCTAACCAAAGCCTTTTCAAAATTGCAGACGATTCGAAAAGTTATGGACTTCAAAAAATGTATTTTTTAATTAGAGCGGTTCTTGGGACCCAGCTAAAAATGCTTTGTGACGATAGGAGGTTTTTATTTATTTAGAGGATGTTTTCATGTTTAGTTTTCAGGTGATAGGCATGACATTGAGAATACTTTATGGAGATGAACAATAGGTTCGTTCGGGTACTTTTTTGCAAACGTGAAATTATTAAGAAATTGCTAAGAAACTGGGGGAATGCAAACAAAAATGAGAGAAATTCATTTCCCCTCATTGGCCGTGTTCCTTTGTCCGCTAGACGTCTAGCACAAAATATCCCAGATGAAGGAACGCCCGCGCTAGAACGATAGCGCTAGCGGCAAAATGAGATTTGACACCATTTTTCGCGTAATTATTTCCACGCTACAATCAAGGAAATGATATAATAGGTTAAAAACAAAAGCTCAATTCCTATTTTAATTACGTTATTACCAATTGTATCACGATTACACTTGTTCTGCTTCGTATTTTTTCTATTTTGTAAACGTTTGAACGATTTCCTTTGACAAGTGTTTTTTTTTTTTTTCTCAATGCAGCGGTAGTCAGTTTGGTAGAGTTTGACATGCCATCTAGCGGGCACTGGAACTTAGCCTTCTTGCGTAATTTTCTACTCGCCGAACTTCGACTCGCTGCAAAATGAAAACTGACAACTAAGTGACAGCTCAAACGTTTGACAAGTAAGACTCTATTTATTTTCGTCTTCAACTGTGTCGGAGGAAGAAGACGTAATTGAATGATCTCCAAGAACATGTCAGCGCATTCAAAATGGTAAGTTTCATATGTATTTAGCTTAAGAAAATTTCAATTCTAACGTAGATGCTACATTTACAGCGAACCTTGTCAAATGTCAAAATGACATTTCTTAAACTTTTTGTAAGAGAACCGGTCGGGTACTTCTCTTGAAATTGATTTTTGAGATTAGACATTTTTCTATGTTGAAAGTGTACAACCAGAAAGCAGAGAAATGGTCACAGGTGTAATTTTTTAAGGTCGAAAAGTCGAGTGCGGGTGGTTCTAAACACCCAGGCAGTTTTAAATTGGATCTATGCTAGCACAGCAGTTACATCAGCTGCAGTGCTCACATTGTGCGACCAAAAAGTCCGTGTTCAGGTTTGTGTCTTTTCTAAAGGCTTTCTTAACAAATCGCTTTTCAACTGACTTTTATTTAGGATTCACTTTAAGGCACTCACTTTCATAAGGATGTTATAATGTCGTTCTCATGTAAAATATCAGTCGACAGAAGAAGCAACAAGGAAAATGCTAATCCCATGAACACAACACTACATCAAAGCCACACAATAACTAGTTTAGTGTTGCGAAAGATAAATATATGGAAGATATCTTTGTGAAATCGCACAATAAAATACGTCAAAGCTTTTTGCGTCAAAACAATGGAAATACATCACTTAACATACATGTGATACTATCAACTGATACTATCAACAAAGTTTGCTACAACCATTGCCATGTAAAAGTATGTACAAATAGCAAGCTATAAATTTTCCCAAATAGCAAGCCATCTCGTGTGGCACAAAACTTTTTTGCTGAGTAATTTAATAAGGTTCCATATACAGCTTCAAGTAAAACCACACACTGCCATAAAACGGCTATTGTCATTCACCCGACGGCATATCGTTAGATTCAGCCATTAAGCTCAGTGTACCTATACGTTATCCGAAAAATTGGGCGACAGTAAAATCACTCCCAAATTATTTTTAAAGGACATGTTAAATTAAAAAAGAAATATATATATCCCAACACCACCATTAGGGTTGAATGACTTTTGAGTTGTCATATTTGGTGCTCTGAAAAAAAAGCTGAAAAAATGGTCCTTTTCGCAATTCATTCAACTGTGTGGTCCAATATCCTGTATGAATATGAAATTGTATAGAATGGACTTGGCTTCAATGGGTTTTGTTCACTTTTCCCCATGAATCAATATTGTTAAGCCAACCATGGATTAAATGCAGGAATATTGCAAGCAGCTGGTGATTTTTCACAGACTCTTCCTTTCAGCAAAGCATCTACCCAATGACATTTCATCCATTGAATATTGAAATATTAAAATAAAGATATTGAGTGGCATAGCAGAACAGAACAGTGAACGTCACTTGTTTTCATAGGACAAAGTAGAGAAAGTTGTAGAATAGTCACTTTGCTTGGAGAGGAAATCAAAGAATTATTTTTTACCGACTCCGTATTGCCAGGAGCACAACTTGTCCTTTGTTCTACTCTTGCATTTTGTTTCATGAGTAAGGAGATGCTGCGGATGTCTGGTATGGAATGATGGAGTACCACCCACCAGCAAATGAATAGATTTTTAGACGAAGAAAAAATGTTACGTAAACGCCGTAGAGTACCAAAGTCGCATACACGTCCGTATTCGTATTAAATTCGGGTGCTGCCATGCAAAAAGATCCATAAGTTATAATTTGAGTTTCGGGGAATTTTCACTTGGGAACCTTAACACCTACCACTGACCTGACAATATTTTGGATACATTATTTCATTACTTATTCCAGATATTTTGTTCCGCTTTAGCTGACGTCTGTTTGTGACACAAAGCACCACATGTGAATGCACTTCTTCCGCGAGAGCCGAGTATTCTATTAAGAAGAACTTGCGCTTACGGAAAATTCAAGTTAATAACTTCAGCCAATAAAAATCGAACAGCGTTTCCAAACCGTACCACTACGCGCACAGCACTAAAGCTATGTTCACACGATTGCCAGATCTGCACAATATTGTCAGGTCTACAAATAATATGGCAATGAGCCGCGAATGATCTAACAATAGCAAACTACCTAGCAGTGGCGTGGCGTCCATATAACTCGATTCCTACCGAGTTACCTTTTGAAATCTCCACCAGGCAACACTATCTATCTACCAAAAAACCGAATATACATGAAACGCTACCAAATGAATTTGAATTTGAATACTCACCAAATGGTACACACACAAAAGCACTCATATAGAAATCGTGTGTGTATCCATTTTCATACAACGTCGTCATCGTCTCGTGGCGACAAAGCGAAGGTAACCCAAAATAAGTCGGGTTATTAAAGTTCTCACTTTATAGTTCATTTTGAGAGAAAATTTGCTTGTTATCTCTTTTTTTCTTCCCTGAGTACTTTGTCTGACTCTGACACCTCTTTGTTCAACACCCATTGTAGAAAATAACCCGCTTTTCTTCGAGTTATTCGCGGTTCTCACAAAGTTCATTTTGACCAGAGTATATCCATCAATGAGTAGGGACACTCTCCACGTGTTTCTTATCAGTTTACAATTTGCAGTACACATACACGAGAAATAGACGGCACTAAAAGTGCTCTAGTAAAAGAGGGATGGAAGAGTAGTCGAACTGTTTCAAAATGTGGTACAGGGTGTGACGTAAAAAAAAAAGCAAAATCAATTTGCAATATTTCTTATTGCACATTTTATATCTTATATATATTCACATGTGTGCTACACTTAAATATTTTTGTTTGTTGGTACATTTTTTGTTATTTTTATTGAACTGTTTTAGAATAAAGTAAACCCGTACTCGGACGTAAAATTTGATAAGAAATTCCTTATTTTGATTTTTGCAGCAATTGTAATGAAATTCATTTTTCAAAATGTTAAAAATATTCTCCTCAAAATTATTTAGGTAGTACATATTTGGAAAACAAGAAATAAATTTTTGTTCAAGATTCTCTAACGAGTCTAAAAATTCTTGGTTGGGCCGTGTCAATTTCGCATATTCATATTCTTTAAAATCTGTAAAAATTGAGGAAACGTTAAGTTGCGGACTCAATTTTAACTCACACTTGTGGTTTAGGCGGTATTTTTTTAAAATATAACCTGCGAAATAGTAGAATGCCATTTTAAGCGCATCGTTGACTTTCCATACATGTCTTTCGAGAAATGTCTTTCGCAGATCCTGGAATCCTCCGAAATTGTTTCATGTATTAAGTGTTGTTTGTTTATGCTATTCAACCACTTCGCTTTTCTAAAAAATAAGTAAGAAATACAACACAGATTAATATTCATTCTTGCCCGATCTATAACTTATATTGCTTACCTCTCACTATTAACCGGTATTTTGAAATATTTAACTCCAACATTTTCTTTCTGCTCTCGCCCACACGCCAAACATTTAACATAATGTTTTCCCATTATTTTATTTAGAGTTCTTAAACTATGCAAACTTGCACTTCAACTTTCAATTTTCACTATTTTTAATTGTTTGCCACACGCACTGACACTGAACACCCTTTACTTCGTCAATTGATGGTAATGAACGACTGATAACAATCCAACTCCAGGTCGCCTTTAAAAATACGTGCGAAAAAAATGTAAACAATCCCCTCTACAACCAACCTAAGTAATTAGTGTGACCATCTGCTGTGAAATATTCTACCTAAAAAGTGCTGGCAATAAAACTTAAAGTCGTAAAATATGGTAATTAACGAAGTCGTAGCAAAGCAAAAGGGTTGAATTTCGTGATATAGAATAAAACATTTCTTTTTCATGTCCATAACAAAGACCATTTAATCAATAACCAATGGCAAAAACTAAAAAAATTGTTTTTTATAACAATTCTACGAAAGCAAAGCTGGTTACTCTGATCAACCTGCATGGTGGAGGGAGAATACTAATATACTGACATTCACTCCAGGTCGCCTTTAAAAATGCTTTATGAAAAAACCAGAGCATAAACCACAATCGTTTGTCGTACGCAGCAAGCCGCATGTAGTGGTACAGACAATATGTGTTGTGTACCTTTTTTTTCTCAAGCAGTCGTTGTATACAGGAAAAAAGTATTCTTTCGACCTGCTTCCACTTATTCTACGATTTTTTCTGCATTTTGCTATGTGGTGGTAACAAATACATATGTAGAGAGAGTGTCCCTACTCATTGATGGATATACTCTGATTTTGACTGCCGAATACGGAGTGAACATTTGTTTGTATCTCTTTTTTTCTTCCCAGAGCTGAGTACTGGTACTGGCCAGGCCATGGCCACTGGGTTGTGTTTTGGGTATGTCGTATGTGTTTGTTTGGTTAGGAAATGAACAAAATAACACGCTTTTCTTCGAGTTATTCGATTTATTCTACTTCTGCTTGTCTGATTGTGAGGATAATTGCAGGTAGTATGTTGAGGTAGGCAGATTGCAGCGCATGACTTAAGTGAATTTAGTAATGTAAACCCAATTTGCAAATGTACAATGAATGATTTTCTTTCAAGGTACACAGGTGTAAGGTTTCTTATATTTAAATGTAATTAATTTTGCTTCGACTTCCCATTTTAAAACATTCACGCCACGCCACTGCTACCTAGCAATACCAAATTGCCAGTTCACACGGTTGCCAGGTTTTATCCCAAACTCTGACAATTTCATTTGCAGATGGTATGCCTACAAATAATTTGTCTGGCAACGTTGTCTGGTAGAAAATTGTCAGTTCACACGGTTGGCAGATGTTTGCAGGCATTGTCAGAAAAATTAAAAAAAGTTTTTTTTGTTTCATTCGGTAGTGAAGTCTTAATCGAGAAGCACTTGAAAATAGAACCCGACCAACAGAACTGAGGAGCCACAACTGTATCGCAATTGCTTGAGTATGTATTTTGAACAATTCGATGTTCGTCTTGCTTTAGTGACTCCGCATATCCAAAAGCAAGAAACAAATAAGTGTGCGAGCATTTCAGCGTCTGAGCAGCTTATGTGTTGACTATATGATACCTAGCTACCGGGGAACATTTTTGGTCCCCGCAATATCTCTTCCGCATACCTGCGTCAACGATCTCGTCCATCATTCTAGATGTTCTGGATGCTCGTGGATAGTTATATTCAGGAAGATTTTTTCATTTCCTAATTCAATGTACCAAAGCCCAATTTGAGTTGTACACGCCGAGAACAGCAGAGGCCTGGGATTCTGATGCTACCAAATTTACGAACTTTGACAATTTCCAAACTGCTTGGGAGAAAGGATCATACCTAAATACATCTAAAACAAAAAGTGATTAAAAATGATAATACATATTTCTAGATCCTTTTAGAAGTATCATTAAAAAAGGAAAGGGTTATAAACTTTCTTATATCCTTTTCGTTCTTATCAACATACAAGTACATATTTTAAATTATATAATTCACACAATTTCATCGTCATTTGGGACAGTTTTTCATTTGAAGACCTGACAATACTGTCAGATCTGGCAATCGTCTGAGCAGAGCTTAACTTGCATATTGGTTTTTTTATTTTTTGTATATTTTCCAATCTTGCCTAATCTTCGCTACAGCTTGCTCCTAATAGCTTTCAGGTAGGATACCTACTACAAGTGGAAATCGAATTTTTCAAAATTCGAAAACAAATCGCAGCAAATAAATCATACCCTATCAAGACACTAAATTGCGCAATACCAACTTATTTGTCATTTATAAACAAAGCCATCTGGAATAAGCTAACAGGGATTACTATAATTCCCTGCTAAAGGTAGAAAGTCTCCCAGCGAAAACGAGATGAATACATGACTACATTCATCGGATTTGATGTTCTTATCGATTTCGCTTATATTTATATCGTAAGCCTAACATGCTTGTGATAACAATTTTCTTTTTTTATAGACTTATCGATATAATTCCATAAAGGCGACCAGCAGATAAAAAACTTGAAATAAACTAAGTCATAACCGAAATATTATCCTTCCCCATTCTCTTTCACAACAGGTAGAGGGTTCTTGGTAAATATAATAAAAAAGCAGGAAAATCAAGATATTCCTTGAACGCACATAGTTGATGGGAGTTTGTATCGCATTGTAGAAGTCACTTTGGTTGTTACGGCTTTATTTGAATGGCTACACGTTAAAAGCTTTAGACGATACTTTGGTACCTATTAAATAAAGGTGTGTCCTCAAAAGAGATGTGCTTTCCTAAGTGTTTCATAAAATGCTACATTCTACACGTTGCTTTATCGAAAATTGAGTGTATACGAGTAGAATATTGGGCACTAAGTAACTAGTCTCTCTTTCTCGTATAGCATTCTTCTGATGGTCAGCGATTTTCAATGTTCATTGTTGGATGAATACGACCGCTAACCTAATGCTCAGTATATAAGTGGGTATTGGGTATTGTCAAGCATTTTTACGAGGGTCGAATGCACATCTGCAAACCTCTATATAGGTTACCTTGATTGGGAGTTTTTAAACTGCAGTCAAAACTGGAGTTTTTTTGACAAACTATAAAATTTACCGCATTTTTTTAGGTTCCTATGTTTATGGCTATATCTGGCCACATCAGATGGTCGTGTGCAACATTAAAACTCAGGAGAATGAATAGTGACTGCCCTTCCAACTAGTTATTCTTTGTACGTTTCATATTTATCTATTTTTTTTAACAATGCGCCGTAATAACAACAAATTTTAGTCCCGACTTTAAATTTACGGAAGCTCAGAGTCGCAAAATTTGTAGGGAAAATATAGCCACTGTGAATTACTTAAAATTAAAAGTCGAAACTAAAAATGTTTATTGGTAAGGCCCTACGTGTTTTGAATACTTTGGGTGTTACTTTACTATTTTTTTTTAATTTTGAATGTACAGTAAAAATCCCTTATAACAACAACTGATATAGCGATGAATCCGATATATACCGATTTATTTTAAAAGTCGCTACAAAATTTCTTTTAGCTCAAAGAAATTGGAAATCGATGACAATGATACAAAGATGATGAAATCGGATAGAACGATGAAATTCTAGGGTAACTTCTACATTGATATAACCGAATTTAACTGTATTGCGTATTGGACAATAACTTCAAGAGTTAGCGTACAAATTGTCCGATTTTTGGGCCCCCAATAGTGTTTAGATTTTTTTTAAAACGTGGCCAGAAATAAGATTCCGCAAGTATGGTTTATCATAAAAACCTTGATCGCAATTGCAGAGCCTTTACACTGAACTTTATTTACTGTCTCATTTTTTCAGCAATTTTTTGATATGTACGCTACAACCTCGACCTGAAGTCCGATCAAGCACACAGAATTTCAAACTGATTTTACATTAAATGGTTGACGGACTTGAGTGCCACATGATTTTAGTCAAACAATAATACTAATGTTTTGAGAAAACTTATCGCCTGATATATTTATTTCTAAGAATACTGTAGAAAAAAATTGAATTGAATTGTTGTGCACTTTTAATTTTGTTTTCTATATATTCAAAATCTATAGGAAAAAATGTAACGTTTACGCCACTCGCTTTCATTGGTGAATGCCTTTTATTAGTTTTTTTTCTAGAACAGTCACAAAATTTAACTTTTTGCTTTCTTTAAATTTTGAAATTTTGCATTATTCTATAGAAATTATATAACATAACTGTTCCGGGATATACAAAAATTGGATAGTTCAAAATGCGAAAAGGGAACCAAATTAGAATAAATAAACATGAATTAGGAACATCATCGGTTATGTGAATTATTTATTTATTTATTTATTTATCTACAAGGCAAATAGCTTTCACAGATTCCACAATAATATATAAAAATGATATATAAAAATTATTTGTTAAAAAAGAAGGAAAAAAGAAAATCAATAAGTTGGCATAGTAACATAAATTTAGAAGATAATACATCAAGAGCATTGCGTTTAAAGCAATCCCGATTTGAGGTCTAATCCAAGACATTATCGACCGAGCTGAACAAATAGATACACCAAGTTATCGGTTCAGACAATCCATAATTAGTTTTATGTGCAGGAGGTAAAAATAAATTTCTTTCTCTAAGCGTTCTGCTTGGAGCATAGCATGGTAAACAAAAAAGGAGTTCACTACAATGAATTCTATAAGAGACAATATCCTTTAGAAGCACCAAGGACTGCATCTTCCTCCTAACGACGAGAGAGTTTAGGCCAAGCAATAAACAGCAAGGTTTATAAGAAAGCAGTTCAGAGTCCCTATTGAATCTCCTCAGAGCAAGGCGAGTGAAACGTTTCTGAACCCATTCAACTCGGGAAGAGTGAACACTATAAAAAGGATCCCAAATAACACAACAATATTCTAATCTGGATCTAATTAAAGAACAGTAAAGAGTTTTAAGAACAAATGGATCACGGAAATCTTCTGAGTTCCTTTTAATAAAAGCAAGTAGTGAGAAGGACTTAGAGACGATGTAGTCTATATGTAAATTAAAGCTTAACTTGCTATCGAAAATAACTCCAAGTTCTTTAATCTCAGATGCTCTAGTAAAAGGAACATTTCCAGCCACATACGAATGAATCACCGGACTATGTGAACGAGTAATCGAGCAAACCTTACATTTGGACAGACTGAGCTCCAAGTCGTTTTCAGAACACCATCGCAAAAATAGGTCAATCTCGAGTTGAAATAATAAGCAATCCGAGAAGTTAGAGACTTTCAAAAACATTTTGAAATCATCTGCAAATAAAAGACATTCACACTTATTGAAAAACTTAGGGATTTCATTCAAATATAGTAAAAATAGCAACGGACCTAAATGGCTACCCTGAGGAACACCTGAAATTGCAGTTACCACATTCGAAAGAAACTCATCGACTTCAACGATGAGTTTTCTATTGAGAAAGTAAGAAGAAAGCCAATTTAAGATGTTAGAACGAAACCCAAGTTTCGCTAACTTTCGTATCAATAAAAAGTGATTGATTCTGTCGAAAGCTTTTACGAAGTCAGTAAATAACACATCGACCTGCACACCACTTTTCATCGAATTCAAACAAAATTTGGAAAAAAGGACTAAGTTAGTCATTAGCGAACGACCGGTCACGAAACCATGCTGCATAGGCAATATATGCTCCTTCACGATAAAGTATAATTTATCTTTAACAGTTTTATCAAAGAGTTTTGGGATAACTGATAGTTTACTAATAGGCCTGTAGTTTTATCTCTTAAACATCTCTTAAACATCATTTGCCAACAAATGTCAAAATTTTGCTTATAAAAAAATATCCTGCGCTTTTATTCCATGAAACAATCACTAAACAACTGAGCGCACTATCTGAATGCATTTAAAAAAATAATAAGACCGTGGGAGGGAATTGCCTACCTAAAATGATAAACTCACTGCACGCCAAAGATCGAACGCAAGTATAAAAAGTACGACTCTACCGGCAAATCTGTGCTCCTTCACTGATCACAAAATTTTTATACATGCAATTCGTTAAAAATAAAACACAAATATCCGTCACTAATAATATCAACCTAAACACCTTGAAAAAGTAAAAAAAACCCAAACGTTGCCAGCCATTCTGTGTATCGACTAAAAACTATTACCTAATGCTTTTCCGCTTCAAGCGAATAAGTTGTGTTTAGGGCAGTGGAACCGGTTCTTAACAATGTACCGTCGCCTAACAAAAGTTCCATATTGGAAGAACGAGACAACTGGGAGTAACCAATAATTTTTTCCCGAATCCGAACTATACCTGAAAAACCTCGCTCCACATTTTGTTTTGTGATCGGACAGTTGGACTTACCCGTCTTTGGCATATGTACCGAGGAGGATATATATATTCAGGATTTCAGCTTCCACAACAAATCGCCAACTCAGAGTCTCAACAAATGAAACACTTTAGTACAGTGACCCGGAAGATACAATTTTACACCACTGACTATCGCAGTTTCATGGGGTACAAACTTTTCATATCTATCATCGCAGAACTTTTCAAATAAACTACTTGAGGGTACAACTCGTGAAAACATGTCCTCCCGGTTTTCCTACATGCCACGCAGTATTTTTCAATTGAAAGTCATGACAGGCACGGAAGTTTGAACTCTCCGCGGAATTAACTTCTGCAAGTACGAATTCAAAATCTATGAAGGCTCACATAAAGAAGTACAAACTGCGGTCCACACACAACGTGTGTACTCAAATCTAGCCACACAATCTTTTATGGGACAGCACTACTGCTTTTGCATTTGCATGTACATTAATAGTAAATCACGCAATTACTGAATTCAGTCACTGAACACAATAGGCGTTTTTCTTTTTTAGTTCAGAGCTGAGCACTAAACTGAGCTCGAGCATTATGAGCGTGCTCTGAACCGAGTGCGCTCAGAGCATTCTGATATTTTTTTGTTTTTCCTGTTTTTTTTTTCTGTCAAATGTGACTGGAAGTGTGTTTGTACATGTGAAATCATCTTTTTCCTCAGGCTGCTCAGTCAATTTATTCTGAGCTCATAGAGCGCGCTCTGATCATGCTCTGAACGAAAAAAGAAACACAAATTTGAGCTCTGATGTATCTGAGCTAAAAAAGAAACACGAAATTTTTGTATAACAGTTCAGGTTCTGCTCTGAACTAAAAAAGAAAAACGGCTAATACGGCATTGCAGGTATTACAGTTGACATTGAAAAGCCCATGAAAATTCTCCTTAAAGATGTTTAACTCTTATGACAGGTGCGCAATACTTTGAATGCCACTTAAAAACTCCTTCTCAAAAAAAAGTTCATTCGTTCATTTGAAATGAATTTACCCACCCAAACATAAAGTTGTTCAGCAACTTGTTGGACGTGACACGTCATTCTTACATTTTCACTTGGCATAAACAGAGTTGCTTTAAGTACCGAAACCTTCAAAATTTCAATTACTTACTTGTCGTTGGGAAAGTTTCGCAAATATTTTCAGCATTCGCAACTTTTGTACTGGCTTGTAATGAAGGAAGGCATAGGCGGACAAAATTTCGCATCCAGGGAGCTGTTTCTTTTATTTGTAAAGAAATTCCAAAGTTTTACGAACCAATTTGATGGATGAAGAATAAATTGCTGCACTGAACGGGAAAGGTGAATTCTCTGGTCTAAGTACTAGAGAGTATGTCTTAGATTTGTAAGGAAAGGCAAATAACTGGTGGAGATTGTGCTCCAGCTGTGAAACTCAAGTGATTTTTCCTTGGGTGACAAATGTTCAGTCAGAAGATTGTGATGGAGTTGTTAAACAAATCTAGAAGTTGTTTCATTTGTTTCATTCAGTTTTAAGGGTACGAATGACAGAAGGCAAATAAAGCGGTGCTAAGAAAAGGAGCATGTCATTCTTACCTTAGAAAAGAGAAGTAAATGTCGGCAAAGTAGTGGGGAAAATTGTAGGTAATAGGAACCAAATAGTGTTTGTTTTTGTTTTGTTAAATCATTACGTTGAAAATTAAACTGTTCTGTTGTTCCGATTACGAGGTTATTTTAAAACCAATTAATAATATGAAAAATTGATGAACTGTAAGGTCTATTCTCAAATCAATTTTTTGTCACAAACAAAAGAATTTAAAACGGGGTTGTTACACAATACCATAAAACAAAAGAAAGAATCGTTGTGATCGAAAATGATGCTCATTCGTCGCAATATTTGTTGGTCATCATTATTGCAGTTAATTTTGAGATTGAAGAAAAGCCTTTGCATATTATGAAAGAGGTTTTTATTTCAATGGGAGTGCATTGTAACTAAATATCATTGAATTCATACAGAAGCATGAATAGAGTTTATCCCGAGTAGACACTTTTAAAACTATAGATCGTTCAGAACAAAATTTTAGCCGCAAATAAAACAAACGACGATTCGAGAAGAGTAGATAAAGGTTTTGGTAGATTTATTTTAACATTTAGTTCCGCGTAATATTTGTAGTTGATAAAGCGTTGCCTTCCTCGAGTTTGCGATTCATTAGGTGATGCCAAAAATTTCGAATCAGCAGTTATTTACTTCACATAAAGCACATACATTTAGGTTAAGTTGTCAGTAGGGCAAAGTGAATGTGCCTCAATTAATCTAGTCTAAGCCAGATCCTAGAATGCGATATTATTTTAGCCGCTGGATTTTTCGAGCCTATACAAATAGAGGTCTTAATGGAAAATCTGTTTAAATTCGTTAGCGAAAACAGGAATTGCAGCATCAGACAATTTTTATAACAATATTTCTAGATAAAAGATTTGCTAAGCCTCATATAGAATAAAATGGCCGTTTTCCGATGCAGATTAAAAAAAAAAACAACCTTATAAAGGGTGATTTTTTAGCTGGTTTGGTTTTGGCAACACTGGTTTTGACAGCTGACGTGTGTTTAGTACCTTGTGTCACTGTCAAACAGCTTCAGTTTGGTTTGCAATTTAACCATGGATCGTCTTACAAATGAACAACGCTTGCAAATTATTGAATTTTACTATCAAAATTCGTGCTCGGTTCGAAATGTTCATCGCGCGCTGCTTCCATTTTATGAACGGCATTCTCGACCTTCTGAGCAGTCTATTCGGAAGATTGTGACCAAATTTCGCACCAAATTTACTTTGTTGGACATTAAACCACCAACACGTTTACGTACTGTGCGTAGTGAAGAAAATATGGCGGCCGTATCAGCTAGTGTGACAGAAGACCGCGAAATGTCGATTCGGCGCCGTTCCCAGCAGTTAGGCCTTTGTTACAGCACTACGTGGAAAATTTTGCGGAAGGATTTGGGCGTAAAGCCTTTTAAGATACAGCTGGTGCAAGAACTAAAGCCAGCCGACCTACCACAACGCCGAATTTTTGGTGAATGGGCTCTTGGAAAGCTGGCCGAGGATCCGCTTTTTTATCGAAAAATAGTGTTCAGCGATGAGGCTCATTTTTGGTTGAATGGGTACGTAAATAAGCAAAATTGCCGCATTTGGAGTGAAGATCAGCCAGAAGCATTGCAACAGCTACCAATGCATCCCGAAAAAGCCACTGTTTGGTGCGGTTTATGGGCCGGCGGCATTATTGGGCCATATTTCTTCAAAGATGATGCGAATCGCAGCGTTACTGTCAATGGTGAACGCTACCGAGCGATGATAACAAACTTTTTTTTGCCCGAAATGGAAGTTCTTGACTTGCATGATATGTGGTTTCAACAAGACGGTGCCACATGCCACACAGTACGCGAAACAATGGCGCAATTGCGAGGCGAGTTTGGTGAACGGTCAATTGGCCGCCTAGATCGTGCGATTTGACACCATTAGATTATTTTTTGTGGGGGTATGCCAAGGCTAATGTGTATAGGGACAAGCCCGCTTCGATTGACGCACTGGAAGCCAACATCCATGCATTCATTCGTGAGATACCGGCCGATATGTGTGAAAGAGTATGCCAAAATTGGACTCAGCGGATGGGCTACCTGAGACGCAGCCGCGGTCAACATTTGCATGAAATTATCTTTAAACATTAAATTGCAAGGTTCAAACTATCGATTCAAATAAATATTTCATTCATTTTTTCGAATTTTTTGTGTTTTTTTTTTAAAAAAAGTTCTAAGCCTCTTAAAAAATCACCCTTTACCAACCACTTTTTAAATATTGTTCAGCGGTTAGCCTATGCCATTGCATATTTTAGTAGGTATTTCGTTTCCAAACTCACCCCAGATGATTTGACTAACGCGCCACCTTGTTCCTCACAAATTCCCCATCTGTACGCCCGTCCTCGCCTTTTTTTCGCAAACAGAAACAATCCAGTCGCGACTTTTGGCTGTCGCTACGCAATAGTCTTTTGCAAAACTTTGTGTAAAAACAGTTAGCTAAATAGTTAGCTGTCTGAAATTATGATTAAAAATATTGGGGTGAACTAAATAACGACCCTGTATAGTTCCAATAAGTAGTACATCAGCTCAAAAGCAAAAGCGATTGGGATGGCAAATACTTTCAACATATACAAGTGATTTTCGGATTAAATGGTGCACACCGTACCCACCTACCGCCACCGCTACCGCTCCAACAAATCCCAAGTACTTAAGCAGCAGAGCAAATGCGTTTACCAATACAACTTCATAGCCAGGGCCCAGCATACCACATCGGAGGAAACCTTTTAAGAAAATTGCATGAGCAAGTCCTTGGAAAACTTTTCAGCTATTGTACGACCAGACTTTCACCACAACAATGCATTTCTCCTTCACATTCCCGCCGATTTCCGAATGTGGTTCGAGTTGGCTTTCGGTGATGTACCCCACCACCCTCTCACCTGATATGCGCCAAAACAACACACACAAAATTGTTGGCCGACAAAGAAACGTTTACCACCCACACAAAGAGTTTATGATCGAACTAGGTCCAAGCAACCGATACATTCTGTGTCGCAAGTCATTGAACGCAGTGAAGCACACTTCAAACGTTCCATTCATGCCTTGCCCATAATCCAATAGTCTTCCGACAAATCACCCTCAATATGTTAATCATCCCATTGGACTACTTAAAATTCATCAAATTTGCGTTTGTCAGCTTTCGAGAGGACAACTCCACATTGAAACTAATCACTTGTCCCACATCACCCTTTATCAATTCTGTTCAAGATCTATTGCCTCTGACGTCCGCACCGAGCCCATTCAGCCATCAAATCCCTATGCAAGCACTTGGCACGTGAATCGATTCTTAGGTAGAAGGTGTCAATCGCAGGAATGAGATTACTCGGACCAGTATGTACCTGATGCTTGATACACCGTTACGTTCGATAGCCAAAATCCTATTTTCAAAACGAAAACAACACACGGACACAGCTGATGTGGGAAGAGTCGCGTACATATGACACACACACAAAATACGAGTGTCTCATGTCCTTACCGGCTCTTCATATGTGTTCCTTTGTTCATGTCCTACGAACGAATTCCTCTTTTGTTCTCCCATGTGGCACAGAAGTTATTTCATTTCCGGTAGCACTCAGACTCAGACCAATTCTATTCAATTTAACATCAACAATACAAATGTGATTCCTGATTATCCTTGGGAGATCATTGAATCACTTTTGGAAGTGTCAGCAAAAAATGCACTCCTTTTGTGGAATTTTCTTTATTTTATTATTACACTTTTGCACAAAGTTGTCCTTCTGGTGAATTAAATATTTTGGGGGATATGTTTTGTCTTCTTCCTGAATTCATCGAGGAGAAAAAAGTTTATCCTCTTGGGTATTCACATACATAGTTGCGGAAGGTTACACGATTCGTGATTATGGCGAAGTAGGTTGTTAAAATTTAAATCAAAGCACACGGGAGATGTATAGGTAAGTTGTAATCACAAGGACGACTATGCGAGATGTACGTGTATAAAAATAGCTCAAGTGGCACCCACATATGTACTTTGTTTTGATTACGTTTGCATGAGTTAATCCAGAAACAGAACAACAAAAAAAAAAAAAAAAAAAAAAACAGAACTGAAACTAAACTCAAACAGAATTACTGCCGAACGTATTCCAATGAATGTCGCGCGTCCTTTTTTCGTCTCAATTATCGGCGGCGAAATTGTATACCAAAGCAAATGTTTGTTTATTCATTCGAACCGAAGTGTAAAACGCAAGACAAAAACCGACAAACAAAGCCAAAACTCACGAATCGAAACAAGGATTAAAGTAAACAACAACAACAACGAAAAAAGCCGTAAAGAAGCAAAGACAGAAGAAAATGAAAGGATTCGATTTAGAACAGCGTTAAAAAGCAAAAAATTGGCGTGTCAACACGCTCGAGAATATAACTTTCGACTGAAAAGTCCTTTCAATCATCCAACAGGATACTGAACATGAACTTCGTCGTATTGGCACTTGTGCTTATGGCTGGTGTATATGTAGATGTAGGTATTTGCAATCACCCTTGGTAGCAGAAGCACAAAACGCCACCAGATAGTACAGCGGATGGAGAGAATAACATTCAAACTTCAAAGCATCCACCCAAGGTGACTTGATGGAGCTGGCTAGGTACAAGGATGTATTACTCAAAGGTAGGGATAAGAGATGAGCGTATAGATGCCATTGCTATCGAAACAGCTGATTGAGAGCTTTTCTGTTTGGGGACTGTCTCTGTGAATATTAAGAGAGAACTGTTCTTTTTTGCAAACTCTGCAGACGCAGTATAAGAGAGAGAAGGTCTTGCAGGAAAGCCTGCGCAGTAATACAACGTAGCGGTTGCGGAACTCTGTCTGTTTTGTTTTTGAACTGTCAATTTGTTGGCGGTATTAATGACTGCACATTAAATTCATTTGATAGGTTGCACAAATTGGTGCAACTCCATTGGGAGCATGAAGTGACGAGCTGAGGGGGGGGGGGGGAGGATGCAATCGATTGAACATAGTTAATGTCAGCAAATACATTTGAAACAGGCCAATAAGCTGGTGGTGTTCCATTCAGTGATTTATAGAGAGTTTCTAGAAAATGGAAAGCTGGCGCAATATTTTCATATAGGCGGATAGGCATGTGATTATTGTATTGTGACTCATGAAAGGGACCTACATTTGTATAAAGAGTCCGGGCGTCTGAATTGCTAGTTAAAGCTAAATAACGTCCAGGAAAACTTAAGAAGTCGAAACAACCCAGAAACACCAAGAGGCGATTCAAATTTTAAAGGCTGCAAAAGAAAAAACCGCCAAAGCCTCTGCCAAGTGTGTATCCCTTAGAATGTGACAAAAACTTTCACTGCAAGCATCAAGTGCTGAGGACCAGTGGTATCATTTATCAATGCTGTGAAGAAATAACACAAGCCGCTGTTTTACCGGACCAGCCCACGGAACCCCTAGTTTGAAGAAAAGCGCCGGCAAGTACATGTGGCAAAAGAACTCAGCTTCAAAATTGACGGTGTAAAAAAGCGTAGGATTTTTTATGCTTTCCGAATTGCAGAGGAAGAAAAGAACACTGCTCGGAAGGGTTGACAAAACATATAGAGACAATTCAAGGCAACTCGACATGAACAAGGATCTGGGGTCAATTCCCGATCTATGAAACTGTGAAATGATAAATAAATTTATTATTTCAGTTCTTACAGCAGTTTTTCATTTTTAACGAGAAAGATTTATGCTAACTAAATTATAAATCCTGTCACCTATGTGTCATTTGTGCACAGAGCCGAACTATCCATCAGGCAGGGGTGGCAACTGCCTAAAGGGGCCTGGCATCGGCCCCGCTCACCGAGAAGATTGAAAACGTTTAATCGAGTGAAAATTTAATTCGAAGATTTGTATCCTCAGTGATAATATTATTCTCTTGTCTGTTTTGTATTACATTATTATTATGTTTAAAATATTTCTAGAGAAAATACGCCGCTTTGAAAATAGTTTTACTCATGATTAGTATTTAAATGACTCTTATTCCGAGTGGCGTTGTACTTTCACGACGTTTGTCCTTTTTTGAGAGGTTTAATTTTAGAAGACTAATTCCCTAACTTCCACAACAGGGTAAAACGTCTTCGGTATGTAGTTCACGCTCAACATACGATCCACACCAGCTGATATTCAGATTCACCAATGACAGATAAATAGCGGTATCAGTTAGTTTATGGTAAATTCTTGTTGGTTGTATCCTTAAAATGAATAGTGTGTAGTGCATATGGAAACAGATAAGGACGAAATCAAATCCATTGGATCTTCCGGATACAAAGTTAGCACAAGAAAAAAAATTCATTTAAAAAATCAATTGATCACGTATTTTCAGATTCAATTCAGTTTCTGGTTGGTTTAGTCTAGTCATTTGAATAAATTACCAATTTAAGAATACTTACATTTTCAGCCGTCGTTCACTACTTGTCGATCTGTATATTGTTAACAACAAATAACGTCGTTTTTCTTGTCGTTTTGTGGCGTTCAACGCTTCACAGAATGGCAGTGAATTTTCTCACATGACGGTCGTCGTACGCCAATACGTTCCACATGACGTTCAGTAACGAATCGCGTTCAACGACTCAAAAAAGCCTCTCGTAATTCCAAATTCAAAATGGCATTTCTTAAGGGACAGAAAAAGCACTTTTTTCAGATTCAGAACAGTTTTTCTGCTCTCGAAATCAGCTAGCTGTCAGATTTCATATTCCATTCGCCGCAGAAAAAAAAGAGAGTCAGTTTGAGGGTCAGAGCAATTTTGTGAATCTCGATATCTGAGCGAGATTTACACCTTCTTACACTAACACCAAAACATTTGTTATTTGTCAAACTTTAAAGTGGGTTATTATTTACGTTTTTAGACAAGTCTGTGAAAAATAGAAAAAAAAAATACATTTGGCAGCTGCAATGGATAGTAACATAAATTTAATAGGTTTTTATAAACACAAATTACAATCTAAGAACAGCAGACTTTTAAAACACGCACCACCACATTGGGCACGAAAAATCTGAAATCTGAGAGCAATATCTGAAAATCCCAATGAAAATCTAGAGCAAACAAATTTATGTCGAAATATGTTCGTTCCCATAGAACGTAACATCGAAACCAACCGTCTTCAACACCACGCAGTTATATGCCGGTGAATTAAAACTAGGTACACAATTGTCTACTTTTAGGGGTTGGCATATTGCATTCCTTCGCAAATAGGTTCTTATCTACGATGATATATATTTGAATAGGTAGACAGACTACTATGGCAATATGGCGGCGACAATTTGAATGCCACCAAAATGGGTTCAATTAACTGATAAGTATTTTGTTTGGGGAATTCTTAACTTCAGTCTTAACCAGTCTTAATGGCTGAAATATGCCCACGATTTTTTGTTCGTGCACATCTCTACGGCACAGTACCTTTCGAATGATATAAGTTTCATTCTACGCACTTTATAAGAGGTACTAAAAAAGTGAAAAAGTGTACGGAAACTTTGGATGTTCACTGCGCTGTTGTAGAAAAAATGTAACGTCCCCGACATGGTCAATTCGGACTTGTTTGTGCACTTTCCGTTTTAGTTTAATTTGTTTCTTCGGTTCAGAATGTCGGAAATAATAATATCTACGAGTAATTATTAACAAAAGGCGTTGTATTGAACAATGGTGATTGATCAATTCGTTGTTTTGTTTTCAAAAAAAGGAATATGTGCTTTTGCCTAGGGTTTCGACACGGTCATATACACTGACAGATCAAAGATGAACTGTGGTGTGGGGCCGGGGTCTACTCAGAATCACCGAATATATCAGAATCATATCGTTTGCCGGATTTTGCCAGCGTTTTCCAGGCCGAATTACTGGCTATCCGAGAAGCTTGCGCGCATTTAGGGCGTGACACAACGCACAAACAAAACATTGCTATCCTGGTAGATAGCCAAGCCGCCATCAAAGCCATCAATTCGGCTACCATATCCTCTAAGCTGGTGCAGGAGTGCCGGAACGAGCTCTCCCGCCTGGGCGAACGTTTCAGTGTCACACTACTCTGGGTACCAGGGCATAGTAACATAATAGGTAACGAGCGTGCAGATGAGCTGGCCAGGCGGGGTTCAGCTCTACACAGCTCACTCGCAGCAAGGGTCCACGTTCCACTAGGAGTTGTCAAGGGACAAATTCATTCGCTTTTTCGGCAGAAAGCCAATCTCCAATGGAAGGGGCTGACAAACTGCGTCATATCAAGATAGATGTGGCCAACATACGATCAAAATAGAACAAGAAACCTTCTAAACAGAACCCGCCCAGATATCGCCAGAGTCTCGGCAATAATCACGGGGCATTGGCCAATTGGAGACCACGCGGTCAAACTTGGGATCCCATATAACCCTCACTGCCGCAGTTGCGGAAATACAAATGAGAAAGAAACTCTCTTCCATTTCCTATGCAAATGTCCGGCACTAGCAAGAGCCAGATTGCGCACACTGAACCAACCTTTTTTCGACGACCTTAGCGACATTTCGAGTAAAGGGATATCAGATATCCTCCGTTTCCTCAACTCCACAGGTTGGATATAAGTACAGAACGCACCACACCCTTAACAATCATCACAAACCAGGTAACACGAGTCGTGGTAACAAAAAGGCACATCATAGTGCTACTTGGGTTCAAAGCTGAACCGCCACTCCTACCTACCTACCTGCCTAGAAATAAACCCATTCGAAGTTACTACTAATTAGAAATTCTGTAGAAAGACGAAAAGAGACCGGACAATGGTGGTATGAATCGAATACGTATCTCTCGAAATCTGTATATATATAAATATGTAACCTCATAGATAAGTCATTCATGGATTTAGGGTTTCCGCGCTTTCCATTGGGGGTCTCATTTGCTTTCTCTATGCTTTTCACAGTTTCACAAATGAAACGGCTGTGATACGAAAATTGTCATATGAAAAAGTTCTGATATTTGTTTTAATTTTTTCATAGATCAAGATTCGAATTTAGCGTGAAAAAACTTTTCACTTCACAGTATCACAGATTGACAATTGATCCCCTGTAAAGATGAACAATTTAACGAGTTGGGAATACATAAACGCCTTTTCTGCATTTCCCAAATTGGCAGAAGAGTCATGTGCTAAACCTGCAAGCCAACATATGAGCCATTTTTTTAAAATAGTCTGCCCAAACTATTCTTTTTAAATTCATTTTTATTGGTAACTTTCATAAAACTTACACCCTATACAAAAACGATTAAATCTAATTTAAAACCAACATTTATCTCATTCTAGCTTACTGTCTCTCAGCGAGCGCCCTAAACTTATCAATATCCTTAAAATTATTCCCTTTTGGCCTTAAATCTGTCTATATTTAATTTTGTTTGTTTTTTATTTCCAAGAAACTTTATAAAACTTGAATTCTTTTACTATTTTTTTTTTTACTTACAACTTTACTACAAACTACCTAAGCTCCTTTACCTATAATCAGGGTGATGAGCAATCTCATCGCCCAAACTATTTACTTTCCCGTATTCAATGACCTTTCGTCCTTTATTCGCATTCGTCAAACTGAAATGACAAGTATAATATGGACTCAGTTATGAATAACATACTGCACCTTACCAACAAACAATTTTAGTTTGGACTCTAAATTTTATTAGTTCATTCAGTGGCTATATTTTCCGTTCGATAAATTTAGCCTGGACACTGAAAATAATTATAAGTACCGCCGAGTGAGCCTTCCCAATAAACATTTTTAGTTTCGACTTCCAATTTTAGTAATTCAGAATAGCTTCATTTTCCACACTAAAATTTGTTATCAGCATGCAATAAAACAAATTTCTAGCCCGTTCTAATAAAGGTCTCTACTTGTGCGTAAGGCGCACAAATTGTAGTCTCGACTTTAAATTTACGGAAGTTCGCAATTGCGAAATTTTCCATACCCATTTTGTGACCTACAAATTATTTAGTGATTATTAGTAAGGCCCACTATGTTTTATTACAGTTTATTTATCAACGAAACACTTTTCCTCTTGCTCAAGTACATTCTTTTTCAACTGACTCTTTGAATGTTGAAGTTGAGTCGAACTTGTCTTTTTTCTTCAAGGTTGCCGTGATTGATGTTACAATTAGTAATAGAGAATGTTACGAGTGTATAGAAATGGGAAGCTTTACGATGTTGAGGAGACCTTAGGATGGGAGCGGTTACAAGAACCAAATGAACGCCGATACTGGGAAGCGGTAAATCTTATCTGGTAGACGGCAAAAGCCAAACCAATTAGACTTTACGACGAACACATTTGTAATGAATTTATATGTATATATACATAGATAATAAAACTAAAGTTAATAAAACTACTGGAGAGCGCGGCGTGTTGTCGTGCCACGACTAAGCTAGTCTCGGGGGTGGTTCTTTTCACCGCTACTCGACTAAGTCGCAAACCAGTTCTCATATAACTTTGATCGAACTTGTCTTACTACACTGAGGGCTCTCCAACGTTGTTCAGCTTCGGCCTTCCCCACGCTACCCACGCGATCCGGCGCCCATTTTGTTTTTCTCCTCGATAAATTCTGCAAACGATTGAAATCAGATGAGGATTTACTTAAATGCAAAGTTCGGAGACTAATTTTTGTTCTGATTGTCTTTGGCCGACTGGGGTGAAAGAAATTTAGCACCGAAAGCTATACTTTGTTGAATTTGTATCATTTACCCTGTCAGCGCTAGAAAGTGACACTGAAGTCAATGGGCCCTAAAAAAAACTCGTTTCTATCCATCAACTTAAGTACTTTGTGGGTCGCAATAGATCATTTTTGGACCTGGACACTGAATATGGATATGAGTACTGCGCAATGTTACTGTAATTGATCATTGAGGTCAGTAGAGCTTTCCAAAAAATTGCTCATCATGTAGTCCTTTACAAATCGCTTATACTCGGCTTTGACCTCATTTCGGTAAAATGGAACACTCCTGGAATACAAATTCTGAGGTGTTCACTTCTGTTCCATATTATCCGAACACTTAATCGCCAGCTGCGATATCCCATATGGCACTCAGATAGATCCCGTTCTCTTTCCTCGGCGCCTCGTGGACTAAGTCAAATTAGTCGTAATATGTGGCTGCGCACATTCTATAAAGTTATTTGTTAGACCTGATAACAGACAACACGATGCTGTCAACCTGAACAGCAGGGATGTTATTTTGATGTTTGAAAAATATGCGTGAGATACTGGTCAAAATGGCCAAAGAAACAGCAAAGAATGAAAGAGATTTGTTGATATAACTACATCCCAAGATTATGACAGAATATAATGTTCGGCCCGAAAATTTTAAACAACCTCAACAGTTTACCAGTGATGAGGAGTTGTTTGTGTGGTGGGCTTGACCCGAACAACGCCCAAAATAAAGCAACCCTTCCCATTTACCACAAAATGGCATTGAAGCAACAATTGGTTGGTATTGCCGGGGAACTTTTGAAACCGACAATAGATGAACTCATTAGCAACATAAACACCGACTGGTTTACAAGTGTCAAGCACACAAGAACCGAAGAAAGCAAAACGTATCCGTGGAACCACTGACGTTGCATTATAAATGTAAAAGACATGCGGCCATTTCAAGCTCTGCAGCTGACGTAGACTAAACCTTCAAAATTCGAGATGTGATTGTACGTGGCTACTTAGTGACTGCTGTTCGCAATTAGATTAACTCATCAAGATGCGAGTGAAAGTACCGTAGATTTATGGTTGCCGCATTTACTACTACCACATCCCAGGGCCACGGTTGCCAGATTGGTAATTTGTGACCAAATTTGGTCATTATTTTTTCCCTTGGTCGCATTGTCATTTTTATTCCATTTGTTAATTTTTTTACGGAATGAAAAAAGACGTTCGACCTTGATTTTTATGCAACCTAAAGTGTATTTTTTTTCTTCTGATAGTTCGAACTTAAATTACTTTGGTCATTTATAGCTACAGTTGGTCATTTTTGTTTCCAATTTTGGACACACATTTTATTTTCAACCCCAATTCTCAAAAAAAAATCTCGCATACAAAATCTCCGATGCGATGCGAAAAACTGAAATTTTCTATTCCCGAAATCCGCATACGAGAATTTCTCTTCGAATGTTACTCGTCTGTGTTTTCCACGCCGATTTGCGTCTCGTATACGGAATAATGAGTTTTATAGTTAAAAAAACGGTTTGTTTCTTGATTTGTGTGTGAGAAAATAAGAGTCATATTAAAATAAATAAAACAATTTAAACGAAACACTTTTTGAATGATATTCCTTCGCATTGATATAAATATGTTCGAAAATAATGCCATTCGTTCAAAGCAGTCACGGGCCTCTCGGATAGTTCGGTACAATTCGATTTTCCCAAACAGCTTCTTTGAGAATCGAACAAATGCTGAGCTCATATCGCCCAACGTAGCCACTGCGAAAACCAATAATGTTCATCAAACACATTAGTATTTATTTTTTTGTCAATCGAAATCAACAATTGCCAATCAATTTAAATTGGAATATTTTTTTTTCTCACAAACTGTCGAAATGGTTTACTTGACGTTCTTTAAAATTCCACCTCATTCGAAAGGTGAATATAATTTTCGCACAGGTGAAAAAAAAGCCCGTAGAACTTTGAGAATACCAAGTTGTTTGCTATGCGAACATTTTAGGCGGATTTGTTCGAATACGGATGTTGAAAATTGGGGCCCAGGGGCCGCGGTGATAATATACGTGCTATGCTGTGTGTTCTCTGTTCACATATGAAACTCAACCCATTTGACATGTGAACCTTGGGGCTAAGGATTAGGATGGCTGGTAGAACTAATTTAAACATCGAATTACTCACGAAAGTTGTGTGAGCGAACTGGTAGGGAGAGGGAAATTTAAATCACATTACACTGTGGAATGGTTTTTTTTATTCTTATTTCTGTCGTATGAAGGGTGTGGCTCACAATTTATCGACACGTATTCACAGATAGCGACAGAACTTTTTTACATAATATATAAGATATATTTCCATTTGTGGTAAGCTGCATTCACAAATGCGAAAGCGAAGAAGAACAACAACAACAAAATGGAACACACAATTTAATTTCATTTCGTAGCATTTTTAAGAGGAACCCACAATCGTGTCCTTCGTTTTATGGCATCAATGGTGGACAGAAATGGCGCCATGGACTCTTGTTGATTTCCCCCGACGCGACGATTCTCCAAATAAAACCATCAATATGCTAATGATTTAAGTTTGTTAAAAGAGGAAAATAAAATGAAATCTATTTATTTTGACGACATGAGTCAGTTCTTCAGTGCTTCATGTATGATTTGAATGTGTACTTGGCACTTGCCAGTTGGAAGAAGTTCGCGAAACGAAGTGCCCATTTGTGAGCCACATATATACAAATGGCGTTGTTTCCTAAAAATGTAAACAAATTCATGAATATATAATTTTAATGGCGCGAGCTGTTAATAAATCAGATTTCCATTATTTAATGGTCGCATTTTTATGGCCCAACCATCTTTAGAAGTATGTCGTATAATGTTAGGTTAGGGGAATTTCACAGAGAAAGTCTGATATACGCTAAGACAGGGGGAAAGTATTCCTCGAGATACCACAAGGACAAACCTATTTGCTAATAATCCAACATGCTCAACAACAAGAGATTAGTCGGTCGCCGTATCGGATTATTTATATGATAATGTTCTTCGCTTTAGTCACAGTCCACTTAAGCTCGGCGACAATCCATTAATCGAATTCCGAAAGTTGTTGGAAAAATAAGAATATTTCTTTCTTAAAGAGTTATAAAAGCGATTGGCACGCTTTTTTGAATGAGGGAACGTTCCAGCTCCAAGGTCGATATCTCAGACTTCGGAGGCAGAATAGCAGCGAAAAAAAAAACTTTTCTTGGTTAGATTCTTATTAATTGTTAATTTGCTCTGCAGACGTTACTTCAAAATTACTCCAGATGATTCAGAAGAATTTCGAAAACTATGCTGTGAAATTGGAGAACCTTGCTTTTAAAACAAATGCAGTATTTCTGAAGGAAATCCTTGATCACTCTCACAAAAGAGATCACCGAGCAACCTTTAACCACCGGACCGGAAGCCGCTACATTCATTTCCGACATCGGATGACTTCTTTTGGCCCACCTTGTACAGGGTTTGTTTTTGTTTGGCTCTAATTTGTTTTCTACTTCAAAAAACCCCACAAAAAAAAGTCTGGAACGGTTAAATCGGGCGATCATGCGGGCCAGTGAAAATCGCCAAAACGAGAGATGAGGCGACCCCTTCAGAATATCGTTTGTGGTTCGCGGCAGAAAAAAATCGGTTAACATGGCCCTATAGCGCGCACCGTCCACTGTTGTTTTTTGACCAGCGGCGTTCTCGAAAAATGGCTCCTCGTGCATTACTCGTGGATTTTCGGTGGCCCAGAAGCGATCGTTTTGCTTGTTAACGTACCCGCTGAAGTGGAAATGAGCCTCATCGCTCATTATGATTTTGGTCGAAAAATCGGCCACTTCGTTTATTCCGCGTTCTTGGGGAGTGTATCGCTCCATGGCTTGTTCACTTGTATTCTACATCTGTCTAGTCCATAAATGTCAAAACAGATTTGAAATTGGCGGCCATTTGCAAAAATAAGAGCATCTTCCAATAGGGTGATCTCTTTTGTATATAAAAAGTACCTCTGTCTGTTTAAGTCAAAAACATTACCGAACACAGCCACCATGGGCCTGGGAGTTCATGCTGGCTGTTGAGAGTGAGTGTGCTCTGTAAAATTTATTTATAGTCCGTAGCTTCTTCTTACTTCGGAACAAAACTTTTTTTTAAAGCTATTATTCTTTTTCTTCTCAAACCGCGTCTCCACGAGAAATTTTGACAGATAGCAAGCTATGAAATATTGCTCGTGGAGACACTGGGTCATGGCGGCAAACCCGCCTGCAGCAATATTTTCAAAACAAACAAAATTTATTACATTATTTTCACTATAGTACTTTTAAGTAACTCGTTTTATTCTACAATTTCCTGTACTTAAAAAATAAATAATGGTAAGTTTTTGGAGAAACCAAATTTTGAACTTTCATTTTGTTGCCCCAAAACTTGTCGAATGCAACAAAAGATGAATTGAATTGAAAGGTTTTTTTAACCTAGCGGTATGAGAGAACAGCGTCATTCACGGCATTAGGCACTGAAAGCACAATTCTGACCCATGGTTACTGATAAAAACAAGTTTAGACATCAAAACTAAATATACGATAAGGTAGGTATTTCATTTAAATCAAAACTTAATAGCCATTATTTTTCTTAGATTTGGAACAAACAAGTCATCAATAAATCTCGTTTGCACACATACGTCAAAGATTGAAGTCGGAATCGATATAAATCAAAAAGACAAAGAACCATCAATAATCAATAAATGAGAATCAAAAATTTTAGTGCCCCTAAACTGACTCATACAACCTATAATCTTTACAACTTATTTTCGGGTGCAGGGAGAGGTAATACATTTTTTTTATCTGCGCTAATGGGCTACAGTAAAAAATGCATTAGTCATGACTATAAATGCTTTAGACTTTTGTAGGTTAAACTGCAGAAGATCATTTTCAGTGCAGGTTTGTCAGCTCAAAATTCAACCAAATTTGAGTAAAGAAAATTGTTTCAATCTTTTCAAAGAAAATTTAGGCTACAGTTTTCATTACTTTTCGAAGTCTATTAAGAAAACAGAAGGAAGTGAAATTGGTTTACAATTATAAAAATAATCCTTGCGCCTATTCTTAAGTAAATATTACCTCCTCTGAGGTGATCTGATATCTATTTTTAGTTATGGAGATAGCTTAGAATATTGTATAAAATACAAAAAAAAAATAAGCAAATGCTGCATTGGGCTTGATGCAATCAAGACTTTTTTGCTTTAAACTCTTCTGCAAGGAAGCCCAAACCGACGGACAGTGATGAAATTTAAAATACGTAAAAAGGAATAAAGTGGCAGCAGTACCGCAGCAGGGTTTTAAAGAATTTAACACAAAAATTAATAAAACCTACAATTAAATTAGCTTCTTAAAAACAGAATTCTTTCGATCAGTGATCCCTGATTGAGGGGAAAATCTCCAAATTTGGAGTTTTTTGAATGAAAAAGGGGATAAAATAAAAAACCCGAAACGTAAATTGTTTACAAATTAAATGTAAATATGTATTCATTAGGTACGAACAAATTTCAAAGAATGAATTGTTCATATTAAACATGAAAGAAAACAGCCCATCGAACATCTAAGTAAGAATTTGTGTACGCATGTCTAAATGCATTTACTCGTTTACATTATTATGGTTAATAGGAAAGGAAATTATTGTATAATATGTAAAATTTTATGTTAAATGCATATTTTAAGCGTGTTGATAGAAACTGTTACATTTTTTTATATTTTTTTCAGATGAAAATAAGTGCAAATTTAACTTGGGGAAAAAGACGGGATTTTTTTCGAATTTAGGGGAAAATTAATGCTTTTGCTGATAAAAAAGGGGACACCAGTCTTCGAAGTCTGGGAACACTGCTTTCGATACTTAAAATATAATAGGGATGCCATACGTCCCGCTCAGCGTGGGACTGTCCGTGTGCCGCAAGTGTCCCGCAATTGAAAGCGTCCCGCAAAATGTCCCGCACTGATTGTTTGTCCCGTAAAATGACCCGCCTTTCAGCTAGTCGCCCCATTATTACTTCATTATTAAATAAAATAAAATAGTATTAATAATACATAGAAATTATAGCGCTAGCCCTAGTTAGCTACAATCATAACTTACAAAGTGTGAAGTGCGCCTTAATTTGAGGATGATAGTTCAGTGGCCTGAATGAAAAATTGGGTTAGTTGTTTTCAAAAAGGTTGAGGCACCAAATTTCGAAATTCTTTGCAATTTCTTATTTGCGTTATATATTTCTAATACTAGCTCTGAAATACTATTCAGTTTCATGATGAACTCATCGAGAGATGAGCGAAATCAGCTTTCTATGGAAGTATTGGAAGCAGAGCCCCTTGTAAAGCAACATTTTTGCGAAACTGACTTTGGAAAAAATCAAATAGTTTCGAAAATAACTTCATCCGATAAGTACTGAAACTTAGAGTTTGGCTGTTGTTGAATTGCATCTTTTTTACATAAAAAAAAAAAACGTTGACTTACTATAAATTGAAATTAAAACAAAGACTGTTAATATAAATCAGAAGTAATATAATATTAAGTAAGATAGTTGCTCGTTAAGTTTAACCTGTTAGTTTCGTGATATGAATCGACAGTTAGTTTCTACTGTTCCTTTTGTAGAACTAATTTTTGTCTATATTTTCATATAAAAATGGCCTAGTCAACACAAAGACTGGTAAAATATTATCTTAATATAATTTATAGTATTCATATAAAATATTTATTATAATTTAACTTTTAAAAATCCGAAAACTAAATACTTTCTAAGCATTTGGTTTGAACAATTTACATAAGATGTACAAATATGAATTAAAAGAGTTTTACTTAAACCAAATATTACTTATAACAACAAATAAAATGTAAACTAAAATAAAAACGTTTTTTCACTTCAAATGCAAAAGTGTCCCGCCAGCTAATTTTTCAGGTCTGGCATCCCTAAATATAATGGTAGCTTTAACAAATAATCCCGACTCTAAAATGTAAAAGAAAACATGCAATGGACGACTTTGAAAAAAAAATACATTACGTTTCCCATTGTGCTTAAAAGAAAATCCAATTTCAGCCCAACAACTTCTTAAAACTAAAACTCACCTCAATGGTGACATGATGTCCTCTGCTCCTGTAATTCTCATTATTTCCCGAACGTAGGTTCTTTGAGTCAATTTGTACGTTCGTCTGCATGGCTTGACTATACTCTGCAAAAGATAAACCATCTAATTATGCAAGAACTGCAAATAATGAAAATTAATTATTAATTCCACAAACAAAATAGGAAAATATTTACATATTCATTTAGATTCAGGGACTAATCAGCTCCTTTTATGAACAAACATAGGCTCCTTACAATTGGTAAATATTCAGCTGAACCAAAAGGAGCTAAAATTCTAACTGGTCCTTGTATCTTATTATAATGCAAAAAATCTGCTTTCGCAATTAGCATTTTGAGATATCAAGCACAGCCTACTTCGTTATGACAATAAATAAGTTTTAATTATATTCACACCTCATATAAATAAACTTTGCACAAAACTGGCATAGACGGACTGACTGCTGCTGAAAGCAAACTAAACCACAATTTTCTTGAAATCAGACTGCACAGCGCGAATGTCTCGCTCACACCGTAATTTATCAGCGGCTTACATTTGCATGTTTAAGGATCAAATTTACCCCCTTCCGCTAATGTATTTTGATTCTCGTCGAATTGACTATTCATTTTGATTAATGACCCAACTCGTTGTGTTTGCCTTATCCCATTTGAGTGATTTATTAGATTCCTGCGAAATTGTGAATAGGATTTGTTGTTTCCCTAACCGGCAATAAGACAAATATACGTTGGTTTGTTCGTTGAGGGCTGTTTTGTTAAGTTAGTGCACATAAAGAACAAAGACATCACAATTTGTTTATCATGAAGTGCTCTCAATTTGAAACAATAAGAGTAGTTCGTTCGAGTGCAGTACGTGGTTGGGAAAGGAATGTTTTTTTGTTTTCAGGTACAAAAACACTCATTCGATAAACAAGCGCCCCTGGGTTTGAACACAAAGGCTCACATTTCATGAAGGCACTTGAATGGCTCCGGTCGATTCCGGAAACATATGCAATGAGAATTTTGAAAAGCCTGTGCCCATGCGAGCTGTACAATCCGACAGTCGTATGCAGAAGTAGGCATACGAGATTCAATTCAATTCAATTAAATTTATTTATTTATTTCAAATATACAAGTGCAACATCTTATCAATAAATGCATCAACAAACATATAGGGAATTCAAAGAAGTAGGTATGTGCTTAAGTATAAATTGAAACAAAAAGTAGAAGTATTCTGTAATTGGGAAAAGAACTATAGTGGCGAATACTACGAGTCATAAGGACATAACTGATCGATAATTTTGCAGTGGGAGCAGTTTATAATTTCGATGCATATCTGAATATAGAGTACATTAAAAGTTAGCCAAAGGGTATAGTACCTTAATATTATATTGTCACTCGCTATAAGAGATTAATTTCATTCAAATCAAAGTTAAACAGCCATTTTTTCAATTTATTATTAAATGTAAAGGAATTTCTAACACTCCGAATGGCCAGTGGCAGTTTATTGAATAACCTTATGGTACTGCAATAGTATACAAATTTTGCAACTTATGAGTGCTATGGCATGGAACTATGGAACTACTGCAAAATAACTGCCATTGTTGCGCAGAGAGTAAGCGGTTGAAAGTAAATTTAAAAGGTAGCCACTTCTTATAAAAAATAAACTCTTAAAACTTTATAGAAGTAGAGATGTACTACCGGGAAAATTCTTTAGTTCGTGAACAACGGAATGCTATGATCTCGTCTCCTCACTTTCCAAATAATCCTTAAAATTTGTTTTTGGGTAACTATATCAAAGGATGCACCTTATCAGCATAAGTACCTGCCCAACAAACCAGTCCATATTGCAATTTTGACTGCACTAGGGCATAGTACACAGTTACCAAGATTTTTGGTGAAAAATAGAATAGATCAAAAATAAAGTTGGTCCAAGCACTGAGCCCTGTGGGACACCACTGTTGATAGCAAGGAAATAGCTAAGTTACTCACCTATTTTTACCAATTGTTTTCTATTTTAAAAATATGATGCAAACCAGTTTAGCATGAAACCTCGGAAACCTGCGTTTTCAAGCTTATTCAAACTTAGTTCAGGATCTACAGTATCGAATGCCTTCGTTATATCTATGAAGAGTGAAGCGGTTTTTCTCTTGTTACCAATCGTAGGCGAGGTAGGAGCCATTAATCCAGATGGAAAGAAAATACCTTTTAAGACAAGATGAAAGGGAAATCTAGAAGCTGGGAAAATTGAAAATACTCGGAAGTCGATCTTTGTTAAGGACACCTAAAACCAAACCATAGGTAGTAACGAAAGAGGTGGCGTAATATTTTGGCTTTGATGGATGACTCCTTTACAATTAAATGAAGTTAGCTCAGGATAGGAAAGAAATGAGATCCACAACAACGAGTCCTCAGTAAATTATTATAAGCAAGGTCTACCTTCATCAACTTGTGAGGGAAACTGACACCCGGCCATGTTTTATGAAGCATACGCAATCATGTTCGCTCGACTTCAAAAGCGGTTGGAAGGGTTCCATGCTTTTCTCAGGATTTTCCCAAAGTAAACGAGGCATATCGAAATAATTTCTCATAATTTCGATATGAATACTTCAGTCTCCCACATCTGGAGTCACTCACATGTCCATCCGAGTCGTAGCATTTTTCCTACACTTGTTTATTTTTGTAGCTCAATTAACTTGTTTGCTTGGACAAGCACAAATTTACATAACTCAGGAACATACAGGCGATGAATCCAAGTTGACGCTTATTGGATTTGTGTCATAGTTTATCTTGCAAATAGGATGGTACTAAACGACATCTCTCAAAGGAGCAGGAAGGAACAGCCTGCGTTTGTTATTTGACAACTAATGTTCCTTTTCGTTGTTGAGTTGTGTGTATTCCTCTCGTCTCATTGCCTTGTAGTCGGATGGAATTGTGTTGACATTCGCAGTTTATTAGGATGGAAGGATAATGTTTATTCAACTATTACATCAGGGGGGAGCTTCCTTTAAAATTGTTCTCTCAGTTTAACCCTAAAAAAACACACACATACACACACACAAAAAAAGGAAGAAGGCCCACCGAAATTGGCTAATTAAAACTCACTATACAAACAGGAGTGGTTTTCTCTCTTGGCCTCAATGTGGCCCACTTAAATAATTATTTACTTTTCTTCTTCCTTTTTTTATTAAGTTTAATGTGGATTTAATTTAATTACAAGGGAGCCCTGGTTTCAATTAATTTTTATTCACATAATCGCGACACTTTGTGGTGCCATCGTTTAAACCAAAAGATCCCATGTTATATGGGTTTCGTTTAAGTGCCATACAAGTATTTGCCGACATCACATCGCTGACAGTGTGTATATGGCTAGAATATTCTAACTCTGTGGTTTCGGGGGGATTCCTTTCTCTAAAAGATTCAGGAGAAGCCTTTGTGAAAGTGCCTTTACGTGTACGGTACTCTGAATTCGTTTGCGCCTCATTTGAGGCATTTTATTTTATAAATTTAGAATGAGAATTTCGTCCTTGGGTGAACATATGGACCACACACACACGACGGAATATGGATTGTGCACGTATTTATTTTATTTGACGATGTTAAGAGACTGTTTATTTTTTTTGTTATCAGTCAGGGAAACAAAATGTCATTTTTTCACTTTTGCTCGATTTCTGTGTAGAAGCCTCTTAACTTAAATTGGACTTGATTTTCGAATTCTCGATCGAGGGCAATACGTGTGTGCTTGTTTGGGGCAATGTTGAAATACGAATTTGTTTTGTAGTAAATTTAAAAAGGGGTGACCATCAATCTCGTATAAATTTAGGCGCAATAACATCAGTCGGGATTGATTTCATTCGCATTTACAAAAATTTGTCGGTTTTCCACATCCTATATAAATATTGCCAAAGGTGCCATTCAAATTCAGTTTGATTGTTTTAATTTTGAGAGTACGTTCAGAAGGCACGTTCAAGTATCTAGTTCACTACAGTTCTGACAGCTGTCTGACTTGATAGACTGACCAGGCGTCCTCTTTTAACAGGACATGCCCTCTTTTTATCTAAAAAAAAAATGTCGGGTATATTTTTGAAAAAATGAGCAATTTGTCCACTTTTTGGGAGTTCTCAATTTACAGAATTTTTCGAAACCACAAAACTGCAACAAAACTTCTTTTCAAAACTAACTCAGACATTTACTGCATCTTTCTGGTGTGAACAAGACTTAAAATATATTTGTACCCGAACTCATTCAATTCTTCGCATAACAATCCTCTGAACACACCTCCTAATTTGACAGCTCAATTTCTTTTGCAATTTTATTGAATTTGTTAAAATTTATGTTTTTTGTTTGTTTTAATGAATTGAAATATATATATATATTTTGTTATTTTGGTTATTGTTCTGTGTTCTTCAATTTTTCACTTAAGATTTTAGAAGGTGTCCTCTTTTTGCTGGGCGTGGATCTGGTCACGATAGACTTGATGTATCTCAGATTTGATTAGCTTAAATCGGTCCTATAAACAACTGTTTCAGTTGATGTTTAAGGAGGGGCAGCCGACGAATAGAGTCAAGAAATTCGTGACTGAGCACTCAGTAGTAAGTTGACAGTTCGCATAAGTGGCTAACGTAGGAAAAGTGACGTTCCGGACCAATCTTGTTTTTGCGTTCAGGTTACATCTAGTTCAGACCAACCTAGTCGACGTAAGATAACTATAGATTTTTGAATGTGCCCACCTGAGAGATACCTCACGTATGAGCGGAAGTATTTTTTTTAGGAGATTCTGTCAGATTTAGATTCTAGTAAGACGAAACGTTCAAACGTCTTCGTGTGCACGAAGAAATTTGTTTGTGTAACACAACGGAAATCATTCGTGCGCACGAAAACGTTTCTTCGTTTCGCATTACAAAATCTGACGCCTGATTTCGGGCTACTGTCTGGATATCAGGTTATAAGAGCTTTGGTGGTTATTACCAACGCCCGGATTGTTTGGCAAGGAGACGAGATTACTGCCTGATTATGGTTCCCTGAAGTCCCCCCGAGGGTATACCTTTGCATTAAATGCATTCAAAAATCAGGATATCGGAAGACGCTGCTGAATAAATGACAACTCCAAAGGGACACACAAGCCCAGCTAGTAGCAAACAAAAGTGTTAGCTATTCTCAAAATGTGACCCAATATGCTTAACTGATCACCAAGATTGAACGTCTGTGAAGAGCAGGTTGTAGACGACGAAAGACATGATCTGTGAATGCATTGCTGTCAAGAGTTTTCCTCAGCTAGGAGGAGATATGGAACCCTGAAGAGTTCTAAAGTGCCTCAGTACCTCTCTGTGTTGAAGATATTATAGAAGCAATCGCAATAGACTTAATAATTAATTTTGCAGCAGCTCGTGATATGACCTACTATTAATTTAGTCTGGTGCTGGGTCTCTGCAAATTCAAATAGACAAATCAATAAGTAAGTCGAACATGAGCTTGACATGCATTTACACGACTCTGATCTATATTCACAACTCGAGGAGAAGAAGCAGCAGTTAAAGAAAAAATTCAACACGTTATAGGAGATGTTTTTAAGCAGAATTTTCTAAAGACAATAGGTGGCCAATATATATTGAGATCTACGTCCACCAAAAGATGGACCAGTTGCACCTATCTATAAAAAGAGGTTGCGAGCCCGAGCACCCATCAGGTTTGATGGGCTACCTATACTGGCGAAACTTCTTTAAATGCGGGGAACTTTTAAGGATTGCTTGAAGCGTTTCTCAAACTGTCCAAGGCTCAGAGATGCGCAATTGAGTTTTACAAGTTCTTCAACAGAGGCTTCTTAGTTGGCGATTTGCAATGGTTATTCCCCGTTTCATTTTCGATGAAATTTCAGAACCGATATAGGTAGATGGAACCCGCTACTGTCTTTTTACCGATTTCAAAGCCACCTGTGACACTATTTATAGAGACGAGCTACACGGACCTATGTCTAGTTTTTGGCATTCCAGCGACTGTGTAATATGACTATAGAAAAGGTAGAGAGCTAAAATGGCTCAATATAAGATTATTTGCTGGGGGTTTTGGAAAACCGCTCATATTAACATTGTTTCAGACGGCAAAGTGTACATTTTTCAGAGCCCTAATCGTACTAGTTCTGCCTGAGTGCTGGGCGATAAGCATAAAGAAAAAGCTTGTACTGCGAGTCTGGTCCCTTTTAAAATACAAGCAATTTAAGAATAACCTTCATTTCTTGCCCTTCAAACTTATAGCTGTATGAGTTTTCTAACGGAACTATGTAAGCATTTCTATCGGATCTTGGCAGCCAGATGATGATTACTTTGGGCTCGAAAAGTGGGGACCTATTTGCGTAAAGAAAGACTGAAACTTACCCAGAACAATGGCTAGGAAGAGATACAATGGTTGTTTGATAAGTACCCATGCTTGAAGACACATAACGGCATTGATGAAAAATCTGTCAAACAACGACTGTCAAAATTTCAGATAAATTCATCGATTAACTTTGGTTAAGTAGCCGCTGAAAGTGAGCAAGCGTAAGTTTGTTTTTGGATGGGAAAACGTGTAGTGAGATTAAACAAAAGTTGGGGACCTTTCTCCTTCGGTGACAACCATTCGACATTGGTTCAATAAATTCAAGCGTGGTCGATGGTACATCCGTCGTAGATGAAGAACGTCCAGAGTCGTCCAATTGAAGTGACTACCGATGAAATGAGGAACAAAATTCATGACATTGTGTTGCCAGACCGGCCAGACCGTGAAGATAAGGGAGATTGTTGAGATCATAGGTATCTCATTTGAACGTGTGCATAATATATTGCATCAAAATTTTAGCATGTCAAAGCTAAAGGAACGATGGGTGCCGCGTTTGCTCACCGTCGACAACAAGCGGATTCGAATGACCACTTCAAGCAGAATTTGGATCTTTTTAAGCGCTTTATGGCTGTCAATATACACCTGAAATGAAAGAACAGTCAAAACAGTGCAGAACGTGCACCAAAGAAGACGAAAACAGTTCCATATCGGCCGCAGAGGTCATGCCCACCTTTTTTTGGGATTCTCGGCGCATAATCTACATCGATTATGTTTGTAAAAGGGAAGAACGATAACGGAATAATATTGTGCTGAGTTATTGGGAAATTTTAACGACGCATTGAAGAGAAAACGGCCCCACTTGGCAAAGAAAAAAGTTTTATTCCACCGCACGACAATGCACCGGTTCACTCGTGTAATATCGCGGTGGCAAAATTGATGGAATTAGGCAACGAAATGCTGCCGCATCCACCGTTTTCTCCAGATTTGATTCCATGTGATTTCTTTTTGATTCCAATTATGAAAAAATGTCAACAGAAAGAGATTCACAGCAAACGAGGAGGTCATTATCGATCATATCATATAATCATATTTTGCACAGATCGACAATACCTATTTTTTGGAGAGTGTGAAAAAGCTGGAATATCGTTGAGCTAAGTGTGTAGATGTCAAAGGAGACTATGTCGAAGAATAAAATAAAATTGTCTAAAAAAAAATGTTCTTGCCTAACACAGGTTGTTTTCTTGGTTTCTCCAATTTTCCAACTCACACTCCCTTTTTTTTTTTTGGTATTTTAGTAATTTATTTATGTTATTTTTAAAGGAAAACTCAAAACCACTTCTTTTCGTTTTTTTCAAAAGTTTTATTCATACAACCAATAAAAATTAAAAATATCATTAAAGTGACAGACAAAAAAAGTGGAGACTTTATTTTGACAGTGATTTTAAGTAGCGTTTAGATTGGCAAAAAATACAATTAATTGAATTGACTCAAAATTAATTGTAAACTATTTAAATAGAATATTGAGAATTTAGCATTCGTTTATTTACTCAAACATAGGTACTTATCAATCACCCCTCGTAGGCCTATCTATATGTTGTATAAAAAAAACTGAATTGCCAAATTGTATGTCCACAAGCGTCTGACGAAATATTGCCCCGATTTACAAATTTATTTTTTTGAAATGTATGAAATAAATATGTGCAGGTTTTAAACTACTTTTGGTTTAAGGATACAACATTTTTCATATAATAAAATCATGTTTCGGGGCATATAAATGCCTAGCAAAGCTGGCGAAGATCGGCTAGTAGTCCTTTGGAAGTCGATTCTACAGGCTACACTCGCTTCCGGATGTTTCCCATAGTTCTAGACAAATTGTCAACACTTGCTCTAAATAGTGAAATGTGATGTTTTTGTGAACCTTCTTCTACACTGATTGCCAGTCAAGCATATACGATACACCATTTCCAGGAATTTGTTTGTCATTTCAATCCACCTCCAGCACAATGATAAATACGTGTCGTAGGTGTCTCTAAACTTGAAGCACACAACCGACTAAATTATATTTCTGTAAACAGTTCCCAATTTTCTCGGTGCATAAGCACTTAATCGAGGCTAGTCCTTCTCAAAAACTATGCACAAGCACCGAGCCAGCACTTTGCATATATGAGTACTCGTACCACTAACAACTTAAAGTACAGTTCAAAATCGCATTCAGCTAGCCTGCCAGGAAGTCGGACGAATTAAGAACGCACCAGAGTCCTTCGAAAAAACCGGAGCACCAAAGTGGTCAACTATAATCTAAATTATCCACTCAAGGCGGAATGTCTGTGCGCCTAGTGTGGGCGCCCACTTTAATGTCTATGCTATCGATTCATTATAATGTCGTGCCATTAATGACCCACTCGAAAAGTGCCAGAACATCAGTATGAGAGAATTTGCCGCCCACCGCCACCCACCAACCACATACTCTGTCTCACAGACTTCCGGTTCACATAAGATTACCCTACGGTTGTTGGTTTCATGCAGCTTTTTGTGGAAGTCATAGAACCTAAGTAAGGGAAAGTAGGCGTTTGTCGTTCAACCCACTCCTTCAGATTGAATTGTTTCACTGTGTATGAGCATTTCTCATTCCGATGGGTGGTGTCGAAGAAAAGGATGTTCGCTCCGAAGAACTATATTTTAGGCCTTGGTTCACGGACGTCTTCTGGTAAATCTGACACTTTAAATTGCCAGAACGCTTGGGTGTAGTTATACAGAAGTGTGTACAATTCGTCCTACGAGGATCATGACCTTGTTCGTGGGGGGGGTGGGCAAAATATTAAAATCTCTTTGACATGGAACTCGAACAACATTCAAGTTTCGTATTGCCGCCACTTAAAGATTACTTTGCGTCAAGTTGGAGTGTGTGTGTTTTTTTTTATGTTATTATTCTGTTCAAATTCATAGAAGTTGACTCGTTGGTGAAATGCTGTAGGCTAAGTCGGTATCATTCAATATCGCCCTCCCGTCGCGTCGGGTAAACGTGCAATAAAGAAGATGATGGCCATAGATGTGGAAGGACTAACGAAATGGCTCTGAGGCAAACCGAGAGATGGAAGAATGTGGATGAGCTGTTTTTGGCAATATCCACCCATCGCATCGTAAGGATTATACATAATATATCTGTGAACATATTTAACCCCTGGTGTCTGTGTATAATCCGAATCCATATTGAAGGACATTTGGCTGCGAGAGGTATTGAATTTTCTTCACTTTTTTTAGATGTCACTGGAGTCGAATTGAATCAATTCAGGTCTACCTACAGAGCAGTAATTTAATTTTTTTCATGGAATTTCATTATAGCGTCGTGCCATTTGCAGGATTTAGGTTTATTGCAAATTTATCGAGATCTTTGTATGTGGTTGATTTGGGTGAGTTTCGTTTCTGTGATACTCGTTCGACCCCGTTACCTTGGTCCTTTTTAGGGAAACTGTTATGCATGAATTGATGGGATGGAATTGTCTATTTCTATTTGCGGATTCATTTTAAAGCACCCAAGAAGTGGTAAGTTCTCCTTGAAGTGTATGTGCGTCGTTTGGCTTTGGATTTGCATAAAATCAGACCATAAGAGGAAGAGTCATACAACCACAGCTAAGCAGGTTAGGTTGAGTAGGGTTCTGAGATCGTCACAAGAGACCAGGCGCCATCCCAAGGGAACCGTTACGGTTAAAGCATAACCAATTCGCGCGAGCCCTAAATAATTCCCCTACAGAATATAAGAATACGGTCTCAATTTAGTTTGAGAAACCAACATTCTATGAGTTGTTAAAGACGTACGTGTCGAGGGGCTTTCTTCTACTCCAAGCAATTGTTTGACATTCACAGAGAAGGTGTTAGATGTCCCCCGTGACTTGTAGGTCCTCGCAGTATCCGGGTTAACTAAGTCCGGTCGCATAGCATGATTCCTCAGAAGGAAATAACCAGAAAGCTCTCCTGAAAATGATTTATTCTTCAGACATTTTTAAAATCCATTTCAAAAAAAGTTACACACCGCAGTTGATTTTTGCTACCTTATTTTTGCAGCATGTTTTAACACGACTGGCTACTTATTTGGCCCCTTAAAATTGTCATTTGGGTATTACCCTCAGTTTGGCGAGTTTTAGGCTCCTTAGGTATTTATATAAAAAAAAAAGTGCATACTTCAATTGCGAATGTAATCTTTTCGTATAACTATAGTTCTATGCAATTAATTGTAAATGAGCAGACTCCATTTTCGTACAGTTTTTGAAAAGACTCATCTCAGCAGTAAAATCATCTCACAAAATATGCATGAATATGGAAACACACTGTCCAAGTATGCAGGTATGCGGCATGTATGAACCCTTCCAGCATAAAGTGGTTTCTTTTGTTAACATTGGAAAATGGAAACTAGAAAAGTCCCTCAGTTACGAGTTTGTGTTTTTTTTTTTTTAATTAAATATTATCGTCTTTAAAAACAATTTAATGAGAATAAGTGTGCCTATGACTAAACAAAAATGCGCATTTTTTGTTCTTCATATTTGAGTTTGGGTATACTTGGCGCATTTTTCAATTTGGTGCCATACATCTAATAAGCGCTGGCAGCACTGCAGTACACGCAAGCAAACAATGTCCCGGACAATAAACGTGTGCGAAAAGAGAGTGGAGAATTGTACCAAGCAATCTACTACAATAACCCGCTTTCCCGCCATCACTTCGCAGCAGCTGCGTACAAAAATGCTCCGAGCCAAAGAGAAATGGTTAACATTTGTTGCAAAACTTAAACAGCGCTTTCTTAAAAAGAAAATATTCAAAAATAAAAAAACCGAATCAGGAAATCTTAATTTACTCGACTGAACGCCGTCACAAAAACAATAGCTGGTTAAACGATTCACCGAGTGAACGCCGACATTAATTTCAAAATTTCTTCGGAACAACGCTGTCTGTTACGCAACTTTTCCTACGTCAGCCACTCAGTACTCACTACTCAGTCACGAATTTCTTAACTAGTTTTGTCGGCTATCCCTCTATAAACGTCAACTGAAAAAAAGCATGTGACTGATCTAGGCCAATCAAAACAGAGATACATAAAGGCAGCAAGCTGACAGAATTTCTAAACTAGATACTTGAACGTCCCCAGTTTAGAGCGTAACTAATGACAGCAAAATATTAGCTGGCGAGGGTTTTTTATTGAATTTTAAAGCAATGGGAGCCCACTTGAATAAGATTTTTTGCACTGAAACGTCTTATAACTAGATTGTGGGATAAAAGTTGTTATTAATAGTAACAAATCAGTACGTAGAAAATCGTTTACTCACCAATAGTAAAACGACCGTTCAACTCTGGTTTTTACTAATAGAGCTGGAAATGTTACATGACATAGAATACTAAATTTTACTTTTTCTTACTATAATCTGACTCCAATTGTGTAATAACTAAAGTCAAATGATTTGACTCTCGCACCGTGTCGGCTCGAAAAGTAATGTTCTTCAATTGTTCAGCTAGAAACGGAGTACAAGGAATTATTGTTCAGGACTTACTATAAGCATTCATATTTTAATCAAAATCGAAATTGGGGTTTTCGCGATATGAGCAGTAATTTTTAAAAAATTAATTTTTACTCCATATATGCATTTTGATCGTAATCACTTTGACATTCTGCGCATGTAAGCTATAAAAATAAATTATTTTCCAAAAAATATAATTGAAAAATTAAATCAGACAGGCGGGCGAAATTGCGAGACTCACTATTTTGATTAACATCTGGAGTAAGAAATTTTGTAGGATTACATTACCTACTATTCCTTTGAGTACCTACGTATACGAGAAAGTTAAAAACTTAGTCCATTGTTAGTTCAAAAAGTTTAACTGGAACAGAAAATATTTATGACGAAGTTGATTGATTCCAAGATACCAAGATTTTTTAGCAAGAATTATTTCAACTGTTTCCCTAATTTTAACAATTTCGCCTGGCTCTGTGAAAATTCCTTTCCAATATAGCTTTTTTTTTTTGTTATCCCTATAATAACATAGAGAACATAATAAATTGATTTCTTTTCCCACATTTTTTTAAAATAAATGTCCAATGGCCCGACTCCATATGTCGTATATGGTAACACTGGTACATCATTGTAGAAACATATATTATCAATGAACTATACTGCTGGAGAGCATATCGAATCGAGCATGGAAAACACTTCTTAGAGGTGTTCGATCGAGGAGTCTTCAAATAGGCTCGTTTCACCCAATGAAGAGTAACGAACATGGTCCTTAACACTTTGATAGCCTATAGAAGACTACACGGCGATAAGATCTTACTGCTGGAAACATGCCCTCACACTCACTAATCTAATCTTGACTAATGACATCTATCCTTTTAGGTCGAATAAATCGTTTACCCAAGCTTGGGTATGGAAATACCTTCTTTATCCTATCTCATTGTGGCTTAGAGTGTTGTGAAGGAGTATGTATTTTGTTCAAGGCCAGTGATTTAAAGGGTTCGTATAGTACGAAAGAACTTACGAGCTCTTGACTTATCGTGTGTAGCAGAGGTATCTATCTGTATGTCTTCAGTGCTATAAACACTATATTTATACAAATTTATTGCAGTTCATGCACACCTGAAGACGCTTTGAAGTATAACGTTCGCTACTACCCATCAATATCACTTCAATCAGTTACGAAGTTAAGACGTTTCAAGTGAACTTCTTTCAATGCATTCATTATAAGTTCATCGCATTTTCCATTTCGTTTTTACTTCTGATTTAATTTGATCTTTCAGCTGCTTTAAGTGATTCAACGTTTGGACTTATTGCATTATCCCTCTTCTTTCACAGCTTGAAAGAGTGTATCCCTTTGGCAAAGTAAATGCTTGAGGGATTGTTGCAAATTTAACGAAAGCAAAGACTTTCTGTTGCTTTGCTTTCAGTTGGTCCATTCCGTCTTAGCACACATAACAAGCGTAAGTAGTAAAACCGTCGTAAACAGGGGTAGAGCAATTTCATTTTATTGGATGGGAATCAGGGGGGAAATCGAATGGTGTAAGCAATTGATTATTTTTGCAGCTATCAGTGAAATCGGGCAATGATTTATCGATGGCGTCGTTTACATCAACAGAATGACTTTTTATTCAACATTTTTTTACCAAACATTTATGTAGGTATTTTTTTCAAAATCACAATAGAGAATTCAAGTTAAACAATCTGATGGACAGCAATATCAGAGAGAAGTCAGTGTCGCTGTCAGTGTCAGTCACGAGTATCGTCAGAGAAGCTGCTTTCAGTCAGGGAAAGACAATTTTTAGCGAATAACACGATGTTAGGGGTTATTGGGTGCGATTAAAACCACTAATAAATATTTTTCTTTTTATTTATTTTGTTGTCTGAATAAGAATACCAATTTTAGTTGAAAATATGAACAAAATACTGCCCGCCAAACGCGCTGTGGCGATGATCGATTTGATAATTTTTTTATTCAGCTTCTGGACAGTCACCCATCAAAGACGAAAAATTTGACTTCATTCTCCTTTCTGCCACTTAAACCTCAGCTCCTATTAGTGATGGCAATTTTTAATATGCATCTATGCATTTAAAAAAATCAAACCATAACAAAAGAAACCGCTTCCCAATCCTTTCAGTGCTTCTCGACATTAATGCGTTATAAAGGGCCTTTCATTAGCGATAGTATAACTTCAAACTTTCAATGTGAACGCACGCCTAAGCCAATTACCGAACTGCCAATGTCAAAATATTCAGTAAAATCAAAATTTTCATCACACGAAGGAACAACATTTTCAAATAAGTAAGATTTACTACGAAATTCCGAGTCGGAGAGCATTAACGTCAATTTTCAGCGATGAAGCGCAATAAGCGGAGTATGCGTTACTGGACAGGTGAGAACCATCATGTGATTGAAACAGCAATTCAACCGCAAAAAGTTACTGTTTGGCGCGGTTTTCATGCCGATGCCGTCATTCGGCCGTCGATGAAAATGACTGCCACATTACGGTAAACGGTATTCGCTACAGAGACGTTGGAACGTTATTTATTTGAGTAATTACATGAATTGGACATCAGTGATATGTGGTTTCAACGGTGCCACAAGCCAAAAGCCACACATCGGGTGAACTCTCTTTCTTCGACTCTCTTCAATAAATCGCTTTTTTGTTATTAAAAATTGATAGTAAGTCTTTATCTTTTCCTTTTTTTCGTCACTAGCGCGAACAACCGCTGCATACTGCCCCGTAGTGGACACATGAACCAAGTCGAACTCCATTCATAAACGATTTGATAGTTACTCAAGGCAATACAATTTGTTTGATATATCTCAAGTAGTTTGCTTTTTATTTAAAAAAGAAGTTGCCAAGTCCTTAATGAAAGACCCTCTACAAGTGGATGCGCAATGTAAAAGCATCCGAGAGTAGTAAAAAAAAGTGGTTATATTTCAACAAAATCAGCCAGGTAGTTGACAATTATTTATGCTAACGGGTGAATTGAAAAACTTTATCGGGACCGACGCGTTCTTGACTGGCTATTAAATGTTTTCAAGCGGAAAAAAAAACAGTCTCAACTCATTCCCAATAAGCAATTACATTCATCAGCTAGAATAGAAAATTGCACCCACTTCATCGCCCTACAATAGTTAAAACTTCCCAGATTTTTGTATATCAACAACTAGAGATGATTCCGTAGAAATGCTTTTCAATTCCTTAATTACGCAGTCGCCAAATTGCGTTAGCATCACTGGGATAATGCCACAAGTACTACGACGAGATTTATTGCTCCGAATGAACTATAAATCAAGCGTTCCTTGTGCGGTATGAAAGAACATAATCATTCACAGAACAAAATGTCAAACTCCTATTCAGTTTTTGGTCATAGATTCAAGGGTTCCTTCAAGAAGCGAACGCTCACTGCAGTAGATATAATTAGCCTCATTTGGAAACTATATAAACTCAGCGTTGTTTATCTGTTGGCGGAAAGGTTAATTGTAAGCTTAATGACCCGCATCGAAGTTAAGTTAAGATATTTCCCTCCGCAATTAAGAAATCAAAGCTTCATGCGCACTTATCCCCGTGGATATTTGTAAACATTCTTATGTACCATATATAATGAAAGATTTCGTGGTACATTTCGAGGTTGAACTAAATTACGGGAGTTATCTACCCCTTAAGGTATATTTAATGTTCATATACAAAATCTTGGGAAACAAGTTAATTACCTACTACGGAAGCCCACGTACTAGTTACATGTTTTTCCACTCTATTGGAGCGACTATGAATCATTTCCATGTTTACGCAAGATGTGAACGACAACAAAGAATTTGCCTCACCCATGTCCTGATGAAACAGTAGACCGACAGCAAATTCGAATTTGTCAAAACGAAATGAGCCCCTGCGAAAAAAGGAACAGCAATTTCGAATTGCAAAAGAAAGGAAATTATTGTGTATGTGTATTGAATGAAAAATATTGAATGCACCTCAATTGGAGCAATGAAATTGATTACGAAGTCAGTGGTCCCATCGTGATATGAATATGACTCGAGGGCTCCAATTGTTATGTATAATTTCTTCCTTTTTGTTGAGCGACAAATGAAAACGTTTATACGTTTTCATAATTTTGATGGAATTTCCATGAATTGAAATATATTTTTTATGCTATTCGTTGATATGAAATTAAGTACCTCACCTGGAAAACTCCAGCTCACAGAATATTATTCATGCGAATTTGCATTCTCATATTCCGAATGCATGAGAGTGTATGCACCATACATATGACAAGTCCACTTTCAATACTAATTTGATATCATCTCCATTATGCATTTTTGTGCTCGGGACTACCAATGTGAAATTTGACTTCGGTCTTGAATATTGTTAAGCAGCCCCATCCGAAAGAGGTAAGCTTTTATGGAAAATTCATTTGTTATTGAATGTGCCGAATAGAACAGAGAAAACCACCGAGTTTCTCTTCCATAAAAAATGCAGTTTATTTAGAAAAGAAAATTCTCTCAGTTACAAAATTGGTATAGGAATGTCATTAAACCTTGATCTCCAAGAATGCACTGCAGAACAAAACCAAATACATACTTAAAAAACCTAAGTAATTTAAATTCAAATTAAATTTTGTATGCAGATTAATACCATACAACACAAAGTTCTTAAATCATTAAATAATTTCGGGAGCTGGTAAGGTTTCGTAACAGGTTTTCGTTAAACTTGACGAACGCAATTTTTACTCATCAGCGCATTTCCTCGAAAAATATTTACGCTGTTGATAACACTTAACATTGTTGTCACTTGAGCCAGCTCTCATCCTTAGATTCTTGAAGGAAACTGGACTGGAGAGAGTGCAATAGGACAGATTTCTTCCGCCAAGGAGAAAGAAGAGTCCAAGAACCTCTAAAATGGTTCCGAAAGGAATCATACTGTGAGGGAACATTTATGAGGGAACATACCTCTCTGAGGCGTAAGCAGGAGGTACAATAGACCAAAGGTCGCAGTACAATAACCCCTTTCACATAATAATAATAATAACATTGTTGCTTCACAGCAATTCGCCAGCGAACAGTCCGGCTCAACAACGATATTATATCGAACCACTTCTCCTAATTAAATCTCACGAACAAGAAATAACGTAGGCGAATTCTTACGTTGGAATTCAATTTTGTTTTCTGAAAATGATACAAAATTAGATATAAAATACAAGTGTTCGGCAAACAACTTACATTGGTCGGGAGTATTCTACTAACAATGCGAATCACGAAAGGAGGCAAGTGGTACACTGCTAAATTTTCAGTTTATACCTCAAAAAATTCAAAAGAAATTCAAAGTTTATTGGCGAAGGGCAGCGACATCGCCGTTAATGACAGAATCAGGCTCGCCAAACTTTAAAAAAGCGTTGCAAAAGTGTCATCATCCGGACTCGTTGCTCGTTATTAAATAATAATTTGAGTGAAAAATTCAATAACTTAATTCAAAATGCGACTTCGATAACTTAAAACTAAACTATAAAAACTAAAACAGATATATTTGGCTCGGTGACAGAAACGTATAGCCAGAAGCTGTGTGACGACTACAGCAATGAATGTCATCCTAGGTCTAACAACTATTCAAACACACATTCAAATGGAGGCAAGACATCATCTTCTCAGACAGCTAAGCAGCTCTCAAAGCCGTTGATTCAGCTGTCATAAGATCGAAGCTTCTTTTGTAAAACATACATGACCATCTACGAACTTGCTAAGAAAAACTAAGTCATTCTCCATTACACCGCGTCTCCACGAGTCTGAAATATGTCAGACTTTTAAGTCAGACCTCTTGTGAGCTATATTTGCTTTGCTTTGGTTGGGCAAACCGTGTTATGACATTTCATTTCATAAGAAGTCATCAACGCAGAAACAAGTGAAGATGGCCCTCGCTTCTTCAGATTCGCTCTCAGATCTTTGTGTTAGACACATAAAGACATCTCTTCCTCTTTTTTGTTGTAATTTGTGCGATTGCAATATGCGTATAGCCTTCGACACCCAGGTCGATTTCCAAACATTTGTACATAAGCAATTAACACAAATTGAAACAACTTTTTTTTACCTATTTCGACTTAAAATGAAAGGCACACACTTTTTGAAGCTTAAAATTTGCAGCTGAGTCAAATTCGTGTAACAGTTAATTAACAACTAACTGAATTCATCAATGCGTCTAATTAACCAAAAAATTGTCCTTGTTTTTACATGACTACGAAGAAAGAGAACAAAATAACCGTTAAGTGTCTCGCACCAAGCATATATTTCTGTGTTTTCCATTGAGAACTAAATAATCTTTCTTATACATGCAATTGCTTTTTAATTAAAACAAACACGAAGGAACAAAATTTAATTGATGAAAAAAAATATGGTGCGTCTAGACAAGTGAATCTAATTAGTCACTACTGCCGCATGCAAAAAATACCGCATTGATGTCTCAGCGGAACCTACATTAATTGAAAGTGACGAAACCTTTATTCACTTCAGAATGAATCGACACCAACCCAAACTTAATTAGCGTCTTGGCTCAAAGTGTAACTAAATGCCACCATCTTGGATTTCTCCATTGAAGGATAGAGACACCTATTGGGTGGTAATAGATTTGCTAAATAGAACGGTTGAAATTAAAATTGTTGCGGAATTTTCATTTTCATTTTTCGTTTTTCATTTTCATTTTAATTTTTTCAATCTACGATTTATAATCCACAGATATCGAAAAACAATAAAATCAGTTATAAAATAAATAAGTTAAATATGAATTTAATTGGTGATAAGCGAAATTAATCTGTCCTTTAAAAATATTTGTAGGCAAAAATATATCCAACTCGTAATCGAACAGAATAAACAATTTAATAAAAAATGGAGATAGGTTCACGTTGCCCATACAATGTTGTGTGGCTACTTTCAAATGAAAGTGGTCTTGATCTAAGAGATCTATTTAGAAGGAGCAATCAATACTGCCAGATACGATATCGCGAAAAATCAAAACATTATACATTTTTCTCCTCGATTCAAGAGTTTGGAATACAAGTAAACGACATTTTGAACGGTAAGAATGATCAACTCCATTATTATGAAACAAGTGCCGCAGAGCAAATGTCAAAAATTTCTTTTGAACGCTTGCGAATGTCTTACAATTCGAATTGTTAATTAATTTTCGAATGCGTTTTTTTCTGCTGTTTTACATTTGTTTGTTTTTCTTTTTGGACAAATTATGCAATACCACTGTTGCAAATATTCCAACAAAAAACGTATTCTGGAAAAAATTTTACAAATTTTCAAATGATGTTTTGAATAGATGCATCAGGAAGATGTACTGAGATGACTCCAAATCATCTGAACGTTGAAAAGGCTCCAGGAGTGCAGGATCGTATGGAATTACCTTCGAATTTTACAAATATAGGACATCGGAGCTATTGAATTATCTTACTCCCTTGTTCAACTTATAAGAAATATATTCTAAGCTTTTTTAGTCTTCAGTTATATTTAAATTTCTCATATACTTATAATGAAACCAACCTTAGTTCTGCTTCTTATAATTAGTTTCCAATTTATTCCGCTCTGAAACAGTGCGCTAGCGCTAATGTTGGAACCAACGCGAAGTTGGCTACTAGCAGTCAATAATAAGTCACAACCTATTTGTACAGAGACGTATGATTGCATCTATAACTTCGTATCGGTATGAATGTTTTTTTGTTTACATGACACCAAGCCAACTCAAGTGTTGTATTAAACGTTCAGTGTGTCCAGGTCCACGGCTTAAGCCCCGAATGATCATCCGCCCCATCAAGTTCATTCTGTTCGGTTGCTTTCCCAAAAACTACATAATTTCCACTTATCTTTGCCTTCATAAATGTATTGCCAAGGCGAAATTGAACCTCATATTTAGGATGTTGCTTGTAAATGTAGGTAGTTTATGTAACAACGGCAGACTGGGGTTGCCGTCAACATTCTTGCCTGACAGGACATAAATTCGTATTATTTTGATGTTGGCAAACGTAATCTTAATGTGAGCTGTCACCAGGCTTTCGTCCATTTCACCCCCATAAGCGAATCTGCCCATTGCCTTTTATGACAGTTTGAATCGATATTGTTTGTGGACTTGACAAATGTTTTATGTATACCAATTAGCTCCAAAATTTGTCGTAGAAAATGAATGCCCCCATAAAATAGGCCTCCACTTAAAAGAATAGAATAGAATAGATCCCCACATTGTGGCGTATTATAATTGCATTTTGAATTATATATCCAGAAAATGGAAATCTCCGAACGGAGATATGAAAATGGTGTCCCTTTTACTGCAGCATTTCGGTGTGCTTCGCTGCGCAAATGTATCATAAAAATGATTATGTTGCGAATGAAAATTGTGTGATACAGTAACACGTAGCCATTTCGCAGCCGTGCTCAGCCGAAAAATTAATAATTTTTGCTGGGTATTCATTTATTTTCTTCCGCAGCAATGGCGTTGGTGGGACCTTTCATCGTCACTATCTAAACGTACCATCATCCATAGTAAATCTTTAGAATTTAAAGAAATGGTTGAGAACGTAAGTCTGAGGCCAAATTTCGGCGCAAATCGCATGAAATTTTTAACATGAATAAAAATTTAAATGAAAAACATGATTTATTTATTTAATTAGTTTCGCTTTAAAAGAGGATAATCATTTATTAATTAAAAAAGATAGGATCAATAATTTACTCCCCTATTCTCAGTAATTTTATCGTGATTACCTAAGTGATGTTTTGTTTACAACAATTTAGTGAAAGTTGGTCTTTCAGCAGCATACAAATTTACATTTACCGCTTCGCTTGGGTAATGGTTGGTGTTTTTACACAGAAATCGTTTGTTTTGAAAATAATTGAGTCCCCTTTCTTGTAGACATTACATTTTTATCGCAATACCAGAGACAATACGACAATTGGCCAGGGTGCCAATCCAAGTCCGAAATCGAACCAGAAAATTTGTGATTTTCAATGTTAAGACTTCTTCTAAAAAGAAAATTAAAAAATCTAAGATATTTAAAAGTTATTATACACCGATAACAAAAGGAATCTTCTAGCTCTTCATATGAGTCTTTCGCGATCGGCAGATTTATTGGCCGCGTTCCACTGCCCGCTAGATGACCAGCGGTATGAAAAACTCCATATAAAAAAAATTGACATTTCACCCTTGGCGCTAGATGTCTTGCACTTTTTGTGAAATATCCCTTTCAGGGAAATTTCTCAATCTAGCGCAAAACTACCCGCTGCATTGAGAGAACAACAAACAAAAAAAAACAGTTGTCAAAGGAAATCGTGCAAACGTTTACAAAATAAAAAAATACGAAACCGAGCAAGTGTAATTGTGACAAAACTGGTAATAACGTAAATAAAATAGGAATTCAGACATTGTTTTCAACATATTGAATCATTTCTTTGATTGTAGTGTGGAAATAAATATGCGAAAATGTGTGTCAAATTTGATTTTGCCGCTGGCGCTATCGTTCTAGCGCGAGCGTTCCCTCGTCTGGGATATTTTGTGCTAGACGTCTAGCGGGCAGTGGAACCCGGCCATTGTTTTCAACATATTGTATCATTTCTTTGATTGTAGTGTGGAAATAAATATGCGAAAAAGTGTGTCAAATTTCATTTTGCCGCTGGCGCTATCGTTCTAGCGCTAGCGTTCCTTCCAGTTCCTTCGTCTGGGATATTTTGTGCTAGACGTCTAGCGGGCAGTGGAACCCGGCCATTGTGATTATGCAAATTTCCGTTTCGGTCCATCCGGTGTTTGCATATTTTGCTGTTTTTTTTTTTCTTGCTTCAAGCTAGGAATCCAAGATGGAATGCACACAGAAGGTTGAGCGTATTCTGAAAAGCTTGCTGATAGTTCCACAGCCTCAGTGCCAACCTTAACCTCAAATGCCTTCATGTTCAGGACAGGAACCCAGCAGAGTGACATCTTGTATTTCAGGAGCCTTGTGTTCTACGCGGCAGCACTCCTCACGCTTTAATTTTACATCTGTAGCAATCATTGCAGGAACTGCCTTCCTTTCAATTCTTAACACGACAGATTCCGTGATATTTATAAAGAATTGCCCTGATGGAGAGTTCAGGGCAATTCTTTATAAATATCACCCACTAGCAAAATTTTAAACTGAAATGATTGTTAGGTTATGTTGAATGAAACAAATTTATGTTATGTGATCCAGAAATGTGAAAATAAAAACGAAATGTTAATTTTAATGAGTAGTATCAGCAAACGGGTCGTTGGTGGCAATTCCCTCGGATCTTCAAAGACGTCATAAACAATGTCGTTAGAATGAAACTACACTTTCTTTACTGAAATTAAATAAATATCTACTTAAACTAAATAAGAATGGTGGATTCGAATACCAAACGATTCATGGATGAGTTCCAATAGTAGTCGTTTTTAACAGCTCGGTCTTGTAGACAATATTGACAGTTGCTGTGTTCTTTTTAAGCATCTACCTAAGCAAAAAGTATAAACTTCAGCACAAATCACAACAAATACATTCTTCTCGTGACTTCCAAGATTTGAACTAAGTATTTATTCCAAGTAAAAGCGAATTAAACCTTTTCGAAATATGTTCATTGCTTAGTTAGAAAACTGCTTTTTGCGCCACTATCTTCGGGATGTAGTAGATCGATGAATTAAACTTAAGGATGAGAAACACAAAAAAAATTACCAGTTTATGCCACTTTTACATAAATGTGACACAAAATGTGACTGTGGCAGTTTTATTGCGCATTCGTTTACTTTACTTTGCTTCGCTGAAATATCGATATTCAATAAAACGCGCCTATAGTGTTGTGCTGTCCTACACAGTTATCGATCCAGGCAGTCAAAAATATAAACATGCTCAATTCAGAAACACAATTGCTCGTGTTAAACGTAAACCAATTAGTAATTCACACTTCATAAAGGGTTTCTAGAATAGGTATACTAAAGATCGACTAAAAGCATGTCAAGTTCAGCAAATCCTTAATCGCATTTGTTTCGATTCATTTGGATTTCTCTGGATGAAGAATTTCGGTCGACTGAGAAGCCATTGCGATGCATGCGCGAAATATGAGAAAATGAATCCCCTGCGATTCGCCAAAGGAGGACCTCAATGGAAACGAACAGAATATAAAAAGTGCGTGTAGAGAAGAATATTCGGGAACAATGAATTTTCGAAGTTGAGATAACATGAAATCAAAGACAATATATTTTCAAACTGGACCCAATTGCTGTTAACATGTTTAAGAATGCACGCTGCCTGATTAGAGTTTGATATAAATGTCCTTTTTACTGAAGCTAAAGCTCTTATATCCGAAGAAGGGGCTTTGATTAACACACTCATTGATAAGACACTCATATCAGAAAGTTTGATCCTCTTCTATTTAGTTTGATAAATTCAATTACGCTTTTCTTCTCCTAGAACTTGTTCTCTTCTTGGTTGTCTCTATTTGCGCCCAGTAAATTGTTTTCAAGATTTTATGGCAAAAGTTTTAATGTCGTCGTAGACTTGCCATTCAGTTTTGCTAGAGTTATATTCGTCCTGAGATGAACGTGCACTGAGGGCTGATCTGCGACATAAACCATTACACTCAAGTTGATATGTGCCCTATGACGGCAATTACCCCAAGTAAAAACCGTTTGTCTATAATCTGTTTATATTTTTTCAATAATAAACAAAATTTATGTACGCATCGTGTTTAATTATATTTTATCACCATTGCGCACTGCGTTGCTTCGCGTTCATTGTATCCCGTGAACGGTGTCGAAGCGTTTTTTTAATAATTTAATTACACGATCCAGTTTAACAAAAGGGCCCAAACAAATAAGCACGTTTCCCAATTAAGCTACACGTACGTAGACTTCATCTTTTAAAGGACTCCAAACAAACCATACAATGAATACTAAGTAGAGTAACAGAGACGAACTAATCACGGCGTTGTGTATGCATCACGTACACAATTTGCGATTACTGCCCCCAGAGTCTGTACTCTAGTCTATGTGTTAACACTATTCATGATTCATGCTCTGCCGAGTGTACGTACACTATAAGCCTCCGTAAAAAAAAAAACTTAAGACATAGCTAAATCCAGCACAATAATTTCTAAAGGATCCTAAATCAATAAACCCAGCGAGATGTACATTTTTCTTATTAGAAAAGGGCTGGTCTACGTACGCAATAGGGCTGTGCAGTATGCACACATCTGGCCAGTACATATTTTCTTCTCTTTTATATGAAAAAAAGAAGAGCTATTCACTATTGTGACTTGGCAAACAGATGCACAAATGGTTGAGCATAGACAAAAGGAACTATACAATTTCCAACAAGCATCTTACCACTTTAAGGATATTTCAACCGAAACAGCTGCTTCAAACTACAAGGGAAAAGTGCATTTGCTGTACAGGATCAGCCCTAAACTTGGCACACACGCACACAAATCACTAGTTTGAACAATTAGGTAAATAAACACTGCATCTACGGTACACCGTTAGAGATAAAAGTCCCATCACTTTGTTTAACTACACTTGAAAGCGAATATACACAGAGGTGGATACTCGTTGCAACTTTGCAACGGCAAATAAACTACTCAACGTACGTAAACTTCGTAAAATTCACGCTAACAAAGAACTATCTACATCCGCTGCCTGCGTTGCGCCGTGTACACTGTAACGATAGTAAGGACCAAGTCATACTACTACAACTTGTTGGCATGGATGACATTTCCAATGTTTTGTTTTCGTCTCTTCGGTGTGGTTAGCTAGCTATAGTGCTGCGCCTGCTGCGTAAGTTTTGCGGAAAAACCATGGAAATCTGTTTGGGAGTCGGTACCACCGCCATACTCCGTCCAACAAACATCAGTATTCGGTACGCCGAGATGAAAAGCTTTCGGCAAAAGCAGCATTCGGTTTCGAGTATTCACCATGGTGCCCTGCCGAGCATCCAAGATAGCATCACACTGCGGTTGAGTAAAGATATTGCAGAGTTCGTATAAGAGAGTTCTTGAAAACGGCACTCTTACAGATCCTATCCTTAAATAAACAAAAGGAACCGCAATCCGAAATAATGAATTCGGTGTCAAGTGTACACCACATTATATTTTGAAAAGAAAAAAAAAAAACTCTTAGATATGATGCCCCACCAGAATCAGATTTCCTTTCAAGGAAACACTTCCCGAGATGACATGGTGCCGTCGAAGTGTGTTTAGTTTTATTTATTTTTTCTCATCCTCTCACCCACTTGGTATGCACGTAGTGAAAGCATCTTTCTGCTGTCGATAGTCGGTGAATATAGGTAGTAGAATCGGAGCGGATATTCAACAAGTATTTCTTATTATTTTCCTGTATACAAGGTTTGTCAAGTAAATAAAAACGTGCAGATATGGGGATGAGCATATCATAAAGTCCTGGTTGGAGAAAATTGAATATGTGCTGTGCAATATGCTGACGCCTTAATGCTGTTTATCATGGAATCTCGATGGTAGTGTGAAGTTTTACTTATTCATTTACTTTGGCGTTGTTCATTGTCCGAAGTGATTCAGATTCGTATTAAAGAGTAGTAAAATGGCATTAAAGGGTCCTCAGCCATCACAGAGTGTCCTTCTTCGTCTTAATGTCTTTTCAGTTTGATGATTGGTTAATTAACTTGAAAGCTTAAATGGTGTGGGTGTCCCGTATTAGTTTGGCCCAAAGGAGACGAAATTGGAGTCATTTGAATTTCATTGGCCAACAAACTGGATGATTTGGTTAACGTTACTGTTGTTGTGGGGGGAGACTGTAGAAAAATGTCTCGGTTGTGACATCTTAGAATTAATTTTAATTGTTTCCTGTGGAAGAAGCAGTTTGTCTCTTGATTGGAAAAAGGACCCGTTGTTGATAAATCGGTTTTTGTTGGATAAGAAATTTGAAAAGATCATGTTTAAATTTGCCTTACTCACACTTAAGTGGCATTGATCGTATTTTTGAGTTTGCCCAGTCTCTCTTTATTAAGTGTGCCAGTGCAAGCACCTTCTCGTTTTTACATTAACCGCCAAAGTATCCTTATTACATCCCTCTATCAGGAGGTCCAATGTGTGTATGTCGGTTAATTCATCATCAATGACATATATTATTGAATAGGGTAAAATTGAAGTCTAATCCATCAAAATTAATCCGCTGTATAATTACAAGAAACCATCAAGCTGTCAATTCCAGTATCAGGCATCCCCTTTGTCATTGAGGAATAGGATATTATGTACATTGATTTTGAGCTATAGATACGGATAATCCCTTTTGTGTAATCATAAATTTATCTCTGTGATCAAGGTTAGGGTTAGGTTACTGAAACCGTCCAAGCTGTCACTTTGCGACGATGGTCATTAGCGATACCCTGGAGTGAAGATTAACACCAAACCTACAAAATAGAGAAAGTTGGCAAACAAAAATGGAATCGACTGGAATTGAAACGTGGAGCGTCATCCACTTCTATAGGAATTCCTATATACCTATTCTGAAAAAGGAAATATTTTTACTATGGCATTTATTTAGTTATCTACATATTATTGTTCTTCTCAAATTATCTTAAAATGAATGATAAGTCTTTGATTTCAGATCGACGAAGCGCCAAAGCATAAACTAATGTCATTTTCAATTTGGCTTTTCAGATTTTAATCTTAGATTTCAGATTTCTGCTACAAAATCGAACATTTAGTTCGAATTTTATTGGTTCTTGGTTCTTTTTTCACTTGCACTGCAAATCCATTGTAATTGATTTTCCCACATTTATATGTCCCAAATTACCCAAATTTTCAATGTCTTGATTGAATATTTATGGAAATAATTTAGGGAAACAGAGCTCTGCATTTTAATAAATAAAATCTACTGCACCACTGCGCTCGACTGACAATCTACTGCAATCTTCGTTTCTTAGTATATTTTTATATTCCCATTGCAAATAATCAGTTACTGGAATTACTGTTAATTGCTTCTGCATTCTTACAATATATTTTAAAAGAAAATGTGCATGCCATCTCATTTTCACTGCATTTGACTTGTAATTCCAAGCGCCGACCGCATGATGTCCTAAGACATCAAACTTCTATCGCGAAGAGCAAAACAAAACCGTTTCAATTGCTTCAAAAAAATAAAAAAATTCAATACATTTTTAAGCAAAAATATTTTACAACTTCATTTTTATCGCATTTTTTCTAAATTTAAAATCTGCTGCAAATAAAGTGAATCTATGTATGTAGTATGTACCAAAAAGGATCCTCTTTGCTATCCTTGCTTAAAATGACAGCATTACACCGGTCCAGTAAACACTCTATCCCTCTAATCGGTAAATGTCAAAGATGGAGTTTGGCAGTGGACGGATTTTTGGCAAGTCTTTACACTTTACTCTATGGAAACATTTCCATTTAGTGCATTTAATAACAATTATAAGAACCATTTCTTTCTTTCATTTACTATTGACTTCTTACAAAGCCTAACAAAATACTCACAAGTACCTACCTATCGTAGTCCCAACTTTTTGTAATTATATTTTTAACATATTCTTTTTCAACTTGAAGGAATTTCGAAGTTTGGTTTTCCAAATGTAAAAGTCTGCGCCAAATAAATAGAATGCAAAATTTAAACGCATGTTGCATTTTGAAAAGATCTTATAGTCGATCCAATATTTAACGGAATTTTTAAATAACGCACACATTTGAAGTTTTTCAAAAAGTATATTATACCGAAATACAAAAAAAAAATAGAATTTAAAAACACCCCAGATGATTTTTAATAGATAATAACTACCCTCAAATTTCCCCCCGTCGAACAAAAAAAAACCCTTAGTCTGGAGGGAAAACTGGGAGCACTGGTTCAGGTTCAGATACCAGGCAATGATACCAGACTACAAGATATATTTTTTTTTTTTTCAAGATTTTTGAGCTCTAAAATATGTAGGTACAAGACTTTTTACCTCAAATTCATCAAAGTTCAAGATTTTTTGATTTTCTAAAACTAACAAATTAAAACAACTTTTTCTATTGATGAAAAACGTTTTCATTATATTTATTCCATTATTATGTAAAATGTGAATCGAACAAACTCCACCAGTTGTCGAACTCAAATGCGCTTGTATTGGTAAATCTAAAGAAAATCTGAGAAAATATCTAGATTCGCAAAAGTGCTCTGAAATCTGAAAAAGATTGCTTTTTTTGGACCAAACGAACATAAAAATTGCTCTGAAGTTCTAAGTCATAAATAAATATTTTCCAAATTCCAAAAAGGAATAACATTCATTTCATTTTTCATGTTTTAGCACTGGACTCAGTGGTCCACCACTTTAAAATGTCAAAAGTCTGATACAACTTTACTAGTAGCCATAGATTAGATATGTACCTAGCTGTACACTTAAAAATGTATTTATTTTTGTAAATGGAAACATAAATCTAAAAATAAATTGGGCTTAGTTTTGAAATGGGACTGCGGCATTGCTTTTCCTCTTATATTTCCAAACAAGTTTTGTTTATGCGTGTGTGACAGAATCATACCTTCGACAACATCGCTCAAGCGGCTGGGAGGAGTGTTCTTTGTTTATGTTTTCACTTGGCCCACATTCCAAAAGTAGTTACATTCCAGAAAAATTTACTATTAGTATGAAATAGTCTTAATTAAGTAAACTATCATGGATCATGGCGTCAACACATCACCAAAGGAGCACAAACACCAAAAAGACTGGCAGGATAGCGTTCTTATTCGCGAAAGGGGTGCTCCACAGAATGAAGAATCCGATGCCAAGTATTCTATTAAATACTATGAAATATGTTCTACGTTTTTTTCGATAATAATGCGAGCTATCGCTGTGATAATAAACGTTAAATTGGCCTTCAGCTACTACCAAAATGGTAGTATCGACTATTGTTTGTGGACAACCACTTGTATTGTTATTCCCATGGTTATAACAACACTTATTCATGCCAACATGTAAGTAAACATCAAGGTGTATTAGTTGTAATATAAAGTAAACAGAAAGTATGTGTGCAACAGGTGTCTTCAGGATGGAAAGTTAAATAAGGGAACTTACAAAGTGACTTGGATAACGTATTTGTCATCGTTTTTGTTTCGGTAAGTTTTACTATTTTAAAACACACGATTTTTGTTATTAACATACTTTCCATAGATATTGGAACTCCCTCTGTTATGCCATATCCTGCAAAAAAGCAGAGAGGAGAGGTGATCTGGAAGCACAGAAGTTGTAAGTTGAAGTTTTTATTTTTGGAATTCTGCTCTAAAAAACCTAAGTCGGTATCGGGCTGATCTTGGTCGACAATAAATATATATATATGTCTTCCTGAGTTCGCAAGACGGGTATAGTTCATTTTTAATATTTATTTTTCAATTTATAGATTCTACAAATTGACTGTACGCGAGGAGAGCGATGTAGCATTTATTCGAATATTCGAATGCTTTCTAGAAGCAGCCCCTCAGAAGATTCTTCAAATATCGATTGTTTTATCACTTACGGAAGACATGTCAAGTATGCCCAGATCTGTTAGAAATACCCTTATTCATTCATTCATATTTTCAGACATCCAAATCGTTGCGATCTGCTCATACTTTGGGAGCTTGGCCTGGTGCTTGTCGGCGTATCACCGTTGCAATCGTTATGCACAAATAGATAAACACAACATGCAGACCAATGGCTTTATTCTACAACTGTGCTGGCATTTTTGTGTTACAGGTACATTTATATGAAATTTTGCCCCTATCATCTCAGTGTCTCACTATTTAAATTTTGATTTGCTCACATTTGATTTTCGTTCCTTTCCAGTATCACGAACGCTTTGTATCTCATTTGTGGCAAGTTTGTTTCCATTGTGGACTCTCCTCGCCTGCATAGCTCATGGTGTATTCTTTGGATTCATAACATTCCTTATCGATCGGCCAAAATTCTGCGTATTGTCACCGGGGAATTTCCTTTTTTGCATGATATTGGGGATTGTTTATTTGTTCACATACATAATGCCAAAGGATGGACGAACTAGGAATAAATATATTGTGTACTACACACTGAACTCCTTGGAAAATATCGCTTGTGTCGCTGTGTTCATTTTATACTCATCGGAAAGTATGCGATCCTTGACGTTCTTTTATCCAATGTGTGTGCTATCGATTGCATTCTATTATATGGGCATTTGTTGTATGGTAATATACTACATATGCTTTCATCCGAAAATCACAGCGAGATCGTCTAAACTCATTTTAAATTAAAATAACTAAATTTTTACTAAAATAATAAGAGAGCTGTGGGGCGCCTTATATTTATTACCTACACAGAATTAAAATAAATTACATTTTGTATTTGTTTTTCGTTTAAAGATGGTCAATATATTTATTTTGTTAATTTATTTGTCGTATAATATAAACAATGCATGCAACACTTTGATTTACTTTACTGTAGTTGAACGTGAAACACGAAGAATAAATGCTTACACCGTTCATATCATCAGATCAGACATCAGACAGTGTCAACATCATCATTTCACATCCCCCCTATCTATTTCATGGGTGGCGGTAAGTAAAGCCTCCCGCTCTACCCCATACAGGTAAATAGTGCAGAGATGCCTGATCCAATCAACTAATCCTTTAATAGCAAGGAATATATATTAATAATCCAAAGCGCAAGGGCGCTTCTAGGCGAATTCCCTGTTTTTGTTTTCAGCTGGCGGTCTATTGCATATACAGTTGACTCAGCTGAGTTGAAACCAAAATTTACCACAATTATTTTTTCACTTAAGCGGTGTTTTCTCTAAAGCGAAGATTAAAAAAATTCCACGACAAATTTTGTGTTTCAGTAGGTAAACCGATTTTTTCAATGCATATTGTTAATGCCTGCTGAAAGCGATCCATCTAACGGCTTTCATTTCGGGTTGGTAGACGAACTATACAAGAATATGGACCGCCCTATTTGGTTTTTTTTTTTCTTTTTGAAATGTGAGTGCACAGATGATCTAAAGCTCAATTTATTTATTTGTGTTTTTGTTTTCCTATTTCCTATTAGGCAACACCAAGACTTTTCTTAACAAACTGTGCAAACAAAGTTCTTGATTATAGCGACAGGATTTTTTGTTTTTTTTTGTCCCCGTCATCCTTTTTTTTTTCTCATGCAGAACAAAAACCAGATTTCGCTTTTCCATGTTTTATGGAATCGAGACAGCATTTCAGATTTCAAACATTAACTTTCTCCATTCAATTTGTTCAAGTATTTATCCGCTCACAGATATTGGCTCTAAGATCGCAGTGACAAGCTCGGTTTGCAGGCATCTGGGAACATTTATTTCACGAATACGGGATTTTACAGCCTATTTATGAACAACTTAATACAATACTCACTAGTAGGTAACTGCCCTACTACTGTATACGAGAAAATTATTGCCGTCTAAATGCATACAAGGGTTTTAAAACTGGACTTGAAAGTAAGGACCTTAACTCTGTCTTTTTTATCATAATTTCAGTGAACTATTAAATTTAACTAATAACAAAAACATCGAATGCGGATACTGCTACATATATCGATAACGAATATTTTGATAACTTCTGGCATCTCCTCATCTCGCAAACATCCTCCATCTTTTTTTCTTTTATTTTTTTCTTCGGAACGAAGTACGTAGAAAGAAGCGAAGCGATAAATCTTACGCACACTCACACATCCCAGTCTAAACATATTTGACATTTCTTATAGTCGGTTATTCGTTACAGAGCAGACGATATAATGAACGGTTTAAAACGAGTTCGCTTCTAAAGTTAGGATCTAAGGAATGTAAAATGTAAGCCTTGGGCTTCCACACAAAATATCAAGTGAAGTGATTCCTTTCTACGTTGTTGCACGTAATTACTTTTAGTGGAGAAATAGTTCGCAGTTTACTAGTGTCCAATTGGAAACTAATTATCGCATTGTGAAATTTCCTAGCGTTACCCACCTACATCAAAGGTAAGCTCAGTTTCAATAATGATTTCCTCAATCCAGCATTTTATCAATATTTTACTTTTATTTGAGTTCACGGTTAAACTGATTAATATATAATGTAGTTCCATATACCGACTTGGATCTAGAACAAATTTGCTGAATTAAGCTCAGATTATCTCGCACTTTGTTTGGGCAAAGCGCTTGCCTCGTCAGCTCGTTTTTTTTTATCGCCACTCCAATGGTGAGGCAAGCCAAACCTGTGTGACAAAGTCGATAGTCATCTCTTTGCTGGTGCTGGCAGTGACTATCTACAAAACTATGTGTTTCGCAGAAAGCATACAAAAATGTGGTTATATATGCACGGATGAGCTGGGCTGAAGAAAGAAATACGTAGGTATTTATGTCGCACTTGTTCTTGTCTCTTGTGCGCATTTGAATTGAGAATTGTGGTTTGTGTTGCGATGTTGAAACGCATTGATCCTTACCTTCAGTATCGATTTCCAATGCCATCACTTGGCTCAAAGGCAACCTCGTAAGCCGCAGGGTCAGTCCCTTTGTATAAAACGAATTCATCAAAATTCAATTTGTATGTATGCTGAACTGTGCAGGTCAACAAATTTAGCCCAGTCATGTTTACTTTTGGTATTTCCATACAGTATTACTGTCAGAAATCATGTCTCACACTTCATTCACCTTAAAAATGGTCAATGATATGACATAAACACACAAAAGAGAAAAGCGTATGCTGGTCGAATCTTAATTTGGATATTTATACTTTGTCAATACGCCTCTGCTTGTCTAGTTTCGTTATTTGAAGCAGCGATCACCTCTGTTAGGTCTACGTCTAGCGTAGGGCGTAACCCTGATCAATTCACGTGCCATCAGAAGCAGAATTGGCTTAGATTTCCATAGTAATTGAATTAGCTGACTGATAATTGAAACAAATTTAAGAGGTTGAGTAGAACTGTATGGTACTTGTTGAATTGTTGATGAATGTTTTGCTAAAGTGAAATGGATCTAGCGAAATTTGTTGTTTTCATACTGTTTATTGATAGTAAATTCTGTTCGATAAACTGATTGTTAGCAATTTGGTATCAATTTGTTCTGCTCTAAGGCAGTTCAATAGAGTAATCATTTCAAATAACCCTTGATAAAATATTTTTAGGGCATAATTATCTTCAACTTTTAAGTCTTGCTTTACAGCGAATGCAGATTTAAAGTAGTTTAGAAGGAGCCAGTAATGGGGCTTTTTCGTTATCTCTTTTGAAATTGCCAGGTTGTGGTTGTAACAAGTAACCCATTATCACCGCGTAACCTGTTACGACCACGATTACGTCAAGAAATAAAAGTTCCCATATTTTTGTTTAACTTATTTTTGTATTGCATCTTCGTATGCTACATGGTAGTTTAAGTACCGTTGTTAAAATTGTTATAAGAATGTTCCAGCAGGTGACAGTCCAGTAAGAATTGTTGTGAAAACATGGACATGGTGTTGTTTTTCGTTTAGCATCGTTGTTGTGGCTGTAAGTGTTCTTTGTTGAGAATTTTTAGGTTAGGAGTGCCGAGAAGGTGAACATGTTATCAAAGGAATGCATTTGTGAGCCATTGATACCTATATCCTGCCCAACTTTCACTTCCTTCATTCAGTATGTACGCAGTGTTTCTGTGGATTTTTCTGCCGAAAGTTTGGGATTGCCGTCTTTGAAGAATATCTCTACCGATTTTAGATACCAACACGTTGATATTTGTAGTTTTACAGTCTTCATGTTAGTAGAGTTTAATTTCAAGAAAGAGCAACAGCAGGTAGGTACGCCAAAATGTGTCACGTTTCTATTGCCTAGTGACATTACTGTAAATGTGGTTTCACCTTAACCACTTTTCTACTGCAACAATAATTTAAAATAATTATCGCAAACGCTTATCCTTTGCGGGTTATTTCCAATGAAAGCTAAGCACCATCAAATCGATGCACAGAAATACAAAAGGGTAACAAAAATTGTAATAACATTTTCTTGCATACTCACAGTAACGCATTAACAGATGTCATCTTCACGTAATAGCAGCAAATCCGGCGGATTGCGTTATCTGTGGATACCAGGAAGAAAAAAATCACACCCCAAGGGCCGGTTCGATTCGACTAATAAACGTCTAAATTACAGCACTGGTCAAAAGAAAAACGAACAATGGTCTCTTGGAGGCAGTAAAGGTCAATCAGAATTGTTGAAAGCGTAAGTTCTTAACTCTTGGCATTAAGATAGAGTGGTTTTCCAAACAAATACAAATTGAAAGCAAAAAAGTGTACAACGATCTCTCAGTAAGTTAAATAAGGTTGCATCAACGTGTTACCTTTGCTATCTAAAAAAATATGAAATTGCATTCATACGTCCTGTAGTCCTTTATATATTTGGAGCAGTTTAGGTCAATAAATCTGAAAATGATTGCAGTCAAAGGAAAGATTATTACGGCTGAAAGCAATGTCACAAGATAACCCGACATCGGCATCACAATTTTTTCCTCATGGTGGTCAAAATAATTAGACATTGAATATTGAAAACAGTTTGAAGGGGGGCCACAGAATTCATTGCTTATGCTCTCCAAAAAGCCATACATTTTATGCAGCGAGGATTACTGTTTATACACAAAGTCGCCTTAACAGATTGAACTCATTTAAATTGTTTGTTTGTTTCAACACACAAGCACTTCATGAGAATAACGATACATCAGCACAACAAAGAAAGATATGAATCCCGAACTTCATAAGAAAGCTGCGTTTGCAACAAATTATCGTGGGCGAAGACATCCAGGACAGCGAATGGTAAATGCATCTGTTATTTCTAGATCGTTGTACAGCTTTTCGCTGACAGAAAATCACTCTAGTTTTAGGGGCACACACATTATCTGGTCCGCACGTTTCTATCGTACTATTCATACGCAGAGAATTCATCCCGCAACATCATTTCTCTATTTTGTTCGACTAATTGCCGACGTTGTTCACTTGTGCTTGTACATAAAAAATTGCATCGAACATTATTGAAATCTGTGCATACAATTCATATTTTAGTCACTCTTGTTGCACAGCAGATTAGTCTGGAGTTTCACTGAAGATGGCATTGCTTGTGACTCGTTTTTACAATTGGCTTTGGTATTGTTTTTCATTGTAAATACTAAACTCATGTAGTTGTGATCATTCTTCTCATATTTTACACTCTTGGCAATGCCACAACACCACACCACCGATGCAGTTGTGCACTTGGATAAGTTGAAAACTAATGTTGCTTGAAATTTTAAATCATTTACAGGGAAGCTGACGGATTTGATAGTGGTCCATCGATATCTGGTTTAGGACCGATTTCATGTGCTGCTGGAGTGCCAACTATAGCTTGTACGACCAACATGCCTGCTTTGACGGTATGATTTGAATATCTTCAGTACGTAATTTAATTCAATTCGCATTTTATTTGTTTTGAAGGAAAATAAATTCACTATTTTGGGAAAAATAAGTGAACACGATCAGCTTCCGTCTCCACCAAGAGACGGCAATCATAATGGTACAACTGACATTCATATTTCCGCTAGTGATCTGATTGGTGATTCAGTATCGAATCATAATTTAAAGAAAATCGATGAGGACATTGAAGACGACGATCTGCCTTCACCGCCAGGTTGTGACGAACACAACAGTGATGTTATCAGCGAATATAGTCCTCATAAGAAGACTTTAATTGCGAACAACAGAAGAAACTGTCCTGATGTAAGTTCTACAAGTATCTATCATCATATAATTTCTATTCTGTTTTTGTTTTCTTTTTCCGAGTTCGTGTGTTTTTGATAGTGTATTTCGTAAATGCCTCAACTGTCCATAGGCCCATCCTAAGCCAACGGTCTCCAGTTGCACACCTGAAGTTGTGCAACTACTTGGGCTATCTTCTATTAATGCCATATAAGTATTAAAAAGAAAGAATTCAAATTGACATCGTGGCGTTTGTATAGCATGTGCCACACGCTGTACATATATTGGAATTAAAATTTCATAAATCATTTTAAAAAAGGCTGGCAAAGCAACGACTGATCTTGAAACTATAAATGAGAAGCATCCCGCTATGTAGAATTATTCTCCGTCAGTCAACACATTCAGTAAATTGGTATACAATAGGTACTCGTATTTCGTATGTAAATTGCGATGACTGATAAACAAATTAGCTAGCTAATTAATGTGGCTATAAAAACGTAACTACCTAATAAGTGACTGACGGAATATTTTGCATTTAGCCGGAACTATTGTTGTAAAAATGTGAACTATATGTGCACGCAAATCGTTGCAACGTGTTTTGTTGCATCTTGTACAAATACGAAAATTAACTATATTTTCCGCAATCCATCAGTTCAACCATTTGCTTAAGAAACTACAATAACCACTCTGATTCCAGGTTGACATCAATTCCATCGAAAGTGTGAGCGAGTGTAAGCTCAAGTACTCCGAATTAGACTTGCCAGATGGAATTTATAGCTCATCACAATTAGATGAGCCCTATACGAAGAAAAACAAAAAGAAGAAGAAGAAAAATAAGAACAAAAATTCACCAAGCCATGACACAAATAATGAAGACGACGACAAGACAGTAAAGTGCTTATACTACACTCTAATGTGTTGTGAATGTACAATATCATAAACGAAAACAAATCAAAACGCACAGTAAATACACACGCATCAAATCCATTTACACATATTTTTTTTACAAAAATCTAGATGTAAGACTTTCCATGGCAGCAAAAAACAAAAAAGAATCCTCAAAAAAAGAAATCTCCTAGGAATGCCAAAATAAGATTCATAATCTATGCATTAATTATACACTAATCGCTATGAAAACGAAATTAAACGCTAGTATGCGTTTCGAACTTGAATTATATAATTAAAGAATACTTAATTTAAAGAAAACGATTTTTATTTAAACGAACATTAAGAATAAATGGAAATCATTTCATGTAAAAAAGTTCTTTTCTTCTTAAATACATATTGAGTTATTCTTTCACATTCTTAAATCTAGTTGTAAGATTATTTTCACTAAAGACTGTAATAATATTTGATGCCATCCAAATAAACTGCAAATGCCATCCATAGCGAAGTTTTCCACGTGCATTCCAGAAGTAGTATGAAATGGGTATTCATGGCGCCTATTCGCCAATTCCATGGCAACATTTTATGAAACACCGTATGTCCAACGTACAATATAATTGCATTCATTCCACATTCAGCGAATGGGTAACCTGTCCACATTTGGCGCACATCAACTATGTAGTAGAGAGCGCTAAGCAGAAGGAATGCCAGAGAAGCAGTCACAAGCACAAATGAAAGGGACCTTCAAAAGGAAGTTAAATATTAAATTTCCTTCGAGGTGTGCATGATTATGAGTAGTAGAACATGATGTTAGTATGTTATTTATTTTATTGCAAATTCTTGGGATAGTGTGTTTCGCAACGTTGACAATCCGCTTGTAATGAATCTTTTTCCGTAAGCAATATGTTGATTTTTGCCAAAAATGTTCTACTTCGCAAATGAGAGAACTACGAGGTAAAAACTGTCTTTGTTACAGAAGAAGTTTCTATTGGTAACATTTTTGGAGGTGTTAAAGAATCAGAGTGCGTTGTAGTGTAAAATGCAACATTTTAGGACGATAATATTATTAAAAAAGGAACAAAAATGACAGATTAACTAAACACCAACCGACTTTTTATCTCCTAAGGTGGCCACGGTACCGCCACGGATAAGTTGGAGAAATACTTCGACAGTAACTTGAATTTCTTCTCATTAGTATGTACCTATTGACAATTTTTTTTTCGAAATTTTATTCGAAATGTGTGCTTATATAACCTTTGGTGTAAGCACTTGTATTTAAAGCAAAATTATCTCACCACAAGTTTTTGTTGAGAGGAATCCATCCATCTTCCTTTGAAAACAAGCATAAGATTCCTCCTAAAACTCCAAGAGCTACGCCCCAACAAGTCCACCGTTTTACTCTGGCCGACCAGTCAGCATTTACAGTTAAAATTGTACCGCAAATGACGCCAAAGAACACTTGAACTATTGTTAAAATACAACCTAAAACAGAAAAACTCGTCATTTAACCGCATAAATGACCGTTCACTTACCAAAAACTCCTTCAGGATCAAATGCCTTCGAATCATACAAATATTTTGCTGTTGGGTGCTGGTAAATATGACTGTCCCCAAGTAATTCGTGGTCAATGAAACCAACTATTCCTCCGATACAATCGGGGTGTGCAGCATAAGCATGTTTGCCTCCTGGTCCAAGATATCCTCTGGAAAACACAATTAACATACTGGCTTTGTTAAGTGAGTGCATCTATACCTCGGGCATCCTGGAGCGTTTAAGCCGAACATAATTCCTAAACTGACAACGATTAGCGAGAGCATATATACAAGTTGTTCTTTTAGCAAGAACAGCTCGAATACGGACCTTCTCCAGCCTGACTGAGGAAATGATTAATATAAGAAAATTTAGTATACCTATATAATTTATAACTCACTTGGGGAATTATATAATCGGGGTTAGCAAACACTGTATGAAGGACGCCCGCAACCAGAAAAGCAATACCAAATCTTTGTAAAACTCCCATAATTCGAAGATTCTCCAACTGTGGTCCGTTTATCGAATTTAGACAAACTCCAATTAGGAACATTTTAATGGATCTCTGAAGTAAAAAAAATGGTTGGGATATTATTTCCTTATGGTATTAGACCAATATCGACAAAAGCAATCAACTAGCGTTTATATGCTTAAGCAATTTCAACCGCCGATATTTGGCAGTTAACCAGTTTTTTCTTACCCAAACAATTTTTCGGCATATCGATTTCTTAGTTAGACCCCTTGAAAGTTGAGACTTTATTGAGATTGGAATACAAACTCCCATTATCCACAAGAACGACGGAAAAACAATATCAGCCAAATGCAAACCATTCCATGGTGCATGTTCAATCCACCAATAACCTCCTCCTCCACTGTTCACGAAAATCATTAAAACCATCACCAACCTTAAATGACAAAGAATATGAACCTTAACGTTTTTATTGACGAGAAAATTAAAAGTTTTAAGCAGTGGATGGTACATAATCTCAGAGCATAAGAAACTATGCAAAAAAAGCGAAAACATAATAAGAAACAGTGACCACTTGTGTATGCTTTATGAACCATCAAATTAAGAACCTGCAACTTCTCGTTAGGTATTCAAACCACCAACCAATGACACATAATACAATTCCCGGTTCATCAGGAAGCTTAGGTATTTATAAGATTAAGAATCGACTACCGTTATGGAACTTGAAAAACAAAGACTTGTGCAAAAATGGAAATCTGGTGGATAGCCAGAAACACAACTTAGAAAACGTGTACTTTTGAATGAGTTTATCGAACTTTGCGAATTCGCGCGAGTGAAATTCCCTTGCACCGGAACCACAGCCTTATAAAAGGTAGATTTCAAGGGATTTGTGTGCGTGAGATAACATTTTTTTTTGTCTATCTATTGCGGTGCAACTTCAACAACAGAAAGACTATCATTATTCCCCATCCCAGGCACATTCTCTTATGCTTTGGACTGAAATGCCCTAGTGCTGTGAGCTGTTCCTGTACGTATGACGAAAATAATAGAATGCGATAGAAATGTTTTTAATTGCTACTCACCCCCTGAATGCATCTAAACTTCTCATTCGTCGTCTCACAACAGCTGTTTCGGTGGTTTCCTCGTTACCGGCATTAATCACTGCCTCAGCAGTTGACAACGATTTTAATTTCTTCCACCCATAAAAAAAGAGTTTAGTTACGACTGCCATCAATGTGCACAGCACTATCACCGACAATATTGCTGTAAACAGTTGTGCTTTAGAATCAGCAAATCATGTTGATTAATAATATTATGCTTACATAAATTTACGTCAACACCCGGCTTGTCGGTGCTCATTTCACAAGATCCATTCGAATGAATAGACAAATTGTAGACCCCAAACTCCTGCATGGGCGTTTGGAGGGTGCAAAGAGCAGTGCTGTTTAAAAAAAACATAATTGTGTGGTTAATAATAATTATTCATGATCTTAAATAGTTCTTACAGATTATCCGGTGCATATCGTCCAACATCTTTGTCAAATACTTTGAAAACTATTTGGCGGGCTACGTTCAGCCTAAGCGGTTCCTCAGTTTGATTCGCAAAAACTGATTTCACTTTTGTATATGGACACTAGTGGTATTTCGGCGTGATGATAATAGTTTGCAAACAAAAAATTCATACTCACTGTATAACACTCGTCAGAAAGCGAGTAGATGTAAGCTTTATCGCTGAGAGTAGAGGTGGGAACTAGATAGGCTTCGTCTACTTTTAGTTCTCTCATATGTAGACCACGCCATTCCGGCTCAGTATATTCTATCCAACTGGACATTATTTACTTGAAAAGAAACAAAATTTAAATGCAATACTTTCAAATACCCTATCCGGTTTCACTGTAAATGCCAACAACAAGTTAATACCAAGGAGGTATGCAAACTGAATGAAATATTAAGCTTATCTTGCCGTTAGTAGGTCAAGTTTCATACACTGCCACTGCCCATCAGTGGTGGGGCAGTGATTTTAATCGTTATTTTGATATTATACTTGAGGCTTTGTAGCAAGTTGTATTGTTTATCTAACATCTATTACTATCAGAGTTGCATGTGTTTCATCGATGTTAATAAAAGTATATGGAAAATTATGTGTTTGTTATTTTCCTTTGAGATCAATATAAAATAATATATTATACTCGTATACTGACATAGGTATTCAACTGACGCTATTTAACGAAAGAGTTTCGGATATTTTACAGAACATTGAAACTTTACCACAAGAATGAGAAAGTTGAACTCATACCAAAGAAATATGAAAGTGGACGTCATGTATTTTAGATAGCAATATCCATATATATTTGAGTAAAAAATATAAATACCTACTACTTATGAGAAAACTACACTTTATTTTTAATGGCAGTCATTTGACTACCTGCTTCAGCTAGATATCTGTGTTTGTTGTCCTATTTGGCATACGCGTGCATGTTTTCATTCATGCTATTAAAGCCGTCAAAATAAAATTAAATGTTCTACTCCAGTTTTTTTCGAAAGTGGCGACGAAATCCTTCCTTGCTGTTAGAAGGGACAATCTCCCCCACGTAATTTTGAATGCAGTTTCGATTTTTCAAAGGAATTAAAAAACTGGACATTTTGTGTGAAACAAATCCTAAAGTTATTGACGATACTCAACACGCAGAGTTGAGAGCTACATGATAAACGGACATAAAAAGTTTTCTACTTCCAATCAATTGCTGGTTGCGGCACCCTGTATCGAATAACCTATTGGTGGCTGCGGGGGTGGAGGGCGAAAGCTTTTGTCTTCCATAACAGTGAGAAAGGGCAACGCTGCTATGCTATTGAAACATTTAAATTTTAAAGCTTTTATGGTACTACTATCCAGTGGTACTAGATCGTGGGGCATAACCTATTTCGTGGGCATTCTGCCTTTCAAAATACACTAAAGTGTGAAAAACAACAAAAAAAATAGTATATTTTGTTGTTTTTTTTGCGCCGGAATGGGCGAAAAGGCCATTATTGGGGATCGTTCAGTCCGAAAAGTATGGTATTACTTTTACTATAAGTTATCAGCAGCTTTGCCGTTTGGCCCTCTTTAAGGGGCTTTTTGAGCCTAACAAATGCTCAAAACTGTCAAGAAAATTGCTTTAATTGTAAATTTCGCTATTTTAGATCAGTTGTTAGATTAATTAAATAAAATGCTTTTTTGGTAGAACAAATACCCATTCGCAATTCACACTCATGTGAACAGTCCTTAAGAGAGATTTTATTATTTTTGAACGAAAAAGAATGCAAACAAATTGAAAAAAAAAATATTTTTTTTGTAATGAAAATATTTTTTTGTTGGTTGTTGGTGTTATAAATAAATGTTTATGCGTTTTTTTTTATATATTAACATTTTATAGCCCCTATTTTGGGCTAGGTCCCCTTTTTTTAATTTTGCACCGGTAACACTGATTATCAGATCACCTTCATTTTCCACTCACCAGACTCAACTGCGCCTGTCACCCATATTTTCACAGGTCACACACAGGCACAGCACAGGCTACCGGGTACTTTCTTTTTCATAGATGTCAACAAGAGCACAAAAACGTAAACAGAATAATGGGTGCTGTCACTTGTTAGTTAGGTATTTATGTTCTTGAGCATATCTTCTTTTAAAAAAAAACAATACCTACTTGAAACAAATGATTAATCAATGTAATTGATATAATACTACACGGTGACAGTAATAACAAAACAATAATTATTAATGTGGTTTTCCATTGGGACAAAAAATCAATCTTTTTTTTGATCTAAATCACTTTTCATGTTCCATTGGGCAAAAAAATCAATCTTTTTTTCGATTCGGAGCACTTTTTGCAGATCTCGATATTTTTTCAGATCTACACATACCAATATGCTTTGCACAGCTGTTTTACGTCATTTTAAGAAGTTTGCTTTCAATCCAAATGCGAAAAGTTTCGTGAAAACCAAAATAACGAAATACATAAACAGCCATGCATATAATTTTGGAGGAATTATTATCTTCATAGTCTTCCTCGTCATCTGAAGACTACGAATCAACAAAAATACCAAATTTGTATCTGCAACAGGGAAAACATTTTCGAAGTCGATATCCATTTGTGTTTTTTGCAAAAACAAATGCAGATTGAACAGCTGATATTACTGCCACATAACGCACTAATACATTTATAAAAGCAGATCAATTTCGTTGCGCGTTCCATTTGCCACGTAAAATCTGAGATCTGAAAAAGATTTCTGGTGGTCCCAATGGAAAACGACATAAGTGTTTTCGAGACAGCGTCTTTGTTATTAGTTACGTACGACCGTGACCAAAAAATCAATTTGTCTTGCTTTAATTTACAGGTACACTTCTCGCGATAAATTGCATTACACGTTACTTGGCTTTAGACCGCAACATTACTAATATTTATTTTGAAATGATTTCGTGTAGCTATCCGAATCCGCACAACTTGATTATCTTCATGACATTGGCATGCCAGCTGTTTGCAGTTGTTAGGTACTACAGTTCAAACCCGCTACAAGCATTCCACAATCCACGGTTTATGCCTGGGTGTGCATAGTGCATTGTGTTCATACGTATACATAATAGTTTAACGTATGGTTGAAATGAAATGTAAATATTTTATTAAAGAATGTGAAGTTTGTTTGGAGAAAGATTAAAAGCCCTTGAACTCGACAAGAAATTCTCCAGACTCCATAAAATGGTTTGTTATTGTTATACCAATGTCATTTTTATTATTGTTTATCTTTTACAGCAATTCTCATTATACCTAGTTAACCGGCATTTAATAATGATTTGTTAGATAATTTGCATTGTTTTTGTGTACCCGTTCTTAAAGAATTTTATTCACCGATTCGGTGAATTATTGTATTCAAATTGTTCAGTTACGGTACAGATATTAATGAATTTAAAAGTCAAAAATATTTGATAAAATTGAATAGACTTTCAAAAAGGCACCCAGTGGAAGTCGTTATTCGGAGTAGAGGCAACAGCTGTAGCAATCTTGTGTGCGATTCGTTAAGGGCTCTCAAATTTCAGATTTTGCCCGTCCAATCGATCGTAAGAAGCCAAACCGTTGTTTGTGTTGCTGGTCTTCACTAGTTAAATTACATAATATACCTACATAACTTTTTTTAAATGTTAATTTGTAAACAATTTTCAAATAAGAAAAATTGGTCCAACGGATACAAAATGCTCAGATTGAAACATTTTTTGAGACTCTGATTGGTCACGTGATTAGTTTTTTTCAGTTGACGGCCTGCCTGCATACTCAGTTGACATTTCGAGGTGTCAGAATTCAAAATAGATACATGAACTAGGTATCCGAACGTACCCAATGATTTTACTTGTGACTGACTCGTTCGAAAATGCAAAGCGGCGAAGGGGTAATTATAATTAAATTTAACAAATATAAGTCCCCAGGATGGATTTTTACTGGTGGTATACGGCACCTACGTCCTACAGGTTCCGATGCAATAGATGTGAGACAATACGTTTTATAGAATCCCCAGTACTCTTCCGATGCTCTTTGATGCTATTAAATTAAATTAAAATGCAAACCGTTGTTTAATTACTTATGTATACATTTACTTCACATTTAATAAATAATAAAAATTATTACCACAGTTTAAGTTTAAGTTTGTTCATTCGAGTTAGTAAGAGATAGAATTACAAACAAATACAACAGATGCTACACAAATATATTGTTTGCTCCTACAAAATAAAAATATATTTCTTAGAATGCAACCAAATTAGAAGCAGTGCAGCAACCCAATGGCTAAACACCTGCATATTTGTCTGCAAGTAGGTAATAGAGAGAACGTTAGTCAAAATATAATTTGCTGAAGCAAATTTTGGAATGATTAAGTTTCATTTAAAATATAATATGGAATACCGAACAAAACTGAACATTTAGTACGTACACATTTATATAAAAATAAATTGAACTACGATAGTAAATCGCTAAACTATTATATTTATTTGTCGACTGAAATCAACCACTTCATGTCTACTATGTTGTGCTGGTGTTGAGATTCTCCAATGAAGTCAAGAGCTTCTGCTTGGTTCGCTTATTGCCAGAACACACACACGTAATCAGGTTGGTCAGTTGTTTTTTCGAATAGATTCCGAGATTCTTCTGTACTTCAATCCATTCCTCGAATTGTTCCACCGGATAGTAGTACGCCTTCAGATAGACGTCAACATAAGAATGGTGTTCATGAAATTTAAGGCCAGAGATGAGTTCTATTATTGACATGAAATTGGTGAAGTCCAATTGCATAAGTGCTCTACCACCCGCTGAGCACTTTTTTGCGTTTGAAAAACTGTTGGCAGAAAACGTATTTTTAAATAAAAGACAAAAGACAAGTCAAAAAGGTAGTAACTCACCCTTCGACTAGTAGGTGAGTTGCTATACGTGCAATCGTATTCCAAACCGCTTCTGAGGGAACTGTTACTTCCTTAGCTATTTCCTCTAATCGCATCGCAAACGTTTGCACGTTCTTAAGACAAAACAAGCTATAATACACAGTGTCCTTAGGGATCAATTGATCACTTACCCTGTTCATATTGTCGATGTAACTGCTGTGTTGAAAGCTCACGTGATTTATGTCCCATTTCACTTTGGCCATGGAGGCAAGGATGCTAGGCAGATCGATTATTTTTGAGGTAACACAAGTGTAGACTGGATTTGCGATGTTGACCATAAAATCACTGTACTCTGTGTACGATGCAAGGATGCTTCGTTCATAGACAGGCAACAAGTGATTCAAGTAGTGTCTTAGCAGCTGGAATTGTTGAATCATACAGGAACCACTCTCGATGGCGACTATTCGCAGTGATAGTCCGTAGAGAGTATCTGGATTAGCCAGCTCGTTATTAATCTGATAGAAATTATTTATACAGTTGAAAAATTTGTGAAAGTTAAGCTCCTTACCAAGGAAGAGAAATTTAAAGGCCAAATTTTAACGTTAGGAATGATCTTTTCACCGATCATCTTCAGTTTGGACTCTATTTTGCTAGTGTACAAATTTTCCATTTGCACATTCTGTTCAAATCAAAATAAAGGCAATCAAAGGATGAATATAGGTTTTTATCAGAAGTCAAAATTCTTACCGAGTCCTTTGCGAAAATTTCATGAACCGCATAACAGTAGAAGTCAATCAGCTCCAACATGCTGCTAACGATCTTCGGCGAAATACAGTGAAGCAGTTTGCACATTTGCAAATACCTGCCTATGCAGCGCAATACATTCAGTGAAGTATTATTTACGATAATTTGCCTGCAAAAAAAAAGGAAATTCTCAGCTTCGTGTTCATACTCTTAACTCACTCTATCTACGTACTGCACTCCGCCCCCACTGCCATCATCTTCATCCTTGCTTTGCATGCTCTTGTCATCGTCGCTTTCCTCAGAGAAATAACACGATGCCTCGTCAACAATCCCTGAAAGAATGTCCTCCTCAAGCATAGCTGCATCGAGTCCACCATCGAATGGCGAACTCTTCTCCGAGAATCGCAGAAAATAGCCACATGATCCGTATATGGAACTGCCACCGTCATGTGAATGCGCAGAAACTAGTTCATCGCAATTGTTATTGCTGGTGGGACTGTTATTAGAATCTGTGGGTAGAATTGCGATATTCGGCGACTTGTGTCGCCTTAGTGTATTGCGAACAGAACGAAACTCCTGCAACTGCAGAATGTTGCTAAATGAATCGATAATCGTCCACGATTCGTTGTCCAAAAAGAGACAAATTTCCTCCAAACATGATACATGGTAGCGATTAAAGAATTCTTCGCTCTGCGATTGCATTGTTGCGATCAGCTTCTCTGAATACTCTCCACAGAATTCGATGCCGACTTTCTGCAGTCTTTGAATTACCGAGAGGACTTGAATAAATTGCTCGTGCTTTAGTGTTGTTAACTTGGCACTCGACAGATAGACACACATCTTCGACTGAATGTCGTTCCATATACGTGACTGGCCTTTTTTCAGTTTTTCTTGAATATAATTGTCCGGCGAGTCGTGCGTCTCCTCCGGATATAGTTTATAGTTTTGATGCCACATAACAATTTGGTAGTACGATGCCAAAATGGTCCAACAGGTTTTGCACAGGCTTATCAAGCATGGAATGTATTTGTCGGCAGCAACCTGTTCGCACAGTTGTTCGAATAAATACTTCAGATTCTCATCGATGTTGGGATCATTATATGCACGTAGCACAGAGTTTACGGATGAATGAATGGACGAGATGAAGTTGATGTGCAGCTGTATCGAGACATAAAAGCGTCATAGTTTGAACAAGTCCAAGATCGGGGTATAGACTCACCTGATCCATTGCAAAGAGAGATTTGTTTAGTAGCTTATAAGATTCTTGGAGTTTTCCGTATTTGTTTATGTCGAAATTAAGTATAATCTGAAAGTAGTGTGTGCATTTAATTACGGAAAGAGTTTGTCTTAAGACGGTTACCTCATTTAGAACTGTGTCCAATTGGAATTCTGTCAACAGCAGTGTTTCTTGCAATTTCTTTGTAAGTGATTGTACACTGTCGTACTGAGTGTATTCAGCGGCAGAATCTTTGCACTTTAACAATAAACCTATGGCTCCAGAGTAATTCCCATCAGCGAGCAGGGTTTGTACTTCGACATCCGTTGATTTCTTGCAAGCGGAAGGAGCAATGAAGTATATAGAGTGTTATTTTCTTATTGATTGTGGATAAATAAGGTATAAAGTCCTATCCAAATCTGTATTGAAATTTTAAGAAAATAAACTCAAGTATCGCAGATTGCAATGAAAGAACCAGAATAGGATTATGAAACAAAGAACATGGGAAGTTATGCCTGCAAAGCAGCCAATTTCAAATATTGTTAGTATGTAGGGCTTTCGCATATTAGAACATTAATCATCGATGTATTTTGCGCACAAATTGTTCATACAAACACACTCCTCGTTATCATACGAAGATTGATAAATTTGTGCTTTTCACGCAGAAAACCCCAACTAACCACTTTAACTATCTTGTTTCCATATATACATATTATTTTTAAGTGCTGCGTACTCGATATCGCGTTACAGTTTCAATAAGAGGTGTGACCCACTTTGTATACATTACATACGGCAATCTAGAATTGCAACTTAAAAGTCGTGCACTGTGGGTTATATACCAAGATATTTAATCAGTTTCATTTGAATATCAACTATAATACTATATACAAAAAAAAATAATTAAATGTCCACCTTAATATGTACTTACGAGCTTTTTGATTGCATTCAATGACTTAAGAAGTTCATTCAAGACTTCTCGCTTACGATATGCGGCCAAAATTTCGAGACTTGTTGTAGTTAGATTGGTTTTGGCATAATTTAAGTACGAGCGAGCCTTTCGACAAGTCCACAGAGATTCTTCCAACTCTTTTTGTACATCATTAATAGCAGCGAGCTCAACATTGCAGGCACTTCGTTGCTCTAGGATATTTTGCAGTACTTGTTTTGACAGAACCTTATGTTGCATTTTCAATGTGCTCATGGTTTCGTTGATTTTCTCCAAATTAACTCCATCACTAAGAACTTTCTGCAAAAGGTAATGGTCAACATGAATGCGATAATGCATATATAATTATTTAAATAAACTCGTTTTATGCCCAATAAATTGTGACAACTCACCTTCAATTCATATAAACTAGGATCACTGTCTGGATCAAAATAAATACTTTCGGTGCTTTCAAGAATTTCTTGATCGGACTGCTGTTGGTTCTCTTCATCTGTTATTGATGCAGTCTGCTGCACTTTGGCTGCTATTTCTGGTGCAGTGGTAACATTTTGGATGAAATAATCGGAAAAGCCCATGGCAGGAATTTTCATTTGTCGGTTCTGTAACAATAGCTTTTTAACAATATTTTCAATATTTATTGCAGTGGAAGTACCTGCTTGCTGAGCAAATCCAAGAATTTTGTTTTTATTTCATCCATTTCTGTATTATTTTTATTTCCATTTGGAAATCTTTTGTGCGAAACATTCACGAATGACACTGCATTGACAGATTTGTAAATTCCTGCAAGTGGTCGAAAGAATGTATAAACTTTTGAATGGTCGAAAAGCTACCTTTGGTTACATAGGTAATTATGTGGTATTCGATTGGGCTTCTCCAGATTTGCTCTCAGATTTCAGATTGCGTGTGCCTAATCGAACATAAAAACAGATAAAAACGTCCATTGCTCTTTTTTTGTGCCGAAATTAGTGCGATTTGAATATGTGTGGTCTTCGGCACTTTTCTAAGTTTCATTTCACTGGTTAAATTTTATATTTAAACATTCGAAATTTCGGTTCCGATTGAGGTAGAAACAATTCACAAAAATGTAAAGAAACTCCACCAGTTGTCAAACTCAAACGCACTTGCATTGGTAAATCTGAAGCAAAAATCTGAATGAGAAAATATATAGATTCGCAAAAGTACTCTTAAATCTGAAAAAGATTGCTTTTTTTGTACCAAACAAACATTAATGTTGTATTCGATTGGGCTTCATTAGATTTGCACTCAGATTTCAGATTTCGTGTGACAGGAGAGAAGTCAGAGATGAATGATTAAAAGAGATGGATATCTTTCGAACGTCTATCGGTCTATCCCCCCAAAACCCATTTGTTTACATTGTTTTTGTAATTTCAACCCCGTCTGTAAATCTGTGAGAGCAACAAAGAATCATGTTGCCAATGGCCGACCGCGAATCATCTTGCTTTTATGAGCGCCGTGGTGTTCATTTGGTTTGTATGGTATTGAATTTGTTTGGTTTTTGTGGTGGTTTTTACTAAATTGAAAAAAATAGTGAAATACACATTAAGGAACACCGAATTCTTGCATTAAAGTCCAATTCATGAACTCAAACTCACAAATTCTAGAAAAGAAATGAGCAAGTGTTCGTGAATCGGGACTTCATGATTTTTTTGGGAAAACAGCTTGTAGGCAGCCGCCTTTCCACTGGAAAGTTATATATCTCTGTATTCCATTATCTTTGGTAGGCAGCCGCTTATCGACAAAAGGCAGCCTAGTATATGTGAGTTCACGAATTGGACTTTAATGCAAGAATTCGGTATTCTCTACTGTATATTTCACAATTTTTTTCATTTTAACCAAAACCTCCACAAAAACCAAACAAATTCGATACAAAACACAGAACAATTAAACACCGCGATGCTCATAAAAGAAAGATGATTCGCTTTCGCCCATTAGGAACATGCTTTTTTGTTGATCACAGACGGGGGTCGATATTACAAAAACAACAATGTAAACAAATGGGTTTTGGGGGAATAGACGCACGAAAGATATCCATCTCTTTCAATCATTCATCTCTGGTATTCGATTAGCTTTGTTCTGCTTTCTCGACATATCACTGCCAGATGAGAAAGCAATGGCTGGAGTTTTTCGTGAAAATAACTGTTCAAAGTAGAACTTGATGGGATGACAAAATAAACGAAAGTTGAAATTTGAAATAACTCACCAAAGAAAATATATACATGTCCGACACACTTAAGATATATTTATTCTTATTATATATATATATATATAGTTGGCGCAACAGGTCTGTAGATAAAATAATATCAACTTTTTTCATTTGATTTGTTTCACACCATAAAAAAAGCTATTAAATAAATAACCGTACAGAACTCTCTTTATTCAAGCACTACCTTCTTGAATTGTTTTACTGATTTCGTTCCTATCTTTTATAGGTACCTACCTATATGAAACTGCTAACTAAATATGCGAGACTTATACGAATAATAGTTTTGTTTATTTCAATACCATTTCTTATCTTTGGAGTCTACACCCACTAACAAGTGCCGTTTAAACTAGACCAGAAAATGCTGCATAAATTTCGTAAAATTCCTGCATTATTGAGCTTTGCTAAGACTCGGAAATAATAAGTCTCATCCAATATCCCACTTGCCTTAAAAAATAAACGGAAATAAACATCGTCACTTATTTCTGTATATTTTTTCAAATAATGTTAATGTTCAAAACTTGTAAATACTATCTCTGGCTCAAGCCATCGCTCGACCGAAGAGCGACAACCAAAACAAATGCATTCAGTGCTTATAACAACACAGGCAATCGCTATTGATCTGAATGCTACAACGACCTTATGCACTGAAACAAAATGGCGTCCTATATTGATAAGGTAGTCCGAGATATTTGTTTGACATAAAAAAGTATTGGTGCAGCTTGCGTTTCCTTGCTTTTTTATTGATTGTGTAAAATTTACTTAATATTCACATTTAAGAACTATTCAAAAAGAAAATAAGTCAAAAGCTTCTTAATAATTAAGTACTTTTTTCTCGCCACATGTATAGTGGAGAGTAACCTGTGGAGAGATAGTTTTTAATAATTTTTGTTTCCTCTTGGCGATTTGTGGTACAGTAGGAGTTTTATTTAGTCTAAAATATTAAACCGCGAAAAAGGAAATGGCCACAACGCAGCAATATTCCTTGCGCTGGAATAACTATCTGCGGCATATTACCTATGCATTTGATTCGTTAAGATTAAATGATGACTTCGTTGATGTTACGCTCTGTTGTGATGGGCAAAGAATAAAAGCGCATAAGGTGCTCCTCTCAGCATGCAGTGGATATTTTAAGGAAATCTTTAAGGAGAATCCCCATCCGCATCCAGTGATAATCTTCAAGTTTATCAAATACGAGGATTTAAATTCAATAATTGAATTTATGTATCAGGTAAGGTCTTTTTTGCATTAATTATATTGTATGCAAGGGTAAGCGGGAAAGTTTTTGTATATCTAATTATGTTGTCAAAGTGGCATCGGTTCTTAGGAACTTTACATAACTCAACCTAAATTTGTGTTCTCATAGAAAAAGATCACAGTTCTAGGATGCAATCAAGGTTTTGGTTCTTGGGTAGTTTGGTGTTCAATATTTTATTTATGTACTGTCATCTGCAGGTACCCATGCACTTAAGTGTTTTTCTTATAAATTCAAGAAAACCAAAAGAAAAACAACGACATAAAAACAAATTGCGCGTGAAAGCATGATCGAACAAAAGAGCACATGTTTGTAGATAAAGTTAAAAAAAAGTCGACTGCCTCTAAGAACGGACCTCGTCTCAATCTTTAGTAGGCGAAGATATCAATTTCCATTCTGGACGCTTATCCGTAGTCATGAGTCATAACCCTGAGTGATCTGTGAAATAGGGTTCGTTACCTTATCAATATCACACATTCGCAATGTGCCACTCGATTTTGTAGTAATTCAAATAAAGAGTTGAATTTGATCGATATTGTCGAAAATTGATAGATCGTGTGCTAACATCCTAATATTGATTGTTATAATTTGTTCACATAAGTATATACCTTGACTTGTTTGATTGCTATTTTTATTATTTTATTTTTATTCTGTAGGGTGAAGTCAACGTGCATCAAGAAGCTCTACAATCTTTTTTGCAAACTGCCGAATTACTTGCTGTGCAAGGATTAACTTCAGAAGAAAAGGACAAACCAAAAACCCCTCGAACTCAGACCGATGAGCAAATTATTAAAACCATACCAAGTACGATACGAACGGTCACGGAAAATGTCACTCAATCTTCGCAGACCATTGAGATGCCAGTAGCATCGATTGTTACACATACAACACAACAAGCCATACCGCAGCAGATCCATATCGCACAACAGCAAACTACTCATCAACAAAGCAGTCAATCCTCAGTAAAAAAACGTAAAATAACATTTTCGGACGACGATGACAACATCTATACAACAGAGTCTGTTGAATTCACCAAGGAGGAACCGACAATTGTTAAAAGTTAGTTATTTCAACTGTTTAAAACGGCTCGTGAAACATATTTTTATTCTAGCCTCCGAAATGACTTTTCTTCCGACCTCAGTAAAAATGGACATACCCGAGTACATTGATGTAACCGATGCAAATCAACTGAACGACACAGTTACACAGTCTCACCAGACGTCCCAAGAAGGTGGTGGACAAACCGTCACGCAATACACCTCGGAGTATGAAATATTGACCGAATCAGAAATCGAGGATAAATTTCACAACGAGTCGGGAGATAACACGGAGATAACTGCAATCGAAATGGGTATATACAATTTTTTTAATATTAAACTTTGGCCGCGTAAACACGGAGAAGTATTAGGGGCACAGACCGGTGAGACTGACCACAGACAAACCTAAAAAAAAGCTCGAGGAATGACTAGTTGTCATATATGTCGCTTCCTTGCTCTCACTGCTTTCTTTCTGTGTGTGCGTGGCTTTATCTATCTTTTAAAGAAAGTCAGAAGTAAAATGTGCTTAATTTTTCTGCAGGACGTTTAATAACGCAGCCAGGTAGCACAGATAGTGGTGGGAAGGATGAGAAAGGAAATGCAATCCAAGGTTAGTTTTTTTTAATTAAAATTGGTAAACCAAAAAGTTTAGTTAAAAATCGTATAGGTTAAAGATAAAATATTACGTTACGGTTACTTTTTCGATGTGCGATGGTTAATTTTTCAATGGGAAATCGGTCCATATTAAAAGAAAAGTGGACGGGGTAGTAGTGCAGTTCTCAATAACACAAATATTTTGCTTTACAATTTATTTTTGATGAAATGCCGTTAGTCGTTTTTTTTTTGGGGGGTTTTCTGGATACTGAACTGGTGCTTCTCACTTTCGCTTTCTGTTTTTAAATTTAAAGGTCTTGATTTAATAACATCGGGTGCCTATTTTATATTGAAAGCTTTTAGTTTTATAGTGACTTCCTTCCTGATACTCTCAGAAACATTCTAAGATTGGACAGGGATACCTACATTAAAAAGTTGTGACCCATTGTGAGAAGGCTGTTTGTTTTGTAGTGCACCGGTTCGACAGTTCATACCTTTTATCCATCTGTGTAGATGTTGTTGATCGATTGTTTATTTGTAAGCTCTTTGGGTCAGAGTTTTCCCTGCTCGCAGAGAAACGGCTTTTGACTGTATGTTTAGCTGGTTTGCCAGAATCACGACCCATTTCTGCAAAGAACCTTGCGGTTGGTGTCGTTCTTATTGCAGATTGCAGTAGCTGTGCTTATTGTCTGTCTTTTTATTCTTGGCAGTGATGGGAGATAGGTAACCGTGCCAACATTGCAAGCTGACGAAATCAGATTTCTTGGCTATATTGCTGCAACTTGCTGACATTGCACATGCCTTTAGTTTTATGCACACCTTCTATATCCACTTAAAGAACACTACAATCATTTTCTGTTCAACAAAAGCGATATTTTCAAAGAAGATGCCTGCGCCTTTCCCTTTCCCGATAAAGTTGACGCATTTGTAATTTCCTTCCTGCTTTTGTTTTTGATAAGAATTGAAACTTCTCATTACTTTTCCGCCAAACAATTGAGCTATATAAAATGGACCTCACCAACGATGTGTAGAACAATATGTACATAGTATTTTGAATCCCTTCGGCAACATGGCGCCCAGATATCTTGTTTGGTAGATAGATCCACCCCACGCATCCGAGTGTTTTCTTTAATTTGCTTTATTTCTGCTTTTTGAAAACTGCAATACCGATCAGTTGATAATGCTGTCATTTGGTTTGAGTTCCAAATTTGCTCGATTGAATATTGCTTACGATATCCGAACATTAATAATTGATTTGGTGTATTTCACGGATAAACTGTATTTTTTTTTCCACTTTAATACTTACTTTCGTTCGGTGCCTATGAAGAACATTTTTTAAAAAAAACAAATTTAAAAGTAAAAATTCACAGCTTAATTTCCAGATACGAAACAAAAAAAACCTTAACGAATATGTCTCCAAATGATTTAGTAAACGTCACAGACACTCGGAAACTATTATCTGTAGTATATACCAAATCGACATTGACATTTGCTTTCTTATTTACCTCTGCCAATTATTCAAAATTTATAAAAAATACAAAAACAAAAAACGAAAATGGAAAATACCGATACTAACAAAAAATATGTTTTGTTATACTTTTAGATTTGCCAAATAATAAATGGACTGAATGTCAATTTTGCAAAATGGTTATAACCACCGTAAATCTTTGGAGACATATTCGAACTCAACACACTCCGCAACCGCCCCGCAAGTGCGACGTGTGTCAAAAGAACTTCAAAAATAAATACAGTTTGCGTGAGCATATTCGAATATCGCACGAACAAAAGATATCGGTCCGAAGTAACGAAAACTCATAAGGTAACCCAAAATGACGAGCAAAATCACACAACCAGCCACCTGCGTCCAAGAAAACAAAATTAATCTAAAACACTCGTTTTACATAATATATATAATGAATATTGTAAGAAATTTAAATTTTTTTAAAAAATGGTATAATAATTCTATGTTTTACTGTGTAGAATAAGTCAGTGTAAAAGAGGAATGTCGCTGAAGCTTTTTAAGCATTCTAACATAAATTTCATCAATGTTAATAGTAGACATAAGATTTGACTCTTTTTTTAAAAAAGAAAAGAAAAACAAACAAGCAAGCTGTAGGGCTATTAATGATACAAAGTATGTATTCGACTTATTGTGTAGTACTGTTTAAAGTGAGGCTTATTCCATCATTCACGATTTACAGCATTATTGTACTGGACATCAGGTTCGCAATAATTACTGCCAGTTTTTCGTAGCGAACGCAGTTTAGTTGTATCACAGTCAGGGCAATTTCAATGGAAAGAGTGGGTACTGTATTTTCGTTTTTCATCCAAAGAAAAACAGAGGTGCTAGCCAGGATGACGAACTTCGTGAACTCCCTCTCAAATCGATGAACGTAAAACACTTCACACGGACATGGTTAAGAGTTCCCAACAAACGTCTGGCCTATTGAGAAATGGAGGGTGTACCCTAGCGCTATAAATTGAACCCTACTAGACATACAAGTTTGACAAATAAGCGAAAAAATATACGTAAAAGAAGCTAAGCGAGATTAAATATTTAATTATTATGGAAAATAAATACATTTGTAAATTAAAAATAGACAAATTAATTTCTAAATAGTTTACAGTAATGGAAAATAAAGAAATAGTGTTGGATCGAGCGTCTCATTGTGGTGTACCCCATTGCAACTCATAGACAAAATGTTATAACCATGTAAAAAATTCGAAAAGAAGTTTTAAACTGTCGATTCCTTTTAAATCGAACCTGTTAATATGTATGAGACTTGCTGCGATGTGCTTGCATTTTCTTCCTTCACCAGCTTTGCACGAGCAAGTACAAATCCAAAAATTTCCAAGACTCTGTGTTTGATTTCGTGGAGTTTTGAATTCATTGAGGATGCATTAATAACCAGACCAGTTGCACCACTGTTTGCTGACAGATAGCACAGACCCAACCAGCCTTGACAAGCTCTTCCCCTTCGCGAATGGAATCGTTATAAGCCGCTAAAATATTCTGCAATATCGCACATGGTTATCGAGAAAGTCTGAGATAAATCTCGGTTAGGTGGGTCCGCCATTGGTATTTGGGATAATGCTGCACAATAAATAGAATATTTACAACAATTTAAAGAACTTTAAACAATTTAAAAAGAGTCTAATCCAAAAAACACAAATTTTTCATTCCACGATACAAACATATTTTATGGACCCGGGGTTATTTCATTTTTCATAAACAATACTTGAATTTTAGACGGACAAGGCATTTATATCAAATAAAATAGTTTGTCATTCATAAAATAAATAAATTACCTTTACAAAAATACACGTACGCTTACCGATGACAGATTCCTGTATGTCTGATAGGGTTCTTTTCGTTACCACCAGATATCGCAGGTCAATTTGTACATTTATGAATTAGAGGACGGATTCGATTCACTTGATCGTGAACAGTGGAATAATGATAATAATAATAGTTGGCGCAACAGGTCAGTAGGGACCGAAGGCCTAGCTTCTCACAACCATTCGTTTTGTGTGAGTTTCATTTTTGGAAGGAATGGAAGGGATCTACAATTTAATGCCGATTCCAAACGGCTTCATTGACAAGATGCAGTGATTTTACATCTGTTGGGTAATTGTGGATACCCAACTCTTTTTTTGCACGTGCATACTTGTATGGTACATGCTGGGGCAATGCCTCAACCAATACACCTCTCCAGCTTGCACCGTCTTTTACTGTCTCCAGATTACGCTGTTTGCGCGCCACCTATGCTAAGGTCCTACTCTACAGTGTTGTCCCTCCATGATGGGATTTGAGCTGAAGCTTTAGTTCGCTCCAAATGCCCTATCAATCTAAGATTTTCTTAAAAGGTCGATGTGGATGTTTTTTAGATTTAACTGTTTGCTTTTTAAAAATAAACAATGCCCCTTCTTAATAGATTCGATCCGTCAGGATTTAGGTCTGGAGGGGTCGAATCGCCACATCCGTAAACGAACTATGCGTTCACGGAATTATGCTAATTTTACATGTGCAACAGAAACAAGTTCTGTCACGTAATGCTCGTGCACGGACGACGCGATTCCACCCCTGGTTTTAACCTTTATCAAATTGCAATAAAGGATACTGGGACGAACACAGTAAATATGGGTTGGGTTTATTCTTTTCGCCTTGTGTCGATATTTTTAAACCTTGATTTATGTTGGCAGAATTACGACAAGTATTCCTTTTATAGACACTATAAAATGTGTGGGAAAACTTCTGTTTTCCATTAGTCACGGCATTAAGTAGGTTTTAAGTACAAAAAAAAATAAATTTCATCAATTCACAATAAGAATTTGCTACTCCAGGTTTTAATGATCTTTGAATATATTATTTGAAAAGAAAAGATTAGCCACTTCCAAATGGAGGTTTGGGAGATATGTTAGTCATCTATTTTTTGTGGGAAAATTTACAACTGGTTATTTTGTTCGTTTTTGCATTTCAAACCGTTGGTGAACAGTTTCAGAAAATGCATTCGAAGAAAAGTAATTCCAGTCAAAATGTGAGATTTATTCTATGAAGGTGTAAACAAAAAATAGATAATAAATAAATATTTTAAGAAAGTGCAAACGATTTTACAATTTCCTCGGGTGTAATACATTCACTTCCACAATCTAGCGAAGACGGCATCATTTTCCCCCGCTTTACGTATTTTGTCTGTGCGATAAATGTTAAACATAATTTTGTTTTTTTCGCAGAACAATCGCTGCAGTGTAAGGTATGCAATCGCAAGTTGCAATCGATTTCCGCGCTACGGCGACACAATGCGTCGAAACATTCTATCACATCGAAAAAACACGACTGTTCTATGTGCAACAAGAGCTTCAAAACGAAATGGTCTCTGTCAACACACAACTCGCGATTCCATAGAATGGCTCGGCCCGCCAAGGAATGTATAAAAATGGATATATTGTAAGATGGTCAGCGTACAGTTAAGGCTCTGTTAATCGAGACGTAGTGTAGAAATTTTTAATTTTTATTTTTTCTTGTAATAATAAAACTATGTGTAAGATTTTTATTGATATCAATCAACTCATTATTGAATCACAATTTAATTGAATGTATAAAAAAGTAAATAAATACTTTACAAGTACAATTCAGTTTTTTTTTTTTTTTTGCGATTTACAACTCTCCGACACCAGGTAGAGGGAATTTCTCGCTGAATGTTGCAACCTCATCGGATAGACTCTTGACTTTGGCAGCTATGGCGGCGTTCTCATGAATAGTTTTGTAGAAGTCGGCGATTTTGGGACCAGCGATGGTGGTGGCTTCCTTTGCGATGACCAACGCACGATCAATGAATTCAACGACTTTGCTGATATCATCCTCGACGAAACCTCGTGTGGTGAGTGCAGGAGTACCTAGACGAATACCGGACGGGAAGAGAGCAGACTTGTCTCCAGGAACTGTGTTCTTATTGCAAGCGATGGAGACCTCCTCGAGAAGGTACTCTCCGCGAGCTCCCGTCAACCCGACGCTGCGAAGGTCGACGAGAACAAGATGAACATCGGTACCTCCGGTTACGACTGTGTAGCCCTTCTTTTGCAAATCAGCTGCCAGACGGTATGCATTCAACAACACCTGCTTTTGGTAGGCGGCAAACTCTGGAGTCTTTGCTTGTTTCATTGCGGTGGCTATACCGGCGATCGTGTTATTGTGCGGACCCCCCTGTAGGCCAGGGAAAACAGCCGAGTTGATGCGTTCTTCCAAGTCGTACAAAACTTTTTCTCCATTCGGTTTAACCTGGCGCACACCTTTGCGGAAGAAAATCAAACCAGCTCGTGGACCGCGAAGTGTCTTGTGGGTAGTTGTGGTGACAACATCGGAGTACTGGAACGGACTTGGTATGAGCTTAGCAGCAACCAAACCAGCCACATGCGCCATATCGGACATGAGATAGGCTCCGTTTGCATCGGTAATTTTCTTGAACCGTTCATAGTCCAAACAACGCGAATAGCACGACATACCTGCGATAATGAGTTTAGGCTTGAAAAGCTTCGCATTTGCTTCCAGCTGATCGTAGTCGATGAGGCCCGTCTTTGGGTCCACCCTGTAGGGCATACTCTCGAAGAAAATCGATGTGGCAGACACTTTCTTTGTTGCTGTCATGAAGCCATGTGTTAAATGGCCACCGTCGGGTAAGTCCAGACCCATAATTCTGTCGTGAGGTTGCAACAATCCAGTATAAACTGCCATGTTGGCTGGAGATCCTGAATATGGCTGTACATTGATACCCCATTCTTCTGGGTTAAGTCCAAAAACCTCGAGAGCACGTTTCTGAGCGAGCACCTCAATTTGATCAATGATCTGGTTCCCACCATAGTACCTTGAAAACACAATTGTTAGCTTCGTACGTATTTCGTTAATGGTTATCACTGTTCTCACCTTTTGCCAGGAAGTCCTTCAGAGTATTTGTTATGAGGGCACGAGCTAAGACACTGCAAAACAGCAACTGAAGTGAAGTTTTCACTAGCAATCATTTCTAAGCCGCATTTTTGGCGTTTCTTCTCTTCTTTAATAAGTTTGGTCAACTCTGGATCACTCTCCTCGAGCGTATCGTGAATAAGAGCCGAATTTCCAGACATTTTCTAAAAGAACAACATGTAAAACACAGATCGATATACTTAGTTTAATTTTTTTTATTTACTGAACGATTCATTTTGAAAGCGTGTTTCTTGGTCTATGGTTTACAATTAAATGAAACAAGCAGACAAACACTGGAACATTTTGAATGGAAATGTTTTTTTTTAATAAATATCGGTTAAGGGTTATCGCTGATAACAAAATTTGACGCAATAACATTAATAGCGTAGGGAAATGCAATAATCAATACAATTTGCAGAATCAAATAACACCAGCAGAAATACACAGATAAGGCACTTCGTAAAAAACTTGAAAGTTAATAAACAAGTTTGTTTTTGAAAGCAAATACCTTACTTACTTACTTAAGGTGGCGCTACAGTCCGGGGTGGACCTGGGCCTCAACCAACACGCCTCTCCAGTTAGCACGATCTTTGGCTAACTGCCTCCAGTTGCGCACTCCAAGTTGGTTGAGGTCCCCTTCCACTTGCGCGCGCCACCTAAGGCGAGGTCTTCCTCTACTGCGTTGTCCCTCCGGGTTGGAATCGAAAACTCTTCGGGCCGGAGCGTTGGTGTCAATTCGCTCTATATGTCCTAGCCATCTTAGACGACTAATGCGTACTTTTCTGACCAGGTCGATGTCGCTGTACAGCTCGTAGAGTTCGCTGTTAAATCTTCTCCTCCAAAGCCCGTCAACGCAAACGGGACCAAAAATCACTCGAAGAATTTTGCGTTCGAAGCGACTAAGAAGATCCTCATCCGTCTTTGCTAGGGTCCATGCTTCTGCGCCATAGAGCAGGACAGGGATGATGAGGGTCTTATATAGAATCTCCTTAGTGCTTCTTGACAAGGCCTTACTAATCAATTGCCTTCTTAGGCCAAAGAAACAGCGGTTGGCAAGTGTGATTCTTCGCTTGATTTCTGTTGTGATGTCATTGTCAGAGTTTATAGCGGAGCCGAGGTAGACAAAGTCCCTTACTACCTCAAAGTTATAGCTGTCTATCGTGACGTTCTGTCCGATTCGTCGGTGTTGTGTGTCCCTTCTTGTTGACAGCATATATTTTGTTTTACCCTCATTCACCACTAAACCCATTTTTGCCGCTTCTGTACTAATACTTGCAAACGCACCAGTGACAGCTCGCTGTGTTCTGCCAACAATGTCAATGTCATCAGCGTATGCAAGCAGTTGCACAGACTTTTGGAAAATTGTGCCTCTGGTGTTGGCTTGTGAGTTTCGCACAATTTTCTCAAGAATGATGTTGAAGAAGTCACATGACAGCGCGTCACCTTGTCTAAATCCTTTTTTGACATCAAAGGTCTCGGTGAGATTGTTTCCGACCTTTACGGAGCAGCGAGCGTTCTCCATCGTCATTCTGCACAATCTGACAAGTTTGGCAGGGATGCCAAAACTAGACATGGCTCTGTATAGCTCGTCTCTATAAATGCTGTCATATGCGGCCTTAAAATCGATAAAAAGATGGTGAGTATCGATCTGGACTTCTTGGGTTTTCTCCAGGATCTGCCGTAGTGTGAATATTTGGTCGGTCGTGGACTTGCCGGGCCTAAAACCGCACTGATAGGGACCTATCAGATCGTTGACGAATGGTTTCAGGCGTTCACACAGTACAGCAGACATGATCTTATACGCAGTGTTCAGGAGACTGATGCCTCTATAGTTGGCGCAGTTTAGAGAGTCTCCTTTCTTGTGGATCGGGCAAACGATGCTGAGGTTCCATTCATCAGGCATACTTTCGTCTGACCAGATCTTGGAGACGAGTTGGTGTATGCTCTCTACCAGGTCATCTCCCGCTGCCTTAAACAGCTCGGCAGTTAAGCCGTCCGGTCCAGCAGCCTTGTTGAATTTAAGCTTAGATATTGCTATCCTCACTTCATTTTGGTCAGGTGGACGGTAATTTTGGCTTTCACCGTCCAGGTTGAATGGTTCGTTCTGCCTGACAGCGGAATTTGTGTCATCTTCGCCGTTTAGCAATCTGCAGAAATGGTTTTTCCATGTCCTCAGCACCGACTGTGACTCTACTACCAGGTTTCCTTGTTCGTCTCTACAGGTCTCCGTTCGGGTCTTGTTGGCATGACACGTTCTTTTTACCTTTTGGTAAAACTTCCGAACATTGTTCCTGGAGTAACACCTCTCTATATCCTCGATCGCGCGCTTCTCATGCTCTCTCTTTTTTCTCCGGAGAAGCCGATGTTCTTCCCTCCTTTTTTGCTCGTAGAGCTGACGAGCTGCTCTCGTCCTTCTATGCAGCGACGCTTCGTAGGCACTTTGTTTTGCTGCATGTGCTTGCCGGCACTCTTCGTCAAACCAGGGGTTTCGGGGGGGTGGGCTGGTGAAACCGAGCACATCAGTTGCGGCAATTTTGATGGCTTCTTGGCATCGGCGCCACTGGTCTTCGGCACTTGATGCCGGCAGCATAGGACTTCTCGAGAGGTTGAGGGATACGCGATCGGCAAAGGTTCTGGCGGTTTGTTGCGTTTGTAGTCGTCCAACGTTAAATCTCCTCACAGTATTTTCTCGTTGTTGTGGCGTCTGGGATATCCGCATTCGTACCTTGGCTACAACAAGGTAGTGATCCGAGTCTATGTTGGCCGCTCGGAAAGTTCGAACATCTAGAATACTGGAGGAGTGCCTTGCGTCGATCGCAACGTGATCAATTTGGTTGACGGTTTGATGATCAGGTGATCGCCATGTTCCTTTGTGTATATTGAGGTGAGGAAACCGTGAGCTAGCTATGTTTACATTACGTCCAGCCGCAAAATCAATCAGCCTAAGTCCGTTTCCAGACGTGGTGTCGTGTAGGCTGTGTTTTCCGATTGTGCTACCAAAGATGTCCTCCTTTCCTATTTTGGCGTTAAAATCACCCAAGACGATTTTAACGTCATGCTTAGGACATTGCTCATATGTTTTGTCGAGGAGCTCGTAGAAACATTCTTTGGTAGCATCGTCTTTATCTTCTGTGGGGGCGTGAGCGCATATTAGGCTGATGTTGGCGAATTTAGCCTTGATGCGGATAGTTGTAAGGCGTTCACTAACGTGTCGAAAGTGCAGGACTTCTTGCCTAAGTCTGCCGCTTACAACAAATCCGCATCCAAATAGACGCTGCTTTTGCTCTCTGTAGCAGTCACCGTAGTAAATGTCACAGTTTTTCATCCTTCTTTTGCCCGGCCCATCCCACCGCACTTCCTGGATGGCGGTGATACCTGCTTTGTAGCAGTTAAGGGCCTCCGCTAGTTGTTCGGCTGCACGTGGTCTGTTCAGAGTTCGAACATTCCACGTGCAGATCCGAACGTCGTTGTCCTTTTTTCGTTTTGCAGGGTCGTCAACAGTGAATCCGTCCTTATCCGAGGCTATTGGTTGCTTCGCAACTGAGTTGTTTTTCCGTGGTGGAAAGCAAATACCTACTGCATCATAAAGAGCATCGATTTAAACAAGTCAATGGTGGGGTACGTAATTTGCAGAATGGTTCGCAAACTGTGGAAAATAGAAATCATTGACATACAGATTTAGAGTTAAATGTTCGAATTTTTTATTAAATATTGCGAAATTAGAAAAGTAAGGAAGCTTTGGACTTACGACCGTAAATATAATGTGTCTGCCACCTAAAAAAAAAAATGTTTGGCTCGGGATATACAGTTAAAATGTGTTAACTTAATGTCTGTGAATCTAATGAGAACTAAACGAATCGATGATTCTTTTATCTTCAGGTGGAGTAAAATTTAATTACATCCTATTCATGGAAGCCCGGAAAAATCAAAGAGATCCGGAAAGATTAGCAATGAACGTCCAAGAAAACGAAAGGAACTTCTCAAAATAAAAACAGGCCGCCAGAAATGAAAGTATGAGTATCGCTGCATAGATTGCCATTAATCAAAAACATCACCAACAAGTAGTGGATACGAATAACTAGTGTGTTGCCAAGAGCGCAGGATTGCGAAGCCTTTGAAATAATGTCGTTTTCCATTGGGATTTTCAGATTTTGCTCTCAGATTTCAGATTTTTCGTGCCCAATCGTACATAAAACGAGATTTTTGTTTCTTTGCAAATTGTGGTGGTGCGTGTTTTAAAAGGCAGCTGTTCTTAAATTGTAATTTAATTAATTAATTAATAATTAGTTGGCGCAACAGGTCCGAGGGAACCAAGGCCTAGATTCTCACAACCATTCGTTTTGTGTGAGTTTCATTTTTGGAACAAATGGAAGGGATCTACAATTTTATGCCGATTCCAAACGGCTAATTGAGAAGCTTCTTCAAGACAGTTATACTCTTGGATGTTTGTCAGACGTTCGCGAGAGGTGGCGCAGTGGAAAAAACCCTAAGTTGGAATTTGGGTTTTTGCGGGATTGGAACCTGGGACCCCTCGCTTAGTAGTCCAACACACTAACCACTAAGCCACTGCGCCTACTGTAATTGTAATTTATGCTTATAAAAATCCACTCACTTTATGTTGATATCCATTGCAGCGGCCAAATGTAAATTTTTCTCTATTTTTCACAGACTTGCCTTCTAAAAACGTAATTAATAACACACTTTAAAGTTTGACAAAGGACAAACGTTTTGCTGTTAAGTTAGTAGGCGTAAATCTCGCTCAGATATCGAGATTCGCAAAATTGCTCTGACTCTCAAAAAAAGTGTTTTTTTTTGCGGCCAATGGAAGATGAAATCTGACAGCCAGCTGATTTCGAGAGCAGAAAATCTGCCCTGAAAACGACATAAGTAAATGTAAAAAGAAAAGACAAAAGTCTATCTAATCTGTATGTTCTGTAGTTGGATATCCGCTGATTTAATTCCTAATTCTCGAGTGGCTGGTGCCCAATGTGCATGCACTTATTTCTTTTAAATTCAATGGGACAATAATAAGATAATATCGTTTAATTTAATTATTTCAAACATGTGTGTTAACTAAAAATTCACAAACAGATGTTAAACAATCAACTTATTTACTCAAAATGTAATTTATGCTTAGATTCTTAGTAACATTTGCTGTAGTTAAATTCTGGTCTCACATTTTATGTTGAATATTTCCATTACCGGTAGGTAGGATGTTTGCACAAGCAGTTCTCGCCAAGCCAACGAGTTCTATTGTGAATTGCAATAGTACAAAGATTACATGCGATATGCGATTAACAAAACCATAAGGATAGCTTTGTCACATCACACAATCTGTCGATAAGAGACAATAATTGTTGTGTTGAGCGAGTATTAAAACACACTAGCGTTACAAATCTGTTTAGCCGTTGGAATGCAAAAAAGACATTGACATCGATTACAATTGTAAAAGAGATGAGACAAATTGGGCGCGCAATTAACGCGACAAAACCCATAATTGTCTAAATACAATGAAGTATCTGCAACCCAGTGCAATTTGGTTTTTACTTTTTTTGTAGATTATACCTAGAAATAGGTATTATGTTGACCAAGATGCATTCGAAGAAAACAACATAGTCTCCAATTAAACATTAATTCCGCCACGTTATGGAGCACAAGTGAATACCTGAGCTGGAAAACCTACGATATCAACATCTTTCAAATATTTAGTTACATGATCGTGGTGAACGAGGTGTGCTAGAGATATATCAAGATGTGTGTGCTAAAAATACGTCAAACATTGAGAAACCGAAATCGAGCAAATCCAAAATCCTTTTTAAATAGCATCCCACCAGTTTAGAAAATTCCAGAGGAGTAGAGTCTGAGAGTATACGGAAACTCCAGAGAGTTCTCTAAAAAGACGGAAATGAATCTGATGAGAACAGAATTCCAATAGTAAAATCGGAACGTGGTTGGTCAGAAAGCGTTTAATAAAATTGACACCGGAAAATAGATACTGACAATTGACGATGGATTGCTTGAAACAAAAATAACTCACATAAAAATAAATTGGATGTAGGAAATATATTTAAAAAAATAATGATACAAAAACTAAAAGTTGATAAGAGATTTTGTATTTCCTTTAAGATTACCACTGACAATGAATTGTAGTCAAACACTTTGGTCTAATACTAGCTGGTCGCGGTTGCCTGTCACCCGTATCTCTAATATAATATGTATACATTTGTATTTCTTACTGATATGTTAAAATGGATTGTATTAACTAAAACAGATAAAGTCAATACGAATCCAATTATTTTGGGATTTGGCCAGCGATCACACCACTTTACTTATACTCGTATTAATATCAATAGGTATTATGTGCTAAAAAGCGAAATTAAATCAAACTTACCATGCATATAACATGATACCAAGGCAAATATAAATTAATAAATTATTACCCTAGCATGTTCCAATTCGTCTTCCAATGGAATATCATTATAGAACTAAAAGAATTGTGGTACCATCTCGATGACAGCGCTCTGCTAGCCTGAAAAACTAGTTTCTCATTATTTTCCGCAGGAACATCGGCTCCAGCGGCGAAATCAAATATTAAAATGTGTTCGTAAAGATTTGCAATTGCCCATTACTGAACTCATTAAACCTAATAGAATTCAGCTGTATTACACTAAATCAACAATCAGCTCAACTACAAGTAGCAACAAAATTATTGTTTTAATACGAGATAAGTTTTGTGTGTCGATTGATCAATTTGATTATTAAATCACAAGAGAAAAACTGAATTTGAACAAATTGGCGAATGAAAAGTTTCTGATAAATAACTCTCATTTTAATCACTTATGGAATGTGCATGTCCGCAACCAACCCACGATTGTTGTCAATCTCAAGCTGTGAGGCAGTCGGAATGCACAACAATTAAGGCGAGTTTTTGAATTAAGTAAGCATAAAACAACAATGCGACGATACAACTATATAATTAACCAAACACAAAATATTGAAAACCACGCTTACCGCCAGATATCTTGATGTTGAGAAATAGAGACAACTTCGTTTGCATGTACCACTCAATGAACTGAGTAACAATGGATCGCCCAGAAATGAACTGTATGCTGACGATTTTAAAATGTGGTTGTTTAGCTGTTGCAGAGGGCCAGATTTTGTTGTGAGTGTATAGATGGCACGCGTTGCAGCCATGGTGTGGGTTTTATATAATTTATTTTAACAGCCAGTCCCACCTATCAGTAGTAGGAATTGTATTCAACTGAACCTAAAAAAAAAGAGACGATCATCATCACTTGTCCATAGGGGGTCTAGCGTCTAGGGCGATTAGTAAAGAGTACGGATCATCGGTCGTATCTTTTGCAGTGATAACCTTTCAACAAATGATAAGGATGAACAAATAAATTAAGGGATGCAAAAAGTGTGAGGTGTTAAATTAATATTCTATTTGTTATTATTATGATGTTTTACATTGGGTAAAAAAAAGAGAAAATTTACACATAATGCCACAATCACGGTTGCCACTTGAAAATAAAATTTGTGTCCAAATTTGGAAATAAAAATGACCAACTGTAGTTATAAATGGCCAAAGTAATTTAAGTCCGAAATATTTGTAAACACAGAACAGTCAGACAAAAAAAAATACATTTTAGGTTGCATAAAAATTAAGGTCGAGCGTCATTTTTCATTTCGTAAAAATTTACCAAATGGAATAAAAATGACAATGTGACCAAGCGAAAAAGTAATGACCAAATTTGGTCATAAATATACAATATACTTTGCACAGCTGTTTTACGTCATTTTAAGAAGTTTGCTTTCAAAACAAATGCGCAAAGTTTCGTGAAAACCAAAATAACGAAATACATAAATAGCGATGGATTTAATTTTGGCACAACTATTATCTTCATTGTCTTCCTCATCATTTGAAGAATACGAATCACCTAAACTATTCCATTTATCAGGGGAATAGGGATGCCATATCTGAAAAATTAGCTGGCGAGACATTTTTGCATTTGAAGTGGAATAAATTATATTTATTTTAGTTTACATTTTACTTGATGCAATAAGTAATATATGGTTCAAGTAAAAGTCTTAATTCATATTTGTACATTTTATGTAACTTTTTCAAAGCAAATGCTTACAACGTATTTAGATTTCAGATTTTCCCGATGAGGTACATGTTTAAAAAGTAAAAATTCAAGAAGGAAAATAACTTAGTATAAATAATAATAAATATTTAACATGAAGTTTATATATTAAGATAATATTTTACCAGTCTTTGCATTGACTAAGCCATTTTTATATAAAAATATACAAAATTAATAACTGATGTATACTTTAGACTTTACGCGACCAGACGTCCCACTTTGTATATCCCGCTGTACACCAGACTACAGACTACAATGGAATTCTCACGATTAAAGGTCAGATTCCAGATAAAATAATCAAAAAGCATACAATAATCATCGAATGATTTGTGTATGGTAATAATAATAACCATAATTATCTAATTTAATTTGTTAAATAGAACTTCTCTTATAATTGAGGCTTGCTGCTTGCACCCAAGAATGATAGAATACAAACTCTCTGTCATATAACAGAAAAGAATGGTACATACCGTGAGTTTCGGGCATCTGCATGTCCAGTTTTAAATAGGTTTTAAACAGTGTTGATTTCAAGTAGGTAGGTTGTGAAAAACAAATACCCAAGTAAGCAAAACTATATTTGTAAACACTTAAACAGAAAGTGAAATTTCACAGCTGTTTGGCCAAAGATAATCCAAACTAGATGGCCAACTCAGAGCAGAAACGGTACGGCAACGGCAGCCTGTTTGGCACAGGATTTTCTAATGTGGTATTCGTTTGGGCGCTCTCAGAGCACTTTTTTTGCCCTCAGAGCAATTTTTTTGTTCGTTTGGTACCAAAAAAAGCAATCTTTTTCAGATTTCAGAGCACTTTTGCAAATCTAGATATTTTCTCAGATTTGCTTCAGATTTACCAATACAAGTGCATTTGAGTTTGACAAGTGGTGGAGTTTGTTTACATTTGCGTGAATTTTTTCTACAGCAAAGAAAGGCATTACATCGGGTGAATCTCTTTTCGTAAATTATTTGTGTGCAAACATTTAGAAATCAATCGGGACATAAATTTCGAATGTTTTAATATAAAATTTAACCCGTGAATGGAAGCGCATAGAAAAGTGTCGAACACTACACATATTCAAGTCGCACGAATATCAACACAAAAAAGAGCAAGAGCGTTTTTATGTTCGATTAGACACACGAAATCTGAAATCTGAGCAAATCTGAAGAAGCCCAAACGAATACCACATAATATGGTATTGGGCGCTCTCAGAGCAACTTTTATGTTCGTTTGGTAGGTACAAAAAAAAAACAATCTTTTTGCGAATCTGAATCTGGAACTAAAAAAGAAAAACGCCTAATGAAAAAAGAAACACAAATTTGAGCTCTGTTGTGTCTGAGCTAAAAAAGAAACACGAACTTTTTGTATAACAGTTCAGGTTCTGCTCTGAACTAAAAAAGAAAAACGGCTATTAAAGTCCAATTCATGAACTCACATGTAAGGCATTTTTCTTTTTTAGTTCAGAGCAGAACCAGAACTGTTATACAAAAAGTTCGTGTTTCTTTTTTAGCTCAGATGCATCAGAGCTCAGATTTGTGTTTCTTTTTTCGTTCAGAGCATGATCAGAGCGCGCTCTATGAGCTCAGAATAAATTGACTGAGCAAGCTGAGGAAAAAGCTGATTACACATGTACAAGCATACTTCCAGTCACACTTGACAGAAGAAAAAAAACAGGAAAAACAAAAAAACATCAGAACATAATGCTCGAGCTCAGTTCAGTGCTCAGCTCTGAACTAAAAAAGAAAAACGTCTATACTAGAATAGAAATAAGCAAGTGTGTGTGACTTCATGAATTTTTCTGGAAAACAGCTTGAAGGCAGCCGCCTTTCCACTGGAAAGTTATATATCTCTGTATTCATTATCTTTGGTTGGGAGTCGTAAGATGATAAAAATGGACTGGCATCACTGTGCTGAATTAATTTGGCTGTCAAACTGTTAACATGTGTTCTTTGTTCGTATCGTAGTTTGTTTACAAATTTGTCGCAAGTCGATACATTTAAAATTTGCTTGCTTCATGAGATTCAGTAAAAGTCCTTATAAGTATATTATTGATGGAATAAAATGCAAGTTACACACATTACCGATGGCTTGCAGCAGATATGAATACGTTAAAAATTACGAACTGGATGACACAATTCTGCCCAACGCCTGGATTGTTATACGCCTAGATGGAAAGGGATTCCACAAGTTCACCAAACACCACGACTTTGAAAAACCGAACGATGTGAATGGTAAATATTCCATAGAATATTCCATAAACAATTGCAATTTGTCATCAATACATTTCTTTAGCATTGAATGTTATGAACAGTGCTGCAGTTGCTGTGATGGAGGAATTCCGAGATGTTATACTTAGCTATGGCCAAAGTGACGAGTACTCATTCGTGTTTCGAAAGGAAACAAACGTATACAATCGCCGCTCCGCTAAACTATTGTCATATGTAACAAGTCTATTCAGTTCAGCGTACGTATTTCATTGGAAGTCATGGTTTCCTGAAAAAGAACTCAAGTACCCGCCGTGCTTCGACGGTAGAGTAGTCCTCTACCCGTCCGACCAGAACCTTAAAGACTACCTCAGTTGGCGACAAGCTGATGTCCATGTGAACAATTTGTACAACACTTCATTTTGGAGTTTGGTTCTTAAGAGCGGTTTCTCGAATCAACAGGCCGAGGAGAAGCTTCGTGGTACATTCTCGGCGGATAAAAATGAATTGCTTTTCTCTCAGTTCGGCATAAATTATAACGACTTGCCTGCAATGTTTCGCAAGGGTACAGTTCTGTTGCGAAAATATATTGAGATACCTGGGACTGACAAAAAACGTCAGTTAATTGTACCACTACATGATGATATGATAAAAGAAAAGTTTTGGAAAGACCATCCGGAATTACTTGGGAAGTACTCTCCACCCGAATATGCACTTGACCAGAGTGGGAAAGAGACAAATTCTTCAGCGGTGAATGAAATCTTATGTAAACAAATTGAAAAATGCCTATTAATAAATAAAACCAATTGATGACGTTAATTTATTGTAAAGACTGTTAATGGACATATGTTTGTAGTCAGAAATATCTAGCTATCCATACAGTGTAAGTTTTAGATTTCATGGAGTTCATGTGTGTAATGGGGCCTCTCGGAAGTTTTAACTTTCATATTGAAGGTATCTATATGGTGTTGTGGGCGAAATGCAAAGGTGCAGATGTCGAGTTTTTGTTTATACTGTTTGCCTATCGGCAATATTCGGTCTTTAGAATTTTTGTTTGACGATAACGAACAACTGTTGATCAAGAGCGTGCAGCAGAGTTTTCATAGGCTATGACTATTCAAAAACAAGTGGATTCTCTTAAGATTATCATAATAAAAGATAAATATTTTGCATAATTGTGTATGATTACTTTATTGAACACAAATGGCGAGAGTACAATATTATTTATATCAACATCTTCTCCACCAGTCTATTGACTTACGTTTAGCATCAAAGCATTTCGCAGTAATTGCATCACGTACCTGTTGTAGACTTACGCCACACTTAAACGTGACCAAATATATAATATCGCCAATCTTCTCTGGAACAAGCTGTGATATGTCTGCTACCTCACTTCCGTAAATTGTGATTATATTATTTCCATTCAATGACTGTCTAGCCAAAGCTCGTTTATCAAAAATTGTGTTGCACAGCCATCCCGTTCGTCTCTTGTTTGGTTGATCTTGACTAATAACGTTCTTCACTAGCGAGATATTGTAGTCTTTGTTTGTGTATTCTTGATGCACCTGTTGACTCTTAGCATTAACTTTGTTTAAAAGTAAAGATTCCTTCCGTTGAAGCTGCGCTATATAACCAATAAATTTTTACATTTCTTCCATTTCTTGGTTGTCTTTAAGAAAATGTACTGCGTGGTTTTCGTCTTCCTCGTCCATTAGGCGAAATTCAATGGATGGTGTTTCTGATGTCCTGGATAGCGAGTCTTTAACCTCAATTACAATTTCTATAATAAGACATTCTAGCTCTTGTTCCATCTTCTTGTATGTTTGCAATATAGGATAATCGGTCAATGAGTATTCCATGATATTTATTCCGATGTAAGTTCACTGGTGCTAAAGCTAGAATGTGCAGAAGGTTCGTAAAGGCACGTATTTAAATGTAGGGCTTGGCCATAACAGGTACCAGACATACCTAGAAGTCATTTAATAATTCCATTCTCAATGCATCCTTTTTATGAAGACAGTAATATTCTTTGGAATAACCAAATTAGCGAATTCGCGGATCAACTTTTTATAACCCTATACCTCATGTATTTAATAGAAACACTGATTTCACTTTCGCATCTTGGGCACCTGGCTGAAATCTTGATCTTTATAAGATAATGTGAGTTTAAAATTAAATCATGTGAGTGTGAAAACTTTTTAAAAATAAGTATATGAACACAATGATTTAAACACAAAGGAAGCGATTTTTTGTTAAACTGAAATAAAAATGCGTATCACGTTTTTTCACACTTCAGGCTTTCAAATACATTAATCCATCGTACCACCGACCAACTCCTTGTCACAAATTCAATTCATTGTTCGCGCCTACCGATCGATATAGCCCAGACATTATTGTTTAACAAATAATAACAAAACAATAATTTTTAAATAAAAACTTAAAATCGTATCTGAATTTAATCTCGTTTCATTGGACATAAATATACAATAGAAAGTTATCATAATTGGATTATTATAACTTGTTTCTCATTTTCTCTTTTTATTACAAATAAAAATTAATAAGTTAATTATTTTTTAAGCTGAAACAATATCTGCGCAGGCGCTGAGAACGGCCTTAACAATTGGGATTACAATCTTTAAGTTGGATTTTGTGAATATTTCTACATTTAACCGATATTAGTGGTTTTGCTACTTCCGCTGCTGTCCTCTATTTTGTTCATCTAACAATCGGTTTGTGTAAAGTCCATTTCCTTTTTCACACTTCTTGCCAATCGATCGAGTTCGGCAGCTGCATCAGTGCGTACTGAGAACTTGTCGGGCGTAATTGAGACATCTGTTCCATTAGCAGTGCGAGGTGAACTAAGTGAGCCTGGTGGAGTTGCCGGTGATCCAGATTTTTTGTGCAATAACGAATTGAAGAAGTTCGCGAGAACGCCCTCGCCACCAGGTGTGGAGGGGTTAAGTTTGACATCCATCTTAAAATGGAAAAATTCGATTGTCTAAAAGAGTTTGAAGAAAGAAAATTATTCTGCAATGTCTTGCCTTTTTAGGTGAACTTTGTCCAGCTGAACCTGGAGATCGTGTGACATTTTTGCTACCACCTTGCGAACGTAGTGGCGATTCGCCTCTAATTTGACCCTGAGTCTGTTGCAGAATTTGTTGTTGTCTTTGCAGGAAAGTTTGTTCATCCTCGGTTTGAACTTCGGCTTCTCGATTGGAAACAGTCTGAAAAGAAGAGTTTTTTTTTATGATTTCTTGGAACTTTTAAATCAATTTGCATCAGTTTAATACAATTTTGGCATTGGAATTCTTAATACTTTATGTTTTTGTATAAGTTTCAAAGTCCCAGAAAACTATCTCTTGCTTAACAAACATGGTTTACTATTTACTCCTCCGCACCAAAAATTACTGCAATGCAACCATGCCTGACATCAAGTTCAAATTAAGTTAAAAAGGGCTATGAAGTTTATGTATTACAAAAAGGGGGTATAATATAAAAGGTAACACATGCCCAAGTTTAACATGGGAAAACTGTAGTAAAAACTATGGCGAAGACCATATCGCAAACGCCGGACATGATCCTGTATGATGCCCAGGGTCTTGAATCAGTTGAGGGCCTTCCTTTTATTTCGAGACCCGACATAAACAAAATCAGAAATCATCTCTCGTATAAAACAACGAATGACGGTCCTCCACTCACCATATCCCAATCACTGCGCGTCATTTAAAACAAAAAAAGAACGAGGCATATTGAGGCATACAAAAATTAACCCACCCTGACTTTGAGCGAAAAGCTTTCTACATTTTACCCACCCGCTTCTTGTTCACCAACCGCAAATAAGTCACAGTGAATGGAAAACGCTTAAAAAAAGAGTCGAAGCTACTGAGCAAGTGACGTTTTTATGTTCGATTAGACACACGAATTCTGAAGAAAGTGTTTATTTCACACTACAATTTTAAGAGTAGTCATAACCTCCTTACCACGTGCTCATCATTAAAAAAAAACAGGGACTCTGGCTCGGGCCTCACAATATCGCAATAGTTAAGGCTATATAAATTGCCGAATCAAAAAGTTAGCTCGCGCGAAAAAGTTAGCCAAAGCTCCTCCAGCTCCAGTTGCGCACTCCAATCACCAAGTTGGTTGCGGTCCCCTTCCGCTTGTGCGCGCCACCTAAGGCGAGGGCTTCCTCTACTGAGATGTCCCTCTGGTTTGAAATTGAAGGCTCTCCGGGCCGGAGCGTTGGTGTTCATTCGCTATACATTTCCCAGCCATCTTAGACACTGGTGCGTACTTTTCTCATCAGGTCGATGTCGCTGTATACAGCTTGCAAAGTTCGCTGTTAAATCTCCTCCTCCAAAACTCCTCAACGCAAACGGTGTTTGAATTTTGCGTTCGCAGCGACCAAGGAGATCTTCATCCGCCTTTGATAACGTCGATCTACTGCATTTTTGTAGTACGATCGAGAAAATAGTCCAAAAGTGGCAACCCTGGTCCATGTTTCTGCACCATACAGCAGGACTGGGATGATGAGGGTATTATATAAGAGTCTCCTTAGTGCTTCACGACAATCAATAATCAATTGTATTTTTAGGCGGAAGAATATAACATACACCAATTATATTGAATTTCATATACTTAGGGCAATTTAAACGGAATTTCTTCCCGCAAGGCGCTTACTTCTTTTAGTAGCATCAGCACACTTTGTTGTGATTGTAGCTCGTACAAATTGTTGACTCACCCCGAACTTGGAGCAAATGAAATTTGTAATATCGGCAGTCTTTGCCGGATTCAATTGTGATTTTTGCGGGCGTTCACGTCCTCGAAATGCAGGTGATTGGTTTCCCGTCAGCGAATGCGTAGCCAAAACACGTTCACCAAATATAACCTTACATAAATTTCTTGTTGCTGATGCCGCATCTTTCCATTGCAAAGTCTCGTATTCCCTGCGGTACAATTGTGTTCCATTCAGTCCAATAATCAAAATATCAGGGTGCGTGTCCGAATGCTTTGGATACTCGTCAATACGCTTTTCTTGGATTTGGCATCTCTTGTGCGATTCGCTGTCAAAACTGATTTTTATTTCGTCTGGCTTTCTTCTCGACTTACCACTGATTGAAGGCTGTGGTGTTGAACTCGTTTTCCCCTTCACCAATGAGATTTTGTAGTCATTGCTGCTGTACACTCTTCGAACTTCTTGAAGTTTCTTGGACACTTTGTTAAGAAGACTAGTCTGCATCATTTGAAGTTGTTCGATACGGTCAAGTTTTTTGTTAATATCCTGCGTTATTGGGCCCTTCTGATGCAGATACTTTGCAGATTTCTGATCGTCAACGACGTTTTCGTCCATCAATTTGAATTCAATGGAATGCTTTAGACCCTTGCCACCTTTCAGTTCAATCAAATTTTCTAGGACAAGGCAAATCAAATCTTTTTCTATTTTCTGAAGTGAATCTCTTATGTCGAGGCCGAAGTAATTGTCCACACTACACTTTTATACTTTCCGCGGCGAAATTAAAACATTGTTTCCAAACGAGAATGATTGATCCATGATGTTTTGATATAACTATGAACGTTGCTGGACTGACTTTAATGTGAAATTCTTGCGTTTAAGTTATGGTATTTGTAGGATTTTAGGAACAGTCCAAATTAATTAAGATATAATAAAACATTTCAATGGGTACGATTACTTCTTGGAATAGTTTCATCAGTGAATGGGTCACTTTCTACCTGTTAATATTTTTTTTGCGGAAGTTTGGGTTTTATTGCTCAAAGGGATGTCATTAGAAGCGCTGATTGGGTTATTAGTTTCAGATGGATAAATTTCCGTTAAGATACATAGCGGAAAAAAATTACTTTCCCTTTAGCATATACATAGATAAAAATTTTATCTCTCCGAAAATGATTTCTTTTGAAAACTCATCAGTGAAATGGAGTGTGTTTATATATTTTATGTAATATTCTGAATTCACTTCTACAAAATATGCTAAAGCGAAGATTTAGTTCTTTTTCGCAACCCTACTGAACCGCAACCATGGGTACGACCATGTAAACGAGGTTTATGAATTTTCGAATTGTGGACAGCGAACGAACACGATTTAACTATAAAGTGGTCGCTTCTTTATTGACGACTCTAAAGTAATAATCAATATTGATAAATATATATAATGGATAAGAGTTGGGAAAAAAATGGAAAAGGTATAGAAAATACACAGAAAGTCGGAAAATATAGGCCTTTGCTGGCATTTATGGACAAAAAAATTGCCCTTTCTATCGAAATGGGAAATCTAGAAGTGCTCTTTGGTTCTATATGTTATTGAATAAAAACGACAATTCTTAACACGACAGAAGTGTCCGGGATATTTTTTAAGAAAAGTTTTTTGTTGGAAACAAATTTTGCGCTGTACCTATGTTATCCGAAAATATGCAATTATGCGTGTGAATGTAAAGAAAAAGCATTGTTGCATTTCCTATAGGGTAGTTCCCGCCAATGTCAGTATCAAATAAGAAGAAGAAAAAACTAAAACGGCTAAAAAACTTTTAGGAAAACAAAACAGACTTTGGGCTTTTGCATAACTAGGCTAAGAAATTACTGAAAAGTTTATAATAAAGTGCAAAAACATGATAAACGAATTTTTAAAAATATGTTTTCTGAACGTATGTGGTAAAAGCTGAGGGGTTAAAGCAATACCAATTGTGCGCTTTTTAACAAGATTTGAACAAAACACTACTCCGGCCATTATAAACAGGCTTTGTTATCCTACAAGTTTTTTTTGACGTCGGAACCCAAAAGACAGGCTGAATTAAGGCGTACTGTACCGATTACAATCCTGGATTACCTATATGATTCCCATTGTCGATATTTTCAATTCTGAGAAACGGTATCACATAAAGTTAGTAGGTAGCAATAAAAACGGACCTAACTTCTAAAGGCACAGGTAGAAACTGCCCCTCTCACATACTTGTCTAAATCAAAACAGATATTTAATATATATAGATTATGTAAGCGTTTAATGACCTGCGAAGTTAGTACCAATCTACCTGTTGTTCTTTTCAAGACCTATAAAAACGGACATCACTTTGTTCTAATGCGCATTCAAACTTAAACCATCCATACGCAAAGTTACATTATGGATAAATCAAATTCTTCAGTAATGGAAGCATTGCGCAATCATTTTGGATTCGACATTATCGAAACGTTTCAGAAAAAGGAAAAGGAATTGGAAGGACTTGCCATCGAAATAGTGATCGATGTGAACGACGCAAAATCGGGCAGAATAATAACACGATGCATTGAATATCGGCTGAAGGACGAGAACTTTGACCCCAAGTTGCAGAAGTGCGACCCACTGGCTGATGATATCCAGAAACAACTTAATCGAATTGCGATGCTTCGTGCGAAAGAAGGCAGTCTACTGAACAGAGTTGATGTAAAGCTTCAAGAACTCCAAAAAGAGTACCTTAATAAAGATTACAAAATATCGCTTAATAAGCGTCAAATCAAATCGAAGATTATCCCGAAGGATCGTACGGACCGTCCCACAACAAGCGCCAGCCCCAACAAGAGAAGACGCAATCACAGCAGTGATGACGAAAAGCAAAATCCCAGCCGACGACAATGTGTTCACAAGTATCCGAAACCGTCAGATTCATGCTCCAATACTTTGACGATTGGACCAAATGGAACACAAATGCATCTAAAGGAATACGACACGATTAATTGGAAAGATGCAGCAACCGCAACAAGAGTTTTGTGTAATATTATTTTTGGTGAACGCATTTTGGGTACCCACTCACTGTCTAGACAACAATCAAATTCATCGAATGGCTCTCATAAGCCCCAATTGGACCCTCGGAAGGTTGGTGATATTAGTCATTTGGTTTGTTCAAAATTTGGCGTAAGTAAAGAGGAGGTATGCAACGTAATTACGACGAAATGCGCTGATGCTAAGAAAAAATTAGGAGCCTCACGGAGACGATGCTAATAAAATAACTTTGAACCTATACTTAAGTTTTTATTTTTAAAAATCTCTTTAACATATTTTAACAAATAAAATCAGAATGGATCAATTCAATTGTTCAATTAAATTATTTGTTTGATTGTTTTTTTACGATGCGTTGTATATTGATTTTTGATGGATTCATATCGGTCAAATACTAATTTTGATAAGGATGTGAACGGGAAATTGACATTTATTGATGAATGATATTGATAAAAAACTTCATTGGTAATAAAAAAAAAAATAGTCTCGCTGGTGGTCGAAAACCCGAAATCTAACTTTTTAATACTTAAAAAATTTCTATTACAATTTTCGATATTTATGTTTCCAGATATCATAAATAAGTTATTCACATTTTAATACGTCGCAATCGAAAATAGTTAACTTCCATACTAAATCATTGAAACGAAAGTTTGTCAATACCTCGGACACATAAATTTCATTCCTTTAGGGGTAGGTAAATTTCATTCATTTGAATATGTTACTATGGTAATATAGCAGCGACAAATTGAATGTCACTGAGTGAGTTTATACTTTATGTGTTGGTGTGTGATTTAAAAGTTAGCTATTTTTAATTGGTATTTTTTGTTTATAAAATGCCTCGCCTCGTCGTCAATAAATAGGTCTGTTCCCTTACTTTGTGGTTCACTTTTGGCAACATGACACATTTCTCTCATTGCGAGAGAATTCGATCACAGAAATGAAATATGTATAACCAAAAAGAAAGGGAACGCGTTGAAATTTAAAAAATGTGATTTTTTTCTAGGCGGGAATATCAGTAGAACTATCAGTAGAACAAAGCACAAATTTATATTTAAGACCAATATTTGATTTGCTTTTATTCTTCTTACATCTATTTTAATGCTACACAAGCACAAAGTATAATTTAAAACAAATAAAAAGTCAGTTACAAATTAGCATTTGAACGATCTGTCAGCAATAACCAACTAGACCAAACAAATTTCTTGGGCTAATATTTGCAGGTTTTTTATGGATGGGAAATATTTTGTTCTCTCTTTTTGGCTCTCTTCTGCCCAACTTTTGCGTAAGGGAACGAAGTTTGACTTATGTGGTATTCGATTAGGCGCTCTCAGAGCATTTTTTTTGCCCTCAGAGCAATTTTTATGTTCGTTTGGTACAAAAAAAAGCAATCTTTTTCAGATTTCATAGATACTTTCTAGATATTTCTCAGATTTGCTTCAGATTTACAAATACAAGTGCATTTTAGTTTGACAAGTGGTGGATGTTTGTTTACATTTGCGTGAATTTGTTCATCAGCAAAGAAAGGCAGTACATCGGGTGGATCTATTTTCGTAAATTATTTATGTGCAAATATTTAGAAATCAATCGGGACATAAATTTCGAATGTTTTAATATAAAATTTAACCAGTGAATGGAAAGCGCATAGAAAAGTGTCGAACACTACACATATTCAAGTCGCACGAATATCAACACAAAAAAGAGCAAGAGCGTTTTTATGTTCGACTAGGCACACGAAATCTGAAATCTGAGCAAATCTGAGGAGGCCCAAACGAATGCCACATTAATTTGGCTAATGTGTTCGAATGCATTATCGTTAGGGAACAGACCTAATGTGGGCATGTTAAACTTCAAAGCTCGACTAATGCTAAACGTCAGATTGTTTTTTACCAAATGGAATATAGAACACGAAAATAGATAACTGTTGACTTTTAGAGCAGAAAGACTACTCGAAATCTGTTTTTTTTTTCTTGCGGTTGGTTTCACTTTCTGCATGTGTTTGTTGCCTAAAACAGGAAACGGAAAAACTCGTTCAAGTAGATTAGTAACTGTAACTGTGTTCATCGGCGCATATTTGTTTTTCCTACTCTTTATTAACTTTTCAAATTAGTGAAATTTGTTAATGCGAATGAATTTATTTCCATTTATTTCATTTATCAAATGTGGATAAAATTTACCTACACAATTTTTTTGATTTTCCGATGCGCAACACTTTGCAGGCAGATTTTAAAGGAAAGAAACAAGGACTTTCGGTGCAATGGACTTGAAAGTCTACCTATCTCCATTGCAACTGAAGTATTATGAAAAAACAACTGCATTGTAAAAAAGACATACATGTTTTTGAAACAATAAGAAAAACAATTGAACAAATTGTATTAATTTGTCTATTGTAATTTTATTTGTTAAAATATGTAAAGCAGATTTAGTTTAAATAAAAACTTAAGTTTAGGTTCAAAGTTATTTTATTAGCATCCTCCTCTTTACTTACGCCAAATTTTGAACAAACAAAATGACAAATATCGCCAACCTTCCGAGGGTCCAATTGGGACTTATGACAGCCTTTCGATGAATTTGCGTTCACCAAAAATTATATTACAGAATACTCCTGTTGCGGTTGTTGCAATTTTCAATAAAACGTCGTATTCCTTTAGATGCATTCGTGTTCCATTTGGTTCAATCGTCAAAGTATTGAAGCATGAATCTTATGGTTTCGGATACTTCGACACATCAACTCTGTTCAGTAGACTGTCTTCTGCCCGATTTTGGGTCGTTCAGATCGATCACTATTTCGATGGAAAGTCCTTTCAATTCCTCTTCCTTTTTCTGAAACGTTTCGATAATGTCGAATCCGAAATGATTGTGCAATGCTTCCGTTACTAAAGTATTTGATTTATCTTTTTGATTTAACAATTCGTATAGATTGTTTTGTAGGTTTGAATTCGCTTGAGAACAAAATGAGGTTAGTTTTTATTGGTCTTGAAAAGAAGAACAGGTAAATATGTACTAACTTCGCAGGCCTTTAAGGGCTTACGTAATATGTATTAGGCATCTGTTTTAATTTGCAGAATTATGAGAAAAGGGTAGTGTCTACCTGTTCCTAAATCCGTTTTAAGTTTTATTGCGTGCAACAGGTATTTTATGTTGAGAATAATCCAGAAAATTCAGAATAATTCCTTATTTAGGAATATAATAAAGACCGAATCGCTTAATGAATTTCATGTGGAAATACTGTTTTACATGTTCATATAACAAATACCTGAATGAATAATCACATTTATAAGAAACGAAATTTCATATACATAATAGGTACTAAAAAAAGTCCCATGCATATAATGAACTGGCTTTTTTTTTTGTTGAACTGAATTTGAGTTTTAAGTTTGCCTAATAAATAATATTTTTTTTAATAAACTCTTTCTGTGGTACATCAGTCCTTATGTGTTATATATCATGTTTCTTATATCCGTTCTCGAATATAATCAACTATTTTTTTAGGATAATTTTATGGCCTACATACATTAATATGCTTAACATAATTATGTAAGCACGGATGGACTCTCTTCATCAACTTTTTATTTATAACGCTGTTTTGTTAACGTTATAATATATATTCTAAGAACTTCATGTTCTATAAACCGTTAATGAGGAAGGAAAGCCTTCGCGCTTAAGAATACACATGTATTTCTTGGAAAGTGATTAAATTCTTCATTTGTTGTTTTGCTTGTAAAATTCACAAAACTAAGTGACGTATGGCACGCTCACGGCAGGGATACGGTAATTCGATCCCTTCAACGTACCCTAAAGTTAAATTCTTACAAAACTGCAACAGGATTCCCAATAAAAGTACTTGTAGACGCAACGTAATTAAAAAAAAATGATAACGAAATCTATCCAGCCAATAAATTGATTCTCAGAAACACCAATAAAACAATAAAATCCTGCTCACATGGAATCTACCAGGTATATAATCCATTCTCTAAAACTTAATTTAAGAAAGGTGCACACAAACAAATTAAAAGTTTTATTGCATATAAATTACCTACCTGCCACAACTTTAAATTCTATAAAACTGGCTTCCCTCTGAACAACATGCACATTCGCATTCTAACAATCAAACATGGATCACTCCTTCATAAATACTCCATTAGTTTCGTTGCGGGAAATAAAGCCCAAAAAAGAAGCAACTGCGGTAGACGATTACTTCGGTTTGAATATAATGGAAACACTTAACAAAATTAGAAACGATTTGAGCGAAGTTGTCTTGGAAATTCTGATAGAGCAGAAGAAATCATCGTCTGGTAAGGGAATGAAACGATCTATTCCATATAAAATTATTTACGAGGACGAGCCCATAGCTGACCCTTTACAAGAAAACGATATAAACAGTTTGCTCGATCGTATTGAACAACTTCAAAATCAGAAAACGAGTCTTCTGGACAAAGTAACTAGTAAACTACAGGAAATTCAAAGAGTTTACGAAAAAAAAGATTACAAGATCTCCATAGTAAAGTGGAAAGGATATTCGGATAATTCCTTAGAAATATTACCTGGGACCTCCGCCGACGAACAATCCTCTGTACCGAAAAGCAGACCCACCAAAAGGAAAATCAGTTTCAGCAGTGAATCGGAAAAGGAAAACCCAAGCCAGCGCCTTTGTACTCAAGAATATCCAAAGCTCAAGGATCCATGCAATTATATAATCGGGCCAAATGGATCGGAAATTTCTAAGAAAGACTACGAAACCATAAATTGGAAAGATGCTGCATCGGCAACAAGGCAGTTGTGTAAGACTATGTTTGGTGAACAAGTTCTGGCTACACATTCACTAACTGGAAATCAATCTCCAGCATTTCGTGGACGTGAGAGGCCAAACAAATCTCAGCTTGATCCTAAAATAATAGCCGATATTACTTATTTCGTTTGTATGAAGTTCGGAGTTAGTCAACAACTTGTTCGAGCTATAGTTACAACGAAATGCGCTGATGCAACAAAGAAGATCAAGCGTTTGTCAAAGAAGACTTTAGTTAGTAAATAGTTTCTTAAATTAGATTTTTCACCAAGTTCTTCTATTGTTAGTGTTCAGATCGATACTTTATTCATTTATTTTAATTTATTTTAATGCGTATTTGAGTGCTTACAGTCAAATAAAATAAATCATTTTTTTCATAATTACTTACTTTCTTTCTTTTTTTCGTACCAAACCTTAATAAAAACTAAGGCCTGATTATAACAGAGATTGAGCCAAACGTGAACAAAAATTATTTTAAAAATGAGTTCTATCACATCAATAAAATAACAAATTGTATCTCGCGAACGTCTGACAAACATCTGAGAGTATAACTGTCTTTAGAGCTTCTCAATTAGCCGTTTGGAATCGGCATAAAATTGTAGATCCCTTCCATTCGTTCCAAAAAAAATAAAAAACTCACACAAAACGAATGGTTGCGAGAAGCTAGGCCTTGGGTCCCTACGGACCTGTTGCGCCAACTATATATATCCAAGAATATAATATAACGAAAAAAGCAGTTTCTATGATTCAGCGCGGCCACCATACTGCCTCAGCAATGTGGGGATATTCCATTAGCTGGGCGATAAGGAGTCAGAATCGGACCAAGAAGATGTCCTCATTTCTGTTTTCAACCCCAATTTTTACATGCTAATCACACGCCATCACAACACAAGTTGTCAAGTGTATCGTCGAGAACACAAAATAAATATACTAGATATGACGTACCTTTCGCGATGGAGGGGCAGCAATAATATCTGTGTAGTAATCTTCGGCTTTGCAAGAATTCATGTTCTCATACAAAATACTAATTTTCTTTAGATTATCCCATCCTGCTGGACTGTAAAATAGAACGACAAGTCTTTTACTTTTCACTTTTCTTACACTTCAGTTCAAATACTTTACATCAGAACAGCATCTTTTTCAACGACTAGAGCAGGCGTTCGGAATGGTAGGTCGTAAATCCGATGAGTCAGATATTTATAGAGCAGATCACAGTTTTTGTCTTCCTTTACGCTGGTATAGAACAGAGATGTGCCATGCTGCAGACAAAATCTACGTATCCATTGCTGTATAAAATCAAAATGCTCATCCCTGTAATCGTATTCCTTTTCTAAAGTCGTCATATAGTCGGTCTATAAGGAAATCAAATTAATACTTGCAGAGGTTATCAGATTTCTGTTACATACTTTTGTGACAACAACAACCATATCTAGGCCGAGATTTGTGGTGAGCGCACCTTCTGTCAGGGGCAACAAATCATCATCGTCCACTGAGTTATTTCGAACGGTGCGCTTAATAGGAGATCCAGGATCCATATCATCGCCAACTTCACAATAACTTTGCCATGAAGTTATCAGACGTTGACGGGCGTCTCTACTCTCCTGGGGATCCAGCTTGAGACTCTCAATATGTTCTGCTAGCACTTTGATCCAATGGTTAAGTTGCTCCAGCCATGCCCACGGTGCAGTCATCGACACTGTGAGTATGACCAAAGTGTGTGCATAGTTTGTTTCGTTTAAGGCGTATTTTAAAAGATTAACATGACCTGGATCACCATCGAGAACCCATACACCTAATCGTGTCATATCTGAAAGAAAAGAGTACATAACTTAAGGAATGTCGTCAGATTGCAAATCAAAACAAACACTCACCGTCTCTGTATTCATCCTTGACATCAATGTAGGCGTATTCGAGACCGGATCCCTTTTTCGGGTCCTCAACACCTTGCAGCTTGGCAATGAGTGTCGTTTTACCTGTGGCATTGTCACCTAATACTAAAACGGATTTGTTCGATGGAAGTTTTGTGCTACCCTGCTTCTGTACCTCGCTTAGAATCGCTGACCTGAAAAACAAGAATACCAAAGTTTGAATTATTTTCACCGATATACAGAAGAAACCTCACTAAAGATAGCTTTTTTTTTTAAAAAAAAAACTTTGGCGAATCCACGTTTAGCTAGTTTCTCTTTGTTAATATACTAGCTGACCCAGCGAACTTCGTTCCGCCCAAATTCATTAATGTACCGAATAAAAATAATAATTCTGAGCATGCAGAATGCACGTGCTGCTTTATGAAATAAATGAAGTACATATTATAGTAATATCGATGGGTTTGCTCACACGTGAGCACGCCATATACAATTGACCATGTGAGAAACATGGGAATTGAATTGATGCCACAAATATCCAGCGATTGTCCTTGCGACTATTTGTCATAGTGAAAGCGAGGCACACGGAAAATTTAAGACGCTCAAATACGAATGGCAAATCGTTCTGAATAAGGGGATTCCGCTGAATGAAAATGTTGGCATTTGAATTTTTCCCTCAAAGTCGTTTGCTGCATGACATTCGATCACAATCAAATCAAATGGGTTCCGTTGCAAACTTTCGGAGCATTTAGGTTGCGCGACAAAATTATAACTGAGCCGACTTTCAATTTCATCCTATCTTTTAAATACAGCAATACGAATAAAACAAAGAAAGAATCATGAAAATTGGCCCAGTGGATATCGAGTTATAATTATATTATATTTATGTAGATATGTGGAATAGATAATGTAAAGTGTTTTCAATAAGAGCGCTACAAACGTTTTTTTAAATAAAACAAAAACGGTTTTGGATATCAATGAAATTCTTTATTCCTGTGAAAGTACGTTCGATGCCATTATGTATGGAACTCGATTTCTTTTGCATGGCCACCACGGGCACGCTTGCAGAAGTCCAGACATTGAATCCAATTTTCGACGGTTTTCAAGCATAAATCGGCCGATACTGCTGCAATTTCACGTAGTTCATCAATCGTCGCTGGCTTGTTGGCATAGACCATATGACTTGACGTAGCCCCACAGGAAAAAGTCTAACGGCGTCAAATCGCACGACCGAGGTGGCCAAGCGACTGGACCATTTCGTGAGATAACACGTTTTCCAAACTTGGTTTCCAATAAATTGATTGTGACATTCGCTGTGTGGCTTGTGGCGCCGTCCTGTTGGAACCACATGTCTTCCAAGTCCATATCATCCAATTGGGTTATAATTGAACGGTAGCGATTCCCATTCACAGGAACGTGCCGGTCTTGATCATCACGGAAGAAGTCCGGCCCAATGACGCCGCCGGCCCATAAACCACACCAAACCCTAATTTTATCGGGATGCAATGATGACTCATGGATGACGTGTGGATTTCTGCCTGACCATTACTGCATATTTTGTTTATTGACGAAGCCATTCAGCCAGAAATGATGACGACCATAAATTGGACGTAGCACTCTTAACGTATCGCACGCAGTTTTCAAAAATCACTGACTTACCTTTGAAATAGCCAAAATACAGAAAGCAAACGAACGAAAAGAGTGCAATTGAAATTTTGAATACAACTGGAAAAACAGAACAAAACACTTAACGATCTAACAAAACAATAATAATAATAGTAAATTTAAAAATTTTATTTAAAATTAATTTGACTTTCTTTCAAATGTTGTTTTATTTTTCTTTCTTGATTTACAAAAGGGTACAACTTCTTTATCAGTACACATTAGTTAATTCATGTTGGCCTACGTTGGATATGAGAAACACACATTCCCATATTTTTTTACAACTTGTGCATTTGTCGCTCGGGAAAATTTATAAACTTTTTAAGTTCCTGAGTTAGAAACATTAAGAACAAGTTTCATGTTTTTGAATATTTTTTCGGCCTGCGTGTTCAAATAATGATACGTTAAAGCCTTCAAACGTCTTCGTTATGGAATGTAAGTAAATTAGCAACTATGTACAAATTTTGTACCTATAATATGAACAGCTCCATTTATGCCCTTAAAAAATTTTATTGCTTCTAATATTACACATTGTAATCCAGTATAATATGTAACCAGAAAAATTGAGATTTATTGATATTGATAATAAATATTATTTAATGAATATCTAATCATCCATTCTCATACGAGTTCCCAAAAGCATTGAAAATAACTCCGTTGTTATTCATGGCGTTTTTTTTTTTTTGAATTTGGTCAATTCAAACAAGTCCGACTGAAGCTTAACGTAACTTCCAAAAAAATACTTGTACGTCAGAAGATAACAAAAACAAAAAACCAGGAAATACACAACAACCTAAGCACATAAAAACCTAGAGATGAGACTGACCTAAAACAAGAATGGTGATTCATTCCTAATGGCCAACAATAAAGTAGAGAGCTCAGGTAAGAAGAGTGCTCGCAGATATAATTATTTTATATAAAATAATACAAGCAATAGCCACATAGGCGACACCAACGTTTCCATCTCTCATTGATGATTCTTTATTTATAAAATATTCATACGAAACGCTTAGAATATTAAACACAGTTGAAAAAATATAGTTAGTTGGAGATCGGTGTTGCCACTTTAGACTAATTAGTAAAAAAAAATATGGTGTAAAGTTTATAATGTCTATCAAATATGTATTTACTACTGTTGTGGTGGTTAGCTTATACTTCCAGCAGCCACTTCGTTATTTTTAGGCATTTTTCTTTTTTGGTTCAGAGCTGAGCACTGAACTGAGCTCGAGCATTATGAGCGCGCTCTGAACCGAGCGTGCTCAGAGCGTTCTGATGTTTTTCCTGCTATTTTTTTCTGTCACATGTGACTGGAAGTATGCTTGTACATGTGTAATCAGCTTTTTCCCCAGCTTGCTCAGTCAATTTATTCTGAGCTTATAGAGCGCGCTCTGATCATGCTCTGAACGAAAAAAAGAAACACAAATTTGAGCTCCGATGTATCCGAGTTAAAAAAGAAATACGAGTTTTTTGTATAACAGTTCAGGTTCTGCTCTGAACTAAAAAAGAAAAACGCTTTTTGAAGAACCTTTGTTCAGGCAGTTAGTTTGTCTAACTTTTTATATTGCGTCTCTGTTGACGAGCGCTGTTTGCCAACGCTATTTCGATCCCTCATGATAGCAATTCGCAGCCAATCACAATATTTCACTCATCCACTCATATGTTAAAACGACTTTAAATGGAAAAAGCACATAGCATTCAATGAATCAATATTCCAACAACGTAACTCTATGGCTCAAAAATTTGAAACGAACTATTGAAACACTTGTCGTATACGACAATATACAAATGTACTTGTATTTTCATAAAATTATGTAAATATAGACGAGAGATGGCCATTAACGCAATTTCTTTGAGAGATCCACTGCTTCAATCTTCTTGTTTAACTAATCAATAGCTAATACAAATATATGGTGACTGTTGTTTTGACTAGTTTTCTTATCTACCTATAGTGAACTTACGCTGGTAAGCAATTGACTTATCAAAGTCCACGGGGTAGATAATGTATAACGAAAATCGTTTTTTTAAGTCTTTCATAACCAACTGTGTCTGATTTAAGATTACATATTAAGTGTATATAATTTTTTCTTGTACCAATTGGACAAATTTTAATTTTAAATCCTTTGCCACTGATTAGGCTGTGACAGAAGTTCACTAGATTAATTAATTATTACATATTATCAGATGTAGATGACCCACAACTATTATTTTTGGCCTATGTAAACGATAGTTTGACGACAACCGTCATTGTCATAATCCTTAGGCGCTGTAGAAGAACATCAGTCAATGAATACCTAATGTAATGACTGTTTACTCAAATCCCGATGACATCACGAAAGCTACATATCACAGCCACGAGATACTCTTTGTTGTTTAGAAATGTACTATTCCACTCCATTAGCTTAGATATTAAGTAAATACAAAATCACCTTTTTACAAACTCATACACTTTCAAGCAATTACCATTAATGTTGGTAGATGAAGATGACACTAAAGTTCTTTACATATTGAACTAAGTGGCAACACCTCTTCACCTTTTCTCGACTGAGGTGTGGTGGTCGTTCGGTAACAAAAAATTGACAGTTAGCCAAACTCTTGTCTCTTCCTCCATTTAGGGAGAGAATTATGAAGTCATGCAATATCATTCAAATGCAAAAATAAAAGCAACAAAGAGACACTTTAATTATAAAGAAAAAATTCAAGGGCGTCTTCATGTTTTCAAAATCTTCTGTATGTTTTGGTTACTCACCATAAATTTTCCTTTTCGGCAGCATCCTTTTTCTTTGACTCCAACATAAGACCATTCATCTGAGTGCCAATTTCCATCGCCATCTTCGCACAGATGTGGAAATATTACTCACTTTTGTTTTATATTAACAGATGGTGTACAACTTTTCAATTATAACAAAATAAATAAAAAGACACAATTAATACTGGAACGCTTCTTTTGATGTCGCGAGAAGGAAAAGAAAATGTATTTTTTTTCGTCTTCGTTGATGACTCAAGTAGGTAGTGTGCAATGGAATAGAGTTTAACACTTTTTTGCTTGGTTTCCAGAAATGTTTTACAATACTTTGAAGTTTATGCTACTGTCAACAATATTACTCCGTGTTTAAAGTCGGTGTACAGTGGGCAATTCTTATAAAATCACAAAAGAAAATCTACTGATTTTCCTTTGGACTTTTACCACAAAAATAAAGAAAACCAGTGTATAGTGTGTACTTGGTGTCAACTCTTTCACACTTGTTTCCTTTTTTCTAATGAGAAATCCAAATCACCTCCCACTTTGTCTTTTGTCTCATGTATTTGCATTGACATTTTTCGTATGAAGTTGCCAACTATGCAAAATTTTCCGTTTTTGACATTTCGTTGCAGATATGCCAACATCGACAAAAAATAATACAGACTATGGACATGTTAAGAAAGTTGATAATAATAATAAAAATATAGAAAAAAAGTATAAATTTATATTAATTAGGTCAGTCTTCCTACATTTTTTTTTTTTTTTTAATTTTGGAATATTTAACTGGTTATTAATACAACGTTTCCATAAGGGTTCAAATAGAATAATATAATATCGAATTTATTAAAAAAAAAAAACAAAATATAACCAAACCATAATCTATTTTTGACAATTCAATGAACTACAAAAGACAGGATTTCCGTTTTTTATATTAGGTATTTGAATGTTTGTTGTGGGCTAATAGGGTTTAGCCAATATTAGACCTGTTTTTTGAGCTTCGATCTCAGCAAAGCAAAGTAAAGTTGGATTTTCAGCAATCATTTACAACAACTACTGTGAGTCTTCGATGTGATAAGTAGAGCGCAGTTGTTGTAAATGCGTGCTATAAATCGTACTTAACTTTGCTTTGCTGAGATCGGAGCTCAATGGTCCAATATTGGCTAAATATCATATTCTTCTAACATCATCAGAAATATATCTAACAGAAAGTTCGGGAACATGGTAAACCACAAATTAGCAAAATGCTCACTTTCCTTTGTCACGAAATTATGACAGGAAATAAATAATATGTTACAAATTTGCAATACATAACCAACTAGTCCTAAAATATGACTTGGACTAAAGTTTGCAAGCATTCCATTGAACACTAGTTGGATATTTTATTTCAAATGGAGTAACGCCTCCAGCGTTAGTGGAAAAAAAAGACGCATGATTTATTTACATTTGTGGTATGCTCAGAACTTTAACCAAACTGTGTTCAAATATTCAAAACGATTATCGTCTATTTCAGTTTATCAAAACAAATGGGTTAAAAACTCTTCGGATCACTTATTATGGCAGTTTTACAAAAGGCAAATCACGTCGAGTACATGCCAAAGGAATCTTTGAATCTCATCCCTTCGGTTCGAGATGAAAGGTGAAGATTAACTGTCGTTCTATTGCGCATAATCTAGAGCCTAGACAACTGGAACCAAAGTGCTCTAAATTGCAGAAGATGGACTGCTGCAATGTCAGAGACTTTTCACTGATCGGAAGCCCGTTAAGTATGTATATTTATCCATTGGTACCTCTCTCGCATGGTTCTCGCTTCACGCTTGTGGACCAAATGCATTTAAAATTGAGCACCCTTTGTTGTCTTTTCCAGAAAATCCCTTTCTATCGTATTTTCCTTCACAATTACTGTATAAGCATCCAGCTTACTTCCGTGCTTGTGTTTGTTTCTTTTGTGTGGGGCATTGACAGATCATTCTAGACCATTTACCATGCTTCAAATTAAATTTGCAAATATAATATATTATACACTGATTTGTTATTCAAATTCTGTACATTGTATGACGACATAAATGCACTTGTTCATTTTAATGCAAACGAAAAATATGCAGTATTTCCTGTATTCGTTATAAAGAAAAAGGAGTACCCAGATGAAAACAGAAGAAAACACTTGTTCGGATTAACATGTTATTTAGATATCCGTCTTTATAGTTACATGGTTGTACATAATGAATATTCTAAAATATTTACAAAGGAAAAAAAAAAAGAGAAAATAAAGTAAAACAAAACAATAATAAAACATTTTTATATATATAATCTGTGTATGCTGGCGTTAGTGAACGCTCAAATAATACTATACATCGATTTGTTTATACTGAAAACGAACAATTTAACAATTTCTTTGGGCATGTCGAATCCCGGTTGCTAAATATTTTAAGGAATGTCGGGAATTATGAAACAAGTTATGTATATTTATTTTGTTTTAATATTCACACGATAAAAGACAACAAATTCCAATAAGATTTCTGTATATAATTATTTAATTTAATGTTATTGTGTGGGTGTTCCTTTCACGCTTAGAAGATCGGGATGTAGTTGTCGATCTTCGCGCGATGCTTTTGTGCTACGCACTCTGAAATCCAAACGATGTTTCGGCACTCTTGTTCCTTTAGCTTCAAGTAGGCGTAGAAAACGCCAAAGTGGAATTGTTGTAAGAACGCGTAGACGTTCAATTTAACTTCGTGTTCAAAGAATTTATCCTCCAAAGTCTTGTCACCGGGATTGGTGCCGGAACCATCGAAGAGGGCAGCGTATTCTGCGTAGTATTCGGCCACTGCTTTCACTTGTTCGTAATCATCTGCTCTGGCTAGAGCGGCCAAACCGTCGGGATTCATTTTACCGCAGCGTGGGTACAATTTGGCACGATCGTCCTTGGACAGCTCAGTTCCGAAGGAGTTGATTGTGATGATAATGGCACGACGATCAGCTTCGAACTGAAGGGAATACACATTGTTAGTTGGAACACATTTTAATGGGGTTGCAAACTTACAGCCAAGATCTCGCACATGACATCGGCGGTGGATCCACCATTGCTCTTGCAGAACTCATAGAAAGCCTCTAAGTAGGCCTTGTACAAGGTGTTACGAATGATTTCGATGTTCATTTCATCCAAATCCTGCTCGGAGATACAATCGACAAAGAATGGAGCAAGTGGCGTATCCACCAGAACAGCGTTGTACAATTCAGCTGGAGTGGCAGCCACATGAATGGCCTCCATTTGCTCGAAACTACCCAATGGGTGGCATTTAGGGATCAGTTCGGAAATGGGTCTCTGATGCAAAGTACCGGTGATCAACAAAATAATGTTGTCAATCATGTAGCCGTAAGTGATAAAGTCCAAGAAACTGGCGAGGGGCTCGACGGCGTGATTGCGCAAGTGCTGGAACTCAATGACAAGCTTCTCGCGGAGTTTGTCATCGATAACAGACACTGAAAGTGGTGATGGTTCGTTGGCGAGGAAAGAGCCATAATCGGTTCCCTGGAGATGGAGTTTCAAGTCTGCAAATTTCAATGTATTATATTTAAAATTAACTTGGGCGTAGGGTCTTTGAATGGCAAAGATCAGGTGCGGGTGTGGTAGCTACAACCATTTGCTGCTGTTTAATAACCGATATATTTTTTTTTTAAGTAATACCGAAAGACGTTTTTTTAACTTCCGTACCCCAAAATCATTGACTATTTTATATAAGACTCAGGCTCGATTGCAGAAGCGTATACAGACAACACCCGATAGATTCTTTGTTAACGCTTTGGTTTTAAGAAATCATAAGCTACGGGGATGAGCTCAAGTCATCCCACATGGAAATTTAGATCATTTCTGAAAACGACAAGGCAATTACTTGATGGTATTTCAGAAATAGTAGTCCGAGCTTCTGTATCCGAACTGTAAAAATGTTTGAGAGGCCGACAGCTTCCTTGATGAGTGTAGGAAGAAATTTATCGTCAAATTTTCTAAGAAAGGCAACCTTACGCAGTGGACTGGAAAGGTATAGGCGTGTTACCTGCTGTTGATAAGGTGGAATAAACCTTTCAAACAATGGGAATTTTGCTGTTGACCAAAGGCAACAAGTATGATAATGAAGACAGAGTTGGCATTCTCTATAAGGCTAAACGTTCAAACGTTTTCGTGTGCATGAAGAAATTTGCTTGTGTAACATCGGGCAAATCATTCACTTTTGATCGTTTCGCCTTACAGAATCTGGCCCCAGGTGTAGTGGAGCAATGAACCCCTACCGAGGGAAAGCCTACTTTAACCAAGCCTCTTTCCTTTTTCTTTTCCATTGCAGTACGTTACTTCTGCTGCCGAATTGAAAGAACTCTTCTTTCTTATTGCTTTTAAAAATTTACATAACTTCGTCATGACCACTCCTTGTGAGTCCTACAAATTCAATTTACTCTAGTACTTCAATTACCTACCACCATTATCAAGATTCATAGAATCATCAGTTAAACTTTTAACAGTACACTCATTTAACTGCATAATATTCTCCTTTGTGGGTGTATCTATAAAGTAGGTATGTATATAGACTACCCTATCTCGCAGTTCAAGCCTTTATTGAGAATCTAAAATGCATTTGATGTGCAAAATTTACATTCAATATTCCACAGAACTTTTTTTTTTTAATCTAAAGGTTTGTTTATAAAAGCAGTCACTTGGTCACAAGGTAAATCCTCATGACAATTTAAGTCTTTTTTTCCACTAGGTGTTGATAAATTTTCTTCGCACTTGCCCTTGTCACATGATCAAAAATGGGAATGGCCGCAAAAAGTTGGTTTGTCACAAATGTAATTTTATTACGTTTCAGGTACGGCATTAATGACTGCACCACCCTGAGATTTGATTAGTTGCAAAAATCTTACCTTCCAATGTCTCGCACTGCACCAAATTTAAGTAATCTGCTTGTTTTAAGATTCCACACTTGAAACCACGGCAAAGACCCTCAAGGTAGCCACCATCGATATTGAACATAAAACCAGTCATTTCTACTGTTGGAAGTTTTGGCGAAAGTGGGTGGATAAGGTTTTAATTATTTAACCAGTTTCTTTCGAAGTAAAACTGTGTCGAAAATTCCACAAAAAAAGAGTTTTAAAGAAAATTTTCACTTCTTATCGACCAACCACCACACAAATGTCATATGACTACAATTATTTTTTCACTACGGCCTTTGACGTTTGCATTTATCGTTAAGAAAAACTTAACGCAGGTAGACTCTGCCATCTGTACGGAAGTAGAAAAGTTGTACACTTGTACACTAATGGATGAGGGTAAGGAATTTGTATTTTTGAAAATTGTGCACGTTGAAAAGGCTGTTTTTGTGAGAATCAAAATAGCGGCGAACCCAGATAAACGCATAAAACTAGCCCAAAACTAAATACTTGCATGTTCTTATTCAACTTGCGAAGAACAAACATTTGAAGCACAAACAAATAAATTTCACACCTAGTTTTTTTAGCTGTGCATATATTATGGGAATGGGCCGTTTTTGAACTGAAGTTTGTGTAAAATACTCCCTTTGCAAAAATATAACAACAGTATTCATTGGTTCTTCTTCTTAGGGTTCCTCTCCGCTCCGGAGGTTGGAAATCATCATGTTTAAAGTTTGTTTGTTTGTTATTCCTCTCATTATTTCCGAGGTCGAGAGGTTAAGCCATTCCCGCATGTTTGACAGCCAAGTCATCCTTTGTCTCCCGACCGCTCGCCTTCCTTCTATCTTTCCTTGAAGTATTAGTTGCAGAAGTTTATATTTCTCATTTCTCAGAAAGTGACCGAGGTATTCGAGCATTCGTTTTTTAATTACGTAGATTAGTTCTCTTCTCGTCTCTATTCGTCTTAGTACTTCTTCGTTTGTTATCCTGTCGACCCAGGAAATGCTCAGAATTCTTCGGTAAATCCACATTTCGAAGGCCTCTATTTTTCTAATCCTTGTTCTGTGAAGTGTCCACGTTTCAACTCCATATAAGAGTACCGACCATATATAGCATTTTACTAGTCTTAACTTGGTATGTAGATTGATTTCTCTGCTGCATAATACCTTTTTCATTTTACAAAATACTGTCCTCGCTTGTTCTACTCTGCACTTTATTTCTTTACTACAGTTTCATTGGTTAACAAAAACTAGTTTTTGTGACTTTGGAAGGTTTTTAATTTCTAATGAGAACCGCGGTTCAACTTTAAAATCGGCACAGATTATTAAGAAAGCTGTGGGTCTTCTTTCATAAGCCAGCACAATCCAACCCGCTAAATTTCCATCTCGCTTACCTGAAAGTTGGCGTTATCTTCCTCTAAGCCAGCTATCGAAAAGCTTTTTCCAGTCAACTCTAAGCGAAATGCTAATCGCTTGGCGGTGACGCTTACAAACCAAAAAAAACGCACAAACTTATCATTTAGCACATCTCAAATATATAATATAGACAGTATACTCGTAACATATTTTTAAAAGTGTTCAGTTTTATTTAGTTCATTCAGCTTTACATGTTCCATTATCTCTTACATTTATGCACTCAAAAGACCTTGTACATTTCTTGTCTTTTATCTACATCTTTTCAATTGAACTTTTACAAATTGTTATTATTTCATTATTTCTTGGTATCATGCTTATGTCATTTTGTTGCTTATAAGAAAACATATATTTTTATTATTTAATTTCTAAGCCTAATTATAAAATGAAATAGACATTGTACAGTATACGTGTACCTATAAACATTGTGTATAATTTATAATTCAAGCAGAAAGTGTAAATTGTTTACATACAAGTATCTAATATTTCTCATTTTGTTTTATTTCTTGTTTAAATCAATCATACAGGACATTATATTTATGTTTAAAGTTTCTGTTTTATTTATATATTTTGTTTTAATAATAAAAAAAAAAAACTTTATAATTTAAATGTTTCAGTTGTTAGATTGGATTGGATAGTGATTTTGTGGAATAGTTTTCACTTATATTTGGCTGACATTCAGTAGGAATAGTAACACTGTTGTGTGTAGTGATTGTGCGGACGTTAGATTTTTGACTTAAGTGCTGTAGAATATTGTGGTATTGTGTCCCTTATTATAGAATTATGATTTTGTTCAAATCCCAATAGAGCGGAATGCGGCAGTGAAAGTTTTTGCATTTTTTATTTGGCTTTTACTTGGTTTCAAATTCTCGCTCTATGTTTATTTTTTGCCGACGTGCTTACTTTTCCCTCTTAAATATCTGTATTAATAATTTGTCTGTTTATATTTCTTACACTAGTAACCCCTTGATTCGCTGCTTCAATAATCAGTTTGAAGCTCTTGCTTAAAGTTAAAGCCAGAGTAGCTGCCAACAATCTTCTAGCCCGCCAAAGAAGAACATCAAATAATCAATTGTCGTCTAACCAGTTCCGCTGGGACGCAAAAGCTTGACACTAATTTGACTTGTCATCTAGCTGTCCGTGGATCGTGGTTAATAATGAGCAGTAAGTCAGAACATGTAAAAAGTAGGTACTGCAAATAGAACAGCCATAGATGAATACTCACTTCTTATAGCCTCACGAAGCTTAGCTGTCTGATCAAACCATTATTTTGAAACCAATGGCATCGTTTAGTTATTGAAAGTAATGTAGTCAATCCCCAATGAGTAGCAAATCAGAAAATACATGAAAAGAATACACTAGTGGGACTCGAACCGAACTCTTCAGTTTTTACATTGTCTTCTTTATTTCTGTATTATGTAAAATAAACAATCGAAGGACCGATACACTACCCACATTAATCAACCGAAATGCACTTACAGGCAAATCCTTCGAAGAATGCTTCGCAGATGTGGCGCTCGACGTATATACAAGGTCGCCCTTTTTGATTGCTAGCGTGATTTGGCTACTTCAATTATGAGGCAACTGAATAATACCTATACATTATGTAAGAGAGGCCTTAAGGACGACAAATTAAACCATAGTTCACAATAGAACTCGACTTATTACGGAAAAGTATGCTCCCACACAAAATACGTTAACAAGACCTATCATTCTAAATAAATAGTATTTTCCTAAAACCACACTCCTTATGCTATTTACGAGTACTCCTTGATGACGAGCACATCTACCTGCATATTATGTATAAATAAATGCCTATCGGTGTTGATAGATTTCACGACAAACCTCTTACAAGTTACTTTATGATTTCTTTTTGAAATTTGTTTCCACTCTAACCTCAATATAATATATAATGTATTGTTTTCCTGATTCATTCTAAAATAATAATGTCTGTTCCTTTTGCTTAACATTTCCTTAAACATATAACTTGCACTTGAAAGAGAAAACTAAAATATTAAATCGACACAGGCAAACAGATTAAAAATATAAAACTCTGAAATAGTGTACATAACGTTTTTAAACAAAGATTCACTTAAAGCGTATTTTCACATATTTTCCGACCTCTTCGCCACTTCCATTTATGTCAAAGCTTTCTATATAATATAATAAGCAAGCACTTGTCTTATATAATACATTTTTTGTTTTCTTATACATAACTTTTATTTTTATTTTAGTTTAGGTCAAAGCTACATAATCTACTACATATAGATTAATAAATATAATTTGAATTTTTTGTTTCGTTTTTATTTTTAAATAAATTTTACTAAACGACCCTGTAATTGCGTGTGAATTATAAAAAAAAATGCTTTATAATAGTTAGCAAATCATTTTTACTTTTTAATGAACACAAAGCGTTTTTTGTTTATCCTTTAGCAAATTTGTTTATAGGTAAATGTTTGGAATTTACTTAAATAAATAAATACGTAATTATTTTGCATGCACAATACATGGTGCGGAAGATACATAAACACATACAAATAATGCACATAGTTTTACATTTACTTATACTTATGTTGTGCCTAAAAATACAATATTGGGTTAGACTACGGTTTAATGAACAGTATAAACTCTGGTTTCTTTTGTAATATAAAAAATATCATTCTATTAGCTTTATTTTTAGTTTATACCTTCGATATTTATTTAATAATTTTTTTCTGTAGTATTAGTATGTATATATTATTTTGTTTACTATTGACAATTTATTTGCAGATTTTACACATTCATCACATAAAATTCGCTGTGAAATTGTATCAATTAAAATAGGGGGATCCTTAAATAAGCTTAAACAATTGTTAATATGAGGAATTAAGAAAGATAAAGAAACGATATTTAAAAACATAAATTAAACGAAATACTAAAGATCAATGGTTCGTTTTATTTGTTGTTTAGATGTCCACCGCTTTACAGTTTGAGCTGCTTGATTTGCGAATCCATTTATATAATTTCTTGTAACTTTAGATCCGTTACCGTAATCGCAAACATAAAGCACTTACAAAACATGTGCGCAAATGACATATTTAGAGTTAATTAACCGAGAAAAACATTCGTTATAAATGACGAGAAAAGTGAGAGGCGCAGTTATTGTTACAAAAATAAAATCAGATTAAAAAGAGAAACTTATAAAAAGGATCCCAAAGCCACGCTGAAACTGAGTACGTACCCATGATTTCTTAATAAGAACGAAGCGATTCAGAGAGATGTTTAAATATTGTTTACACAGCTCATATATCCTCTATAAATTTTTGAATAATTCAGGCAACGGCGAACCGGTCGACTAGTTCATATATATTGACTCCCGGTTGGAAAATGGCGCCCAACGCGGGGCGATTGACTTTGTTGTTCTCAAAAAAGTTGATCAAACCAATACTTTTTAAAGAGATGGCGAAAACAGTGAGCCACGACTGTCGGTGCTCATAACTTGGAGCGACTGCGATGTTCTCCCCACAACGATTCGAAAAAAACAAAAAATTCACAAATTCCAAGAGCGCTTCCCAATGACTAAATAACATTGTTATTACTCGTAGTACAAAAATAAACAAATAAATAAATAGTGGGTGCATTAAATTCATATACGACCCCAAACGTTCAGCTTTTTACAACCTTTCGTTCATGTTATTGTGTTACAAAGGAGCAGTTATTTTAATTGAAAAATTGGTTCGAACTGAAAAAAGTCAGTTGTATACATGCATGGAGTAAGATTATGAAAACTTTCTAAGGTAAGGTTACTCAATGCATTCGCATAGAGTTCATCTAGTTATTTGCATTTTCAGCGTTGTCAACCATTAACGCGATCCATGAATAGCTGCAGATGAACTCACCGGAAAACCATAATTTACTTCGGGGGGCTCAAAAAGTTGCGAAAAAGTAAACCGTAACAGCTATAGGTGGATATCTAACCCGCGAATTTGATTGCATATCAAAGGATTCGCACATTGGAAAGGGGCCATTTAAAAAGAATCGAATTAAACTGATAATGAACACTGCGAATGATATTCTATGAGTTTCCGCAAAACTATTAATCTTTATTCAAGTTTAATTTTTCAATTTGCGGCGAATCAATAATGGACGCATCCCTCTTTTAACGAGCTCGTAATAAATACATGAAATTGATGAAATTGAAATAAAAACAAAAATAAAAATGTATTATTTAATTTTCTCTTTTTTTTTATTTATACTTATAACATTTAATTTAAAAAATAATATTCGAAATATTCTACGTACAAGTCAAATAAGCCGATCGACAGAAAAATTGTATTAATTTAATTCTACTAAACAAGAAATAAAATAAAAGTACAAATCATAAGCAAACGCTATTTATGTGGATGCTGCACGGTCGTTTTTCTTTGCTACAAAACAAACAAAAAAAGTTATTATATATTTCTTATTGGTACATATTTGTATAAATAAACTATGAAAACTGGAGTTACTTTAACAAAAATACTTTGTATGGACGTTTTAAATTCATGTGTTCTTTTACTATTTCTCTACAAATTTGATCAGTAATTTTACGCAGTAAACAAAAAAATATAAATGATTCGAGTTAAGGTTACTAAAATATCTTATACAAGTAGTGAATGCTTACATTTAAATGTGTGTAGTACAATACATACAACATTTGATTTCATCTTGTTTTATATATTTTTTGTTTTGTTTAGTCTAAGTAAACTGGATAAGAGTGAGACAAAAATAATAATATTACATTGGTTTTATGCTCTTTGAACACGTAGCATTGTTGTTTGGTTCCATTTTTATAGGAAACCATTTTATTGTGATTTGTATGTAACCGAACAAATATGGATTTATTGTGTGTTGATATATATAAAAGACAATAATTTCAATATATTACTATGTACCCTTTAAATTCTGAGTTGAAATCTACATTTGAATGTATTTCATACATGTTGCTTTAAAAAAAATAAAATAAGAAAACAAAATTAAAAATAGTACATTTTCCGGCAGTATAGTAACATATATTTGCAAATTATTTTAACGTCTAAACACTCATTAGTTTTAACATCAATTCTTTTACTTTTCAACGGTGCAACAGAAAAATGAGATTCTTGTATAAAATTTTGATGTAGAAAAGTTGAAGTAAATATTACATTGAACTTATAAAAAGGCTTCTCTCATATTTATGCTATATATTTATATTTATATATTAATATTAATTGTTTATTTTTCTTTTTAAATAATTTGTAAAATAAAAAAATTGTTTTCTTTTTCTCGAAATATTTTATAAATATTTCTGGTCTATTTTTTTTTGTGTGTGAGGAAACTTAAACATAAGTAGCTACAGCATTGGAACCTTGTGTGGATGGCGCTTGCTGATGAGGGGTGGGCTGAGGACTAACTGGAGGTTGAAGCTTTCCTGGAACGTACTGACCTATGAACGAGCCGTCTTCGGTGAATTGTCCTAGGAAATGGAAAGAACAAATTTGCCATAAAATATCATCTAGTAGCGGTGGATTTTTTCACCGGTTTGCAGTGGTTGTGGTTTCCACTAAACCATATTAGTAAAGTTAGTATATTGCAAAAATACGTGTTAGAATGCAAGACAGTGATGTACAAAATTAAAATACGATATTGGTGAGTATATAAATGGTTATGAAAAAGGATAATCAACTGAAAAACCCACAAATTAGAAAAATATTACAGCACGCTTACTTAAATGAGAAAGGCTAGCAAAATGTTTAGTATTACTGTAATCGGATATGGAAACAGGATTCCTGACCTCTTAAGTCAATGCGTGATTGGATTGAAATTTAGTAGCTTCAGCGTTGATAATCCACCATCGAAGGTACAAACGCAGATAAGCCTACACGTACTCTACCAAAGGAATGTTACATGTCGCGTAGTACCATTTTGCAAACAGCAAACAAAGTAGAAGATATGTATTCACAACGCAAGTTGCGTTGGAATATTATGAGTCACATCCATTTTCAAAGCTCACAAAATTCTATGAGTAATTCGATTCCAGATTTTGCATTACCTTATAGTTTTAGTTTCGAAATCAACACAAAGGGAAGATTATTTCTGTTTTCACCCAACATTCTTTCTTGTTAATGTTAGAAACTGAAATTTCAAGCTCAGGCGTTATTAATGATACGAAAGAGTATATAAGTAGGAATTAGCTGTGCTTTGCTTCAGGAATAAATATAAATAGAGTAATATTGAGATGATTTTACACGACAATGCTGTTTCTCGCATTGATATTTTTCGTGAAAGACTAAGGACTTCCTTCCCGTGTTTTATTGATTAAGGTGCTTAATAATGAAACTCAAATTGTTAAAAGAACGAAGCAGACTGTTGCATGCATCAGAATGAGCGTTTAGTAGGCTAAACAATGTAAGAGCCGACGATTTCATTGGCTCGACTACAAGTAGGTTTCAAAGTGAACTAGCCATCCCCAACCTGTTTGTCGATTAAACACATCTTTCATGTTTCAATCAAAGTAACATTTCTTCGTTTGACAACTGTGTGTTAAATTCTATAAGGTGTTTTAATTTTCATGGAACATCAGTCGACTTCGAGTTCAAAGTACTCTTTTATCATTGCGACGCACAAATGTATACATATGCATTTATTTTTATGAATGAAGTTAGTTACAAGGGCTAATATATATATAAAAATCAATAAACCCATAACCAATGTACGTATATGCATAAACACCATAACCAAACAGAATGATTAAGACAATAAAACATATATAAAACATATTTTGATGAGTAAAATAATAAAGACTCTACCTCTAAGATGAAACGGAAAATATTGCCGATATCTAAAGAGACATCCAATGTCGGAATGTAGTAAACAGAAGGCAATATAATATCAATATGCAATGTAGAAGCACTTGTATAAAAAATACGTTTTTTATTTTGCTTTTATCTTTCGTTCTTATTACTACGATTGTTTTTTTTTTTTTTTGTTTGAGTTCTAATTCTTTTAGAAAAGACAAAATATTTATATGAAGTACAGGAATAACAAGAGGAATCATAGTCCTTTCCGTCCGTATTGGCCAATAAATGAGCCATCTTCGTTCATGCCTACTAGAAAAAGTGATGATTAATAAAAATGAACATGACAAAAGAATAAGATAAACTTAAAACAACAAAATGTGCAAGAAATTTATAAAAAAAAATTACATCATACATATTTATAGTGGAAGAAAATATCTCTGAGAGTAGTTTCCTTTACGAACTGTTTTATAGAATTTTGTTTATAAAACACTTAGCTTCGACTATAAAGTAAAAATATAAACGTTTTGGTTGTTAATGGAAATGAGTGCGGTGAATGGTGGCTGCAGTATATATTCAGTTTATTAGTTTGATTTGTTTATTATGTGCAGACAAAGGACTCTCTGTACCTATTAACAGAGTCCAACAAGTCGAGGCAATGTATAACGGTACACGGTGACGCAGTTATAGCCATACGTAAAATGATATCGAAAAAGACTTGTTTCCCATTTTTGTACCACTTAAACCGAATAGTTTTCAATCCTTTCAATCAAAAGATAGCTCAAAATTGGAAACGGAAAAATAAATAAATTCCGCGCTAACTGTAGTTCGTTAAGACCCATGTACACCACGGATTTTAGGGCAAACTAAGTCAGTACTAATACAATCAACTCAATCAGAGATATCAAAGAGCATTGCAATTGCATTCATTATTGAATTTAGTTTTGTTATTCAATATTTTTCTTTCTATATTATTAAAATCTTCATTTGTGTTCCTTCGATTTATAGCGAATGGCTAGCCTGCGAATTCACTTCTCATCTAAGGGATGTAGGGATATACAAATTGGTTTTCAAACGATAAAATGTAGGCAATGTTGTTAGTTAAATCGCAATTATTAGGGACAGACACAAAAGAAAAACAAGAACATTTGTTTAATTCACTGCACAAAATGTTTGCAACAACACTGGCCGGCTAAGAATAAAGCGTCACATATTAGCTTTCAATCAAAGGAAGCATTTTGTTATAATTTTTTTTACTCTCTGCGTGGTTAAGAGATTTTCGAACGTAAACCATTTACCTTGTTTCTGCTGTTATGCGTTACTTTTTGACAGAACTTTCAACTTTCCGACCTCATTTCCATAACATAACCAAAAAAATATTTATTTAAACGCAAGTACACATAATACGGTCAAATGAAAATAAGAGAAAACAAAAATACACAAGTAATTATAAAACTGTCAAGTTATCCTTATCACTTACCAGTATCACCATCACCGTATTCTGCCATTGAATCGGTATCACTTTCGACTGGCTTATTCGCCGAACTCACTGACTGTCGACCCGCACTCTTGTTATCCAAGCTGCTTGTTGGGAAAATAAATATGAAAATCAAAACGTGTTTTAAAATCAGTAATAACATACGGTTGCGAATATTCATGGAAGCCACCCTCATCGGGATAGTCGTGACGTCCATTGGCCAATTCACGATCATGGACATCGTATTTGCCACCGCGATTTCTTCGAATGATGCAAATGATAATGAATAGAATAATGATGATGGCCAATGCCAGCATCATTCCAATAAACCATCCGGCATTGGCGACATTTTCATTTGGCACCATAATTGGTCCATCGATACCGTTTGTATCGACATCTTGTGTCAAGCTTTCTTTGTTGTATATACCATCAACAGAAACTACACGGAATTCATAAACAGTTTCCGGATCTAGCCCACGAATAATTTGGAAGTCTTCGTTCATTTCCTCTTTAGTTTCTTGCCATATAGGTTCTCCCTTGACCCTGGAAAAACAAAAAGTAAGCATTTAGTTAGAATCTGATACGATGATGGACGGAAATGTTTGTTGGCATAGTATGACAAGTGGGGTTTTCATAGTTAAGAGCACAAACGCTATCAAGTCTCCAATGGACACAGAAAACCCATTAGTTAGAAACCAGTACGGCGCGGATGCTCGCAAGAGCATCAGAATTCTATTGGCAAATGCAATGGACAATGGAGGAGTTCTGTTTTATCTGTCTTGTCGAGTACAAACTTCGTTGTTCCAACTTAGAAGGATATTTGAAAAATAATTAGAACCACTCTCAAACGTGCAAATAAAATACGGTTCCACATCAAACCGGATAATAGTACAACATTCACTTACCTGTACTTAGTGTAGAAGTGTGTTCCCGGATGACCACCATCAGTTGTGGGCTGCCAGTTGACCTTAAATTGTGCGTATCCATTGTCAGACGGCAGCTGTTCCCAAGTAAAGTCTGGCACAGCTGGTGCCTGGGAAGCTCCTCCTAATGTTTTCTTTTCGATAAAGTTCCTACAAAGCAAATTACAATCACAAATCAGAAACATTCTCACATCCGTTCAAATGTGAAACTCACTCGGTTCCCTCTCCTTTCTTGGTCGTAGCGGTAATGGAAATCCTATACTTCGAATTCGGCTTAAGTCCGGCCAATTTGGCTCTTGTAATTCGTGGATCCTCAATGTGTGGATCTCGTTCGCGTCGTTCACCCACATAGCTGCCCTTAACCTCCTCGTAGTAGATTTTATACCCGGTCAGCTTTCCGTTTGGATTTAATGGCTTCTTCCATGTCAACAGGAATGCCGATGAACCGAGGGGGAATGCTTCCAGACTTTCAATGGGCGATGGAACACCTTCGGGTGTATCGAACGATATTATTGCACTGGGTGGACCATTGAAACGTAAATTGTACGCCAATACTCGAGCAAAGTTATTTGAATCCGGTTTGAATTGTGTGACTAGCGCTTGATTGGCATCGCCCTTGACGTGAATTTCACGCAGCGAATCCTCGCCTTCCTCCTCAGTCCATGTTTGGATTTTGTAGCCTTTGAAGTGGCCACGTATGGATTCGGGACTCACTGGGTTCCATCCTAAGAGAGCGTTAGTACTCGTCGTCACTTGAATCATGGTGAAATTGGTTGGTGCTTCTAGGGGTCGATCTTCACCAGAATAGCCAATCACTTCTGACGCGGCTACGTTGGATTCACCCTTCTGATTGATGGCGATCACTTTAATCAGGTACTTAACGAACGTCGGTTGATCGTTCACCACCAAACTGTTCTGATGCCAATCGAAAATATCCTTGTTTTCCCAGTTGGCCGCTGGAATGTCTCTCTTCCATGACACACGATATTGGAAGTTTGGAGCGTTGTGTTCGATTTCAGGCATAGGAGTCCATGTGATTACCAGGTTATTTGGTTCAGTACCTTGTCCCTCGACATTGTCGGGGTTCTTGTACGGCACAGCTGGCTGTGTGGTACAAGACTCACTGTGCTCTGACGGTGTTGAGGGACCGATTTTATTGAAAGCAATCACTCGGAATGTGTAGTTGGCCCATGGAGACATCCCAATGGTGTAGCTGAAGTCGGTGGAGGGTACCTTCTCGAATGCGACATCCCAGGTTTGTGGTGTGAAGGACGTGTTGTACTGGATGGTATAATGTAGGATGGGTGAACGATTGTCACCCTGTGGTTTCCAGTTGATTTCGGCTTCGCTAGCCTTGCAGACAATACCCACCAGACTGGGTGGATTTGGCACGTCCTGAACGATTAGGTTAGCTCTGGCCATGGCTTCATCGAGTTCGGTGCGAGCTACACAAGTATATTCCCCAGAATCCAGTTCCATCGTCTTGGAGATGGTCAAAGAGTTGTCGTTTGTTTTCACGAAACGCACTTGATTGTCAAAGTCGATTGGCTCGCCGTCCTTCCACCATTCGATGCTTAGTGTTAGCGTGTCGTCGTGCGCTTCATTGCAACGGAATGTGGCCGATTGTCCGGCAGCTACTTCATAGTTTTGCGGCTCTTGAGTAATCCTTGTGTGTTCCTTGACAATTAGACTGCCATTGGCTGACTTGCTTCCGAATTTATTTGCAGCATGACACATGTATTGACCAGCATCGCCAAAGCCCACTTGAGAGATTTCCAAATCGCCCGAGGGTAGAATTGCATACCGCCCACCAGTAAGTTCGAGACCATTACGCATCCACTTCACCTTAGGTTTGGGAGCTCCAAATACGCGACATCTCATGGTGACGTTCTTTCCATCAACGGTGGCCTCCTTGCGTGGTGCTTCTTGAATCTCTGGCGGCAGAGCAAGTACGTTCAAAAAGACATCTTTGTAAACGTATCCCAGGGAGTTGGTTGCGTTACAACCGTAGTTTCCAGTATCAGACTTCACGAGATCACGAATGACGATGCGGTTATTTTGCACAATGCGACGTGGATTGGGTATAGCTTGGGCAATTGGCTTACCATTGTGAATCCATTGAATTGTCGGCTCTGGGTTACCGGCCGCCTCACAGACAAACTCTACTGCTTCATCCTCGGCAGCGTTTTGAATCTCTGGTTCCTTTGTAAAGTAAGGAGTAGCGTAAATCTTCAAGTTGATGGAGTAGGACTGTGCACTTCCAACTCCGTTCGAAGTATCACATGTGTATGAGCCAGCGTCTTCAAACGTAGCATGCCGTATTATCAGTGACTTGCCGTAGTGGCCCTGTGTTATTCGATCGCTCCAATGTATAGGCTGGCCGTTTTTCATCCACACCGTTTGCGGGAGGGGCGTCCCGCCATATATACAATACATCTCCACCTTTTTGCCGCGAAGCGCTACTTCATTCTTACGAGTGGTATATTGGCGAACGGGTTCGTGTTTGTTTTGCGATGAGCTAATTCCTGTTTGCTTCACATCGAGCAGCACTCGATTGCCGATCTTGTACTCATTTCGGAACACCGACGTAGCTGAGCAGGAATAGAAGAAATCTTCAGAGGCATCATCACGTGTCACATTCGAGAACCACAGCGTTCCCTCGGGATCCAGAGTCATGCGGGAGTTGTTTATACTCTTGATAGAACCATCTGATTGTTGGATCAACCAGTTGACAATGGGCTTTGGCCAACCATCTGGAGGTTCACACTGTAATGAGAAGGGTTCACCCTCACTGGCTTCTATCGTCTTTGGTGATTCATCCTTGAATGCGTTCAGCTCGGCTTTGCGCACAAACACCGAGTTCGAAGTGGCAGTACCAAATTCGTTCTCAGCGAAGCACTGATATTGACCCAAATCCTCTTCTTTGGGTGATGTGATCACAAGGGTACCACGGCCGGGTTGTTGCAGCATACGATTGTCGTATGCCTGCCAGTCGAATTTTTTGCCGTTCTTCACCCATCGATACCTGTAAAGAAAAGGAGATTTATCATTAAAATCAGCGTCTAGACACGTCAGTTATTTTAAATGATCTTAATTGGATAAGTTGAGGAATGATGCATCCCATCATCACCATCAGCCGGTGGCTGGGATTGATTTAAGGAGGAATTGCCCTCTTTTCGAACTTAAACAAGTTCTAATGACAGTCACAAGTACTAATTGTGAGTCACTCCGCGAGAGACGCACTCATTTAGATAGATTGTTGCTAATTGCCTGCCATAAGGGAGTGGCCGAGTGGAATATAACTTTTATCCGCCAGAATTTGCATACAGGAACAATGACCTGAATCGGTCGCTGGATTCCATTTGCATGGGATATATAGACTCTTTAAGGAATTAAGGGTAATTAGAATGTTGTTTGCGGGTATTTGCAATTTAGAGACATGTAAGATGCGAAGACACTATTTCTCAGACAAATGAAAACAGATCATAAGCACTTGTTAATTTCTCTGTCAGATAGTTCCATTCGCCATTTAGAGGACAATTTTAATGGACAAATTACTATTTTTAGTAAAGGGTTTTCCAATAAGAGGTGTTATTTTGATATTCAAAGAAAAATGCCATTTTTTCATAATAAAGAGGAAGGTATGACAAATGGCCACCACGAGAGTACGCATACAGGACCATATCCTTTTCATGAAATGTTCCATAACCAAATCGCAAAGTGGCTGCCCTATGTCCTCGATAGCCTCACGAATTTTATTTTTGAGGTCTTGAATCGACGCTGGGCTGTTTGCGTATACCTTATCTTTCACGTGGCCCCAAAGGAAGAAGTCGCAAGGTGTTAAATCACAAGGTCTCGATGGCCAATTGTGATCACCTCTTCCCTCTTCGAGAGATAACACGGTCCGGAAACTTTTCCCGTAAAAGATCAACACTTTCGTTGCTTGTGTGGCACGTAGCGCCATCTTGTTGTCCAGATCAATACCATCCAACTCCGACCATAAAAAAATTATTAATCATCTCTCGATAGCGCAATCCATTCACCGTAACTGTTGATCCAATCTCATTTTCGAAAAAGTAAGGTCCAATGACCCCGCCGGACCATAAACCGCACCAAACAGTCACACGTTGAGGATGGAGAGGCTTCTAAACAATAACTCTTGGGTTTTCGGAGCCCCAGATGCGACAATTTTGCTTGTTGACGTAGCCACCGAGGTGGAAGTGGGCCTCATCAGTCCAGATGATTTTTCGATGGAATTCCGGATCATTTTCATGCATTTCAAGGACCCAATCAGCAAAGACACGACGTTGTTGATGATCGGCCGGCTTGAGTTCTTGTGCTAACTGAACTTTATAAGCCCAATTCCAAAGAACGACGAGGAATGGACAAACCTGGGTTTTCTTCAACACTTTGGGCTACAGCAGCAATATTCTCAGTTGTTCTTGAGCGACGTGCACGGGTTTTATTCTTCACATCACTAACTTGTCCCAACAGCTCGAATTTTTCCACCAATTTCTGTATTGCGGTCCCACAAGGTGTCAAAGAATAAAAGCTTCAAAAGTGACAGCTACCGAAATAGCGGGTCATTCACAATAACACCTCTTATTGGAAAACCCTTTAGTTAAAGTGACTGATAGTGTCACTATCTATCTATCTATGGTTGAACCTTTAGCTCTGTAATCAAACAGCCATTTTGTTTTCTTAAACACTAATCCGTGTATTAAAAATGGACGTACATAAAAACACATAAAATCTATAATTGGTACCTGTTTTAAGAACACGGATTTAAAGTTGAATCGGATTTTTCGCACGCCAGAAAAAATAGTAACACAAAGATTACAACATTTATGTGATTCGTTTATTTTTTATTGTAACATTTGACATCTTGTATGGGATCTTTTATACTGTGACGTACAAGACATCTGTAACACAATAAACTTAATGCACAAATGTTTTCCTTTTTGACTACGTCATGACTATCTTACAAAAATTATGACAAACAAAATGGCAAAGTGTGTCTATTATGAGCGCCTAACTAAATGTTGAGCATGTTTTTTATTGGTTTCGGCATAGTTTAGAAACGGCTTTAATAAGAGGTGACACAAGTGAACCTCCTTCTTTGGGAACAAAGAGTAGGCGCATAATCAAATGACGACGTAGCGAAGGTCTGTTTCCTTACGATAATTTTAACATTAGTCAAATTTAATCAAACTTCGTTCACTTCTAAATAACTTTTGCGTAAGGAAACGAAGTTTGACTAACGTATTCGAATACATTATCGTAAGGGAACAGACCTATTGTCTTCTAAGAGGAATTATTCAAAGTTAAAGGAGTCTGATGACGAATTTTGTGGTGTGGATTAAAATATTTAGTTATAGTTTTAAGGTTGCTATTAAGTTATTGTATTGTTTGTTTTGAAACAACACATCCTTCTTTTTTCTAAATCAGTTTTGACTTGTTTACCAAATTGTAATAAACGAAAAATATTTTCGTGAAAACAACGGAATAAAATGTCTGAAAATCTGTTATCCAAGTTGATGGTATTTTTAGAAAAATATTGGTCAGCACTTCCAGAAAGCTTTAGATGCCAATTTGATAAAATATCTTCTTCTCCCCTTTCTTATTAACTATGCAAAACGAAATTTATTATGCGTGCCAAACCACCCTTATTAATAACAACGGAAGGAAGCACCAAACGACATGAAAAAACCAATAAAAAGAGAAGAAAGATAAAAAAAAGCCATTATGCATGCGTTTTTGGTAACCTTTTGTGAGGGTGAACCTTAGCCTTTTTGGGTAGACATGCAATGAACCTTATACTCCAACCAATCCTATTAATGATCGACGACAGAATACAAAACAAAAGCAGGACATGGAATAGGAAAACGTTAAGACGTACACTATCCGCTCCCCCCAATTACTCCTTGCGGCAAACAGAAAAAAAACGAGTTCAAAGCGCCCACAAAAAATGTATTTATATACAGCTTTTCCTTCTCCTCTCCATATAGGACAGAAAGGAAAATCCCTGCAATGTAAATAAGTTCTTGTTTTCTGCAGAAAGGAGACTCAATATATTTATATGACATATAATGGCATGCTGCGGGAACAGATTGCAATGTTTACTCTCTCGAGTTCTTGTTTGTGTTTTCTTAATGGACGACGATATCATATTTCGCCAGTCTCAATCTTCTTAAGAAAGGGTACTTCAAAACGTATTATTCGAAAGATGCGTGCGCAGTCTACTTGGAGTCATTCCGTAACAGCAACAATGTCAATTCGTTTGCCAGTTCTCAACGTCGGGGATGAGCAGGCAATAAAGGAGTAAAACGGTACGACACGAATGCCTGGACATTAACAAAGGGAGGAAGTAGGGAGTCCTTGCCATGAAAAGTTCTTTGTCAAATTTACGATTCAAAGCAGACAATGGAAGAGAAAGGAAAAATCCAATTTGTACCGACAAGCTGACGTTAACCATTAATTACGAAGTAGCGTTGATGATTCGCAGAGATTAAAGTACTTTGGCAATTAACTAGTATAGGAAAGGTTAATCAAACATAATAGTCACAAAAAAAACTCATCCCGATTTCATCCACTTGCAATTAACCTCCAGTTATAACCACGCAATTTGAATAAATCCGCACTTACACTTTACATTCAAAAGCCAGTCATCAGGAACAATGTAGCAAATCTACAGTCCCCGGAATCACTTAGCTTAATTATCAAGTCCTTTCACATTATCCGAAAATCAGTAATAAGCCATTATCCCTTGCTAAACATCTCTCGTATTCTGTACATAAACAAAGGGTCGTTCTGATTGCCTCATGAAATAGTTCCAACAATCGTTGGCGAGAGTACCACATTTCCCGCTGAGCCTGGCTGCGTTTAAAAATAAATTACTTTCCCCTTAAAAATGGGGTTGAAATTGTGTGTGTGTTCTTCACGTAATTGATTTGATTAAGATGTAAAAATCAAAAACCCCGAAAAATCAAAGTTAACTGTCACGGGTAACATAGAAATGAAAGCAGTACTTGCTTCTAGTATCTACTTCGCCGTAGATTTGCATTTTCACTCGCAACTTAAGATTAAGTGACTTTTACCTCGGCGCTCTAAAGTGGCCCCTCTTAGCTTTGGTAAAGAGTTAAAATGGTCGATTCGTTTCATGAATGTAGAGCATGTTTGATTTGTTTCTAAAGCTTAAGCTTTCTTTTCGCTATCGAAAAGTGACTTGAAAAATAAGAAACAAAAACACAAATTCAAAGTTTTCTGTGTCTGATCCAAAAAAGAAAGATAGCCGTTTTTGACAAGTCTGGATTCGGTGTGAACTAAAATAGAAACGATAACGCCATCTATCCAAATTCGATCAATCCATGATCACCGATCGCTTAAAGTTTTGAGACTCTCTCATAATAATTATTATCAGATAGGGAGAGCATTTGCTAAACAAAAACAACGAGTAGGTATACTGAGTATTTTGGCTCAGCTCCTTTTCTTGGTACATTTAAGTCTGTCAAATGGGAAGAAAATATTGATTGTCAACTTTAAATATTCGACAGGTAGCCAGTGGAAGTTCTTCAAGCTCGTCCGAGTCTAGAGTCGTTATTACTCGTTATTTTTCTGTTTAGTAACAACTTTGATGAATTGCGATCGATTTAAATGAAATCAAAGCTGGTGAAAGTATTTCCTGTATCGATTTAGATAAACTTAATATTTCAATAACGTCTGACAAACATCTGAGAGTATAACTGTCATTGAAAACCTTCTCAATTCAGCCGTTTCCTTCCAATCGTTTTCTTTACTTAGTTCATTCTCTGTGGGCATACTGCAAACTTACGTGTACAAACAATGAGCCTGAGGCATTATAAACTCCGTTTTGTGGTGTAATTTTGACTATATGACTTCAGCGTTACCGCTGGTGGGTGTCACACTGCTCCCATCAGCTGTTATGGGTTTCAAACATACTTTTTTAAGCGTCATATCCACCAGAAAAAGGATAAATACAACCTTTTCGAAATCTCCTGCTAGTGAAGTACAGCAAGGTTGCATATTATCACCACCTTTATTTTTCGTTGTTTTCAGTGATGTAAAATATTAATACCTACCTAACCTCAACAATAAGTGCGGGAATAATCGGACGATATTTTCCAATGTGCGAGATGGAAGCCAATAGAAGATAGATAAATAGCGTATCCCGCTATAATTTATTATCTACATTTGTGCACTTCTAAATGTGAAAGTTAGTCAATTAATCACTTTTTGTTTGGCAAGAATGTCAGCGAAACCTAAAACCATCCAAACAAAAAACAATAGTTTCGCTTTCGCCTAACACTTGAAAGCACTCTACGCCAAGAAAACCAAAACAAATAAACTCCTATATGTACGTATATATCCATACAAACAACCAACAAAAGTTTCGAAAACTATTTTCCCGAAAGAATACACATGCACACTCGTGTGTCGTCCATAAGCTGATGGGGGAACAACAGCAACACCCAGTTTAGTGTCATTAGTTCAATGCTCCCAACGTTCAACGATCCATGAAATTTAAATCCTTGGGCCTTTTTTTATTTTACTTTTTTACTATCACATCCTTGGGTGGGTAAATAAATTGAAATGGCGTTGAATTACCACCGTAAAGGCGTAGTCATCATCGTCATGCTTTGCATCACATCAGTCGGTGTAAGTAAAGGGTGATTTTTTAAGAGGTTTAGAACTTTTTTTTAAAAAAAAACACAAAAAATTCGAAAAAATGAATGAAATATTTATTTGAATCGATAGTTTGAACCTTGCAATTTAATGTTTAAAGATAATTTCATGCAAATGTTGACCGCGGCTGCGTTCAGGTAGCCCATCCGCTGAGTCCAATTTTGGCATACTCTTTCACACATATCGGCCGGTATCTCAAGAATGAATACATGGATGTTGGCTTCCAGTGCGTCAATCGAAGCGGGCTTGTCCATATACACATTAGCCTTGGCATACCCCCACAAAAAATAATCTAATGGTGTCAAATCGCACCATCTAGGCGGCCAATTGACCGGCCCGAAACGTGAAATTAACTGTTCACCAAACTCGCCTCGCAATTGCGCCATTGTTTCGCGTGCTGTGTGGCATGTGGCACCGTCTTGTTGAAACCACATATCATGCAAGTCAAGAACTTCCATTTCGGGCAAAAAAAAGTTTGTTATCATCGCTCGGTAGCGTTCACCATTGACAGTAACGCTGCGATTCGCATCATCTTTGAAGAAATATGGCCCAATAATGCCGCCGGCCCATAAACCGCACCAAACAGTGGCTTTTTCGGGATGCATTGGTAGCTGTTGCAATGCTTCTGGCTGATCTTCACTCCAAATGCGGCAATTTTGCTTATTTACGTACCCATTCAACCAAAAATGAGCCTCATCGCTGAACACAATTTTTCGATAAAAAAGCAGCGATGAACATTTCGAACCGAGCACGAATTTTGATAGTAAAATTCAATAATTTGCAAGCGTTGTTCATTTGTAAGACGATCCATGGTTAAATTGCAAACCAAACTGAAGCTGTTTGATAGTGACACAAGGTACTAAACACACGTCAGCTGTCAAAACCAGTGTTGCCAAAACCAAACCAGCTAAAAAATCACCCTTTAAATACCCGCATGGCAGGATGCAGAGAGTTTCAATTGGAAATCTCAACTTTGGTGGCGAGTTTCGCACAAAATTCCCAATGAATCATGCGAAAACTGAATCTCAATTATGGGGTCGCCTAAATTAATTAATCCTAGTGCACACCTTGGGCAAATATGATTTATCGATCCAACAGTCTGGTCAAAAAAGCGACCCTAGCATAAGCGATTAGCCTAACGACTTATGAGGGTATAATTTGCTAACAATATTATATTTACCATGTGCAGAAATGAATGCGATTAGCTTTGTGCGGGTTATCCAAACAAATATTTATCCCTCCATGCGTATGCACATGAACTGTATTCATGAAAAGGATTTGGTGGCATTCGCGTCAGGAGTCAGAAGGAGTAAATCGATAACACTAAAGCCATTAAAACGGCACTGCCTTGTTCAAACAGTTTTTGACATTCCATCGTCATCATGCCAACAGCATTAACAAAGTTCCTTGTTCCCCCCCACAGCTGTCTCGTATGAGTCACCAGCAGAAAAAAAAGAAAAAAACCCCTGTATATGGTTATAGAATCACAGTGGGAATATAACGGCACGACTTTCCGTAGACATTATGCAAACATATATATATATAATATATAGGGTTGAACTATTCATGGTTATGTTGAGCAAGGAATAAAAAAAAGGAGAAAGACGACAAAGACTGCGGAATGCTTGCCGGCAGTTAAAAACTTTTCCATATACACGAACAGTCGAACATACTGCAACAGTGCTCATCCTTGATCCTCTCTACCATCAAATGAAAGAAAAGAAAGCCCAGAGTGATTGTAAAATCAATAAATGCGATGACTAGGAGGGGGCTTTCGACTCTGCAACTGAAATCAAATGAAGTTACGAGAGCCAACGGATGTGTCAAGGAAGACAAAGAAACCCCAAAGGACTTTTGTTCTAAAATGGATACCTGGTTGAAAAAGGGAATGTTAAATGGCAATGAATATGTGTATTTTGCATGAATAGAAATGAATACTATTTATATATGCAAAAACACAAATCGACCCTTGGTCCTTGAGCAGATACCATATGAGAAGGTGTCAGACATCAATGTGCGGGTGTAGAAATTTACCATTTTTTTTTCTGCAATAGGGCCAAGGACTTTGATTTATTGTTATTTTCTTGAAGTTTATCATTTGGCTTCCCATTTAATTACAAAGGCGAAACACTTATAAGTTTGTGTAGTCTTGGTTAAAAAGATATTCTTTACACGGGACACCACTTAAGCTCATTATGTTCAGCTCATGGGGAATCCTCTTAGTTAAAAACGAGGCGAATGACTACTGTAAGCTGGAACAAAATCCAAATTTATTCTTCCCTGCAAAAGAACCAAAATTCCATACGTTCAGCAGATCTAGTTAGAAAATGCATTGTACTATTTAAAATTAGGATCCTATCACTTTGAAAGAGTGAACACATCCAACGGCCGCGTCCCGTTGACCTTCTGATGAATAACGACAGATCAAACTTCAAATTCAAAAAAAGTTGGGTCGAACTATAGAGTTCCAGCAATTTAACAAAAGTTTTCACTTTCATTTTCTGTTGCTGCATAAAATTTCCGGTTTTTTTTTTCAAAAATGGAAACGCCGTCACCTAGATGACAGTAGAACGTAAAGTACTGTTTCCAAACATATCATATCTCGTCTGTAAGTTTCAGAGCTGCACATGTACCTAAACCACAGTCAGATATGTTTTACAAACAGTTCATATCATAAGGAAAACCTTTAATTGTACTAGAGTCGGTTACCTCAATGAGAAATGTTTTGTACGTTGACAACTGAAGCCAATACACTCCTCTTTTTAGTCACGCACTTAATCCCAATCTGGTACAACATCAGGAACACCTTTCAGTTTGGAAAATAAGAACTTTTCCCAATATTGCAAAGTAAGAAGTGCCCAAGCACAAAGCTGCTTATGGATGCGCTCCAGATTTTAATTAAATGTTTTTTACTAAACTTACAGGCTGACTGTTGTCGAAAATGTTTGCTTAAAAGAGAGAAAAAAAAAAAGTACTTTGAAAAAAGTAAGTGGTTTCATTTTACTTACGGTACTTTACCTGCCTATATTTTTAATCAAAGCAAAAATGTGTTTCAAAACTTTTGACTTAGTTCATCGTCCTCCATTCACAGGCAAAGTTGTTTTCCTTTCGTTGCCATCGTAGCCGTATACACCTACATCTGCCCACAATCTAAATGGGAATTTTCGATTGCAAATGCAATACAAAATGTGCGCAAGGATACGGTTGAACCCGTTAAACTTATAATCATTCCTTGAACTGTTCTTCGCATTTCATGCCCTACCACACAAACAACTCCCACCAGAAGGATTTGCAATGCAAAAGATATTATGCATCGTTGCAGTTGCAGCCAGGGCGCCCGGTGCAGAAGTGCAGTCGTTCATTTTATGTTTTCCACCTGGAACTGGAATATCCTGCGCGACGCAGATCTGAACTCTAATAGCATTACCCGACGTTTCCGCAACGTAGCATATTTTGTTTTATTGTGCAGAAATATATATAAAGCACATGCTTGCTCCAATGCAGCACAAGGACCAAATTGTTGAGTAGAAAAATATTCTGTTTGTTTGTGTGGTTTCCTGTTGGCATTATTTTTTCCTGTTTTTCTGTAGCTTGACTGAGTAAACTGTGTGTATTTTTTGCTGGTATGTTTGTGTTCTTCTTTTGCCGATGTGCATGTTTGTAGGTGAAGCTTATTAAATTTTCAGCACATCATTGTCCTTAATTTTGCTACATGGGAGCAATTACCCAGAGTCGCAAGTGAAGGTATCTATAATTAATTAGCCAGACTGCCACCGTCCGAGTTCAAAGAACTGGTTTACATTATTTAGTGAATTTATTTTTGTTCGTTCGACTAGAGATTCGTCAAAGAAACTCCTGGGGACTCTGTGTAAAAATGCATTTCGTTACAAATGATGAAGAACCGACGCACGCGGAAGAATTATCGGTGGACCGAGAGTCGCAACCAATAAAGCTTGTAAGGTCTCCTTTCCTTTCGTACATTTTGTTTTGTTCCTTTTCAATTAGCAATGGGTAATGACAATTTTCCGTTTTTAAACGTCACAAATAGACCTGGGTTCGAATCGCGTCGAACGGCATTTGCTTATTTGCATGCAAAATCGACAAAAACAAAGGTATAGCTCGTTCACGGATAACGCAATTCGGCCCTGTTATTGCAGTGCGAACTGTAAGATTTTACTCACAATCTACACACTTCTATGCGTATTAAAATAACGCTTGAACTATACCTTAAGAATTAAATTGTTGCTAAAAAATTGTTTAAGTTGTAGTCCTATAGAAATATGCCTCCAGGAAGCCAGATCAAAAGGTTAGTTGGGCCTCCGCAAATGAGTTGTGGAAAATAGACGTCCCCGCGTTGTCAAGAGGATAACTTGAGGGAAGTTGGTGGCAAAAAGCACCGAACCAATTGTTGGCTAACTTTTTACCTTCATTAAGTTTTCAGTGGTCAAAACTAACAGCTTATTAAAAAAGCCTTATTTGCGAACGCATCCCTTAGTTGAATAGACATAGTGAAGTTGGTTTCAGTGTAAATCGTAAAATCTTGAAAACAGTCAATTGCATAAAAAAAACGCTGAGTTTGGAAATCTGCCGAATAAATTTTGGAAAAATGATGTCCCCGCGTTGTCCAGAGGACAATTGCAGGGGAGAAGGTGGCAGAAAGGACAACGGGGAAAAGACAAAATCAATTTTTGTTTTATTTTTTAGCTCCGTTTCATTTTTAATAGTCACAACAAAATAAAAGCCTAGTTTGCAAACGCATCCCTTGGTTCCATAGACAGAATGAAGTTGGTTACAATGTAAATCGTAAAATAATGAAAACGTCTAATAGTCTACATCAAATCTAATGTGTAATCAAAATTATATCTATTATTATTAAGTTACTTAACATCCTAGTGATTATTGCATAATGCACTCAATTTTGTAGTAAATAGTAAATATACTAAATAAGCGAATACATACATACATACATAATAAATCGAAACTATAACAGCCTTATTTATCAATATGCACTATTTACTATGTCTATAAACGCAAAACAGATTTTAAAGTTGTTTAGAGTTTGTATAAACTAAACGCGTTTGGATGTTGTTTAATATTTAGTGACATTGCAATGAATTTTTACTTATAACCTATAAAATATGAATTTATTTATATTTGTTTCGATGCCTACTTTGTTTTTATTGTTAATTATAGGGAAAATATGGCGTAGAAGGAATTTATTTATTTCATTCTTTTAATAAAATACTTTTATTCTTTTGATTCTTTGCAAAATGGATTTTTGAGGTTGGGTTCCATTTTTGGTTGTAACTTAATCAATCCTTCTTGATTACATTGTTCAAGGATTATGGCTTTATTTGCAAAGAGTTTTGGTTCATTCATACGAACATGAAGTTATGAGTGTGGTCCTTCTTGCCCCCTGTTCACCCTACATTGGTTGTGTGCCACGTAAGGCGCTTATGTGCGGCATTTGAAGGAAAATCATTGATGGTAAAAGCCGCTCATATATTCAATTCATATCGTTGAACAAAAAGGTGCCGGTCCGAAACCTCTCGATTCAAGTATATTTCCCTACTTCAGCCTTAACGACATATCGCGCAGTTGTTCAATGACAGCTCACCACAACAACAACAACAAAAATACAATTCAACTCTAAAAGTGACTGCACGTGTTCCCGACTTAAGCCGGCTTTCCTAATAAATCATTTAATTCGCATGTCTGAATTGAACCAAACTGAAGCGTCGCCCTTACCCTTTGAAACGGGCCAAATTAGGCTCGAATGGTCGCTTTATTGTCTGGTTCTCTTGTGATTGTGAGACTTAAACCATTGTTTTGTATCTATACAAACGATTTTTAAAGTAAACTCTAGCTGCCGCTGCGGTGGTGGCTGTCGATGAAAAGGGAGAATTGTCGCGTGTCACTTGTGCACGGTGTAATAATTCCAGCCCACCCTTTTGCCACTATGCGCTCTTTTCACGGCAAAACACACGATTATTTATGTGGAATATATAGACGTTGCACAAGTATATTGTGTCAGCATCCCCCTTAAATTCACATTAAGCTGGCGTTTACTGTATGTACGTTGCGTCCACAGGGCCATTGTTTTCATTGAAATGTAACACCAAGCGACGAGGGTCAGTGACGACATCCAGTGCGGCACCCTCGTGTATTCCTTTTTCGTACATACGACGCAACCCATAAAATGACGAACGAAAATAACTCTGCATTACAACATACTCCTTCTGTATGCCAGACGGTTTCGCATTAACAATCAGCAATTTTAGAAGTTTCTCCCGCATGGCAAGTGCTCGAAAATGTTTTATTTATGTTGGCTATTTTCTCACCCAGTAAACGCTTAGGGCTTAGGGAGGGGGGAGAGTAGTGAAATGCATTTTTAACTTAAACATTGAGATTGTTAACAAAAAAATTTAAATAGTTCAAGAGCGGGCTCTAAGGTAATAACAACTTCCGTTCTAGGAATTTGTACAAACAAAATGCGTCACAGACCAAGGTCAGACGGGAATTCAGCAAATACTCGTATGCTGAGTAAATTACCAAAGTGCTCGCTCCTAACAGACATTTTAACGACTTTCGTTTACCTCTGTAATTTATGGAAAAAGAAAAAACAACATCTGTGACTTTAAGAAAGTAAATAAACGGAAATATTTCTTATTTAAACTGTTATTGATGGGTCGACCAGCAAGCAACAACAACGGGGCGAAACGCATTTCGGAGTTGAAGCCATTTAAATATTCAATCATTGTTCGTCATAATTGACACTGGCTATCAGCACCTAACCTATACACCGCGAAGGAGGGAGCAAAATCACCAACTTATGATAACAGGAGATTGTGCACCGACTTATTCGATTTGCGTTTGAAATAATCAACACTGGCAATATTCCACATTCAACTGAAGCAGCCTACATTTTATCCCGCCATCTAATCAGCGCCAGTGCAACAATTAAACGCGTTTCAACCCCGTTGATATCCGCAGTACATCTAACTATCTACACATAGCTGTGTTTTTTTTTAACACGTTGTTTATTTTTAAAACTGATGAAATCAACAACAACAGTGGGTCACTGATGTCATGGCTACATCATAGACAATTAAAATATTCTATACAGTCGAACAACTCCATCTCCGTCTGACCTTGGAAATAGGCAAACACAACTCTACCCACTCTTCCATTAATGAAGGAAAAATATTCTCCACTTTACTGATGATCGGTAATCAATCTTTCAGCGTTATAAAATGAAATTTGTTCCTCGTAAAACTTGTAATTAGTTCCTGACACGCTCTCGATTTTGAGACCCATTATAGAGTAGATGTAATGAATCTTCTTAAACAGAAACCAAAACCACAAGCCAGCCACCACCTACCCTCTCAGTTCAAGATTTAGCTTTGATTTGGCGAACAGACGCATTGAATCCGATATCGAAATGCGTTTCTGTGGTTTCTGGTTTCTGCTGAACAGCTGCAGCTACCGATAAACACACGGGGGTCATTTATATGCCTCTCCCTTTTTCCTATTGATTAAACTTGGTATAAGCTGTAATACAAAACACGGGAGACCGAATACCGACCACCTATACCGAACAGGCAATAGTACCGATATCAAACAATCGTGTCACGGGTAAAGTAGAATAACGTGATTAAATATCTTTTGGTAGCTCATTTTATGGTTTTGCCCATTCGGCACAAACGATGAATTATTAGAGATGTTCCTATAGTTTTGTTTATACGAGAAGTGGTGTCTGTTTCTCTACTGCCGAATGGATTGCATTTTGAAGCGTAGTCGATTGTCACCGCAAAATGTTGATGTTGTCTTGGGTATGCATTTTTCGTTGCTCTTCATCAAACTAGAAAATGAAAAATTGTTCAGCAATTAGAAATAGCGACAAACAATCCTCTGCCAATCAAGGCTAAGCTCCCACACAAAGGCCAAAAGCTGCCTTCGCCTTGTATGTCATCTGTTTTTTTATCTTTTGCATCTCTTTACTGACGACAAACTTTTCAAGCATAGCAAATGCAATTACTGTCGAAATTTGATGACTCATCTTTCAAACCCTCATCTTTGTAGTCATTTCCGAATTCAGTTTGGTTTCCCTTCTGTCGTGTCATCGATTACATATACTCTTGTTCCCCATTAAGTTTGAAGTGAAACGAAAAAAAAAAATACAACAAATACTAGGTGACAAGGAATTTTCCTAACCCTTGCCGACAGTATGGAAAGTGACTCAGAAAATGTTCATAAGGCCACCCAATCAACACACCCTCCATGTCTACAGACACATCCGGAACAATGGACAAAAAAGGAAACAGAATAAAAAAAGCCCACACACAAAAACGAAAGCGAAAAGGAAAGTTGAAAGTGGAATTATCGATTTATCCTTGTGCATTGGGGGGAAATAAAAAAAAAAAAAAAAAAAACCTTAAAACCTTGGAAATGTCAATTAGTCCCAAGAAGAGTGTGACTTGAAATACTTAATGGTATTTGAAGGACGCACTAGTTTCCATTTAGCACGTTTGCCTGCGGTATCGCACAAAAGATCAACCCGTTGGAACTTGGAAAGATTTAAGCAAGAGTATATTTGATAATTAGGTGAAATTGTTCGACGAATTTGAGGTTAAGGTTGATTTTTCAGAACCACTGGCATCGAATAGTTTTGACCACCCGAAATGTTATCATCTGTAATTGTCTACATTGAAAGACATGGAATCAGGTGGGAAGAAACGAATATATATGTATATATATTAGTAACCATTCGGGGCAGAAGGAAAACCCCCGTCACAGTGGAAAGGGCTACCACTTATCCTCGTCCAAAAGGAGGGCATTCCACCTGAGTAACACAGTAGTATAAATGACCGTAGTGACAAACTAAATAAAGTTAATCCAAAATGAAATTAACTCAACAAAATTTCGAAAAGGGGGACTAAAAAGGGGCCCCAGCCGAAAAAAGGGGCTCGATATAAAATACTAATACATATAGTAAAAGAAAAACCGGTCCGGAAAGATATTTATTTATAACAAAAAACAAATTTTTTCAATATGAAACACTTCTTTTCATTATGTTTACTTCGTTTCCAAAAGAAAAAAATCTTACTTAAACTGAAAGGGGACATTTTGTCCATTTTTAAGAAAGTGGGGGAAGTTCAAAAAGGGCTCAAACGGCAACGCTGAATTGAATTCATATTTTATTCTGTCGAAACCAAGGATCATAAGCAAAACTATACTAGGACCCGATAAGTGGAGGCGTAGTGAAATTCTTGTAAACACCTCATTTCAATAAAACTGTTTTCACTATTTATTTATTATTAAACTTATTGAGTGTCTAACAAGGAAAAGGACTTCGAAATGAGAATATCTGCTGGAAATGACGCGGTCGTTGAGTTCAGTTTTTTTTTTTTTTTAATTCGTCTGGAGTAAGTACAACATCTACGTCCCGCTAGCGACTGCGAAAGTTAATTAATAACTATGGATCTAAATTACCAAGTTCACAATATTTGCTGGTTAGTGTCAAAAATACAAAATAAAAAAACAAATTCTGGTCCCGATAGGTGACGCTGTGGCCTTATCATATTTTAATGATACATTTTGTGTTCACACTGTAAATTATAAAGAATTGAACACAAATTAAGCCCGGGAGTTTGTTTTGTTCATAATTAGCAGTCACAATGGTGTTTTCCTTGTTCGTGAATATTTTCGAGCTCAAAGTTTTAAAAAATGCGTCTTACAATTTTTTGTATGTTTAAATAGTTAAAGGCATATAAAGCTGAACGGATTTTTTTTTTGTATTTTATTTACATCAAAGGAAGGAAAGGTTGATACAAAACCGGAGGTGTATTTTATTGTTTTAGACCGATGTCAGAAGAAAAAGCGACACTGCATTTGAAATTACTTAAAAGAGATTGCCCCTTCTTACAGCGAGGACAAATTTCTTCGCCGCACTCCCGAATCTTTAGGAGAACACTCAATCTTATTTTGCCACCTGTTAATAACATTTTAATATGCAGGAAACGAAAATATATGCACACGTATGCCAAATAGGACAACAAATTTCAAAGCATTTGTCAACAGTCAGGTGACTGACTGCTTTTCCAATTCTTGCACCAAGAAATTTGTTGAGTACAAATTCGTATCATTCTCATTCTTGCTCTCTCGACGATGTTCCCTTTAACGAATTTTTCAAGTTGAGAAACGGTATTGAGTAAAAACTCGTAAGAATTAGTAAAAATTCGCAAAATTTCAAAGTAAACGAACAGAACTATTGTGTCAGTTCACATTTAACAGTCAGTCGTGGAGATTGAGCGATACAAATTCGTTATAGACCACAACAGTGATGCAAAGTAGTAAAAAAAAACTTGTTATTCCAATAATTGTTCGCTTTTTCGAACGACCTTTTTGTTGATATTCGTTAATTGATACTACTTTCCGTATACCAATCTTAAAATTTGCTAACGTTGGCGGATTTTTAGGCCGGTATTATAATGTGAACATTTGGAACATTGTTTCTTTGACTGAATCTCTCCCATTTCAAAACAAAAATGTAATACAAAAGTGAGTGCCGAAACACCCTTTACCTTAACATTTTAAAATATTCTAAAAATAGCATTACTTCCATGTGTGTGCATGTACGAGTATATGAATGCAAATATCAAAAGCATTGACCATGACACTGTGCGAATGGCCATGAATTGTTTCCTTATAGAGACAGATCGGATATGGTTTGCCAGCAATTAAATTCAATTGTCGGTGGTAAAACAGCATTATTCCGACTTTTAAGATGCGATTGTATTTGAACGTGATTTGATTGATTAATAAGTCATCCGCGCAGTCCATCACATTTCTAAGAAAATGCGTAGAATAGTTCACGTAAATCATATGCTTCGTGAATTGTAATAAGGTAAACCTCAAATGGGCCTAATTTGGTGTTCTGCACAAAAATATTCTGTTATCAGCCAGTCAGGGCACGTGGTTCTGAATTTTCGTACAAGCTATTGAGTTTGTTAAACGAACAGGTGTGCAGAGTAAGTATACTCGGAAATATTCATAGTGTCGTTTGCTATGCAGTTTATCGAGTCGTTGGCTCTCATCTAGCAAAGAATGCAGTTCATTGCAGTTAATGGAATCTTATAACGGGTGTGATGTTTTATTAACACTACAGTAGGTTCGTTGCGATATTCTAACTGTTGTGCCTGCCATACAGTAGATTCTTTTTAAGTCATCCCGTGGCACTTTTTTTCAAGACTTGTCTGCAACTTCTTCTAGAATCTGGATGGAAAGTTCTGTTGTAAACATTGAGCCTTATACCCTATTCACATCGAGCCGAAAACCGGGTTTTCGGGAAAACAGTAGAAAGCAGAAGTTTTCCCATACATATTTCAGTTTTCAAAATGAGTCATTTAAAGTCGCTTTCCCCGAAAACGACTTGGGTTGTTGCAACAAACACACCTTTTGCAATATTCAGCAAACTCAGCAGATCAGCTGACCTAACAAATGTCACAATTCAAAAGTTAAAATCATTTTCCACACTTAATTTAATGGGCACTAAAATCATTTTACTTGTCAATTAACGCGATTGAAATTTGTAACCAAAATAGTTTGTACCGAAGTTTAAAGACTAGTGTCTCACAGCTGATTGAAACGCCAAACGAAAACTAGTTGTGTCCGGTGTGAATGCATCGACGAGTTTTCGACGAAAACAGGATTTTCGGCTGGGTGTTAAAAGGCTATTACCAATAGGTAAATATTTTAAGTTTCGACTTAAAAATAGACAGTTATTGCTTCCCTGATTTGCATCCATATGGGAAACACCTTTAATACGCCTTGCAACAATCACAAATCATATATCACATTGATTAACTAACCTCCTAACTTTTGAGTGCTTCCTGTTGATCGCCCCCCAAAACTACATGCACCGATTGCAACTTTTCTCTCAAGAGTTCTTTACAAGTATACCTCGTCTGAAGAAGCGACATTTCCGCATCATAACATGATTATACTTACACCGGAAGATCTGATATTTATCTTCCTTTCAAGAGAAAAAAAAAAGAAGCCCACCACACTTGTTTGCAAAAAGAATCTCGTCCAACGTGGGCAATTGGGCATATGCAAATAAATAGAATACACTCGATGCGTGAACTCACAAAGGCACAACAAACAACATGTGAATTAATTTAAGAATGAACGTCTTCTTAACTAAGATTTACGCGTTTTGATTGTGGACACAAATGATTATCTCGCTCTCGAATTAAATTAGCGCGCTACTAAATTTCTAAATTAGACTTTACTGCTTGCTTCCTTTGGATTGCAGCTTTTCATAAGCCGCTTTCAAGCACAGTTAAGGGTGTGTGAATGTGCGGTACTCCTTAATAAGATGAATTTCTTTGAAATCAACACCTTTCAATGCGAGCAATCAATTATTGTTTGCCTGGTGCGCGACAAATCCGATGGAAGAGTCATTAGAACTGCTGAAAGTATGGCTATGTGTCGCGATCTATCGGTGGCGGCATTTACCTATTTCCATTTTATTAGATCACGATATGTACATGTGCTCGTGCTTCTGTAAAAGCGAATCATACATATAAAGAGCCACCGATAGAACCCGTTTAAGTGTTGCTTTCAAGTTCACCGGCTCAGCACATTGTGGTGGTGACATTTTGACTTAATTCTCGTCAATTACGCAATTTTCGTGCACTGTTTGGCCTTACTTGCCTAACGACGAATCTCTTTTAGTGTGTTTTCACAATTAAAACTGCGGTGTGAGGCCACATGTCACTGTGAAGGAATCCGATTTACCTACTGCAAGGATATTGAATTGCCACGGCGAAAAGCAAAAGGACTGGGGCATATTAACCACCGGAAATTAAGAAACACCTCCGCCCAAATTCGCATAAATACTCGTGTTGTTTCATCACATTCAGTTATGTCATCGAATATGACCGTCACGTCGAAAATTCGAGTTTGCTACGGTTGAATGAAATTATTTATTTATATGCAAACTTGTTTTTGTTTTTAGTACAGGTTCTTAAAACTGGAAACGAGGTGGACAACAAGAGACAACATTGCGTATCATGATGTCATTAGTTACAATCACTTTCGATGAATGATTTTCTACAGATGTGTCAAATAGAATTAAAGTCTAGTCCTTGTTTTGTGTACCAGAAAAGGGGAACGACGACGATAGCCCCCTTTTCCAAGAAAATACGTGCCAAGTGTAGATGTACTTGAGGTCCTTACAACGTGAGATAGTGCACACGGATAACTTTAGGGGTGATGATGTCTGAAATGACTTCGAATTGGGTTCATTTCAATTGTTGTGACACGTGCAGGTGCACGCCTTCACAATCCCCATCAGTTGGAATGGTGCGTACTACCATAGACACATTATTACTAGATGGTGCATTTCATATAAAGGAAATGGTTATTCCGAAACACCCCAATATCTAGATGGCGCCACCGTGAAAATATACCTCAAACTCGGATACATGCTGCAAATCACTTTACTTGAGGTGTTCTGTTGAGAAACATTTCCGATCAACGTGAACCGTGGACCTCGTTGGCTTCGCAGTGAGGTTTATACCTGATTCTTCTTTATTTTCCTTTTTCGCAAAACAAACAAAATGTTCCTTGGTTCTTACGGCATCATGTATTTTAATGAGACTTTTGATATTGCGTTGAGGAAATGTGCTTAAAGAAAACCAAAGAAACAAAACAAAAACTAACTACTCGTGTGCCTCCTTTCTTTCTTTATTCATTCTCGCCATCCCCAACCGTCGCGTCGGTATAAAAAGTATTTCTGATATGACAAACCAGGGTAGGGAACTGGTTTTGGTTTGGTTTTTCTTATAGAAGGGGAGGACAAAGGAAAGGAGATGCAATATTATGATTAAGTATCAATCAATAGCAAGACGAGGGAGGATGGTGCAAGGGATGATGCCTTCACACAGAGCTTTGGGGTAATCGCGCCAAATTGTATGTGAATGGGTATGCAGCTGTATACATTTCCTGAGATTTCATTTCTTGATTCTTTCGATATAGACAACTTAGTGAAAATATTATAGTTGGCTTTTGCTTTTAATTAAAACAATAATGTAAATGCACCAATAAGAGGTGTTATTTTGCTATTCAAAGAAAAATGATCGAATGTTTATTTCATAATAAAGAGAAAGATATGCCGTTAGTAATTAAAAACAACATCAGCCAAATGGTCACCACGAACACGCATGCAGGACCATAGCCTTTTCATTAAATTTTCCATAACCAAATCGCAAAGAGGCTGCCCTATGTCCTCGATAGCCTCACGAATTTTATCTTTGAGGTCTTGAATCGACGCTGGGCTGTTGGCGTAGACCTTATCTTTCACGTGGCCCAAAGGAAGAAGTCGCCAATTGTGATCACCTCTTTGAGAGATAACACGGTCCAGAAACTTTTCCCGTAAAAGTTCAATGCTTTCGTTGCTTGTGTGGCACGTAGCGCCGTCTTGTTGAAAGTAAACTTTGTCCAGATCAATACCATCCAATTCCGACCATTCATTAATCATCTCTCGATAGCGCAATCCATTCACCGTAACTGTTGATCCAACCTCATTTTCGAAAAAGTAAGATTCAATGACCCGCCGAACCATCAACCGCACCAAACAGTCACACGTTGAGGATGGAGAGGCTTCTCAACAATAACTCTTGGGTTTTCCGAGCCCCAGATGCGACAATTTTGTTTGTTGACGTAGCCACCGAGGTGGAAATGGGCCTCATCAGTCAAGATGATTTTTCGATGGAATTCCGGATCATTTTCATGCATTTCAAGGACCCAATCAGGAAAGACACGACGTTGTTGATGATCGGCCGGCTTGAGATCTTGTGTTAACTTAACTTTATAAGCCTTAATGCCGAATTCACAATGTCGCGTTGACGCGCGCGTGCGTTGACAGATTATGTAGAAACAAAGCGTTCATATGCTGCCACACAAAATACAGCTTCAGGCGTTGAGTCGACTTCAGATCGTAAATATCGTAAAGTTCAACGCGACGCCTGAGTAGACCTACTTTCTACTATCACGCGCGTTTGACAACTTTCAAATTTCGACTTGTTCGATTTAAAGGCATAGAATGTGCCGTTCATAGTCGGGGTGGCACAGATCCACTAATGTTTATCAATAACAACTTTTAAAGAGCTATATGATGTCCATTCAATGCAAATTAATTAATTCAATGTGTGGAAATGACGAATATTTTTTTTTTGTAGAGCAACTACTTAAGTTTTTAGATTTCTTGGAGAAAAAATATTAATCAATTATGGTTGCTTTTTGATTTGATAGATATACATATTGTTAAATATGATTTTCTTGTATTTTAGAGAATCCTTTTTCAATTCGTGCATACAAATTACACATAGAAGAAAAAAAGGAGTACACTTGAAATTTGAATTCGGCTCTGAATTTGTGTTTTTTAGCCAAGAAACAAACCGAACTTTTAATGTGTCATACTCTTCTCTCTCAACGCGCATTCGCTTCAAAGCAGCATTTCGTTTTACAAAATTGTTGCTCGCGCGCTTTGGCACTTAAAATCGTAAAATTTCGATAAAGCGTGTCAAAGCGCACCGACGCACGCACGCGTTCAACGCGACATTGTGAATTCGGCATAAGACCCAAGTCTTTATGCAAAATACGGTGTAATGACGTTTGTGGAATGCCCAATTCCAAAGAACGCCGAGGAATGGACAAACCTGGGTTGTCTTCGACACTTTGGGCCACAGCAGCAATATTCTCAGTTGTTCTTGAGAGACGTGCACGGGTTTTATGACTGTAGTGAATTTTAATAATTTCAATGCGTTGTTGAAGCGTGTATCGTACCGTGTGTACCATTTTTAGTAATGGCGTAGTTTCTACTTGTGAAATGTCAAAGAATAAAAGCTTCAAAAGTGACAGCTACCGAAATAGCGGGTCATTCACAATAACACCTCTTATTGGAACATAACAATATGAGAAAAAAAGTTAAAAAATGTGTTGTGTGCAGTGAAAATTCGAAAGACTTTCCCGAGAGGCAATATTTTCGATCCCGAAAAAAACAAAAGATAGGGAAGTATTTTCGTATTTTTATAGAACTAGTAAAAATATATGTAATATAGTATGTAACTACCTGTATATACGTTTTCTTTTGTGTATGATAATTTAAATGAATCCGTGTGTTTCAAACTATACATAGTTAACTGAATTATAATTATAATAGATTCCGAGAAATGTGCATTACACTCGTAAATACATATGATAATTGACATTTTAATGTCGACTTTCAAGCGAACTACATAGGTAGGTACCTACCTACCTATAAATTATTATTATTCCTTATGTAGTTATTTTGTGTCATTCATGCAATCAAAGCTTCAAAGACGCCAATATGAAACCTGAAAATTTATCTCAATAAAAGTTCGAACATAAACGCAATATTTTTCTTGTGGCAATGCTATAAGTGGAATTAAAAAAAAGTGCTGTGTCAGTCAATCATTCAGTTGGTATCTTTAATTTTCTTCCATCCACTTCCCAGCATCAGCAATCAAGGAAGTAGTTATATACCTGTCTACTTTAATTTTTTTATCATAATCCTTAACCATGACCTTTGCCAATAAAATATCGGAGTATGCACACATAACAACCTAATTATTTCACATTTCCATAGACACATTCTTTGCACATTGTTGTCTTCATAAGATACTCCATCCCCATCGTCATCAGTATTGTAACGCTAAAAGTACGTTAGCCCTACCACACGCACCATACAACTATCTATATGCTATATATATCAGGCAAAAAGAACCCGATCTCGATTTCCTCATCGATTTCATTTGCTATATTTCTTCCTCCTCTGCAACATGTTTGTGTATCTTGCAAACACCAATCGACACAAAAAAGGTTTATAAGTTGACCAACTGCATTGGGACGCCATCTATTAGGAGTAAAAGTGTGAGGTATACGCTGTTTCAGGTCGGGGTATGAAATGCCCCATCTAGTAATAATGTGTCTATGGTACTACATACGTCTGCTTAGTTTTCAGAAACGTGCTTGAATAAATTTGATTCAGTCGGTCAACTATATATACACTGAAATAACATCCGTCAGAACGGATCACTGTCGGCACGGCATGTGATTATTACCACATGATGTGCAAGACGTTTTGTTTTAAGTTTGAACCCCTTTTGATTCTTGAATTGTCATTATTTATAGGGATACGCTGTCAAATGTGGGCGACTTTTCGCAATTAAGATGGCATTTGTGTTTGAAACATAATGGGGAGAATTAAAGGAGAAACCTAATGGGATTTCAATGGGAGATTAGTCCAGCTTAAGTCAGCGTCAGTGATGAAGATCGACTTTCCTCAATTGTACTAAAAAAAAACTCAAAAGAAAAGTCAGCGTGCATTTACGTTGGAATTGAATGTTGTGACGGTGATTGGTCATTTTAACCTGGACTAAGGGGGACTTCCAATTTCACGAGATTAATCCAGCTTAAGCCTGCGTGCAGTTACATTGGAGTTGTTTGTTGTGACTTTAATAGGTCCATTTGACGTGGCCCTAAGTGGATTCCGCTGGAAGACTCACGCCACAACAAAGTTTTCTAATTGTGGATAGCTCCCGCCGAAACCAGGCCTCAAAGCGGCAGTGTTACAGAGCTTACATCTTTCGAAAAATAAGGCCGTTCGCACAACCAAGAGGTCAACAACAAATTTGTTAAAGCAACACCAATCGAACCTACACTTATAACACAGTGTGACTATAGCACTATGTTCTACAAATGCTGTATGTCTGCAACACAGAGTTGCACGTCGAATGCAAATCTTATCAGGACTTGCGTTATTTGTCGACTGTAATACAAAGCGACAGTGGCTGCTAAATTTGTCTTCAAATTCATGGCGTAGAAGTACGAACTTTAGCCAAGTCGCATAAATTAATCCTTCGTCGTTTTGTTTAATCCTTGTGTCTTTGAGTGATTTTCAGACAAAGACCTGAGACCCTTCGTCAAGGCATAGTTCATAATAGGACACGTCTTTATTATTTCCTTGTTCACAGTCAGGTAAGTTTATTCTAGCAATAAGTCAATTATTTTATTCATATTCCACATATTGATCATACCCATTTTCATAATAACACAGTACAGATTTTGTCGATACTACAGTGGCATTTCCGTCCCTTGTTTCAATAGCCACGCTGTCATTGTACAGCCTCCATTTTTGTAAGAAATTTCTGTGGATACTACTACTTTTTTATACACTTGTGGCAAACGTATTCTATTGTCACTGGTCATCCACTCCGAGCTAAATCCTTTCATACTCGCCCCAAAAGAGCTCTTGTACATAATAATAACTTTACGACAAGGAGTGCTTCCTACTTTTCTCTGTAAATGTACGTCACACGCCAGAAATAACTAATTCAAAAACAAGCTCCCACGACATTCTTTTTATTAATAGAAAATTGTTACCCAAATCTACGGCTACGTCAGAAAGTGACCTATTAGTGACATATTTTTAGAAAAGGCAAAGATGAATGCCCGTGCATACTTTAAAATAAAGCACCAGCGCCACCAGCGGCTGCTGTTAATCGTTTTCGAAAGTATAAAACATTTCCATTGTAACTATCAGAAAGAAAAATCTACCTAAATGTTTACATCCACACTTTCTTGCAATATAAATCATCGGAAGACCAAAACAAAGCAGCTTATATTTATAACTCAATTGCAATGAAACGAAAAATGCAAAATAGGTTCTTACCTCTAAATCAAATTGTTTACAATTAAAACAAAAGTGAGAAAAACGTTTTACCAGCTAACATTCCGAAAAAACATAAAAGTTTAGACGAAAATCGAAAGCCAATCCACTTGTTAGACCTCAAATGTAACGCCAATCAAATTTGGGAATTTCTCGCGTGCACTAAATAAATGAATTCCTCTGAACTATGCATCACTTGGGGTGAGAGTCTGAGAAGAAAACGCGACAACGACACAGTTCGAAAATAGCCAAGTTAATTTTAGACCATAGACTGAGTGTGTTGTTCCCAATAGACCTGACCACAGGTTTTGAATTGTGTCGCTTCGCGCGCCTCCCGATTCGGCTGATGTTGTGTATACGTGTTACACTTTACACACTCGGAGCGGTCGAAGCCAACAGTTGGTTGAGCGAAAAGCGGGTGGCCCTCTGACAGTGGTACTAAAATTACACTCTCATCAGTGAGTGACGGAGGAACTTTTTAATTTGAGAACATCAATTTCCTGACAAGAATCTAAGCTTGCAATTAAAATGTCTAAATAAAATTTAAGGCGAGTTCTCTCCTATTCTAGGAATAGGAATATAATAAAAATTGGGACACTTACACTGGATCGGGTTGTCCTTCGGCTTCGCATTCAATAATAAATGGCTTGTCGCTTTCTTTTGATTGTTGGGCAACTTTGAAGAGGAGTTCATCTGTAGGAGGTTGCTTAATAATACGTGGCGGTGAATTTACTGAAAAGATTATAAAAAAGAAAAGGATAAAAAACGAGTGATTAAAAGGTTTACGGTAGTCTTGAGTATATGCTGCACACCTTAATGGGTGTGGTGAGAAATATCCGCATGATAGAACATACAGAAAGGCTTCTATTGAATTCGAGGGAAATCATGTGATTCGAATATGCACTCCGCATCACTTGATTAAATTCGCTTTTTGCTTTTTTGGTATACCCTGTGCGAAGTTTTACAACATAAGAGTACACGCGTGTTTTAAGAATTTAAATAGTTTTTTATAGAGTTCCTCGATCACTTTGCAGTATTGCAATCAAAACTTAGGTAAATGAGGTAAAATAATATTTTACAAATATTCAGGTTCCATAAATTTACCTTTCTCGATTACATAGTAAGAGAAGGATGTATTCGTACAAAATTTCGAACCCGAGATATTAATCTATTCTGATCTATTTACAATTGCAAGTCATTTTCGTGGAAAACGACTCGTTTTGAAAAATTAAATATGTATTTGATCTGTGTTCGAGTGTTTTCGCGAAAACCCGGTTTTCGGTCCGGTGTGAAAAGGGTGTAAGTACACATATCGGCAGAGACATGAAACCAGCTGGGCAAACATGACCACTTTTATCAAATTGGTTATGAAGTTTAAAAGACAGGCCTAACATCCGTGATCTTTTAGAAAGTTGATAATGAATGGTAATTTTTCTGCATATATGCGTATACAATAAACATAAACATACTGTAAACAGGCTAATCTTACCTCTAGAAAATTATAGTTTACATATTTTTCCGTTATTTTTGAAACATATTTAATTAGGTTTCAAAAACATATATCTGAGCAAAGCAAAGAAAAGTGAACTAGGCAAATGGGCAACAGAAATTGCTTCAAATCTGCCTGTAAGTATGCAATATGAAAAAATACTATAAACTGGTTACTTTCGTAAATGCCTCGACTCTTGGTTATATTTCTTGTACACATTTGTTGAAGGCAGTTTACTAGCAATATAATGAACACATGCTTCTTTAAAGGGTCAAAATAAACAAAATTTCCTTTACCACTCGAAATTTAGTTGTTTTCTGCCGCATGGGTAAATACCAATCACTCTCAAAAACGATTGCGAGAACATTGTAAGCCAAATCGGAGTTTTTTGCACTTTCAATTTAGAGTTTCTTTTTTTTTTTGTATGCATTCTAAATCCAGGGTGCCCCAAAGTCCAGGTGCGTAATATGAATAATTTATTTAATAGTTCACGATTTCAATTAAAAAAAAAAACTTAAATGTTAACGGCTAGTAAACTGCAGTTTGTTATTGAAAACGACGTACCTACTTCGAATTAAGATTTCACAACAAATTACGCACACGAAGCAGCGTTGCCGCTGAAAAATTTCAAAAAGGGGACTAAAAAAAACATAAAAATACTAATAAAAAAAAGAAAACAGAGCAACAAAGACATTTATTTTAACAAAATCAAATTAATTTATCCCGAACCAATTCTTTTAACATGTTTTCATTCTATTTCATTCAATAAAGAATAAAATCTTACTTAAACTGAAAAGGGGCCATTTTGATAATTTTTCAAAAAGTGGGAGCCAAGGGTCCTGAGCCTCAAACAGGGGCCAAATGGCAACGCTGACAGGAAGTGACAATCATCAATTTTGGCACAATCGAATGCCAACTGTCAGCCAAGATATTTTGCGTAAATTTCTCGGTGATCAGTGCTTGCACTCTAACTGAAAAACTGGTCGTCACATCATTAATACAGTCCAATAAAAATTCAGACAGCTGTCAGACTTACTAAACTTGTGCTCAGAGCGTACTCAATGACTGTCTAAATTTAGACAATGATTATTAGCCGAACCATTACCTAATGGGTTTGGTGGAGCTCGATTGAGAAGACACATACTATCGAGGGACGCCCATCGTCTGTGGAATATTTCAATTAGCAAAAACTCTTAATGATTATCAAGTCCGTTATTAGCTGTCCAAATAAGTATGTAGTTCGAAATTATCTGACTGCAAGAAAATATGATGGATTTACCTTGAAGAAAGGGTCGCTTGTTGGTTTTTCTTCACTTCTCATCTACGAAATTTGCGCAACGATGTGACTTCAAAATAGACACCAATGCCGCCTAAAAATTGTTCACCATTCTCACAATAGTTAACGAGCAATCCCTTTTAATAATGTAGGATAAACTTTTAGAGCAATGTCTTGACTCCATTAGTTACATCGGCTTGCCCTTTCATTTGCAATTGATTCATCAGAGATGTCTCTTCCTCCTTTTCTTTACTGTCAAGTCGAATTAAACTATGAAAGTCAACTAGCTTCAATCATTCTTGATTGCTTTGTATATTCAGAGTTCATAAACGAGTACTCGCCAGTCTTGATGTGTTAGGTGCTCGTTGCGTAACAGTAACTGGGGGAAACTTATCATCGAGGTAAAAAAGATTGTACTCACGTACCAACATCATTTCTAACTAAACTTTCTATTACGAAAATCGCTGCTCCCATTAACCTCATCCAAGCCATGATTGAAAAAAAAAAAAAAAAAACAGCAATCGTTGGTGAAAAAAGATCCAAACCAATCGATGACGGAGTAAAACCATTTTTCATATTAATGATTTAACTGCAAAGTTATTTCGTTTAGCATTCATTTTATAGCCTTCACAATAAAATGACTCACGTGTTGGCATCATAGCCACATTTGACATTCTCTGGGATGACAGCACACTGTTGCAGTCACCGCATTTTAAAATAAAGAAGAAAATATTTCCAGCTATATACAGTTCTTGTAACGACCATTTTAACACGATGTGTACAAAGCAATTTGTAAAATTGTTGCCGCAGTAAAGAAGGTAACGCATTTTTGAGGTTACAAAATATATATAGCGGCCACTCAAGTAAATGCCGCCTTAAATTTCAGTTAAAATTACAAATTTATTCATGAGATGCAAAGTGTATACGTGTATTTATACTTACTCAGTGCTTGTGTGGTGCTCAAAAGCGCGACCATAAGGACGGCAAACGTACATGACCGCCGCCCCATTTTCGTGTAATGGGCTGCTGCTTCCTTGGTGTTGTAAAACTTTCAGCCAAGTGGGAATTATTCCACTTTTTCCCTGGGGTAGCAAAACAAAATATATAATATAACTATCCACCCTTGATGCGTCTAGGGCTGACGCTCTCTACAAATATCTTATCCTAGGTGCAGTCGAAATCCTTTTCCTGTAAACGAGATAAAAGAAAAAAATGTCTGTGAGTAAAAAAAAAAAAAAAATACGTATTTATAAACTCAAGAAGACGAAGATTATCCTTAAGAAAGTATTAAAGTATTAACAGGTACAGAGGATGCAAACAGCTTCGAACGAAAAACTGCGGAAGTGTTTCGTTCGTATATGGACACCTTTGGAGCTGGCTTTTGACTATCTAAAAGGCGGTAATTGTGTAGGTGTAGGTATGAGAATAAAGGAAAGTGTTGTTAAAAGGAGTAGAAAGAAGCAGGCTACATAAAGTCGGCTTAGAAAATGTTTTCAAAAATGCATGATTCCAATAATGTTTGTCTCTATTCCATTGAAAACATATAGAGTGTGGGGGGTTTATAAGGCTTGCATTTTGAACCTGCAGCTGCAGCGCCACCTCTTGCGAATGTCTGACAAACATACGAGAGTATAACTGTCATGAAACAGCTTCTCAATTAGCCGTTTTAACTGGACATACAATTATAGATCCCTTCCATTTGTTGCAAAAATTATAAACTCTCACAAAACTAATGGTTGTGAAAAGCTAGGATTCAGGTCCCTTCCGGACGTGTTGCGCCAACGACAAAAAATCAGGGGGCGGATCACGTTATACCAAATGCATACCGAGCCGAAAACAATCGAAAACTTCGTCGAAAACAGAAGTTTTCCCATACATTCTAATCAGTTTTCAAAACCAGTCGTTTATAGTCCTTTTCCATGAAAACGACTTGCAATCGTTGGGTTGTTGAAACAAACACACCTTTTGAAATATTCAGCAGATCAGCTGACCGAACAAATGTCACAACTTAAAATCATTTTCCACACTTAATTGATGGGCTAATAAATGCCATGTATTAATTTTATTTCTGAATTAATGCGATCGAAATTTGTAACCAAAACAGTTTACACAGAAGTTTCACGACTACTATCTCACAGCTGATAGAAACGTCAAACGAAAACCAGTTGGTGTTCGGTGTGAATGCAACGACTAGTTTTTGACGAAAACACAGTGTCCGGCTAAGTGTGAATAGGGATTAACGATGATCGTCTAGACGGCATCATTTTTGAAATTTTGATGATCAAATAGGTTATATTCATGCGGTTTTTTTTTATTATCGCAAGTTTTCAATACATTTGTGGGGAATGAACTAGATGAAAGTCTCCGACTGGTACTATTTGCAATTAGTTGCTAGTTTTTGAAGTCCACCATCTCAACGATAAAGTCGTCGCAAAAGTTATGGGATTAGGGCCCAGGTTAACGTGGTAAAGGGTTGTGTTTCATGATCAAAAAGCGGGCGTGCCACATTCCAGAAACGCCCTACAAAGGGATTGTGATATATGTATACATACTGTATACATAAGGCTTCGTTTCATGTGATCCCGGGAAACTTCATTCGCATCGACTGATTTTTCACAGTGATGTGATATTTTACATTTTTCCCCGTGTGGCAGCACTGCTTGGATATAAAACGCTGATCGTCGATTCGAATAAAGCCCCGTGCCGTTTAGTGGTAAGACACCGGTATGTAATTGTAGTCGCCACATTTAAAAGCGGAACAGTTTAGTTGACAGTGAGTCTAAAAACCTGTGGAATTACTGATGAGCCCACACACGACTGCCAAATAAGTTCCTAAATATAACTTTTCAAATGAAAACGGGAATACGTTTAAATATCAGTCATTATGAGTACAACTGTCATGTTGTGACATCAAGTGAGGCAAATTATCGATTTACTGACAATCGAGAGACGATCTTGCAACGGGTCACAGGAAACAAGCCATACAATTTTATAACAAAAAAGCTTAAGATCTACATGCTTTCTTTAGGAGGATTTACGACATTTACTCCTTTTAAAAAACAACGTGATAACGATCAACGATGTCATTTTCATAGATCTTTCTCATCAAGACGATCACATTCATCTTTCTAAAAGTACCTACTGATCGTGATCGGAATAAAGTGTCAACCACTGCAATTTATTGGTATTACCATATCTTTCTTTTCAAATTGAAAATATAGATCGTTTACCTGCGCTGTCGATGGTTCGACCTTTGCTTGCTTCAATTAATTCCTTGGTCGTGTATGCCAATTGAGTTCAATAATTAATTCGCGGATAGTTTTCTGACACTATTGGTGGGTAGCTGTCAAAAATGTATCAGCTGTAAAATAAATGATCATTATATCGAATTTGTAGACGTTATAAATCTATACAAAAATTGGTGTTTGCAGAACATTTCCCTTCAACATAAATGTCAGAAACTGATTTAACAGCAATATTCGCTTGGCTGCGGTCTCCACTTATGGATATTTGTTGCCGCTGATTTAATGAACTCATTTGTTGATGTGCCGCGACCAACAATCACATCTGATCTTTTTCAAAATCCGTATAACTTCTGAATCTGTTTGCAGATTGCGGTGAATTGAAATGTTGCTCTATTTAGTTCTATGTAATGTGTGAGAAACACATACGGATTGGGTGAATAGTTTAAACGTGATGCCTTAACCAATCAAAGTCCACAGACAAACAAATTTGATTGTATCTAGAAAGTGCTTAAAGACTTGGCACAAAGAGCTGTCAAACGTATAAACAAGAGACGAGAGGAGAAATTGTAAAACTCAGGACTGTGCAGTGATGAGGGAAATACATATAATAGTAATCCAATTGACACCCAGCTTAATGAAAACAAAATTAAAAGCTGCACACACAATGTCACGCATAACTGCGCGTCCAATTACCAATATTTGCTACGCACCGGTGGCTTATGGTTTCGAAAACAATTTCCTTTTGTATTTGAGAACAATAATAATTATTCTTGTAAAATATGCTTTCAACCATCACCATGAGTCCGCATTTTTATTCCCATTGGAAATGTATTTTCCCGATGCCTGTCAGTGACAGTGAAAACACGATTTTCACGATTCGCGTTTCACTATTCTAAGTTTATTTTATGTTTTCCTTTGGATCGTGGTTCGCATGAATTACACATATACCAGTTGTAAAGTTACAGGTTGATAATTACATTGGGAACCAAACTTGGATCACAATCATGCGCATTGTATACCTACACATGAAATGAATTTCTCTTTCACAAATGCACGATGGGTAAATTTATTCTAAGGTATTTTCATGTTTTCATTTTTTGTTTTGTTGTAAGTATTATGTTCACGCTTATGAGTGCATTGTGTTGGGCCCTAATCTATGGAACAGAAGTGGATTTGGTGTTTTCCACTGCACACTAAGCCGAACTCAGTGTGGTGTCTCACCATTGTATGACAGTGTGTATGGAAACATTGCAATTACGTTCAAAGAACCAATGTATGCCAGGGCAATGAATGAATGAGTGCTGCTGAGCTATTCTCTTATTTGTCGTAATAACGCCATTTAAGGAACGTGACCTAAAATATCCATATATAAATGAATGTGAGTTTACATAGTTGTTTTACTTTTCGAAGCCACATGGAAAAGATTGCCAGTAATGCGACGGGGAATGACATTTATAAGTTAAAAGGTATGCACTGACATTCTAGTTAACGCTTTAAGTCTGATGACAGCGGATAGAAGTGACAGCGGAGGGAATTGACTGATGAGGTGTAAGAAAAACTGGGAATTGGGGTTAAGAATATTTGAATCTTCTTGTGATCTTTCTCTTTGAAAGAGAAAAGCCAGCAATGACGTTATGTCAAACGCTAGCAGGCGCCTATTTTTCAGTTTAACCTCAAAAAGTAGCTTGTGCCACCACATGCTTATGATAGACTGTAGCAATCAAATCTGCGTAGCGTGTACATCTAAATATTTCTTTGGAATGACATTTATAAATTAAAAGGTATGCACTGACATTCTAGTCAACGCTTTAAGTCTGATGACAGAGGATAAAAGTGACAGCGGAGAGAATTGACTGATGAGGTGTAAGAAAAACTGGGAATTGGGGTTAAGAATATTTGAATCTTCATTAGATCTTTCTTTTTGAAAGAGAAAAGCCAGCAATGACGTTATGTCAAACGCTAGCAGTCGCCTATTTTCTAGTTTAACCTCAAAAAATAGCTTGTGCCACCACAAGCTTATGATAGACTGTAGCAATCAAATCTGCGTAGCGTGTACATCATCGTGATGAAATTTTTCTCACATAAGTTCGGAGTGTCCCCAACGGGTCTCCAAAAATGCTTCTGCAAGTTTCTGTGAAAATTGTGTTGTCAATAAAGATTCAATTCTGGTTGAGTACAAAATTTTGGTTACCAACTGCTCGGTTTTGAAAAATGCTCAACGTACCCCTTGCTTCGTCACAAATCAATTTTCCAGTGCTCCCTCCTTCGGTATGTGCGAAAAATTCAACCAAAGGTGTAAAACAGAGAAAAAAACACATCGTCAAAGCCCCTGAGAAATGCACACTAATTCAATTAGCTGTCAGGCAATGGGTTCAACAAATCAGCCACCGCCTAGCTGCACCCCAGAACAGCACTTATATCTACGCATAATAGATGTAAACAATTTCGTTTCCAATTTAAGAAAAATTATTATTCATCAAATAAAAACAAAACTCGCTTCCATTTCGTCCCGATTTTTGGTGAATAATCTTGAAAGGAACATCCGAGGGAATTAATTTTGATTCGAAAGTCAAATGAAAATTCGATTCTTCGGTACGTGTGACAAAACATGGATTTGAAGAGCTTCTACAAGAAAATCGATGTGGACAGCATAAAAAGTAAGACGGCCATTTTGTTATGTGTGTTTTTCTCTTAATGCCAATTAATCATGCGATTTTGAAAATCCCAATACACAGATAGATTCCCACCCCTGCCGCAGATTAAGATGCCGAAAATAAAATCTCGAAAGATTTTCAAAAGTTCTCGTGAGGATATATCGCAGAAGGAGCAGCAGTCACCGATGGGAGGTCCATCGCCATTGACAACGCAGTCGTTGCCACCACCGTCTGCTTTTATTGATCGAACTCCGACGAGGATATCCACAGTGTCGTCCCTGATGAACATAAATTATGGCCTTAGGGATAACAATCAGAGCGGATTGTCGACTTATAGAACAGCGAATAACTTTGAGGAGGAAAATTGTCCGGAATTGGAGAATGGGGACAAAGCGAGTGGAAGTGCAGTGACAAAGTTTAGCGATAGATGCAAGAAGACCTACAAGGACTTTTCGGAGTTTAAGGTGAAGAATATTTTCAACAGGAAGACTGTGGTCAAGCGAACCGAGATTGAGGTGGATATTTACGCGAGGCAGTACGAACGGGAGCTGCGGGAGGAGCAAGAGCGCGATAACCAACAGCAGGAGGATAATGTTTATCAATTCGAGTTCAAGGAGGCACGCCGTCGCATGTCGAGATCGTCGAGAAGCATAAGCCCACCTGATTCGCTGGCGTCGGGCGTGCCAAGTCCAGTACGTTCAGAGCTGGGTCGGCTGCAGAGGAATGAGACACCTCCACTGTTGGCGAGGAGGAGAAATGTCATAAACGAAGCTGGTCCGACGCGGAACCGCATGCAGAGATCCATGTCCGAAGACAGTCCTCCAGATGAGCCCCCCAGGAAGCCATTGAGAAGCAGTTTGTGGGGTATTTCCGAGAAGGACGTTGCTGAGGACACAGGCGACGAGCAGACATTGTCGTCGTACAGAAATCGCATAGCGAAAATGGGAAGGTTCAGAAAGTCAAGGAAGGATGTGTCCGGTGAGGTGTCACCGCCGCATACTGACAGCGCATGGAACTTGAGGAACATTCGCAACAGATTCTCCTCGGAGGACAGTGGTGCTGAAAGGAAGCCGAAAAAGCGCCTATGTAGGGACGAATCAGTTGAGGAACCATCTGACCACGAAAAGCGTGGCTGGAAGCTGAGGAACATCCACTTGCGGCGGTCGGAATCTTCGGAGAAAAACAACGAACCGTCCGTTTCCAGCCCGGAGGGCAAATTTAGCAGTATAAAGAAGAGTCTCCAGAGGTTGAACCAGCGCAAGCCGCAGAGGGAGTACTCGGAGGAGTCCGTAAAGGACCAAAATCAGTCCGAAGAACCAACCAAACAGAATATGTCGGACCAGCTTAAGGCCGGTTTGCGTCGGTTCAAGCTGAGAGAACGTTCCTTCACGTTCGACGAGGACGCCGGCGAGACCAAGTCTGCTCAGGCTAAGACAGCCCAGGCCATCGCCGCCAATAAGCTGCGTAACTGGAAGAAGAGCTTTAAAGTCAGGCGTGCGAGCGAGGAAGCACCAGATGAGGACGCTCAACCGAGTGCTCCACCACCCCCCGGCCGTTCGGCGACACTTCTGCGCAAACTCAATCACATTCGAAGCCGAAAGGTAGGTTCCGTAGAAGACGATGAAGTCGGCGACTCCACGGCTCAGAAGGATGACAGCCAAAAGCCGAGGTCGAGCAATTTGGAGAAACTTGACCAAGCTCGTGAGAAGGCCGTGAAAAAAGTCAACGAACAGGTGCAGAAGATGAAAAAATTCCACGGTAAATCCAGGGACTCCCCCACAGAATCAAGTCCGGAGAAACCCAAAAGGACCCAGAAGTCGTTAAAGAAGAAAGCCGCCCCTCCCGGCGGAGAAGTCCTAAAGAACGCCCCAGCTGCGTGGACGAGCGGCAACGTTATCTCGCGATCCCTGGAATCGAGTATGGACCTCAGTGACGACGACGGTGCGATGCCACAAGTCCTCATCCACCAAGACAACTCGGATCAGTACGAGTCAACCCTGATAATCGCCGTCACCAGACAGGCACCAGCCGTTCCCTCCCCAATCATCAAAGAGATTACACCAAAGGTGAAGCCAATCTCCGAGTGGATCCCGAACAAGAACGCCATCTCAAGCTTCCTCGAGATGAGTCCGTCGCCACCGCGATCAACTCGCCATCTCGATGTTGGTCGCAGACACTTCAGAAAACAGTCCATGGACTCTAACGACTCCGACTCATGGATACCGGACAACTTCCGCAACAAGAGTAGCGCATCATCCTCATCGGGAGGTTTGAATAAAATCCACGAAAACCCCGAACCCTGGAAGGTGCACAGTGTATTTAGCGAGGAGAAGCTCTACAAGACCAGAAGCATCGACATCTTTTCGAATCGCGACGGTGGCGCCTTCGTTGACTTTGACGACGAGATGAAGAACGTCCCGGTGAGGCGCATTGCTGCAGCCAGCGCCGAGAGCGTTGACAAGGAGAGCACCGACGACGACGACGACGATTATGACAACTCGTCGAGGATCACACGGGTGAAAGGTGAATCTCCCTGGCTCAGCACCAAGGCTGCCATAGAAATCAAGGGCGCTCCGATACCAAGCAAGGCACTTCTGGAGACAGTTCGCAGCGATAGTCTCAATAAAAGCATTGACAGCACCAGAGCATACCACGGAAGTCCGCTCGCCACCAAGACAAAGGGCCAAATCGGCAACAGCCAGGAGAGTTTGGACGCCAACTACGCCGAAAGCGATGAAGCTTCCAGTGAAAACGAGGACGACCGCGATGAACCACCACACATGGCACCCTCCCCACCGCCATCGTTCTCTCCGCCGCCACCCCCACTACCGCTTCGAAAGCCTCCCCGCAATATTCCCGAACGAAACGACTCAATGGTGCGCCTGGCTCATCCGCTGGTCAAGCAGGCTTCCCTGCGTCGACACTTCAGCGAGGAGATAGAACCCAGCGATCTGGGCAAGGTCAACAAGCTGATTTGCCGCTTCGAGAAGAGTCCCTCGCAAGACAGTGTGCACCGGATCCAAATGAACGCAGGCGACGACAACGACAACGACAACGACAACGAAGACGAATGGAATGAGCAACCACCAACCCAGGTGGTTGACAAGAAACCACCGATCAAACCGAAGGAAGATAGCGCCACTAGAAACGGAGGCAAAAAGCGACCGGCACCAATACCCGTGCCAGTTCTGGCACCAAAGCAGCCCGACATACCAAAAGTTGACGTCTCCCACAAAAATAATAACAACAATATTGACATCCAAGTGCCAGATCGACCAGTATCCCCCGAAATCGTTTACCACCAGAACCACAACCAGAGCCTGGACAACGCGTCTCTCCAAAGTCCCAGTTCGGTGTATGGATCGCCAATTGGGTCAGTGTGCCTCTCCATGAGCTCCGAGTATGGCTCACCAGTTGGAATGGCATTCCCCACAAAGAGCACGGACCAGTTGCGGGCAGGGCGACGCCTCTCGAATCGGTCATCGCTGAGGGATGATGACACGTTCTATTCTTTTGAAAGTGACGAAGGTAAGCAGGATACTCTCACTGACCCTTCAGGTTAATAGTTAACTTTCTTTCCCGTTTCAGAGAACAATTTCTACTCCTTTGGCGAATCATCAACATCCTCCACGAGGTACACAATCGAAATCTAACTGCGATGGTGGGCAGTTGTCTCTTTGTGTTTCTACTGTCTAAATGGATAAAATGTTTCAACCGATTATGTGAATAATATGTGTATCTGTATCTGTTGATAGTCGAAGTCATGTGTATTAAACATTTTATCTGGAAAACTGTTTCTCTGAATCTTCATTGCGAGATATTTTCCGGCAGTGGGCGGCGCGCGTTCAAATGGGAAGTTGATTTCGAACGAAAATGCTGTAGGTGGGTGTTTACAATTCATTGGCGAGACGACGACGTATAGGTATGCGAAACGTCACAAGCAAATGCGTTGAACACCATCAGTGGAACGCAGTCGAAAAACACCAACGATGTCTGAAGAGGAGACAAAAATCAATCAAGAAGAAAGCAGGAGATGTTTGTACAAAAAAAAAAGTATAAAATTAGCATAGTGGACGAGGTTTGAGTAGAGAAAAGGACCAATCAGCACATGACGGACGTTCGCTTAGGTGCCTTGAAGATTCCACCTTCTCAGTCAGAGATGGACGGCGAAAATTAGAAAGCAGCAGAAAGCAGCTGCGGACTCTGAGAGAGTGCTATACATCAATTGATTTCGGCATCTTTGTAGAAAGGGGCACAGGGCACTGCCTCGACATCAAGGTTGTAAGAGAGAAGGGTGTGGGGGCGATCTACTTGGACGGAAGCCAGAAACGAACTGCTGTGATTTAACGATGTACGGATTTCTGTAGCCCTTTTTGGCTTAACAACCTTTTCGGGTTAGCCCGGTGAACACACTTCAACTGAGCCCTTTTGAATCAAATCACAAGTTAATGGTGAAATGCTTAACAAGACAGCAAGGGAGTTCAAAGTACAAACCGTCTGCGTCGGTAAATACGGATCCTGAGAATGAGGACGACATTGGCCATTTGAAGAGCACAGTCAACGATTAGGAATGACAACATCGAACTGCAACATACATACGCATGTAATTCGAGTCATGGCAATGTACGAAGTCCGGCTCAGTGATACACCATCAGTTTGTGGCAGTTTCCCCTGTTTTCCGAGTTCACTTTGAAAAACTTGGAAGATTTGAAATGGAACAGACCCGGCACAGAACAAAGTTGCTTTAAATTTTATTTTAAAAGACGGCATTCGATTATTCCGGCAAAAAGGGCTTTTCTTCTCGTGCTCCAAAAATTTAGCGATTCAGAGTTGCCACTATTTTTCGAAATTTTCCCTGACTATACCGGATTTTCTCTGACCAATTTTTGAGTTTTCTCTGACAAATACATATAGCAAGAAATAATTTTATGCATGCCTGTCTTATACATTATCCTTTATGTAGATATGTATTTGATTGACACTGGAAACTGGATCTACACAATAATGATCAGGCCCGTCATAAAATAGGTATGCTTTTGTAAAGTGGTGGACTAAAGGAAACCAAAATCAGAAGGCTTATAAGGGCAAAACGTCTCAATAACTTATCACATCTGTACATATTTAGTCTTTTTTTTTTCCCCCACACAAACAAAATTTAAATGAACATTTTATAGACAAAACATCGAAAATTCGCAATCCTTGGATTGTTTTATGTAAAAACTGTGAGTTAAAAATATTCTTAGTCAGAAAAATAGCAGTTTTGGAATTTTCTTAGTAAAAGGTCAGTGCCGGTGCTTTTTGAACATATTAACAAAAGATGGAGTCAACTCAAATCAGTCTTCATTCATACGAAGTTTCGCAAATTAATTTAAATGTTTTCGTAGTACCTAATTGGAAGAGAAGACTTTCTTCAGGGATAAGGCATTGAAAAAATTAAGAAATCTTCTGCTAATAACATTATTTCCGTTATTAGAAAAGCAGAAAATCTGCGTTTTCTAATACAAAACTATTTCAATAAAAGTACAATCAAAAAAAGTTTAGATCGAGTCGGAGTTTTTGATAAGGTTTTGCTTTTTTAGTACATAGCTGTAGGCAAACAAACATGCTTATGCAAGATGGAACATAATATAAAATGTTGTTCTCTTTTAAATGCAATCTAGTTGCTATGGGAAAAATCAGGAAGAACTATTTGAAATACAAGTGTTTGGTACAAGCAAGTACGAGCAAAGGACAATGAATCTGCACCGACAATTCAAGAAGCACTGTTAAAGAAACATAAACGGGTAAACGTGTAGGCACAGCTCAGAGCAAATAATTTTCATTATTTAAAAAAAATATTGACAGTTCCCTCTTTCCCTGACCGTTTTTAAAATTCCCTGACTTTCCCTGACATTCCCTGACCACATTTTCGTTCCCTAACTTTCCAGACTAGTGGCAACCATGGATTGGCACATTGTCTTTAGCAACAAGGAGCTGTCTATCATCTTCCGCGTGCTGGAAGACTTTGAGCAGTTCGAAATGATGTGAATATCGCTCGGGTGTAGGCTGTAGGCATGTATTGATGAAAGATCCGAAACGTCAACCATAAGACGCATGCTCTCACGAGTTGGTGACGTCTTGGCGGTCTTTGCAAAGAATTTCATTTCAGTTACACCTTTTTCCATAAAAGACTCGATTGGTTCAAGAATTAAAACCAAACGATCCAAAAATACGCATTCATTATGCTCGGCGTGTTCAAGAAACGTTCTGAGAGAACAACGAGTTTATTCACAAACTCGTTTTCACCTCAAGGGTAACGTGAATAAATAAAATTGGATAATATTTGGCTCCCAAAATCCAAAAATAGTTGTTAAACATAGATGCACAGTATGGTTTGGAATATGGACATATTTTTCTCGAAAACAACGAACAAGATGCGGTAAATGTGGAAGGCATTCAATAACTAGCAAGGATTGACAATTTTTTAAGGCCAAAGGTAGAAAACGATCCAGACTTGTGGTTCCAACAAGGCGGAGCCCAAACTCACATAGCTCGTACAACTATGGCTCTTCTGAGGGACTTTTTCGCGTTCACGTTTTCCTGATTTCAACTGTCTGCCTTCATCTGATTAAATGGCTTCACTTTTCTTTTTTTTCTTTAGCGCTACTTTACTTTACTTTAAAATTCATTTCTATTCCATTCTTTCTTTAAACTTACGTACTAGACAAAAACGATTAAAGCGCTACCTAAAGGGTAAGGTAAGGTATGTCGTTAAGCCAAGAATCATGCAACACTTTAAGGCCAATATCCGAGAAAAAGTGAGACGCTGATGGTGGGACCTGAAATTCTACGAAAAGTAATAGAAACTGCACTGGAAAGCGAATATTTAACACTAGCTGTGCCCGCAACTTCGTACGCGGCGTGAGACTGTGTAATTTCTGAGCAGCATAGTCCTTTCGACTCCCTTGTCCATTTAAGAGCTTGGCAATGATCACAGGCCTGAGTCATACCACCGATACCAGCAAATTCGGCATAATTAATTTCTTTGGTGTAATAAAATCCACTTCGGATTTTATTTACCCACGGATTATATGTGTTTCTGTGTAACAATGCGGTCTGATATTTTTCATCCCTTTTCTGTAATCTAACTCGTCTAATTTTTCTAGATCTTGTTGAGCTTTGAGAAAGATTTGACCGTTTCCTCAACGACATATTTGTTTAAAATCAACAGTCTAGCTAAAACAAAGCGGTGAACATTGTCAATGTGAAACAATAAATCAAACAAATCTATTTACCTAAAACACCATTTTAAGAAAATTAAATTCAACAGCATAAGTACTAAAGTTTCACTTCCTTATCCTTACTGTAGGTACAACGTAGGCAATATCAAAACAACCACTAAAACAAAAACCATGAACTCAATTTCTATATGCACCACCTCCACCATACGTCCATCACCACCAATGTTGCCATAAAAATGTTTTCTATAGAAAAATCTTCCGTCAAAAAATTTTTTTTTTATGTATGTAACAATAACAAAAAAACAAAAAAGCTGAATACGAAAATAACAGCATACTGCGAAATCAAGTGTTAAAATTTGTTAAAAAGAACAAAATATATTATTGCGGATGCAGACAAAATCTGAAGCGCAGATTTCTGGTTTTTAAAAACATGCAGCAAGGTTGAAAATCTGCAAAATGCAGACAAATCTGCACTTATGGCAACGCTGATCACCACACGTCAATCGTCATCAGCCATCTGCGCATTTCCTCAGAAACACATTGTTGCTGTTGATTCAATATACATATGTGTATTCTCGTCCCATACTGCTCTTTTGTTTCACTTAATTTGGAGAAAACACCACGCAGTTTTTTTTTCATATGAATATGCCTGTGCGATGTGCGCCACCAAACCACCCCAAAGCAGAACAACGATCAAGAACCGCGGCTGCTGATAATATTCGATTTGAGAAAATAAATTTATTTTTTTCAGGTTAGATTTTAGGTTGTAGCTCAGCTTCTTAAGGACATAGAAAGCTGATTGATGGCTTGAAATAACAATAAAAGTGTTGGCTCTCCTAAGTATTTTGTTTTGTTTGCATTGATTAAGAATTATCTGAGAAATGGCGAGATAAAGGCAGTAAAGTCAGAAAAAAACACATTTTGGTCAAAAACGCTCCAAAAAATAGGCATGGCAATGAAAGGAATAGCCTATATGTTGCACAGGATCTTAAGGAACATTTCAAACAAAGTTTCATCGAAATCTGTGCAGTAGTTTTCACGCCATTAGGTAACAAAAAAATTGTCTACAGTTTTATTATAAGTATAGATAATGTGAACATATTTCCAAAATATAATCTAAATTAAAATAAATACAAGAGATAACTAAAACCACAAAGAAAAAATGTATTCCTTAAATAAATCATAACATTACTTATGCGCCACCCTGTGCATATAATTTCTAACACAACCAATGCGCTAAATTACAACAGCTTTAAAATACAAAAAATAAAATAAACTGTCAAAAAAAAATAGGATACAAGTTCTAAACGTCTGTATATCACTGTTTCGCTTCTGTCCGCCTGTCCGAACCCACTAGACCAATTTGGTACCTAGGTCTATCTCAGAAACCAATCAACGTAGAAGGCTAAAATTTGCACACAATATCCGGTATAACCTTTAGTTAAACGACAAATACCAATGGTAGCGACACATCAACTGGTTTTAGAGAAATTAGTAATTTGGTGAAAAAAATATTTTCATTCGCACAAAAAGGTGTTTTCTTGATTTACAAAAAAAAATGTATATTCACCTTTTTTTGTAGATCATGCTCGTAGCTATGTATGAATGTGCCGTGCGGGAAAGTTAATATTTTAAAAGATATTTACGATAAACTGTCAATCACTATATAAAGTACGCTCCTTTTAGCCATTTTTCATTCGTTATTCTTCAATCTCTTAAACAATTTTAATGATTGCTATCAAAGTTAGTCTGCCCATTTGTCCACTGCGTTTCACGTCTGGCTATTTGGGGTATAGCGCGTAAACCAAAAAGCAATAAATCAGAAATTATATCTATAATCAGAATCGATTACAACCAAATTTTGGTTATTACGAAAAAAAAAAAAAAAAACATTTGAAAGCCTTTGCACGGTCTTCATTTTACAAAAAAAAATCTACTATAACGGTCATTTCTACACATGATCAAGAACACTTGAACGTGGAGCGTTACGTTTACTCCTCGTTTACCTATCACTTCACTTTTCATAGACCCCCAACAATTTAGGAGTAGCAACCAGTTCTCTGTGACAATTATGCTCAAATAACAATCATTAGGAAAATAACACTTTGTGGTCAGTTCCGACTTACATTTTGATTTAAGGTCTGTTCCCTAAATGTAAACGTCGAACACATTGGTCAAATTTAGTCAAACTTCAAAGTTGGGCAGAAGACAGCCACAAAGAGAGAACAAAACACTTTTAGCCCAAGAAATTTCTTTTGGGTTCTTTGGTTATAGCTGACAGGTGGTTGTCAAATCGTTCAAATGCTGTTTTGCAACTGACTTTTTATTTGATTTCATTTATTTTTGTGGTTGTATAGCATTAAAATAGATGTAAGAAGCGAACATTTTAATTTCTGCATTAGAAGGAATTAAAGTCTTGCTCTTAAATATAAATTTTTGCCATGTTCTACTAATACGAGTAGTTAAAAATTCTCTCATTTTCCTTTCTTTTTGATTATTTTTCCCTTCTCGGTGCGCGAATTCGCTCGCAATGAGAGAAATGTGACATATATTTGCCAATTAACGGAACAAACCTTTTATGATTTGCCCATAGTGATCATTTAAATAAATGTTTTGGATCTGAAATACCAACAAACAAACGTCTCTTCCAGTTGGTTAAACAATTGTTGCTGTACCTATTTTATGAAAAAAAAAAAAAATCTAACTAACACCGACAAGATGTACATTTGAAGTAAGCACATATTTCAGTTTAAAAAAGATCTCCATAAAATATAACAAATAAAATGAGAGCTGTCAAAAAACAATCAATACCAGCATTTTAGTCACAATCCAGACAGATTGTGGCTATACTGGTACTTCTTTGAATTCTAATAAAATGATTGATACATAGACATCAGTTGAATACTCCCATATGCAAAAAAAAAAAAAACTAAAACCACCCCTATGCAATCGTTAAAAAACGATTTCGGATTAATCAAGCAACAGAAAAGGTTGTACACAAATTAACTCCCGTCAACCCTCAACATCCGAATTTGGACTAGACATGAGGACCGCATTATGGCATATGGCATGGTTTCACCACACTTGGTCACATAAAAATAAGTCAAAGAAACTCCTCTGAGTATTAAGAGTTTCATTTTAATGCGGCGGCCACTGTGGATGTTATTAAGATCATAATTAAACACTAGAGGCATAGATTAAATTTGCCTCTGTTGACATAGAAGATAAACAACCTTAAATGATCGATTTCTTTGTTAATTGTAGACGAATAAATTCATCATCAATAAAATGTATTTCACATGACAAGGGGATACACTCTGCTGTTGCCGTTGTTGTTGTTGTTGTTGTCCCTCTGACAGCTGGGATGGTAGTGGCTGCTGCCATTTGGTCGCATGTGGAAATAGTTAGAAAAGGGGATTAAGAACGCAGCTCGTGTCTATATGGCACTGGGAAGGGGAACATCTGTAAATGAAGCAGCTGTCGTCTGTTGCGTCACCGTAAAACGGTAAAGGTTCTGATTCAAGACAACCCAGGTAGAGATCTCTTTTTATATTGTCTGCAGTGTTGCATTTTGTTTTGAGAAATGTCGTACCATATGAAACTTTTGAAATACACAAATTTAGTCGAATAATTCACCTTTTTTTTTGCGACAGGAAAAGGGGTCCGTCGCTAGGTTATTCTAAGCGTTTCTAAATGGATGTACGATGTACCAGCTGATTGGGTATGTTTAATGACGAAAAACAGGAACAGAACGGCAGCTAACAGCTAGTGAACGCTGTCAGACCCGAAAAGCACAGCTTTTGGTTACATGAGAAAACATATGTTTTACTCTTTCAGCTGTTGGAATACGATAATACTGCAGCATTTTCCAATTGGTATTCAATTGAAAAAGTAACACAAATAAGGTAGACATTACACAGAAACATTGCATTAATTTTAAAAGTAATTTATTGAATATTGCGGGTAAAATAAGCTTAACTTAATTTCAAAAAGCAAACAGAATTCGAACTGAAGCAACAAGCAGTCGATTTTGTCACATCTCCACCTCAAAAGTGTAGAAAATCGTGTACTAGACTCTAAAAATGACAGTATAACTCCGTGAAACAAAAAGAGGAACAGTTTTAGACAGTATTCCCGCTCATGAAACACAAAAAAATGTAATTTTCTGAGCAACTCAGGGTCACTTTGGGCCTTTTCTTAAGCTGAACTTAGTTGGAATGTTTTTTTTTTTTAGCGAAAATGACATTTACGATCGACAAATTTTGTCAACAATTGTGTGGCGCGAAAGCCATTACTTTAAATTGAAATCAGTAAATCATAAGCAACGCGTATTTTGTACAGAAGAAGCTGTTAGGCGCTATGAGTGAATGTGGTGAGAAAAACTTCGGAATTGTCAAGTCGCGATTTGACTTTTGTCCGTCCATTAGAGGGCGACATCCACCCAGCAGAAAATATGCATCACCTGGTGCAGGAACTAAAACTTGTTTTGGCAGCTCGCCGATCGAGATCTTGAGGAAATTAACTTTTTGAGACCCAAATAATTGTTCGAAATGTTGTTCATTTGATATGCCCAAAAGCATGTCATGTATTTTATTTGCGGACTTATTTGGATATACAGGACATTTGATGGCGATGTTTCTGCTCATCTCGTTGCAATCGAAATTTGGCAATTATGTTAAGCGACGCTGAATAAATCTCGTAATACGTATTCAACTTTGATTACAGTTCTGCAGCTGGTTTCTTTTTTAAATAAAAACGTTTTACCTTGTTCCTGTATGTTTTTCATAAAGATAACTCGACTTTAAGGACTATTCACATGAGCGTGAATTGCGAATAGGCCAATTGCGAATAGACGAATTGCAAACAATAGAATTTAATTGAATTTATTAGAGGAAATTGCCATTTTTTATACAAGAAAAGCGTTTTATTTAATTAATCTAATATCTTACCTAAAAAAACCCTGAGTCTCAATTGATTTAAATAGCGAAAGTTACACTAACAATTTCCACGTGAATTGAACATTCTTGCCACGAACTATGACTTTATTCACAATGCACAAAATACAGTAACGATCCACAAACCCACAAATAAAAAATTCGTTCGAACTTAACCTACAAAAATCAAATCATGGATATTTCCGACTAAAAAAATGATATGTCAGAAACTAGACGAATATTCGCTTGTTGCCATTTCGATATCATATGAATAGTACTTAACTTATATGATAACGTCACTCTCAAAGCTTTAAGGATTAACCAGAATGGATTCGGTTGGCCCAAATCGTGAAACACTTAATTCAAATGAGCTTTCACATTTCATTTCCCCTTAAACAAACTCATCTCATCAGAAACGCTTGTTTTTTTCGAAACAACTATCTTCTTCTTCTCTTCTAAAACATAATGTGAATGGTTGCATTCAGCGCACTTGCTGTCTGAATATTTAAACTGTCAGTTGCAGGTGTCTCAACTACCCAACCAAATGAATTAGGTATTGCAAACGTTTTCCAAGTTCGAGATTCGAGTTTATACTGCACCCTTAAACGGGCATAACTCTTTTATTGGCGATATTTGTGCTAACAATGCCAAGCATATAAATTGTATACATATATACCTCACCCAACAACTCGATTGTTGCCATACTCTGACCTAGAAATGACTTCTCAGTTCGTTTATCGTAGTCGCAGAGAACAGCCTGAACTATGTAAAAGAACAAGTTGTAACAATCCCTTTGAGCCTCACTCGCGTGCCCTAAAAAAGGCCTAAGCTCTATGTAAATTTACTACAGCCATTAGCTACATTCTATGGGAGATTAGTAGCCAAAGCGTCCATAACACAGCAAACTCATAAAAACAGTGATGCCAGATTACAAGAAGAATAACCTTTTAATCGCTTGAATCGGCTTATCTGAACGCATAATTCCGCTGAGAGTTCCACATCGTCCTAAAGTACAAAGTACTATACCAGCGTGACACACATTATGTTGCATAAATAACGGTGCCCTCCACATCAAAAGAGGTTAAGATGCTATCCATAACCTCCAGGCGCGAAAAATAAAGTATGCAACAATTTTAACTTGACAGCAAAATTCAAAGACAAGGCTGCAGGCAAGTTCAACGAACCTCCACCCAACGATGTGGAAATTAATAAATACTTAATCATTTTCCGAGCATTTATCGATCCATTCAATTAATACGGCTTGTGTGTCGCTGTCGACGTCAGAGACGACACCCAACCAACGAGAATTCAACCGAAAGTAATTTCATGCAGCTTAATAGATGCAGATTTCTATCGGATTCTGTCCTCCGTATGGTTGGTGTACTCCCCCTTTTATATCCCCGACATGAGCGCATCAGCCGGCAGACGGGCTGAATGCTATTTCAGCTCTAAGAGGAGGAAAACTAGTTTCGTTTTCCCTTTTCCCTTTGAGAGTTCACACCCCGTCTCAGGTAAGCACGCAGTCATAAATAGTTATACCTACAACAAAATGACGTTGCACTTCTAGGATGCCACGGTAGAAATTCAATTTTTCCGATTTCGCTACACAAATTTCGTACGGAGAAAGATGTTCTCGAATGCGAATGTGTAACGTGTGAGTGTGTGTGGTGGTGGTGTGGTTGCAAGAAACTACATTATGCGACTACTGTCGGCTGCACCTGGTGTAATCATTTCCTTTTGCAACCTTCCGTCTCCGACGAACCGAGTGCAGGGATGTGTTTCCGTCGAGCATCTTTAGAAATGAAACAACCGAATTTATATAGCTCGTCGCTTTCGGTTGGTTCCTTCTGTTCGCTCTCTCCTGGGCCATGGTGCAGCGGAAAAACTAATCCGTCTGGTGAAATGCATTGCAACCTTATTATTTTAATATTTTCCACGTTTTTGTTGTTTCTCTTTCTATTATGGTTGCTGGCTTTCTTTGAATGTGCGGCCCTGGCTGGAATGATATTGTGAATTCATTGCCCTTTCGGGCTATCGAGAAATTTGTGTTAGAGGTTGCCTGCGGGATAACGATTTGTAATTATCTTGCCCGCCTTCCTGGCTGCACGGTCATTAATATTCCTTTGCATTGTGGTTGTCTAGTGGTTTTATTTTTTATTTTTATCGTTTGTTTAAGTGCATCGACAAACAATGTTCATTTCAATCAACGAGATATATAAACATTGTTGCAGCGGGGAACAGTTACGACCAGACTTTTGAGACTTTCTAAAATGTGATTCTTCTCAAACGAATTACAGGAAGTAAGAGTAACTTGGTTAGATTGTTTTTGTGCATTTCGCAATGTTCTTTTGTTTACAGAGAGGGGGTCTAGGTTGGGAACGCTAATATGTTTCCCGTTGACATTTTCCTGTGGAGGTTATGGAGAATTGTTCGATGCAGTTCAAGTTTGGAATGCATTTCTGTACGAAAACCGACGCTGCAGACTAACGGTTAGCAAGTAATCGGTCGTAATAACCACGGATGTTAGTGAAGAATATATAAACTGTCGTTAGAGTCTCGTATATGTACTGGTTGGACCCCTAATTGATTGTACGATTTTGCGCTACTAAAACCTGATAAAGAACCTGGAAGCATTTTTCGTATTGCATAGAACAAAAAGACAGAAGGACATTGCAATGTATGGAGATTGCAGATATTCAGTTTTCAGTCTCCCTTTGAATTTCGACAAAACTTTTTCGAAATTTAAGTACATAATTGAGAGACCCTGAGCCATTCGGACTGTCCACTTACTTAAGAAGAGAGTTCCAGGGCAGGACGGCTAAAATCTTATTATGGCCGATAATTTTAAAGATTAACAATTATAAGTCCTAGAATAATGGAATGAGGGACATTTTTTGACCCATAACAACGATGAGTCGAACTCGAATGGTTTTTATTTTCAGCATGATGAAGCTACAATCCAAGACATATAATGCCTAATGCGTCGTCATTTCGGAGACTCTAATTAGTCGCCAGAAAATTGCCTTTGGGAACCGAGATATGGTGCGACTGTAAGTAATTAATGTCAATTTACACCATCATAGGATTTTCCATAAGAAACATGAATTCTTGGATGAAATGACAAGTCGCAATGTTATGTGTATCTACTTTGTGTGTTCATATTGCTGACTTTCTATTGTGGTGAGTGTAAATTTACATCTGCCAGGATGACGTTTTTATGTCAAAAATGCGTCAAATGTTTTTAAGTATTATGTGTTAAACGTGCAAACAAATGAATGGTAGAAAGAAGGTTGGAAAAGACGCGTTGTGCGAAAAAATTTGTTCATGCCTCGTTATGTGTGCAGTTTTTCGAAAAGTCGCAACCATAATATATCTTTTGTAAACGTGTGAAATGGGTTTTCCTTGCTTGATGTTGACTGTTTGATGGTTGGAAATTTTTGTAAATGCTAGTTTCTTAGATCCAAAAATCACTCCACTGAGCTTGGCTTTAGTTTTTGATTGTGTTCTGGCAAAAACTGGACATCTTCATTTTAAGCATGAGTACATACCTGTAAGAAAAAGAAAAAGTTTGCATTAATGAAATGGTTAAACAGTTTATAAGTAAATTCTTAAAGAAAGTTGTTAATAAGTATCAGAATGCATTAAGTCTACAGAAGATATACTGCACTAATTAAAATCCACTAAGATAAAGAAGTTCAACAAATAAAGGGTTTTCCAATGAGAGGTGTTATTGTGAATGACCCGCTATTTCGGTAGCTGTCACTTTTGAAGCTTTTATTCTTTGAAATTTGACAAGTAGAAACTATGCCATTACTAAAAATGGAACGCTTCAACACCGTCGTGTCTTTGCTGATTGGGTCCTTGAAATGCATGAAAATGATCCGGAATTCCATCGAAAAATCATCTTGACTGATGAGGCCCATTTCCACCTCGGTGGCTATGTCAACAAGCAAAATTGCCGCATCTGGGGCTCGGAAAACCCAAGAGTTATTGTTGAGAAGCCTCTCCATCCTCAACGTCTGACTGTTTGGTACGGTTTATGGTCCGGCGGGGTCATTGGACCTTACTTTTTCGAAAATGAGGTCGAATCAACAGTTACGGTGAATGGATTGCGCTATCGAGAGATGATTAATGATTTTTTTATGGTCGGAGTTGGATGGTATTGATCTGGACAACGTTTACTTTCAACAAGACGGCGCTACGTGCCACACAAGCAACGAAAGCATTGATCTTTTACGGGAAAAGTTTCCGGACCGTGTTATCTCTCGAAGAGGTGATCGCAATTGACCACCGATACCTTGTGATTTAACACCTTGCGACTTTTTCCATTGGGGCCACGTGAAAGATAAGGTCTGCGCCAACAGCCAAGCGTCGATTCAAGACCTCAAAGATAAAATTCGTGAGGCTATCGAGGACATAGGGCAGCCACTTTGCGATTTGGTTATGGAAAGTTTCATGAAAAGGATATGGTCCCGTATGCGTGCTCGTGGTGGCCATTTGACTGATGTTGTTTTTCATTATTAACGGCATACCTTTCTCTTTATTATGAAATAAACTTTCGATCATTTATCTCAAAAAATTGCATTTTTCTTTGAATACCAAAATAACACCTCTTATTGGAAAACCCTTTACATAAGGGTGCTGTAATGGGAGTTGGTGGTTGGTGCTGCTCTCCTAAGCTCGAAATACTAGGTCGGCCTATTTCACTTTATACCGGGTGTGGAAGAACCAGGGCTCCATCTTCAATGGCATGAAAACGGTTTTATGATACTATGTATGACAAACCTATGCTGTTCTTAAGAATGAATATTCAGAAAGATGTATATACGGAATACACATTAAAACCGTAATTACAAAGTTGCAAGATTTATACAAAAAAAAAAAAACAACAATCATATTTGAGATACGACAAACACCTTAAAAACAATACTTTCGAGTAGAAAAACCGGGTAACTACCAAGTTCATTAAGTTGAATAGTGTGTTGAAATTGTTGACTCAAGATTTTCTTATAACGTTAAAAAGATGAATCGACTTATTAACTAAAAAACAAAAAAAAAAACAGGTCCGTAGTAACCCTAGGCCTAGCTTCTCATTGCCACTCGTTTTGTGTGAGTTTTTATTGCTTGGGACCATTTAAGAAGAATATACGACAGGAATGCGAACAGTTATCACATGGAAATTGCGAGAAAAAAAAACGGACATATATGTGTTTCAACACTGGCGACAGCCACATGAAGGATATCATTTTTTTCCACTTAACAGAACAAATTGCAAAGATCCAAATAAGGATATCTATCACTCATTTATTGTAATTTAATTTTTAGTAAAAAAGGAGATAGTTCATAAAGATTTCCATCACTCAAAGTTTTTTTTTTAATTTTGTAAAAAAGTAATTCAAAAACAAAATTGGATGATTAATTTTGCGGCACCCTGTACATGATCCAAGCGTCCATTTATAGCATATTGTGTAGAGTTTTGAAATCTGTGCCCGTCTACAGTGGGTTGACAAATTAATAGCGACAGTCATGGATTTTCATGGAAAATTATATCTTTCCGTACCAAATTAATGAAAATCTTATTTGTACAATGTACATTGATAAATAGGTATTTTATTAATAATTTTGGTTATTATTACATTGCATAAGTAGTTAAATAAAGTTTTTATTTCCGTTTTATTTTTCTTGGAGTGATATCCATTCCTCGACCCATTCTGTTCCGAAAAATTTGCCCAAAATCATTAAAAATTTATTTACGTTTCAATCAAAAGAAGTTCAAAATGTGTCCACAAACAATTTTCAAAGCAAAAAACACACTTTTTTTTAATTCCGCCATTGATTGCACTTCAAGAATAAAACCGGTTTTCCCCCGAATAAAAATATTTTGCATATCCGCCAACAAGGAAAAATATGCGTTGGCTGTGAAATAAAAATCTCCACGTACACTTAGAAACAAAACAAAAGCTCAAAAGAACACTGAAACATGAAAATTGTTAAAAATTTACAATGTCCCTATTAATTTGGCAACCCACTGTAAGTGTCCGACAACGAGACACATGCAATCTACATTTAATTAGTTAAGTGGAATTATGGATGACACGATTTCCCATTCCTTCAATTCGAACTACATGTATACTCAACTAGAAAAAGAAACCGCTAATGAACCACATTTACTATATGTATATATACGTGACTGCGTACGAGTTTTCTTTTAGTTAATAAAAAGTGATTATTAATTCCCACCAAACTCTTCTTTGCGTTTTTAATTCATTAGAATTGAGGACCTTTGCTGTACCTACTACTTGACGCATAATTGTGTTGACTCATGCAGGCCTATACTTCTATACAGGCCATCATCAATTGTGCGTTTTGTGTCATTGCTCTAAGCAAAGACCAAGTAAAAGAAAAAAAAAGTAACAGTGGACACTCATATACGGGTAAGCACAATTTAATTTCGACTAATTTTGTTTTACATGCCACTGAACTCGCCTTGGACAATATCTACGCTGAACGCGAAACACGAAAGGTCCAAAGCTGTCAGAAATGAAGCTAAATGGTGAAGGGAGTTTGTGATAAGATGGCAATGAAATTAATTGAAATGGAACTACTGGACGAAGTGAGGGGGAAACGAATGATCCCTATTTGATTTTTCTTTTCCTTTGGATTGAAATTAAGCTAACAAAGCAAATTACCCGATACATGAGGTTGATCTGTGTATACGGCTATGGCTGACGTTTTTAATGGATCTATTATAAGTAGCAGAAATCTCGATCGGGTAGACCAATTAATGTCAAAACAATGTTCACGTTTCCGTTCACATTTCAAGAAGTAGCTTGTGCCTATAAAAAGTATCAGGGTATTGACGATCTAGTACTGCGGAAGCAGCTCTAGTTCAGTAGAAATAGTGGCTGTCAAAATATATGTTTAGTATACGTATACAGAGGTAGGATATTTTTTTGTTTAGATTGTCATTCGAAGGAGAGATAATTTATTCAACAAGGCCTACCTTAAATTGCAAGTTATAAATAAAGAACTCTATTCTGTCAAATGAAACATGCAGAGAAGTAGCAATCATGGTGTATCTACTCGTAGTATGCTATTTTTAAACAAATTGCTTTTGGTATAGTTAATAATACAGGGAATACTCCCTCCGATTGCAAGCTTGTGTAATAACAGGGGGATGTAACATTGGTTTGCATTTTCATTTATCATGTTTGCATAGCTCTCTTTTTTTTTTGGGTAAAATTTTGAAATATTACTTGTTGTGAGTGAGTATTTAAGTGAATTCTTTGTGAAATGATGTTTCTTTGAAAATATTGTTTGTAGCCAAAAGCGCAATTTTCGTATACCTAACTAATTATTTTGGGATATTTTCGGCAGAGAGTGTACAATCGCTAATATACGAAAGTTAATAACCTCATCTGCGCGCATTGTTTGTAAAATTAAAATAAATAAAAGTATGTTGACTACCAGATTAGCAAGTGTCGAAAAGTGTATCGAATTTTGAATCACTTGGTATAGTTTTGAGCTTTATTTAGAGTGGTGGATGGCGTGTTTCGTGTGCCAAAATGATTTTCAAAAACAATCTCTCAATCTTCGCAGCGTAAACTTGGCAAATTTTTCTTTCAAATCATATCGTTTTAGTGATAGATATATCGATGCGATGATTACAAAACAGAACAGAACAGAACTACCTTGAAACTGGCTCAATCGCCGTGTATATATATGCACAGAAAAATATCAGCTAGTTAAAAAGTTCCGGAGTGATAACGACTCACAAGCTGCAACAATGCATTGTTTGGCGATGAGGTATTGCAACCAACGAACTAGCTAAAATTAGTCCAGAATCCGCGTTCTTAGAACCATAAGTTTATTGAAATGTCTATTGAGCTACTGCTCAAGTTATTTCTGCAGGTAGGAGCTGTCGCAGAATGTACTTTTTCGACTAACCAAAAGTTCTGCCTGTCCCACTTTAACGAAAATCATCCTCAAACCTCAGTGGTCGGTGTTTTCAAAAACACACGAGTGACGCGAACCACCATCGTAAGGGAAGTGGTATATTAATTGGACCGTTCCTCGATGACGTAAAGTCACAGTTGTCATAGGCAAAAAACATTTAAAATGTCCCACATAAACTGTTCGGCACATACAATGGGTGCGCCATCTTATATGTTGGTATGTGATTATTGAATAACATTAAAATGAACTATGTACTTATTTCCATGTATAAACAGTTTATTTTAATTTAATATGGTCTTTTGCAAACTATTTGGACTAGTTTTAGAATACAACGTCAATCAATTTTGCTGCGTTTCGTCATTTTTCCAGCATCTCGGGCGTTGCATGATTCGACACGAATTTTTGGCTTGAACGCGTCAATGGTCTGAGGATTGCTGGCGTACACTTAGCTTTTCAAATAAACCCACAAAAACAAGCCCGGAGGCGTCAAATCTGGAGGTCTGGGTGACCACTCAATGTCGCCATTCTTTGACAGCAAACGTCCAGGGAGTTTTCGTTGCAACACTCTCTTACTTCAACCAGTTCAATGGAAAGTCTTGGGCGTTGATTACGATTAGTGTTGTCAGACGGTGCTTGCTGGCCCATTGACGTAAAAGATGGCGCACCATGTATATACTTCAGCAAAATGTCAAATTCATCCGACATGCTATGCATATTAAAGAACACGTTGGTTAATCTGCACACACTTTTTATTATTGGCAATTCATGGCAGTTGTACTTAAATGCTGTAGGAAAAGATATTTGTGGTGGCAGCACAAGCAATATGAAAATTTGTTATATGGTGACAGTGATAAGAGGATTTTGATATTATTATAAATACACTATAAATCTACATTACTTATTCGATTTCCATTTCTCAAATATTTAGCCGTGACCCAGAAGAAAATTGCCAAACACTTTAACTATAGCTGAAAAAGTTCAGTCGCCCTAATTGGCACCATTAAGAAATAAATAAATTGACAGGATACCATCAAGAAAAACAACACTTCAATGAATAACAATTAAAACAGAAACTATTCAAATACATACATACAAAACAATTTGACAAAAACTCAGCATACGATGTCAAATCTCAATCGTTTCGAAGAAGTATCTCTCATAATATCCCACTTCCAGCCTTCATTTCATCAACAGCTACACATTTCTATGTGAAATTGTTGGCTTGTGCTCAACTTTTAATTATACAAAAAACCAACATAAATGCGAGATGATGATGTCACTGTATATTCGCGGGGTTATGAACTGTCGTTAAAAAAAACAGCGACTCAGTTAACACATGTGTTTGACATAAATTTCATTCACGAATCTGCAATATTGTATACACAGCAGGAGTAGGCACTTAGAAGAGCTTGCTGTAAGCTTTTAAGCATATAATCGCACAGTGTTATCCTGTTTGCGTGTAACTCGACGGTGAATTGGTGCTTTTGCGCACATAAAATCGATATCCTCTTTCGGGGCTACAGGAATTACATACGCAAAACGTACTATCAGGGGAATTTATTCAAATCATCCACGTTTGATACCTGCACAAAGTTGTGTCAGCTTTGCGTACCCATCAGGGATACGAAAAAAAAAACAAAAGATGAAAGAATATTCCAGGAAACGGAACAAACACCGGCTATATACAACATCGCCGACACATGTGGGTATGTATGGCAAAAGCGGCTATACCTACATTGAGATGTCCAAATCGCACGCAATATTGATTTTTCTCTCAAGAACGCAATAATCTCTTTAAATTATATTCGGTGCCAAAGATTGCGGGAAATAGTATTTCTCCTGCGCCACCTTTATCGCCGAGGGTGGCTACTGGAAATTGCGACATAATAATTCTACAAGCTAATTCCAATAAGTGTTCCGTCCAGTCAGCCGGACGTGCTATTGCCATCAATAAAACAGTCATAGTCATAACAAAAGTGGAAGTGATTCAAAAAAAAAAGTGAATCTTGTTTTATTTATAAGTATTGTTATTCGCTTTAAAGCATTTTAGAAAAGGATGCCAATTTGACGAGAGGATTGGCCTTGATTTTCTTTCTGACATTTGCACAACGATAAAAAACGAAATAACTACTTCCCGTCTGTCGCTGCTTTTGAAGAAGCGATTGTAATTTATTGCAGATTCTTTTTTTTTTCCAACCCTGTTTCGGTGACAATACAAACAAATGAAAGAGGTTAGATTGCGGTTATAGAAATTTATGTGTATGACCCCATTCTAGATCAAGGTAATGAGATGTCATGTAGTTTTCATTCAATTTCTAAACACAAAACATGTATACACACGTAGGTAGATTTCACATAGAAACACTCAGTGGATGGATATTTATACGAAATAAATTGGTTTCTGGACTGGTAGACATTTAATGGCAGCTCATACAAACAGTTCCGGTGTCTGCGCAGCGATTGTTGCTTTACATTTGACCCAGAAAGGGGTAGAACGTATAAAAAAAATGTGGTTCCTCAATTTTAGAGGACATTACCGATTTGTTGTTTCGTGCGTCAATGATGACCCAAATATCTTTAATGTCCTGCTGTTTAGCACAGCATCTGCTTTCGGCTAATTGAAATAAGGATATTGAAATGGATTACCAAGGATAGATGGAATTCGTAGGGTGGGTATTGAATGTATTCTTTAATGATATAGAGGTTTAAATGGGCACCAACTGGTTACTGGGGGAATATACCCCAAGACATTGGTTGATCAATTAAACAACTACATCCCAAGAGCAAGTTACCTAAAATAAGATGAAAGGGTTCAAATTCGTGTCAATAAGAAAGTGGTTCATAGCAGTAGCAAAAAGATTGGACAATTTCACAAAATCGTGGGACCACCAAAACATGGAAATTTGTGGAAACAAATTAAAACCACGTGTGGGTATGACTTTAAAGCCTCAAGGACGACGGGAACAGATTGCTGGGAATACCCAACAGCCTCCAATATAGCTCTATCATCCAACAAAATAAATAAACAAACATGGCGGTCAACAGATCCGTCCAATCATAGGTGATCATCACACCAGTATGCCAGAAGTTACAACATTCAAAGCGGCCAGTCTCTAGTTTGTCAAAGAGTGCCAGCAAAACCTTTTGCCCATGAAAAGGTGCTGCCAAGAAAGAAGAACAGTTCATGAGATGAACAAAGAAAAAAAAGAGGAAGCAACGCCGGCTTTTCTGGAGGAAATCGATGCCAATAAGGAGTGAAGACTTGACGAACCCGCTTCGAGACAAGATGACTGTCGAGATGCGTAAACTAGGCAAGGTTCTGTAAGTTTCGTAGGAGGAAAGTATGAGTGGAACTTTCTCACCGTTGTGTTGACCTGGGGTTGAATTACCACATCCGTGATCGGGTAATACGTGACTGAATTTGATATTGTTTCGCTTGTAAAATCCCCAAAACTCAGTGACGTATGGCTCACTCAAGGATCCGGTAATTCGACCCCTGATCTGCAAGAAAAAACGCTATCTTTTCAGTCTTTTAAGACTGTTAAGACCAGTGTTATGCCTCTGAAAATTTCGGGAAATAGTCCAAAAAAAGCGTTCAATATTTTTAAGAGCAGTCCGAATTCACTGATTTTCAAAAAGATGAGTTCGGAGTCCACCCGTTCAAAAGCTAGTTGATTATCGTGTCCTTGTCAAAAATTTGTTTTCAATTTTTTTGACTAAATTCTTTTTTTTTTCTGTATTTTTTTTTTAGATTTGGTATCAAAAAATACCTATAACCCCAAATTTTCAACCTCCTATCGCAACCACCAAATTTTTCAATCGCGATTTTAGTATTTTTGTTTGAACACTATCCAAATAATTTGACCGTCGTTAGTTTTTCAAACACAATGAATGACAGATGGCGCTACGTGTCTACGCCTCATTGAACATCGTAAGCAAACTTCGAGCAACCGACAAGGCATTTCCATTGATTTTTCAAAAAAATTAAACGATCTTCGACTTTATCGTTGGACTTTTGTTCAATTGCGTTGCTGGATGTATTCGATCGAATGTCCGAAGCAAGGATTGCCGCATGCCATGGACCAAGTCGATTTAACCAGCCGGAAATCAATGAAGGCGCAACTATGCATTGAGTTCAATTTAATTCCAAAAGAGTTTCATTCTTGGACCTTGATTTTCGAAAGGGATATTAATAATTTCATCAATTTTAGGCTGGACGAAGTTCGTCGGGCCAGCTAGTTTTCAATTTCCTTCTTTGAGTGGTTATATTTCTATCGCAATTTCTTCAGGATATAACTAACCAATATTTTCAACATTTTCCCATATCTCGGTGAAGATCACTTGAAATTTGCCGAAACAAGTATGCCGGTTCTTGGTAACAGGCACTTCAACGTAACCTCAACCTTACCTAACAGCCAATTTCATCCTAACTTGTAATGTCAGTTGAATCTGACAGCTAACCACTTCTTGGCAGTTACCGCTCTATACAAATAAACTCGATGAACAAAAAACTGTTCTCCTCTCAATTTGAATTTTTTTGGCGGCTCGCGGCTCATTACCATATCTGTTCTCCTCTGTCACTTACACATTCTCTATATACATCAGTATTATGCGATATTAACCAATTTGTTGAATACGAAGCAGGGAACATGACAGAACTACAAATTATGACGTAACCACTCAAAAAGCTTGCTACAACGAACTAAAGACTAAACCGGGGGAGCATAATAAACAAATGAATAAAAATATATTCCTATTGAACAAAAAATAAACGCGTAAATGCGATGGATATAAATATAAATAATATTCTCACTGATCGGTGTACAACAATAAAATGCTTAAAGCAAAAGCTTAAATAACAACAACACCATTCCGCACTAAATTGAAGAGAAATGTAGACGTTGTGCTTGGGCGTGAGCGCACTGGTTGGCAGTTGGCACTGGTGTTGTTAGAGTGTGTGGTTGTGGTGTGTGCTTCTTTGGGGATTGAAGCGCGGGACCTTGCGGTGATGATATCATTCTCAGTTATTTTATTTTGAAGAATTTTACAAATTTATTTTCACAATTTTTCTGTTCCAGATACACTTTTGTATCCATTCGGAAAATTTATACATTTTTGATGGGCTTGCTTGCGGATCTCGAAAGCTTTTACTTATACGCAAAAGGCGTGGCTACCTACCAACTGCTGAATGAGATTTCTAAGTATTTCGTATGAATTTTTCATTTTCAGTCCTAAAAACACAGATTTATAACAGGGACATTCTACTCAAGCCTAAGACCTATCACGGGTTCAGGTTTCAATATATGTATACAACGCCCCAGATCTGTTCAACTCTCTTAATTGAGTCAGAGAATAGTCAAATGGAAATCGGCCATGTTCAGACGTTTTGAAGAGCGAGTTCATTCGTTGTGTGCAATAGTCATGAATTATAATTGCATTATCTGAGTCACGGTTGGTTACATCGCATCTATTAAAGTCGGTTGGAGTTCTTTCTATAAATTTACTTTACCACTCAAGGGTCGTTGCTTCTTTTGTACGTATACAGTTTTACATACTCAACCAGTTCTGTTACAACGAGAGACCTAAGGGTCTGGTGCGCTTCTAAATGACTGTCCAAATCGTACCGACTTTTATGCTTAACTTTGATTAGAGAAGCATTCGTTCGACGACGTATTAATTAATTAAATACTAACACATATTGTATCCCTTCCTCATTAGCCTTATCGCACGTGCTGATCTATGGGGGGTAGTAATGGGTCCAGTGGATCAACTATATAGATACGTTCCTCTAAGTTGAGCTTGGGGAAGACATCATTATCATTATAATTCTGAAGGACTCACTGAGCTAATCGCAGATGGGGTGATAGGAATATACCCTTTTTGCACTATTTCTATTTCTTTAAGCGAACATTGTGAGAGTCTTAGATTTATGTACAAAAAGGACTGCCCGACTCTGACTCATCAGTTAGTTTTTTTTTAAAAGGGTGGATGATATTCAAGGGTAGCGGCTGAAGATGAATAACTCATGTAAGTTACGTCGGGGTCGAAAACTCAGTTATGACCCAATAATTAGATGCAGAAATCCGCGCTTGAACTATTCCGATGCATGATACACATTCTGACGTTTGCCCCGCTTTTATTGTCGGCAGGCGTTTAGTGCCTGTAGCAATACTCGATTTCTATTATTGAAAGCATTTTTGGAATCGCTTCAGTAGGTCCAGAGCTAACTTCCTACAAACAAATTTTACAATTTTACATCTACATTTATGTACTTTAAAAGTGTAGATGAAGATTCAGATGGGAGTTATTTTTTATTTTCTTCGATTTTCAAACACTCCATCGCACTTCATCTTTAAATCAACGAGTCTTTCTGTCAGTTCGAAAAGTTCCACTCGATAAATACCTATAGAAAAACGCTCATGTGTTCAAGTACACCAAGTGTCCTTTTGCAACGATATTATAACTGAATATGAATACCCATTCTCTACGCTATGATATTCTGCTGGCTTAATACTGCATTTTGCCACCCTTAACCTCAATATTCAGGTCGAGGGGTACTTGCGGTCCTTTGTTGGTGCATTTGCAAATTTATTTTGTTTGATAAAATAAAATTGAAGGTTAGGGCTGGCGGGCTGGGCGACTGTTTATTCAATAAGTACTCAATGAGTTTATTAAATCGTTTGAAGTTTGTGCAATGATTACCCGTTCTCTAATGTATGCTTCATTTTGCCAATGCATTTACTTGTTTTTTCTGGCCAGTTATGGGTTTGGATGAGTTTTTCGTAGCAGGGGCTACAGCTAGTCGCTGACGAATGTTTTTTTTACTCTCATCGTCATCATTCTTTTTATATTCTTTTGGGTAAGAGAAACTCGCTTTCTAAGGACATATTTAAAGAAAAATTACAACTTAAAAATAAATACAAAGTGGGCCCAACAGGTCCATAAGGACACGAGCTCTAGCTTCATTTCATAATTAAGAGGAAGATATGCCGTTAGTAATGAAAAACAACATCAGTCAAATGGCCACCACGAGCACGCATACAGGACCATATCCTTTTCATGAAATTTTCCATAACCAAATCGCAAAGTGGCTGCTCTATGTCCTCGATAGCCTCACGAATTTTATCTTTGAGGTCTTGAATCGACGCTGCGCTGTTGGCGTAGACCTTATCTTTCACGTGGCCCCAAAGGAAGAAGTCGCAAGGTGTTAAATCACAAGATCTCGGTGGCCAATTGTGATCACCTCTTCGAGAGATAGCACGGTCGGGAAACTTTTCCCGTAAAAGATCAATGCTTTCGTTGCTTGTGTGGCACGTAGCGCCGTCTTGTTGAAAGTAAACGTTGTCCAGATCAATACCATCCAACTCCGACCATAAAAAATCATCAATCATCTCTCGATAGCACAACCCATTCACCGTAACTGTTGATTCAACCTCATTTTCGAAAAAGTAAGGTCCAATGACCCCGCCGGACCATAAACCGTACCAAACAGTCAGACGTTGAGGATGGAGAGGCTTCTCAACAATAACTCTTGGGTTTTCCGAGCCCCAGATGCGGCAATTTTGCTTGTTGACGTAGCCACCGAAATGGGCCTCATCAGTCAAGATGATTTTTCGATGGAATTCCGGATCATTTTCATGCATTTCAAGGACCCAATCAGCAAAGACACGACGTTGTTGATGCGTGTATCGTTCCATTTTTAGTAATGGCGTAGTTTCTGCTTGTCAAATGTCAAAGAATAAAAGCTTCAAAGTTCAAACGTGGCAGCTACCGAAATAGCGGGTCATTCACAATAACACCTCTCATTGGAAAACCATTTATCTAAAAATATAACAAATTGTATTATACTATAAATATTCCCTTCCGCGTTTTAAACTATACATGCGCAATTCCAGCAAGAATTCAAATGTATTGAACAAACCGAAACTAGTACGCCCAATAATATAGACCCCGATGCCTATTAATCTTCACATCTTCATGTAACTACCTACCTAATAGTTAACCTTGTCTCTTTAAAATTCGTTAGTGAGATACTGAGAGCCCACCTTGAATATACCGGCTGGTTGTATGCGCGGACGACAAATTATGAAGGTCAACTGAATCAGAATCGGATTCATCTGGTTAAGTGGATTTTCATTCGTTTTCGCCGTTTCAAATCTGCCCACACACAAATTTGATTGTTGAACTTGTTTTCACACCAACTATAAGAAAACACTAGTGGGAAATATTTGAGTGGTAAGTGGATGCTGGTGCAGTTTAAGCCTTAAAAGTCCGTGTGCTGTGACGCGTAGATAAACACACATAAAGCAAATATCCCCGGTTTACTGATGCATACAAAACGTAAATAAAATTGCGAAATTTAAAGCGCGAAAACTAACACATTCCTTGAGGAATTGGTGGTGTCCATTGAGCTCTTAATCCGTCGTAGAAAACAACACCTTGGGCAACCACTAAACAGCTGAGCATTCAGCTCTTTAAGAATAAGCTGTTTGTGAAACATTAAGGGACGGGTAAAGGTGCCAGTGCCAAATGGTGCAGAAATAATTTCAAATTCCATGTAGTCAGCCTGAAAATAAGTATACCCACTTAAGTAGTTGAATTCGTAATGCTTACATGGGAATGGGAATCAATTGGCACACCATTATCAAGCCTTCATGTACATTCAACATGTACATGTGTATATACCGATTTGGATTGATTCTAAAAAAAAAAAATCATTAGAAAAGAGTGTTTTGGTGTACGAACGAAAGACGGGCCATTAAAGATTCAAGCATCCTTGGCCCTGCGTGGAAATACCGGTGAATACCGACTTAACTCAGTTACTTCATATTTACAAATATGTATACAGTATATAATACAGTTTTAGGTATCCGTTTTAAGAAACTTTATACATCTCGAGTTTCGGTTTCATTGGAAAAGCAAATACTCATTTGTTAATGTAAACATCTACGCAACAACCGATGAATTCATATTCCGATTGCTCTTTCTTTTTTCTTTATAGGTACCAATTATTTATTTTTTCTTTCTTATGCCGGTATTCCAAATAAACATACAAACTGCTGCACATACATATACATACACAGAATTTGCCTTCTTTACTTAGTCATCAATGCACTTCGGCTCAAATTCATACAAGATTAATCTTGAAACATAAATGATCAATAGCTCCTCACTAAGTCTGGCGTAGCAGATTTGAATATGTCACGTAATTTTAACATTAAAGTCCGGATGACTGTTATACTTCGAAATTAAACTCATATGATGTCGACCAGAGCGAATATGACTAATACAAGGCACCTTACCCACCACAGATGACGTAGATTATAGTTTTTATTTCCATTTTTGGGCGTTGCACTGTTTGAATGGGGATATCAGTATCATTTGAATACAGAAGCTGTTATTATGAGGATTTTTAAAGTTAATTACCATCTGTACGAGGGTTCTTATTACAATATATATCGCATTTCGGATTCAGATTTTATACTATGACTAAGGGAGCGATGTTTGTGGAATGTGCTGTCACCGCGAAATTAGAAACAAGAGACAGCGTCTTAAAAGATGTAAGAACATTTTTTATTTTGCATTGAGTGGTTTTGTTTATCAAAGTGTTACCATACGTGCGCGATAAGTGTCCCAGATGCCTTAAAGTACCTTCTTTTTGAATATTCTATCGGATCGAATTCTGGTGACAAACTACAACCTACACTTCTAAACACTTGACTTAGTCTGATCGTTGGGTAAGTTGTTACTTAGTCGAGTGTTAGGCTAGATTTAAATGGATTAAAGTCAATTGTTGACACTCTTTTAAGATCACAATGGCATTGTAGTTTTGTTTAAATATTCGACAATGTACTAAAACCAATGTTTCTTTTAAAATTAATTCACAAATGTAAGTGTAATTAAAAATTTGATGGTCGCGTTCAATTATTGATTGTTTAGCAACCGTGTGTTCTTTGAAATAGAGAAAATTACTTTGAGAAAAAAACAAAACAATACGTCAAATAAACATACATACCTACCTACTTTTTTTTATATTGTTATTTTGCTGTGTAGATTAAAAAAAGCAATGGGAGACGTCAGATATTTTAGAAAATTTAGAATCAAACAGGCGACGGTCTTCGCAAAAAAATGCGAAATTACAAACTATTTGAACTGATTAGCTGTAAGTTTTTTATTTATGAAAAAATGGAACGTCATTGGCAGATTATGCAGTATTTTTAACAACGCAATGTAAAAAACGGATTTTTGCGTGACAAATTTAGTTTGTCAATGCGTTCCTTGAAATGTTTATTTCGGTTTTTATTTCGTAAGCAATGACTATACTTCGTTAACTGCCTGATTTTTAGCACATAATATTCCAGATGGAAGAACGTGCGCTGGAGCATTATTTATATAAAGGATTTGTTCCCTTTTAACTGAACTGCATTGACATCTCATTCTCTTTCTCCTTCATTCGCAAATAGTAAAATGTAATTTTTTTATGAAGTTTTATATGCTGCTATCTGCTAGTCATCTAGCTTACAACCGGTAGTGCTAATTTAGACGAGTGATATAATGACGTCCTGCCAGGATTATATTGTCTGAACTCACCCATTCAAATGGCTTAAAAATGATGTGTGAAACTCAGTCTGTACCTACCTATTTAAAATTAAAAAAAAAAAAACAGATGTGGCTATTTTTCAGTTACGGTTCTAGTGACTGACGTTTGATAACATTAGCAACAAGCTTAAGAAAATAAAAGTAATAGGTAGCTACCAACTCCCCTATCGAATGTAAAAACAAAACTTAATCAGTTATTACAGGTAGTGTCGCAATGAAGTAGATACTTTCAAACGAACCAAAGATAACTAATAACTAATTTTAGTCGCGACTTAAAATTGACTGAAGCTCCTAATCTATTTAGGTACCTTAAACCATTTTTAACCGTCATACTAAATACTTTGCTGGTCACATTGGTTAATTTGATATTGAAAATTTCTTGTAAGTTCGTAAAATATGGTCTGGATTCAGCAAATAGGTAAATGTGATCTCGAAACTGAAATATGTAGTTATCACTGTCTACATCTATTTACGAATACTCTATTCGTTAAGTGACCTTCCTTCTTTGTAATACCAATAAAAGCACAAAAGAATAATCATGACGTCAGTCTTTGAACATGATCTGTGAGTTCTACTGTCAACTATTCAGCAAAAAATCAAAATATTACCAAATCAAAATTGTTCAGTAGCACTTGTTCTAATTTGTGTTATGCATGTATGCAAATAAATGTAACCATACCATTTTTGTTGAAGAGATCAAATGTCAACTGTCACCTTAATCCTAGTCTATTTTTACACGAAAGCACTTCAAGAGTGAATATTAAGGTTTCTTCCTACATCATTTTTAAGTTCAAAGAGTTAATTATCACTTGAAATTCAAGCTAAGACATTTTTCATCTGCCGCCATCCAAATGGCACATATCATTTTCCAATAAGAAAGTATGCTTCAAAGAAATGTTTTCCAATTGCCTCGATAAATCCCACCAGACATAGTTTTCGTAGCAAACACTCCCATCTCTGCTGAGAACAAAAATTTTGACCATTGACTAATTTTAATAATGACGTCAGCTCTGGTGGCGTTCTTCCACCTCCAAAAAAAAACAAATATGTGTACAGTATACACAACACACACCTACCAAACATTCTATTGCCATCAAACGATGGTAGAAACTTGAAGCGAAACAAAGTTTTTAACATTTTTCTTTTAGATTCACAGCTTCATCCGTCAGATAAAATGAAAGTTGTACCATTTTCCTCTGAATTACTTACCGTTGCCTATCTCTCACTTTGTTTTATCCTTAAAACTCCCAAACTCCAGAGTAAAGGAATGCGCGACACAGTCTGCAAACTATGAGCTTGAGCTTTTCTTGTTAACAAAAATTAGACGTAGATGGTAATTTTCAAATGAAAACCCAACAAAAAAAATTGCACTTAATTAACACAAACACACCCAAAAGGAACACGTTTCACTTTACTTGTGCATGTATGGTGGTATTTGGTGTATGTACGCACTCTGTAGTCTGGCAAGAGACCACGAGTTAAAGCGAGAAGGAGAACCAATTCGGAATTAATTATACAGAAAATCTCTCCTTATTCCTAGATTGTCGTTTCTGAGAGGATGGGGAAAAAAATAATAAAAAGAATTTGATTTAAGAACAAAACTTAATAATTTTTTTTTAATTTAATATGAAACTCGCGGCACAAAGTGTAATTAATAATATTATGGGCGCGGCGTTGCACACACACACTATGTTTTTGCTCTGCTATGCTGTTTTCCTTTTGGCCATAGTATCGCAGCAGCAATTTGGATTTGAAAGCCACACAGAGAATACAAAAGAAATACAAAACCACAAAAACAACACAACTTGTATATACCGAGAAAACTACTTCCGACGCCGACGTCCACTCAGTGCTCTCGCTCGCTTTCGTTTGATTTTGTAGTTCTGTTCGGCAACGACGATTACCTCATTTCAATCTTGTTGTTTTTCGTTGTCGGTTTCGGAATTAAATTCTGTATCGCTGAGTTTGACCACCTGCGAGTGTAATTCAGCCATTTGATTTGTATGCGCTGAAATTGGTCTGCATATTCAGCTAAGCTAATGTTCGAACCGGTGGGAATCGATGAAGGTGGAATAAATGACTGTCAGTGCTGCCAGATCTGTATCTTATAGAATGTCTATGTCCCGATTCGCCAGGGACTCCACCACTTTCCTGGTGAATATCTTAAAACTTTCATTTATATTTGACGCTCCGATTTTTTCCACTTCGGTCCATGCACGAATAAAGATTCCAACCATTAGACTGAAATATAAAATTCTCGTCCATTTTTGTTTGTTTTTGTTGTAGGACTTCAAACATGCATCCTATCTCCGCGAAAGTATAGTACAACAACTAATGTCACCTCCTCCGGCTCCGAGTCAGTCTGACATTATGCAAGCGTTTGATTAAGTGCTAGTTAAATATCTCTGTTTTGCTTTTTCATCTCAATTTGGCGAGACATCTATTTCGTGATTCGTGTCCTTAGGGCCCGATTCTGGGTGAAATATCCGGGTTTACTGGTGAATAAATCCTTCACTAGGTACTACAATAAGTTGATGACTGTGATCTATCTACAAAATATTTTTCAGGTCAAAAATTTAAATCTGGAAAAACCGCCGATTTTGGCCGCGTTGTGATTTTCGGGAATTTCGTTTGTTGAAGGTTTTTTTTTAGCTTCGATCTCAGCAAAGCAAAATAACGTATGATTTTCAGCACGCAATAAACATGACTATTTTTTTATAAAAATGGTGTGAAAAATTGAGAACGGCCGGACCGATTTGGTTCAAATTTTGTTCCAGTTATTCACGAAATTATGCATTTTATTACAAAATTTGTTGTAAAGCTTGGAAAATTTCGTGAAATTCATTGTGATAAAAGACGTTTTGCGTCCATAATCATTTATTAAAGCTCCTCGACTCAACAATGCAATGTATGTAGTCTGAACAAATTAAAATTTTAATACCTAGCAAAGTTGAGGTCCGCTAGTTTTTCATAAATATTAAAAGCAATAGTACACTTATTCCTAAAAAAAGTACTATCCACACGTAACGAATAATTTCAAATTTAAAAGATCAAATTCTATGAACGCTGACTGACAGCAACTTTGCCGACAGCGGAAGTGGCATATGCAAGGTGCTAGTGTGTTGGTGAGCCGTAATTTTTGAAGTTCCGTGTCAATACGAATTTCTAGGTAACAATACTGAAGCTAAGATTAGACTGTATGCCAATTATTCATATGAATGCCGAAAGGAAAACGAAGAGATAAGCTGTCAAATGAACAAAATGTCAGGATTATCAAAACTGCATATTAGAATATATGAGCAAAATTACCAATTTGGTCATATTTGCCTTGGTCATATATTCCTTGGTCATTTAAGGCATTTGTTATTTACTACCAAAATGAGAACAAACACAAAAATGAATCACTATTCCACGAACTCAAACACCGATGACAACAAAATAATTCCTGTTCCATCAAAAAATGCTATCAATGCCATAACGAATGCAGGCATTCGTGCTTATTGTCCGATTACACTATATGCTATTTGGACATTTTTATCTGTCGAAATCAGCCTGGTCATATGTGGCATTCAGGTCATTAGAGCATATGAGATATGTCCATTACATTTTATAACCATATTATGACAGGAGAACAGTCAGAAACTGTGGCATTTTATGACCACTTGGGATTCAGTCTAATCTTACCTTAACGATTCCTAATGAAATATCTACTGCATCTGTGAAATGTATTATTGCCAACCGGATGTGATCATGAAGGTCGATATTGACTAAGATAAATACATCAGAGTCTTACAGCTAGTAGATTTTTTTACAATCGTAGAACTGTTAACCGTCCTTTATCGAAATAGCTTTCATCGGCAAGATCAACTTTCGTTAGTTTTTAATTTCCAAATGTTTATAAATCAATTTAAAGCAGTGAAGAGAAAGTTAGTGAATACTTGTAGACTGCTGATATTCCATACAAACATAATGAACTTAAACTACTAATGTAATATTTTTTATTTTTTGTTGTAAAATATCATTTTTGACGCTTCTTATGTTAGATTGGGCGTATAAAATCTTGGTTCGAATCGATACTTCCGTAAAAGACCTATAAGTTCACACGCATCTAATCTTACATGTGTAACAAAAACAAATTCCGCCACAAATGCTCGTTCACCGACAACTCGATTGGATCCCTGAAACCACAGACGAATGTTTGATATCCCCGATCAAAAACGATCTATTATGCCGCATTTACACGACCACAGCATTACCTAACACGCAAAAAAATGTGACACGTATTTATGTCGGCCATCTTGTTTACGTGGTGGGAATTAGAGGAAAGCTTCCCATCTTCCCATGTTCATATTTTTATAGCGATGGCTTACGAAATTCCGTGTTCCTAAAAAATAATATGGCTTCCGGAAGTAATGAACGGACAAATATTTATTTATTTCGTATAGCTGACTGATGAATTATTGGTTTAATTTACTGAAACAAATTTCACATGTTTTGAATCAGAAATGGAAACGTTTTTAAGCAATTGCAATTGGCCGGAACATGTATTTATTTCCGTTTTACGTGTCTATCCATGACACATGACACAGCATTGACGTCAAAAATTATTTTTTCCATACGTTTGGAACACACCTAAGTTGAAAGCGATTTCGATAACACAATTGTTATATACATTTCAATCGATAATTTGCTTATTTACCTTGAACAAGAGGCAAATAGATAATCCCGGCTGTCTTCCATAAGTCACTTTGTATTCCAGTTCCCCCACGTGCGGTCGGCTTTTGTTTTCATACGACTGTTTGTTCGAATTTGCTGCTACATTACAATTTGTTGAAAATTAAAGTTATTCATATTTTCTGATAAACATCTATAAAACATGTCGAAACCACAATACAAAGTTGGTAAGTGAAAGAACACAAATCGCTCGGTGCTCCAGTATTTAAGGTTAATTTTAACATTGCCAAATCATAGCGTGATTCTTTTTAATCATTGATTTATTATTCTTTTTATAACTTCTAGCTGATATTAGCTTGGCAGAATGGGGCCGCAAGGCTATTATAATTGCCGAAAATGAAATGCCCGGCCTTATGGCTTGCCGCAAGAAGTACGGACCATCAAAGATCCTAAAAGGCGCTCGTATTGCCGGGTGCCTTCACATGACCGTGCAGACAGCTGTCCTTATTGAGACCCTCATAGAGTTGGGGGCCGAGGTAAGAAACACAAAAAGCTTTTTAAAATTCTTAAAAATGTGAGATTCTGAACTATCTTTATCTTACCTTGGACATTATATTGTGTTTGTTCGAAGATAGACATGGTCAACAGGTCAGAGCGCAGTGATAACGATAGTCGAAGATTTAGCAATTCATATAACAAGTATGACGCTGATAGTGTTAGAAGAGTTTCTTTTGTGATATTTATAGATTTGAGCGGGGTATAGAACTGCGCGGCATTGAAGTTATTATTGTTCCGGGATCTATGCCTATATTGTTATATGTTTCCGCTTATCTTCTGCTTATTTTCAGCTATTATCATTGTATCGTCCTTCGCTCTATAAGTGTACTACGGAAAGGGGACTAAATTGATATTTTTGGGGGACAGGTTGTGTCTTCTCTTTGCAAATCATACTTCTTGAAAACACGATAAACAAAATTTCCGCACATTTTTCAGGTACAATGGTCAAGTTGCAACATTTTCAGCACACAAGACAATGCCGCCGCTGCCATCGCTGCTGCTGGTATCCCAGTCTACGCATGGAAGGGGGAAACTGACGAGGAATACTCATGGTACGCCCATTCAACACATTTCTTCTGGGCAAGCGTTCAATTGATATCTTTACAGGTGCATTGAGCAAACTCTGGTGTTTAAGGATGGCAAACCATTGAACATGATTCTGGATGATGGTGGCGATCTGACCAACCTTGTCCACGAAAAGTATCCACAATATTTGAAAGATATCCGTGGACTTAGCGAAGAAACCACTACCGGAGTCCACAACTTGTACAAGATGTTCAAAGAAGGTCGCCTGGGTGTGCCGGCCATCAATGTTAACGACTCTGTCACTAAGGTATGCCAGCAAGATTCGCCCTTTTCTGTACACGGTTTTGAAACTAACTCTTCCTACTCAATTTAGAGCAAATTCGACAACTTGTACGGTTGCCGTGAATCTCTCCTCGACGGAATAAAGCGTGCCACCGATGTCATGATCGCCGGAAAGGTGTGTTGTGTCGCTGGATATGGCGATGTCGGCAAGGGCTGCTCTCAAGCGCTACGTGGCTTTGGCGGCCGTGTTATCGTCACCGAAGTCGATCCAATTATTGCTCTACAAGCTGCCATGGAAGGTTATGAAGTCACCACCATGGAAGAAGCCAGCAAGAAGGCATCTATTTTCGTGACCACCACCGGCTGTGAAAGCATCATCCTTGGCGAGCATTTCCTCAACATGAAGGACGATTCTATTGTATGTAACATTGGTCATTTCGATTGTGAAATCGATGTCGATTGGCTAAACAAGAACGCCAAGGAGAAGATCAACATTAAGCCACAAGTCGATCGTTACACTTTGGCCAATGGTAACCACATTATTCTCTTGGCTGAGGGTCGTCTTGTCAACTTAGGCTGTGCCCATGGACATCCCAGCTTCGTCATGTCGAACTCTTTCACCAACCAAGTGCTCGCTCAGATCGAATTGTGGACCAAAGCCGATAAGTACAACATCGGAGTGCATATGCTACCCAAGGTGTTGGACGAGGAAGTCGCCAGTTTGCATTTGGATAAGTTGGGTGTTAAGTTGACCCAACTGACTGACAACCAGTCAAAGTACTTGGGTGTGTCCAAGACTGGACCATTCAAACCTGACCACTATAGGTACTAGATGTGTAATGCAGTGTGTTGTTGTTCTCATTATTGGATCATCAGTTTGAGTGAATATTTCTATTAAAACATCTTTTTCAATGAACGTAGTTGTAGTTTTTGTCGGCAGCTTGTTTGTCTCAAGCTTGCGGTACATTGGGTGGGTTTTGACTTTAACCACCTTGTCATGATAAGGACGAAAGGCGGGAGTGAATCTGGGTGCACCCTTCCCAGTCTATCATGATTGCTGTGAGAATTCTTCAAGCATTTCGTATTTCCTCACATCGTCGGCGCCCTGTCTGTCTTCATGAAAACTCGAGTCTTATAAAACGAAGATGTAACAAATTTATATCAAAAATAGACATCACATACATTGCGTACACATTTTCTTAAACTAATAAACATTTTGAGGATTCCTTCGTGGGAAATTGTAGTCTTCGAATTTAGTTGATATTCAGTATTCAATTTGAATAGTCGAGCCTATACTTCGACTAAGACACTCAAGCCGCCTTCTCTTCATATTTTTAGTTTGCAGACATTTTTATGTGTCGACGATATGCTGAAACGATTCTGAGCCAGCACGACGATCAGCGATCTTTTTGTACAAATATATTGCCAATAGCGGAAACGGTGTCATTATTGCCACTGAAACTGGTATGACCGTTGTCAAATCAGCCTGCGGTTGCGGTAAACTAAAGCGCAAAAGAAAGATGGCTATGCCAGTGTTTTGTATACCTGTCTCAATGGCTATTGTGAGTGCGTCTGGGTCGCTTTGCTTTAGCAACTTTGCAACGACCCAACTCAATACATATCCGATCCAGGGTAGACCCAGACCAGCAACGACTATCTGTAAGAAAAAGATGTATATCAATTTAAATAAATCAAAAAAAAAGTCTCACCTTCCAGGAAAACAGCTTGAATAGATACAAATTCGTCACGATCGCAAATATGATTATGAAAAGTATCAAAAACGTTGATATTGGCTTGAGCAGTCGCACCAAAAGGCGCGTCAATCTCGGCGAGCACTTCTGAATAGACATTCCAATGCCTAACGGCACAATAAGTGATACTGCAAACATAGCTATCTTCCCGTACGGAACGCCCAACTGGCCCCGACTGAATATCACATATCCCAATGTAAAGATCCATAGTGGCATCATGCCGAACGCCGCTAAATTACTAATCGTTGTCATCAACACAGACAGATTGATATTGCCGCCCAATAACACTGACCAAATATTTGAAGCACCTCCGCTGGGCGAGACGCCAGTAAAGAAAAGACCCAGTTGCATTTCCACCGAGTCCGGGAATAGCAAGCATCCAAGACCGAAGCTCAACAAGGGCATGAGGATGAATTGTGAGAAGAATCCAATCGTTGGTCCTACCGGTCGTCGCAGGAGACCACTTAGCACGCTCATGTCTAAAGCTGCTCCGAAATTGATGTACAGCAGCGAGACAAGCAGCGCAACTGAACCGGTGAAGACATGGTCTATGACGCGGACTTCTCGGATTATTGTCACAGTTAGTTCGTTGGGTGAACGCTGCGTTACATTATCGGTGGTGACGAGTTCAACAAAAAGTCTTGTCTGTCCAAGGAAAATAGCATTGACACTGATGTTGCCAACCCAATAGCCACTGGTGAAGTCATCGCCTTTAATTATGACACTAGCTTGCGCTAAATTCGGATTTTCACTTTGTACTCTGATGTGAGCGGTTTGTTTGACATCAATATCTGTAAGGAGAAAAATTATAATTTATACACATACTGCTAGCTGATCCGGCGAACTTCGTTCCGACCAAATTTGTTTCATGTAAAAATGTGCAAGGGCTAAGTTGACAAAGAGTGATGAAGCTTAGCATAGAGCCGATGAAAGGAATTCACGAAGGACACGAAGTGACGCAGAGGACAATAATTATATGGACGGATTTTCATCGGCTAGATTGGTTTCTTTGAATAGCTTTATAGGTATGTATTCGAATACTGTCATATAACGCAGATTATCACTTGCTTAAAAACATGGAAGCACATCAAATATATATGTATACATGTAATTTTGAACCATGCCTAGATTGGCAAAACCTTCACTTGGATGTGTCTTATCTCCTTGCAAACACCGATGAAAGAGAACAAAGCGCATTTATTATAGATGATCAAACAAATATACACTTGTCATCATCGTATTATTTATCTCCGAGTTCTCAAGTACATACATAATTACAGTATGAATGATATCTGTATAACCAATAAATCTCATTATATGTAGCTATAGTACTTATTTGTACTAACTGGTTTAATCTATGTTCGTCTTATGAAATCACTGTGCAGTCGCAGCGTACCTACACCAATCAACAGGTAGGTAATTAATATGAGGGAATATAAATGTCTTACCATAAATCTCCAGCAAAACTTGCGTTTCTGTATTCATATGCACTTCTAGGCTTTCGGGTGTAAATTTTGGCTTCCATGTCAATGGAGCGGAATCAATCAAAATAAAATATTGCACAAACAGTAATATAACAAGGAAACAATTTCTATTCCACTTTGCCATTATTACAAACTTTCACCAACAATAAACAAAAACTTTAGTCTTCTTCACAAATTGAAACTCAATTGCTCATTTGGAAGAAAAAAATTCATAAATACGAAACAAAACGTATTTTTTTTTAATCCTGTCGGTCGGACTTCCGGCTTAGGTATATGTATTTTTAATTGGTCGGTAATTTGAAGACAAATGAGTATATTTTGTATTACATCGTGTGTTAGCCGAACGATTAAATAAACAATGCCACGAAACAGTGAGCTTAAGGTATAAAGAAAACCATTAGATAATATTTAGTTAAATAGCACAAAACTAAAGAGGTACCTAAATAATATACCTAACGCAAATTGTAAAAATATACAATTGCAACGTAGTAGATCTAGATGCAACTCCCGTCAAATGGTTTAGCCAGAGTACACTTTGCCTCTGAATTTTGCTACTCCTCTGTAGTTAGTGCATTCATTCACAATAGATAATGGCACTAAACCTAGGCCCTGATTCGCCAGTGACTCCACCATTTTCCTGGTGAATTACTTACAACTTACGTTAATCCGTTTTTTTTTATTTTTTATTTTTATTGGACGCGCCAGTTTTTCCACTCCGGTCAATACAAAATTAAAGATTCCAACCGCTAAGCCGACAGAAATATGAAATTCTGAAGATTGGTTTATTTTTGTTTGTAGTATTGTATCTGGTAAAAATTAGTTGAATGGCTGTTGTTGGGATTCTCTCTGACACACAAAACACTACACGACAGCTCATGGAAGGGTGAGGGAACCAACATATGGCATGGAAGACTCCATGGATTTGTCTGTTATGTCCGTTGACCCCCAAGTTAAGGTATCCGAACAATGAGAAAATGAGGAAACTGTAACATGCCATGACATTTTGTATGACATCTTTGTATAATTATTTTTTTTTTACCAATTTCACAAAGTGAAACTATATCAGCGCGCGATACCATTACAGACATTAATTGGGAAAATTTACACAATAGGTACCTATCTTCTAAAATTTAATTTGGTATTCGATGGTGAGTCTAATCGAACATGAAAACGTCACTTGTTTTCATGTTATTTGTGTAAGGTATTTAAATATGTGTTATGTGTAGCCTTCGACACTTTTCTAAGCGTTTTCCATTCACTTGTTAAACTTTAAATAAAATAACAAAAAAATCTCCGCCCGATTGATTTCTAATGTCATTTTTCATTGGTTTTTGATCTGAGAATTCCGATTTTTCTTGCCCAATGGAACATAAAACGAGCTTTTTAGCTCTGCATTTGTGGTGGTGCGTGTTTTAAAAGTCAGTTGTTCTTTAATTGTGTGTTTTAGAAATAAAAAATGACAAATGCTTTTGTGTTTGTGTACCTAAGTAGGTGTGAATCTCGCTCAGAAATCGAGATTCGCAAAATTGCTGAAATATGCCAGCCAGCTTTTTCTGTCCCAATAGACAATAATCAACTAAAATAGATCCACCCGAAGCGATGCGTTTCTTTGCAGCGGAAAAATTTCACTCCACCAGTTGTCAAACTCAAACGAACTTTATTTGTTAAATCTCAACTACTCTGAAAAAATTCGCAAGAAATGTTAATGACACAACAAAAGAACTTGTTTCAATACGAAACAAACATGAAAAGGCAATCTCGATAAAAACAAAACTTCATTTGATAAAAAACTAACCAATCCATCATCCTGGATATGGACTCAGCCTTAATATAATACCCATTCACAATCATAATAAATCTCTTATACAACTGTGCTTCTCAAAATGTTTCACTGACGTTCGTAAAATTTCTTGCCCATTTTGTTTGGATAAACGTATTTCTGTTCTTAATATTCGTAGTGCACAGGAATTAAGATAATTATCAAACAAAATGATTGAAATTACCTGCAACGACAGGTTGGGCAAAAAGGTGATTCAGTTCTTTGGCTGCATAACAAATTATACTAACCAATATGTTTAACTACAGGTGCGCGTTAAATGTAACCCTGATGATACAATTGGCGATCTGAAAAAACTTATTGCTGCGCAAACTGGAACAAAATACGACAAAATTGTCCTAAAGAAGTGGTACACCATATACAAGGATCCTATCAGACTATGTGACTGTAAGTTGAATACTTTTCCTCATCGTCCTTGGTAAAAAAAGACAACTATTTTCAGATGAAATCCACGACGGCATGAATCTGGAATTGTACTATCAATAAAAATATTTGCTTTTACCGAATTTCTATAATTTTGTTTGTTATTTACCAGTAAGTTAAGTCAAACGGAATCTATTTGTATCTGTCCGCATATAAAATATAAACAGCAAAACAATTATTTGTTGTCCTTTTAAGAGTCGTCTTTGCATGGGCACTGTTGTCGACTTTCTTACTTCATAGACCTATAAGCCCGCAGATAGTCTCGGCGCATATAGTTGAGGAGCCATACGGGTTTTGCTGCTTTGGTTACATATGATTCGCAACAGTAGTTGAACAAATGAAAAATGTTCCAATTTCGGGTCATCACGAATGATAATGGATGTCTGACCAATATCGGTTCTGTTCTTGAGCACATCATTCACGTCTATCACAGAATCCGTCGTATTCGGAATTTTGTTACGAACCCCGAAAGAACTATCATAGAATCCGTCGTAGGGGAAAAGGTTTGCTACGAATTTTGTCGTAGGGGAAATTGTTTGCTACGAATTTCGACATTTCCCCTACGACGGATTCTATGATAGTTCGTAACAAAATTCCGAATACGACGGATTCTGTGATAGACGTGATTATTTTAAAAGTTCAAGAAGTTCTCAATGACGTAGTCTAGTTTCAAAATCTATTCAATATGTACTAGATAGCAAGATAGTAAACATATAAAGTTATAAAGTAAATCTGCTATATACGTAGCAAATTCATAACCATGAATTCCTTACAAGCTACCGATAACAGAAAAATTTTTATTGGACACACTTTCTGCAATCCCTGATAAACAAACAAAAAAAATATAAATAAATCACCGCCCTTGGAAAGTTTTTCGTTTGAACTTGGAGAGGAATTGTACTCCTGCGATCCATAGACCGATGTATGAGTACCGAGGCTTCTTATTTACGTTGATCTTCGTATTAAAAAAGCAGACGTTTAACACAAACTGTAAAATCTGCAGCTCTAATGGTTTAACATTTGAATTGCCATTTTCAGTTTAGACTTTAACTGACCAGTCTAATTTTATAGTCCTAGTAGATTTGGAGGCCCCTTTTTATTATAGCACGTATAAAATTGCAACTGTCCCTTCCGAGCCAGAAAATATTCATTGGCGCCACTTCCCACTTATATGTATAGCCGACTCCCTCCATCAGTTGAGGGACTAACGCACGAAACAGCATCATATGTGTCATTCCCAGAGCAGTATAATTTGTATTCCAGAGAATTTCCCTCAGCAGATGACCTGTAAAATCAAAAGATATTAAAATGTTGACGAGTGTTGATTTGCAAACTCCATTTTACGAATTGGAAGCATTTCCCTAACGCAACTCTCCCCCTAGCCCAACTATTACAAGCCCTGCCCTACCAATAGCAATAAATTGGATTTTCCAAATCGTGTTCTTTAATTTTATCTTTGCTCAAAACAACAGAAGCAATTTTTGAGATTTATATGCCAACAATGTAGCAGCAGTCTCCTTGTACACACACAGAGTTCTGTTAAAATTCTTGTAAACAGGACCACCATCCATGGTGCTGGTAAACAAATCGTACATTCATAGAAATCCCAGCCCATGAATAATGATTACCAATGGGAGTGTATTCTGCTTACATGTATTCTAATATTACATTTGTCAGTAGGTATACCAGTGCCAGCACAGTATAGAGCTGCCGAAGATGTCCTTATGAAGTTTTAAACAAATCACATCAAAATCAACTTATATCGGAGTGAGATCCTCGCATTTATGGAATTAGGAGCACAAACAGATGGATGCGCCGTCTTCGAGTTTCTTTGCTGGCATTTGCAAGTCCATTAAATCAGAAGCGGTGCACGGGAAAAAGCAGCAGCCCCACGGAAATTGGATTTACACTGCACAAGCACATGTAGCTACAGAGCGTGAACTCTGATAGTGTAGATAATGCCATTAGGAAATCGTTAAGAATACGCGAGAAAAGTCACAGGGCGCGGACCAAAAAGAATGTTGCGGGTGATTCAATATTCATGCGGCTTCTTTGCAGCGCCTTTTGATTTGTGAATTATGGGAGAGCTTGCTGTTTTCTGTATTTTTATCCTACTCTCAAAAGTATCGCGAATAGCGTTCTTTTTTCAGTCGCGATGAAATAAGATTATCGTCATATTTCTTAGAGAAGCGTAATTTGTATTTTCCTGGGATGCAGGAAAATTCAATTTATGCAAATCAACTTGTAAATGTACAAAATTGTATATATGTATGTGAATATGATACGTGTCGGGCATCTCATCATCTGCTTTGAATCCTGTTTATATTGCCAACTCAATTAAAGCTGGGATGCACTCATTTGGATGGGAAAACTAAAGGTTATTGGAACGGGGCGACATAACGCGGAGACTATTTACTATAGGTGCTTTCGATGTAAGAATTTTTGGTCAAAGTTCTAGAGATAAGTATGGTGAACGCAAAGGATTCTGGGAAAAAACCAAAGAAAATGGAAAGAATAAAGATGTATCGCGTGACAATGAAAAAAAACGTGGTGCGATGTTCAACTTCGAAGAAGCTCTTCCGCACGGTGGGCCTTATAATAATTTTTAACCTTCACCCTATTATATTTTATGGGTCACAATATGCAATTTTATATGGAAAGTGAGTTCGAAATATCTATCCTGGACACTAAAAATGATTATTAGTATCGAGGAATGAAATTGTCGACAAATCAGAAGACACTGGGCCTTAGGCCTTAATTATTGGGTAATTTTGTATGGAAAGTTTTCGCCACTGTAAGTTTGTAAATACAATCTAGCCTGGAAACTAAATGTGAATATTATAGAATCACACACTACCTTGACAGATCCAGCTAGCTGCTGCGGTGGGCAGAAGATGCCATCGATATCATTGACCGCTTAAAGGCAGATTTCAAGGCGATTGAAAAGAACAAGCTGAACTGGCGGATTTTCAAGTTTTCTGAAAGGTTTTCTCCAGCCAGCACCTCTGGTCCATCGAGGAAATATCGCAGGAGTGCTTTTAAACGTTCAACGATCTAGGGTTTGGATCAGTTAAAACCATTACTCTGTTTCCCGAAGATTATAACCCCACTTTCGGCCCTACGTGTCCCCTTACCATTAGGTAAGCTAAAATGAATTCACCTAAATTCTCCATCAAAACATTAACCCATTCAGAACAATGTACTTGGTAAGTTTGGACGACTTCCTTATAGAAACGTAAAAACTAAATTAAAACAATAAATTCCTTAAAAGCCATAAAGAGCAAACGGAAATATTCGCTCCCGTAATGACGCGATCATATGCGCATAAACAACCCTTTCGCACCCCCTTGAAGACCATTTCCACTCTATATAAGGGTGGGTGGCTCTGTATAAAAAAAAGGCAATTTGTATCCATTAGGCGCTATCGGAGTAACGCTAAAAAGGCATTCATAAAATTTCTCCTTATTAACATTTCGCCGCACGCAATAAGGATTAGACGGACTGCAATGTTGTAGGTATAGTCCTCTTGTCCTAATACATCCAACAAGGACCTTACCTGAATTAATTTCATAGTTTCCATTGTAAGGCTATGCTCACAAACGTTTCGTTTCGAATGTGAAAATTTGTTCACTTTTTCGAACTGTTAAGGAGGGTCCGAATGCAAATTTGCATATCTGAAACTGAGTGCCAAGCGCTTTGTGGAGTTGTTTCACTTTTCCCATTTATTTTAGTAATTTTTACGAGCATGGTAGTAATTAGCGCTTGTATTTGTTTTTTTTTTCTAGCCAACTCTTATCGTGATTGGCGTGGAAACTGTATACGCATGTTGGTGTTTGAGTGCGAAAGTAAGGCCAATTTATCTGGACAGATTATTTTTCGAAATGAAAAACAAATGGAGTAATTTATTCCGATCTGCTATACATGGCATATGAGTGTCAAATAATTGGTTCCAAGTTATAAAGGCTATAATGAAGTCTATTGATAAGGTATTGGACATCAAAACCGGTTGTAAAGTGTGGTAATTTCAAGAAGCTAGGGTGGGATTCGGTCAAAAATGAAACGAAAGAAATCATGCGAAAGTGATCATTTCCTTCATGTACCTAACTCCCTTCGATCTTGTCTTCCTATTCAGTAAAGATTAAGCGTAGTTTAAAGTGCATACTTATAGGATCATTCTCATTCCTTCCAACGTTACGAAAATTACTCTCGTTTTCGAAAAGTTACAAGATGTAAAACGTTCGAGCCAGCGAAAACAATAAAATGTTTTCATTTTACAGAATCCCACCCCTACTGGGCTCTAGCATCAGATAAGCTCAAGCTTAATAGTTGTTTTTCTTTTCTCGCTCACAGCAGACCACTGAACAGCGTTCGAGCACGTCGCGTATGTTGTTGGGGACGTTCGGATTCGGATTTCTAGTCTAGTAAGTCTGGCAGCTGCCTGACTTGGTGTGTTCTAGTGTTTAACAAATTGGTCATGTTAATTTTTTTCCAGTTGACGTTTATGATGGGGTAGCCGGCAAATCTAGTCAAGGCAATTCTGACATTTCGAAGTGTCAAAATGTTAAATAAACAGCGCGAATTTAAGTTGACTATAGTCAACGCTTTCGTATAGCAAATCCAGACAAAAGTTGGCGTTTCACAGGAACTAGGTATACCCGAACGTCCCGATTTATATGAAACACATTTGAGCACTAACTGCCAGCTGTCACTAAACAATGTGTAACGTATTTCTGTAGTATTTTCCTAGTCACACTCATATTTCCGACCTACCTACAACCATATACTTTTTTTCTGTCCCTGCATTAGCATTATCCTTCACAGCAAACATTTAATTATAGTTAGCATGGGCATGTTCAAAAATTAAGTTATCTTAATAGATACTCGATTGGCTCCGACTAAATGTACTCTAAACGCAAAAACTAGATTGATCGGTAAAGTCACTTTTCCTACGTCAGCACAAGTACGAAATTTCAACTTAGCACTCCGTTACGAAATCATTTACTTATGTGGTTTTCCATTGGGACCACCAGAAATCTTTTTCAGATCTCAGATTTTGCGCTGCCAATGGAACGCGCAACGAAATTGATCTGCTTTTCTAAATGTATTAGTGCGTTATTTGGCAGTAATATCAGCTGTTCAAATTACATTTGTTTTTGCAAAAATCACAAATAGATATCGACTTCAAAAATGTTTTCTCTATTGTAGATAAAAATTTAGTATTTTTGGTAATTCGTAGTCTTCAGATGACGAGGAAAACTATGAAGATAATAATTCCTCGGAAATTATATCCATGGCTATTTATGTATTTCGTTATTTTGGTTTTCACGAAACTTTGCGCATTTGGCTCGAAAGCAAACTTCTTAAAATGACGTAAAACAGCTGTGCAAGACATATTGGTATTGTGGCAGTATGTGTAGATCTGAAAAAATATCGAGATCTGCTAAAAGTGCTCCGAATCGAAAAAAAGATTGATTTTTTTGCCCAATGGAACATGAAAAGTGATTTAGATCCAAAAAAAGATTGATTTTTTGTCCCAATGGAAAACGACATTAATTTTTCAACTACATCTCCATAAACGTCAACTGTAAAAATGCTGGCTGTCAGATTTCATGTTCCATTGGCCGCAAAAAAGCGAAAAACTATCCGAATCTCGATTTCTGAGCTAGATTCACACCTACTTATACTAAAACATTTGTCTACATTTTTAGAGACGGGAAGTCTGTGAAAAATAGGAAAAAATTTACATTTGGCAGCTGCAATGGATAAACATAGATTGAATAGATTTTTATAAGCAAAAATTACAATTTAAGCTGACTTTTAAAACACGCACCACCACAAATGCAAAGAAATGTTCGATTGGGCAAAACTTGGATGTAAAACTTCAAGCATTTCATCTACGGAATTTGCTAAAATAGTGAAAACGGACTTAAGATTAATTATACCAATCAAGAGGGACGTACGAATTTAAAGACAACACCCGCTTGCCTTTCATTTGTAATTGTTTGCCTATCTTAAACGCCACAAGCTTATCTCAGAACCCACTCGTACCTAATTAGCCATACAAGCGCACCACACATATATCTGTTGTACATTTACCATTTCACAATTTCGAAGTTCCATCAAGTCTGGGCGTGCTCGCTCTTCCCTTAACACTATTTACATCCTCTCACACGCATGCAAGCAACCCTTCCCAAGAGATCTTCTCTCCTGATAAGGAACAAAACGCCAGGCGTTAATTGGTCTTTCTTTCACCGTGGCATACCTGCCTACACATTTAGAGTAGAAATTCGTATATTTATCAAATATCTTAAAACGAACGATATTCCATTATGTATCCCTCTCGTGCTACATCCATCCCAAGATACTTTGATTAACAAGATAAGGTCCACATCCATATATCTCGAAACACATGCCTCACTGTGTATCGCCTTTTATCAAATTAGCCGACCAAAAACGATCAGGACGAAAATTATTACCCCAATTCATATCAGACTTACATGTAAAACGAATTTAAAATTTAAATAAGAAGAAAAAACCTCTCCATCGCATTGACCGACGGACGAACGGGGACGACAACCCGATCACATGGGTCGCGCGCGCGGACATCATCTCGGATCTCGCGCCTCAATCGTTCATCGTTCATCTTCCCACTCTCGGCTTATTTATGGGCAGCATTTAACTAAATTCTCATTCTATTGCTCAATTATGTCAGATATGGCCCGGGACACTTTCCTCTGGTTTATTGAATGCGTTGCAAAGTGATTAAACGTAAACCCTGTGTGAATGGCTCTCGAGTGTGTGTCGAGGGCAATTAAATTTGTAACAAAAACAAAGAAGAAAACCGAAAACACCTAGCCGAAGAGGGTCTCTTAAGTGCTTTGGACCGACTACGACGACGATGACCAGAGTGGAGGTTCCAATGCATATATGCCGGAGAGCATGTGGCATACGGTTCCGACCGACAACGTCGACGGTCCCAAAGGAAGCTGGGCCATCGGTGTAAATCTTCTTCAAATGAGTGACTAAACGATCCGACAACAGGCTCTACTAAATAATTTCAGGTTCGTATGGCACAAGAGGTTAGCCGATGGGGCCAACCGGTCTCTCTTCGAGCTGGGTGTTGAATTCCCCGCTTAATGATCGTTCTAAATGAACAAACCTTTTAATTTGCTTGTTTCTAAATTTGTTATCTGGGGCCGTTGATGGTGGCTGTGATGGTGCACGTTGCACGGTCGGTGGTGCGCTCTGCAAAGGACGTTAAAGCAAACAAAAAATTCAATAACCCGAACCGTATATAAGGTGATTGCAATATATCACGTTGGTGAGCTACGGTCGGTCGGTATGTATGAGTTCACGTATGAAGGGACGACCTCGAGTCTTACACTTCCAGGATGTACGGACAACCGATTAAAATCTACACAAAAAACAACAAAGTTAAGATGTTTGATTTGTAACAATACAACTCGGATATTTTATTAACCTTTCTTAACCTTTTGACAAGGGGGTCTTGTTTTAGTCGATTTTTTTTTCTGAAAATAGTAATGGGGAAACAATGTTGGAATAATTGTTTACTCACATTGAAAGCAATATGTAACTTTTTTTCCACTTGCACTTCAAAGAACAATACGAATGTGCAAACACTTTTAACCGGCTTCGGGTATCGAGGCTGGGGAGCATCTGATCATAATACTCAATACGCGATACATACCGGAAACGCTACTCCTAAAGGAAACTCCCTATTTCATACTTATAGCAAAAAAAGGAATTTCATTGTATCTTCAAGCCTTGACTAAAAAATAAAGATGCCAAAATAATATACAATATACAATATACCTATGCTTCAAATTTCAACTTCCTAGGTCTAATACGTTCAAAGTTATCTGACAGAAGGTACAAGAAACTAATTATTATTCTAGGGGGATGGTAACACTGAATAAAAAATGTATTAACTAATTAATAATTAATTTTCGGGCCTTTTAATTCACTTTGTTTTCCTAATGATACAATTCTATTATTTGACATTCTATGTTTGACATTAGAGCGACATGGCTTTTTGACAGGCCGCTCTATCAATATTTGATGTCATTTGATGCATTTTGCACATTTTGTTAGCTTTAAGATGCTGATAAGAATGTTTGTATCAAACTGCTAGCTAGGCAGTTTACTCTTTACCTTATGGTTACCTTTTATAAACATTCTGTTAACTTTCAGGTATTTGACAGTTTTCCAAGTCCTCAGAAGAAACTATCGAGTAAAACGAAGAAAGAATCTCAATTCTATCGAACGCCATAGGGCAAAAATTGTTACGAATTGGTAAATTTGAGATTTGACTTAACAATTCACTAAAAATGTTTGAGAGCTACTTAAGCTGTATATATATATATATATAAATATATGTATATCATATATGTATATAACTTCCGAAAAATAAAAGATTTCGAAGCTAAGAGTTCGATAGAAAAACCTCATTCCCTTTAAAGGAAAGTACTTAATCAATTTCATTATATTTGATATTAAACGTCAAAAAAAAGGAACAGGAAAGCTAATACCTAACTATAACTTTTTACACAACTGTTTAGTTCGACTAGATTGTTTCCAAGCTGTTATTTTCTTTCTTAAGCCCCATTTAAAAAGGCTGACATTTTAAAAGGATTAACCCAAAGTTATCATCTTTAGAAAGTTAAATTAAGAGTGAGCTAGGAATGATGAACAAAAAGTACTTTTATGTCGCAAATACAATTTAATTTTCACATGCTTCTCTCTGTTGGAAATAGTAGTTCTGTTTTTTTACTTTTAAATTTTACGAATTTCTACTCAATGCCGTTCCTTAACTCTGAGAATGTTCCGAATCCGAAAATTTACTCAACAAATTTCTCTTGTACAGCTTTTTGAGTTGACGTTTATGGAGGGGTAGCCGACGAATCTTGTTTCTAGTTAAGAAATTCGTGACTGAGTACTCAGTTGACAGCTCGCATATGTGGCTGACGTGGAAAAAGTTACGTTACCGACCGATCTAATCATTCAGATCACATATAATGCAGACTAATTTTGTCGACTTAAGAAAACTGGATTTTGGAATTTGCACACTGTTTTGCTGACACCGTGTATATTTGTGCTATTGGAAAATGGGGACGATTAATATCGATTGCGATCCATTCAACCTGAGTTTGCTCACGAATGGATCTTTTATTAGAAAAACTACGTTTTTACTGCTGTCAAGTAGCATTTCGTCAAATATTTGAGAAGGAAAATATGGCAGTTGAACTGTTTCGATTAAAATAAAATAAAGTTTTGTCATATCTTCTCCGAAACTGGAATATGAGTGAATTATGTAGCACCTAATGATTGCCATTTTGGTCATTACATAAATGATATGAATATACTCACACATAAAAATATTATTTCCTTCAAACTGGGACTGTTTTTCGAATGCATAAAAGATAACTCTCGATGCACCCTGTAATTTTTTGGTTTAACACAATTGGAACGCGAATTTTTGTCCATCCTGTATAGGTTTCATCTTTCTACCATAGGTAGAATGTTGTTATTTGACATTTTCAGTTTCACGACCACAGTATTATAAATATAGTTACAGGGTGGCCAACTTTGACTGGAAATATTTTAAAAACAAATCTAATATAAATTTACATCGCAATCGATGGAACAATGCACTTGAAACGACAACTATACTACTTAAAGGAATTTGTTTACTAGTTCGAAAGAATGTTTCTTTCGATATGTCAAAACATATATACCAATGGGCCATAAATTCGTTTTATGGATTCCCATTCCAATAAACACTATACGGCATCTACTGATGTGTGTACCTAAACAGAAAAGTCCCTCAACATACGAATAACATTAAAAAAATAGATCACGGAATCTCAGATCAATCAACTGTGCATGGAAAACATATGGTAGAAAAGCATGGCCTGTGTCACAAAACACCATTTAGGTTAGTTTCCTTTTTTCGATAAATTTTTATCCAAACGTCATCATTCTCTGCAACTTCTACAGAATGACCCTCCTAATTGAAGTGTTCTTCTGTCTGGTCAACTCGTAAAGTAAAACATTTCACTCTAATCAGCTAATAGTTGAAACCATAATCGATACTGCTCCGAAATTGATTGACTTCCTTTTTTCTCAATTATCATTATTCCAGTGCCGACCATAGTCTTATCTGCAGCTAACTTCGTACCAATCATCTACTGAAGTAGTAAATCACATTAAAAATATCCTCATGCATTCGATTAAAATGCCATTATACGACTGGGAAAGAGATAAATAATTTGATTCCTCAAATTGTGGTTTTCCCTTAAAAGCCAAAGTCGTAAATCGTATTGAACGACTACACGATTTCGACTATTTATAGCTGCGAGCAACTCGGGATGGAAGGTATATACATTTTCATACGATGCAAACACCATCAAGCGCCACATTTAACGATAGAGATGCGGTGATGCGTTCTCTCACCTGTTTTCCCATCGCGTTACCCATCAGCGACACCTTTGTGACCGCAGTTGTCGACACTTTGGATTCGATTCGAGGAGCGGTGCACCTTTTTCGGCTGGGCCATAAATCTCATCACATTAAATGTGTTTTATTAGAGGTTGTGAACCGAGTTCTTATAGGTTGACAGATGACACTACCTTTGGCTCGTAATGACCTGCAAAAGTGAGGTGTAGAGTGTGCTATATACTTTTGTTGACAAAGCTCACAGTGTCAAACCGTTTTGTTGGGTTAAACTAAATTCTAGTTAGCCTTTGATCTATTTTGGGTAACATGAGCGATGTACAAAATTATGATTTAGCAAAGCCTCTCAAAGGTTATATAATGCTCTGAATGTCAGAAAAAAGAAGATCGACAAAGAAACGAGTAGTTGCCCTTCTGACTTAAAAGAGCTGAGCAGTTTTTCTGGGTCTTACTGTGATATATATACATAGTTTGCGCAACAGATCCGTAGGGACCCAAGGCCTAGCTTCTCGCAACCATTCGTTTTGTGTGAGTTTTTATTTTTGGAACGAATGGAAGGGATCTACAAATTTATGCCGATTCCAAACGGCTAATTGAGAAGCTCTAAAGACAGTTATACTCTCGGATGTTTGTCAGACGTTCGCGAGAGGTGGCGCAGTGGAAAGATTTGTCAAATGCAATGACAGGTAGTGTGGCTTAAAATTTGGAATTTGAGAGGTTTTAGTGATTGGCTTAGGAAAGTAGAAGAATTAGGACATTCGCAGTTCTACTTTAGTTAGTCTGACAGCTGACTGAATTTTGTCAATACATCAGTTTTTATTGGCCCAGATTGGTCATGTGAATTAATTGTTTTTTTTTTTTCAGTTGACGTTTAAGGAGGGGAAGCCATCAAATTAAGTTAAGAAAATCCTGCGAGCATACTCAGTTGACCTTCTGAAGTGTCAACATTCAAAAAAACCACGAGAATATAGCAATAATTCAAGTTGACTATAGTCTTCAACGCGTTCGTATACCTACCTAGTCTAGACAAATCTAGATGACGTTTAACATGAACTAGGTATCCGAACGTCTCCAGTGTGTGACTATCAAGGATACCTATCTTCCTGAGTGGAATGCCATTGCATTAAAATGCTATTTACATAGGCTAACATTTCATATTATTCAACCTAACGGAAATGCAGATAAAAATTCTTAAGGATATAAAAATCATAAACCGGGCGATTTGCATTTCGTTTACTTTGATTTTCCTGGAAGAAGACTTCGTTTGCGATTAATGTCGCTGTGAAAACCGGTGGCAAAATCTGCGACGTAATGTCAAAAGCCACTCGTTAGATTAAAATACGAATTATTGACTGGAGGAAGTGTGTGCAAATGTGGAGGAAAATTCCAATTCCAACTTCCTGGGGGCGATATGTAAGTATAGATGTATTCGCGTACTTTAACGAACCAAACACTAAATATCTGTCAAACTCAAAAAATTAAGCGAGCTGAAATTCAGAGAGCTGCAAAAATACCAATAAGTACGTGGATAGACTTTGACGTTTGAGCTACTTTGAGCCATCTTTAACATCTAATCCATGTCACAAATAAATACACAACTAATTTTTTTGTAACATATGAAACTTTTTAGGCAGTGATACCAGATGAGATTTAAAAAAACCCACTGAATTAAAAAAAACATCCCACCAAATTTGTACTGGGGCGAAAAAAAACCCATCATTTTTCTACCAACTATTACACAACTAATTAAGTAAAAATGATTTTATGCTTAGTAAGAAAATTGAACGAATACTTAAACTTCTCATTTTTTCAACTAAGCAAACTTAAAGTAAGTCTTAAGCTTAAGAACAAAGGTCCTAAGGAAAACAAACACTTAAAAACATTTTTTTGTGAAGATTGGTAGTCTGTTCACTTTTATTCTGATGAATTAATTATTTCTTCTTAATCAATTTCTTTAAATACCTAAATAAATAGATATAAATAAATAAATAAAAATAATATAACATAAATTACTAAATATAAATTTTCAGCTGCGCCTGTACTATCGATGAAACTCTGACCATCTTCTATCTCGTTAAAAAGCGCCAAAAAGGATCAAAACCTTTCCCTTCATAAGGGAAGTTTAAGTTTTTAAGTTTAAGTTAAACTTAAATCGCGAACATCCCTTGCCTTGTCTGGCAAAGTTTCCCCCCCCCATAAATCCCACCATAATTTTGTTCCCCCTGTTCTTCCCACCATAGCGTTGATTTCCCACCATCTGGGTTGGAAAAACCACCAATCTGGGAACACTGGTTCTAAGAGAACATTCGACCAGCACCGAGTATTTTTTTATTATTATTATTTTTGATTTTTAAGACGGATTTTAAATTTGTTTCTTGTCAAATTTGTGCATTTGCCATATTTATCAGTACTTGCCGGTTGAAATTCTCTGAGCTATTTCGAGCCAAGAGAGGAACTACTACTCGTTATTTTGCTAATTTTCTGTTTCTCTGTCATTTTTGATGAGAACGTGTTTAGACATTGTGCGATTGCTATCGATTTATATCGATTGCGTTCGATGTAAACCGCGTACGCGAATGAACCTGTTTCCCTGATTAAAACTGACAAAATATGTAGCAAAGTATTCTATAACAAATGTGTTTGTTGTTTTCTTTAGTCCCTATACGTAAAATCCCTACGTAGAACTAGAAAATCATTTTATGAAGCTAAATTAAAAATGATATAGTGATATGTAGCACGCTGTTTTAAATATTAACTTAGCTCAACACATGGCAACAGCTTGTGGCAATTATTATAAAATTTGGTTTCTTGTTGTTGGTTAAAAAATAATAAGGGTGACAAAATGAAGGGAATTCAAGAATCTTTAGTGGGGAACAAAAATTGTCTAAAGGGGAAAACCTACTCAACGATATATAGCAACACTACTACACTAGGTGTTCAAAGTGTACCAGCTTTTGAGTCAATTTTCAGCTAAATATTTAAAGCTGTACAGATTTGTGTAGTGAATCTTCCTTGGATAAAGTTAAAAGTTCGCCAAATGATGCAATATTAACAGCATACACTATATTTCACTCCATAAACTTTAAGATTTGCAGAAGAATAGACCATCACCAGTGTCAAGACTCAAATATATCGACCAATTTGACATAAACCATATACATACATAATGCATGCCCGCATACCAATCGGGCTTCAAATTCATTGATTGTGATCAACTCAACTATTTGCATGTCAAGGAAAATAATAATAAAACGCAAACAATTTATTGCTTTATGAGGAATTAAGTAAACACATTAAATCGTAACATAACGCCTACGGAACCGAAATTCCGTTCGACCGGTAACATAGCAAACATCCCTCCTATACCTATAATGCTCGCATGCAAATGAGGACATGCCAAAATATCAGATTAACATTTCAAAGTCTTGACCAACAAAATTCCTGCTGTTGACATGAAAGGCCGTTTTAGCCGATAGCCAGGCTGAGAGTGAGTACATGACATGTAAAGAAATAATTTAGCGATTTAGGGTTGCTTTTCTTTTTGACTGGCTGTAAAGGGGAGTCACATTCTCCCCGGTCAAGTTGCATAAGCGATAGAATATTATAAAGCAAAGTGTTGGGAAATTTGCGAATAGCACGCTCTCACTTCGCGGTTGATCGATAAGATTATGATGCCAATTAAACTGTGCCCTGGAGTAATAGACCATTTGCAGGTGATTATTTTCGACTTTTGCAATCGATGATAACTCCCTATAAGTTTTTCTTAACCTCTCAACCTACAGCATTTATTTTTATTCGGCTAAGACTCTCGCGCATCAGAATTTTTTGTTTTGTAGGACGGTCCAAATTTGTGCTCCAATTTGCATACGTACCTACTTATACGGTATATCCTACTAAATTACGTACCAACATGAGTGCGGCCATTTAAACCTTCTAATTGTACAGTGCTAAACTCTGTTCATTGTAATTTACCCCATAAAATAGGCAACTAAATATGAAATTGCCGCATGGTTTTTGTGTAGCAGGACATCGCATGCCAGAAGGACATTTCAAGGCTAAAAAATCCAGCGCACACAACGCAGTTGAATTCACCATGAAAGCGCTTAGCATTATTAACAAAAATTAACGTTTGCTTGTATAATTACGACAATTATATAGCGAATGCAATTATTTTATAAAACAAACCTTCAGCGCGAATGGCAAAAGAAAATAAATTAAACAGCAAGAGGCGGTTATGGGCTACCATTTTCTGTATAAACTGAAAGAAAGGACTTCTCACACGAAGCTGTTGGCAAATAGCTCATGTCACACAAGGCCTGGCCGTGCGAACCTATAGGTGAGTAAGTAACATACCTAGCGTATATTTAAGGATACCCGGTTATGTATGAAAAATAACGAACAACAACACGGATGTCATGTTGTTGATTCGAGTGGAAAGTTTAGCGAATACGATTGTTATCGGCCGTTTAAGTGTGAGATGGGGGTGACGAACATTTTGCTGGATTCTTTTAGTTGTACGATTGCAGTGCTGCCATTGTGGGGAGGGGGTAGTTTTATGTATTTTTTTTCCATAGTCCGTACTAGATATACAAGACAACTGAGGGAAGAGGTATAGGTATAGTATAAAGCGTTTGTAATTCAATGCGAGACATTACGAGATCGTCCTGTCAAGATCGAGTCAGATTCTACTTTTTTTTTGAGCGTTTTATTGGTAATTTATTCAAGTGTTTCTTTGGAGGGTGTTTGACCGGAGTCCTACCTCAGGCGTTCTTTGGGGTTTTCCAGAGTTTTTTGGTCAGTTTTTGACGTGGTTTTCACAGCGTTTTTCATGACTTATTGAGGACGGTTTTTGAGAAGTTTTTCTGTGCGTTTTTCACGTCGTTTTTCCAACTATTTGTGGGGTGTTCGTCCATTTTTTGTGGGCCTTTGGGACGTCAGAACCGTTTTTGGGATGTGTTTTTCGTTTCATTTTGCCACAGGTTTCCTAAGACAGTACTGAAGATTCTTGGGCTTTATTCGGCCGTTTTGTGAGGCATTCTTGGTCCCGTTTTATCGGTGTGTTTCAGAGAGTGTATTTTATAACGTATATTAAGTGTTTTTTTTTCAAAGCGTTCTATAGGCCGTTCTTCGGATTGTTTTGCAGTTGGTGCAGTTTTCGGGTATTCTTGAAGCGTTTTTTGGGTGGTTTTGTGCCGTAAGCATTACCTTTTTCGGTCAGTTTTTGAATTTTTTTTCTAGTTTTCTCAGACTGCTTTGGTGCATTTTTTGGGCATTCTTCGGCTATTTTGTGGTATTCCTTGGCACCATTTTCGACGGGTTTTTGGGCCGTTTGTTAGGGTGTTACTGTGGCTTGTATCATTTGATTTTTTTGGTGCATATTTCGTGGCGATTTTTGGCCGTTTTATTATTAAACTCTAGTTAAGGACAAACAGAAATAATTAGAAATGACAAAGATTAAATTAAAAATAAAGTCTTGCAAGAATATTCAACTAATTCTATGTGTTCCAACATGAACCCATTAAAACAATCTTAATAAAACATTTTAAATAGTATCTAAGTAACTTTTTCAATTATTTTGCTTTTCATTTATCCATAAATGTAGTTAAACCAATCTCTGCTTTTAATATTTGTTGCTCTTAAAACGTCAATTGCCATTTTAGCGAAAACACAATTTAAAAGACCTAACAATGAATTTTTTTTCGGTTATTGACTACTTTTTTTCCCCTACCAACTGCAACACTGTCTAGAATGAATGAGAACTGCGTTACACCGATTGCCTGCGATTGGTTTTAAAAATGTGTATAGGGGTAAGACGCAATATTGCCTTCAGCAGTTTACTATTCCTTTAGGCACGATCTATACCTGGTATATGTCAGATGTACTGCACATGCGAATATGATTGAAACAGTGTTGGTGTTATGCAAGGACTATTATACCATTTGTGGTGTGTTGAACGCACGCAAAGTCAATTACTTGCATTGTAGGTTTAAAAAACGCCTCCCGCTCAAATGATTGCGGCATGAAAGTATTTATTAGATTCCGTTTTTCCGTTTTGCAGTTATGAAATGCCCGTTAGTCGTTACCGTCTATACGTTGTACAACTATTGCCGTTAATTGTCGTTGTCGTCTAAACCAAGAGCCAGCGTCAGCTCAAGTGAACAATTTGTGGCCGCTGTTAGTGGTCGGACTTTGAATGCTTTCCGGGGACTGTTCATGCACCATACGTGTGCCTGTGCATGTATGAGCGTGGAAAAGAAAAACAAAGTACAAGCCTCTCATGCAGAGGGAGCATAAAATATTCCTGGCTGGTTTTTCGTTTTGTTATCAAGGGTTTTTAGAGTAATTTTGTAATTGCACCTCTTAGAATCATGACGGTATAACAGTATAATTGATTGCCCTATTTTGAGCTGATTTGCACAGTTGACATGCCATTTAAAGGAGAGAGGAAAAACAGAAGTAATGCACATGCGGAGACAGCTGTCAAAAGGAGCTTTTTCGTCGCTGAAGAGAGTTCTTATATTTGGTGGCTGTTATTGCAGTTATGTGGTGAAAAGTTTATATATATATTTTTTTTTAATTTGGTGGACAGTTAGTCATATGTAGGATTTAAAAGTGTTTCTTTTTATTTATTACTGTTATTTTTTAGATAGAGAATAGGATGCTAAGGACTTCTACAAGTTTATGTGAGATTGTTGGTTTTTGTAAGGATCCTTTTAACAAATGTTGCGCAGATCAGTTAAAAAATTCTACGTTAAAATACAGATTTATACAGCCCTAACGAAATGGGTCTCAATAACTCTCAAGTCTTGCCCATAAATTTCTGCTTCCTGTGCTAAAATCTGCGTCGTCAATCCCTTTAAAGTGTCGAAAAAGAATGCCAGACGACCTACGCCTACTACACAGGAAGCTATATATTGGTTAAACATATCCACCTATCTAACCACAGCTCCTCAACTGAAAAGCAATAATTCTCTACAAGTCTAACCTTACCTAACAACGAAGCCAAACGACAGTAAAAAATCGAAGAACCTAATTGCGTAACAGTGTTCAATTAAGAACTTAAACGTTAGATAAATAATGACCTCGACCATTTAGATAAAAACAGACTGCGTTCACAAATCACACCGCGCACACATTTCACATTTCGCTAGAAATGTATACATAAATATTCGCTTGTCTGTTTCAAATTTATGTATTACCTACACCACTCTATTGAGTTGTTTATCATCACAGATTTAAATGGAAATTTCATCCGAAAATTTGCACAAACAAAAGAGTAGGTGTAGGTAGATTATCATAAACATCGCATGCGAAGCGTCCGTCTAATCTTTCAGTTAAATTGAAACATTCAAATAAAATCAACGAAAGAACCCCCAAAAACAAAATAAAAGGAATATAAAAACCCACTTACGGTTATGGGCGTTAATCGAACACCAATTTGGGCCGATACATATTTTAGCACCCAATTAATTTGCGCGACATTCAACAAATGGCCGATCACAAATTCCCTAATTTGAATTTCTTTTGCCCCGCCAACAAACAGCTATCTTGTCGAACATAAATTGGAGCTGTTTAGTTTTGACAAACATATTGGTCTCTGAATTTTCGGTTTGTATTTTCCTTCTCTCTTTTAATTTAAATTTAAGTAATATGCTAACACCAAGAGAGATTGAGAACTGGGTGTGGGTACAGCTATAAGGGAACTTAATGAGCCGAAATGATTGTTGTTTAACCATTTGAATTAACTATGAAAAAAAACCTGATCTGCTCGGTTTGTGGTTGAATGTATCCGTCATGGGCGTCTAATCGTCGTGGTGGTGTTCATGATGGTTGGATTTGGAAATTGGGTATTTAAATCTATTTTGTTCAATAAATTGGAGTTTGGGCAGCATTTAGGCAGGGTGTCGAAATTTATTTACCTATACTGGTGAGTTGATAACAATTTGCCTTAAATGCTTTTGTTCAGCCGGCTGATTCACACAGAAAACACTCGCTTTTAAATTTGAATTTCAGTGATACCAGACTTCAATTCACAAATTTCCCAAACCAATGACGAAAAATGCCTCGCGTTTGTTGGAAAATGCGCCCTCTCGGTCAAAGGCTGATATACTATTCTACTATTCATTGGAATTGAATTTGGATTCACCTCGTTGAACGTCGGTAACGTCGGTATCACTGCGCGTTATTCTCTTATTCACGTGAATGCATACATTCTACATTCGTCAGATCCGCATGCCCAATGTTGCGGATTTGGAATTAAATGGATCGTCTGTGTGGTTGCTGGTTGATAAAATGTAAGTAAAAACTAATTATTGCTTGGTTAATTGTTTGTCAATAAAGATTAGTCATTTCTAGTGGTATAGCAACAAATAGAGACCAATTTACTGCTTTAATTTCTGTTTGAAAGAGTCCAATACTATCCATACCTGTTTGTTTATATTTTTTGTTTTGTTTAAAATAATTAACCAAAGGAATTTATCCCTTTCCAAATATTTTCATCAAATTGAAAAAATAAACTGACCATTCACTTCTGAACTTGTGAATGAAGTTTGACATTATTTAATAAAAACAATTCATTAAACGGATTCGATTCCATTGTTGTAGAATGTGGTAGTGTTCTCGCTAGTATTAAAATTCAAAATAAAATAAAAACACCTTTTTGACCTTTTAGGTTATTGCGATCTTTTGCGAACTTCTTCGGAAATGGGTAATTACCCACAATCTGGTAACACTTATGCATACGAATTTTATTCAGCTAGTTATCGGACATGGGAGCAGGAGTACCGAGTATGTTTTTTTTCTTAATATCTGAGAAAATATAATAATCTTTGTAGTACATTTCCAAGACAAAAACGAAATTGTGTGATAAATGGAAAAAAGTGCAAAGATCAGAATGGTTTAAGGCACATAATAAGAAAAAAAAAAAAAACAGTGTGAAATCAAGTAGATAGGATAGGTAGGTTCTGGGACCACTAGAGTGGCAAAATTTGCCACCCTGCGGTGAGTCACCCAATTGTGGTTAAAATGTTGTGGTTTTGATGTTCCAATTGCGGTTTTAGAGTGTGATTGGCACGTGAGTGTTCCAATTGCGGTTAAGTTGTTTATGTTTTATTTTTTTATCATGGCATTGGTAATGAATTTTTTGAAAGATAACGTTTCATATGGGAGTTATTTTGGGATTTAGTAAATGGAGGTCAACGTTTTATGCGACAAATTATGTGCGTTGTTGTGTATACATTTATTCTATAAATAGAATTATTGTTATTATGGTTTCGTTATTTGTTAAAAATGAATTGGAAACCAATTGCGGTTTAGTTGTTTTTGAATGCAAGGATAAGAAGAGAGAGACCATAGTAGACAAGGAGTTTGCACTGTGGTTTGAAAATTGTATGCCATTGTAGAGGTTATATGTTGATTTGATTTCAGTTCAAGAAGCAGTTGAATTTTTTCTCAGTAGTAAAGAAGTTCGTTGCACACCAAATAAAAATAAAGAAATGAAGTGTAATATTTGTGATAAAACGTTTTCGCTTAAAGGTGTTTTGAAGCGTCATATGGATACTATACATAACAAGATCTTAAATCATTGTTTGGTGTGTGGTAAATCATTTACGAGAAAATATAAATTGAAGGAGCATTTGTTAAAGTGTATAGTTTTGGATGAGGACAAGGGGAAAAATGAAGTCATTTTACCAGTGACGTCACTACCTACATCAACATCAGGATCACCATCGACATCAGCACCAGCATCATCGAATATTGTGTGCAATGTGTGTAACATTAGTGTGAATAGGAAAACATGGAAGCAGCATCAGCGAAGCAATGCACATAAATCGAAAGTTAAAGTGTCTTACGCCGATAACGTGCATAAAATAATGACATCATTCAAAGAACGAATTGTGTCGTATTCCGTGATGAATGAAAAAGAGGACGAATTAGATGTGAATTCATTTTTTGCAAGAAAGAGGGCAATTGTCAAAAATCTATTGCAAGAAATAGTCATGAAAAATAATTCAATTAAATTCAATTTGGAATTATTTGCGGAATTTGTGAAGATTGGTAATGAGGATGATATGGACTTTGATGTAAAGTCAATGGCCACACGTATGCAACCCGTTCTTTTATACGATAACATTGAAGAAATAATAAAAGAAATGGAGGATAATATAATGAAGAAGCTGGAAGAATTTCAGGAGCGAGACAGTGGATGGACTCTAATTAGGATAAAAGCCATTGAATTGAATGTCAATAAATATCAGTGTTTGCAGGGATCAGCGCACATCAAATTACCAGCTTTCATTAATAACAAAAAGGCTGTGATCAATGTTAAAAACAATGATGTATACTGTTTCAAATGGGCAATAATTTCAGCTGTGAACCCAAACGTGTCGAAACCCAATTCCTCATTTGCCTATAACATATCCGATATAACGAGTGACTGTATTTCCACTGCTGATATGGTTCTAAATTTTAAAGACCTCGTTTTTCCTTTGGCAATTGATCAGATACCCAAGTTTGAGGCGCAAAATGAGATAAGTGTTAATGTTTTCGGATACTCGAATGATGATGAAACGAGCAAACAATGTATTGAGGGCCCATACTATCTGACTAAAAATGAGAAACCCCTTCACATTAATTTGTTATATTGCGATGATAACGAAGTGACTCATTATGTGTGGATAAAATGTTTAAGTCGTCTTCTACGCGACAGGATCCTCAATGTGAAAGAGAAAAAGCTATACTTTTGTAATAGTTGTTTGCAGCACTATTACAATGAGGAAAGTTTGCAGAACCATAAGACAGAATGCGCTGGTGTTGTTACGCATATGCCAAAGGAAGGGGAAAACATTGTAAAGTTTTCAAATGTCGAGAGATCTGTCAGTGTACCTTTCGTAATATATGCAGACTTTGAGAGTATACTATTACCTGTTAGTACTTGTCTTCCCGATCCATCTATATCATCAACAACAACAACTCAACAGCATGTTCCTTGTGCATTTGCCTACTACATCAATTGTTTCTTTGATAGCAGCAAGAATTCAATGAGGACGTTTACAGGTATATTAATTTTTGCTATTTTGTTGTTCTTTTTTTTCAAATGATGTTTTATAGGACCCGACTGTACGAGTAAATTCATCAACAATCTAAGTGAAGATATTCAACTACTGTATGCTGATTACTACAAACATGCAGTGCCGATGAAAGATCTCACACCGCAACAAGAATGGCGTCAAACGAACGAAGAGTGCTGTATATTTTGTGGGAAAAAGTTTATAGAATTCGAGTATAGAGTAAGAGACCATTGTCATGTTACGGGGGAATATAGAGGACCTAGTCATAATAGCTGTAATTTACGAACAAGTCTTCCAAAATTCATGCCGATTTTCTTACACAATCTCACAGGTTATGATAGTCATTTATTTTTCTCTTCATTGAATGAATTGGAGGGAGAAATCAAGGTATTGGCTTTGAATAAGGAGAAATATATCTCAATATCTAAAAAGATGCTTGTAGATGAAAACTCGGAGACCTATTTTGAAATGAGATTTCTTGATTCATGTCGCTTTCTCAGCGAAAGTATTGACTCACTAGCGCAGAATTTAGGTAACGATGATTTTAAATTCACAACATTATATTTCAATTGTGGACAGCAATTCGACTTGATTAAAAGAAAAGGTGTGTTTCCCTATGATTATCTAAATTCGTGGGAGCGCTTAGAAGAGAAATGTTTACCAGAAAAGAGTGCATTCTTCAACAAACTAACTGACGAGGAATGTTCCGATGAGTCATATGAAGTTGCTCATAAAATTTGGTCACATTTCAATTGTCAAAACATGAGGGAATATCTGCAAATTTATTTACAAAGTGATGTTGTTTTGCTTGCCGATATCTTTGAGAATTTTCGAAAAATATGCCAGGAAATCTATAAATTGGATCCGTGCTATTATTATACGGCACCCGGTTTGTCTTGGGATGCAATGCTCAAAGTTACAGACATTGAATTGGAATTATTAACCGAATTCGAAATGTATAAATTTTTCCAAAACGGTGTTAGGGGTGGTTTAACTCAATGCTGTCATAGATATTCGGAAGCAAACAACAAATTTATGACTACATATCAACCAAACCTACCTTCATCATATTTGATGTACTTGGATGTTAATAATCTCTATGGTTGGGCTATGAACCAAACTCTTCCCTATGGTGGTTTTCAGTGGGTGACAAGCACAGATCACTTTACCAAAAGTTATATAATGTCATTCAAAAATCCAGATATCGGTATCGTCTTGGAGGTAGACTTGGATTATCCCGAAACATTACATGATATTCACAATGACTTACCATTTTGCCCGGAAAATATTTGCACTCCGGGAACCAAATCTAAAAAGTTGGTAAGCAGTTTTTATCCTAAACGGAAATATGTTATTCATATAGAAAACCTGAAGCAAGCACTGAAACATGGTTTAGTAATGACAAATGTCCACAGAGTCATTCAATTCAAACAATCGAATTGGCTTCAAAAGTATATTGAATTGAATACTCATTACCGTAAGAAAGCTAGAAATGCCTTTGAAAAGAATTTTTTCAAATTAATGAATAATAGTATCTATGGCAAGACAATGGAAAACATTGATAAAAGAACTGATGTTAAAATTGCTACACATTGGGAGAATATCGGTAAAAGGAAAGGTATACGGGCTCTAATGGCAAAACCAAATTTCCACAGTAGATCGATATTTTCTGAAAATATGGTTGCTATTCAATTGCATAGGGTAAAAGTTGTCTATAATAAACCACTTTATTTGGGATTCGTAGTCTTGGAACTTTCGAAATTACTCATGTACGAGTTCCATTATGAATATATGAAAGTCAAATTTAGTAACAGGTTGCTTCTCAATTACATGGACACAGATTCATTCATTTATACTATCAATACCGAAGACTTTTACGCAGATATCTATAATGACATACACACATACTTTGATACTTCCGACTATAATCCCTTGAATGTGCACAACTTTCCGCTGGTAAATGCAAAAAAATTGGGTATGTTTAAGGATGAGAATAGTGGAAGGAAAATGGCACAATTTGTTGGCTTACGTGCTAAAATGTACTCTTTTACAATTGATGATGGTATTTCCGTTCAGAAAGCAAAAGGTATCAAGAAGTCTGTTACAAAGAGACTTACTATAGAAAACTATAAGACTTGTTTGTTTGATAAAATCTCTATTTATAGGAATATGACTACTTTTAGGAATAAACTTCATATAATTTATACACAAAATTTATGCAAGAAAACATTAAACTTTGAAGATACTAAAAGATATATATGTGAAAATAATACAAGTACTTTAGCTTGGGGTCATTATAAGATCGAAAATAAAAATATATGAATTTGTAATTAAAAAAAAAATTTTTTATTTCAAGAGAAATTTCAGACACAAGTGACCGCAGTTAAAAGAATTATAATTTTGGTGTTGCTGATAGTTGTATTCTATGTTGTTTCCAAGATAATTCACAATTTCTTGCGGTGGTTGAAGGTTTCCAAAGCTATCGAAATACTCCTTATGGTTCTTATCTTTTCTATATGCTACCCAGTGTGTTCCAGTGCCGAAAGAAGAATCCAGATTAACAATACCACACTCTATTTGATGAGGTTTTTTCGGTAATCGGATGGCCAATAAGTAGGCGATCCAGTCGAAATAAAGTTACAATTAAAATTTCGCTTTGATAGTGGGTCCATCAAACTGTGGGAAAACCAATGTTATGATAGGCTTAATCGAAAGTCCCAATGGAGTAAAGTTCAAGAATATTTATTTATATTCAAAGTCATTGTATCAACCAAAGTATCAATATCTTCAACAACTACTACAGCCTATAAAAGGTATGGGATTTCATACATTCTCTGCAAATGAAGATGTTCTACCGCCCGATGAAGCAAAAATTGATTCGATTATTATTTTCGATGATGTGGCATGTGAGAAACAAAACAATATTCGGTCATATTTTTGTATGGGTCGTCATAGGAATATTGATTGCTTTTATTTATGTCAAACATATACACGAATTCCTAAACATTTAATTCGAGACAATGCCAATATGATTATCATGTTCAAACAGGATGAAATGAATATGAAGCATATATACAACGATCATGTGGGTGCTGATATGAAATTTGAAAATTTCTCAGATATATGCAGCAAGTGTTGGAAGGATAAATATGGTTTTCTGGTCATCAACAAAGACGATCCTATTGATGGTGGTCGTTATAGAAAAGGATTTGATATATTTATTCAACAATAAGTAATCAATATTTCTCAATTTCGGATCAGTATATAATATGTTCTCAAGCTGTTACAACAGATCTGGTAACTACAAGCTGATCTGATTGATCTGATCTGGTAACTACAAAATGAATGAGAAAATAGTAAGAGATATTATAAAGACTAGAAATGTATTGCGGAAAAAGTTCAACAGTTTCAAGTCGCAAGAATCGGATGCACGGGGCTTGTTGGAAGACACATTTAAACCAATCACCAGACCTCTCAAACAACTCGTTAAAAGTTCAAAGCAAAGCTATGTTGATGGTGGAAATGACACCAAACCTAGACTCTTAGAGGGTAATACAAGCACACCATTGAAAAAGGACATCTCACCGGTTGATTTTGATTATAAAGTACCAGATGAGAGTGATACGATTAAGTTCAATTCAAGTGATTCAAGTGAGGAGGATGCCTTTTATTCGCAAAACGACGACGACACCAATAAAAGCGATGTATATTCAAAATTGGATTTGACCCAATTGGAACGGAACAAAAAATTAGATAATTTGTATGGTCCACATAGAGATTCAAACACAAAATGGAAATTTGGTAATAAAGAGTTTGTGCTAAGAGAAAATAGTATTTCTATTGGTGATCAAAACTGGCCCCTTACACCCGGACTATTTGAGCTTCTGTTTTATAAAACACCATCGAAAAACTACAATTCCTCTGATTTGCAAGTTTACAAGGAAATTCTCATTACAACAAGTGCACATAAACGTCGATATGATGAAAATGAACAAATCAAAGGCACAAAGGCATTCAAGTACAAAAATATTATAAAAAGACTATTCAACGATAAAACAAACCGTAAAGGATCTGGTCTAATGAGCGTAAATCTGCAAAAAACTAATTATATTTATTGGGATGATCCCAATGAAATAGTCGATAGATTACGACTTTTAATTTCATCACAATCGGCAGGTCACACTGGTCATAATAATGAAATTGTTTCCATTATTGAAGAACTTAAAGAGTGCAATATAATAGCCTAATTCATTTGCAAAATGAGTGTCGACAAGTTTGGTCACTTTTCTCCCAATATCTTCAAGGACAATAGACTTAAAAAAACCATTGGATTTAATATGGATCGTGATCGGAATATAAACCTTCATTTTAAACGAATAAAAAATTTAGCAACACCAATTGAAGATGACGATGCAGTATCAAAGAAATTCATCACAGCCAGTCAAAGTCAGTTGATCTTAAAATCTCAAAAAGACAACACACTTTTGGGAGACAATTTTAGAAAAAACCTTGAAAAAGTCACAAAGGATTTACAAGCGGAGATAAATGCAAATAAATTGCTCATTGAAGACCTAAGCAAGGATATAAAAGAACTTGTTAAATATATTGAAGATAGACTGGCAGGGTTTGAAGCATACACGTTCAAACAAGTCGGAGAACCGAGAATCCAGAATAAATTACAATCGGAAAGAAAATGAATATTAATGTGAAAAGGGGACTAGTAGGTGAGCTGCATAGACAAGCTCGCAAAAATTTCCATCGTCGTCGGGTAATAATGAAGGGAATAGATGACCTTTGGCAAGCAGATTTAGTAGAAATGGGACAATATTCAAAAGTTAACAGCGGGTACCGTTTTCTTCTCACCCTCATTGATACATTTTCGAAATTTGCCTGGGTTGTGCCGCTTAAAACTAAAACAGCTTCCAGTGTCAGCGAAGCAATGAAAAGTATTCTTGTCGATTCGCACCGCTCACCAAAGAATCTACAAACCGACGATGGAAAAGAATTTTTCAACAAACAATTTCAAACTCTCATGCGGCAGTACAGTATTAATCACTATTCAACATTTAGTATTTTAAAGGCATCAATAGTTGAACGCTTCAATAGAACTTTCAAGGCTTTAATGTGGAAAGAGTTTAGTTACCGTGGATCATATCAATGGATACATTTCCACAAACAATTGATTGCTAGATATAATAACACAAAACATCGTACCATTAAAATGCCACCAAGCAGTGTCAATTCCAACAATGAGAAAATGCTACTAAACACAGTCTACAACAACATGAAAATATTTAATAAACCAATGTTTCATAAGCGAGACAGTGTACGAATCAGTAAATATAAGCACATTTTCGAAAAGGGCTACACCCCCAATTGGACGACTGAAATCTTTAAAATCAAAACAGTTCAAAATACTAATCCAACTACATACATTTTGGAGGACTATAAGGGCAATGTCATCAAAGGAGGCTTCTATGAGTATGAGCTGATGAAAACAAGATATCCAAATAGTTATCTTGTGGAGAAAGTTCTCAATACCAGGGGAGACAAGGCTCTAGTCAAATGGTTGGGATTTTCAAGCGAACATAATTCTTGGATTAAAAAAAAAGATGTATTGTAATAAATACAAAACAATTCGAATAAAATACATATAAAATTTGTTTTCAATTTCATTGTTCAACTAACGCTCAAGATGTCAATAACACTAATATTAACTGGTGACGCATCAAATCTGGAAGCAAATTATTTTCCATCAATAGATTTGGATAGGGATTACGAGTGTGGTCTGGTTGATTTCCATACATTTAACTCTGTACCCAATATTGATTTGGAAAACAATTTGTTTCATGTGCGAGACTCAATCATTGAACTTCCAATTGGTTCGTATGAATTCGAAGACATAGCTACATTCTTGCAGAAAAAGTATGAGAGTATAAATAAAACTGGAGAATTTTATATTGACGCCAATTACAATACATTGAAAACTGAAATTTACTGTAGTGATGACATTGATTTTACCGCAGATCGAACAATCGGTTCATTATTGGGATTTAGTAAGAGAAAGTTAAAAGGAGGAGAAGAGAACAATTCGGACCTGCCTATCAATATAACAAGAGTCAATGCTATACGTATTGAATGTAATATCGTGGGTGGATCATACATTAATAATGCACCAGCACACACCCTTCATGAGTTTTCGCTAAATGGTAGCCCCGGATATAAATTAGATGAAATTCCCAAAAATGTCATCTATTTGCCAGTAACCACCCGACAGATCAGTTCAATAGCTGTTAAAGTCATTGATCAAAACGGTGATCTAGTAAATTTTCGTGGAGAAACCATTACACTTAGGCTTCATTTAAAACCCAAGGACCAATGATTGTTTACAATAAAAACAACGCAAAATCAACACCCTTCATCACTGTAACACAATCAGTCACACGACCAACAACAACAACAGTGATTAAGAGGGAACCGTTGCAAAAAAGAAAAAAATTAACTGCATTCAATAGGGAATATTTGAAATCATTGGGTTTCCAGCTGCTGCTACCAAAATAAACCTAAATCATGAGTGAAATATTAAATGTATTACAAAAGCCCATCTATGATGAAAGCATCATAAAAAAGGAATACCATAGCTACACACCATATTTGCAAACGTTTAAAAATAATGATGAAATAAGAATCGCGATTCAGAATCAAGATCTATACGTACTGCCTAGTGATAGTTATATTTATATCGAGGGAATTGTAACACTCGACAACGGAACAATATCACATAATATAAAATTTAAAAACAATTGTGTAGCATTTCTCTTTGATGAGATCCGATATGAAATCAATGGAATTGAAGTAGACCGTACACGATATCTAGGAGTGACCACAACGATTAAAAATTATGTCTCCCTCAATATGAATGAAAGTCAAATGTTGAAAAATGCTGGATGGTCTGTAGGGGAAGACTTTGAACTAGAGAACGGATATTTCAATTTTTGCGTGCCACTCAAAATGCTTTTGGGCTTTGCCGAGGACTTTAATAAGATTGTATTGAACTCTAAGCATGAGCTCATATTATTGCGTTCAAAATCTGATCAGGATTCATTCTTTTCAACTGATGTCAAGGAAAAAATTAAACTAAACATTATCAATATTACATGGAAAATGCCCCATATACAACTGGCTGATTTTTCAAAATTGGAAATTCTCAAAACAATGAACAGTGGACAACGCCTAACAATGTCTTTTCGAAGTTGGGACTGTCACTACAACCCTGTACTATCACAGGGACTACACAATTTGTGGAATGTGAAACTTTCACCGCAAAGCGAGAGACCACGGTTTATTTTAATTGTCTTTCAGTCTGCCAATGTATTTCAGCACTGTGATTTGAGTAATATTAAAGTGCATCTTAACTCTGATTCATACCCGTACGATGATCTCAATCTAAAATTTGATCGAAATCGGTACGCTATATTGTATGACATGTATATGAAATTTCAGCAGGGCTATTACATGCGTGAACCTCAACCAATTTTATCACGTGACAAATTTAAGGAAAACGCTCCAATCATTGTTATCGATGTGACACATCAAAACGAGGCTGTTAAAACGGGTCCCCTGGATATTAGAGTGGAATTTCACACAACAAAGAATATACCAGATAAGACTTGTGCATATTGTGTACTTATACATGATCGTCTGGTTGAGTATACACCGCTTACCAATGAAATAAAAAGAATTATTTAAAGAAAGAATTATGTAAAGGAATTTCATTAGATAGTTTGTGGTGAGAGCGTAAGCACACATCTAAAATTTATAATGGTGGAGGGTGTTTTTATCACAATGGATGTCCAGGGCTTCAACATTGAGCCCAACACTTTCATCTACAAAGAAGTGGCTATAACATTCAACAACAAGGAGCATCAACATTTTCTAATCGAACCACCATTTCCATATAACGACCTATCTGCAGCCTCCAAGAAACGTGTCAATTGGTTGGGGCGGAACCAACACAAACTGATGTGGCATGAAGGTTCTGTCACATACAACAGTGTACAGAGCTTCATAAAAGAAAACATTCGAGTAACAACTCCCATATACGTAAAGGGAAAGGAGAAGATTTCATGGATTAAACGAATGCTTGACGACCCTTGGTATATGGTGTTAAACGTGGAGCAGTTTGAAGAAGATTGCGAAAATTTGAAATCCCTACGAACAAATTGCATGCACCCAAAATGTGAAAACCATTATGGTGATGATTGCTGCTGCGCCCTTCAAAACAGTTTTATTATAAGAAATTTAGTTCAGAGGAAAATAAATAACGAATAATTATATATTGTAAAGAATGTTTTTTTTTTATTTATCTTCTTTTTTTGAAATTTTGATCTGTGATGATCTGCCCAGCGGACCAACATAGGTCAATGTGAAATCTTGTTCACATATAGCATTCCTTATCTCCTCCGACATGTTGCTGTAACGGTCCGGAAGAAACACCTATAGAAGAAAAAAGAGTAAGTATCTATTTACATTTTTTTCGTTTTAGGTAGGTACTTACTTGAAAATCACTGAAAATGCAAAGCATTTTCTTACCGAACTTGGTTGTACAGACTTTAACCTGCTCGATTTCGTACGGTTGCCCTTTGATCAAACTTGATAGCTTCACTGTATCCTTGAAGCTACCCTGCTCGATGTTGTTTAATTCTTCGTTGATGTCCATGTTACTGCTGACTATCGCATGAAATTCACTCTATTTATATCATCACAAACCTACCATCAAATTAAATAACAACTAATATTTCTAACAACAAACCACAGATAATATTTTTTTTTCCTGTGCATATTTCCGTAAATCCTTTTTCCCATATTTATTTTAGCACGATAAGACTTTCAACGCAGTGCAGAACATTGCAAACCACAGTTGGAACATTCAGCTGTCAATCAAACTCAGAAGCAATACCCTCGCTGTTAATCAAACTCAAGAGCCCAGAAGCAATACCCTCATTGAAAAACCGCTAGATAAGGATAAATTTTTGGTGGTATTAAATTTTTACCCAATTCCCATGACTTTCTGGTATAAAAACTCGTTGAAAACTATGCAAAACATTACTTCAACAGAATACATCCAGGAATTCAGTCATGGAAGCAATTATTAACTTAATCAACAATGATGTAAAATACATCACTGAGGCCTGCTGGGAGTTCAGCGGGTTGCTGAAAGAACTGGAGGATACCATGAAGGAGCTTCAACGTACGAGAAGCTGGTTGCAGTTGAAAGCTGCCATTCATTTGCTGGCAGCATTAAATGCCAGAGCCAGGGGAGGTGATTTCGTTCAAAACGAAATCAATCCCATTTTATTAAGTTTTTTAGAACTTAGATAAATAAAAAAACCCAAAAATATTTTAAAAAAAAATCATTTGTTTTATTTTTAAAAAAAAACTTTTCAGATTGAATTTGTTGTTGTTGCTGTTGATTGTCTGGACGATTTTTTCTTTATTCATCCTTCCCCCGTTTGGTTGCTGTTCCAATTTTTTCGTTCTCATTTCATTTCACAATCTATGAAATTGTCATATCATATGTTTGCTTATACTTTTTCACATCAATCAATTCGACATCGGAACGGAACGTCGTGTCTTGTGATGTAAATATTTCAATTTCACCATTACTCGTAATTCTTTCACTGGAATATTCACGATATTCATAACAATTTATGGCGAGTGTACGTCTCTTATAATTACTATCGTAAGAGCACCGTATTGTTAGATCCAACTGATCGTATTCTAACTTAAAATGTCTGTAAAAAATATTTTCACTTTCAATTATTCCCTGGATATCCTTTTCTTTTTTCAGCAAATCTTGCCTGAATGCCTCTATGGCCTCTTCGACAGTAAAATATTGTTTTACAGGTTCTTCTGTTGTTGTTGTTGCTGTGCCATTATTTTGTTGATCATTTTGTATGATCTCATTGATCTTCATCAATTGAAAGGACAAATCAATTTTTAAAGTATCATTACTAGGTAGCAGCAAAGAAAATTCCAAATTTCCTTTATTATTAGTACCAGCTGATAGATTTAACGGTATTGGGTTAGCTTGGAATAAACCCCATGATACGGAGATTAACAGAAAGAAGAATTTATACATTTTGTTTGATTTGATATAGAGATCGACACACCACACCACTGAAAAGTCAAATGGAAACTAAATCAATATTCTTTGAATTAACTCTTTTTATTTATTCTGCTATATAGTGACATTATTTTTTTTGTTTGCATTATTCTACTTTTTAACATGTAACATCCACAAGTGTCGGGTCCCACTTCACATGTATCCGATGACCAGCTGCATGTTGAATAATGGCATCCATATTTAGAATTAACAATAGAAGCAGGAGCGTATTCACATAATTTAATATAACAATTTAAAATCTCCCTGTAGTGATCATCCAACAAATTTTCCTTGTGATCTATTAAAAAGTCAGGAATTAGTTTCATAAGCTGTTCACGACCTGTATCCACCATCTTTTTTGAGCGCTTTATATTTTATATCTTCCTTATCAATATCATTAAATACACACAGCTCATTAAAACTACTCGTTATTCTCAAGGGATGAAAACCATCGGTTGTCACTCCTAATATGGTTATTGAACCACCGAATACTTCAATTTTTAAATGTTCGTTTACAGTAAATTGATACGGTACTGATGTTAGATTCCCAGGTACTGGATCTCCTCTGCACATTTTCATCAACAAACATTTACTACCATCTTCTGGCGTTAGATGAACTGATAAACTAGAATCAATTACGTCTACTCTTACAATTTTAAAATATTTCCACGATGTATGACAAATGCAATATTTATCACCCGATTTTATCGTTTGAACCCAAAACATTGACTTCTCTTTTTTTTAAACACGTACGCAACATGTACTCCCATTGGAAGACAGCGAAAGACAACCACAATTTTTACTACTCGTCTTGATCAAAGGGCAACCAAATCATTTCTTACAATTAATCAAACTATAATGAGAACAATTCTATTTATAGAATAAATGTATGCACAACATGAATAGACACGCAAAACGTTGACCTCCATTTACTAAATCCCAAAATAACTCCCATATGAAACGTTATCTTTCGACCCCCCGAAAATTCATTACCAATGCCATGATAAAAATAAAACATAAACAACTTAACCGCAATTGGAACATCAAAACCACAATTGGAACACTCACGTGCCAATCACACTCTAAAACCGCAATTGGAACATCAAAACCACAACATTTTAACCACAATTGGGTGACTCACCGCAGGGTGGCAAATTTTGCCACTCTAGTGGTCCCAGAACCTACCTATCCTATCTACTAAATCATTATATTTGAAGTACCGTCCATTTTGCAGCAATAAAATTCGTGAAATATCAAATTTGGAAGAGCGGGAGACGTATTTCTCTTAGAAACAAAACCAATTAAAAACGATAGGAACGTTTTATTTGAATAATAGACATGAAATTTTCGAAATAAGAACAATTGTTCTTGATTTATTTAGCAAATGACGCTCCAATTTGAACTTATTTACGTGGATACCAGTAAGTGTTAAGTGCCTCTGCAACTGAGACTTAGGTCTCAAATCCCAACTGTCTGCATCTGCGTCCTGCTGGACACCCCAAAAGTCCGCCGGCCTTACTTTAAGAATCAGAATAAAATAAGTAAAAGCCATATCGAACGTCTATGACAAGGACCGAAATATCTACTCAGAAACCTACAGAAATGTTTCACGACGGTTGCTATAATTTAATTAGAAAACAAAAATAGTAAGAGGTCTTTAAATTTCTTTCAACCTGTCACTTATTGACGGCCATTATTTTACTTAGTTTTGTGCCAAAGGAGAACAATTCAAAATGTGAAACAAATGTTGGAAATCCAACACCATTTATTCATTTAAATTCGAAAGTGACACTTTTAACACGCTCCCAAGTGCCAAGCTAAAGCGTAACACTACCCTTTCCGGTTCCCATTCAATGTGCGTCCTTAGCATACACCTATACTCGTAGTCACCCAATTTAAGGAACTAGCCTCATTTTGCACAATTTGAAACGTAAGAACAACCTGTCCTAATCCGTGTAATTATCGATCGTTTATAATGCAATTAGGACCATCGACTCGAAGACAAAAGGCGGCTAACCTCGTGTAAGTAATTTGTAGCCGACTTTTAACAGCGTTTCCATTTCGAAACAATGTGATGCCAATAAAAACACAAACGCAGCACCACTAACACAGCGCCGCCGCCGAGTCGTCGTTTGGTTTGATGGGGCAGGTGATGATTCAACTGCTAAACACTTTGGCAATAGGCTGTGTAATAAAATTAATTCCGATCCAAGGAGCGCCACGACGCCAAAAAGGCCCAGGCAACAAGGGAGCGCGCGCGGATGAGTGACAATCTCGAGTTTCAGCATAATATAGGTATACAACGATGATGGGGCGATGTATGTGGTGGACGGTCGACCAAAGCAATTTATTTTATCGCCTGAATCGAACTTGTTACTTGTTCCCAAAGGCACACTAACAGGACGAAGCCATAAAAACGCTGTTCATTGATAAACAGTCGTTTGCATATAAAGCTCTGGAGCGAAGCTACAGCTACAGCTATTCACTCCAAGAGCGCTTGGTTTTGTTCGCTTCTTTTTGTGTGGAATCATTTGGGACACGTTTCCGTAAATTTATAAATAAATTGTTGTCCTGGTATTGATGCTAATTTGCGGATTAGTTGCCTTGGGGTGTGCGGTGATGACAGGAGAAGACCGGACGCTGTTAACAACTGTTTTATGGGAGAGATTTTCATGCGTTTTTATCTCTCTCTCACTCTGCTGGCAAAGGGAATGGGATACAATAAGAGTCTGCAATTGTATTCGATACACAAGCCATTTAGATAAGGAAGCCGTTTGTGATGCCTAATTTGAGTTTTATGCAGATGATGATAATGATGATGATGATGATGAGGCATACGAAGTACTTTCACGGTGCACCAAAGAAATTATTTTCTCTGAGGATCAGTTAATGTATCTGTTTCTGTAGTATCTTAGTGGCGAGTTCGAACAGTTTGTATTGTGGTTACTGGCCATTATGACCTGTAATAATAAGTTTATATTTCAATGGAGGAGCAAAGAGCCGACGTACACGATAGCCCAAGTGACTGCGATTGTTTCTTATCTCCACAAAACAATGTTCTTTCTGTTTATCTTCGCGGCTCACAATATGTCAGATCACAAATGTCAACATTTTAAAAATATTTAAAGTCGAGTGTCACGGTCCTGATAAGAGAAAGAACTGCTATAAATGCACAGTTGCAGTTTAAACAAATATCGTAGGAAATTTTTAGTTTTCGAGGCGGCAACCCTTAAACGGCAGTTAATTTGTGAGGTTTCATAGATCACTGGAATTTAGGAACAGTAATTTCTCAGGTAAAGTCTATTCGCTCATTCAGTGGATTTAGCTTTTCAAAATTTTGCGGCAAAAGGTTTTAAATTTGGTAAAATTTGCCAGGGGTGCATTTTATGTCGCATCTTCAAGAAATCCCTAAGCCTCTGTGAATTTCTACTACCGACAAATCCGAGCAGTCTTACTTTAGTCGTGTATGTATTCAGAGTATAATTTTTGGGGACATTTGTCTGGTTTTCAAAGAAAAAACCTAGACTCCAGAAGTGAAACCTTGAGGCGTTTTCGGTGGCTACGTGAATATTGACTCTCCAATTGAGTATTTAACAATATTGCCCTTGTTATTTAGTCAAGTCAACAAAAAATATTGTTAATTCTACTGAAAAAGTTTGCCAATCCATAAATGGTGTTATGTTAATTCAATAATATTGTTCCGAAATTGAAGTGAATAACTTGAGCAACTAAGTTTGTTTAAAAATACGTTTTTAGGCTGGAAAGAAACGGCGTTTACATTGTTTGAAACAAATTATCAAATAGGCGCTAAAAATTTATAATCTTTCTCTGGTTTACCCACTATCAGTTCACCGGTATCAAATATCAAAACAGGACATAGGAATTAGAATATCCTGGCGATTGGGCCCTCCATGAAGAAAAATAAATATTTATTAAAATACTTGTTAGAGATATTTGTTTTCCCAAGTATCCAAGTTTAATAAAAAAGTGCTCAAGCATATTTTTTAATGACATTTAATTTATTTTTGAAATGAATTAAGCATTTAATTTTATTATTTAAATATACATTAAAAGTTTTTTTTTTTTTTTTTAAACTGTTCTTTTTTGTTTAAGCAGTTCTCTCGGTAAGGACGAACTTAAAATGCTTGAACAACATCACTACATGTTTGGAGATGGGTGTTAGCTGTTAAGGACTATTCACATGAAATTTTTTTTTGTTGGAAATACCCTCGAATCCGTTTCATATTTGGAGTTTAAGTTGTAATGAATTTGGGTTTGTGGATCGCGACTGTTATATGTGGCTTGTGCATAAAGTGTGACAGTTGGCAGCAAGAATTTACAGTTCGGGGGAAAATTGCTGATATTTTTAAATTAAGCTACTTAAATCCATTGAGAGGGCAAGTTTTTTTTTTTAAATAAATAGACGTTAGAATAATTAAATATAATGCTTTGGTGGTAGAACAAATAGCAAATTTCAGTTCATAAATACAATTAAATTGATTTGTTCGCAATTCGCGCCCGTGTGAATAGTCCTTAAGTTTTGCCCTTTAATTTCTGTAGAAATCTAGAAATAACTAGTATAAGTAGTCATCAAACAATAAAAAGATGAAACACTGCATTTAAAAGAACATACAGTCGACGTCCCGTTTAACGAATGATACATTGTTTGATGTCATTCACTATATCGAACGCGCTCGTTATATCGATAGATTTTTTATAATATTTAAAAAAAAAAGAATTTATTGAAAAATATGTTTATTTAAAAGGTTTTATTTGATTTAAGATTGAACAGATGATAATCCTGCCATTTAAATGCTTTCAGGGTTTTTAAACCTACATATATATACGTTCCTTGTATCGGATAGCAAATCGCGGGCACCATTCGCTATATACAGAGATACTAATAGATATCTGAAAAGCGTTCGTTATATCGCAAAATCGTTTTATCGGTTATGCGTTTCGTTATAATGGACGTCCAATGTATGTCTATAAATAAATTTTTAATGATTTGATTCAATTCATGTCTAGTTAATTCCACAAATTTTTGTTTTCAACTTAATTTTTGCAAAAATGTGCCTATAGTTCTAAAAATTCTCAAAACTTGAACTTTGTAATTGGAGTTTTTTCCTCGTTTTTTGCAGAGTGCTTAAACTTTACAGAAGTAGAAGTATTCTATTTTTAGAAACAGTTTTACGATAAAGATGCTGAAATTTCACTTTATAAAAATACTAAAATGTCAAATTCCTTTTTAAAACTTTGAGCATTTGACCGACTTTTAAGCAATGAATTCTTTTTTTAACTGTCCTAACAAATAAAAGGAATTTACTAATTTCCGTCACCTTTTCATCCGAGCTATTGACTATGAAAAAAGTGCTTTGAAATCCGTGGGTCGAACTAGAGTAGGTCTTTGATAGTTCAAACTGCTGTTTTGAGAATTTAGGCGTGGGGCACATATGCGAACTTGTTGCCCTAACTATTTATATCGATATTTATTTATTTTAAGTAAAGGGTGATTTTTTAGCTGGTTTGGTTTTGGCAACACTGGTTTTGACAGCTGACGTGTGTTAAGTACCTTGTTTGGTTTGCAATTTAACCATGGATCGTCTTATAAATGAACAACGCTTGCAAATTATTGAATTTTACTATCAAAATTCGTGCTCGGTTCGAAATGTTCATCGCGCGCTGCTTCCATTTTATGATCGGCATTCTCGACCTTCTGAGCAGTCGATTCGGAAGATTGTGACCAAATTTCGCACCAAATTTACTTTGTTGGACATTAAACCACCAACACGTTTCCGTACTGTGCGTAGTGAAGAAAATTTTGCGGCCGTATCAGCTAGTGTGACAGAAGACCGCGAAATGTCGATTCGGCGCCGTTCCCAGCAGTTAGGCCTTTGTTACAGCACTACGTGGAAAATTTTGCGGAAGGATTTGGGCGTAAAGCCTTTTAAGATACAGCTGGTGCAAGAACTAAAGCCAGCCGACCTACCACAACGCCGAATTTTTGGTGAATGGGCTCTTGGAAAGCTGGCCGAGGATCCGCTTTTTTATCGAAAAATTGTGTTCAGCGATGAGGCTCATTTTTGGTTGAATGGGTACGTAAATAAGCAAAATTGCCGCATTTGGAGTGAAGATCAGCCAGAAGCATTGCAACAGCTACCAATGCATCCCGAAAAAGCCACTGTTTGGTGCGGTTTATGGGCCGGCGGCATTATTGGGCCATATTTCTTCAAAGATGATGCGAATCGCAGCGTTACTGTCAATGGTGAACGCTACCGAGCGATGATAACAAACTTTTTTTTTGCCCGAAATGGAAGTTCTTGACTTGCATGATATGTGGTTTCAACAAGACGGTGCCACATGCCACACAGCACGCGAAACAATGGCGCAATTGCGAGGCGAGTTTGGTGAACAGTTAATTTCACGTTTCGGGCCGGTCAATTGGCCGCCTAGATCGTGCGATTTGACACCATTAGATTATTTTTTGTGGGGGTATGCCAAGGCTAATGTGTATAGGGACAAGCCCGCTTCGATTGACGCACTGGAAGCCAACATCCATGCATTCATTCGTGAGATACCGGCCGATATGTGTGAAAGAGTATGCCAAAATTGGACTCAGCGGATGGGCTACCTGAGACGCAGCCGCGGTCAACATTTGCATGAAATTATCTTTAAACATTAAATTGCAAGGTTCAAACTATCGATTCAAATAAATATTTCATTCATTTTTTCGAATTTTTTGTGTTTTTTTTTTAAAAAAAGTTCTAAGCCTCTTAAAAAATCACCCGTTACATGCTATCAACAAACAAACAAACATCTGTCCACCGCCTAGGACAAAACGTCACTGTTGATGGCAACTATTTCGAGGTAGTTAAGGAAATTATCTAGCTCGGAGTAAACATGAACTCCACGAATGACATCCTAGTGGCGATCCGGCGGAGAATTGTCCTAGGAAACCGCTGCTACTTCGGTATGGCAAAATAATTGGGTTCAAAACTCCTAACTCGAGGGACGAAATGTATGCTTTACAAAACTCTTATCCTGCCAGTTCTGCTTTACGGCGCCGAGTGCTGGACGATAAGGAAGGAAGGAAGGAAGAGCTAATACTGGGTTCCTTCGAACGAAAAATTCTCCGGCGGATTTTTTGTCCTGTGGGCGAATGGAGGAGAAGATACAACCGCGAACTCTATGAGCTGTATCAAGATGTGGATGTTGTCCAAAAAGCCAAAATATGTCGACTACATTGGCTCGGCCACTTCGAGCGAATGGACAATAATGCTCCAGCTAAGACTATCTTCGAATCCCAGCCCCCAGGTTCGAGAAGACAAGGAAGACCGAACCTCCGTTTCAAAGACCAAGCCATCGCGGATGCCAGAGCGCTTGCTCTGAACAACTAAGCAGCGTGCCCGGCATCGTAGAGGATGTAAGGCTGCAGTGTCTCAGGCAGCGACTCTCTACGGGTCGGGAGCCCGTTAAGTATTTGTTTATTTTTGGTCAACATAAATTGACGAAATGCTCAAAAGCTTGACGAATAATTTGTTACTTTAACAGAGATAAAAAAGGCTTCTGATTCTGGTTTTGAAAATATTTTGTTATACAACAGAAAAGTCTTATTCATTACGAAGAAAGGTCGATAAAAAAAAGATTTCCTTATAGCATTTTTTTATCGGCTTAACAAAATTACTTTTGTTGGAATTGAACAACAATTTTTCAATGTTGGAAGCTGTTTAACTTTCAGTATTATTTGCATACATCTTTTATGCTTGCTCTGTACTAAACTTCCTAAGAGGTGTTATTGTGAATGACCCGCTATTTTGGTAGCTGTCACTTTTCAAGCATTTATTCTTTGACATTTGACAAGTAGAAACTCCGCCATTACTAAAAATGGAAAGATACACGCTTCAACAACGCATTGAAATTATTAAAATTCACTACAAAAATGGTGAAAATCTTGCAGTCACAGTTCGGAATTCGATCGAAAAATCATCTTGACTGATGAGGCCCATTTCCACCTCGGTGGTTACGTCAAAAAGCAAAATTGTCGCATTTGGGGCTCGGAAAACCCAAGGCATATTGTTGAGAAGCCTCTCCATCCTCAACGTCTGACTGTTTGGTGCGGTTTATGGTCGGGCGGGGTCATTGGACCTTACTTTTTCGAAAATGAGGTTGGATCAACAGTTACGGTGAATGGATTGCGCTATCGAGGGATGATTAATGATTTTTTATGCTCGGAGTTGGATGGTATTGATCTGGACAACGTTTACTTTCAACAAGACGGCGCTACGTGCCACACAAGCAACGAAAGCATTGATCTTTAACGGGAAAAGTTTATGGACCGTGTTGTCTCTCGAAGAGGTGATCACAATTGGCCACCGAGATGTTGTGATTTAACACCTTGCGACTTCTTCCTTTGGGGCCACGTGAAAGATAAGGTCTACGCCAACAGCCCAGCGTCGATTCAAGACCTCAAAGATAAAATTCGTGAGGCTATCGAGGGCATAGGGCAGCCACTTTGCGATTTGGTTATGCAAAATTTCATGAATAGGACTTGGTCCTGTATGCGTGCTCGTGGTGGCCAATGGCATTTTTCTTTGAATACCAAGATAACACCTCTTATTGGAAAACCCTTAATCAAAAAAAATAATTTCGAAAGCTTTTTTTGTCTCCTGAAAATTTTACAAATTCGGGGTTTGGCTGTTCGATGACGATAAATAGTACACCTTCGCTCTTCGATTTTGGGGATAACGCTTAGATATTTTCTCCACTCTAACCCTCACCGAAATCCGGGTTTTAAAACTTTTACTTAGAGACCTTAGATTCAACACTAAATGTATAGCTTTTAAGGATGTAAAAAAAAACGAATCGTATGCTAACAAAAGATCTCATCCACTTCTTCTCATCTATCGTTCATTTAAATGCTGTTACCATCCAAAGATCAGCAATTTTTAAGTCTAAAAACCACCGATAACCTTGAGACTTATCATAAAGGTGGATACAAACGTATGTATGTATATGTACACGTATTTTAAAACAAAAGAAGAGCAGTTACAAAATATCGATAAACAATGCGAGACCTCCATCTTGATGAAGATCGTTATTTAGAAAATTGTTAAAACTCGAATCGAAAGTGTCTTTTATTTTCGAAACTAATTTTATTATATAATGTTGTCACATACCCAGTTTGAGTTTAATGGATCTGCTTAAGTTTATTCGTTAAAATAAAATATAAAAATCAAAATAAACTGATACTGAAATTGCATTCATTAACAGTCCGTCGAGCAGTATAATTTAATTTCACAAGAAGATATCTTTGTTTAACTATATATTCCTGAGAAACCTAGACGACATAACGACTTGATGGAGAACTGAAAGTTCGGGTTCCTTCCACATACCGTAATATCGAGTCCGAGTACCCATCACCCGTCATTTAAAATGCTATCAGTGTCGGCCGATCAGGAAGTCTCAAGCCTATAGATTTCACCAGCCGCCCCATCAGACACCCGATATCTGGTAAAAGGTGTCAACTGTAGTGTTACCGGCTCGAGCTTAAAACTCTATCATTAGCCCTAAAGAAACCAATTTCGAGCTTCAAATTGATTTAATAACAAATTTTATGTCTTTTTAATACAGTCCACCAATAAATCTGAGCTGGACCCTATATAAAGTATACGCCCATAACATGCCCAGGCCCACATGGGGCATGGGCAGTGCGTGCGCGGATACCGCATGCCATCCTGCTCGCTCGCCTTGGAAGCGTCGCACGTCATCGTGACCGGCGCGGTGTAGTCAGTGTAGCCGGACGGACGCGTCACTTTTCGTCGTCGGCCGCTGCGACAGGGGCGCAATGTTTTCTCTCCTCTTTTTGATCTGGAGCGAGATAAGGCGCTTGAGCAGAACACATAAAAAGGAAATTAACTTATCACAAACTACGATCAGTTATTTTATTTGATTGTCCACAAAACACGACCATTATCCGAGGGCAGCAGTTTTGGATCGTTTTTATTCAGTGTCGCGTTTTTTTGTTTCGTCTGGATGTTGGTTCCTTTTTTTTTGTTTCTGTTCGTTCGGTGTGGCTTTTGTGAGGTTTTATTGTTATTCCAAGCTCGGTCCAGGTGGTGGTGGTGTTTCAGTTTCTCGCGAGTGTGTGCTGCAAGATTTCGTTCCGACACAATGTCTGGCTGTTGTGCGCTCTATCCGCGGCAGACGCATCGGAGAGTGCGCCCTGTATAAAGGCGCTGGTTGCGTTGATTTCTTGCCCCCATTGCTGGGGGCCTCAGTCGTACCGGCAAAATCGACGAACAAATTCAGGACAAGATAATAAAATGTATTTTAGTGTGTATACGCAGCGCAACGTCTAAATGGATGTGGCAATGGGTGGAGTGTCAAGCTGGAGCGGCTTATGCAGTATGCGGAATTTGAGAATCAAGCGATTTAGGACACAAATTGTCCTGCATTTAGATATAGGTGGGTTTTCCGCCTTCAATGTGGAGTGTGAGGGAAGGAATCAGGAAGTTGGTAAGGTATCCACATCTCTTTTCTGTTCGGTTGCTTAACATGTCAAACTCGTTGACGTCATTTCGGCGAAGATATCCCTCTTTTGCTTAAGAACTGTCAAGTTTTTATTTTGTGTTTTCAAGAGTTGGGTAGTTTTAGCTATCCAATTTCATTAAAAAAAGTTGTACCTCTAAATGTCAGCCCTGCCTCCGAGCCGTCGAGTAGCACAATTTAATTTCAATTTTGCATTTTGGAAAACACACCCTTGCAAACGGTAACGTAGATCCATATTCAAAACAGCGAAGAACCATTGAACTGATATTACTTCTCAAATTTGCATACAAGGCTCGCAGGACTAATAACTCCTGATAATAGCCACCGTTTATACGAAAATCCACACTCTTTTCCGGTTCTTAAAAGCCGTCCAATACAGAGGGAAGGCGGCCTCTGTATTATTTCACCGCTCACTCGTGCAAATACCGGAAAACTCTAAATTGCACATTCTATTACCACGACCACGCGAAAGCAACTTCCTCCAAAAATTGTTAAGTACTAGCCTGGGCGCATATTATATAATGCAAGTATACGGGTATGGTACGGACATATAGAACTTTCGTGCCAATAATAATTTACTATCAACTTGTACTTAGGATGCGCCCTTTGCATTTCGACCGCAGGAAGGAAAATTCCTCTGCGACTGAGTATAAATAATGGGCCTTAAAATGGAAACCCCTACTCGAAGCATCTACTCACGGAATTGTTTTAATATTTTCCTGGAGAAGGTTTAGTAAAAAAACAAACGCTGCCAAATCTTAATAGTTTTTAAACCCACTATTACAAAATTTAAACGTTCTACTTTGTTATTTTTTTGAATTGTAATGACTTATGAGAGATTTCCTTAATGAAGCGGGCTACTAATAATAAATTTAAGTATCGACTTTAAATTTGTGGAAGCTCACAGTTTCGAAATTCGTATGTTAACTCTAGCCATTGTGAATTACTTAAATTTTAAGTCGGAACTAAAAGTGTTATCTGGTAAGGCCAAAATAAAAATTGTGGAGGAAGAAATTTACATTTATAAATTTTTTGTAGATCACTTTCCTTTTTTTTTGAAGATCACAATAGGTAGTCATTTGGAGTTTGAAAAAATTAACCTTAACACTGAAAACAATTATAAGTACCGCGCAATTTAATTTACTAATACAAATTTTGAACAAACATTTATGTAATTTATTCTGTAAGTAGGTCACAATAGGTTATCTTATTTATGGAGAAAAGTCAGTTCTAATATTAAACCCTTACACTTAAAATGATTTTCAATAGAACGCAGTGTTTACTTCAATGGGCACACAATAAAGGTGGCCTTAAGGACTTTTCACATGCGGGCGCGAGTTGCGAATAGGTGAATTGCGAACAAATCAATTTAATTGTATTTATGAATTGAAAATTGCTACTTGTTCAACCATTAATAATTCTAATATCTTATCTTAAAAAACCCTGCCTCTCAATTGATTTAAATAGCTAAATTTACAGTTACAGCAATTTTTCAGCGAACTGTCACACTTTATTCACAATCCACATAAAATAGTCGCGATCCACAAACCCACTAGAAAATGAAAAATTCGTTCGAACTTAACCTCCAACAATGAAACTAATTCGCGGGTATTTCCGACTAAAAAAAATGTTCAGGTGAATGAAATGTCGGATTCTAGAATATTCGCTTGTTCGCAGTTCGCAATTAGCTCTCATATGAATAGTCCTTAACTTAGGTCACAATGGATAATTTTATATGGAAAGTTTCACCATTGTGAAACGGCTTGACCGATTTTGAAGAGTGAGGTATCATAATTCTAGGGAGTGTCATAGCTCTTTAGCTTAAAATGAAATTGGAAAAATTAATTTAAAAAAGTCGTGTTTTTTATTGGTTTTCTTTAAATTAACTTTTTTTGTAGGTTCAGTTCTTAAATGCAATTTGAATTGAAAGTTTAGGTTCGAAAGAATTTTGTATTGTAATATTGGTGCCAATATTTTGTGGATTGTGAATAATTTTTAATAGTTATCGGGATAGAATGCTTTATTTTGCAGCAAATTGTTGCTGGTTATAAATTCTCCTATTTAAAGCGGGTTAGTTGATAAGCACTTAGATACAGATAATGGCTACCGACAGCAGCTTGACGGTTTACATATACGTTCAAACCGCCAGCCAAAGTGAGTCAGCTAATCGATTTAAGCCATGCATCCTACATATGATATAAATCACGCCGCGGCTGGGCTTAGAGCTCGGCAGTCCTATAAGGAGGAGAAGTTGTAAGCCGACTTAGTACACCTGAGCTGCCCATAGTCTGCAGAAAGTTTCTTCACTGTTGCATGTGGTCCAAGTATCGCAAAGCATTGTAGGCTACCAGCCAATCAAAGAGAGAAGCCCTTGGTATTTTTATGAATGGCTACCGACAGCAGCTTAGAAGAGCTGTATCGCAGGACAAGACCAACAGGGCAAGGCTATCGAGTAATAGAAAAGGATGAGAAGAAGATCGTACATAGAAAAAAGGTTGCATGTACAGTTTCCCAGCTCAAGGAGATCGAAGAGTCTCGCGATCGAATCAAAAATTATAAGAAGGCCAGGTAAGTACATTTCTAGAGGCTGCTGAATAGGACTTGAAGAGAATTCTTGTTACTTAATGCAGAACCACAATCCACAATCGTAGAGGTTGGCTTAGCTAACAACAAAACTTAAAAACAACAAGGCCGCCGGCTCCCATATTTTCCACGGTAGGTCTTCAAATACAAAGTTCAGGCCTCTGTTTATACCTCGGAGTTAACATTATGCGCGGATCTGCAATAGCGTTATCCTTGAAAATATATTTTGGTTCAAAATTTATTACTCAAAAAACGCCGGATTGAGGAAACGAGTGCTGGAGAATAAGCTGCAAGGGCAAGCTGTTATTGCGCTCCTTTCAAAGAAATTTTTTTTTGAGTTTTCGGTCTTGCACCGTATGCGAAGATGCCAAACTTGTCTACTGTCCAGTACTCGGCGCCATAAAGCATAACTGACAGGATAAGGGTTTTGTGAAGCAAACGTTTTGTCCTTCGAGGTTGCAGTTTTGAACCCAATTGTCTTGCCAAACCGAAGTAGCAACGGTTTTCTATTGTAATCCTTCGCCGGATATCCACTAGGGTGTCATTCGAGGAGTTCATACTTACTCTGAGGTAGATGAACTCCTTAACGCCCGACGATTCATTAGGTACTGTCCGGAAAAAACTTCTAAACTATGTCCTTCGGAATCAGTATAAAATGTCAGGTTCCTCTCGTTCTTAAAAATAACAAAACAACTCACACAATGAAGATAGAGTCCCATGTATGGGCCTTTTGGTCAACTGCCTATTGTTTCTACAAAGATTTAGTTATAATTAAAATAGCAACAACACGTCGACTTAGAAGCCTGTGGTCGGGAGCCTGTTGAGAAAGGAAGTAAGACTGGAATACGGAAATAAATTAAACTGTGCTTGAAATCACATTGACAAGCCTATTCCTGGGGTACTCAGAGAATCACTTATTGAACTAATAACGACGAAGGAGAGGGGCGCAAGTAGAGTGAGGTTTGCACTGGGCGCCAGTTAGATCGGGGCCTATTTCCTTTTGAATAATAAAACTTGCAACCGTTGTCTTATATGAATAGCTTTTGTTTTTATAGAACATAAGCTGTTTTGCACATTACTACTGACAGCCGCACAAATATGTTTCCAGTCCATAAGTTGATCCTTGTTTCAGTTTTTGTCCGCAGTCCATCTTTTGAAGTCGCTATTAAAAGAGAGCGCTGTGGTTCTGAATAAACCCGAACACATCTTGTTTCAATTGTTTCAATGTTGTAGCTGATGTAAGAGACAGTTAAAACCTCCTGGGTCTTATTTTCACTTGAGCTGCGACAATTTATCGTCCGCTCCAGCCAATGAATTCCATTATCTGCACGACCGCGATAGCCGTACCCTTACAGCGAAGGCCGCCCAACATTGGTTTCAAATTAATACAGCTGAGGGGTGCGGTTCTAAACAACCGATCAAGTGCATCATTAGCTCTGTATACCAACTAATCTTCGTTATTACCTACTTTACAAACACGATGGTCGATCGCCGTTTGACAGTTACATGCATTTGCCTTTTCGACAAACTCTAAGTGAATCACTTCTCGATCGTTTAAGATTCAGAAAATTTCCCTATCGCAGCCCACTATCTGGGGAGTGCATCAGATTTTGGGCACTCCAATTCCCTATATATCCCGATATCAGGCCGTAAATTTCCTCGTGAATGCCCGCGGGCCAGCACAACATTAGCATTCCACTAATTTGAATTAATTGAAACATAAAACATGGAATTGCTTTCAATATACGGGAAAAGGTGTCGAGATGCAATATTAACTAATCAATAAACCATCCATAGGCATAGACACCAAAGCCGAGCGGCTCGAATAAGCCGCAAGGGGTAAACATAGATCTGTCAGTCCGTATCAGCGTCTAACTGCCCCACATTATCACCCAACTACAAGGGACTTACGTTGATGTTTCTATTTCGTTTCACACCGACACGACACCACCTTTTGTCTGACGGCTTTCATTCACCAGCGAGAGAGAGGGAGAACGATATCGGAATCGGACCCATAAAGCTACCCATTCACGAATCCGAATCACAGACATTGCCATATAGGCAGGGGTACAGATAATGCGCCTCAAGAGCGCTGAACATTTCCGGCTCTGAAGAAATAATTCTATTAAATATGAACATGGCGGGAAAAGGGTTGCGCTCGCGCACAGTCGCACACCGGCGTAGGCGCGTTCCATCCGAGCCGGGGCACAAAACATTAATTTAATCTAATTAGGTGGAAACAGATCGCACTCGACCAGCGATTTCGTATTCTGGCTCTTGTCCGTGAAGAGATGGATTTTTTTCTTTATTTTTTTTCTTCTTCAAAGGCTTAGCGGGGATTTAACGACGCGACAGCAGTATGGCAACATTTTATTTTAATACACTTTTGTCCTTTTTTTTTTTTTTTTCTTGAAATCGGGTTTTTGTTGGTGTTCCAAATTTTGACATCGATTTGCCTTTATGAAGCCGCGGCCGGCCACATTGAGACGGTTTGATTTAATTTGTTCGAGTGTGTTTCGTTATTTGTGGCGATTCGGGAACACACGCGCGCTATTGTTTGAGTTTTTTCTTACACAAAGGCGGCCCTTGGGGAAGGTTACTTCTATAAATGTTTCTCGTGTCAAACGGAACTTGAGATTGAGAGAGATGTTAAAGAAAAACCACAAAGTCCATGTTGGCATGGTGGAGCATGGTGCGCAACCAGCGTCTTGAATTTAAATAGGTTTTGTATTGTAAGTATTAGGCCCCGTACACTGCGACCAGAAGAGATCTATTGTGTTGGCCCCTATTGTTTAACCCAGGGAGCTGTTAAGGCTCTTTATAAACCTCAATACCCTTCTTGGTTCCATGTTTCCTATATCTGCAGGACTTAAAATCGCCCCTTGCATGTGGATATCTCTGCCCCTTGCCACAGCAGGGCATTCGTAGAGTATATGTTCCGTTGTCTCCTCATCTTCTCCGCAGAGTTGACAGGAGTCATCGTCGGAAAGTCTCATTTTTTTGAGATGGTATCTTAGTGGCCAATGACCAGTAAGATAACCAGTTAGGATCCTTAGATCTTCTTTGCTTAGCTCAAGTAACTTTTTTGTTTTACTACGAGCTGGGATTATGAATCTTTTTGCCTGCCTCTGTCCTTTGGATTCCGTCCAGTATTCGGCAAGGTGATCATCTTCCCACTTCCTTAATTTTGAGTGTACGTAACTCAAAGGCAACCTGAAGTAGGGCTCAGGACCAGTGAGCAGGCGTGATGCGCCCTCGAATCCCTAATGACCTGGTATCCAAGCAACGGTGACTATGTTGTCCTTGGCCAGATCTTCAAGGAGGTTAAAACATTCCCAGACCAGCTTTGATCTGATCGAATACGATCTTAAGGCCTTAAGAGCTGCCTGGCTGTCTGAGAGGATGTAGATGCGGGCACCTTTCATGTTCCTTCGTAAGCATTCTGGGACACATATCTCTATGGTGTGTACCTCCGCTTGAAAGATGTCTGGTGATTTTCCCAGTGCTATAGCTTTTTGGAACCTTGGCCCATAGACCCCAGCACCGGTGGCCTGAGGGCACTGAGACCAGCTTCCTTCTTTACAGAAATATATTAAGGCAAAAGACTGAGCATTGCCCCTATGGTTGCGGTTGGACAAGTTTTCATTGCCCCCGTTATACCAACGCATGCTTAGCGATATATCTTATTTAGTTTTTGTTGGGCCGTTACTTGTTCGGTTTTTGGCCACCATGATATCGCTGCATAGGTGATCATTGGTTTGATGATCGTGTTGTATGACCAATAGATCATCTTTGGTTTTAAGCCCCAGGTTTTGCCATAGAGACGATGGCACATATAAATTGCCTTTGTCGCCTTCTTTGTGACATGATCAAGGTGTGAATTCCAGGTGAGAGTCTTGTCTAGAATTACTCCCAGATATTTAACCTCTCCTGATAAGTCTATAACTGCGTTATTCAGCTTGATCGGTTTCAGTTCTAGTTTTCTCTTTCTTGAGAATGGTATCATGACTGTTTTGGAGGGATTTATGGTCAATCCTTTGTTCTGAAACCATCTATAGGTTAAGTTTAAGGCCCTTTGCATGAGTTCAGATATCGTGGAGTCATGCTTGCCTCTAACAGTGATTACTACATCATCTGCATAACCTTGTATTAAATACCCCGATTGTGTGAGGTGGTCTAGGAGTTCATCTATGACTAAAGTCCACAATAGAGGATAAAGTACTCCTCCTTGAGGACAGCCCCTAGTGGCCCTAACAGTCATTTGTGAGCCTCCATACGCCAGATTAATGATTCTACTTTCTAACATATTTAGAACACATTTTATGATTAGTGGGGCAATGCCGATCCTTATCATAGCTTTCTTTATGGCCTCAAAGGAGGTATTATCAAACGCTCCCTGGATGTCTATGAAGGCACAGGGAGCCGTCTCCTTTGCTGCCAGAGCCTTTTCGATCGTCATTGTGAGGCTGTGTATGGCAGTTTCGGTAGACTTACCGGGTTGGTATGCAAACTGGCTCGCATGAAGTGGGTTACTTGTAAGGAAATGATCCCTTATGTATTGATCAAGGACTTTCTCCATGGTTTTAAGGAGGAAGGAGCTAAGGCTGATGGGGCGATATGATTTCGCTAGTTGTTCGGATTTCCCACCAGCTACCTCTGAAGTTGGTGCCTCAGAGGTGTCTCCAGGGAGGTAGGCAGAGGCGATAACGAACTTCAAATACCCTCCCTTTTGACCGGCGTTTGGTATTGCGATGAGTGCCGCCACCAAATCTCCTTGAATAAATTCTGAAATTGGAAAAGTTGTTTTAATTAAGTTTTTATTTATCATTAAAGCTGCCCTTGGGCGGACATGCTGTTTATCGTAAATTAACTTACAGGTTTCTTCATTTGGGAGCCCTTTTACGGCTCCTGATAAGGTCCATGGTTCCTGAATCATGGCCAGATCAAGGTCTTCTTTAATAAATCTCCTGCTTAGGACACAAGAAGCTGCCTTAGCATGGTGGAGATTTATTTGAAGGCACTTAAGTTGCCTTCTGGTGTTGTTTGCGGATGGACGTCGCATATTTATTTTCGTTGGTGACCCCTTTGAGCCACCTTTTTACCCCTGCTGCTGTTTAGCAGAGCTGCCTCCTCAGGGTCCCGTCTCTCGCATTTCGAACAGGTTTCGCAGGAATTGTCTCGGGGGCGAGGTACTCACCAAGCTTCAATTGGGCTTTCTAGTATATGCAATGCATCCGTCAGGGCCCGACGCTATTAAGTAAAGGTTTTGGTTAGTGTGCTGGACTAACTGCGGTGCCGTTAAAAGCTATGAATAAATAAGTTGGTACACTGGGCCTAGTTCTTATACTGCCATTCTTTTGCGCAGGCGCTTACATATATATATATATACTATATCAGCACTTTCGCTCACTTCCGAGTTTGCTGAAAGTTGTGGTACACAACTTGATAAATGCAAAATAGCAGATTTGGACCAAAAAAACAGCCAACTTTCTGAATGGCGAAAAGAACCTTTACCAAAACACCGAGTACAAAATTTGATAAAACATCAAACGTCCCATTCATTGCGAGTACGTTTTAAGATTAGAACGACAGAATCGTGAGACCCACTTCATCCAATTCCTCTATCGCATTAATAGATTTGGACCAAACCCCAGCCACATTTGCTGTATTTTGAAACAGAGACACGTTGGCTTTACGAAACCATTTTCCACACCGATCTGGAGCGTAAAGCGTTTATGAAACTATACATATTTGCTGTTGCTGGAAGACCAGATACTTCAATAAATGCCGCATATCCTTCCTCTTTGTACACAGGATCACAATTTCATGAAGCCATAGATCGTGGATAGCTTTAACTTTAATTTATTCTTACTTAATAAACATCCGATCGTCCATTTGACTTTTCGTCACCATGTAGGTACATCTAGCTTTTGCATAGTGTTAAATGTTGGTAAATGCTTCATCCGCAAAAGTCCTCATTAAACGCACTGATATTCTGTGACTCTTCTCACGCACTTAATGCATTTGAAAACTTTTTAAGTGCCCAGTTCCCACTCATCCAATCAAACAGCCGAGCTATGACTCTTCGGGTAGACCCCTGCGCATAATTTACAAGCAATTAGCACCGCCACAACTGTTACCGTCCCGCAAGCGCAATATGTATCTCATAAAACAGAAATTCAATCAATCAATCCATCACAGTAGAAAGTGTTGAAAAATAATGAATCCTTGAGTGGCCGAGAGTCCTTCAGACCGGCTTAATTATCCACGCTACAAACTTCTAATCGACTATCGAAATCAGACAAATAACCAATAACAAGGATTCGTCATGGAAATGACGAATAGCTGTGGTGCAACCCTGCTGGTAGCAATTTCCAATTTAGTAATTGCTTTGATCCTTTAAATCGAAATGTTCCGCTGGTAAAGGTAAAGAGTGTAACATGTTGTATAGCATCGACCTACCCGACCAGATGATGGGTTCCTCTCCTATAATACTCACCCCAGGCACCGCCTGCTATATCCTAGATGGTAGCTGTGCACGAACGCACACTTCCCGTTTCAAGTGAGCACCCAAACACAATACGAATTCCTACAAATTCAATAGTAATCGAATAGGAATTACCTCAGTACCGCAAAGAGACAACATCCTGCGGTGAGAATCGGTCTTATTTTGATAATGCGGCAGGGGGCGAGCATGAGCATGAGCAATGAGCATGCACAGGACCTCAGACGCTCAGAGACGCCAGACCTCAGGCAATGTGGTGGTTTTTGACTGTCAGCTCCAAATTTAATTCGATCATTACACTCAAATAGAACGGAACCACTGTTGCAGTCCCAAACTCAAATTCATTATCCCCGTTTGTGAATACGGCATTCGAAGCGTGGGCATCGCTGCTCAGGAAATTCACGACCCCGAACCACCAACGAATGATATACACAAAAGTCAAGGTAAACATGGAATTTTATCGCTTGATATGTCATATATGAGAGTCCGAAAATAATTTACGATCAGGCTTGAGTGATTTTGGTCAAAAAAGAGAAGAAAAAAAACCTTCCCAATGAATGAAAAACAGGACAAAAGGAAACCTTTACCTAAGCCAAAGGTGCCAGACCAGTATAGTATATACACACACACAGTCCGAGAAACGAAGGCAAGTGGCAATTAAATTACACCTGTCCTTGTGGTCACTATATATCATTTCGAAATGAGATACAGACACACATATAGGTGCTGCGAGGGTAGCCTAAAATGGTTTGTTTTGTTTTCTGTTTTAGTTGGACTGGTGCGTGTTATCCTTGTAATTAGGAGGACAGTCCGTTAGCCGATAGCCGGAGGTAAATGAATTATGTGCCTCATTAGAATTTTTAGAGCGAGGAACTCTCTTCAAATTGGGTCACAACTTTCGAAATGTTTTGAAAGGAATTTTCATTTAAAATTGTATTTATTACACATCTTGGTGTCATGAGGGCATTTCCACGAAGAATGCACATCTTAAGATGGGATCTAAATGGGCAAGCAAATCCTGCAAAACGAGTGACAAATCCAAGGGGCAAAAGGAAAGAGATGCAGAGCCGCACGCACATTTTTGCACAAGACGGAACAGCGAGATCCACTTTTCCGCAGTCAATTCTAATAAACGTGTACGAATGAGATCGCAAATCAGACGCCTAAAGTGTCGTTGATGTTCTATCCATAATTATAGATACGTAAAACGGAAATAAACACAAGTTCCGGTGACCAGCTTTCTGTTTCTATTACTGACTAAAAATACCTGTGTGAAATGATGAGTGATAATTACTTTCAGTAAATTAAACCAACAATTCATCAATCAGTTACACGAATTAAACAAAGAAATGTCCGTTCATCACTTCCGAAAGCCATTTTTTTTTATTCGAAAGCGAAATTCTCTGAGGCCCACTGTTATAGCCATACGTAAAATGCAACCGAAAAAGTTGGAACAGATTGAAAATGAGTTTTTTTTACGTTTGGGCGGTCATAGCTAAAATGCTGTCAGAAAGAAATGTACCTGCGAAAACAATGGGAATCCATCAGAAAAAAAATTCATGACAGATGAAACAGTAAAGAAATGAAATATTTCTGTGGAATGATTTGGTAAATCTGAAAAAGTTTTTCGTACGGAAAAATTAATGAAATATTTTTCTAGAAAATTTAAAGATCATTTGGTTATTTGTTTTTGACAAACTAACTTTATAATTCATAAGCATCATTTTAAGACCAAGATTGAGCTCAACCATTGGTAGAAGTGGTCAAAAAAAGGCAAAAGAACATTTCAACGGTTTCGTTTTACGTATGGCTATAACTACCCAAGTAACAATTTGACTTCGATAAGGTTCAATTTTCTAATTTCTGTAGGCAACAGCTCCGATAGAGCTTCTAAAGTATTTGTTAACCGAAGTAGAGCGATTTCCGAAGTAATTGTTTCGAAAATATCTTCTGTAATACTTTTGCGAAGTATATTAACATGCCTTATATAGGGATATGGAAATAAATCTCGGTAAGATCTCTATTAGATTTCTGAAAATGTGTGAGTAGATGTGTAGAAAGTTCATTGCTTCGATAAAGCTTGTGGTGCGAAGCGCTGTCAAAAATCTTCTTTTGATCTTCTGAAAGAAGGCATTATAGAAGCAATGAAAAGTCATGCAGTCAACAGCTTGCGATTGGAAAGTGTATAGAAGCACTAACTTCCCATTATTTGGCCACAAAGGGAGTTGCTTCCGAATGAAGGCTTTATAGAGGTAAAGTCTAACTAAATATGCTAAGTTACAGCACTGTCAAGCAATTTGATATAAAATGAATGACAGCAGATGATTAACTCATGGAAAAAATTGAAAAGATCGGGAACCTATCAAAGAATAGTGCAAAGGGAGCGTGGAGTAATTCTGAAAAGAACCCGTGAAGTTTCCGATGAATTAAGACGAAGAGCTGCATGTCGTAGGGAATGTTTTACGCAGCCTTTCCAGTACACTGGTTCTCAAGAAATATCTACAACAAATATTGTTCATAGTGAGAGCACCAGAAACTATGAGGGTTTAGGTACATTTTCGCTTAAATATACAGTTTTCATTCTTTCTAATATTGTTAGATAAAACTGACAGTAGCACTAGCGGTGATTGTCGTATAGATGATGACACAAATAGCAGTGAAGGCAGCGATGAAAAGTTATGCGACGGATATGAAACTCAAATGGAAAGAATTATAAGACTATGTTCGCATTTGAGAAAATGAGCAATTCAACTTCAAATAACTCACGTAGCACTGAAAGATCTTAGCAAGTTGATAAACACTGACATCAGCAAAATGTTGCCAAATGATCCACGCACACTACTGGAGACTCCAAAAGAAACCTTCATTCAAAAAATCGGGGTAAACGGACAATATTGGCACAACGGCTTCGAAAAGTGTCTCCAATGCGTACTTCGAGACATAAATGAATCGAAAACCATTTCAGTAAACATTAACATGGATGGGTTGCCAATTTTTAATAGTTCCAAGGTAGAATTTTGGCCTATTTTGTTTAACGTTACCGAAATGCCACAACTGCCAGCCATGGTCATTGGGATATATTGTGGAACAGGCAAGTGTAATGGCTTGAAGTCATTTCCCACCCCTTTTGTCGAAGAAATGAAGGAAGCTTTGACTAATGGAATTCGTATAAATTCACACAAAATTTCAGTGCGCATACGTTGCATTATTTGCGATTCGCCAGCCCGTGCGTATGTAAAAGGTATAGAAAATATGCATTCTATGTTTCAAAAATTGTATTTTATTTTCATATACGTATTTGTACTGCAGGATGTCAGAAATGCACTACAATTTGCATAAAGCGTACTGATGCCAAATTCAGACAAAAGTTATATGGAAAGCATCAGAAACACGATTCACCACTTTTGAACTCGGACATCGACATTGATCAACATGGTGGAAGAATTTCCCGTCGACGATTCCTTACACCTTCTTCCCCTTGGCATCATGAAACGTCTTTTGTTCGGGTGGAGAGATGGAACCTCCCGCCAATCCAACACTAAATGGCGGGCGCAAACCACGAATGACTGTAAAACATTCACCAAATATGTTTTTAAATAAACTCTTTCACTGATAAATATATTACTTACCTCGGTAAACAGATAGATATTTAATATTTATAAATATTTTGCTTTCGATTGAAGAAATGACAATGACTTGTTCACAACTTCGGTCGTGTAAGCGCTGCAAGCAAGTTGCAAGTCTTAACGGAACAGATTGATACTATTTGTAAGGATAAGACAAACACAAAGGTACAAAATGATATTATTAACTCTCAGAACGATTTGTCGTTACACCAGACTGAATTTAACACGAAATAACTTATTGCCACTTCGGTCTAGTCAGTTGCAAGTAAGTTGCAAGTCTTACCGAAACTCTGAAATGCTATCAACTAATTCAGATTTAACACTGGCGTCGTGTATGAAGATTTAGCCTAGCGGGTAGCGTGTTGGACTACTGCGCAACAGGACCCATGTTCGATTCCCAGTGAAGACCGAGTATGTAAGTAAAATGTTATTTATAAAGAAATGGAGATCCTATAATTGTATGAAAATTTTAAAGTCATTAATAACACATAACAAAGTAATACATATAAGAAATTAGAAAAGATTAATAAAAGTTGTTATTTTTTTTTTTTTAGTTTTTGAGTCTATATAAAGCTTAGATTACAGTTTCGGTAAGGCCTTACAGCAAGCCTCTTACCGAAACTAATGTTTCCCTACCGAAGTAATAACCTACTGCAGACAACTGTGGGATGCTTCTTTTGCGAAACAATAACCCACTGTGTATGTTAATTGCTTCTATAAGATCATTTAGAAGTTGAAGTTGCATTTTCTGTTAGGTCTATCCCAACTTTCCAGAATAATAGTTGTTTCTATTGGACTTCCAACAGAAAGTCTTAGCCAAGCAATTACCTCTGTTAAAGTGCGCCAAATACGTTTGTATAAGGTCTTATGCAGTCAATATTGCGGGAGGGGTAATAGCTTCGATAGCGCCTTACCGAAGTAAAATTGTTACTTGGGTAAGCTCGCTTTTTTGTACAGGGTGCGGAAGGTACACTACTTTGTTTGTTTATAATTTTTGATTAAATGAAAGAGAATGGATCTTATATTGATAAATGTTTTATGTAATGTCGGCATTTATGTATGGAATACAATATCAGGTAAAAGTCCGCCTCTGTTAGCCTCACAAATGCGAGCCCTTTTGAGCATATTTTTCATTACATTCTCACACATTTCACGCGGTATTTCAAGCGAGTTGCTCAAGCGTTTCTGGTTTGTTTACATAAACCTATTGGGATTTGTACGGCGGCGTAAATGTTCTTGTGGAAGAAGCTCTTGTGTCAACTGAATCTTAAATGGAAACAAATGCAAATCCTTGTGCAAAATTGTGGCCAAAGTGGTTCTTTGAAGACCAAGCTCCTGAGCACCGCGTCGAATTGAGGTTGATGGATTGTTTTGAACACTTCCTTGAGCAGCAGTAATGTTTTCAGCCGATCTTGCAGTACGTTTTGGTCCATGCTTGGGCCTATCAGCTACACGATAAATAGTGCGTTTTGTTGGCACGTTGTTTCTCCCAAAAATTTCACCTAACATTCTCAGCGTCACAGTAATCGATGATTGATTTTGATAAAATGTGTTAACGATTAAAACACGTTGGTTTATCGAATATTTTTCCATAACAAAATTTGCCACGTGTCGACTTCACGACTGCCAAATATGAACTGTCAAGGCTAATGTTTACCAAAATGGCGGCAAAACAAAGTAGTATACCTTCCCGGCGGACACCCTGTATATTTCTCAGTGCCGCCAGATTGTAAACGTCAAAGAGCGAACCAGCGAAATAACGCGTGTGTCACTTAACCACTTTGTACAATTTCCAGGGTAGGTTTAACACTTTTCCGCTAAACATAACTATGCAGTGGATGTTCCACTGAACAGTTGCGCACATTTAAATATTTATTGAAACCATTTCACAAAGCATCATCGCAATTAGGTTCGCACGTTTCACACAGTAATGGATTTGCAAATGTCACTCCATTAAGAGATAAAAAATGCATCCGACCAGAGTGCACAGCACTCCACTGTGACAACAGCAACACCTTCAAAACGAATAGCGAGCAAACTGAATGCATTTTTAAACTGCAATCGCATCCCAAAGTGCATATTCGCTGGCATTTTGGCTCCATCTGCCCCCACGCCCCAACACACACCTTCTCCATCATTCAGTATCCAGAATACAATCGATCCGACACGGCTACCTTTTTTGTTTTTGTTTTTTTTTTAATGTAATCATCCATTGCGATATTTAATCGCGCCCACCTCCCCCCTCCGTTCGTTGGGGAAAACTATATCTCATCAACTGGAACATTATTCTCATTTCGAATTCATAAATAATAACGCGCGTGGGCAAAAAAGGATCAGATAGGATATAATTGCGAATTATTATTAAGCACTTTCCATATTTGCTACTAATGAGAGCGCATTATATCCACTTAGCAGCTCGACTGACGACATATGACGTGGAAATGTGAACAAAAAAAAAGACATTTTTCGGAAAATTGGCAAAAAAGCTTCCAACAAAAATAAACGAATGCGTCCACGTGATATCCATTATTATGGTAATTAGCGGCAGCCTGAACTGATTGCGAAAAGCTGATGTTTATATACAGGGGATGATGACGTATTCTCTGATTTTTTTGTCCTATTTTGCTTTCGTTTTTTCTTGGGTTCTGGATAATTGTAAACATTAAAATATAACGCGTGTACAAGTGGGTGATAAATTTTTCTAAATGCTTAAATTATCTATGGAGTTGGCGTTGTTTGCTGTGGAATATTTGAAGGTCCATTTGCATGCGACAGGAAACATCAATTACATGGGTAAGTTCACAAGTATGTATATGTGAAATTAAATCGTCATTATTGCTGATGTAAATTGCTTGGCATTTCTTAGCTAATACAACGTTTTGGAATTTGGAGTCGATTCGATGTTGACAATGAACTCTGCTTATACGAGTACGTATAATTTAGTTTGACCACCGTGTAGAAGGACGAAATATCTGATATGCATGATCTACTTAAAGGGATAGAACATACTTTGCTTTCTTACCTTAGGTGTGGTAGTTCTACAGTTATATGACAAGCTAGCTCGGCAACCTTTTTAACAGAAACAATATATAATATTTAATATTTCTTTTTCTTTAAACCATTCTATTGCATCTTAGGGCTAAAACAAAAGGTAAAATTATATATTTAATAATGAAAAATACTAGGTTTTGAGACAGTTTCTTTTTAAGCATTACAAATTTTTACCTCTCATCAATATTGTATTTTTTTTTGACAAATAAAATTTGAAAAAACCTCCTTTTTTTTTAAATGTTAACAGCTTATGATTTGCGTTGTATTGGGTTATGTTTGAAAATTTAAGAAAATAAATTTGTGTTACGATTTGTGCATTCTATCGAGTCATATTTAAACGAATATATTACTGTTCAATAAAATTCATATTTTGCATATGCACCAGCCGGCAAGGCGAATAATTCCTAACGGCTACGGATTAACTGTATACAGTTTTCACTCAGTAATTGCATATGGTGTGACATTATGATTGTTTGTGTAAATTAGATCATTTGAGACCCATGGCTGGATAGCTCAGGCCTATTTGAAGTCCGATATTTGAACTATAAAAGTATTTTAACAAATTCATTTTTCAAGGTTTGTTTGGCGAAAAATACTGTTATTATGCGTGCAGGTCCATTTTGATTTAAATATGGGGAAAACGACAGATTTAAATATGGAAGATCGACTAGCTTTTGCAGCAAAATACGATTGCGGTCCAGAATTTAATTTGTCGAAGCAAACTATAAATATCAAAATCAATAATCACATCAGAACGATCTCTATGCAGAATTAACTTCCCTCGACTAAAAAAACGAAAAAGTTATAGCGAAAAAGGTAGAAGGGTGGTAGATATGTATATTTTGGGGAAAGTTTGTTAAAAATCAAAGTTTAAGTCGCAAAATTCTCGAGCTTAATATGAAAAAATGTGCTGAGAAATTATGTAACGGATAATTCAGAGGCGCTTTGCTGAGCTCGATTTGGATACGCATCCTGTAAGAAAAATACCCTACATAACTACGAAAACAAAATAAAGAGGCTACAATTTGCCAAAGATTTTAAAAATTGACCCAAAAGGTGTGGAACCGGGTCATATGAACGGAAGAAGTTTGATTGAGCCTCATGGATCACCGTAAGGAACATTTGTTCAGATGCCGAAATTATCTAGTGAAAAATGCGCACCAGTCGTGAGACCAGTTGGCATGGTTGCAGGTCTATAATGTTTTAGGGTTCTACACCATCCAACGGTTGTGCATACTTGGTTCCAATCGATGGAACGATTATCCAGCATAAAATTTAAACAATTACGCATTACCTGGCGATAGACCAATCGCGTTGTCATTTATTCTCCAACAGGATAACGCTCCTTGTCAAAAAAGCCCAATGGTGACTTAACTTTTACGGGATACTGAACCAGAAACACACAACTTTCCAGCCCGAAGCGCAGATTTAATGTTATTAATAACTAAATATGCATTTAAGGAAAAAAAACAGTTTTTCTGACACGGAGCAGAGATGAAATCGTTGTATTTAGCTGTAGTATCATCGATTTGGGATGACATTCCTGCAGAAATGCGGAAATGCTGCAAAAACTCGTCGATACGGTTGCAAGACAATTATAGAATGTTATTGAGGCCAGAGCAGACATATTTTTTATAAAACAAATTTATTTTGATCCTTTTCTATCTGAAATATATTTATTTTTTAAGTAAAACTTTTTTGCCAAATAATTATGCCAAAGTAAAAAGTTAATTTTATTCATTTTAATAAATTTAAATTAATGCATTTAAAAATAAAAGTGGCATATATGCTCACCTGTTAATTAAGTCAGCAAGCTGTGTATTTTTTTTTTTAATTTCTTCCTAGAATTCCTAATATATAACTTTTAGTCTTGTCAAAATACTTCTGCCGATGACTGTAGGCAGTAGATTCAATACATCTTAAAGTTGCTAAAATTTAAAAATTTTATATTTTTTTTTTAAATTGGGAAAACTTTTTCGAAAATTCCAAGACTTAAAAAATAAATTTTGAATTTTACTGTACAAAAAGTAAATAACTTAATTAAATATGCAAAATTAAAACAATACAACTGTGTTCTAGTACAAATGCACAGGTGAGCACAAACTTCGGTGTTTTCTGAGATATTTAGGTAGGTATGCGTTGATATCGCGTTTTTCTGAAATTGTCATCGAAGTAGATCCAGTGGTTGATACTTTAATTACTTACTTAGGTGGGTCCTTAGTTCGGAGGTGGACTTGGGCTGGGTTTCAACTGCTGCTTTTATAAGAACGGACTCTGACTAACTGCTGTCAGTTGCGAACTCCAAGTTGGTTGAGGTCCAACGCCTAAAGCGAGATCTTCCTCTATTGCGTTGTCACTAGACCGCCCATTTTACGACCTGTCTTTCGAAGTCTTGGTCTTCAAACAACTTTTTTTTAATTATTTGAATAACTTTTTGAGTAAATCGGATCTCGAGTGGTGAAATTTTGTTTTTTTTTTCATTATTTTGGTGCGTCTTATTAATGCTATCTAAAATTGCACCATTCCAAGGTTTCTTTTTTTAAACATCAGGGTCTTACTGAACTAAATCCTGCTTCAAATGTACTCACTCCCTCAAATAAGGAAATAATTGAATTTGTTTTTTGAAGAACTTGTTGCATTAAAATGTTCTTTATAAAAATATAAAATATGTCAATACGCTGCTTTCATTTTATGTTCTAATGTGGACCACAATTTAACGCCTTGATCTGTCACAATTAAGCTATGGAAAGTTTTAGCATTTTGCAAATCCGCCAGTTTTGATTTTTTGGAAGTGACTCCCAAGTGGCTTAGTAATTATGAGCGAATTATACATCCATAATAAAAACAAATTCTTAGCTTATGATCGGTCCCTTCGTGATCCTTCGAGCTGCATTTATGCCTCAATTCTTACAAAAATGTGTACCCCTTTCAACGAAATGTGGCCGATCGTTTCAATTGGCTCGACTAGCAACATTGAGTCGAGTTAACACCACCGATCCCAATCTATACCCACTGCTATCCACTTACGATGCCATTTCAATTGCTGCAATTTACACCGTTACACCAAACAGGGTCAATATATTAAAATCCATAAACTGGTTTCACGCTGCCTCCCTTCTTAAGTACAATCCCTAAAGTTCCACTTAAATTAAGACCCACGTGGTCCAGCCGTACTAAACCACACCGACCGCGCACCAATCTAAAACGATGAATCAAGAAATGCGGCAAAAATTAAGATAACAAATTTGTTGTAGCAATTTTAAGAACAAAAATAAACAAATAAAATGTGATAGGCTTCAGTGTTAAGACCTCGAGTAGGGGGCTCTGCACACTTCTACAGCTCACGTGTGTAATAATTTCCATAATACATCTCAGAAACCTCATGGCGCGTCGTGTAACGTCGCGTCGCCATCGCCATTGTATTGCATGGCCTTCGTCCATTGCCTCTAAATTCATTTCCAATGTTTTGCTTAACAGAAGGCATAAATTCCCGCATGTGCTATAGAAAGCTGGAGGTGTTAAAATTCATGTGTTGCTCTTATCTAAATTGGTCTGGTAACGCGTTTCGCGTCCAGCGATCCAGAGGATCGCGAGAATGTTGCTAGCGATCGATGTGGCTAGAGCTTGTGGTGGTCGGACGCCATGCAGACGACGACGCCACCTACGTTTCTGTTCATTCTTGCCTTTGTGGAGGAATTCATAATTTTTGCATAAGTCCGATGAAATGCTTGTAAATGGAATTCTTAACCTGAAAATGTATATTAGTCCCTGATGGATAGTTTTCGTTTAAATCACACTTGGAAGAAGTGCGCTCGGACTTCCGACCTGATGCGCCATAAAGTGGAAACGAATTGTAGGTACTGTGAGTAGGAGCCTCTTACAGTCGAGTCGGTCGTTATATGTAAATACGGTCTAATTTTTCGACATTTTTTTACAATATAATACGGAGTAACCTCTTGGAAGGCATTAATGTCCCAATTTGGTATAGACTGACATTTTGGCTTGGTTGGCATCTGCAAAATGTCAGTTCGCATATGACTTTGATAAAAGTTATTATGGATCATCTAATGCTGGGTTTTCATTGGCTATTTATCATACAAGTTTTAATCTCATAAATACGAGATTGAAAACTAATCTCGACAACACTCCCCAGTCCCCACAGATCGGGATGTCAAAAGTGTACAATAAACAGAGCTGCATTTGACGGGAATGAAAAAGAAGACTTTAAAAATGGAAAAATGTATCTCTCTCTTGTGAAACGTCATTTTGCCTCTGGCCAAAATATGTCAACTTATGTCGTTTTCGATTTGGTATCCCTCAATAAACGTCAACTGAAACAGAGCCTCGTATGACCGATATCAGCCAATCGAAACAGTGATACATCCAGTCAGACAGCTGTCAGACTTACTAAATTAGATACTTGAACGTTCCCCTTGTCAAAAAAATTTTCAGTAATGCCAAATACAGACAATTTTTATGGATGCGTTCGCTATTTGTGTAGGTACAAAAATATACCACGAAGGCACGAATATCTTATGATGGGTATAAAGTCTGCGTTTTTATGTTGAAAATATAAATCCGAATCAGATCACGAAAATAAAACAATACCTACGGATCATAGACAAATTTTATTTTGGAGTTGTGGCAACAGTTGCTTTCAAAACACGACGGATAATGTATGAAAGTGGCATACCTCATATTGCCACCGGCCATATTGCAAATATTCTGTACAACGTGACGTCACAGTGTGATGTCAATTGACATGAGATTTCATTTGCTTGTCGTGGGTGTTACCATATGCAACAAATAAACAATATTTTGCTGCTAGTATTTCAGTTTTTCTTGACATATTAAGGTGTATTCTAGCGAGCGAATGATTTTTTTCAAACATTCATGAAATGTTTTTTTTGCTTCAGAATCATTTGCCAAACATTTCTGTTTTTACCGGTGTGGACCCCGATTTAGTATTTATTTATTAAATTTTTATGAAATGCTTTTTACAGTCGGAAATTCACTGCCAGAGTCTCGAAAACAACAACACCGCTTCCGTAATATGATGTGTTTTGTTTCTAAAGGGAAATGGGTATACCTGATTGTAGGTAAATGTAATGGAAATTTTACTGCACTTTGCACCTCCGGTCCGTTCAGATTGGAATTCTTAGACAAAGTAAATGACGGCGGTTTAAGCACGAAATTCCAGAAGAACAAACTGAAGTTAGAATTCGATTTTGCTGTGATATTTTGTGATAAGAAAGAAACGTGTTTCGTAATAACTAGTTTTGAAAACAATTTAAATTTATGCAGACTGCTAGTTTCGATTTTTCATTATTCTAAGATTTTCTACACATTTTTATTTTATGTTAAAATAACAAAAAAAATCTCTCACCTTACGGCAGGGAGACTTGTGAAACTAATTATTAACGAACTGCTAAACATATCATATACATTTTTTTTGTTAAATTAATGAAACATTTACTTAAATGTGAAAAAATGCTTTTTGATTTTTTGTGTTATGAAGGGTGTTGAAAATTTTAGTCTGGCAACGTGGTACACCAACATTGAAAAATGAAACAAGCCACCTAGTGAGAAATAGTACAATCAATTTTCAGATCATGATTCGTGATCTCGATGAATAGCAGGATCATATGCTGTTGTGGTAAGTGCATGTATTTCGATGATCTATATGGATCATGGCTGATAATAAAAAAGGGCTATTTATCTTAAACCTCTTGACTTGAAGTAATTTTTGATATTTTCTGCTTTAATAAATCAATTTAAAAAAAAAAAACATTTTGGACATAGCCTAAGTCCTTCTCGGTATCTTTGGAAGCATTTTAAAAAAGAAAGGTCCATTGACCAAAAAAAAGATTCTAGTGGGTATGAGGGGCTTTGAAAAGTAATTAACCTATAGAAATATGAAGTTTAAATCAAGTTTAGGTATTTTCTTTAAACTCGCTCAAATCCATCAGAATCCAATCATTAGTTTTCATTCAAAGACGGACAGCAAAATGCAACCACACAATTTCAATTTGTTTATGATGATTCCGATACCATCTAGAACTTGTAACCTTTAAAGTAAGCACGATCGTTCTTTTGCTTCAAAAATTGTTATATAGGTCTTTTACTCTGGTAAAAAATAAACCAATTCTCAATGATGGAAAGACCATAAGTAAAGTTTAAAAACTTTTTTTCTGAACAACAAAATTTCAGTAAATGATCACTTTACATTTTACACGCTCGGAGGAGGAAACCTTTTAAAAAAGTTTTCACAGTAACAAAAACAAAACCAAAGTCCTGCCCCACCCTCAAGCCAGGACAAAATGTTTCCTGTACAAGTGTACTAACCTAACCTCCCCTTCTAAATAGCGTCACGTCGAGGGTAGGTACACGCTTCTTTAATATTCAAAAAGAAGACAATTTGCATACATTTTCCTGACATTAAAAACGCTCTACATTCGCCTGCCTCCCCCGGCACTGCTACTTATCTGCATAAAAAAGTGGCACAAAGTTGAGTTCTAAAAGCTACTCAAACTTTGCTCCTGCCACCGCAATACTTAACCAGGATTCCCAACGTTCCCGACATTAGTGCAAAAAGTGTTTGCATTTAAATTCTTTTTTTTTTTTTTTCGGTTTTTCATCTATAGGTAGATATATGTGTGAGGCTGTACCGTACCCTGGTTTAGGTATCACTGCCAAAGCGAGTGCAATGAATTTTGAAGGCGAATTGTGTACATAAAAACGTCAAAATGGCGCATCAGCTTCCGGTATACTCGGTGGGGTTCGTGCGCAAGTTAACCACCCGATGTAGTCGGATTTCGGGCGTTTTCATCTCTGTTTTAAGTTGGTTTTTTCCGGGAGCCCAGGCGGGAACAGGACATAGGCACTCTTCGGCGAGAGGCAATCCACCCCGTCAATTTGCACACCCTTCTGCAATTAGACGAGTAAACATTTTAAGTGGAAAGTAAGCAAGTTGATTTCGTTTTAATTTTCTGTCGACTGACAGTGGTGCGGGGTGTAATACACAACCCGCATATATATTCGCTGCCGACTTGATAATATATTCATAAGCTGGATGAGAGCCGGCGCGCCGGTACCGTTTTTGTGTAGCACTCGTCGCTAACAAGCTGTTAGGATTATTATGCGAGTATCACCCCTCGTAAATGGAGGAGCTGCAAAAGTAAAATGGATTATACATAAGGAGGACTGTCGGTGTAGTATTTGTTCGTACCTGGGGTTGATTGCTCAAAAGTGGGTGGTTTATCTGGCGACTTTATCACAAATTTTCATTTATAATTTGGAAATGGTGTGATAATGCTGACACATAAAGTGACAAAACAGCCAGTCCCTGGGGGTGGTGTGAGATTCGGCTCGTAAAGGGGGAAGGTATATTAGGAGTGCTCATCTTTTGCCGAACTAATGGCGGGGGAGTTGTTTGGTAATTGAGATTCTCTTTCATCGCTCTGCACCATTCACAAAGTGTCAAAGCGAGAAAAATGTTCGTAAATGTGTTTTCGGTTTCTTTTCATGTTTTTCGTTCTGTCCTGGTGGGGGACGTGCTGGAAAGAATTTTATTTTAAATATCAGTAGATGGGTGGAAATGCAAATAGGAAGAGTTGCCTCGTCGCAGTGTTTAGTGAGTTCGACTTTTGCATTTTGTGTTTTTGACAGATATTTCGAGAGTAATTGTTGTGCGAACTCAATTTTATATAAATGATTAATACTGAGCGCAAAGAGGTTACCAACTCCACGCTGTGGGTAAGGAAAAGGTCCTAATAAACTGGGTCCCGCGAAATACTGAATAATGGTCTAAAGACGTTCCTTAACAGAGCACAGCGGGCCAATATTTTTAAGCTTTCCTTAAAGCTTCCGATGAAGCCCTAGATAAGGATATTACCAGTAGTTTTGCAGAGGTACACCTAAGGCTAAGAAATGACGACTTCCCGATACCAAAATTCAACAAAAAGGAGACTGCAGTCGATTAAGCAAATGCGGCTCCAAAGACTGTGGTTAGGAGATCGAACTCCACAATCAAAATCACATCATTTAAAAAGGAGTAGTACTCGTAGTTGGCGCGACATTTCCGAATATACCTCAGGCAACCCTTTTAAGAGTTTTTATTTTTCGGGACGAATGTACGAATCTTAAAGCAAGTTCACACGGGCTAAATTAAAAGAAAAATAATTAGGCTTTCGAATGTTTGCCAGATGTTCGCGATAGGTGCCGCAGTAGAAAAAACCTTAAGATGTTTTGTGTTTTTCCGGAGAGCGAATCTGAGATCCGGACCATCTCTAGCAGCAGTAAACTATTGAATGCTATTGAAGTGCCCTTTCAGTCGATGTATAGAGACACCGAGTATCGATGTGGGGTTTACACTTTAACATAAATGTGAGCCTAGCCAATCTAAAGCCGAACTGGCAGGTTACCAATCTATTTGCAGGCAAACGGTTTCAAACCTTTGTAGACAGTTCGATGGAGAAAAGGAGATTTAACAGTGAACTTTGCGAGCTATCAGCAGCATCGACTTGATCAGAAAAGTCAGCCAGCAAGTCAGCAAGTCAGCCGTCGGAGGGACAACTCAGTAAAGAACGGCTTCATCTCAAGTGGAAGAAGACTTTAACCAACTAAGAGGCTTACGCGGATTCGCCGTGGTGGTAACGGGCCATTCATTTCGTGCTTACAAGTTGGTAGCGCTGGCATTTGACACCTGTCAAAACCAGCTGTCACTTGAAGTGTCATAATATTAGTTGAATGTTTGCCATTTACGATAGTGGATCGCTCAGCAATCGAACAACGCGTTTAAACAATTAAAACTTACTATTTACAATCGGGGTGATTCAAACGTAGCCACTTTTCGCGCATTAAGCGATGATTATGATCGTCATAATCGACCGACTTCGCAAGAAATCGGTAAAATTGTGAAGAAATTTGAAGAGAGTGGAAGCATTACTGATGTCGTAAGGCCTGTGAACATCGCATTTCACTGCTGCAAGTGCAAGTATTGCTGATGATCCGAATTTATCGATTTATCAATTCGGAGCGATATGGTCGAATGATAACCGGTTTTCTTTGGCCGGCGATTGAAGATCATGACTTGGACTGTATGTGGTTCCAAAAAGACGGGGCAACAAGCCACACAACATGACCAATTATGGCTTTATTGTGTGAGAAGTTTCCTGGTCGCGTAATTTGGCCCACCAAGATCATGCGATTTGACACCGTTAGATTTTTTCTGTTGGTCTACGTAAAAGGCCGTGTTTACGCGAATAATATCCGAACTCTAGACGAATTTAAAACCAACATTACTCAAGTTATGGTCGAGATACCGTCCGAAATGTGCGAAAAAGTGGTTCAAAATGACCGCAAAAGAATCGCATGCTATGAATCTTCCCGATACGGCCATTTGAATGATATTGTTTTCCACACCTAATGGCAAAGTCCAAACTTTATAATGAAATAAAATGTTCACCAAAAATATATCGTTATGTGTGTTTTATTTAGCTTTACTTTCGAAGCCGAAAAATTAATGACCATTTACCTATAGAATTGGATATGTCAGCGACTAGTCTTCCATGCAGCAGTAGCTATCGACTAGGTGTCAGTTAAGAAACTTCTAAAAGTCGACCTGCTCATCGCTATATGCTGCAATGCAAGCTTAACAAAAAATTTTAAAAGAAAAATGAATGTTGTTGGCCCAACAGGAACACTCACACGATCTTCTTAGAACCATTTGTTTTGTGTGCGAGTTTTTCACTATTGGAATAGAAGGGATCTACAATTTTATTTCGAGTCCAAACGGACAACTGAGAGCCTTGGAATGTATCAATATTTTCAATATTATTCAGCAACTTGTCCTATAAATAAAAAACAAACCTATTTGAACCTATTTATATTTACTATTCAATTGCAAATAAATATATTTCGTACCGGACGTACTGTCACTGTGAAGCTATCAGCTCAAAACAACTGTCAAATGTTATTTAAAAATAAACCAACAGATGGCGCAATTTGTATGTGTACTTTCTACAGTCTTCTGTTTGAAAAGTGGCTTTAAATAACATTGGAATGTGCAGATGCCGCCCTGAATATTCTATAGAGACGCCTGCTGTTTAGTAAAATTTAGAACACAAATTAATTTTCCACCATATGTGCGACTACCACCAAAAAACTAGCCCAACAACATTCTAAATGACAGAAAATCATTCAATTTAAACGCCATTACGAGCAATCGACCCCGATCAAGTGGCCGACATATTTTCACCTACATCGAGAGTCGAACCATTCCAAATGTATATACCCTACTACAGAAAATGGTCTTTTGAGCATCCGAATCCGACCGAAATACCGCTTAAATAATTATGCAAGACCGGAAACATGAGGGAAAAACACTCCAATATCAGATCTCAAGGTTTTTATCCCATGGCACAAACAAAACTTATGAATGAAGTTAAACGCTGATCATTAAAGGATCATCATGCCTCATAATCTAATTATAATTTGTTTTCGGTCGACATTTAAGGAACCCGCCCGGAACACCGTAAACATGCAGAGCGCAGCTCACCATTGCGTGCTGACCTACGACGCTATATGGTGTGGCCATAAGTTCGGCGACTATGGTCACCACCCCCTCCAGACGGCCGGGACTGGTGCGGCGGCGTCGACTACCGACAAATCCAGTCGCTCGGGTCTTCTCTTTAAAACATATAGGTACATAATTGTTCGGTATCATCACAAAGGTGATTTGTGATGTGAATTCGAAGCGTTGCATGTGTTGGCCCTTTCACACACAAGAGGCAGAAACAACAAACATCCGAAAGTGTCCTTAATGAGTGTGATGTCGTTTGAAGAGTTCACAGTTTCTGGAAACAGGTAGGTAGCCGAGGGATACAAGAATCCGTTCCCAGAGGGAATATTTAACTCGTAATTTGTCCTTTCCTCGACCTATCACTCAACGGACAATGTCCGAGAGAATTTTTTATCAATTCACGAAAGCTAACACGAACTGAACCTGAGGCATAGCAGCGTGGAGAACAAAGAGATTGGATTTCAATATTCATTCATCTATCAAAATGATATCGTTTGGGTTTGGGTTTTTTTTTCCTGGAACGACTTTCGACTTCATAGGAAAAGGGTTTTTGTTTTGTCAATTAATTCGTTAAGTGGGCTGCTACTGTATACAACAAGCAAATGATAAAATTGTTGCGGCTTTGGGTTGTCCATATACCTTCTATTGAAAAGGAAACAGAATGTGACGATTAATCTTTCGTTATGGCCACCGGCGCATTTGCTGCGTCTACCTTGTAGCTGTGTGCAGGTTGTGCACTTATGGTTTTAACAAATGAATTCAATTTGAGTTGACAGTTGCTTCTTAGTTAAGTTATCTTAACACATAAATCGGCCTTTCATACGGGTCAACGGTCAATGCGGGAGGGGGTACGCTTCATGGAGGCAGCTTGCAGTTGAGGTGTACCATGGCATTTGGAAAGGGTTTTATTTAAACCTAGACTCAGATGTTGGTAAATAGTTATCATTCAGCTAGCTTCAGATAGCCGTTTTAAGTTAATAAGATCTGTTTCATGTAGGTAAGATTATCTGCTTTCTTCTTGGTTGCTGTAACAAAAAGAAAGCGACATCAGTAACATGGCGACAGCGCAGTAAACAGAGCTGCGGGAACCAACAAACAATATCTTAGGACATCCACATTATCTATCGTACTCATATAAACAGAGTTGCTGAAACCTCTTCAGAGAGCTATAAGGAACACACATTGGAGCTGTTGTACACAGCCTCTCATAAGATTTGTAGTATCCATATAAGCAGTTACATAAATAACTATAAGAAGGTCATAGAGGGGTTGTTAACCCAAATAAAAAGCTAATATAGTCAAGCAAAAGTTTTCTAATACCCTCAGAGAACGAGCCTACTTAGGTCGTTGCTATAGCCTCTGAGCTTTTTAAGAAACTTATTAATCACTTTAGAGATTAAGGAAGCTCACAGCTGTCATAGTCTCTTGAGCCCCAATAATACCAACTTCTTTAGGTATATTGTATCAACTGCAGCTATAAAAGAATCTCAGGGATCTCAAAGAAAGATTGTCCAACAAGGGAAAAATAAAGTTGCATCAGTATCAGTAGTTATCTCTGCTTCGCACTATTTAAAAATGCTTACAAAACTTAAGAACAAGTTGAAAAAAAAAATCAAAAAACCCTTCCCCGATGAAATTAATACAAATCTGAAAGAAGGAGAATTGCTCGGTATACAAGACAAAGGCGTCAAAGACGCATGTCAGGTAACATACAGGAAGGACTCAGTTGTCACTGAGTCACATGTCTATAGATATGAGCCAAACCCACCTTACCCTATAAGTAGCTCCAAGATTAAGCTATCACAGGCAGTTGTTGTACAGAAAACAGAAACGACAGTGCAGCTGATAATATGGGGTGTTGTAAACAAGCGTAGCAGGCTTAGCGGGTGCAGTGTTTATAACCACTCAATTTTGGCTCATTAACAACCACATCCTTAAAGGTTATATGGTAGTCTCTGTTATCTTAAATATGTTCAATTTGTGGATGACAACAACGATATGGGTAAGCTTGCTAACTTTGATATTTTCCTTCCATTAAGAAATAAATTCTAAAAACAGGAAAATCTACAAAAAAAATCAGTTCCAACTTCAATTCACTTTAACACTTGATGGCGCTTATAGTCCGGAGTGGACCACGGCCCTAACCAACAAGCCCCGCCAGCTCGGTCCCTATTTAGCCGCCTCCATAGTTAAGAAATCGAATTATTCTCTTCTTCTTTTTCAAATACCTCACTTATAAAAGGCGAACCTATTACCAGAAGTTCATATAGATTTTTCTTTTGACATTCAAAGCTTCCGTCGATGACGTATGACAACCTCGTTAGGTGTAATATTCAACCTAGTTGACACTGATTGATGGTGGTTTTTATAAACCCTTACTGGGTCAGTGATAGCAATTTTTTAACATTGCATTGGGACCTTTCCTTCTGTTCTTAAGCTAGTTAACAAGAAATTGATGCCGCAGCAGCTTCTAGCTTCAAAATGGCTCATTCTGTTTGTGTTTTTGTGCACTTACTTTTCTTAAGCTCTAGATCTTTAAATCCAACTTGCAACAATGTCGAGGAAATTGAACAAAGGCTTTTCCCCATCTTGGTTCCACCTGTGTACTAAGGTTTCTGGCATTTCATGTAAACATCATGCACGGTTACCAATCGAACGAGCTTGCAGAACATTATATCTCCAAGCCTTAACATTATGTGAGCACAGCAGTAATAGAGTATCTTGAAGATCAATTAACCATGAAAACTAGAGATAAAAGTGTATAATGGGTACGTATACTTAAAATGTATATAAACTCAGGCGCGGATCTAGATTTTTTTTTAAGCGAGGGGCTTTCTGAAAAATTCAGCCAAAATGTAGCCGAGGGCCGTCTTGATAGCTTTGTGGTGGCTATCTTCAAGGACAGCCCTTTTCAAATATTTTCTTTTACAATTAGTGAAGGCTGATAGTTGAAGAGGTCCAAACTGAAAATCTTTTTTTGCAGGTGCTTCAAGACAACACCTTATGTAATGAAGATAGGAATTCTGTATATATATTCCATATCTGATAAGATCATTACATAGTTTTGGTATGACCCTGACATTGGAAATAATAGCTTCACACCCAACTTATTGGCTACCTTTTGTTATTGAAAACCTTCTCAACGACTGTTAATAATGGGAAGAGTTTATTTATTCACATTGCACCGCCATAACGATCGAGTGCCTTCATCGGAAAACTCAGAAACTGCACTCAGACACGATATTGACAATATTGACAATATTGAGGAAATTAATTTTGAGTTATGTGTCGCAAATAAAGCTGATTCTCGGATTATTCCACTTATTCCACCTGTCGGGTTGTATTAGAGGCCACGCTAATGAGAAACCGTCCTTACTTTAAGGATTAAGGGCTCCGGGAAATCCATTCAAATGAAAGAACCTCATCCCGCTCTACAAATTGGGCTTAAAAAGCGCACATATATACCAATGAAAGGACGGTTTCTCATAAGCGTGGCCTCTAATACAACCCGACAGGTATACTTGTAACATATGTTTAAAAAGTGTCACATGTCTGTAACAGCGTTATAGAAAATTCAAGAGGGACACTTCTACGGCCAATGAGGCTGTACTGCATTATGTAAAAAACTAGTTTGTTATTGCAGACTGACTTGATTTCGGCAGCCTCTTGGACTTCATTATTTGTGACAGTATTTCCAACCTATAAAAACGAAACCACGCCACATATATTCGACGTCTATACAGGGGAACTTGTAGCCCCTGCTCATTCGAATTGCTGGTCAAAAACCAATTGCTTAATTCCTTCGGTGTTGCTCCTTTTCGTTTCCATAGGAAGTTGCCGGGCTCGTAGTCATTTTCGTGCTCAGCGATATATTTCCTCAAACGCACCCTTAAAGCTATCGAATCGGTTACCTATATGCAAACGGCACAATTGGGATAAGGGTCAATGATCTACGATAAATCAGTCGCCTCGCCAAAAAGTTTTGTATCATGATGCTGGCAATTTAATTGTATAATTTCCATACACATGCACAAACATGTCTTCAATTCGATATACAGATATGTTATTTGCTGCATAAACAACTGAAAATTCGCTTGAAACTCAGGGGAGAAAATGCACCCTTTGCCCCCGCCGTGCATCCGCACCTGCAAAACCTAATAACACCTCAATAAAATAAATAAAATATTCTGCGAATTTCTATTGTTCTCGCTGGAACTTCCACCACACAGAGGCGCACAACAACCACAGATATTCCAGACAAATTAATAAATATAATTAAAACTAATAGCTGCATCGCTCGCCAGCTATCCATGGTTAAAATCTATCAAGCACAACTAAATTAAAATTCCACCGCAACCAGTCATTAGGAAAAAGCGCATTTTAACATTCATCCAACTATCCATATTCATATTTATTTATTTAATACGACAGCTATCCAATATATATGTTACGACATTACGGATCAATTTTCTGACCAACTGCATACGCAAAGCCGGAGGGAGGGCGCGGGTGATCGGCAGTCCACCATTGGTGGATTTAATTGCGCCTAATGGCTTCACTTGCTATTGCAGAGGAGGGGGGCTGAGGCATCCCACTTGAATGCGGATATTATCAGCAAAACTGCAACTGCAACAAGCGCGAATTATCAAGGCATTAAAGTAAATTAATTAAAAAAAAAAAAGAAGTAAAAATCAACATTTGGAGTGCAATATGGCGTGACACGAGATTGCTGGACGTATTGATTCGCGCACCGCCGCAATAATCAGCAGTCACATGTCCCATCGGAGGTGGTCGGCGGACTGCGGGATGTTTATTTTTAATGGGCGACTAATTATGGTAAATTACCGTTGCTGCTGCCGCTGCGGGTGCATATGGGTGACGGCGAAATGCAAAACTCTGTTGGGCAAATATTTATATGGCAGAGCTTTATGGCCGTCGCTTTTATTATGGATATGGCTATTAATTTGACGAATGGCTGTTTTCGTTTTGTTATTGTTACATACTGCTCTTGTCATATGGATGACGCTCGACGGTATTGTATGCGGTAATTGCATGCTTCTGTCGATTTTGTAAATATTTATGTATCTTTCAGGTTACAATGCACAAGAGTAAACATTGCCAAGTACCAACAAGTACCCGGAGCAAACGGTGCGACATTTTAAATTGCCCTCCGTTTGTTACGAAATGTCAAACAATGATGTATAACTATTTGACGTTTACCTATATTATGAGCAGCACTGCATATGGAGACTTGACAGAAGTAGCACACATCACCAACCAGTTGGCCCAGGATGGGATCAAGTCTGAAATATCTCCTCTGTACTAGGAAGTGGGGATTGGACCCGAAGTTTACGAGCAGCTGTCAGAAGATAAAGAGCTATGGAGGGTCCACATGAGTACCTGCCTGGGTGACAGCCGCAAAAACAAGTCAATGAAAAAAAAAGTATCATTTCTGAAGTTATTCTGCAAATTGCTAATTTTGACCCATATTTAACAAGCATTGGCTCGCTAAACGCTTTTATAGTGTTGTGTTGGGCAACTGTGTTCATTTTAAAGGTTTTTATTTGGCAGTAACAGCGTTTGAAAAATTTTCGAAGCGGATTCTCGAACTAAAAAAAGGGCTAAAATAGCAAAATTGTGGCAGGCTCTCCAAAAAAGTGGCAAATTGCAACTTAGGTCGCACATCGGTCACGCTGAGCACCTTACCCGCGACTATGGATAGACAGTACCCACATTGAAAGAGGACAAGCCCGGTGATGACACCTGTATTAGGGCTGATAAATAGGTGAGAGAGACATAACACTTGGATCCTTTCAATGCGGTTTTGGCTAAATCGGCATTGTAGCTAGATATTTTGCATCACTTGCCCGCCTAAGGTTTGTACGACAGCGTCGAGCAGAATCAAGGTCACACAAGAGGCAAGGTTGCTACTTGCTTGAAGCTTAATTTTACGCCCTCACCTAAGATCTCAGTTAATTTCTGCTGGCATTCAGCTTTTTAACTTTCTCGATTACGTAGTAAGAGAAAGATATTGTATTCTTACAAAATTTCGAGCTCGGGATGTTAATCAATTCTGACATTACGATGATAGAGGAACTCAAAAAGTGGGTCTCGAAATTCTGTCCGTATGTCCCGAGGCCTACATCCTAAAAGGCTGCCCGGAATTGGTTCAAACTTCGGATTTGGAGTTTGTGGGACTACAGTTCGGAGCTTGGTAACCTCAATATTTATAGTAGGTACTTCCCAATTTTCGTACCAGTTTGATTTGTTCGAAAACGGCTATCTAGCTTGAGTATGTGAGGTTAACATGACTGCATTCACAGTTTTTCGCTCAAAATCGAACAAGTGTAATTTTGAAATTTGGACCTATCTCGAAAACGATCCCTACGATTGTAACAAAAATCATTTCTAAGGTAATATACTCATTTGTCACTTAATTTCAAGCTCAATTTTTCTCTACCTACATTATCGCACAGTGGATTTTTGAAAAAAGACATTTTTCAAAAATTTGCTTTTCTTTAGTTTACCTCAAAACGGCATTAAAGTTTTTGATCAAAATGCATGCTTAGAGTGAAATGGGTGTTTCCCAAGTTATTGCCTCCTTAATTTTCAATTCGATAAACCGAATAACTATAATTTTAAGAACCGCTCATATCTCGAAAACCCCAGTTTGGATTTCGATAAGATTCTAAAAACTATAAGTAATGCTTATCAGCATTATAACGGGTTTTTCAACAAGAGCGCTACAAAAGATTTCCTAAAACGATTTTGGATATCACCACGGGCGCGCTTGCAGAAGTCCAGACGCTGAACCCAATTTTCGACGGTTTTCAAGCATAAATCGGCCGATACTGCTGCAATTTCACGTTCAATATTCGCACGAAGTTCATCAATCGTCGCTGGCTTGACCATAAAATTTTTCCACTAGACGCTCAATTGTTGATCTGCTAGGACGATTATGACGACCATAAATTGGACGTAGCGCTCTTAAAGTAAATATTATCCACTTCTTTTTTTTTCAACCATATTGAATATGCACCTTCAAATAACTCCAACCACTTGGAGTTTACACAATTGGAAAATCCCACTTCATTTGCACTCCCAAAAACGTTCATTGGTATGTTCAGTTCATAACTGCTATTTGCAAATTCAAAAACAAGTCCCTGAATTCTTACATAATAATCTATGTAAAGATATCAGTCTTTTGCGAACTCTACCTACTTCCGATTCCGATCACATTAAACAAGCAGAAACTCCTTCTACATTGGACTTGTACTCAAAAATCTTGAAAGCTGTAAGAGCTAACCAGTTAAAATTCTCTGACCAGTACTTGCGACAATTGCATATTTTACTGAGAGCTAAGACTCACATTTTTATTTGATTTCTACCTACTGCCATGTCAAATCAATAACCTAAAAGTGAATTTTATTCAACACTACATATTCTTACATTTTATGTACGGTTGCTTCTGAAATTTTGACCTACCTACCAATTGACTCAACGTACACTTTTTTTATGGTATCTAAAAATCCATGTTCTTGTACGTGACGGGTATTTTCAAAATGCATTTAAAGACGCCTATAAATTATGTCCACTTAGATAGAGCGCGACAACCTCTTTAAAATTTAAATTTCTTCTTCCTCTTAACATCAGACAAATCTGTAGTCAGTAAAATAGAAAAACCGATTAGAGACTGAAGATTTCCAATACCAATCCGAGGGCTGCTTTCCACCGCAATCGTGCCCCTTATCGGATGTTGTTTCTCTGCATTGGCTTTGTTGTTTGTTGGCCAATAACGTCGGTGTAGCCCTGCTGTCTTATCAAAGTTGGTAAATCATTGCAGCCAGTCTCTTAGATTCAGTTGTCACTTCAGTTTATTGAACGGCGAACTTGCATCTTGCAAGTTCCTTCTAACTGAACTTGATCAGTAAATCAATAAGTGGTACCTTCTAAAAGGAAGTAAAATACTAAAAAAATTTACATAAATACACAGCTGGTCAAAAAAATAGGTGTGGAGTGCTTTGTTATTAGTTGATTTGTTCTTGTTGCTAAAAAACAGTAAAAAGAAGTAAAAAGAAGTAAAACTTGCAACAAATTACATTTTTATTGAGAAATGCTTAGTTCCGTTATTATGATGCCAGGATTCTTACATTTTCTAAATGTACTGTTAAGTATTTTATTAATTTTAGTTCCAATACCATTTTGTACGTTTTAGGTTAGCTTAGGTTAGGTAAGCGGGTTGGCGTGGAGTACTCCGTGCCACACTCAGGTCAATATTGACCCATTTCGCATTTCGCAGCAGTGAAGGTCATTTGCTACGTGGCCCTTATAAGCCCTTTCATCGCTTATGGCTGTCCCATGTGGTTCAATATAGCGCCGTCCTATATGGAAAAGATTCGGGTGTTTGAGAGACAATGTCTCAGGGCCTGTCTAGGGTTGTTTAGAACTCCTGAATCTCAGTACATAAAATACTATCCCAACACGACCCTATACAATGGGGCTCGACTGAATAGGATTGACAATTTCCTTATTAAGGTGATTCGGAGGCACTTCGCAAGGGCGATGGCCAGCGATAATAACCTGATCTCAGGGGCTTACTACCCCAATTTAATGTACCACGAGACTACGCTTCGGTCTGGCTTTATCCCGCCTGAGGCACTTCTTCATGTAGACATGAAAGGGTTAGTCCAGACAAAAGATGGTGTGCCAATCGATGAGATTGCTCACCACCCTGATTATAGGTAATTTAGGTTAAGTAGCTTAGGTAGTTTTAAGTAGTTTTAAGTAAAACAAATAAAAAAGAGTTCAAGTTTTCTAAAGTTTCTTGAAAATTAAAAAACAAAACAAATCATAGATATAGATAGATTTAAGGCCGAAAGGCAATACTTTTAAGGATATTGATAAGTTTAGAGCGCTCGCTTGGAGCCAGTAAGCTAAAATAAGATAAATGTTAGTTTTAAATTAGATTTAATCGTTTTTGTCTAGTATTTAAGCTTAAAAAAGAAATTAATTAAAATGAATTTAAAATGCAAAATGTAAAAATTGACCCATTGTGATGCCCATTGGGGGGAAAGGTTGTTCCTTACCCGTAATAACCCTATATATATGAGAATGTACTTGTGGTTTAAGTACTCACTGTGCTATTGCATACAAACCATCCTGTGGTTTTGAAGGAGCTCATTATCTTGTCTATTGATGTGCTGGAAGGCTCGTCTAGCTCGTGGAAGAAGTGTCTCCCTAGGAATCTGTGCCTATTGTGTTGGAGACTAGGGCAGTGGCATAGGAAGTGGGTTGTGTCCTCAAGCGCCTCCTCATCACCGCAGCCTCTACAAAGTTCTTCTTCTGTCAAGCGTAGTTTCCTCAAATGATACCGCAGAGTGTTGTGTCCCGTTATGATACCTACGAGGATGGACAGAGATTTCCTATCCTTTCGTATTAGACTCTCGGTTCTAGATTCATTAAAAGTTGGCCATAGTATTCTTGTTGTATGGCAGGTTTCTAGTGCGGTCCATCTAGCATTCGCCTCTTCTGTGACCTTTCTTCCTGCTTCAAGCTTGAGTGAGCAAGTGAGCGGGATATTCACAGAGGGATCAGCTTCTGCTAATATAGCTGCTGAGCCTAGCCTAGCTAACTCGTCAGCTTTCTCGTTGCCTGGAATGCCTTCATGTCCCGGAACCCAACAGAGCAATACCTTATGCTGAGTGCCAAGAACCCTGAGTTCTTCGCGACAGCTTTTCACAAGCTTTGATTTTATTTCTGTTGCAGTTAATGCTTTTATTGCTGCCTGGCTGTCGACAAAGATGGTAATACCTTCAGCTGGTATTGCCCTTATCGCAGACTCACAGGCTGCTGCTGCCACTCCCAGGACCTTTGCTTGGAAGACGCTGCTGTGGTCGGGGAGGTGCATAGATTTTGAGAGACCAAACGCCTCGGAGAAGACGCCTGACCCCACCCCGGTTTCCATTTCAGATCCGTCCGTAAAAACGGTAAGGATTGCGTGTTGGGCACTAGTCCGTCTCTCCATTTTTCCCTGCTGGGATAGGCGCTTGAGAATGGTCTTGTAAAATCTAAGTATGGCGTAATGTAGTCTGTGCTTGGTACATAGCCAAAATATCTCTTAAGAATCGATGAATGACCCGTTTCATTCAGTTTCCAGTTTACTGATTGGCTTATTCTCATGGCACTAAAGGCGGCTGAGAGTTGTATGAAGATATCTAGCGGCAGCAGGTTGAGGATAGCATCGAGACCTGCGGTTGGAGTTGTTCTCATCGCACTGGTGGTACCAATACACGCTAATCTTTGCACTTTCGTAATAGCATTTAGATAGGTGGTTTTGTTGGTTGCCGGCCACCATGCGAGGCTGCCATAGGACAGTACGTTGTACGTTTTAAGAGTTGGACATAAAAATATGTGTGCTTAGTTAAATTGTTTAAATTCGGCGATTTGTTGCAAAAGTGTTATTAGAAAGTGATTAAATTTAAAGGTGAGTTTATTTTTTAATCACTTTATCAAAATTTTTCTTTAAGTTTTTTGTTAAATCGTATTTTAAGATGGGTCGAAAAGTTCACTGCTCTGCGGAAGAAAGGAAACTAGTTCAGCGGTTAAGGGGTGAGGGTAAAACCTATAAATTTATTGCAGATGCCTAGGAAGGTCACAGAACTTCGTAACCAATGCTCTTAATCCAAAATTAGAAGTAGAAAATAGAGGAAGGTCAAAAAAACCACAGCTACTACTGACCGCCGCATTTTGCTTTTAACGAAGTCAAATCCATTTGTTTCGTCACGGACTATAGGCGCCCATATTGAGGATGGAGTCAGTGCACGCACGATCCGCAGGAAGAACCTCCAGAAAAGTTCCAATCCTAAGAGCTAAGAACGTAAGGTCCCGAAAAGAATTTGCCTTAAGCCATAGAAGTTGGAATGGACCTGAAGGAGTGAAAAAAAGTGCCGGAATATTCTGTAGAGTGACGAAACAAAAGTTAATTTGTTCTCCTCAGATTGTGGGCGTAACGTAAGGCGACCAAAAGGAAAAGAATACCATCCTCGCTATACACTGAAGACTGTTATAATGGTATGGGGATGTTTTTCCTGGTATACGGTGTTGGTCCTATATTTCGTGTCAATAACATCATGACAAAATTTGGATATAGGGACATCTTGGAAAATGTCATGATTCTATTTTCCGAGGAAAACATGCCCCTACGATGGCATTTCCAACAGGACAATGATCCAAAACATAAGGCCCGGAAATGAAAGATTGGTTTCCGGATCAAAACATATCTGCAGTTTCATGGCCAATTCAATCTCCAGATCTCAATCCCATTGAGAACTTGTGGGATGCACTGAAAAGGAAATTAAGGGGTCAGTTCTTCACAAACGGGAATCAATTGTGGGAAGCAGTGCAAAAGGAATGGTATTCCATTCCTCCCGAAACGTGCCAGAAATTGGTAGGCTCGATGCCACGTCGACTTCAAAAAGTTTTGGAAAATAATGGAGGATACTCGGGCTATTAGAGTTAGTTAAAAAAAACCAAAAAAACTATTAATAAAATCTATAATTAATGATTATTTAGGAACACACCTATTTTTTTGTCCAAGCGAAAAAGAGAGCTCCAAAAGTTTTTGCAATTTTTTTCCAAATTATTTGGAAAATAAACAGTTAACTACTTTCCATATTTGTTAAATAATCTAAATTTTATTAATATAAGTCTAAAAACAAAAAACAAATTGAAGAAATATGAAGAAAACTTATTTTTTTAAAAACCATATTTTTTCTAACACCTATTTTTTTGACCAGCTGTGTATATCATCACTTATATAATAATTGGACTGTCATATCGTATCATCGCAGATCAGATAACACCATCGCCATTATGGGTGGTTAAAAATAAATTTCGACTTGTTCAGATTCCCCTAATTATCAGCATTTTAACTAATTAGCCTCTTAATTTATCGAAATGCTCTTCCTACTTTGTTTCGAGTTTCCAAATTGGCCACCAAGTAATTTTAATACACTCCACCAATTAACAAAAGAAAAATAAAATGAAATGAGTGACAGAACAAAAAACCGATTCATTGTGTGAAACGCACTCTTGCGTTAATAAAGTAATTTTCTCAGCGAAAAACTATAAAGATTATTGTTTAAAAAGAAAAATGAGAACAGTGCAATTCCTCTGGAGTTTTAATTCTCAGGTGTCAAATGGAACGCTGGAATTAGGAAAAGTGTTTATAATAATGGTCCTGGTACTGGTCATTGAGACATATGAACGCATCATTAAAGTAATGGGACCTTTGTTGTTCGTGACTTAAGGTCTAATGAGACATTCAGAAATACCAGCTTAGAGTGAACTTGAAGTAGGTGTTTTATCAGAGCTTCCGAGTCGATCTAGAAGGATGTCTTGTACCCCATAAGCGCCGGTAAGATGTCTCTACCTTCCTTCCAAGGGTTGTGATGGAAAAGCCGAATGTTGCCTGGACATGGCCCCCTTTTCAAAGCCCACTGTTATTTTTAGATCTGCCGGATAACGTATGTACCTACCAAAAGTTTCCGATTTATCGTTCCTACTTAAAGCCATATGGATGGTGCCCTTGCTGAATTATGTTGCTAAATCGAACTGTATATAAGAAGGTCTTAATGGACTGCAGTATTTTGGGATGTATTTCATATGTTCCCATCAAGGACCTGTTGCGTCAACTATTTACTTATTTGTAAGCAGACCACTAAAATGGAGAAGGAATTTAGTTGGCAGAAAGTGTGGATCCTTAAGGGACATATTCACTTACCTAGGTCGCCTCAACTATCAAGTCTTTCCAATTAGCTCGGTCCTTAGGAGTAACTGCCTGCAGTTGCGACGTCCAAATCGTCTCAGGTCTTCTTCTGTGCACACCGCAATTAGGTAAGTCTTCCTCTACTCTATTTTATATAGATCTTTATAAAAAGGAAATCAATGATCTGTAAAAATAAAAACAAAAACGCATTGTCTTGAACCTTTGTGTTAGACTGGAAGACCTATCGCTGCACCCATTTTAGGCGACTGCTGTGCAAGGTCGATGTCGATCTACATATTGTATAGTTGGTCGTTGAATCTTCTCCTTCAAGGCCCGTGAAAACAGACGGGATTGAACAATTTACGGGCATCCTTCCTCTCGAAGCGACCAAAGTTATTTTCATCTGTTTAGGAAAAAGTTCAAGTTAATGGATAATGATGCATTTGCAGGTGGCCCTTGGGGCCTAACTCTGTAATTCGATTCAAAAGTTAAATCGTTCCAATTCGGAAAACATTTAGATACTGTGTTATTTGAAAATCGGAAATTCAAATCCGAATTTCATTTATCTAGATACCTTTGCTCGAAAATCGGAAATATCGTACTAAACGGATCTATTTTCGTTGCTAAATAACATTTGAATATCTGAAATTTCATTCGATATCAAATTACCGCCCGGGAAAGATTTTTGTAAGTATTTATTTGAAAAAAATCGTAAGTAATAATTTTCGACAAAATGTTGTAAATTAATTGAAGAAAACATAATAAATATTGATATATTATGAAAAATGTTTGCTGATTTTATTTCAGTTTAAAGGGAAACCACGAAGAAAAATATTAATACAAAACAAAATTAATCAATTCTAATTGATTTTATGTGTTTTATCGATCTTGACCTATCTGGAGGTGGTATCCACCTTTTGCACCTAGTTTTATAGGTATTGAAGACGATCTTTTCCTTATTCAGATCATCACTTATGCTGTTCAAAACATACAAAAGTGCATCTTTAGAAAGACGATTATTTCTTACAAAACTAGAAGTAATATTTAAATTATTTCGTCATTAAATCTTATTATTTTTATCACATTACCTTTTACTTGATAGACCCATTATGTAAGAAAAGTCTCTTAATATCTTTCTTTGAATTGTTTCTTCAGCATGAATTTCTTCATCAGGCCACAATGCCACTGAATCCATATTTTCAATTCGATTCAATTATCAAGGAATAAATTTAAATAATAAAATCCAATTATTTGACTTTTTGTTGCATTTAAAATGTCATTTTTGACAAAAAAAAAACAGCTCGAGTTTCAGAACATTTATTCGAAAGTTGCAAAGGTTTCTTTACAACCTCTCGATTCGAAAGTTTTACAGAGTAACATTAGAAATTAGAATCGGGAACCACTTTCGAACAGTTTTTTCTTTCGAATCGAATTACAGAGTTTGGCCCCTTGGGTCTTATTTCTAGGGGAGTGGGCGATGGATGTCCGCCCTGTTATAGAAATCAAAAACTGCGATCAATCTCTTTAACAATGTCCTTTCTTAAATAAAGACTCTTGGACCTAAAAATAAAATAAATATAGTTGGCACAAGAGCTTCGTAAGAAGCCTAGCCCTTGCTTCTCACAACCATTCGTTTTGTGTGAGTTCATTCATTTTTTGGACAGATGGAAGGGATCTACAATTTAATGCCGAGTCCAAACGGTTAATTTAGAAGTTCTTTCATGACAGTTATACCCACGGATGTTTGTCAGACGTTAGCGAGAGGTGGCGCAGTGGAAAAAAACCTCAAGTTGGAATTTTTAGGTATTCGAAACTGGGACCCCTCGCAAAATAGTCCAACACACTAACCCTTGGATCTGGTAAATCGCAGATGTTTGTCGAGATCTCCTTCCAAACTAGTTGCTTTTATAAAGGAGTCCTTATCAATTTAGGAAGCTATTCCGTTCCGCTCCCGCGCGCAATGCACTGTACAGTTTTCCGAATGTTGCGAAATAGAGACAAGATGACAGTCTGTCCCTTAAACTCTTTCTCATAGTGATATGTCATATAACTACCACCATAAGTTGATCGATAAGTGACATGGTATCAAATGAAGGCAGTGAGAACGTTCAAGTATCTAGTTTAGTAAGTCTGACAGCTGTCTGACTAGATGCATCTCGGTTTTGATTGACTGAAATCGGTCATATGAGCAGCTGTTTCAGTTGACGTTTATGGAGGGGTAGCCGACGAATCTAGTCCAGAAATTCGTGACTGAGTAATAAGTTGACAGTTCGGATATGTGGATGATGTAGGAAAAGTGACGCTCCTTCCCAATCTAAGTTTTTGCGTTCAGGTTACATCTTATATCCAGAGCAATCTAGTCGACTTAAGAAAACTATATTCCTGAATGTGTCCAGTTTAAAAGTGTAAGTAATTTGTAGGCATCTGCTTTCTGGTTATAAGTACCGTCAGCGGGCTGTATGTCAACCGTCAATCAATGCATTTAATTGGTGAGAATTCGTCGGTCGAAGACTGGTCCAACTGTGGGTTCAAATATCAGGACGACTGGTTGAGCAACATTTGAAAAGTTTTGTTGCAACTGCTGTTGAAAGCTTGTTATTAAAACGGCTCCGGCTCGTTATGGCCGTTGGAAATTTGTCTCTAGTTTTGAACTCGGCTTAAATCTCACCACGCACTTAGTTCAGACTTACATGTGAAACCTAAACATTCTCGGCAAGGTATCAGAAGAAAGCTACAGGCTTTTATCAAGTCTTGCCTGTGGTACAACCTGAAGGAGATCCGTTCGACGCCTTTCACATCGAACTTAAAATATTATTTTGTTATAAAACTCTGATGTTGGATCTTGGATGTCGTCACAAAGCAGTGCAAATGCCGTTGGATTACCCACTAAAGAAATCAAATATCAATTTCCCAATAAATGTGTTATAGGCGGGTTCTAAGGCAACGTGAAGATACACAGACTAGGCGGCAGCAGTGACCTAAAGGAGAATGTGTCCCTGCAGTTGACATATTAATCTGGAGATGGAAATATGAAATATATTTGGCGCAGCATTATTTCCTTCCCTATGACAGTTGCGGACAATTCCAACAATTTCCAATCCACTGGCAGCAGTTTCACAAACCCATATGAGTGCTTGACCTCAAGACCTGCCACCGTCCACCACTAAACTCCGTATAGCTTTGGCAAACTTTTAACGCAACAGTAACCCGTGCCTCTATCCCATTCGGACATTACGCACTCTTAATTAAAAATTAAAAATATAGAAAACACCGTTGAGATGAAGTGAAAAAGATAAAAGAAAAACCCTCTATGTGCGTTTCACCCTTTAGTCATTTTCATTTCATATCTGTGCACGCTTCGTTGGACAGTTGACAGTCGTTGTTTCTTTTTTTGTTAGGACATTCCGCCTGTGAAGCCCACACACTCGCTGCCCGTTCAAATGAATGCTTTATTACGCGGAAATCTCGGGTAATTAATTCGAGGTGAGAGCAGAGGTGAGAGGATGTGTGTACGATGGTCAGAGTACGTATTACTCGTTACCATCTAATTGCGCCACCGAGAGCCTAATTTGGGAATAATAACGGACATGAATGTGTTAATTGATTCCTTCTGATGTGGTGGTGGGGCTCAGCCAACACGGCTAAGACTTCGTCGGATGACTCAATTTCTAGAGCGTGATGTGAATGATGATGATTAATTCATTTACGTTCGCTTTTAATTAACGGAAAATAAATAGGCAATGTGATATGTCACCGCACTGTGCGATGTGGTCTTTATTGCGACAGCCGTGCATTGGAATGGTTGGTGATTTTATGTGTGAAAGCTCTGACCATTAGCTGGTCTAGGCGGCGGCAATTGTTTTCTTTTTCACCTTTGTGTATGGCCTAGGTGGTGGATGATTGCCGAAAAACAATACACCACTGTATAAGTAACCTTTGATTCGCAGCCATAATGCGGAACCGAAGCGGTCGCTTCATAAAGCATTAATTGTCAACGAAATACGCTCGTGAAAATGTGCCATAAAAGGAAAATGCTTTATTTAGTAATTTTTAAGGGACATTTCGGTGGAATAGGCAATTAATTTGTGTGTTTATTGTTAAAGTAGCTGCTGCGGTGTGATTTGATTTCTATGTTCGGTATATGTACTTTGGGCGCGTCACGCAACGTTAGGTTATGTTTTATAACATCGATTGCGACCGTTTCGCTCTGTGGATGGGCAAGGGCTCGAACCAACTCCTTGTGGCAGGAAAAGTCTGTTTCTGCACACTATTCCGAGATAATTTTTACCACCCATTCGGTGCTGCCGGAGGGTCTAAGCTGTACAGGCTCTGAATCCGCTTCTTGACATTCCAGAGGCTGATGTTGAGTCCGAAAATCTTGGCAGCTGAAGTTTAAAAAGCCGTCACTAGAAACCAGGAGAGAGGTCAGCGAGTGTCATGCAACTGGTAATGAAGGGCAACGATTTTTACTGCAGCGACGGTTTTGGGAATTTTATAATGAAGAAGGTACCCACTCTCGTTAAAGAATACTTGGAAATAAATTATAAAAGCACAGTGCGACCTCAATAAAAGCAACCCCCGATACGTGCAACTCCTCGATAAAAGCAACACTTTAGATCTTACCATTGTTGACTCAGTAATCGCAACTCCTCAGCTATTGTTGAATGAGCTCTTATTTCGTTTGCTATTTTTGGTTAAGCACCTAACATTTGCCTTCAATGGGCTGAAGCAAAAGATGCTACACTGATCAACATTTTAGCCCTGCAAAACTTACGAGAGTCAGCTGTGGAAAAGAGGAGACAGTCAAATATTTCTCCATTTTTTAAAATCAATTAAAATCTGATTGTTTTTTATTTTTAATCATCATTATATTAAAACGTGAACATCCGTAGTTTCCGTACACTTTTTTGGTATTTATTATGAAATGAGTAGAATGAAACTTATATCATTCGAAAGGTACTGTGCCCTAGATGTGCGCAAACAAAAAATCGTGATTATATGTCGCCATTTTAAGACCGGTAAAATGATGTTAAGAATTCCCCATACAAAATGCTTATCAATTAATTGAACCCATTTTGGTGACAAGCAATTTTTCGCCGCCATAGTCCCATAGTAACGTACCTTTTCAAATATATAACATCTTAGATTGGAACCTATTTTCGAAGGAATGCAATTTTCCTACCCCTAAAAGCAGGCAATTGTGTGCCTGAGGCGTTGACAACGGTTGGTTTCGATGACATAAATTTGTTGCTCTTAATTTTTTATATTGACGTATTATAATATTAATCACGAGTAAAACTTTTTCGAAAGGGGAGTATTTTTTCGATATCCAGATGTCGCTTTTTCGCTTATAAAAAAAAACATAACTATCGAAAATTGTGGTACATTTTTTAGTTTTACATCCTTATAAAAGGAAGGGTCGATTTTCGACCACAAGTGAAACTAGTATGAATTAATTTATCAGATTTTTTGCAAGACACTTTTTTTTTACTATTCTGTTTAACTTTTTGGCAGCTAAAATTTTGTGACTCGATTATTGCAACAAACACAATAAAGCAACTGTCTAAATTTCTATTAGTTGCTTTTATTGAGGCTGTACTGTACATATTTCCTATCTCAATATTCCAATTTCCAAAAAAGGTGTTTCCTCTGCTATTCCAACTGCAAGCACATTAAGCATTTGGTTTGATTGTGGTATGTCGTATGTGAGAACCGAAAGTACTGAGTGAATTGCAGGACGATCAGATGCTACAATTTCGGTCAAGCAGGTTCTAATGCTTTTCAAGGATTCAATTTCAGATGTGGCAGAATACTGCGAGCATTTGCAAAGAAGGTGTGGTTTCTCTAATGCAATTCCTCAAAAGATATAGGTTCGGTTAGGTACAGGTGGCTTTCTTGAAGGCACCACTTTGACCAAATCTTGTATGTCCTTTGTAGTGCCACATATGAGCGAGATGACTGATGGTGGCCAGTGTCTTTGTAGATCCCCTGAATGGAACCGTACAAAATTTTGGGGCTTTAACTGCTAATTTTAATCAAAATATCGAAGATTTTACTATCTGAAAATAATTACAAATTCATAAATTATTACAAAGAAAAAGGTAATTTTGTCTTATCTCATATTCTCGCTCCTGTCCGGTAGTTAATTTCAAATGATTACAAAACCAAGCCGTTTGACAGAAGTCGAGACTGGGTGCATTCAGTTGGTTTCATCAGAGTTCCATCGAACGGACGCGTTCGGCGTGCGACCTTAGGCTCTCTGCAACAGCCAGAAAATTCCATACCGGGGAAACTTTGGGCGAATTATTGCTGCGTATACAGCAGATGACAAATCACGCGGAGGGCGACTAAAGTAGCATAACATTCGCATGTATGACGTCTGAAAACTCCATCATTGGGTATGAGAAAGTTAGTCAAAGTGGTGGTGACCATTTGTTTTCAGACGAAGGGTGACCTAAACACTAACAGTCAACCCCCGCGTGTAGCCTCTGGCGTCCCATCAAATATAAAGAGTGTGCTAAGTTGTCGATATTTTGGGCGTTGCCTGTTGTTATTCAATGAAACCATTTAGATTTTCTAGCGAATCTAAGTGCCCTGGGGCCCGACTCTCTAGCCTTTTCGTTCCGAAAGTCAATCGAAATTCGAAATTGCTTTCCATTTCGCTTTTAATTATAGGTCCGCAGTAATAGCTATTTCGAAATGAAAAGAACTAATATCAAATAATACTGTATCCACTTTCGGAATTTTAAATCCAACAGTAGTACATAATTTCATTTAGCTTTCGAAATAGAGAGTACAAAAAAATTCGTGTTCGAAACAAATTTGCCTTTACGCAGAATAAGTCCTTTTAACTTTTCTCGGTTGAATTTGTTACATGTCAGAATGATGGAAGAGTGAAGGAAGACATTGTCGGGTAGACCTAATTTTACTATCTATGTGTAAGGGCGCAGTTTGAACGCAAGTTTTGCATAGTTTTTCCATGCAAACGTCGGCTCATTTTTTCCATTCAAGATATTTACGGATAGGTATTTGCCTACCAACAGGAGCTTCTCGCATATCTAATATTTCGTAAGAATTTCATTGTAAATATGAGCATATTTTCAACCTCGCAGTTCGATTAATCGAATGCAAAGTGACATTATCACATCAGTTTGACAGCCCGAAAGACGTAGCTAACTCGCAATGGTGTAGTGTTTAGATTCATTGGGCTTGTGAGCAGCGTGGCCAGATGGTCAAAACATATTCCAGATTTGGCCTTACTTTCCAAAAGTAAAACCCCAACTTTTCGTCATTACTCTTTTTTAACAAGTTGTTGTACTACTTTAAAGAAGGAATTTCGAACTTGAAACTCGAACACATAAGTCTAGATTTCCGAATGCAAAAGTCTGCACCAAATAAGTACAACGCAAAATGTCACCGCATTTTGAAACCATATTGTAAGATTTTAACAGCCCTTACGCAACTTTAATGAAATTGATAAATATAAAAATTACAGATGAGGTTGCTGCTTAAATCCGGAAAAATATTTAAGGAACTACTCCTAAAGAACTAGCATTAGCTTTTTTCGAAATATTTGCTTAATAAACAAAAATAGATACTAGCGGAGATGTGACCTTGCACGAGTTGTTGAGACTGACATCGAAACGAGTGGCACAACAAGCTACATGAAAGCGCGACCAAAACTCTACCATTCCATCGGACTGGCATTCAGGATACGTGGACGCGTCTGTTCGAGAGCGGTTAGCATTTCGAAGCCGCATCAGTAACCCACCCAAGTGCAATAAAGTAAGGTATGTAGATATAAGCCCTGCAAAAAATGGTAGCTGACCGGTCGAAACGAGATTGTATACCCGGACAGTATCGATCACCCCATACTATATAGCTTAATAGGCGGGAGTAAACTATTTCACATAAACTGTCACCCGGATTGTGGGATTGTGCGATACGGGCCTACAACTAGGCACCAATCCCAGCTTAATAAAGGAAGCTTGTATACAGCAACAAGGCTGTCATTAGTACATATATCCGGTCCAGAATTTTCCAATACCACCTTTGCCTTCCGCTCACTCATGTGACAGGACATTGAACTCTGGTCGAAGTGTGTCCATTTTAAGACGTCAAAAGTTTCTTCCAGTCTATTTTCTCTTTAGAATTGTGTTTTTATTTCGCCTTTTACTGACGTAGATATTACTTTTTCTGAAAGCTCTATAAACGCCTTACTTACTACTCCCAACGTTACAAAAATGAAGCACCTTCTCTGTCGGTTTTATTATGTTGGGAAATTTGACTGGCGTTGGAAAGACTGCGTGATCTTTTAAGTTGCCTAGATTCGCTTGTAGATCGTTTAAACTGCGCTCGTTTGCCTTGCTTTCTTTGTTGATATTAGCGGAATTATGGCTTCATGGTGTGGTGTCTATGGGCATGCATGTTATACGCCTAAATTGCAAGCGCTTATACTATACTTCGCATCCACCGCCACCAGGTTGACCTCTACGGACATCTTTTATGTTGGCTTATTGCCACCCAAAGTGGGGTCTTCTAGTTATAGGAAGTCCCAATTTCCATCTACCAGTAGGCTTAAAAAGGTACGTTCATATTCACTGACAAATTTTGAGTCGTTTAGTCCGTCAAGTGCGAAGCTGTAGAGGCAGCCATTTCATTTTAGTACTTAAGGATAACTTTCTTATTAGGTAGGTATGCCAAAAGTTTCTCATTAGTGTTTGGTACTGTTTCTCCTATTCACCCACTTAGCAACTCTAATTTGGAAATTTTCCAAACTCAGTTTCCAATTTATCTGCCAAATACGTTGCCTAAATGTATTCACACCTTAAGATTCGCCAAAAGCCGAATAGAAACTTTTTAATAAGGCTCTTCTCTACGTTATTTTTCCCCAATTATGCCACTTCATTTAATTAGTTTCCGTTACCATTTCCATTTTCCACTAATGAACAATGGAGTAGAAGAAGAAACGCTACTACCTGCTTACTGTCAGCGGCCACTTTGTTCTTAAGGTGAAGACAGCGCGCACAAAGATAGGTATATTCAATAAAATCATCGGGTAGGTACCTACAACGAGAATACCTATATACCTTCCTCAACACGAGGAAGAACAACAATGCCACCCTATTAACAGTTACTAACGAGCTAACTAATTAGAGTGCTCCAATTACAAATTCGCCCTGCGACCTACCAGCGATGGAGCTCTTCCCTCCGCACACACAACCGCCCTCAGTGGCGCACACACAAAAACCCATCTCATCATTATAGCGCAGCTCTCAACTCAAACTCCTGTCAAATATTCTCCCACGCACCGGGAGCAAAATAAAATGTCAAAAAGCTCTAAAAACCGAACAAAAGGTGAATTAGCACAAATTTCCTCTCGATAATGGGATGAGGTTATTTTCTACTCCCCACCCGCCTTACAAATGGGATGCTCGCCAGGGGGCCACGCCGCGATATAGATATTCCACTTCCATCACTCGAACGGAATATCACAAACCAGAATAACGACTATTGTTTTAATTGCCATTAAAATGCACTGCTTGTCCACTCACCAATATGCAGAGCGCGCGAGGTACAGATTAACCGCTTACTGTGTAATAGAGTAGCAATAAATTCGCCCAACTGTCATTCAGAGCGAGAGAAGAACACACCGAACCAGTTCGGCGCATAGACCCGCCCCTTGTACCAAATGCAAGCGTTTCCCCTTTTCACACATAGTAAATCCAGCCAACGGTTCTGATCTAGTACGTTTTTACCGAGAGAACAGAATTATAGCAAAGTCTAGCAGGAGATGTGCCATAATGGCGCTCTCCACTCTCGAACTCGATTGGCTGCAGTGACAGGTAGCTTGACACATTCCGGTTCGGCCTCACATCCATCAATGAATTTACTTTCAATTACTGCGTCTGAATGGGACCGCGCTGTCGGCGGCACACGCCAGAGAGAGACACACACAGCCAGTGCCCCCTATTGACTGAGTTTTGTAAGACTATTTAACTGGGAGTTTTTGTTTTCCATAAATGATGGTGGTTGTTTTGTTCCACTTTTTTCCGGTCTAATGTATTCATTGGCTAAATGGGATGTGTCTACCCGTGGCTGGGACGGGAGTACGAGTGCAAGCAGGAGAGTTATACTTCCAACGACCGTTTGACAGTGGGTCAGCGAGTGGAACAGCAATTGTGGTGGAAACGGAGCGATTGTGGAAAAATGATCGGGGCCTGTTTGTTCACCATGTTGTTAGTGTCGATTCGACAGCGTGCCCGTTCGGTTGTCATTGTCAGATGTTGGTTGTCAGTTTTGTATGACTGAAGGTGGATTTAATTTTTTTTTGTTTTAGTTGATTGAACTGTTGACAGATTTTTGAATTGCTCTCGCGGATATAGGTACGCTGTGAATTTAATTGACGTGATTTGTGTGAAGGCCATTTGGATTACACTTTTTGACAAGGAAATAAATATCCACGTATTGTCATCTGTCAGTGAAAAAAAGAGAAATATAAATAATGATTGAATGATTGATCGGAAATAAGTGATAGTGTGTGTCGGGAAAGTGTATCTTGTGTCATTTTGCAGTCAAATGCTTGTCAATAGTTGTCATTAGAAAGTGTCGGACAAAAATAATACCGAACACATCGCGAACAATTTGTGCACCCATTGGAAACAATTCAAATAGTAAAAAAAAACATCGTCGATCGATAAACGACGCATTAACGCAGCCACAATTACGGCCACCGGACGAATTACGAACGACGCCCACGGCGACAGTGACAGTGAAGGGACGACGACGACAAACACAACGGCGCCGGCAATGACAGTGCCCGTTCAACGTGGATCGATGGCGGTCCTGCAACCGCCTCGGTCACGCTTCATGATCACGGATATTTTAGCAGGCAGTGCGGCAGCTGCAGCTGCAGCAGCATCGGCAGCGGCTGCGGCCAATGCCGCCATGAACGGCGGTGACGGCTCCACCGACCATCACCTTTCGTCGCATCACCATCACCACCTCAGCTCACATCATCAGCACCTCCAGCTTCCGCTATCGCATTCGATTCATGGCGGCGGTAATGGCGGTGGCGGCGGTGGTGGAATCATTAACGGTCCCACAAACGGTCTGCACTCCCACTATGCACACCCCCATCATCTGCAACATCATGCGGCGGCAGCAGCAGCAGCAGCCGCAGCGGCGGCGGCTTACAATTCCGCACATCGCGATCTGGACGACGATCATGATCGAAGCGGTCGTTCTCCATCGCCGCAGGGACCCCGCGACTTGAGTGTGCCGCCCGGCGGTGGAAGCAGCGGCGGACGCGCAAGTACTCACGACGACAGTGACAGTGATTCCAGCGGGAATCTCGACAGTCACAGCATGTGCAGCAATGGTGAGTCAAGGATGAACTTTTCTTTTTAATCTATCGAAAACGTGCGGTCTGTTGCCTCTGGCTGCGTTGTTGTTCCTCCCCATATTGGAACGAAATTTAATCTCTATTCCTGTGCGTGTTCTTGTATGTGTGTTGAGGGGGAGACTGCATCATCGGACTGAAAGATGACACCTTGTCAATGCGATGTTTTATTGTGATTCACATGTCAAGGGCCAACCGATTACAGTTGAGCGGTTCAGTGAATTACAAATTTAATACTCAATTGGACTGATACACACTTGAGGTTTGAGAGAACAAAAACAAGAATAAGGAGTGAAGTGCTTGTGCGGAGATGGGTTAAGGTAACGTGCTGCGGGAAGGATTTCTGTTATTGTTCAATGGATTATGGCTCAGGCATAGATAATTTAAAGGCGGAAGTGATGGGCTTAGGTGTTCTGCATTCAACGGTGACTGACAGATAGTCAGCCATTGTGATGCATAATCATGCCTTAGCGTTTAACTTACCTACAATTAGGTTATCTGCTAATGTGATACAAACGTGACAGACCCATAGACATCGCAATAGATCTCAGTAAATATGGGGTTTTCAAAGGGAAAATGCATACAATTTATATAGATTGACCGCAAATTAAGTGCACATTTTTTTAATGTCAGTGTGCTGTCACTGTAATAAGCTGGTAATTCTCGATGTGCTTAGTCAGCTAAAAATATGTTTCAGTGCGTCTATTTACTATTGGAATGGAATGAATAATTTAATTAAATGATTGAGTAACTTTCTCTCCTGTCACTGTCAGTGATAGGTTTTCCCACAATTTTTTGACAGATGTGCTAATGTAGAAGTGTACATCCTTTAAAGAATTTTATCCTTCTTCGTACCAACATTTTTGCCGCAATTATATCTTGCAACTCATTATAAAAGGAGAAGGAAAACTATTTCAAACAGTTGAATTCTTTCGGGAACAATAATGCGAGAACGTGAGTTTCATTCGCGGACTTATTTTGCGAGAAAAGCTCACAATGAACGGACAATCTGTACTGAAATAAAGCGATGCCATCACTGACGCTACGACCTCCAAAAGTGTTCGAAATATTCTAGAAGATCAATTGCCGCGTTCCCTTGACAGTTAGATGTCTAGCACATAATATACAAAATAAAGAAACGCCTATTAGAGTTGAGGCGGAACAAGAAAAAAGACATTTGGTGCTCTTTGTGTTTCTGCTCACTCCAAAAAAGAGTTTCACTTGAGAAATCTTTCAAACCTTTATCTCGCTTTATTACAAATTTTAATAATGAACTCCACTTCCATTTTTGTTTGTCTTCTCAAATTTGTTTGTTTTTAATTGAATTACATTGACAGCTTTTTTTCTTCTGCCTTCCTTGTTCAATCTTGTGCATTTAGATTTAGAAATCATTTGTATAGAGCTTTAGTACAATTGGTTAAATGTCAGTTTCTGTTAAGTGGAGTTTGTCACCCCGCTGGTAGTCTAGCGGTGATCGGAACGCTACCATTTTACTAGCTTCTTTACAAATGCGTTGCTTCTTTCCGCTAAACAAATATTATCATTCTTGCTTTAGCCTTTTTGACTACGGCAAACTTGTCAATGCAAATCGGAAGTTCTTTAGAGCTAGGGCTGCGATAATATCTACTCGCTACTCGTTATTTTTCGAGATCAAACTTTTCCGTTCATTTTAATGAGAACGATATATCTATATCTTGCGATCAATGCCAAACCCAGAAGGCGGATATCAATAGCATCCGAGGAGTAGTAGATTTTGACAGATGACAGATGTCATTTAGTAGATATAGGTATAAAAAAAATAAAGTTCAAAGCTGTATACATTCATATGGCTATGTCAATATCAGTGAAACAGTGGGTACTTAGAAAATAAATCGTATAAAATATGATCACTGATGTAAGAGCACCCTAAAAACCCTGAACGTAGATATAGTTCGCTGAAGAAATTTTGTCCGATTTTTCCCACGAACAAAAACAAGTTCCTCTCGCTATTCCCCATTCACGGTTGAATCGGTATGGCGCTTCAGCTTAGTACGCAGACATGTTCAAACTTCGTCAAAAGTTTATTAAGGTGGCCATATAGTGGGTTGATTGGAGAGGCAAACTTTTGTTCTCTTTGTGTTCATGTATATATTTAGTTTTGGGGCCATCAAATTGATGTGTCTGCAAACTAAGTAGCGCTCACATGGATACTTTATTTTCTGAAATCGCATTTGAAGAATTTTGACAAGTCGCAAGAAAAAGGGGTTAGAACCGAAAATTTTGGGAGCTAAACAAAAGTATGGCTAAAATGTTTTTTTTTTTCTCTCAGTATAAGTATGGGAGAATTCAAAAACACCATCGGTTTTAATAGGTACGCTCGTAAATATTGGTACATCATTGAAATTTGTAGGTTCCATTATTAGAAACCGCAAAACTTTAGCTGAAAAGTCAACTGTTGCAATCACTCTGGATAGCCAAGAGGGTTGGCAAGTCATTCCTTATATGGATAACGCTTTTTTTATGAAGAAGTTAATGTTCGTCGAGCAGGGATTGTCAAGAAAGGAAAGGACATGAGATTAAGCATCTGTTACTTGTAATTCGGACTGATGTTTGAAGTTATCGAAGTCAGCAGGGAACAATGGTCTCCTCTGCATTACCAACCCGTCAACCTAAGCTAGTCATCACCCATCGGTCTTTCATAATGACGAAAGGACTCCGTCCTTAATAACAGTTTAATATGAAAATCTAATACAGTCTCAGCAAGGGATTTCATATAAGAGATGCATTCAGCCTGTCGAAGCTTCAATTTCGAAATATAACTTACACCCGCTTTTATAAGATAAAATAGTTACAAACGTAGACAGGATTTACACGCAACTCCTGCAAATTTGCAAGGACTTTGGCAACCTGTTGGACTTATACCTTTCTTTTTCTTACCATTGTCATTAAGATGCCTTAACTTTTACTTTTCGTATGCCTCAACCAAGTTTCGCGGTTAAAGTGCTTCTTACGCATAAAAGGAGTTTACAAATTGCGGTTCATTAATTTACCTAAATTGTGTGATGGAAAAATACCAAAAGCCCACCGTCATTAAAGCAGTGGAATGTCCATAAGCACTACTTGTCACTCCGACTTCGTATACAGAAATATAATTTCAGTTTCACAACGGTAGCAGTGCGTAAATTGCATCAACAATTACTACCAACGTTCAAGTAGCACTTTATTCAATGTTTTCCAATTGGGGAGCCTCCTCCCTCTCTCGCCCGTGTACAAAATCAAGACCGCGTGTAATCACTGTTCAAATTGTTAACGATTTCCAACCCAGCTTCCCAGCCTACGGACTGGCGAGAAAGACAACGGACACGGACGAAGAGGAGAGCGAACATAAAAATGCACAGACTCAGTATAGTTATAACCAGTTTCATTGACAAACGGCAAAACCGCCTTCGTTATGTCGATGTCGTTAGCAAACCACGCTTAACCGTTTCTAAATCGACAACAATGCCCATAATTGATGAAATCGCATTAAATGCGACCAAAACTAATTTACTGATCAACTGCCACCACAATGTCTGATGGGCCACTAGGATAGATCTATCGCCGTCAAAGTCGGGTAAACGGGGGCGATCCGATCAAACAACAAACTTTTCGTTTGTAGTTACAATGTGACATGATCAAAGCCCAAATTTATGTATGAAGACGAATCTCGTTACACAGTTCAAAAGAAATGGTCCATTCTGACAATACGATACAAGGCAGAAAGGCTCCTATCTAATGCGATTTCGATTTGTGTAGTGTGCGCTGGTGTATTTGCCCTGCGCAATTAAAGCCCTAAAAGTGCGTGAAAATGACATTGTGTGACCGTATAAAAGCCAACTAGGCTGTGTTTAGTTTCATCATTCGAAATGATTTGCCAAAAAAAGAAGTACACGCGCCAACGCACCATGATGAGGTGCATGTGAAGAGAAATAATGTGCGGTACCAGGTTTATAGTAACAGTATGAGTATCCATAGCTTTCGATTTGCAAAGATAAATGTTTGACCAGTAGAGATCTGTAAATTGGCCGTCTAATGGCGGAAGGGTTCCCGCACGCAAATACCCAACAATACTTGGCCAAACTTCTATTATTTGCTTATACTTATTATTAAATATTTGTCAGTTGTTCTTTGCAGCAATTTGTAAGCGGTTGCGGGTTGGTGGTGGGTGCATGAACTTGGCAAGTCAGAGTTAAACGATTTTGAAGTTAGGTTAGGTGAAGTGGCTGTCGGCTAGCCGACACACTTAGACCATTGTAAGGTCCCTTGTGATACCACATGAATCTAAAATTGAACTCTCCCTACTCGTTGTACCAATTGGAGCTTCTGATGAAGCGTAGGGGATTACGAATGTCTGTGTTTTTCAGATCGTTCAGCTCAATATATATAGTAGAACGCTCCCTAATGGAGCTTTCGTCTTTGTGAGAGGGCCGGACAAGTACAGAGGAGATGGAGAGTAGTTTCTTCCTCCTCCTCGTCAAGACAGCTTCTGCAAAAATCGTTTGCCTATGAGACAGTGTCCTGTGATGACACCTATTGTAGGAATGCTTCCTATCAAAGGAGATCAAGTATATCTAGAACGTTTTAGATCCAGCTGTGGCCAAATCCGTTTTGTCGCTAGACATGTCGAGCCGGTTGTCCTTCTAAGATTAGTTCTATTGATAGCATCCTGCTTTATTATGAGTTTACAAGTATAGCGATTGGAATACCTACCGAATCCTTAACTTGCAGTTACCTGGGATGTCTCTATGCCCCGGAACCTAACAGAGGTGAATATTGAACTGCTCCGCCATCGCTATGAGAGACGAACGACAGTCTTGGGCTGTTATAGAATTTGTAGAAACTGATTCCAGGCACTTGATAGCAGCTTGACTATCCGAGAAGATACGGATATCTTTAGCAGTTATTACGTTTTCTTTCAGCCATGATAAAACTTCTTTTATCGCCATAATTTCCGCCTGAAAAACGCTACAGTGATCAGGAAGACGGAAGGAGAGACTAAGATTTAGTTTGTCGGAGCAACACCATCCTCAGTTTTCGAACCATCCGTGAAGAAGTGGATCGATTCATCACCCAGGAATGCTTCCTCCTCCCAGAATGATCTGGTGGGAATGGAGACCTGGAAGTTTATATCGAACTGTAGTTCTGGGATCTAACGCTGTGGTAATTTTTTTTTAGTATTTTTAGAAATCGGCGAATGTACTGGGGAACATAAATTAATTAAAAACCAATTTGGGCTCCTTTTTGTTTCTTTTAGCTATAGGGACACACTTCCAATTTGTTTAGGGTCCATTGAGTTCAACGCAAAGTAACATAGCTCTCCAGTTCTTGATCGACTTTAAAAAAAGAAAATCGTATAATATATGTATATAATATTGAATATACATTTTAAAGCATATTTAACTTTAATGTTGCAAAAGAAATTTAAGTATAGCACCCATAAGAGCGTCACAACAAATTGAAACGTATAAAAAGTCAAGCTGTCTCACTCTTTGAGAGCAGTGATACCGATGAAAAAAATGCTGAAAAAGGAGCAAAAACTTTAATTAAGAAAGTAAATACTATTTGACTAAAGAAAATAAGTAACTTAAATACATTTCTTCAGAAAGGTAGCAAAAAAAAATATATGTTATTGTTTTATAAAACGAATGTACTTTCCCAAGTGATGGATTTCCTTCCAAAATGAGTTCAGTGCACGGTTACCAACTTTAAACATAACTTCGGACAAATATACCGAAACACTGGAGCGGAGAAACTAACATTGGGACAAAGATTTCGTTTTCCGAAATCTTGCACACATTATTCCGTTGAAAAACTATTCCTTTATGAACAACAAAACAAAAATATAAAACAACCCAATTCATTTTTTAGTACATCTTTGAGCACTTCCTAAAAATTACTTAAAAACTATTTCCGCGTATAGCCATGGTTAAATGTACGCTCGAAAACTATAGGTCAGTCTATTTCTTAGGTTTTGTTATATTAAACAATTTTTTTTTTATATTAAATTTGGGGCTACGAAATTGTCGGGAAGGACAAAGGTCAAAGAAACATTGGGAAAGACAAACCCTAGTCTCAAATGTACCGTGTTGGCAACCGTGGCTTCAGTGATTTTCCCAATCGCATTCCTTAAGTTCTGATGACGGACTTGTTAATTGTTGGAGGAACTCCAATTTGGGAAGAAAAATGCTTTGAGAACTTTAAACAAAAATAAAATAATAAATACTAATTCGACAGACCTTTGTTTGAGTTAGATTATAAGACGGGAGAGTTTAAACCAGAACTCTAATCAGAACTAGGGGAACTTAACAGAAAATAATTCTTAGTAATCCTGCTGAAATTTGTAGGTGATCATTTTCTTATTGAGCTCCATTCATATTTTTATACGTAGATAGTTCTTAACTTTCGGTAAATGGTCCATCGCTCTTGGTTCTATTAAAAAAACAAACATTTCCTTTATAAAATGAATGCATTTTCTTAATAATTTAGGCTATGCATAAATAAGTTACAAATTTTGTTTGTTCAACAAAAAAATTAATATTTTGCGAAGTTTCTGAATTCTTTTAGTTCCGTTTAAGTTCTGAACAGTTCTTGGTGAAATACTTAAACCGCCAAAAAGTCTCGGTACGAGTTGTCCCAATTAAGTCGAGTTATTCTGTGGACTTCGGTGATATGGAGGAGGAGGCTGTTTGCGACCAAGCTGAGATCTGTAAATCCATAAAGATATTGAATGCCCTTGAAATGCAACTATAGGGATGTTTCAAACCGATAATTTTTCAAACCGAGCTAAACCGGTTTAGAATTGAAGCAAGAAGAGTTGCAAACCAAGTTTTAAACCGGTTTACGGAACCGAGTCGACGCATCATTAAATGCAACACGAAAATTGGCTAAAGTCCTTCAAGTGGAATTGTTAAAAATAGGCGCGTTTGTTTAACCTATCATATTGCAACTCTTTTTGGTTTTGGACTAACGAGGCCGCAAACGCATCAATTGACACATAACTTTCTATTTTTTAATGCTTGACATATTAGATTACGATTAGCTAATGTCAAAGAAATTATTTTTCACTCGCAGCTAATAGATTATGAATACAAAATGGCTGAATGTGTAGTTCCTTACACGGGTTATTAATGTCTTACAAGGTTTGAAAATTGAGAAAATTAACAGAAAACACACATTTTAACAAAATTGTAAGTAGCCTGGCTACCGAGAAGAAGACTGAGTGTTGAGCCTCTATACTATGCCTTCAATAAGGCCCGAATTTCGTCCATTTCGAGACGTACGAACTTGTTTAAATAACAGGGGCACAACGGTTCGCTATGATGCGCATGCGCATGCGTTGGCATTATATATTTTCATATAATATTGGCCATGGCAGGTGCGCCATACAAAAGTGCTATGTCGAGATCAGCTACTTCCTTCCTGTCTTAAGTTCTGCTAGAAGTTTCCACAAGAAACGTGCGGAGGTAATTAAAAATTTTTAAAATTTTCCAACTTTTGCCTTTAATGTTTTTTCGGGGCTAGGTTGAAGAAGCTATTCTTAGAAGGAAAAATCATTGGTTATGGATTTTTTAATCACGTATTTGTCTGTAACACTTTTTGATAAAGCTTTAAACTGATTTTTGTTGCAAAAGTTAAGTATTTTTCATAAACCGTGATAAATGCTCCACATTTTTACAATTTTTATAGTTTTATCACATTTTGCGTTATTTATAGGGTTACATAACTATTTAAACAGATCAGTCCACTTTCACCAACTGACTAAAAGAAATATAAGAAGAATCTTTTTTTCAACAAAAAAACTACCAAGAATAGCAGAACTATGTAAATTCTGAATGGAACTCAGTGGAAAATAAAATAATTTGAATTAAGTAGGTACGGGCCTGAAATGAAAATTAACAGAAACCTTCAGTTTGTATAGCAAAAAAACTCTTGTCCAAAAACGGAGTTACTTACATGTTGAGAGACAAACCTTTTCAGTTTATACAAAATTAGGTAAAATAACTCAGCTCTAATGGCAAAATGTGACCAGTTTAAAATACAAAACGATTGACAACATGTCCAAAATTTATCTATGCCCACGGCCACAGCACAGACCTAAAGACACAAAGGGGTAGCACAAACCTCACCTTACCTTAGACAGCTTTTTAGTAGGCAATAACTCTTTGATCAGTAGATCAATTCATCGATATATCCAAAGGAAGAATGACAACAGAACCTCTTGACATATAGCCGAAGAGTTTTTGCAAACTCATTTCTGAAGCCAATTTCGATATGTAATACTTCCAGAAACGTCACTTGCATTACGCTCCTAGGCAACGTACTTTTATTTGTCACCTTTACACGCATCATTACTTCGGCATAATTGATACACCTTCAAACGGCATTGCGCCGCAAAATCGGAGCGCAACTCGTCGCGTACATATTCCCCATGGTTGTGCAGTCTTACTGCCGTTTGACCACAGGAGCCGCATTGATGACACTACATTTCGAACTGCAGCTATAAACCTTCTGCAGAGCTACCAGTAGACCAGTACTCCACTGTCGCGCACGAAAGAATACCTAGAAGTATATCATCCGAAGTAGGCATTTATATTGATCATTTTACGCCTTTGTCGGCGTCCGTATGCGCGCAGATTCTTTTCTAAATAACACTTTGCACTCCTTCGGCTGATGATAATGATGATGGTGAGTGGTTTCCACTTACCAACAGTACCCTACATCTATTCACTTAAAGTTCTATTTAAGCCCTTCTTTTCTTTTGATATCTTGTTGTGGTCGACGAAGAGCATTGTGTTTGCCCCACCGAACAATAGTTCAAAGCGTGCAACACAATGCAGTTACTTGGGCTTGGGTTACCTGTAGATGAGTTCAGTTTATGGAGCCCAGGTGCAGCACTTAATTAGTTCGTTTGCCACGTAAACGTTTTCGAGTAGCTTTAATGTGTGCACTACTCAAAAAGTGGATGCTTACAAGTCACAATGGATGTGTTTTAATTTTAAAATTATGCAAATAGTCCTAAAAAAAACAGAATCCATTTAACCACCCACATTGGGATGAGTTATGACAGTCAACACATCCACTGCATGTTTTAACACCTCTCTGGTTGTGTTTTTTTTTTACAATTCCAGAGATTTATTGCCCAAAATTACATACATTTTATTTATTACGGTGTAATAATTCTTTATACGATCCGTGCGCGGCCAAATTAAATGGTTTAAATTAGAATTTCCGAGGTAAGCAGGTGTTTTCGGGCCTCTTAATATCTAATTTATTCAATGGCATATCTGCGCGCAGGGATATACGGTCGGCAAATGAAATTTAGTGATCGAGTTCTCCAAGTGTGAACATAAAAATAAAAAAAAATCCACCCATCGAGGTTATCTTTACATTAATGGCTCCAATCTAGGGGTAGCCCTAATTTCATGCACCGATTGATAGAATAGTCGCTGTTAGAGTGCATGGGAGGAAATGATTTTCATCAAAACGAGGCTACAGGCAGATAAATTATTTGACCCGATTCGGGTTTGAGGCCCTGCGACACAGCAAGGACTGAATATGGACCGGATCTTCGAACAGAATGTAAACATGGAAGTGTCTCTCATACGAGTCGGAATCGTTTACCAATTGCTGCTTTTTGGACATGAAATAATGTCAGTTGGCTATCGGATGCGACCGTTGTGAGCATTTTCCAAATAGAATTCCCGAAGCCATCCCCAAAATAAGGGGTAGGTAAACAATAATTGTATTTGTCCGAATTTCTTCTCATTTTGCTTTATGTACCTTAATAAATTTAATATCCTTTCACTCTTTTTCAATAAGAGCGCTACAAAAGTTTTTTTTTTTAAATAAACAATATATATCAATGAAATTCTTTATTTCTGTGAAAGTACGTTCGTTGCCATTATGTATGGAACTCGATAGCGTCCCTGTTGAAAAACCCTTTATAACTAACCGAAGACCATATATAGAAGAAAAGGTACCCTTAGCTTTGGTGTCCGAAAGTATCAAGAGCAACGTTATAATCAGGACGATTAGTACTCAAACATCTCCAGGCATAATGCCCGAAACACATGTGCAGAATTCAATGCGCAGCAAGATTAGAATACACACGTTTACTTCTGCACTCACTGCAGCACTGCAACATGATTCTATTTCTAAATTTGCTACAAAATTCGAGCGTATCACAACCCAAGGGAAATAAATCGCAATATCAAGTATTTGCCATCATTGCCTTTTGACTCTGCTGATCGTGTTTGTTTTTGTTTTGGTTGGAAACACATCAGCTTCAAACATGACAAACAATTTTCTGCACATCTCAGAGTTTCTGGCACACGATAAACGCCTTCCGAACCTTAGCAGTCATAGTCTTTCAACTGGAGGTCTTTGCAGTGGCAACAGAAGTCGTAAGTCTTCTCTCCTATCACCTCTTTTGACAGTTTGGCAGTTATATAAGAAATATCTATGCAGCAGAAATAAAATCGCACTTTTAAAGTAGATATACACAGTGTGGCTAAGATGCTGGGTCCCTAAACAGGAGGGCAATCCTAGCAATGAACAATTAAACTAAATAGCATGAAAAGGTTAAACAGACAATCCACTTCGCAACAGTCCACCAACTTGATCAAAGATTTGAGTTACATTACATGTTATCATACGACTACATATAAACGGCTTTATTAAGCAGCAGGTCCTTATAGGACCCTTGGCTTAGTTTGTGTGTGTGTGTGTGTATGATTTTGTTTGACCTCCAATTATGATACTGCGGCCGAACGGCTGCAGAGAGGTTGGGCAGTAAAACAAACCATTCCTTTTTGTGTTTTCAGGGGATCGGACGTGCCCTGGCTCAGGAGTCCAGCGCGCTAACCATAGACAAATCATATAGAGACTGTACCAGTGCTCGCAGACATTAAAAACTGTTTTCCCCTTTTTTTATCAAGAAAAGCCTTAGTTTTCCAATAAATTCCAAAAAAATTACCCTTTCTTAGTGAAATTTGCAATTAATTTCCAAAAAAATGAAAAACTGTAACTTTTTTTATTAACAAGCTTAAAGTAAGCATATCACATAAAAATATACAATAATTTCCTCTTCTATTAGACATAATATCAATGCATTCAGATACACTAAAAGTCTTACGTAGACGTTCGATGGGCTGTTTCCTGTCATGTTTAATATGAACAATTTATTCTTTAAAATTTCTTCGTTATGAGAATACGTTTTAATTTTGTTGTTTCAAAAATTTAAGTGTCACAGAGATTTTTGCCTTTTTCCCCTTTTTTTACGCGTGTCCTCTTTTTCCCCTTTTTCATTCAAAAATGCAAAAATTGACGCTTTTCCCCTCAATCTGGGACAATAAACAATTTTGTTTACCTGTCGGTGTAATGTCACTTAGAATCTGTGTGAAATGCAAAAACAATAAAAAAAAACAAGAAAAATGCTGTCAACCGTGGGAGAATGTGACAGAGTTCGGAAATACCACATTTTCACATTACAGAATGTCATTGGTTAGTAACTATAACTTTTTAAAAGGCGAATAATTTGATTTGTTTGGCTAATAAAACTATCTAAAGGGGTTTTTATATACAAGAAACATTATAAGGATTACAAGGACAAACGTGGTTGTGTATTTTTCGCTTTTTGATCTTTGATTTCATTTGCAAATTTTCCTTAAAAACTACAGAAGTTTGCTCAAAATGTTTTTCTTTCCCCTCAATCAACAAATGGCGCTTGTTTTTCATAAATATTTTAAGCAAATCCACATTTATTAATAAAAAAATTATTATCCACACGTAATGAATATTTTCAAATTCAACAGATAAAATTCTATGAACGCTGCCAGCAACTTTGCCCACAGCGGAAGTGGCTCATTGCTGGGTGCTATAGTGGGTTGGTGAGCCGGAATTTTTAAAATTACGTGAAAATACGAATTTCTACTTATGTAACAATCCGATAGCGCACCTAGAACTTTCCACCCTATAAAAATATAGCTTGTACTCAAGTTTTGGTAAATCGAAGTTGGCGGTCTCTGCACAGCACTAAATCGATAAATTGCTTATATTCGAATCGGTTTTGGTCATTTTTGAGTTAAGTGTGGTATAAAATTGTATACAAAACTGCACATATAATAAAATTGTAAGGTTTGTCTCTTTGTCTCAACAAGAAAAATTACTTATTAAAAATCAAATAACTTTCGGTCAAAAACTTCCAAGTAATACTTTTCATATAGCTCCTACAGGGCTAGTGGTTTGAAAATAGATAACTGAGTCAACTTGTCTATGGAGACTCGAATAAAAATGAGCGATTTCCCAATTAAGCCCCCAACTTTTCTCGTTCGTAAAAACCAAAATAAAACTGTTTGCTTGAAACTTATAACAGTATGCGTTTATCTCGGTAGTTTTTAACAACGAATACAGTTTTTTTTTTCCAACAGAGACTTATGTGCTTAATTTTAACAAGTTGTTTTAAACCGAGTAGAGATCCCACTCTGTTGGTCCTAATTTTGAACTAGCTATGGATTCGTGCACGCATCACGTTGAAACTACCCATCCAATCCGTCCAAATTTCTTAAAACAACGTAATACCCTATTCACAACGCACTGAAACCCATGTTTTCGTCGAAAAGTAGTCGACGCATTCACACCGAACAGCAACTAGTTTTCGTTTGACGTTTCTATTAGCTTCTTCTGTGTACACTATTTTGGTTACAAATTTCGATCGCATTACTCTAGAAATAAAATTAATTTAAAAATCAATCAAGCGTGGAAAATGATATAAAGTTGTCAGTTGTGACATTTCTCCGGTCAGCTGTTCTGCTGAATTTGCTGAATACTGGAAAAGGTGTCTTTGTTTCAACAGCCCAACTATTGGAAGTCGTTTTCGCGGAAAACGACTTTAAAGGACTCGTTTTGAAAACTAAAATATGTATGGGAAAACTTCTGTTTTCGATTAAGTTTTCGAGTGTTCCCGCGAAAATCCGGTTTTCGGCTCAGTGTGAACAGGGTATAAATTTTAAAATGTTAAAATTCCTTCTGATTTACAATAACACGTTCCACTGGTTCCTTTCTTTTCGGGAAATGTCTCCTCGTGGACTTAACTCTGTGCCTCGCTATACGATGAACAAAATTGTCTCACAAGCGATAAAATACTTATTAAAATCTGTCAGTTTGGCGTTAGTGCAGCGTTCAGCCCATTTGTTCATGGCACCAAACCACTTAACGCCAGAGTCAATGTGAAACCAGTTCATTTTCGTTCAAGTGATTCCAAACGGACCTTACGACTTATTAAGTCTACTGATGTGGTTCAGTGGTACAGGCTCACAGGTGTTGGCAACAGTCAACAACAGAGAAACACCGACTTCCGCAAATCAATAAAGCAAACAACTGCTCGACAATAATGTTCACACCTCAGCGCCATATATACCTATACCCACACACCAATAGCAGTAAAATGTCGCACAAAATGCAGCAGTTATTGGTCATCATAATCGTGCAACCATAAAACGCTAGCTAAGCACTAGCTGCATAGACACAAATACCACAGAGTGAACGCATTATTCGATATGCAAATTGCCCCTAAACAGTATTAAGCAGTGTTAAATGCGATAATGGTACCAATTATAAAAGCGAACTCGTCGCAGTGCCACTCACACCGCCGCATACCTATCTCATAGATACTACGTGTTTATGCATAATTTGTTATATTGGCGATTGGCGCTGTCGCTGTCGCACTTTTTTTTATTGGAATTGGCGTCTCGTAAGTACTTTTTGTGTTTGTTTTTTTTTTTTTTTCGTATTTTTTTTTTGTGGAGCTTAAATCCATTCGCGTTTTTAACAATAACTGTGTCAACTAAATGGATTATGTTGGGCTTTATCGCCTGTTAGTCGGTGTAATTAAATGGTATCAAGTATAACGCCAGTAAATGTAAATGGAGGTTTTATTGGCTTGACATTTCGGTTTTGGTAATTGCATTGCAGTGTAGCCTTATGATGGTATCGAACCGCAAGGACTCTAACTCGCTACGTACGTGTGTGTTTGTGTCCGAGAAAGAGATTGTTTGCGGCGTCAAAAGATTTGATGAATGAATCTGTGGAGCGGCGCGTGTTGCCCTCGCATCTTCGGTGTTCAGTGTTGGGATCGCGGCGAAACTCGTTTATTTGCTCAGCAACTTTGGCCAATATTCGCGTTCGACTTATTAATTGCCTGCGGTGTCGGTGTCGGTGTTTGCGTTCAGCTTTATCTCCTCCGTGTGATGGTGTGGCGGCCTCTGTCCCGACTCGATGTGCTATAAGCCAGCCGAGAAGGTGCGATAACCACCGCACACACTCGTGGCCAAGAGTCGAGCGAAATTCACACTTGGACACGAGCACGAGGCTTAATTGAGACCAAGTCTCGTCCGTCCGTCGACGAATATTTTGTACAACAAATACCGGCATTCCAGATATGCGCATACAAATATGTAGATATAATAAATTGTGCAGTGTAGGAGGAAGGAGGGGGATGGTATCTCGTCGTTTGCGATATAAATTTCTCTGGAACATGGATTTTACATTTGGCAATTATTATATTGGCATGTGGGTATCTATGGGCGTTTTATTGTTCCTAGTGACACATTCATTGCCACCTGGATAGCGAAGGACGCTAATGAAGAGCGAAAGATATACCCAAAACGACTGACGTTACACTGCCACCAGCCACCACGGCTAATTGATCGGCATAGGTAGATATGTCTTAAGCCTGCGTGTGCATTTCTGCACCTCGGAATTAGCAAGGACTTTGTTGCAACATCAACAATTTTGTGCAACAATTTATCGATCGTGAGAGATTAAAATGATATCAACGTCAACTCTTAAGCTGTGCGTCGCCGATGCATACCTATAGGTGCCCCTATCGAGGGGGAATTTGAAGTTGAACTCGAAGCTCCTTGGCACGTTTCATACATACGTAGATACGATCAATTTGGGCTGATATGCCTAAGACATTAATCTCGTAATCAGATTATAAGGAGCGTAGTAGTTTTTCTTGGCTTTTCTTCGTCTTAAAATTGTTTTTTGTGTTTGAAATCTTGTTCTGTTTCTCATTCTCATTCTGATTCTGATTCTGTTTGTGTGTGTGTGTCGATTCTTTTTGTATTTTTGGTCAGTTGGTTTGTTTTTGTTGACATTTCCGTTTGGCATTCAGGTAGAGAGGCAAAGATGTCATCGACTGAGGGTTTTTGTAATCAATCTGTCGATAGATTGACATGTCCCTGGTTAGACAGTGGGTTCGACTTCGACATGTGAATGGGGACGGTGCGATGAGATATATTTTCCTTTTTTAATTAAATTTCAATTGCAACGCAGCAGTTTAGTGGTGTCCACTGATTCAAATCAGGGAGAAGTGCAGTTATAATCACATTAGGATTTGGAATTGCTGTAGTTCTGTGTAGAAGTCGGCTTATTTTGGCTGAATTTGTCGAGTGAATCTGATCTGGCAGCCGCAGCTTGAATGGCAACAGGAGTGAGTGTTTTCAATTGTGTTGGCTTAAAAGACAGACTGTTGATGATGGATTCTGGGAGGGGAATTGTTCTTCACCAATAAATCTAATGCACGGCACGTAACGCCAGTAAAATGGTTGAAACCCACCACAAAGTGTCAGATTCATACTCTTGGCACCAAGGAATCAGGGGAATTTGGAAGCGGGACCACCAATTGAGCAACGCGCTCAATGTCACTGTGCATAAATTTAACATAATTAAATAATTTTAAACTTAATTTAGTAATTGCTGTGCAAGCCATCTGTTGTGAAAGTTAGTCCGATGCACGGCTGACAGTCCACCCACGCACCAGCAAGCCCAACTTATAGCCACGGGTGACATTGCTAGGTATACTAATCGTTTTCATAGCAATGTCCCTGTGCTGTTGCCAGACTCAAAACATTTGGGAGTACCAGTAGTCGATAGACCTTGTAGTAAGTACTAAGCTTCCGCTCTGTAGAGTCTCAGCAGAGTATCTGACGTTTTTCCATCACTAGAACAGCTTCGGTCTGACCATTTCGAGTTCTAGTCGGACGGTTTTTGTAGACACTACATCAGTCGCGGTCCGAGGAGTTCATCCAATTATTAGATAATCCTCTTATGTATCCTTCCTCAAAATAAGAAGCGAATAAGCATTGAACAGAATACATTGCCACAAAGTTTGGTGTCCCTTTGTGGCCAGACCTGCACCTGCAAGCTCACCTTGTAGTCGAAAAGCAAAGCATCATCATAAACAACAAATATTTTCGTGCTGATCTATGTTCGGAAACGGGCTTTAAGAGGCATAGCCAATTTGACAAAATGTCGTCTGCTTGCAAGTTTCGAACACTTTTTGAAAGCACTGTGAGAACGCCTTTCCTTTGTCTAGTTTTTTAAGTGAAACTTCTTTAGGCAGTGTTTGGACGGAGTTTGAGAGGGATACATCCATGGATAAAGAGAGAGAGAGATAGTTAGAGTACCTGCAGACCAGCGTTGTTCCGAAGAAATATTATAGTTGAGCCATTTTCCGAGCCACAAGTTTGAGCCACATTAGTTAAACGAAAACGAGTAGGGAATTTTTTGTTATTTCTTAAAAAAATAAATCCAAAACTGATGGGTCTCAGTCACTTGGTGAATATTTTAACGGCGTTCAGTAGAGTAAATTATCATTTCCTGATTCCTTTTTGTTTTATTTTTCAACATTTTTTTTAAGAAAGTGCGATGTTTAAGTTTTGAGGCACATCTGAGCCATTTCTCTATGGCTCTGAGCATTGGGCCAAAGCTAAAATACTTGAGCCAAATTACCCAATTGGGTACTTTTGCACAACGCTGCTGCATCAGAGGCAGACCTGTGGGCTATTCTTTGATTCTCTTCTTCTTGTGTACCCCATTCCGACTGTGAGATTTCGAAGCATCAGCGTTGCCGCTGAAAAATTGCAAAAAAGGGACTAAAAAGGGACCCGAGCCCAGCCGAAGGGGCCTCCACACAAAATACTAACACAGCAATAAAGAAACAGAGCAACAAAGACATTTTTTTTTAACAAACAACAATTTTATTCATTACGAAACACTTCTTTTCATGTGTATGCATTCTTGTTCGTTCAGTAAAGAATAAAATGTACTTTAACTGAAAAAGGGGCCATTTTGACAAATTTTCAAAAAGTTGGGGCCAAGGATCCTGAGGGTCAAAAAGGGGCCAAACGGCAACGCTGCGAAGCATTGTGGTAGAAAGAAGAGAGAGCGGTGCGCGCAAATATTTTCGTTCTCTGGTTCCATTTTTGTCCGTTAAAATGTTATACGCAGTGCAGTTTTTAATCGTTTCTTAATGCCCCGCAGTTTAAAACTTACTTTAGGTATATTTGTATACCTCTTCAAGGCCTTACTTGAAGTGCATATACTCGTATACCTCTTCAAGACTCTAAGTAGGTCTTAGAAATGCTGACCAATTCGCCGCTTAACCCTTTTCTTTTACAAGAGCTTAACAATTCAAAACAATTGTACCTGCTGCACCACTCAGTACTAATTTAGCCATTTCCGCTATTTATTTCTTCCGCGCTTATTTACAGCCTGAACTGCCATAAAGACTTCAGCCAGACCCAGCGGGCACTTGCATTTCACGAGAACGATGTGAAAACTATCAACGGCCTAAACGATGTGAATCAATTGTTCACAATGTTCGCTGGTCTGTACAAGTGCAAATGTTTCTCCCTCGTATATAAATAACAGATTAATCCATAAGAGAAAAGATACCAATTTAAAGCGGAGCTGCACGTCGGCAGAGAGGGGAGGGGGAGCAAATTACACGCAAAGTCAGACTCGCGCTCGCAGTTCTACCGTAAATGACCCCCCCTCCAAACATATAACAACAAAGCGCAGTAAATTACTTCCTAGATCACCGTATGCGGTCCGCTAAATGCAAGACATAAGTAATTATTTCCTATTCGAGTGTTTGGCTATAAACAACCTATACAACGCCAAAACAAGTCGAGCATCCGTGGCCGTATGCCGTACCTACCTACCTTTATTCGCTGTATGGCTTGGCGCAAAGTGTCTGCGCTAAAGGAAATCTAAAATACGATTTGAAGCTCATTAAACATGCGCATTTCATTTAACCGCCAGATGTGCAGATAAACGCGATACAAAAATGTATATAAAACACAACGTTTCCAGCTACACCATAAGTACAAGCGCAGACGAACTCGCTCTCCACCATTGCGGAAAATTGAGTTCTTTTCTCCCTATTTTGCTGTCAGTTTGTTTCCCCTTTCTTCGGTTAATCTTTCGGTTTTTTTTCTCTGTTCTCTTATTTTGTTTTGTTTCTTGTTGTTCTTCATTTTGGCTGCTTCTTTTTTTTGTTTGTATTTAAATTCATGAGCTAATATTTCCTTCGCTATGGCAATTTAGATGTGTGATTAAATCATTCACACCTTCAGGCTGTCAGAGTTTGTTTGTGTGTAGGTAGGTAGTCAATTGTTGAACTTTTGTTGTACTTTGATTTATTATTTAATTTAATTAAAATGGGATACATTGCTGCATCGGAATAAAAATTGGAGAAATAAAAAAAATAAAAAAATTTAAACTAAATATGTAATCAGGATGCAGATACAGATTTTATTTGACATGCATTTTCCATAGCCGGACGCAACATAAAGGGGGCATCCCAGTTGCGTGTCTAGGAACAGTTTATGTATATACAATTGCGCCAGACCATTGTTTCTGATAAGCTAACGAATGAGATCAGGATAGTCTGTATACCTAACTAAGCAAATTATATACCGTTCGCTATGTAAATAAGAACACGATTGTTTCATGATTTTATAAAATGGGTCTGCTTTCAGCACTGGCTGTACACATGTGCAATTGTGCATGCATACAATGGGATTATTTGGAGAATGTGGTTGGGATTTTGTGGGCTTGCAAAGTTTGTACTGTGAGCTTCATGATGTGACGACAACGTCAATGAGAGGATGGCAAAGGGAATCACACACTAACGCTAGAAGTTTGCATGGGAACTTATACTTATGTAGATCACCTTTAATGTGTCCACCAAAGTTGTTTTAGTATTCCTTCTATGCGACCGATAATAGGTGACATGAATGTGTCAGCATTCGGATCGTATAAAGGCTTGTTGTGCGAATTAACAATAATTATTTGAACTTGTTAAAGTCTTTTAAATGACAAAAATGCATCCAAAAAATCGAATTAAAAGTCTGGACAAAGCGGACAGAGAACAACGCGGTTGCTCAAATAGGCCTTTTACGTTTCTGGGACCATTGTCAAAGATAAAAGTCACAGTTGAAAAAAGGCTTACTATTGTACTGATTACTGTAGGTACCTACTTTTTGACTTTACCCAGTACGCAAGTACCACTTCTCAACTTTGAGTTCTATTTGTACTGTTTTTGATGTTATTTCGCACTTACGGCCATATTATTTATTCCAAAAATTAAACCCAAGTCTATAATATTCAGACATTAAACCCCAGCATAAACTCGGCTTATCCGATTCAATTTGAACTCCGGAGGCCAGCTTAAGTACTTTAACTCGGATTAAAACTCAATTTAATAATCTTGACAATTCTTCGTTCGCAGGAGGCAGGAAATAAGTAAAAGTGAAATGGAATCTAAAAAGCAGATAGCAGGAAGCTCAAAAAATGGATTTAATTAATGAGGTGGATGAAATGTTGACGTTTTCTTCGCTTGCGTCAGTAATTACGATGTCTTGAATTTTTGGACATATTTCCGTCTGAAATTTGACATTTTGGAGGCTAAATTCTTAATTAATACAATTAAAGTGAATCTCGGGAAACAGTAAATCAAATGAATTTCAATCGACTAAAATATAAAATATAATTTAATGTGAAATTTGAAATAACGTATATAGGTAGGTTTAAAACGGGCCAACTGTCTTAAGTCCGCATTTAAATGCATCTTTATCCAGGGGCTTAATGCATGTTTTTGAGTAAATATTATAAATGTAAAATTAAATCATCGAGTTTAAATACGAATTAGGGTGTAACCTAAATTAACTAAATTTACTCTCGGCCGTTAGCTTCAATAAAATATGATAAATTCTTCTTGAATGCAATATTTATGTTATGGCATTCAAAAAAATTATGTTCTAGTTTGTACGTTTCAGTACACACTATTTGCATCACTGATAAAAGTATTTTATGGTAAAAAAATCTATCCAACTATTGATGGTAGGTGCAACTCTTGTGTGCCACCTGTTCCATCACTCACATTGTTTCTGGTCCTGTAGTATGCTGTGTCCTAGCATCTCATACAACCATTCATTTTGTGTGAGTTTATCTTTGTATTTTTCGGGACGAATGGAATTTGCCGTTAATAAAACGTCACTAAAACTTCCTCTGTTTATAAGGCTCAACAAAATCACAAATTTCAGCAAATTTTATAGCAAGAAAATGGCAAGTCGCCGTTGTTAACCAATTTTAATAGTTTATACTGAGTTTTACTTTCACTATAATTACTACCTAGATTCAATTTGAATATTTATTGAAAAGGATTGCAAAACTACAGTAGCTCAAGAAAGATCTAGTAAGTAGCTGTTATAAAATGACTACCAACAGAATACGTCCTTCCCATTTTTGTTTCTAGATAATTAAGAAAAAAAAATTGTTTCGGCATAATTATGGTGGCAATTTATCAGTGTGAATAGGTCACACTGGATCCTACATCCGGGATAATACTTTCAGGTACAAGCGAAAAATACTGATTTCTGATTCAGAACTCACATTGTTTTGTTTTTTTATCACCCGGAAAGGGTGTACAGACAAATCTCTACAGAATAATTGATACTACTGAGTTCAATTCGAAGGGTTACATCACTGCATGATATCTCTATTTTCAAAATCCAGTGACAATCAAAATGAGGACCGGATAGAAGACCTACGTATTTGCCATCACTTACTTGCTCTTGCATTTCTTGTCGTTCATTGACAGCGATCGATGCAAAGTGTGCAAACACAAGATTTTCTCATTTGATTTTTCTTCTTATGAACTGTTTGTAGTAAAAAATGTCTGCATTGGACAAAAGTCGTTGATTTTTAATAATTATTTGTTTCTCATATCTTAAGAAATGTCACGCACTTGCGAACTATAATTTATATAAAGCAAAAACTCACAGAAAATGCTGTTCCAGCACTCACTCTGCGTTTTTTGCGCACTAAGCTGCAAAACTCTGACATTAAACCGCCTTTATGAGCCAATATGAATAGTGAACTGAGAACTCTACTTTCACCACAACTTCCCCAGGTTTAAAGAGACAAAATAAGAAAAAAATAAAAAACCGCTCACTCGTCCGCTGCAAATTAAAAAAAAAATATATCTTTCCTCACCCCCCACTCAATTAGCTGCTCAAAGAATTACCCCAATGCGATCAACAGAGAAATAAATGTCAGTTATAATTAAATAATAGTTGCTGCTGTTTTATAGCACAACCAAGAATTCTTGTTTCCCAGCTGAACACAAGCCCACAAGTGGCTGGCGTAGAATCCTTACATTTTTTCACTCTCTTCTCCCATTCATGCCTGGACTGACTTAAGCCGTTTGGCTTTGGCCAACAACAGAAGCAACAGAAAAAAGCAAGAAGAACAATCGTTAAAATGCTCTTTCACGGTTCGTTAACGGAGCACGAACAAAACAAACCAAACCAAGGAAAGCGCGCGCAGTTAACTTAAGTAACAAGAGTACGTTATTTAGCATGTTGCTACATAGTGGTTAATTACTTATGAAGTCACATCAAGACTGACTTCATCATCGCAACTACAGCAGCAGCAGCAACAACATCGGGCAGGAGTTGTATGCCTCTGGACTGGCCGTGGTGATGGTGACTTAAGCCTCGACAGCATAGACAGTATATTTACAAGTAAAAGGTGTTTTGCGGATTGTTGTACCGTGGCGCAGCTATAAGTTAATTCAATTTGACTTCCTTGTTTTATTTTCAGTTTAAATATACAATAGTGTAACAATATCCATTGTGTGAGCTGCTCTCTGATTTGTAGTAACAAATTGTAAAAAAAATAATATTGTTCATGTAATTACTGAACTACACTGCCGAGAAAGATCGCACTTTAATTATTATTTTTTTTGCGCTTAAATAACTTCCTAAACATAACATTTTAAGCTGTTTCCGTTTGATTGAGCTATTAAACTTGGATTAGCTAATGAAAATGGAATCCGTGCGCGAATACCAGCGTTGGCATGCAGGCAGCACGGCAGCTATATAGGTAGATAGATGTGCATGATGTTACCAAATGGGTAGTAAGTAGCTTGATACTCGATTTCATGTCATGCGAGCAGTTATTAATATAAACGAACGATTGCAGATCAGTGCGAATATCTAGCAGGGGGCAATTATAATTGAATTTGCAAAGTACTTTGGCTGTTAAGCGGAAGTTAGTTAATGTCGATAGTGCTTATGGGGCTTCCTTGGAGGTCCTAACGATGTAGATCGGTACTTGGTGTCGTCTCATACTGGCATTGGTCAGTGGCCTTTGCCATGAGGCCTGCTCCATTCTTGTGATGCATTGTGGTGCTCCAACTTTCCCAACAAAAATGGTAGATGCAAGCTTTGCTGGTGTTTGCAGGACCTTCTATTATAGATGCATTGGATTTCTCCCTGTAAAAAGCTTGTAAACTCAAAATCATTATTGATACTGAAAACAAAAGAGTCCAGTAGCGAACTGGGTTTCGTATAGCAAAATTACAATACTGTCGTACATATTTCAACCGATTTTCAAATTTTATTTAATAATAGACCGTGGAGGATTAACCACTAGAATTATCGCTCTTTAGCTAGTAATTTGCACTTGGGTCGTCCTTCCATTTTAGACGAGCGATTGTGATCACTTGAGGCGCCCTATTTTTCTTAAAGAATTTCTTAATTGTTGTGGAGATCGCACGTTTTACCTTTGCTATCAAAGCCAACTTCTCGTATGCCCTTAAGCCGATTTTCGATTTCGTTTTATCAGAACAAGCGGACTATAGTTCAACGTCTGAGGGAGCAATTTGAGTCCTCATATGTTCTGCATAATGTTTTCGTCCCGTCTTGGCGAAAATAAATACCAAGAATATTGAGTCTATTGAGAAGGGATTTCAGAAATTGTGATTCTCCTTTGGCTACTATAACATATTTAAAATATTTACAAAAATTAACGAAACACTTAGAACCAACTATAAACGCAGTGTGCGACCGGCCTTAGAATTCTTGGCACTGTAATGACATTCAAGTCAGATTTATGGCCTATCTGGCTCATATTTGAATCGTTGCCAATAGTTGTCGTCGTGATGGCCAGATTAGTGTAGCTCCTACAGAAAACGAGACATGAGCTGTCGATGAGTACTTATGCACCGTGAAAGCAGAATTACAAGTAACCAACAACATGAGTTTCAAGAAGTCCACTCCAAAGATGAAATCGCGCAATGGGTTAGTAAGATCAGATTTGGCCAAGTTCTTGACCATTTTTATGACATTTTTCCGAGTGTCCAGGGTGAAAGGCTCAGATTTTGCGATTAACTAGTGTTCAACCGGTCAGGTTAACCTCAAAAAACCTAAGAGTTTCAGGACATTCCATCAATTGTCCCAACGCTAATTACGTTTTGCTTATAGGGGCATAAGTAGACTTGCAGTGACTTCGACTAGGGCTAGCCACAATGAACATCTCTTCGCTGGAGTCTTCTTGGGGAGATGTTACATAAATTGTTAGGTAAAGTTGGTGTCTTCTTAGCATCGAAAAGGGGTTTGAGAACTGAGATTTATGTAAAGAGACATGGTCGTCTCCGCAATGCCTGTTCAACTCTGCTGCTTGGTTCACTTCTGCAATGACAATCAAAGCTGCACTGGCTCTTTTTGTGCCAGTACTATTCTGCGACTCTGTGTGCTAGTGCAGCCCATTGATTTCGGTTGAGAGCTGATAAGGATTGACCAGACTGACGCAATCTTCTCTAGTTACCTATGGCATGAAACTGCGTTCCACTTTATTGCGAATAAAATATCTTCCAGGCAACTCTGACCTTTACCGAGTTACCCAAAGGTTTCCACTTGTTTTTTTTCTGATATTTTACCATCTTTGGAGAACCTCAAAAAAATGCTTACCTAACAGTTTTGACGCCAAAAGACTTCAAAATTGTTTTCTTTTCGATACTTAGAAAGAATCCCATGAAGTGAGCTATTTCGGTAATTGAGTATGTTTATATAGGTAACTGCCTACATAAGAGGTGCGTACTCTCCTTTGCTTGGCAAATATTTCAAGTTAAATCTTCGTCCTCAGCCGGATATCTTACCATTCTAGGAACAGACGTTATAGCCATATTTTCTTCATTAATCATCTTAATTCGTTTGTCTGTTTGTTGCTTTCACATTATTCCATTAGCGGCTGTGTCGCGTTCTTCAAATCTACCCTCACCCATCCCATGAATTTACTTGAGGTGGTAGCTTATCTATTATTTAATTTCTCCCCAGCAGTCAGCAGAGCATTAAAATTTATGGATAGGTAGGTATGGCTCCATCCAGTGTCCACACAGAGACAAACCTTTTTGGTTTTCGATTTAAAATTCAACTTACATCAAAATCGATAAGAAAATTTAAAAAAAAAATCAATAAACTCAACGGGCATTGACATACATAAGTACAGACGTAACTGAGATGCTACAGCATCATACCATACTACAGCACATCACGAAAAAAACAACCCAAACCAATAAAACTGCTTCAGTTCAACTCATTAAATGTTTGTTTCTCTCAATTGCAAAAGTTTCGGTTCGTATGAATTCTCTTTGAAAATTCCCTTTGTCTGGCCATTTATGTTTGTGCTAAAGCGTGTAGAAAACGATACTTTTACCCAGAAAAAAACAAAATTACATCGTTGCTGTAAAAAAAAGCTCCAAGCTGGTAGGTACCCACCCACATCTGCGACTTCACGACACATTCCACGGAATACGTTTCCATTACTCCGGTTAAAAACTATTCTCAACAATTCGCCAGACTATAGGTGCCTCTACCTCCACAATCCACACCGAAAAGTGGGCGTCAACCTCTCCTCCAGCAATACGATTTGGATACAAAATCCCTCCATATAGACAGCAGAGAATCTTAAACTCAAAACTCACCACGATGTCATCCAAGTACAGCACAAGATGAAGGAACAAGATTTCTCAACAGAGAAGAGAGCAGAGGAAGAAATATAAGAAGAAAAAAAAAAGGCAAACTCGTCTAGACCGGATGTTGCGCATTTAGTTAGTGTGTGCGAGCGTGCGGACGGATGTTTATTTTTATACTTTCGCTCTCGGAGTTCGTGGACCAACATCCCAACATTTTCGTGTGTCTTTACACGAAATTGAAAGAACCACGGATCCGTGACCACGCCTCTAATGCTCAAGGCGAATACAGCATAGTGTCGATTGTCGATTGTCGACTTGAGAATCACCACCACCACCCAAATGTGACTGGCAGTGGCGGTGGCAGAATGAGAAGCTGAAAAAGTAACGTATGCGCAATGGCGTCCGCGTAAATATAAGTAATTCTTTGGTCGCGTCGCTCCTCTGTTTGTATCTAGATAGAAATGTTTTACTTCGTTTTGTGTGTGAATTCTCAGAGAGTTTTGCTAAATGAAGCGGAAAGTGGGGGAAATCGTTTCTTGGCGGCTGATTGGGTTAGTTCGATGTGTGTGTGTGTTTGAGTTGAGCTGGTGTTTTTTTTTGTTTTGTTTTTGTATTTCTCGTGCTCCCTTTTCGAATAGTAGTCTCATTTTGGAGTGCGAAAACAGGAAAATAGACACGATCATGCAGAAAATGGCTACCATTTGGCTCGAGATTTATTTTTTTCTGTTTTTGCTTTTCAATTTGGATGGGTACCTAGTGTGTGGTATTGCTAGGTAGAAGGTTGTCGCCGGGAAGATGCCTACCTACCACGTGCACATGGACAGTTGTGAATCAATATTAAAGTCAATAGGTAGATTAGGTCCATGGGTATACCTATCTTCGAGCTATACCTATTTCAATACTTATGCGTAGTAAAGCAGCGAAAAATAATTTGTGGAGAGTTCCATCAGCTACTGCACAAGTAGCAGTATTGCCATCACCGGCTATTTATTTCCGATTTGGATACTCGGACTTTTCTTTGGCTCCTTAAAATTGTCATTTGGCAATTATCCTAATTTAGACTAAGTATTTACCTTAAAGTTTGGTGATTTTTAGGCTCCTTAGGTATTTTTAAAAATAAAATAGGTACGTAAAACGAAACCGTAAACATTTTCTTTTGCTATTTTTGACCACTTAAACTTGATGGTTGAACTCAATCTTGGTCTTCAAATGTTGCTCAAGTAGAGCATAGTTGTTGTAATCGCGTGCTGAAAATCCTACCTTACTTTGCGTATCCGATCAGGAAAAATGATTTGCAAATTGGTTCCTCCATTTCCCGCTATGTGGCTAATTTCATTCACAAATATTGGATATTGCCAGCTGTGAATATGAATTATAAGTAAAAGTACAAAAACCACTCGCTATTCAAACAAAATTATTATTCATCTATTGTTTTTTGTTGTAAAATAAATAAAAAAAATTCTAACGCACTGCATTTCTGTATACCTACATGAAATAGAGAAAAATATTTTCTAAAAATAAATAATGCTTACATTAAAGCCTAATATCCTGCTGGCACTAAATTTTATCTTACACACAAAAATGTCTGCGAGGCAGTTTAGCAAAGTCAGTATCCTGTTCGCCCGCTAACTTCTTAACTTCATATAGGTAGATGGGTGGATGACAAGTCTGCACTCATTTAGCTCGCGAAATAAATGTCCGTTAAATTAAATCGAAGATATATTTTGACATTATTATTTTTACTTTGCATTGCCAGCCGTAAGCCTTGTAGCTAGTGCTGTTACTTTAAGATTAACCTGTACATTTAATAAATAATAATAAAATACTTTGCATTGTTTGGAGGAAACCTCAGAGAACATTTAAGTGATAAATAAAAGAAAACGCAAAGTCTAAAAACAAAATTTGTGGGGCTTGCGGATGAACAATCAGCAATATGAAACTTGCAGACTTGTAGCCTTTTCACACCGAGCCAAAAACCGGGTTTTCGCGAAAACACTCGAAAACTTCATCGAAAACAGAAGTTTTCGCACACATATTTCAGTTTTCAAAAGGAGTCCTTTAAAGTCGTTTTCCACGAAAACACCACGAAAACGACTCCCAATCGTTGGGTTGTTGAAACAAACACACCTTTTGCAATACTCAGCAAATTCAGCAGAAATGTCAGAAGTATACAACAATTCAAAACTTAATATCATTTTCCTCAATTAGTTGATGGGCTTATATTATTTTTAAATGCACTCAATTAATTTTATTTGTTAATTGATGCGATCGAAATGTGTAACCAAAAAATTTTGCACCGAAGTTTAACGACTAGTGTCTCACTGCTGGTTGAAACGTCAAACGCAAACTTGTTAATGCTCTGTGTGAATCCGTCGACGAATTTTCGACGAAAACACGGTTTTCGACGCGGTGTGAAAAGCGTATTACGCTACTTCAAGGAAAGTGTCGTGTTCTACTAGCTGCTACAGAAATTATTTCAGATATTACATCAATAATAAATATCTTCTTCAACTTTTCTTGTATCCATTGTTTTGGAGATACACATTCAAATATTGCGATGTTTTTGAAGTCTGAAATTCGAAAATTCTAATTACACGTTTACTGACATCGGCCATTGTTTTTTTTTGTCCCGTCTATACCTAGGCATATCAAGTTTAATAATTTAGCGACCATTTAACTATTGGTGTCGAGCAACAAACTGGAGACTATGGGACGCGCGAGCAGGAGACTAGGCTGAAACAAAAACGTCATGATTTTTACTTTATGGTTGACAGGTGACAGTATGAAATCTGCCCTATCGACTATTCTCTGGTCAAAATGTCGTGACAATCTTACATTTTTTCAGTCCGGTGATTACAAAAAAAAAACGTACACACTCATGTTGACAACTGTTTATTTTGGCTAGTTGATTTCAAAATAATTGATCATTTAGCACTATCGGAAATTTGCTATAGAATTTTATTTCAATCGCCACCTTCGTAGGTACCTACTAAATACTGAGATTATTTTCAATGTCAGCGAAATGGAGCGTGTTAATTACCGGATATAGTTTAGCAGCGAAGATTTAGTTACCCAACAATAGGGACAGGCAACTACCCTTTTAGTCTTATCAGTGAATGCATGTGACGGTGCAGTTAGAGGGTGACTAGGATAGTTTAGATCGACACTAGGGGTGTTAGAAATTCTCTCTGCGAGAGTCGACTTCAATGACTACACTCTTAAAGATCGATCGCGCAATAGAAATTAATCTGTGTAGACAGGACATTTCACGACTTCACAAAACATTCACTTAAACCGGGATAGCGACAAATTAACCAACTAAACAAAAATACATTTACACTGAATTGGTGGCTTTTAAGTTGTAAGCGGACAGGCAGAAAGGCTCAGAGTCTTACAGTATGTGTGTGGATTGATTGGATACTGAAGTCGACTTGGGGTGCCTCTTGAGAGATCTGGCCTTAACAGGCTAAAACTTTTTTCAAAAGCGAAATTCCATGTGAATAGGAAGCAGTTGCCTTTTTCTAAAGTTGAATCGTAAAGTACACCCTCAGATCTCAAAACTAACTACCAACTTCTTCGACTTCTATTGTCCTTATACCGAAACCACTCGCAAAGCTATAATAAACCCACCCAGCGAATGTGGGCGCCTATTCCGCATGTAACCGCACCGACTAAATCACAGCATTTAGCCCCCCATAAGCCATACCACATACCGCGTGTCGCAAAGATCGCAAAACGTTGCATTTCGTTTACAAATACGATTCGCTGTCTAAAAGCAATCGAATAACAACATAATTTTATATAATTTTTGCAGTTTTGCAGGTGCCCAGCGCGCATGTGTGCTCGCAACAATCTGTGGAGTTTGCTTTTAATCGAACAAAATTATACTAGTACACACCGCACTATGGAGTACAATGGGAATGCGACCAAGTAAAGTGACCACAAGGTCTCATGTGCTTAAACGTATACCAAGCGTGCATAGCAATGCGAGCTGCATCAAAACGTAGATGTATGAAGGCAGTAGGTATACCCCATTTCACGGATTGATAAGTTTTCAAGTGAAAGTCTCGCGCCGACTACCAGGAGTCTGAATTACGAAATAATAATTTCATAGGACGTACAACATTACCCATCTAGATGGGTAGCAAACAGCTACAATCAGGGGGGGCATCGAGACGAGAAGGCTTTTAACGTATCATTGATGTTGACGGACAGGCCAAATTACGTGGCAAAGTAAATGCATTTAGCGCATGTGTATATTAAGTGTATACACAGTTTTATTTTTTTTTCATTTTTTTTTTTTTTTTGTATTAAATGAGAATAACATGTTGTTGCTGATGGGCATACTAGGAGTACCTATAATATTCGCAGGAAAGAGGAAATGCACACACAAGTGGATTCGGATGTTAGTTTTGCTTAACTGCCTGTGCAGAGTTGTGAATTAGGCAGAAACGACGATTTATTGTTGATGCATTTCCGCTTCGAAATGCAGCATTTAAAAAAATGAAAAAAATGGCGACTTTAGCTGAACTTATAGTTGCATTGAAACATGCGAATGAGATGCCACAGCGAAAAACAATGACAGCACGTGGAATTGGAGAAAAGGAAAGACGGCGAAGGAAATATCCTCGCATTCGTTTGAAAGCTATTGCCGATTATTATAAGTGTCAACTATGCACAGCTGAAAGACGTGGCAACTAGTGCTGCTTAAATTTGTATTAATAATGTAACTTTATTAGTTATTATTAAGTACAAAAAAGTACTTAATAACAATATAAAAATATCATCTAAAGGGTGGTTAAGTTTTAAGGACCGATGTTGATTTTGAATAAAACACAAATTATTTAGGAAATTACTGTCATTTCTTTTTATTATGATAATATTGGTATGGTTCAATTATGTATGGAACAAAATATCGGCCGTGACCTCGCCGGCACACCTCCATCCGATGGTCCAAATTTTCGATGACGCTGAGGCATAATTGAGGTTCTATGCCGTTAATGTGCCGAATTATCTCATCCTTTAGCTCTTGAATTGTTGCTGGCTTATCGACGTATACATTTTCTTTCAAATAACCCCAAAGAAAGTAGTCCAACGGTGTCAAATCGCATGATCGTGGCGGCCAATTAACATCGCCACGACCTGAGATAACACGGCCACTGAATTTCTCCCGCAAAAGAGCCATTGTTTCGTTAGCTGTGTGGCAAGTGGCACCGTCCTGTTGAAACCACATATCGTCCACATCCATATCTTCCAATTCGGGCCATAAAAAGTTCGTTATCATCTCACGATAGCGAACACCTTTCACAGTAACTGCCTGACCAGCCTCATTTTGGATACGGCCCGATGATGCCACCAGCCCATAAACCGCACCAAACAGTCACTCTTTGTGGGTGCATTGGTTTTTCGATAGTCACTCTTGGATTATCATTCGCCCAAATGCGGCAATTCTGCTTATTGACGAATCCACTGAGGTGAAAATCTACCGACTAAATTGACCGAAAAAATCACGAAGTCATAATAAGCCTGAATAACTGTAACGCGTTGCTCAATTGTGTATCTTTCCATGGTTCAAATTGAGTTAGTCTAAAATTGAGAAATGTCAAATGAAATGCAGAAGAAAACCTGACATTTAGGTGTGGTTCACATTCAACATCGGCCCTTAAAATTTAACCGCCCTTTATTAGGGGATTAAGTCGGCTTAAGCTGGCGTCAACAATGGATAGAAGTCCACTCAAGTTTGGTCAACCGTTTCAAATAGGCCACTTATTCAATTCCTGTCATGAAACACAAAGTCAGTGCATTCGCGTAAATATCTACTGGCTTAAGCTAGATTGCGTCCACGAAATTCTGTAACGAGTACATTCAAAGGTTCTCCCTTAACTTATGAAAATATGTCGGCTCAAAATTTATGCTTAATCTAACTGTGTCTGCTCCAAAATTTGCAGTGACAGTTTGCAGCAGCAATTCTTAATCGCTATTCTGCCAAACGTTACCAGTTTGGGAGCGATGACAAAACTGGACATAGATAGAGATTACTCGTCTCTACAAACGCCTGTCATATATGCAGGCTTAAAGTTGATAATAAGAGGATGTGCATCTGCACTTGACTCCATTCTTGACTAAAATACGTGAATTCATTCATCATTCTTCCCTCTTCTAAGGGGCTTATGGTTTTCTACTGCGAGATTCGTACAGTCAGAGCTTCCCTACAGAGCAGCAGTTTTGGGACCTCACTCTCGTCCAGCACTTGAGGTATACACATTTTTCAAGTCACACCCGGAGGGACAAGACTAATTCCAGGTTGCTATTCCACGGGACCCATCGCAAAATTGATATGTGTCAGTTTTATGGAAATTAGTCGTAGCCCGATTCCTTGAAAGCAAGACTTGGATATTAATTACTCGTTAGTCGTTGTTTTCCTTATTGTGTTCTTGATAAGAAAGGGCGGAATATAAATGTAGAGTGCCACCCTGAATTTATATTTAGCAAAAGAATACGTTGCCTATAGGTGCCATTTGCATTTGACAAGTAGAATTTTTACCCGTTCCCGTACTTTACTCAGTTCGACTATTTTATTCGTAATGTTTCATCACATTTTTTAAAAATATTGAAAATTCTTCCTTTCGACTGCGAGAGAAAATTACGCGAGTAGTTTAAACAGAAAATTTAAAAAAAATTTAGTTTTCATGTAGGTAAGTCAAAAACGCTCGGGTTTATTTGTTTTGATTTGACAGCTAACGAGCACATATGATCATAAATTTCAACTCGATTGAGCTAAGCTAACTAGAGTGAAGACTGATGGGAATTTATTCGCCTCTCAGTTGCTTTCCTTAAAAGAGAAATATGTTTATTTAGAAAGAAGCTACCACTCGGAAATCACTCGTTACTTTGAAAATGTTTCTTTTTATTTCTTCATTTTATTTATGAAACGCGTGGAAAAAGTGGTCTTAACATCAACTAAGGGAAGGGGCTTTATAAATTACTTGATAATTGTCTTGTTCCCGTACTTTTCTTAGTAATATATATGAAATTTCAAATTTTGGGGAGTGCTGCATGTTCTCTGTAAAAGAAAAGTGCCGGACTTATTTAAACTTTAAACTTTTCAAAGCGAGAACAATACTCCTAAACATCCGAGCGATTGTTTGATTTGACAGATAATGGTCCACGGCGTTTAGAAAGTGAAATATTTATTGTTGTTTGAAACTTTGGGCTCAAAAAGTAGACGCAGTCAAGTGTTGAAAAAGTTCGTAGGAGTTTGTAAAATAAATTTCATCCTTATTGAACATTGAATTGGAATTTTGCACTGCCACAGTTGATTTGCGTCGTAAGCCAGATTTTCTAAAATTTTGAAAAATTTCTTAAAAGTTAGCAAAATCTATTGAATTGTATTGCCAATCAATTTAGTCAGTTAACATGAAGTGAAATAGCTATGTGTAAATTTCCCGACTCGAGCCTGCCAAAATATGTAGTAAAAAAAAAACAACTTCAACCAAAGTCCCATCACTAGTGGAGCAGTTGTAATGGCCGGCCAAACGAAATGACGCCAATTTCCGATAGTGCTGGTGTTATAATAACAGCTCCCAATTCAGAGGACATCAACGTAGGTAACTACATCAACAGATTCTTGTGTACAGACAGGAAATGGGTTAAGGTCACACATCAGCAAGCCGTGTCATATACTCAGCAGTCAGCACATTTGCTGGACTCTTTAGCAAATTTTAAACACCGCTTAGCGACTTGACATCAATCATATAACTTGGCACATTTACCCCGCCAACTTATTACTTACCACAAAATGCAAAAGCGAAAACGATTCGAGAAAAGAAAAAACAAAAAAAAAAAAACATTCGGTTAGGCAATTAACTGCCACCTCAAGCATGACGGTTTGCATTGCATAATTGATTGCACTCCACTTGAGAGTGTTTGACGAGTAAGAATTCACGAAACTAAAAACGTTTATATCTGCCCTGCTCCTGAAAATAAATTTCCCTCTGTCCGACTGGCAGACCGGTAGGTAACAATTAAAATTTAAATTCATTATGCCCAATATATAACTTCCTCTTCGTACAGGCACATAGTGTGCCCTAAGTGTAAATACGATTACTAGCCCAAGGGGTCTTTGAGTGAAAATTGCTCTAAAAATAGCCACCAGTTACTAAAGATACTAATCTCTCTGACAGTGTAAAAATAGGAGAAACAAACTGGACGCGCTGGAGTGTGGTAAAGTGTCATGCGGCGGCGGCGGCGTAATTTGATGTTTCATATATTTTTGGTATGACTATGAGTCTCGACAGACAGAGTCTCTCCTGGAAACCGGGTTACATGGTTTGTAAACGAAATTAAATTCAAATTAGATACACACAATTCTCAGTGACAAAGAGCGATATAAGATGTATCTTAATGTCAGTTTAACACGTATAAATGCAGAACTCATTAAAATCTTTCAATAAAAAAAAGAAAAAGAGAAATACCCTCTACACGAACAGAGTGGAATCACTCAACCAAGGTATGCTCCCATACGACTGCGATTATCTTTGAGGGCCGTTTGTCCGTGGGTTGATATCCATCGATAACGAACCCACGCTAAACTTTTATCTATGTCATCAATTTGGTTTAAAAGTCCCGCCAAAATGGAAATAAATTCCAACAGGTAGAGGTCTCACCGCGAGACAAAAAAAAAACAAAAAACAAAAAAAAAAACCCAACCTTACGAGAGCATTTAAAAGGTTATGTTCAGATAATTACCTTTTATCCCGATGTCTGCGTGTTTTTATGTGTCCCATTCTTGTCCGGTTTAACTTTTATATTTTATTTAGTAATTAATTAAGCTATTAAGAGGTCTTATTTATGGGGATGATTGGCCATATGTAATTGTCGAATGCCCATCATCGAAGTGCCAAGAGTCGACAAAGTCAACAAGAGATTCATTTATGATCCAGCGCTAAGAGCCACTACAATCTATCATCTCATTTAATGACGTTAAAGTGAATTTTTTTGGGGTATGTGTGTCTTTATCTCGCTCGTATTCGAACTTCAAATCAGATGAAGTTGAATTTTCTGCTTCCAAAAGTGAACGTTTTCGATTCTAAATAATTTTTGCACTGTCATCGCACATATGGTCGGGTTCGTGATGCCTTCCCTGAGGCAGGAGGCAGCCGGCACTATGTTAACTCAAGTCCTTATGCAGGGGCATAATATTATGCAGTCAGAAACTGCATGAGCAAACGGAGGGAAGTGTGTGTGCAAGAGCAGTCTCGTTGCTCGTCGGTTGCATGTTTGTCAAAGTCGAACTTTTCGTGTCATGCGAAGCTGTCATGGGAAACCGGGTACTTTGCATTATTTTATAATCATTTAGTGGAACGTTTATTGTTGAAAGATTGTGAAAAACGGAGCTTATCCCCTTTTTGTTTTCATCAAACATGAAGAGATACCGCGATAAGGGAAATCAGTTAATTGCGTGGAGTTTGGAAGTTTTTAATTACTTCATGTGCATCAGAAAAGAAATACACGTGTCTATGTGACACAGATTCTAGTTGCAAAGTTTTCAAAGGTACCTAAATGTCCAAGAGATACCATTGTTCTGTGCTTCCTTTAACCGAAGACGTAGCCAAAATAAAAGTTATGGCTTAAACGACAATAAATATAAAAAAATAAACAATCGCGTGTCATTGCAATCAACATGACTGAGTGTATGCATTGTTCAAGGAAATTTTTGCGTTTTCTTGTTTTATCCTAAAAGCCGATAGGTGAGGTTTGCATTTTTAAGACGAAGTTGCCGGTAATAGTACTTAATTAACACGGCACCATTTCGATGAGAAGATGGGCCAAATCAAAGGCTGTTGCTTTGTGTTTCAACAAAGTTTCAGTGTTGTAAAGAATAGCTTAAAAGTGCAGAGCAAATTCTAAGCAACAAGCTGTAATATTTTCCACAAGCAGGCGATCCAAAATTGTGCGGTTGCAAAACATTTCATTTTATTTGGAAACATTTCAAAAAGTATTGAAACTCGTGCCAAACGACCAAACTGATCCATGCTCATGTCTGCCAGAAGATTTTCTTCAAATATTCTGCCCTATAAGATATTCTCAGATTAATACCCTTCTGGACAGCGGCCAGTGATAAAATATATGAAATCTTTTATTCGCTACACTTTACAAGGCAACTGCGAAAACCGGAGTCAATTTCGTACGATTTTCGAATCTGGTTTGGACAAAAACCTTCTGTAGAGCGTTTTTTAAGCGGTTTAGAATTTTAAAACAAATCAAATACATTGTTTTAATTTAATTCTATACCATAACTGCCAAAGTCTCTATTTGGGCAGCGGGCGGGTCGAACAAAGCGCACTCCCTGGAAACCCCAAGTTTACGACTACTTAATTTTCCGAGCAGCTGATAATCGGAAGAGTCAGTTCATTTATACACTTATGGTTAAATGGGAAACCATAAACAAATTTTACCAGGCATCAGGTTCCAGTTCTAAAATTGGTTGTCGCTGGAAGAAGTGCTGCCAATTCAAAAGAAAAGCCTTAAAAAACATTCCTTACTCAAATGTCTTTTCGTCAACTATATTCGAAAAATTATTCAGTCAAGCTTCTGGTAACTAAAATTATGTTACCTACGTAAAAAGTACTAATGTAAAAAGTTTATAATTGTATTTCAAGTCGGCTTGGTACCTTTTTTGATACCTAACGGTACGTTAAACTTGAGCCTGGTTGGAATTACAATTAAATATATCGTCACAATCGATCTTATGTTGGGCTTCACACCTAAAAATATATTGTATATTCAAGTTTGATACCACAAACATACACCGATTGTACTTGCAACTTATTAATTATTGTCGAGGCGAAAGTGAGACTCACGGGAGACTTAATGCCAGTTTGCTGATACCACTCAGCGACTTAAGTTCCACTTAAAACCCTATGTGACAGTTTATGACATAGAAAACTTAGCCCATAAGATATTTAAGTATAAAACTTAAATCGCTATGAGTAGTATCAGCAAGCGGTCCTAAGTCCCTTAAACACAAACTGAGAACATCTTCGCCTTTGAATATTCCCTAAAAAAAGTAGCTTGAATGACATTTGATTTGAGATTCTTCACAATCAAACGCCTTCCGTTACAAAGTTTTGGTGGATTGAGGTTGCGCATCAAAATTATAACTTATACGACTTTCAATTTCAAATTGTCTGGCAAATTACACAATTCCAATTGCACCGAAAGGAAATCAAGTGCAGTTGGCTAACCACACTCTTAACGGTGCAATTTTTCGGTAGATATCTGACCGCACGCAATAGCATGTCCGTCCAATTCAATTGGAATGACGAAAAGAACAGGACAACATAATTGGGCGTCACGTCATATTGCGCACTGGCAAGTGGATCAACCACGCCACCTGGCGGTTCTTCGGAGTAATCAACAAAAAATGTTGCGTCATCTGTCGAACAAATGAAGAAACCAAAAACAGCATTTACTCATGTGCCGTTCTGCTGGTTTCCGATTGCGTTGTTGTCTATCTCAGTTTCCAGTTTGGACGACCGCACGTTGTTCTTGTTATAATCTTATGATAAAATCGTAAAGTCGCTTTGAGGCGTGCGTGCATTGACAGATTGTGCAGAAACAACGCGTTGTCCTTAACCTATACACTCTGCTAAAACGCGCGTTTGACAGTTTTGGAATTTCAAATTGTTCGATTCGAGCTCAAAGAGTGTGCCGTTCATTTAGTTCGAGTGGCACAGATCCACTAATGTTTATCACACACAAGTTTTACAGAGCTACTAATGTTTTTTGAATGCAAATTAAGAAGGAAGGAAAGGATTCGTGCATAAAAATTACAGCTACATGAAAAAAGAGGGCAGACTTGAAATTTGAATTCCGCTCTGAATTTGTGTTTTTTAGGAAAAACCAAACCGAACTTTTCTTTTATCATAAGTACTCTCAACGGGCATTCCACTCAAAGCAGCATTTCGTTTCACAAAATTGTTGCTCGCGCGCTTTGGCGTTGACAAACGTAAGGTTTCGACTAAAGCGTGTCAAAGCGCGCCAACACACGCGTTTAACAAGGAATTTTGAATTGGGCTTTTGGCATTACCTTCTTTAAGTTGCGACACGTTCGCTCAATTGTGTACGATACCGATTGCATTCCGATCTGAGGCTTCGTTTGGATTTTCGATTCCACGAACAGTCAACAGTCGCCATGTGTCGTGCGACGTGAAAGGTTTGATCTTCTCACTGGCGCCATGGTAAAATGAGCCTAGGAACCGCCGAAATCAATCAATGATATAATTTAAAAAATCGTATATATATATTTGTTTTTGTATTTGAAGTGACACTCCCTGTTCTGTTTATTTTTTACAAAGTGCCATTCCCCATACAAACTTTCATCCTCTATTTCATCCCCTTTAGGTTTTATTTTCGCAACAAAAAGGAGTGTATGTCCTTGGTTGGGCCAATACGAATCTATCAAGCCCAAAATCTTGAAAATTTAACGATCCATTCTCGAGCTATACGTGCACACGAAGACTCGAATAAATGAGATATTATGCGTCATTTTGCGCTGGCAGTTGTTTGGCACTCACACTCTTGACAGTCTTTCAACTGCGATCCATAGTAATTTTAACGAGCTTGATCAGTTTTTTTTTGGAGCAATATGCGCCTGATCTTACGCTTTGAAGGGTTAACTAAGTTAATTCCACAAGCAGTGTTGAAAACGTCCATTGAGAGTGAGGATTTTTGGATACGACTCCTCTTTTAAATGGGCATTTTCATCATTGACGATTCGTAAATCGTATTAACCCGAAACTACGTGCACGTTGATGGAAAGTAATTTCATGGATGTCACGCTGTTTTAAAATTACCCAAACATGACTTTTTCTCTGTTCAAAAATGACCCACTCTACCCTATTTTTAAAGGGGTAACACATTAAAAGAATGAACATTTCATATTGGCAAAAAGTTCCTAACCAATTTTCACATTTCCTATTGCGCTTTTTAAAAAGAGGTGGAGATTGTGGTTCTAGCAATTTTTACGGACTAACCACAAAGAAACCACTAACCATATGGAAAGAAATATTTTTTCGGTCGAATTTACTAGAAACATTGTTCATAGTACTCTGTAATACTTTTGGCCAAACACGCAGCCTGGAATTTCACAAAATCTACTCCATAAAGGATGGAAGCCCACCCTTACAGTTCGTAACATTGAACATTTTTTTTAAATATTATTTTTGCACGATCTACCCTCGGACAGACAAACCAATTAGATCATAACCGACATTCGAGGGGAATATTCAAAAGTTTGAAATAATTTTCGCTACAGGTCATTGTTATTTCTATTTCTCTCCAGGTTTTTTGTAAATCCGCCGCTTTTCGCCGACCAAATTCCAAAAGTCTGCAGTTAAAGAGAGAATCCTTTATAACCACGGACAGTAAAATAACTCTCAAGCCATCGGACACACATTTGCCATTCCTTCCGTTTTATGTTAGCTTGTTTTTTTTTTTTTTAATAGACCAACACCCAACACTCTTGTAATGATCTCTTTCTCCCATTAAAGAATATCAAATTTCCTCATTTGCAGGTGCCAAAGATGAAGATGGAAACAGTATAAAAAGCGGCATGGGCTTCGGTGGCTCGTCTAGCCTTAGTAAAAAGCAACGTAAAGCGCGAACCGCATTCACCGATCATCAACTGCAAACACTAGAAAAATCCTTCGAAAGACAAAAGTATCTCAGCGTTCAGGATCGAATGGAGTTAGCCAATAAATTAGGACTTAGTGATACCCAAGTGAAAACTTGGTACCAAAATCGGAGGTGAGTCTTTTATTTATTTCAAACGTAACTTCACTCTTCTAAAGTGCTATTGTGGTTGCAGTCTTATAGGTTATAGCCGCGCAATAAAGATATCCAAATGCAGGGCAATATAATCGAGGCGACTTAATGAAGTTGAAACTATAAACGAACCTCCAAATTGCCAATCTCATTTCGTTTTGAATAGTTAATGGTTTCCACTTTGTTCTGCGACGGTGGCTGGGGAGTATGCGCGGTAGTGAAGCGTTCTGAAGCCATTCAATGGTCAATCATCGTTATTGCATTTCTTGTGAGGAAACTGGAAGTGCATTCGTGTGATGATTGAGGAATTCTGGGCATACGGTGGGAGGTGAACAATAAACTCGGTTGGAGTTTAACAAGTTCACACTCGTCTCGAAGTCGAGTAAGAAATTATCGTTCTATTCATATGGGAGGACTCAATGCGGAGTTGTCTATATCGTTGATTGGTTTTGTGGAAATCGTTTCGTTATTGTTTATGGAGAGTATGTGGGAGCACTAATACCGATTGCAGATTGAATTAATTGCAGAGCGCCGATGCTTTGAAATGAATATTAAAATAACTTCCGGCATTTGTTATAGAAAAGGGGGTTTTTAGGTTGTTCAACAAAATGAAGGTCTTGCCCCTTAGGTGGTATTGTAGTGCTGCTTCAATAACTTTGGAGCGCATTTTTTTTATTAATTGAAAATCAAAGGTGGATCCAAGTTCTATAATAGAATTAGCACAGTTCCTGATGTTCTTAAATAAAAATGTTGGGTCAGCCGAATAACAGCCCTATTAAAGGATAAAGTAAAGAGGAACTCTCTTGGATAGACGACCGTCTGCTCTTTATTAAATACAATGGTTACTGATTTATATCTCGTAGCTTTCCATGATTGGGACTACTCGTGTAATGGGAATTTTCTGAAATTATATATGCGGTTTCAGATGCCACGCCTCTTTTTTCAATGCATGGCAGATTCTGCAAAGTGATTGGAACAGACAATTTATAACATTCAGTTTGGTTTCATCGCAATCGACCAACTTTTTAAGAAGATATAAAGACAATTTTCTGGAAAACGGACAGATCTTGGTCACATGATCATCACTTCAAGTTAGAGCTTTCACTTTTGAATCAGTGAAGACCGCAACCAATTCAGCTACGATATAAGAAAAAATCGCCTTTCCCAGGCGGCCAATAACATGGTACCTACATATCTATATTGCTCGCAAAACTTAAAAGTAACAAGTCAATTATTCTATTTTGTTGCCGTCAATAAAGGTCTTCAAAAAATCAAGGTTGCATGACATGTTGCTCTTACGCTTTGTGTTATTCTAAGTTGATCGATAAATACCAGACTGATTAGCTCGTTACTTTCACTATCCATTCTAAATATAATAGTCGAAGTAACGAGTTAAAGAGTCTAGCATTTATCAATCAACTTGGAATAATACAAAGAACAAAAGTAACATGTCTATCGAGTAACTGTGGTGGAACTAGTTATGAAGTTCAACGAATACCAGTGATATTAGAATGTAACGAGTCAATAGGCCCAACGATTGCCTTTTGAATTTATCAGTAAATCTAACCAGTGTCTTAGAAGTAACGAATCAACAAAATCCAAGAAGTGTTTATACAATTTTAAGGTAGGGAATCAATGCCAGTGGATATAAAATTAAACTACTAGACCTCTTGCGAACGTTTGAAAAATGTCCGAGAGCATAACAGCAGTTCGGACTCGGTACGAAAATTATCGATCCCTTCTTCCATTCGTGCCAAAAATAAAAACTTACATAAGACGAATAGTTGAGAGAAGCTAGGCTACACGGATCTGTGGCGACAAGTTTCTATTGTTTGCCTTTAATAAGTTCCCGCTGAATCGGTAATCATATACACATTGCCTGTTGGACTCAAAAGTAACGAGTGCAATTCAACAGCAACTTGTCAGTATAAGACTAAATGGAACCCATATAATTTCAAAGTAACGAATCAACCACTCTAGAAAGTGTCTGCGAATTTTAAAAGTAACGAGTAAACAAGCATAAACATTTTTAGTGGAAATAAAATGCAAGCCCTTAAAATATATAAAAAGTCCCTTCTGAATTTATCAGCATGCCTGTACAACCCGTCACTATGAAATTTAAAAGTAACGAGTCAGCGAATCCAACTAGTACTTGTTCGGAAAAAAGTAACTTATTCTGGGGTGGAATCGGCTAAGGTGATAGTTGAGTATAGTTGATCAAAATTCATGTTTTGGGTCCACGTAAGGTGATTGTCATATTGACTATCGCATTTTTGCCACCGCTTGCTTGTAACAATTATATAGGTGTCATATTGATACGTTTTGTGTCACTTTAGTGAGTAATCTAGGTTGGCTCGGTTGCAACTCCACCAAAAATTGAAAGTTTTGTGAACAAAGTGTTTCAAAGTTATAAAAACTAAGAAATTTTAGTGCCACGTTTACTTCAATGGAATTCTATGCCACAGTGAGAAAATATTATTACCAAGAAGTCCGATTGGTCGGAATTCACTTAAGAAACAAAGCAAATATTCTGGAGTTTGTAAATTTGTTCTTTTGTTGCGCATGAGCTGTAAGAAAATATTAATTTAAATTTTAGTATGAATATTTTATTACTTCTCCATAAACTTATGTCGTTTCCCATCGCGAAAGAAAAAGCAAAGAAACAAAAATCTCGTTTTATGCTCCATTGGTCACGAAAAATCTGAAATCTGAGACCAAGATCTGAAAATCCCAATGGAAAACGACACTACATTCCTTACAGGAAGAACAAAGCTTGGGACATAAACAATTGCAAACAATTCTCACAAACGACGACCAAACAACAGCTGACCGAAAAGACGATTCTCTTTGTTAAAATTGGAAGTGCTTCCAAGAACCCAACCATTTTTAGTGATCGCTTTACACAGACCAAAGAATAGTTGATAATCAAAAACGACAGTCAAATAAGCGACAGTCAGCTATCACCTTAGCCGATTCCACCCCTGTATTCATACATGCGATGTTGAAAACTTGTTTGCTCTTACATCTGCGCTTCTGACGATATCGTTTTCTCACAAATCGTTCGCTTCTTTGGTGAGAAACTCGCACCAAAGTAGGTATCCGAGAGCAACCGCATTTCACCTTAAGAAAGTTGCACTCCCCAATATAAAAACTACTAGTTTTGTATGAGTGTCAACTGTCGATGCGCCCAACTAAATTCCACTAATTAATTAAATCCAACTTCTCACACATACGTCTCTCTCTCTCTCTCTGATTAATTACACACTTAATTTTTGTAATAACACTTTATTATGAAAACAAACAGCTATTACAGAAATTATACGCAAGCGTTCCCACGTAATATAACTCAAAATACGAGTATGTACCTACTCGATATAATTATCGCGCTTTATACAAAGCAAAAAAAAGGCAAAAATATTTTCAAACAATTTATAGCTAGCTATAGGTGAAGACTGGAGAAAACTACGATAGAGACATTTTCATTATAAAAATGTGCGCAATGTACGTCCCCAATCCCATTATGTTCAAGTTGTCAGTTTCATATAAACATAAGTACGTCAAGCAATTAATTGATTTAATTAAAGTCACTCACTTGCATTCTGTAACCAAATTTTTTCTTTTATTTAGCATGGCAAATGCATTCGTCCGCAAATATAGCAATTAAATGTTGCTATTCCCCTTTGCAATTTTTTTGATTAATAATGTGAGTAGTATTGTGCGGATTGCACACGTTGTAATATATGTTTTCAAAGTTCGTTACACATTTCAAGGAAACATTGCTGCTTGGGTGTTGTTATTATTATCGCGTATATTTGTGTTAAGCTATTCATTAGCATTATGAAAAGTAGAGGTATATAAATTCGAAAGGAAGGCGGGTAATGGCAGTTCATCATGTAAGGCTATGTGAAGATTGGATTTGATAGCTGGATTTACCGTTTCAAAGGAGCGATAGATATGTGGTTCCGTGTTGTGGTATTTCGACAAGATTCGATTAAAATTTCCGCATTATGGTGTTACAAATATACAGAATTTAAGAGGGAACTGACCGCTTTGCTAGTTAGTCACAAAATAATGGAACTAAGGCGACACATAAATGTGCAAACCCCCGGAGCCAGCTTTACGCATTTATTTGTCTAACCAAGTCGAAAAGTTTTGTGAAACGATATAAGCAGCAAGTGGTAACCGGTTGATTGTATACAGAAAAACCCTCCGAAGGGGGTTAAACTTCAAAAGCTTTTACAAGTTTCTGAAATTCTGACCTGGAATTAAGTTCACCTACATAGGAATGGCTTCTGGACGAGGAAACATCATGAGACTTCTCTGGTATAATCGAGCTTAAGTCAATGTACCATTACATTCGATTTTGTAAAAAAATGGTGGTCCCAATGATTTAGGGAGGGTGTCCGAAAATGATTTACTAAAGTTTGTAGCTAGTAACTCACGCCGAAAACTGTTTTAAATAAAATGTCTGAAGAAAATTACGATTTGCTCAGTTTTTTCGTGGATCAGTTGTCTATGTATGCAGAGTGACGGCTGCAGACTTCTGAAAAATCGAAGAAAAACGGCCAATCAGAAAAAATTGTCATTTCTGAGGCCATTCGGCAAATTTAGAATTTTTAAACGATATTTAAGAAGCATTGGCTCGCCAAACACTATAATAGTATTGATAGGCATCTGTGCTACATTTTAAAGGTTTTTATTTGGAAGTAACAGCATTTGAAATATTTGCAAAGCGCCTTCTTAAGTAAAAAATGGGCCAAAATGGCAAAAAATTGCGCCAAGATCTCGAAAAACGTGTAAAATTGCACTGAAGGTTAGTTTTTCCGTATAGATAACTTGCGTAGCCAAGAAAAGGACGTTTATGAAGGTGAGATCAGAACTAACCAAAATTCAAGTGGATTTATGTAAAAAAAATTCCAAGACCGAGGATGCTTAGCCCCTTAAAAGAAAAGTCAACCTTAAATCACACGGTTGAAAATTAAGTTGGAAAAAACCACCTGATGCCTCAAAAGAAAGCGCTTGTTTCTTGTCGGTTTCGTCGTCATCAATTTTGTACAGTTCAAACCCTGCCTGCATCATCCACTAGCAAACATCATTAAGCGCTACACCTTCAAGCAGCCTGTTCGTTCTCATTTCGAAAAACTTTCTAATTAGCATCAACTCGAAGGCAACCAACAATGCTGCGCGCGGCCACCCAAAAAGAAAAGCCACAAGTCATTAATATTTCGCGCAGCTTTCAACCGAAAACACTTAACACAAGTCGCAGCTTATTGCCTCACAGGCTTACTACCTGAATTAGGAGTACATCTATCTATATACCTACCTTCATCGCGAACGTTTTCCTAAAGTCAATTTAATTACTATGCCCCGCCGGCCATCATATTTTTTTCCCACATCCGTCCTAGAGAAATATAATCAATAAAAATTAAAATACTTTTGCGTCTTCAGCCAAAAATTATATATGGACACGGCGAAACAATTTCAATTCAGTAGCCAAAACGCTTCCAGCCATCACGCTATTTTATAACAATCGTGAAATCTGTCGGACTTTCAAAATTCACGATACAGATTGTTCAGGAGAAGACAAAATTCATTTCGATTTATAATTTATGAATAGATTAATAAATATAATAGCCACGCTAGTTGCCAAAGTGGTAAGTGCATCAATCAGAGGGACGGCTACTGCATTAACGCACCGCACCACATACCACAGCATCAGCATCAGCATCGATCATCATAATGATCGTTTATTGACGAGAGGCGAAGCACTCTTCCCAACGATGAATCACTTAACATTAATTACGTATGGCAAACGATCAGCGATCAGCGATGAGTGAACAGCGCATTGGCGTCGTGTCGTCCGAGAGATACAAAATGTGTATCTCGACTGCCGCGCGCACACTGTAATTATCGGCAAAAACTCCAATAATAGTCTATTAGAGATTAAAGAGTATCTCGATGAATGGAATCGAATTTTCAACTCGATATCTCGTTAGAGAGATAAGTTTCGAATGAACTGACCGAATTACGCGCATTTAAGCCCACAAGAGGGCAGCAAAGCCAAAAACCAACACACACATTTCGGCGGATGATGGCTTCGATGATGGTCTCAGTGGATTTTCAATGTGTCACTCTGTCTAACGATCGGAAACGACGATTGTCAATCGACGATTGAAGATCGCGGATCGAGAGGTGAGCGCGCTTCTGTACTTGTTGTGACTTCGAGAGTACCTACAACCAGAAGGGGGACAAAATTATTAAAACAACTTCTCGAGGAAGTGAAAATTAAGATGAATAAATAAACAACAAAGAAATGAAATTAAGAAATTGTTCGTACGGGAGACCCACGGTGAAAGGGCACACTGAATGGGACGTTTAAATCGGTTTATCGTTTCGAGAGATTTGTTTATGGGATTACGTGTTGAGATTGAACGGGAAATCCCTGCTACGCGGGTCTCCAGGAAGAGACAATTGGGCGACAATGGCATCGCTATGAGATTCATTGATAATTTCAGGGCTCAGGGGGTCACAGACGATTATTCGAAATATTTTTATTTTAATTTTCGTGAGGTGTTTTGAGAAGTGTAACACGAAACGTGCGTTGTTGTAGGAAGTAGTGGACTTTTCTCTCTTCGAGTCAGTTGAGTAGAGAATTTGTGGGTGGAAATGGTCCCAGAAGAAATATATTAGGTCTGCATCATTGTATGTCCGAAAAGTCGCCGTTGGGAAGACTGACGAGTGATCCTAAAAGTGATGGTTAAGTGACGCAAGTAACGTCTTACTTTTTTGAGTTTCTGTTTATTCTAAGAATATAGCACAAAATTTTGCTTGCAATGTTCATAAAGGCTTAATGGGCAAAGCCGATGTTAACCCACTTACCAAATCGAACCTAGCTACGGTGCAAAGATGGAAGCAGCTTCCTTATAGTTAAGAAACAAATGGTTGCAGAAGTAGAAGAGATTTTCAGATGTCTCAAAAATAACAACAGTAACACTAAAATGATGTGATGATATAAGCAACCCTCTTAATAGCAAAACCCTTTTAATAGCGACAAATTAGTAAGTATGTTGCTATTCAAAAACGCAGTCCTATGCGCATTACAAGGGTCCTCTCTTATTAGGAATTTAATTGAAAACCCGGCTATAAGCACTATAATTTTATACCCAGGGGCATGTGCTTTTATCCGGGGAGTACTGTACCATATCCCCGACGACAAGCGTCAACAATTGGGATACCCGCTACAAGACACGAAACCTGTAGATAATATTGAGAAACATGGTGGTAAGGCTCGGCCATATCGAGCGGATGGACAATTATGCTTCCGCTAAAAGGATATATGAATCCCAGCCGCCTTGTTCGAGACGACAAGGTAGACCGAACTTCCGTTTTTAAAACCAAACCATCGCGAATGCCAGAGCGCTTTGCCTGGATAGCTGGAAGCAGACTGTCCGAGAGCGTATAAAAGTCTGCAGGGTCTTAGGCAGATTTTCTCGTTTGTATCTATCCCGACCACGACTATAGTGTTTATCTAAAATACAATTTTTGGTTCAAGTCCCCACTACTTGTCGAATATTTGAATATTTTAATACAGGAATTGAATGCTATGCCGGCCTTCCGTACTCGGCATTCGATGTGTATCTTCCAATTGAGTTTACTTGGGTTAACGCTTCGGCTTTGAAGCCTTGTCAATCCCAATACTAACGGTGCAGAGAAACGACTTCACGGGCAAAATATCTCACATGGGAAATATCTTCACTTCAGTGGGAGATAACTTCACTTCGTATGTGCAGTCACAGGCACAGCTAGTTAGCTTAAATTTGAATACAGAACTGCTGCTGTCAAACACTGAAGTTGCTTGAACTCTGAAAATAGCCCTAAAAACAAAATTTATGTTATGAAGCCAATTTTCGCTTTCGTGTGATTTCTTTTGTTATTTTTTTTAAATGCGAAAGTGTTTATCGTTTCGTTATTTTTTTTTGTACAGGGCTTCACCCTGGGCTTCACCCTGGGCTTGTAGTGTTTTCAGAGGATTACCTAACCTTTGGCGAAACTAAATAAAAAAGAAAATTTATAACAAAAGGGCAACGCCATTCAACTGTCATATTCATTGGTCAGTTACACTCATTGAAATGAATTCTCGACATATTTGTCTGTGATACCTTTTGAAAAAACATTCAAAATGCACCCCCTTATCTCCTGGTGGGTATTAATTTGAATTAAAATTTTAATTTTATGTATTTAGCTTATAAACATTTAAGCCAGAATTAATAATTGTTAACAAAGTGGTTATTTTAACATGTGCTACAATTCTTTTCACAATTGTTTTAAGTTCAATTTTGTTGGGTTGAAATCAATCACATGGTTGAACTTATTAAAATCCTTCGTCAAGTTATTGATGGGACCATTGATTCCATAGTTACATCGAAACGTCTTTTGGTAAAAATATAAACTATATCCTTGTTGCCCTCGGTCTAGGATTGATGTTTATAGAACTAAAGATATATTTAGGTGGAGTTTATGTTGCAGGTCAGGATGCAAAACAAAATAAAGCATTTGATTTTTCTCTTAATTTTTCCAAGGACGTAGGTGGTAATGGCACCAAGAATAAATTGTGATTTTGAATGCTTTCAATATTTGGAATTAAAAAAACCATCCGCACAGTGCAACATGTCCTTCACACTGCAGTCGATCTCAGCTCAAGTCGGTCTTTTACCATTCCCTATAGAAATGGCTCGTAGGAATCCAATCAATTAGTGGCTCGCTAAGCGGTTGCTCCGACTGCGACTACCCGCCTTTCATTTGCAACACATTGCTTACAACATTTAGTGCTCCAGCAGGTAGGTATCACATTTATGAGCAGATTCGCATCCATCGTACACTCGTACGATGTGCAACAAAGGCAAACAAACTATAATTACAAAAAATCAGGAAACGGTTTCTTGTTAAATGCATTTTGCCTGTTGAATTAATTTGCTGCCTCGCCTGTCTGTGTGTTTTCATTCATTCATGAAACATGAAAGATGAAATGAAACAGCAAACAACAAACTACCCGCGGTTATTCGTGTAATTAACTCAACCTGATGATGTTCACACAACGCGGCCTGAAAACATAAAGCCAACCCAGCGAAGCCACACAATTTCGAAAACAAAACATGATTCCCAGCAACGAATGAAATTTATATAAAAATTTTCGACCACAGTTTAACCGCATTTTAATGTGCTAGATAATTTTTATTAATGTGATTTAAATGGTCCCGAAATATGTTCAGCAAACCATCGACCGACCGGCGCGAAGCGACGAACGACCAGGTATACGTTGCGTTCTGTATACGGTATTCGTACGGCATACCCCTAGCAACAGCATTCACCAATCCAATTGGGAGAGAGATTACCGTGTTACCTCATTTGGAAAACGAGAATTATTACTGCGTTTATTGTTTGATTAATTTGATGATAAATAGACGTATAAGGCCTTTTTTTTGCTTCTAAATTCTAAATTGTAAACAGTCGCGCGGTGCGCTTGTGGTTGTTATAAGCATCTCCGGACTGACTGGCGCTCTAATTGTTGGTTTAGTTATAAGAGTGCTCGTTGCCAGCGCCATTGTTAGCCGGGGTTTTGCTGTGCTTGCTCGGCCGGACAAAGTGGCAAAAACCTATAATTACACTCGAACGAATGCGCGGACAGGAAGTAAGCTAGATTCTATGATTGCTCTGGTTCGAGCTTCGAGATATGAATACTCGGAATCGGAATTGGGAATGGATTCGGAATTGGAATTGGAATTGGAATTTGAAACTCCACCCGTTTCTCGGCGAATAATTAATCATGAACAAATTGCCGGCTTGCAATTTGACAATTGTTGTGGTGTACCGACTAATATGAAGTAGACAGGAAAAAAAAAGGAGACAGAGTTTGACTCTTCCACTTGAGTGAATCGCACAATCAGATGCGAGAGATACATTTGTATCTTTTATTACTAATTTATGCTAATTGCAGATGCGTTTAAAATTATTGTACAGATGCGATGCGGTGTGGTGGAAATATTTAAATTCTCTCGCCAGGAATTGATGTATTTTATTGCCGCACATCGTTAATCATTTTGTAAAAGTATGGCGTTGAGATGATGAGAGCTGCGGGAATGACCTGAGTTTGATGCGAGTGGAATATACATTTTCGAAAGTCATTACATAGAGTTCCCATGGACAGGCAGACAACGACTTTTATGTCACACGTCTAATTTCGGTTAAATGCGCACTAATTTCGGAGCAGTTAGCCGTAAATTAAATGGAAATTAGCTGCAACAAGTCGTTAGGGCGAGCTATTTGGAGCGCAGGTATACCTATTATATTTGGGTGTCAATGGTCCGTTGTTGGCGGTGATTCTTAAGAAGACTAGAAAGGTATTGCAGGGGAACTGTTTTTTATTATCAAAGTGCAGAACTACAAGCATTTGGGGGTGATTTTGACGGCTTATAGGCTCGCCTTTCCAGAGGGAACTATACAGAATAAATTATACAAGTTCCATTGTCCCCGTGGATCAAAAGATGGCCAGAGTTTGACTTAGCAAAAAATATGGCAAAGTTTCGTACCTTCTTCCGATACCAGGGTCTCTCTCTCATACTCTCGAACAGAAGAGTGAATACTGTCACGAATCTTACTGGCCATGTAATTTAAGTTTATGATTTACAATGTTTCAGTCACAGCTGCATAGATCTATACAGTGAAGTCTCTCATAGCGGGTAGCTCCCTTGTGGGGTGAGAATCTCTCAGACAGACAAATTTATTAATTTTTTTTTTAATTCATAATAAGTTATTTTGTGTAAAATGAAAAATGTCAAATCTCAAAAATCGAGAAAGAAATCTTTCAATTTCAAAAGTAGGTACCTGGACGGTTTTCGTAGAAAAAGTTTAAGAAATTACATTTTGACAGTTGACAAGGTTCTCTTTAAATGTAGCATCTACAAAATCAGTTGGAATTTATTTTTTTATAAACTAAATACCTATTAAACTAACCATTTTAACAACCTCTTGCTCCGACATCGTTGAAGACGAAAATAAATATAGTTTTACTTGTCAAACATTTGAACTGTCACTTTCGTCAGTTTTGGTTTTTCGTTTTTCTCTAAGTCCAAATTCAGCGAGTCGAATATTATGAAAAAATTAAAAGAAGGGAAATGGATTTCTCTTTAATTTTTTTTTAATTTTCTCAATACGTGGTTGGAATCGCACAGTTTCCTTTTAACAATTTAACGTTTGAAAAAAAAGGCCCCGAACGAACCTTATATCATGATTATCCCGACCTTACTGATCTAATCATCCCAGCAAGTAAATCTCTCACAATTTCTTTTTGTTTCGATCGCTAAGGCGGGCAAAAAACCCTGGACTCTAATCGCGTACATAATTTATTAAACGATCGTTGTCGAAACGATTGAACAAAACGATGTCGTTTTTACTTTGCTTTATTATAACATCGAATCTTACATAGTTTTAACCTTGAACAGTTTGAACATGATGGTAACCAAACTTTGACGCATAAAACATAACCAAACAATTAATGGAAATAGTTTTTTTTTCTTGAATGCGTATATTTTTCTTTGTTGTCATTGATTGACATGGAATTGGGCATTTAATGCAAAAATGGATAGGTCTAATAAAGATGCAAATAAATACTTGTCGGACAAGCAGAGTTGAAGTTTAGACATTAAACAGATACCCAACAGTGTGTAGGACCATAAGGCCATTGGACTAAGAGTGAAGTTCCAAAACCATTTTATTGGATGATGAACTGTCGACGCACGGGTATAGGAAGAATTGAGATAAGAGTAGAAGATTTGATATGTATGTATTTCTTCAAACAATTAAAATGGCAATAAAGAGCTTGAATTCCGCGGAACAGATGTTTACGGAAAACAAGCACCACATCAGAAATTTTAATGCTTACATTTTACATATTACATTTATTTTTCTGGTTGCATTCAAAATGAATGCAATTTTAAGACATATAAATGAATTTTATTTGGTGTTGAAAAAAAGGGCAATTACTATTTTGTTTGCAAACAATACATTCTTTAACAACTCGGATAAGAGCTTGAGTCTCCACCAAAGAGAACATAAGTCAGTGTCTTCCTATAAATAATTTCTTATATTTCTCTCAGACCTAATTGAAACTGAAAAAAATCTCCAAAAACGATGAAACGATTACAAAAAAGACATCGTTCAATCGAATTGTTTTGACGACGGTATTTGGCAGTTGAATTAGTAACGTGAAGCAACTCAAAACGATGCTCGTCCAATCGTTTCGACGATTATCGATTTTTGGTAGCTACACCAAGTAAAAATATCGTCCAGACGATGTCGTTCGATCATTTTGTCCTCACGCGGTTAGAGCCTTGTTGAAGTTGAAACTGTTTCACAAAAACAAACCATCTTCACAGACTCAACACGCTCAAAAAAATGTTTGTTCAGTTAAAAAAATGGGTTAAAATCAACCAAATACTTATGTTGAAAAAAACGAATATTCCTTCTTAAAAACTACCGAGATAAAAAGTTGAATTGTATACAGTTAATATAACAAAGTTTATCAGTTATTTTTAACCACGTTTCTAGATTAATGTCAACCAGTTGGCAGCGTTGCCGTCTGGCCCCTTTCTCAGCCTGAAGATCTATGGCCCCCACTTTCTAAAGAAAATTCTAAATGACCCCTTTTTCAGTTTAAAAACTATTTTATTCTTTAATTGAACGAAAAAAAAAGCTAAAATATTAAGAGAAATGTCTTGTAATGTATAATTTTGTTTTTTTTTTTTTGTTTTAAATTAATGTCTTTGTTGCTCTGTTCTTTTTTTTTATATTTTTATTGCTATATTGGTATTTAATGTGGGGCAACTTTTAAGTCCCCTTTTTGAAATTTTTGCCTGTTGGTTAAATTCTACAGAACTAACTGGTTTGTTCTTTACGACCGAGAAAATTGATTAGTCGGTTATTTTAACTGAGTTTCCTTCCTTGTTAATGAAATACGGTAAGAGCCCTTTTATGTTGACAAACACTGTGCCAAATTCAGTGTCCGCTTAAGGGCGAGGTTTTACTGTACTTCTTGAATGCGTCTACTGACATTATTTTTTCTTCCACTTTAACCAAGCGGCAAAACAAGAGTCGTTGTGGTTTGGGGTTTGGGACTTTCAGCAATCTTTTGCTGGCAGGGGGTCAGTAAATGAGAAACTGACTCCATACAGAGGGCAGACGGAAGAAGCTGATTTCCATGTGTAAAATATCATCAATACGAAACGTTCCAGCTCAGTTCGCTCAAAGTGGGTCCCTAATCCTGATTTGGTTAAGAAGACACATTACTTCAAAATGTTATCGGATTTTGGCTCCAGCTCCCATGGCTGCTTTTGGTTAAAAAATTGTCCGCGCAACAGGTCCGTGTATAGGATCTAGCTACCGAACGACTGAGTTAGAAGCTCTTTTATGGTAGTTGGACAGTTATGCTCGCGAATGTGAAATTTGTTTTGTGCTTTCCGCGGTTCGAACAAACTATAACCACTGAGCCACTGCAACGCAATTGTGGTTCCCTAAGTGGAAATTGACCTTGCTACGAAGGTTATCGTCAATCCAAATATTGAACTTTTTCTATGGTCTGCAAAATGGTGGCGTGGAACGTCTTGCTCGAGTTATTTCTATATGAATGCAAGGCCTCCCTTTGCCCATTGCCGGTTCTTGTAACTGAAAGTTTCTAAAAAAAAATGCAATTCAAAAACCGTGCATACATTTCAGTTGTCAATGGAAGCAACAGATGTTAATTTTTTGCCAAAACCCTCTTCCCTGGTCTTGAGATAACCGCGTCCAATATGTACTTACCTTTGACGAAAATATATTCATTTGTATATTTGATATAAACAGAAGCTAAAAGGTTTTCGCCCCACCCCGTTTAACGTTCTCACAAACCGCACACATTTTTCAATTGAGATATCAAAAAGCTTTTGCCAACCAGCCACCCTGCAGACGCCGACCGGCCGGTCGCCTTTCACCAAAAGCCGCACTACAAATAATCTACAAGTACAAATTCTGTTCAACATTCCTCTATGTAAATCAATCCGTCATCTAAGCTATGCAAATCCGCGCAGAAAGAACGTTTTTATAGTACCCATTTGATTTATGAATGCTTTTAGCAAGCCAGCGATATCAAGCCGCACATATCTGTACGGCCTATACCCGACCGACCAACAACACTCCAGTATGCCAACGCAACACACGCACTCGTCGTACACATTAATCTCAGATCAAGAGTGTTGGCGAGCCAGAAGTATAGGCACACAGCCCCCGTCTCGCACACCACCACCACCACCACCACCACCATCGGCACAACCATAGCAAAATGAGAGTACGTCGCTCGGTCGGTTCACCTGTTGTTAAGACCTAATCCACCAATTAAGTAATTTGTATCCTATTACTCATAAACTGATTCATTAAGAGCGCGCACCAATTAAGAGCAATCTTTGATGGGGCCCTGCGCATACCAAGTGACAGGTACTTCCAAGTTCACCTTTTAACGTCAATCGCAGGCGTTGCCCAAATCACGTTAATCACGCTGGGATCTTTTTCAAAGCTCCTCGGCGAACATTTAGGGAAATTCGTTTTAAATTCGTCTTTTGTTGCATATAGATGGTATACTCGTATAGGTCGTAGGCAGCACTGAAGATCAGCCAAGGGAACAATTATCTTTTCCGCTCATCATGTTGGTTCGTCATATTTACGCCCTGCCGCATGGCTTAGGTTCTTGGCGCCACTGCCTTCGGGAAAGGTCATAGCGGCGCCGACACATCGGCCGGTGCTTGTATCTTTAGCTGGAGATGCTTCTGTTGCCGCTGCGGCTATACATGAGCTGATCATTAATTTTGTGTTGTCCCTTACTGGCACATAAAAGGTTGCTCTGCCGCTGTTTAACTAATTCCGTCAATTAAAACTTTTCTTCCCTTTTGTAAGGAGATCCTCAACGGCCAGACAAAAGGATCAATTACCTGGCAACGCTATATGCATCCGTGTCAAGGTGACAGCGTAAAACAATAGGAAAACAGAATCGGCCTAATACGATCCGGGATTATTTGGGATAGGGATAGGTGTGCAATTATGGGCGGATCATGACATTTAAATAAATGGATTTGCATGGGCCTATAAGGAGAATGCAACAGTGCGTGCGTAGACAGTTGGGAAAGGATTTTGCGAAGTATACAGTACTGACGCCGGCCGGCGGCAGCGGGAGGAGAAGGAAACAATTTTTCTTTCCTGTAATCCTATTAAATAATCATCACCCTTCGGTTAACAAAATGTCAAGAAAACCGGAACGAATCACTGTAAACATTTTGAAGTTTTTATTACAGTCACGGCCAGAACAAGACCAGAACGAATCTCCGGACTCGTGTGGTTTTGTGAAAGGGGATGACTGTGCAGTTGGAAGGGAGTTTGTTGTGAGGGAAATATGACGAGGGAATAAATGGATTTAGGCAGTTTTTATAAAGAAAGAAAGTATTTTCGTTTCTTTGCTCTTCCGATTCAGACATCTGAAGGTAGATAGTTGGGGCACAAGTTTCGTTATTACCACCTGAGTAACTCAACACTCGTAGGTGCGGGCTCCTCTTTAGTTAGCTTGGTGACTACAGTTGAGCACTCATTGTTGGTTGAGTCTTTATACTGAATTTTGCCTCCGAATTGGATTCGCCTTGATTGTTCTAACCAACTTCGACTTGAAATTTCTTACTCTCAGAACTACGACCGACCTTTTTGACCGTCTTTGTATTCGTAGGAATGGAAAAATGTGTGTAGGTGGATATAATATAGTTGATACCTTAAAGCGGCTGCTCATCCAAAATCGATTAGCGGAGTCAAGTTCTTCAGCAGTTTAAGTCATCTGTGGAGTTCTAAAATATCCATGGCTTCGACTTATTGTGCCTGCATCTTGACAATGTAACATCTTAGCCATGCCACATGATTTATTTAGAAGTCCTCTTGAAGCTCTAAAACAAGGGCTGGTTTTGAAGACTGTTATGATTACATGCTCGTAGAAATGAATTTCTTGTAGGACCATAATCTGTAGGATCCATACCAATGTTTTTGTAATTTATTTTTTCACAAGCTTGTTTATTTTGCCATAGCGCAGCTTGAGCTCAAAACGGGTCACAAATATAGCTGCTTGCCTGCATGCATGTTACCTTTGTAAGTTGCCCGATTTGTCCAGTTTTTTTTTTCCCCCCGAGAACTGGTGAACTTTATAAAATGCTTAATGCTATATGTTACCTTTGGAGCGCAGTTGTGCGTGTTAAACATTTTAGCAATTTTGGTTGATTGGCTTTTGCGACACATAATTTAAGTGAGCCAATATTTATTATTGCGTTAATCTAGGGCTCTACCTTGGTAAAGGGTTTCTTAGGAGTCCGTTTTGAAGCGGAAAGTTTGCGCATGGTTAAACCATTTTCGTTGCTCCTCAGGTTTTAGTGATTTCTTAAACAATCGCAAATACAATGTGAGGTTTATATTAGCTGGATATACAGGTAGAGCTGATTTACGCAATTGCGCACCCTTGTAAGGAATCTTACTAAGTTCAAAACCTCAAAACATATTTTCTTTTTCTGCTGAGCTCCCAACTGACAGACCTTTTCTATATCTTTGCAGAACAAAATGGAAGCGGCAAACAGCTGTGGGGCTAGAGCTGCTCGCCGAGGCCGGTAACTATGCAGCATTCCAGAGACTCTACGGTGGACCACCGTACTTGGGCGCGTGGCCATATCCCGCCCAGTCACCACACGGAACACCACCCTCGGCCGCCGATCTGTACTACCGGCAGGCGGCAGCAGCAGCACTACAAAAACCTCTACCATATCGATTGTATCCCGGTGTTCCGGCCGCTCTCGGCAGCCTAGGTGGACTCCCCGGTCCAGCTGCGGCACCTTTCCCACACTTGTCAGCATCTAGTTCTTTGTCGTCCTTAAGTAGTTACTATCAGACCAATAACAACAACAATAGCAGTAGCAACAACAATAACAACAACAACAACATCAGTATTAACAATAGCAGTAGTGCGCGAAGATCGCCCAGTCCTACCCTAAATCCAGGCAGTCCGCCCGGACGCTCAGAAAGCAGTCGCCCGCCCAGTGATGACGAGGACACAATCCAAGTTTGAAAAGAGAAACATATTTATTTATACACATATATATACAACATATGCTCTGTGTACAGTAATAGAGTAGCTTATTTATTTACAACAAACATTGGCACAAAAATTGTAATTTTATTTCCGCATCCTTTTCCCAGCACACAAGATCAAATTTTGATAAACCAAATGCCCAATGAATGATGATCAATATTATTTTTGATTAAAAAAATAAAACTAATAAAAAAAAAAACAAAAAAACAACCGTTGCCAATATTGTAATGTAAATTTTTGTACAAAATTTAACAAACTAGCATTGAGTAAGAGTTTAAGCAAAACAATTGTATTTTTAGCGACGTAACGAAGTTTGTACACATGTATTTCGGCTCTAAGTACTATTTACATATAGACTTCCTCAGATATTATAATACAGAAATGCGTATACATAGGATATGGAGATTATTTCTACAAGATGTCAAGTGATTTTAGCTTTTTCCTTTCAAAAGTGAAACAGTCTTTTCTTCAAGAGTTTGTTTCTTCCAGCGTGTATTTATTTAAACTATGATATTGTTTCCATCTGTACAGTTAACTTATAGAAATGTATATTTATATTTTATTATTTGTTATAGTGTTGTTCGAGAAAGAGTCTTTAAATATCGAATAAAAAGAACAATTTCATTTTATTCTAGCCGAGAGAAAAGTTGAATAAAAATCATATTTTGTTTCTTTCGTTTTGTCATTTGTTCGTAAGCGTTCTAGTATAATATTTTTTATGTAGCTAAGAAGTTATTAAGAAGGAAAATATAAAATATGATAAATAAAATAAATTATAAATTAAATACTATTTTGGTTTTGAATTTCTTTCGTGGAAGCAGGGTTAGTCGCAGTGTCTGATGAGTGCGATGTGTATACCTATTTGAAGAGCCTGAGGAAGCTCTTAGAAATGTCTTCATAAGAGAGGGAAGATCTGCGACCATAGGCGGTAGTAAATGTACCTTGGCCAATTTTATGCATTGTGCGGGGAACGGAAACATTCAAACTGCAGGGGAATAGAGCTACAAACGGAATCATATCCTAACAAAAAGTCGCATGAACAAACAGTACCCAGGAGGCTTCATCTTCGCCTACACTTTGATATATTTATTATTTACGTGCTACGGATGACACTGTTTCCATGCACTTTAAGATGGAAACTGAACTTCAAAAAGGGAACACCTTCCAACCGATCCACTAGCTCTGAGTTGGATCTTTATCAAGCGACGAAATATAAAATTCCCCTTCGTGAAATCAGAAATCAGAGTGGCGCGTGAGCAACGTATTTGAGTATAAGGTAAAGTTTTTTAATTATTTAAGGAACAACGTTCGTCCTTTTAATTATTTTAGATCTGCCAATCATTAAAATTTGGATTATAGTTTCGAAATATGCTCACAATATTATCTTGACGATAATATCTCGAAAATGGTGCCCATTGTTTGCTTCGACATGACGTTCATCACTTCTCCCAGAATTTCAGGTCCCTCAATTCTTCCCGCGTATTGGACTTAAACTGTCGCATGGTTCTTGTCTTATTGGCATTCGACTAAAGCGGGCGAATGTGGCAGGGTGACCGCTGAAAAGTCGCAAGAAAAGGGCAAATGAGAAATTTGCCATTTCTGAAGCTATTCTGGAAATTGAGATCTTTTAAACGATATTTAACAAGCATTGGCTCGCTAAACAATATAATAGTGTTGTATTGTAATAGGCAACCGAGTTACTTTTTAAAACTGAAAAAAGTGAAAAAATGGCAAAAAATTGTGGCAGGCGCTCGAAAAAAGTGCCATTGTTGTTAAGACCTAATCCACCAATTAAGTAATTTGTATCCTATTACTCATAAACTGATTCATTAAGAGCGCGCACCAATTAAGAGCAATCTTTGATGGGGCCCTGCGCATACCAAGTGACAGGTACTTCCAAGTTCACCTTTTAACGTCAATCGCAGGCGTTGCCCAAATCACGTTAATCACGCTGGGATCTTTTTCAAAGCTCCTCGGCGAACATTTAGGGAAATTCGTTTTAAATTCGTCTTTTGTTGCATATAGATGGTATACTCGTATAGGTCGTAGGCAGCACTGAAGATCAGCCAAGGGAACAATTATCTTTTCCGCTCATCATGTTGGTTCGTCATATTTACGCCCTGCCGCATGGCTTAGGTTCTTGGCGCCACTGCCTTCGGGAAAGGTCATAGCGGCGCCGACACATCGGCCGGTGCTTGTATCTTTAGCTGGAGATGCTTCTGTTGCCGCTGCGGCTATACATGAGCTGATCATTAATTTTGTGTTGTCCCTTACTGGCACATAAAAGGTTGCTCTGCCGCTGTTTAACTAATTCCGTCAATTAAAACTTTTCTTCCCTTTTGTAAGGAGATCCTCAACGGCCAGACAAAAGGATCAATTACCTGGCAACGCTATATGCATCCGTGTCAAGGTGACAGCGTAAAACAATAGGAAAACAGAATCGGCCTAATACGATCCGGGATTATTTGGGATAGGGATAGGTGTGCAATTATGGGCGGATCATGACATTTAAATAAATGGATTTGCATGGGCCTATAAGGAGAATGCAACAGTGCGTGCGTAGACAGTTGGGAAAGGATTTTGCGAAGTATACAGTACTGACGCCGGCCGGCGGCAGCGGGAGGAGAAGGAAACAATTTTTCTTTCCTGTAATCCTATTAAATAATCATCACCCTTCGGTTAACAAAATGTCAAGAAAACCGGAACGAATCACTGTAAACATTTTGAAGTTTTTATTACAGTCACGGCCAGAACAAGACCAGAACGAATCTCCGGACTCGTGTGGTTTTGTGAAAGGGGATGACTGTGCAGTTGGAAGGGAGTTTGTTGTGAGGGAAATATGACGAGGGAATAAATGGATTTAGGCAGTTTTTATAAAGAAAGAAAGTATTTTCGTTTCTTTGCTCTTCCGATTCAGACATCTGAAGGTAGATAGTTGGGGCACAAGTTTCGTTATTACCACCTGAGTAACTCAACACTCGTAGGTGCGGGCTCCTCTTTAGTTAGCTTGGTGACTACAGTTGAGCACTCATTGTTGGTTGAGTCTTTATACTGAATTTTGCCTCCGAATTGGATTCGCCTTGATTGTTCTAACCAACTTCGACTTGAAATTTCTTACTCTCAGAACTACGACCGACCTTTTTGACCGTCTTTGTATTCGTAGGAATGGAAAAATGTGTGTAGGTGGATATAATATAGTTGATACCTTAAAGCGGCTGCTCATCCAAAATCGATTAGCGGAGTCAAGTTCTTCAGCAGTTTAAGTCATCTGTGGAGTTCTAAAATATCCATGGCTTCGACTTATTGTGCCTGCATCTTGACAATGTAACATCTTAGCCATGCCACATGATTTATTTAGAAGTCCTCTTGAAGCTCTAAAACAAGGGCTGGTTTTGAAGACTGTTATGATTACATGCTCGTAGAAATGAATTTCTTGTAGGACCATAATCTGTAGGATCCATACCAATGTTTTTGTAATTTATTTTTTCACAAGCTTGTTTATTTTGCCATAGCGCAGCTTGAGCTCAAAACGGGTCACAAATATAGCTGCTTGCCTGCATGCATGTTACCTTTGTAAGTTGCCCGATTTGTCCAGTTTTTTTTTTCCCCCCGAGAACTGGTGAACTTTATAAAATGCTTAATGCTATATGTTACCTTTGGAGCGCAGTTGTGCGTGTTAAACATTTTAGCAATTTTGGTTGATTGGCTTTTGCGACACATAATTTAAGTGAGCCAATATTTATTATTGCGTTAATCTAGGGCTCTACCTTGGTAAAGGGTTTCTTAGGAGTCCGTTTTGAAGCGGAAAGTTTGCGCATGGTTAAACCATTTTCGTTGCTCCTCAGGTTTTAGTGATTTCTTAAACAATCGCAAATACAATGTGAGGTTTATATTAGCTGGATATACAGGTAGAGCTGATTTACGCAATTGCGCACCCTTGTAAGGAATCTTACTAAGTTCAAAACCTCAAAACATATTTTCTTTTTCTGCTGAGCTCCCAACTGACAGACCTTTTCTATATCTTTGCAGAACAAAATGGAAGCGGCAAACAGCTGTGGGGCTAGAGCTGCTCGCCGAGGCCGGTAACTATGCAGCATTCCAGAGACTCTACGGTGGACCACCGTACTTGGGCGCGTGGCCATATCCCGCCCAGTCACCACACGGAACACCACCCTCGGCCGCCGATCTGTACTACCGGCAGGCGGCAGCAGCAGCACTACAAAAACCTCTACCATATCGATTGTATCCCGGTGTTCCGGCCGCTCTCGGCAGCCTAGGTGGACTCCCCGGTCCAGCTGCGGCACCTTTCCCACACTTGTCAGCATCTAGTTCTTTGTCGTCCTTAAGTAGTTACTATCAGACCAATAACAACAACAATAGCAGTAGCAACAACAATAACAACAACAACAACATCAGTATTAACAATAGCAGTAGTGCGCGAAGATCGCCCAGTCCTACCCTAAATCCAGGCAGTCCGCCCGGACGCTCAGAAAGCAGTCGCCCGCCCAGTGATGACGAGGACACAATCCAAGTTTGAAAAGAGAAACATATTTATTTATACACATATATATACAACATATGCTCTGTGTACAGTAATAGAGTAGCTTATTTATTTACAACAAACATTGGCACAAAAATTGTAATTTTATTTCCGCATCCTTTTCCCAGCACACAAGATCAAATTTTGATAAACCAAATGCCCAATGAATGATGATCAATATTATTTTTGATTAAAAAAATAAAACTAATAAAAAAAAAAACAAAAAAACAACCGTTGCCAATATTGTAATGTAAATTTTTGTACAAAATTTAACAAACTAGCATTGAGTAAGAGTTTAAGCAAAACAATTGTATTTTTAGCGACGTAACGAAGTTTGTACACATGTATTTCGGCTCTAAGTACTATTTACATATAGACTTCCTCAGATATTATAATACAGAAATGCGTATACATAGGATATGGAGATTATTTCTACAAGATGTCAAGTGATTTTAGCTTTTTCCTTTCAAAAGTGAAACAGTCTTTTCTTCAAGAGTTTGTTTCTTCCAGCGTGTATTTATTTAAACTATGATATTGTTTCCATCTGTACAGTTAACTTATAGAAATGTATATTTATATTTTATTATTTGTTATAGTGTTGTTCGAGAAAGAGTCTTTAAATATCGAATAAAAAGAACAATTTCATTTTATTCTAGCCGAGAGAAAAGTTGAATAAAAATCATATTTTGTTTCTTTCGTTTTGTCATTTGTTCGTAAGCGTTCTAGTATAATATTTTTTATGTAGCTAAGAAGTTATTAAGAAGGAAAATATAAAATATGATAAATAAAATAAATTATAAATTAAATACTATTTTGGTTTTGAATTTCTTTCGTGGAAGCAGGGTTAGTCGCAGTGTCTGATGAGTGCGATGTGTATACCTATTTGAAGAGCCTGAGGAAGCTCTTAGAAATGTCTTCATAAGAGAGGGAAGATCTGCGACCATAGGCGGTAGTAAATGTACCTTGGCCAATTTTATGCATTGTGCGGGGAACGGAAACATTCAAACTGCAGGGGAATAGAGCTACAAACGGAATCATATCCTAACAAAAAGTCGCATGAACAAACAGTACCCAGGAGGCTTCATCTTCGCCTACACTTTGATATATTTATTATTTACGTGCTACGGATGACACTGTTTCCATGCACTTTAAGATGGAAACTGAACTTCAAAAAGGGAACACCTTCCAACCGATCCACTAGCTCTGAGTTGGATCTTTATCAAGCGACGAAATATAAAATTCCCCTTCGTGAAATCAGAAATCAGAGTGGCGCGTGAGCAACGTATTTGAGTATAAGGTAAAGTTTTTTAATTATTTAAGGAACAACGTTCGTCCTTTTAATTATTTTAGATCTGCCAATCATTAAAATTTGGATTATAGTTTCGAAATATGCTCACAATATTATCTTGACGATAATATCTCGAAAATGGTGCCCATTGTTTGCTTCGACATGACGTTCATCACTTCTCCCAGAATTTCAGGTCCCTCAATTCTTCCCGCGTATTGGACTTAAACTGTCGCATGGTTCTTGTCTTATTGGCATTCGACTAAAGCGGGCGAATGTGGCAGGGTGACCGCTGAAAAGTCGCAAGAAAAGGGCAAATGAGAAATTTGCCATTTCTGAAGCTATTCTGGAAATTGAGATCTTTTAAACGATATTTAACAAGCATTGGCTCGCTAAACAATATAATAGTGTTGTATTGTAATAGGCAACCGAGTTACTTTTTAAAACTGAAAAAAGTGAAAAAATGGCAAAAAATTGTGGCAGGCGCTCGAAAAAAGTGCCAAATGGTAGCTTTAGTCGCACAACGGTCACGCTGGCAACATGGTGACCGGTCAGTTAAAATCAAGGAAAAAATGGTCACATCATTTCGAGCTGCCGAGGTCTATTAGCACGCGTTAAATCAAATCCCCTTGTTGCTGAATCAATCTGTAAAGTGTTGGAGCACTGGGTGCATTTCGAACATGAAACAAATTCCGATGTGACAAAACAAAATTGAACAGCTTTGGCTCCTCGTTTTGCGCTAAGTCTTTCCATAATAAATTTCCCAAGTTTTCCATAGCTAGTTCGGAAAAAAATACGTAAACAAAAAAGTTACTCAATAATTCTGTTGCCACGAGCATAAACAGCTAAAGTCGAGTTAAGACGAAATGAGTTTTTGATACAATTAGATTCAGCATGCCCAAATCTTCAAGATTCGTTTTTTCCAGCTTTTTATCTTCAAAATTGGAATTATAATGCCGACGACTTTTAATAGATAGTCTAGAACCATTTGTCATTTTAAGCTTTTTAGCAAAACGTTAATATGCTCTCCTGAAAAATTATCAAATTCGACGGTTTTTCCTTGTTGCAACAGAATTATATCCGAAACGCTACTTATGCGCCACCCTATACATGGCGACATGAATGACAAAAAAATGTAAAGAAAATATTTTGTTCTGCTTATAGAATTCACACTCGGTTTTGGTAGAAAACATAAAACTAGTAGCGAAGTATGAGTGTCGTCGAGATCCTATAGTCATGTGAATTTGAACCAGATAAGACTTATCGTATAATAATAGTTGATTTCGATAGATTTTCTGAATATTCACCCTTATTCTGAGTGGCGTTTACGACGATTTAAGAAACGCCAATTTGAATTTGGAATTACGAGAGGCGTTTTTGAGTCGTTGAACGCCATTTGTCACTGAACGTCATGAGGAATGAGGAAACTATTGGCGTACGACGAACGTCATGTGAGAAACTTCACTGCCATTCTGTAAGGCGTTGAACGCCACAAAACGACAAGAAAAACGACGGTATTTGTCGTTTACAAGATACTGAACGACAAGTAGTGAACGACAGGTGAAAAAGTAAGTTTTCTTAAATTGGAAATTTATTCGAATGACTAGACAAAATTAGATAACTTCTAGGGTAAAAATAACCAACCAGAAACTGAATTGAATCTGAAAATTCATGATTAAATTGATTTTTTTAAATAAATGTTTGTGCTTGTGCTTGTGGATACAAAATCCGGTTGATCCAATGGATTGGATTTTGTCCTTATCTGTTTCCGTATGCACTATACACTATTAATTTTTAGAATACAACTTACAACAATTTCTTTCAAAAATATAAACACCATAAACTGAGACCGCCATTTAGCTGTCAGTGGCGTATATCAGCTGGTGTGGATCGTATGTGGAATGTGAACTACTTACCGACGACGTTTTACCCTGTCGTGGAAGTTAGGGAATAAGTCTTCTAAAATGAAACGCCTCAAAAAACGACAAACGTCGTGAAAGTAAAACGCCACTCGGAATAAGGGTGATTTTTATACATTCTGTCCCAGAATATTTTTGCACAGCTTCTATGGGCCAACTTCCATGCTGCTGTGTGTCTCTCTCGTGCTCCAGTAGCCATTTTGATTTACACGCACATACGTAACTATCTACCCAGGAAACTTGTCGTTGGGCCGTTTCGGGACACGTTTGTCGTTGGAAAGCTTTCTGACAGATCGAAAATCGGTGCCGTGTTTCTTGGATCCGGCGAGTTTTGCATGTAACTCAAGGGCCCAGCCCATAGAGACCGTTGCATCCGTCGCGTCGACAGAATGCCGTATCGGATGGAACGAGCAGTCCCACAGAATCCGGGTGACAGGCAGTGTTTTAAGTCCAATATCCTTGTTTGTCCCAAGAAACGTGGTAATTTTTCCCTTTCCATCGTACTCAAATTCCCTATTATTTCTTTTTGTGAAAAAAACTAACTTTTAAAAGTAAAATTAATATTATACGGATAGAGAATCACATTCAATAACCTTTGGTATAAAAATTATTATGATTACCTTTTGTACTAGAAAATTTAGTTACAAACAAATCTTGCTAAAAGGCGAATTAAATAATCTATTTTTTATGTACATTTACGTAGTGACTATCATGGTGAAACGTAGGAATATATTTTCATGAAATTTAAAAAAACAAATCTCGGTTGAAACTTTTCTTGTAACTTTTTCTTTTTTCCCACGGAAGGCTTTTCGGTCATCAAAATTCCTAAAAGAAAGGTCGAAATCCCACGATATAAAAGCACTGGTGAGGGTGACAGCCGATGACAGTTTCTCTCACGCTCTCAATATTTCCACCCATGAAAAGGCTTGCTCTCACAATCTGCCAACTGTCAACGGGTGCGACGGATAGAAAACTAGAAAGTAAACCTACTTTATCCGTCGCATCCCCCACGTACGCTGCTATACTATCAACCTATCATTCGAAAACGTTGCTGCAACGGACACGACGTATTCTATGAGTTGAGCTTGGATAAAAGTAAATACGTCTCAATATACTATCGTGAATCATATCATCATATCTATAAAAAAGTTGCAGCGGCCGTAGAAATTATTTTCGCCAAAATTTCCACAGTCGTATTCGAGTTATTTTCTAGCTACTCCCAAAAGCGGGCGACTGACTCCCCTGATGCTTTTCGAAATACTTCAAGGGCCATATAATTTCACCTTATGGGTAACGAGCTTCAGACGACTTCTATAAAAAATGTTTTCCCTTTCTTTATGTCCTAAAGAATGAAATAGCATATTTCACTCATAGTCAGTCCAAGTACCATATAACACTCTTTATACCAAGACCGATCCAGCTCTGTTGTGACCCATATCTACTTGAAAAGTTGAAGACCCCCAAACCACAATCAAGCACGAAGCTACCCATCGTTTTTCGCCAGCTTTGCACCCCAATTACTGCCTCTGCCCCAAATTACAACTCACAATCTGCATTGCCTAAGTGAACTATGAATTTCCGATATAATTCGAAAGCGTTTTATGTCGTGCCCCCAAAAACAGTCTCAGTTCGAGTTTCAGTCTCGCAGTCATTCTATAAATTCCCAATTAGCGATGAAAAATATTCAACAAGAGGCAAGGACCAACGAGCCCTCCCACTTACGTGTGTCGATGTATATCCCCACTGTACGATCGCGGTTGTTATCGAACATTTTCAACTATTAGCATGTTGCTGCCCTCCTGATCCAAAGTCCTTCACAGAGCACTGCAATTCAGCCTTTAAACCTCAAGACAACCGCCAATTAGTCGGCGGGAAGGTAAAAGTAGCGAATAATGGCGGCCGAGCTGCAAAGCTCCCTCTAATGATCCATTTCTGTATTATGCTGGTTGGCAGCCCTTCTGCACGAGAAATTCAAATCATGCTCTAAAGAGCCAATTTCCTTGCTTACTTCATCCCACACTTTAACTCGTATACGGTTGGCTCTGCTTTCCTCACTTTGTGGCTGGCTTTTTGATCATCATAGGCATTAAGCGGCAGTCGAGGTGCAGCTGCATTAAATGCATCGTTTTGAAGTTGTTGCTTTTTATACCCGCAAATCACGCCAAGTTATAACTCGCACCCGCTTTTGCGGCAATTGAGGCTGCCCTGGCGTTTGAATTGGTCCCAGCGCAGCCCCGGGGTGAAAATTGCTACCAAAACGGAGATGTGTATAGTACGCTTTACTTTAATCCCTCCCCAAGGACAATTATATTGGCCGTGCAATGGAAATGGAATACAACGGGAGAGGTTCTGTTCAAAGAAAAAATGCTCCAATGCTTGGATGTGTTGGGCAGCAAGAGCTGTGATTCGAATCTTCAGAGGGAGCCATAAAACCTGTCACGAAGCGGTTAGGTTTTGATGACTTGGAGAAGGATTGTGTGCTGTCTTTGTGTGGTTCGGATCTCTCTGGCGCAGTGCAGGTTGCTGACTGCACCGTAAATGTAATTTATTGCGTTTGCAAGAAGCATAAATGAATCTTAAAGTTGTTTGCAAATGAAGATGAGTGCGTGGAAACTTGCTTGAATTGCCACTCAGGTAGTATGCCTAATCGAAGTCAGTTTTGGGGCAATAAAGTTTGCGTTTAATTTAACTCGCAGTTTCACAAGGCTGTAGACGCAATGGTAATCTAAGTGGGGGAGCATATTAATGGGTTAGGGCTAGGTTTAGGGAAGACGGAAACGTGCAATTGTCTCAATGGATTGATTTACTTCAATTAACTTTTTAAGCGAAAGGATTTTTCGTTTGCGCGAAATATAAACATGGAAACAGATTATTATTATTATTATGTGAATGGGGTTATTGTACTGCGATCTTTTCGTCTATTGCTTAAGCCATAGAGAGGTATATTTTCTCACAATAGTTCCCTCACAGTATGATTCCTTTCGGAAACATTTTTAGAGGTTCTTGTAAACAGATACTTAGAAGGTCTAAAAAGGTCCATTCAAAGATATCCTAACTTTGGCAATGATCCTGAGACTCTGCTACACTGTTCAAAACGTTTTCAAAAAAGAAAAACGAAACGAAAGGCGTTATGTAAAGCTAATCCTTACTAACAGCTGCTTATGATTTCTATCATATTTGTAAATGCGAAAATGTTTTTCGTTTCGTTTTTTATAAGATCCCACCTGGGCTACAACGGATAAATAAAATTTTAATCTAATCATAGGCTCCTTTCTTAAATTTTTATTTTTTTTAACGTATAATCCACAGACAAAATTAATTTAAACTACAACTTATCAAAAAGAATTCTATGCAACCCTCATGAACCGAAAAGGTTGACAACCTGGTTTGGCCTTTGAAACTAATGTTCAGTTTCCTCTTTATGTAGAAACTGTTGACTGGTATTTGAATCTACTCGAAAAAACAAGCAAAGGCTACCAATTGGAAATAGAAGGTATTTTCACAAAGAATTCTTAAACTATTTTCAAAATTTACTTTTAACTTAAAGTCGATTACGAATCATCAACAGGGTGTCGCAAAATTAATCACCCTATCGGAAGATTTTATAATTTTTGCAAAATGCCGTCGTACGTCAATCATGTTTGACATTTGTGAACAAGACAGCTGCAGTATAAAACAGATAAGCAATGGAGCGCAATGGAATAATTGTGTCGATATTGTGAAGGAAGCGTTTACTGGTAGCGTAATCTTCCGGTTTGGCAATTTGGCCAGCAAGATCGCCCAAATTAACCATTCCAGACTTCCTTCTTTGGAGCTACTCGAAGCCACGGGCTAATGCCAACAAGGCTCAAAAATGCGAAAAGTTATCACTGGAAATCTTGCGGAAGGTCAAGGAAAATGGGAATAAACAAGCCCATTGGCGGCAGCCACTTAACGGATATCATATTTTCCACTTAACAGAATAAAATTTAAGTGTCCAAATAAAGATTTCAGTCATTTAAGTTATAATTTTTTTATTTCGTAAAAATTCAAAAACAAAATTGGATGATCAATTTTGCGCCACCCTGTATAGTAAAGAATAATTTTGTTATTCACATGGAAATACAGCTGCCGACATTTTTGTCTTTGCTTTTGCACTCGTAAAACGTCAAAGCAGTCAGAGCAGTATAGTACCTACCTACCACTCTACCAGAGACAATACTGAGACCCCCAACTTTGGCCGATTTTCCGTTACTTGCCGAAGAGCTATATTTTTATGGGGTGGCAAATGCTAAGTGTGTAAGTATTGTTACATAAAAGATCATATTGACAAATGTCACGTAACTTTTGAAGAATTTTTATTTATTATTGTCTCTAGAACCTACTACTAGTCGTTTGTTATAAAAACCCTTAAGCCGAAAGCTAAAATTTCCCACACTCGCATTCTTTCTAGTTTATGAGGTGGTTGAACGATGTTACAAGATCCAGCGCCAGTGTTTGGAAAAAAAATATCATTTATTTGAATGTATGTGCGTCTATGTTCAGTACAAACGAATTTACCCATGAGATAACATAATTTTACCTGCAATTCATTTTAGACCGAATTTTCTCGACAAGCTTAAATTTGTCCAAATGGTGTATTGTGAATTATTAACATGAAGCTTTTATTTGGAGTCAAGAGTCATCTAGCGGTCAATGCAATGCTACCATAATGTAGTTACAATTTTTTTTTAAGACTACTTGTCAAAAGGAAAATAACTGATTAGTTTATTGTGAGCAAAAATAAATTTTAGTGTCCAGGCTAAATTTTACGAACTCAAAATGGCGAAATTTTCCATACAAAGGTTAAAAACGACAATTGGTATGGCCCATTGGAAAATATCTACTGCAGACATTTTAAGTCAGATGGGTTTTTGAATTATGGGGACCGATTTTCTAACCTCAAAACAGCAATGAGTTTATTTCCGTTTGACAGTTGTCTAACATTTCTTACATACAAGTTCGCCTAATTCAAACCTCAGCTCCTTCGTTCTGTTTGTTGTTCACTTTCCGCTAGTTTGAAAAGCTCCACTTAAAAATTCAGAAAGTTTTTAAGTTTCACAATTTAATATTTCACAGTTAAATATTTTTATAATTATTTAAATTTACTTTCATACATAATGGGACTTATCACTAAACATTTTTAGTTTCGGCATTAAATTTAAGTAGTTCACAGTGGCTATATTTTCCATACAAAGTTCGCTTTTGTGAGCATCCGTGAATTTAAAGGCGAGACTAAAATTGGTTATTAGTACATGATAACAATTTAGCAAACAACATTCCCAGCAACATAAAGAAGTTAAGTTACATTAAAAGAGTGCAGGACCAAAAATAAGAAATGCGATTTTAAAGGAACATCTCACATAAATCTCCGTCGTACTTTTTCAATCTCTTAACGCAGTTGTCTTTGCTGTAGAGGCTGGGCACCAAAGCTTCGACGGCGCTACAGTTGTCTTAGAAATTAAAATAGACAAAAGGGAATAGAAATAACCTCTTGAATAATTTGTTTTATTTTTTAAATAAATAAATAAAATCTAATTAAAAAGATAAAAGAATGTTGAAGAAAAACATTACTCAACAATATATAATATCCAATAGCCTCTAGGTGATGAAATTGTTCATAACTTCAAAGAAGTGGAACTTTGTTTTTGTTTTAAGCTCTGTAAGAGACTGGGAACTATTTAAGCAAACCTTCGTTTTCAGCCTTAACCCAAATGCAAGATACTTAGAGGAACATATCTTGTCTGGAAAAAAAAGGAACCGCCAATCAACGTCTCCATTTCGTGTCCTGGAAACATTCCTTGAAGAGTTCTTAGCATACCTTGGGCTGAAAGTATAAAGTCAGTAGCGACATCTCGTTGAAACCATATGAAAGCACTGACGCACTGAGCAGTGTTGCATATTATTTTCGAAATTTGCACCATAGTCGTCTTACGGAAGAATATAATCCACGATACTAATAATCCTTTTTAGTGTCCAGGCTAAATTTTTCAAGCTCACAGTAGCGAAATTTTCCATACGAAATTGCATATTCTGACCTATAAAATATTTTGTGTGAAGCTTAAATATGATTATAAGTAAGGCCCAATGACTGTGAAGCTCCCTCAAAAATAAGAAAGCCTTTTGCAGTGCCGGGGAAAGACTTGCACGCTCCCTGCGCTTGGTAAGGCAATTGCTAACGCTGTTTAAGAGCGATTACGGAAACATTGCACTTGCCGCCGAGCAGAAGGTTGCCAATTTCCATACTGGGTCTTCCATAGCATCGCCCACATCAATATAGTTCGCTGAATAAAAAAAATTGATTTGGTGGCGCAACAGGACCGCATAGGTAGACACCCTAGGACTGGTTTCTCACAACTATTCGTTTTGTGTGAGTTTCTATTTTTGGGTCGAGTGGAAGGGACGTACAATTTTATACTCTTCGATGCAATTAGTTAAGCTTTAAGGTGAAATTTGTGGTTTTCTGGGGATCGAACTTTTGACCCTTCTCTTAGTAAACCAGCACTGAACCTCTGCGCCTACGTACTTCTTTATCACTAGTTTCAGAAAACGCATTCGAGAGTGTGAATATAGGATTTTGCTTGGATTGCTGAGAGCCGGAGATGTATGTCCGACAAATTCCAATCAAGCGACGATATGGCTTCTAAATGGTCCGTAGTTATGTTTTTGTTACATATATATATAGTTGGCGCAACAGGTCCGAGGGACCCAAGGCCTAGCTTCTCACAACCATTCGTTTTGTGTGAGTTTCATTTTTTGGAACGAATGGAAGGGATCTACAATTTTATGCCGATTCCAAACGGCTAATTGAGAAGCTCTTAAGACAGTTATACTCTCGGATGTTTGTCAGACGTTCGCGAGAGGCGGCGCAGTGGAAAAAACCCTAAGTTGGAATTTGGGTTTTTGCGGGATTCGAACCTGAGCCCCTCGCCAATCGACTTGGTGACCCCTCCTGATCTCAACGCCAGCATTAAGGCCCATTACATCATTCAAGTCAAACATAGACCATCCAGCTATATGAGCCCACCCATAAAATAGCAAACAAGTCACAATCACTGATCGCCATCATATTTATATTCATATACCGCACCTCGCCCGCTCTCTGACTATCCCACCTAGAAAACTGTTTATATTTATAATGTTAATTCATGTTCGGGGGCAATTGTCGATTTTTCGGAGGAAAAACATGCAATTAAAATGAAAAAGGAAGAAAAATTACCACTATCACGTTTCCTGTCTTTTGAACAGTGTGTTGGAACATTCACGCTTTGCTAGACGCGCAGTGCATGGCGCGCTAAAACTAATTTAGCCGCCGTATTAGCATATTTTGTCACGAATTTTCGACTAAGCCCCCAAATGGCCAAATCGCTGCTATGTCATGAAACAATTGAGGTATTTTATTAATATAAACTAAGTATTATGTGCGGCTGGGGGTATAGCAAGAGCAACCGTGGCTAGCGCACGGTGGCTAATCCCATGAAATGGTAATTAGTGTAAACTCACCATTGAGCAACTCATCGAGTGGTCCTGGGCCTGGCTCGGGCTCTGGCGCTGAGCTCGGTGCGGTGTTTCTGTTGACGTCGGAAAGTGATATAATTTCCTTTTGTTGTACGGAATTTGAATACCGGATTTATGGTACGCATGGTACATAATGAGATTCAGTAGCTGTGCGTTTTATTTTTTTTTTTATTCTTTGTCTTGCTTGGAGTTTTGCAAGTGAAGTTGGTTCGGTGTAGTTATATGCCAGCCCCATGGCCTATGAATAATTTCAAGTTTCACATGGTGCTAAAGGAATGGCAATGGAAGCGTTTTTTTTTTGTTTTGGTAACAGTTTTGGGTTGGACAAAAAATGGAAAGACACCGGAAATTGTGTTTAATTGCGATGACATCAATTTAACTAATTGCGGGCTAAGCCGTCGGAACGCGTTTGGCCAGAGGTTGGAATAGTAAACCAACCTTCTCCATTAATTTCACAAGTTTCACATTAAGGATCGAAAGGGGGTTTTACAGTGTAGGTATATTGCTGGTCAAGTGCGTATTGTACAAGAATCATAAATCTGCAGCTGTACCTATTACTTACAGATGGATTGGGCCATTAGGCTTAAGTTGACTTCCGCACCCGGCAATTTTTCTTGTCAGATGGAAGCTCTTTAATGAGTTAAAAATGGTTCTTTGTTTAGCCTCGCTTTTTCGCTTTTTACCATTAGCAGACACATACGATGTTCGGTTTCTTGAACAGGAGTTACCACATCACGGGGCTTTATTGATCACTTTCTCTCCAAATACCAATTGACAGTTTTAGGAAAAGTCAAGGGTTCCCAAGTGAAGAACCGTCAATAAGGGGGCCTCTTTTGATCGTTACTACATATTATATACCAACTGAATGCAGATACTGCGTTAACAGCTTTCCATCAGTTACTGCCCGACTGATTAAAGTGGACCGAAGGAAGAGGTCTGCAGATTAACAAAACTGTCCACCGGATTTATCCCATTGACTAGACATGTCTCCATTGTCTTCGACATCCGTTATCCAGCAAAGACTCGTGCAAATAATTGTCAGTTATCAGAGAACGGTTGAAGTCACAGATTATTTGGCAATAACAGATATCATGTACCATAAAATTATCGTCCTCAAAGTTAAGGCATCTATTAAGAAGAAAAACTGACATTTCCTTCTTTGAAAAGTTAAATGAGATTTTGAAATTGAAGACATGCACTCAACATACTTGTAAGAATACAGAGACGATCCTCTGAGAGAGAAGAAAATTAGCTTTCGCGAAGCTTACTCTGGCAAGCTAACGCCACAACTTTTGTAGACAACTGTACCTTTACCTTACAGCAAGATCATTGCTAGTGTCAAATTCATTGGGTTATCAGCACTGACAAAGTGCCATTTGCCATCGGATATTCCGACATCGATATGCTGACAAAACGCAGAGTTGTAGACAAGGATTTCCGCGAGCAACTATTTGGATATTGGATTTGTTCAAATCTAGTGAGGTGAACTCAGTGATGCCAGACTTTTCGGACTGAATTGCTCACGACGGTTACCAATAATGCCCTTTTCGCCAATTCCGACTTTAAAAACCTCAAAATATACAATTTTTTGTTGTTCTGAACGCTAAAAAAGTTTAATTTTTCGCCCTTTATCGCCCTTATAGCTTATTTCGAAAGGCAAAATGCCCACGAAATGTGTAATTACCCACAATCTGGCATCACTGCGTTCTGCAGTTGACATATAAGACTATATAGCTATCCAAAAATACAGGCCCCAACAGAATTGAGCACGGAAATAGTATAGGTTAACAGATTTGGAGGGAACACTTTTGCAGGCTCTTGAAAGCCAAACAGTCAACGTCTGGTATAAAGATCTATTTAACCTGGTGGATGATAGGATACTAGAAACGTCCGACCAAACCGAAGTGAGAACGGCTACATACTAAACTTAAATTCAACGGAGCCGATGGACTGGATGGCTCTGAATTGACAAGCAAAATGCACCAACCCATGCGGAAAGTATGATGAGATCACAGTACCCGATCAATTGAACTTAAGCATCTTGTACCCTGTTCTTATCCCCTGAACTCCATCTGAAGGGAGGGATACTGTGCGAAAACATAAGCCGAACAATTTATTCACACTCTGCTCTTGGATATTTAATACAATTTGGAAATTGCAGACCGATCCACACGATCTCTTTTCCGCTATACAAGGAAAAATGTTTTCTAAACTGGAAGCAGAAGTTGGTTCCAAGCCAATTATTTCCTATGTTTAGTATTTTTATTTCATTAGTCAAGAATGAGGAAAAAATACTAAAACTACAAAATTTTTCTTAATTTAAGTAGGCAGGCAGAAGTGGCGGCTAAGCTTTGAACCCAAGTATGATGTGCCTTTTTGTTTTCTTGATTTAAGTAAGCAATTGTTTAGTAACATGTTTTCTCTTTAGAATTTCATTCGTTTCCCTGACCCAGGAAACTGTTTGCTTAGTTATAATATATGTGAAATCATTTTATGTTGCTACTAGATTTATTAATTGTTTTCATTTACAGATACATATTATAGTTATATACTGCCAATCAAGCAGACGGCAATGCCATGCACTCTTATTTTTTGTGTAATGAACCTTATTTTGTAGTGATTTTTGAAGAGTACAAATAAATCTAATCCATCTATCTATATATGAAATATTTTATTTATTTTTATTTAGAAAAACAAGTAATGGCGTTATTTTCTGCATTTTCCGGATAATGGTTGTTCAGAAGGCTTTGCCATTGCGTCTAAAGCGTCTTCAATTTCCTATAATATTCAAATAATAAGTCAGAAGTATAACCGCTGGATAATTTTCGCAACAATCTTGAATTCCCGTATTTCTCACATGGTCAAATTGTATGTGAGGTGCAAACCTTCCGCTTTGTACGTCTTGTACCGCAAAGCACTTTAGTGAAAAAGCGGAAGGTTGGCCGACACGTCAATAATATATAAAATATTTTAGACACGAAATGTAGCAACAAATTAACGCTTAGTCTAAATTGGAAGAAATAAAGCGTTAAATTTGACTTAAGGTTGGGAAATAGTTAGATTGGAGCCACCGCCAATGAAGCTAGCAGAAGTTGATTATTGTTAAATTTGTTTCATTTCTATGAAATGCTATGTGGAATTAAGAGCTCCCTAGCAAAAGTGAACCTTAGAATAGAACTTAGCTCTTTTTTTTATTTTTGAGTGCTATTTGAATACAGATTTCGAACTGACCGAATATAACAGAAAGGAGAATGAGCATTGTGCATGATCGGAATTATTATTTTCATTACATTTACGAATTTGGTGGAACGAAGTTCGCCGGGTCAGCTAGTATTAAAATATAATAACACTTTTTTCTAAATACTTGTGTAACCCTTTTCACTCAGGCATACTCAGTAAGAGTATGTTCAACAAGACCAATGCCGAACAACTAGTGACAATAACTACGACTATACCCACCCTCAGCATAGACAAAAATATTGAACACAATAAAGTTCCACTAGGAGCACACACGCGTGTAATTACAAAGAATTTCCCCGGATCTACTATACATTTAACCAGTTCCCATATGTGAGAGCATTTAAAACAGTTTACTAGAGCCACACCACAAATTGCCCACAATTCGTAAAATAACGTTTGCGATTTGCGTGCAAATTGACACGATAATTACATTGCCAGCGGCACTTTCTACCCCTTTCGCAAAAACGAACTACGTTCTGCGTCGGCGACACTGGCCATAATGGTTACGCTCAATTTACACTCATCCACGTAACCCAGAGACAGGTGCGCCTCCGACAGTTCGTTGTTACAGTAAGCGCAATACCAACTGTTGTCAAAAGTTTCGCCTAAATGCCGTTCAATTAATTTTCTTAATTTCTCCCAAAACGCACAGGGGAAACTCCTCAATAATCACAAGGTAATGAATAAACACGATGCCGCCAAAGTGAATCGACAGCCTCATTTAGGATGACAATCGATATCGGACATCGGAGATGCTCAAGTGCTTCCCAAGATCTCTCGATGTTCAATTTGATTTTGAAAACTGTGAATAGCACCTCAATCATGCTCCCGGATTGTAATTACTTGCTACTTGTGTTGCCGTTGCCGGTTAAAATGAGCAACCGGCGCACTTCAATCAAGATGACGCCCAAATTGTGTGTTTGTGAGCGCTTGGAGTTGGAGATGCGGCCCGGCGAAACCGTCTGCTTTTGCTTTCCCGACTGCGCCATTAGAGAGTGAATAGGTAAAAAAAAAAGATTACCGCTTAGGAGGCGAGTGCGTGTTCCTCTTTGCCAACTGTCACTTTTGATCGGTGATGTGTTCGATTGCCGCTCATCTGTTGCGAAAGTTCAACAAAGCGGTCAACCTTCGTTGAGGCAGATCATCAACAGCAACGTCAGCAGTCAGCACCAGTAGGATGAATCGAATCGATTTCGAGAGGGAATATGCTAAATAACCATTTGTGGATGACTTGCGAAAAAGCGGCGGTCGCCGGTTGATCTGTGCCAGTAGCTACACACGTTTGCCGCCACGCTAAGCTGAACGAAAAATTGTTCTGTACACTGAATTAATGGGAACTTAATGATGTCCATTGTAACTTACATTTTTTTAATTAAAATTTTGTTTCGTATTTTTCTGAATTAATTTCTTTTTCGTTTTGTGAGGATGTTTAGCGGTTTATGTGTCTTAAGGTCATTGACAAGATAAAAAGAAAATAAAAAAAATTGGGGTGCGAAAAGACCATATCGACCCAGCTCCTTTCAACTACTGGGAGAGTCTTTGGCAGAAACAGAAGGGACCTACAATGTGACGCAGCTGAAATGAGATGTTTTCCTAGGGCTGCTATGCTCTCAGATGCTTGTCAGGCGCTCGACACAGGCAGACAGTGGAAAAGGAAACTTCGAAAGTGAAATAGATACCTATCAAGCGAACATCTGAAGTGGCGTAATTTTGTACCCAAAAATGCGTCACTTGAAACTTGTAGAAATCAGACTGATTTACTTCGCTGCTGTTGGGTAGATGAGCAAATAATAGGAGCTGTGAAAACTGCGCTTTTGAAAGTCTAATAGTTTCAATTTACCATTTACGGTGAACCTATCCACCGATTGGCTTGTCTCCAGAGATGTCTTCGCCTCTTCGGGTGAAGCATGATCAGTTGGGGATGGCTAGGTAAGTGAAATATTTCCAAGAATATTGTCAATAGACCCCGCAATTTCTCCAGGTAGAATAGCACTTTCTAGTAATAAGGATGATGCTGTTTGCCTCTTTTGTTGGTTGCACAATTGTAGGAACCCTTTTACGATTTTCCATTGGCCCTTTTTTTGTTGGAAAGTGTAGAAGTTCTCAGGGCACTATTATGTTAGCTCATAAAATGAACCGCAGGTCGGCTAATAGACACATTTAATATTCAGAAGGTCATTGATTTAGTCGTATATAACATCCTTGATCACCGTCTATTAAGCGATATTCGAATCAATGAAAGGAAATGCATCAGGGAATGCTATGTCTTCCTTATATCGTAAAATACGGTATTGGGAAAATAAAATCTGAAAGCAAAGATTCCGATTGTATAATTCGTGGAGCAACAAAAGACTTCCAAACAAACACCATTCCTCTGAAACAGATAATTTATGCTTTGTGTGACAGTTTCCTATCTGGCGCTACTTTCTTTGTTCTTTCCTTGATGCGCCACAAATTGGGCGACATAATGACCGGAAAGAAAGATTCGATTGCCTCGATTCGATGTTTCGTCGTTAATCGGATTGTGGTCATTTTCGGTTTAAATATTTTCAAATTTACATAACTAAATGCGATGGCACGTTGGATGTCTTAATATTAGTTATGACTTTGCTCGAATGTTTGGTATTAATTGAAATAAAGTTGTCTGCAGGATTTACATATGAAAGAGAGAATTGTTTCAATTTATGTATGCAGAGGATTGTGGAAGGATTTGTTTTGTATGTGTGTTCATTTGACTATATACTAGCGGACCTGGCAGTACTTTGATTATGATGCATTTGAGCAGATAATGTACGAATAAATGAATAAGAAATGAAATTCGATATAGAATAAGGTAGATATTTGAATGAAATGAGCAGAATCATTTATGACACAGATGATCGAGAAACTTCGTAACTTCTTAAGCTTATAGGGCAATCCTTGGATAACAAACATTTCAGGCCGTTTGACTTGACCAAATCTTTCCTTACACATTCAAAGTTCAATCACTCACGAAGGAACAGTTTTTTTTGGACGTGGTTAAGGCGCTTTTGGGTCAGATTTTTGGGACCATCTCCGGAGCCTTTTTCGGGAGACGTTCAATTTGTTTATCGGACAGTTTGTTGGTGCGCCTTTAGGGGTCTTGCTGTAGGGTACTTTTGATGGTTGATGGAACGTTTTTCCCAGTGTTTATCGGGTTTTTACGAGTAGCTTTAAAGAGATATTCTGGGCGTTTCTCAAGACCTTCTTCGGACCGATTAAATGCACGACTTTAGGAGCGATATTTTTATTGTTTTTTGGACAGATTTTCATAGTTTTTTGTAGTGTTTTTTTTCAATTATTTTGGCATGTTCGCTGTATTTTTGGGAAGATTTTTCAAACGCTGTATTTGGAATGATTTATGGGTCTTTTTTGGAGATTTTTGTCGCATTTTTGGGCCCATATTTCGGAGCAATTTTCGGGTAGATATTTGGAGCGTATTTTGAATCAGATTTCCGTCCAATTTTCAGGTATTTCTTGTGATGTTTCACAGGACGCTTTCCAGGTCGTTTTAAATGCTTGTAGGCAAGTTTCTGGGACAGTTTTCTGATGAAATTTGAAGCGGTTTTGGCGTATTTTTGTGCGTTTTCGGGGGTTTGTTTTTGTGTTTTTCTTGTAGCTTTGTTTACAGTGATATTTACAGTTGTGAGGCCGTCTTTAGTGATTTTTTTTGCTGGCATTTCTTGGGACATTTTTTTGGACCAAATTTTGTGAAGTTTTTTGTAATTTTTTGGCCGATTTATGGGACCCGTTTTTTGCCTAACTCTTAAGGCGTTTTTTGTACTGTTTTTAAATTTTTCTTGGGACTGTTTTTTGGCATTATTTTGTGACGTTTTTAATGCATTTTCCGTATTCTTTGTTTGGAGGGTTTTTATAGTGTTTCTGTTAATTTTACAGGCTGTGTTAAGAAGTTTTCTTTTTGTTTTCAGGATATTTTTAAGTGACACTGTCTTCGGGTTTTCTTTTTTGTGGTCCATTCTTTGTGGCGTTTCTTAAAGCGATTTTGGGAGTTTTCAGTTCGTTTTAAGGTCATTTTCAGATTACTCTTGCGGCTAGTTTTGCACGATTTTTGCTGAACTGTTCGGTCTTACTTTATTTGTGTGATTTTTTTCTGAAATTTTCAACTCCGTCTTTTGGTTAGTGTTTCGGTGCATTTTCTTGGACATTTACTGGAGCGTTTTTCGAAGTATTGTATAATAAAACACCCAATTTGCGAGCTCCCCATGTCGCTTTTTTTTTAGAAGCCGACTGGCCGCAATGAACTGACATTTTAAGGCATTCCTATTGTCCCCAAAGGTTTACTTACGTCTTCTAACGATGATGAAGTCCACGGCACGGAAAGTACAGTTGATGTCACCAATTGCCACTACAAAGTTTTTATCCGGCTCAAAGGACCAATTCTTCTTTGCTTTGATTGGAAGCTACCAACTGGGTATAACTGAAGGCTGAATGTAGTCAACACTTAATTACTAAATGACACAACGTTCCACTTTGTAGTGAAGTCAACAGGACGCTTAGCTATTTTTTTTCTGCTGCCTGGATTTTTTCTTATTTTAAAGAAAATTACTTTTAAAGTGTAAAAATTACCAGTGAAAATTTCGCAGTGTGATCTTAATACCGGGGCTAAGTGCCATATCTAGTGAATGGATATCTGTCACGGGAAAGGAAGATGCCTTGGAAACAGCGATAGCCCATGAAATCAGAATCGCTTCCGTGCTATTTTTGAACAAGTACACTTCTCGACATTTGAATTGACAAACTCTTTCTCTCTGACACTACAATCTCAATTGGCAAACAAAGAGCAACAGCAACAAAACTTCAGGTTCAGTGTTACGCTCATTTACTGAAATACGTTCAGTTTGTTTGGTGAATACTCCCTAACGATGCGGCTACCTCGTATCATGCCCCCCCAACACCCGAAGGTTAATTTCGATTAAGACAGGTACATCCATCAAGCGCGTCTCTCATTTCGTTTTCTTCTTCGTGTTCGGTTTTTCGGTTAAGAAATCCAATGGCAACCGCAGGGAGTGTGAATTGGTCAGTAATGGCATTTGGCACTTTGAGAAATGGACCGTTGGAAGCGTTTGCACCTTTCGTCAATCGGGAATCACCAGTTGATTAATTACCGAGCAATCGATATCGGGGTCTGGTGCGAGATTAAATGCTTAATTTTTACGTTTTCCTTTTAAATTTAAATTATCAGTGGCAGGTGTATTTTTTTACTGTTGTTATTGTTGCTGTTTAATGATTGTGACATGGAACTAATGTTGATTTTAATTTGGGTTGAGTTGTTCTTCCGGCCGACTGTAGAGTTGCGTGCGTTGAAAAAGAGGAATCGCTTTCGTATAGATCTGTCACTTGAAGAGACATTCACTCGATCTAAACGCCATCGGGCGGGTGAAGAAACCCAAGTGTAACCAATCCGTAAACTGAAATAATTTCCAGTAATTCAATATGATCTTGAGAAATTCCATTGACTTCGGACAAACAGGTAGATAAACCTACCGCACTTACACCGCCAGTAGGTGTACTGGCGCGTCAATCAACTAAAGACGCACATGACATTCTCTATGGCAGAGACACGCATTGATGATCACCGGCCATGTACACGTTCACATCGATGTCAGTGGTATCGATTTGCAAAAATTAAAGTTTGCACTACCACCGCATCATGGATCAGAGTTCCGAGGCGAAGGAGGAGGCCCTAATTATGCCCTTTTACTGGCTGCCATGGCTGCAATTGCGACTTGGCCGCATATTTATGGCCAATTCGAGCGGAAATTTTCATACTAAAAGACTCAATTACATACAAATGGGGTCCGCTAAATGATTGCATTGCGGATCACAAAGCTACAGACACATAGGGGGTATCTTAACGTGTAATTTGATAAATTATTGAAACAACAGAAGTGCATGGGCTTAGGTTGCAGCCATCAGCGTTTGGACGATTCCTTTTGGTCTCTGTGTATGAGAGAAAATCAACTCCAACGCATATGATGGTCGAGATGTGGTGACATGCTCCGATTGTTGCAGTTGTTTCCTGTTGCCTTTGTTGATTAAATGGTTTTTGGTAAATCAAACAAACGTGGGTATAGATGGAATGGAATCTAGCAATTACCTCGAGAGCTTCCAGTTAACACATCTGAAGAGTCTGAATTGGTCTTGAACATGCAGGTTTACATTGATCGGTTGACGAAAATCGCACTTGTCGTTAGTTATTTCTACTCGTTACTTAAAAGGGCAGATTGCTTATGCAATGGAAGCTTACTTTTCTAACTGCCAGACCTTGTCGGCATCTGCTTCATCGCTGATCGAGACATTTGCTCATGTATTGGAGGTACTCACAGGACCACTTTTTTTCCGGTTGCGTTGTTTCTCAGGAGTAAAATCGAAGACTTTTATAGAGTCGGGGAATAAGTGTCCACTCGGCTCACAGAGGATATCCGTCTTAACCCATAGATTCATATTTGTAGAACTGCCTGCATCTAAAGTGCTTCTCCAACGCCCATCACTGCAAAAGGAACTGCCACTCCTTCTCCATCAAGCATACATTCAGTGTTTTTCAATCTTTTCAGAATAACGACCCCCTTTAGCACATAAAACAACTTATAGCGACCCTCTTTGAAATTGAAATAGGAAAAAAATTGGCAAAACTTGCACTGCAAATAATAATACAAAATTTGATGAGCTAAATTTAGTCAAGTACGCAGCTCGAGCTAAATAATCAACCTTTTGCTTTAGAATGTACTTCATGTACCCTTCAAAATTTAGCGTGCCCATTTAATGGATCAGCAAATTAACAGATCGTTGTGTTCGGTTGTGTTTTTGTGTTGCGGAAAGTAAGCAAGGATGAGCTCTTTTATAACGAGGTAAATGAGGAGTAGTACCTAGAATCTGAAATTGTGTTTAAAAAAGCTGTTTTCTGTGACATTTATCCACAGACGTACTCTATGTCAAAATTTAGATAGGATTTTAGCTGTCGTTGGGAGAAAAATACGAAAAAACGATTGATTCCGCTTATGATTGTGCAAAAAACCTGCGTGCGTACTCGATTCAAGTTGCCATTATATTCATCACTTCCCTCCAAAATATGGTGTTGCCATACATTCAGATGACCTTAACATGCAAGAAGAGGAAAAACTGATTGAGCTTTCTGCGGATGGAATGTATAAAATGGCGTTTCAATCGCAGAGGATGAACGTTTTCTGGATTAAAAGAAGGAACGAGTACCCAGATCTTGCCAGAGAAGCTATAAGGCTATTCGTGCCGTTTTCTACATCCTACCTGTGTGAGCTTACGTTTTCTTCAATGCTTAACATAAGGACTAAGGTCAGAAACAGAGTGGAACTGGAAGACGATTTAATTGTAGACGTTTCAAAAATAACTCCACGGTTTGACCTCTCATTAATATATAAAATAACAAAAAGTAAGCATGTCTTCATGTTTTCATTTCTGATTTTGAAGATCGCGACCCCCAAGTGCTTCTTGACCCACACTTTGACAAACACAGTCTAATTCATGTTTACTTTGAATAGTAATAACATTCACAATTTTATAATGAACTAGCCTTGCTGGGCATTAAGGTTCGAACTAAAATAAATGTTGATGGCATTTGATACGGTATTGAAATAATTTGATGAATTCGTTTTTAAAAAAATCGCGTACTATGTATGTTTTATCATCCCATATCCCAGAAAATTGTTCAATGTGTATGGTTGCTGACCAATGAAGTGAATATTGAGACTTCCTATCGCTCTTGGAGGAAAAAAACAATAGCGAATAGGTACTCGTTGTTGTCATTTGATGATTTGATGACAAAGCAATTTCACGTGTGACCGGTGTATTAGAAAAAAGGGAGTGCGTTTGTGTGTCTGTTACTACACACCAGAAGTGAAACGTCTCTCGCTACATTCGGATACCTATGTAATGTATGTTAACCCTAGAAAGCTAAAGTTGCTGACTACCCCGATCATTCGTCGTTCATTTGTTGTGTCATACATAAATATTGAGTTCTACCTTTTTTCCTGAAACATTAGATGCCAAATGAAAAACGATATTTTTATTAAATAAATGCTTCAGTTTTTATTACTAAACAGTCTTCAAAAACTAAAAAAACATTCCTTCTTAGGCAATATTAAATTAGTAATAACATATGTTAAAGAAAACATTATAAAAATTAAATTAAGTAACTCATTTTTCTTTGCGCAAGATCCGTAAAAGTCTGAAACGACGAGAAAATAAAAACAAATAGAAATACTGGTTTCACCTGCCGGGCACAACCGTCATTAGTGCATCGGTGACTGAGTTAATTAGTGAACACACGTTAATGTCCCCGGGTTGAAGAGAGACAATAAGATCGCGAATGCGAAGCCGTCGAACATTAGTCTTTTAAGGTTAAATATAATTGTGTTGGAGTTGGGTCATATTAAGGAATTTATTTAAAAATACAAAATTTTTTTATACATATTTTTATAATAATCTGAATACAGATAAATGTATTGATTTAATAAGTTCATAACGCATTCTAATCAAAAGTTTTCTATTTTTATAGTTTTTCTTTGTATTTTGTTCTCATGTGGCTACACTTAGACTTAATTTAATCAACTAATTCCATAGTCTAGTGCCCGTTTAAGACCTAGGCTATAAATTTTGCAGTCTAAAGTTCAATTCCTTGTTTAAATTAAAGCGCCTTCATTTTATGAATTAAGATTCCGTAACACATTCACCAGTTCACTCCCCAGCTCCAGCGTGCGCATAAAAGTATTCACTTCAAAAATTAAGTTGAAAGAATATAAAAAAATGGTTACAACTCGACAACAGCGCCACCTATCGTGTCTAAGACTATCTTACGTTGTTGACCCGATAATTGAAGACGCCCCAGTAACTGCTCGCTGTATCCTGTCAATGAGACCCACACGCATCTGCAGTTAGAAATTAAAATAGAAAAAAAATAATTCCAATCTATGTGCGGTCTTACTAAAATATTGCAAAAGCTTTATGCTTGTGTCTGACGTTTGAGTTTGTTAACTTAAAAATAGCAACCAGTCTAGACGTTTGACATATAAGAGTGCCCGGATCACTTTCTGTGTTTCCCCGAGATGAACACAATGGTTGAGCGGCTCTGTGTGACCACCAGTGGTGGCACCTCTCATCACCACCCCTAGCATGGTGGAGCAAGTGAAATCCGATTTATATTCAAATTAAAAAGGCGAACTTCACACCTCGCAAATCGTAAAAACAGCTGCCAATGCGGTCCCTAGTCTTTGCGAGAGAACAAATGGCATCCGACATCTTTTCCGTCATCACGACATGAGTCGGTTTATGCATCATCATAAATTACGAAATCAAAATCGAAACAGGCATTGCCTAGCACGTGGTGACTGTTCAATGGTGGGAGGGAGGGTGTCTCTACATGTGTAAGAGAGCGACAGAGAGCATTAATACAATTTCATGTTTAAATTATTATGCCTAACACTTCGGTATGCAAACAAGGTGGAAGTTCCATTTAAATGGAAAACACTCCCCTGGCAGTAATTTGCCACGAGGAGGGCTGCAGCAGCAGTCCTTGAAAACCTCAATCATGTCGCCAGCAACCATAGAAAAGCTTTCATTTCAGAGAATATGCCCCCCGCCCCCACCCGTCAGTAAGTCAATCAAAGCACCACCCAGTGCGAGTGTTAAGTCCTTGTATGCACGCTTGTCCGCAAAGCAACCCTCTCTATATTATATACCGAAACTAGTATACTACGTTACCCCACAAAACGCATAGTCGGATTAACTCGATTCAACTGACCGCAAACCAGCCACCATCGCACCATATCCACATAACGTCCGACCACATTATCCTTGTTTGACAGGACGATATACGGAACAGGGAAGCCCAGCACATGTATACGGGCGCGCTGTATAAGCGCACTTAATTTCCCAAATTTTCACCTCAATGAAGAACGATTGTCACTTCATTGCCTGTCAGGGTGGATATGTGCTTCCGATCAGGAGTCACCGCTTACGGTAGACCACTTCATCATGAATGACGGAAGGGACCGATACAACATTAGAAGGGAATTGACAGATTGTGCATGGTTGTCCCCCACCTCTTGTCGGGGGGCGTTGCTATTTAAATATAAATTACTTTTCGGCTTTGATTTAGTCCTTATATGTTTGCGTGGCGGCCAGTTCGACTGTTGTGATGTATTCGGATTTGAATATTGGCGAAATGATGACGGAAAGACGTGTTTAATCAAGTGATGTGATTGCACGCTTAATCCTTGAAAAGTTTTCAAATTGTGTGAAAAATATTCTTTTAAACATTTGCTCGAAAGTCGCTAGTCGCTACATAAGTCTGTCTTCCTGTCTATCCTGTCTTCACTTGGTCAAACATTGCTGATGGTGTATTGAAGTGAAATCAATAAGATGAATACGCCAGGTGTTGGGTTGCCACAGGGCATAACACTGATTGTTGAGATTCCTACATGCATACTGATCCTATATAAGCGCCTTCGAACTCACTTCCTGTCGATTAACGTGGATATATTGAGGAGATCTTCTTAAAATGCGAAAAATCATATTAATTTAGTAGACACGAACAAATTTTTTGCGATTGCCCTCATTTGTGTACAGGGTTCAGGGAGATAGTCCGCTGTCATTCAAAAATGTGAACAGTCCTTGGACATTTTTTGCAAAGCACCCCAGGTGCTCTCAAACTTGAAATCGGTTTCGGTTCGGTTGCTGATCAGATTTTCCACTTGCAACCCATTTGCGGATTTTTGTTGTTTTCATGTTTTCCGGTCCAGGATCTTCATATGAAGAAGAAATTTCGCTAGAAAGCTGAACAACTTGTCAAATAAGTTCCTTAATAGCAGATTCTATAGTCCGGCACAGAGAAGGTAATGTGAACGTGTGACGTCGAAAGGCTGTGTTAGAGCGTTTCCTTTAACATCTTTCGAAGTATCCAAGCTTAATACACCAGGGGCAGCTTTGCCAGGAACACATTTATAACACCATTTAGGCACACACACTTTTTTTTATCTAACCCTTGCGGCCTAAAAAGTTCTTTCGTATCAAGTTCTTTCGTATCAAGGGGGAATTTACCCTCGGTGGGGATCATTGTTCTTTCTAAATGGGCCTAGTTCTGTTTTTCTAACGCAGCTTCTTTATATTCTGTAAGTGCAAAATATTGACCCACAATTTAAAAGGAAAACTGCCGTAGACTTTGAAAATGGGAGATCCTGTATGAAGGGGTAGCGATATGCACTTGCACAAATACATACGGTGACCATATTTCGGAATTCCAAATAAAGAACAATAGAGAATGACTAAAATTTCAACACAATTTTCAATTCTTTTTCATTTTTAGTACTTGTTCGCTCGTTCTGCAAGTTATGGTACCTACTTTATCACTTTGTTCTTTGTTTTCTTAATGTTAACGTTATTGTTTTTAAGAATCTAAAAAAAAAAAGACAGAAAATATAACGAAAAACATCTTAGAACATTTACATGTTCCCTGAAACTACCACATCCGTGAGCGAGCCATACTTCACTGAATTTTGTTGATTTTACAAATTCAGTCATGTATTACTCGATCACGGATGCGTTAATTCAACCCCTGACTGTTACAGTCAGTTAGAAGTAAAAGGATGTTATCAAGCCACATTCAAGTAAATACAAGCACCCGACTGCCAATTATTTATATTACTTGAATGTCTCTTGTTTACATATTTTTTTTTGCAGGGAGTCTATTTTTTTTTGTTTTTTTTTTTTTAACTGAACTTTTCTACTTTTATGTTTTTAGCCTATGACACTCCTGATAACAAGACGAGAGACAGTGTTGCCAGAAGGTCAAAATCTTTCCCCACCATGTAAATTTGAAAATAATAAACTCCCAAATTTGGCTCTTTTACAACAAAAAACCCCCAACTATACTTATTTTTCTTTTAAATGATTTGTGTACGACTTAAAAATTAGAATTTTGAATTTTCACCCTCAAATTGTGAATGCAAAAGTTTTTTTTTCCGGCCTGCCTATAAAGTGGTAAATAATTTTTTAAATGATAACCTTTTCTTCTTGAAACCATCTTGTAAGAGAATTTACCGAGAATTTATAAATCACAGATGAGGGGGGCTGAAATACGGAAAAACGAACAACATAATCGTCGCTTTCACGGCAAACGGACAAAGTGACATTTGGAGTCGAAATTTGTCATTTTCGAGTTAAGTGAGTACACAGAAATGTCAACAAAAAAATATTTATTTTTTCTTCCTTATTGATATAATTCTACTTCTTCTGCTTTCCACTTTGTAAAAAGTTTCGTTTCGATTTTCCACTAACAACCCTGCAATTTTTTGTACCTCAATGCCAATTTTTGAGCTATGCGTTTGTTTCGTCAAAACGGCGTATTGCGAAAAATGTCAAGCAACCCAAAAACAAAAAGGGACGATTTTTGTGCTGTTTCGACATTTTTTCATTGCATTATAATTTGATTTCAGGCCAAAACGATGCTTTGGCAAGATAATAAGAAAATAAACATCTTAACAAATTTCAGATTTTTCGCAAAACGTCGTAGGTCCGAAAGTTTTTTTTTTTTTTTTTTTTTTTTTTTTCAAATGTCGCCTTGTTTATACAAATGTATGAGGAAGGAAAGTACTTCAATTGCGCGAATACGAACTTTTAGCTATACCAACAAGGAAACAATTTTTTAGCGTGACCCAAAACTTTAAACGTATCTTCTGAAAATCATACATTTTGGACTTATGCCACTTTGCCGTGAAAGCAGCGTATAACAAAAAGTACCGAAATCTATAACTTTTTCCAAGATATTTAAGAAAAAACAGATTTCCTCCTAAACAATTTCTCCCCCAAATTTCGCCCGTTGCCCAAAAAAATCCTCAATCTGGGGGGGAAAACCAGCAAACTGGCAGCCCTCCTTCTGTGTTCAGACGGGTAAAAACCGTGGATACCCTGCATCTTTGAACGAAAATAATAGCAATACGAAGCTGTATACACTAATAGGTACGTGGCTCAGGAAAAGCTAATTTTTTCAAGAGCATAAGGTTCCAAAATGTATGTTTCTGCTATATTTGAGGATTAGGTTGTTATCCACTTAGAAAAAAAAAGTCCGTCACAATTTTTGGAGACTTATTTATACTAAATGTAGGCGCAGTGGCTTAGTGGTAAGTATGTTGGGCTACTAAGCGAGGCGTCCCAGGTTCGAATCCCGCAAAAACCCAAATTCCAACGTAGGGTTTTTTCCACTGCACCACCTCTCGCGAACGTCTGACAAACATCCGAGAGTATAACTGTCTTGAAAGAGCTTCTCAATTAGCCGTTTGGAATCGGCATGAAATTGTAGATCCCTTCCATTCGTTCCAAAAATGAAACTCACACAAAACGAATGGTTTTGAGAAGCTAGGCCTTGGGTCCCTACGGACCTGTTGCGCCAACTATTTATATATATATATATAATTTATACTAAATAGTTTTTTTCGTAACGATAACGGGCAAGTTTCGAGTCCGAATTTGATCAAATATGAACCAAATGAGAGGCCATGATTGGTAGAACGAAAGATTACAGTTTGTTCTTAAAAAAATTTGCCACAAATGATTAAACAACACAGATTTTTTTTTTAATTACAGAAAAAAAAAATATATTCCATATTTACAGACTACTAGATCTTTAGTCGCACCGATTATATACGCAATCCAAAGTAAGAACGAGTGCTGTAGTGAATATTTGAACATTTTGCTACCAACTGATTCATAGAAATGCCCACCGAACTATGACAGTGCGACCGGAGATATTGGCGCAAAATTTAGATCAGTAGATACTAACTAAGATCACTCTAACTTCAGAGCCGATGTCTAACTTTTTAGTTAGCTGCAAGCGCAACTCAAATTTTTGTCAAACAGACCCAAGAATTTACAAATTGAGGAGTTCTCTTTAAACAAATTTTAATGAAATTACGGCAAAAAAACAAAACTTTAAATGCAGGAATGGAATGAACGGTTTCTTTATTGAATCTGTAGCGAGTTAAACTCTTCATTATCAAAATCCTCAAATGGATTTTCGAGATGTTCAAAAATATTAATATCCGTGGAACATTTCTTCAAAAATCTTCAAAATTTAAATTTTGCAATAGAATTGACAGATGGGAGAGGATTGAGAGTCTATAAACTAAATGTATACTCGTGGTGGTTTTAATATTAATACCAGGTTATAACGATAAAGTAGATTTTATGGCGGCAATATTCAGAAATCGCTTCAAATGGAGTACAGCATTATTACCATTTTTGGTTTGCGAAAAAAACCTGGTCTCAAGCCTTGCAAAAGCCAAAAATTACACTCTTGACACAAAAACCACATTCCGTCCCAGGGTACACAATAAAGTTCCATAGCCAGCTTCAAAACACTTTCTAAGCCTAGCACATGATCAAAGTGTAGTCCATTCGTAAGTGTGCAGCACTAATAGGCCGGCAGTCTCAGGTTCGATCACTTGATCACACATTTTTCCACGGGCCACCTCGTGTAGAGCTTCCAAGCTAGCAATGTCTTCAAGAAAAGAGTTTCCCATGCCCCCAGTTATGTTACCCTCTGTGCAACGGGAAAATGGAGGTACTAGCCTCAAAGTAAAACTATACCCATTTCGCTAGATAGAGACCGACCACAAATCGGAAGACCGCTACACCCTGCTACTGCGCTTAGAATAAGCTAACCGCCATCGAGGCATTAACCAAGAAAACTATTAGGAACGCTCCGAACCCATAGAAATAAAACCAAACCTCCTAGGAAACCGATGCACCCCCACACATAGGCTCAGCAATGAGCCTTAGAGGCCCCCCCCCATAAGGTGGTTGGCTAATTTCTTGGTTTGGTTGGTTTCATATTCGTCGCCAGGTAAGTTGTTGGATATACCAACCACCATGGTCACAAAAGTAATTAGTGAGAATGATGATGATCCAATAACTAGAAATTTTCCACTTGACATCACCGAAGCCAGTGTTATGCATAAAAGAAAACAACGAAACGAATTTTCCAGTCGCACTGTTCCCCTAATCGTTGTGGCAAATTGCTATCTACAATATACGAAGTAAGATTGTCTTCCCTGCGGCAAGGGGTTGGTTTTCCAAAACAGCACAGGTAACTCGAAACCGTTTTTGCGGTCAACAGAATTTATTCTCCAGCCGAAAAGTTCAGTTCACCCTGCACAGGGCAGTGTTTTTCTGTGTATAAGTAGTCCAGTGGCTTCGAAGATACTGCCGCCGCTGTCTAGAGTTACCCGAGAGTTTTGTCCTCTGCTGAGGTGTTTTTTCGTCTGTTTGGTCAGCAACGGGAGGGTACCTAAAATAATTGTTCGCTTGCGAGTTTTAAGCGAAAGCTGCAAGGAAAAAAAACGTTTCACTTGTACCTGCTGATTTGGGGTGGGGATTCTCACGCCAATACTTACTTTTTGCACTGGAATCACAACGGTTATTGCTACCCACAATTATTAACCAACATACATCTTAAGGGAGAGACTGCTGGGATCTCGATTTGGGTGGAACTTGCGGATTGCATGTTTACGGCTCGGTTGCAACTTGCAAGTGCATAATTAAATCTATATACAAATGGTTAATGTAGTCATTTGCGCTGAGTGGAGAAATCCCAACAAAATGGCTTAATTGGCTTTTGTTCTTGTGTGCGGAGCCGGAATGCTAATGCGTTGGAGCATCGCATTGCATACATCAGGTGCGGCCTAAATGCATTTTGCCAGCTAAACATGGGAACTGGTTACATTGGCATTGGGGAGGCAAGAAGCATATTTTGTATACCATCACCATGTGGATTGCCAAACTGTGTTGTGGAGACGAAAGATGCGGCAGCTTCGAGTCGGGTGGGACTATGATACCCCATATCTGGGTGGGCTGATCGAGTACTGTTGGCATAGCACGCAGAATGTACGAGTAGCTTTGCGAGGCGCCAATTAGGTGGCACATATCTCCATCGGAGTTTGTAATTGACAAAGCCTTTCGAGTCGGTTATTGTAAAGGATCCTCCCAAAAATAGAAACTGTATTTAAAAATGATCAAAATAATTTAAGTGAGTAAACACACAACAATCAGACGAAAAGAAAAGTGCTTTACGTTACGTAAAAATGAAAGTCGAGTTCCTTTTTTCATTTCGTAAAAAAAATACCAAATGGAATCAAAAATGACAATGTAACCAAGAGAACAAATAATGACCAATTTTGGTCACAAATGACCAATGTGGCGACTGTGTCTAAGATTCACCAACATGACTCTTCACACGTATTCACAGATAGGAAATCAAAGAGAGAATTTTATTTTAAAATTTTGCTGGGGAAGTGGATAGGTGGCGCTGTTGTCGGTCTCCGAAATTGGTTCATTTTTACAGATAAGATAATTTTGGACCCTATAGGTCCAAATGAAAAGCACGGGCAAAACCGGGTGGGTACAGCTATATATAAAAGAGACTTACGTCCGTGTGTGCACTCATAACTCGAGAATGGATCGTTCGATTTCCACGTTTTTGGGCTTGGTGGTTTCGTATTGGCCCGGGAAAGGACACATGCTACTTTTTTATCGTGAAAATAAAAGTTTAAGGAAATGAAATTGGGGATAGAACTTTGTATGGTTAACCGCACTTTGAAAAAAAATTAAACTGGATAGAAAAACGGGTTTTTTCAATTGTTTAATTTTTAAGTTCATTGAATGTTCCTGTCTTACCGCTACATAATTTGAAATCGAAAGGGTTATAATTTTACTGAGCAACCCCAATCCATCGAAATTTTTTAACAGATCGCGTTTGATTTGATTGTTATAGGTATCTGAAATTAAATGTGTCTCGAAAATTCGAGCCAAACATTATAATTCCGCGGATTCCGCTTATTCAGAAAGATTTGCCATTGGTTTTTAAGCGTCTCCAATTTCCCATGCGTCTCGCTTTCGCTATGACTATTAATAAGTCGCAAAGACAATCGCTGGAAATTTGTTGCACCAATCTTGAATTCCCATGTTACTCGCATGCTCAATTGTATGTGGCGTGCTCAAGTGTGTGCAAACTTTCCGCTCTGTACGTCGTGTACCATAAAGCGGAAGGTTGGCCGACACGTCAATCACTGCGGTTTGATTGAAACACATCGAAATTGACACACTTCAGTTTTTTCTATTGGCCCCTAGCAATAAAATATTTAAGACACGACCTTTAGCAACAAATTAACACTTAGTCTAAATTTGAAGAAATGAAGCGTTAAATTTGACTTAAGGCTAGGAAAAAGTTAGATTGGAGCCACCAGAAGCTAGCAGAAGTTGATTTTTGTTATATTTGTTACTTTTCTTGCTATGTGGAATTAAGAGGTCACTAGCAAAAGTGGACTTTAGAATCGAACTTAGCTCTTTTTTTTTATTTCTGAGTGCTATTTGAATAAATAATTCGAACTGACCGAATTGCATAATAGTACACAATTTTTTTAAATGCCATATCATAAATACTTCATTCAAGAAAAAAAAAAAAAAAGGAAGAAGATATTTTATTGAATTTAACGGCAATATTATTCAATCCGAGAGTAAATTAGGTTAAGGTTGATTTTGCACCCTACCATTTACTCCGCATTTTGCAAACCCGATGATTTAAATTTAAAATTGTAATATTCACTGAAAAACATGCATTGAACCCCCCGGGTAAATATTCAAAAGCTAAATTACCTACACAATTCTATATTTCACATTTATTTTCTGTTCTTTGTCACTTGGCAATTGGTTTGATTTGCTGTGTCCTGAGTTTCATTTTTTATTGTATTAATTATGAATTTAACCTTGTGCATTCGATAAAATTGAAGAAGAGGTTGATTTATCATCTGCTGTTCCATAAATTTGTCTTCTGACGACGAAGCCATCGAAATTTCATTCACTCCACAAATTAAATCCATATTTTTTTAGCTTCTTGCTATATTTTACATTCCATTTCACTTTTACTTGTTTCCTGAACGAAAAAATGTCAATATCATGAAATTGAGTTTAAACCCAACTTAAAATACTTAAAAAGGTATCCGCAGTGCAGTTTAAATTCAATTGGATTAGACGCCGACATACTTAAGAAAACTGAGTTTATATTCGGGTTAAATGAGTGAATATTATGGACTTGGATTTAATGTTTGGAGTGAACTATTCAGGCATGAGTTGGATTTTTGGACAGGTACACCTACACGCTACATCTTAGGTACTCACTCAGTCCCTATATAAAATAATTTGTTTGCTAAAGTCCTTAACTTGTTTGAAGAAAGCGATGTGTTCCGGTTTCCACATGGGACGTGAGTGTTCTCGCCCGGGTACGATAGTCTTCATCTCTACATAATATTGGCCCCGTTTACTCGAGAGTTGAGTTTGGGTTAAAACACATTTATAGTATAACTATATATAATATAAACATAAACATATATTGTGTGTATACGTTTAACATGTCGGAACATCTCGAATTCAATAACAATTAATTAAATTTCATATTTCATATATTTGTAAATTTATGTTTTAAGCAATAGATTGCAATTTTTGTATGTAAAATCATGTGCATTATTTTTCATGTATAATAGCGCATTAAATGAACATTAATTGACGACTCAAAAAATATTTCCCGACGATTCAAAAAATACACACGTAATCTTTCAAGTTTTCACTTCTGTCGGCACTCCCGGAGTGCGACTGTTTTTTTTTTTTTTATTTATAGATCTTTATGGCAGGCGTGTTGTGTTATGGCATCCCTACGTGACTTCAAAACTCATGTTGGAGAACACTCGCTACTCTATTGAGCTCAAAAAACAATACCACTGAGACTTCCACATGAGCAGATTGCACGAAGCTAACAGACTAACACCAGGTCCAGTATATTTTTCCAATTGCACCTATGCTGCGATGATATTGACAAAACTCCACGAGCTGTCAGTGCCACTGTTGCAAATATTTCTTAAACAGTATCCTGCAACAGATCCTTCAGTCGCTAATATTTCCGCCCTTCCGTGCGCTCATACCATTGCATCCCTTTTAATCCGACAGCAAGAATGGTCAAGCATCAGTCCAAAAGGCCACTCAACTCTGTTGTCACTTTCCATGCCCTTTAAGAGGAAACACATTATCGGCTATTGTGTAATCGCAGCTATCCACTGCAGGCGAAAAAAAAAAAAAAAAAAAAAAAACAGTTCACCGACTTCACCTCATATTTGTTGTGTGTCCTTTTGCGTCAAACACAAGAAAAGGGCAGAGACGATCAACATCGTCACGATCACTTAGTCGGATCGAATTACCACATCTCAGGTTACTGCAGGGTGGTCCTGTCACATCACGCATCCTAGGGACGTGGTTATAAGTCGATTAGTTACAAAACACGTCAGAGACTTAACAAAATTACCAACTCTCACTAAGAAGATACGCGCGCAGTGTACACAAACGAAGGGCATCGCATTTCACGCATCGTACGGCATACCCCCATTGAAGTTCCAATTTAAACGGATATCTCGCTGCAGCTTAAACGTTTCACAAGTGTGACGATCTTAGACACTGGGCGAGCGAACATTCTACTGAAGTCCATGAAATCACGCTCCTAATCCGATTGATATTTCAGCCAAATTGGATTCACTTAAGAACTGTTTTGGTTTCATCACAAATGTGTGCGCGTGATCAGATGGAATTTTTGCCGGTCGCAGAGTTCCAGCGAAAGTTGTCTAGACAGTGGGACGGACCATCCTTAAGGAGTGACAATCGACAATTCATCAATCGTTTCGCTCAATCATTCAGTCGCAGTTGGGGACGTCTCATAAAAGTCAAATCTTTTGAGGAAATCGGTAGTGATGGTCGTTCGGCCAAGTCAAGTGGAAATTTGTATTAAAGCGTTATGAGACCTAAGTCATGCGGGTTTGTTTGGGTTGACTATTTGTCAATATCGCAACAACAATTAATAAATTCATAGTCCACGAAAAATAGTTCAAAGATTCGTGAATGAGTAGGAACAATTTGGTTTGCAAGCAAGCACTTTGGTTAGAATTAATATTATTTCGAGACATCGCACTCCGTCATCGTTAAGCTTCTTCAAAGGAATGGCTGAAAATATTCAATTCTGAGGTTGTTTGGAATCTCTTTAGTTCCAAATAAAGTTTGGAATTAAAAAATCTGACAAGGGCTGCTAAACAATACGCTTTTTTACATTCAAAATTAGTACCTGATTTAAGCTTTACAATTGGGGCTGACTTTTTATGCTCGATATTAATTTTCGCAGTGCAGTTTTTACGCTAGTTTCGCTGATTATACGGGTTGGACTTTAAGGATGATATAAATTTTTTTAGACATTGTAGAATGATTCCAGTAGCGATTTTTATTCGAGTTTCTGTCAATTACTTTCGGACTGACTTTTGCATTGTTTGTTGAAGCCATATTTCTAGGATCGATCTTTTAGACCGAGCCTATATAATGTTAATTTGATTTTTGGGTAAAAATTTGAGGGAGGTTTTTGAAACAATTTACGAAGATGCATTTTGTAGCCCTTGGGAAGAGGTTTTTTTTTAGGCGAAATGTACGAATATAATGTTTAAATAAATAGAGTTTAAGAACGTATTATGTTTGCCAGTCGATTTAATCGTGTTGATCTTAGAGCAGATATTGGAACAATTTTCAAAGTCGGCTTAAGATTTATTTAAGATTTTTCGTAGCGATTTTGAAAAGGCATCTAAAACATTTCGGCAAAACTCAAATGGTGATCTATGCAAGAATATGATTTTAGAACATTTTTCAAACAAGGTTGGTTTTTATTTATTTTTTGAACTGAGAGTTGCGGCTATTTTTGATTTTTGTTCTAAAGTACTTTATGAACAGTGAATCACTTTCTCCACTGACTTCCCTTGTGATATCAATTATGTTATGGTTGCGTCATTTTAATGGTAGATTTGTGACCTTTGCATAAAAATCTGTACAAATGTTCCAGCGTTTTGTTTTTACATATTCCATGTTAGCTTTTCGAACAAGGTTCAGGGTGTTTTCTTAACTGATTTCAAACCAATATTTGGGTAGTTTTGAAAGGCCTTTAATTGAGGCGATTTTTTATTTGTTTTAAAATTTATTTCAGAACAGCTTCAGACTTCTGTGCATATAAGGACTGAATTAGGGGCAATTTTTGAACGACAATGTGAGTGTTGAAATCTTATATGATATACATACAGTTTCTTAATGTTTTCAATAATTTCTGAATCTGATTTTTGACGTGATTTTTGTTAGACTTGTTAAGGTCAATTCATTACGACATTAACAGTGATTTGCGGTGGCTAAATATTTCGCCATAAAAACTGCCTTAAAACAAAGAGTTTCAGTGATTCCAGATATTTTATGAGTTAACGATACATCAGGGTTTCCACGACTTTTCCATGTCCTATGGGTATAGGTTATTGATACGAGAAGAAGCAATTTCTGGACGATATGCACTAAATATTGAATTGAAGACTCGCAGTTTGGAGAATTTTCGCTAAACAATTTTCAAAGTTATCTTTGAAGAAACTTAAGTACATTTTGGAATACATTTTGAAGTTGATTTTGTTCCACTTTTGAGGGGAACTTCTTTTGGTCATTTTAAGGTTCCGTACCCAAAGGGGAAAAACGGAACCTTATTAGTTTCGCTTTTGTCCGTCGGTCCCACTAGACCAATTATGTACCAAGGTCTATCTCAGAGACTAACTGACATGAAAAAAATATTTTCATTCGCTCAAAAAGCTGTTTATTTCTTGATAAACAAAAATATGGATACATGCCTTTTTTTGTAGATCATGCTCGTAGCTATATATGTGCCGAAGATTGTTTTGCGGAAAAGTTAATATTTTTATAGATATTTACAAAAAAATGTCAATCTCTAAAGTATACGTTCCTTTCAACCATTTTTCATTTGTTCATTGGAATTTTTAATGACTACTAAACACAGATACCAGATTCCACAGTCGACAGTCCACATCCTCAGCCACACTAGTGTTTGTGATCTCGGTCATCTCCATTCTCTAATCCTCCATTCATTTAAACCGTGTTCTCTTAATCGTTTTCCTTCCATTGGAACTTTTCCATAGGATACTCGCATTCTCATCCACACACACATATTGTTGATCCTCTTGATCATTTCATCCTTAAAGCTCTACTCTTACTCATACATTCATGGATATTATCTCATCTGCAAAGAATCTTCGCTATTTCCAACTTGGCCGGCTTTTTTTTAATTCAAATAGTCTTTTTGGAGTACCTAACTACCCACATTTTCGTAATCATATTTGGACTCTTCATGAGTTATATTTTTAAGCAAAATTTCCTCTTGTAAGATTTTCACATTTATTTATTTTTTTATTCTTTAGACAGTGTTTGATTTGCCTGAGTGTCTGTGAATGCTAGGCCCTAACATCCATCCCAAGCAATATTTTTGTGATTTATAGTTTTCGCAGGTAATTTTCCTTCATTTAGATGAATATTTTATTTTAATATAGGAAACTAGCTGACCCGGCGAACTTCTTCACGGCCAAATTCTTTCAATAATATAACTTTAAAAATTTAAAATAAATTTTGGTTGTATTGGAAACTACATAGCTTCACTGACTTTTTAATGTCTTTAGCAATATAATGGTTTGCTTGCACTTTTTTTTTGCTTCCGGTAATGTGGGAGTGAACACATTCCACAAGCCCTATTGCTGAGTGTTTGCTGTTGTTTTATAAGAATAATTAAATCTCATTTAGTCTAAATTAATTACAATTAGTTAATTGACTGAGATCTACAATTTGCCTCGAAAGTCTTCATCCAAAAGTCTCCAAAATGACTTTTGCTATCTCCCGGTAAATAAATATTAACAAAATAGCTGCAGATATCACGCGTCATCCGCAATTTCATCACAAATTCTGATCTGAAAACGGAGCCCCAAACCTCGTTTGAAATCACCTAAAAACGTACCTAAAATTAGTTGAAAAATTATATTCAAGATAATACCCGAAGTTGCGTAGATAAATATTATGATCACAAAAAATTTTACATTATGTAAATGTAAATTATTTACAAAAAAAAAAATGAGATGAAGACTATTTCCAAAATTGTATAGAAAACGTTTGTAAAAACGCGATAAATTGACCTATACCAATTCTAAAAACATTTCGAAAACTCGCCTAAAATCAGCGAAATGTGACGGGCCCATAACTCGTTTGGACATTTTTTCGACGGCCCAACTGGGAAATTCTCCAAATCCATGGAATGAGGAACGACTTGTCGTGATTTATGCATTAAGTTCAATTGTCCGGTGTTCATATGGATGCAAATACAAAAAGTAAGCGAATTTCGCTCTGAACAACAGCGCAAGTTTGTGAAGACATTGTTTATTGTTTATTGTTTTGATCTCGAGAATTTCAATACGCCTCAGTTACTAAAATCAAGTATTTTCAATAAATAAGTTGATGCATCTTCCTGTAAAATAATATGTAACGTCTTCTGTTCTTCTATTTTCATTTCGTGTGTTAATTATCGAGGAAGGAACACTTACGAGTCTTATCGAGATTTCTTCCCGTAGTGGAGAATGACAATTTTGTTTGTACTGACAGATCTTGGTAACTTAGCATGTGTCCTACCTACCATACATTTCTATTGTAGAAGTGCATCTTGTCGCCTTTTTCCATCGCTTTTAGTTTATCAGGTCATCCTTTAAATCGAGGACACTTAGTACCTAAGTAAGTAAAGTAACAAGTAAAGTAATATTTATTCAGAGTAATTAACTTCAATAGAGAATATCTCTAAAAACGATCTCTGGGTAAAATACAAAAATTACAGCCGCCTCTGTAAATGCAGATGTTCGCTCTTTTTTTATCAACTGAATTTGAATTGTTTGCCAAATCTATTACTGCACTATGAATGTAATTGAGTAAACCCACGAGCATTATCCTCTTCCATTCAGTATCCTTTTGTCAAGGGCCAGCACAGTATATTAACACTCCATTTACACGCAGTTTTCTGTATGAAAAATCCATTAATATCAAATGACTTTGACAGTTTTGACAGCCAGCAAGATGATGATGATGATGGAAAAGTGTCGACTCATCCGAAATTCATTACTTTCGTAGGGCATCCGCCATCGGGCACAACAGTAATTATTAATCTTTAAACGTTATAAATGTCACAATCAACTCAGCCTCTAATACCGGGTGCCACAACAGGAGGGCTGTTACAATTTTTAATATTCATCTGCATTGTGAGTGGCAGTACGCAATGAATTGGGGATTTTGCGAGCGTCAACGTGGGAACTCAATTTTTATTTTTAAACACAAAAAGACCAGAGCGTTCCACATTCAGTACGAAACTTAACAATCTAAAGACTCATTTTAGCAGTCTTAATGACTCCGAACAGACCTCCTTCACATGGCAGTGCCAATTAACAAATTAAAGCGAGAAAAAAAAATAGCAACCTAGCTAATAACTCCATTGGCCGACCCAATTTCTCACGAGTCTTTTACAATCGTTACAAATTCCTTTTAGAAATATTCTTCATTCACACTGTGCGCTCTCGAGTCATGTCGACTGATCACGAATTTAATAATGCACTTTTCCACGATTTTACCGTTCACAATTCATAAGGAAAACAATAATCAGCTACTGCCCCGCTGCACCCACTTACACATGGCTTTGACGGTAGCTCTCGTCTCGTGTCATCAAAAATAAAAAAGATACATCCACGGGCTACGTGGAGGATTTTTCTCTAGCAGAGGCGCATCTAAGCGCCTTATAGCATTCTGGTTTATGTTAATTAAGTGCACTAACTATGATATTATGTGTGCATCAATATAATTTTCTCATAACTGGCGAGTTGTGAAAGCACAAGCACAGTCATCAGGCCAAACACAAAGGAGGCTAATTGCTGGCTGGGAAAATGTAACGTTTTTCGATTAGTGTGCGCTAACTGGGACAACGCTTTTCATCCCCAGCCAGGGCATGGGGAATAAATTACCTACAAGTTTACTTTGCCGATTCCCGGAAGAATGTTGAATTGAAAGTAATTAAAGATTGAATTTAATTGCAGCGAATTGACGTAGGTGGTGTCTTTTGTAGGCCAAGTTGGGTACTAATCCGAAGTGAAAGAAACAATAGTTCCATGTGCTTTAGTTTCCACAGCGGAGAGCGGTATTTTTGCCAGTAATTTCGTCAAATTTTACAGGAAATTGTTTTTCAGGCATTTCAAGTTAAGGGTGATAGGTTAAGTATTTTTTTTTAGGTTTATATAGATTTTATTCATTTCATTTCAGTTAAAAAAATAAGAGAAATATTAAATCTATCTTAAATGACAGGGCCAAAAGCCGTCTGGCCAAGACTATCAACATCATTTTTACATTTCATTTAAATGTCCAAAGCTATTGTTTTTTCACAATATAATGTAAGAGCTTTCCAATTGGACCCGTTTAGTTGTTCCTGGATTTCTTCGGTTGACAAGATGACTTTCCCAAAGCAGAACCTTCTGATATCACGGAAAATGGGACAAATCATTATAAAGTGCATGATATTTTCCCTCTGAGATATGTTACAATATGAGCCATAAGACCGGAAGGTCTTCTCTATGTGGCTCGAAGTTTAGTGGCAATAACTCTCCCCTTGTGCGGAAAATTGTAGAGGTTTATTCTACTTTATTGGAGTCTCTAAAGTAGTTCAGCGACCCAAGGTTAAGCTGTTGTGCCTTATAAAGGGTGGTTAAATTTTAAGGGCCGATGTTGAATGTGAACCACACCTAAACTTCAAGTTTTTTCTGCATTTCATTTGACATTTCTCAATTTCAGACTAAATCAATTTGAACCATGGAAAGATACACAGTCGAGCAACGCATTTAAGTTATTCAGGCTTTTTATGAAAATGGGCGTTTAAATCAAAATGCATGTCGTGGACTTCGTGATTTTTTCGGTCAATTTAATCGGCACATCTTCACCTCAGTGGATTCGTCAATAAGCAGGATTGCCGCATTTGGGCGAATGATAATCCAAGAGTGATTGTCGAAAAACCAATGCACCCACAAAGAGTGACTGTTTGGTGCGGTTTATGGGCTGGCGGCATCATCGGGCGGTATTTTTTCCAAAATGAGGCCGGTCAGGCAGTTACTGTGAATGGTGTTCGCTAAGGCCCGAATTGGAAGATATGGATGAGGACGATATGTGGTTTCAACAGGACGGTGCCACTTGCCACACAGCTAACGAAACAATGGATCCTTTGCGGGAGAAATTCAATGTCCGTGTTATCTCACGTCGTGGCGATGTTAATTGGCCGCCACGATCATGCGATTTGACACCGTTGAACTTCTTTCTTTGGGGTTATTTGAAAGAAAATGTGTACGTCGATAAGCCAGCAACAATTCAAGAGCTAAAGGATGAGATAATTCGGCACATTAACGGCATAGAACCTCAATTATGCCTCAGCGTCATCGAAAATTTGGATCATCGGATGGAGGTGTGCCATTTGGCCGATATTTCGTTCCATACATAATTGAACCATACCAATATGATCATAATAAAAAGAAATGATAGTAATTAAAAATCAACATCGGCCCTTAAAACTTAACCACCCAGTAGATCTCCCTATGTGTTGACGCACTCGCTTGCTCGGTACATAAATTCAAATGCGATAGGAAATCGTATAGTCTACCTTTCCAACTATCCCTTGCATTCCAGTCCAATTCCAAGTCGTACTCATAACTCTCCGCTAGACTTAGCATCTCTTCATACCACAGACTGCACGACACGGGCTAGTAATTAATGAATCATTTGCGTTGTTAGAATTTTCCCTGTTGTGGGCCTAAATGATTCAAGAAAAACAAGGGGCTAAAAATTACCCTGCGCTGAGTCAGTAAAAACCATTTCATTTCCTGCTTCTAATTGCTTATCTTCTGAACTTTGCTGCGATGATCGGTTGCGTTAGTTGGTGGGTTATTTAATCCTTGTCTTCTTGAACACGCGAGATATATCAAAGGTTGATATGCCACTTGGGCTAATTCATTCCATCCCCATTCAATTATAATTACCTCTTTTGCATTTGAGACACAAAGTAAAACAATACTTTGAGATCTCTGATATAATAACTATTCGGCGCCGCTCTGTCGGATGCTTGTAAATATAAACATTTCATAATTTGGAGCGACACACTTATCGACCTAATTGCCGTCTGTAATTAAATATACTTTGTCACCAATGATAAAGATTCTTCGATGTCGCTCTGTCGAACACTTGTGTAAACAAACACAATGTTCGGACCGACGATTCCGTTACCTACCGAAGTACCATTATAGATTATGTGCTTTGAATCAATCAGTTGTATCTCAATCCGCGAACTTATCACATTCTCTTTCCATCTTCAGTCCCTGAAGATATTAATAAAAAAAATATATTTTTTTATTAAAAATCTCAGCAAAATAGTTTTCTCGCGTCATTATTGAAAAAATGTGTCTTCTCACTGCGTCCATAAGTGTGTATCTTTGGGGTTAATAAAATCCACTGTTTTGGGGGCTTTATGATCAACGTTGACCCGTCATTTTTGTTCTGTGCCAGAGTTAAGTATTTACCTATATATTCGTAGATAAGTAATGTCAATGATGGACCAATTCTAAACTTCCTGGAAAAGTTTTTTCCAAGTCACAGAATTTTTGATTGGGTTTCGTCGTCCTTCCTTGTAGACAACTCTGCGCCAGATAGGCATGAAAAATCCAAACAATTCCTCTTCATTTCATTGTAAACCAATTGAAGACTTGCGCCTTTACCTATACAAACAAACAAATGTAAAAAAAAAAGTTCCAGCCAAAAGTTCTTACCTCCACCAGACTGTGAAATCGTAATTCTTCTCTCTCTGAATATCCATCTTCACTTCGACGAAAGGCTTCTTCCTTTTTTCTGATTGAAGTTTTTTCATTTGTTTCGTTTGCTCGATCTCCACCACCACGACTCCGCAATTCTTCATGTCATTGATGAATTTTGTCGCACGTATTGAATTAAGGCAAACGAAATAAAAAGTAAATAAAAAAACTGAAAAAAAGTGTAACGATGTCATAACACAACAACATTCCATGGAGGTATAAACGTTAAATGAATATAAAGCGCAAAGCCATTGTCAGCCGTGCGTCAGAGAATAGAGGGATAAGGGTATGACTTTTTGTTCGTCTCACTGGTATTCACAGTTCGGACGGTCGATTGGTAATTTTTAATTTTTTTTTTTTAATCGTGCATATGCGGTGTGCATATGCACCAGCAAACAAGTTCTTCGATCATTGACGCTCTGACTTTAGCTACACTTGGGATCGAATGTCACCGCTTCGAGGTGGTCCTGCCACCTCAAGTTAGGCGACGATCTTGCACCGATTGGTAACAAAATAGGCTTGTGGCTTTACGACAAATTCGCAATCAAACAAGTGGAAAATTCACAATAAATTGTTAATCTGATGGGAATTTCCTTTAAATGGACCTTCGAGTTTGGATAGTTGTATGCCTACATGTGAGTGGGGTTGTATAAGAGTTTATGTAGATTGCATTTGACTTGGCACAGGAGTGACTTTTTATTCAGTGTCATCCTGGAATATTGTGAATTGGGTCTTGGGTGTGCTGTTATAGGAACAGCAATTTTGAGAAGAATGGCATGCTCCTAAAGTCTCAAAGGCTCAGGTTAGATGGCAATGGTCCCTTTTTGTCAACCACTTTTCGACTCATAAATTGCTGTCAAGGCAAGGTTCATGCGTGATGAGTTTAATTGAAAATTTGCAAGCTTTTCAGATCTTTTTAGAGGTTTGTAAGGCCAATCGAAGAGAGAACTTTGTCTTTGTGTATTGGTGGCTTGCAAAGTTGACAAGTGAAAAATTGTATTTTTTTTTTTCAGTCTGCTATATGGTTCCCTCGGCGAACACCTCTCTATTACAGTGTATCAATGCGCACCAATTATTCTTTGCATCGTTTAGCACCCTAACAGGGACCCAACCATATAAAGACGGAACTGGACCCTCAGGCCCTGTCTTACCTTGAGTGCATCCATGTTTGTAATTGAACAATATAATAACACCCAGCTGTAGCAGGAAGTCCTTGAGCTTGGGCTGAGAATCGGGCCATGACCGGACTTGGTGTGCTAATCTGCTGACCACGGTTATATAGATCCATGAGCCTAACAACGTTGTCTTCGAGGTCAGCAAATGTATCTGCCGATTTCTTGCCGATTTAAGCCTACAGAAAAACGTCAAAAGGCGTAATCTCGGACGATCTTGGCACCAGATTGACGCCAGCTCTTCGTGAAGTTACGCGACCTCGAATCTTCGACCTTATTATCTTCATTGGTTCGATATATCGCACGTCGCCAAGTCCGGTCTAGTTGAAATCGCACGAATTTCCGGTCAAACAAACTCGGTTTTCATGGCTAGGTACTGGTTTGAGTTGTTAGTCAGCGGCCGACCAGTAGTAGGACCCAGATATGCACCATAAAAGTCAATAATTTTGTTTGCTCACGAAGCCAATCAGTCGAAAATGCGCCACGTGGTTGGTTGGTTGGTTTAAGTGGCTGTATTTCCCGTTACCTAACGAGGGAAAAACACAAATATCAATGCGCTATTTGTGTTTTTCCCTCGTTAGGCGCCGTTTTGAGACCTCAACTAACGGAACCTGAAAATAAAGGGGGATGAAGGATATAAAAGGAGCTCAAAACCAGCCTGTGGAGTTGAGAAATTTGATGATCTTGTTGAAATGGATGCTATGAATGCGGCCGAAAGGTCATCACAAAAAAGGATGACCTAGTGCACTGCGTCTGGTTTTGGCTAGGGCCGGACACTCACGAAGAAGATGGAACACTGTTTCACCCTTATTTGTGTCAGCGCAGCTACGGCAGTGGGTGTTATGGGGGATGCCAAGCTTAGCTGCGTGAGTTCCTACAGGCCAATGGCCCGTACTGATTGCCGTTAGTCTGGCGACATCTAGACGCGTTCTGGGTAAGAGGTTGTTTGTTCTGGCATGGTTGTAGGTAGGCCCGATCTTCTTTGCGCCACGTAACCGAAGATATTTTTTTTTTGTAGAAAATGGGAACCTTTTCCAACTGCTTCAGAGCGATACATCATATTAAAAAGCTTCAGTTCTTGAAGAATTCGAATTTTGCACGGAAGGAGATCCAAATCTTTTCTCGCAATATTTGCCGCGTTGAACGATCAAGTTATTAAACTGGTTCTCGGGTTCTCGGTTAACCGGCACAGTAGGATATGTTCTTCCGCAGCAATATACTTCATTTCTTGTTATTATTCGCTGAATGGTAACCTCGGAAAGACGCCAATTACTACATCATGCTTAAGACCATTCAAAGGTATTCGAAAGTACTTATGTGTTGATAGCAAGTTATTACAGAAACTTTATGGGTCCAAAATTTAATTTGTATTTAAGCCAGCCAGTGGACAGGACGGATCTATGCCTAGGCTCTATAAACTCGTTCCTGCTTCCTCCACATTTAATTATTTTGTTCAAAACAAAAGAGTTGAAGCACAAACTGTGATTCGTTTGCCCATGAACATCATTTCCGCCAGTTCAATACACGCTATTCGGATGCGTGTGTTGAGCTTGAGAGGAATAAGTCTGTCTTAATTTGTGACAGCAGTAAAACGTTTCTATTAATCATTTTTCCATAGCAATATGGGACCGGGTGGTCTGCTGGCTACTTAAACTGCGTGAATGCGCGTATCATCTCTAACCGGTCAACACTCTTCTCGATCAATTCAAAATAACAAAAGTCCTCAAAGTACTGAAACTAATTAATTTTGGATTTTTTTTCCGACCACGCATCCGATTTCTTTTCATTGACCGGGATATATTTCTGAACTCAATGCTGCCGATAGATTAATGATCACCGAATGAGAATTAATGATTCATATTGAGCGGGTTTTTTTTTTTGCTTGTGAGGCCAATTTCGATCTCTTCAAATACAATTAGCTACCATGGAAGTCAGGTATCCGTCAAGAAGTGCTTCAATTCAACAATTTCCTGATAGAAACGAAGTAAAGGGTTCATTGTCTACCCGGAAAGTGACGCGGGAAATGTCAACGACAAGACACTCACAAAACAACTTAATGTTTTATATTCGAATTGGAAAGGTGCTAACGCGCTGTCCATTTTGCTTTTACCACTAATGGCTGTTGCTGGGGATAGTAAAAACTAAATTTAACGATCAATTGAATAAATTTGCCAGCATAAAATCGGTTTTTATTAGGCTGAATGACCGATCGTTACAACCTTACAACGCGTGTAGATGGGTATGGAAATCGGTTTTCAGTCGTAATAGGAGTCCGTTCGGGGATGGCCTTACAACAACTTCATTTTAAAAGTGGTTACAGCGAAGATTGTCAATCTTGGGGCATTATATGCATGGCACACCCATCAGGTGGTTGTACCAGATGCGGACATACATCATGGTGGAGATTGGTTGATTTCGACAAATGTTGATTTACATGACCCCTGTCGTTTTCTGGTAATAAAATTCACGACCTGAATCGCGACATAAGTGGTCTCAAGAATGTAGGTTGTTTTGAGAATAGGGCGTGTCACTGACATTCAGACAGTCGGCTTTGGGAAAAGTTTGTCAGATCGTCAATTAGCCTTCGTCGCAACTAATTACTTCCCATATTTAGGGTGGTTGACCTAGTGACGACAGCTACATTCAGTTTGGGAGAGTGGCTGCCATTGCAAGATACGAATGACAGACCGCAATACAGAAATTGGTGGAAAAATTCGAGCTGTTGGGACAAGTTAGTGATGTGAAGAATAAAACCCGTGCACGTCGCTCAAGAACAACTGAGAATATTGCTGCTGTAGCCCAAAGTGTTGAAGAAAACCCAGGTTTGCCCATTCCTCGTCGTTCTTTGCAATTGGGCATTCCACAAACGACATTACACCGTATTTTGCATAAGGACTTGGGTCTTAAGGCTTATTAAGTTCAGTTAACACAAGAGCTCAAGCTGGCCGATCATCAACAACGCCAACAGCCCAGCTTCGATTCAAGACCTCAAAGATAAAATTCATGAGGCTATCGAGGACATAGGGCAGCCACTTTGCGATTTGGTTATGGAAAATTTCATGAAAAGGATATGGTCCTGTATGCGTGCTCGTGGTGGCCATTTGGCTGATGTTGTTTTTCATTACTAACGGCATACCTTCCTCTTTATTATGAAATAAATATCCGATCATTTATCTCAAAAAATGGCATTTTACTTTGAATACCAAAATAACACCTCTTATTGAGAAACAGATTATTTTGCGAAGTCTGTTAATTTATTTATTTTTTGCCTTAATATATTTATCTTATCTTACTTGCTAATTATATCATTCTATGAAAATTCATCACCCTTTGCCTTTGGCAATGCATTTGTCTCATTCTTTTGTGGTTACTCTTCTGTTGATGGCAATGCCAAAAATGTTAAAGTAAAAAACGTGGGTTAACTTGAATCGAGAGTGGTTGCTTCCTTTTTAAATCGATATTCTGGCTAATCCTAAACACCAGTAAATTGAGAACGCGTTGAAAAGTATCGAAGGCTATATACACATATTCGAATCGCACGAATATCAACACAAAAAAGGGCAAGTGACATTTTGACACACGAAATCCGGAGCTCAGGATACATTTGTCGTTTTTCGTTGAAATTTTTGACATGCCAACGTCATTATGACGTAAACACTTGTCCTAAATGTGTCACTACGTGTGATCGCCTGTCAAACGTCCGGTCAGTCTGGCTGTCGCAGCGTACTCTCACGAGTGACAACAGAAAGAGCGAATTTTTGTGATGTCAGCATCAGCATGTCTAAGTTAGCTTGAGATCTGAGAGGAAATCTGCAGAAGCTCATTCGAATACCACTTAAGCCTACGTAGATAAATGAAAAGAGCAATGGTCTCCAATAATTTCAAGTTAACTGAGAAAATTTCTAAAATTCGAGATCTTGTCTTTTTATACTCTTTTGTTGCACTTTAGCTGTAAGGTGTTTTTTTCTATCATTTTCCGTGCGTCATAAATGACAGGACCTGCATACCTATTCGGGGTTTGAAGTCAATAATTTGTTTGTGAATACTTAACGCTTAAGCTTCCTTCTGGTCGGAATAAAACAATTAAATAAACTTTTCTTAAAACAAGCAAACCAGAGTGTGAAGGGCAAAACAAAAAAATATCATTTGAGAAAGGGTAACCGACTGAAATTTTTTGCGGCGTATACAGTAAAGCAGCTCATATTATTTTATAATTCGATAGCAAGCTGTACTGGCATTGAATTTCCACATCCGTGATCGAGTAAAACGTGACTGAATTTTGTTAAACAAACCTAAGAACGCTTTTGAAGAAATCTATACCTAAACTGACATAAAACGTCAGGAGACAATTGTTCGATTGCTGTAATTATTATAGTAAGCATTCAAACAGAAGCCTAATTAGAAACGTTCTGACTTCTGAGAGGGTTTAGATTTTTTGGCCAGGCGTCCAATGACGATCGGAGTTTACCCTTCCTAAAGGGACCCTACAACAAAGCGTGTTTTTCGGGGTCTAAATGCAATCGCATACAAAACGAAAATGTGAACTATATAGCGAATGCAAAAAATTCCCGATTCATCTATATACCCAAGCCCAAAACATTTGTGCGACAGCTCTTGGGTGTCTATGCTATGTTGCTGTATTCAGTTGAAGGTCAGTTAAGGGGTAACGATGGGGAGGGCTTTGAAAAAAGTCGTGGGAGTGCAGCTACGACAACGAGCATCTGTGATTGATTAAGTGGTTCCACTTCAGGCTCATACAAGGAATTGCTTTTTTGTGCATAATTTACACAACTAAGGAGTATATTTTTATATATTCTCTCAGAAGTTTGGCCTGCAGCAACATCTTGGAATATTTATGCTTCCCAGGACTTGCCTAGTAAACCTGTAGATTTTAGGTTCTCCCTGGCTAAATGCCTTTTCACCCTTGTGACGGACTGTGACTAGTTCCTCGCAGCTGGCACCACCACAGGTGTCAGTTCTCCGTTCCACTTTCGTTTCTATCGACTTTTTGGTTCGGGACCTGTGTATGCCCATATGTACGTCACACGTGCAAACGACGTAAATCGAGCAACATACCCACAAAGAAAAGATAATCGAATGTGAAGTAAGAACTGCCTTAAGCTGCGCCATTTTCAAAACCTCAAAAATAAATAACAAACCTCAATGCAATCCTTCTATGACCAGCACTCCTCATGGAATAACGTACCTACACCATAAATAACTAAACCTTCCCTCTTAGATCATAAAGCATTAAAATGCAAAAGAAAACCTTATTCGAAATGTCTTGCATTTGATGTTGGCGTGGGCGGCATTAGACCGGCACTGTATGCCCACCACTGCGCACACAGTTTCCATATAGGTATACTACAGACCAAGTGCAGCCCATTATCGCATTACCACAATCAACGATATAAAACAAATGACAAATGACATCCCAATTGACATTTTGTAGTGTGTAGGCCCCGCAATTCAATTATCATCGTTCATTGTCGTTGCCCCTCGACATAGTTTTGGTATATATATATACGAGTCGGATTTTGCCGACCACTTCGTGGTGGTGTCCTGTCCACTATCGCCATTTGGAAGATATTTCGAATTTCGATCCTTTGCCTTAATTGACTTGTATATTGGAACAACGCGCATTGGACGCTCGATATGATTGATGGTCAGTCGGCACTGTTTATATCAATACATTCCCCACATTCGATCTTTTGGGTTGTGCACAGCGTATAGTGTGGCTCGTCAACGACCAACTCGAGTTGCACGTCCGGAGCGTTCGCTGCGTGTCGATTGTGGTAGTAGGACTGTGAAATTGAAACATTTTCTTGAATTGGCCATTTGTCATGGTTTAAGATTTGGACGGCCGTGCCGATTGATTGATTACTTTCATCTCGGTAGTTTTATAGCGAAAGGTATGTGTCAACGTACTCACACACTGATGTAACCATGAGGAGGGTATATCGCTTTTTTTTTGTTTGTCGAGTCTTATCAAGTTGACAGTTGGGGTCAAAATTGGGCAGTCAAAATGATGCTTAATTAATAGAGCGTAGGTATATGCGAAGGTTAGTTTTTTTTGGGAATGATTGGATTTTTGACAGCATTGCGCGTTTCCAAGAGACGAGATTATCTGAGTGAGAGGACCTTAAATTGTATCCTGAATTGGGAAGCTAACAGCTCTCGGATAATCGTCGGACTTCCGCGAACAAACTTGAGAGAGCTCTATCCAGAACCCAAGTGAATAGTGAGAAAAGTGGCAGTCTGTGGTTCCGTTTGAAAAGCGATTGAATTAGTAAATGCAGTTGGATATAGGTAGAAGCTTGAAAAGACGCTTTAGTTGTATTTGTATTTAAAGAACTCCCAGTTGTATGTTAAAATGTATATGTAACCGATTATCTGTTGCCCAAATAACGACATGACAATCTGAAATCAGCTCATATTAAAGGATATAATATGAAAAGCGCAAAATTAGTCGATTTATGTCTTTAAATTACTTCAACTTTAACTTTTAAAAATAGAAGGGTTTTATGAGAAAAACAAATTAAAAAATATAAATCACGGCCCAGGGTATTCCCTTGGATCTAGTGACGTCGAATTTGTCTATTCGCAGGTACGTTACGTGCTCAAGATTCTCTGTAAGATGTGATTTTTAAATACAGCTTTCTTTGAGGTTTGGAAAGCTGGGTGAACATTTTTTTTCATTGAATTTGTATAATAATAACCTCCACAAGGGCAACAGGTCAGCCTAAATCACTGGATATAGAATGCTTTAAACTTCTTACGAAGTTTCGGCGAATACTGAAGACGTTTGAAAAACACACCCTCTAATCTCTAATGGATGAAAACTGGGCTGAAAACTTTCCTATTTTGTCTTCACTTCAGTCAAATTTCCCATTATATTTAAAGCTCATAAGTCTTAATCAGTACAATAAAGTTGAATTCATTTTTAGATGCCTCTTATCTGAGTATTTTGAGCTATCACTCATCTTTTTGTACCGTACAGAGGCTGAGCTACAATAAATTCAAAGTCTATCACTGAATATGACTGAAATTGGTACCTTGTCGGAATTCTTTTCGAATCGAAAACTTCTCTGAGGTCGGTACCAACCTTGAGGGAGCAGCGAGAGTTCTCCACCGTCATCCTGCACAGAGGGACGAGTTTTGTGGGGATGTCAGAGCCAGACATAGCTTTGTTTAGCTCGTCTCTATAAATTTCAGAGTTCAAGAGTTCATGTGCTAATTGTCTATATATTCACTTCGAAGAAGGACAACAGTTTTCGGTTATCGTGTTTTCGCTCTTTGAAATTTTGATGTTGATGCAAGAGAACATCAAGTCGAACTATTGTGTACTATGGATTAGATAGTGTGACTTCTAATATACGCCATTCAGCTTCAATTGGGCCTATTTTTTATATACCCTCGATTGAAGACGTTTTCGAAATTCACCACGCACATCAATGTTGACTACTCCGAATTCTACAGACGACCAATCATTTACATCCATTTTACACGCACTTGTGAATTATTTTTAGCATTTGTGACAAATTTAAAATAAAAATAATATATACTTACCTTTTATGAAGCTCTACCTTTCATTTAGTCCATATTTATTGAACTTCGATCTTGAAATAACGGTATAATCAGTACGACAAAATAATGTGTGGTCTTGACAAAATGATTTGTGAAAATTCACAGAAACAAACTCTTAGGTTCTCGCGTAGCTGGCGTCAGCCCAGAAACTGAGCAACTTCCACGAGAATATTATTATCTGCTTTGTAACCCTCAGTAGGTTAAGTCAATATTCGTCCGCCAAACAGTTGTCAACCGGCTTAAAGTCGGTTCAATTACAGTGACTCGGTGATTCCTGCCTTAAGCCATTCATTTGTTTTTCGTTTCCGCTGTATTTTCCGAGTAAATTTCGGTTCAATGAATCAGTAAAATTGTAACTGAGAGACAACTGATTCTCAGTGATATTAAGCTCAAGATTGGTCCATTAAATTCCAGTTCGCTACTTAACTCTTTTGTCTTAAATGACAAATAAACTTACAAAATTGCTTTAAAGTAGCATTTTCTTCCAAGTTCAACTACAACTATCTGTTGTCGACAAACTATATTGGAACCATTACATTGTGTAGCTAAAATCAATCTCCGAAGAACTAAATTGTTGCAAAGAGAATCTGAAACTTTTTACCACATCTCAGCTCCGTCTGTGCGGTTAATAGAAACAATCATCAACGTGGTTTCTCCATGTGTATATATTGTCGTCATCTAGTCGCACTCGCATATATGGAGATAGTGTTCCACACGTATGGTAAACAAATCCACTTACACCCAGTTCGTTCCATTAACTTCAACATTTGCTAATTATTTTGTATCCGCACACTCTGTTGTCATTGCTGGGCTGAGCGCTGTTTGCGGATTAAATGACGTGTGCAAAACACTTGGGCGCGGGATGTTGACTCTGGTTGCACGGAGGGCTTCGAATTTCGCGTTAAATACCAATTTATCACGGTTTGTATATGGTTATGTAAGAACAGCTTGATAGATACATTGTCGTCCTCGGTGAGTTTAGCTCATCAGCTCTACTGGCGCGATGGTTAATCGCAGTCTCCTTTAGGTTTGTTTGTGCGGTCTACAATCTTTCTAGATCGAATAACTCAATTAAAAGAATCCACCGATTGTTGCCGATTTCTCGTGGATCGATATATACGAATGTATCAGCAAGTGATGCAATTCTTGATGGTGGGGTTACAAAACCATTAAAAGCAGATTGTATTGCAATTGTTAACAAAATCGATAAATAAGTTACAAAGGCATAGTCGCAATTGCACATTGGCTTGGAGTGGGTACATGGGGTGAGCGTTTATGTTCTCTAAGGAGGCAGCTAATTTGTAGTGTGAATTTCGATAGCTATACGCATGACTTGGATTTCGTAATGTGATGGCGATGAGTTGAGTGTTTAATTGAGAATCGATTGCGATTACTCAATACGATTTGGTTACGTTTCAGTATTGGTGTATAAATACTTATGATTGCTCTGTGGGCAATAAAATTGATGAAAGATGAAAAAGTTCGAACCCATCATTAGGCTAAGTAGGGTGACTTGCAGAGAAGACTGTCAGGAATGAAGTCTTTTTCTTTGCAATGACTGAGAAAATAGTGATGGAGGGTATATTAGTCTTACGCTAAACGCCGTAAATCTTGAAAACTTAAAAACAGTTCTTGGTCTTAAGAAATAGTAGTTAAAGAACACAATTTTTGAAAAAACTCAACATTCTTCGCTCAACAATCCTTTTTTAACTTTCTCGTATACGTGGTAAGATAAAATTATTGTTTTCGTACAAAGTTTCAAATTCGAGACTTTAATCAATTCTGACATAACGATGACAGAGGAACTCAAAAAAGTGTGTCTCGAAATTCTGTCCGTCTGCCTGCCTGTCTGTCTGTCCGTATGTCCCGAGGCCTACGGCCTAAGAGCTTGGATGGATTTGTTTCAAACTTCGGATTTAGATTTTGTCAGCTTGCAGTTTTTGCAAGTCGTCCTCAATATTAACAGTACTTCTCATATAAAATTTAAATACACAGTTCGATTTCTTCGAAGAGGGCTCTTACGACTTCAACCCAAATTGATATTTGAGCTTAGCTACTCGTAGATGGGGCTACCATGAATGTATACCCAGTTCGAATAACGGTACTTTTGAAATTTGGACACATCTCGAAAACGGTCCAAACGATTGCAACAAAAATTCACTTCTGAGGTAATATGGCCATTTCTAACTAAATAGAAAACTCAGTTCTTATCCATATTATATTACAATTGCTTTTTGAAAAAAGTAATTTTTAAAAAAATGTGGTTTTCTTTAGTTTACCGGAAAACTGCAATAATGATTTTGATCAAAATGCATACTAAGAGTAAAATTGACGTTTTTAAAATTATTGTGTCCTTAATTTTCAATTCGAATCACCGGAAACACTGATTTTAAAAACTGCTTGTATCTCGCAAACGCCAACTTAGATTTCTATAAATCTTTAAAAAACAATAATTAATAATAACTCGTACTCAGTTTTCAGCTAAATAGTCAAGCATTAGTATTTTTCAAACTAAACATTGCAATGTTTGGTACTTTTTTTGTCTGCATAATTTAACAAAAAAACGCTGTACCGATTTTGACCAAAATTCATATTGAAGATAATAAAAGTATTCTAAATAATACTCCGTACTTAGTTTTGATCAAACAATATGAATAAATCAGTTTTTTTTTTAATAATTTATCAAAAATTACTACAGAGATCCCGATCTTTCACATACGGTATATTTTTGTAGTCATCTTAAAGCCCCACTTCTAATAAAAAGGCAATATGAACTACGCAAAGCATCTTTTAATCAAATACAATCTACTTCTTTTTTAACAATATTGAATATGCACCATTAAATAATGCCAACCATTTGGGGCTTACACAATCAGAAAATCAAACTTGCACCCGACACAGGAACATCAGGACATTCAGTTTATATTTAGCTACCAATGCAAATTCAAAAACAAATGCCTGAATCACAAGCAATACTTCAATCATTGACATAATAATATAATAATATCATAAATAATATTCCAGTCAATAATAAAAACATGTCCAAGTAGGTCAAAAACTGAAACTCCTTCTACGCTTGTCCTCGTACTCAAAAATCTTGAAAAATGTAAGAGCTTATACAATAGTACAGTCAGAAGGCTTTATTACTCTCTAACCAGAATTTGAGACAGTTAATTGTTACTGAGAGCTTCAACTTTTAAAAACTCATAGTTCTATTTAATATAACTGCCATATCCTAAATATCTAAAATAAGAAAACAACCAACCAAACTTTTGATGAATGCGAAAGTTTCGTTCGACCCAGTCGTGCACTTTATTTGAATATAGTGAGAGATATTTATTTATTATTTTTACGTCCAAAAATAAGCCTCGGATATTTTCCAACTAAAGAGATATAATTTTTTTTAATACCTAGTCCTGCAGGAATTTATTTTTGTTCTCTCCATTTTGCTCGCTATTTTACAACTTTTACCAAAACTTCATATTCCGATTTGTCAGCAAATGCTTCAGAGAAAGTTACATATGTCAAAGTTCGCAGAAAAACATTCCTCGCGACATAAATTAACTCCTTTTTGTTATCCATATCAGCAACAACAGCATGTCTGGAATCGCTCCCAGCTCTGCGTGTTTCCATTCGTATTCGTCATCGTCTCCTATTAAGACTTGACAGTGCGAAGACTTCATTTCGTATCCTTCATACAACGCCGATGCAATGCCAATCGCAGGCTTAACTTGACCAGGAATAAATGAAGTGGGCCCCAACAAACGAGCGACGAACATTTCCTTATTGTCGAATGCCTCCCCACCTCGGATACTGTTTGAGGGTATATTGTCAGATTCGGAATCAACCCAACGGTCTCTGTGATAACAAATTAAGTACTTTATCTCAGTAATTTTGTTTTTTCCTTCAATTAATTGATTGGAGGGCAAAAATATCGGTGCAATATGATAGTCTTTTCCGAGTGTTCTTCCAATGAAAATTGGTTCGCCGTTCCATGCGGTTCCTGCGCGTACAATATCTTTTGACAGCTCACTTCTCCATTCACAGTTTTCTTCAGCCACAAGAACCTCGTACTCAGACTTTTGTACTATCGTGGATAAATGTACGATGACGGCTCCTTTGCTGTTTACTTCGGCGGGAAGCACTAAATTGTAGTGCTTTGCGCGTCCAACATAAGTACTGTAACTTGTTGGATTCCATCTGACGGCTTTTTCAGGTATTGGATCACCGGATTTTGAAGCGATCCATTTATAGCCTGAAACCATAGGACAAAATATGTATTTTCAAATATTTTATCTCACGAATTCGTTGAGTAGGTGAATGTATTCAGGTGGAAAACCTTTTATAACTCTTCGTATGAATGTGTACACAATTGCTTCGCAAGTACCATACTTCGCAGGAGAAGGGAATAAGCAAAGTGGAAGCAATTATTTTTAAGTGGGAAGATGAATGAAAATGTAAGACTTTTAAAATTTGAATCGTAATCGTAAAAACGTAAAAGCGGGACTGTTGGCCCTAAAGGAGTAACCCGAGTTGCGACTTTTGTCGTTTCTCAAAATAACCTGTCTACCCCTTTTTTGTGGGGTCAAATAGTAAAGGTATAAACTTTTTTAAAGGCCACTTACTTTACAAATAATTACCACAGCGATGTGCAAACGTAGACGTTGATTGAGAATAGAATTGGACTCGTGTTTCACTAGATTTTTATTTTGCCAAAAATGCCCTTTTAGGGGGCAATCGCTAAAGGGATAAAACATGGCAACAAATATTTGTTAAGCTACTCACAAATAGACTTCTATTTTCTTTACAATTGCATTTCCTTTTAACTTTGTTTCAACTTCGTGGAAAAATCATTCAGTTGGAAATTTCAGTCATTTCAAAAACGCATGAAATGGGAGAATGAGAATCTTCCCTTTTTTTGAACGAAATGGGGCGAAAAAAAAATTCAAACCGATAATAATCGAATCTAGACATTTTGTGTCGAATATTTTTGGCGTAAAATAGTACAACTGAACGATTTTGAGCGAAATTTCTTATTCCTGAATTTAAGTCCATTTCCACATCCAAATGCTGGGGCTGAGTTAGGTACTATCAGATTAGAAGACTGGAAACGTCGATCCCATTATTTAGTTAGTTTCAAACCCACTAAAGAGTATTCTGCTTATTTTTTTTTTGATACCAAATCACCACATAAATTATGCGAGTATTTATGTAGACAATCAATCAATGTTCTGTCCTTTTCATTATATTCGCCAACAGTTTGCTTCAAAATTATTTCCTATGAAGGGTAGAGGGACGCGTACTAGTTCTTAGCTCACCTCCAAACATCATTTCACTATATTTGGAGCATGACTAGGTACTACAGCCATTAATAATATTCACTCTATTATTTGTGAAAAAAAAAAAAAAAAATATACAAATTCTTACCATTTGAATAGTGAGCCCCGCCAATTAAAATAACGATTACAAACACCGCACTAATTGAGCGAAACATCTCGAGCTTTGTATTTATATTGCCTAGGAAATTCGAGCAGAAGCTTGTTTTATAGACTAAACTACATTCCACTTCAGCGTCTTCTTATATAGCGTTATCACTAATTATTCTATTAAAGCCGCAAAAGTGAGATCAACAGATGATAATAACATGAGTGAGTAGCCATGCAATTTTCGAATTTTCTTATCTCGGATGTTTCTTTTTTTTTTAGAAGGCCAGAACTTTTCTTTTTTTAAATAAACATTCTTGTGTGACATTTTTAGTTTGAAGGCAATATTGATTATTATAATATATGTGTAGGCAAGTGCAACCGGAATGCAATGATGCGAACCTTATATTGGTCTAACATAAATATGGCGGACCAAAAACAATGAGAACATGTACCTTACGACTAGCTTCTAACAACCATTTGGTTTGTTGGTGTTTTTAGTTTTAGGACGAATGGAAGGAACCTTAAATTCTATGCCCAGTCCGCACGGCTTAATTGAGAAGCTCTTTCATGACAGTAATGTAATCTCGGATATTTCTCAGATGTGGTGAAAAAGAAACCATACGATGGAATAAGTGTTTTTTCATGGATCGTGACTGAGACGAAGGATGTCTTACCATCCAGCACACTTACCACTGATCCCTTTTATGCTATAGTTCGGACAATATCATTAATTTGGTGGCATACGTAATATTTCTCGGTCGATATTTCTAATGATTCTTGGACAATTCTGCGACGCAAGTTCTAAGTGTTAGCTTCTCAATTCTTACTGATCGTAAGAAGAGCACGCACAGATCTATCTGGTGCTTATCCTAATTCTTTTCCTTTGAAGAGTAAAGGGGAAAAAAATACTAACACCCTCACAAGTAGATCATACTTGTGTTTATTACAAAAGGAGTAAAACTCACCCGTACACTCCGAAATAAAAAAAAAAACACTTTCGGCAGCTTGCAGTGCACAGCAAGCATGCAAAACGAGTACAAGGAAGTACTGTTCAATGTTCATCATCTATCAAATTTCAATTATGTAGGACGGTTAAGTGAACACTCGATCTTCCGCGTTCCGCCACAGGTCCTTAACCATCAGAGACAGCGCTTACACGTAGATGAAATTTGTGTATGGGACTAGATCTTACTATCTCGTTGTGTGGGTTCGCCTATTATGATGGAACCGATTCCGGAGAGCGTCTTTTATTCTGAATTACTGATATGCGGCTTAATCATTGACTGTTGGGGCATGTAGTTAGTCGGCGCTGCGCGCCTTTCGTATCATGGAGAATATTTGATTTTTGAGGGTTCTGTGATCTTAACTCGCTGCATGAAAAGCTATAGGCCACGGGGAAACTGGCTTATATTTATCTGCACTTTTAAGCTCCTTTCCCATAAATTAAGACCCCAAAGTAAAAATGAAAGAAGGCCCCAAAACTGCGAGTGCAAAACAACAACAACAAAAGAAAAATTATGTAAATTATGGGTCAAATTTTGCTGAATCATTTAATTTTTGCAATTGAGGTCTGATTTCCTAATGAATTAAGACCCTAACATTTTCGGGGCACAAATTTTTATTAAAAAATAAAAACACGTAGCTGACAAAAATTGTGTAACAGAACAGCTGAACAAATTTTTCACCGCTGATGGTTTTCAAAGGCTTCCATTTTAAGTTATTGTAAACAACTAACAGAATGCTGAACAAATCGAATGATGTATTCAAATTGTAAGCGTCGCCTTGAAAACCATCAGCAAGCAACAGAATAAATGAACAAACGAGCGATTTTCAACGCAAGACTTATAACCTTTCACACCTCGAAAACACTCAAAAACTTCATCGAAAACAGATGTTTTCCCTAACATATTTCAGTTTCCAAAAGGAGTCGTTTAAAGTCGTTTTCCACGAATACACCACGAAAACTCTACTTCCAATCGTTGGGTTGTTGAAACAAATACAACTTTTGCAATATTCAGCAAATTCAGCAGAATAGCTAAGCGGACAAATGTCAAAACTCACAACTTAAAATCAATTTCCACGGTTAATTGATGGGCTAATATTATTTTTAAATGCACTTAATTCATTTTATTTGTTAATTTATGCGATCGAAATTTGTAACCGAAAAGTTTGCACCGAAGTTTAACGATTAGTGTCTAACAGCTGGTTCAACGTCAAACGAAAACTAGTTGGTGTTCGGTGTGAATTGATCGACGAGTTTTCGATGTAAACTCGATTTTCGGCTCGGTGTGGAAAGCGTAGGTATAAGCCTTATTTTATTGGGGCCTAATTTACATTTCAAAAATGGCGCATGATTTTATAATGAATTTTCATACCCCAATTTTTGAATTTATTTCATTTAATTTTGGACCCTTGTTTCAATTCATTGGGGCCTAGTTTCCATTTTAAAAAGGCGCATTATTTTGATTATTAAAACTGTTTCCAATTTTGGACCCCTATTTCATTTTTACTTTCGGGTCTTATTTCGCGAAGCCCGTTTCTGAGTTATAAGAAACCTACCTATAATATAAAATAAAAAAAATGACGACACTTTCGCTAAACGAAAACGTTTCGTGCGATCCAGTCGTGCACTTAATTTCTTTTGGGATGGTTGGCAAATATTTGCAATTTCATTCAGCATGTGTCTGTTTATGACGACAAATTGGATTTTAGACACAATAGGAACTTAGGGAGGAGAGACGCATTAACGGCAGGTTAAGTTTTAGATTCGTAGATGCCGCTTTGGTTAGTAATTGTTTCTGTTTCTTTCTTTTCCCTTTTCTTCTTTTTATCCCATCCTCAATTGGATTCATTCATATAGAATCTTCAGTTTTAATGCGCTTATACCCCACTATGCACCATACATACCCTAGCCCTACAAAATGGGGGCCGAATTACTTAAACACCTGTTTTCTACAAAGTAAAGTAAAAAATTGCTCACTAAAACAGTTCAGAGTGACATTTGTGACAAAGGGGTATATTTGTTGCATATGTGTCGCGACTTTTAGATTGATTCAACATACCCCCAGTTTCCGCTTGCTGAAAATGAATGGTGCTGAAACCAATTTACTAGCAATTTCCTAAACAAAATACCAGAAAGGTTGCAACTGAAACTAACACTCCCACTTGGGATACAATGCGAATCTCGAAAGTGTTAATTAGAGTTGCAGCCTATATTTCGCTTTGCTTTGCTGGGATAGATGTTCAATAAAACACAACCGGTGTCCAACATTTAGCTTGCTTGCCATTGTAACTTCAACTGCGTACACTAAACTGCCAACGTCTTACAGCTTAGGATTCCTCACCAAACTGATACTTCCCTTTCCCCCCCCCCCCCCCCCCCATAAGTATGTAGGTATAGTTTTTGCAAACTATTTCCATTAGTAACCAGAGGAACTCAGCTGAAATACAACATCTAAAATATAGTAACATTCATTTGAAAAGAGAAGAGAAAATTGTGTTTGTGCCTTTTCTCCATCCACTCTGCGGTTTGCACTGATCGAGTTGTCAGAAGTGGTTTAGCGTATTGCAAGTCAAGCAATAACTGCTCGTTTGGCCGAAGCGCATTAGCTATCTATTGGATTGTGTGCCTTTTTCGATTACCATACCCTTTTGTGTCATGCAATTAAGTGCCTGCAACTGATTCGTTGACAATGGTATTGAGTTACTCAGTACTCACCCAATGTAAGCCGATGTAAGTCGATTGATTTGAATACGTGTTTCCCAACTAAATCAGAGCCGCAAATAAATTAGTGCTGTGGTCTAAAGGCGGTAGAAATACAAAATTAGCTGTACTTATAATTATCAAGTTGCTCGAGTGGTTTTGTGGGCCATTTTTGGTACCAATGGATAGCAATCATTCACCGCATCATTTTATGTGTGGATCCGAGCCATGTGCTTATGCATATGGTCGGCACTCGCAACCAAGCAAAATGAAACATGTGTGCGCACCTCTGCACGATAGTCATCACGCTCACAAGTAATCCTTCTAATTCGCTCTGATAAGGATCAATATTTAAACAAAAAAATTCACCACCTTCCTCACAAATTGTGCTGAAGGGATGTGTGTTGATGGGCACAGCGATAAGAGATGATGTCCTTTTAATGCGTGGCAAGATTTTGAATGCATGTATGCTAAACCGTGCTACTGAACTATTTGGCTGGACCGATGCGACAATATTTCAATCCGCTTACGATAAGAGTTTTATTTAATCTCTATTGTTCTTTTTGTTGGTTTCTTCTTTGGTGGCAGTTCATGTAAAAAATGTTTTTTTGTTTCTTGTTTTTGTGAATGCTTTATATGTTTTTTTTTTAGTTATAGCACAGTATCCTCTCACCCCATATATCGTTTGCCAATATCGGATGTCACTTAACCGGTCGTGCTTCTGTTTGAGGGTGTCGTGTGTCAAATGCTCAGCTTAAGGTGATATTACACATGTGTGCAGTGTGCACCATACAACGGTGATGATGATTTAAAACGTAATGAGATAATATCGAACAGATTTGGAGTGGGGTTTGCCAATACAGTCCTGTTGTTTTGTGCATGTCCTAAGGTGCTTTCAAAACTTTGGCCAATGGGTCAGTTGATATAGTTGAAAGAAAGTCTATTAATTGAATCAATTTTACTGGCTTCGTTAGGCAATTTAATATGATTTCTCTCTAGTCATTTGTTTACCCCTTTCATTTGTTAATTTCTCTCATTAGTTGAAGTCCTATTACCATCAAGACAACCATAGTTTAGCACACTTTGGCGATGAGTCAGAAATTTTGGTGTCAGGAAATTCGCTGAAAGCTGATGACTTTTTGTCGAATACTTAGCATTAAGCCACAGGACATGCCAGGTAACATGCCAGCCAACTTACGATGATGCAAATTTTCACATCAATGGCTGAAGGTTTGTCTCTGACGATTATCACAGCAGAATATAGAGAAATAAATTCAATTAAACAATGAACAGTGATTTGCTCTGAATCAGCCTGAAGGTAAGCACTAGTAGTAAACAAGCTAGTATACAAGCTTTAGCGAACAACTGGATCAGGTAAAAATGGCGTTTAACAGGCACTAAATCATTAACAATTCCAAGGGTTACCCCCTTGGCTTTTTTTCTTGTCGTCTTTATCCCATGAAATTAACTATTCCAATGGATCCGTTGACCAAACATAAACTTGCGACTATTTTTCGACGTAGCATAACAGTTACGCCAAATTTAAAAAAAAAAACTGTTCTTTCTAGTCCAGCAGTCATAGATGAATCATCCTCACATTTCCTAAGGCTTCTTGGGCTTTCTTAGACAATCTATTGAGTCTATAGCAATAAGTTTAATATCGGGACTCGAAATAGTGCTATGCATGCAGGTTAGGTTAGGTTAGGTTAGCACCTGCACCGCCGCACTTAGATCAATGTAGATCCGTTGTGATGCCCATGGGGTTCTAATGACCACCATACTGCGTGGAGACCTATGAAGCCGGGTAGTCAAGCCATCCCGAAGATAATACAAATCTATCTAAGTCTTTTATGGACTTCTCAAAGAGGTCCTCTAAGTCCTCGAAAAAATGTCTTCCAAGAACACTATCTGATGTGGCAGAGTGCCGGGCAGTGAAAAAGAAAGTGTGGAGTGTCCTCCGCATCCTCTGCACAGTTCATCAGTAGTGATTCTCATTTTCTTGGTGTGATACTTCAACATGTTGTGTCCTGTAATAATGCCTACAAGAGAGGATAACGATTGTTTTCTCATTTGTAGAATTCTTTCTGTCTTATGTTTGCTATAGATTGGCCACATTTTCCTGGTTATGACACAGGATTCGAGTTTACTCCATCTATCGTTCGTCGCTGCCAGTATTTTGCTCTCAATTTCCTGTTTGAGATTGCAGGGAGGGGTTAATTCTGTGGTAACGGCCTGGTTAAGTTCTAGTGAAGAACCCTTTCTTGCCAGCTCATCAGCTTTTTCATTACCGGGCACTCCTTTGTGTCCGAGAACCCAGCAGATTCTTACATGGTGCTGAGCAACAAGAGCCCGTAGCTCTTCGCGACAGCGACTTACAAGCTTAGATTTTATTTCAACGGCAGAGATAGCTCTTATTGCCGCTTGGCTGTCAATGAAGAAAGTGATATCTGCATGAGGTATCGCTATCATTGCAACTTGTTTTGCAGCTGTTGTCACTGCCAGAACCTCAGCTTGGAACACGCTGCTGCAGTCAGGAAGTCTGATTGAACTGGATAGACCAAGTATTTCAGAGAGGCCACTCCGACGCCAACATCCATCTTGGAACCATTTGTATAGATGCGTATTGTTGATTCGGAGGGCGCTATTCGCAGCGGATTGCTGTGTGAAGAGGTCAAGGGGCTTAAGATATAATATTGCCTCGAGTCCCGCTGTGGGGTTGGTTCGTATTACCCCCGTAGTACCGATGCAAGCCATTCTTTGGATCTTCGTCATAGTTTTCAGGTTGGTGGCTTTAGATAGCGCCTGCCACCAAACAAGATTACCATAAGTAAGTACCGGTCGTACTATCGCCGTGTAAGACCACAATATAATTTTAGAGCTATGGCCGCAGGTACGGCCGAATATTCTATTACAGGCATAGAATGCTACCATAGCCTTTTTTGCCCGTTCCTTTGTGTTAAGATTCCAATTCAATTTACGGTCTAAGATTACACCAAGATACTTGGCTTGTTCAGAAATTCTTAGCGGAATCCCTTCAATTGTAGGCAGGCTAAATTCAGGAATTGTCCTTTTGTTAGTAAAGAGAACTAATTCTGTCTTTTATGGATTTACTGTCAGTCCGCAGCTCTTTGTCCATCTGTTTAGTGTGGATAAAGCTCCTGTTAGCTGGTCACTGATAATGGAGAGAAATTTCCCAGTAGCCAGTAGAGCTAGGTCGTCTGCGTAGGCGACTGCTTTGACTCCACTAAATTCCAGCTTAATCAGGATCTCGTTTACTACGGGGACTTATAGAAGTGGGGAAAGAACCCCACCTTGGGGTGTGCCTCTAGATGCAGACACCTGAATTTTGACGTCTCCTAGTTCCGAACTGATTAGTCTGTTTTTCAGTATGCACATTATCCAATTCTTAATAGTGTTGTTCACACTTAAGTTTTCCAGTCCTCTTTGGATTGCATCTGATCTGACATTGTTAAAAGCTTCTTCAATGTCCAGAAACGCTTAACTTTTAGTGATTTCTTCACTATGCTTACTACGTTATGGAGTGCAGTTTCTACGCTTTTGCCTTTTAAATAAGCGTGTTGAGCTTGAGATATATCATCCTATGCATGTAGTAGGTAGTCAGCAAACTGTTGTTTCGAGTTGTTTGGAGAGGAAAGAAGAAATTTCGTTCAACCTGTCGGTGGTAGACCTAGACGAAAGAGGAATTATGAGAAAGAACAGGGTATCCCGGTCTTGTTTTTTTTTGCTAGCCCCACTCTTATTCTTTTCAGCACATTTCATTACGTTTAACTGCTTCATAATAATTGGCAACTCATCATATGTCAAAAGGTTTTCTCCACAAATTTTTCCATTCATGTTAGCATAGAATACCACATCGAGCACTCTAGTCTCAGAAAAGTTGAAATTTGGTAAGGCGCTTGTGCTTTTTAACTAAGCAAATATTCTGAATTTAAAGTTGAAATTTATTCCTGTAAAAAGGATGTAGTGCCAGAACTTGGCTGGGCACTGCCGAGCCCTTTGATTCTGACCGAACTGAATTAAGCTTTCAAATTCTTAATTTTGTTTTGGAAGTCTATCGACGATATTCGTCTGAAAAGTTACGGAACAAGTGCCTTGACTTTACTCCCAGTACAATAATTGGATATACCTATCTTATGCTTGGATAGCCTCAACAATCCGATGAGCAGGTAAATCTTCAGGCACTAAACGCAGTGGATTAAAGTGGTTAGTGTGTTGCACTACTAAGCGAGGGGCAGGTCCGGTTCCCGAAAAAACACAAATCGCATCTTATACCCTTTTCATACCGAGCCGAAAACCGGGCATAAGAGAAAACATTCGAAAACTTCATCGAAAACAGAAGTTTTCCCATACATATTTCAGTTCTCAAAACGAGTCATTTAAAGTCGTTTTCCACGAAAACACGACGAAACGACTTCCAATCGTTGGGTTGTTGAAACAAACACATCACTTGCAATATTCAGCAAATTCAGCAGAAATGTCACAAGTCACAACTCGCAACTTTAAATCAATTGCACAATTAACTGATGGGCTAGTATTATTTTTAAATGCACTAAATTCATTTTATTTGTTAATTAAAGTGATCGAAATTTGTAACCAGCTGGTTGAAACGTTGTACGAAAACAAGTTGGTGTTCGGTGGGTTTTATTAAGGTTTTTTTTTCCACTGCGCCACCTCTCGCGAACGTCTGACAAACATCCGGGAGTATAACTGTCATGAAAGAGCTTCTGAATTGGGAGTTTGGACTCGGCAACCTATTTCAGACTCATAAGGTTTGACTGGGATTTGCCTAGGAAGAGGAAGATTGCATTCAATTACTCTAAATACAAGCTTTAATAATGAAAAGCGATTGGAAAGGGATATTATTGATTTCTGACAAGTCTTTGTAAGCTTTGCAAGGTCCCTTTAGGTAGTGTTGAGGAAGCCAAGTCTAATTTTGTAATATGGTATACCCGCAGGCCCGTTTTTTTCTCAAATGATCAAAGCAAGATATTCACAAAAATCTAAACACAAAGTAATGCCAAAAGTGACCTTATTCAACAGTGATTGTCGTTGTTTCAATTTGTACAAGGTGCCCTCAGAGCGACAACGTCTTAAACTAATGCATTACCACATACATCAAATGGCGGTTCGACCTTCAAGGTACAAAAGACCCACGGTGTGGCTACAGGCCACTAAAACGCTCAACAGTTGAATGCACGAAGTATTCGCCTTAATAAAAAGCTCTTGCTGAATTTATTAAAAAAACCATTTGACTTACAACCTTTCTGCAGAAAAGCCATTAAGGCTTCGCAGAAACTTCTAAAATAGGCTAAGTTTTTCATTGATTACAATAACTTCAAATAAAAAAATAAAATTCATGACTCAGACAACTTTCAGTCCAAACCTGGAAAGGGTCTTAGCAATTGTAAGTCTGCAGTTTGCCACTGGGCTGAATAGGTATGGAGGGCAAATCGCCACTAGATCAACTCGTCAGCAGAACGATTGTCAGTAACAGTAGAAATAAATAGACACCAGGCTGCACTAAGTTGAGTTGGATCCCTTTTAAAGTACTTCAGGTCTTGTCATCAATTATTGTCAAACTCCCAAAAGTGAATGTTTCAACCAACTGTCAACTTAAATAAATGCATGCTATTACCATGAAAGCCTGGTGTGCGTCTTTCAAAAGAAACACACCTTCTTTCCGAGACAAATGTAACAGGGGCCGCACTCACCGCTTACCTCCACGATGCTATCCCCCTTATAGGTAACCGCCTTAACCCTTGCTTGCATAAGCCGAGGATCAAATGCTATACGAAGCTATACAACAACCCGCTGAAAGCCATTTAGCAATCTGGCGTTAAACTGGCCGCTTACTGCGCATAAACATCCTAATGACACGAGCCGACTGACTATAGGTCAGCATCTCCTTCTGGGCCGTTGTGTCGCCGCCGCCGGCCATCGTATTATATTTAGATTTTCTTTCAACGCCACTTCGTGGTAGGCACGCCACTCTTACCTTAATTCAATCGCATCCGCAAATCCGTCGAGACAATTGGAGGTAGACGCGCACGCATATATACTTTTCGGCGATTCTGCGGAAATGCCAACACCACAATTAAAACTGCGTTAAAATCCCATTTAGGATGCAGAGCGGCCCACAGGTGCTTGCCATCTTAATGGTTGGCCCATAAATCCTGCGCCCTAACGAAGCGTTGAAAAAATCACTTTACCAAAGGCGTCTCTTCCCGCAACAACATATAATGTCCAACAACCAACACAAATGGCCCACAGACGAAAAGTGCGCTCCTTCTCCCGATGTTGCTGTTAATTTATTAAACAATCCGCCTCTGGGGTTGGAATGGGCGATCCGGCTACTTAATACCCGTCTGGCCGGAGTGGGTGCAATTAATTCGCCACTATACAGATGCATAGCCAAACAGAAGAGGGAAGCTAACAAATGTCATTCAATTACTTGGTCCCAATTATGATGGGCAGAGGCGTCGAATCATTAATTCATGCGGTGCAAATCGCTGACCTACCTCGTCGCACCGGTACGAGTACTCGTATATACACGATCAATTACTCGAGTGCATTTCTATGACAGGAAGACCTTCGCGGTGCAACTACGAGTATGCTGGGTGGGTTAATCTGGCCGAGCTGGATCACCGACAAAATGACACATGAAAGATGATGAACGCGGAATCGATGGACAGTAGCCGCGGCAGCGTCATCTGAGCATCAGATAAAATCGATTGCGCGCAACCCTTTGATGGGCGCCGACGAAGAGACAACGCACCGCACACACAGTCCCGCATAGAGGCCATACAAAAGGAACCTTATCCAGGTATGTGTTCGCTGGCTGAGCTGAGGTCTCCTGTGGATAATCATCTACTCTAGGCCAAGACCAGCAGCCGTCGAGGCAAGGTGCGGAACTTCTGTTCGCCCGGTGATGTACCGCATTGCCCCGAGTAATTCACTGTGGCAACTGTGCGGCGGCGCGGGCTGCCCATCGTGAGGAAGCATTTAGGTTCAGCATTGATAATTGCGATGCCTCCTCCATTAAATGGTAGCGATGATGATTGATTGCCCAATCGATTATTGCATTATTTGGGCCTTCGAGAGTGACTCGATTCCAGAGAATCGTTAATGATCCAGCAGCGGCTCATCTCTCTCTCTCTCTCTGTCTCCCTGTCTGTCTGTCTGTCTGTCAGTCTGCCTGTCCCTCTCCGGGGATATTAAAGCGTTAAATTAACATATTGACTGAGAATGGAAATACCTGCGGAGCTGATGAATTGAGGAAGTTTTAATTGATTTTTGGCTGTCCGGCAAGTGGCACTGGGCTGCATGTATGGCAGCATAGGAGGCAAACTGAACACTGGTCCAGGTCATTTATCATAAAATGTGCCAATGCTGGAGATTGGCATTAAAAGATGATTAGTAATTGAATGCGTTGCATTCCGGCTTGTAGTCGTTTCCATTAACACAATGCGGGAGCGCTCTGGAGGAGCTGGGAATGCAATTGTGTTGCGCTTTGCGGAAAATCGACTGAGAATTACATTAGCGGTGTAGGGTCTCGCATTAGTAATTAAGGAAACAGGCCAAGCGGCACTTAAAGGCGATCCAGTCGCTTAGGTAATTTTGCGCAATCGAATTGAGTTCTGGTCTGAGTAATGGATGGCTGATGGAGGATCCACTTTCAATTGCTCATTTCAGACCGTGGAATCTAGGAATTTTTCTAGCCGTCGAGTGGTTGGACTAACGGATTAACGTTCCTTATTGTGGTGTGCATATAAATGGCAGGCATTTTGTGCCATTCTTGTAGACTTTAGGTAGTTACAGTTTCTGTAAATTGATTGAATGTATTTCAGGAGAGAATCGACAATTCCATACTCCTGCAGTGTATGCACCAAAATTTACTCTCGAAAGACTCGATCGTCCCTTTTCCAGATTTTATGTCATCTACGATATGATTGGGATATATTTCCGCATGAACTATTGCAAATCGTTGGTTGCATTGACTTCGTTCGCTTGATGGTTCTTTTCGTCCAAGTTTGAATTATATCAAAGAGATCAGTAGTTTAAACTTTCGGCATAAGGACGGCATTTCAGCATTTTTCAGTCGAAAGCACAATAATTAATCATATAAATATGTACGCCGCCTGTCATATATCATTCAGTCAAGATTTTAGATTTCGGCATTTAATAAAAATTGCACATTATAAGCTATGTTGCATTTCCACTGGAAAATTTAAATTTTGGTTCTTTTGGGAATAGAGCACCTTTAACAATGCAACACGCCGATTATCATCTTTCTTTATACGTCATCATGCTTAATGTTTCCTATAATCCAAAGAGCCAAACTTAGTACCTGTCAAATATTGTTTCCCTGTTCTTCTGTCAGATAAATTCAGTAATTTCTATGTCGCCTTTTTGTTACCACCACCATATAATGATTGTATTGGAGTAATCCAGCTTAAGCCAATGAGTGACTGATCTTTTGATTTGATTTGCTCATTCAGAACAGAGAACTTAACAGAGCTCGAATAACGAGCGTATTCAGAGCGATCTGATTAATTTATGAAACTATAAAAATACGCAGCTTTTGTCGAATTTCCTAACAGTTATAATTTTTTTTTTTACTCAACCATCTGCATTCCCATTCCTGGTCAAGAATGGTCAGCTGTCAGAGTATGTTGTGCTGACATTTTTACTCAAATAAATTTAATTTGTTCTCTACGACTGCGCTCTGAACGAGAAACGAAACACTTATTCTGAACTCTTATGTGTCTGAGCTAAAAAAAAGAAGAATAATGACATTTTTTTGACAGTTCTGGCTCTGCTCTCATTTAAAGCCATATGTAAAATGCAACCGTAAAATTTTGAACGGTATGAAAATGATTTCTTTTACAATTATTCGGTCATGGCAAAAAATCTGCCAGAGTTCCACAATTAAAATTAAGTGATGTAAAAAAGCAAAGAACAATTTTACGGTTTCGTCTTACGTATGGCTATAACTGAGGTCTTACAATGAAAAACGCTTTAAATAAATTAAAGATTATTACAATTCAGGCGTTTGACATTGGGAGTCTAATGTGGCAAAAGCTTGATAAAAAATGGAAAACACATTGTTTTGAATTAAAATACGAAAGCAACCTCAGCATCGTGTGCCCCATCCACAAGAAAGGAGATACTCTGAACTTTGCCAAGTACAGAGGTCTAAGTCTCCTAAATGTCGCGTATAAGATCTTGTTGGCTGTACTGTGTGACCGCCTAAAACCTTTCCCCAACAACCTGATCGGCCCGTATAAGTGTGAAAAGTCAACCATCGACCAAATTTTCACACTCCGACAGATCTTGGAAAACACCCAGGAATTTCAGACCGATACACACCATCTATTTATCGACTTTAAAGTCGCCTATGATAGAGTATATAGGGACGAATTATACAAAGCCATGTCAAGTTTTGGCGTGCCCGCCAAACTCGTGTTTGTGCAGGATGACGATGGAGATATATCGCTGCTCCGTCAAAATCGGCAAGGACACCTCGAGCCATTCGATGTCGAAAAAGGTTTGAGACAAGGCGACGCGCTATATCGTGTATACTTTCTTAAACATCGTTCTTGAAGCAATTGCACGAAACTCACAGGCCAACACCAGAGGTACAATTTTTTCAAAAGTCCGTTCAACTACTTGCATACGCTGATGATATTGACATTATTGGGAGAACGCGGCGAGCGGTCAGTGGCACATTTGGAAGCATCGAATCGGAGACGGCGAAGATGGGTCCGGCTGTTAATGAGGACAAAACGAAGTATATGCTGGTAATGGATAAAACTTCGAAGTAATTAAAGACTTTATCACACTGGGCTCCACTATCACTTCGCAAAATGACATCGGCGCAGAGATCAAGCGAAGAGTCACTCTTGCACTGTTTCTTCGGGCTAAGAAGGCAGATATTTTATAAGAACTTAATCATTCCGGTCGTGCTGAATGGTGCAGAAGCATGGACCCTGTCAAAAGCGGATGAAAACCTTCTGGGATGCTTTGAGAAAAAGATTCTTCGTGTGATATTCGGTTCAGGTTGTGGCGATGGAGTGTGAAGAAGAAGGTTCAACGACGAACTATCCGGGCTAAACAGCGACGCTGAAAGGCTAAAAATACAACGGCTGAGATGACTAGGACAGGTGGAGCGTATGGAAAACATAGCACCAGCCCGACGAGTCTTCGAATCCACCCCTGAGTGACAACGTAGTAGAGGAAGACCCCACCTTGGGTGGCGCACACAATTCGAGAACGACCTCAACCATCATGGTGTGCGAAACTGGAGGCAGCTATCGAGGGACCGAGCTGGCTTGTCTGTTGAGGCCATGGTCCATCCCGGACTGTAAGCGCCACCAAAAGTAAAGTAAAGTATTGTACCTATCTTATTTGATACGAAAAGTGTACCTCAGATGACAAAATAGTACCTAATATTTAAAATTGCTTATAGCTGTCAGTGTCACTATTCACAAAGGTACATGCCAAATTGACATCAACAAAAATAAACAGAGCTGCCAAATTGTTCGCATTCTATTGGTTTGCCAATTTAAAGGGCTTTCAGTGCAAACATCACGTTAGTAAATTTTGTAATAAACTGCAAAAAAAAATTATAAAATACAAATCTTGAACAAATTGTACCTAATGTCCTTTTTATTTGAAAAAGGTAGGTGAAAGGTACAAATGTACCTAGAAAGTCAACCCTGCTTCCAATGCGTTTCACAGCCATCGGTTCTGAATTGTTGGACTATTATTGTTGTGACAATCTTTGAAAAACAATTTTGTTTCCTCTGAAACTCTAAATTACAAATTTATATTCAGGAGCATTTTCCATTTACCATTTTTTTAACAAGGCTAAGACCCTAAGTGGCTTTTTTTTAACAAGGCTAAGACCCTAAGTGTCTTAAAAAACTTTCAAACAAACTGTTTTTTTTTTCTTATCCAAAAATATAAGCGTACGGTTATTCTATTTTATTTTCTTATTTCCATAAAGTTCGCGCACGACTTTCAAGTAAATTCGTGAGAAATCATTTGTATATATGCCAAGTCAGTCAGAAGTCCGGTGCAACTCAATGTATTACCCTCGTATTAAACTATATTGTTCTCAACATCTTTCTTAGCACTTCAATTAATGTTATTTTTGAAACAGAAAAGACGATTACAAAATTTTAGTTGTGAATTACATGTACAGATTTGTAGTTGCCGATCACAAGTACAAATTTAGTGTAGGTTTCTACTAATACTTAGTAGATTGTTTCTAGAAATTTGTGTATCTATCGTAACGTGACGCTAGACCATTCCTAACAGTTGTTGTATAAATCCCAGTACCTATTTGTCTATATGGGAGACAACTTAGGTTAATGCACAATGAGCTTCCAGGTAGGCTCAGCTTGATCGGTTTTGAGACCTTGAGTGTATGAAAGGTTTCTGGTCTTTTATATATATAAAAACCCACCTACAGCTCTACTTTACTGTACTGTACTCTTTTTTTATGGAAAAATCACAGTTTTCATTTTATTGCTGTACCTCTCTACCTGACCCCTCATAGATATCTCAGCGCTAGTTTGTCCAGTCAATCATAGCTGCACGATTCCGTCCTAAACACATATCTCCGATCGAACTCAATGCTCAATTAATTTTCCATCGAATGCGGCAATTTCGAGTAAATCGTTCAACCGTTTGCCAGTCGAACGGACCAGCCTCAATTGCCTATAAATGCATATAACTTTCAGCGCTGCAGATAGTTTCCACTCAACAAAAGTTAGATACCCCAATCCCGCACCTATACAGAACACATTCCCATGCTTGGCGTACTCGGCCACATAACACAACTGATCATTTCAACCTAACCGAGGCAAAACAAAAGCCAAAACGTCAACCAATGACCACAAAATGACATCAAATTGATGGCATCGATAGCACTTAATTCATCATTTCATGAGTTCTTTTCCTATCCGCTGCACCGTCGATCTGGCAACGGGTATCCCGCAACATAATTGGCATGAACAGAAATGTAATTTCAGCCAAGCGAAGGACCTTTGTCCATATTAAATTCCACTTTGCTGCAATTTATTATACGATCCAAGCGAGCAAAGAACCTCCAACGTTCACGACGATGATGATGACGACGACTCGACGACGTTATGACAATGCACGTTGACATGGTGGTGGTGGACAGTGGACACGTCCAGAATTCACGTCCAACCGATAAAAACTCTCAAATAACTATAATTCGTATAAATATCCGACATTTTGCGATGCGATTTGTGTTTACCTTTTTTTTGTCTGTTTCACGTTGGTTGATTTTTGGTTTCGTTTTGTTTTTGTGCAAAGTGCACAATTATTTCGCGATACTCGTGTGTCGTGTTGTTCGGAACCGAGAGAGAACAAAAATGGCCGCTGATTGTCCAGATCACATGATCAATTCATGGGATAAATTACAGAGCTGCGGCAAATTGGAGGGAGGAAGACGAGCATAACATTCTGGGTTTCATATGTATATGCGAACTGGACATGGACTTTGGTTCGACTATGCGCAGTACCTCCTGCGGGGAATGGATTTTAGCTGCGTGCAATTACCGCAAGCGGTGCCGCGAGGCTGGACTAAAGCTGCGCTTATGTGCATAAAGCCAGCAATTACCTACCTATACCAGGCGAATGGCAATGGCAAAATGCTCTTGGCGGCCATTTGCCGCGCAGATCGATGGGGCAGCGAAGATATATTCACGGTTTTGGGGCTGTGCAGTGTGCAGTGCGGCATCCAGGTGGATGCTGTTGCTGTTGGTCGCAAAACGAGAAATCAATCCCGAAGCAAAGCGAACGTTTTGATTTGTGGTTGATTGAGGAACTGATGTAGTTAGTATTGGGTTCGTCAGCGTCGGACCGTAGTCGACTCTCCTTAAAGGAGCGATCATTCGTCGACGGCGGTTAGTTGTCCTCCATTTTGAGTTGAGATGGACCATAAAAACCGCAACAACAACGACTGCCACAATTGGAAGCTCATAAACATGTTGTAGGTACTTGTGATTTGGGTTTCTACGAACCAAAGGAGGAGATGTTGATATCTGGTCCTGTGAATTTTGATCACACATCAGTTGAAATTAGAACCACGTACATAAAGTGACCAGATGCAGTCAAAAAGGTTTATATCGAGCCACTTTTCCCCCGAAACGTCAGCGGAATTTTCGAAAATTTTTCGAAAATGTTCGAAAAATCTGACCGGTCATGTTCGAATCGAAAAGACCTCGACTTGGGTATGACATGGAAAAAAATGTTGTGTGACCAATATGATAACGATAAAATCTTCTACAGTTTGGGATGAACCGATCTTTCTAGAGTAACAAAAGGGTTTGGAAAAAAATCGGTTTTGATATCTCTTAAGATGCAAATTATGTGAAACTTAAATTCTGCAATTCACGTTATATTGGCCAATGTTTCCTTCATACATTATAAGTACATATAAATAAGGGTAATAATAAGGAAACTCTATCATTAGAGATTTATCTGAGAAGTTAAATACGGAATGGGACCAAACTCAGGGGGGGACAAGAAATAGGTTAGTGGATTTTAGACTTCGATAACTTTTTATTAGCTCGACGGATTTTGCTCACATTAAAAGGGTATTGATGTGTGGTCTTTGCTTATCTTCATGAATCCTCTAAACCTCTCAGTGACAACCATTTAGATTCTCGAAAATACCGCTCTCAAACTTTGTCGAGGGCAATATTATGGAACTTATCCATTTAATTGGGCTGTATGGAAAGTAGCGCCATCTTGTTGAAACAACATGCAGTCGCGGAATAGGTTACTCATTTATGGAAGTACAAATTTTGAACCTTGCTATGTGTTCGTTTGCATCTTCAAAAAAAAAAACAGGTCTTTAAGAAATTGTGCAGACAAAATGCTACACCAAACCGCTAGTCTTGACACAACTTGAATGCACGCGGGTTTTTCGCACTTGAGAAACGCCACTGAAGGCTTCGTTTCACATAGTCAAGGAAAACCGATCCGAATTTTGTGGTTAAAGCAGTATAAGGGCGGAGAATATCTGACTTGTGGAAAGTCTTACATAGATGTGTTAACTTAAGAGATTCTTAGATGGAAATCTCCACAGAGTCATCCGTCCGGACCATTATTTGATGAAAATAGGTGTACGTTGACTTATGTTGTCCCGGGAGCTGTTTATCATAGTTCATTCTAACCGAAAACAGGATATAAAACAAATGATAGACTATCGCATATTTGAGGCCTTAAATGGCTTTAAATATTTTAAATCAAAGTGGCGGCTTAATTCTCACAAATGCTGGTTTATATTTCGAGAGATGTTCGAATCACACCACCATTGTCGGATCTCCTTCCGTCAAAACAATTCTTGTTTAAAGCAACCTAATAGAAGTTTCTCTAAAACCTTTGGTCATTAAAATTTCATGCATACAAAGATTTGATGGTAAATCTTGTTTCGAAATGTATGTAATTAGAGTCCCGAGTAGTCTTTGAAATATATAAGTTTTTTTTACATCTTAATCAGCGCAGGCGAAATGATTTTTGAAAAATTGTCTGTGATTCTTTTAAGCTATAAATAATCAGTCAAGTTCCACCGGTAAGCTGAGTTCGGCCCAAGTCTCTAACAGATATTGTTAGATCGATTCCAGAAATGTCAACTTCTTTGTTCTTATTTGTTGTCCTGTTAAAAGCACATGCAAGCATACACAGTGTGTCGTTGTTTCTGTAAGAGCGGAACGCGAAACGGACCACCGCAGCCATTCTGTTTAGCCAATGGAATACACAGAAATAGCTGATGAGACTACCATGACCCTCTTATTTCGCAGGCCACACACTTGATTCTATCATCTCCCAGAGCAAAACGCCAAATAAAAACCTTCAAAATTTATTACAATTTGAATGTTGGATACGTTCAGTGAAATTTTGAAACTTGCCAAAAGCTGCGATCGAAGACCGACGTTTAAAAGGCAAAGTCATGCGCACTTGCTGGGGTTAGGAAATTTCAGTACAGTACCGATTTCCGCCAGAAGGCAGCACTGGTGATTTTAAACAGGGATCAGTGCTATGGCCCTGTTTGTGTAAAGCTTTATATTTTGCTGTGGTGATATGTTTACTTCGGCTCAGGACTTTTGTCAGCTCCAGGACAACCCTACACTGTAACACTCACTTAAGTAGTCCAACCCCATGATATCATTAATGTTTACTGACTTTTCGTTTGCTAGATATGTAGCCCCAAATTGTCCAACTACTAAGCGCAAATCATGCAATTTATTAAAATGTTATTCTCCATAAAAATATATATTTGACATATATAAAATCACGTATATATTAACTTGTCTCCTTTGCCATTATGGGAGAGTTAATTCATATATCCCCCCATCCAACAAACCGAGACGACAACCCCCATTTGGAGCGCCAACTGCCTTCGAATGTCATTCGACAAAATGGAGTTTAAACTGGACAAATTAAAGTCCTCACCCCGCAATCAATTCTCAATGAAAGCATTTCTCGTTAAAAAAAAATCAATTCAAGCGGCAATAAAACGGATAACGGAATGAGCCACAAAAGTCCACAAGACCATGGACCCCCCGCCCCCCCACCTACCCCACAGCCATCACCCTCATAAAAAAATAAACTAAAAACAACTCAACTAACATTTTGCCAATTTCTGTTCAATGGCAGAAAATTTAAAATTTATGAGACCAATTCCAGTGGCCAAATAACCATTGCGCACCGTTCCCTTTGATGTCCAATTTTCTATTTCGAACCAGAAATAAAAAATCCCGACGAGGAAAAAACCGAATATAAAACCAACATACAAGCCCAGGATACATTTAGATACATTTACCCCATTTTAGGTGGTCACAGCTCACTAGTTAACAAACCCAAAATAAAAGGAATGTTTCCGCTTAAAAAGCCATCATCCATTTATTTCGCTAGCGGCCCATGCAGAAAGGACGGTTCGTCCGTTCGTATAAAAAAAAGGAAAATAAAAAAAAAGAAACTTGCTTCTTCTAGCAGGACTACAGCGAGTACTGATGGTGCTGGCGCGATGGGTGGCCATTAAAATTCAATACAATTTTAGAAAGATTTATCGAAAAATTTCAAGTGAATAAATTTACCTAAGTGCATGTCATAGCACCGTTTTGGGTTTTTCTGAGTGGATATTCGATATTTTTCTGCGATATGGGATGTGCATTTTTTGTCTATCAGGGGTGGTTAAGGACAACCATATAGAAAGATGGATGGGAATTTATTGCTTATGTATGGTAGTTCTTTTTAGGAAGTTTGTCTTTGAATGAAGCGAATTTAAAACCGAAGTTGAGCATAATTTTTGTGGGATTAATTACAGACGATCTGCAATATTGTGTATTCAATCAGAGAAAATACGTTTATCCAAGGATATCGGTTAAAATTTGTGCGCATTTTTTAATCGTAGAAAATATTTAAAAATTCCCCGGAAATTTATGGAATGACTATTTTCGAACTAAAATATATACAAAATATTTAAAAAATAGTAAGAAATAGTATTTAAATAGTTAAAGATGAAAAAGTCAACTATACAATTTTTGAAAAATAACAATCGAGTAGTATACTCTGATTGCATAATAAGTTGTTACTATTCAGTAGTCAAAATTTGAATAAACTATTTTTTGAAAGCAAAAACCGAAAGGTTCTTATATAAGTCTTAAGAAGAAAACAAAATTGATGGGATAATTTTTTAAGTAATCCTTCGAATTTAGATAAATACGCAGATGTAGATCCAGTTCAAGTCCGGTTTCCATACAAGTATAACAGCCGCATTAAAATATTTTTAAATCCTTCTTGTTTTGTAATTTTCTTTATAAGTTTTATTTCAAACAATTGTAAAATAGAATGGCTATATTTTAATCATATGCTGTTGATTATTTTCTTTTCCAGGCTGTCTGAATTTGATATTTGTACCATACACTAGGAAAAAATAAGTAATTTTCATTAACAATATACAAAGTAAACAAATTTGTTTATGTAAAGGTAAAATTTACTTCTTAATAGTGAACTATTGAGCCAATTTTGATTTCATTTGTTTCAAAAATGCTATTAATTGGTTTATCCCAAGGCAATAAGAAATTGTTGCGTTTGACTTTATGCACAGTTAGATTTCAACATTTACAAAGTCATTCAACAACTTTTTAGTGCAGTTAAATCTAACAACGTGCATAGTTAAATTCGTATTTTTTTAAAGTAATTAAAGGGTCCACCATATAACTTTTTTTTTTTTCAACTAGTGCTTATTTCGCGAATGGTAACACTTAGCTCATGTCTGATCCGACAGATAATTAGTTTTATACTTCCGCTGAACGAATATGGTTGTGTATACGCTTGAACAACGCTGGGAAATATTGCGACATTACTTTGAAAATCATGGTAATGTTGCAGAATGTGTGCGAAAATTGCGTACGGCATTTGGAAGAAGAGAAGCACCGTCAGCTCCGTATGTTCGTTATCTTGTGAAAAAAGTGAAAGAAACTGGCATCCTCATCGATAAACCAAAGCGTGAAAAGCCAATAACAGTGCGTACATCCGAGAAAATTGCTGCTGTGGCAGAAAGTGAGCGTGAAACGCCATCAACATCAATTCACCGTCGTTCTCAACAATTGAACGTTTCGGAGACATCATTGAGACGAATTTTGCATAAAGACCTTGGTATGACGCCATACAAAGTCCAATTGGTTCAGGAGTTGAAGCCAAATGACCATCCAATGCGTTTTCGCTTCGCTAAGTGGGCCTGCGATCGACTTAGAGAAGATGCCGATTTTGCCAAAAAAATCTTCTTTTCGGATGAAGCTCATTTTCATCTTGGCGGGTATGTAAACAAGCAAAATTGTCGCATTTGGGGCACAGAAAACCCGCACGCATACAATGAAAAGCCGATATACCCAAAACGAGTCACTGTTTGGTGCGGAATTTGGTCCAGAGGCATAATTGGGCCATTTTTCTTCGAAAATGAACAAGGAGTGGCCGTTACAGTCAATGGCGATCGTTATCGGGCCATGTTGAACGAATTTTTGTTCACAAAAATTGAAGAGGAGGATATTGGCAACATTTGGTTTCAACAGGACGGCGTTACGTGCCATACAACCGAAGCTACACTCGATGTTTTGCGACCTGTTTTTGAAGATCGCATTATCAGCCGCAGAGCTGATATCGTTTGGCCACCTCGGAGCTGCGATCTGACACCGTTGGACTATTATTTGTGGGGTGCCGTAAAAGATAAGTGTTATGCCGACAAGCCAGAGACAATTGACGCTTTAAAGGACAATATTCGTGAAGCCATTGGTGAAATACAGCTGCACACAATCGATAATGTGCTTAAAAATTGGACCGATCGTGTAGGCTACTGCATGGCCAGCCGAGGCAGCCATTTGAATGAAATTATTTTCCATTAATAACCGGAAGGATTGTACTTTCAAATAAAAAAAAAGAAATTTGAGAAAATATTCAGTAGTTTTTTTTTAAAGCATTTTCAAAAAAAAAAAAAAAAGTTATTTGGCGGACCCTGTGTCCGTTCCATTGTGACTTCTTGAAGCATTAACGGCTTGAGCGATTTCGAAGAGTGATGTCATTCTTCTAAAAATCCAAACCGACTGTCTGTAAATAAAAAATATAAAAACAAAAAGGTACAACAAGGTCGGAGGCTACGCTTATTTTTGTTAGTCTGCATAGGTAGCCTTCGATTGTCAATTAGTTATACTTGAAAGTGTCTTGTTTATATCTATTTATTTTCATTTAACAGTCAGTCGGGTCAATAGTTATACTACAGTCCACCACGGATATAAGAAACACTCCAATAAGAACAAATCGCTTATAAGAAACGCATGTGGAAACACCGGTGACTTTTCTCTATACGAGTATGTCCATATAAAAAAGAGCTGATATAAGAAACACGCTTATATACACATTCGGATATAAGAAACGAACCTTCATTGACCAAATCTACTATTGAAAAGAAAATCCCCCTCATATAAGAAACATGCATTTTTTGTACCTATGTGTAATAAATGATTTTTCTTATATGAATCCATTCTTTTCGTATAAAAAACTTCCTTTCTTAAATCAGCTGTTTTCATTGAAGAAGCCTTGTATCTTATATGCGTGTTTGCATATATTCGTTATTTTTAACTGTGTCTCTTTTATCAGTTGTTTTTATATAAGAAATTTTGCTTCAGTAAATTTTTAGATATTTTAAAGAAAAGGGTTACAATTTTTTAAAATCCCAAATAGTTAGGACTGACGCAAGATCTTTTACATTTCCGATGCAAATCTTACATACAAATAGGCGAAGGCAAATAGTTAAGATCCGAAGATTGTGCAAAGATGCAATGCTTTGTGTAATTTGTTATCTAATATGTTGTGTATAAGCCAGGTCAATATAATGGTAGAATTTTTACCACTGGGCGAACTCTAGTATTTCTAAATTTGATACAGTTGCGACAAAAAATATTCACTGGCAGACAAGTTGAAACTAAATACAATTCTAAACCTCACGTTGGTAAAATATCAACTTCCGTTGTTGTTTAAAGGTACGCATTAGAAAATATACTGAACGAACTACCCACACCCACATCTGTGTGTAGCTAACTCGAAAGCAAAATCACAAAATGGAGTAAGAAGAGAAAAATATTTTCACCCATAAACATTTTTCCACAAGAAAATAGGAATTTTTTTTGCGCATGTATGCAGCAACGTCACGTAGAGACGAAGAATGTTTCATACCATTCACCGCCCCTCCCTCCCCCCGCAGGGATAACAGGGATAATAAAATCAAAGCTGTTTATATGGCTACGGTGAACGATTTCTCTGCTCTGGCAGGATGTGTTTTGGGTTTATTGGGAACTTTAGATGCCAAAATGGCTTCAATCGTTTTCTTTCTTACTCCTTGGAGGTATTATACCTACACACTCCCGGGTGTATAAGATTTTTCCATTTGGGCTAAATTGAAGGAAACTGGGTGAGTGCGCTTCACATTGTGGTGGGCGTATTTTAAATATTCTTAATGGAAGTGTTTTGCTAGTCTTTTCGTTGGAAGTTAACTGCTTTGGGGCGGTCTGGCGCCGACTTTGCCAGGGGCTCTTCTTTTTTTTTATTTTTTATGCTGTGAAAACTTTGGAGTGGTTTTAGGAATTTAGTTTCACGTATACATAAATTGATTTTTTTTCCTTTGCTGGTTCTTTCTTTCGAGAGCGGAGAAGCAGTGAATGAGCACATCATTGACACCTTAAATAAGCGCTTTCAACTCGTTGGGGCGCCAATTTTCTTTGAACAGCAAGCTTGTAAGCAGACCTTGTGTCGGGTTTTAGTTCCTTCTATAAAAGTCTTCCGGGCGGAGATAATAAGAGTCGAATACGTCTCTGTGCAAATGCATAGTTAAGAGAGTTAGTACCCACCTATCTAAATTTCTGGACTGTAAACTGCGAATAGGGAAGCTTTCGCGAAAATGTATGAATTTGATAGGAGTTAGCACATACTCGTATTATCATAAAATGTAGTGCATATAAAATCCAAAATGGAAGTGGAATTTGTTAGGAAGTAGGTACAGCATGGGAGTTCACTTTCAATGACAAAGTTGAAGCACACATTGTGGATACAAAATGACAGCAACGTATGAATTTGCTGAAGACATTTGCAGCAGTTTGGTTTTAATGCGAATGACGTTTTGATGCTTTGATGTTGGTATATCTCAGTAATCTGCTTGGTTTTCTTTTCGTTTCTTTCCTACTAGGCCTCTTAAAATGTTTATTCTGAATTCTGAATTTTGGCGCTCTATTTGGATTCAACTTTAAGTGTGACCTTCAGCAGAAGAACCACGATGATGACACTTGTGCGATCGTTTTCGTAGCTAAGTCTTGTATCCGGGTTCATTATCCGATCGTAAGACGCAACCTCAGCCTATTCGGATGTTCTTACTTAGGCAAAGGCTATATGTTAATGCATTGCTGTTATATTTGTGAATCTACCAACTGCAGTCTCATTTTGTAAGCTAGGGTCTTGCTTTTTGAAATAAATAAACTTAAACTCGCTTTTAATTGATCTCATGCTCGGAGCACTTTTAAAGTCAGTTAAGGTACCTTCTTTGAGGCCCACTTGTGTCACTTTGTAGTCCCTATAGGCGACATTTGAAATGAAAGAATTTGTGGACTATGGGACTGCTAATCAATTTTCTTTAAGATTCATTTTCTGCCAATTCAGGACATTTGAGTCGAGGAATTCCGAATCGTCTTCAGTTGGATACTATATAAGATCCGGTTATAAACTTAATTTTATTAATAATAATTCTTACCTCTGTTTTTCTCTACTTAAATAATCTACTTCTAAATTCTGCTCTTTGGCCGTTTGTTAAACATTTTCGTCTTTTGAATGTTTTCTTATAAAATTCTTTTTTTAATAAGTAAACCAACTAATATGTATAAATTTTTTTTTGCAATCATGTAAGCATTAACTAAACTTTTTGTATCCAATCGATTAATTTCTAATCGAACCCTTGCAACCAAATATGTTTTTTCTTCGGAAGGTACCTACACGTAATTTTATCCTGAGGTTAATGTATGACTACCAAGTTAATACTTAAACTTAATTTTTTTCCCAATTATTTCCACACATGTTTAACTTTACACTTCATTTGTAGGTTTCATCTATAATTCAATGCACTTAATTGTACTTCAAATACAAACCAGGAGTTAAATTTAGTCACACAAAACTCACATTTTAGCACTGGAATTGGCTTTCCATTAAGAATTTGTTTTTTCGTTGACAAGACTGATTTTTCATATCTTTGTACCATTGAAGGAGAAACGAGAATGTCAAATATCAAATATAATAAGCTGACTTTCGAGTCGCGACATTAAGCGGAACTTAAGATAAATATCTTTCCCTTTTGAATCAATGTTGATCGTTATTTAAAAGAATAGCATCAATGTAAGAATGAACATATTCTACTTTGATTCTAAATTACTGTCCCTTAAAAATCAATATGCAACACTTTAAATTAACGTTGATCCATGTTTGAAGCTACATTGAGTGAAGAAAATTTAAGTTAGCATTATTTGTACCGTTAAATTTGGGCAGAAAAATAAACACGCAACATTTTGAAGTAAATGGCGTTTTTAAACAACTTCTAATTAACTATATATAACACTTTGAATGTACGTTGATTTCATTTCGAAACTTAATATTGGACAAATATTATCAATTTGCACCTTAAAACTTCTCTCAACAGTTCAAATATTAAAAAAAAGAAGGTCATAATGTAAAAGTGAATACGTTTTACTTTGAATACGCGAAAAAAAAAATATTATTCATCCAAGTTTATTCAAAATTAAATCAAAAGGATCATATTACATATTAGTTTTCGTTTTTATCCTTAGTGTGGTTATAGATTAGTGCAATATCTATTCTCACTAGCTGCCGGAGGTCATTTGCTTTAGAGGGAATGATTATTCAATTAGTTATGTGTAGTTTTTGTTTGTGACTGTGTGTTCTAGTTCTAGCTACAGGGTTTATTATGCCGTGGACGAAAGCAGCAATTCCTGCTGTTAAGGTCTGCAGATTTCAGTTGCTGTGTCCATTCGCTACTATTAGGTCCGGGAAATCATTATTTCTTAGCCAAAAGTGTAGCTAATATTGCCATCCTAAGATCTTTAGATGATTTGTCGCTGCATAGCTGTTCTGCCCTCAGCTAGGTTAGCCTCTATCACTGGGCCCCGCCGATTTTTCAACTGCCAACAACAGCCCGAAGGTAGATGTCCGCTGAAGCTGTTGTGCAGCTTCGATGATGGTATGGATCTGCCAGCGCTTGGCCATTGTGGACGTTTGTATATGCTTTCATGTCATTGCCTCTCGTACCATTTGTGCCGCCCTCTTCAATGCGATTCCCTAGGTCCATCAGTGTTATTCGTCATTTTCAACAATATCCTGAATAGGTGCACACATGCACCTTGCCTTAATCGGTTGAGAGCAGCTGGTGCTTTGTCGACAATCATCCATATGATTTCAAAGAAGCAAGCTGAAAAGTTTCGACTCCTCTGCCGTAACGGCATCCATAGGATTACTGACGAATGTGTCCTCTATACGAACAACATGGTGTCAGAAGGTTCCAATTAATTACAAATTAAAGGGGCTGTGAGATTTGAAGTGGTTTTTCGTTGCGCTTTAAAGGGTTTGCATTCATTATCTGTAGTTATGGTTTGTCGCTTCCGCGCGTATTTTTGAAAATGCGAAAGTGCTAACCCAAAGGCAGAACTGATATAAACCGCATTGAAGGTCGCCTCGAATAGAATACAGTGACATTTCATCCCCTGAGCCGTCCACTAGGTGCGATTAAGACTAAAGAATCGGATCTTGATTCAGTGAACTGTTCGACAAGGATGTATTCTTACGTCAATACTATTTTGATCGGCGTGCTTCGCCGAAGCAAATATAGGACCACTGTGAACTGTGACAACTCAACTCAAACATTTTGACTCCTTCAGAGATAAAGGGAGAAGATTGCTTTTAATATCTGGGGTCTCGACCAAAAGCGGAACCCAACATGAAGCAGTCAGAAAGAATAGCAAGTCAAATTCTGTATTTGGAATGTTGTTTGGCGAAACTATTTACCCATAACGAGAAAATTGCAAAAGTTTCTTCACATGTGCCAGTGAAATATACCAACGACTTACAGGCCTGATCCCTTTTCAACACCCCAGCTCCATTAGCGAACGGCCCAGAAACCAATTGATTTTCCCATTTGTTTGCAATCAAAGCTGAAGGCAGAAACATTTACTAAACGTATTCAAGAAATTCTTCTTAAATTAGGTTCATAGGTATTCGAAGTATTTACTTTCTTACCAATAATATATATATCCTCTTAGGGGTTTCCAACCTTAAACAAGTTATTTGGCTTAACTGGAAATCTATTGAAATATGTTTTTTTTTTTAATAAATAATGTAATACTATTACCATTTAAGACTGCACATCCCTATGATAAGTTGTTGAGAACTTATATCCCCTAAGAAAAGTAAATGCTTTTAAATTTTACGCATTTTAGCCATTTTTATTTATCAACCAATTTGCAATGTTTCATATTAAAGCAACTACAGGGTACCGTGTTCTTAAAAATCATGAAAATACATATTCGTTTTATATCAGTATTTCAGCTTTATTTAATAAACAATTAAATAACATAATACAAGTTAAAATAACGCAAAAAACAAAAGAGTACCTATGTTCGTTAATCGATGCTGGCTAATTGCAAAGGGATGTGTTGGTAAGGCAAAGTCATAATAAATGGAATTTTAAATTTTTGGAGGTTTTGGAGGTTTAAATTTATTATTTTATGTTTTATGTCACCACGAAAACATGTATTTTGCAAAAGTGTTAATAACTGATGTAATCAACATGTAAATAGAGGAATAAACTCGGAAATATTCATTCTTAGAAATAAATTAAGACATTTTTGTTCCCACAATTATTGTGTCTGTTTTCGTTTGCTGTTTTTGGCGAAAAATTATTTTGCTGGCGAACGTGGACAGAAAAAAGTCAACGAATTCAAAGGGAAGAATTGATAAGGAACATTAAAATTTAGAGTGTGTTGGGGTTTAGGGTAGAGATATTAACGTTTCTGAGTGGGTAACATTTTTGAAAACATAAAGAAATTAAATTTCAATAAAAGTCTACCATTAATTGAATTTTTAAACAGCGAATTTAATTTAATGATGACCAATGATCGCAATTTTAGCACAACGAGCTATAAAACTACAATTGATGCAGTCTTTAAAAGATATTTAAATAGATTCGAATCAAAATTGTTTGTTTCCTATTTAAGTTACCATGAGCCCATAGTATCAATTTTGGAATATAATCATAAAAATGATGATGAAAGAGTTGTTGAAATTAATTAAATTTAATATTGCAATTTTTGTATGTAATATAATATTAACCTTCGGAAATCGTCAGATTTACGATAAATACGATCACATAACAACGCTGCCTACATCTCTGCAACTAACAGCCAACTGAATCCTTACTGAAACAGCCAAACAGAGCATGTAACTTCCATGTTAGAGAGCTGTTAACTTTTGTATTTGCTGTTATCATGAACACAACTTGCATTCGCCCTTCTGCTCATAGCCTATACCATTCCTCTTCCATTTGGGTTAATTTGAAATAATTTAAGTCACATTAGAGGACCACTTAGAGGAAATAATACTGTTATAAGGCTCACCCTTCCACAGTCGGCTACAGCAAACTCAATGATGGCATTAACATTGCCAACAATCATCCCCCAAAACAATAGCAAACACATCACAATTGAAAATACCAATCAAAGTGAATCAGAAAATCCCTTTTGTGTACACGGTATCCCTTCACTCGACTTAAGGGTGTTGAAATAAAATGCCTCCGAGGTGAACAACGAAGGACTGCATTCTGTGCGATCCGATTGAGTCAGCTTCAACTACCCTCGACAAATCTGAAGTGTTTTCAAAAATAATACTCTCAACAAAATGAGTTTCAAAAAATGAACATTCTTGCAAATGTTAACTTTTCGATAACAATTGTACTTTCGAGTGGGTTTTCGATTTTTGCAACTTTTCTCTGGCGGAGATGTTCATTTAGCAGGATGTTTCTCACAGTTTCGTGAGTGGGGCATGCGGATTAGTGAAAAGTTCTCAAAACTTTCGCACGGTCTCATTGCGACTGCGACACACTTATTCGATTGAAGGAAATTTATATGCAAGATGACTGTATGAAGTTGTTAAAAGGACCAAATGGCTCTCCCTCCTCGCTCTCGACTAATAGAGTATAATTTAATCAAATTCACTTGGAATATACAATTTGAATAAATCCTTCCGAGTGGCTGGCCGCAGACACCCCTGGTAATTTCTCTGATTGGTTGCAACTGTTGGTCGGTATATTACCTACCCCTCGATTTCTAGCATATGGTAATTGGATCAGTTAATTTGCAACTATTATTGTTGTTCGAATGTGCGACTGATGAGTGTAGTGTTACAGGGTGGCATTTTTCAGAGTGCTTTGATCTTTTAAGAAGGAATCTGTGCCGAGATAGGATACATCTGTGACAGCAAATTTGACCATCCGTTTAAAATGTTTAAAAAAAATTACACTTCGAACGTTTGCACCCCTGAAGTGCCTCCGACGAAAACAAATGATTTTGAGTACCAGGGATTTGAATTCGTCTAAATTCGATGTCGCAACATTTCCATCCAACAAGCTTCCTGCACTGACAACAAAGTTCCTCTGTGCGGACCCTCATTTAGCCATCATCACTATTGTCTGTTAGATAAATCAATTTCCTGCTCCGCTGAGTGCACCACTAACTAACTTTCATGGCAGCCATTCGGAGTAATCAAGAGCAAGGTTTGCTTCAGCCTTCTTTGTCATTTTCTTGTGAACAGAGCGCGCAGAAAGTTCCCGACAAACTTCCAGTCAAGTGTTGGAAAATGCGCAGCGAATGCAAATGGCTCAGCAGTAAATTAGCGAAACCGGAAATGCGCTGCAAAAATGCCAACGACTCGTATACAACAAACAAATATTCATTTCGAATCATCTTCTCTTTTTTATGGACAACTTTTCCGTTCATCTCAATGTGTATATACTGTATAGAGGACGAACAAGGATGCAAGCGAATTCATCACGGACACAACACAGACACGCGACGCGCATAAATATCCAATTTAGACACACAAAGCCATTCGATTTGTTGCCAATGAAAGGGATGAAACGGAAGCTATTCATCCTTTAGGACCATTTAATGTTTGCACATTTGCCGTTCTTGTTTATTTGCCCTTTTCCTATGGTTTGCTCCGATAAAAAGAGGAAACGAACAAGCGATTTGTTTCGGACAATATCTGTGGAGAAGAAAAAAAAAACAAGATATCTAAAAAAAAAGAAAACATCTCCCTGTCTGTGCCGCAACTCTTTTCGAAATTGTACATGTTTTGTGGATTGGAAGAATGCTATTTGGTATAGTCTGTGTAGCTGGCGGAAAGGAGCGCAAGGACAATATGAAAGCAATACATTCTGGGAACGTTGGCCATGCTTCTTTTAAATGATTGCGGATAATGTCCCTTTGGCTGAACATTTATCCACATTGATATTTTCTCCAGTTAAAATGCGGCAATGGGGACAGACAAAAAACGAACAAATGTATATAGAGACGGTGCTCGGCAATAAAATTTACAAGTTCCGGTTTCCGTTGAAATGGCCGAATTTAGGCAAACGATTACATTTCGGATATCCCGTCCAAATTTTGCGATATCACCGAAAATGTGTATTTATCCATTTAAATGGTAAGTTGTACCGTTTTACAAAGCTCTATATGTGTTTGTTACAGTAATTGACGATAAAAGTTTTTCTTTTGATGGTTTGGGTAGATAGAGCCGTGTGCGGACTGAGGCAGTCGAGCGCCTCGCGAGATATATCCTTCAGCGCCCTTGCGGACTAGGAAAAAGGAAAACTTGCCGTAGGTATTCTTGGGAAAAGTTAAATAGGCAGAGTCACCTATTTGGTTTACACTGGCAATTTATAACTTAAGGCTAGCGTATATGAGAGCGACAAATTAACTGCGAATACTCACGAGTTTTGTCAGTCCGAGTAATGGTCGCTGGTACCTGCTAATGACAGTGAACAAACAAATTGCATAATGACTTTTCGAGTTTGAGGTTAAGTTTTCAACAAATTTTGAAACACTTTTTAATGATGTGGATAGTGAATAAAGTGCAACAATTCACGTCATGGGCAGTGTTCCCAGATGAAAAATCTTGAAAATCCTTTTTCAAAATATAGAAAAAACGAAACATAAAATGTAAAGTACTATTTAATACCGTTACACCTTACACGTATGGTGTATCGTTGGCATCGAGTTCAATCGAGTAACGTAAGTGTCAATTATTAAGCACTTAAGTCGTTTTCGATTTTTTTTTGAGAAAAAATCTTTTTCTTTTTTTTTGATATGGGGCAATTTTGAGAAATCTCAAGTTTTTCTCAGACTTACACAATACACATACCTACTGGGCCTTACTTACAATCATTTTTAACCTTCACTCAAACATTTTGTATGTCACAGTATCCAATTTTGTATGGAAAATTTCGTAATTGTGAGTTCGGACTTTCACTAATACAAATGTGCATATCACACAGCTGGCGGTTAAGAAATGTCTATCGTTGGAAGGATTGCTTTTTTTATCTGAATTACAGAAAAAAAAGAAAAGAAAAGCACAGATCAAAATCTGAAAAGGCAAATCGAAAAATAATAATAATAATAAAAGCCCAATTTCAAATTATTTCAGTACGTGACAATGTCCCTGCTAACATTTTTCTAATTATAGTCGTCATAAAATCAACTTTATAGTTACAACCTGGTATAAAATTTAAAGCCACCAAAAGAAGGTACATTTTATTCCTTAGCATCCTCTCAATCCTATCCCATCTATCATTTCTATTGCAAAATTGAAATTTATTATTTATTTTTGAAGATTTTGAAGGAAATTTTCACAGGATTTTAATATTTTTGAACATTTCGAAAATTCTTTTCAGGACATTGATGATGAAGTTTTTTACTCGCTACAGCTCCGATAAAAAAACTGTTCCATTCCTGCATTTTTCATTTTTTGCTTATTTTTTTTCCTCTGCTGTCATTTCATTAAAATTTGTTTAAAGAAAATTTTCGAACCTTTGTAAAGTTTTTGTAACTGCAAATTCTTGGGTCTGTTTGACGAAAATTTGCGTCGCGCCCGCTCTAAGGTTTGTACTAATTGCAGGTAGGTTACAAAAGCGGTTATAATAGGCTTAGAAGTTAGAGTGCTGTTAGTTTGTATCCACTTATCTCTCCTAATACACGATGACTATAATTTTGCGGCAATTAAAATAACGACAAGTAATTTCCTTACTTTAAGGTTGATGAAAACGTTAGTAAAGCAGAAGTCGTGCATGGGCTCTGGTCGACTATGGTTGTACATTATAGTGGAATTCATATAAAGCATTTTCCTTCAGGAAAAAGTTAAAATTTGCTTTTATTTGTTAGATTTAGAAAATTATTTGTATCAAAAATCTTGATATTTGAAGAAATTGAGGTAAAAAGTCTTGTAGGTACATTCACAACCTTTTGTGAATGCATCAACTGAATGTTATGGAACTTTCAAATAAGTTTAGAAAAGTTTCGGCCAGACTTTTCTGTTTGGAAGGCATGATCAACGTAGGTACACCTCGTTGTGGCAAAAGATGATAATCTTAAAAGTCTTCAGAATGGGGATCGAATTACCGCATCCGTGAGCGAGCAATGCGTCCGTGAATTTTGATTTAACATACAAAACAATAACAAATTCAGTCACGTAGTACTCGATCACGGATGCGGTAATTCCACCTTAGAATATGACAGACTTAGTCCTTGTTCCTGATGTTCTTTGCGATAAAAGTTTGTATCACCTCCCAAGGTGTGGGGGTCACACACTGTGGTAAACAGAGCCGCATTAGAATGATGTCAGAGTAATTTTGAAGCTCCGCAAAAAAGATGTCACCATTTTCAGTGAAACCCAGTTCTTAGTTCTTAATCTGTGGCAGATCACACTCCGATCATAGACCTGAAGCTGCAGTCTGTCATCGTACCAATGAGGCTATGGGAGATATCGACTTACATGTAACCATAGCAAGTGATACGATGTAGAGGCAGAAGCTATATATAGACTTACCGGGAGTTGCTTCAGGCATTGTTCATAAAGTGGTCTTCATTTGCCTTCATTTCTGGTATGAAATTTTGACTCTTCTTTAGACAGATCATCTACTCCAATTAGAAAAAGGTTGTCCTAGAATCTTTTAAAAGTAAAGCTATAAGCTGAAAGAGTGAAAGGTTAAATTAAATATATGTAATTCAAAGTACCAAAAAACTTTGCATTGAACAAATTAAATGTGGTAGGAGGTACTTTTCCCATGGAACATTTTGGGAGCCGAAAAATCACAAAATTAACCTTCATTTCCTATACCTAGTAGAAGTGCGAGTGCGGGGGTGGATTGTTAAAGCAAAATGGCCATTAGTCAGTCTCCGATTGCTTTGCAGCAGAACACATCTCTCGAATCCACCTGTACTTGAGTAAAAGTTATATAAATAAAACATTTAAATGGTGTAGGTATATTTGATTAATTTATTAATTTATTTCTCTGTCAGCAAAGTCGTAATAGGGCTCAAAAACTCTGGATAACAATAAATATCAGTGTATGTACGCCATGAGACAACTACTACTCCCATCAGCGAGTTCTAGTTTAACATAACCTAATTGTTGGCTTAGGTCGTTCATATGCTGCCGTCGCTTCGGACTTTAACCGAAGGGAACTCGCCTTGATGTTTAATGGTATTCCCTTTCATTACCCTCTTCAAAGCAAACGAACAGAGATTTCTGCAAACAAATGGCAAATAACACCAAGAAAAGCGGACAGTGGAGCTTGTGACTACGGGCAAGATATGATGATGTGGTAATTAAATCAGGAAAATTCACGCTATAACTACCGTCACAAATTGGTAACACCACAGCAACCGACCGAGGACCGACCGCCCGTGTCGCAATAGCAATGCCAAACGACATCGCTAGACGCAATTAAAGTTTCAGCTGCGGACATCCAATGATACTTCAGTGTCGTCGTCGTCGCGTTCGTCTCATCAGAACGAAAACGTTCGCAAATTAATTAAAACTTGCACTGTGATTTATTCTGGCAGGACGATGAACAAATTCGCATAGCTCTGTGGCTGATGTTCAGCGTATTCGCAGAAGTACTTTTGGTATATATAGTTTCAGTTCGTAATGCATTGCGGTACATAAAATGTACCAGCTCTATCCTTTGAATTTGAATGCAGTATTACCGACTGCCGTAATTTTTTAGTCAGACTTAGTTTAGCTGGGATTTTTTTTTGCATCACTTCAAGCATTCAGAAGCGTTATAGGGGCTCCCTTCTCGAGAGTGGTATTGAAGACCCAATTACGCACTTCAAAGTTACCCTTTCTGTAGTTTGTTTCATGCCTGGCCGACCAATGGATCCACTATTCCAATTGCAACAATCAATTTCAATCCCACGTCACTAGGTGACACCTTCCACCGTGATGACCACAAACGATGTCGACCACCTATATACGGCTCAGGTTCATTACACAGCTTCTCGCCCACACTCGGGCGATTATATGTGAAAGGATCCATCTCCGGCTAATCGCAACCGAAACGGGCTGGTTAATTAACCTGTCACAACCATATAGAAATACATGATTTGCTATAAAAAATTCTGCCATGACAAATGACGGAGGATGAGACACTGAAACCCCATTAGAAGAGCACAAACAGTAATGGAGGAATGTTCCTCGAAAAATATCGTTTGTTGTCCCATTGGGCTCAACTACACTCGAAGGATACCTACTCTCGTTTAAATAGAAGAACAAATTGAATATGCCACCCCTCCTTCGGGCGCCGGAAAGTGGAAAAACAGAAATCAAAAGAATAAACAACCCCAGTCATTACCAAATTATTTCATATCGCGTGATGCATATTACGGTAATTTGCTGAATGGGAAATAGTCCCATTTCTCGGCTGTGTTCAAGGCACTGAAAACTACCCTACATATTCGCGTCCAATTATTTAATAACTGTCATCGATTACGCATTTCAGAATCACGCAGTCCCGCTGAATGGCCCATACGATTTTCCTTCAACGGAGGGGGATGACACTGTGTGCGGTCATTGCATAGTGCAAGTGCAACTCCTGGCAGCCACTTCATCTGGGAATAAAAAAATAATTTACGCTGGACATGCAATTGTTATGAACTGCATTCAGTGATTTTTTTTATTTTTTTTCCAATTCTATTGTTGACTTTGTTGGATTTCGTCCTCGCCAAGCGATGAGGGTGCATAATTATAGGGTTTTCAGTAAGCAGTTTGCTATACATGTATACTGAGAGGATTGTTGGTCATTGCTGAGGTGTTTATGTCCGCAATTATTGATGGAGCGGTGCTAGTTTTTGAATCAGTTGAGTTTATGTGATTTATCGATATTTTCACAGGTGTTCTCCTGAAAGCAGTGGAAAGGGGTTTAGTTTTTTGTTTGAATGAATGACTGGTAAACTTTTTCTTTTATGACCGCGGAGGGTTTTCTGGACTTGCGCTAGCACTTTTGTTTGGATGGATCTTAATACAAAAAAAAGGCCAGCCAATCAAATTGATATGAATGAGAATAAATTGCCGTGGATATCTTTTGGTATAATTTGTAAGAAGTTGCGTCGATAGTGAAGGGGTTAGCATTTAGCGGGCAACTGTCATCTTTATATGGAGTCATTAATCCATGCGTTGTCCAATATTGGCCGTCCTTTCTGTATGCTAAGCTTAGTCTGTGTTTCTTCCATGCCTGAACCGCAAAACTGTTAACAGCTAGCTTTCCCCATCTAAACGTAAAACATTCACGTAGATACTCCCCTGCCCGTTACGCGTTGGATTCATATAGGGAACATCAGTAGTTGAGTAATTTTGTTATAGCCCAAAATGATGAAATTGTCGCCGTGACCGGTTTTATATTATTTTATTTATGTAAGTAACCGAGACAAATCTAGTAAAAGTGTCACCACATCCGCACCCCGGCGTTTCGGTGACCCACGTAACACACGCGCCCACCCAAAACAATCATAAAAACCCCTAATGTGCACTTTCGCAAGGAATAGTATTTGAAAGACCGTTTCACCCGAAATCTGATCCGAATTATTATGATGCGATTTAGCCATAAAAAAAGAATACAAAAGAAATCCACAGCCACCTCATGCATGAAACAAACCTCGCTCTTAACTCCAATAATAATCATAATAATAAATAGCTAAGCAGCTTAGGAGGACACCCAACGAATCTTCTATTCATCTGATACTATGTGTTTTCTTTTTTATTGAAATATAACAGCACATGAATATCAGTGAAAGGATATTGCGAAAAATCTGAGAGCTCTTCTCCCCCGTTTGCGGAACATAAAGACGGATTTTATGCGAATCCTTTGCAGATTTCTCTCGCTTAACACTTGAGATGTTTGCCACAATGTGCGCATTCGGTGTGTGAGCTGTGAGGGACCTTTTCACACGCATATCCTCGATGAATAATGGAGCATAAAGATATGGCAAGTCAGGAGACTTAGAAAGGAGCAAACATGGTTTTTATTTTATACAACTTAAGCGAATAATGGTTGACATTTGGGTTGAGTTGGGTCCGACCGACCGACGGTTATATGGGGTAGGTATCGTATGGGCGGTCCGCTGAACTTATAGTGTTGACGCCGCCGCTCAACTCCATTATGTGCCGACCTTTGTATTTGTATGTTTGCATGCTCATTTTGTACGCGCGCAGTACTGTGAATGGGAGAGAGGAAGCTAATTTATCATTCTTGGAGAGGACATTAAGCCACTTGACTTCCTGGCACGTGGCCAGTTCGAGATTGTGTGTGGCTTATCATGTGCCACCCGAATGCGGTGACAAAGTGAAGCTTCAATTTCTGTTAATTAATCGGAACCACAGAAATTAACCGAGGACAATGCGGCGCACGCACTTAGTACACAAATAAAGGAAACGAGACTTTCAATTATTTCTTTATTGTCGGCAAAAGGAACGTGAGTGGGGCGTGGATTTTGGCCGTTCACCAGGACGTTCAGAGGTTCAGACATATATCACTGGCAGTTCAGTGAATGGCAGTGGCAACGGAAACGAATTAAGAAAAAGAAGGAAAGAAGCTTCTTGCTTATACAATGTAGTCCAAACAAAGCAGAATAAAATAATTAAAGACGCTGATTGAGAGCAGGCTATTTGAAGATTAATCCCAAAAAAGGCGTTACTGTGGCAAAATATGTACCCACGTAAAACGACATAAAAGAACTGGCCTAACTATCAGCGATAAAAAATGCGGTCATGGTGATGATGCTAATAATTGTGATAGTCACTATAGGTGGGCTTTCATGTCAACTTATGCGTTCCCTCTAAGCAGTAGCTCCAAGTCGTTATTTGCGAAGCGAAATTTTTCCATTTAATCTTAAATAGGGATTTCTAGAGAAGTATCTACTATCCTCTTGAGGAAAAATTGACATTATCCTTACAGTATAAAATTTGCCAAAAATTAAATCGAACTTCAAGCGCAAGTTACAACTCGGCCAACGCTTTGTATTTCATCGCAGCAGAGCTGAAGTCCTCCGCAACTAGTACTCAATTTTTTTTTGCATTAGCCTAAGAATTTATTGTTATGCTAATACAAGTTGAATCACCCTATCGGACGATGTTATAATTTTTGCAAATGGCGTCGTACGTCAATCATATTTGACATGTTTGGAAACTAAACAGCTGCTGTATAAAACAGATAAGAAATAGAGCGCTATACTCTGCAAGAGCTGGAAAGGGCAAGATCACCCGATTTAACCACCCCAGACTTCTTTCTTTGGGGCTACTTGAACTCGCGGCTCGCGGGCTACCCCAACCAGCCTCAGACAATCGCAGTTAGTGTTCCCGTCGAATATGTTCGTAAAGGGTCGGAAACGGTGTCCCTGGCTTTTAGAAAGGGCCCCGTATGAAATTAAAGAGAAACATCAGTTAAATCATAAAAAATTCCATTTACAAAATATTTAAAGTCCATTTAATAGAAACAAATCCAAGATTTTATTTGTTAAAAATCTAAAAAAATGTAGCATCAATTTGAAAATGAGGCCTGAATCGGAGGAACAGGAGCTGGTAGCTAACTTTAAAAAGCATGGATACAATATATGTCTTGGCTCTCATTCAAACATATCTACAAATAGTAGGTTCGTGTTGTATCTATGACAGTGTAAAGAGAGAATATAATATTTTGCTCCTTGCTGTAAATAGCCCATTCTGAAAAAGGATACGCATTTGCGTTTAAAAGTGTCATGCATTTTCGTATAGGGGTCCGTATTGGACTATTTTGGAAAAATCGGTCCCTGGGGTTCCAGTTTCGAAGAAAGGTTCAAAAGGAGTCACAGAGTTAACGCTGATCGCATTAGAATATTCGAAAAGAATGCGAACAGTTATCACCGGAAATCTTGCGGAAAGTCATGGAAAATGCGATGAAACGGGCACAAATGTGTATCAACACTGGCGGCAGCCACTTGACGATATCATCTTTTCCACTTAACAGAAAAAGTTGTTAAAGTCCAAATAATGATTTACATCATTCAAAATTTTTTTTTTTTTTTTTTTGAAAAGTAGTTCAAAACAAAATTGGATGATTAATTGTAACAATAATAATATTTCATCATATTGTAGGTCCCTCAATAACGAGCCACCCATCCACAATGTTTAGTATTACCCATCCTCTATTGGAAGCCATCTTAAAGTCCCTCTTCTTCATGAAATCTTTACTAAAAAAAATTAAAATCAATAAACCTTGAGCTGTAAGACTCAAAAACACCAGAAGACAGTGCACGACTGGGTCGCACGAAACTTTCGCTACAACAGCCAGTTCCTTTTGATTAGTTGACTTTTGTTCAAATTCCATTTTTGCGGTCGAGATTGAGTTGCGATTTAAATACTGTTCAACTTTTAACTGGTTTCGGTTTGGAATCAGTTCTCCCAGATTGAGGGGAAAAGCGACAATTTTGTAGCTTTCTGAATGAAAATGGGATGAGGAACAAGCTTAATAAAGGGGAAAAAATACAAAATTTCAGTGAAAGGTAATTTGATTAAAAAACAAACTAATATCAAATTTATGTACATTAGAAAGAAAATTCTTAGAATGAATTGTTGATATTAAAACAGCCCATCGAACGTCTAAGAATTTGTGTGCATGAATACATTCATTCGTGTGGATATTATGTCTAATAGAAAAGGAAATTATTTTTAACCTATTACTTGTATATTTTTATAGTAAGTTCTTAATAATAAAATCAACTTCAAATTACACATATTGTAAAAATGGAGGTTTTTTTTCGAATTTAGGGGAAAACTAATGATTTTGCTGATAAAAAAGGGGGAAAACAGTCTTCAAAGTCTGGGAGCACTGTTAGTCAATTTTAAATCTCCGTGGATTTGTTCCTTTTTGTGCTTAACTACATACTGTATTAAAAAAAAACTATGATTAAATACGGATTTTAAAAAGCTTTCAAAGCGACCCCCAAATGCTTACTTACAGTGAAAATAAGAACCGTTGAAAGTGCCAATAATAAAAAATCAGGAGAACTATTAAATTACCTTCTCTTTCAATTTAATTAGAACTAAAATTTTTAAAAAGTTCTTAATAAATTCGTAAAAGTAGTTTTTAAGACAACAACAATAATGAAAACGCAGTTACAGTCCACCACGGATATTAAAAACAATTCCAATAAGAACAAATCGCCTATAAGAAACGCATATGGAAACACCAGTGTCTTCTCTCTATACGAGTATGTCCATATAAGAAAGAGCTGATATAAGAAACACGCAAATAAGAGACATTCAGATATAAGAAAATAACCTTTATTCACAAAATCTACTATTGAAAAGAAAATCCCCTCATTATAAAAAACATGCCTTTTTTGTATGTTTATATGTAATAAATTATTTCTCTTAGAAGAATCCGTTCTTTTCATATAAAGAACTTCGTTTCTCAAATCCGATGTTTTCATTATGAATTTTTGTTTCTTAAATGCGTGTTCCCATATAAGAATTACTCGTATGTAGGAAACATTTGTTTTGAATTTTGGATGTCCCTACCAGCATTTTTGTAGGTGTGAATCAATTTTTGTGGCTATCTAATAAAAAATCCAGTAAATGAAAATTAATTAATTAATCTCAAAAGCTACTTTCAGGACCTATCCCACTAAAAACTGTAGTTAACTTAAAATGATAATGAAGCGAAAAAGCCCAAATCAAGCACAGCAGACTTATAGCAGGAAATTGCCCAGCGTTGGGCGCCAACTTAATCAACTCAAAGGTTTTCTTAGTTCAATTATACTTTCGAATATTTAGTAGTAGTGGCAAAGTGGAAAATACCTTATTGTTGAATTTGCGATTTTTTGGCGATCGAACCTAAAGTAGTACAGAACATTAGCTACTGAACCACACCAATTTAATGTATAAAATGTGTTACGAGAAAGGTAACAGTCGTTTTTCTGCCAAACGGTTGGTGAAAAAGGAAGCCGAAATTGCAATTAGGTAATGTACGGTAGCTAATACTATACAGTTTAACCAGTCAGCGGGCAGCTGAAATATTCTGTCTTCCGTAAATGAATATTGCGGCGAAGATGAATACGACAACGAAAAGATGAAATACAAGATTCAGTATTTATTTTTTCAATTTGTAAATTTGAAGAACCTGTATTTTCTATAAAAAGTATTATGTCCGACTTCTTTGTGTGTTAAATTCGAATTTATCAAAAAAGTTCATTATTTTGGGTTCTGTTTGAAAAAAATTGCAATGATGATTTTTTTTCAGTACGACTAAAAATGAAATTGCATTCTTTTTAGCCATCATTGAGGCTTAAACCAACTTTTAGTCAAAAATAAAAATTCCATATATTTTGTTTTAAGAACTGAGCACGATATAATCCCAAGATGGAACAAATTACAAAAAAAAAAACTATTAAATCTAATTTCTAATCTCGTCTTTATTTTTACGGTGGCTCACATTTGCGAAGTTCTTAACATCCTTAAAATTAAAGCTCAAATCCAAAAATAGTTATTAGTTCCTAAGGTTCATTGTGTTGAATAGGTAGATCCGTTGTTTCAGAGATCTAGTTACATATTTGTGGGCGCAGTGCCTCAGCGGATAGTGTGCTAGAATAATTAGGGTCTCAGGTTCGATTCCCGAAAGCGATTCGAACTACATCATAAAGTGCTATAGCTGAAACACCTTCCGCAAACGTTTGACAAACCTACAACTGTACGGCATATAATTTTCGGTCCCTTCCATTCATAACTGAATTAAAAACTCACACAAAACGAAACGTACCGACCTTTACGGACCTGGTTACACTCACTCTTTGTTTTTTTTTTATTGATTTAGATGTTTTTCGAACGTTTTTTCATCAAAATATTTGAAATTAAATTTTGCAGCTATATTCAAATATGTCTATATAGAGTTAAACCGCGTAGGCTTTGTTTAGCATGTCCACTCAGGACCTCCTGTAGAGCTTTGCTTCTAAGGACGTTTAGAAAATTAGCTTGAGTGCTATCTTTAGGATGACGAACCTGCCTGGTCTTTCACGAGTGCGTTTCTAAGACTAACTGCAAGTCCTTATGTGGCTCTCACAGTCGGAAACTTCTTAAATTTGTTGTTGTGATTTACGGGGTTTTCTCCGATACCAATAACGAATAGCTATATATATGTATATTCAAGCCGGTATAACAAGCATCAGACGAGTAAAATATGTCCAAGCCTGCAGCCGGGAATTTAAGCAAACTTGCAGTGACAACACAGAACTTGTATACCCTATATGACACATTCCTCAGACTCACCCTATCTGCATTCGCTTTGAAATTGTTTACCTTTAAACACAAATCGGTATACCGCAACCATGCAAAGGCAAAACAATCATTCCATTGCCGATGTAGAAATTGCTCAATTCACTTCCCCCTCCTATCATCGCATTGTAGTACGAGTAAATTGCTAATTCTCCGAGAAAATATAATCGGACTGATTAAAAGCATTGATTTAACCGCACAAAAGCACACGTAGCAATGCAGCATCAAGTAGCGATGCTCCTCAAATGGCCAACCTACATCTACATGAGCCATAAGTTCAAGTAGGTATAGATGCGAGAGTTGAGGCAGCTCAAACCAATCGAACCCAAACTGGAAATGGATTTTATGCCATCACCGTCGCCGCTATAATCAACATCGGATTCGAAACGACCGGACTGCACCGATGCGTTGCTGCGTTGGCCGTTGCCAATTTTTGATGTGAAATTTTCCGCCAAATCGATTGTCGGCTTGGCGCCGCCACCGCTTGCCCGAATCGAATTACGGAAATGATTGCAATTTCCAATCTGCGAATTGCTTCGATCGCATTGTAGGTAGGAATTGGAATTTTTAACGCAGGAGCTGCTGCATCTATAATCGCCTCTTTGTGTACATCAGAAATTTGATGTTCAATCATCATCTTGGTATCGGTAGTCGTATATAAACAGAGGCAAGAGCAGTGATGACTTTAAATTTTTGCGCCATTTATTGTCGCTTCATACTTGAAGGCATCTAAACAACACTGGGAGGGTAGTAATCGATCGTTAACCCTTTATTCTCGTCGCACTATGAAATCCGCTTCGACTTATTTTTTTTATTTTATTTTAAAGCAAAGTCATCAATAACTTTATTCCTCTGTTCACGCATCATCCCCCTGTAGCAATTTTCTTATTACTTGACACCGCCCTTATTGTTATACTTGTCGTTAGCAGTCGATTAACAAATTCATGAGCAAGCAAAGCACTCGTGTATTCCCAACTGCAAACACAGATAAAAGTGAAATAGTATAGCTAAATCAGAGCTCAAATCTATCGTGATGTATATTTATTCAACATCACCCTAAATACGATGACAACCCCCTTTCAACTGTGGCACATGCAATAAGGGAGGGTATGTAGACATTTTAATAGCGTCGTCAGTGCAGGACTTTAATCCGATTCCCACAAAGGAAGTTGAAATTTGTCACATTAGTGGACTCATGGGAGAAGGAATTAGTGTATGGAATTGCCAACAAATGAACTGTGAAGCAAGGACAACTGTATTTGCAGATCTTCGATCGTTGGTGGTTGCAATTGGAAGAGCTAATGTAGCAAATGTGAAAATGATAATAGGAGCTGATAATTTGAAGAGGAGATTTATTTTTCCAACCGAACGAGGTGTCGTGTGTCAATACAATTGAAAGTCACTTTGGAAGGGGTGATTTTGCAACGGAGCTGGTTGACAGGCAACAGCATGTCACTGTCATTCAAAAATTCGCTCTAACCGAGTGCGATCGGTCAAAAAAAAAAAAATGAAGTCCACGACTGGGTCAAACGAATCTTTCTCGATCATCAAAAGTTTGGTTAGATGTTTCCTATTTTATTAGGTACCTATGTAGGTAAAAATCTGCGAAGCAATGCTAGATAAAAGAAAGGGTTCACTTTTGGGTGACAGTTGGTAGTACACATAACAATGTGAGTTTTTTTCAATTGAAGCTCTCAGTAACAGGCAATTGTCGCAAGTTCTGGTTAGAGAGTTATAAAGCCTACTGACTGTACTATTTTATAAGCTCTTACATTTAGCAAGATTATTGAAATCGAGAACAAGCGTAGTAATAGTTTCTGTTTTAAAAATCTATTGTATGAAAATATGGACAAGAACTGAGTTTTTGTAATAAGTTAGAAATGACCATGATTACCTTAGAAATGAAATGTTTTCGAGATATGTCCAAATTTCAAAAGTACATACCGTTGTTCGATTTTTAGCCAAAACTGGGAAGCTCAAATATCAATTTTGGTTGATTTCGTTACAGCCGTTTTCGAACCAAGTCGAACTTGTATGAAAATTGTGTATGGGAAATTGGGAATAACCATTAATATTGAGGCTCTTGTAGAAAAAAAAAAAACGACCCCAAACTGTAAGCTCCCAAATTCCAAATCTGAACTTTGAACCAAATTACGGCAGCTGCTAAGGCTGTAGGCCTCGGGAGCATACGCACAGACAGACAGACGGACAGAATTATTCTACACACTTTTTTGAATAATTCCTCCATTATCGTAATGTCAGAATTGATAAACATCTCGAGCTCGAAATTTTGTAAGAAAAATGGGTTGAAATTAACTAAGTCTCTGATGAAAGAAAAACGGGTATAAGAATAAAAGTTAAATCTTCTAACTCTGTAGCACCGATATTTACAATATTACTTTTAACCGGGAATTGGTAAGTTACAATAAGTGATTTTTCTGCGTGTACTGGTTGTTTGCTGGAGTTCGCTGAGCATAAACCAAAAGGCCGCGAAACATTAAGCCATACAATAAGTTTGTCAGTGACTTTAGTGGATGTAAATATTGGCCCTGCTGTTTCCACAATTATGTTGCACCTTTTTGGCGGACCATCCATCCACCTCAGATTGAGGGGAAAAGCTTAAATGTTTACGTTTCTGTAATAAAAAAGGGGCAAACGAAGGACAAACTTAAACAAAGGGGAGACAAGCGCATTTTCATTACAAACAAATCCCAACTTTGACCCAGAATGAATTGTTCATACTAAAGATGAAATAAAATATCCAATCGAACGGGTACGTAAGAAGTAAGAAATTTTGTGTATCCGAATGCATTCACTCGTCTTGATATTTTGTCGAGAAACGAAATTCATTTCAAATTTAAACTTTTCTATGATTCAATTAACTGATCCTTCTTTTATGTGTATATTTTTATGTTATATGTTTATTTTATTCTTGTTGATAAAAACGACTTCCATTTTTTTGATTTTTTTATATCTTTCTTTTGTTGTTACTGAAGGTGGCATTTTTGACTGGTTTTTATAAATAGCCTCCTTAGGTATCCGAGATATGTCTTAATATATATATAGTTGGCGCAACAGGTCTGTAGGGATAGGGACCCAAGGCCTAGCTTCTCACAACCATTCGTTTTGTGTGAGTTTCATTTTTTGGAACGAATGGAAGGGATCTACAATTTTATGCCGATTCCAAACGGCCAATTGAGAAGCTCTTTCAAGACAGTTATACTCTCGGATGTTTGTCAGGCGTTCGCGAGAGGTGGTGCAGTGGAAAAAAACCCGCAGTTGGAATTTGGGTTTTTACGGGATTCGAACCTAGGACCCCTCGCTTAGTAGTCCAACACACTAACCACTAAGCCACTGCGCCTGCTTAATACTCGATAGATTTCTCAGCCCGAAGCAATAGCGATTGGCAAGAGATATTCTTCGTTTAATTTCCGAACCGAGGTATAGACAAAGTCTCAATAATGACGTTATGTCCGATTTGTTGATATTGCCTCTCCCTTCTTGTTGAAGGCATATATACTTCGGCTTAGCTCCATTTATCGCTAGACCTATATTGTTAGCTTCCGATTCAGCACTAGCGAATGCACCAGTGACAGCTCGCTGTGTTCTTCCAATGATGTCAATGTCGTCGGCATATGCTAGTAGATGTGTACAGACTTCTGAAAGATTGTGCCTACGGTTTTGATTTGTGAATTCAATCCTTTGGAGTATGATATTCAAAAAAAAATTGCATGACAGTGCTGTTTTTTTTTTTGACATCAAAGGTTTCGGTGAGCTCGTTACCGACCTTGATGGAGCTTGAACGAGTTGACTTAGCAGGGTTGGATCTATATTGCTCGTCTATATAACTACTGCCATATGTGGTCTTGAAATCGATTGGGAAATGCTTTAGACTTCTTAGCTTTGTTTCAGGATCTGTCGAATGAGAAAATCTTAACAACTTGTGAACGCTCTGACCAAATAATATAGATGAGTTGGTGCATGCTCTCCACCAATTCATCTCCACGCACTTTGAACAATTGGCTTGGATATTGTTATTCCACCTCTACTTATGAGAACAAATTGACGAACTCCTGCGAGTATTTTTTTTTAAGCTATACATGATATAAGGATATTAAAGACCTACATAGAGTGGGTCCTGCGGGGTGGTTCCCTACCAGGCGCGACCCCAGGTGGCGGATAGGGGGACCTCGGTACGATACGCTCGCCATCCGAGGTTTTAGGGTCATAGCGGCATTTTCTCCGTGAAAACCCTATCGCGGACCAACCAACATTATCTCCTAGAAGGCTCGCCTACGACTTGCTGAGAGAGAAAACTACATCTGTTCTGCGTTTCAGACAGATGTTTTCCCATGTAGCAGCTCGTCGAAAGGAGAGTTTTTCTCTTCGTTCAGGAGATCCCAAGGCAAGTTACGACGCGACGAGGCCTGCGTGGCTGAGGGGGTGCTCAGTCGATAGCGCAAACTCTGGATACCTGGGGACCTCCAGTTTTAATTTAATTCCTCTTACTTGCATACAGGGGGTGAGTGCAAGCGGACATCTTCTTCCCCCTTACTCGTGGGACCTATATGAACTCTTCTAATAAAAATAAAAACTCTAAACAAGCGAAAAGTGTGAACGAATCGGGCACTTCTAGCTCAAAAACAACCGATCGGGAAATGGGAGAAGGTATGGAAGAGGGTTTCCCTCCCATATCGGACGGGGAAAGCGTTGGAGTAATTGATGCTAGTCTGGAAAAACTTCTTCTAGAATCGAGCGACACCTGCTCCATCGCCAGCTCATCCCTCTCCCACTACTCAACCAGCTCAAAGCGGTCTAAAAACTGCAAACTGACAATCAAGAGACTGGGAACGAAGAAGTGGGAGGAGCTGTCTGAAAATGACAGGAAAAGACTCCATAACGCAAGAGCTTACCTCCGGGGTTCGGCCCCCGGGGATGACTCATGTGGGGGCACTTTGATGGGACCGCCTAAATCTGCGACAAGCCTTTGCCAGTCGGGATCCATGGCGATCAGATCGGGGAGCCCGGAGCTTCAAAGAACATCATCGGCGATGCTGAAGCCGACCACAGTTTTACCCTCCTCAACGACTGCCGGGGCCGTCCCGCAGCCGAGTGAGGATAGATCTCGGGAAAGCAGTTGTAAGACGACTGTAGCCGACCCGAAGGAGACAAGCCTCTGCTACTCTCTCGAGGGAAAGCTGCAGGGATCTGCAACGCCAGGCGAAAGTAGTCCGACTGATGTGGGGAACTCCACAGTGGATAGTTTTGCGACAGTAGTCAGCACTGGTAAGGGAACTCAGGGCTTAACCCCTCCCGCCCCGGCGTTAGACAAAACTAGGGATGACACTAGGACGACACCGGTACGCAACAGAAGACGCAATGCCATGCGGCTAATTCGGCGAATGAATAAGCGTGATCCGAAGTCCTTCACGGACAAGGAAAGGTTGGCTCTGGATAGAGCCAAGAACACGCTCAAGTTCGCAAGGTCCACTAGGGAAAACACCGACAAACGTGGACAAATGGAAAGAAGATCTCTTACGACAAAGGTGGGAAGCCGTTCGCTCCCCACCTCAGTTGATGAGAGACTTCGGCCAGCAACTGACCCCAATTCTCCTGAATCAGAGCCGGTCGCAAGCTGCTCCAAAAATGTCCAAGACCAACGCGACCGACTGACCAAGGGTACCGACATGGAACTGATCGCTTCGGGAACGGAAAGCCTCTTGCCATCCACCTCAGCAGCGACTGGAACCAGGTTGCTTCCAACTGCTCGGGGGAAGGGTGATAAACCCAACCCCGGTTCGGTTGGGATGTACCCCAGAACGGGAGGGAACACTAGGGGACACTCCATAGGGATGACAAGGCGAACCGCTGGTAGAATGTTCGGATCGAGGAGGGAAAGCCTTATGCCATCCACCTCAGTCTCGGACAGACTTAAGCGACCGACAACCAACACAAACGAGGACGACAAAATAATGCCTGCACCGTTGGCGGTAAGCTCAAAGAGAGGCAGGCAGGATGATACAATATCGCCGCCCACGAGAACTGCTAGCAAAAAAGCCAGGCTGGCTGTGTCTGTCAAGACCAATCTCCAGGCGGCGGTCATAGACCTTAATAAGCCAGATCGGAAACTAGACAGGGACCAATGGAGACTCATTGAGATGCGCATTCTGGATGGTGTTAACGACTCCATCGTTAACAAAGAGGAAAAATCCCCCCACTTTGAGCAGCTCACGACCTTCAAAGGTTTCAAACTCCTGTCATGTGATGATGAGTTCACGCTAAACTGGCTGAAGGAATTCGTGTCGAACACACAGGCTCCGTGGGCAAATGCCGACTTGCGACTCGTCGTTAAGAAGGACCTGCTTGAGTTCACCAGACCAAAAGGGATCATTTCGATGCCCGGCCCTCATATTCCCAGAGAGAGGATAGAGAGAAATCTCCGACACCTAAACCCGGAACTCTGTAGTGAGAACTGGGAAGTGCTTGAGGTAGGAGAACATTCCGAAGCTGGCACTGAGATTGTGGTCTTGCTGAACCACAAATCCATGCCATTGCTGAGGAAATTTAATAATAAAGTCCGCACTGGAATTACCCGGTGTAAGGTTCGACCCTTTATGGAAAGAACGGAAAAAGGGAGGGAGGTGGTAAACAAGGTAAGACAATTATGAAAATAGTTCAAATAAACCTACACCATAGTATAGCAGCTAGCTCTAACCTCGTTTATGTCCTAGGTGAAAGAAACATAGACATCGCCTTGGTTCAAGAGCCATGGATATCCCGTGGCAAAATATGTGGGCTAAGTCACAAGGATTTAGCAACCTACCACATTGAACCGCAAAATGCGGACAGTAAGAACAGAACTTGTATTGTAGCTAGGAAAAATATTTACTTATTGCTTCTATCTACCTACAGCAACTTAGACCAGACCGTGGTACGGCTTGAACGAAGGGGGCTTCCCCCGCTGATCTTATCATCCGTTTACATGCCGTATGAATCAGAAGGACCACCTGCTCCCCTAACCCACACATTGGTCCATAAAGCGGAACAAGAAGGATGGGACCTGCTGTTGGGATGCGATGCCAATGCGCATCATGTACAATGGGGCAGTGGAGACATCAACACTCGAGGTGAGTCACTCTTTGAATTCATTGTAGAAAACAAACTTTTGGTAGCCAATAGGGGTATAGAACCAACATTTGTAGTTAGGAACAGACAGGAAGTTTTAGACATAACACTCTGCAACAACTCCGATACTCTAAATGTGACAAAATGGCGCGTACTGACAGATGACTCTTACTCGGATCATAAGCTGATCGAATTTGTTGTCGGTAAGGAAGTGGAACCGTCCCAGCCATATAGGAACCCCAAAAAGGCGGACTGGAATCTCTTCAGCAATGAAGTAGAGAAAAGGAAAACCCTCTTGCAAGAAGGTAGCATTAACTGCCCGGAGGACATTGACACGAAAGCCGAAAGAATCGTTAGTGTTTTCAACGATGTTTTTGAGAAAGTCTGTCCGGTGGCAAAACGTAGAACCCGTTTATCACCCCCATGGTGGAACAAGAAACTTGCGGCTATCAGAAAGAGCACTAGGAGACTCTTAAATACAGCAAATCGAACTAAATCGGTCGATGACTGGGAAAAATACAAGGCCAGCCAAAGAAGTTTCAAAAACGAAATCCAGAAGTCTAAGCGCCAATCGTGGCAAAAGTTCTGCGATGAGTTACAAGGCACAACGGAAACCGCGAGACTTAGGAAAATCCTAACCAGAGAACCTACAACTCTGGGATCTCTCAAGGACTCCGACGGTAACTGGACTGAATCTTGTTCAGAATCCCTAAAGTTATTGTTGAACACGCACTTCCCTGGCTGTACCAGTCAGCCATATGACAGTGCATACACCCGAAGTACAATACAAATGAATCCACCTGCGGATTTGATTACGGAAGATAGAATAGAATGGGCTATCCGTTCTTTCTCTCCATTCAAGTCCCCAGGACCCGATGGAATTTTTCCTCTCATGTTGCAGAAAACTGTCAACACCATCATTCCGGTACTAAAGGAATTGTACATTGGCAGTCTGTCTCAAGGATACATACCGTTAACATGGAGGGAGGTGAAAGTAATCTTTATACCTAAGGCAGGCAAAGCCAGCCATGTTAACGCCAAAGACTTTAGGCCAATAAGCCTCACCTCCTTCATACTTAAGACCTTAGAAAGATTGATAGATATACACATTCGTAGCAATTTACGCCCGAATGATCTATCTCAGGCCCAACACGCTTACACCAAAGGAAAAAGCGTAGAGACTGCGCTGCACTGTGTTGTAAGAGTTATAGAAAAATCATTAAGAATAAAAGAGTACACCTTAGCGGCATTCCTAGACATTGAGGGAGCCTTCAATAATGTCAAAACGGACGCCATAAGCAGATCTCTACATAAACTCAATATTAACACCACTGTCGTCAACTGGACTGTGAACGTACTTAAGGCTAGACACCTAGTAGTTGAACTTGGGGGCTCCAGACATGAAGCCTACGCTTCAAGAGGAACTCCTCAAGGAGGGGTTATCTCCCCACTACTTTGGGTTATTGTCTTAAATGAGGTACTTATGCAACTTAGAATTACTGGCATAAGAGTAACTGCGTACGCTGACGACGTTGTGCTGATGGCAACTGGCAAATTTCTGCCAACACTGGCCGAGCAATTAAATGGAGCCCTATCCATCATTGACTCCTGGACCAGGAAATGTGGTCTATCAGTCAATCCCCAGAAGACTGAATTAGTATTGTTCACTAATAAAAGGAAAATTCCGCAGTTTGTCATGCCTTCTGTTGGCGGCACATCCCTCAGAATCTCTGACAACGCTAAATACCTGGGACTAATACTAGACAAGAAACTAAATTGGAAAATGAACACAGACGAAAGAATCAAGAAAGCCACAATAGCATTCTACACCTGTAGCAAAATCTTTGGGAAAACATGGGGGCCATCCCCCAAGATTAAACTCTGGTTGTACACAGCTATTGTAAGACCTATATTGACATATGGCAGTCTTGTATGGTGGCCAGCAACAAAAAAGGCTACGTACCTAAAGGCCATGACAAAAGTGCAAAGACTAGCTTGCATCGGAGTCACTAGCGCGATGAGGTCAACTCCAACCGCAGGACTCGAGGCTATTCTCAATCTCCTTCCGCTAGATATCTTTGTACAATCTATGGCAGCAACGAGTGCCATGAGAATTAGCCAGTCAATAGACTGGAAAAACGATGAAGAGGGTCACTCAACGATCCTAAAGAAGTACTTTGGCAATGTACGTACTACGGACTACATCACGCCACATTTAGACTTCTCCCGACCCTTCTCGAGCGCCTACCCCAGTAGGGAAGTATGGAGAGATGGATTTACACCTAACCCGCAATCCGTACCCGTGTATACAGACGGATCAAAAATGGACGACAGGGTGGGGTCAGGCATCTACTCTGAACCACTGGGTATCTCAACATCTTTACGCCTCCCAGACCATTGCAGTGTTTTCCAAGCGGAAGTCATGGCAGTGACAAGAGCTGCCCGTGAGTCTGCGATAAAGGCAATACCTCTGGAGGGTATCACCTTCTTTATCGACAGCCAGGCAGCCATAAAAGCCTTAACTGCCCCAGTCATAAAATCGAAGCTTGTGAAGAGCTGTCGCGAAGAGCTCAAGGTTCTTGGAACACAGCACAAGGTATTGCTGTGCTGGGTCCCTGGACATGAAGGCATCCAAGGCAATGAGAAAGCGGATGAACTAGCACGACTAGGCTCGGCTAAAGCACCAGAACAACTATACCCCTCTGTGTATATCCCGCTCTGCACACTTAAGCTTGAAGCAGGGAAAAAGGCCACAGATGCGGCGAACGCCAGATGGATATCTATGGATACGTGCGCTAGCACAAGGAAACTATGGCCATCTTTCTGCAAAACCAGAACAGAGAGAATAATGCGGAACAACCGGAAATGTCTTTCTTTGCTTGTGGGTATCCTGACGGGACACAACACCCTGCGATACCACATGAGGAAAATGCGACTGACCGAAGAGGAGCTTTGCAGAGGCTGTGGTGACGAGGGAGTCATAGAGGATACAACCCACTTCCTATGTCACTGTCCAGGTCTCCAGCACTCCAGGCACAAGTTCCTTGGAAAATTCTTCTTCCACGACTTGAACGAGCTATCTAGCACGCCAACGGACAAAATCATGAACTTCATCAAATCCTCAAAATGGTTTGAATGCAATGACACAACGCACTGAATAGGTTACTACGGGTAAGGGACAATCTCTCTCCCCCGAAGGGTATCACAATGGGTCAATTTTGACCTGAGTGTGGCACGGAAAAGTTCCCGCCAGCCCACAAACCTAACCTAACCTACATAGACTGGGTAATATTATATTTTCAATTTTAACAAATACTAAATTATTATTTAGTATAGCCAGTCACTTCCCATTCTCTGTCTACTATCCTCCAGTAGACTTGATAACAAAATTACCCCGCTGGTTAGGTCTTCATTATCAACGGTCTTGTCCATTAAGAACTCATTCGAAACGAACTGCAACCATGTTAGCCTCAGCAGCCGAATGTAGCAGTCTATTGAAAAATTTAAATAAAGAGCAACGCTTCTTGAATGCCATAGCTTAGGACTGCATGATAAAGTCCTTTTTATTCGAATTTAGTTAATACCTCTACAGTAAGCCGAATATTTATCGGCACACTTCTCCGCCAATCGACCATAATCCCATTCAAGTATTTTCACAAATAAAGACGTCGGCAAATTTCATAGTCCAATCAACGGCGAAGGGCGTCAAAGCGTTTAATAACATCACCATCGTCGCTGTCATCGCTGTTGTCATTATCATCATAAAACATCCCCAATAGCGCACACAAATAAATAATAAAGAGGTCCTGCTGCTGGTCCATTGAAATGGGGTAGCTGACAGCCAATCACGCGCCCCCTTATGCGATTAAATTGCTGTGCTGGCATGTTGATAATAATTCAGAAACCGTTTCAAAAACAATATACACCCACCACCCACCCCTGCGCCTTATGTATAGGTACACTGAAGCGATTACAATCCCCCGCATAGTGTCAACTTCACGAGCCAATATTCATACTCTGTCCGTAGGTATATACTTGTGTAATTATGGTGATTTTACAAATTCGGCACCCCTTCGGTTGGGGTGCTAGTGCCACTGCCAGCCACTCTGCGGATTTGCATTCGAACCAATTAATATAAATTGTGTCATTCAAACGGAAGCGGTGCTTCACGATCACGATAACCGTAACCGCACCGCGTGCAACAGTAGCGGCATGGGGGTGCTTCTTCTCTGTGAATTTGCTTATAGAGTACACCACTCGTTCGTCAGTTGTCACAACTCGATTACCTCTTCTTTTACTTTGGCATAACATCAGCAGGGGGTCGTGGTGTAGGTGTGAGTGGGTGGCTTGGGTAATACACTCCATTTCGGGGGGGATGAAATTATAATTTCATCAAAATCATCGCACCCTGACGCTTTGCCTGCCAGCCGCACAGTGATGGAGTGAATGTGGAATTTCTGTGGCAATTAATTAAGTTCAAGATCCGAAAGGTGTGTGCGCGCTAGTATAGTGTTGTGTAGTTTGTCCGTTTGTCAGTCATCGACGTGCTAGTTTGTATATTTTGTTTATTTTATCGTTTCGATTGGGTATTTATTTGATTAAGGGTGGAAGTGCGGTTTCATTCTCTATTCAAATTTGTGTTGATTGAATTGTCGCTGAGCTGGACTGGTCTTTATAACTTGCTAATGCCTCACGTGTATCGTTTCGATATCCCTTTTATGTGTAGAAGACAAATTTCCGAATGCGTTTGTGTGTATTATTTGTGCATGTAATCGGTATAACGATGAACATGGACAACAGTTGTCGTTTTATTTCATTTTCCGTAACATGTGTTTGAGTTTGTATAAGGGTGGGCGAACAAGCTGGCACTTTAGTGGAAAAAGGCTGAACAACGGTTCGAGGATTAAAAGAAAATACTTAACCGGATAACATATCTGATTGTTGGCTGGATTGTAATTGCTGGGCATAAGTTTAGTTGGCATGTATGACCGGCCATGGGTGTAAATATAAGAGTGCGGCTGCGGATCTGAAGTGCTAGGGGTTTCAAACAGTCTCACTAGTTTTGAAAAGAAGAGATTGCTTTTTTTTTTCCTTGTTATCTGACAGGTTTTAAGGTCCACTAAAGTGAGGGGACGCAATTTGGTCGGTTCATCGGCACCTATAGGTGTCCACGAATGGAGCAACAGAAGAATTCATATTTTTCGCGGTCAATTAAATGTGGCAGTACATACGGATCTTGCGGGTACTGATCTCGCGTTGAGCCCTACCATGCAAATAAAACTATTTTGGATTGCCATATCAACTCTGCGAATGGATGGATAGCTTTCCTGTTGACAGATCAATTCAGTTTTTGTAGTATAATCCGATTATTCTACTGTAAACGCAGGAGTGCCCCAAGGGACTATACTTTCCCCATACCATATGGGGACCACTCTTATATCATCCTTCTCATAACTGTTTTCTTTGAATGCGACTATATAACACTGTCCAAAGATGCGAATATATTAGATCCACCAATGAAGACTGTAACTTACAACAATTTAAGAGCACAATTTACCTATTCTATCCAAAATTAATATTGAGTCAATGGTGGGAACAATCGTAAGTCACGAAAATTCGCTGTAGTGCATCGTCCAGTTATTATAGTCGAAAGCGGAGCGGAGCGATTGCGCTGTAAAATGTCAGTTTGAATCATTGAAGCCAACCCGAATCGAAGTTTTTATGCATAAAAACGAAAAAAAATAAATTATGGCCTCTTGGTGAAAAAGATAAAAATTGCATATTTTACTAAAAGGCATAATTATGCCCCTGTTGGCATCACTGGTTTGAATAATTAACTTTTGTTTAAAAAAATGATCATTGTTTTAGAAATCACTGAAAAATCTCCAAATCATCAAAATCGGGCAGAAATTTAGGAAAATTACGATTAAAATTAAAAAAAGAGATAATTCACTGTACAAACTGTTTGGAAAATCAATTAAAAACTTAAAAAATGCAAATTAAAAAAAGAAAAAAAGAAAATGTTCTCTACACCTCTTAAAAGCGTGCGCTTTTGAACATTTTCAAACGTTTTTTTTTTTTTTAAGTTTGCAGAATTTCATAAAGCAGAAATTTGAAGGTAGAATTTCATAAAAATAATTTTGATCCTTCCAGAATTTCGACAACAAATCGATCTTGCCGTCCAATTAACGGTTATATATAAAATTCTTGAAAATCTTGACAGGGAACGAGTGATAGTTGTCGTGTATGCGGATGACGTGGCGATACTAGTGTCAGGGAAGTTTCCCTCCGTGATTACCAAATTATGGGGGCCGCTCCAGAAAAGGTAAACACTTGGGCTGACCTTCCCCGACTAAATGGTCAACCACTCAGACTATACTCCAGTGCTAAGTATCTGGGCATCATGATTGATAGAAAAATTAACTGGAAACAAAACATCGAACACAGGGTAAGGAAGGCGTGTGTTGCCTCCTACGCCTGCAAAACACAGCCGTTGTGCGTCCCATTCTCACATATGGTTCACGCGCATGGTGGCCCGCGTTGAATAACGTCTATAACCCTACAAAACTAAGAAGACTGCAAAGAACAGGCAGTAGGCACCACGGGTGCAATGAGGTCGGCCCCAACGGATGCCCTTACCCAGCTCCTACATCTTCTACCTCTTGACCTATATACATCAAAGATACCGCACTATGCAGCGCTATAAGACTCAGGGAGTCTGGGTGCTGGAGTGCAAGGCCGTATGGCTACAGCAACATCCTGGAATCGTTACAAAACGGCACGATCACGTTTCCAACCGACTACATCACACCACAACTTAACTTTAAAAAGGGCTTCCAGGTAAGTTTCCCATCCAGAGCTCAGAGGAAGAGGAACGAAGGAGTGCAGGATTTCGAGACGATCATATACACTAACGGATCTAAAATGATCTGTCGTGTGGGGGCTGGGGTCTACTCAGAATAACCAAATATATCAGTATCATACGGTTTGCCGGAAGACCAAATATTCCAGGCTGAACTACTGGCGCGCTTGGAGCTTGACACAACGCACGAACAAAACATTGCTATCCTTATAGATAGCCAAGCCGCCATTAAAGCCATCAATTTGGCTACCATATCCTCTAAGCTATGGCAGGGGTGCCGGAACGAGCTTGCCCGTCTGGGCGAACGTTTCAGTGTCACACTTCTCTGGGTATCAGGGCTAAACTTCATAATAGGTAACGAGCGTGCAGATAAGCTGGCAAGGCGGGGGTCAGCTCTACACAGTTCACTCGGGGCAAGGGTCTACGTTTCACTAGGAGTGGTCAAGGGACATATTCATTCACATTTCCTGCAGAAAGCCAATCTCCAATAGAGGGGGCTGACAAACTGCGTCATATCAAGGAAGAAATGGCCTACATACGATCAAAATAGAACAAGAACCCTGCTAAACAGAACCCGCCCAGATATTGCCAGAGTCTCGGCAATAATTACAGGGCATTGGCCAATTGGAGACCATGCGTGGCCCAACTTGGGATCCCACACAACCCTCATTGCCGCAGTGGCGGGAATACAAATGAGGAAGAAACGCTCTACCATTTCCACTGGAAATGTCCGGCACTAGCAAGAGCCAGATTGCGCACACTGAACCAACCTTTTTTCGACGACCCTAGCGACATTTCGGGTAAAGGCATATTAGACATAACCCGTTCCCTCAACTCCACAGGTTGGTTACAAGTACAGAATGCATCACACCCTTAACAATCATCACAAACCAGGTTAAACGAATCGTGGTAACAAAAAGTGGTTCGAAGCTGAGCCGACTCTTCTATCTACCTACCTACCTACCAATGAACGCTTACCGCTTCAAAACCTATTGCGAAATGTTTATTTATTGCTCAATTACGTCAATGTATCCTTCGCCAACATCCATGATCCATGATGGGTGAAAGAGAAATACTCCGGCGATACCTTTCACATTTTGATTGAGAGAAAACACGTCAAAAACTCTAATTTTTCCGGTCTGTTCACAAAACCATCCAAACAGAAATGCGCTCCGTTACCAACCAAGTTGTCACCTAACACGTCTTAAGATAGTACTGCATACTACTTAGACTTACCAACATCAATTACCATCTCGAAAGCGATATTAAAATCGAATTACTTGCATTCGCCAGTTACACCCGCTGACATATGAAACAAATTGTCGCGAAACTCCTAGTCTTTCCAGCCAGGACCAATCATCCCCGATTTAGGTCATAAAATAATTGCAGTTTTTCTTTTCTGATTTAATGAGATTAGCTCAAGGGACCGGCTTCCATTATTTAAAGTGATATTTCAGCACCACGTTTCGTAATCGAAAACACTAGGTGGTCCCCTAATTGAAGGCAATTTCACTTTTGATGCACTCGTACAATGGACTCACTTTGTGTACTCTTGTGGCCGCGGGCGACATTCACACCATCAACATAGACTCGGCGAAACGTTTTCCACTCGAATTATTCAAAATAATAAACGTTTCGTCGAATTGTGACGTGCTAACAAATTTCTTGGGTCACTAGTTAGGCAAATGTGTGTGTGTTTTGTTTTTGTGCTTCGATTTGACGTGTGCCCACGTTCAGCTGCGGGGCGTCTCTTTGAACTCTGCCACCATCTCTCTAGTCAATGCGCCAGATGCTGATGCGGCCCAAATCGAACATTTTCGCCAATTTGAAATCAATTTAACTTCTGGCATTACGTGGAAATTAACTTCTGTTTTTTTATTTCTTTACGATAGATGGGCCGCTGTGGTATATCCAGGGTTTAAGTTTTGCGTTGGTCTTCTTGCCATTCTTGAGGTTTCACATAACACCGCATTTGGTAACAACTTCAATTTGCGGACTGCGGTTTGCAAAGTCAATTGATGGCGCCACAATTCGATTAGCCGGCAGTGATTTTCTGGTTAAATTACTTAGAATGTTAGCCGTGATTAACATGCACGGATATACGTACTCGATGGTTGGAGTGAAGAAGACGCATGGAGTTGGTGAATCTTAGTAGTGCTGTTCAGATTGTAACAAATCAGTTACTAGGCATGGGTAACATGAATTGAATTGAACCTGTTACGTCACTTATTCATTTCGTCGGCTGAATGCTATCTTGTTCAAAGTCCATTTTTAAAAATGTTGGGAAATCGATTTTTAAAGATCAGATTGAAAATTTTTGTTTATATCAGAAATTTTTTTATTGGTATTGATTTTTTTCTGAAAGCCTTGATAATTTTGTTTATAAAACAAGTCACAGAAATTGTTTTTATTTTATTTTGAAATAGTTATAAATTAAAATCAACGAGGAAGTCATTTTGCATACTAAACAAAGTTGTATGGAGTGACAACAAGTTCGTAAAATTTTGGTGGATATCGAACAGAAAAACTAAATATTGAACAACTTAGGAAAAAAAAAACACAAAAAGAGAGGAAACAGAAAGTTGATTATGTCATATAGAACAAAATGACATATTGAACAAAACAGTTCTCTGTAACTTGAAAACTAAGATAAAATAAAACGGTTTGAGTCAAACGAAAGAGCGTATGAAGACTGCATACCTAACTCAATTCCGTAAAAGTTGGCCTGTAGGACAAGATAGCATTTAGCCGACGATTTATTATAACTATGTGCTTAAAGATAATTGCCAGAGTCTACAAGTCAATAATTAGATCGAGATAGATTTTTTAAGGGAGTGTCAAAATGAATAAAAAATAAATTCACAAGTCAGAGAAAATGACCCAAAAGAGAGCCTTTATATTTTTATAAACTTTTCCGAACTTAAAATATCTTGAATCTTAGCTCTTTGCTTGCCATTTGTGAGATAAGGTGGGAACCAATTATAGATACATTCCCGGAAGCTATGCGTATACCTATATACTGTTCTTGAAGTGGAAAGGCATGGTTGGTCCACCATATCGAAAGCCTAAGTAATATATTAAAGTGCAAACAGCCTTTTTTATTGTTCGCCGTTTAAGAGAATCTAAATTAGAACTAGATTGGCTAAGAAGTTGATTGAAAAAAAAAATCCAAAAACCTGACTAACTGTAAAAAGAACTAAGAAGATGCAAACAAGGCACATTCACAAGTTTAGGTAACTTACTGACAATCGGGTGATAACTATAGGTACACACTTACAAAAATAGGCGTACCCTCTGTAAAAAAGGCACTTGAAAGTTGAAACATATTTCAAACTAAGTGTGGGATGTCCTTTATCATGTTCAAACTGACGTATCCGAAAAAGATTCACATACTGAAATGAATGAATGTTCTTTTCCTTTTTTAATAAATTGGTTTTAAATAAATAAGAATGTTCTTTTCCATTTTTAATAAATTGGTTTTATAATTCATGGGCTACATTCAGAGACAACAATTGGGAAAAACTACTCAGTTTAAGTGGTCCAAAAAAACCAAAACCTTACATTTTGTATTTATTAAATCATTTAATAAAATATGCGGCTAACCTTTTCTATCCATTTTTAAACGGTTGTTGTTATACCGAAAACAAATTGTAGGATTGTAAATTTGTTGTTGGTGCGGACATTTAATTTTGCCAAACAAACAAAAAAATTGTGTAATATAAAAAAATATCTGTTAATTTTATTATTTTTAATTGTTGAAATCAACAAAAAAGTTGTCAATCTAAAAGTGAAACATTGTTAGATCAACAATAACAAATTCTGATTCTAAAGAAATAATTTTTTGCTGCTACAGCTTTTTGAATAAATAACTAGAAGAATTATAATTTTAAAAAGACTTAGTTTGCAATAAATTTATTACTATCGTAATATATGCAGCAAGCAGAAGGTAAGTTTTGGTATTAGAACAGCGCGAAGAAAAATAAATATGGCCGCCATTTTGCTTTGTCATAGCTAGTTGGACCGTCGTTAAATGTTATATTGTAAATGTTTATTTCTCTAAAGTTTCGTTGAAGCTGAGTCCATCTTTTATCACTTTCGAAAGGCGGTTTTTAAATATGCGTCTTCATTTGAAAAAAAAAGAATAACTTGGGGAAATTTAATTAGTAGGCATTGAAAAATTATTTGTGAAAAGTTCCTTATAGTACGAGATCCTCCAAAATTACTGTAGGTTATAAATATAAATTACAATAAACACCACACATTTCATTACTAACTATTTCACAAATACTTTTGCAGAGCACCTTGAGAACGTCTTCAAACCTAATTGTAGATAAAGATTATCAAGGAAACGAAGAAAGGTGCGAAGAAGACAGACCTATTCGGCCAGTAACAGCTAAAGAACTTGCCAAAGAAATCAAAGAAGGCATAAACATAAAAAAAAGCCCCAGAGGAAATTTTAAACCATTTTCCTCGAAAAGGTTTAAAAAAAACTAGCGCTGATTATAAATGCTGCATTTAAATTGAGATATGTGCCAAGCATGTGGAAGGTCGCAGAGGTAATAATGATATCAAAACCAGGTAAACCACCTATCGAAGTAACCTCATATCGCTCAATATCCATACTACCAATGTTGTCCAAGCTATTCGAAGAATGCTGGCAACGTCTGCAAAAAATAATTGATGAAAAATCGATAGTTCCAATTCATTAATTTGGGTTTAGAAACAAGCACCATACAATTGATCAGGTGCATAGAATCACAGATAAAATCGAAAAAGCATTCGAAGAGAAAAATGTGTGCTCTACAATATTTCTTTATATAGCACAAGCTTTCGATAAAGTCTGGCATAAGAGACTGATCCATAAATTACAAAGGCAACTGCCGACAATTCGACAATTCTGGAGTCATATATAACAGATCGATTCTTCAGAATTAAACAAGAGGCAGAGTACTCAACACTAAGAGCAATTAAAGCTGGTGTACCACAAGGTAGTGTGCTAGGTCCAGTATGCTATACCTTCTGTTTACTAGCGATTTACCTGAAAGTGAAGAAACTACTACAGCAACTTTTGCAGATGACAATGCTGTGCTTGCTGTTGGAGCAACTGTCGAAATAGCAACAAAAAAACTCAAAATGGCAATAAATGGTATTTCAGAATGGACTAAAAAATGGCAGAATAGATTGAATGACCTTAAGTCAGTCCATATTAATTTTACATATAAAAACGTACCACACATTCCAGTATACATGTAGTGGAATACTCAGACGCTAAACTGCTTTGGAAAGCGCATGTAAAGAAAGAAAGAGATGGGCTGAACATGCGATACAGTAAAATGTATTGGCTTATTGGGAGATGCTCATCCCTGTCCAACTACAATAAATTACTGCTATACAAGCAAGTCTTGAAATCAATATAGACCTACGGGCTCCAATTACGGGCATGCACATGCTGAACAAATTAACAAAAAATTCAAGTCTTCCAAAATTAAGTACTAAGGAACGTAGTTAGTGCACCTTGATACATACGCAACGCTGATCTGCATAGAGATCTAAATATTGAAATGGTTGAAGATGAAGTTAAAAAAGTTTCCCAAAGGCACAGAAGTAGGCTTCTCAACCACGTTAACGTAGAACTTACAGAACTATTAAATACTGACAGTGTAATCAGAAGATTGAGACGGGTAAAACCCCTTGATCTATAAGAGTTAGCCCAGGCCAAGAGATTAGGTAATGTCTTCAAACAACAAAGTTTCGAAATCCGACAACCGGCCGGTTAGTCGAACGACCAGGTGCAATACCATTCGGGATGAGGACAGTCAGTCCCTCCCGGGAGGTTTTTTAGAGGTTGTTCGAGTCCCTCACTATTGCAGAAGCATCTCTCGCGTACTTGCTCTGCAATGTCTTTCGATGATTTTTTCTTCCAGCGAACCCCAAAAAAAAAAAAAAAATAATTTATCAAGATCACACTTTTCAATCTGCTAAGCAAAATAAATTTTTTTGGAAACAAAAAAATCTTCCCAACGACTTTTGACTCTAAGCTATACCGAACTATATATTGCAATTGCGTTTAGCATTTTAAATATGATAAAACGTTATAAAAGCAATTTTCCCCTAAAAAAAATATCTACCTTGGTTGGACAAATATTTTTGCAAATATCGCACCAGTTTCATACCACTTGGGACTTGCCATAAAAAAATACTCTTTGTCGTATTGATTTAGATATCTATTCATAGATTCAAGTTGAATGAAGAAAATTCAGAATAAAAAATAAATTCAATGGAATCGGTATACCCTATGCAACTATTCTATACTATCTCGTTGCTTTCGATTGGTGAAATTATTCTTATAATCGGTTTGGTAGCTTCTGATTATCCCCTGCAAACAAATTTCATCTCTTTATACATCAATAGTGTATATCAACCATAGGAATTGCCGTGTACCTATATATCATTTACAATCCACTTAATTATATATTTCAAGGACACTTGCCACCTACAAGAAAATGCGCGCCAACTCTTCTCGAGGATATTGCTTTGTGTCCTGTCCACGATCAACTTCCTGTGCACCGGAATTACCAAAACAAAAAAATGATAACCCAAAAAGAATAGAAATTATTTGACTCGAATTACACTCAACAATCAAGTCAATCCCACCTGAAATTATACCGCAAAGTAGAACAGGTTTCACAATTCCTTAGAAATCGATTTTTTCCTCACCACTCAAGTGTGTTTAGAGGAGTTATAAGAAAAATAGTAACACAATCGTTCGAAATTACAAATTAAATACAAATTACCTTCCCACTAAGGTAAATTTGTGAAATTAATTCAACTCATTAGATAACCGACAACGCGCTGACCTATACGTTACAGTCGAATTAAAAACACATTTAACCCAAAACTTAGACCTAATTGGCGCAAATTACAAGTTAGCCCGTTCACGGACGGATGTTGCATCACTTGGCTCGAAATTGAGCAATAAATGCGGCACATCATTATATGATTGTTTGTTTGATTTCCTTACCTGTTTACACCAAATGACTTCCTGCGCGATCTGGCACTGGAATCATTAAAGAAGCCAACTTGTATGGCGGCGACTCTCCTCTCCGATGATGACGACAATGACGACGACTCAATTAAACGGCCTTTTCTTTCTTCACGTATTTAGATCTCATAGCTTAAGGTCAATAATTGGCATTATATGCAACACGCCAGCGTTGTTCGCTTCTGGCCAACACAATTTGCCAATCGATGGAACAACCATTTGTGTTGGGAGGACGTTTCATAAGTACGAAAGGGTTTTTCGTTTCCGATTTTTTTGTTTTTATTATGTTCGCCTGTGGATCCTGTTGACCAGGCAAGTGGCATTGTTGACTCCGTGACAAAGTCGGTCCGCCTTGCACCTGGCAATCATTTCACATTCGAACGAGTTTAATTCACACTAATGCGAACATAATTCAAGCCATTAGGGTAATCACATTTGGAGTACCTACCCTTTCTTTGAACGGTTAGAAGTCCGTCGCCGCCGGTGTGGGTGTTTTTGTGTATGCGCGCACAATAAGTGGACAGTTGGAGGCAAATGTTCAAATGAAAAGGACACATTTGTTGTGAGGTAGATATATAGACAGTGTCCTTTCGGGTAATGTAATCAGTTAAGGAAAACAAGTTTATATGAGAATGGGAGCACCTTGCGCCACATTTCCACTTTGGAAGGTAACACGTGTAATTACAAAGTGGTACTGCAACTACATTAACCCGCTGCGGCTGTGGGCATCGACAGTTGTTGGCGATTTATTTATATACGCTTTCGTGTATAACGATGAATGCAGCAATACATTTGCATTTCGATGGAAGTGCTGTCGGTTTGAAAACGGAGTTATCGATGAGCATATAGGATTTAAAGAAAATTTATAATTCAAATATATAATTCAAAAATCCAACTTTTTTTACGATATGAACAACATTTCACTAGTGTCGTTGGATATTTTAACACAAAGCTAAAAGTTCCATTGCTGAGCTCACAACTAATTTGATTAGTAACTAAAAAATACCTTGTTTAGTTTGTTTTGTGCTGTAGACAAAGAGTTTACGGCAGATGTGGACGGTATCAAAACGGCTAACAAATAACTACAGAGCCTTCTTTTGAAGAAAAATTACGGAATGCTTCCCACCCCAATTAGGTTTGCTATAAATCCAAATTCGCCGAAGGCTTCCTGGCATTGGAGTCATTATAGATAGCTGATATTAGAGAGTATGAATTGAATTAACTGAAGAAGTGGAGACTTTCATTTCGTTATCATCTGGCTTTGTTGTGAGAAATAGGTCGATAGACATTTGTTGGATTGCCTGGAATCTGAGTTTATGTTTGTTTCGAGGTAAATGAACTTCTCAATGTCTCGAAATTGTTGCTTTTTAAAGTGAAGTTTTGTCCAAAGCGGTTGACAGATGCTTGTTTGTTTTGTAAATAACGTGTATTTAGTTTTTTACTCAATTACTTCAAGGTCAAGAAATTTCGCTTGTTCTTCAATCGCCGAGACAGCTTTTACCGCACGGAACGCTGTAAGCGACCGATGATGTCAATATCGCCCGCATACCCCACTAGTTGAACGGACCTGTTGAAGATTGCGCCTGACACGAACAGCCCAGCGCACTACCTGTTCCAGAATTAGATGAAGAAGTCACATGACAACGTACCTCCTTGTCGAAACCTGGTACTAACTTACGTAGGTGGCGCTACAGCCTCTACAGATAGCGCGATCTTTGGCGATCCAGTTTATTGAGTTAATCCGCGGACCACCTAAGGCGAGGTCTTTCTCTACTAAATTGTCACCCAGGGTTGGAATTGAAGACTCTTCAGACCGGAGCGTTGGTGTTCATTCTCTCTTCATTAGCCCACCCATGTTAGGCGTCTGATGGTGGATGTCGGTGTACAGCTTGTAGAGTTCGCTGTTAAACCTCCTCCTCAAAGCGCCGTCAACGCACGTCCGTTGACGGCCTGAAATCTGGTGCATGTTTGAAATAGTTCGGCATTGTCAGCTGAATCAGTTTTGCAGGATCCCGGATTCGGCCATCGCCATATACAGCTCATTGTGGAAATTCGACCCATATAGTCTATCTGCCGATCAGGAAGCCACGGCTGATGGTAAGTGTCCTTAAGTGTCTTGCAGAACGACTTAAGATGTTTACACTGTAGACACGTTTAATATAGCAAGCATTAGAGGCGGCACTTTAAATTGGTTGAATCCTTAGTCAAATAACTTCGAGACCGCGCCGGGTCCATCTCATATTATTATTTAACTACAACTAAGTTGGGTCTCCGTACTCGATTGAGCCTTGTATTTGGCGCCTATTTACCGGGAAAAGGTGTGCGCATCAATTGAAGTTGACATTGTCGACTTTTAATTTCCGAAAGTTGCGAGAAGCTGGGTCCAAATCGTGTCCCACATGACGGAATTTGCCTTTGCTTCGTATATAAAATCGACTTTAATCTTTCAACGTAGAGCTCGTTCACGGATGTGGCGATTCGGACCCAGTTTATAGCCTATTTTGTCTGTTTTGTCGCTGTGATTGATCTTTTCTTGCCGATTGTTGTTCCTTTGTCGGCAGGTGTTGAAGGCAGACATGACCTTCCCTCAGCTCTCTGCTGCGTTAAATAGAACTAGCTTCGATGTAAGGCCAATGGTCAATTTTTGAAGATAAAATTGCCATCGAATACCTCCTTCCCATTGACGATGCTTACTAGGACCGTATGACATGTGGCATCATCCTTTTAAAACCCAACAAATTGTCTTTCGTCTCTGTACCAAAGTGAGTTGAACTCGAGATACAACTTAGAACCGAATTTTGATATTTTACAGAACTCTTTCGGAGCCATAGGACTGCTCGTAACTGTTTTTAACTTCAGCCCTCAGTCGCTCCCCTAAGCATAAGCAAATAACAAATGTAACAACTGATTGCTTGTACATTTACTTACAAAAGAGTAAATGAAAGTCACATAAAGCAAACATACGTACCTAGTCCCATTTTCAACTTCGCCCTATGACCACAATCGTTTGGATTTCAAACACTTTGCGGTCACTCGAGATTGTCTGTAAATAGCACTTAAGTGTATCGTTGACACGTGCCCCCGAACAATATGTTTACGGACGAGCCGATTAATTTCCAGCCACGTGCAAGTGCCACGACTATATGCCGTTGATCTTCCGTAACGTATCCCATAATGGCAACGCAACCGCCCTCAATAAATGTAACAAATTGCATTATCCTTTCAGGGTATTACCGAAAGCGCGTCGCTTGCGATGGCTTTTATTTTTCTCCTGTTATTAGGGATTTTAATTTCTTTTTTCTTTTAATCTGATCCCTGCATAGGGTGTGGATTGGAGTAACAACCCCCACACTGCCAAGTAAAACATCTGATACATCAATACTTTGTCAAATCTGTTGATTAATGTGTTGATGGTTGTTATGTTTTATTTTTCATACATATATTAACAACCTGATGATTTGGTGTGGTAGGAACAGGATGTCAATGGAATTTTTTTATTTTTTTTTTTTGATTTGAATAGCTTTCCATTGAGCGGAAAATGGAGTTTGACAAAAAACAAGTCCACGTCGACTTTTCCCCAGGGATTTGACGTAAATTACAATTTTTTGTACAAAAAGGAAAATATTCAAAAGTGTATGAGGGCGGATGATGCCATTTTATTTCCACTGATGGCTTTTTTTCATTTGATTAAACATTGCATAGGCTGTTGGATCGATTTGTTTTTTTTTTTATTATTTTTATATTACACCAGAAAATAAACGAATATTTGCAACAAAAAGGGTGGCTACTTTTTCTTTTTTAACGCCGGCATTCCACTATCAAACTCGGATGTGGTGAGTGCCTTCGAATTAGCGGCGAACTTGTGCAGTCTATTTGGCACCGCGCCAGTGACAGTAGTAGCGTAAAGGCGTTTCCTTGTCTTCTTTTCTTCTTTGATTTTCTCAGGATTCCTTGAAATTTACAAGACAATTTAGTTTGTGGTACAGAGATTGTTAAATGTGCAAAATGTATACCTTTCCGTGTAAGTAAGTCGATTTGTTGGTGGCGGTGCTTTTGGTGCAGCATGTTTCTTCGCAAACGATGTTGGTTCGTCCTTTAGGCCGAAGCTTTTCGCAAAGTGACCCATGTGCGCTACTTTGATGTTGAATATGGGCTTTAGGTGTTTGGGGAAGGTTGAGTAGAACTTCATCCATGACACAAATGCTGAAAAGGAGAGGGGAATTAATTTAGTTGTAAGAGTTTAATAGATAGGTAAGTCCTGCTGAAAGTGCTTAAGCAAACGAAGGAATGGATACAGCTTAGAAACCAAGTTGAGGGATAGCATTTTTAAAGAGGTAGTGAAGGTATAATTTTTTGAAATTAATTTGTATACTGTCGCTGGTGGTGATCTTTGCGCAGAGCACGAGCATGAAAGTCAATTTATAAGGTAGACCCTTTAAAATGTAAACAAAGTTTAAGCATTTTTATATGTCAAATTTCTAACCCTAAATTTTAGTATATTAAGTGTTTCGCAAAAATTTAATAACGATTTTGCAAAAATATGTGAAAATGTCACTTACAAAGCCACAAATTTTTTGTTTAATGTCGTTTTCCATTGGGACCACCAGAAATCTTTTTCAGATCTCAGATTTTGCGCTGCCAATGGAACGCGCAACGAAATTGATCTGCTTTTATAAATGTATTAGTGCGTTATTTGGCAGTAATATCAGCTGTTCAATCTGCATTTGTTTTTGCATAATTTTGCAAATTTGTAGATACAAATTTAGCATTTTTTGTGATTCGTAGTCTTCAGATGACGAGGAAGACTATGAAGATAATAATTCCTCCAAAATTATATCCATGGCTATTTATGTATTTCGTTATTTTGGTTTTCACGAAACTTTGCGCATTTGGCTTGAAAGCAAACTTCTTAAAATGACGTAAAACAGCTGTGCAAAGCATATTGGTATGTGTAGATCTGAAAAAATATCGAGATCTGCAAAAAGTGCTCCGAATCGAAAAAAAGATTGATTTTTTTTGCTCAATGGAACATGAAAAGTGATTTAGATCAAAAAAAAGATTGATTTTTTGTCCCAATGGAAAACCACATAAATGCTTCTCTAGAAGTTTGATTCTGTTTGTTTTTAATTGTACAGGGTGGTGACCTAGTAGCGTTACGATTTAGTTATTGAATAGTTTTTAGTGTACCTACGAATTTTCTTGTAGAATTAAATTTGAAATTATCAAATTTATGATGGAAAGACAATGTTCAAAAAGATATTAATTTACTGTTTGTGTAGCGTTTTCTGCAACAAGGAGCTGTGTTCGATCTTCCGCGCGCTGGAAGACCTCGTGCATTTGAACATTGATCGACGCAAGTATTGAGGAAAACCTTGAAACTTTCAACGTTCTCATCAGTCATGTCTAGGCGGTCTTTGCGAACATTTTTACGGCAGTTACACGCTAATCTTATAAGATTCAATTGGTTCACGAGTTAAAACCAAATGATCCACAAATACGCATTTAAAATGCTCGACGTTTTTAAGAACTACTTCGAGAGAAATACGAGTTTATTAACAAACTCATAATGAACGATGAGGACCATTTTCACCTCAAAAGTAATGTGTGTAATGAATAAACCCAAAATCCAAAAATAGCTCTATGCACCCACTTAGAAATGCACCTCAGAATTTTTCTTTACCTAAAGGGTGACTGTATACCAATAAGCCAAGAACCATGCAACTGCTTGGGGCCAATATCCGAGAAAAAGTGAGGCGCTGGGACCTGAAATTCAAAGAAAAGTGATGGAAAATGCTCGGGCAGTAGAACTTAAGTCGAAGCAAAAAATTGCCACCATTTTAGAAATTATCTTCAAAACTAATGTGAAATCAATCCCAAATTATAACATAAATTTTAATAAATGTCAAATTTAATTAAAATCACCCACCCTGTACTAGTGTAGGTGGGGCTTATCGTGTGTCAAAATCAGACCATGTAAATAAAGTACAGTTCAAACTTTACGTCTCAAAAGGAAGGTACATTTTTAAAACATAAAAATAGGTGCAGGGGAATAATTTCAATTTTTTAAGTGAAGTTATTTATCACTCGAAGTGAAATTATTTCCCATGTGAAGTTACTGCGCGTCAAGCCATTTATCTGAACCGTAAAATCGCTTGATAGTTAAAATAAATAAATAATTTGCGCAATAGGTTCGTTCAAAAATTTATGTCTGCTTTTATTTTTGGGACAAATAGAACCTACAATTTTATGCCGGCTCCGAATGGCGAATAGCTAATTGAGAAGCTCTTTCATGACAGTTATAGTCTCAATGTGTGTCAGACGTTCGCGAGAGGTGGCGCAGTTGAAAATAACTTACAAAAACATATTTTTGAGACCACTCGCAACTGATGCACTGCACCCACTCCCCAAGTAGAAATGCATGGACTATTATCCAAATTTACTTTAAATTATAGCCACCACACGGTATATTTGACTCAATATTGTGTCGATAAACTCCATTCCAATAAGATGGTAATTTTTTGACATTTTTGTTACCATTACGTGTTCAAGACATACAAACACTGTGAGTTTGCTACGCGAACTGACTGCGCACAGTCTGAATTATGAGCACCGAATGCGACCATCATATTTTTTCGCTGTTTTTTTTGCAAACAATCTTCACACATACCACAAACTAATGTCTGCTGTAGGTGAACACAGGCGAAGTAGGTTCAGCATTTATACTCACAACGAAATGCTCCTTTTAATGTAGGCACGAAGAAGTTTATTACTAGGTAGCGCACCAAGCGTAAAAGGGTATATAGGGTGGCATAAAAAAAAAGGATTCTGAATGGTTTAATGATTAAGAATGAATTTATCTAAGAAGAATCGAAATATGTAATTTAGAGACTTCATTATTTTAGAAAACGTATATCTTTTAGTGAGTTTTCCTCCCAAAGAAAAAATTTTCATTAAAAACAGTGTACTGAAATTGTTTGCCGTTGTAGTGCAACGTCGAATAAACTTTTAATTGTACTTTTACTATGTGCAACGCGCTGCTTTTCGACGTTTCAATATTTTAGTAGGATAAAAATGAGAATGCTTTTTGATTTTGCTATATTAAACTGCAGCAGGTTAAATTGGAAACAATTATATTATACAAAGATTAATAACACAGATTTTATTTGGCAAAAGAAATGTCCCAAATGAACTATTTATTAAGTTATATCTCCGTTACATACCTAAATGTAAAACCAAAATAGCATTACCAAAAGTTAGAGGCGGAAACATCACAAAATTTGCAAGTCCCTTTCTTATTATTTTCACCAACCTTTTTTTAAATGTTCGTATACCTTAAAAGCTAGAATTTAATAAACTGAATCATTTAAATATTACGACACAATAATAATAAACGCACGCAAAACAACATTTCCTCAATATATGTACACTGTGCATGCACCCTATAATTCTTCCTAAGAAATCCATATTCATTATCAGAAAAATGAAAAAACAACAACAGTTCCGGGAAAATAAAAGTAGTTTGGAAATAAAATTGAATATTATTTCAATATTTCTTGAGCGCGTAAGTTTTTGCTACTACAACTTATTGATATTTGTGGTAAGACTGATTTTCAACTCAATATTTTGCACTCGAGTAGGAAGATATGCAATTATTAAATTCGCATGATGTTACCTGTATTACCATTTTCTTGACATTTTGTTCGTTTAGGTACTTTAGCACACCCATTAAAGAGGGAAAGTTATGTGTATTACGTTTTATATTGGTATCAGTATTTCTATTTCACATTTTCTGTTTCGTGCGAACCAACTTACACACACAAGAAAACCAGTTTGACAGCTCACTAAAATCCGGTCACATTTCGGTTACAAGTCATAGCCAAAATACCATTATGTGTGTTTCCCGAAATAGTATTTTTATGAGCTAAATCTTATTCGCCACTTTGGTCAACGTTCCATCCTGCACTGAAAACAGTACACACTTTGATACATTATACACGGACAAATGTCTTAAATGTAGGAACAGCGCTTACACTATAACCAACAATTTCTACTTGGGTCCTGATAGCTATGCATTTTAAATGGCTAACCCCAGCTGTCAAGTCCGTATATATAAAACGTAAATATATTGTACAACGCGACTTGTATTTAAATTGCCTTTACGACTTTAAATTGACAATTATAGGTAAATGTCCACGACAGCCGAACCCACCAATTTGATATACATTAAGTTAAAAGCCCCCACTTCGCCTCTCTTGGTTCGAAGTAATCAAAAATGCCCGTACAAAAAGTCAAAGGAACTCTTTTTTTTTTTATTGTAATTATGGGCGAGCAACCTGTCATCGCTGCATCAAAATTACATCACCACAATCCGTCAACCCTATTCGATTGGGTGGGTACTTGTATTCTCATTTGTGTAAAGAAAGTATCCACACACACATAAATGGCATTTCCCGAAAAAAAAAAGAACCTGATAACGATAAAACTTTGTTCACCCCTTTTGAAGCCTCTACCCAATACTTTCTCTCGGTGAGTTATTTTTTTTAACCATCCCCTTCTGATTGTTGGCAAGAACAACTGTCTAATTAACTTTGGGGCTAATATTCCAATTTTTATCGCCTCACGCAATCGAAATTAACTTCAAATGTATAAAAAAGAAAAAGGTAAAAAAAGAAAACAGTTTCAACCACCTCCTGGCCGATCTAACAAATGCTCACAGTCGCGTACTACAGCAATTTACGTTCCGTAAGGACTTTGTGCGATGAAAAACGAATAAAAAGGGGTGGGCAAGGGGCGTGGGCAGACTACAATCAAGAGGAATGATGACAAAATGTAAAGTTCAAAATTAGCTTTTGCGAAATGGTGAAAAAAGCAAACGAACAAGTTGAAGTGCTCCAACTTCATTAATTAGTTTCTACTGACCGAGCAGTAAAAATGTAATTACTTATGCTGCCGATCATCATCACCTAGGGACGCGGTTGTGTAGGGTCCGCGCATTCTATACAAATTTACCAGACCGACTCAACAGTCAACACTCATGTAAGATAGATATCTGGAATTATTACATTAAATATTTACCAGCCAATATTCTTTAATAAGGTTGGCCTCTATTTTCCGTTTTAGCCAAAACAAGAAATCGGTGGCGGTGCGGCAGCGGCGGCGGCCGGTGAGCTATTAATATCGCATCAATGTAACTAAAGTCCTGTTTAGGACTTACAGCGCTCTGTTAAGTGGTTCTGCTAATGAGTTTACTTCAACTGCCTTTTTAGTGTAATTACCGGGGGTGAACTATCGGTAAATGCACGATATTGCTGGATAGTGATTATTTTAATAATAGCAGAGTGCTCTTAGAGTACTCGTAATGCATTGATCGAAATTGAATTAAAGGGTACAAATTACATGTGTGGGTTGTAGGATGTTGGTAAGCATAGGAGAGTGGAGGGTGGATGGCGGAACGATACAATCGCCGGCGAGGTGCGGATCACAAATGTAAGTGATTCGAAAGAGAGTACATGGTGTCTCTAGCATGTTCATTAAAATGTGAACCCATTAAATGACACCGTCAATTTTGTTTACTTTGAGCAGTTTCAGATCGATCTTAATGCAACTGGCGTCATTGCCCAGCATTTCATGTCGGTATTAGATTAGCTATCTGTCGTTTCAATAGGGACGTTGCAATTTTGGAACACATAATACCAACGCACCCACCCATAAACTCCATTTATGATCTGTCAATATCAAAACGTCAGTCAACCTCAACCATCTATAGCGTATCCAGCCTGAAGACAAGCTGTAGCTATATGGGATAAAATGGAGTCAACATATTCACAATTGAATGTTCCAGCGTCAGTCAGACGATGCACCAGTCGAAGTGCCAACAATATTGCAGTCGTTCTTCAGTTCATAATGAGAAAAAAACAGTAGATTTCACGACGTGCATATGAATTGGGACTCTCCTCTCTCTATCTGTCAAATTGTGGGGTTAAAATCTTGGCCTTCACCCTTATAAGATGAATTTAACGCAAGAACTAGATCCTCGTGATTTTCGCGCAGAAACTTCTCCGGTTGGACTCTGAAAAAGTTTGAAGAAAATTTAAATGAAAAACTGCTAGCGATCCGGCCGATCTAAAGGCCAAGCTTTCAAACACACGAGAGTATAACTTACTTAAGGTAGATCTGTCCCGCCAACTATTGTACGTTGTTCTTCCATCGTACATGATAGTGGTGGCTATCTCCCAGATCCACGCATAGTAATATTTCTGGAGAGTACCACGTTAATAGAAAGTAATTGGTTCCTTCTCTTGGCATCCAAAATAACCAAGCCGCGTTCTTTGTTCAAATGTAGCAGAATGTTATCGTATCCAGTCTTTAATTTGTAGACAGCCCCTCAAAGTCTCTTGAACACTTCGTTGCTATTGCGTGTCGGTAAAACTAATCTGACTTAACTTGGAGCTTTGTTGACGATTGAAACGTACACAAGTTCGCAACTATGGCCAAGATGCGGCGAATCAACTATTTTGTTGTATGCCACGTCCCGGTTTCCATTACCGCCGAAATTCTCTGAAGTGCTTACGATAATAAATACACATCAATGAGCTTAATTTCGGAACTATAACCCAATTTTAGGCCCAACAAACTTAAAAGGGTGAAAGCCTTCATTTAAGTCACCCTTTATCGCGCTTCAAGAAGCAACAAAGAGTTGTAACTTCATGAAAACAAATAGTAAGGCTTGACGATGATTATTTACTTATGCGTATGGCGAGCAGTTCAAAAGCTGAAATTAATATGATAGAGTAAGCTCTTTACATCTTAAAAGCAAAATGTCAAATATGGCGTTAGAGGACTGTCTTGGCCAAAAAGATTCTGATGTGTCACCATCAAATCCTTACAAGTTCATAAATACATCAGAATGGCTGGACAAGGTCGAGTAACCACAATCAAGGGTGGGCGCATCTCATCACCACCAACAACGGCTATAAAACCCCCAACAAAGTCCACGAGGACCTAAGTGGGTCCATACTGTGCTGGATCTACCCATCGATCTAAACTAAGCTAACCTTTATGTCAGTCTCGCTTTGATATATTTTGATGTTACTTCAAGCTTTTGACTGGCTTCAGATCGAGAACATCGTAAAGTCGTTGGGGACGCTCAAAACTCTCGTAAACTAAGTCCAACAGGACGCAGTCGTCGTATGTCTGCATTTTTATGAGCCTAGATTGATCCAAAATCTGGTCACAAATTTCTCGACTAAATTGAAATTTCCTCGACTGAAGACAACTAGAATTTGGGAGTAGGTTTACTTTATCAGATGACGTTTGTTTGACAGCTCACAGCCTTGCATTGGAACTAGCAATTTGACACATATTATGTGTTTGATGTTTTTTCTAGAATAATTTATTTGTTAGTTTTTTCTTGAACTTTAGAAAAATGTATCTATAGAAAAAAAGAAAAAAAATACTCAATAGAAAAATAACTGATTTGTACAAAAAAATAAAGTGCACGACTGGTGCGCACGAGACTTTGTCTTTCTTTCAACAGTTTCTTTTATTGTTTTTTTTTATTAAGTATCCAGGTAAAAAACTCAGAAGCGATTCTACCCAGAGTCTTGATAAACTAACAGAGTAGAGAACACAGAAGAATATACTTAAAGAAAGTGCACTTTTGGCTTGGACATATTCATTTCAGATAGCAGTGCATCATATAATAAAGTGAGGCTTGGGCTCCCAGTCAAAAACAAATTCTGTTCATAGATTCTTACACCTTGAGTATGTTCCTGCAAGGACAAGCGTAGCAAGAGTTTCTGCTCTCTTAGGGCAAGTTCTTGTTCTTAGAAGTAAGGGTCATGAAATACCGAAATCCTTACACCGATTTATACGTAAAATTCGGAGTTTGTTCTTTGAATTTTCATACAAACAGGTCGATCTAAGTGTATGACAATCGGAGTACCAATGAAGTTTTTTCGATCGTATGTAAGTTATATGTGGTTGCTGGTTATTTTATGTATGTTCAGAATAAGAGCAGAAGGTTTTGTATTTTAATTGAAAATGGGGCACTGAAATAAACAATAAAATACTCTATGTGAACATAGATCGGGATTTGGGTAGTCAATTTAAAGTAATATTTTTCAACCATTTTTTTGTTTTTGGTTATTCGAATGGATATATCCATTTTACTCCAAGTTTGCATTTTGGTCGATATGCGTTCTCAAGCAAACTAAAAAAAAAATATTAAATGACTTTTTTCAAAAATTATTATTGTTCAATAATTTAGAGAAAAACTGAGTTTGCTTTCAAGTTACGAATGACCATCGTACCTTAGGAATGGATTTTTGTTTTAATCATATGGACCGTTTTTGAGATAAGAACGATTTTCAGAAGTACCGTTATTTGATCTTTTAGCGAAAATCTGGGTATGCAGCCATGTTTAACCGTACCTAAATAAGCTCAAAAACTAACTTTGGTTGAAATCCACATAGCCATTTTCATGTAAGTTATTGCAAACCAAATTTTAAGATATTCTCTTTTTTCAATACAACTGCTTTGTACACTGTACAATGATTTAGAGAAAAACTGAGTTTGCTATCACACGTGACCATATTACATTAAGAATGAATTTTTGTTATTAGATTTTTTTTTGCAACAAACTGAGTATACAGCAATCTAAGCCACACATACTTAAGCCCAAATATTAATTTTAGTTGAAATCGTTAAAGCCGTTTTGAAAAAAAAAAAAAAAAAATCAAATCGCAGTGGAAAAATGTCACCGTCCCAACTACTACCTCCTTCCCATCCATCTGCCATACAAAATGACATCCATCTTAAAGCTGTAGAGTATAATAAAGGGATGTATGCACATTTCTAAAAAAAAAAAAAAAAAAAACAATGACAACTCTTAATTTAAAGTATTCCGTCGCCCGGAACACAACCACAAATGCCCCAGACATTTATCATTGATAATATCTCCCAATTCACCAGCAATTATACAAATTGCCAAACAGGGGAAGACAAGATATACACAAATACGAACTCGTAACCAAAGCAGGAAAAGCATATCAATTTCACCAATTTGTTAGTTAATTCCCCGAAGAATGCCTGGAGACGACATCATGTAGGAGGAGTGAATACTATTGATATCCAGCTCGAGTCCGCCTTTCCTCCTTGTTTTTAATTGGCTAAATAAAATTATTGCCAAGAAAGCGTATCAGGATACGTGGCATTTCCACATAATGGCTTTCATTCGCATGTATCGTCTTCTAATGGAGCTCCGTTTTGTGGCACAACAATGCTTTCATTATACGAAACACACACGTTTGTTCATAGTATACGTACGAGTACGTATCTTTTAGAAAAAGAATGAGAAGACACAAAACAAAACAAGAAAAAAAACTAAACCATCTCGGAGATATTATCCTTCGGCAAACACACTGGATGCTGCCGAGTATCCTGCTCACATCGTATAGTCGTTGTCGGCTCTCACATGTCGAATGAATTTAATTTCCAACCAACGATTGTCTCGTATAAATTCGGAAATTACCATCATCCTCAGACACAGAAGGATACAAATTAGATTCATAGCTCCATCTAGTATTTGAGACCTATTAAGAACGTCGTCGTCGTCGTTGTCGTTGTCGTTGTCGTTGTCGTTGTAGTACACATTGTGGGGGCAAGGAGGGACACTTTTATCCATAGTGTGTGTAGGATCAGTGGTGTGTCAACCGACCACAAATGGATTATCATCAAGGAAAATGTTGTTAATACTCCTACGAGCTGTGTATATGCAATGCACAGCTCGCGTGGATTAAGGAACAAAGACGTAAATGATAGCTGCGGGTGCTGAGCGTCAAGAGCGGAACAGCTGCCGCCATTCCAATTGCTTTTGTTTTGTGGCTTTTGTATTATATGCGAGGGACAATAATAAAAGGATGAGCGCAGGATACGTGGCGGGGAAGCTTTCGTTTACATATTACGCTACTTACAATTATTATCCTCTTTGTGCTGTCGTCCTTGTACATTGTACTGTTGTTACAATCAAATGAATTTTCGGGGGGACACAAAAACTGATACTCATTGTCGCGGGCTGGTTGCATTGCAATGATGGGGATTACTTGAAATCTATCTTGAAAGGTGCATAATGGAGGATTACCTACCATGTTTAGCGGAATTCTTTTGTTCTTTTTAGAAATGTTTTTTAAGGACTCCAAGAAGGGCGTACTCCATGTCGTTCATTGCCACGCCTACTTTTTGTGGACGTTTGTGACCTAAATGTATTTTTTCTCTGACTAGACTGCTTTCAGCTTGCAACTCCTCAAATTGATCAATACAAAAAACTAAATTTAATGAAGCCAGCACTTTCTTAAATACTTTACGGTTGTACTAAGTTTGCGTCTTCATTCAGAATCTGAGCTACAGACAAAAATCGAAAATGCTGCAAGTAACCTACTTCAGGAATTCGAAAAAAGGTTCAGCAACGATTGCTGTTGAACGTGGTTCTTTGGTGGGCCTTGACGGGGGCATTTTGAAAGAACTGTGTGTCGTTTTCTCTGTTGGAACGGAACGAGAGAGTAATGCGACACTTTCGGAATAGTTGAGGAGTTCATTTACCTCGGAACAAATATGAACTCAATACGAATAGGGTCCTAGTGAAGATCCGTCGGAGAATTACCATAGGAAACCGTTGCTGCTTCGGTTTTGCAAAACAATTGGGTTCAAAACTCCTAACCCGAAGGACGAAACATATGCTCTACAAAACCCTCATCCTGCCAGTGCTGCCTTATGCCGCCGAGAGCTGAACGATATGGAGGGAGAGCCAACAATGGGCTCCTACGAGCGATAAGATCTTCGACAGATGTTTGGTCCTGTGAAGAATGGACGAGAAGATACAACCGCGAACTCTATGCACTGTGGGTGAAGTCCAAAAAACCGAATTAAATCGACTAGATTGGCTCGGCCAGATCCAGCGATTGGACAATAATGACCCAGCTAAGGGAATCTTCCCCAGGTTCGAGAAGGCAAGGAAGAACGAACCTCCGTTTCAAAGACCAAGCCACTGTGGATGGCAGAGCTCTTGTGTTGGTTACCTGAAAGCAGCGGGCCCGGTATCACCAGAGGATGACTGCAGTGTCTCGCACGGAGAGACTCTTCACTTTTCGGAGGCCCGTTAAGTAATTAAGAGGGTAATGAGGGAAAGACTTAGTTTCTTTTATACTGTGAAGAAAACTTAAACTCCACGAAGGTCAGACAGAGGGACAGCCTAGGAATCGATGCCAATACGGTTTTGCTAAATATATGATCAACCTGCGTCGATTGTTGGATCCAACAATATTTTAGGTCTCCAGAAGAGTCCCAGGTGTATAATAACCGTGGAAACTGTCTTTTTCGGTCCGACAACGATGTCAGAGAGACAATCTCTTGACAACAAAATTACAAGGCATTTGCCAATCGTGGGGACACTCTTCTGTCTCTTTTGTCAGACCGTTCATCGGCAGGCTCATTTGATATTGTCAGATGTGCGAAGCTTATGACATCTGCCAAAGCGAGCAATTTATTGGAAAAACTCAAAGCCATATCTAAAGCTATGCAAGTTCGCTTGGTGAGTTCCATTTTGGTGCGACTTATGCAGGCATTTGTAAAGCGTACCATGTTACAGTTCAATAGCGTAGGTCTAGGTACCTTGTACCTGTATCGAAGACGCATAGTAAAATGTAGTGGTCAACTCCTCTGTCAAGCACGCCGATTCTTGAAACCACCCCATTCCTCAAACATCTTACCAGTTTCTCCAGCAACCTAATGTCGGACGAGAGTAAATTATACAAGCCACAGAAAGCACTTAATTCGTACCATTTGTTTATTTGTGTTCGCATATCACTTCACCTTCTCAACCACCCCATCGACCAGCTCGGCAGGGTTGCGGCGCTCTTGTTGTAACTTATAATTCTTCAATTGAGGGGGTTGCTTTTGCCGCATGGATTTCCCATGCAGCGATGGTTCAACTAATAAGAACACCACTTAAAGCAAATAAAACTGTAATAAAATCACCCCGAAAAGCAAACACCCAGCAGGGGTTGCCCGCACTCTTCACCCAACTCACTCACATGCTCAGACTCGGTTATTCTTTCGCCACGGAGCCACGAAGACTGTAAAACAATAAACTGAACCAATCAAAAAGCCATTTCGGTGTTTCGTTCAACAATGGAACCGTCGTCATCGTCATCATCATCATCCCCGTTCGTCATCCGGCCGACGACGAACGGCAGAGTTTCCCTTATAGTCTCGCACTTTTTGTGCACTAAACTTAGTTGTATATAGAGTACTAGATCGTTGTCCAAGTTCTCGACTAGGAAATCACTCTTTATGGGTGGCAGACTGGCAGGCTCTTCTAGCATAAGGACTCGCCGCTGTACGGGAACTTTGGTACTTGGGTGAGTTTTTTTTTTTTTTTTTTTGTTTAAGTGAGCAGCAGTAGAAATAGCAACCCCTCCTGTTGCAAGGCGCACAATTGAAATTGAAAGTTAAATTGTTAAGAGTCCTTAAAACGTACACTACACGCAGGCCATCAGTGTTTTGGGGTGAGTATGCCTCTGCATTTATGTGTAGCGAATCGAGAGCGGCTTCTTGTCGACAATTACATTGATTTTCACAATATGGGTTGGGTGCGTCTTCCATATAGTGCGAGTATATGCGAAGACTTTAGTGGGTTGTTGAGCTGTGTGCGGATGATGAGAAATTGAATTTTAAACTTTTCTAAATGGGAATTTTATGGAAAACGATGCAGAAGGAACTTTGCGCCAAGAGTGCATGGGGGAGCGGGAATGAGTTTGCATTTAAAATCTTTTCTTTTGTGCAAATGGCTGAGAAGATGTGGTATACATTGACTTTGCGTGTGGGATCTGTTTTTTTTTTGCAAGGAGATGAGAGTTGAATGGAACATAATAGAGTGGCAACGGTTGGTTTTTGAACAATGGATAAATATAACAAATGAGTTTTATGGCGTTGATGTCAGAACTAGCGGGAGAGGTTCTTGCGTTGGATGATGGAATGGGTTGGAATTCTGTTTCTGTAGACAGGGAGCTTGAGAAACTTTTTTAAATCGTCACTGCTCGACAGATACGTTACTCAAGAAGGGATAGATGCTTTAGGGGATGGATTGAATTTATCAATCAGGTAGCCAAAAGCAATATAACGTCGATGACAAGTAGCAGTAGCTTGCGGAATGTTTGAACCGATCCCGAATAGACAATTTCTTCTTTTTTTTTTTTTAATTTTCCTTCATTCAATCATTTTCAATGTCGCGCTTATCTATTTATTAGGGTTGCAGATGTAAGATGGCTCTCGAAGGTCCATCACCGACTCTATCTATCATGAAGGGCAACCCGGCTAGAGAAAAAAATTGATCGTACTCATAGAGGACGACTGTCTGGTGGAACGGATTCCATAGAACGTCTCTCACGACATGGGTTTAATGTGACCAAACTACTCTCGAAGATTATACCGCGGCGTCCGGAGATGCTCAATGTTCCATGTTACAAAGGGGCTGGTGATGGAACAAAACTCATTCAGCCGATTTGGAGACCAATAAGTCCATTGTGAATCCCTTGTTATAAATGAAAATACGGAACAGTCCCAAACCGAATCAAGTTGGTGCTGTGAATGAAGTAAAAGAATTCCGTTATCTTAAAATCTGCTTACTTGGTGGTGCTTACGAAGAACCTGGATACAAGGGGATGTACAGTGGGATGGAAAATTAATGGGACATTGTACATTTTTATCAATTTTCAAGTTTCAGTGTTCTTTTGAGCTTTTGTTTTGGTTCTAAGTGTATCTGGTGACTTTTATTTCACAGCATACGTGTAAAACGGTTATTTTTCACTGCCGGCGGATATTCAAAATGGTTTTATTCGGGGAAACCCGGTTTTATTCTTAATGTGATCAAAGCCAGAAGTAAAAAAAAAGGGTTGTTTTTTCAAATTGTTTGTGGAAATTTTTGGGACTTCTTTTAACTGAAACGTAAGTAATGCACTTTTTTGTTTAAAACAGAGCTTTTCTAAAAACAAAAACAAAAATCGTTTTTTAATGATTTTATGCATTTTTTTGGAAAAGAATGGGTCGAGGAATGGATATAACTCCAAGGAAAAAAACCAAAATAAAAACTTCATTTAACTAAAGGGTGATTTTTTAAGAGGTTTAGAACTTTTTTTAAAAAAAAACACAAAAAATTCGAAAAAATGAATGAAATATCTATTTGAATCGATAGTTTGAACCTTGCAATTTAATGTTTAAAGATAACTTCATGCAAATGTTGACCGCGGCTGCGTCTCAGGTAGCCCATCCGCTGAGTCCAATTTTGGCATACTCTTTCACACATATCGGCCGGTATCTCACGAATGAATGCATGGATGTTGGCTTCCAGTGCGTCAATCGAAGCGGGCTTGTCCCTATACACATTAGCCTTGGCATACCCCCACAAAAAATAATCTAATGGTGTCAAATCGCACGATCTAGGCGGCCAATTGACCGGCCCGAAACGTGAAATTAACTGTTCACCAAACTCGCCTCGCAATTGCGCCATTGTTTCGCGTGCTGTGTGGCATGTGGCACCGTCTTGTTGAAACCACATATCATGCAAGTCAAGAACTTCCATTTCGGGCAAAAAAAAGTTTGTTATCATCGCTCGGTAGCGTTCACCATTGACAGTAACGCTGCGATTCGCATCATCTTTGAAGAAATATGGCCCAATAATGCCGCTGGCCCATAAACCGCACCAAACAGTGGCTTTTTCGGGATGCATTGGTAGCTGTTGCAATGCTTCTGGCTGATCTTCACTCCAAATGCGGCAATTTTGCTTATTTACGCACCCATTCAACCAAAAATGAGCCTCATCGCTGAACACAATTTTTCGATAAAAAAGCGGATCCTCGGCCAGCTTTCCAAGAGCCCATTCACCAAAAATTCGGCGTTGTGGTAGGTCGGCTGGCTTTAGTTCTTGCACCAGCTGTATCTTAAAAGGCTTTACGCCCAAATCCTTCCGCAAAATTTTCCACGTAGTGCTGTAACAAAGGCCTAACTGCTGGGAACGGCGCCGAATCGACATTTCGCGGTCTTCTGTCACACTAGCTGATACGGCCGCAATATTTTCTTCACTACGCACAGTACGTAAACGTGTTGGTGGTTTAATGTCCAACAAAGTAAATTTGGTGCGAAATTTGGTCACAATCTTGCGAATAGACTGCTCAGAAGGTCGAGAATGCCGATCATAAAATGGAAGCAGCGCGCGATGAACATTTCGAACCGAGCACGAATTTTGATAGTAAAATTCAATAATTTGCAAGCGTTGTTCATTTGTAAGACGATCCATGGTTAAATTGCAAACCAAACTGAAGCTGTTTGACAGTGACACAAGGTACTAAACACACGTCAGCTGTCAAAACCAGTGTTGCCAAAACCAAACCAGCTAAAAAATCACCCTTTACTTATTTTATGTAATAATAACCAATATTAATAATAAGATACCTATTTATCAATCTATACATAAGATTTTCATTAATTTGGCACGGAAACATATAATTTTCTTAAACTCTTTGAGTGTCCCTATTAATTTGGCAACCCAATGTAGGTGTCGGAGCAATTGAAAACTAGATACTGAATTGACTCCATTTCATTTTTTATCCCGCAGCGCCTGCATTAATCGTTGGACTTTATTATCCAATTACAAACCAGCAAACGCATGGCGCACTGTCCCTTGATTACACCAGTTATGATGCGGACAGAGGTTCCAGAAATTATTTCGATCAACTGCAGCCTCCATTCTTTTATATGGAGCCCAAGTGTGGGGATACTGCTCTTTTGCGGCTGTTGAGAAGTTCCTCCGAAACTTCCTTAAGAGAATATTTAGATTGCCTAGTAGTACCCCCAACTATATGCTACATCTAGAAACGGGGACGCCCCCTATGTTTTTAAGTGATTGAACATTACCCCAGATATGCATTCTGATTCTCTGAGAAGCAGTTTGATATTTTATTAAAAAAAAAACTGGCAATATTTAATGAAGCCCCATCTTCACAATATTGGATGTACTACAGCAAATTAAAATATCAACTTGAAGCACGAACATATTTTTTAAACTGCTTCACGACAGATAAAATAAGCACTATTTTCAAAATGAGAGGTGAGTTGGTTCAGTTACACTTTCTAGTAGGTAATATGTCCAATTTTAAGGGAATTTCGGAAACAGTTCTTCGGTTCTCTTGTTCTGGATGAAGAAGCTGCAATCGGTATTTTAAACGGAGAACAAGGCTGGGATCTATTGTTCAATTACACAGTGAACGCACTTTTCTACAGAGAATGCATCATCGAGGGTGACTTCTAGAACATTCGTTTAAATTAAAAAAATGTAAATTATAGACAAAAATGTGTTTATTTATGTATGTCAATCTGGTAGACGGCCTTCCGCCAAACCGAATAGCTTAGACACATTTTTTTGTAGCATTTATATTAAAATAAAGTCAACTACTACTACTATAGGTTCCAATTAGTGTCAGAGGGCTTTCTGGTTTCCTTTTTGTCTGATTTCATAAATAATGTAAATGTTTCCCTTTTTCTCTAATCTATCGTCGACTACTATGCTATTCAATTTTCCACTCGGTGCTAGTATGGATGTGTCTGCTTACAATCGCATTGCCTTTTTTGTTATCTTCTACATTGCAATGTAGGAGAACCCACCAGAGTTTAACTGAAAGAACGCTCATGGCGATCAGTGATCTAACTCGACCTTTAGCACTTCACGCGTTCTGGTGTTTCTTATTCGACTGAGTCACCCCAACGAAGGAATCTCATTTCAAAAAGCCTACATCTCGATTTTACCTGCGACATAAAACCAAAGTCCGTGGCAATTTGCTCGATTATGGATAACTATATTCGGTTTCCAGGCTTTCGACTTTTTCCAATTGATATTCTATACTTATACTTGGAGTCTATATTTTGGAGAATACTTCTTCCACAATCTCGCTGACAAAAGCATTATCCGCCCACAGACGTTATTTTTCGGGTTAAGGTAGCTTTAATACTAAAAAAAAACCGCATTCCAAATACTTTAGTGTCAGACTGAAGTACCTAATCCTATTTACATAAGTTCGTAGTCTAAGATTCATATGAGGAGTCAATAAGTTTGTGTAAGTTGTACTGGATTATCCCTGCCTCCATTTCCAAAGGTTCTGTTTTGTCTTCGTCACTTTCTTTTGCCCAATCAAACCAAACATCATTTCCTTCAGAGAAAACTTATCTGGGAAAACATGGCCTTTTGCTGAGTTTACCTTTGTCGTAAGCCGTTCCCCCATACGCAAAATCAAACCGCCGGCCAAATATGACTAACGACCTTCAACTATCCTCAAAAGAAAGCGTTTCCCATAAATTTTCTAGATTTATTTCCATATTCCAACCGCAAAACCGTTTATGAGACTAAAACGTATACAAACCTAAAATTAATTACTGCACTGCAAGATAATTGCAGCCATAAAATAGGGGGGGTTGTTGAAGCACCACTCTGGCTCGCTGTCAAAATGAAGCCTTAACAAAATCAGAATTCAGAAAGCACCCACCCCCATCGACGACGCCAAGCTATTATAGAGAAAGTGCTATTCGCACTCGGAAAATGTTCCCCCACGCAATGAAGTCCTTCCGCTTATCGCCTTAACAGTAATAATAAACACAGCAGCACAATATCCTATTTGGCTGGGGGGAGACAGTGACTAATGCCCACCCTCCCTGTATTATTAAAAGTAACCCAAACACTGGAGAGAAAGTTTGCCACATTAAAACTCCCGGCAATTAGTATTTCGTGGCAATTTCAATGTAGCTGGAAAATTGTGTACGCTGTATTCCGTTTGGGAACATGAGTTCCACTTGGTTTTGGTGTAACGCTTTCTGGAGACGCACACGTGACCGATTGACTTGGTGCTTTTCTATGCTAAGACGATTTATGGCAATAAACGCGAGCGACCTTAATTACGTCAACGGTACCATGAAACTTTGTTCGTTTAATGACCAATAGCAGTTTGATAGATTAGGCTAAATAAAAGTTCCAGTGGATAAGGTCAAATACGGTGTTCATTTACAATCGGAAGTTCATGCTTGCGAGTGGAATTTCGCTTTCATAACCAGCCCGTACAGTGTTATACACACTTAATTGAGTGGAGGCAATTTCGTTGCGATTATTCGCGGTGAATAACGCTTATTATGTGAACATGATTTTGATTAAGAGCAATTTGCATACCTTTACATGCTTTGTCGTGCATTTCTTTGTCATCGGCGATTAGCTCTTGGAATCGGTGCTGCAAATTGGATGCAGCCTGTTGGATGTTGTTGGCTTCAGAGTCAACCTTGACTAGAGCGTTTAAGTAGATGTCCATGTCGACTTGGGATATTCTAAACGAAAGGAAAATTCATTATAAACGGTTTTTATGGGACTTTATTCACAACTAACCTTATTCTATTGTCCTCCAGTACTCGGATGAAATTTGTTTCGCTGGGCGTGAGGAAGAGGATGGCACGACCACTTTTACCAGCTCGAGCAGTTCGACCTACTCTGTGAACGAAGTCGGAGATTGTCTGCGGTGGCGAGTACTGAATAACCAAATGCACTTCGGGAACGTCCAAGCCACGACCCGCCACGTCCTTTAGGAAAGAGAAATGTTCAGTTAAATTTATTTTCTATTAAAACCAAAAAAAAAAAGTTGGCGTAACAGGTCCTTAGGGACCCTAGGCCTAGCTTCTCACAACCATTCGATTTTTGCGAGATTTTCTATTTGTTGTTGGAATATATTATAGAAAGCACTCAGATGCCCTAAAATAGCTGAAATGCTGCGGCAGACCTCGGATGGATCGAAGGATATTTACCGCTTGAAATTTAGATTGAAAAAGAAAAGGAACAATAACGAAATACAACAACAAATAAAACTAACCCAACGAGGAAACAAGTAATTTGGACAGTGATGACAGTGATTATAACACCCCAGTTAATTAGAGAAATTGATTTAGAGGTTAAGCCATTTTTATGTCCAAGGTGAAGCGCTAACAGAAGCAAAGGCACCAATGCAATCTTCAGTTTCTAACTAAGTGGTCAAAACCCATTCAATCCACTCCAACGTACTCCGAATATTAAGTCTAATCAGGAATTAGGAAGTGCCTTCCAGGATGTGGTTATCCAAGTTATTACACTCCCAAGGAAACATTTGTGTTGCGAAACAACGAGGATTCATGAATTATAGAATTGCTGAGGAACCCAAAAATCGGTATAAGTAGAGTGAACTTCTGATTTACCTGTTCAGCCGATTTAGTGATGACATTTAAAAGATAGTAGGAAAACATAGTTTGCCCGAAAACATAACCTACCCGAAAACACCTCGGGGAACGGACTCAGGTTATTCGGCGAGCAAAACGAAGTAAGCACACGATCCCAACGCATCAATACACAAAACTGATACTTCTCAAGGCCAGAACTGCCTTAATCTTAAACGCAGAACGTTTCGAGCGGCTGAAGTTACATAAACAAAACCACCAGGCGATTGCCAAGGTACGGATGCATATCCAACATACCACAAGATCAAACGAATTCTGTTAGGTTTCGGCCTCGGTCACATCGTCCTCCTGTTAGACTGTAATATGTTGAGTGGAAAATACTCACCGTTGCCAGAAGAACGCCAGCCTTTGCCTCGCGGAACGCATTGAACACTCCTTGTCGCTCGGTTTGTGTCATTGAACCATGTAATCTGCAAAATAAATTATATATCTCGCTCCCAATAAGGTTTTGTTGGCCAACTCACTTGAAAAACCTCATTCCCTTTAGCAGAGGCTCATCGCCGTCATTCTCATCCTCATTGGGCTCGTCCTCATCGTCCAGCACTTTCTGCGTCAGTTGTTCATTCAACAGATCGTGATGGAAATTGACCATCTCCATGGTTGACATGAACACCATAGCCTTGAAGTTCGTCTTCGGCAGCTCTTTGGCCAAAAGACCCGACAGAGTAACCAATCTCAGCTTGGTCGGAGCGACAACGTAGCTCATTTGTAGGTTCTCCGGAATCACTAGAACTCCATCGTCATCAGCTTCGGCAGTTTGTCCGTTAATCATTGTTTTCACAGTCAGAGACGGGTCTTCGTCACTATTGTCGATGAAGAGGGGTTCCTTTAGTGTCAGTCCAGCGAGTTTTTGAACAGCTGATGTCAATGTGGCAGATAGCAACAACCGCTGGAGATTTACAAGTTCCGTCCCCTCGGAGGCGGCTTTCTGTCTCTGCTCATCGATTGCTTCAACAATTTGCTTTACATCACGCTCGTATCCCATCTCCAGCAGGCGATCAGCTTCGTCTAGAACTAGGAATTTCGCTTTGTCAAGTTTGAAGGACTCGGTGTGAAGCAGGTGGTCGACGAGACGACCGGGAGTGCCCACCAAAATGTTGATTCCCTTCCGCAGCCTGGCCTTTTCTGCTTTTCTGCGCTCACCACCTGTAAGAATGCCTGGCACAATCCATGTGAATGGCTTTAGAAGTTTCACAAACAATTCATAGGTTTGAATGGCCAATTCCCTGGTGGGGACGATTATCACAGCGAAAATGCCACCGTCTCGTGATATTTTTGGACGAATTTCCTGCAGGCGCTGCACCACGGGCAGAGCATACGCTAGAGTTTTTCCAGAACCAGTTTGGGAGCGCACAAGCACGTCTCTACCAGTCAACGCTTCGGGGATGGTCTTCTGTTGGACTGTCGTTAATTCTGTGATGTTCAGGACGTCTGCCAAGTTCTTTACACAATGCGGATGGATATCAATCGATGACATTTGTGCTCCAGTGAACAATTTCTCAGTCAGTGGCTTTACAAATCTCTGCCCGAGCACCTTTGTCTCCGGATTGTTTGTGAACAGCTTTATTTTGCTTACCGACCTATCGCTGGCCCTGTACACTTTTTTCACTGGTTTGGGCTTGCCGTTCTCTTCAGGTTCCTTGGTCGCATTGGGATTCTGTGAGAATTTACGAATGCCATCGTCGATTTCCTTGTCAGAGAGAACTTTCTTATTTGAGAAGTGATTCTTGCGTTCTGTGTCTCTCTTCTTGCTCTTTCTATCGTAAAGTGATGGCTTTTGTTTCTTCAGAATAGGTTTATCATTCGGACTGCCTGATACAACGTTCAACATCAGTTCGCCTTGCGTAGGCTTCGTTGCTACTTCGTCTGGTGGTCGTAACACAAACGGGCTTTTGGGAGGTGGCTGTGAAGAGTTCAACTTTGCAGGTTCTTCCTTTTTCTGCGGACGTCGCTTAGCTACAAGAGCTTTAACTGTCTTTGGCACACCAAATTCAAATGAGAAGCCCTTAGCATTGCTTTTCGTTGGTTTTTTCATCACTTTGGGTCTTCTGTCTGCATATACCTAGAGACGAGATAAAATGCTTAGCTAAAAATGACTGTTTCAAGATTGATCTGGAATACCTTTGGTTTAATCCGAACGGAGGGTTCATCGTTGTTTATATTTAATTGGATATTCATTGTAAAATGGGATCAATTCAAGGAAATAAATAATTGAATTGCTACTTCGTGTTTAACAAGTTGAATTTGTCAGGTTTTGTTTTGACGTTTCACCGCACGTGTATATGACAGTAGGTTTAAGAAGCGGAGATGCATGACAGTTTGAATGAGTGTATTCAGTTCGATTGTTCGTTAGAATGAGGTACTTTCATGCAATGGGCAATATTTAAGTTTGAGAGCAATGGTTAGAAGAAGGAATGATATTATTTTAGCCCTCCAAATGCTTTTAAGAATGTATACACAAAAAATTGATGTCGGCACAGCATAATTTTGTTTGAAGACCAGAAAGTAAGAAAAATCGGGTAGTGTTTTGTACAGTTGCATCAGAAGAGTTAGTCGCAGAATTACTAACAAAGCTGAGATCGTGGAAATCACGAATGATTCAAATAAAACATTGCAAAATTTGCTTCAATTTATTAAAAGCTATTCGTTATTGACAAAACTAAAAACAATACGTTTTCTTTAATTTTAAGATAAGACCTGTTTATTTGAGCTGCGATCTCAGCAAAGCAAAGTAAAGAAGGATTTTCTGCACGCACTTACAACAACTAAGTTATACTTGAGACTCGCAACACTACGAATGTTCATTAAAAATGTTTTAATTTGTTTATTATTCTTCAGAATTGTTCAACTTTCTTTTATGTCAAATATATATACAATTACTTTTTAAAATTAATCACTGTCCTCACAAAATTTAGTTGTAACAATTATTTTCAAGCATTATTCAATTATTCCCACAACTAAGAATGTTAGCAGAAAGGTTTTAATTTATGAAGCACATTTGCAGATCGCACATGACCGCAAATTGTTTTACTGAATTTAGCCGTGACTTATAAAATTTCATATGAAGTGTAAAACTAGATATCGCCTACGATTCTCAGTTCAACTTGCCGGCGGCGGAATTCCTTTTTCAGCAAGCTCGAAGTGAACGAAGTATACGTTTCCTGTGTGACATCAGCTGTTATTGTTGGCCTGTGTAAGTGTGTGTAAGTAACACACACTTTCAATTTGGCACAAGATGAATAGGTGTAATCCAATCAAGCAGCTGCAATATTTTATCCGAAAGTTCTACGTTATAAAATCCCAACCACTGACCACTTTCGCAGGTGTCTTCGTTATCATTTGTAATTCATGACTCGTGTCGTTAATAACTTTTGCTTTCTTTCGGGTCAATGCAGACTAAGTGCATCCGCACTGCAACGTGTGCAAGGTATACTGATTGAAACTTTCTGTTAAACGTAGGTACGGTTGTACTTTTTCCCAGACACACACTGGTAAAATTAACCAGTAGCTTTTTACCCTTTTAAGCCAAGGCAGTCAGTGAACAATGGGAACTATAAATCTTTGACAATTGGCTTCAGCACAAAAAAACAAAATATTATGCTGTGGTCATTCGCAGTTGTGATGTAAAGTATTTGCATAAATGCAAATCAACCAACTGTTCATAAGCGGTGAGCGTTATTAATTAAATACCTCGACTTTGGCGGTTGTTGCACAATATCAGCAGGCCGCTGTTTTCGTTTTCTCAACTTCAATCGTTGTAGCTGTGCATTCATTAAGAAGAAATATTTTAAATTAATTCAGTTGTTGTATTCATGGAGCATCAAAAATTCGCTTTAATTCATCACTGCTTAACTGTTACGAAGATTTTCTTTAACTTCCTCGAATAGGTAGCTAGTGCCTGAGCAAAAGATAGGTACCTTTGGTTTTCGATCTGAATTGCAAAACCGAGTTAAAAATAATAACTGATAATGATGGAGGAATTGAAAAGTGAGTTCCCCAATTCTGTTCTGAATTGGGGTACTTGCAGGTTTCACATTTTAGGGCACGAGAAGATTAACAGAGTGTAAACATATGACAGCATAAACTTATCCACGTTGCAGGAATATAACACGCACATTTTAATCCTCCACAAAGTGTGACATGCCTATCTATAGACAAAACGCATAAATGAACGTGCATATTATGCCCTCGCTTAAATACCTACATCAATTCATCCAAAGCTATTTCTCGGTAGACGGTAATAGTGTGAATAGCGTGTTTTAATTTATTCAAGTTTGTTGATGTCAATAAGTCCTTTAATTAAATTCCTCTGCGTGCATTTTTCCTCAACAGCACCAGCACGTTCTATTTCATGCAAGTTGTGTGTAGGTATAGCTACCCCACTTGTGACACCATTAAAAATTCTACATTCAGTCGGCAATAACGTTTGAAAATGTCCTTCTCGTCATGTGACCTTTCCGCAATTTTCCTGTGCATTTACACTCATTCTCGTTGCTGGAATTTCTTGCCCACGGAGAGTGTCCCTTTGTTGGGAAAAATTAATAGAAATAATTATTATAATCTTTACAAAAAGTTTCGTTTTGCAAAAAATCTGGAAAAACTCATTTCGTTTAACTACTTATGCTATTGATCTCATACTCTCAATAAGCGCCAGTATATTTGAGAGGTGAACTCAACACGTTTGCATATCGCCAATATAAAGTTTTGGAAATAACCGCATTTGTAAATCCATCTTAACGGAGGGGTAGCCGACTAATCTAGTCAAAAAATAGTTTGTTGCAACAATTGCACAAGTTGGATAACTTTTCGTTTGTAATAATAGTAGGCCTGTTATTAATATTTGATCGCCCTAATAAATGGACCGCATAGCGCATCCACAATTAAAATACCCTGGTACCAATGGGCACATTCAAGAATCTAACCTGAAAGCAAAAACTTGATTGGTCGGAAAAGTCACTTTTTCTACGTCAACCACATATGCGAACTGTCAACTTAGTACTCAGTCACGAATTTCTAGACTAGATTCGTCGGTTACCCCTCCATAAACGTCAACTGAAACAGCTACTCATATGACCGATTTCAGCCAATCAAAACCGAGACACAGCTAGAGTCAGACAGCTGTCAGACTTACTAGATTAGATACTTGAACGTCCCCAATAAAAGATGACATCTAGTTGGCAAGTACATTTTTACGAATCGTATACCTACCTAGTGCAGACAATTTTAGTTGACGTTCTACATAAACTAGGTACCCGACCGTCCCCAATGTCTTAGCGAAATTGAAGGCGGTAGGAACGCTTTCTAAATTTACGCGTGTTTTGTTGAACACCCTAATCAGAGAGAGTAAAGAAGAGTAGAATGCGCAATAAAATAGTTAACAGAATAGTTCAGACACATTAATATATTTTGTCGTGTCTCACGATTTAGGTTGATTCACTTAGTTCCTTCTCGTTCGAAGTGAGTTTCGCTGAAAGCAGTTTATTTACAGTGGCATTTATGCGTCACAATAAAGACGTCAACATGAACTGCAGAAAAACTGCTCAGAATCGCAAACTACTGCTTTTTCTATCCCATTGGAGAACGATATTAGTCGCTGAAGTGTCAATTATTTATTTCCGACATCTACTTCTCCATCATCCTTAATTTTAATTAAAAAATTGGTCATGTGATCAATCTATACAAACTGTATCTGTCAGACTGTTGTCAAACTTAGTAAATTATAAATCCGAACGACCCTTGCATTCAATGCAGTTTTTTTAATCTGGTATAGCCAGATGTGTTTTTCTTCTTTTTTTAACGCCGAATATTTTTTTTTTAATTTTAGCAACTGACATTTGAGAAAGTGTCCACATAAAATTATCCATTGAGATTTACACAATCTTTGATATAAAGGTAATAAGTGGTTGTTGGTATGTAAGGCATAGTTTCTTTGAAAAGTTCGTTTTAAGGTTTTTTAACATGACGTTTTCACCGTCTCACGCATTTCAAAAGACGCATATTTTAGAGCCGATAAAAAAGGTGCTCCAAAGAGTCTGTGTTGTTGTTGTAAAACCAGCAGCAAGTTCTTTTGCTTTCTGTGGAAACCTCCGGACGTTGTTTGAATCGCCAGCATCATCAGTCTCCTTGAGGTACGTTTCTGAGTCCTCTCCAACATGAATACCCACAAGGTACATACAAAAAACCAATTAAAACACTCAAATAGTAATTTCTCTTAGCTTTAAATAATTTAATAATAATTTAACAAAATAAATAAAACAATCAACAATCAATTTGTAGTTTTGCATCTAATCTAATTCACATCTAAGATAATCACTTAACACCGACAGCTACACCGTCTCGTACACTCGGATTAGATTGTCCGCGATATAGTTCTCCTCTGTCGGCCGCTCTGTTGGGGCACTGTGTTTCCTGACTATGTCTACATCTTCATTATCATCAATACCATATAAATCCTCATAGTATTCCACTTCAGCATTAGATGTGTAATTTGCATCGTCATTGTTTTGACCGTCACCACTTTCTTCGAAATGTTGCCCATCTTCGTCTTCGGCGGTGCTTTCTTTTTGTCCGGCTTCTGGGACTTCTTCGTCTTCTTCTTCAGCGTCGTAGTAGTTATCCTCCTCGTCCTCTTCGTCGTCGTTGCTGCCTTTGGCATTCTCTTCGGTACGTGGTAAAACAGGGTTTCCGTTCTTATCCAGGTATTTTATTCCATCCAGTCCCATGGACAAGCAATTAAAGTGCAGCTCCATGGCATCGGTTGTGTGCAGCCGCATTACGAAATCCATGCACATGTGCAAATTGTCACCTTTTAAGCCAACATCTGACATTTGAATACATGCAGCCATTGGCAGAGGCATCATAATGGGTACACACAAGGGCGATGGATTGCGTGCTGAAATACCGTATTTAGCGCGGCTTATCTCATTCAGAAACACATCGAGTAGAGCTTCTTCCTTTTCGGGTACGAATGTTACATTCGCACACACTGAAAAGAGAATTATAATGGTAAGTATTAATGTGTGTATTTTGCAAAATATTGTTTTATTTAATCTTAAAGCTTATAATAAACAACGCTAAAACAAAATTAGTTGCAGCTGAAGGCTTGCATCAGAAAACCTCAAGAACACCTTCATCCAATAAAGAGGAGGAAACAAATAATTCTTCAGGGAGTGTGCCAATGCCGAATTAAAGTTTAAGAGGCACAGTAAAAGAAATGAATTCTTCTGTATTTTTTACAAATGAATAAGTTTCTATAAAACGACTTTTGGATTCCATATTTTGATGCCTACAAATTCACTGGCCCTTACACCTAGCGTTTTAAAATTCATCTACTTAGATATTATAGAGTTCAAAAAGGCTATCTATAATTATTCGTGATAGTATTATTTATTAATGTATGTCAATGGGAACTAAACGTCAGAATCAATTTCGTTGAAATCGGCTTATGTGGTATTCGATTTTGCCCTCAGAGCAATTTTTATGATCGTTTGGTACAAAAAAAGCAATCTTTTTCAGATTTCAGAGCAGTTTTGCGAATCTAGATATTTTCTCGGATTTGCTTCAGATTTACCAATACTAGTGCATTTTATTTTGACAACTGGTGGAGTTTGCTTACATTTTCGTGAAATTTTTCTGCAGCAAAGAAAGGCATGCATCGGGTGAATCTATTTTCGTAAATTATTTGTGTAAAAATATTTAGAAATCAATCGGGACGGAAATTTCGAATATTTTTACATAAAACTTAACCAGTGAATGGAAAGCGCATAGAAAAGTGTCGAAGACTACACGTATTCAAGCCGCACGAATATCAACACAAAAAAGAGCAAGAGCGTTTTTATGTTCGATTAGGCACAGGAAATCTCAAATCTGGGGGCAAATCTTAAGAAGCCCAATCGAATATCACATTAGATCCACATGCTCGAGCAGACGAAGCAAGATAAACGTCCATTTTATTCGTGTACTCAGTAGACGCACAAATCGTAGCTTTTTTGACTGAAATGGATCTTCAAAAAATCAAAAAAATGTACTTAAAGAAAAAAATTAACCTGCAAATTCGAGCAATAACAGTATTGAAGCGAAATTTGTTCCCCATTTTCCACAGAATTTAAGCTGCCAATGGTGTATAATAGGTTTGTTTGACGTGGGCCCTAGTGCGCACTGGTTTAACCCTAACGTGTTCGATATAGCACTGAACTCGCCCTGGCACTGAAAACCTGTGTTTGACATGATTTCTAGGGCGCCCTAGTTGTGCCCTGAACCAACCCCAGTTAATTTGTCGGGTCAAGAATTCAGTGCTGAGTTGCGCTGTCATTTCGCTTGCTGTCATTCACTTGTTTATCGTGATAAAGGTAAATAAAAATAAATTTGGTATTCAAACGAATTGAGTGCTTTCATTTTTAACAATAAACAAAAAATAAAGTGAAGATAACACTTCGTTCACCAAAAGATAAATATTTTTCAATTTCAAAAACTGGCAGACTTCAGGGCAACATATTTTGCGTTCGATATAGTAGCCGAGTTTTCAGGGTTGTGCAGGGTTTTTAGCAGATGTGGAAATCAGCTGAAACTTCTCAGTGCGCACTAGTGGGCACTAGTGCTAGGCACGTCAAACAAACCTAATAAACACATTCACGAGCCAAGCACTAAAAATCTGTCAAACTCAATTTGTACAACTGTGTTCACGTCACAACTTCAAGTGAAAAAAAATGTGAACAGATTTTCAAAAACTGTCAGAACAGCGAATATCGAGCAAGAGGTGGAGAGAAACATTGGAGTGGTGGTTCATTTTAGCTTTTCTAGAACAGCGTACGAAGCTTAACTAAATATATTTATTGATGACACTTTTACATCTACGAATTGGAATTAAAAATCAAGTACGCTGTACCAGAAAAGCTTATATTAAGCGCCTCAAACTAAAACCGGCTAGTACATCCTCCATTTGCTAATGTTTTTCTTATTTCACTTTTTTTCTACTTCACCACTTGATCTGTCAAAACAAAGTTATGAAAAATTTAATTCTTCATTTATGCGCTGACTCAAAATTTGCGCAGCCTTTTTATTCATTGGGTAGAAAGCTGTATACTGCATAATATTTAAGCTGTATTACTTAGTTTTATATCTAAAGAAATTTCGGTACATTGGCTTAAGGCCATTTGTGGAACTACTTTTTATTGCCAGTTGTAATTGCACATTTCTGAAAGTTGACATTCTTGCAATTAATTCGTGGTCAATGAAAGCAAACTTTGAGCACACATATTTCCACAGAACTATAACTTACAACAAATTAACTGCAGAATAATATCATCGCTGTTGAACATTCCGGCGAATAGTATTTAAAACATAAAAAAAAAAAATACAGGGAGTAAAGAACCATAAAACGAAATAAATCAAGGGCAGATCATGGTAATATATTTATTTGAAATATCCTTTCGGGCTTGTAGTAGGCGCTTATGCGACTGGGTCGAACAGAGATCGGTCTGAAAATCTAATTTTCGACTAGTTTATCGAACAGAAATCAACCATCAGTTGCCATATAAATTGTATCTGGAAAAAGTCTTGCCAAGTCGATAAATAAACCTCTAATGAAAGGATCTTTATAAACAGTGGCAAATAACGACATATGCCAGTTTTTGACAACACGCAACAACATTCAGTCGATATTTGTTAATTCAATCAGAAATAACAACAAAATCACTGAACAGAATTAGCAAACACGAAAATAGATTTTAATTGACTCTCAGAACCTCGAACAGAAATCTTCGTCACTAAGACAGGACTCCATCTTGGAATGAACAAACATTTTGTAGATCAAGTGGAACATGATAAATAAAAAATCACTCCTGCGGAACATGGCCACAGCCCGCACTTTGCGTAAAGGAATTTGTCGAAGCTACGACTGAAGTTTTTTAGTCAGTGTCTGGGCAAACTGTCCAGCAATAAATACAAGATGGATCTGTTCACCCATTGTTCACTGCATTCAATTTAACAGTTCTCACCCCTTTTGAATTCATTTAAGTAATTTATGAACAACTACTCGTTAACAACTATAACTTATTGTCCACTTCACTGTAAATACACACACACAAAACTTCATCCACCTACTTTTCTGATTAAAGTTGTACTCTCTGACTTGTAATCCTGCACAGCATCCGCATTTGAATCCCTTGCATGTGCACGGTTGTCCCAGCTTCGAGAAGATCTGCGAACTTGTAAACCGCAAGCTCCTGCCGCGTTGAACCGAAACAGCGGGCGGCAGAATTACCAGTTTGGTCGTCAAATCATAAAATACCAGTCCATTTTGGTACCACCGACATTCCACGAAAACAACGACGAAAATACCAATTATAACGATCACAGACGGCAGTCGTGGTAAGTGCATTCTTTGATATTTTGGACGTGCGCGCTTCTACAAGTTACATGAAAGGAAAACAGCTTATGCGCACCGACCCGAACGCGTTGAAAGTATATTATCTATTAACCGCCACTGCAAGGTGTTCGTAAGTTTAAAAGTAAAAGCGAAGCGGAACCCACTGATCCCCTTTTGGCAGTGGTATCCAACTTTAATGTGCTATAACCAAAAATCTCGTTGTGTCTGTTGTCGTCGCAAAACAGAGAGATGGCATTGGCACTGCACTGGGCTTGGAAGACAGTTTAACAATCTTCATTCGACACCGAATCGTACCATTGACTGCTTAATCCGCGAATCAATATTTCTGTCTTTTCTCTTTCTCCGTCGATTAATTCGAGTGGATTGTGAACGGCAGCGTATACTGTGCCAAGAGACAATAACTTATTCAGTGCTGCTTGCAAATTGAGACAGATTTATGTGTCAGCCAACGATTTCTTTAGTTTTTGTTTTTACTCTGTGGCTAATGTGCTAACACTAACAATAGACTGAACTATTAAGACGACAATGATAACAGTAATGATGTTTGAAAAAAGTACGTATCCGCTATAGTGAACACGGTAGTAATTGGAGCCATGGTAGATTTACGAAATAATTGCACAAAATGTGCAGTTGAAATGTCTCAAGGCCATAGTGAGTATGATACGAAAGTGGTGTACTTAGGCTGAAGGTAATTAGGGTGTTTAGTGAGCTCTACTGAAGATCAGGAAAAGTCCAAGTGATGCACTGTTTTGCAGCACAAAGTGAATGTTGGCATCAGTGGTGAGGCTTCAAGGTCTGTCCTGTTTCCCGTTAAATTCGGTTTTATTCATGCGGAGGCATTACATTTTATGAATAAGTACTTACAAGGTGGTGCGAGCTACTCTTTTTAGAGTTAAGTCGTAAGTGCATTGTTAAAATGTTCATTTCGCTTAGTATGCTTTTTGCAATGATGCCACACACGGCATTGTGAGGTAGAAGTGTAAAACTAGGCCCTCAGGCGGCTGTGCAATACTCATTTCAATTTAATGACCCACCTAGATTTAGAAAAGTCGCCCCAAACGACAAAGTTACTAAGTGAAATGGTAAATTACGGTCTACTTTACACTTTGCAACGTTATACTGATCCACTATGGAGAGAAGTATTGTAGTTTTGTTAGTCAAAACTGGAAATTAATTGATTATTATATATCTACCGTCCTTGCCGTACAAACTTTCCAAATAGTTGCAGTCATATGTCGGAAGCCATAGCCAAATTGCAAGTAAAGTAACCCCAAAAGACAAGCCTCAATAAAGTCTTAATAAACGCTCTTCAAATGCTTTAGTAAGCGACTTGGAACCGCATTAAATAGAAACCAAAAACTAACCCGAAGGGTGGCTTAAGAAATGTCACAAAAAAACTGTCTAAGGCCCCGAAAAAAAAATGGATAACGTTCAAAAAAATTTAAAAAAATCCAGAAAAACCACCTCGAAACACAATCTCAAGTGCCTTAGGTAACGCCGTAAAAACGCTTTAAAACTACCCAAGGACAATACGAAGGAGCTCCTGAAAAATGCTTAAAAAAATTCCCTCTAAATGATATTAATAAACTAACAAAAGTCACCCAGAAGAACGATACAAAAAGCGACTTTAAGCCAAAAAAACTACCACAAAAACCTTGTTAACCAATCCGAAAAGTGTCTTTAAGCTGCCATGGTATACACCTCAACAACAGATTAAAGTACATCTCAAAAATACATTAAAAAAGATATCGCTCAAATAAAAAAACAAGAAACACATCAAGAAACGATACTCTATAATATTTTAAAAGGGGCCAAAAACCCTAAAAAAAAAACACGTACCGAACAGAACCAAAACCACCTCAAAAACTATCGTAAAAGATGCCCCAAAAAAACCTCCGAAAACGCCTCAGAAACATCCCGAAATGAACCAAAATCACTTTGAAAAACGCTTACAAAAACCATGAGGAAGCTAGAGTTAAACTTTAGTAATAAGTAAATAAATAGTTTGCACAACATGTTCGTATAGGCTGCTAAGTCTAGATTTCCACAATCACTGTGTTATGTGGGTTTAAATTGTTCCTATGAATGGAAGGGGCCTACAATTCTATGCCGAGTCCGAATGGCTCGATGAGAGGTGGCACAGCGGAGGAACCATAGAAAAGCAATTAAGTTCTCTCGGGAATCGAAAATCCCCACGCTTTGAACTTCAGCTCACTACCCATTGAGCCCACTTGTGAAAAATAAAATAGTAGATGATATTTAAACTACAAACCTATAATATTTATAACTTGGCATACTTGAAGTTCAGCTCTTAAACACGCCTTGACCATAATTCTTCCCCTAATATTTTTTTATCAAAACTTTGCTATTCCTAACAATCCACAAAATCAGAGTTTTAAAATTGACCTTCCACTTGGTTCTGCTAAAAGCAACCAATATTCCGTCTCTCAAAACTCCAAATGCTTCTTTAACTACTGAGCCAAAACTCCGCATTGATGGTGCAACTTTGGTTTCGATTAGCTTTGTTCAGACGTATCCTCTTCTCCGTTCGGTTGACAGCGAAAGTGAATTCACCCATCGCACCTGGCAAATATTTCAGTTCTATCAAATTTATTCGCATTACGGCAAACGTCTTTTCAATTTGTTAAACGTGCAGCCATCCGAGTCTGCTTCTTGGAATCTCCTCGCGTTGATTGTCCCACGCTAATTTCAACTGATGAAGACCATCAAAGATCACGCAACAAACAAGTCGCCTATCTGCAACAACATCTAAGCTATGTATATCAGCCACATTAAAACTTCCAATCAGCTTATTCAGCCGTTTATTCAAAAAAGCGACAGTGCAATTTGCTTTCTGTGAATTTTCTCGCAAAAATTTTCACTTTTCACCTGGAAGATGAAGCCAAAGCCATTACAATGAATACACGGCCTCCCATTGTTCAATCACAACGGCGCGGCGTGCTTGCGGCTGTAGTTTCGCTGTAGTTTCAATCCGATGGTGGCGGATTGACGGGTACCGGTAACGATATAAAAATATTGTTCGTGACATCGCACTTGGCACATGACTGGTTGCCACTCTAACCGCGCATGCAATGCAGGGATTACTACGAGACTTGTCTTGTAATTGAAAATTATATTTTTCATAAAAGATGAATAAAATTGTGTTCATTTACGGTTATAATACTTACAATTATATTAGTTAAGTTCATGTAGAGGTGGAAATCAAAGGACAGACAGCTTGACTTGGCTAGGTCGATATGGCAAGATTTATCGATAACGTTTAGAGATTTTTAATGAACAGCGGGAAATGGTTTGCGAGAAATAGACAGAGGCAAGACCGAAGTAAAAGTACTTATTGTACGAGACTACGAGTAGATAAAACGTTTCCATGAAAACATATTCAACAATACCTACTGGTCAGCGAAAAGTCCTACCGCATTTACAAATAAATTAAACCGAAGCTTGTGAAAAGCGATCAAAACAAAGGTTAGGAACACAAAAAAGGTGCGTTGCTCTATTGGATTTCTAAGAGAAATTTTGGAATCATTTGATTAATAAATAAAAAGTATAAATACGTAAATAGTTGGCGCAGGTCCGTAACCTAGGCCTAGCTACCTAGCAACCATACGTCTTGTGTGAGTTTTTCATTTTTTGAACGAATGGAAGTAAGTGTATATATTTTCAGGCCATTAGCCGAGTGTGTGTGCTTGACCTGAAATCAAATTCAAGTCAGAACTGCCCTCTCACGCAAAACATTAGAAGCACGATACGCCTTGCTTGAAGCCTCTCCAAACGGAAGTTTTGTCTGTTCCTCGGCGAAGCCAGGGTCAAATGACTCTTTCTTTGCGGAACAACATAAGAGAGAGAGCATAATGTGTCTGACGAAAAGAAGCAATTTTCAAAAGGAAGGCTGTATTGATGAGGGAACCTTTGAGAATACAACATATACCTTCTCTGCGACTGTCTATGAACAAATTTTAGGCAGGTATCATGAACAAATTTTAGGCAGGTATCTTGATAAGTTTTTCACCACACCAACTGAAGGGATACTTCCATTTTTTCTTCAAGTCCTTGCCAGTTTAGACGACTAAGTCGCACTTTTCTGATCAGTATTTTGAATGTCGTATCTATTATACAGGTATAGGTCCTCTTTAACTCTCTTACAGTGGACTTTTTAACATCAACAGAAATCCCCATTTGGGTAGATGATAATAAAGAGATAATGAGAAATACTACGTTTTTGGACGCGTTTATGAACATACTTTTCGAAATGTTTTTCTGTTTTTCAACACACCTGTTGATGAGCTTTTGGACATGTACTTGGACTTTTTTTGCATGCGTTTTTGAAAGCACTTCTCGACGAGTTTTCGGTTCTTGCCGACGAATTTGGGACGCGTTCTTGAACGAACACGTTTTTCAAAACGCTTTTGGACTCGTTCGTCGACATAATTGCAAATCCTTAAATTTGGGCATAGTTCTCATACAATGACCCACAGAATTTCCAAGGAAGTTCATAAGGTGGATTTTATGAGCCCACATCTAATTGAAGTCATTTCAATGCTCAGACAGTGCAAAAAGTTAATCTTGCATCCCAGCTCCCAGGTATTGACGGCTCACTGTCGAGTCAGTTAAAAATATGTTTTGTTGACAGGAGCACGCTTCTTATAGGCAGGAATAAATTTTATGAAAATCGAAAGACAGCCATTTGTCGCACAGCAACTCACAAAAATTAAGGCGATATATGAAATGAAGCAGTTCACATTTAAAACTAACATTTTTTCACATCAGCTTGGGGAATGAAAGAAAAGCACACACAATAAAACAGCACTAAATACGGTTATATTCTTCAGCGTGATTTTTAATAGATGCGCTAAATAAAACACGATACTCGTCGGCAATGATTATATTATCGCCCTCAAAGTTTTAAAAGCACCTTATGCGCTTATGCAACCTGAAGCAGATACTGTAATTCAAACAGCAAAATATCACAGTCCGGAAGAAATATTTAAACCCATGATTGTGACGCAATGAGGCACCAAATCCGATTAATATGCGGGATTGTGTATATTTGACGCTCAGAAATGCGGATTTGTCATGAGTGTGGACTTGGGTGAGTGACTTGTGTGTGTGTGGTGAAGACGAATCGGAAGTATTATGGTTCGTAAAAATATTTTAACCAATTTCGGAAAAATTTCGTTTCCTCTTCATGTTCACAAGACTATGTAAGCTGGGATACAATCAGTGCACATGTGAATCGGTAAATTACCCAAAGCCGGACCGTGCAAGAGTGTTTAAAAGTAAACAGATAATTTGGTTCAGCTTCATCATTTAGGAGTACAATGGAGTTGTGGATGAATCTGAAGATGGTTTCCCTTCTAAGCTCTTTGCAGTAAGCAATTTAAAGCTTGCATGGTTTGATTATGTAATTGAATATTTTCACTTCTTTGTTGGTCAGCGGTGTTTGATGTATTAAAATTCAATGGGTACAAGTGAGTATAATGTATTCGATGCACGTATGCACACTGCTACGAATGTGAATTGGGAATGAGCGGTATTATACTAACGGGCAGATCTGCTGTAGTTGTGTATCTACTGAAACATAAGGTTTGGCAAAAATGTTGCAGATATAAATAAAGTGCCTGTTATCGAAATGAACGTATATGCCTGGGTCGCACGAAAATGTCTTGTCATCGCATAAGTTTGTCTGGAACAATCGTCTGCATTTTTAATACGACTTATCCAACATTTTGAGTCATTTTTAACCTTAATATTAAATATTTTTTAAGTCAACTTAATTTTATGTGAGAAATTTCGCATTGTGAGTTTTTAATATCTAAATGTAACCCAATTGCAACGTCATCTGAACGCACCCAGTCGGATGACGTTTCGAACGCGTAGGAGAAAACAAGATAGCGTCGTGCTAAGGAGGTGAGAAAGCGAAATTGTTGTTTTGACAAAAAGAAGAGAATACAAGTTTTAAAAATAAAACCGTGGTGGCTTTAAATTTAAATAAGCATTAACATAAACATCAGTATCGCGCTTTTTTTTTAAATTTCATTAAGCATTGTTTTGGTAATTTTATACCATTTTGACGAATAAAAACTAGCGTCATTATACGAGGTAACTTTGTTGTCTTTTACGATAGAAATTTGGTAACCAAAAGAAAAGTCTTTGGTCAACACATACTTGGAACACAACTGATGAAAAGGGGGAACCAACGTTCGTGCTCAAAGCTACTCTACACTTACGGACTTTGAAGCAAATTTTAACAGAAGAATAGCTGTGGGAAATCAAACATATAGTACTAATAAATAACCTATATTTTCTAAGACAAACTCGATCTGCTGCTACCCATAAATTTGCATTTACTATTCTATTATCAGAAAAATGTACTTTAAACTGCATACCAATAGCACTATCAAAAACGAGTAACTTTTTGAGGATTTATGTATCAGAATAAAGAAAAACGTATTCTATGCTTTTACTAGTATTAGATTAGCTTTTCAAGAAACAATTTATTGCCCTGGAAATATTTGCGAATGCATTTTGGAAATCAACCAAGTCATACTGTTAATATATCTCCTGAAGAGTTAGTGAATTCAAAATAACCAAGTCAACTTGCTTAAGCAAAGTCGGTATAGAAATAACCGATTTATAAGTTTTCTCGGTCGTACATAGCAAACTAATTCTATAGAATTCAACCAACTGGTTGACATTAATCTAGAAGCTTGGTTAATAATTGCTGAAAAATAGTGTATTTTTTGGTGTATGCAACTCACATTTCTATTTCCGTAGTTTTTAACAACCAATATTCGTTTATTTTCGACAGAGACTTATTATTTAATTTTAACCCATTTATTCTTTTAACTGTGCAAAAATTGCACTTTGTTGGGAAAAATTTTTGATTGTGTTGCTTTAAAAGAAAATGAATTGAATATATGCCATTTGAAAAATTCTCTTCGGTAGATAACAGAAAGTTTTCACATTTTGCCTTCTCGTCGTTGAAAAGCTCTTTATCTAGTAGTATCTTAAAATAAATGCATCTTAGGTAATTTTACAAAATGTATATCATATTTAAATTTTTGGAGCAACTAGTTTGTGAATTAAGTACTGGAAAAGGTTTTGATTTTAAGCCAAATATTAAACTAAAACAATTTCTGGTTTCGTGTGTCGTAGTCGCAGACCTATATGTCAGCAGATCCAAAATGTGTTTTTATTAAGGTAGATCAAGAAACCAAGATAAAGTTGTATAATCGGGAAATGAAGCACCGTGCTTTGTTTAGAGTCGTTAAAATATATAAAAACACGACTAGGGTTAAATCTTTATTATCTGCATAACTTAAATATTCAATTGACTCTACGTTACTCTTCGCCACCTTACGTCTGTACTTATTGATGGTTCGATTGGAACTAAGCTCGCCTGACGGGTAAAACAATGTAACTCATGTGTGAGTGATTCGATACAAAAGTCTTGACGAGTACGTTCAATAATATTATACAAACGTTTTTTACAAACGGCGACTTCAAGCCTCTGAAGCATACATCGTTGTGGTATTTCTATTATTTCTGCCACTTCAAACGTCAGTAACAAGGAACCAATTAGCTCAACGAAAATAAAGCAAGCAATTGTTTTTTATTCGCCAAAAAATCAGAAACTTAATCATGTGAGACACGATCGCCACTAGTTTATACTTAAAAACGCCCAAGTAATATAAACCACGGTGTGAACGAATCCACATAAAACAAACAAACTCTAAAATGTTATCATATTGCAATATTCGAGCTGGGATTCGAAAAGAAAGGATTCTAATAAAATCACTTTTATTACACTTTTATGGATTATTCTAATAATGCATTTACTAAGTACCAATACAATATCACTTAAGACAATTCTTTAACGATTCAAACCAATCACTTGATTCACTGTATTACCTTACCTTTATTTATCTTCACAACCGATTTCCAACTTCACCACACTGTTTAAAAATAAACTGTCCGTCCCTGTTCTCAAATCTGCCTTTTATGTCCGCTTTGCCATCTATTGAGCAATTTCTAGTTTATTCCAGCTATTTCGGCTGGTTCTAGAATCAGCTTACTTAACTCTCCACTTATTTGACAGATTCGAGTCTCCGATTGGAAGTGGAACTTGTTTGGTGACTAACGCGTTGTTTTCACTTCACGCTACAATCCACACCACAATATATTAGGGAAACGTGTGAAAATTGTTCATACAAAAATGTTTAGTCCCCAGATGAGAACTGGAGATATAATAAAAAAAAACTGTTTGACATTTCAGCAGTTCTTCTCACGATTGAGTTTAAAAAAAATCATTTATTCGTAACAGATCCATGAAGGTTCCCAGATTAAGGTACACCCAACCAATTGTTAGCCCAATTTCTAAACTTAGCGACGAAATTCTAAGGAAATTTAATCAGTGTTGAGGCTGTTTCTTACTATTCCATTTCGTATTCTATCAATCTTTATATATTTTTGATATATGGACCATATTCTCTGTTTTGCTGCTTTTTAAAGAAAACACAAATTCTCTTTACCATATCAGTTGTCACTAAAATGTCGATGAATCGCAAGGATAAACAAGCTTCTCACTACGTTAGTCCATGTCGCTATTACTGCAGCCATACGACCAGTAATCATTTTTCATTTCTCTAATTCCTTCAAATTTCAGTTAATTGTTGTAAAAATTGAGGAATGTAAATTTATCAAAGCACTTTTGCCGATCCAATCATAGCTTCGGGGCATTATATTTTTTTCACTTACAGTGCAAATTTGGCCAACTATTTTCTTTAAAACAAAAGTTTCCTTAGAAGCCACATTTAAGCTTAACCGACAAACTTGCGTTCTAATTTTGATTTGATTTTGCTAGGACCGCCATCTGGCGTAATTTGAACACAAAACACACAATCGATTGTATTGCAGACACGAACAAATCAGAAAGCTTATGAGTTGAAAAGCTTTAGAGAGTAGACTTTCAATTGCAACCCTCTGCAAAAAAAAACTCACTCCGTTTACCACATGTAGCACCATTTCCCTCCGCCGAACCCAATAAATCATTGTTTGCTTTCGAAAAATACATTTTTCATACCCTGAAAATTCTTAGTTCAATCAGGCACCAAGCAACTTACCCCCCTCCCTCTCTCTCCTATTATGGAAAATGCAATAGCCAATCAATCATTAATCAAACCATCCCCATAAAAAAAAAAAACCACGAATAAAAAAGTAAAAACAAAACCAAAAACCACTTCATCAGACACCACAAAGGATACACCACACCTTACCATGGCGAAGAACGTGACTTCCAATTTAAATGAGAAATCACGTAAATTACGCGACCACGAACCACGACTACAGTCTTCACTCTGGGTTAATTATTTTTTAACAAATCACCACCACAACGGCATTTACAAAATAAAATTCACCCTCAGTCAACGGCCTTCAAGATGTATCTATTAAGGCCACCGAATCAAAGAAATGAATGAAATTAATCCACCAAACCCACCCAAGTTCCAAATTGTTCACGACAAGCAATCAACAAATACTAATAAACCAACAAAGTGGAAAAAAACACCGAATAAAAATCCACACAAAAATAGCAAAAGAGAAAATGAAAAATCCTTCATTAAGGACATTGTTATTCCCATGTTGATATAAGCTTGCAATAGCGACACAATCTGCTCAGATACAGTGGGAACGTTTAAGAGTTTGCCACCGGGGGTGGAAATGAATTTAAAGTGAGTAGAATTTCCCTACGAAGGGTGAATCCTCACCAAAGCTAGTTGCAGATAAAACTAGGGAAGCCACCACAAAGCAAACTGGCAGGTCGCACGTCTCCTGACCTATGCCAGCCAGCGATATCTCTGCTATTCCCCAATTCCCAGGTAAGTGATCCAAAACGTACACCACGAGTAAACGATTTAATAAATTTATATTCCATTTCATAATAGCAATTCAAAGCGGCAAGCAATCACCAAGGACCAACACACCAACACAGATTGTCTGCACCATTCCACATCGATCTTGGGGGCGAAATCCTCGCCCCCAAACATAGTCAGCAGCAGTACAGGAAAGCAAACCAAACTACCCTGTGTGCTGGCAAGCATGGCGTATTCGTAACAAAAAAATGGAAAAACAATAACAAGCCATATAACATGATCTGGGTTATAAGTCCAGGTGTCCTCCTCGGGTGCCATCCTAACATATACGACACTCCGGTGTGCCATATTTATACATTGCGACTATTGCCACTGAACAACGTTCAATTGACGACCATCCATCTAAAAAATAAAAATAAAAAATAGAAACAGTGAGCCAAAGTTGAACAGAAAAAAGAAACCAAATAAATAAATGATCGTTGTCCACTGTACACTGGGAAGATGCACTCAAAAGGATACCAATCTACAATTGCCAAAGCCGCATAGTGGCATAGTAACGTCGACGTCACCACTCCATGTCCATAGTCCCGCCCGAGCCCGACAGCATTCATGTGCATGAGAGTTTTTTTACTTTTGTAGTACACAATCCAAAAGAGAGAAGAACATAAAGAGAGAATGTTGAAAAAGAACCTACGAGTACGCTGCACGGTGTACGGTGTAGATTTGAAGAATCACCCCCAATCGGCAAACGGCAACCCCAACAGCCAACACCACCAATCCACCACTACCAACAGAGCCAGCAACAACACAACGTAAACAACCAACAGAGAACAGACAGCAGAAACAGGAAGCGCACACAACGGATGAAGATATAAATGGCAGCGAACATTTCGGAATCATTCTTAATCGCACTCGAATAGCAAGCGTGCGAGGATAACGACTACGAAGCTCTACTGCTGAACGGAGTTTCACTGATATTCACGAGACCATCGGTGTCGTCGTCGCCGCCGTCGCGTTCTGGATGGAAGGATATCCTAATTTCATTCAACGAGTTTAGGTTCCGTTCAATTTTGTTCGCTTTTGTTGAGCTCCGCATGTCCTTCGGGAGCAATTCATTATTATTTACCAGAGAGTTTGTACTGCCTCTTCAAGTGTAAGAATAGTCTCGCACGCCGCGAAAATAAATCAAACAAAATAGGAAAAGTGTTAGAACCTCCTTGTCCTACGGGACAAAGAAAAATCACAAAACCATTGTCGATTTGTCGATTTGTCGATTCCGTTCGATTGTTCGGTTTAAATATTTGTTTGCTTGGTGTGAGTGAAAACATAAAAAAAAAGTATTTAAGTGGCAAACTCAATTGAAATTGTTGTTAACATTGTCTGTGATTTCATTATGGCTCGTCACATGCTCTGGATTGGAGTCCTTGTTGTCGTGGTGTTTGGATACATGCCAGATATGAACCGGGCAAACAGTAAGTTCGTTATAAATTAATTTTTGTGTGTTCAGGTCCCTTTCTTGTTTTCTTATGGAACGTTACTTTTATCGTTATATTCAAAATTTTATTAAATTGCCACACGATGAGTGTCTTTCGCGGGTGAACTTTTCCGACCTTGTATACGACAAAATGCTTTTACGATTATCTTAAATATTCATTAAAAAAAAAAGAAGAAGAAAATACCCAAACAGTGTACCTATCCTATCCAGTGCTAGAAGATTAACCCGCGTACCGCGAAAGCCACAGATGGTTTTAAGCGTGTAGTCAAAAATTCATTTTTCGCCTCTAAGCATTTTTGTTTTCTTCGTGTGCGCAGATTCAGCCCGTTCACCGTATGCTCATTATGGGAATAAAATTCATTTAATACTCGTCCTTACGAGCTGCATGGTTCCATGTTGATTTAAGGTGCTTTTATGGTGAAATAATATTGTTAGAGAACACCGTATTTCCATTTCCTTGCAGGGACACAAATTCAGTCTATGTTCTGTGAGAGAAACAAATCTTCTTCATACGATTCGAAATATTTAATTGGCAAAAAGGGAGTTAATTCTACCACATTGTAAGATGGTTGTTTTGCATTTGCTTATGGTATTTATATATATGCAAAGGGCATGGGTAACAGCTGACATGATGGACGTTTAATTCGGATATAATAACAATGGCAATGGCATGGGTCAATAATGTCAGTTGCATATTGAACTAGGATAACAGTCGCATTTGTGTATGTAAATTGGTCAGTGGAGAGACGATTAATTAACAAAACACCGGACCATCTATATGGTAAATGAAGGGACATTTGCATAACTATGCGCAATTTGGTATGGCGTTTCATTAATCTTTATGGTGAGGATTAACTGCTGGTTGGCAATCAATGTTTCCAAGTTTGTAACATTTTCGATGGCTTACAATTTAGAATAAGTGGTAGCACATTTAATTTTAAGGCTGTACAGCATTAAATGGTAATGAGGACAGAGTGGGCTTGTAGGAAAGAGCGAGTAGGTACCCGAAACTAGATTCAGCAGAAAAATTTGTGTACCTAGTAGGTTCCTATGAAATGATGGGCACATCATTTGACTGTCAAATTAAGGGAAATGATCTTCGCCATAGTAATGAAATTAATTTTAGACACGACATATTTCCAACGCAAGCTCTGAGTGTTTTTGTATTAAATTTGGCAAGTGGAGACTTTGATCAGAAAATCCTATGCAAGAAGCCAATTCTACAACATTGCATTACGCATATATCTAAGCGATCTTTAAATAATGTACTGATCACCCTATTGTTTCAAATCCATGCACCTCGCCATGCTCGCTAAGTTACTTTGCGTATCTTGTGTGAAATAATGTCCCACAAGAACAAAGATCGAATGACAAGCCAGTTTAACCTTCACATTTCCTCGTTAAATACCGTATTTCATTGTTTGCCAAAGTCAATGCATATTGTTAAGCTTAGCTGATATTTGTCGAAATAGATAAAGATCGGTTGTAACATAGACTTTTAGTAGAAATCGTCGTCTCTTGTGTTGTTTTTCACTGATTGTCTTATAGTTGCAAGTTGACGCAGGCGGAAAATTTCTTTTATTTTGCAACAACTTTGAAATGAAGCGCAATATTACAATCACGATCTTAAATAGACTGATAACTTACTTATGTGGCCTTTCTAACAAACTGCGGCATCATGGACGAGGTCTGAATGGATGATGTCATAAGAGACCCACTTGTGGCCGCAGAGGTCTGGGATACACTATACCACATCCCCCCTCAATCAAATGTTATCAAATCTATTCTACTGCTACTTTTCAGCGACTTCTTCAGTCTCAACTAACGCAGACGAATTTTTAGTTCACTAAAGATTCAAACTTTCAAAACTCATGACTTCGTAACATAGATCGCTGCGTGTAAAAGATTCATGGCCTCTCCTTCTAAAGTGGCTTTTGTTGGACTTTTAAAACTTGTCCAAAAAGCCATTTTCGACTGGGATTTATATTTTTGCATACATTTGGCAGCGCCTTTTAGTTAAGAGGCCGAAATCCAGTGGGATTAGACCAGCTTTGGTTATATTTATGTAGTAACGCTTCTATTGCAGGTGCAGTGGTAGCATTATTAAGAAAGCGAATATTGAAATGATTGAAAGGTTCTATCATACTCCCGTTATACAGATATCCTAAGAATATTTTGCGAAACATGCAGTGAGCACTTTAGGATTATATGGCATCGTTTACAGGAAAACGGTCTGAGCAAAAACGTCTTAAAATAACGCATGGAAGAACTATTAAAAAAATGTAAAATCGGAGAATTTGTTGCTTTTATGTGTGATAAAAATATTATATTCACGTTCAAACGGGCATATTCAAAACGACCCCAATCTTCGGTGATCTAAAAATAAGCTTTATTATAGCGCTTGAGGCCCTATATGGATAGGAGAGCTATCTAAAAAATAGAACGTTGCTATCAAAAATTTAAATAAACAGTAAACAGTAAAAACGAAATAGGATGCTGGAGATGTTAGTTTTTAATCGAATAAGTATTAAAACTGTAAGGAAATACGTAAAAGATGGATGGAATGACGCAAACAGAATTCCTAGTATTGTTTAAATGGATTTGGAAAAGTGTCTTCTTCCCAATTCTATACAGATTATGGAGGAATCGAAAAGCGAATCCTCCGCAAACCAGTTGCACTTGCGACTTGTATGATAATACTAATTGTTTTCCCAACATTTATATTAAGGTGCCTCTGTTGTACTTATAACTGTCCACTAGAACGTATTACTTTTTAAATTGTTGGTGGTATGTTCACCTTTGGTGTTCAAAAATGTATGGAAATAGATTGTTCCTGTGGGTGAAAAAAATACGCGTAGATTGAAAAGATAATATGTGAAGGTCAATCTTTTTATTGCCAACCATTCTCAAGACTTAAAAAAGTACTTTTCATTCAACAGTATGATTTTTGAAAGTGTAAGGCAGTAAAACATTCCAAAACTGTGTAGTGATTTATGAGACAACTCTAAGGACAGGTTGTATGTAAAATAGAATGTAATAAGCAATATTTTATTGAATAAGCTATATTAAGCAGGTTAAAGAGGCCCTGTATAACTCGATTTTAGGAGGAATGCTCCTGCCTATTATAAGGCTCTTACCTAGAATAATAACTCGGCATTTGAATCGTTTCTAAATTTTTAAAGCGATTGGGAGTGGTTAAGACAATGGTTTGCCAAGCATGAGCTAATGAGAAGTTTGAAAAACGCAAATTCAGTTGATTGCTAATGATGCTTTTCACTCCGCCGTGTGTTCAAAACTCGGTTGTCCATTAGCAGTTATTGTAAGACCAATAAGCGGAACAATGTCTTAGGTCCTTCTAATTGTTTTGAAGTAAAATCAGTATATTAAGACAGTATTTAATTAGAAAATACTAATTTGTATAGCTATAATTGAGAAGTATAACTTGGTGTGCAACACATTAAATGTTTTTGTTGCAACTGCACTATTTGAAGAATTAGCTAACATTATTTTGCAATAGACTGGTAAGCTCCCAGCCACAGTACCTGTAGACAAGCCGGCTAATATTGAGCACTTTTGAATTTCAAACAGTTGTATCATTTAGTGGCAAATAGATGGCACTAGTTTCCCAGGAAAATACTTTTTCAATGTTTGACCTAGATTTGGGGAGCTTTGACAACATAAAACTATTATAACAATTAGGAGCAGAACCATTGTTTAGCCCAGAAGAAAACAATTAAAATAATTTCTTAAAATAATAAATAAACAGGTTTAACTTGTGAAGTTATAATATGACCAACTTGTTTTGGAATTGGAATTTTACCAATTCAACATTTCTATACATGTAACTACAAATTGTTATAACGGAGCAACATTTACAAATTTTAGTGCATTCGAAATAAGACTAAACTCACGTCAGTGAATAAATGTAGGTAACGCTCTCTAACGCAACATATATTTCAACCGTTTTATTTACAAAAGGTAACCCTGTTAACAATTTTAAACTCCATACGAAATGGGAATATTTAAAATTCGTAACTTGGTCATTAATGGTCACAAAAATAATTATTCACAATGGATCGTATTGAACTCGTAAATATTTTTAAGAAGATTGTTGGTTTGTTCACTGTTGTAATTTGTTTGTTTTTTTTCCTTCCGAATATGTTTATCTTTTAAAAAAAAACTATATTAACTTCTTTTTAAGGCTCAAACTATACATTTGTTTTGTTTTATCAATTAATTGATATACTTTTTTGCACTTTCTTCTCAAAAATACACTTAAATCAATACAATCGAAAATAAAGTTACGGCAACGTCTCATCGCCATTTATTTTCCCAGGACTAGTCGTTCGATACGGCAGAAATACTCATCTCCCACTGAAATTAGAAAAATCACCTTAATCACAAAGCTTTATATTCAATCAAACAATTAAATTTGGTAATATTCATCAAATAAGGTTTCGCCAAATGAACATAACATTCGATTTCACCAGTATTGATACATAATTGTATTCTCTTCTGCTTTGGTATTTTTTTTTTTTTAGAAAACAATACATAAGTAGCCACACGCAGAAATATATGTTATTTAAAATCAACCAATTTTCGGTTGAAGACTACCAAGTGATACTGTTAATATAGCTCCTACAGAGTTAGTGAATTAAAAATAACTGAGTCAACTTGTTTAAGGAAACTCGGTCAAAACTAACAATTTATCAATATTTCTCGGTTGTAAATAACAAACTTACTCTGTTGAATTTAACCAGCTGGTTGATATTTATCTAGAAACTTGTTTCTTAACAACTAATAAAGTGTGCTATTTCTAACAGTATCCATTTTACCTATTTATATCGGTGGTATAACAACGAATACTCGGTGTTTTTTAACAGAGCATTGGTTAATTTTAAACCATTCAACGCATTAAAAAAAAAAAATTCAATTTGTCTATTTAACGCGTTCGTAGTTATACCTAATCCAGATGTTTAAGTTTTGGTTGAATTTTTGAAAATATCTCTAAATTTGACTGCAAAGAAATATTTAATTTTATTTGATTTAAAACTACAACAAATTTATAGACGTACTTTTAGTAAGCAAAACATATCTTTACTTAAGCGCTTGTGCTTTAATATTAGTGGGAATTATAATCTCTTGAAATCGAAGCGGATATCCGATGGAATCACAGGAATAAGTCATTCACAATTTTTCTTCAATGACACTTGGAAGTAAAGTTTGTATTGCAAGTCTTTTTCTATTAGGCAAGTCTAATTGCTCTGTCGTACATCTCCAGTTACAAGTAAAAGTGATCTTCAGAGCTCTTCTAAAGGACCACTTGTCTCACAGAAACTTCTTGCAAATAAGTTTTTAATATCAAACTAAAACGCATCGCTTAAGCTGTTATCTTTCATTGTCTAAAAAATGATTGTATGCATCTCACGGAAGAAATTTTAACGCGCTGGCTGCTCCATCTTTGCAAAGAAACTAAATTATTCCATAGATTTCAATTATTTAATAACCATTACTCTCTTGCTCACAATCCAATCGATATAACTTTGCAGACGCTGGCATATTCTCCATGATGACGAGCTCGTCACTGACAGTGTAACGGTTCTACGAGTATATAATATAATACAGCTCAACAAATGGATTGTGCATAAATAGTTAGATAGTTCTACTTGTAGTTAAGGTTCGTTCTACTTAAACAAAAAAAAAGAAACTCTTGCCTCCTGTGAGGATTGAACTCACGACCCCTGGTTTACAAGACCAGTGCTCTGCCACTGAGCTAAAGAGGCCGATGCTGCATGTGGCAACTAAATATGTTTCGGCACGCTTCAGAAGCCGAGTTTCTCATTGGTTAATTGAAGTGTTTCGATTATTCTTATCGCCTTTTAATGAAACACCACGCTACACGTAGAGTCAGATGGCAAGAGGTACCTACACCCACCAGAAGCAAACTTCTGTTCAATTGTTTGACCTAGAAATAAACAAAGCACCTAACTTAATATACATTCTGAAAAGCGACGTTGGGATATTATACCCCTCAAAGGTTACCGAATTTGTATAAGTACGTATCATTAAATGTAAAAGAAAAACATCCACTTAGGACTAACTTTCCATCCCCTAGCCCTAGGATTTTTGTATCGGAATGAAATTACACTTGTGCAGATATTGTTTGTGTTTGAACAAAAGCTCCCCAATTTCACATTTTGATGTTCTCTGTCTATTGTTTGTAAAAATGAAAACATACAATTGGGTAGAAAAACAAACGCAGTAGGTGGCAATAAAATTGGAAACTTTTTCGAGTCAACTTTGTGTAGGTACCTAATGTCCGCCCATCCGTTTTATTTATTTAGGCTCTGTTTTGTTTTTTTATTTTTATTTTTCAGTAACACCAACCTCTCCGATACATGTCATCTCTATGTAACGGGTGATTTTTTAAGAGGTTTAGAACTTTTAAAAAAAAAAAAACACAAAAAATTCGAAAAAATGAATGAAATATTTATTTGAATCGATAGTTTGAACCTTGCAATTTAATGTTTAAAGATAATTTCATGCAAATGTTGACCGCGGCTGCGTCTCAGGTAGCCCATCCGCTGAGTCCAATTTTGGCATACTCTTTCACACATATCGGCCGGTATCTCACGAATGAATGCATGGATGTTGGCTTCCAGTGCGTCAATCGAAGCGGGCTTGTTCCTATACACATTAGCCTTGGCATACCCCCACAAAAAATAATCTAATGGTGTCAAATCGCACGATCTAGGCGGCCAATTGACCGGCCCGAAACGTGAAATTAACTGTTCACCAAACTCGCCTCGCAATTGCGCCATTGTTTCGCGTGCTGTGTGGCATGTGGCACCGTCTTGTTGAAACCACATATCATGCAAGTCAAGAACTTCCATTTCGGGCAAAAAAAAGTTTGTTATCATCGCTCGGTAGCGTTCACCATTGACAGTAACGCTGCGATTCGCATCATCTTTGAAGAAATATGGCCCAATAATGCCGCCGGCCCATAAACCGCACCAAACAGTGGCTTTTTCGGGATGCATTGGTAGCTGTTGCAATGCTTCTGGCTGATCTTCACTCCAAATGCGGCAATTTTGCTTATTTACGTACCCATTCAACCAAAAATGAGCCTCATCGCTGAACACAATTTTTCGATAAAAAAGCGGATCCTCGGCCAGCTTTCCAAGAGCCCATTCACCAAAAATTCGGCGTTGTGGTAGGTCGGCTGACTTTAGTTCTTGCACCAGCTGTATCTTAAAAGGCTTTACGCCCAAATCCTTCCGCAAAATTTTCCACGTAGTGCTGTAACAAAGGCCTAACTGCTGGGAACGGCGCCGAATCGACATTTCGCGGTCTTCTGTCACACTAGCTGATACGGCCGCAATATTTTCTTCACTACGCACAGTACGTAAACGTGTTGGTGGTTTAATGTCCAACAAAGTAAATTTGGTGCGAAATTTGGTCACAATCTTCCGAATAGACTGCTCAGAAGGTCGAGAATGCCGATCATAAAATGGAAGCAGCGCGCGATGAACATTTCGAACCGAGCACGAATTTTGATAGTAAAATTCAATAATTTGCAAGCGTTGTTCATTTGTAAGACGATCCATGCTTAAATTGCAAACCAAACTGAAGCTGTTTGACAGTGACACAAGGTACTAAACACACGTCAGCTGTCAAAACCAGTGTTGCCAAAACCAAACCAGCTAAAAAATCACCCGTTATATCCAGATAATTGCTTGGGGTGATATGTGCCAATTTTCTAATTATTTTCTAAAGTTCCCGCGGCGAGTTGGAAAATCAATGGCACATCAGTTGATTTTCAACGTTGATAACGAAAATTACCGAAAACGGATAGTCAGTCCACGAATCGCCTCAGAGTATTCAGCTATATCCTGTGGGAGGGACGCGAATGTGTTTTTGGCAGGTTTGCATTTAAGCAGCTGGTAATTTCGATTTGAATATGAGTAGGACAATATAGGATTGGCTTTACAAGGCATTTATTGAATAGGTTATGCTTCCTATTTGAGCTTTCCGGAACCATATCTTCCTCGCCCCAGTACGGACACTCAGTGCCAAATTTGGATGAATAATGTTTGTTCGATGATTCGGAATCCGTGCCTTCGCCCACGGATGATATCCAAACAATCCAGTCTATGTCAGACCGTCCATCTCAAACCGGAAGAAAAAAGCAAATTTGGAAACATTCGAGAGAGAGAGGCAGAGAAGGAGAGAGTGAGATAAATGTGAAGTCGTGCTGCCGAAATGAAGTCAATTTTGCTTCTAGTTACTTTTAGAGTGAACTCGGGGAAGTTACGCAACAGAAAGTCAGGCGAAAGCAAAATGAATGGAGTCGACTCTGACGTACTTCATTTAAATAAAATTCCTGGAGTCCAGTTCAGCAAACATGAGGACCGACATCATCAGATGACTTGGCTAACTCACCTTACAACCTACATCGACTTATGAACAATCCACTTTCGACAAGCTGCATCAATAATCTTTGGAAACAGCGGTGGGCAAAAGTTATTTCTCCTTTGTTTCAAAGCCGACTTGAAGAAAGTCTTTTACTACCGCAAAATTGTATATTGCGAAACGTGTGCGATTTGTAGTTGTCGGGTGGCCCTTCTTATTGTTTTTGATTTTTTTAATATACCCTTTTTCAAAACTCAAATAAAATGGAACAAATTAAAGTGTCACGCCAGTGGAAGGCATGATTCTCACATTTCATTGCGTTTGACTGCCCCCAATCAAAAGCCAATAAAACAATTAACATTGAAAGATCTGGTGCCAACAACCGAGTACCGTGCCAGCATTCCCACTTGATTCTGTATATTAACGTGAGAAAATTTCTGACTCGCGAATTGAAATTTGGGAACGGCTTGCGGTTAGCTTGCCTTATCACTGTCCAACTGTCACACAGGAACTTTGCTTTTCTAAAATGTATGAAACTGTTTCAATACCCTCGAATGGAAAAACAAATCATTTGAACAACATAATTGGACGCTAGATAGACAGCTTTTTAAATGCTAGCAGCCTGTTAAATATATAGGCGCCATTAATTAACAACGCGTTGAATTTTCACTTTCAATATAGCAAAGACAATTTATAACACATTTTCATTCAAACAAACAAAGTCAAAGACAGCCTCATCTGGCATCCACCACGTAGAGCCACCATGTCTGGAATTCGGTATAACAATTGCCGGTTGCAATTGCAATGTGCCGTGGCAATTGCAGAAAAGAGTGTGTTCAACGGAATGAGAACAAATTGGAGTGAAGGGGCGGGAAGGGAGTGGATCAGCTTAACATCTCTATTTACGAATCTATGTCCTTTTGACTTGTCGATGCGATTTGCAGTTTTCGTACCCCCCTTTTTATTCTTTAATGGGGGAAAACACTGCTTGTGAAGCACCAGTTCAACAAGAATTTATAGGACTTTGCTTTGTATGAGAGCACATGTTATACCCTTAGCTTAGTCATATGGTCTGTACACCTAATTTTTTTTTGTTTTGTAGACAACAAGGAGATGCTTTTATTTGTGTGTGTAGTGTGTGGAGCACATTGACATCTCACCAGAGAATTCAGTTCATGCATTCATAAGAGATAAGTGCCTGCGTTATTGTTTTAACTGATCTACTTTTTATTGTCAGTCAAATGTTTAGTTTATATAGAGGGCATTGCTTCACAAACAAAATATACCAGTTTAAGGGTTCCTTATTATTGGGACGCTATTTAAAAAAAAATAAACAGATGCATTCACTTTTGTTTGTATAGCCTTTTCATTAGGTGTACCTATTTAAAATGAAATTTAAAAAAAGAGGAAACGATACAAGAAAATGCATTAAATAAAGTATACAACTGTATCACACGAAACTGATTCGGTAGTTCCGAGTTTAACTGAAAAACGAGCTTTTGAAAATTTACTTCAAGTTTATTTGTATTACTCTCATCATAACTTCGTGTATATAATGTCCGCGTGGACAGAAGATCCTGAAGAATCTGATTCTAACCGATCCTGTGAAACTGAAGAATTGTTTTCATAATTTTTTTTTTTTAATAAATACATAAGTCGTATGGATAGAGGATAAAAAAAAATATTACATTTTTGTGTCGCCTTTTTTCAAAATCCTTGGGGTAAAATATTTAGAAAACGTTTTATTGTTTTATTTAACAAAAGCTAAGAACTCTGTGAAGAATCTTTTCAGACAGACTAAGAAGGAAACAGAGTAAGGTCTGTGTCAACAAATTACCAGATCTTAAACAGATAAAAACAAGAGTGTGTTACTTATATATATATAGTTGGCGCAACAGGTCCGTAGGGACCCAAGGCCTAGCTTCTCGCAACCATTCGTTTTGTGTGAGTTTTTTTATTTGTTACTTTGTGTGTTACTTATAGTGCAACTAAAATAAGTTTCCGACAGAGAATATTTTTGATTTAGCTCTTTAGCATTTTTCATAAAATTTGTTTGTTTCTATGATAAGAGGGATGATTTTCTTCTTCTAGCAACTCCTCTCAATTTATCTCTATCACTCAGAAAAACACGTTGTAATGCCGAATCCCAAGTTTTTCTGATTTAAGAATGAAATTGTTGGCAATGCTGTAACAAAATACATGTGGCAGCGTATTCTTCTTACGCTGAATACTTGATTTTTGAAAACTTAAGAACGATTTCCTACTATTAAAAATAACTAATAGTTAAAGCAAGAATTTTCACCTGCGATTTTTCAAAAATCATGTGTAGAAGATAGGGTCTAACAGTAAAAATTGCACACTGAGTTGTGACCTTTAAAAAAGGGGTCCACAGATAATGAAGAGCCGTGTGAAGCAGCAGTGGTGTGTTCAATTCAGTCAGTGGAAAGAGTTGAGAGGCTCGTAAATTTTTTTTAAAAACACAAATTAAATATTGAGGTTTTATCTACTTCGCGATCTGACAGACTTCTGAGAGTATAACTGCCATGAATGAGCTTCTCAATTCAGTAGTTCAGAATAGGTATTTGTCCAAAAAAATAAAAAAATAAAACACTCAAAACGAATGGTTGTGAGAAGCTATAGGCTTAAGAACCCTACAGACCTGTTGCGCCAACTATCTAATTTTGTTTGTCCATTTGTCCAAAAAATACAAACTCACTCAGAAATTAATGTTGCGCTAACTATTTACTTATTTAATTATTTATTTATTTATGCACGAATTATGATTTCTTATTATAGTGTAGCTGGTATAAAATTCAATGACGAGGGTAGTTGCTTAATTTTTATACTAACCAAGAACAGTTTTCCCGAGCGGTGATTTTTTACGAGCTTTTAAATTCCTTTCAATAAATTTGTTGTTAATATATAAAAACAAACCTTTGTATTAGACAAGGATCTTACAAGTTTTTATAGTTTTTGTTAAAACTTACAACGTCCCATTTTATAAATCGAAATAAGTTCTAACAACTTGAATTCTATATTTTGACGCAACTTTATAGCAGACCTTATTGGACTTTTTTTGTATGCATTTTGTAGCTGAAATATTATTCCTTGGTATAAAATAGGTCTGGCTGTCAAAGTGTTAAACGTGGCATCAATGTTAGTCAAAAAAGTAACTTTTTGGTCGGATCTCTCCTATCTGAAAAGTGTGCCGAACTGTGGAGCTTAGAGTACCAGGTTCGATTCCTGAAAATTCACAATTTGAACAACTTTTCAACAAATCCACCAAAAATACAGACATTTCAAAAGAAAAGAAACTTGTGTCTTGTTCTGGTAGTGGGGGCAATAAGGAAAGACTTGATAACACGAAATCTGGTTCAGTGCAAATGTCTTTACTTTTAAAAGATAAATAAATAACTTTCATAAGTTCTTCTCAAAATTGTAAAATTAAAATAAAAAAAAATAAATTGGCTTGAATTAATAGTGGATATTAAAAATATAACTTTTTTTTTCTTTGTTTTTTTTTCTAAATCCGATCAACCCTTTTAAAGTTAAGTCTTCCTTAAAAGGGCTCACAATGATACGTATGATACTCTCACCGCAACTTAGAATTAACTTAATTCTCAACCAATTTACAAATTCACTGAACCTTTTCCGAGTTGTTTAAAGTTACTTATTCTATTTGGTAATATTCTTTACAAAGGCATTCCAAAAGTTTCCCTTTCATCTTTCTTAAAAAAAAGGTTGCTTACAGACAATCCAAAAAATCAAAAAAAGAACTCCAACCAGAGGCGTTTGAAAAAACGGTTCACCGAATATAATTAATATTCAACAAGATCTTTCGTCAAGTTGTAGCTTTGTTATGCTTACGTAATGAGCGTTGCGAAAACATCATCAATCTCTCGTCAGTCAGTAGCATAAATTAGGAAATTTGTTTTCTCTCTCCCAATTTTTGTTCCTGTTTCAGATATACCTACGAATATAGGGTCAATAATTTTCCAATCGAACTCGTTAATTGGTATTTATTCGGCCTTAATTGTACGGATGGGCGCGGTTTTGAGGGAACACGTTGCCACTTGGTATATTTACAAAACATTGTTCTCGTTCGAGTTTCCTTTCGGTGGGAAAGTCAGAAAGGAATCTGTATACCGCTACATCTGCTCAATAATTCAATGAATTAAATTGATTGAAGCCCAGAGGGATGTTGATAACTTTATAAATAGAACACCACCATGAGCAATGTTAAATGGATCTATATGCCCAACGTTTGTTTAGATACGGACAAACCAGCCATAGGCCGGGTTGCCTCGACACCAACACGGATTTAATTATGACTTCAATCTTAAAAACACCACAAGCACTTTGACAGGACAGAGGTTGTCGCCTAAAATGGTGTTCGTTGCGTTGACCCCAAAATTGTCATCAAATTTTTATTGGTGAATTATTGCCTCGAGGAGTAACTTAAAACTCTTCAAATGGTATGGAACGTGGAAGTGCGGAAGCTGCCATAAGTCCCAAGTCCTTCCGCCACTCAGAGTTCTATTCACCTCCCAAGGGCTTATTCGCATATACATATACGAAACAGTCACAAAGTTGTATGCTCCCAGCTAACGTCGATGTATAAACAGAAACACCCACACATCAGTTATGGGTAGTGTTTTGCGGTGAATTTCATTAAATTTTAATCACCTTCCACATGATGAACGCAGATTGCGGTCGAACTTGGCAGTACAACGGGTGATTCATGATACCGCCAGTATCATAGGGCATAGCTGCATGTGTAGGGATTGGCAGAATCAATCTCATAAATTTTCCATCTGCCTTCTATACATCAATATTGCAGTGGTTGAGGTGAGCAACCGACTATGTTATCCAGAATTTTGCCGGGTATATGACGGCAAGATATGGTCGAGAAAGTCAAGGACGATGTCACCTAAAACGGGCTCACTGTGGTCTGGAATACAACTGGAGGTGATATATTTTCTTTTTGTTTGCAGAAAGGTAGACGACTTCGGGTTACCAAATTGAAATGGTCCTTTTAATGAATTATAAATGGTAAGCTGCAGGTAACTTTGGAGTGAAGAGTCTTGCACGTTCGCTTTTTAAATTTAAATTCAAAGTTTTATTTAAAATTGGGGAAAAGGGAACTTGACCTGGAACTACATTGCTTCTGAAAGCAAACTGAGGGAATTGTGAGCAGGAGAAGAGTGTGAGCTGAAAGTGGAATACATATCTTATTTAGTCAAAAGGAAAACTTTTCACTGTATATTGAGTGAAGGGTTTTTGTAATATTTGCGCGGAAGACTAATGGCTAAGACGCTGCAACTGGAAACTGTGCTAGAAAAATCAATTCTCAAGACAAACATTTTTTATAAACAGTCAATATATATCGACGACCACCTTTATAGTGAATGAAAATTACTGCTTTGGTCAAAATGGTATTCAGATTCCAAGTTTCAGATTTAAGACTGTATGGAAATGAGTCAGGATGGTGTTCAGATGCCAGCTTTCAGATTGAAGACTCAACTTGGGTTTCAAGGCCAATCCATTGCCAAGGTCGAAATAGTATAAGCTTGTTTAAAATTGCTCTCAATAGCAAATTAGGTCGATGATCGGGCGACTGACAGAACAGAAGTGGACTTGCGGCGACACATACCTTTCTGACGACTTGTGTAAACCACTCCTATGAGCTGTTTGCTGATGGTTGCCTGTTTCCGAAAGAAAAATGAGATGGTTCATCATGGAAAATTTGAATGTCTCTTCATTTCATTAGGGCCCCTGTCTAATGGTAACAATTCTATTAACGTCTTGCAATCAGCACTCGAGTGTTCGTAAGGCAGAAAATATCACAGATACCTACACCTACTAAGTAAGTAAGTAAGTAAGTAAGTAAAGCGACAATTCTCTTTGCATTTTTAGATTCTGCTAAAATCCAAGCTAGGCAAAACAAGTCTCTGTACATATAACTACCTAAGATGCAGTGCTCGATAATGACGCCCATTTTCTATACAAATTCGGCCAAGACAGTTCTGCTGCACGATTCCATGGGAAGGCAAGGACCGTGAAGAGATAGATTTTTCACTTTTTCTTCATGGAAACTTTTCTAGCTTGGAAAAGAAACAATCGGCTTCCAAGTAGTCCTTGAAGATAAACAGTTGTTTGGGTTAAGGTCCGGTAGTTTGTAGCCCGCTTCGCTATCGTTTTGGAAGACGAGAATACCTGGAGGAGCGTGCTAGCCTGGGCCTGGTTTGATTGCGTATTCCTTACCCAAAATATCACAACGAAGAAGGTGACATTGTTCTGTGTAAACACATTTTTTTTGTAATACCAAAGGCGGACTGTCATTCGGTTCGTCGACTAACAGGATTGTTATGAAATGTTATAGCCGGCATTCCACTGATGCTGAGCAGGAGCATGATACACACCCGTCTGCTATGGGATGGAACATGAATGTGACTCGCTCGCTCATCAGTCATCATTATAGGGATAATAATCCGTTTCTTAAATTCCAGCACATGCATCAGTAAATTGAAAGCCATGGGTGTTTACAAATATCCACTTCCACAGAAAACACCTGCGTTTGAGTATATTTTAAACAGATTCCCCAATAAAGTCGCTCAAATGCATGCGGGAGGACAATACAAAACAAGCAATAAAAAAAAAAAGCGGATCAGAGATGCAAATGCTTAGAGATCCGTGAATACAAATGCTTGCTTCCTTTTTTTTCATCGTCAATCTGTTGTTATTTTGACAGACTCTTTTTTTTGCAAACATACAGCAGATTGTATAAGAACTCGCAGGTACCTAACAATCGTTACGAAACTTCCAATATGGATACCTATCAACTGGCGGCAATTTGTTTAATCCTCTTCGCTGCATTCCAACCTGATTGCCCTCTAAATTCAGATTAATGATAATGAATTGAAAGCGACGTTTTACGTTTCTGCCAATTGATCAATTCTTTATGCATTTAGACAAAAAAAAAAAAAACAGATTTATATACATAATATAAATATACACAGCGCGTTGTTTTAAAGTTTCAAATAAAATAAAAACTGACGATTACAGGCTGCAATTTTTCTATTACAAATCTGTTTAAGACAGCAGTTTTGCTAAGTATATTTCATTCAATCGAAAATGTACTCTAGTTAATAAGTGTTACTTAAATCGCTGACACTTTTAGATCAATTATGCTTATAAGCTGTGAGGTGTTAATATCGCTTCAACCAGAATTGCAGCAATTGCAAAAGAGTTCCCATAATAAATCCCTCAGCTACTCAAAATGTAAACAAAACAGTTGACTAAAAGACAAAAATTATAACTGTTCCCTGCCCAAGTGCCCACCATAATCATTGTGGGTCTGTAGTTGTTTTTATTTCTACAAGTGATGCATGCAAAATTCAATTTCCTCTTACGTAAATAAATAAATATTCGAATATAGTTATAAATATTCGAATATAGACTATTTATTTATTTGCCGTATAGAAAAAGGACAGCGTAATTTTGACCTGTTAAATGTATTTCAATTTACCAATTTCAACTGTCATCAGACTAGCAAACTTTGGCTAGTGGTACCCGTTCCACAAGAGTATCAAGAGAATCGTTAGTTTTGTTTAATTGATTGTGTACTTTGCGGAATAGTTTGGATGGAATATTTGTGTAAGCATTGCTATTTTTTTGGGGTCTCAATACTTAAATGAGTTATAGGTTGTGGTGAATAGAAAATTTTAAACAAGAGAAACCGACACTTTTGCAGACTTTAAACAATTTTTATTCGATTACTAGGAGGTAGACGTGAAATACTTTGCTTAGATCTCCACTCTTGAGCCACGCATAATAATAAAATAATAATAATAAAAAAAAACTCATCCTTTATTTTAACTGTGACATTATTCAATGCAAATTTGAAAGCTGGAGTCAATTTTCTGGTCCTTAAAACTACTCCGGTCGAACACCTTACAGTGGGATAAGGTTACAGAAGTTGTAGCAAGCATTTCTAATGATGTACTTCTCAAAGTATTCCCCATCAACTTTCGCAACAGACAAACGGGGACGTTCAAGTATCTAGCTTAGTAAGTCTGACAGCTGTCTGGCTAGATGTATCTCGGTTTTGATTGGCTGAAATCGGGCATATGAGCAGCCGTTTCAGTTGAAGTTTATGGAGGGGTAGCCGACGAACCTAGTCAAGAAATTCGTGACTGAGTACTGAGTCGGCAGCTCGCATAAATGTGGCTGACGTAGAAAACGTGACGTTCCCGGCCAAACTAGTTTTTGCGTACAGGTAACATCTTATCCAGACCTATCTAGTCGACTTAAGATAACTAGATTCTTGAATGTGCCCAAAGATATGCAAACGCGAGCAGCATCTTATGACAGTGAATTTACCAGTGCTGTCACTTTGCTGCAATTGCAGTAGAGTTGCATCGTTTTTTTGAAAAATAAATCTATTGCCGTTAAATCGCATTTACTGCACTTTCGGTTTAAAAAAATAATAACACTTAATAAAATAAACCGCATAACAAATTTTCCAAATCTGTCTTTGAATGCAGTCATTCTCATTCTTACCAAAACCCACCCTCCCCACTGCTTCCGACTGTCGGATTTGTTTTTAAAACGCGGGTTCTGTATTTTTCGTTTGTTCTTTTCTTCGCCAGAAACTCTGACAAGCCACTTCAAATTCTTGGAAGTCGTCGGAGCAAATTTAAAATGATAAGTTAAGGATTCAAATTCTTCAGAAAATCGCTGGATTTCATTTTTCATTTTGGCTGGATTTGGTCTTAGCAGGCAGTGGAGGAAGGCTTTGCTAAAATACATTCGGTACAAATAATCGTGTTCAGAAAAAACACGGGAAATTTTTTGTTTAAGCTACAAAATTGGGAGCTGAATTACTACCTACAATCATGGGCTGACGAAATAAAGTTGGTTGTACAAACGAAACTTTGTATTTACGTGGAGTTGATCAGGCTTCAAGCTCAAATTACTGAGCCAATCAGTTAACCAGTGCCGATTTCTAAGAAAACGTAAAGGAGAATATTATCAAGTTTCAAATGTTAACTTTTTCGCAATCGGCTGACGTATTAAGATAATAAACGAATTTAAAATTTAAAGTCTGCGTGTCATTGTATATGTAAACAAAAGATGCCATTGTGCAACCGAGTTGCCGATGTAGCATATTGAAAACCCCTCAACAATGCAGTTGAAGCATTCAATTCTGGTCTTTTTCAAGAGAAGCATAAAAGGTATTAATGCCGAAATGAAAGCAGACATTTTATTCTCATTTCACAGGAAAGAAGAGCTATTGACTGAGTGATGCAGTGAGGACTTCTATATACTTTAAATTGGTATTTTATAATATTAAGCCAACGGATATAGACTGCTGATTGGGTCGTTAAGTCTTGGGCTGGAATAACAATTACAAAAGCTCCATCTGCACATACCTAGCCTAGTTATAAAATCTCCAAAACTTGGTCACTTGGGCTAATTGACCAATAACACGCGGCATTGCCCAGTACATAAATTTTTTAAAATCAGAGGGAGATTGAAAGACGTAATGAACTCAATTCCTCAATTCTGCTTTATACATTCAAAAAATATGTTTGCGCGCGAATTTCTGTACAAAATTTGTCTATATGCCGTTGAATTTTGCACAATTTGTAGATATCTTAGAAACCGCGCACATTTTAAATTCATTTTTATTGGGATTTTTTGACTAAACTTACGTACTAGACAAAAACGATTAAATCTCATTTACAACTAACATTTATCGAATTCTAGCTTACAGGTTCTTGGCGAGCGCTCTAAACTTAACTATGTCCTTAAAATTATTACCTTTCGGCCTTAAATCTATCTATATTTAAATGGTATGTTTTTTACACTTCAAGAAACTTCCAAAACTTGAATTCTTTATTTTTTTTTATTTTTTTTTAAAACTGCTTAAGAGTACCTAAGTTAATTAACCTAAATTACCTATAATCAGGGTGGTGAGCAATCTCATCGATTGCCACCGAGACTCGAGCGAGGCTATAAGCGTCTCGGCAGCACTGTTCATGTTGGGTAGCCCGGCCCCTCCTAAAGACCCCCTACTCTAAGCCTGAACCTACAAACTTAGTATCTTGCTTAAAACTAAGGAGGATGCTACATAAGTAGCGCACCGACCCGGGAGAGCGTATCCAACCTCACCTGTTCATCAAGCCACCAGAATTCGGTGAACTGCTTGACCGCTGACAAGACTTTATTTTCATCCAGCTTCACGTTTGCCAACTAAATGATCAATTTAAGAATTGATCCTTGCAGATGTTGATCAATTGCAATTTAAGGCAGTGTACGCTCACTACCGCACGTAGTTGCTTTTTTTTTCCTCTATAGCGCCATCAATTACGGTTATTGTGTTTTCGAACAACCCCAACTTCAAACGACAAAATTTCCAAAAACGTGATGCACATTTTCAATACCAACACACACATGCCGTTAACAAAAAAACCTTCGCAGATTTATTTGGTCATTATGCGGGTCGGTAAAAAAAACAAAACCTCTGCAGCCAATTCATTCATCCTCCCCCGACAATTCGTCCGTCCTTCAAGTCATCGATTACAAGGCAACCCTACCCCAGTGGCTGTGTATAGTTTTTCTCTGGCATAAAGCCAACGTATGAAAAAAAAGTTCATGGCAAAACTAACCGGCCGGCGATAATAGCCAAAAAATTTTTACAATCCCCATATATGCAAATGTGACTACAGTCATGTCCATGTTAACCCTTTTTTGGCGCGAGCAGGTGCGCCTTGTAATTTGTTGAATGACATCAATTCGTCTTCAAGTGAAATTAAATATTTTTTTTTGGAGTCCTTGTCCTTTCCATTTCGATTTCGAACTGACCAAGGATCACCTATATCAATCCACATGGTGCGCTGACAAAATGTGTAATTAGTCAAAAAGCGGTGTTTACATGCGGATTGAGCTATTTTAATAAGCCTAATGTATCGCCGGGTTAACCACCCAAGGAAACTCAATTAATCTCGTGGTGAAGTCTGATTAAATTTACGAAGCCCTTGAGTGGCGAACAACAATTAAGTTTTACGAAATAAGCTGATGAGTAAATTTCAACTCAACAACCATGACCCTGAGCATCAGTTTAAGGGTTATGGTTACTTGCGGCTTCATTACTGTATAATGTGTTACAATTTTCGTATAATGCGTGGAGGATGGGGCTAACCAATTTCAACAGACATGTTTTTCTTGAAGTTAACTGGTAGCTAAGGATATTCAGTGTGTTTTCCATATTTCCCGCCTTTGAAGGATATAAGCAATTATATTAGCATAGCCACCTACCGAGAAACAGAAACGCATAAGCACGTATTTCTAATTTGGAGGCAATGTTTGTCTTTACACCTGATTTATGGTACTTCCATGTGCTCTGGAAAGCGACTCTGTTGAAATGGTTTCAGCACCCTATCCAACAGGAATTGTTACTTTAGCCTACTTTCCTGTTGAAATTAGCAAAGTAATGGAAGATGTGCATATATTGCTGTCTCTTTGCAGGAGGAAGTGTCAGCCTTAAGGATCTCAAAAATGCTAAAACGGTTATCTCTTGACTTACATGTAGATACTCGAGATTCAGTTCATAGACAAAGCAGGCGTTACGCAAAGGAAGTGTGTACATTTTAAATTGGGGAAGTATTGTTATGGAATATGAAATCATGTGGGAGCGACTAGGAATTGTGTTTGGTTAGAATTGATTTTTGGGTCTTCAATATAGAACTTACATCTAAAAGCCGCATGTGATAGACCGACCAAGGAGATCGTCACAGAATACAAACCAAGCCAGGACTTTAACGAACAACGGCAACAAGCTTCAGAAGCTAGAAGGTATTGCCCAACAACAGCACATGCGGCCATTATTGGGCTTTCAGCCCTGCAATTCTTCATTATGAAGACGGCTTGTAGAAGCGCCATCAAACTGCCGCTTATTCGAGGTCGAAATACTAGATCGTGCAAGATGGACCAATGGTGTTCCGACACTGGATAGTCTGTATAGTCTGATACACCACAAAAATGGATTCCGGAGTTAGAGCTGGTGTCTTTGGACCCAACACCAAAATCTCGACACCATGTTATCCAATATCCATGCTATCGAAATCTGCGCCGATCTGAACTCCAATAAGGCAATTAAAGCGCCGTCATACAAATTGTCTCCGGCAGTCAAGCGACTTTCACGATGCCCTACAAAGCCTATAGCAAAACACAACAATGTCAAACTTGGTTGGGAAGCCTGCCATCAGGGTATTGTAGGCAACGAACATTCGGAAAACTGGCTAGGGCCGGTTCCGAAACCGTGTTCGATGGCTCAGGACCCTTACTGCAGATTCAATTGGGCTACGCCACCAAGGATAACAAATTTACGAATGGGAACAACAACTTCGTCTTAACTACTGGGAAAATGTCCCTGGACTGATGCAATCCAAAAGATTAAATAAGCCTTACTACAAGCAAATCCTTAGTCTCAATAAGGAGAACATAAGGAAGCTGTGGTGGGTTTCCTCACCGCCTTAACAAAATGAACCTTTGGCCGGAGTCGGAATGTAGATGGAGGATGTCGAATCCTCTGAACACACCTTTTGTGACTGCCCGGCTTCTCAGTGGTTAAAAAATCTCGTCTTTAACAGTGAGACTCGCACATCAGATCTAATGAAGTCTTCTACTAGGGACTTATTGACCTCCATTAGGGAGGTCGCTCGTCTCTTAGAGTAACCTCTCTCTATTGATACAAAGACCTTTTACGTCGCAGTGTCAGCCAACAGGGCGTGGGATTTTATGAAAAAAAGAAGCAAGGATGACGGAAGGGAAAGAAAGACCAATTGGAGCGCTAAATGTCCCAATAAATGTCTTTGGCTTCTAAACTTTACCACTTGAAGGCCTGATATGCTGATCAGATCCATGTCGTTGATGTGCAGCTCGGACAGTTCATTGTTAAATGTGTTGTTGTAAAGCCTGTCAATGCAATCGGTACCGAACATTCCTCGAAGAGCTTTGTATTCAAAGGCACAAAAGGTACTACCACCTACACTTGTTTACCGCGTGGACGCGATGTAAAATGAAACTTTGGATCTGACCATTTCCATTTCATCCTGGGCCTATTTAAATAATTCGAATTGCATATAGCACCAGGAATATGAGTTCGGAACATGCGTTAAGCGTTACCAAAACCACGGAAGCATGGACCCTCCATGCTCATTCGTGTTCTATTGTGCCTTGTACCTAATATTTCTGTGATCGATGGCACTTGTGCCCACGATCTTGAATCTTATTGCTCTAAGCTTTGACACAAAGTTCAGTCCTCTAGATAAGAGAACTTATGTGTCGCAAAATTACGACAGTTTGACAAATCCTACTCAGGTTTAACCATCTCTCTTCCTGCTTCATTTGGACTGCACCGTTTCTAAGATTAATCTTCATCCCATGTTCACATAGCTTTTTGACACAAAGTTCAGTCCTCTAGATAAGAAAACTTATTTGTCGCAAAATTACGACAGTTTGACCAATCCTACACAGGTTTAACAATCTCTCTTCCTGCTTCATTTGGACTGCACCGTTTCTAAGATTAATCTTCATCCCATGTTCACATAGCTTTGAAAACCCTTTGCTTTGTTGAGGACGCACCAACTGAATCTATAGTATTTGTTCACGAAATTGAAGAAAGAAATAAAATTCAGATATGGTGCCATTGGGATGGTCTTCGGAAGATCGTCGTCTTGCCAGTGCTGGACCCTTGGGTTCAAGTGTGAGCACACATTTCTCATAATGATGTGGTTCCGTTGATTGTTTTCTATCGATTTGGACGGATTGGGTTTTTCCTTATTCCATAGTTTCTACTCTGTTTAAAAACTGAAGGCTCGCCGGGTAAAGGACTGCCCTCAAACAAACACCAATCTTTACAGCAACCAATCTTATTTTGCAAGCTTTTCAGTGTAACCATTATATATATGTACCCGACCTATAGTGTGCCCAAGTTTAACTTTAATTCTGATTTCATTATTGCTCTCCTGCTCTTTAACTGTATGCATATATTATACTTCCAGGTCCGTTCTGTTATCAATTGAGTTTCTAAAAACTTTCTACTACGGGACTTTTAAAGTGTTTTGTTTTGCGGTTGGTATCCACGAAAGGGTTACAGCAGAAAAAAGCAATACAACTTTGCAACAGGCAACGCTTATCCAGGTTGTTGCAAGTCAGCTTCCGTCCTCCCGCACAAGAGACCAACTTTGCATATAACTTTCCCAATTGAAATATACTGCAGCGAGTTCTTGGACGTATCTTCTGATGAGGAAAACAACTTACTTCCATGAAGTTGAAGTTAAATACCAACCAAGGCGGTTGCAAACTTTAATAAATTTAGCACAATTTTATACAATTTGAATGAACTCGCATTTAAAGTGTTGCCAAGGCGTAACGACCGATCCTTGCAGAGAATATCACTCATCGGTTTCACAGTCGGAACTAATGACCGAATTATCTATCCACCCATAATCAAATTAAAATTTGTTTACCACTCAATTTACCACTTAATTAGTTCCGCCAGCGCTAATTCCTTTATGAACTCGAAACTCTATCAAGCGCTCAGCATGTTTTCACTTTCACTTACCCCTATATCCAGGGTATATATACGCTCTTAATGAAGTACCCCCAATTATTGCTGGCGCTACTTGTGTGAATCCGTAAGTGTCTCATTTTATCCTGCGAACTATATTCTATTCGCAGTCAAATCACATCTTCCCGAGGGTTGGATATTTATGTTATGAATATTGACATAAATGATGTAGCAAAAGTTGTCGAGACTTGTAAACATCGAGTTAATGGGTTTCCATTTCCATTTCACCGAATTCGATTTGATTGGCACACAGAGCTCATCAACACGCATCGAACTTCGTCCTGTGCTCGTCGTCTTTGCTTCTCGAACTAATTGCTATTGCTATCCACAGCAAAAAAGAAATTGACATGGATTTCCATCTGCGCCGTGGGAAAGCGAGTGTGCTCTTGGTCTTGTATCTTTATTGCCTCGGTTTTGCTTTTCGCATGAACTGAACCATCCTCTTCAATTTATTATGGTTGGTCGATATCGCAAGAAGAATATGTTATGTAGTCGCAGTGAGTTGTCTGCGTGAAATAACTGCCTCTGCGTGGTATGTGTGTCAGCTTTGGGGGCGGTTAATTGGAATTAACGTAACGTAACCTGGGGTAAAACTTTCGGAATGGGAATTTGGCACGAAATATCTAATCTAACCTTCTTGATACTTTTGGCGCAAGGTTGGTGTTCCAGTCTTTGATGGCATTTGAGCGGCAGCGACAGAGATGAATAGATCAACCCAAGTTATTAATTGACAACATTTTAGAGATTTACAGATATTTATTCGTCCGTGTGGATGGTATCACGTGTAAGATGAATGGAACTATGCGTTTTGAACAAATATAATTGCCCGAGAGGGTATTTGCGACAGTTTATTGATTTATAGGGACATTAAGTCGAGTGAGGGTATGGATATTGTTTATCACATCAGCGCGGTGGTGTAGAAGAATAAGCACAGTCTCAAAATACAGTGCTTATTTCAAAAGATTAAGCGATATTGGGGAGTCCAATGCGAGTTAGGATTTGCCACTCAATTTTTTTCGAAGGTCGTTAATATTTAGTGAGGACATTTGGCACAGGAGCGGATATCTGAACTGAAATATAGATTGTGTGGTGGCAGACTTGAGCCTCATCTAATCCGCTTGCGAATGAGCTCTACCAGGGAGAAAGTACATCTGTCGGAAATTAGTGACACTGGAATTAAAAAAAATTGGGCGTCGTTAGCAGCTCGGGATAGAGAACTGCAGAGTTATGGAGTTAAACGACGAAACTTTTAAGTGGCTTTAGAAGGCAAATGATTTTACCAAATACCTACTGCGAAAGATTGGAATGAAATAAAAACTAAATGTTTTCCCCTTCATTTCGTCCTGGAAAACCACACAAATTGAGTGGGTGTTTTAACGTGACGTGCTAACAAATCCACATACAAAAGGACAAACCATGTTTTCCTATGAACGGAAAGGAAAACCGATTACGTATCTCACAGGAAGGAACAGTAAAAGTGAATACAAAAGAAATGACAAATTAGCGACAAAAACCGGACATCATAGTCTAACGAAGCGGGTAAACTGACATCCATGACAGCAGTTCTTAATTTTTTATTTGTTTGATTCATGGACATCATCTTAATACTCTCCAAACGTCGGTCGAACGAAGGACCTTCAGTTTGAATTGGCTTGAAATCTGACTGCAAGGCACTTCGCGCAACGTCAGAAAAGCATCCGAGGGTATAACTGCCACAAAAAGACTCTCAATTCAACCTAACGAACACCACACATGAAATCGGCGGTCTTTTCCTCTCCTTAGGATAAAAACTCAAACAAAATTGCTGTCAAAAGCTAGCCAAAGGGTCCGTATAGAACCTGCTGTGACGATTTACGTAGGTAAACAGTGATTTTATTAGCGTATAGTCAAACCGACTTCTAACATACTTCGAGACCACCGGTACATAGTCGTCTCCCCGGTAACTGATGAGGGGTTGAACTTGATTAATGGAATTCTTGAATGTGTCCAAATGATGGCGAAATCAGTGCTTCCAACTTCCGCCGGATTAACTACTTCGTCAATCTCTAACTCGATTCTATTGCGGAAGTCCTAGATGCCTGATGATTGTCGGTTTTTTTTTCTTGATTTGTCCACTCTGTATACAAACTGAAATTAATTCGCCATCGTTAAGGGTGTACTCAACAGGTTTATGGCAACCCCAAAATTCGTCCAGTACATAATAAGTTTTTCGTTTTATTTCCTCTTCGCCATCACGATGCCTTTCTCTCAATTTGTCCGTCGTTGATAAGTCTGGCGGCTATTTCCTCCAGGGCAACTTATCCGATGGAATTCTGCGAATTAGACAAGTTTCTCGTACGGTAGGGCGACTTATCCTGACTAATCCGACAGATTCTTCACATAATGAACCCTCAACTCGATTATGTTAAAGTGCCCGCACTAAGATTCCGCTTCATGTGCGAGCAAGCGCACTCAAGGAGCGACATAAATATGTCGAATGTCCCACAGTGTCGTGTATATTGATGCAATTTACTATTCGTCGAGTTTGAGAAATAAACGACCATATATAAAGTTTATAGCATTTACTATTTGAACACAGCTGACACAAAGTTTCCGACAGCTCGTGGGTGTTGCGGAGCAACTTCTCCCGATTAGAAATGCATTGCAACTAATTGATGGCAGATGCAATAGAAAGTTGATCGCACATGTATGGTATCAATGTCAGATTTACCATCAAAATTGGTAACGACTTTTTTTCCCGGAGAAGTAACTCACACAGTCACAGGAGCTGAACGGTTTAAGTGACAGCAATTTGTTACATTTTTAACAGAATGTGACAGAGATGGGTAAAACTTTTGACAATTTGTGTCCTGTTAAGGCATGACGTTTCCAGTTGGCCGCCCTTGAAAAAGGCAAATCAATATGTGTTTGTCATGACAAGGATGCATTGCACACATACACCAGTCCCCGTTGACGATTATCGATGAGATACTTCTTCGGTTGTATAAACGGAGTGTATCTCATGGAATTGCCCAGAGCTAACCAGAACCAGACAGCAAAATGAGGAGGAATTACAACATAAAGTTTCATCATCGTTATGTCCCTTCGGACTCAAAGCGATCGGCAGTCAATTTTTATTGCAAATCGAATTGAGACATTCCAAGGGTGGCTTCTGTCCCATACAGAGAGGATTTAACTCTGTGAAAAGAGATAAGTTTTGGGAGTAATAAACCCTATACTGTGAATGAAATCAAGAATTCTGACCTGCATTCAATGTGCAGTAGGTCTATCCATCTGCGTGGGTATGGGTGAGAACATTGCAATGTGACTTTCAAAGAATGTTCTCCCATGTCTCGGATAAAAGGAATTTCATTAAGCGCACCCGACAAGCTAGATGAAGAGAGATCCCTTGACATCGTTGCATGCTTATCCAATAAAATTGTACGAGTATTCCTGTTCCTTCAACAAGTGAAGATGACTCTCACACAATCACTCAATCGAACTTAGGACTCTCTCCCCCCAACTGGCTATCAGAGAATGCGACGTGTAAGTTTGATAATTTTGAATGATTGAGGAGGCACATCAGCCGGCGAACGATGATATCGCATGCCACGTTCAGGAATCTCTTCAGAATGTCCTTTTCCCTTTATTGTGGGTTAACTTTCCTATTCAACTGTGCATTTATTAAAATGGGAATGGCCATCATCGTTGTCTTTATGGAATTCAGAAAATTCTTTGACGTTCCGGTGGAAATTTTTAGAGCTCCTGCTCCAGCCTCTCATCTCGGTATGTATGCATATAGACAGAGGGAGATGATGTTAAGAAGATTGCGATGAACGGATGAAGTAGTGAGTTTTTGAGATGCCATCTCTAGAGAGATCATCTCGGAATTATACTAAAAGGAATTTACAAATAGACTCTGTGATGATGGTGATGTTGATGATGACGGAGTAGAAAATAGAAGGTGGGTGGGTATAGATTTATCTCACCACGGCTCAACGGATACAGAAGGAAGGCGATTATCCTTGCATAAAAATGGAATCGTGATGGCACTTTACGTTATGGGAAACAACTTAATTACTCGTGGGATTGTAGGCGAGTTAGGAGCAATATTTTTGTCATTGCTAACCCTTTTTTTCAGCCGCTGTGACAAGCTGTTATGCACACCCTCATGTCTCATGTGTGTGGTTATGGCGAAACAAAAATGGATGCTGTCCTTGAGTATGTGACGTCCTACTTAGAGTTTCTTTTTTCTCTATATATAAAAGGATACATTAAACTCTTACTTAAGCACTTTAATTAATGCAGGTGTACTCGCTCGCGAGAGTTCCGTGAGAGCCTCCAGCTGACGATTGTTGGTAAAAAAGCTTGTTGATTCATATATTCGGGGTGAAAAGGATGCTCTTGTAGGGTGGTTGTGTTCATTTGTATTTACTTTAGATCCCCGCAGGAGAATACTTGAGCTATTGTGTGCTAGAATTTATTTTATAATTCGAAACTGTACAGGTGTATTGTGCATAACAATGAGAACACGAAGGAGTATCGGGTTCCTTTTTGGGCCTTTGAGAGATGATATATATCCTTTGGGTATCACTTCTAAGGGAAGCTTGTGGAAAATCAAACCAAATTGGACTATTTAAATGAGTTGAATGGTTTTATGGCAGTGGATACTTTAAATAACTGAAGGAACCCAAAAGGGTGTTGATTTTCACTTTGAATTTGAATGGTTTGTCCGTGTAGTGTGTCTCTAAGCAAAACTCTATTTGTCGTCCAGGCGATGCTATGATAATCTATGAAGAGGTGGAGCACAACTCAGCATTCACCTTAGTGGATGCTCCTCATATTATGGGGGCAGTGTGGCAGTTGATGGGTGGGGCGAAAAGGATATAGTTATTCTAGAGTAAATAAGAGAATATCAGAAAGATTCATTCGATGTATCGTTAAACACCTCTTCACCTGATGCTTATTGATTTTAAATGAGCATGGGACAGTGTCAACAGGGGAGTTGTTAGGCTTACCTTATGCCGGAGAGGTGTACCCACCGTTGTTAGTGGACTCATTATTTAAAATGATTAACTATTTGTTCTTGCGATTGCTGTGGAGGAATAGCAGGGGAATTCCTTGAATTCTTTCAAAACAACCCCTCTCCAAGAGTTATGGATCTCTACCAAGTGACAGCTTCTGTGGAGTTGGAGGTAATTGTCATTCTAAACATAAAATGCTGCAATGCAACCTCAATGCAGTCGTTGACGAAATATAAGAATCATATTCTATGTATGGGGAGCTTGAGTCCAACCACCACTTGGCTAATTAAAGTAGTCAACCATTTTTAAGTTATTTCAGAGAATAGTCATCTTATGTCAGGATTGTTTAGCCGCAGTTTTGGAAACCTATGAAATTTATCTCAATATTGAGAATAATTTCCAAAAAAATTGCCTAGATTTAGAATATGAATGGCATCTAAAAAGACTCAAACTGCATCTTTTGAATGGAAACCAGGCTTTGTTCCAGTTAACCATAGGTAAACATTAATGAACACCTTTAAAGTTGGTATAGCCTGCTGTCAAAATATCAAGTTACAGACCTTGAAACCAAACTGACATTTTAGGAACATAGTCCGAAAACGATTGAGAAAATATACATCTAGAAAATTAACAAGGAAGGTCTGTAGATATTTTGAAAAATTCGTCTTCTACTGTGTGAAAATGTATAGCAAACTTCTTTACTTCGCAACCCTGGACCAAAGCGAAACATTTTGAAAACCTTTTTGGGCAATACTTAACCGATTATTTTGAAATCAAAGGATAACGACCTTTGGCGTACCAACCCTACACAGCTTTTGTTAGGAAGATGTGCGGCAACAACTTAAAGAATTTATTGAATTTATAAGTATCGCAAACAATAATATTGTGAGTGTCAAGTATTATAACATAATATACCCTTTTACTTTTTCGTTTCTCTCTTGCCAGGAAGTGAGCTATAAAATAACTACGGGAGGATGTAAGAGTCAAAACATAGGATTTTAAATGAATTAATTTGGCCAAAAGTTGGCTCAGGGACGTAAGTCCCGAAAGAAAAAATTCGGCAATTAATTCTCACTTAGGTGGGACATAAGACCAGAATTGAATTGGGGTCTTCTGACACAACCCATATGGACATAATTTCAAAGATTTTTTTTTTGTCGTAGATGAGACATAAAAAAACAAAAATAAGAATTAAGTCGCATTTTTTTTCGGGTATTATGTCCCTGCGCCAAAAATGTAGTTTAAAAGAAAATAGAACCACTTGCTTTTTACGTCTATAATAACATTATCACTTAACTTGGCTGTTGTACGGCTCAAAATGATTACTGCTTCTTCCATGGCCAGCTCAAAAGTGGCCGCAGCTTTAGTGAAATGCAACATACAATTAAAAGCGCTACAGTCCGGGCAGGACCTGGGTCTCAACCAATACTTTTATTCTTTAGCTTACTGCCTCCAGTTGCGCTCTCCAATTTGGTAGAGGTCCCCTTCCACTTGCGCGCTCCACTTAAGGCGAGGTCTTCCTCTACTGCGTTGTCCCTCCGAGTTGGAATTGAAGATTCTTCGGGCCGAAGCGTTGGTGTCCATTCGCTCTACATGTCCCACCAATATAAGACGACTGGTGCGTACTTTTCTGACTAGGTCGATGTCGCTGTACAGCTCGTAGAGTTCGCTGTTAAATCTCCTCCTCCAGAGCCAGGACCAAAAATCACATGAAGAATTTTGCGTTCGAAACGACCAAGGAGATCTTCATCTGACTTTGATTGCGTCCATGTTTCTGCACCATAAAGCAGGACTAGGATGATCAGGGGTTATTTAGAGTCTCCTTCGTATTCCTCGACAAGGTCTTACTAATCAATTGCCTTCTTAGGCCGAAGTAAAAACGGTTGGCAAGTGTGATTCTTCGCTTGATTTCTGAGGTGATGTCATTTTCAAAATTAATAGCTGAGCCGAGGTAGACAAAGTCCCGAACTAACAAAAAATTGTGGCTGTCTATCGTGACTTTCTGTCCGATTCGTCAATGTTGTGTGTCCCTTCTTCTTGACAGCACATATTTTGTTTTGCCCTCATTCACCACCAAGACTTTTGGGTATAGTAACTCTTAAAGCGAAAAGGCGTCTACATGACATCATGTTTATTAGGGACGTTTTATGCTCCCGTATAAATAGCCCTTTTCTTTTATCCATCTCACCGTTTTATGCTCCAGAAAGGAGATCATCATGCTCTTCTTTCAAATAAGGCATCGAACAAACTATGGTCTCAATGAACCAATTCCTAGATCCTTAAAATCGCATGATTGATTTTCATACTCCAAGAGACCAATTTAAAAGTACTTTATTCTTCCTGTTTCATAATGATCTATAAATAGGCACATAATCTATAAAAAGTACATATTGATTAATTTTACTTTTAAACTTTTATACTTATATTTAATCGTAAAGGGTTTTCCAATGAGAGGTGTTATTGTGAATGACCCGCTATTTCGGTAGCTGTCACTTTTGAAGCTTTTGTTCTTTGACATTTGATAAGTAGAAACTTCGCCATTACTAAAAATGGAACGATACACGCTTCAACGACGTCGTGCCTTTGCTGATTGTGTCCTTGAAATGCATGAAAATGATCCGGAATTCCATCGAAAAATCATTTTGACTGATGAGGCCCATTTCCACCTCGGTGGCTACGTCAACGAGCAAAATTGTCACATCTGGGGCTCGGAAAACTCAAGAGTTATTGTTGAAAAGCCTCTCCATCCTCAAAGTGTTTGGTGCGGTTTATGGTCCGGCGGGGTCATTGGACCTTACTTTTTCGAAAATGAGGTTGGATCAACAGTTACGGTGAATGGATTGCGCTATCGAGAGATGATTAATGATTTTTTATGGTCGGAGTTGGATGGTATTGAACAGCCCAGCGTCGATTCAAGACCTCAAAGATAAAATTCGTGAGGCTATCGAGGACATAGGGCAGCCATTTTGCGATTTGGTTATGGAAAATTGCATGAAAAGGATATGGTCCTGTATGCGTGCGGGTGGCCATTTGGCTGATGTTGTTTTTCATTACTAACGGCATACCTTCCTCTTTATTATGAAATAAACATCCGATCATTTATCTCAAAAATGTCATTTTTCTTTGAATACCAAAATACCACATCTTATTGCAAGTTAGTTTGACTTGCATATGAAATAAATAAATAAATAACTTCGTAGAACGTTTTTGAAAATTATTAATTGTAATTATTAATATCACTCCTTTAGAATAATATGCATCATCCCCGGTATTAAATTTTTAATCAAATCAATATAGAAAACCATACTTAAAATACAGTGCAAAGTCGATTAATCCAATTTTTACATTATTTACTTATACATATTTGTGTATTATGTTAATTTTACTATCTGTTTCCATTAAATTATTTTTCTGGTGCCTCTAGATTTACTTTAAAGTTAGTTTATTTACCCTTTTCATCAATCAATAATAAAGGGTGATTTTTTAGCTGGTTTGGTTTTGGCAACACTGGTTTTGACAGCTGACGTGTGTTTAGTACCTTGTGTCACTGTCAAACAGCTTCAGTTTGGTTTGCAATTTAACCATGGATCGTCTTACAAATGAACAACGCTTGCAAATTATTGAATTTTACTATCAAAATTCGTGCTCGGTTCGAAATGTTCATCGCGCGCTGCTTCCATTTTATGATCGGCATTCTCGACCTTCTGAGCAGTCAATTCGGAAGATTGTGACCAAATTTCGCACCAAATTTACTTTGTTGGACATTAAACCACCAACACGTGTACGTACTTTGCGTAGTGAAGAAAATATTGCGGCCGTATCAGCTAGTGTGACAGAAGACCGCGAAATGTCGATTCGGCGCCGTTCCCAGCAGTTAGGCCTTTGTTACAGCACTACGTGGAAAATTTTGCGGAAGGATTTGGGCGTAAAGCCTTTTAAGATACAGCTGGTGCAAGAACTAAAGCCAGCCGACCTACCACAACGCCGAATTTTTGGTGAATGGGCTCTTGGAAAGCTGGCCGAGGATCCGCTTTTTTATCGAAAAATTATGTTCAGCGGTGAGGCTCATTTTTGGTTGAATGGGTACGTAAATAAGCAAAATTGCCGCATTTGGAGTGAAGATCAGCCAGAAGCATTGCAACAGCTACCAATGCATCCCGAAAAAGCCACTGTTTGGTGCGGTTTATGGGCCGGCGGCATTATTGGGCCATATTTCTTCAAAGATGATGCGAATCGCAGCGTTACTGTCAATGGTGAACGCTACCGAGCGATGATAACAAACTTTTTTTTGCCCGAAATGGAAGTTCTTGATTTGCATGATATGTGGTTTCAACAAGACGGTGCCACATGCCACACAGCACGCGAAACAATGGCGCAATTGCGAGGCGAGTTTGGTGAACAGTTAATTTCACGTTTCGGGCCGGTCAATTGGCCGCCTAGATCGTGCGATTTCACACCATTAGATTATTTTTTGTGGGGGTATGCCAAGGCTAATGTGTATAGGGGCAAGCCCGCTTCGATTGACGCACTGGAAGCCAACATCCATGCATTCATTCGTGAGATACCGGCAGATATGTGTGAAAGAGTATGCCAAAATTGGACTCAGCGGATGGGCTACCTGAGACGCAGCCGCGGTCAACATTTGCATGAAATGATCTTTAAACATTAAATTGCAAGGTTCAAACTATCGATTCAAATAAATATTTCATTCATTTTTCGAATTTTTTGTGTTTTTTTTTTGAAAAAAGTTCTAAACCTCTTAAAAAATCACCCGTTATTATTACTACTAATTGAGTTTTTGTTTAGTGTTTTGCTATCTACGAGGTGACTGGTTATTTGAAAGGTGTCATTGGAATAAAAATACCAACTGCACACAATCTTTATATCTTTAATTCTATACTATCATTGGTTCTTTTCGTGATTTGTGTTAGCTCAATATTAGGCCAGTTCACAATCCAAGATGGCCGTGCATCTTTGTTTAAAATTTTGTCATGCTGCATGTTGGCGCTTAACTAAATATTGCACTGATCATTTTGTTGCATCAGATTTATATTGCGTTGCATACAGGTTTCAGATTGATTGAAACATTGTTAAGTTTTCAAAGTGTTTTTGCTTCTTTTCTCCCACTCGGAAAGCTTTTCAGACATCGTAATTCTCACGAACTGGGAAAAATCTCATCATAAAAGAGTTTTCAATTGGGGCGGGTCGATGTTGGCAGCCTGTGGCGGCCATGCTCATGCTGTTTTGGTAGCGCCTGTCTTATCAGGTGTTTATTATTCAGTCAATTTATTATCAAAACGAGTGTTCACCAGTGTGAGTTAAGCGAGTTGCACCTATTTTATCGCAGACGAGGTGTCAAAGTCGACTCTCCAACGTCTGGTGGCCAAATTCGAAGCAACCCGTTTAAATAAACAATCAGCCAATACCCGTCCCGTATGTCAAATGACTTCCAAATCGGCCGAGAAAGCTTTCAGGAGAACCCGAGGCTGTTAATTCCTCGCCGTGTGCATAGGAGGTCGGCCTTTCGACGACTTTAACTTACGAATTTTCCATCGGGACTCTTACCCTACATTTACATACAAGATCCAACTGATCCAGGAGCCCAAAGTTAATGACCATGCCAAACGATATTTCGATGACTGGGGCTTCGAAACATTTGAAAAAGGACCTCAATTTTGGACGATAAATCGTCTTTAACGAGGAGGCGGATTTTTGGATGAATAGCTATATTAACAAGCACATTGGCCGCATATGAAATAACGCCAATCTACACAAGGTTCACCAGTTTTTTTTTTTTTTTATTGAAAGTGACCATCAACGGCGAGCTCTGCAGAATGATTATAAACGATTACTTTTGGCCCAAATTAAACGGGGGCAATGTTGCACTGAAAAATTTCAAAAATGTGACTAAAAAGAGCAAAAAAAATTATTCATTACGAAACACCTCCTTTTATAATATGTTGCATTCTCTTTCGTTCAATAAAGAATAAAATCTTACTTAAACTGAAAAAGGACCCATTTTGATAATTTTTCAAAAAATGGAGCCAAGGGTCTTGAGGCTCTAAAACGCTGTCTGGGGGTAGACGACATGTGGTTCCAGCAGGACTGGGCTAGGTGTGATGGCGATGTCGTTGAATATGTAAAAGGTGAAAATGGGACATTGATATTCCCAATAAAAACACAAGCAGTTGTTTTCAGTTCTCGTACAGAGTTCATTAGTAAATTTCCGCATTTGGTTCTTGGTTATGTAGATCATCGATGTTTTGACATTTTGCTGAAAATTAGGGCGGTAGTAGAATATAATGGAAGTCTTGTTAGGGTGTTGTTTTAAGTACAGACGTCGAAAATGTATCCACAAAAAAATATTAAATCACCAGTATAACCAATTTCGTTCATTCGGCGGAGCAAATCTAGCTGGAAAAAGTTAAAACAGCAACTCACCTCTAGCATTCCATGATCCTTTATCTAGCTTCACTATTTCAGTCTTAATAACCCTACTTGTCAGTTTCCGGACTAATGCAAACCCATTCATACATTATAAACTAAAATTTATTTCGTAAACACTCCATGGAAGCATCAATTCCTAACCCTACTCACAGTAAATTTTATCTTATCGCTATTCTTCAGTTTCAATGAAATTCCCTCAATGAATTTCAAGTCCTTCAGCTTCGTCTCAGTTTCGAACTTATATGAGTGAATGAGTTTCGCTATTATCACCTTTGACAGCAACAGACTGTAACGCCATCCTATGTAAGTGGGTAAATTGAAAGGTCTTATTTCATGTCACACAACTCAGTTTAAATCCCCACCACCCATCTCTCACCTATGCAAAACCGCAGCCCCTTCATAAACGGCACGAACGTGTACGGATGACGTTTAGCCACGTTTTCTGGCAAGAAGTGCTCCGGGTAGAACTCCTCCGCCATGGGACCCCAGTAGGTGGGATCGCGTTGCATATTGAACGTGTCCAATATAATAAAAGTTCCTTTTGGTATAACGATATCGTCCTTCAGTACGAAATCCTCGCTGACACTTCGTAATGCCATGGGAATAGTCGTTACCAGACGTAACGATTCGTTGATAACCATATCCAAATACTTCATGTCTTTCAAGTTGTCACCAGTTATATTGGAGATGTCCCCATCCGGGAACATTGAGTGGATTTCCTGGCGCAACTTATTCTGAGTTTCAGGATGCATAGCCAGGCAAAGTAGCGCCAGCAGGATGCTATTCGAGACGGTTTCGAATGCCTGCGTGAGAAAACATATTCGTTAGACACTTGAGAGTTTATTGGGAAACGAAAGTCGTCCTCCATCTCACCACCAAAACCATTGAATTGGATTCATCCATAATGTCCTGTAATGTGATTTCGCCATTCTCGGCCAACTGGAAAATTTGCTCTATAAAATTACGTTTCCTTCGCAACGTGTCCTGTTCGTCTTCGTAGGCACTAGTAGCATTCTCTGCGGCTATTGTGATTCGTTTATTTTTCTTCCATTCGGTATGCTTCCTGTTGACAATCTATAATGGAGATCCTTTAATGCTGTTTGCTTAGCATTGTCCTTGTGTACTCACGTCTTTGACGAAATCTGCTGCCATTTTATTCAGCTGTACGTCTGTGTTGTAGAGTTTGGTCATCCGAAAGAGGAAATCAATTTGTAACCATGGCTTGATTGTTTTCATCGATGATATCCTTAATAGCCTATATATATGTAGGCATATACCAAAGTTAAGTGAAAATGTATATATGATTGGAATTGGTTGATGCGTCTATACCTTTTGTAGGTTTGGGCGATTTCGTGTTCATCATTCTCCAGGAAGTTGGTTTCCGTTCCCATGGTTGTTTCTGCAATGGAAATACGTTCTTAACGTGGCTCCGAGGGGAGTTTATTTTACCGCTTACGACACGCTGTTACCAGAACAGCTCGGCTGATGATGTCCTCTATTTCGTGGAAATCTTGGACACCTGTGTAGTCGACGAGTTTCGATTGAAGCGAGTCCGCCACATTGTTGAAGGTCGGAAAGAAGCTCATAAGGACGCTGTAGCTGAATGTTGGGTTCAGTTGCTTCCGACGAATTTTCCATTTCTGACCTGAAACAAAAAAAAAAAAAAAAAAACAATTTGCATTATTAACCAAAGTTGATTATTTATAGCGTTTTCTGTCGGAAAGAAAAAGCTATAAAGGTTTATGGCGAGTAACATTTTTATTTGGGAATCCGACAAAGACGTCAACAATATAAACTGGTGGGTACACCTCTGCTAGACAGGTATTAAATAAAAATTCTGTTTTCAGATGTTCGCATTTGCCGCTGTTAATACCCACGTGTGACCCATTGGGGATGGCAGACGTTGCAGTGACAAGCTTTCTGTTTAAACAATATTATTACGACTTTTATTGTGTTTACTTAGTGTGACCGAGGGTGAAGCCCAAAGAGACGTTGTATATTTGTATACAGTAAACTGATGAGGGCCATTCGAAGCCAAGGTTTGGTAAAGTCATTAACGATTTACCTTTTGATTTATTATAGCAGTGGGACAGATGTGATGTATGATCTCGAAGGATACTTCGCCCAAAACTTTGATACTGCAGACGTGCCATTAATCGAATCGACAGAAGTCGTTTTGTATAATAAATTGTGGAGAGTCCAACGTTAAACGAATTTCTGCATACTCTGCGACGTAGTCTCAAACTATGCTCCACTTTTACCTATGGTCTTCTAGGTAAATAAGGTACCCCACAAACAACATACATTCATCTCTGGATATCTGAGGTAAATTGGGAGCTTCGTACGACTCAACTTGAGAGGGACACAAACAAAAACTTTTCTTTGTTATTCGTGAATGGGAATATCATGCGGCAGTAAAAACTGCGTATTCGCAGCTCAATCTTTCCCTCATGACTGGCTTAGCCGTCACAATCTTTAAAGGGACAGTAAGAATAGTGCTGCTGGTCTTCATCCTGGTAAGTCTTGACAAATCCATGCTCAGGAGGGACTCTATGCCATCAATGATTCTGGCCTTAGTATTGACGTCCATTAGCTATATTCGTCCTAGCGATCTCAGAAGGTTTCTGATAAAATCAGTGTAGAGTTCCATAAAAAATCGAATCCTCCAAAGCCCGTCAAAACAAACGGACTTCGAAACAGATTTCTCTACGGCGTTGATTAATTTACGTCCGTAAAGGCATATGAAGGTATCAATGTTGTTTTTGAACGCAAATGAACGCAGGAATGTTGATGATGGTCTTACACAGAGACCCATTAGCGAGGTCTTACGATGGACGGAATGGGTCTTTCGAATTTTTGTTCCTCATAGCAGCTCTCCGCATTGAATTCTTGGATACAGCTAGGAAGGGGTTCGGCTTTTTGCTGGCAGCTTGGAATATTTGAATTTCTAGAAGTGACAATAGACAGAGAGATTTGTAAGCTCATCATCAGTCAATTAAGCATATTTTCGGTTCCCAACGTGAGCACGACACAAACATATCTACATCTCGCGTAGGAGAACGTACTTTTCGATTGATTGTAACCGAAAGTTTGAACTAACTCCAGCTACCAAAACTGTTAACAAAGCAGAGTATTACTAATAGTAAGGCATTGGTACTGTTTTGTAGGGGCGACCATTTTTTCAATCGAACTTTTTCGGCTCCTTAAGTTTTTCCTCAACTTCAAGGTTTCAAAATTTTAAATGGAGTTTTGACCCCCTTCTGATTAAAAGCTATTTAAGAAGACAAATAAAGTTCAGATTTAGTTGGGTGTGCTCTGCAATGGGACCAACGAGGTGTTTCGAAAAAGAGCAAAAACTGTTCAAACCGATTTCATATGATTTAAAAAAAAAAAATAACATTACTCTTTGTAATCTCAAAATATTAATTGTGGCGACTCTTTGTAACCCATTTGAATAGAAATTTCCCCTTAACGTCAAATGAAACAGATGTTGTAATTGCTTTGCTCCTATCGCCAGGACTTTCCTTTAAAAAAGAAGCCTTGCACCATTTTATGCCAGGTATAAACATTTAATTTGTTTCATCCTTACATTACATTTCTTTGCCTTTGTTTATTTTTCGGTATAACCACGCTCTTTGTCGGTGGTATGTGTGGCTTTATCTTTATACAACCAATTCAGCACCTGCATCCAAGTATGCAGATATTGTGGTTTTTGTGTTTATCCCATTTCCATTTACATTTAAATGATAACTGTTAAATTATTTTGTGCTTGTGGTTGTTTGGCTTTGCAAACCAGCAGAGCGTGGAAAGTTAACTTTGATGCAGCAGAAGGAAAATTAGTTTCGGCAGAGAAAACTATTTATGAACATACGGATGGATGTGTCGTAGACAAGAAATAACAACTTGAGAACTGTGAGCGGTAATATCTCTGCCTCTGTATGTAGTTACGTTCGAGGCATTGTTTGGTTTTAAGCATTTTGCTCTTAGAGATAAGAAAGCAGGAATATGTTCCAACTGTAATGGGGAAGGGCGTATAAGATTGGGTACTGCCAAAGTAACAAAATGTACGAATCCTGTTGGTCTAGGGGCATATAATGTAGTTGGTGGCCTATTTCTAAGAGACGGAGAATACTACATAAAGGCGAATAATTCAGAACAAGTTGCCAGTCTTTGTAGAAATAGAAATACTTGGGGTGGGATGAAGTCAACATTGCCAACATTATTTCCCCCAAGGTAAAACTGGAAAGCCACCAGAATTGGCTATTTTTCCACAAAGAACCAACAACGTTTTGTTGTTATTTTTTTAGGATATACATATTAATAATAAACAAAGAAAATGGTATTAAAAAAAAAAACAGATTTACTCCTAAATAATTCCTTCCACAGATATTTTCGCCGTTGAAAAAAAAAACCCTAAATCTAGAGGGAAAACCCTGCATACACAATGAACATTGCGATTTTAATCAGCGAAGTATGTACGCACAGTTTATTTTTTAAAAAGAAAATTGAATTGTTAGAAAAGTAGCTGAAACTGCCTAGTGAATTTAGAAAACATTTTTGTATAGACATTATGTTTCCAGTTGATTATAAGTGAAAGCAAATATGAGCTATGAACCTAAAGACCAGGTACCGTTGGCAAAAATCCAACAGGACAATTTCGTAGATAAGCAGACCTAAACATACCTACTCCTCTCCGGACTCTGAATTTAAGAGCCCACCCAATTCATTCGATCATACACACTTTAAGTGGTTCTCGTTTCAGGTTATGTATCCGAACACGCCAATAAAGTTTCACTAGAAACTGAAAATCCAAGATATCACTGAACCCGGAAAAGTCTGCATTGTAGACTTATTTATGTTTAAATAAATTTGTTATTTCCAAATTGTCTTTACAAACTTGTTTTTGTTCAAATTATTTGAGATATTTCACACAAAATCAATTTTGAAAATTCACTAAAAGCTACAAAATCGAACTTCTTAGTCCAAGTTTCATTGTGTAAAAAAATATATTGGGGTTTACCAATAAACATTTTTAGTTTCGATTTTAAATTTAAGTAGTTTTTATTTTGCACACAAAATTCGTAATTGTGAGCTTCCCTAAATTTCAATTCGAGACTTAAATTTTTTATTAGTACTGCATATTCTGTTTAGAGTTCTGTACACCAGTGTTTAAAGTTCTGTGTACAACAGGAACTCAATTTCGAACCATAAGCATTTCATCTTATAACATTTCCAATTGGCATTGGCATTCTTTCTTTTCAGTTGCACCTAATTGCGTATTTTTGCTATCATTTGCCTTTGATGGATTCAACTGAAATCATTTTCCTTCAAACTCAAGTCCAAAAGTTCCTAAAAGTGTTCTAAAAGAAAATAAGTTTTACGAAAGTTCATAAAGTTCTCAAAATTTGACAAATTTGACACTGATTTCTGCTCTTTTTCCACATTCAGATAATGACCGAAACCTACGTACTTGCTGTGATCTACTGTACGAATTCCCAAATCTCGGAATCGATAAAAAGGTCCGGATTTTTTATGCCCACAAAAGCTCATATTCACTGAGCTCAGAATACACAGTTTTCAAGTAGCCATATCTCCTCGAAGCGGTGTGTGCTTTATCAAACTGAACAAAGCCGATGTTACCTTCTGATATTTGATTTCAATAGCTAAGAAAATCGATTTGATTTGAAAATTGGAATCGAACTCATTCACCCATTTCGCCCAAGTCTTTGCTAGCCTTATATTCCCAGTGTTTATACTTTTACTTAACTCTTTGAACTTTTACTTCATGGAGACGAAAGTCACTTGATCACAAAAACAAAACCGTCAACAAAATTCGTCAAAAATCGTTCCTATCTCACTAACGGTTTTCATGTCGCTCATATTGTTAACAACATTCAAGAATACATTCTTGTTTAACATACCCCTCGCATGTAGCAGTCCCTTTCGTACAAAGAAACCATCCTGCAGATACGTCTTATCCAAACATTCGGGTGAATTCAGAACCTTCTCCATCAAAATGGGGTCGTCCACATACACTAAACACTGTGTTCCAAAGAGGAAACCCAACGGTCGTTGGAAATAATTTCGAAGCCTACGCAAGGTTTCCAAAAGTCCTGCAACAAATAAAAATCTCACTCAACACTCTTGCTACAGTTGATATGAATTTCACAAACTATTTGGATCAAGCATTTGCCACATCAGAACATTCAACAGAGGTTGCTGCAGTATTCCGCGTACACCATTTAGCTGCCATATCATCTTGAGTCTTGCCCGATTTATCCACGTGTAAATACCACCAAGAACAAAACACAAGAGTAGTAAATTATTTTCAACCGCCATTTGTCTACTTTTACTATATTCGACGGTGTAGTTTCAAAACTTTGTTACCGCCCGGCACGCGATATTATAAAACTGAATTGTTTAGATTCTAATGCCAGGGCTTTTATAGATTTTGTCATCAGTATAACTTTGGGCAACACATGCCATTGTAAATATTAAGACACCAAAAGCATTTTTTTAAACGACAATAACCTAAGACAATTTTTGACTAATTAGCAATCTGGACAAGTGCGCGCCACTTTTATCGTGATCCAGCATTTTTGGCACGTTCCAGTCATTATTGATATTGAACGAAAGGCAAGAAAGGTGTTGGGATATTTATAGAAACAGTTTTTTTTTTTCAGTTTTCATTCCTTCTTTCTGTCTAAATGTAGATAGATAGACGTATTGGTTGGTTTATTGTCTAACAAACCAAACTGTTTAATAAACGTTTCTTGAAACAGTCAACAGTATACGTAAATATTGTAGAATCCGATACAATGAAGCACGTGCACGTATTAATGGTGCAATAGCTCAAGTGGGGAACAAAGTCTAACTAAACTCTAAATGCACTGATATCCATTATTTTGGTGGGGTAGAGCTATTGAACGTCACAATATTGAAGTTACTTAACGGTTTACCTGTTTGGTGGAGTATATCAATGAAAGTAGAGAAAGCAGCTATCGATTGGAGAGGCTGCTTGATATGGGAATGTATCACCTTCTTTAAGACCTTGCAGACATCAGGTTTGAATCGCTTTGTACCACTTTGATTGGAGAAGGGCCAAGGTCTATACTAAAGTATTAATCTGCTCTATGGCACACTGGAGAAGGGAAAAGTTGTGATAACTTAAAAAATGAGAATATGACTTAATAGCGCCAAGGTCAACCCGATATTTTTTCCTTAAGGACAGTGAACTATGCTGTAGACAATTTCTTCTTATCCAGTATAAGGATACCCATATCAAGTTAATAGGATTTTGTGAAACTAATGATCAGTTACTGAAGCAAAGTGCTTAAGCTAAATAGAGCAATCACCCCTTTTGCTAAATTCCTACCTAATTTGAATTCGTGCGGATTTCGATTCAAATTTTCAGTGTGCTCACTTAGCTTACTTACAGAGGCACTGACATCAGTTTTGTAAATCAGTATTTTGTAATCAAACGAAATTATTTAAAAAATGTAACGACGTTCAGATAAACAGTGACTTCCAGCAATACCCAGATTGACTTGCCCCTCCATTTACCGTGCCTGAACATATATCACAGCAAAGCAAAGTTTAATAAAACCTTCAGTACAAAATTAAAACAACCAAACTCCACTTGACACTGTTGACACACAAGATATTTATCCCAAGTAGAAGTGACTTAAAAGCAACAGTTTCAGGCGTTGTTTGTGAGAACTGCTTTCAGCGTCTTTTACTTTAATCAAAAGTCGAGACGCACCCCAAAATATACCAGTTAATGACACTTTATCAAAAAATGTGACTGTGAACTGTTTTATTGAGCATTCGTCTTCTTTGATTGGCTTTACTTTGATGACATAGGCGTTCAATAAAGCAGATCTATTATTGGAACATATTTTGAAAGGGGCTTCTACGAATTTTTCTATTACACCACGTGGCTTAGGCAATTGAAAACCAAGCTGTAAACAAGGGTAGAAGAAGTAATCGGAATGTTGACATTTAATTGCGTTAACATTTTATTAAATATATACCGATGGACTTGTGTGGGGGTGCAAATGAAGTGGGATTTTGTGATTGTATAAGCTGTAACCTCCAAGTGGTTGGGTTATTTTAAGGTGCATATTTAATAAATGGTTCAAAAAAAAGAAGAAGAAGTGGGTAGTAGGTATTTGCTAAAAAGTAGTTTTGCGTAGCTGTTATTGCATTTTTATTGGAAGTAGGGCATTTTTATTATTTCCAAAATACGAGTACGTATACCGTAGAACTCAGGTTGGTAATAATTTTTGAGAAATGATTAAAAAACTGATTTATACGAGTTTTTTTATAAAAACTAAGTAAGGGATTAAGCATACTTATGTTATCTTTAATATGTATGTTGATCAAAATCGGTGGAGCGGTTTTTGTAAAATTACGCAGACAAAAAAAAAAACAAATACTGCAATGTTTAGTTTGAAAAATATTATTGCTGGCTATATAGCTGAAAAATGAGCATTAGATATTTAATCAAATTTATAATGAATTTTTCGAGATATGAGCAGTTACTAAAGTGAGCGTTTTCGGTAATTCGATTTGAAAATTAGGAACGCAATAATGGGGGAAGCATCAATTTTTACTCTAAGCATGCAGTTTGGTCAAAATATTTGACGCCGTTTTCAGGAAAACTAAAGAAAACAACAATTTTAAAAATGCCTTTTCTCAAAAACCTATTGAACGATCATGTAGAGAAAAACAGAGTTTTCTTTTAAAAATGACAATGTTACCTGAGGAATGAATTGATGTTACAATCGTATCGACCGTTTTCAAAATATGTCCATATTTCAAAAGTACCGTTATTCGATTTTTTTTTTTTGGAAAAACTGAGTCCCTACCCATGTTAACCTCACCTACTTAATTTCTAATACCAATTTTGGTTAAAATCGTTAGAGCCATTTTTGAACAAATCGAACTGGTATGAACATTTTATACGGGAAGTTCCATTAGTAAATATTGAAGTTACAGTACAAGAAAACAAAACGGCCCCGAACTGGCCTCTGCAGCATACGGACAGACAGATGGACAGAATCTCGCGACCCACTATTTTGAGTTCTTCCATCATCGTAATGTCAGAATTGATTAACACCACGAGTTCGAAATTGTATACGAATACAATATCTTTAAAAAGCAAAACTCTCTCTCACTCACTCGTGCACTACAAGATTGAGTCTGTTAAAAGTCGTCTAAAACGGAAGCATTTATTTCTTACCACTTTATTGGTACATAGTTACATTAAATGTCATCAGAGGCAATACCTAATAGCCTGATAGACGCCACTTGAAATTAACGTTAAAGACTGAAACATAAATGCTGAGAATTATTTAAATTACATATTTGATCCCGCTAATTCCTTTCAACCTCGATTTTTTTCATAGACACAATTTTTTATTTTATATGTAACTTTGACTCAACATTTATACAATTTTTTTCAATTCAATTTCAATTTATTTGCAATAATCTTAACACAGAAAGATACAGTATCTCCTAAAATTGTGCAAGCTTCAATAATGTTTACATTATATGTTACTGTTTGGAAAAAACAAGAGAGAATATAGAATTTCATCAAAAAGTAATTGGGTTCATGGATAGTATTATGTTCCTAAGACTAATTTAAAATAGAAAGAAAAGAAAAGTAGAATGAAAACAATAATTATAACAAAGAATCAAAGTGAATGAAAATAATCTTCATCGCATCACTAGCTCAAAGCGCCTCCAGATGCCGCCTTAGTCTGCTCTTGAACGGAGATGTCAAAAATGTTTTACTCGAATGGAACGAGAAAAAACTTTGAAAAAAGTGGTGGAGGCTAATGCGGGGAGAGTAAGTTTGAAGTTGAACGGCAACAGATATATATATAACCGACATTCTTTCCAAATTAATGACCGTGAATTCATATTTACTTTTCCTGCCAAACAAAATCCATCCAAAATCGCTGTCAACTCGAGTAACTGGAGGCGATTTACCATTTGGGGACAAAGACCACGATCGTGCTAGTTGCTTCTGCTACTACTGCGAACATGAACCTGAAACAGTTTAAGTGTTTCTTGTGATTGTAGATGATCTTTTAAATTAATTGGCTATGATTGCAACGCAAGTAAAACAAAATCGCCAGCTCAGTCGTATTAAGTAAAACATCCTTCGCCCCCGAGATCAAACTATCAGAAAAGTAAAGACACTTAATAAATCGTTTCGTCGCATAACAATATTTTCTGTTTTACCCAATTTTCTCTCCCATTAATTATTACCTAGCTTACCCCTAAAAAAGCCATCCCGGCTACGATTAGGTCAAACTACATAATATTTCGCTTACATAATTCATAGCCCATCGTTTTGAACAAAATCCTAGTTAATCCTTACACACATTTCTCTTTGCACACACAGAACTGTCGGACACAAAACTCCACGAGATATACCTAGATGGCAGCGAGGAAATAAAACTCAGTTGGATGGTTGACTGGTACAAACAGGAGATCCTATTCCACGTTCAAAATGCCTTCAATGTTGAACATCGCTGGTTCTACTTGGGCTTCTCGAAACGGGGCGAATTGGGGGATGCCGATATTTGCTTTTTCGAGAATCAGAATGGTTTCTTCAACGTTGTCACAGACACGTACACCAGCGCTGATGGACGTTTTGTCCACAAGGATTACCAGCAAGATTGTGAGCTTTTCAAAATGGACGATGCGACACTGGCGTTCAAGAGAAAATTTGACACTTGTGACCCACTGGACTTTCGGATGCATGTAAGTGTGCGCTTTCACTCTCTCTCTCTCTCTCTCTCTCTCTTTGTCTGGCTGTCCTAATTTAACTGTGGAAAATCTCGCCCCATAGGAGGGAACAATGTACATTATGTGGGCCAGAGGAATAATCCCCTTAGCCATGGAAGACCACCAATTTGCGTTTCCGAATGCGTCCAAACACGAGTCGGGCATTAAAATGATGCAACTTCTGAGAGCCGATAAAATAATTATCCCCGAGACGTAAGTAATTTCAATCGCCATCATGTGTGGTGCGGGGCTGAAGTGTATAATCTCTTAACAGGGACCTAAAACAAACCGTAGTCCGGCTGGATAACGTACGAGTTCCCTCAAAGGACACAACCTACTGGTGCCACATCCAGAAATTGGACGACTTTCTCCAAGTAAAACATCACATTGTTCAGTTCGAGCCGCTTATCACATCATCCGATCTGGTACATCACATGGAAGTGTTCCACTGTCAGACAGATGCCTTTGTCCAAATACCCCTTTACAATGGGGATTGTGACATGCTGCCAGTGGAGGCAAAAGTATGTTCTAAGGTTATTGCATTGTGGGCAATGGGGGCAAGCACGTTTACCTATCCACCAGAAACTGGGTTGCCGGTGGGCGGCAGTGAATACAACCCATACATTCGACTAGAAGTACATTTCAATAACCCAGAGCTCATCGAAGGTGTGTGCCTGAGGGATGCTCAGAGGTTCCGAGACTTAACAGAGATTTGCTTGTGTATTGCAGGTCGTATTGACAGCTCGGGTATGAGAATTCAGATGGTGCCCCATTTGAGACAATTCGATGCCGGTGTCATGGAACTCGGCCTGGAGTACACGGATAAAATGGCCATACCACCGGGCCAGACAGGATTTCCCCTGAGTGGATATTGTATTGCCGAGTGCACAAGAGTGGTAGGGTGTTTTGTGATTTTGAGAATATTGCTGGGCCTTTAGAGCACATTGGTGCGGTCTCTTTGATGTGATTTGGCTAATTTTAGTTTATTCCTTGCAGGCACTACCGAACTCGGGAATTATCATATTCGGGTCACAGTTACATACACATCTGAGGGGAGTTCGCATTTTGACGCGACACTTCCGAAAGGACGAGGAACTGAGAGAAGTCAATCGAGACGACTTCTATTCGCATCACTTTCAAGAAATGCGAAATCTGAGATACAAACCTAGGGTGCTGCCGGTAAGTTGCAAAGCGTCTATGAAGATTATGAGATTGCTTGTAGTTCTGTGGGTGTTGGGGCTTGCTAGCTGTCTGGCTATAGATATACCTTTGTAACGTGTAAATGCAGTTGCTGTGTTTGAAAAGGAAATGTGACTTTGACAGTTCGTGTTGAAGTTGGTTGTGGTGGCATTACAATAATTAAACAAGTAATGTACCATCGGTAGGTACCTAAAAGAGTTCTGGTGTAAAATGCACACACTTTTATGTTTGTGATCTTTTAAAATAAATTGTCACTTTGTATAATTGTTTACGTTGTACTTGAAAGCGTGCTGGTGTACACTTTGTATCAGGAATCATCAATACTGTGTGAAATATTTTGTTCTTGCTTCCAATTGTATACCGATCCTGTTGGCGCTGCTCTCTAGGACTGTTGTCACTTGAAGCATCCTCGTTTCTCTTGATTGCTTTGTTTTTATCACTGACCGTCTTTCCTGTGGTGTGCTACTTTTTACCTCTAGTAATGAAGAGCTGTTCGGTGTCCATCTCATCAGTTGGGCGATGCTTCGGGATGTCAAGCTTGATTAGCAAGCGTGCCTATTGGGCTGTATACTGTTATCTCCGACGTCTATCAATATCTGTGGGTTTTCTACGCTCCGTTTTAAGCTATATGGGCAAGCATTCTGCAACCTGTCGCAAATCAAAAGATTCTTTCAACTTGTCAGTGTCTTTGATGTAAATTTCGAGAAGATTTTCTATCCTTACTATCCCCTTGCCGGTAACCAGCGTTACCGATTGGCCAAATGGCCCCTTTTTGAGCCTCAAGACTGTGGCCGCTTTTTCGGTTTAAGTGAGATTTTATTCTTTGATGTTAAAAAAAGTGTTTCGTAACAACTTATGTTTTTTTTTGGTTATAAATAAATGTTTAATGCTGCACTTTTTTTACTTTATGAGTACTTTATGTGGAGGCCCCTTTTTATTCCCATTTTTTTTTTTTTAATTTTTCAGGGGCAACGCTGCCGGAAATACTTACAAGAATGGTTTTAAATCGATGCCCAGTTCAGTCTTCAGTGTTTTCTAACAGCTTCAATGATCGATCTTTTCTCAACGTTCTGCAAGACATATCAGCTGTTGGAAATTCCATAATCTAGGCAGATCAGATACCCGATTACATTAGCTGCTACGCAAAATCAGGATCACCAGTGACAGTCATGAAAATATGTCTTCCTGGACAGATTCTCTGATATGCGATAAGCTCGAAAAGGGTTATTTCCAACTGTTTTTGGAGGAAGTTCCTCCGGCTGGTTGCATAATGTATTGGTGTAAGCGCGTTTTCTCCTCCTCTCGATCCAGCTGTACGTCTTCCCACCAGTTATTCACACCATACCCTGTTAATACCCGAGTAAGAGTTCCAAAATGTGTTCTGCTGAGAGTTGAAAGTCTTTTCCTAACTCACTATCGCCGTGAATACTCAACCATTTATCTGCATTATTCTTCTCACTCCACGCACTCCATTCTCGCATATCTTCGCTTTCGTTTTTGTCTGGCTAGTCACCTCTGGCACAAGCTTGAAGATTATGCATTGGAATGCACCTCCTGTTGTCCGTGTCGAAAGCAACAAACTGCAAATCCCTGTGGAAATTTCATAATCGCACCGTCCTTGTCCACCGAGTTTTCCAATCGTCCTTCTGTCCTCCAGTCCTTGGAAATTCGAAGCAGATTACAACTTGCCGACATCACCTTACTACAGGCTTTGATCTGCTCTGAGGGTATATACAGTTGCTGCACTCATTTTTCATACGGATAATTGAAAAGCTGTCCAATTTATATAAAAATAACAAATTTCCCCGAAGAAAACTCTCATCATTCATTCCGACGGATCCACTCTGAGCCGGAATGCACCTCGTTGTAACAACTAAACCAACCAAATGCATCCTAATGCACTGTCCCGATGCAATTCTTCATTCTTTAGGTAGTCGCAATCATTCTTTCCTTTCAACTGAACTCTATCTGCCTCTGGGTGGGTGTGTGTGTTTTCCTATACCGCACAAATTCAATTTTTCTTTGGATATGATTTCTCTTTCATATTTTTTTTACTGTTATTTTTTTTTTGTGTGGAACATCATTTTTCAATTTTCAATTTCCATTTCCTCCATCGATGCTGCTGTTATGTCGATATTCGTCGTGTTTTGTACTTCGTTTCGATGTTGGCCCGCAGGGAGATGCACTGGTAACAACCTGCTACTACAACACAATCGGCTACGACAACGCAACACTAGGTGGATTCTCCATTAGCGACGAGATGTGCGTCAACTACATTCACTACTATCCGGCCACAGACCTGGAGGTCTGCAAGAGCTCCGTCTCCGAAGAGACTCTGGAAAACTACTTTATTTACATGAAAAAGTATGTGTGTTTGTGTTCGGCATTTTTTTTTCATATTTATTTGTCTGTTTATCTATTCAGGAAGGAGCACCAGAAGAAGGTCAATCTGAGTGGGGCACGTTCGACAAATTATCGAAGCATTAAGTGGACTCAGCCGCGCATCGATCAATTATACACGATGTACGTCCAGGAGCCGCTGTCCATGCAGTGCAATAAATCTGATGGCCACCGCTTCGACGGGTGGCGGTGGGAGGGTGCTCCGATTACGCCTGTGGAAATTCAAGTACCCATACATCGGAAATCCTGTCACAATTACAATCCATTCTGGATGAAGCCATTGGACGAGGGCGCGTGCGACTTGTTAGGGGAGTGTATTTACTAAAGTGGCAACACGTTGACTGGAGCACGGCGAACAAAGAAACGTTTTAGGTGTACATATTTTTTGTTTTTTGTTTTTATTGGAAATTTTTAGAAGAACATTTATAACAGTATTATGAAGAAGTAATTAAATAAATCGACCATCATACCAGCAGAGAGCGACTTTTATTGGGCAGTTTATTTTAGTGATCCCATTAAGTGGGCGGCGATGGGTGCGAGTGCGAATGAATTTTTTAACGGAAAGTCTGGGGTCGTTTATTTTTTTTTTTTTTGCCCCAGATTTTTGAGCACACTCTGTTTTTATTATTTTGATTGTGTTGCGAAATAAAATCTAGTTTGAGGGGATATCCTCTTAATGGTGAGCCACGTGATTTTGTATGTATATATTTAATTAAAATGGAATCATATGGACTGACACAAATAATTATTAATGGGAAGCTAAGCCTTCAAAATGGGTAAAGCTATTACAGGAGATTGTGCAGTCTGTATTATGTAATAAGCAAACCAACTGTGGATGGTTCTACTATAAAATAAAGTGAGCTGATTTTTTTTAAAAAAAATTAGAAGCTGACCCTTATATTTAGCTGAAACCTTAAGATAGTTAATGGTGTGACGACAGAATTGTCAAAGTCAAACGAAGTCAAAGTGTCAGTTGCTATGAACTTTGAATTCCATTCGAGTGAAAGAGATTCGTTGAGCTTTGCAATAAGGTCTTGTGGCTAAGCCTGCCAGATAATACTCGTAATGCGATGCTGAATGATGGTCGAAAAAAATCCACTGTCTAGGGTGGGAACATTTGATGGGAACTCAAAAGCCTTTTCAGGTGTGACTGTTCTGAAAAGTCCAACGTACAAAGGCCCGAACTGAGATAAATGGACAATCTAGGTAGCTCTGTGCTGTAAAGGAAGAACGAATTATTTTTATCTCCAACACATACTCAATGGATACCTAGTTCCCATATCTCAATAGAACCCAAAGTGCACAACGCGGTAAAGATCGGCCTTACAGGTGGACTTCGAATAACATACCGTGTACAACCGGTGAAAATGCTGTTGAAACGACTCACTTTGGAAAAACGTTTTGGGATATTTACATCCCGACACTGTTCTGTATCTGTAGGTATCAACTAAACGACTTACCTAATACTAAAAGGAAGGTAAACATTTCAACTTCCATTAACCGAAGATACATATACCAATATGCATTAATATTTTACTCCCTGTGGGGATAATAGTTGATGTTATTTTAAGAGAGAGACTTGAAGACTGCGGTGAAGCAGATGGGGTTCGCTGAGCCTAATTGGACTTTGGAAGGAGCTTTCCACAATCTATGCAAGCACCACGAAGGAAGAACCTAGTGCACTGGAACACAAAGTCCGAAAAAGTGGCAAGCCGTCAAAAAGATTCATAAAACTCCCGCGAACTGGGCAAAGAGCATGCACGCACTTACTGTCTAAAAAGTTTTTGAAACTTTCCTAGTACAAATTAACTGACAGATCAGCTTTAAGCTCTCTATAAGGCCCGTTTGCTGTTGAAAGTTGAAAAATAAACAATTTCTTTTGTAGGTAAGTATGGTTTTGTTATAAAGTCATTAATGTTTATTTATGTTAGTGTTTCGTTTATTTATTTTTGTTTATGTTTCTGAAAATAAAATACATATTTCGAATTCACTTTTTTAAACGAAAAATAGTTTTCAATACAATTGGATCCATTTCAGTACAATCTTAAAACAGTTTTCAGTACAAATCGAAAATGCCATTTTCCATCCCTGCCAGACATTTCCTCCGAAATAGATAGATTTAAGGCCGAACGGCAATAATTTTAAGGATATTGATAAGTTTAGAGCGCTCGCTAAGAGCCAGTAAACTAGATTAAGATAAATGTTAGTTATAAATTAGATTTAATCGTTTTTGTCTAGTAGGTAAGTTTAAAGAATGATCAAAAATAAAAATTTAAAATGAAAAAAAAAAAAATGAGACATTTCCTCTCCACTGAGAATCTTACTCAACAAATTTCTTGTAGTAAGCATTAAAAAAGCTGTCAGTCAAATGACTATTGACAGAATCTGTCATGATGATTTGAAATTATGTTTGTCAGTAAAAACTCTTCCACATACTCAGATTCATCAAAAAGAAATTCGATTAATTCTGAATCATTACCATCGCTAGATGAATCAACTAATACTATTAATAAATTAGTAAAGTCTTCGAGTTTATCTGACATTTAAAAGACATTTCGCACCACTGTTTGGAAACTTTGAACTGTGTATCTTTCTGCGAGAGAATCTATCCCCACTGACATTTTGACAGTCTTTTCCAGTCTTACCAAAAAAGTAACGCAACAAACCTATTGTCCTCGGTCATTGCTAAGGCAAATGGCTTACCCGTCATCAATCGAAGAATTTTCAATCTTTACAAGACATTCTGCAACAAAGAAAGCTAACAGATTCTGCTTTGAGGTGGTGGGCCCAATTGAATGAACTGTGTATCGTTTGCCCTCTGTAAGGCTTGGTACGCTGCTCAAGCTAGAAAATCAAACTTTTGTTTCAGAATGTACTTCACATATCTGTCAAAATTTAGCGTGTCCAAAGTGGATCTGCACAAATCCTCTCAAGTTTTGACAGATACCTTGTTGTTTTTTTCTTTTTCAAAGAACCGATATTTTCGGTGACATTTATCCGCAACGTACCCACTCTCTACGTCAAAACCATGTTAGGATTTTAGCTATTTTTCGAGAAAAAAAAAGTTCGAGAATAATAACAATAACTCTCTGAGGAAATGCGCAGATGGCTGATGCGGCACTTTTTAGGGGTCTTGAAAATAGCTGTCGAAAACCTGCTCGCACTCAGTCACATAATTTGAAAATTTAAAAGAGCAGCTGCTTATGAAGTCTTTTGTAGGTTGAGTAGTTTAAAGTTTAAGTCATCCTTTCATACAGGACCTAGGAAATGAATGAGTGAGTTCATTAATCATGGAGTTACACTAGAAGGCAATTAGTTGGACTTGAAGGTATACCTACCTACACACATACACTCATGTAAATACCTATGTATCGTTTACTGCGACATACTTCGAAAGAATCTGTACCACAACGGCTGAGGTCCTTAATTATTCATTTGATCACTTAGTATATACGATGACAACCACTGTTTGCACGTACAAGTAATTTTCTGTATCAGTTGCAGCAACTGAATTCCGTATAAAGAATTGTGCACAAAAGATAAGTCTGGTGCGAAGATATTTTTATAGTTTTTATTTTCTCTGGATATGTACTCTAGATAGAGATATTAAAATGTCCTCACGACATTAAAATAGGTAGTCAGTGAGCGTCTGTATATTTCTAGACTTTTCAGAAAAGATCTCAAACTGCAGTAAACTCATTCAGGCGACATACCTATTAGTACTAAAAAATCAGCTGTTCTAGGAAAAGGTTTAGACAAAATAAAACAACAGAACATGCGAAATTTACCAATGGGAATTCATCTTTCATTTTTCAAGGGGTCATAAAATGCCAATTTCTGACAGTTCTCCTGTCAAAATATGGTCATACAATGTAATGGGCAAATCTCATATGGTCTAATGACCTGAATGCTATACATGACCAGGCTGATTTTGACAGATAAAAATGCCCAAATAGCATATAGTGTAATCGGACAGTAAGCTCGAATGCCAGCATATGTTTGAGTTCGTGGAATTGTGATTTACTTTCATTTTCGTTCTCTTTCTGGTAATAAATAACAAATGCTTTAAATGACCATCAAGGGAAATATGACCATATTGGTAATTTTGGTCATAATATAGTCTAATATACAGTTTTGATAATCCTGACATTTTGTTCATTTGACAGCTAATCTGCTCATTTGCCTTTTGGCATTCATTTGCATAATTGGCATACAGTCTTATCTAGGCTTTAGTTAACTAGAAATCCGAACGCCCCCGTCAGTGTTTTATATCGTGGGATTTATCCCTTTTAGTGGGAATTCGATGTCTAAACAGCCTTCCGTGGGATAAAGGGAACCAGTAACCAGGAATCTAAAAAAAAACATTCAAACTATAAATTTTTGTTGCAATTTCATCAAAATATCTACATTTTACCGTGAAAAAGTGTCCATAAAAAATTGCTCCCGCAAATTGTCTTTTATGAAAATGTTCTAGTATACTACCAAAAATTGTCATAGAAAAGTTAACAATCTGCGATTTTAATACTTAAGGTTAATTTAATATTTTTTTTCCGTGTAATACAAATTTTACTTTAAGAATTTGAATTTCACGCACAAAAGTATCGTGGGATTTTTAAGGCAATTTGGACTGTGAAATGGGAAATTGACTTCTTATCAAGATATAAACTTTTCGAAATTGTATTTTATTTTTATTGAATAGAATTTTCAACGCAGGTAAATACAATTAACGCGTGCAAACCAATTAGGCCAAGCCAAATCGAAGCCCATAACACATTTTATATACCAAAATGGCATAGCCTTTCAATTTTGGCGCGAAAAAAGTGCATTAAGAAATTAACATAACTAGGAACAACAACCTGTTAGGCCTTTTTATTATATCCGTAAAATTGTTATTAAATTATCAATTCGCCTGACCACATTCCAATGAAAAGTATAAATTCTAATTAGTACTCTTATGAGCTTCGTCTCAATCAATTTGTTTACAATCTTTATTTGTCTATTGATTACTTTGCCTATTTTGATGGGTAAATATGTACAGCGGTTCAGAAGCTTATTCGTACAATAAAAATAAAAACAGTCAGGTTTTTGCCATTCACCACTTTAATTGCTTTCTTAGACAATAGGTAGCGTGTAAGGACATTCACTTGATTCTACCGCTACAGGTGAAGCCAAAAGATTAATAGTCCGACTATTCAATGCTACTTTTAGGTTGGCTTAACTTTGACGTTTCAATAAATCACGAAACGTAAAGCTTTGTTACAGTTGGCTGAAATGGGTATGGGTGTATTGTACCTAGGTACCTACCTATATTTTTGTACACTGAAGGAGACAACATTGAAAATAAATAGAGCAGCAAATGATAAGCCACATGAAGCAAATCATTGCGTTAACAAAATATTCAAAGGTAGGTACCTACACCATTTGGTTGCGAACTCAAAAGGTTGAGGTTTTTGCTGCCATATGGTTTGCCAAGCAGAATTCAGGTGTCTTCCAAGTGGAGGATACAATATTTTTAAAAGCCATTCAACTTGTATCATTCGAAGCAAGTCTTTGGTTCGTTGATTTTACGTCAGTCGGTTGAACATACTCGTATTCCAAGTTCTAGGTTCATAAATCAATGTCATTGTTAAGAGAGTTGTAAGTTCGTGGGTAAATGTCTGATACTTTGACATTAAGAATTTTCGATTATGCACATTCAAAAAACTGTTAAGTCGACTGGATTGGTCTGGCTTAAATGTACCTACCTGGAACGCAAGAAACTAGATTAGCCTGTACCGCTTTTCCCACGTCAGCCACTTATACGGACTGTCAATACGTCGAAATTCTTGACTAGATTCTCCGGGTAACCATCTACAGACGTCATCCGAAAAAAACCGTTCCTGTGACCGATCTAGGCCAATCAAAACTAACGCAAACTAAAAGTTTCCATTCGTTTACTTTAAATGTGACCACGGTTGCCACATTGATCATTTGTGACCAAACTCGGTCATTATTTTTTCTATTGGTCACATGGTCCTTTTTTATTCCATTTGGTCATTTTTTACAAAATGAGAAAAGACATTCGACTTCCATTTTTATGCAAACTAAAGCGTATTTCTTTTCGTCTGATTGTTCTGTGTTTACAAATATTTCGGACTTAGATTCACTTCGTCATTTATAGCTACAGATGGTCATTTTTATTTCCAATTTTGGACACAAACTTTATTTTCAAGTGGCAACCGTGAACATGCCCATGGACCGACAGATGTCATGGAGACAGTTTAATTCAAATTCTGACCTGTTATACAAAAGCATTTATTGTTCCCTGAGCAAGTTACCGTTGTTTCTTCTAGTGCGATACACCCAAGAATATAATTTTTAAAAATGCCACCTATGTCAGCACAGCTTGAAGCTCGCACATTCATCAGAGATTAAAAATAAACGCGCACTCTTTCTAATATCAAACATAATTTACCATTTTCAATTAGCGAGCATTCCATGTCGTCAAATGTGGATAGGCAGGAACCGGCACTTGCTACCCACACACAAAGCGGGTTGGAAATTTTCGCGACCAAAATTAATTTATTACAATATATTGCAACCGCTCGAATAGAATTAATTTGACCATTTGCATGCCAGTCATATGGGTAGGTACGTATCTATGGATTGTTTTCGTCGGTCGACAAATATAGCTTTGTGCGGACTTCGTGGTAGCCCGCGGGTGAATCAACAATTCAATGAATCGACAGCAACGACAATGGCTATTCAAACGTTTTCGGCAACACTCTGGTTAAGTGTAATTCAATTTGTGTTCCTTTACTACGAAGGTTCGCAATTTTTGTGTTTAAACTGACCCGAGTGGTGCTATTGAAATTATCACTGGGTACCTACGTATGCCTATCGTAGGTATATAGGTACTTAGGCAATCAATCCAGATGTCAGAAGTGCAAATTTGGCAAATATGTAATTTTGATTTTTTTTAGAATGAAAACTGAAGTGGCAAACAAAAATGATAAGAACGTTTTTATGACACTAGAAAAAATATTTGCCACATGAGGTGATCGGTATTCGTTCACTCCAGCCTCTTCTACTATCTACTTCAAGTAGGTGGCGCTTTCAGAAACCATGACGTCTGCCAAAATAATAAACTGTAAGAAAACAAAATGCGAATGACTTTCCGATTAAAAATATTTTGAATGAAAATTTAAAATGGAAGCAATTTGATCAGCAGGAGTAGAACCTTTGTAAAGGGTTTTCCAATAAGAGGTGTTATTGTGAATGATATTGTAATTTTTTAAACTTTTATTCTTTGACATTTGACAAGAAGAAACTACGCCATTACTAAAAATGTAACGATACACGCTTCAACAACGCATTGAAATTATTAAAATTCACTACAAAAATGGTGAAAATCTTGCAGTCACAGTTCGCAAAACTAAAGCATTTTTTGGTCTTCGTGAAGCACCTTGTCGGACCGCAATACAGAAATTGGTGGAACAATTCGAGCTGTTGGGACAAGTTAGTGATGTGAAGAATAAAACCCGTGCACGTCGCTCAAGAACAACTGAGAATATTGCTGCCCAAAAAGTTGAAGAAAACCCAGGTTTGTCCATTCCTCGTCGTTCTTTGGAATTGGGCATTCCACAAACGTCATTACACCGTATTTTATGATCGGAGTTGGATGGTATTGATCTGGACAACGTTGACTTTCAATAAGACAGCGCTACGTGCCACGCAAGCAACGAAAGCATTGATCTTTTATCTCTCGAAGAGGTGATCACGATTGGCCGCCGAGATCTTGTGATTTAACACCTTGCGACTTCTTTCTTTGGGGCCACGGGAAAGATAAGGTCTACGCCAATAGCCCAGCGTCGATTCAAGACCTCAAATATAAAATTCGTGAGGCTATCGAGGACATAGCGCCGCCACTTTGCGATTTGGTTATGGAAAATTTCATGAAAAGGATATGGTCCTGTATGCGTGCTCCTGGTGGCCATTTGGCTGATATTGTTTTTAATTATTAACGGCATACCTTCCTCTTTATTATGAAGTAAACATCCGATCATTTATCTCAAAAAATGACATTTTTCTTTGAATACGAAAATAACACCTCTTTATATACAAAAGCAGTACCTACCTAACAAAGATCTTTTCCAATTCTAAAAAAAAGGCAGCTGACATTCGATTGTAGAATACTAATTATTTACCTACTTGTAAGGAAAAAAAAACTGGAGAAAACTTGATGGAATCTGTCAATAATGACGTATTCGACGGAACCAGCGGTCCCATAGAATCCGTTGCATACAAAAATGAAAGTACTTCCTCTCACGCTGTGCCAACTGTCAAGAGTGTCAACGGGTGCAAAGACATGAAAGAAAGAAAGTATATCTATTTAATTCGTCGCATAATGATGCCCATATTTGAATTAACAATATAAAAGCATTGCATTACAATGTTGCACCGTTCCGGTCTGTTCTGCCACCACCTATTTATAATTGATGATGATTTATATAAAATGCAACTACGCTGTTACAATATCTGTGCAAAGCCAAACATCAATAAAATTAAAAAAAAATATATGATAGCTAGACGAAATCCGTCGCAAGGTTTATATCGCCAATTGCATTTTCTATAACAAAGTTTCAAAACCTATGGCATCGATACTGATCCTCGGACAACTCATCCGAAGCCAAGCTGTAGCTTTGGTGAGTGCGCTAATGCACATAATCGCGAAACGTCAGTTTAACAAACAGTAAATGAAATATTATTACTACAAAAAAAATTAAAAATTAATATTAAACAATTAAAAGCAAATTCCCAAAGGTAGACATGAACACACGCACATAAGGAAATGGAAGTTGTCATAACCCTACAGTGTTCTGTTGAGATTCGATGCATGAAAGATCTCTTTAACGACTCGCGTCATTCAAATTCCAAAAATGAGTGTATTTAGAAACTTTAACTTCCCACACAACAAAAAATAATAATATGAATGGAAATTATTTACCTAATTGACAAAAAAAGAAGCTAACAAGAACTTAAGATCGCTTCAAGCATCTCGCGACCTAAAGAACTATTCATTCGCATGAAAAATTTTTTTTAGTCGCAGGTAGCAGGTACCCGTGAATCAATTTAATTGTTGAAGGTTAAATGCTCTGTCTAAAAAAATTCACGAGAATCATCCCCAATTGAGAAAAGAAAGTAAAAGATTGTTGTAGTTTACTTTGGCTGAGATATCATGTTTCTTTAACCTTTAGAGTACCAAATAAATTTGGAGACCCAAAAGACGGAGTGGGGTACCATAGGTCCCCCCAATTAAAGTCAGGTATAAACTTTATTCAAGTTTATTTTAATATTGTTTACAGCCGAAATACATTAAGAAATGCAATTTGCAGAGTCTATTTTCATAAAATTCATAAATAGCACGAATTTTTCCAGTTGTGTGATGTAAGTTGTTTATAACGTTTTTTAGCAATATAAATATTTCTTCAGATGCAAGATTTCAATAATATTGACTTTAACTTAAAAAACAATTGTAGGGAGTAATATCCTTGCCAGAACCAATAAAAGTTCGGAAAAATCGACTATTTGCCATTTTTAAATAATACATACAATATATTTCTTAAATTACGAAGTGGAGGTTACTTGGGTCGCTCTTAATTTGTAATTAATCTTTTGTTATTAAAGAACTGCCAAAAATGTGTAATCACGTTGAATTTCTTTTAAGAATGCCAAAAAACTTGACTACTTAAAAAAAGAATAAAAAGCAATTATTACTAAACAGAGTACAGGCAAAAACGTGGTCGTGGGGGACCTAAAGTCGCCCATTCGGTACTCTAAAGGTTAAAGTCGGACAACGAAAACAATCAAAAATACACCAATCTTTATAAGGTTGGAATCTTAATTTGTCAGGTGGTCCAAAAAAAAAATAAAAATAAAGAATAAAAAATCTCCGGATATTAAAAATTCACCTGGATCGTGGTGGATTTCTTGGTAAATCGGAACACTTATTGCACATCGACCTTTCAGTCTTCCTAATGCAAATGCTGCCATCTTTTGTTCCAAATGTTCAGCATTTGCTACACCGCTGTATTGTACAGCGGACCTCATGATAGAAGAGTAGCTGTCAGGCTGTTATCACTGTCACTCGTTTGTTGTTTTTTAATTTAATACTAACAAATTTCCGAAGATTCATATATTTCTAGTTCATATTTCCTAATTAATTTTATACAAGTTCTGCAATAATGCAGCGTGAAGAAAAACAGCTCGAAGTAACACTGGACGCAGTGTTGAACCGTTTAAATGATCTAAAGAGCTCAATCGGTGCAATGATACACAAACTAGAAACCGAATATGAAATAATCAACTGGCCAACCTTTCTCGATAACTTTGCCCTCATATCAAGTCATGTTAGTATGCAGTCTGCTTCTGTTTTAGAATAATTTCAATCTTTTCTTCAATATTTCCAGTTGACTGGCCTTTCGAAAATCTTGGCCAAAGAACTAGGACCTCCACTTCGCAATCGAACAGTTTTGCCGTTGATGCTATCGCCCGAACGCGACGAGGCACTTTGGAATCTAACTGAAGGACGCGTTCCTGTATTCTCCCATGATATCGTTCCAAACTATTTGCGAACAAAACCGGACCCGGTTGCTGAGCAGAAAATGATTCAAAATGAACAGAAGGTACGACTTTTTGTGCTAGCTGTAGATAGCTTCGATTTTAATCTCATTCTAGGCGGCCAATTTGTCTGTAGAAACAGCAATGAAACAGGTTGCTCAATATAACAAAGTTGTGTCACACGTCTTGGAAATGGTTAGTAAGGCTCGCGAGGAGTGGGAAATTGAATCATCATCACGTGCAGGTATGCTTCGGCTTGTATCGAATCGAAAACTACCATCTAAACTGATTCACTTTTAGGAATTCAGCAAACCAGTAGTATGGCCGACACTCATGCTCTAGTCGCTGCAGTTGGAATGGGAAAAGGCTTAAAGACAGCAATGCAACTGTCTGGACCTGGCTCTGTGGCAGGCGGCATGATGGTACCACCTGCTATTCGCCCCCCAACTCCAATGAGCTCGGTCAGTCCATCGGGCGTCAACCAATTGGGCAAAGCACCTTCGGCCATTAAGACGAATATCAAGTCGGCAAATCAAATTCATCCCTTCGGACGATAGCGTAAATGAAGTTGTGTGCAATGTAGCGTAACGAAGTAAACAATAAAATGTTCTTGAGCAAAATAGGATTTTTTTTTCTTTTAAAATTAATGCTAAGGCGAACAATGACTGCAGGATCGATCCGAGATGATCACAGGTAAATGTTGTAGGCGGTTATGAGTATTATGTCGCATTTTTTGGAATATACATTGAAATAAGCAGCATCTGACCTATATAGATAGGACTTCCTTCCCAGAGAAGAAGGAATTGCACTTCTAGAAGATATTCACACTGATTTAGCTTCGTTTGGAATTTTTATTTTTTTTTTTGAATTACGTAGAGTACCTTTTTCTATAGATTCCCGTATACATAACATGTTGTTTCAATCTCAATCTTATGAGAAATCTACCTGACTTTATCTGTCGTCGTAATCCCATTCTTTTGGAGATATTCTTTGGTAAAGTCATGTCCAATACGAATTCACCTCTATTGTAGTAAAAAAAAAAGCCAATCAAACTCAGAAATAAAATTAAGCGATCCAATTTTATTGAAATCAAATTATACATAAAAACTGCAATAGGTTGTGATCTTGAAGCTCCACAGACCTTCTTTAAACAGCCATTTCCATACTGATCTTCGGATATGGCTTGTAGTCGACCACCTCAAAGTCGTCGAATGTAAAGTCCTCGATGTTCTCAACTTTACGCTTGATCAGCAGTTTGGGAAAGGGCCGTGGAACACGTTGCAACTGTTCCTTGAGAGGTTCAATATGATTATTGTAGACATGAGCATCGCCCAAAGTGTGCACGAAATCGCCAGGCTTCAAGCCAGTGATATGAGCAATCATATAGGTAAGCAGAGCATAGCTTGCAATGTTGAATGGCACACCCAATCCCATATCAGCTGAACGCTGGTACAACTGACACGAGAGTTCACCATTAGCAACATAAAACTGCGCCAGACAATGGCACGGTGGCAATGCCATCTTTGGCAGATCAGTTGGATTCCATGCGCTCATGATAATCCGGCGATCATTGGGATTTGTGCGAATGCGATTAATCACTTCGCTCAGTTGATCGATACCCTCGCCTGTGTAGTCATCGTCACACTTACGATATGTTGCTCCGAAGTGGCGCCATTGAAAACCATAGACCGGGCCAAGGTCACCCTCTTCTCGGTCAGTGAAACCAGACTTGTCAAGGAATTCTCGAGTACTATTGCCGTCCCATATGTGAATGTTCTTCTCCTGCAGCAATTTTGCATTGGTTTTGCCGTGTACAAACCAGAGAAGCTCTTCAGCAACCGCTCGCCAGAAGACTCGTTTCGTTGTGAGTAGTGGAAAGGAGTCTCGCATATCGAAACGCATTTGTGCTCCAAATATTGAAACGGTGCCCACACCAGTGCGGTCGGATCGGGACACGCCTGCAATTTGTAATTGTTTTTAGATCAACGACGATAAGTTTGGCTGCTTTATGTACCTTTATCGATGATTTTGTGGATTAGGTCCAAATATTGTTGTTCGTCTGAGTTCATTGGGGGTGATGCATTTTCAGTTTCATTTGTTTCCATGATTATCGGACTTTCAAATGCTCCACTAAAATGCTTGGTGAATCAGTCAGTCAACAACAAAATAACTATTAAAATTGCATTTATTTATTGTATGCGCGCGAATTTTCAAGTTTTAATGAAACATAATTTCAGGTAAAGAGGGCGCAGCCGTATTGGACTCGTTCAGCGAACTACCGCCAATTACTAAGGCCAAGTTGAGCCCGATTCACCAAGAAATCCAGCACGTTCCTGGTATTTGCAAACTTACCGTCAACTGCCCTAGCATTGACCAGTTTTGAACTTTGACGTTGAGTTTTACAGTTCTGTACAGATATTCGCAAACTTTTGACCATTAGATTATGGAGACTATCGTTCGGTATCATAAAAGCAAGGATTTACCAAATTTAGTCCATTTCTTTTCGATTTAGGTAGGAATAAAAAAGAAAGTTAGTGGTCTATAGGCCTGTTTTTTTTAGCTTCGACCTCAATTACTCAATTACAACAAACCGACAAAAACATCAAATCTTAAATATTGGTCCATTTTGACCTAAAATAAACATCCTATCTCAGTCAAAGTTAATTATAGAAATCATACTAACCTTCTCCGAGTCATCATTTTTGTGATGATATCTCGTGAATCGTGTCCTTAGGGCCCGATTCTGTGTCAAATATCCGGGTTTCGTGGTGAATTTCCTTGCTAATTGTTTTTGAAAAGCTGTCGAGTTTTGGAGGATGTCTGGACTGAAAGCGCCGAAAGTCGAGCATAAACTGTTAGGTCGCGATTTGATTAAAGCGATTTTAAGTTTTCGTGAACTTTTTTGTGTCAATTGTGTAATTTTCATTCATGTTTACTTATACTTTATTGTATGGGTGGTTAAAGTTTATAAATAGATTAATTTTTGGAATAGACAGGTCTAAGGGGAAAGGAGAAATATGTACAAAATTTATGCAAGTAATGCTAGGTTAATATGTTTTTTGTACCTGAATGGAGTTCCATTCACTGGTTAAATTTTATATTAAAACATTCGAAATTTCCTTCCCGATTGATTTCTAAATATTTGTACATAATTTATTTACAAAAATAGATTCACCTGATGCAATGCCTTTCTTTGCTGTAGACAAAATTCACGAAAATGTACCTAAACTAACTCCACGACAGCGATGCCAGATGCGGGAATTTTTCCCCATTTTGGGGAATTATTCACTTGATGGGGAAAATGGGGAAAAGTGCTCTTGAAATGGGGAAAAAACCAAATGCACGCATGTTTATCAATTTTGCATATTTTAAAAATAAACTCGTGTAGTTAACTTTCAAATAAATCCCGAACATAAAAAGATCACCGAAAATGTAAGCAAACTCCACCAGTTGTCAAACTCAAATGCACTTGTATTGGTCAATCTGAAGCAAATGTGAGAAAAAGTGCTCTGAAATCTGAAAAAGATTGCTTTTTTGTACCAATCGAACGCAAAATTGCTCTGAGAAAAAAAAAAAATTGATCTGAGAGCGCCCAATCGAATACAACATTATAGATACGTACAGCGGGAAACACAAGTTCCGGCGACCAACATTCCTGCAATCACTTGAAATTACTTCTGTTTCTGATTTTTTCAATCCTCTCAAAAAGCTACATTGGCGCTTTTCCCTCAATCTGTGATCACTGGATAGTGCGTTGCGATTGTTTCTTGCAACAAAAATCACTTAATTGTGGATTGTTTATATCTTGTTACGTAACTCGTACAATGAGTTACATTACTTACCTACCACGTTCATGTTGCTACAATTCGACGAGTTTCATGATTCACGTTTGTTGTTGCTTCATCAGTATTTATCAGTTAATTTTAAAACGTTTTTTTTTTTACTCTATCTAAGGTACAGTTAACCAACGCAATGATCAATGAAAGACTACCTACATCCCTACACCAGAAATTGCTCAAACAATTTTTTGTATAGTTATATATTTTTTGTTTGCTTGCGTTGAATTCTTCAAAACAAACATTCAAATGCTTGGTCTACGTGATTTCCATTGTCCTGCTCCTATAGCAGGATGATGGGCAGATAAAAATTAATGGAAATGGAAATCGAACGGGAACAAAATCCGAGCGAAATTCGTGTGTCAATCGATGTTATGCACTCAGCTAGATACAACTATACGGGTACATTGTGCTGGTATCATGTCCCCTGATACATCTGAATTTATTTTTACTATTTTCTATTTGTTCAGCGCGATTCGTTTTTTTTTTTGGCCCTGCATTTGCTCTTTGGCATATTGTCCTGCTAGAACCAATTGAATAAACATTACACGAATTATTTATTGTTTACTTTTAATTAAAAATTAAATTGATTTTTACGCTCACAGGTGCGAGGTGACAGGGGACATCCTCTCCTGATACTGGGTCGCAGAATGGCAGTCTGTTTGTTTGCCCCCTCTAAAGGTAGGTGTAGGTGGTTTTTGGTGCGAAACTGGTAGGTACATGATCTATATGATCCCCAATAGCACTGTTTTATTTACTTTTTAAATTATACCCAGAGTGTTGGGTTTCATTTCTTTCTTAATCCGCAATTTTAATATTCAAATTATTTCGCTATGACAAATTACTGCGATTTATATTGCGCAGATACGTTTGCCATCTGAAGTTTCAAAGTACACTTACTTTATGGGAAATGTCCCCTCTAAATGTCCATCTCATTTTGCATAACGGCCATAATGAGGGAAAACAAATTCCCACATGCATAATATATAGTACACAGCCACTATATAGTGTACGAGTGTATCTTTCACTAATTCGCAAAACCCTGCCAAGCAGCACACAAATTGGACCAAAAGAGAAGAACTCCATTTTACATTATGTCAAAATGATGGATTAGATGAACTCAACCTCATTTCGAGGATATAGCGAAAAATTATGGAAAAATTACAAGTGGCAGATGATGTTGGGGTTTTGTTTCGAGATGCTTCATGAGAACCCCAACTTAGGGTGGGTTGGTGTTGTCATTCTCCATAAATAAATGTATTGTTGTAATATTCATTCATCTGTCCATCCATCTACAAAGGAAATGCTCTTAATGTTGGTTAGTGGGACAGTGCGGAAGTTATAGTTGGATAGATCAGGACAGGAGTTGAAGAGAATGATTTTGTAGAGCTGATTTTACGTACATACAGTCGCTCATCCGAATAGAGAATAGACAGACTTCTACGAGAGTGTCATCGTGAATGGTTGTTGGTATTAGACTCGTTCGTGTCACTATTTTTTGGTCAAATGTGCATATCAAAAACTAAGTATTCAATTTCAGTCAGACCTAGTTTATGGTATTAAGATGAGAGACCAACACTCTGAAAGTGTGATTTTCCAATAATCAGCGACATCCGAGGAACGCAAAAGACTTTTTCCTTCACCAGATATCACATCACCTCTTAATATGAGGGGGCAAATCGCACAATAGAAAAGTAGGGTTATTGGGCTAAGATTGGTTGGACTATCATAGAATTAACCATATAACCATTAAGCGGCTTATGTAGCTAACGTGGTGAATAAATGAACGTGGGGATCAGAGAGAAGGGAAGAAAACAGAAAAGAAAAGCACGCCGCAAGCGATTCCGCAACGTGCTGTGATGAGTTTAACTGCCCAAACACAATGAGGCCGCTGCAGTAGCGGTAGGTTGTAGGTATGCGGCGGTAGAACAAGCTGTCAAAGTTTGCGTCGCTGCACACACAACAACTATACGTCAAATTCAAATAATTGTTTTGTATGATTTTCTTCAACAAATTTTCAGAAATAAGTTCTTTTTTAAATTCAGCTACTGGTTAACGCGTATATAGTTTTGAATGGATATAGATAAAATGGATGACCGAGAGAGGATGTTGTCTTTATAATGGCCGTAGTGTCAATGTGCTATCTAGCACACATATATTTAAGGAAAAAAAAAGCGGAGATGGTAACGAAGTTAGCATACTTTCACCTGCATTTTATCCAAGTACCTACCCACAGCCGCGCCGACTTCTAATTTTAAAGTGCATTGAACTATATCTGAAATTATCGCCACTGAACATGAAACCGAAAATTATTTCGATTGATTTTGTGACATGCAGCGGCTCAAAAGTTAAAAGTTTGCCAACATGTACTACAACCGCTACTACACTCTTTAGCAGCGCCGCCCATTATGTTCACGTTACATTAAATCAGTTTATTTTAACTTTGACAGCGCTACGCACCGCTACTTCAGCGGCCTCATTATGTTTAGGCGGTGAATGCTGTAGAGTGAATAATTTTTTTGTCAACCGACTTTTTAATTTAAAAAGGTTAGAGTTTGACTGAAACTCATCCTCTTAACGAAACTTGAATAACTCTGACCCTGAAGTTGAACCTAACTCACCGATAGATTACTTAATGAACTTCATTGCCAAGCCCGGCAGTATGCTTTTCTTGTATTTTCAATTTCCTGATTTTGGAGGTTTGTTTCTGCTACTACAGAGCGGATATGTATAACAAAAATAAAATCACATGAACGCACGAGTATTCTAAGACTAGATGGTTATTGTTTTGCTTGCAATTACAGCTCTCAATATATCTTGGCTCTTATTCATCTTCCAAAAACCGTCTCTAGTGACAAAATATAGTCTCCCTTTTTTAATAAAATTCTTCCGATGAGTTGAAAAACTTGAAGAAGCTGATCTCAATTGCACTTGCGTCAATAACGCGTTTTGCAAAAGAGTTCATTGAACGACCTATATAGGTACTGAAGAATGAAACCCAGTAGCATTTGACTTAATAAGATACGAGTCATTCATTCGGTTATATTTTTATGAAAATTGCCTTAGTTTTAGATCATTTTTCTCGTAAATTCGGTAAAAGCAAACACTAAATGTGGCAATAATCATCTACAACAAACACCCATAAAAATTGTAGGTATATGGATGGATTTTGTAAAAGACATTCTTGAATTTTTTACTGTAGATTAGATTGATTGGAGTCTTTTTGTTTATATTTTCGCCGGAAATAATTGATATAGTTATTATCAGAAGACAATTTCGCAAACTCTCGTGTTTCATTATGTCAGGAAAAAACAAAACAGCAGTTTATTAATTTGTATCGGTTCCTAAAGATTTTATGTTTGGAATTTCTTGTAAAAAAATTCATCTTTTTTATAAAAGTGAACGACAATCTGCAATAAGTATTAGTATTCGGGAGCAACCCGCTTTTAAAGCAGAGTTCTACAAAGTAGCATATTTCGGCGGAATTGTAGGACTGTTAGATGGAACTCATTAAGGATAATTGCAGGAATACATGAGCTGGAATGCGCTTATTATTGTCGGAAAGGAGGTCTTTCCATAAATGGGATTTTGGTTTGTGCCGTTCATTCCGCTGTTTGTTTTCAAAAGACGCCTTTATTAGCGCTTCTGACTCTTTAGCATAGACTCTAAACGAAAGCACAGAAACAAATTTATCAAATAAATTAAGCAGTTTGAATTTTGAAATACTATAACTTTTGATCCGAGTAATTTTTGTAAACTGTGCACTCATAAAGAATGTATTTCTTATTGTACAGCATATTTATATTTAAATAAATACAAATACAAATACAAATACAAATACTTTCGCTATTGGTTTAAGTCTTTCGACGCACCACCTGATGATTCAAATCTAAGGAAAATAAAATATTTGTTTATAAGAAAACACTATATTAGGTAAATAAATAATAATGGTGACTCGAGCTTCGGCTCACCCATTTTGCTCCACTACCTTCTACCAGTCGAAAACAGAGTACCTGACAGATTTTTTCAATTGTGCCCACGAAAACTATCAAAAAAGCTTGCTTAAGCCGTCACCACCTTGGTGTGGCGTGTCCTGTCACATTCTGTGCATACTTGCTTTCTTTAAATTAATTCAAATGTTGTTTGTTTTGGTTTTTTGACGTTGTCAATTTGCTTGTTCCTGTTACCACCTGTTCCTGTTATACCTTTTTTCATGTACACCTAAAAGCACACTCCTGACGAATTCGGCCCCAGAGATCCCAGATTATATTATATGCCACGCACAATTCAAATCTTGCGTTTAATTTTCCACTCGGGTTAAGTTGATCAATGCGAGGAACTATTTAGTTTCTTCACCAGATTGTACGGACCTTCTTTATTTTTGTTAGGTACCTATATAGGTACCTTCGCAAGAGCAGATAAATATTTAATTGCTGCCATAATTTATCAACATAAAATACCTACGTAAGCCTACACAAATTCATCTTTCATTCTTAAAAGCGAAGAAAGATAAATTGCCATATCAAACCAATTTCACACCCATGACTTCTAACTTAACTTATTACTAAAAATATCAGCCTTCCTTACAACGACTGTTGGGAAAGAAGTTCCCTTTGAACTACTGAACGGCTTAAATTTCTGTAAACTGCTTTAAATCAAAGAAATTAATGTTTTGTCTTTTTTTTATTTATTTCCAGTAATACTGCCCCCGAATAGAGATCATCGCATAAATTGTCCGCCCCTATCTACTCGCAGATGTTAAATAAATAAATAATAAACCACCGTCCTTCTGGTGATCACACGTTGTAACCGGAAATCTGTCATAGAGTCATAAATAATATTTTCTCCTTTGCTACCTCAACTCGGATGATTCAAATTATTTTTTGATCTTTGTGTGTCATGCGGTGGATAACCCATGTTCACTAATTGGTGACTACACGATAAATAGGAGTAATATTGTTATCCGTGTCGGTAATGCGGGCACCAATGGATTAACATTTTATTTTAAGAAACACTCTTCCATATCGAGAGCTCTAATAAAAGAGTAGCTACTTATATAGGTATATACAACATGAAGATGAGTTCATGTTGTGGATGTATTTTTTATGGTATATTACCGCCCTCTAGTCGAGTTGATGAACTGCACTTAAATTACATTGTGACGCCTGTCACTGCCTGCGTACCCAGTTGCAGGATAAACTTTCATAACCCTGGTGTAGTTTATTTTTTCTATATGATTGATGGGGGAGACTGAATGCAAGGAGCTATTAAAAAAGTAGAAAAAAAAAAACCCGATTTCCATATGCTGACATTATGATGGTGAACTGTAATCAATTAGGGAGAGTTTTTTTTATTTTCCAATTAGCTAAGATAGATTGAAGTAGACCGAAAGTCAAAAGATACTATGGAAAAAAGGCACAAATTGTAGCGGTTCGATGAGAAATTGCTGTAGTGAATTGAGCTCCTTGATGGTGGGATTTGAGCTCCTTGCAGTATGTTACATCTCTTAGCAATACCAATAAGCCAGGAGCAACTGCCGACCTTGAGCACAATGTTGCTAGCCACGTTTGTGAAACTAAACTCAAGTTATCAAGCCCAATTTATACAATTCATGATGAATCGGATGACTGCCCTTACCAAAAAGCCATGGAGGTCATATGAACTTCGTTACTTTGAAAACATCGAATGCTATTAGGCTTCAAATAAAATAATAGTGAAACTCAATTTATTGAAGAGGTATCACCCTTTTAAGCCTAGTACGTACTACGTTTCTGTTTCGGAGAGACATTTTCCATTGGTCTCCAAAGGGAGAGCGAAGAGTCTGCGAAAAGGCAGCGGAAAATAATTTGTGGAGAGTTCCATCAGATGCTATCTACGATTTGGCTACTGGAACTTTTCACTAGCTCGTTAAAATTGTCATTTGGGATTATCCTAATTTAGGCTTTTCACTTTAAAGTTTGTCGATTCTTAGGCATATGCATATTGCGAACGGTCTCTTTTCGTTAGAGCTTTCTAAAAAGTTGATTGCCAAAGTTGATGAGCCAACTTCATTTTTATACAGTTTTTGTACAGACTGTCACATATTCTAAGTAGTAAAATCATATCACAGGATATGAAAACACACTGTCCAAGTATGCAGGAATGCCGTTTCCCAGAGAAATATATATATTTTTTGTTAACATTGGAAAAAAGAAATTAGAAAAGCATTTTTTTTTAATTTAATACTAGGCGGTGTTTTTTTGAGCTTCGATCTCAGCAAAGCAAAGAAAAGTTGGATTTTAGTACGAAGCAATTTAATCAGAATAAGTGTGCCTAAATAATTACAAAAAAATTAGCATTTTTGATCTTCGTATTTGTGTTGGGCTATTATTGGCTTTAAGTTTTTTAAAGTTCGTTCCATCCCTCTTATAAAAATTGGCAACACTGTAATACAAATGTCAAATTTTCGAAACCAAATAATGTCAAAAAGTAGATATTTGTACCAGGCAATCTACTACAAGTACCCAGTTTTCATCATTATTCTGCACAGTGTTGCCAGTTTGGAGGTTTTACCCCCAGATTTAGGGTTTTTTTTTGGTCGCCGGGGAGAAATTGTTTAGGGGGAAATCTGGGGTTTCCCAAAATTATATATTATTTTTGTTTCGTTATAAAATCCTTTCTGTAACCTTAAGATGTGTGTGCTATTTTGACATGCAGTTAAATAATCGACTGGTTCTTCAAAGCAATATTTGGCAGTTTTATTTTTCGACTATTTTTGTTTCAATATGAAACAAGTATAGATTTTTTTATAAGATGAAGTTCCTCACATATTTCCGGACTTAGCAACAAATTCATCTATAAATTGTATAAGCAACAATTTTATCAAGTTGCTTAAGATCTGTGTTAATTCGTACAAGATGTTTTCAAAATCCAACACGCGTTGTATTTATTTGGCGCAGACTTTCGCATTCGGAAAAGCAAACTTAAACAAAATCAAGTTAAAAAAATATGGACAAAAAGTTGGAGGGTCTTTTGGAAACAGTAGCCAGATGCGGGTTTTTTTTCTGACCGTCTGGCAATGCTTCGCAGCAGCAGCTTAAGGACTATTCACATTAGACCGTATTGCGAACTGCAAACAACCGAATATTCGTAGATTCTGACATTTCATTCACATGGAAACTTTCTTTAGTCGCAGTAACCCGTGAATCAGTTTAATTGTTGAAAGTGAAGTTCAAAAGAATTTTTCATTCGTGGGTTAGTGGATCGCGACTGTGTTCTGTGGATTGTGAGTTCAGTAAAGTGTGACAGGTTGCGGCAAGAATTTTCAATCCGCGGGAAAATTGCTGTAATTGTAAAATAAGCTTTTTAAATCAATTGAAATGCATTTTTTTTTTTTTTTAAATAGGCTAATCAAATATAAATGGATTTGTTAGCAATTGGCCTGCGAACTGCGAGTTCGCGCTCATGTGAGTGGTCCTTTACTGCGAAATTTATCGCTAGTGATTATATTCGTTGTGTCACTTTTGTATGAGATTTTTCGTTCCAAAACAGGTGCGTACTGGGCTTTAAAAGTTAGTATGATCTGATCTGTCAATTTACGCGAAATCTACACTGTTCTCTCAACGACTTTCGACTGATCGCCCACTGACACAGCACCTCCCGATAAATGTTTTCATTTCTACTTTCATACGTTTTTCCATTTTAAACTATTTAGTATCAACCCATTTACCCTCTTCCCTCTGAAAGTACCTAACTCGGGCGCCAACAAATTTTCCAACACTGTGGCAGCCCACTTTATTTTGCTGTACCGCATTGGCATAACGCTTGTGCCACATTTGTGGAATTTCATTTAACTTAATATCTTCATCACGTGTCACACATCATTTCTTAATCAGCGAATAATATTCCAAATTTTATACATTGTATGAGCCTTTTGCGATAAACCCCCACTCGGCGTTACATTCTCATTAACTACAAACGAGCAGGTACACTATATATGAACCATTGTACCTGGGAGCACACGCCATTCTGCCAGCCTCCAAATTGGCAAACGGAAAACAACCGATTTCGAAATAAATTACCTCCAATCCCTGCCTGCAGCCGCGGCAAACAAAATTCAATAATGTAATAGAATAATGGTGCATGTTAGTCCGCGTGATGGTGGTAGTGGGTGTGGCGGTCGACGGGCGGTGGGGACGCATCTCGTGCGATACACAACATCACCATTATCGATTCCTCTGGCAGCAAAAAGTCAATTTCGAACATCTTATAGGTACATATCGACGATATTCTATGGTGTCATAAAATCGGCAAGCTGCTCCTAAGAAACCAAAATTCAAATGCTAATGACATGGCCCATATGTGCGACTAGCGTTTTATGCAGCCCCTCAAACAGCCAAACGCACATATCCATATCATTCCACCTTCGCGGTATCGTCGTCGTCGTCGTCGTCGCATATCAATTGAAAGGTATATTCGCTCCGGCTCCCTAGGGAATGATTCGAAAACAATATTAGATTATGGAAATTTGACTGCTTGCGAAGAGAATTTCAAATTTCAAGTCGTCTTCGCGGATCAATGAGGATTTTGATTTTGATACATGCTCGCACGAGTGTTAGTGCTGTATAAACAGTCGTTGACCTGCAACTTTCATAATTAGATTGAGAAGGCGGTTGAGTTTTCTCTTTTTGCAGAAATATGAATTCCGGTATAGAAAAAAAAAAACTTCCGGAGACTTTCTGGTCATCACAGATTGCCTTTTTGCAAATAGAAAAGTAGATTGAAGATCCCTCATAGCTAAACTACTTTTTTGTTGAACTCGAAGATGGGATGATTTTCCAAGATGTTGCAGTAAAATAAAATACGTTTTACTGACTCAACCAGTTCTTGTGATGATTCAAAATGCATTGTAATGAGATTATGACAGCAAGAGGCCATCGCCTGCTTGGTCCCCCTATTACCACTCATACGGGCTGTATACTGCGCTTCTACTCGTATGATAACCATATCATACTCGTAAATTCGTCCATATCATTGCTTTAAGGGATTCCCCATCGCACCCTCAGCATACAGAATATCCGAGCAACATTTGGGCGGAAATTAATTTGCGAATTCCTCAAAGGAAAACAAACACGACCATCAAATTATGACCCATTCGCTATCAATTATTTAGAAGTATCATTTCTAGAATATCCTCAATCGTCATCCTCAAAGCTATAAGTAGATATTGGATAAATGCAGGCCTATAAGCCAGATGATTACTGCTCAGGGTGAACTTCATATTAAACTGCGGATGAATCCTTAAAACCCGTCGTCAGAGCAACATACCTTTTGTGTAATTAATTGTCCTTGCTGCTTTGTTAGATTGAACTGAAATATATCTGGATTTGGGTGAGTACCTGCACTTGTGCGGGCTCGCATTATCGAACAAGATGTGTGGTATTATGTGCAGCAAATCCTTTTCTTCCTGTGTGCCTAGTATCTCTTTCAATTGCCAATGATTTCGAGTAATTAAACTCAATCCAATATTGATGCTGGAAGTCATGTAAATCAACAAGGTTCGTATAGTTTCTTAGTTTTAATAGCTTCAACGGGGTCTGAGTGGCTGTAAATAGCACACAGGTACACCTGCATACTTGTGGTTGAACGGTAGATGTCTATCCCATTGTTGCAGGGGTTCAAAGTTTAATTCCATGTCATTACTACGTAGATAAGTACATACTCAGTCGTTACGAAATTAATTAAATGATTTTATTGAGGAATCCAAACGTCATAGTTACGTACATTTGGTATCCGAGATTAATTTGATGATGGCAATGGTACATTCGTACGGCATCTGCAGGTTGGACGGGGCATTACGTAATTATTTCGATTGCAATATACGGCTTCGGGGGGGTTAAATGTCTTAAGTTAGCTTATTGATTGTTAAAGATATGGAGTTCTTGGTGAAAATGTCTTTTTATCGTCTACTTTTCGTTTATTAACTCCTTTTATATCATCTCCACATGCTTAAAATAAATTGGGTGCTAATAAGATTTCGCCTTAGTCAGTTTATTTTAATCAAGTATATACTCAGGAAACTGTAGAGCTACGAATGCCCTATTAACTGCGCCACCTCTGTTTCGTGGGTGCTTAAACAAAAGTAGATAAGCTGCGATACCTTCTGTATCATGGCTACGGCCCATTAAACGGAGTTACGCGAACAAACAAATAATAGTTTGGGACTTCCAAATAAGCGATCGAACCCGTCCACAGAGTTGAGGAAACTCGCACATATCAGAAGCCTCTAAAAAGATTTGTAGCACAGGACCTGTCAGAACCTCATTAGGGAGCTTGTGAATGCAAATGGGAAGCTTACTGCTAACATAGCCTAGTAAATATATTGTTATACCCATAAAGAGCCAACCTTCGCGGATATAATAGAACCTCTAAGAAGCTTTTTAAGACTCTTAAACTTATCGAAAAGGAAACTCACAGCAATCATAGCCTCTCAAAGCGCGGTTACTATCTACACTCTACACATTCCTCCTTCTCTGTTATGGCAGCTTTAGCTATCTTAAAAAAAAAACACATTCACCTCCTCATGCCCAAACCTGAAAGACCAAAAAGTTTGATTTGTGACAAATGTCGTTAATAATTTTAATTCTTCAGTTCTAAAACATTTGTGTTCATATTTCGCGTATTTTGCCCAAACAAATTTTATTTTATATATTTTTACTAACTTCGTGTACAATAGTTCGGACTTTTATGGAAAATTTTGTTGCAATTTGAAAGTTACCATGCTGAGGTGAATTTTTTGTGCGTTTTGTTGTGAGGATTATCGTAGAATTCGGAAAAAAACCTCACCAGAAATCAACCTCACAATAGTTTATGACATGACTTGTGAGGGCTCACAACGGCAGAATCGGGCTGTAAGTTTGATAACAAAATCAAATTCTCAAACAAATAACGAAAAGTACCTAATTCTAATGGAGGTATAATTCGAAATCAAAATTACATTATTAATTAAGAAGTGATGAGAATAAAAATGGAACAATTATTATATTTTCAAAATAAAATTATGTTACGATCCGTTTATAAAACTATGAAATTTTAAAAATACAAGAAATCACTTACCATTCCAGGGATGCAGATTATATTCTGCACACGGACGCTGCTAGTGGTGAATTTTGAATTTTATTGACATTTTTACTAAATTCTAAAGTGGGAAATCAATTTTTATGATATTGTTCTTAGAAAATCCTTAATAAATTTATTTTAATTTATTTAAATAGAATACTCAACTTTTAGGGATTGAAACTAACTATTTATAGCTCTTCTTCTTTGAAATCCTCTCTGCTTAATCATAATCTTGAATTAGCTATATTAATATAAATCCGGCTTATCCTCGAAATTATGTCTTGATATGCGTATTTATTGTGTCCTTTTTATGGTTTAAGAAAAAAAAAAAAAAAAACAAACCTTATTAGTTTCGTTACCATGTCTGTCCAAGTGTCGGACTGTCTGTCTGTCCGAACCCACTAGGCCAATTGTGTATGTTAAGCGTACCTAGTATGATCTGAAACAAAATTTTCCGGTGGTCTCCAAACGTCTGCGAAAAGGCAGCGGAAAATAATTTGCAGAGAGTTCCATCAGCTGCTGCACAAGTAGCAGTGTTTTCATCACCGGCTAATTATCTCCGATTTGGATACTCGAACTTTCCGCTGTCTCCTTAAAATTGTCATTTGGGAATTATCCTAATTTAGACTATTTACTTTAAAGTTAGGTGATTTTTAGGCTCCTTAGAATTTAAAAAAAAATTATTCTTCAATTGCGAACGTACTCTTTTCGTATAGGCTCCAGTTACATATAGCCATACGTAAAACGAAGCAGTAAACTTTTTCTGTTGCCTTTTTCGACCACTTCAACTTGATGGTCGACCTCAATCTTGGTCTTCAAATGTTGCTTTTCAATTATAAAGCTAGTTTATCAAAATAAATTGGCAAATTTCCTTTAAGTTTCTAAATATTTCCGTACGAAAAAATGTAATTTACGGAATATTTAATTTCTTTACTGTTCCATCTGTCAGGAATTTTTTCTGATGAAATCCTATCAGTGGAAGTTGATTTGTTTTAATTATTTTCGTAGGGAACATTTTTTCAGCAAGAATTATTGCTATGACCGCCTATTTTGAAATTAACATTTTTGTCTTTCAAACAATTTAATCAGAATGAGTGTGCCAATGAATTACAAAAAAAAAATGTGTACTTGATCTTCATATTCGAGCTTTGGTATTTTTGGCGCCAAAATTTTCCAATTTGGCTCCATACCTCCTATAGAATCTGGCAACACTGCAGTACAAAGGTCACATTTTCGCAAGCAAATAATGTCCCGGTCAATAATCGTGTGCGAAAAGAGAGTGGAGAATTGTACCAAGCAATCTACTACAATTACCCACTTTCCCGCCATCATTTCGCAGCAGCTGCATACTGCAAAACGGAAAGGAGAGCGAAATTTTTCGTTCACGATTTCGTTGTGCCACTTTTGTATAGCGGTTTTTCGTTTCGGATCATGTACATACTAAGCTTTAATGATGATTTTTCACAAATTTTTACAGAAACAATTTGCTTGTAATTAATTTTGGTAAGATAAAAAAGATTTCTCGAATTTCACTTTTGATACTCTAGTCTAGCGGAGTACGGAATGTTTTTTTTTTATTTTTCTTTTCTTTTAACAGAAAACTTGTATAACAGATGATTTTTCCTCTGACATCTTGATTTGATTTGATTTGAGTTGATTTGACATAATGTAACATTCTATTTTCTAAAATTTATTTTTTCTCAATTTCTTTTTTACAGTGCTATTTTGCTAAGTAGCAAAGAAACGAGTTGCCTCATATTTATTACCATATCTATTGACTTAAGTCGTTCCCTACAAGATGTACCCCGGAGTGTAGTGCCCCTAAGTAAGTACGTAGGAAGTATCAAAACTGAATTAACTGTGATAAGATTTGCACTTCAAAAATCTATTGTTTCACAAATTCACAAAATCATAACGACATGATTAACTTTTCGAAAACACGACACTTCAAAACGCGACTTTTGAAAAGTCGCAAGGAAAAGGGCCAATGAGAAAAAAAGTGTCATGAAGCTTTTTTGCAAATTTAGCTGGTGTGCATTACGCGTTAAATGTTCTGTCTAGTCTACTCAATTTCACATGCACCGTTTATCTATATCTACTTTGGAACTGCTTCGAAAGCAATCCCAATCACTGATAAAAAAAAGCAGGGGTTAAATTCGATAAGACGTAAGTAAGATACGTATTTAAAATCACATGCCCTGTTAGTTCGAATATTGTCAGTCAAAAGGCCATGGGATTTAAAAAAAAAGGTACAAGCCAGCCGCTCCTCGCTTTATTGTTTTTCTACCAAGTGCAGACGAAATATCTCTACGAATACAATTCACCCTTAAACGATCTACGGCTATGGGTAAGAACGCTCATCAACAAAATACATTCAACTAACATACATTGTTTGTAACCAATTGGATGAAACATATCATCGGTAAGGATATATGAAACACATTCGTCCATTCGAATGACAGTTATAGCCATCCCCAGATTCACATTACACACTCACTCACAACTCTTACATGCCAGTTGTTTATCACCTGGCCGGACCCACTGCATTTTACAAAGAACTCGTTTAGTTTCGCTTGAACGTTATAATCTCATATTCCACCTGTCATTATGCCAGACAGAACGTATGAGTATATGTGATGTATCCATGTGTATTCGCTTATTTGCAGTCGAATTGTCTGCCTAATCTAATGTTCTTAGAATCACATATCAAAAAGCACGATGCACAGTTGCTTCCAAGCCAATCTCATGATGGCAGACATTGCTCTCTGATTTACGTTTTCATATATGTATACATGGGTGTCGTCCACCTCGCCACTACCCAGGCACCGGGCCAACCCCCCACCCACCATAATAACGCACCTATACCATACATAACCGTACAGCGTAAGCGTATACACCCAAAACTGAAAAGGCATGACATAGAAGGAGTGAGGGACAGACTGACTTATGTATGTACGCTGGTTATGGTTTGGTTGAGATTGCAAGTTCCTCTGATGCGAGCTCAGACAATGTGTCAGGAGCACACGATGTTCGCATGAATATCGCATTAACGTGCAATTAGCTTCCCTTGTTCTGGCTGACTGAGACTCGGATGGGTTATCCTCAATTCTCTCTGTCTCGTCTTAGCTGTGATAATGATTCTGATTCTGATGATTCATTCGTATTCAACGACAGAAGCTGTCGTTCATTTTTCGTAACTCAATAACAATTCGTAATTTTTCGCCTTTATCTTCGGAAATTTGAATAAAATGCACGCGTGTATGTGTCTGATGGGCGAGGTCCTTAAATTGACAAGAACGAGAACGACAACGCTGTGTTTCTTTCATTCATCAAACACTCGCATTCGTTCTGTGCAAACAAATAGATTTCATTCAGAGCGCTTCAATCAATGAAAAGCGCACACAACACTAGCTACTTGACTCGGTGTATTTATATTTAGATGCCCGCACTGACATATCACTTCCTTGAGTTGACAAAATTCTCTGAAAACGAGCGCGCAATCCTCGAAATTCTAAATCCGTGCGCATGGATCATAATTTTTTGCACGCACATATAGATTCCCTACAGCTCAGTGATGTGATCGAAGTTGAAAAACGTCTCAACCTCGGAATGGACCACGCCAGCTGAATGCGTCAACACCTGCTGTTATTTGTGGCTTCCGCCGGAGAGTTCCATAATTGGCTCTGACACCCGACGCGAACACCAAGAACAGTCAAGATCTTAATGTGGGTATTTTTAGAGATATTCACCATTAGTTTCTGGCTCTGGCATTGCGGTCTCTACAAGTTTCCTTCCATTTAATTGGAGAAACACCACTGTGGTACGGAGCTGAGGACTTACTTTTAATTGGGGGTAATTGCATGTGAAGGATGAACGCGAACCTATAATGATGTGGAGTATATCGAGTTTGTGTGTGCGGTACTTGTGTTGGGTTACATTGAAAATGATTTACATTTTTGTCTCGTTGTTAGAACGGTTTTGTCAATGGGTGAGTGGAGGGGCTTGTTGGTGGAAGGTTAAGCCCTCTAGCGCATCAGCAAGTGAAACAATTTCCCGATGATCATGATGATTGATGGGTTATGCAGAAAAGAAGGAGGTTGTTAGTAGTAGGGCTATGTCTTTCCTGGCTCACGAAAATGACTCATCGTTCAAGAATTTGAGATAAGGAAGCAAGACCATAACTCCCTCTCCCCCCCCCCCCCCCTCTCTCTCTCTCTCTCTCTCTCTCTCTCTCTCTCATTAACTTTGTATAAAATGAGATGATTAGCTCATAGAGTTGAATGTACTCTGGATGTAAACAAATAGGGTGGGTGTAGAAATGAATCATGTTGTTTGAAGTATGGTTAGTCATGTGAGGTGATGTTTTATAATCTGCAGCAACAACAGAAATCGTCAAGACCAATTAATAAAAAAAAAATGGATAAGAATGAAAAAAAAAAAAAAAAAAAAAAAAAAAAAAAAAAAAAAAAACATTATTCATCATGGTTATATAGAAAAGAAATTAAAAATGCTTCAGCAAGACCATTGTGGTTGTAGTTGATAAGGAAATAAAATAGACGTCAAGGTCGTGTTGTAAAGTGCACCACTTGATGCATCATACCAAGAACTTTACAACTTCTTTACCATTTCTTCCTTGTACGCAAGATGTTTAACCCTACGATCAATGTTGCAACTTTGTAACAATATATTGATTGCCCCAAATAAACATCCCCCCCCAAATTGTTATTTCAGCTTGCCACTTCCAGCGTCAATGCCCAACACTTCCGACCTAAATAAGCAATGTTTATTTATCGTCACTGATCACTTTTTATTTTCATTCATTTTTTCATTCCCTTGCGCAACTAAGTGCCCAAACCAATTAACACAAATCAACCAACTCATTATGTTGTTGTTGCATTTCTTTAACCATAGGTACGAACGATCGTATGCGCAACTAAGTAACATGAACCACTTGACTTGTCCGGGAATTCCCTTCTGCGTTTTCTAATTCTTTTTGTCTTTTTGTTTCTTTTTCATTAATCGAACCTCGAATTGAACGATTCAATTCAAGGCTATTTATATCGGTCACTGTGCAATGACGCGGCACTCAGTTCCTACAGTCACCCAACTCAGTCTTCGATCTCTCACGCGATTCCTACGATTATTAACTCGACTCTCAAGAAGTGTGGTCTCGTCTCTGAATTTACTAAATCGTTACAATATCCTAAGTCCTATGATAATCTTCCTAAGACATAATCAATATCCTAAATATTGTAGCACTAAGTAAGGTTTACTAAGAATTGTAATTTATAAATAAGTGAAACTAGTTAAGTGATCGATTAAAGATTAGATTAAATAAGAATTCAAGGTTGAAGAAGATCAAACCTAATTATTGATTAGTTGATATATAAGCAATAACTTATTGAGAGATCAAATTGCTAGTATTTTAAAGTGAACATATATGTACATATGAATATATCTAAAACGTTTAATAGTGAAAGTGTTGTGAAAAAAATGGAAGCCTACATTAAGGAGATGCTTGAAAGGCAGCAATCAATTTTATTTGATATGCTCATGAATAAAAAAAGTGTTGAAAACTATGATATAGACATTGAAAACTGTGAAAAAGATTTAGACTTGTTGCAGAAATATTTGTTCCGAGTTAAGACTACTGGTGAAAGATATTGTCTTACGTCAGCAATCGGCAAATTAAAATCGTTTAAACAAATGATGGAAAAGAATGCATTTGAAAAACAGCATCATATTAGTGAATCTTTGATATGGGAAGATCTACCACATACTGCGTTTTCGCGCAGAATCAGATCAGGTGTGATTACAAATTTGCGTCATACAGATCCTAAACCATTTTTAGAGGCTTGCAGGCCAGCTGTAATTCATAAGTTTAAAGAAGTTTTGCGCGAATACATCAACATCAAAATTAATGCAGTATTTTGTGCAGAGTTCAGGAAATATGAAGGCGAAGAGCAACAACAAGACATCAAATATCTCAACACCAAAAATATTATTGCAAATGTGGATAATGATTTAGAAGAAGTTATAATAGAAAATTTAGAAAAACCATTGCTGGGGAAGTTAGAAGAATTTCAAGAGAAAAATAGCGGATGGGCACTTTCATCAATCATAAATGTTATTTTCAATATTAATAAATATTCACCAATTGTAGGAAGTTCATATATAAAAACACCACTAACTATATCTGGCAAGAAAGCTTGTATTAATGTAAAAAATATCGATAATGCATGCTTTGCATGGGCTGTAGTATCTGCGTTGTTTCCTGCAGAAAAAAATGTGGATAGACCAACAAGTTACCCGCATTATAAAAATGTATTAAATTTAGATGGTATAACTTTTCCAATGTCTTTAAATTTAGTACCAATATTTGAAAAAAATAACAATATTTCCATAAATATTTTTACATTACATAGAGAAAAAAATGACAAGAAAGCTGAAATATACCCACTTAAATTATCACAATCAACATGTAAAGAAAATAGACATATCAATTTATTGTTATTAGAAGAATATGCAAGCAGTAATTTTGCAGTTTTGAAACAGCATTTCATATGGATTAAAAACCTTTCTGCACTAGTTAAAAGTTCTTTAACTAAAAATACAAGTAAGCTACACATCTGTAATAGATGCCTTCACTATTTTTACTCTCAAGAAAAATTAGATATTCATATAACTGATTGCGCCAATCAAAATAATTGTAAAATTAAGTTACCTACGCCAGAAAATAAAATACTATTATTTAAGAACTTTAGAAATAAAATTATGACACCATTTGTAATATATGCAGACTTGGAATGTATCTTAAAAGAAATTGACGATGGTAATAAGTATCAGGAACACATACCCTGTTCTATAGGGTTTTATGTTAAAAGTTCATTCAAATCTAGTTATACAACATACGCGGCATTTCGAGGAGAAAATTGTATAGATTGGTTTATGAATGAACTAAAATCTTTAGTAATGCTTCTGGATTCTGACGTTTCATACATAGTACCAATTGAGAATCTTTCCATTGAGCAACAGGATGGTTTTAACTCGGCAGCCAAATGCCATATATGCGAAGAACATTTTTTACCAAATGATATCAAGGTGCGTGATCATTGCCATTTTACTGGAGTTTATCGAGGTCCAGCACACAGTTACTGTAATTTAAATTATAAAGATAATCTAACTATTCCAATTATTTTTCATAACCTAAGCGGCTATGACGCCCATTTTATAATTAAAGAAATACATAAAATTGGAGCTGGTGAAGTGAATGTGTTGCCATTAAATAAAGAAAAATATATTTCATTCACTAAAGTGCTTTCTAATCAAAAAATTAATTTCAGATTCATAGACTCTTTTAGGTTTTTGAGTAGTAGTTTAGATTCGCTATCATCTTTATTAAATGAATTCCCAATACTTGAATCTGAATTTGGCTATTTAACGCAAGAGCAACGGGATCTATTGAAGCGTAAAGGTGTTTATCCCTATGATTATTTAAATAGTTTTGAAAAATTTTCTGAAGAGTGTTTGCCTGAAAAACATTTGTTTTATAATAAATTAAATAAGGAAGACATAAGCAGTGATGATTATTTACATGCTCAAAATGTATGGCATCATTTAGGGCTAAGAAATTTGGGGGAGTATTCCGATTTGTATTTAAAGACAGATGTTCTTTTATTAGCTGATGTTTTTGAGCAATTTCGCTCTAATTCTGTTAAAACACATAAATTAGATCCAGCTCATTATTATTCTCTCCCAGGTTATACTTGGGATGCAATGCTTTTCTATACAGGAGTAAAACTGGAACTTCTTGATGATATAGACATGATTATGTTTATTGAAAGAGGTATCCGTGGGGGACTAAGTCAATGCTCAAAAAAATATTCAGAAGCGAACAATGAGTACTTAGATAGTTTTGATAGTAGTAAACCAAACACTTTTCTAATGTATTGGGATATAAATAACCAATATGGTTATGCAATGAGTCAGTTATTACCAACAGGAAATTTCAATTGGGTTATAAACATTCATGAATTCACTGTGGATAAAATTTGTTCTCTCTTGGATAGTTCTCCCAAGGGCTACATTTTTGAGGTTGACTTAAGTTATCCCACAGAATTGCATGATTTGCATTGTGATATCCCATTTTGCCCAGAACTTATGTGCCCTCCTAAATCTAAGCAAAAAAAATTACTAGCAACCTTAACAGATAAAAGCAGATATGTGATTCATTATAGAAATTTACGTCAAGCTTTATTGCATGGCCTCAAATTAAATAAAATATATAGAGTTCTCGAATTTGATCAATCCGCATGGCTTAAACCATACATTGATCTAAATACACAATTAAGAACTATAGCTACAAACAAACTTGACATTGAACGTTATAAGTTATACAATAACGCAGTTTTCGGAAAATGTATGGAAAATGTTAGAAAATATAGCAATGTTAAATTAGTTTCAAAATGGGAAGGGAGGTATGGGGCCAAAGCATTGATTGCGTCACCTTTTTTTAAAAACAGAACTATCTTCAATGAAAATCTGGTTGCAATTGAACTCCAAAAAGCTGAAGTTTACTTCAACAAGCCGATATATGTGGGATTATGTATTCTAGATATTGCGAAGACATTAATATATGAGTATCACTATGATTATATGAAAATAAAATTTGGTGATAATTGTACTGCTATGTATACTGACACTGACAGCCTAATTTATGAAATTTCTTGTAACAATATATATGATATGATCAAAAGTGATTGCTATCAGCGATTTGATACTAGCGACTATCCACAAAGTAATGTTTGGGGAATACCACAAGTAAATAAAAAAGTAATAGGTTTGATGAAAGATGAAATGAATGGACATATTATATCCCATTTTGTAGGTTTAAGGTCAAAAATGTATTCAATTAAGGTAGAAAATAAGGAAAAAGTAAAAAAAATCAAAGGCGTTAAGAAAAATGTTGTTAAAAAAGAAATTTATTTTAATGACTTCTTAGATTGCTTAGTTAATAATAATAATAAAACTGTTGAACAAAATTTGATAAAATCACAAAAACATGTAGTAAGCAGTATTGTCCAAAAAAAAATAGCCTTAAGTGCGGCAGATGATAAGCGATGCCCAATAGAAAATAGTTATTGTACATTACCATGGGGACATTACAAAATAAGCTAAACCTATTATAATAAAACATGAATTGAAAAAGCATCTCTTTGATTTTTCCACACTTATTTGAATATTGCTTTCAGGAATGTGATGTAGTCTTCTGGGGATATTGTACGCTCTCTCCTCAGCCTCTTGGGTAATGTATGCTACATTCTATAAACACATCAGCCCTAGAACAGCCCTGTATGGAACAGCTCTGTATGAAACCGCCCTGTTATTAAACCGCCCTGTTATTAAACCGCCCTGTTATTAAACCGCCCTGTATGAAACTGCCCTGTATGGAACAGCCCTGTATGAAACTGCCCTGTATGAAACCTGTTTCATATACAATAATAAATATGAATATCGATGAAATTTAGTATTTTGTATTTAATATTGTCTATTTTGTATTGCTTGGTAATTTTTTTTTTTTATCTATTGTTATCTGCGGCTGCGTTCCATATTTTGAGTAATGTTCTTTGAGTGTAGAACATCTGCGGCTACGTTCCATATTTTGAGTAATGTTCTTTGAGTGTAGAACAGTAGTATAAATTGGTTGGGTCTGGCGTAAGAAAAGTGGTGCTCTTAGGGTGGTGCAAAGTTTCCGGTTGTTGTCGTAGCTTAAATTTATTCAATACACTAAACTTCCGGCGGGATATGGTTTGTGTATCTAGTATTCTGAACAAGACACCCATCTATAGTACAAAGATCCAGTTGGGATAGTTGGTATTCTCTAAACTTCCGGCGGGATATGGTTTGTGTATCTAGTATTCTGAACGAGACACCCATCTATAGTACAAAGATCCAGTTGGGATAGTTGGTATTCTCTAAACTTCCGGCGGGATATGGTTTGTGTATCTAGTATTCTGAACAAGACACCCATCTATAGTACAAAGATCCAGTCGGTATACTTGGTTTTCTCATTGGGATAGTTGGTTTTCTCGTTGGGATAGTGGGTTTTCTCGTTGGAATAGTTGGTATTCTCGCTGGGATAGTTGGTTTTCTCGTTGGAATAGTTGGTATTCTCGCTGGGATAGTTGGTTTTCTAGTCTAGTGTATGTGAATAGTTGCGGATAGCCAAGGTTGCTTTAGATGGCGCTGTGTTCTTATCGCCTGCCTACAGCAAATTTGGATACTCACTTATTTTCATATTTTCAGTTTGTTGTTTGCTTTGGAATGCTAAATGATCTAAAAATAGAATCGAAACGAATGCAAACAGTTGTTGTAATGCATTTGAACATGTTTCGATTTGATTTGATAGAAAGCCCATTATAATATCATAGCATTGCATTTTTATATCCAATATATATGTATATCATAGAGCCTATCTCACAACAAAAATGCGTACATGAAAGCAGATTGTGGCGGTGAAATACGGTGCAGAAACCACGCTTCACTGCATATTTCATCAGCTGCACGATACACCACTGGCACTTGGACTGGTGACAAATTGAAATCATCTCTCTGCGTGTATTTTCGTCGTCACCTCCTTCCGCTGCAATTTGCCAAACTCGGCTGTGATCATTGCTGTGGTATTAGATTGCCCGCATACATGCCCCACGGTGCAACACCATAGTATTGTGGCATTTGTGCCGCTATTAGACCCATATACGGTGTAGCATCCTGTCCCGGATTTATAACATACGGAGCGGCTTGCTGCGCCGCATACGCATTTTTGTTGTGAGATAGGCTCTATGATATACATATATATTGGATATAAAAATGCAATGCTATGATATTATAATGGGCTTTCTATCAAATCAAATCGAAACATGTTCAAATGCATTACAACAACTGTTTGCATTCGTTTCGATTCTATTTTTAGATCATTTAGCATTCCAAAGCAAACAACAAACTGAAAATATGAAAATAAGTGAGTATCCAAATTTGCTGTAGGCAGGCGATAAGAACACAGCGCCATCTAAAGCAACCTTGGCTATCCGCAACTATTCACATACACTAGACTAGAAAACCAACTATCCCAGCGAGAATACCAACTATTCCAACGAGAAAACCAACTATCCCAGCGAGAATACCAACTATTCCAACGAGAAAACCCACTATCCCAACGAGAAAACCAACTATCCCAATGAGAAAACCAAGTATACCGACTGGATCTTTGTACTATAGATGGGTGTCTTGTTCAGAATACTAGATACACAAACCATATCCCGCCGGAAGTTTAGTGTATTGAATAAATTTAAGCTACGACAACAACCGGAAACTTTGCACCACCCTAAGAGCACCACTTTTCTTACGCCAGACCCAACCAATTTATACTACTGTTCTACACTCAAAGAACATTACTCAAAATATGGAACGTAGCCGCAGATGTTCTACACTCAAAGAACATTACTCAAAATATGGAACGCAGCCGCAGATAACAATAGATAAAAAAAAAAAATTACCAAGCAATACAAAATAGACAATATTAAATACAAAATACTAAATTTCATCGATATTCATATTTATTATTGTATATGAAACAGGTTTCATACAGGGCAGTTTCATACAGGGCTGTTCCATACAGGGCAGTTTCATACAGGGCTGTTTCATACAGGGCGGTTTAATAACAGGGCGGTTTAATAACAGGGCGGTTTAATAACAGGGCGGTTTCATACAGAGCTGTTCCATACAGGGCTGTTCTAGGGCTGATGTGTTTATAGAATGTAGCATACATTACCCAAGAGGCTGAGGAGAGAGCGTACAATATCCCCAGAAGACTACATCACATTCCTGAAAGCAATATTCAAATAAGTGTGGAAAAATCAAAGAGATGCTTTTTCAATTCATGTTTTATTATAATAGGTTTAGCTTATTTTGTAATGTCCCCATGGTAATGTACAATAACTATTTTCTATTGGGCATCGCTTATCATCTGCCGCACTTAAGGCTATTTTTTTTTGGACAATACTGCTTACTACATGTTTTTGTGATTTTATCAAATTTTGTTCAACAGTTTTATTATTATTATTAACTAAGCAATCTAAGAAGTCATTAAAATAAATTTCTTTTTTAACAACATTTTTCTTAACGCCTTTGATTTTTTTTACTTTTTCCTTATTTTCTACCTTAATTGAATACATTTTTGACCTTAAACCTACAAAATGGGATATAATATGTCCATTCATTTCATCTTTCATCAAACCTATTACTTTTTTATTTACTTGTGGTATTCCCCAAACATTACTTTGTGGATAGTCGCTAGTATCAAATCGCTGATAGCAATCACTTTTGATCATATCATATATATTGTTACAAGAAATTTCATAAATTAGGCTGTCAGTGTCAGTATACATAGCAGTACAATTATCACCAAATTTTATTTTCATATAATCATAGTGATACTCATATATTAATGTCTTCGCAATATCTAGAATACATAATCCCACATATATCGGCTTGTTGAAGTAAACTTCAGCTTTTTGGAGTTCAATTGCAACCAGATTTTCATTGAAGATAGTTCTGTTTTTAAAAAAAGGTGACGCAATCAATGCTTTGGCCCCATACCTCCCTTCCCATTTTGAAACTAATTTAACATTGCTATATTTTCTAACATTTTCCATACATTTTCCGAAAACTGCGTTATTGTATAACTTATAACGTTCAATGTCAAGTTTGTTTGTAGCTATAGTTCTTAATTGTGTATTTAGATCAATGTATGGTTTAAGCCATGCGGATTGATCAAATTCGAGAACTCTATATATTTTATTTAATTTGAGGCCATGCAATAAAGCTTGACGTAAATTTCTATAATGAATCACATATCTGCTTTTATCTGTTAAGGTTGCTAGTAATTTTTTTTGCTTAGATTTAGGAGGGCACATAAGTTCTGGGCAAAATGGGATATCACAATGCAAATCATGCAATTCTGTGGGATAACTTAAGTCAACCTCAAAAATGTAGCCCTTGGGAGAACTATCCAAGAGAGAACAAATTTTATCCACAGTGAATTCATGAATGTTTATAACCCAATTGAAATTTCCTGTTGGTAATAACTGACTCATTGCATAACCATATTGGTTATTTATATCCCAATACATTAGAAAAGTGTTTGGTTTACTACTATCAAAACTATCTAAGTACTCATTGTTCGCTTCTGAATATTTTTTTGAGCATTGACTTAGTCCCCCACGGATACCTCTTTCAATAAACATAATCATGTCTATATCATCAAGAAGTTCCAGTTTTACTCCTGTATAGAAAAGCATTGCATCCCAAGTATAACCTGGGAGAGAATAATAATGAGCTGGATCTAATTTATGTGTTTTAACAGAATTAGAGCGAAATTGCTCAAAAACATCAGCTAATAAAAGAACATCTGTCTTTAAATACAAATCGGAATACTCCCCCAAATTTCTTAGCCCTAAATGATGCCATACATTTTGAGCATGTAAATAATCATCACTGCTTATGTCTTCCTTATTTAATTTATTATAAAACAAATGTTTTTCAGGCAAACACTCTTCAGAAAATTTTTCAAAACTATTTAAATAATCATAGGGATAAACACCTTTACGCTTCAATAGATCCCGTTGCTCTTGCGTTAAATAGCCAAATTCAGATTCAAGTATTGGGAATTCATTTAATAAAGATGATAGCGAATCTAAACTACTACTCAAAAACCTAAAAGAGTCTATGAATCTGAAATTAATTTTTTGATTAGAAAGCACTTTAGTGAATGAAATATATTTTTCTTTATTTAATGGCAACACATTCACTTCACCAGCTCCAATTTTATGTATTTCTTTAATTATAAAATGGGCGTCATAGCCGCTTAGGTTATGAAAAATAATTGGAATAGTTAGATTATCTTTATAATTTAAATTACAGTAACTGTGTGCTGGACCTCGATAAACTCCAGTAAAATGGCAATGATCACGCACCTTGATATCATTTGGTAAAAAATGTTCTTCGCATATATGGCATTTGGCTGCCGAGTTAAAACCATCCTGTTGCTCAATGGAAAGATTCTCAATTGGTACTATGTATGAAACGTCAGAATCCAGAAGCATTACTAAAGATTTTAGTTCATTCATAAACCAATCTATACAATTTTCTCCTCGAAATGCCGCGTATGTTGTATAACTAGATTTGAATGAACTTTTAACATAAAACCCTATAGAACAGGGTATGTGTTCCTGATACTTATTACCATCGTCAATTTCTTTTAAGATACATTCCAAGTCTGCATATATTACAAATGGTGTCATAATTTTATTTCTAAAGTTCTTAAATAATAGTATTTTATTTTCTGGCGTAGGTAACTTAATTTTACAATTATTTTGATTGGCGCAATCAGTTATATGAATATCTAATTTTTCTTGAGAGTAAAAATAGTGAAGGCATCTATTACAGATGTGTAGCTTACTTGTATTTTTAGTTAAAGAACTTTTAACTAGTGCAGAAAGGTTTTTAATCCATATGAAATGCTGTTTCAAAACTGCAAAATTACTGCTTGCATATTCTTCTAATAACAATAAATTGATATGTCTATTTTCTTTACATGTTGATTGTGATAATTTAAGTGGGTATATTTCAGCTTTCTTGTCATTTTTTTCTCTATGTAATGTAAAAATATTTATGGAAATATTGTTATTTTTTTCAAATATTGGTACTAAATTTAAAGACATTGGAAAAGTTATACCATCTAAATTTAATACATTTTTATAATGCGGGTAACTTGTTGGTCTATCCACATTTTTTTCTGCAGGAAACAACGCAGATACTACAGCCCATGCAAAGCATGCATTATCGATATTTTTTACATTAATACAAGCTTTCTTGCCAGATATAGTTAGTGGTGTTTTTATATATGAACTTCCTACAATTGGTGAATATTTATTAATATTGAAAATAACATTTATGATTGATGAAAGTGCCCATCCGCTATTTTTCTCTTGAAATTCTTCTAACTTCCCCAGCAATGGTTTTTCTAAATTTTCTATTATAACTTCTTCTAAATCATTATCCACATTTGCAATAATATTTTTGGTGTTGAGATATTTGATGTCTTGTTGTTGCTCTTCGCCTTCATATTTCCTGAACTCTGCACAAAATACTGCATTAATTTTGATGTTGATGTATTCGCGCAAAACTTCTTTAAACTTATGAATTACAGCTGGCCTGCAAGCCTCTAAAAATGGTTTAGGATCTGTATGACGCAAATTTGTAATCACACCTGATCTGATTCTGCGCGAAAACGCAGTATGTGGTAGATCTTCCCATATCAAAGATTCACTAATATGATGCTGTTTTTCAAATGCATTCTTTTCCATCATTTGTTTAAACGATTTTAATTTGCCGATTGCTGACGTAAGACAATATCTTTCACCAGTAGTCTTAACTCGGAACAAATATTTCTGCAACAAGTCTAAATCTTTTTCACAGTTTTCAATGTCTATATCATAGTTTTCAACACTTTTTTTATTCATGAGCATATCAAATAAAATTGATTGCTGCCTTTCAAGCATCTCCTTAATGTAGGCTTCCATTTTTTTCACAACACTTTCACTATTAAACGTTTTAGATATATTCATATGTACATATATGTTCACTTTAAAATACTAGCAATTTGATCTCTCAATAAGTTATTGCTTATATATCAACTAATCAATAATTAGGTTTGATCTTCTTCAACCTTGAATTCTTATTTAATCTAATCTTTAATCGATCACTTAACTAGTTTCACTTATTTATAAATTACAATTCTTAGTAAACCTTACTTAGTGCTACAATATTTAGGATATTGATTATGTCTTAGGAAGATTATCATAGGACTTAGGATATTGTAACGATTTAGTAAATTCAGAGACGAGACCACACTTCTTGAGAGTCGAGTTAATAATCGTAGGAATCGCGTGAGAGATCGAAGACTGAGTTGGGTGACTGTAGGAACTGAGTGCCGCGTCATTGCACAGTGACCGATATAAATAGCCTTGAATTGAATCGTTCAATTCGAGGTTCGATTAATGAAAAAGAAACAAAAAGACAAAAAGAATTAGAAAACGCAGAAGGGAATTCCCGGACAAGTCAAGTGGTTCATGTTACTTAGTTGCGCATACGATCGTTCGTACCTATGGTTAAAGAAATGCAACAACAACATAATGAGTTGGTTGATTTGTGTTAATTGGTTTGGGCACTTAGTTGCGCAAGGGAATGAAAAAATGAATGAAAATAAAAAGTGATCAGTGACGATAAATAAACATTGCTTATTTAGGTCGGAAGTGTTGGGCATTGACGCTGGAAGTGGCAAGCTGAAATAACAATTTGGGGGGGGATGTTTATTTGGGGCAATCAATATATTGTTACAAAGTTGCAACATTGATCGTAGGGTTAAACATCTTGCGTACAAGGAAGAAATGGTAAAGAAGTTGTAAAGTTCTTGGTATGATGCATCAAGTGGTGCACTTTACAACACGACCTTGACGTCTATTTTATTTCCTTATCAACTACAACCACAATGGTCTTGCTGAAGCATTTTTAATTTCTTTTCTATATAACCATGATGAATAATGTTTTTTTTTTTTTTTTTTTTTTTTTTTTTTTTTTTTTTTTTCATTCTTATCCATTTTTTTTTTATTAATTGGTCTTGACGATTTCTGTTGTTGCTGCAGATTATAAAACATCACCTCACATGACTAACCATACTTCAAACAACATGATTCATTTCTACACCCACCCTATTTGTTTACATCCAGAGTACATTCAACTCTATGAGCTAATCATCTCATTTTATACAAAGTTAATGAGAGAGAGAGAGAGAGAGAGAGAGAGAGAGAGAGGGGGGGGGGGGGGGGGGGAGAGGGAGTTATGGTCTTGCTTCCTTATCTCAAATTCTTGAACGATGAGTCATTTTCGTGAGCCAGGAAAGACATAGCCCTACTACTGTTGTTCCCAAAACAAATACAAACTTAAAACTTGGTCGAAGTAACGTAGGTTCTCTTGAACTAGTCATGTAAATGTTCCGTTGAATATAGAGGAAGAATAGTGGTTGTTTGCAGGACATGTTAGTAGAGAAGTGGAGCTGAGCTGCTCGATGTGGCGGCTGGTGGTGAGACAAATCTAGGGTGCCTTAATACGCTCGAAGTTCAAGTAACTACCAGAGAGAAGAACAAGTCATTTCGGATATAAACTCAATTGAGGGAAAAGGCTTTTCGAAACCGTAAACGTTATAGGCCTTAGGAACTTTAAATTGGCTGCTAAGCAAAAAAGGAGTGCGGCAAAATGTTACACCGTGATCACATATCAGCAAGCAAGGTGTTCTGGCAGACTTTTCTTTGAGGATAGAACTGGAATAATATCATTTACAGAGTCAAAGATTGTGTACCAGTGTGGGGGTGGGGCAAGCATTATTCTCGGAGTTATGATCAGCACTGAGGACGACGGATTCACCGCTTCGATCAGGGCGGAACATTTTCCAATGAAGTAAAGCACTTTTGTGATCATCAATTCGCTAAAAGCTGGGCTAATCTGCCAATGTAAATGAAATCTGAGGTCCGTCCAGAAAGGACCAAGATGAAGAGAGACTTAAATGTCTCCCTTGTGTTATTGACGTTTATAAAACCTGAGAGGGGACTTCCAAAATGTTAGGGGTATGCCACTTCGAGCAAAAAGATGCAATTGCGATTGTTTCGGACGCGTACGTATTTGAGAGCAGCGAGGAGGATGAATTGCCACACGAACGTCGGCGTTTTTGGACGTAGGTTTGGGTGACCCGACCAACAGCAGGAGGGACTTTACGCAAAATTGCTCGTGGAATTGAGAGCTGAGGAGCCAGAGTTGTATCGCAATTTTTTGTGTATGGATTCAAAACAAATCGATGATCTTCTAGCTTTGGTGACTCCGCATATCCAAAAGCATACCTACAACAAAAAAGTGATTATAAAGGATCATAAATATTTCTAGATCCTTTTAGAAGAATCATTAAAAAAGGAAAGGGTCGTAAACTTTCCTTCATCCTTGAAAAATATTTGTCTACAAATGAAAAACTTGCAGATGTCGTAACCACAGCACATCTGCAAATGTCCTAAGCGTCAATGGCAATGGTCTGACAGTGATAAAATTTGGCATACAGACGATTGGCAGATACCTGACAGTTTCATTGTCAGATAGCGGTCTGCCAATGAGATTTCTGCAAATATTGGTAGACAAAATTGCCAGTTCACACGGCTGGCAGACATTTGGGACAATTTTTTCATTGCAGATCCGGCAATCGTGTGAACACAGCTTGAGTATGCTGCACCTTTCTCTAGATAGTTTGGAAGATTGGAGAGTTATGCCCTCTCCTAAGTCCCTCTAGACTTTAACTCTAGATCTTGATTGCACTGTATAAGTATCTATTTATTTGACTGTCCTCTCCTGAAAGCTAAACAATCACTTCTATGAATTATATACCGGCAGTGTTCAGGTAAACGCCTTATTACAAAAAATTTAAGCTACGCGGCGTTAAGTCAATACATTTAAGGCTCGTTAAACAGAACGCGTTTTTAACCCTGCGTTGAGATTATCTTACGCAGCGGTATACAAAATTTAAATATTATAAGTACAAAAAAAATATATGTATGCTAACCATCCTCATTCAATTCTTTTGAAATTGTCCTCCATATTTCGTCGCGGTCTGTTTGACGGAGCCTTTAACTGTGGGTTTTGGACGTCGTCAAAGGATCGTCTTGCCGCCTTATCTTTGAATTTACGTACAAGATAACCCGGTGCTAATTTTTGACAAAACAATGCATACGGGAATTTACCTACTTTAATTTATCCCTCATGCATTCAATGAGCTATCTTTTCTTTGTTGTGTTTGCCTACGCCTAGGGAAGATTCATACGGTAAGAGAGTTGAAAAATTTTAAAAGGAAATTGGAAAATTCATAAAAATGTATTTTTCATAAATTTTGTACGGGGAATTTCCTCTTTCTTTTTTATTTTGATCGCAATATGCGATGAGATCGTAATGAGATCGTATTTATCAAAGATTCTACATGAATTTAATTATTTAGAAGATTTTCTTTCCGGAAACAATTTTGTTTAGCACGGGTAAAGCCGGGCGGGAACAGGTAGTGCTTCATTCGGTTAGGAAATCGGTTCGGAAATAACGCTGTAAACAAAAAAAATGTTTAAATATAATAAAAATATGGACTGAATGTTACACTCCGTCCCCGACGAAGAACACTTCAAATTGTGATACATGCTGATTTGGGTCTTCTCAGACTGTATTTCATCCCGCACTCGACAGGTTTGTAGCCTTCTCCGGGGAGTCTTCTTAAAAGAATTCTGATCTGGGTCGGTTTTAAGACAGCGGAGGAGCTTTTACTCAAAGCTAAGTTTTCGGTCTTTTACTCGTAATCGTTGTCTGTTCTACATCTTTTAGAATTTAATTTTATGTTGTTATACTTTTTGTTTAGTAATAAATTTTATAAAAAGTAATGAATTTTTCTTGCGTATTTTAATAGTTCTTTACTATATCGTTACAATTGCCGCTATTGATGTAAAATAATGCAAAATGTTTATAACTATTCTCAAAATTTAAGCTGGAATATTTTCTATTTTGAAGTTTTGTAACTTTTTTTAATATTTAAAATAAATAAATAAAATACCAATAATTCTTTTCCATTGTAATGTGATTTCGGTTCTGATCCAAAGAATAAACTGCCAAAATGAGACTCCTTTGTTGTATTGCTAGTGACTTGCAGGGAACTGATGAAGAACACCAAAATATGTAGGATTCTCAATGTCGCCTAGCTAATTAGCTGTCCATTTTCTGTAGGTTATTCCCAGTTAACTCGTATTTTCAGATCGGTTTCATGAACGTGCTGTAGAATCCGTGAAATAAGATAGACGCTCTCAGGGTAAGGTATACTTGCGTAAGCTCCGAAATATCTCCTCTCTCTGTTCGAAGATTGCCCTTGGTGATTAGAAGGGATGATAGAATTTCGAGAATTGCTGAGGGTTTACTGAAACATCGTACACCCGCAACCCTTGCAATGGATAGACGGGACACTTTGTAAATTAAATAGCTCCGGTCCAAGGAACACTTGCCATTTTGATTTAACTCTATCTTACTGTAGTGCGCCGTGCATCATTTCAAGACAAAGAAGCAATAACCTACTGTAGCTTACTCTTACACCCACAAATGTCGACCTTTTCAAATATTCACATACCCCGACACCAGATATAACTTTAGCTGCATCCAAGGTCGACATGCTTGAATACAATCCACTTCCCCATGCCTCTACATTCCAAAAATCCGCCCACTCATAATATTTATAGAGTCTACAAAGTTCCTTACAACTCCCTACATACATCACGTTCATCCCTGCACTGGTACATTAATGTAGTCTGTACTGTATCCTGTTATCAAACGCATGCAGACAAAGAAATGTTTGCACAAGCCTCGAATCTCCGTATAAAATAAGCACAACATTCAGTTCCCATGCGAGATAGCGCTCCCATGGACCATCCTCGCATACGTTCACATTGGACAATATTTTTCAATCACAGTCCCGATGTTATTTTAGAATTCATTCGAAATGAAATCAAAATTTCATCAGATTCAATTTGAGTTTGTTTTGCTTCTCTCCCCGGGGAGGCAAAGGAATGTGTTGTTTCATTATCCGATAGGAACGGAGGCATAGCAACTCAAAAAGAAGCTAAATAAATAACTGCCCAGGGTGGAGGAAGGATTCCCTGCCTATCTACCATGCCACCCCATTTGACCAGAGGTGGTCCCATTTTTTTAACAACGCAATACACACATTTAGCCATTTAGTAGCCCAGCGAAGATGAAATCGGTTTAAAAATATAGCTGAAAGGCCTTCAACTTCAACTTCTCATGTATGGGATACTATGGCATATGACAAACAATAACAGTGTCCTGTAGCCAGGAAGAATAACAACAACAACAAAAACCGTCAGCATTCAGCTGAGGAGGGTGCTTTCAAAAGCAGATCGCATCGGATCGGATTGGATCAAGTGAATGGATAGGCAGGGAGACCTAAAATACCCAAATTGTGGAGACATCCAATTGGAAAGGGGGTTAACATGAGGGTTCATTCATTCCAGATTATGCTCTCATATCAAACAACAACTACGGAAAGGAGTGGAAAACCGCACAGTCTTTTGCTCTTTTTTTGGAACGCCGTTTGCTGGCGGCAATGGCGGTGGCGATAGGACAAGAGAACACATACAAGTTTGCCATCCGTATATGTTTATGATGACGCTGCCGGCTACGACGACAACGATGACGATGCTGATGTTGATGATGATGATGTTGATGAACGGTACCACTCTCCGCATGGTATCACAGTTTAGTCTTTCGTGTCTCTGGTATGCAAACCCGGCAGAGTGTGAAGAAGTGCAACGTAAATTTGCCTGCATCCCTTTGATTAATGTGCTGGCAAATATTGCCTGATAAAATACAAGGATACGGACTGTGTATATGGCTGTGCATGAACTCTCTAATCCTAGTCACTCCCACCGCGCGCCGCCGATGGCAGACATACTAATGTGAGTGCCACTGGCTTTCTTTGTTCCATATACCTATGTTCGCTTTTGAAAATTGATTATCTTTTGGGCGGTTTTTTTTGTTGTTGTCCTTATGGTGGAAGCCTTCTTTTTTTCGTGCTCCATCACAGTTTTGAGGGGTCGAATATGAATAGCATATAGGTTCATGTCATTAGACGATTGCGGTTTTATCTGTTCCAAAAAGGATAAATGGTTTCTGCGGGTTTGTGTGGCTGTGATGGCTGCAGACTAGTATACTCCGAAAATGTATCTCTGTCATGTCGCTGCTCGTACGCTTTTAATGCTTGTCCTCTGTTGTGTGGGGTATATGTTTGTGATACGTGAACTGCGGCTGGAGAAGGCTTCGAATAGTGGCTTTCCGTGTCATCCGAAACAATATGTTAAATTTTTGTTTTTGCTTGCAACTGTGCTGGGTCAATGTCCTTTGGATAGAAATTATTAAATTTAAGGGTTAATAACAACAGGTGTGACATACCTTATAACATTGTAGCTTTGCCGCATAGGTACACATTTTAATTTGAGACGCTTCTGGTAAGAAAGTGTCATTTTGAGTTGCCTTCCACGAGCAACAATTGATGTAGTCAAGGCCGTCTTAGGCCATGCCGGGGCCCCTGGGCACCCAGAATTCGGAGCCCTATTGGATAGCAAAGAAAAGGAATGACAAAAACATCTTATGACTGACTTTTTCATTGCAATTTTTTTAATTTCCTTCTAACACTTTTTTTGTATAGTGGTCAAACATTTATTTTTACTTCTATGATTTCTAATTGGATCGATTGAGGGATTTCAAAATTAAAAGAGTTAAGACAAATTTTCTATTAAACTTCATTTTTGGTCTTCAAGTGTTGGTGTAGGAATATTACGAGTTAAAAGAAACAAAATGTATTTCTGGCGGCTAATGAAAACATCAAAAAAATCAGAGTTACTAGGCTTGAAAATAATATTAAAATTTCAACTCGGATAACTAGTTTTAGGTACTAGGTACTTTTCAGGTATTTTTATGTGTATGTACGAAAATGTTTGATATTTAAAAAACAGAAAAATAACAAAACTGATGGTGTGTGATTGACATTTTAATTTAGAATTATTGTAGTTCTTAATACAGCCCGACAAAAAAGTTAAGACAGTGGCGAAATGCGGAACTACATATTTCCTACCTGGTAGTGCCACGTTTTCTGTCGAACTTGGCATCGGCAATGCCATTTGTAATGGGACATGACAGTAAAAAAACACAACATTTATTTCACAGCATAAATTCATCGCTTCCCCGAATATTTTCAGACATTATCACTCCAACCAGATTTGCATCTCCATGTAGAGTGAGCTTCCTGTGACAAAGCATCTTCATCAATACTGTATGCAGTTCCCAGCAGTAGGTATGTACTACTCACACATGCGGCTATAGCATGCGCTCCTCTAAAAAACCTACTTTTCACCTAGAGAACTGCATTCTAATTACAAAGTTTCGATTTAACATATTTACGTTAAGGTGTAGCTGCACACCCCTCCAGAATCACATATAGGTGGGCTATGCGCTTCCAATAATTGAATTATCCATCTGCAGGAGTGCTTAAATTCACAATCGAGCGAGTCCACGTCCGGGTCGTCCGCTTTGCACGTCTTCTCCTCTCGGCACATATTAAAGGAAACTTTTGTAATGCAATTACTCTGGGGCCATTATAAAGGTGGCTCTCTGCTGCATTGATATACCTAATAGCCAGGACCCGGAAATATAGCCACCACTCGTTTCACAATCGAACGGACATTAAAAATTGAAACTTTCCACTTCCTCGATGTTTTGCCGGCGGACATGACACCCGGTTCTCGTCGAGTACGCTGTGCAGAGAGTTATTACACCATTCCTGGCTGTGCCGTTTGCTCAGACTGTGCGGTGCAAAGTTCCGGCAAAGGTATAAGTAAATTGGATGGATTGCAGTTAGAGCTTCGGCTTCAACTCACTTTGCTGCTCTTAAATTACTTAAGTTCGCTAACGTGAGTATAGGTGTACTGCTTGCACCTCTGGCATGCGAGTATATACGAGCATAGTGTACTCCATTTCGCACATCATTCATGCTCTTGGCTCGTCATGATGCATGAAGGCTGGTCGATGGTGGAATATGTGCTGGAATACTGAATATTTATGTGCTGTACTCTGTACACTGTACAGCCAGTTGGAGTTCTTGAAGTGATTCTCTGGAAAATTCGATTACTTTCCACAAAGTTTAGCACTAATTGGAAATCCTGACAGGAATGTTTGAAGCCGTGGATATGTAATTATTGAAAAGTTCAGTCTGTCGGACAGAGTTCTCGTGTGCTAAATCATATATACATGCATGCTTCAGAATATGTCCGCAAGCCGTCGGTAATGGGGGATCGAAAACCTTTAGTCGTTATGGTACGTTGTTTAAACATTTTTATTTTTATTACAGTAGAATCTCAGAAAAGCGAACAGGTATAAAACAGGTCCCGTACATCTGTTTCAATCGTGACTTTTTTCAAGCGTAAATGTCTAATGAAAGAACAAAATAAAGCCACAGAAAAAAAAATAAAACAACAAAAAAAGAAAAGTTATTGAACAGTCCACAATGTAGTTTTTTAAGAAAAACTGTTTATAGGTATGTTTTTCGTATATCTTTACGAACTGTTCATGTTTTCGAGTTTCTACTGTGTATATAGTCGAGATCCTTAATAGCAGTTAAGCTACGAATGAGTTCAAGGCGGTTTGCCGAGTAGGGTACATTTATTAAAAATGTTTCAACCATGAGGACATCAGAGATACAAGTCTCGTTGGGAGAGTTTAAAGTCGGACTCTGTTTGTAAATGCCACCATAGGCGAAGTCTTAATATACACTGAGTACAATTTAGTCGATCTTCGACCTCAACCTGATGATCACTGGACATTCGCGTAGTCTAGTTATAGATACCTATACAACTTTAGTTTTCTAACTTTGTGCTCGCGAAACTCAAAAAGTATGTCGATTGAGTTCAAGTTTTGACACAGCGTTGCATTCTGTGAGAGCGTGTTTTCGAAAGTCGATCTATTCAAAAACGACATCCCAAACATTCCTATTTACCGACTCTTATAGAAGTATTTACAAAATATGGTCGGGATAGGAAAACGGGGTGTTCTGTTATAAAGTCGTGTTTTTTTGTGAAATAAATTAATTCTGTTTTATAACGTTTAAGGAAGCAGTTGGTTTCATTTTATCTGTTCATTGTATACATAGTACCTACCAATTTTGCTTAAATAAATAACCGGTAAAAATCTTTTTTTAGTTCAAAGTCGAACACGGGGTTTGACATTTCCCAGAAGTTGAAGAAGGCGCTATTATGCTTATAGATCAAATTTAGCAACAGCGAAGCCTTGCCAGGTCCGCTAGCGAGCTTCAAATTTGCTGATACGGTCGAAATATCAATTGGTGATGGCACCAATACTCGCCGTTAAATTTTTTTTTAAGTGTTAGTCTTTAAAAATCCTTTGTTCAACTATTTAACAGAATTTTTAGTTTCTCTCAATGTTTGAAGTGCATAAATTGGAATATACTAGGCTTATTACGATATTAGCTACACAATGCAAACAATTTACAAAATAAGTGATACTTTTTTGGCCCCCCTAGTTCCAATAGTCCTCCATGCAAGTATCCAGTAGTTAGCCCAAATTTTATTAAGAATTTTTTTAAGAACAAGGGGCTGACAACTGTGGACAACATTTAAGGGAACGTGTCTTTCAGTGTTGTTAGCACTCTCTCTTCATTTTTCTCTATTCACCGTTCTCGAATCCCCTTTTCTTACCCTCGATACTTTTTTTGTGTAAAAAAACAACATTTTTAAAAGTAAAATTTCTATTAGGTACACGGAAAGAAAATCATATTAACTTTTAATATAAAAATTGCAGTCTGTTAATGTTACTAGGACTATTTCTTGGTACCAGAAAAATTTGATAAAACACAATTTACTTGAACTCTTTTTATGGACATTCAGTGTGTTGATATTCGTGGTAAAAATGTTTAAATTAATTTTGCATACTTAGTTAAGGAAAAAAAATAAAGGAAGCATTCAGCAGTCAGCCGGAGAGGGCTGAGCCTAGGATAATCATAAAATAACGTCTCATAAGGTCAGACCCCCTCTTAATTATTGAAAACACATATTTTTACATTTTAATTAAGAAACAAGAAAAATATACTGTCAATAATATAAAAATAAATCACAAAATATCAAATCGATCGAAATATTTCCTGCCAGATAAATGTTTTCACTCCCCCAGATTTGGCCATTCTTCCCAAACAAAAAAGCTCCAACTTTTTTCATTATTTTTTTTAACATGTCTTACGTACGAAATAAAGGTAGGAATTTCGAATTTAAAACGCAAACATGTCAGTTCGGTATTCCGAATGCAAAATTGTGTGGCAAATACCCCCTAAAGATTTGATGAAATTATTGTTTATAAAATTTACAGATGAGGTTGGTTGGTTAAAAGAAAAAAAACTATAATTTTTCCTTAGTGACACCGGCATAGGTTTTTTTTTTTGAAAGACTTGCTTCGGAAACGAAAACAGTCAAAAGTTATTAAAACATATAATTTTCACTGAAAGCCCTCAAACATATTTTTCATATTTTTCGCTGGAAAGAAAAGCAAAAGGATTTACTATTGCGCTGTACTTTGTATTCCAGAGACTGTCAACTGCCAGGGGCTGAACTTACACGCCCTCACCGGTCACCTTATACAGTGAGAAGGTGAGAGTAGGTGAAATAATTTTTCATCGCGAAATTGAAACACTCATTCGCCCAAAACGAAAAAAGATTGCTCTTCCCTGACTCAAGAAGAAATGCAAGTACAATATTATTTCATTGTGGGTGAGTGCGGAGATACCCAGACACAATGGTCGGGGCAAAAAGAAAATAAGCTCACCGACTATTACGTCCCGTCAGTGGGAGAAGGTTTGGTTTCGTATTAATTTTATGTTGACATTTGACTTTTGTGCACACAAATATCAGGGGTCGTTATAGTAATCACCAAGCTGAAACAACTTACAGTTATTATAATTTTGCGTTAACTATTCTTTATTCAATATCTTTTGTATTTTCAGTTTCCCTTGCTTTAAAGTTCACGGGTCAAAAAGAGTTGTTGCTTCCAATACTAATAACCGATAAATATTTAACTTTGACTGTAACGATTTTCAGACGGGTTATATTGCTCTAGAAATGGCCTTTAGGTCTGTATGACTTACATACATCATCCATCCGGTCGATGTGGTGTTTAATTTATTTACATTGTTACTCATATCGTATACATTTCTTTCGTTCTGCTCCAACAACTTTGAATACTGCTTTCCAGTGGTGCCAGACTTAAGAAGCGGGCTATCCTACGGTTATACCCGAAAAATCCCTCGTCAAAATTTAAAAAAAATCCCAAATTTATTCCACGATATATTAAACATGTATTTCATCAAGTTCATTCTTTTTTAATACTAACAAATTTTATTAACAAATACAACGTTAAACATTAACAGCCATATGAATTATTGTCGCGCAACTACAACCTAACTATTGGCAAACACATTCGTTAGACTCAAATTGCTATTAATAAATATTTTCAGAAGTTAACTTACGCTTCGTAACTTTTACATAACTAACTTCCGGCAGGAGGTCTGTTAGCGAGACAATAACTCTTAAAAAACATGGTTCCCGTCAAAACGACAAATGAATTAAGTTTTATTTTGAAAAATTGTGGAACGGCTCACCGCTTTTCAGTGTTTTTAAATAATGTGAATATGTTAGGGGAGGATTCGGTTACCATCGCCCCAACTCGAATAAAATGTGTACAAAAAACGATAAAACCCTATGACAATGTTTACAAATAAAACATTCAAAAATAAATATAGATTTTCAACAAAAAATATTTTTTCCTCTATTTTCTGCTGCTTTTTTTGTCTTTTTCACTTGTCACAGTTGAAATTTACTAGGCAGCCAATATGTAATAGTTTTTAGTATAATTTGGTTAGATGATGCCAGCCCTAAGTAGCTAGTTTAGAGAAAACATGAGTTAGTTATTATGTGAGTTATTTACATTTATTAATAAGAAAATTTACTTAATATGTTATTTATTTAACTAGGTGCTAGGTAACATACGAGTTGGAGAGTAGTTGGGGTTTTTTTTTTATTAATACGGGTGTAACTATGCAATATATAGTTGGCGCAACAGGTCCGTAGGGACCCAAGGCCTAGCTTCTCACAACCATTCGTTTTGTGTGAGTTTCATTTTTGGAACGAATGGAAGGGTTCTACAGTTTTATGCCGATTCCAAACGGCTAATTGAGAAGCTCTTTCAAGACAGTTATACTGTCGGATGTTTGTCAGACGATCGCGAGAGGTGGCGCAGTTTAAAAAAACCCTAAGTTGGAATTTGGGGTTTTTGCGGCTAACACAAATAAATACATATTAAGTTACGTTTGTATAATACAAAAATAGAAATGTACATCTCATACATTTTAAAAACGTTACAAGAAGAAACATAAAATTGCTTCGGCATTAAAATGAAAATAATAATATTCAACATAAAATAAATATTTTACAAATTCATCTGTGTTGAATTTTTAAAACAATTAATATTAAAACAAACCGCACACATAAATTCATGACGACAATTGTCAAATTGAAATTTCATCTCATTGGTATGTGTGCGGTGTGTTGAGATTTAAAAAAGAAGAAAATCAACGCATTCACATATTTTGAAAGACTTTTTATCTAAACATGAAAATATTGAATTTGATCGTTGTTTGACTAATTTTTATATTCTTAACGAAACTAGCAAATTAGGAACACAAATTGACCAAAAAGTAAAATCCATTTTTGTTTTACTATAAGGTGTGGAAAATCCCTTTGACCCTTTTAGCTTATTTTGGGTGAGAAAATCTCGCAAAAAGGGATAAGTTCCCTGATCTGGTATCACTGCTGCTTTATCCAATTTAACAGCTAAAGCATTAGCTTCTCTTCGAAAAAGTTACCCTTTCTTTTAAGTGAAATTTGCATTTTTTTATATGAAAAGGTTAAAAAAAGCCAGCCGTTTGTGTTAACAAGCTTAAAATAATTATATTACATACCTATAACATAAAAAAAAAAAACATATAAAACAAGGATCAGTTGTTGCAAAATTATTCTTTTATAAAAAAAAAAAAAACTGATTGCAGATTCGGCTGCGTACCCGTCGGTCAAACGTCGAGAATGACGGTCGGTCGAAAAACCAGACGGCGAAGGGCGAACAAAATGGAAAATCGTGTTGCAACAAAGCAGCGCGTTGTCGCTGCCACTCTCGGCCACTCTGGGATGGATGGGTACAAAAATAAAATGCAGAACCGATGCAATAGGTTGGGCGCCAAGCAATCTTTGACGACGATTGCTGTAGGGTAAAAGATAAATGAACCCATTTTGGTGACATTCAATTTGCCATAGTAACGTATTCATATACCTAAGTATTATCATCTCAGATTTGAGCATATTTTTGAAGCAATGCAATTAAGCTAACCCAAAAAGTAAGCAATTGTGTGCCTAATTTTAGTTCAAGGGCATCTGCGAGGTGTTGACGATGGTTGGTTTCTTTTTCCGACACAATTTGTTTCCTCAAAATGTTCCTAGTGACAGATTAAAATATTAATCATGAGTAAAACTGTTTTCAAATGAGCGTATTTTTTCGTTATCTAGATGTCGCTTTTTCGCTCATAAAAAAACACACCAAAATTATCGAAAATTGTGGTACGTTTTTTAGTATACATTTAAAAGGTAGGGTCGATTTTCGACCACAAGAAGGCTATGCGCTATGTCGTTCACGCAGTCTTAAGAAATAACGACAAAGAGAATCAACAAAATTTGTCCACTAGTTTTCGAGCCGATGTTACCGGTTAACATACATACATACATACTATACTGGTTTGTTATAAGTACGGATTTCTTATTTTGTATTTCCAATTTCTGTTCGGGCGCCCGTTAGTTAACTAACCGGCTGCTTGGGGGCTTCAAAAGAGGACTGACAATCCCTCTTTTCAGGTCATTAACCAACCCAATCGTTGTCCCTTCTGCGGTCAATATTTCTGTTCAGGTATTTTAAGTACTTTAAAGGCAGACAGACCTACACCCAATCTTCAAGCCCAATTCGATGTCTGAATTGGAACTCTTCTGCCAGATGGCACATGCACAATGCCATTGCTCTATGCTCCATGGAAAAACCACACCTTATGAAATACATCGTTAATTCATTATAGCAAATGACGGCTTGAAACTGGTAAAGGCCAAATGCAAATTTTCAAACGCGATGATAATGAATAAACCACATACATTCAATTTCGAACGTGTGGTCGATGACTCATATCCCCCACCTATAAAGAGCACTGTCTAATGCAGATTTTTCCTCGAACTCTGGTTCGGAACATCTCTTATGGTCCTGGCCAATATCCCATCTACTTGAATGCGGTAGAGCTTACCGCATATTTGGAGCATTTTCCGCTTGATCGCTCGGCCATAAACTGCATATGGTGCTGCACTCTCAACGCATATCATGCCATTATCAGAAGCAGAATATAGGTGTAGGCATCTGCCCCGACTTAGCCACCCAGTCGTTGAAGTGGACCGCAAGTTGGTCCGTGGTGTGTTGTGCTGGTTGTAGAAAGCCAATTTACCAATTAAGTGCGAACAAACAGAATAGGAGACATCATTTTCGCTCTGCTGTATAAATGTGTGATTTGTGTAAACACCAATGTTAATTACATGGGCTGTGGGTGTTGCCGTCTCTGCAGCTCTCCAAAACCAAAACCAAAACCAAAACACTCAAACAAACTGAGCATCATAAATAGAGGATGTTATCGTCGTCGCCGTATTCGGTGGCGGCGGCGTTGTCAACAGCATCGGGTGGCTGTGATTCAATATTGAATATTTTCTCTGGAAATCGCCAAGAACGTACGTATAATACACTTGCACTTGCACACGCCATTCCTTTTTGGGGTCCATCACCGTCTCCACTCCGCTCCACAATCTCTGACCTCATTTACACTTTGATATTCGTGATTTTGGCGAATTCTACTTGTGGTTTTTCATGTCTAACCAAAACTGATTAAGGATTTTGTACGGTATTCGCGGTTGATCGACTAATTGCGTGGTGCAGAGCAATTGTTTTCTCTTCGAATGTTTGCGGTTACTCAAAATGCATAACTGTGTGCAACTACATCGTGTATTGTGCACACGCATCATTTCAGCGGATGAGGGAAAACAACAGGGCGCTTGTTTGTTAATCGATGTTGAACTAATTGAAAACTAACGCAGGTGCAGCTGTAGGTATCTCCAAGCTGTTTCAGAAGTACGGAGGAAAACAAATAATCGATTCGATATTGAGTTGAACCGTCGGACAGAAAATGAGTTCTACCGAAATTTGCCTCAAGGTCAAGGTTAGTTATTCATGTCAATCAGCCTGCTGTGCTCTCCGCACAATGGACATGGAGGTACACATTTATTTGCTAAATCGAAGCTTCATTAAGGATGGTCGCTCTGGTCTGTTGCCAACTACTGGCATCTCTGTTGTAAGCAAGAGAGGTAAATATTCGTGGAAAAAACGCAGTTCTATACACTTTGCATTCATGGGCAGCTTTAGTGGCAAAATGCGAAAATATGTTGCTCTATCCAGTCCTAGTGGGAAAATTATGTTTCCCTTTACTACTCAATTTAGTTTTTGGTTTTAAAATAGGTGAGGCAATTCAGTAGAACTCCAGCCATAGTACTAAAAAATGTGCACCAGAACTATAGCTCCTGTAATGTAAACTATTCCCTCCTGCTGGAGATCCGTTCGCATCTAACACGTTCTGAAAAAAGGAAAGAAAGCTTTCCATAAAATATTTTTACTAAGTATAAGTGTCGACAAAACAACACGCTTCAAGACTGGCTCTAATCGAGTGCGATTTGTTCTCGGTTAAAAAAAATGGTTTAAAATTAATTTATTAAAAGTCTCTGTTGAAAAAACCGATTATTCGTTGTTAAAAAAGAATCGAGATAAAAAGGTTTAATGAGTACTGTTAAAAAAAAACACACTTTATCAGATGATATGAACCAAAGATGTTTGTTTCAGGTTTGACGACTGATAAAATTTGATAAATCGGTTATTTTCACCCGAGATTCCTTAAACAAGTTGACTCGTTTATATTTAATCCACTAGCTCTCTGATGATTTACCGTCTATACCGGTAATGCAATATTTTGAACCTGGTAGTGAAAGTCAAAAGTATTAATTTTTAAAAAGAGTGGAGGAAGAAATATATCAAATGAAAAGTGGTATTTAAATGGGGAGAACGAGGAGGTTGCTAAGGAATATAAATATCTGGGCGTGTATTTCACCAAGAACTTAGATATGAAGAGTCATTTAAAGGAAATACTTGTAAAGGCTAAGGGTGCAATAAGTGCACCACCAAGTTTTAAAGGCAGCTTCAGAAAGTATTTGCCGTAAGTTGGCTGAGTTAAAAAAGGTTAATTTTCTGTGTCAATTCGTGTGGGAAATAAACTACGGAAATTAACCGCATTTGATCAATCTTTGCAAAAATTGTGTGTTAAATAAAGCTCTTATCGGTACGACAAAAAAAAGCATTTGTCCTTTCAATGAATTAAAAGCTTTCGTGACGATAACACTTTTTTATTTCCTTTCGCCAACAGTGTGCAACTATTCATATATATCTTCCAGTGTTATCTCTGAAAATTTACAGAAAGAGTCCAAAGAAAAGGGTCCCGGGTGAAAAAAGAGTCCCATTCCCATTTTATCGTTTTTGTTTCTAGTACGGATTGAATAAAAATGTTTTTTTTTTTTATTAAATGTTAGGAACCTATCTTATTATAGAAATAGGCGAGGGCAAACAGTTAAGAACCCCTTACACTGCTTTAAATATTATATATTCATCTGATTTTTTTTCTTGGGAAGATTTTACAGAGATGCAATGATTTGTTTCCAGAATTTATTTCACTGGGCGAAATCTAGGAACTATAATAATTCAACTTAGCGCGGACGCAGAATGTATGTTTGTTTTAATGAACAATTATATTGACAAAAGGCACAAATTATTTCAATACGAGTAGGTGTAAGTAAATTATGTTTACGGAATAATTGAATTAAAGGGGTTTCACAAGTTTATGAATAAATGTTAGAGAATAGTCCAATTCACTAATTTACAAAAAGATGAGTCCGGAGTCCGGGCTGTAAGAAAGGAGTCGAAATAACTCTAAAGCGTCCCGAAGGTAACGCTGATATCATTTAACTTAAATAGTAAAATAGGTAACACGCTCTCTCAAAGAATAGATGCACCTTCTTAGAGTCACAGTTTGGGAATATCTTGGCAAGACCACTCGTCCGGCCCGCAAAATTAAGTTTCCCTCTCAGCCTTTTTCACCGCCTAAAGCAAGGCTTTGTCTGCAAACTGATTGGCTTTAAACAGTTACCAAAGGAGAGACTTTTCTTTTTCTTTTTTTAAATTAAGAGTAAACCAAAATATTCATTCGTTTAACACTGTTTCCCCACAGCTATGCTATACGATTTCCGGATCCGATTTCCTCATTTTTGGACTGATAATGTGTAGCAATTCACTTAGCTTAACTTTAAATTTCGGTCTGACAATTCCATTCCCTGCATCTCCACCGTGTGGCATCATTATTGTGAATTTGGCCCAGAAAACATTTTCCAATACCATCAAGAACTTTACGATGCCAAAACAAAGAACAAACAAACAGACAAAAAAAAAGAAAACTTAAATAAAAGTGTCCTTACTCCTTACATCTTCAGTTCACTTAAGGACTCGAATTTTACTGATTCAAATTCTAAAATGAAACTGCATAAAAGCAAAATATATTTTCAAGATAATGCTCTGAGCGGAGAGTATCTTTTCTTTGTTTTCGGCAAAAAAACACTGAAAATGATGATGATAATAAAAGCCTAGCGAAAAATGCCGTCGATATGGGCAAAAAGTTTCACCATTGAGACGAAAATATCCTCCACGGACATCCGGGTCTGTGGTGTGGGAGTTGGCCAATGCATAAGTACTTGCAAACAAAACTGTAGAGTTATACCTATTTTTTTATTTTTTTTTATTGAAATTTTGCCAACTTTGGTGAATAGATACTTTTAGCGGTATATCCCAGCAATACGAAAAAAATACCCTGAATATAATATTGGAATGGAATTTAAATTTTTGTTTAAGTCCGTTGAAGGCATCCGCAAATACTTTTGACTGTTTCTTGTTGCTCGAAATTTTGCTTTGGTATTAATTTCGCTAATCTTAACTCAAATGTGGGTCGTTCAACGTTTCGTTTAGTTCTTTTAGTCCATGATGGTGAAAGAGTTAACGGGTATTTAGACAAAAGGAAAAGCGACAAATTCCAAGAAAAAAAATGCTCATTTTACTCTTATTTTGTGGTGGTGGTATTGACAGTTAACTGACATGATTAATGCCTGAGGTTAACAGAAGAGAAGTACAAGTTGCGATTCTGTATCAAACGAATCGTAAGTTACTGTTGCATTTCGAAAAAACGAACGCAATCTCAAAGCGAAAATTTTCTTTATGCAACTTTCATTTAACTGTAGAAATAATCAAAGAAAAAAAAACACATTAGTGGAAAAGCTGTCAATTTCATCATTTCGAACGAAACGAAAATGTCTTTCGTTTTCGAAGTTAAATAAGCCAAATGTTCGCACAAGCAAAAACGATTGAACGTTTTCATTTTGTCCACGATTTGTGCAGAAAGTTAGACGCCATCTAAGCTGATTATTGACAATATCAGTACCAACTGAATTGTAAGCACAGATAACAGAAGCTTACGCCTCCAGGGGAACATTACAGGGAGGTGTATTTTGCCCACTGCGTGGGGGAAGCAGTGCTTCTACTGCTGGGAGTTTTCGTTCTTAAAGATTTCGTTACCTCACGCAATGCAGAAATTCCCCAAATAGAAATTGTTGGTTATATGGTAAGCGTAACAGTATTTATAATAATATCAAAGTGCGAACTGTTTCCAATTCAGGATTGAACTTTCACCAAGTAGGGAATAAGTTTTGCCTATAAAATTAATATTTCAGGAAACACACATAATGGGATTTTGGGTATGACTTGTAACCTAAATGAGACCGAATTTGAGTGAGCTGTCAAATTGGCTTTCATGTGTTTGTATTTTGGTTCGCACGAAACAGAAAATGTGAAATAGAAATACTGGATCCAATATAAAACGAAAGCACATAACCTGCCCTCTTAAATGTGGATTCTAAAGTACCCAGACGAACAAAATGTCATGAAAATGTTAAGTCAGGTAATATTATGCGAATTTAATATTTGCATATCTTCGTACCACAAATATCAATAAGTTGTAGTGGCAAAAACTCACGCGCTCAGGAAATATTGAGTATTTATTTATTTGCATTTTAAGATATGCAATATCTTATAAACGAATACAAGTTTCAGTTTTAAAATAATTTTAAGCTACTTAAAAAAAAAATCAAATAAGTTTTACTAATTTTATCAAAGAATTTAAAAAAATTGTTTTCATTTAATTTCCTTAAACTGAATAAAAAAAAACAGTATACACATTTACGCTCAGTACACTATATTAATATACATAAACATTCTGCTTTGGTTAACACAAAGGACAAAACAAGGAAAACAAAACAAAACCCCATACAACTAGATTTAACGAAACGATTAATGTGCCGCAATTCGCGTAATATTACGCGGTAGACGGTTCCATAACCGAGTGACATTTGCCGGCTGAAAACAACCTCATTGGACATCACATAAGTTCAAACATTGAAGGGCTTCACATCTTTGACCATAAGAGCCTTGAAAATCATTCCATCAGTAAACTGAAAATTTTACTCAGGCCAATCTACATTTAAATGTTGGCCACGTCACAATCACTGGTTTCTTCCTAGACTGCTAAAGTGTTCTTCAGTCAATTGTATCCAACACAGACATCACGAAGTTTGTAAAGAATATTCGTACAAAATGTTTTGTTCGTCTCTAGTTCAGTTCCACAAAATTTAGGTACACTTAACACAGATCTTACATCTATTTATCTGAAGAGCGAGATACAAGTATGAATTCTTGACTTAAAACAGGTCGTACTCCATTTCGACTTATCTTGTTACCATCTTCAAACAAGAGACCGACATGAAGTAATTTGATTAGCCCCATATATGCTAAATTTAAAATAAAAATGTCGTTAGGGGTTTGACATCTATGTGTAGCTCGGTCCTATGCTAATTACGCGCAGCCCTCTTTTGAAGTGATACGTGGATGCTTGCAGCGTCTTCATGCAATGCGATTATGTTAAAGTAAAATTTTCTTATTTTACTTTTTTTTTGTTGAGAGATATTCAAATCCAATGAAGGTAGACCTCTTTCAATGTTAGATTTTTTTGTAATCATCCTTTGGAGGGCAACGCTTATTGATATGACACAGCCCGGGGCTAGCTGGTCTATGAGCAACTATCCTTGTAACGAACTTACAAACTGTTGCCAGGAGAAGGACATGGAAAATATTACAATAAACGCTTGAAAGACTACACAGGGATTTGTGAATAAAAATTGCACGTGACCGGAATACTTATTTCCTCATCAATAGACGATGACGATGAATCTTTTCCCTCCACCGCCACCCACTTTATGGTCTATGCTGATATACAGATCCACCGAGATATCCACATTAAATTCCATTTCAAAGTATAGGTAGATATATATCGATAGACGTATACAGAGAATCTGCCTGTATACACAGTATCCCTTCTAGAGGGAGTTTCAGTTTCGAGTGTTTGTTTGCCGTTTAAGTGTCCGCCATCTCCTCTGTCAATTTGTACGCATTGTGCAAGGACATTATTGGTACAAGGACACACTTTACCGAAATCGAAATATCGATGTGAATATCTTTTACCCCGGTGCCGGATTATGTGCGATTTAAATTGACTAATTCGAATGGAATCACCCAGGGATACTACTGGTGCAGGGCAAGCAATGCAAGTCCTTTCGGATGTTGCTGCACCAAGAAACATCTTAATGCATACGAATGCGACACCCTAATCTTTATGTGACACTATTGAGTGCTGTGAACCTGTGGAATTACTTTATTTGCCTTACGGCTCAATTGAAGGTTTTTTTTTTCGGTCGTCTCTTCTCAATAGGAGAGCCAACGTAAATCGTCAGATTTTATTTGGTCGATTAAAAATGCCTGTGTGTGTTTTTGAGAGCAACGTAACTACGGTGTATGTGCAACAATTTCGCCAAAACTATTCGTAACTTCGCACCGCCGAACACGAGAAATGCAATTCCATTTGACCTGGGGACGTTTTAATTACAAATTCCCCTCAAAGTGACCATTAGGAAGTTTAAATAGTTAACAACGATAGACAGACACTCCATGCAAATCGAGTGTGCAATCGAGTTAGATGGATGCTGTGCAAATCCTCTGGCTGTGTCTATGGGATGGCGGCGATGCCGTGTATTCGTATTGCATGTGTAGATGTGCCATCACGTGTGGGACCCTGACCGGGTCGAGCTTCGAAAGGAATTATACAGTGGCATACATATTTTTGGCATGAGCCGGAGGCTGGTTGCAGCAGCAGCAGCAGCAACAGCGATGGGAATAATAAACGAAGGCTATTTACATGTTTGGTTGCACTTCCGGTTCCAGTTGGAAGTATCCTGCAAATCGGTGGTGCAGAGATGGCCCGATGGCCGGACACAAAGGAAGCGAACTTCTCAGCAGTTAATTTTACAAAGTGCTAGTCCCAAATCTCTTAAGTGTTGTTTCTTTTTTTTTTTTCAAGTTGGTTTGCATTTTATTGTGGGGAAGTGCCATTTCGGCAGATTAATTCGAGAGATTCGGCTGCAAATAAAGGCGTTTACTTAATGCGGGAAGGAGAGTAGATTTGGTTGGTTTCCAGAAAGATTTGCTTCCTTTTTATGATCATATGTATTTTTAAATGGGGGACTTTAATATTATTAGCGATGCGCTTACTGATTTCCTGCTGCACCTACACGAATAAAATGTGTTGCGCTGATTTGGATTTCCTTTGTAGTCCTTATAAGAGGCTTTTGGTCGCTTTAGGTATATTTTAGGTATTGAACTGAATAAATTTCCGCTCTCCATCCAAACGGTGTTTCAGTATTAAATGCGCGTCCTCCAAGAACTTGCCTCAAACAAAGGCCGCAGGATAAATAAAATTACTCTCTCTGCACTACCCAAACATATTTGGTAACAAAAATTGCTTGACAGATTACTTTTTAAATCTCAAAAATCAAGACCATGGCATAGAATTAAATTGAGTGTGTCACTGCCACATTTAGTTCTTTTATCTTCATGTGCAGGCAGTAAAGTCAACCCTTGTTAGAGATTTTCTTTTATCCCTTTTCATGTTTATATGACCACCTGCGGAAAATTGTTACTCACCCACCCCCTAATTTGGATTTTCATCGGGGGGCGGTGTTGCAGCTACTTCATATAGCGAATTCAGCATCCGTCTTTGTTGTCAAAAGGCGGAAGCGATTTTTTTATTCGTTCTGCCTAGCCTGGTGAATGAAAAAAAAATCCAATCCACCTCTTTATTAGCTAAGGTCACACAATTCGTTTCAACCTTTCCCGAATGCACCGCCCTAACAGCAAAAGGAAATCACAGTCAACCGGGGATGGGGTGAATTTTTTTTTTGTCGAACACCCGAGGGTGCATTGCTACACCATTCCCCGGCAACAACTACGTTTAATGAAAAATCAGAAAAGATATAGCGCCTATGAATCTTACCAAGAACTCTTTTAATGAAAAAAAAAAAAGAAGAAGAAAAGCCGGATAAAAAAAAAAGCGCGGACGCCAGCATGGATATGAGAAATTGCCGAAAATGCGTATCAAATTTTCATTAGGGGTAGAAAGTAATTTCCCTCTTCCGCCACACACAACGCAAGTACACATTTATAACAACAGGCAAGCGGAAAACGAATTACGCGAGAGTTACTAACATGAATTCACATTACGGACGTAAGATTAGATTATTAGGATAAGTGGCAGTATATAAGAGAGCTGGAACAGGACAGCGTGCGAAGAGTAATTGATTTTCGCACTTTATCTCAAAAATTGGTTTCCTTTTGCAAGTGATGAAGGATATCAATTTTGTTGGCATTAAAACTGAGACCTAATTAATACCTTATTCCGCTGAAAGAATATGGTGATCATTTTCATTATGACGCACGAGGGGGGGATATCAAATTCATGACGTATATCTAGTGTTATACTTGTAGGTAGGCACACGATGATTTCAATTCGATATCAAAGCGGTAGTAGGATAAGGCAACTGATTTTCAATTGTATTATTAGCTATGTAGATAATTATATTGGTTTTGAGAATTTCACAATTTGAGAAGCCCCACTGCAAATTATGTTGCGGAACCTTTTTTTATGCCTAAACCAAGATGAAAGAGGTAAAATTAGAAGAAAATTACGTTAAGGGGAGGATTTTTAATCTAAGAATGTACCTAATATAATTTTTGAAAATATTGAAGTCAGTTGCATCGGGAATTGTTAGACTTAAATTGAGTTTAAGGGCAGGATTACTCAGAAAATGCAGCCCCTCCTTTTTTTTGCCAAGCCGTTTTTGCTTATGGTATGAGAAACATCAAACCTCGTATTCAAATTAGCAAAGTCCTTACTTTGATGATAATCCAATGTTCCTAGTAAGTGTGACAATTTAAACTGCAATATGACCATATTTTGCAAATTGAAATATACGTCCATTTGGCAAATTTCATGGCTAAAGTTGCTGTAAATGACATCGCAGAGGTATTATTTTAAACAGCAATATTTCCTGAGAAGTGCCACGCCTACGATCAATTTTAGATTGCGATAAAAGTTGTGATCAGAGAATGTTGATTTAAATAATGTGTGTCTATGTTATGGCACGAGTCACGCCCTTTTACCTAATGCCTCTTACAATTTGAAAAGTACTAGATTACTTGCTTGCTCGTTCAGTTAGTGAGGACACGTTAGCGTTAGTATTTCGTTCATTGATTTTGTTTTTCTGAATGTTTACGTTGTTATTTTTTCGAATTTAAATGAAATACAGAACAAGGTATGAACAACTTTAAAAGTACAGAACATTTTTATGTTTTTATATAGGTACAAAATAATTTATAATAAAAATCGTCTACAAACACAGAACTGTTATGATTATAATTTAATTTAATTTTAATTGAATTGCTTAATACATGCGTATAAAACTACCAATCAAGTAAACTTAAGACTAAGTACAAAATACAAATATTTGAGGTTAAAATCGCAAACATAACAAATAAATGCCTAATGATTTATTATATGTAACAATTCATTAGTCATCAACAACTAATCACGCAGCTTTTTAATTGTTTAAATTTTACAATTCGTCACCATCTGACCCGCTGTTTAATGTCCCACGCGGAAATACCTTTTCTTTGTTTTTTTAAGCAGTGTTTTAAGCAGGTCGTGAGAAATTCACTTTTTATGCTTAAAAACCGTTCCATAGAAAAGGGAAAATCTATTCAGTCGATTGAACGATTTTTATTTTATGAAAAGGAAAAAATATTTTGTGATTTAGGACTGTTGGCTAGAACTTGTGAAATAAAAACAATACTCTCTCCAGTGGCACTGACTGTTTTTTTTTTTTTTAAATATATCTTAGTGGGAATTTGTTTGCGATATTAAAGCAAAACTAATAACTGCGAAACAATAAAATTGCATTTTGAAACAATCGGGGAGTGGCGCATAGGTAGCCTCATGATTTGATTACCTATTGAATAATTTTTTCGTTTAAGTATTTATTTTACAGAATTAAATTTGAAAAACTTGAGAAATTAATGATGGAAAGACACAGTGCAGAACAAAGAAGCATAGAGGTTTGAATTTTATTTTGAAAGTCGGCATTTAATTATTATTCAGGCGAAATGATCTTTTTTTCATGTTCGGAATGCACCCAGTGCAACTCCGACAATTTACCGATTTGTTCAGCGTTTTCAGCAACAAGGGTCTGTCTTTGATCTTCCACGTGCTGGAAGACCTTGTGGAGTTCGAAGCGACGTGAACATTCCTAGGGTGCAAGGCAATGTTGAGGATAACCCCGGCACTTCCATCAGGTGGCGTTCCCAGCAGCTGTTGATTTTTAGGCAATCTTTGGAAAGAATTTTTAGGCAGTTACTCCTTTTCCCATTAAAAATTCAATTGGTTCAAGAGTTAAAAACAAACGATCTAGCAATACGCATTCAATATTTTCAAGAATCGTTCCGAGAGAACAACGAGTTTAGTCAAAAACTCACAATGAGCGAAGAGGAACATTTTCAATTCAATATTGTCGTAAGTTAAAACATTACAGAATATGAACCCAAAGTCCAAAGAATAAATGTGGATCATCAAATCCAGCCACTTAGATGCATAGTATGGTTTGGAATAACATCAGAAGGGATCGGAGGACTATATTTTTCTGAAATCGACGAAATGTGGAAGGCATTCAAAGCCGTGCAATGATTTAACACTTTTTAAGGCCAAAGATAGAGAACAATCCGGAATTTTGATTCCCAAAAAATGGAAGCACAACTCACACAGTTCGTCAAACTAAGGCTCTCCAAAGGCAAATATCGCACTATTCTATTTTTAACTGGTTACCGCGTCCGCCCGATTTAACAGCTTAAAATTGTTCTCTTTGGCGCTAACTTAAGGATAAGTTGAATGCCCTCTAGCCAAGCAGCATGCAACAACTTAAGGATGATATCCGATAAAAGTGAGGCCGCTGGGACCTTAAATTCTAAAAAAAGTAATGGAAAATGCTCTGGAAAGAACAAGTCAGGTCAAAACGAACAAAGATCACCATTTGGGAGACATTACCTTCAGTTCATGATGTGAACCAAACTCTAATCTAATTTTTAATAAATGGCAAAATTAAATAAAATCGAAAAGAACAAAATTATAATAACTTTACTTATGCGCCCCACATTATACAAAAATTAAGAGCTCCCTAAAAGGCAAATTTAATTCATGAAACGAACCTATAATCATCGAAGCTAAATGAAAAAGGAGAGCTAAACTTGAAGACAATATTTTTATTCCAACTGCACCCAGAATAAAAAGTATGCCAGATAAAAGTATGCCTGATGAAAATATGTACTCGGGTGAAATTTTTGCGAGTCTCTCTTAATCGGTTTTAGTCTTAACTTTAAATTAAGTAAGGGTCAGTGACACAGTTTGATAATTAAGATTCGCCTCTTTTTCCATTTTTCCACTTAAAATCTAAGAACTGTATTCTTCTTTATTTTTTTTTTGTTTTTGAAAAAAGAAATATCTTTTACTTACTTTAAAGATTTTTAATGAAATAATGACAAAATAAAAAACAAAACAAAAGATAATAGTTAAACAGTAGCTAGTTTCCTAATGTAAAGTAAGTTAGTATAGAGTTTTAGTTGGTTGCAAAAATTAGTACAAGTATTAGTATTCGTACCGCGAAAATAAGACTAAAGGGGCGACTTTTAACTAGGATTTTTTGAAAATCTCACCTGTCACAAAAATGGGACTGAATTGTCTAGAGGTATAGGAAAAAATATAGTACCCTATTACAGCGAATTCAGAGCATTTAAAAATACTACTAGCCCATAAACTAAGTGTGGAAAATGGTTTGAAGGTGTGAGTTGTGACATTTGTTCGGTCAGCTGGTGTGCTGAATTTGCACAATATTGCAAAAGTTGTGGTTGTTTCAACAACCCAACGATTGGAAGTCGTTTTCTTGGTGTTTTCGTGGAAAACGACTCGTTTTGAAAACTGAAATATGTATTGGAAAACTTCTGTTATCTATATGGAATTTTCGACTGTTTTCGACTCAGTGCGAATAGTGAATAGGGTATAAGTATGCATTTGGGTCATTAGGTCAACAACAAACTGTCGTCGCTTCACAATTCCTTAATTCAGGTCATTGTAGCCATTCCTAAAAAAGTCGCTTGTTAAACTTTATTTCCGAATGGCGAATAAACATCTAACCAGCACCGTTAACTAACAGAGAACTGCGGCCGATTTGTATGGATATCTTTTAGCAGCCCCCGACCACATCACGTTCAATACAAACAATTAAACGAAAATTGCATACGCTTTCCATGCGCCGATGGTTGAAGCTATAATTCGGTGAACAATCTATCTGAATTTACATTCAGTCCCAACACATATATTATACTTTCAGCATCCCTATGTAAGCGTGTGCACTGCCAGTTAATGTGGCGCCAAAAGGAGCCGTCTGTAAACACATCATAGGCAATTTTAATTTGAAATATGCAAATTCGCTGTGCTATTATTTTGATTTGATAGATTTGCATAAATCAACAATAGCGCGCCTTACGATACACACGGCCCACACCGACAACGAATCCTGTGGTTTGTCTATATAGCCAGGGCGAACAGTACCACAAGCAATATGCCAGGGTGTACTTCATTCAGCTCCTCACTGTCTGACACTGGCTGGCGTAGCGAAATTTTCTAATAGCACAGCAAATATCTAATTCAGCAATATTTTCGGCATTTCATGGTTCCAATTTAATTATGAAATTTCCTGGGTCAGCATCGGTCCAAGTGTTCGATAAACGCACGCTCGTGTAGGATGTTGTCATCCTTTGCGGATGCACCATGGTCCATTGACCACAGCAGGCGAGGTTTCATCAGATTATTCATAAAGGAAGCGCACCGGAGGCTGGCTGCGTTGCAGAACCTACTTTAAAAAGTAATTACCTTCGGCATTCGGTTTGATCACTGACCGCGCATTGACATCATCAGCATCGGCATCAAGGGCTGACGAACCTTTTACTGCTGACTGATAATTGATGGCATCGTGTGGATGTAACATCATCATCAACCTTATTCCAGTGAATTTTAAGGATAACTAATTAAATTTTTACAGAAATATCGGCACTCTAAGCCGCGTCCGTTGCTTCCGGCATCCAACTGGATGTACATTAGCTCGGGAATTGTAATCAATTATGCCCCTGGCTATTGGCCTTCTATCCCAGGTTCTGACATCAAAGGCGGATGGTGTGTTCTGCCTCTCAGTATGGTGAATTGTTGATCAGGTTCGTTAAGATACGAGCATCTAGTCAGTGATTGATTAGGCTTAATAAGCGAGCATCGAAATCAAATTAGGCTACTGCGGATGACGGATGAATGAGACGCAATTCGATTTATTTAAAAGTGCGTTGAAGTAAAGGTATAAATGAATGTACGGTCGTGAGGTATATCTGTGTAGCTGACAAGGAGTAACGAACGTCAGTTGTGCCTTGAACACGGTGAGATATTAATAATCAATAACACTACTACAGTTAACCTTTATCCTTTTTGGGTCCACGGACAGTCCCTCAATGCACCTTTTCCGTTTTGGTTCTTCTTCAGTCTTTCCTCCTCCTTAGAGATCTGATGCTGGACTACCTTTTTATCGCGCTTCATAAGTCTGGAAGCGGTACGTCACTGTCTTCCTAGAATGGCTTAAGTGTAGCGATTTCAAAGCAGTGCGGCATTGAAGCCTTTCTGCAAAGCAATATAGAGAGTCCCGCAACTCCACCATACCCGGATTGGTCCGCACTGGCCGGCGTTTAAGAACAACTTACCTTTTGTTACGTTAAGTGCTCTCTGTGACTAGTGGAACTGGGACCAGGTTTGGTCTTAGCTGGCAGCTTTACGGAAGCACTAGTACTGAAAGCGAGCACTTTCAGCCTGTATTTTGAAAGTTTTGTTTTTGTTTTCTATTGTATATACATGGACATGAGTAGCGGAGGGGAAATATGCGTCTGCCTCTATGTCTGTATGGCCCCCATTACACAGATAAGGCTGGCTAATCCTTAGGTAGACTTTTTTTCGCAACTGAGCTATTTTTAAAAACTTGGCCCTGCAAAAGGTTGACTATCGGCACGGGTCGTATGACACATTAGATAGGATGTCAGAAACTGGATGGATTATGTTCTGTCTTGTTGATAAGAAAGGGAGAAGAGAGCGGGAGATATCTTCAAAGACCTGTGTTCTTGCTCAGTCCCTAATAAAACTCAGCAAACAGGGAGTTCCGCAGGGGGAAGCTTAATCTGCCGGCGGTAAAGAAATCACATAACCTGCAAAACTTAGCATCACCTGCTGGCATATTGTATTTAAAACAACAAGAATTCCTCCTCAGCAATTCCGATCTATCAAAGTCAGAATATGAGATTTCTTGCCGCAGGTCTCCTTGTTGATGTCGCCAGATATGTGGCTGTTTCTTCTCAGATTAGAAATCAATTTGTCTTCAAGACGAATATTTTTGCTTCAAAAAAAAAAAAAAAACTGAGCTCCCCACATCTCCCCCGACCCGTGAGCAGACAATACGAACACTTTGATAAGTCTTATCCCCATTGAGGAGTCCGTTTTACCACACAGAAGACGAGACGTCCACATCGCGTCGTAAGTTTGTGTGTTGCAGCAAATTTTATGATACCATAACATGTCAAAGTAAAAATGATTTTCATGTTCCCGTTGGGTTATTTCCTTGGAAATGAGTTTGGCGGCAACAGTCAACTCAAACCGTCTGCATTGTAATAGAGGGGGCAAAAAACCGAACACAATTTTATTGCACTTTTCGTTTACGGCCATACAGTAGGTACGTGTCTGTGGGACTTTTGGTCACATACGTTTATATCCCACTCAGCTTTTACTTCGAAAATTGGATAAAGTGCGTATGCTGCGCAATTTCGCTTTGTTCCTTGTGAAACACACGCGATTCATTGAATGTGTGTGTTCACGGTGAATCTAATTCTTACCTCACCCAAACTCAGTGGGGTGAATCCGAATGCCTTTAGTGTATGAACCCAGCGTCCTCACGCGGTAACCTTTTGATGTTCGCATTCTTTTCTAGTTCCGTTGTTATTATTCTGTCATCTCATTTCCATTTCATAAGTTCTCTAGTTCCTGCTGCTTTGTCAAAGCATCCTGATGAATGCCCTCGCTCGTGATATAAATTTCCAGTGCACAAGCCGAGTTCAAAGAAATCCTCCAAACAATGTTATCTTGGCATCATCATTGAGGGATGTGCGGTGAGACACTGAAGACCGGGCGCTCCGCAGAAATACCTATAAGGGGTGCAAAGCCGTCCAAAAGTTGTATACCCCACGACGACAGCCCGTGGACTGTAATCTCTGCTTTTGAAGCGTCTGTGTGTTTGGTATTAGCTACTTAGCTATACGAGTATTTTTGTGGTTTCACTTTGTGCTTTGAATACACTACACTTTGTGCACATCCTCGACCACCCGCAGCTTATAGCTTATAATATTTCTCCTTATAATATTTCAAGCTATTTTATAAAGATGAAAATCGTAAGATAAAATCTTAATGAAGAAATTACCTTGGCCTCTATAGAAAAGGAACTACTGCTTATTAGTGTGAGTCAACGCGTGATTTGGTGGGAGTTCTTGTGGCTGAGACAAATTCCTCTCTTTTTTTTTCTTTAGCGTCTCAAATGGAGGTGTGACCTGCCAGTCTAAGGGGCTACACGAGGTGTATTGCTCGCTCAATGCATTCTTCTTCAAAAGCGATACATATTCCTGGGAATAGTATTTTCAGACACATTTTTGTAATTTGTTTTTGCAAACAATTCCGCGATTCAACTGATAGCTTAAGATATAGTAATATTGCCTACAGTTTAATTAGAGGGCTGAAATACTGTCAGTTTAGAGAAGGAACACATCATTTTTTCAACTACATAGATACTGGAAGATATAACAAAAGCAACAAAAATCACAAGCGCGTGGACAAGGACAAATGAACTGTTCAAATTAAACAAATAAATGTATCTATTTTTTCTTATTATTATACGTTATACCTACTATCGACTGGGATGTTTGCAAGCTTCACTTCGTATAAACTAAACAGAACACAATTACAAGAATTTATTCGAGTTCACTGTCCACACGTCATGTTCGCAGTTTGCCAGCGCCAAAAATGCTTACTGTTCGTAGGTCTGTTGCTTTACTTTTGTATAGTAAAAATGGAAAAGACAATCAAAATGGAAGTGGTGGGGAGAGAGAGACACTTGCGAAAAATTAGGGAACGCTTTTGTAGTAATCTATGAAAAATGACAGAACAATAATTTGAAAATTCAAAAAAGTGGTACGAAAAGTCTGATAAACTCGAGGAATTTGCTAATTTACTAAGAAAATTAGTTACATCATCTAAGTAGCGATGAAAGTGATCTGAAATTAATCGAACTTCTTCTTGGTGATGAATCCGAGTATGTGGAAGAGCTTGTACTGATTGAACTACAACCATTCGAGAAGAGGAAAAAGCAACACTGCATTAAGAATTAATTGTATGGTGGAGATTGCTCCTTGCTACAGCACGAAGAATTTCGTTGACGAAAAGAGTCTTAAGGAACATTCGATTTTGTTTTGCCGCCTGTTGATAAAATTTGAATACGCAAAAAATCAAAAAAAAAAAAAAAATTCACGCATTTAATTTATGCCAAAGTAGAGCAACAAATTTCATATCAGCTTTGTTGAGTAAAAATTCGTAAGATTCCCAGTGGAGGGGTTATATCTTATGTCGCTCTCTCGACGAGGCTCTCTTTTATGAATTTTTCGAGTTAAGGAACAGCACTGATCAAAAATTCGTAAGAATTAGTAAAAATTCGTTAGTTTTAAAAGTAAAGGAACAGACCTATTATGTTAGAAAACGCTACCTATTTTTTGCTCATTAGATTGCTGGGTAATTTATTTTCAATAATAAGGAGCATGGCAAACGAGACAAGACTGCAACTTCTATTGCCAACTAGAATGTTTGTTTATGTCTGCAAACTTCACTGCATTTGAGCAAAATTAGATACAATCACACGAACTCAATAGAAAAGTATACATGCAATGTTAGCACGCATCTGTACAGTAGGAGTTGTATATTATGTCGAGAGAGTGTGTCTACTAATTACCTAACGGGTATAAAAAAAAACTACTGAATATTTTCTCAAATTTCTTTTTTTATTTGAAAGTACAATCCTTCCGGTTTATAATGGAAAATAATTTCATTGAAATGGCTGCCTCGGCTGGCCATGCAGTAGCCTACACGATCGGTCCAATTTTTAAGCACATTATCGATTGTGTGCAGCTGTATTTCACCAATGGCTTCACGAATATTGTCCTTTAAAGCGTCAATTGTCTCTGGTTTGTCGGCGTTACACTTATCTTTTACGGCACCCCACAAATAATAGTCCAACGGTGTCAAATCGCAGCTCCGAGGTGGCCAAACGACATCAGCTCTGCGGCTGAAAATGCGATCTTCAAAAACAGGGCGCAAAACATCGAGTGTTGCTTCGGCTGTGTGACACGTAGCGCCGTCCTGTTGAAACCAAATGTTGCCAATATCCTCCTCTTCAATTTTTGTGAACAAAAATTCGTTCAACATGGCCCGATAACGATCGCCATTGACTGTTACGGCCAATCCTTGCTCATTTTCGAAGAAAAATGGCCCAATTATGCATCTGGACCAAATTCCGCACCAAACAGTGTACGCACTGTTTTTGGCTTTTCACGCTTTGGTTTATCGATGAGGATGCCAGTTTCTTTCACGTTTTTCACAAGATAACGAACATCCGGAGCTGACGGTGCTTCTCTTCTTCCAAATTCCGTACGCAATTTTCGCACACATTCTGCAACATTACCATGATTTTCAAAGTAATGTCGCAATATTTCCCAGCGTTGTTCAAGCGTATACACAACCATATTCGTTCAGCGCAAGGATAAAACTAATTATCTGTCGAATCAGACATGAGCTAAGTGTTACCATACGCGAAATAAGCACTAGTTGAAAGAAAAAAGTTAGATGGCTAATGGCCTAACAAAAGCAAAAACTAAATAACTTAATTGCAAGAACTCCAGTCTCCAGTTGGGCTGCCATTTCTGATAAAATGAAGTTGCATACTAGGGTGAAGCGTTCATTGGATTTTGTTTGTAAACAACACAAGGAATGTCTGATTAAGTGATTACTTACTGTGAAGCACTGTTTATGCTGGTAAACTTTGGAAATAAATTCGTTGGACTGAACAAAATTAATCCGTTTTGTAAGTTTTATATATTTAAAAATTGTAGCCGCTCCAAATTGCCGCCTCTAGCAAAGTGCCGCCCGGATCCCGTGTCCCCCTTGTCCCCCACTTGCTACGCCACTGAGCCGATGGTGACTAATTGCTTGCGTGATTACGATGTCTTGGATTTTTAGAAATATTTCCGCCAAAAACAAGAGACATTTTGGAGGCTAAATTCATAATCTTCTTCTTCTATATACATAATTCTTTCGGGGTGAAAATCGATGATGTTATACTAACTCGATAACCCTGAGACGATTTTCATGATTCGTATTTTTGTATTTCACGTTCATGCAGTACGAAAATTCAGGAAAATCCAATGATTCTTCCTATTAAATATATATTTTGACTTTTCTATATCAAAAACTAATTAGCAAACTACGTACGAGTATGTGCGGTATTATTTTGTTTTCGAAAAGTAAATTGAGAAAATCGACAATTTCAGATTAATGTATTATACGTTTGGCAACAGTGCTGGTTTGTTTTTGATTTTGTGCATCGCTTCAACAGTATCATCGCTTTTATACCGTTGATTGAAGGTAAAAATTAAATATAAAAAGTTTAAACTCGGACAACATTAAACCAAGCGTGCAGAGAATCCTACTTTTCTTTGCTTTGCTGAGATCGAAGCTCAAAAAAACATGCCTATTTCTATTTCTGTACGTTTCAGTACCTTTGCTTTTCAGTTTTTAGAAAAGTCGATTTGCATCAATGATTCACGGTGACAGTGCTTTGTTATTTTGTTCATGCTAGAAGGAAAACCAACCTTATGTCAAATCAAATTTGCTGTCGGACATGATCTGAATTGGTCGGTGGTTCGATCTTAATCGTCTTTGAATTTAAAGCCTGAGATTCAAGTACTCTCTTGGCTCAATTTAAGATCCAATGCAGTGGAAATGTTTTGGACTTTTGTAAAATACATTTACAATTTCGCCTTCATTGGCGTCGAAGCCTTTTTCATCCAAAGATCTAAGTATCAGCAGTCTAAGCTAGCTTGTTGGCTCGATGCATGCGCCCTTCCTAAACAACAGACACGTGTTCGAAGAGCTCCGCTAGTGAACCTTAAGAGTTGGGTACCGTATTGTTTTCAGGCTTCGAAGATTAGGTTTTACAAACCAAACAACCTTTTCTTGACTGACAGACTGTTCGATCTCGTTGAATTGCAAGCCTTTATAAAAACTTCTTTTCGATCCTTCTGCTGGTTCGACATTCTTCCGTGTCGCCACCCTTGTTTTACGCTGCAGCATTTTAAGGCGACGTCATCTTTCAACTTCTTCTTTTATAAGTAACTATAATCGCCACCATCGTGCAACTTGATCTTTTATGAGATGATGGTTGCCAATACCCTGGATTCGGTTGCTTTTGGCTTTTAGAGCGTCTATCTAAAGTGAGGAGAATCTAGGTTAGGTTATGTAGTTAGGTTAGACAAGGGTGGCCTTCTGCCCGAATTATAAGTGAAATGCTATTACCTTCTCCTCGTTCGTTTTCATCGTTTAACCCATACCAACGAATTCGTTGACTGTTCAGGACCACATGTATTTCGCTCTCAAACTGATAGTCATAGGATTTACTTTTAACTCATTTTGGACTAAATTGGCAACAATGACAGTTTCATATCCTCCCAAAACCGGGATAATGAATAATTTTTTCCATTTGATACGTATACACCGCCATTATTTGACTCTCGGACTCACGGCATTAACAATATACCCTCTGTCTATAATTAACAATTTCTCTGGCGAGCACTTCAACCATTAGCGTATTGCATAAATAAAAGCCCGATATACGGTAGGGGTAGGTAACAGTTTTAACGACATAAACCACATTGAAATCGCGATTCCGTTCGATTAATCCATTATATAATTTCCGGCTAACGATACTGCTCATCCTGAGTCCGGGCCACTCCTTCCTCATTCACTCACAATTAATTAAACGCGGTCTGGTTAAATGAAGCCCCAAATACATATAAATATGCATGCACAATGTGCCCAAACTTACAGTTGAACAAGCCAATGACTCGTGCTTCTGCAGTCGCATCTCGTTTGCACACGGACAATTGCCGATTAATGAAAATATTTTAACTGCCGTCAGAGTCCTCCAACACTGGAGCACTGGAGGGGAATGTCGATGTAAAACAGTTCGATAGTCAGTTTAAAAGCTGGCAAACAAATTTGAATGCCCTTTGTTACAAGTCGCTACTCAATACTGTATCAGCGTACCTACTGCTTAGGCCAGAATAGATTTTAGCAACTTCCGGCTATACCGATGTGGGGTGGGAAGCAAAATCAATGGCTGCACAAAAACGTATGCACGAAAAGGGGGAACAAATAAAAACAGAAAAGACTGAAATGCAATCATTCAGCTGAAGTGTTAAATATTCAACAGGATTGGTGGAGAACCATGGGACATGATTTTTGCAGAATGATCTGGAATTATGCAAATTGATTGGCCAAAGGAACAAAAAGGACGCGTTGTTGGGAATCGAAACGCTTAGGCTGTGAACGGAGCAACAAAAGCGACTACGGGATGATTGTTGCATTGCTGAACAGAGGACAGCGCCAAGTGCGACCAGTGAAGAGTAACAGCATCAGCAGGGATCCTTGCATATAGAAGGACATTAATATTGCAAAAAGCGCACACCCAATTGTATAATTTCCATTCTTCCGCTTGGTCCCTTCATTACATTCAACCACATCCTCTCACTTTTGCGGAAAGGACATTCAAACGAGAAAAAAGCGTTTCCTTGTAAAATGAGTGCAATTTCATCGACTTTGGAGTGGGTCTGACGAGCAAACGCATATACATACATTATTCTCACTGGCCACGGTCCTACATGTGCGCAAATTTACATCAGAATTCGATGAGTTGAATTTTTCGTCAACGCTTCGTTCGAGAGCTACGAATTTTATTTATTACACTGCACATATTTTGCATTCCGTTACACAACTATGTCCTACACCTACCAAAGGAGTCCACACAAGGATTAAAACGGATACAAAAAAAAGGGCACCCAAAAAATTGTATTAACGCAAATTATTCGGACGGCTGGTGCTCCGGGTGTTGCAGGACAGCATGTCCTGAGTGGGTGGAAGCAGTCTGTATATTTAATTTGCATGTGCTTGCAGTACTGTGCGCTGGCTTTCGATTGAAAAAGCAGGTTGCTAGGTTGAAATCAGCCGCGCCGTAATGGAACTTATCAGCCGTATAGCTCAGTCAATTGAATTAATTTTTTGTGGTCGAATCGATTAACAATTTGTTCGCAATTGTGAGTGATTTTGTGGTGGGTGGTGCTTTAAGGGAGTCACTAAGCTTTTCCTCATATACTGATATATTATAGTGCTGGGCTACCAAGTAAGTGGTTTGAGGTTCAACCCCTGGAAACTTGAATGCAGCATAGTAAGGTTTGAGTTTGGTGTCATTGCGCAGTTGTCGTATCGACCATTTTTTTAATGTTTTTTTTTTTAGAGAGCTGTCAAGCCGCTTTGTCAAATATCATCCACATTTATTTGGCATTGAGCCCTGCACAAACATAATGTACACATATCCATGAACTACTTTTTTGTAACTATTTCATTACGTTTTTTGCTGATAAACTGTGAACAAAGCGTATTTGAGGGGTGCAAACTTCGACAATTTTGTAGGGCAATTATAGACCTCTCTCGCAGTCGGTTTTGGCTTCCAAAGCGTCAGTCAGTATATACACCAGCGACAAACTATAGTCCCACAAAAGAAGTAACCTAGTGAAGTTAAATTGCAAGATATTTGCTGGCCCATCGACTGCACCATTTTTGCCAAAAGCTTGGGCCTTCATATTGGAACCACGCAAATTGTGGACACAAAATAATCGCTGAACATGGAAAAAATAATAAGGCCCAATATCTTCACCAGCCCTTTTTTGGATATGTGGCACGTAAAAATGGACAAGACAACCTTGAATGGACAAGTCTTATATGAATCGCTTCTAAAAGCCAGATAACTTTTTAGGCAACAATTAATTGCGTGCAGATAAATCACAATAATTTCGAACAAGATATGCTTTCGCATATGCAGAAACATTATTCTATATATATAAAAAAGAATGAAGTCCGTGTGTGCGCGCATAACTCGAGAACGGATTGTTCGATTTCGACGATTTTGGGCTCGACGGTTTCGTTTTGGACCAAAGAAGGACATAGGCTAAAACATGTCGCGAAAACAAAACTTTGCAGGGATGAAAGAGGTTATGAAAATTTGTATGGGGAAATGCACTTGAAAAAAATAAACTGTTTTTTTAACGTGCCAGTTAAGGTATGTTTCACAACCGATTTTAGATTTGTCTGCATTGATATATCATTTATATTTACGGAATTGGAATTTCATTTCCCTTTACGGAGTCGTAAACGTAATTTTTCCAAAGTTTTTGTGTTTGTAAATAAAAATAAATTTTATAAAATAAAAAACAATTAATGTATAGGTACTTATTTATTCTTTTTTCGTTTTCCGCATAGAAAAGACTTTTTTTTCACTTATATGCTAGACAAAATAATTAAATCTAATTTAAAGCTAGCATTTATCTTATTCTACCTTACTGGCTCTCAGCGAGCTATCTAAACTAACTATATCCTTAAAATTATTGCCTTTCGGCCTTAAATCTATCTATATTTAAATGGTTTGTTTTTTAATCTTCAAGAAACTTCCAAAACTTGAATTCTCTATTTTTATTTTTTTTTATTTAAAAGTACATACTTAAAACTACCTAAGCTACTTAACCTAAATTACCTATAATCAGGGTGGTGAGCAATCTCATCGATTGGTCACCATCCTGATCGCGTCCATGGGCGCCTGACAGCCGCTCACAAGGGTTCATCAGTGCTACCGAGACTCGAGCGAGGCTATAAGCGTCGTTTGAGTCTCGGCAGCACTATTCATGTCGGCTAGCCTCCCAAAGACCCCCTACTCTAAACCTAAACCTACAAACTTAATCTAGCTTAAAACTAGGGAGGATGCTACTTTAGTAGCGCACCGGCCCCGGAGAGCGCATCAACCCTCACCTCTTCCTTAAGCCAGCAAAATTCGGTGAACTGCTTTACCGGATCGATCCTGTCCCGATCCGCAATTGCGGTGCTAAAACGGAGGAGCTCCTGAGCATTGGCGGAGTACCCGTCGTGGATGAGCCGCTTATCCCTCGCGCCGCGGTGGCTGTGGTACAATACCGGCACACCATCTTTTTTCTGGACTAACCCTTTCATATCCACATGGAGAAATGCCTCAGGCGGGATAAAGCCAGACCGAAGCGTACTCTCGTGGTACATTAAATTGGGGTAGTAAGCCCCTGAGATCAGGTTATTATCGCTGGCCATCGCCCTTGCGACGTGCCTCCGAATCACCTTAATAAGGAAATTGTCAATCCTATTCAGTCGGGCCCCATTGTATAGGGTCCTGTTGGGATAATATTTTATGTACTGCGATTCAGGAGTTCTAAACAACCCTAGACAGGCCCTGAGACATTGTCTCTCAAACACCCGAATCTTTTCCATATAGGACGGCGCTATATTGAACCACATGGGACAGCCATAAGCGATGATAGGCCTTATAAGGGCCACGTAGCAAATGACCTTCACCCTGGAATCAATTTGACTGCTGCGAAACAGTCTCCTTGTCAGAGCGTAGGCCCTCCTAGCCCCAGCGAGACAAGCATCTATATGTTCATAGGAAAGACATAATTTGTAATATTTTCTAAGTCGAAAGATTTGCGATGCAATGCGTTGCTTTGATTTGGAAGGCAAATAATTTTGAATGTTATGCGTAAGTTAACTAAAAATTTTACATATTAATTTTTCGCCAACGACCATACCACGCTGAAAAAATCAGTCGCTCTTCAGCATCCGTGGTGGACAGACGACTTTGAGAGTGAGGCAGCGTGTGCAAAGACAAAGTGTTAAGTAGAGATTCCGAGTGTTAAAAAATTGTAAGCCATTTGGCTCAAGAAGCGAGTCTTCGGCTCTTGTGAAAGAGGAGCCAAGTTCGTTTCCCAGTGGGGGATTAATTTTTTATATTTAATTTTTAAAAAAAAAAAAAAAAAAAAAAAAAAGACAAAAGTGGAAGTGCCGCAACGCGATCAGGCGATGGACGCTAACCAGCCCAAGGTCCCGCAAGGCGATACCCCGTTGCCAAAACGCGTGACCAGGCAGGAGAAAGTAAGACTGCAGCAAGAAGAAGCAGCAGCAACAACAACAACAACAACAACAACTACAGCAGCACCAATAGCAGCAGCATCAACATCAATAACAAGTGCGGCAGCACCAGCACAAACAACAATGGACGCATCTATAAGTACCGCAGCAGCGACCAAAGTACAGTCAACACAAGGGACAAAAACCGAGAAAAGGCGGAGGAAACTGAAGCCAACACCAAACCTCCAACACAAGAGGAAACCGAAGGCAGAGGAGATGCCGTCACGTGCTACCTCCTTAGCACAGGAGACAGACGAGGACTCTGATGGTCTCAGCTACTCCTACGAGTCCGAGGGAGGCGAAGGTTGATATAAAGGCGAAGGTAATGCTTTCCAGTTACTGGACGCCGAAGAAGAGAAACAACAACAGAGTGACCACGATGACGAGGAAGCCCAGCTAGATCGGCTTATCGCAGAACTCCTTCAGAAAAGGGAGAAATTGCGCCAAGAAAAGCTGAAACAGCAGCAACAAAAGCTGCAGCAACTGCAAACGGAGCAGCAACAACACAAGCAACAACAAAAAGAGCTTAAGCAGCAGCAACAACAACAAGCACTGCTTAAGCAGCAGAAACAACAGCAACAGAAGATGGCACAAAAACAGCCACCGCAACAACAACAACAACAACAAAAACAGCAACCGCTGCAACAGCAGCAGAGACAACAGCCGCAGCAACAGCAGCAGCAGAGACAACATAAACAACATCAACAACAACAACAACAACAGCAGAATCAGCAGCAGCAGCAGCAGCCGCAGCAACAACAACAACAACAACAACAACAGATAAAAAAACAGAAAATACCACCCATAAATGTAAGTCATCTAGAAATAAGCGATAGCATTAAGTTATGTAGGTTAACATGTAAGGATTTCTATATTAAGAGGCTTAACGCCAACAAACACATTATTATGTGCAGTAACATGGAGGAGCACAAAAAGTTGCGCACCGCTCTGGAGAAAGCGGCAGCTGAGTACTTCACGTACACTCCAAAAGGAGAAAAGCGACAAACTGTGCTGCTTAAGGGCATCGATCCTAATATAGAAATAGAGGAGCTCGAAAACGAGCTCAAGAATTATGAGTGCGCCGACCTTAAGTTCGTGGGGGTCAAGCCGTTTTCTTCGCCTGCGGATAGGGGTGGTAGCCGCAAATTACCATTCTTTTTGGTACAATTAACCCCCGACAGCAAAATAGATAGTCTGAAAAGGATCAGATTCCTGTACTATCATGCAGTACGTTGGGAAAAATTAAAGAGGTCAGATCGTGTACTTCAATGTATGCGCTGCCAGAGGTTCGGGCACGCCGCAGCTAACTGCCACATGCAGTTCAGGTGCGTTAAGTGCAACAAGGACCATAAACATGGGGAATGTGCTTTAGGTAGCGATAGGGTAGAAGATCGAAGCCAGCTCTCATGTGTACTCTGCAACAGCTCAGGACATCCTGCTAATTTCAGGGGATGTCCCAAGTATCAGCAGGTTAAACAGAACGTGCAGGCTCGAAAACAGAGGTCCGAAGAAGAGAAGGGTCGAAAGAGTCGCTCGTTCTCTAATTTTGTTGCACCCAATGTGTCCTTTGCCCAAATGGTATCTGGACCGGGTAGCACAATCACAAAAAGCGCGCCGAAGGTTCCTACACCGGAAGCGGATCTGGATTTGAAATCGATCCTTCTGTCACTGCACGGAAAGATCGACAATTTCCAGAAACAATTAAATGAGCATGCGGCTCGAATAGACATGATCTATTCGACGCTGTTTGCCGAGTCTGCCGCGCCATAAATATGATGGGTACGCTGGACGAGGTAAACCTAAAGATCCTTGCGGTGAATGTTAATTCACTAATTAGGATCGAGAGAAGGATCAATCTTTCCAATCTGTTGAAAGTCGAAAAGCCAGACGTACTTTTGGTTAGCGAAACTAAGCTAACGCCGAAGCACAAATTAGGCTATAAAAATTATCATGTAGTTAGAAGAGACCGGCCCAACTCCACACAGGGAGGTGGTGTCGCTATCTTAGTACGTAAAGGCTTGCGCCATAAGGTTATATATAGCGGGGAAGTGCGCCGGTTCCAGGTGTTGGAAGCATGCATCGTATGCATTCCCCTCAATACCCAGAGGCGGGTGTATGTGGTGTCGCTTTACGCACCTGAATCTCCTCAACGCATTGAATTTTTGAATGAGATCGAGACGCTTTTTCGTTGCTTACAGCTTCAATCGGAAGATAACTATTACTTTTTGGGCGGAGACCTCAATGCTAAACACGCGGCATGGGGAAATGATATTCCGAACCCTAGAGGCAACCAGTTTCACGACTGGTGGCGTCATAATAGGATTGAGTACAAAATCGAATTGTACGCGACGGATATCCCGTCTTTCCCTAGAGAGGGTTCTTTCTTGGACTTGGCGCTAGTTGACGAAAGACTGGAACTAACAAACATTGATCTAAGCACGCGGAACTGTTTACGAACGGTTGAGTACGATAGTGATCACTACGGACTTGCCGCCGTAATACGGATCCCGAACGAGCAGACGCAGCTGGAGCAGTACGACCAAGTGCGTTCTTTCAATTACCGAAAAGCGCAGTGGTCGCGCTTCTCCAGAGTGTTAAAACGCGACATACGCTCATGCGAGATCGACCCACCGACAAACAGGAACCTAACAAACGATGAAATCGACAATCATTTACGGCAGATGAATGTCGTCATCAAACAGACAATGGAGCGGACTATCCCTCGGGTAGGAAGTTCCACGGACGAAGAACAAACTGAAAAGTATCGAAACCCGACAATCGATGCTCTGTACAGACATAAAAGTAGACTGCTCTCGAGGCTTAAACGGATACACAGACAGTTTACTGACAGGAACGACCCCGAAATTAGGACACTGAAGTCGATGATCAAAAACTTGAAACAGTTGATCACAGAGAATTACAGAAAATCTGTAAGTTTGTATTGGGGCAATAAAATTCGGGCTATAAAAACCAGTAGCCCGAATATGTTCCCACAAATAAATAAACTGTTCAGGCGGAAGGATCATAACGACATTTCATGTGTTCGAATACCTCGGACGAACGAGAACAGACAGACACTACTGACTGCTGGCATAAGTCCGGAAAGTGCCGACTCGAACGACGGTTTTTTCGTGGTCGAGGACCCGCGGGAGAGGGTGAATTTGATGGGAGCTTTCTTTGAGACTGTGTATACGGTGAACAACCCTGTTCGCTGTAATCGCGACCTCGAGGAGAGGGCCTTTCTTAACCACTTTTATCTGCGGACCGAAATTCAAGATTGGCGATCCGAGAACAACGGTTTCACCGGGTTCAATGACGACAACCGTGCAAACGGCACAGTCGCCGATGAAAATACTCATCTGTTCGTGAGTAGAGATGAACTTCGGTGCATCTTTGAATCACTTAAAAACAAAAAGTCGGCGGGAGTTGACGGTGTCCCAAACGTCGTATTAAGACACCTGCCGCTAGAGGCGATAGATATCTTCGCCACGCTATTTAACAATGCGCTGAATAATGCATATTATCCGGCGCAGTGGAAAATAGCGGTGGTACACCCTATCCCGAAAAAGGATAAAGATAGGACGAACCCTGCTAATCTTCGGTCAATTAGTTTGCTTCCGAATGTTAGCAAGGTATTCGAGAAAGTCGTCAATAGATCTCTTTTAAAATGGGTTGAGGAAAACAAGATCATTCCGGACAACCAGTTTGGCTTCAGAGCGGGGCATGACACTATTCATGCCGCGTCGAAACTGGTTTCCGACATTCAGTGGAATAAAAGTAAGAATCAATGCACGGGTGCCTGCCTGGTCGACTTTGAGAAGGCCTTTGATACCGTATGGTTGGAGGGGCTCTTTTATAAGCTGACCAGAATGGGCATTCAAAAACCTTTGCTATATATAATTTATGACATGCTTATGGGAAAGAAGTTCGTTGTCAAAGCTGGCAACGTGACTTCAAGCAAGGTTTTCGAAATTAAAAACGGCTTACAACAGGGAGCAGTGAATTCTCCGATCCTGTTTAATATTTACACAAGTGATCTGGTGGGTTCCCTCAGACATGCTATAGCGTACGCAGACGATTTAGTGGCGTACAGGTCAGGACCAAAAATCGAGGTCATCAAGATCCTTCTGCAGCGTGACTTCGAGCAAATTAAGAGGTATTGCGATGATTGGAAGTTGAAAATCAATTTCCAAAAATCGGAAACAATCCTGTTCAGAACTCCATTGGCTGGGGCCCCTAGGGATACCAGAAAAAACTGGAGAAAGTTAACAATTATTGGACAGCAGGGGCGGCCGTTGGCGGTGAAAAACGTGGTCCGGTATCTTGGCATCTGGCTCGACCAGTATCTGTATTTTGACAAACATATAGATGCTTGTCTTGCTGGGGCTAAGAGGGCCTACGCTCTGACAAGGAGACTGTTTCGCAGCAGTCAACTTGACTCTAGGGTGAAGGTCATTTGCTACGTGGCCCTTATAAGGCCTATCATCGCTTATGGCTGTCCTATGTGGTTCAATATAGCGCCGTTCTATACGGAAAAGATTCGGGTGTTTGAGAGACAATGTCTCAGGGCCTGTCTAGGGTTGTTTAGAACTCCTGAATCGCAGTACATAAAATATTATCCCAACAGGACCCTATACAATGGGGCTCGACTGAATAGGATTGACAATTTCCTTATTAAGGTGATCCGGAGGCACGTTGCAAGGGCGATGGCCAGTGATAATAACCTGATCTCAGGGGCTTACTACCCCAATATAATGTACCACGAGAGTACGCTTCGGTCTGGCTTTATCACGCCTGAGGCATTTCTACATGTGGATATGAAAGGGTTAGTCCAGACAAAAGATGGTGTGCCGGTATTGTACCACAGCCACCGCGGCGCGAGGGATAAGCGGCTCATCCACGACGGGTACGCCGCCAATGCTCAGGAGCTCCTCCGTTTTAGCACCGCAATTGCGGATCGGGACAGGGTCGATACGTTAAAGCAGTTCACCGAATTTTGGTGGCTTAATGAAGAGGTGAGGGTTGATACGCTCTCCCGGGCCGGTGCGCTACTAATGTAGCATCCTCCCTAGTTTTAAGATAGATATTAAGTTTGTAGGTTTAGGCTTAGAGTAGGGGGTCTTTGGGAGGGGCCGGGCTAGCCAGCATGATAGTGCTGCTGATACTCGAGCGACGCTTATAGCCTCGCTCGAGTCTCGATGGCACTGATGAACCCTTGTGGGCGGCTGTCAGGCGCCCATGGACGCGATCAGGATGGTGACCAATCGATGAGATTGCTCACCACCCTGATTATAGGTAGATTAGATTAAGTAGCTTAGGTAGTTTTTAAGTAGTTGTTAGTAAAAAATAATAATAAAAGAATTCAAGTTTTAAAAGTTTCTTGGAAATGAAAAAACAAACAAAAATAAATATTGATAGATTTAAGGCCGAAAGGCAATAATTTTAAGGATATAGTTAAGTTTAGAGTGCTCGCTAAGAGCCAGTAAGCTAGAATTAAGACAAATGTTAGCTTTAATTTAGATTTAATCGTTTTTGTCTAGTATTTAAGTATAAATAATGATAATAAAAAATGAATTTAAAAAAAAAAAAAAAAAAAAAAAAAAAAAAAAAAAAAAAAAATCGGTTCTCGTCCGATCACCGAAATTAAGCAGAGTCGGGCGCGGTTAGTACTTAGATGGGGGACCGCTTGGGAACACCGCGTGTTGTTGGCATACGCCCATTTTTTGCCTGATTCATCCATTTGCATTTCATTGTCTACCATTTTGAATTTGTATTTTTGTCGCTTTTTGCAACCTATTTTCACGAAAAATATACCTTTCAATGTTATTCTACAAGATAATACTTCTAATCTCGGACATGAGTTAATAGAAACATGTTTTGGAAAAACCAAGCAAAACACTAATGGACCAATTAAAAGAATTCTGAATTAGTATTTCATTTCCATTTACGGTGTCGTATACGTACTTTTTCCGAATTGGTATTAAAAGGGTATTAAAAAGTGGTCCGAGCCGAAAAAAGGGGCCTTCCCATAAAATACAAAAAAGCAGAAAAAAAGAAAACAGAGCATTTAGACATTTTTTTTTAGCAAAAAAACAAATTTATTCATACGAAACACTTCTTTTCATACGTCTGCATTCTTTTTCGTTCAATAAATAATAAAATCTTATTTAAATTTAAAAAGGGGCCATTTTGATCAAAAGTGGAGGCCAAGAGTTTGTCACAAACGATAAAAATAAACAATTTTATTTTTGAATATGTCTATTCATAATATAATGTAAAATATATACCTATATAGAACACGTTACTGTTGTGATAGAATATTATATTCTTAATCAGGATTTATATGCTGCGTGCTTTGTCGTACAACACTTCTTAGTTCTCTTTTGGGCACGCACTGCGCATTTATACGTTCACAATTTTATCGGTCTGTGCCTTGATTCTAAATTAAGGCAAACGCAGAAAAACACAAAAAAGGCCAAAAGAGAATACAAGAATACAATGGCTAGCGCGAACATAACGCTACCGAGTAGGAACAAATGAAGAACAAAGCAAACACATAAAAATAAGAAAGACAGCCAAAAGAGAATACGAGTATCGGATGAGAACTCCCGGACCATATGTGTTTGGCTACTCCCCTCAAACTCACAACACTTACGACAAAGAACGTTGCGTACAAATCCTGACTCAGGTACTTACTTACATAGGTGGCGCTGCAGCCAGAGTCGAACCGAAGCCTCAACGCAAGTCTCTTGTGGTCCCCTTCTACTCGATGTGCTTTCGCGCTTCTAAAGCGAAGTCTAGCTGGGCTGGAGTCTACATCCTTGTTAACTGCACACCTAAAACTTGTGGTCGTTGAATTTTTTCCTTCTTAGCTTGATAGCCTCAAAAAAGGTCACCTTTCGATTTGTTGTCCTATGACATATTGTTTTACATTTATAATCTTAATCGACTATCATTACCCATTCATTTAGCCGATTCATTGTGCCCTCAAACGGACGATCTGTTCTATAGCGTTGTCAAATTGAACCTTGATTTTGGACACCTTTCCGTGCGGTTTAAGGATTTCCGTGGTATTTCGCCCGAGTACCTAAACTCAGAACACAAAAGAACTTTCGAACAAGAAACATAACTCACAATTGACTGTGAGTCCCTATTCAAAAGGCATTCAAAGGACCATAACGGATACCCGACAATCATTTGCCAAAATCTGTCAAAAGAACAACAACTTTTTCCTTTTGAATGCGGCCGCCACTTGACGCGTGACGAGCAATAAGCTGCAGTTAATTATAAATTTTCCAAGTAATCAAGCAGATTCCAGATCTTTTGTTGGCAAAATGCGAAAAAAAGACAACAAATATTTGAACACAACCGAAAATAACAAAATTAATCATTGAAAATTTATCATGTTGTCGGCTTGTAACAACCAACCCACCGACATCAGGAACAAAGCCCATCGAAAAACATGTGAATCGGATGAATGGCGTGGCGAAATCCCTTCCGCTTATATCAACCCTTCCTTTTTATCCGCACCATCCGCCGAAACATCAAACTAACACTTTTGTGATATTAATTATTTTTTATTCAGATGAAAATGGATAATTGCGGCACTGGATTATCCTTATCTCTGCCAGTGTACCACAGGAAGTTTGAGTTGACGTCCGGTGGTTGGGGCAAGGCAGAGTAGGCATCAGCATGCAATAGTTACAAGTATTTTCTCATTATGGCAGAGGGTCTGCGGAAAGGCCGCCGGAAATTGTCGGCGAAAACTTTCAACAAATTACCCATCGAGAAAACCCAATCACGTGTTAATTTATTTAGGGAAAATTCTGGAGTTACCTTCATACCTTGGCGTTTTGTTCACTGTTGGTTCGAGGGACGGGGGGAAACAGCTGCAGGGCCTACAAGGAGGCTGACTATTATACACTAAAATGGATTACACTTCACTTGGGATTGATGCCCTCTTCCCCATCACACCAGCATATCGAATGGGACATCTTCATCGCGGAATCGCAGTTATTGTGACGCAAATGAGATTTTACAGTTTTTTGGGGAAGTCGCGAGGGAAAGAGTAGATTGCTCTGTGTAGAGCGGAGAACCCTTTGATCAGGGGTGCGATTATCAAAGAATTAAGTTCTTCTTGAAAGTTTTCCTTGAGCAAGAGTAAATTACTCATTTTCTTTGGTCGCATCTCGAATGGTTGCTGGTGTGGAGCGTACGTATGCTGGGCGGGGGAATTGTTCTTCTGCGGGGTTTGTTGCTCGTCATTTATCTTTTGTTAGCCGCCACCACCACTACCACCGATGTATAGTGTATGGCGTTGCGAGAGGGCTGGTGGGGCGCTATGGTTGTGGCCAGGATAGGGGGAGTTGGGCTAAGGGACGACAAGAAGAAGAAAGTAAGTTTTTTTCTTTTCGTTACTATTCCTCCTCCAGTGCTTCTTCTGCATGATAAATTGTTACAAAAGCGTCCAATTAGCGGAGGAATAACTTTCCCTTGTTCTCCCTCATCTAAGGGTTTGATACTGGAGACGGTACGGTATTCCTTTTGGCCATGTCTCGCAATGTGTACACGGGATCCAATTATATTCTCGTTGCATGTAATTAGCATAAAAGAGACAACTTTTGCTGAAGCATACCACTCATACCCTGGTGTGCCGTGCGCGCACTCTTTCAAGTGCGAACGGCTGAATTCAGGGAATTGGAGCTGAATTCGAAGCCAATGCGAGTGGAATGGTGGGCTAGCTGTAACTGGGGCTATTGTGTATACGACAAACAGACAGTTAACTGCATCAAAGTTCTCCGCCTCATGTTGAAATCGGATGCTCTAAGCAACAGCATCCTCGCAAATGAAAGAGGAGTTGGTCCGTGTAAGGACAAACAGTAATGATAAATAATCGCTTTATCAGGGCTATGCAACGCCTATAGTCATGGCGGTTGACGGCCTTCGAATCAGTGCTTGGTTTTGTATGTATACCTATGTTAGATGGAAGGGCGACTTGGAACTCAATTCGAAATTAGAATTTTTTTGTTAGTGTCAGAGCATACATGTAGTTATATTAATAGAAGGGTTTTGTCGAAAGGAGATTCTTAAGCTTACCGCCTTCGATAAACCTTTTGCGACTCTAATGTCAATGATGACTGTTTGGGAGCGCCCTGTCTTCTTTCTAATGTTCCTGATGACATCGAGAGTGAGATACATATTCTTTGAAGCGTCAATACTGTCAGGAAAAAAGGCTTTTCTTCGTTTTGTCAACCTGGTTTCTATTTTCGGTTAAAGAGGTTAATTTTCAATAGAGCAAAAATCTTTGAGAAAAATTGCCTCTATTCTTTTTTGCTCTTCAGCAATGACTAAGGTTGGTTGTTCATTACGGACCGTAAGAAAATAAAAAAAATATTGTTTCAAAAATGCCGGCTCCGGAGCGAATCAGCCCTGCTTACGGGTTCAACTGCTTTAACCAACTGCTTGTTTGATTAGTTCTTCAATTCAATCCAGGACAGGACTCACACTGCTCGTGAGCAACACAAATCTCCGGAAAATTGTTAAACCTCGACGTATTATGGGTTCTCCCTAGTTGATCGGCCTATCCGAACTTTGAGTGAACTTGTACACCTAGTTGATCAACTTTGCCGACAATGAATTTTGTTTGAGTTGAGAAACTGCGTACGTGGCTATTACATTGTGTAAATCAATTGATATTGAGCAACGCGTTAAACATATTCGTCGGCTGGCTGATGTAGCAATGCACTAGCGACATATAATTGGATAGTTTAAGAGACAAAAGACTTCCACAGTACTGTCGATTTACAAAACGACAACCAGATTATATATTTTAACTGCGTGAAAATACATATTTGCACTTCCACGTTTTTATTCTAACTCCATCGAATTCAATATTCAAGAAACCCATCGAAATTGGCTAAAAATAACACGCCGAAACGCATTCTAAAACATATAAAGCGATCAAAAACAATGCTTCCGAAAACTCGTCGAAAACGTTAAAATAGAGTCACAAAACGCTACCAAAATCGCATTCAAAAACGGTTCTAAAGACGTTGCACAGTACGCGAGTTAAGTGGACATTTCCCGATGTAAGAGAAAAAAAAAACAAATCTCTATTTGAGCAGAGCTTCCGCCTCTGAACTTTTATTTCGAACAAATGACAATGATAATAATTTGTACATGGATTTTACACAATTTAAATGTTGACGCTGCAATTGTTTGCAGCGTGAGAACGAATTTACTTGTGACTGAAGAATATGAAATATGAGTATTACAGAAGGTAGCGGATGCGAACAGAAAATATGATATTATTCTAAGGTTGCTGATTAAAGGAATGTGAACAAAATATGATACTATTCTAAATGTGCTGGTATGGTGTTGCTGGGTTCTGATGAGTGTGTAACTTGTTGTTGGATTCTGGTGAATACATAACTCCTCCCCTCTTAGTGGAGCGACTGCCAGAGGATGTTTTTCCTCGAAGGAGCGTCTGGCATTTCCCTTGTGCTAATGTTGATTTCCGGTTTTTGGTCTTCAAGGGTTTGCTGGCTTCTGATTCTGGTTCTGATGATGGCTGCTATTATGATGATTATTACTGGGGTCAGTATGATCCAAATAGATATTATATGCGTTTTCGAATGTATGGTGAGTAGCTGGATGTTCTCGTTATTTTTTAGCTGGTCCATATGAAGTTTTGTTAGTGAGAGATGTTGGTTGATGATAGATGAATTTATTAAGCTGCGAGTTGGTGGGTGTATTACTACACTATCCCAGAAGATATCTGTTCTAGAATCATAAGTTATATTATTAATGAAGATGGTGCAATTTTGGAAATGTATTAGTGCGGTGCCATATATGTTATATCTGCTAATACCACAGTTTGTTTTGACGGTCATGTTGCGAACATCGGTAAGGAGGACATAATTCGGTTCTGGTTGCGATATCGGGTTTGGTTCGAAACCGGCTGTAAGGTTGCATATCGCAGGCTGGTTGTTGATAATGTTTCGTACACATTCAGGAAATTTGGTTCGTCTTTTCCTCTTGTTTTTACAGAGATATATGCCTTCTATGAGATCGCATACTTCCTCAAAATAAAGTTCGTCGGATTCATGTATAGCAAGGTAGGGGTATGTAGATATGGAAATAGTTTTATTGATGGGAAGAGGTATAAGATGGAAGAGGGAATATTTCTCTTGGGATGTAATAGGGATTTCAATGCTAAACACAATATTCGAATTATTATAATAAGCTTGTAATCGTAAAATTTCATATATTTGTTCGTCTGAAGAGAAATTAATGGATTGTTTTTGTAAGAGTTTCCTTATTTCGTCTAGTTCGGTTTTGCTTAATATCTGTTTTGAAATTATGTGTAACTGAGCAAGAGTAACTGCTTCGGCAATATTTACCAAATGGTTATAGAGTAAGTCTATATTGAAATTAATTCTGTGAATATATTGAAGGTGTTTTAGAGCTTCTTGATCTGTTTTAAGTGCATTATTAATGTTATCATTGTAAAGCTTCAAAAATGTTTCTATTGTACTTTGTTGTTCATTTATGTGACGAGTAATATTATCAAATCTCTCTATCATATTTTTATTGATGCTGATTTGCTGGTTTGCTTTGTTTTCTAAAATGTTTTGATTCAAGTTCAAATTGTTCAGTTCCTCATTAATGGCCATTGCGTCGTTTGTGTCCATATTTCCTGTTATAGCTTTTATAACGGTGCCTAGTCCGTTTATTATACCTCTCTTTTGTCTTTGTTTGGGTAAGAGCGTCTCAAGTTTGAGTTCAAGTTCTTTGAATTTGATTTTTGCTATACTTATTGTGTCAATATTTGTTTGCTCATCTCCCAAAGCTTCTACTGATTTACGAATTTTTTCAATACTTTCTACGTAGTTGTTTAAATTTACGATGTGGATGAATTTTTTATAAGTTTGTATTACCTTAGTGGGTCCTAGTCGAAGGGGTAATAATCCATAATTGTCAGTCAGGTTATGTATTTCCAGTTCTTGTCCTTGTATTGTTGTCATTATTGTCGTCAGTAACCTGAAATTTCCTTTTCTTTTTTATTCTAGCTTTATGAAGTTTTCTTGTATCGTTAGTTATAACTGTGAGCCTATTGTTAGTTTTGACTTTCTGTTTTTTGAATCGTGGGGTCATTTTGTTACGTCTACATTCCTTTCGGTAGATTACCTCTCCTTCTTTAAGATCATCAGGGTCCTGCCTATTTTTATTTCTTTTTTCTAAAATTTTGTCTCTTTTCTTATCTAGAAGATTTTTAATTGATTGGAAAAGTTCGGTCTGGAAAGCGTTTAATTTTTGTAGGTAGTCGTGTTGATTATTGTATGTCAAAGTTTTGTTGAATTCATATGTGCGTCCGTAGAAAAGTTCATATGGTGTATAATTTGTAGCGGAATGGATCGCGTTATTGTATGTAATAATAGTTTCATTGAGTATATCGTCATGGTCTTTCTCTTTGTATTTATCATGAATGATTCTATATACTTCTGTTAATGTCGAATGCATCCGTTCTACAGGAGCATTACTGGTTGTTTGTTGAAAGCATGTGACATGGAGATCGACATTGAACTGTTTGCAGAAGTCTTGGAAGATGTTTGACGTGAATTCTGACCCTTGGTCACAAACGATCTTCCGAGGTATGCCGTGTAGGCTTATAAAATGCTTGATTTGCTTAACTATGTTTAAGCTGTTCCGTGTTGCCAAAGTGTATGCGGCACCAAATTTTGAAAATTTATCGATAATAGTGAGAATACTTTTGCTATTAATGCTATATATGTCTATATGTATAATATCTAATGGTTTTATAGGTGTTTCTGTTGTTGCGAAAGCTATTTTGGGGGGTTGCCTATCGTATTTTTGAGTCTGGCAAGTAGTGCAGTTATTAATGGTTTGGGTTATTTTGCTCTTCATATAAGGGAAAAAATAGTCTCGCTGTAAGTGGTTGTGTGTTTCAGTAATGCCTCTATGGTTGGATTTTGAATGGTAGTCTTTGATGATTTGGTCTTGTTCGTCGCTTTCCGTTATGTCTGTCAAAAGTTTTGTACACCTTAGTAAGCGGAAGGTTTTGTTTCTAGCAAAATATTTTGAGTAAACCTGTTGTATTATTTTAAATGTTTCGTCGTCTGTCATTATTGCGATTAGTCTGTTTGGGGGAAGGTATTCTTTAAATATATTAATGATATGGTTTTCGGAAAATGATTGTCTGGTAATAGTACGTCTTTGTTTGTTCCTAAATACTAATTTTAGTACGTTTCGAGGGGGATCATTTGATTTTTGCAATATTATTTGCAGATTGAATTCGTTAAGTGATTTTTCCGAAATGGGGATTCCATCACCTAGGTCTTCTTCTGCAGAATGTATGGTAGCAGCTGTTGTATCATTAAGGTTTAATTCTGTTTGATCGGGTAATTTAATGCGACTAAGCGCATCGGCGTTAGAATTTTGAATTCCCTTTTTGTAGACGATTTCATAATCGTATTCCTCCAGTTTTAATCTCCAACGGACAAGTTTGGAGTGCGGCTCCTTCAAACTCATGAGCCACTGCAGGGGTTTGTGATCGGTGACGATCTTAAATTTATTACCGAATAGGTAGGGGCGAAAATAGTTCGTAGCCCAAACAATAGCGAGTAATTCTTTTTCTATTGTTGAATAATTTAGTTCCGATGTGTTTAACGTCCGGCTTGCGTAACAGATTGGTTTATCACTGCCAATGGGTCCCTGGGATAGGACGGCACCCAATGCGAAGTTGCTGGCATCTGTAGTTAGTACAAATGGCTTAGAAAAGTCGGGATACTGAAGAAGTGGGTCGTTGGATAAAATATCTTTACATAGCTCAAACGCTTGAATATAATCCTTATCAAGATTGATCTCTGCACCTTTTTTAAGACAACGAGTAAGGGGTTTTGTCAATTTTGCAAAATCGCGAATGAATTTGCGATAGTACCCTACCAGACCAAGGAAAGATTTAATCTCCTTTGTTGATTTTGGTATTGGGAATTCTTTAATAGCTCGAATCTTGTCGGGATTCGGTTTCACGCCGTTTCTGGTAATTATGTGTCCGAGGAATGCGGTTTCTTTGCGCAGAAATTCGGACTTACTTAGTTGGATTTTCAGATTTGCTTTCCTTAGTTTATCAAATATTTTGTGTAGACTCTCTATGTGTTCTTGCAGTGATGTTGAATAGACAACTATATCGTCTAAGTATACGAGACATGTTTTGCCGATATAATCTCTCAGGACATTGTCCATTACTCTTTGAAATGTGGAGGGGGCGTTTTTCAGCCCAAACGGCATTCTTACAAACTCGTAATGACCACTTTCGACCGTGAAGGCCGTTTTGGGAGTATCTTGCGTATCCATTTCGATTTGGTGAAAACCGCTGGCCAAATCTAAAGTCGTAAAGTAGTGACATTTGCCCAATTTGTCCAAAATTTCACTTATGTTAGGCAGTGGATACTTGTCACTTATTGTTTTGTCGTTAAGACGGCGGTAATCGATTACGATTCTCCATTTTTGTTTGCCTGTGGAGTCCGATTTTTTGGGTACTACCCAAACAGGGGAACTCCATGGAGAGAAACTGGGTCTGATTATGCCTTGGTTAAGCATATCTGAAATTTGGCTCTGTACCTCCTGTTTATGGACGTACGGATATCGGTAAGTTTTTGTATATATTGGTATCTCATCAGTAGTTTTAATTTTGTGTTTTATCGCATTTGAAAAAGTTAGACTTTGTCCTTCTTTGTAGAAGATATCACTATAGTTTCTGCAAAGTTTTAAGATGTTTTTCCTTTCTTCGACGTTTAAATGTTCTGATCGGATTTCTTTGGATATATCATTAATGCTTTGACTATAATAGTCTTCAGTTGGAATTTCTAAATTGTTAAGTTCTTTAGTTTCAAAATCTGTGAGTGACTGTACCTTAAGTGGGTGTTGTAGAAATAGAATTTGATTAGTTGGCGTATTGTTCTGCACTTCGATTTCAGCATGCCAATTGTTTGCACTATAAATGCCTTCGATTATGTCTATGGTTGAGTCAATTTTTGTTGCGGGAACAAGGATGTCGCCATTTTGGTTATCTACTGGTAATCTAACAATTTTTCTAGAGTGGGAAGGTATAGCGAATTTCCTTGACATGAAATTGGGTTTATATAAAAGTGGGATTTTTGCATTTGCCGTAACTAATGTTTGGTTGGGTAGATCTATACTAGCTTTAAGCGCACTTAGGGCATCTAGGCCTAACAGTCCATCAAAATATCCGTGGAACTTGTATATTAAAAATACTAACTCACCAGGTTGTTGAAATTCATGGAAATTGGGAAGTTTTACTTGTTTGTCTACACTATGTTTTCTTAGGATAGTTGTAATTATTGTTGGCGTAATTATATTAATATCGTCGGGGTGGACGTAATCTGGGTTTATGAATGACGATGAAGCTCCAGTGTCTATGAGAAATTTCAAAGGTTTGCCAAAGGGTGACGAAATATGTATATACGGAAGTGAATGACCATGTTTGTTTACGTCTAAATATATTGCTGTTCCGAGGCTAGAAGCTGAAAATTTGGTACATCTTCGGGTTCAGGGTTATTGGAAAAAATTTCGTTTGGGTTGTCGTAAAACTGGTCTAATTGGGGATAGTAGTTTTGTTGGTGGGTTTGAGCATAAGTGGGTTCCTGTAGAAAGGAGTTGTCTCCGTTTTCTATAGGTTCCGTTCCGTCTATTTCAGGTATATCTGGTTCGTCGATATTATGCATTTCTCTACGGTATTGTCCGTTTTGTCGGAATGTGTTTTCCTGTTGTCCGGAAGGAGGTCTTCTTGTCAGAGTTTGAGCAGAGGTTGTATCCATCGGTTCAGGCTTAATGTAAGGTGGTCTCGACTGGAAATTGTTTGGGTGTTGTGTGGCTGTCCTTTGATAATCGACCTGTTGTTGGGGCCTACATTGTTGTGGTCTCTGGTTTTGTTGTTGCGGTCTATATGGTTGCTGAATAAATGGTGGTCTCTGGTAATAAGTTTGGTTTATGGGTCTATATTGCTGTTGGATGGGAAGTGAGCTCATATTTGATTGGTTTATACGTTGGTAGTGGAAAACTGGTTGTATGGGGCTGTAAGGAGGTTGTCTAAATGGTATGCTTTTAATCTGAGGTTTAGGGGTCATAGATGAATTTAACGGGGGTTTATGATCGTATCGAATGTACGACATATTTTGTTCTTTTATGCAGTTAGCGAATGCCTCTGCTAGAGATAGAGGTTTCATAGATCTTACTATGGAACCTAAAGGTTCTTTTAATCCCGTCAAGAAAATGTTTAAACACATTTCATTGTACAGTTCTGCCTTTGCCTTAACTACATTAGGATCCCTATTATGGATTTGAATATGGTTTCTCATTGTTGAGAAAATTTCAATCACTTCACTATAGAATTGTTCGGTGGTTTTGTTGCCTTGTCGAAGGTTATGCAAATCTTTGATCAGAGAAGTTTCATTACGTTTATCTGCGTAATGTAGTATGAGATTGGCTTTGATTTGGGACCATTCTAATGGTGTCCCATACATGTTAAGAACCTCGTTAGCAGGTCCTTCAATTTTATTACGAATAGCTCGTAATAAAAGTTTTCCATATGGATTGTTATTTATCGATGTTACCAAAAGCAAAATTTCTTCCACGTTTGTAATAAAATCGTAAAGGAGACGTGGATTGCCATCGTATCTTGGCAAATCTTTAATAGCATCTGGAATTCTCAGAGCGTTAAAAAGGTCATTTGGACCGAGATTGGTAGGAGGGTTTGAGATACCACTCGTCGCCATATTGTTTATTACAGATAAATGTGTTTCACCGTTAACTTCAATATCACTTCCTCTCTTAGGTAAATATGTTTCTCTATTAATATCAATATTATTTCCTTCGTTGCTCAATTCACTATTTATTTCACTTTCTCTTTGATATGGTTTGGATCTTAACCTATTCTTTATTGTGTTATGCATTGACTTTTAAAGGATTGTGTTAATTAAGTGGTTAGAAAATTTAATTTTTAAAAACTATCTTAACTATATCATGAATCAAACTTACAGTATTAAGAGTGTTGCCATATTCTCTGGCTTGGTTGGTTCAGTTTTCCTATTTCCGTTTTCCATCGGTTGAAGGTTCTAGGTTCTGGATCTCAAGAGTTAAAACTCAGCCAAACAGATTTACACCACCACTATCAGTATGCGGCTGATATTGAATTGTTTATTCGACCGTAAAAATGTCACATTACCAGTATACCGCTGGTTTTTTATTTTAACGACACGCTAAACACTCACGATGCAAATATGTTTCGATCTGCGTTATCCTACCGACTGCGCCAGTTAAGTGGACATTTCCCGATGTAAGAGAAAAAAAAAACAAATCTCTATTTGAGCAGAGCTTCCGCCTCTGAACTTTTATTTCGAACAAATGACAATGATAATAATTTGTACATGGATTTTATACAATTTAAATGTTGACGCTGCAATTGTTTGCAGCGTGAGAACGAATTTACTTGTGACTGAAGAATATGAAATATGAGTATATTTTATTACAGAAGGTAGCGGATGCGAACAGAAAATATGATATTATTCTAAGGTTGCTGATTAAAGGAATGTGAACAAAATATGATACTATTCTAAATGTGCTGGTATGGTGTTGCTGGGTTCTGATGAGTGTGTAACTTGTTGTTGGATTCTGGTGAATACATAACTCGCGCCCAACTGTATTGCTCTGTTGGGTTCCGGGACATGAAGGCATTCCAGGCAACGAGGAAGCTGACGAATTAGCTAGGTTAGGTTCAACAGCTATATTAGCAGAACCTGATCCCTCTGTGAACATCCCGCCTTGCTCACTCAAGCTTGAAGCAGGAAGAAAGGCCACAGAAGAGGCGAACGCTAGATGGACCGCACTAGAAACCTGCCATACAACAAGAATACTATGGCCAACCTTTAATGAATTTAGAACTGAGAGTCTAATACGAAAGGATAGGAAATCTCTGTCCATCCTCGTAGGTATCTTAACGGGACACAACACTCTGCGGTGTCATATGAAGAAACTACTCTTAACAGAAGAAGAACTCTGTAGAGGCTGCGGTGATGAGGAAGCGCTTGAGGACACAACCCACTTCCTATGCCACTGCCCTAGTCTCCAACACAAAAGGCACAGATTCCTAGGGAGACACTTCTTCCACGAGCTAGACGAGCTTTCCAGCACATCAACATGAGCTTCATCAAATCCACAGGATGGTTTGTATGAAATAGCACAGTGAGTACATAATCCACAAGTACATTGGCATCATAATATATAGGGTTATTACGGGTAAGGAACAACCTTTCCCCCCAATGGGCATCACAATGGGTCAATATTGATCTGAGTGTGGCACGGAGTACTCCACGCCAACCCGCTTACCTAACCTAACCTAACGCGCCCAACTGGTCAAAGTACACATCAAAAACCCGTGCACGAACGAGTCCAAAAACTCGTCGAAATATGCTTTCAAAAACCCATCCACCAGAGTTCCGAAAAACAAAACTCTCTTTCGTACCCGCTGTATATATTCCATACCAGAATGCTTAGTACAAACTACCTCAGATATTCACGGATTGCTGGAAAGCGCTTTTAACCTGATAGCTTGTACCTATAGCTCAGGGCTTTATGGATAACAATATAAGCTATAAGTCAATAGCCAAAATGTTCAGTATGGAACAGAAAGAAAGAAAACTGTTCTTTAATACAGAATAAAACGCTTTTAAAATCCGTAAAACAAAGAAAAAAACACCGCTTCTTTAAAACGTTATAAAATAAGTGATTTTTTAAAAGTTCAACGATCTTTTTATGTATATAGGTTTGTTTACAAAAAATGTGACATTTGACATTTGACGTTTTATTAAATTTCCCTTTGGGGAAATTTACGACTGCAGTGGTTGTGTCTAGTGCACCTGCACCTATGTTGACGTCATCAACATTCTCCCCCAATGAGAATATGTTTTTCATACTCCTTTCCTTTGTCCGATCCAAACCCATCGGACTTTTGGATTATAGCGAATACATCCAACAATAAAGAGTATATTGTAAATTGACAGGTGACAGGTTCGTTGTTGCTGCGAATAAATCGCCTCGCTCTACGGCTCTACTGTCTTAAGAAACAGGTTTTGAAAACAAATTGTTATAAATTAATAAAGACAACTACCTAACTTAGTAATCTATCTTGGATTTCAATATAAAATGGCGGACCGGCTTGTTATTGACTTTTCCAAATGCTTCTTTACATAATAGCACTATCTGAGCCAAAAGAGAGGTTTAGAGAAATAGTCCAACAATTTTAAATTGGAGTAGATTATGTGCGAATTCAGAAATAAGTGAAGTAGATAGTAGATTTCTTAAATTGGTGCAAAGGTAGATCTACCCCAATCGGAGTTAAGCGTCATCACTGGCGGCACCTGGACACTCATTCCGTAGCTCAATAATCTCCTGACGATATCGTTTCGACGTCCGTGAGCCTGTTACTCCGGATTAGGTAAAAATAATAAAATAAAATAAGATCGAGACAAACAAACAAATAAAAGTGTCCATCTCCCCGTCCGATATTTTTATCACATTTTTTAAATCACCACCCTAGTCCCTAATTGGTTTTCAATACCTGTGCGCAACCAGTATGCTGTTCAAATAATATTGTCAGCGTCAAAAGTGTAGCCCACAAATTTTCCATTCCGTCAATCAAATATATTGTAACCACAGTCTACGCCGCAATGATTACAAAATTCATTTCAAAGCGGATGCCGCGCATAATTATTTTTAGTTCGCTCAAAACGATTCCTACTGGTTGCCTAATTGATGAAGGCATTTTTTATTTTATTTTTTTTAACAGACAGGTGTAGCGTTAATTCCAAAGGTTAAAAGTTTCGATGTTACTGTCGTTTGCCCGCAATAGAATTCCTTTGGTGAAATGACAGAACCAACTTTTTACCTACACTAACTGCTCCAATGGCATTTAGATTTTGCGATAGATTATTTTGAAAAGGAATTGCAAAAATGCAGATGCATCAAACAGCAACCAACTCCAACAACAAAGTGCCCTTTTTTATATCCCCTTATTTTGGAATGAATTGGAAAATGTTTTGTCTGGCCGCAAGGATTTTCCCATTTGAGGAGGTTATTTTGGCAAATTTTTGCCTTATCCAATTTTTGTTTCAACTATGCACGGAGTGCGCCATACAACCGTTCACGGTAGGTAGGATTTTGTTTTCAAATCGAATATCGAAAATAGGTTTAGAGAGAGAGAGAGACAGTTCGTTCTCATATCCATTTGTTTTAATATGCTTAATGCGGGAATAAATTTAATTACTCTTGGGCCATTTGGTTGACAATGACAATTAAAACGAATTGCAGTTTAACCGTGATGCAATCAAAAATGATAATTCCGTGGAATTATACGAAATACCGTGAGGTACTTTAATATTTTTTCCGTCTGGAGGACAATTACTATTATTGTTGTAAAATAATAATAACAGTTGTGGAGTGCGCCAAATTTTGGTTGTAGTACCTATTATTTTTGTTTTATTAGCGGCATTTTGTTTTTCATTTTATTTATAATTAATGTATATTCTACATAGCTTCTTTTAGGTACACAGACTTTAGAGCCTTTTAAAGTAGTAAAAGCTTACGAAATATTACACAAGGGGATTGCTTGCATCTAGGTATAATGGGTTCACTAAAAAGGACTTTTTTTTTTTTTAATTTTTCGGGTTTCAATTTAGAATTAAAGGACTACAGTAGTTGCCACCCCTGTACAGTAGTTGGCACTCGGAAATGCGGTTGTTCGCACCCAAAAATAATGATAGCTACCAAGTTATTAAAATGCAAGCGGAAGGCCCAGGTAACTAGTGCTGTAGACCAATTAAACTGTAATTCATTTACTTTTTACAATAATAATAATAATAATTAAAATGCATTTAATGCTTCTTTATTAAACAATATGCGACAGTCTTATGAGTTATTTTTTAGATAATTATTTTTTCTATTTAGGCATTTGCGAAAATCTGAAACAAATAACTGTTCCATACTAAAGTTGTTGGCAGCGTTGCTAATTCATTCTGGCATTTGAGTACCGTTTTTAAAATTGTCAGCGTTAATAATGACCTCTTGGGCACCAAAAACTAAAAGCACTAAAATATATTTTTTAGCACTAAAAGAAGCCCAATAGCTAAATCTACTTTCTCGGCACCAAAATTACATTTTTGCCACTAAAATTAACAAGACTTATTAACGCTGGTTGTTGGCACCGTCAAAAGTACAGCTATTGACAGTGCTCATAACTGTGGTCCCTTATGATCAAGTTATTGGCACACCCTATCAATAATTGAATCTATTAGTAGGTAATGCGACGGTTGGGCATGGGAACTTTTTGCGGTTGATAAAATGTGTGAAGGTCATTTGAAGGTTGTTATCAGCTTAGTGTTTGGCGATGGTGTGTTTAGTTTGTGGTTTTGTTATCAGCTTTGGGGTGTTGGACGCCAGGCGAGTAAATTTGGCACGCGTCGTGCAGAGGTTATTAATAGTATGTTTGAATATGGTGTAATAGGTTTAAGTTTAACATAAAAGTTGAATTTTCTTATCTTTTTTTTCATAAGCATAATTTGTTGGTTGTTCATTTGTGAAGAACTACTAGCTGCGGCATTACGCGATTACATCATAAAATGTTTTGGTGTCAAAGATTGAGAGAAGGAGAAACATTTTGTGTTTGTGAAGCAGGATGGTTGGATATAAAATTTACTGATGCTATATTCTACAATGAAACTATGAAATTACTAGTACAACCAGAACATGGAACAGAATGTACTATATTCCATATAAGGAATGGTGAAACGATGTCTCCTGTTTTCAATTTTAAAATACAGTTTCAATCAATGCAACATGTAAAATTTAAAATTTTAGGTAAGAGAATATATTCAAAGATAAAGAGTATAGATTTTAATAAAAATATTTTCCTTATAGGGGGAGAGTTAACTTTGGTTGGATCCATTTTTCCCCATTCGAATACTGTGAAGCGAAAAGAAAACGAATATCCAACACTTTGTCCTTTTGGTGAAGCTGATTTACTAGATGATCAGAAGATCCTAAAAGGAAAACTAAGACAATCTCAAAATTTTCAGTCAAACGATCACACATTTCAATCACATATTTCTTAAGAGCAAAGAAGAATAGTAGAAGGATGAAAATAAAATGATATAAATTTCACATACATGGTGTCTGATTTATTAGTTCATATTTGTCACTTGACCTATTAGTAGCTCCAGCTATAACAGTTTCCTATCAATATGTTTCACTTAGCATTTCTGTGTTTTGTTACAATCGTTCCATCTTTAATTTTAGGGTTACCCCTACCGATGGATATTAACTTACAACAACCAAACAGTACCAATGACCTTTCTTTTTCACTGAGCTTACCTAACAATGACACAGTACATATAGGCTTATCATTTCGTTTATTAACATTTTCGGATGGTAAATCTTTAATCAACACCACAAAGGCGGATACACCGGCACTTCAAAATGATGTTGACTCACTACTTCCAACAACCGAAAAAAGCGTTCAAAGGAGAATTATAACTGTGGAGGAAGCAATTGAGAGTTTTAGGCAAGACTTAATCAAAAAAGAAACTGAAATATCGGGGATTATACAAAGTAAAGATGTTTTTTATAGACATTTTAAATTAGAATTCGATGATGACAAAACCTTAACAATTCGATGTTCATATGACAGCAATTATAATATGCGAACTCTAAGCATCAAATGTTATGAATACCATGAATATGAAACAGAAAGAGTGTTGAGTAATGGAGAAGTGGAACTCTTTATGAAAGAGGATCTTAATTATAAAAGTGATGTAGAATTGCTCGATTTTAAATCACTAAAGCAAACATATAAAATGAATATTTCTTAAATAAAACATGTAGGCATTTACATAATAATAAAAATGACCTTTATTTCTCAAGATTACATTTGTTGTTTCAATTTTATGCTGAATTGATTGCTGGACGGGGTATCCAAGAGTTGTGTTTAGAAGAAAAACCAAGCCATTTTACAAATACAGCATTCTTTTTCCTTTGAAGTACTTTTTCAATTAGGAAAGTATCAGGAAACTTTGACTTCTGCAGTTCAAGCTCATAAAACCCACCCTTGATGGGGTGACCCTGATAGTCCTCCAACAAATATGTAGTAGGATTTGTATGTTGAACTTTCGTTATTTTAAAAATTTCTGTTGTCCAATTGGGAGTATATCCTTTTTCAAATACATGTTTGTACTTACTTATTCTGACAAAGTCTCCAGCGTTGAATTTAGGGGTAATATGAAGCTTGATATGATTATATATTGTTGAGAGTATTTGTTTTTCGTTTTCAGCATTGACTTCGGATGGCTTCATTTTTATTGTACGATGTTTTGAATTATTATACGTTTTAGTTAATTTTGCTACCATATCAATCCATCGATATGAGCCGTTGGTACTAAATTCTTTCCACATTAGTGTTTTTAAGGTGCGATTAAATCGTTCAACAATTGAAGCTTTAAGAGCACTATACGTAGAGTAATGATTGATTTGATATTTTTTTATAAGATTTTGAAAATTTGTATTGAAAAATTCTTTTCCATCATCTGTTTGTAGATTCTTTGGAATACGACCCTCATTCAGTATATTTTTCATAGCAATAGTAACACTGATGCCTGTTTTATTTTTAATAGGAGTTGCCCAAGCAAACTTGGAAAATGTATCGATAACCGTAAGAAGATATCGGAAACTTTCATTCTCTGCCGAATAAATACCCATTTCAACTAGATCAGCTTGCCATAAATCATCAAGTCCTTTGATAATGACACGTCTTCTTTTGAAATTCTTTCGAGCAGGCTTATGTAGTTCATCGACAACGTCTCTTTTGCTCATCTTTTTAAAGAATGATTTAAACAATTCAACATCAAACCTTTTTAATAGTTTATTTTTCAAAATTAATTTATAAACTGTAGTATTCTCATAATTCTATTAAATTATATAAATATTTATTTTAATCTTCTATATAATGCCATCAACTTTTTAGTTTTTAAAATTCTATTTTCAATCATATAACATGAACAAGTATCTGGTCCAGTCCTGCATAAATCTGATGCCCATGGACAGTTAGCAAAATGGTATCCAAATTTCGATGTTGTGGTGGATACGTTTTCAAGCATCCTCAGGAATGATATACATATAATCACATACTCATGGTGTTCCTCCAATAATTCTTGTTCATGTTCTTTCATGAAATCCAAGATTTCATTCAAAATCAATTTTATATTTATGTTGAACATCACAACCAGTCTGTTACTCACACCGTCTTTAAACAGAGACTAAATTGCAAGTAAATAATAAATAAGTATTTAAATAAAATGAGAGGCTCACCTCTCTGTCTTTGTTTTTCATCAATTGAGAATACATTTACATTTTTATATTTTTTTTAATTTCAAAATGAATGTATTGTATAATTCGTTCTTCTACTTTGTCAATATAATTTTTGGTAGCTGCATCTCCTTTTTCTTCAGGATCCCGAATATTTTGTAATCGTTTCCAGTTCAAATCATAATTTCCTGTTTTGGTTTTAATAAATCCCTCACCCTGTGGCCCAGGCAGGCCTCACTCTCCTTGTACGCCAACTGGTCCTTGCTCGCCCTGCTCCCCTTGTACCCCAATTGGTCCTTGCTCGCCCTGCTCCCCTTGTACCCCAATTGGTCCTTGCTCTCCTCGCTCTCCTCGCTCTCCTCTTGGTCCTACACTAACTCTTGAGTGTGTCCTATTCGAAAAACGTCCAAACTTATCAACGCTCATTTTAATATAATTTGTAGATTTATTGAATAATATCGGCTTCTTTTAGTTCTTCAATTATTGAAACAATCTCATTAGAGAGATTATTGTGTCCGGCTTGATGTGAAGCAATTAGAAGTTTCAATCGCTCTACGAGCTCATTGGGGTCATCCCAGAAGATATAGTCTTTTTGTTTCTTTGATAATTGCATTAACCCACTTCCCGTAAACGAGGTGGCATTAGTAGTAGTATCTTCCAATAGTTTTTTTATAATCGCCTTATATTTATATCCTCTATGTCCAAGTACTTGTTTTCCCGAATCGTGATAACGTCTATAAGCATTGGTAGCATTCAATATGGTTTTGTAGGTTTTTAAATCTTCATTATTGTAAAGACTTGGACAGGGTTTTTTTTTGAATATTAGTTCAAATAAACCATTTGTTCCTTTATAGGTTTTATTATCTATTTCTATGTTTGTCCCATCAATTTTCAACTCTTTATCCCCCATTTGAAGCTCCCCATTTTTTATATGTACACCGTACACATCATCAATGGTGTTTGAATTATTCAGATATAAATTTATGTATTTGCGAGGGATTTCCCCAAGGTTTTCAAGGTCTAATTGATCTGCAAAGTCGCGAACAAGCTGTCGTCGACGCTGTCGTTCACTCCTATTTCTTTTAATTTTAGGTGTTGCTGTAAAGCTTTTAGGGCTAATGTCACTGATGTTTGAAATGGGGGTGACATCGGGGGTGATAAATTCATTAGTATCATGCTCTACTTTCTTAAGCGGAGACACAAAACTATTTTGCTGCTCTTTATTCGGCTGTTTATTAGCGGATTTCTCGACTAGTTCTTTAAGTGGCTTTGTAATTGGTTTGAAAGTTTCTTCTAAATGAAATTCCAAAGCTTCTCGCCCATTTCTTAGAGCTTTATATTTTTTTCGTAGAGTATCAGTGGTCTTAATAAGTTCTTTTGTTAGCTCTTCATTTAAATGTATCATGATGTTGATTTATTATTTTTACAACAGCCTTTTAGCAAGTTTCGCAGGTTTTGAAACAGTTTTTCAAATTGTTTCAAATTAAGTTTGATCTTCAGTGTACGGTTTTTGAATGATGAACAGCTACTTTTGATCCGTGATGATCTGCTTTTTACTGCTACGGACTGAATGCTGTACACCTTAGAACTGCTCTGATAAAACATAGCAGTTCGAATGCTGTACATAGCTGATATGATAAGCTTTTTATAGTTTTAGGAAGCAGTCAAAACCCTTCCTATAACGCCCCTCATTAAAAGAACTTTCCTTATCAATAACTAAAAATCCATATTTAGTGTTCCAGCATTCTGTACATACCATTTGAAATATTTGAAATGTCATATCAGAATTGACATGATCATTGTAAATGTGTCTTAAGTTCATATCATCCTGTTTAAAGACAATTAGAAAATTTGCATTATCCCGTATTAAATGTTTGGGAATTCTTGTGTACGTCTGACACAAATAAAAGCTATCTATATGATGATGTCGTCCCATACTAAAGTAGTTTCGAATAGCGTCTTGTTTTTCACAGGCAATGTCATCAAAGATAAATATAGAATTTGGTTTGACTTCTTCGGGGGGGTATGACATCACAATTATTTGAAAATGTAAAGAAACCCATATTTTTGATAGGTTCTACGGCTCGGCGCAGAAACTCATACTTTGGTTGATGCAACGATTTTGAATAAATGTAAATATTTTCAAATTTAAGACCATTCGGTTGTTGTATTAAACTCATCATAACATTTGTTTTTCCACAATTTGAAGGACCTGCAATTAACCCTCTGATACTATTTGGTAATAGTTTGCTATGTTTTTTCTGTTTTGTTTCAATATTATTTATCGAATCCATATTTTTTATTGGCAATTGGTGATGTTGTTTAATGAATCGCATGATGGTAAAAACTAAATGTATTCCTATAAATGTGAAGATTATATTAGAAAACATCACTACGTTCTAAACTGTCGAATTGAGATGGTAAATATTATAAAATGATTGATTTTTCGAAAAACTCTATCAGTCAAAGACTTATCGTGAAGGGAAGTGGTTTATTAAACTCTGCAATCAATAAATTGCCTTTTGAATTACATTTACCTGGATATCAATACTGTGGACCTGGAACAAAACTCCAGGAACGCCTAGCAAGAGGGGACCCTGGAATTAATTTACTAGATCAAGCGTGTAAACAGCATGATATATCTTATTCCAAATTTAAAAATTCATCTGAGCGACATATAGCAGATAGGATTTTATCTGAAAAAGCCTGGCAACGAGTAATATCAAAGGACGCTGGTATAACTGAGCGAACAAATGCAATATTGGTTACTAATCTTATGAAGGCTAAACTAAAATTAGGTATGGGCTGTTTAAAAAGTAATAAGAAATCTAGGTCTAAAAGGCCCATCGCTTTTAGTAAAGTAATTAAAAATGTTGGAAAAATCCTTCAAATAAAAAAACCGCACAACCTTGAAAAAGCTATAAAACTAGCTTTGTCATCTACCAAGAGAGCAATTAAGAATAATAGTAATAATATAACGACACCCCGAGTTATTTCAGTACCCAAAATTGGAGGAGTAATTCCATTTCTTGTTCCTCTATTTGCCGGGCTTTCAGCTCTTGGAGCTTTATCAGGGGGAGCTGCGGGGATTGTAAAAGCTGTTAACGATGTAAATGTTGCTAAAAAAACTCTAGAGGAAAAAAAACGTCATAATCAAAAAATGGAAACGATTTCAGTAGGGCATGGCTTACATCTGAAACCATATAGGAAAGGACTTGGACTATATTTGCGTTCACAGACAAAAAACTTCTAAGTTTGCTACCCAATCGTGCACTGAATGAGCTAGATTTGAGAAATTTTGCAAAAGAATTGATTCCACATTTTCGAGGAGTATTTATGCGCGATGAACTACCAAATGGTAAACCATTTAGAAACGAATGTGGAATAGTTAATCTAGATTCATCAACTGGAGCAGGAACACATTGGGTGGCATATTATAAAAAAAACAAACACATTGAATATTTCGATAGTTTTGGAAATCTTCAACCACCAGCTGAAATAATAAATTATTTGGGTGAACAAATTGAATATAATTATCTTAAGTATCAGGATTATGATTCAGTAAATTGTGGACATTTATGTCTAAGATTCTTATATGAGTGTTATTTTAAATAAAGAAATAAAATAAGAGCTTATAAAAAACGATTTCATTATGTTTTTTGTCGTCATGACGTTAACACTTACGTTAAGCGGGAATACTTCTCATCTAACAGCAGATTATTTTCCGCCTTTGAACCTGGATCAGGATTACGTTTGTGGATTGATTGATTTTCAAACATACAATTCTATACCCAATGTCGATGGGCGAAACAATTTGTTTCATGTAGGGGAACATGTTATAGAAATCCCGATAGGATCATATGAAATCGATGACATTGCGTTATTTATTTCTAACAAATTGTTAAGTCTAAATTCCACTACATCTGTAAGTATAGAAGCAAATAATAATACTCTGGAAAGCGCGATCGCAAGTAGTGAGAATATATATTTCAATACGAAAAGAACTATTGGGAAATTACTAGGTTTCAGTAAACGCATTCTACAAGCAAATCAATTGCATCTGTCGGATTTACCAGTTGATATAAATAAAGTTAATGTTATTCGAATTGAGTGTAATATTATTACTGGTTCATATTTTAATAACACCCTCGTGCACACAATACATGAATTTTCACCGGAAGCAGGACCAGGGTATAAAATCATAGAAGTTCCAAGAAATGTAATCTATTTACCAGTGAATGTCAAGCGAATAACATCGCTCACGTTAAAGCTACTAGACCAGGACGGAGATTTGATAAATTTTAGAGGAGAAACAATAACTATTCGTCTGCATTTAGCCCCCACCTCTCGATAATGTTGATCTATAATAATATATTCAACCCCGGAAGTGACCATTCGATTAGTTTTACCAAAGCATCAAAGCTGTCGAGACCAAAGCTCTCCCCTAAAAATTCAGCATTTCTATTGTCGTTAGGGTTTACCGTAAAATAAAAATTATGAACGAAATATTAACCATCAGTCAAGAACCTAGCTATGATAATAGTATATCCAAATTTGAATACCACAGTTACTCGCCATTTCTTCAGACCTTTAATCCAAGCGATGAAATACGTATACCCATACATCAACAAGACCTGTGCATTTTACCTAGCGAAAGCTTCATTTACATTGAAGGAGGTCTCACAAAATCCGATGATACCAAATCTACAACTGCAAAATTGTGTAATAATGCTATCGCATTTCTTTTCGAGGAAATTCATTATGAACTTAATGGCGTAGATATCGAATGCAATAAAAATGTTGGCATCACAACATCCCTAAAAAATTACATATCTTTAAATGAAAATGAAAGTAAAAATTTGGAAAACGCATCATGGGCTGGAAAAGATAACATATCACTTACTTCGGGTACTTTTAATTTTTGTGTTCCATTAAAAAATCTATTAGGATTTGCTGAAGATTATAAGAAGATAATTATAAATGCAAGGCATGAGTTGATACTAATTCGAACGAGGTCCAATGAGAATGCATATTTTTCTACAGAAAATGAGGAATTAAAGCTTTCAATTTTTAAATTGCAGTGGAGAGTTCCTCACATTACTTTAGCTGATTCAGATAAGCTAACACTACTTAAACAAATACAATCAAAGCCGATTCAAATTCACTTTCGAAATTGGGAAATGTACGAATATCCCACATTACCAGTGGTTACTGATCATATATGGACAGTTAAAACTTCAAGTCAGCTTGAAAAGCCAAGATATATTATTATCGCTCTACAAACCGATCGAAAAAATCAAAAAGCTAAAGATGCTAGCAAATTCGATCATTGTGATTTAAGTAATGTCAAGGTGCATTTGAATTCTGAGACATACCCCCGAGAAGACTTAAATCTCAAATTTAAGCACGATCGATATGCCATTCTCTATGAAATGTATAGTAAATTTCAAGACTCCTATTATAAGAAACATTCGCAAGCACTCTTATCTAGACAAGAATTTAAGGATGTCGCTCCAATCATAGTCATTGATTGCTCCCACCAAAACGAATCAATTACAACCGGACCCGTTGATGTAAAAATTGAACTTAAAACAATAACAGCTGTCCCACCTTCAACAACAGTTTACTGTTTAATTTTACATGATCGTATAATTGAATACAATCCAATAACTGGAGAAGTTCGTAAGCTTGCTTAAAATGGTAATTTCAACATAAAACTAAACAGTTGCAAAGTTCGTTTGACTATAAACACATCATATCATAAAAATGAATTATTATACTGTAGATTTTCAGGGCTTTAGAGGCTTAAACAACGAGTTTATTTTAAAGGAATTAGCTGTTCTTTACGATGGACATCACCAACATTTTATTCTTACACCCCCCTTTAGTTCTAATCAACTTCCACCTTCACTAAGTAGACAAGCTCGCTGGTTATTTCAAAATCATCATGGTTTAACCTGGGATGGAGGATTCACGAATTTTACTCAAGTAATGATATATCTTCGAGAAAATATTCAAAACTCTGTTGTTTACGTCAAGGGTACTGAAAAAAAGCAATGGTTAAAAGAAGTACTCAATAACGAAAACGTAGAAGTCATAAATGTTGAAGATAGCTACAGCTGCCCTAATTTAAAAGAACTAAAAAGAATTTGCCCTAATATAATGATGAAATGTATGTACCATGGAAAATGTTGTGCGCTTCAAAACGTGTATCTCCTAAGTAAGTTTATAAGTGAAGTAAAACAAATGTGAAATATTTTTTTAAATAAAAAACATGTTATACAATTTTAAATGTTTTTCTGTTTTTATTTCATAAGTTTGAAGAAGAAGAATTGACTGAATTACAAAGTTGTCTTTTAAATCCATATGGGGAGGAACTGTGATCATCTAGGAAACGTCGTTTTTCCGCTTTGGCCTTATAAGTTTTCACTTCTGTTACAGTAACTACTTGATGTTCTCGTGTTCGGCGAATATTGTTTGAGTTGATTAGTATGCCTTTATTGTCTGAAGAAGAATTTAATACTGCGTTTTTAATAGATTCAAAGTTAATTTTTTGAGAAGCTTTATAGTTAAGAAATATGCCTTTTACTTTGCACTCAATATGTTCAGTATTATCTTTTGTGCTATAGACTTTATATGCATAGTTTTTAGGACCTCCACTAGCAAATTCAGTTATATAACTTCCAGGGCCATAGCTTTCAAGTTCATCCGTCATATCGCCAATAAATTCCCCTGTAGGGGGTTCATATTCCCCTAGACGACTAACGTAGATAACAGAATCCGTATCATAATAGAGAACTCTTTCCCCTAATTTTTCTAAGTAACTGTACAGTTTTAGGCGAGCTAGAGTTGTCGTATAGGCGGCAACACAAACGTTCACTGTAGATAGAGACTCAGCTGCTTCTTCTTTCATTTCGAAATTTATGACGATATTTTCTTCATTAACAGGTAGAATATGCAACACCTCTACAGAAGGATGTGTAAGCAGTTGAAACAAATCTGAGGGTTTATTCAAAATACAAGTTTGTTGTTGATTTTCACGTTGTCCAAATTTTCCCCAAAATGAATTTAAAATCAACTTAGCTAAAGATCTTTTTCCGGGGTTGTTACAAATTTCTGAAAATTCCAATTCAATATTTTCTTTATCAAGAAAACCCGCAACATATTTATCTTTTTCCTGCGGGGATGTACATGAACTTGGCCATCCTGATGCTTCTTGCTTGATTTTTAGAAACTTATTCATCATTGAAGTGAAAAGACCGTCAGAATTAGTATCTCGATTATACTGGACTACATCATATTCCCAAATTTCAAGAACGGAAAGTAGTTTGTAGCCTTTTTCGATTGCTTTAAGAACTTCATCAATTACCCATGTTCCGAATAAAGCTCTTTCTTCATCAGTGTGATTGCAAAATTGTTCTTGATTTTTTTCATCACTGCAACTTCTACACAAAGAAAACATAAGCTTATTATTTTGTTTTACTGGCAGGACAGGATGAAATAGATGCTCTGGTGGTAGAATTTTACATTTGACAAGTCCATTTATACCTTCCAATTTTGTAGTGGGAGTGGTGTGCACTTTTGGATGGCCGATAGGGAATTTTCCATTCTTACAAACCCATGGATATAGAGAACATACATCTATATAATGAATTTGTTCACCTTCTTTACATTTATAATAATTAAAAGTATTTCCGGTTCGGCCTCCATAGAAAGCATCACGAGGATTCAATGGTGAATTTTGTATCAGTGTATGTGTGTTTAAGAAACTTAAATCTTCTTTGTTCATTAACTGCAAAACACTTTGAAATTGGCAAGACCACATTTCAATGACTTCGTAATTAAATTTTCTTAATCGCGCAGTTTTAGATTGTGTTCTCTCATATCTGTGATTTAGGGTGTCATTTGCGTCTTCGTATAGAGGCTCATCGCGTTTGTGTTTTAAACAGAGGGGGTGACCATGATAGTAGCAGCCGTGGAATTCAAATATAAGCCTTTTTTCTTCGCAAAAACCGTCAACTTTTACCCCATTGACAACTGCTTCTCTTCCTTTAGATGCATGCTTTATATCAATTTTTCGCTTCTTTTCTTCCAAAATCAACCACTTGATGGCTTCTGTTGATTGATTATCCACACACCTGTAGCCTTTTTTAGGAATTAAGCCAATGGTGTTAGGTAGAAGAAAGTTACGTCTGAATACAAGATTACATGCTGACGCTATGGTTGTTGCTTCTAAAAACGGTTCAACATTACTCTGACTGAGGAACAAGTTTCTAAATTTCAGACAAGCCTCTGTCAAAATTTTAACATCACTGATACAATATTCGACCAGCTCACGCTGCATGTCAAAATCATCGTTTTGATGTTCTGCAAACCATTTCAAAAATACATTGCGATCTTCAGCTTTCATTGTATCTGGACTGTAATATTCAATAAGAGGTAGTTTTCCGATATATCCAGCATTTTCTTTGGTATTAAAATAATGGGGAAAATACCCCTTTTTCAAAACAGGAGATAGTTCAAATGCTTTTGGCAGCTTTGACAGAGCCATAGGAAAGTAGTTTAACGAGTCTATAAATTTAACATTTCCTATTTGCATCAATATTATTTTAGTACCACGCATGATCAATTCGGGGGTCAGACTTGTTTTTTCCAGTATAAAGCTCAAAATGAATTGATGGTCGTATGCCTGTCCATTATGAGCTATCACAATTACGTTCTTAAAATTTTGCCGAGCATTTAGTATGTGTTTTACAAATTTGGATACCACGTCTTCTTCTTCTTCTTCTTGCTTAATGACATTCAACGTCAATTTGCTCTTTTGACAAAAATACAAATTTGGAAAATCCAGGCAGTGGTCACATTTTTGCTGAAATACACACAAATTGGGTTCATGTATTCTTATTGGCGAAATTTTTGTTTCATCATCATCTTCACCATTATATATTTTTTCCCCTATTATTCTCTCTTGTCGACTCTCCAAATCATAAAATATGTACAAACAGTTGTTACATTTTGGTGTTCTTTTATCAGGGAGAATATAACAGAGATGATCTTTTTCAACATGTTGGCGACAATGTTTACAAAAGTATTCATCACATACATGATTTCTATTTGCCCCGTATGTTTTCAAGCATAGTAGGCATCTCTTCATTATTTCGCAAACAGAATTTTTTCTTGAAGAACCGCTCGCTTTGTGATTGTCGAAACAGGGTTTACCCCTAAAGCTTCGATTACAATCACCACAAAGAATTTCTTTCGATTTGCTGCAACTTGGTGTTTGCTGACATTGTGGACAGGAGCCCCCACATTTATGATGACTTTTCGTATCGTATGGTACGCGACAGACTTCGCAAAAGTATTTACAGCAAAATGCGGCGGTTAACGATGTTATTACGCTATAATGGTTGTTGCAATACAGTAAATTTATTTTTTTCTCCTCAGAAATTCCTTCAAAAATCACTTTTCGGCCTTTAGTTCCGTATTCATATACAGTAACCTTATATCCTTGCAAGTGATTTTGAAAGGCTCTCAGCTCTGGAATTCCACAACCTGTATCTGGTATATTTATCTGCGCATCTTTTATTAGTTTCAAAGTTCTTAGGGTTTGAAGCTTATCAATATTTTGTCTAAGCCTTTTGAAACTAACTTCTTTGTCAGCGTAAGCTTTTGCGACAACCAAGGCACGAGGTAGGCATAAATTATCCTTATTTTCAATGAATATTATACCTCTCCGTCTTATACATTCTTCATCGAATGAATTGTACATCATACTGGACTTTCTGTTGTTCCCTCTCCCTGAAGGGAGCTTAACAGAAGTTATTGTCATGCAAAAACTATCTGTACTCAGACCTTCTGAGTTGCTCTGGAAGATTTTAGATATCATTTCCCATACATCACTGAATTTTAGCTCTGAACAGTTTCGGTAACTAATCCATCCGTTTCCCCGTTCAGTAGAAAAACCGTTTCCATAAAAAGTAATTCCTACTTTATCTGTTGAGCTCAATCCTGTTACAGAATATTCAAGCATGCTATTAATGGCCTCCTTGATCCATAAAGTTGGTTCTTTGTTGTTGGGGATGGGTTTAATCTTAAAATCGATTTTACGACCCTTTAGGTCAAATCGTTTTACTCGAGACTCCAAGTCATTCAACACCTCGAATCGCTATGCATTTAAAAAGAGAAGATAGAAAGCATTATAGAACAACAAATTTTCGAAATGCATGCAATTAAGGAGTAGGAACTTGTGTTTTCGAAAATAGAGGAAAAGCAACCATTTGTATTAGGATCAAGTAGAGTTAGAAAATAAGTAATACAAAACATATTTTTTGATTTAATCAATATAAATTTTTATTTATTTTTTTCCACTATTTTCCGTAGAAAGCATGCTTCTGCGATTGCAGAAATCCGAACTGTACCTGCTCTTCGATGTTAGGAATTAGCTTTTCATGAAAAGCTATTGAGAACGACTGCCCCAGTGGTTCCAACAGCTCTATGTCACAGTTGGCCATCTCTAGTAGGTCATCTGCAGTCAGCTCCTTGGTAAATCTCTTCGGGAGAAAAATGATGCACTCCTGGAGCTCCAGCATCACTTGCTCACCGAATTGTGAGGCACATTTGTCAGCTTTTAAAATGCTGTATCTTTCCTTGAGATTCAGCTCTTTAAGGCTTTTTATTGGCTTAGCGTGCTGCTTCTTCCCGATAACATTCAGCTTCTTTAACAACGACATTTTAATTTAACTTTAACTCTGATGTTTGAACACAAAATGTAAACTAATTTCATAATTTCGCAACAATCAGCCTTTATACTCTCGAAACCATAGATAAATTTTTTGATACTTTTCTTAACATTCTTCATATTTTTTTAAAAACGGATGTTTTTGTGGTCTGTCTAAATGATTTCGATAAGAAAATCCAAACACCGTGTGAAAATGTCCATTGAAAGTAAATTTTCTGAAATTAACACAAGTTTGACTGTTTTATACTCTCGAAACCACAAGATAAAATATTTGATGCGGTTTTCTTAACATTCTTCAAAATTTATACGGATGTTTTTGTGGCTTGTCTAAATGATTTTGATAAGAAAATCTAAACACTGTGTGAAAGTGTCCACTAAAAGTAAATATTCTGAAATTACCACAAGTTTGGCTTTAAACCTGTTACAACATGTTCAAGCATGCTATTAATAGTCTCCTTAAAATAGCACACAGTCTCCTTAAAATAGCACACAAAATATTTCTCCTTCTCAATATTTTTGACACCAAAACATTTTATGATGTAATCGCGTAATGCCGCAGCTAGTAGTTCTTCACAAATGAACAACCAACAAATTATGCTTATGAAAAAAAAGATAAGAAAATTCAACTTTTATGTTAAACTTAAACCTATTACACCATATTCAAACATACTATTAATAACCTCTGCACGACGCGTGCCAAATTTACTCGCCTGGCGTCCAACACCCCAAAGCTGATAACAAAACCACAAACTAAACACACCATCGCCAAACACTAAGCTGATAACAACCTTCAAATGACCTTCACACATTTTATCAACCGCAAAAAGTTCCCATGCCCAACCGTCGCATTACCTACTTCTATTCCTTTTGTTGGCGCCCTCTTATAATATAGGCAGGTTCTAGCAGACAGTTTTAATATTTATAATTAAATTAATAGTATTTTATATATCGATGGCCCCGTTCAAAAACAACCTTAGCGGACTTTGTATAGTTTTGAGTTATGTACACCACAAGAATCTCCATATCAAGTTTTTATTGATTTTCAGCCTCTTTCAACAATAGTTTTTGGTATGGCAAGTTCCGTGTTATGTAGAACTAACATCACATCGTGTATTGAAATGTCCCAGTCACGCTGTTAGTACCTATAAGACGAATTGAAATTTAACAAAGGTATAAAGACACAATATTACCAACAAGATTATATATCTAAAAAAAAAATCAATTTAAATTAAAACAGCATTAAAGTATTCAGCTTGAAAATTCGTTCATAAAAAAAAATGCACTTAGTATGTTCTTGCACGGGACCATCTGGAATGGCTAAAGCTTTTATACATGTTTTAAGTATTTCGGAAAAAATCTTTACTAACAAAATTTGAAGTTTTTATAAAAATTCAAAGGACTGTACCCTAAAAAACAAATCTAAATTTACAATTTGATTTAGGTACAAATATGAGAAAAGCAAGAAAAAAAATCTCTCTCGAAGAAAGTAACTGGAAGGGAGGAAATCCCTTTTGAACGGAGATGTGTGAACTACTGTATCAAAGAAAGGGACTCAACTACTGTACACGTTACGCTAGCCCTATAGAAACTATAATATGTTGAACCTACAGCACATCGAGCATTATAGGTACTTACTAAAAAGGTGGCAGCTTAAGGTGCTCTCAGACTTAGAGAAAACACAATTTGGAAATCCGAATCATTCGGTCACTCGAGCATACTTGTCACTTTCGATCAGAGCAGACTTATGCTACTAATGGACTACAAAATGAAAAAAGTATGACTTCGCCAGTAAACAGCTAGGAATGGCTCTCCCCAAGTACTTTCATAAAAGGTATAATACCCATCTTCACCAGATAGTACAGAGAATGGAACGAAAGCAGGAGTATCAAAAATTAATACCGACTAGCAAATCCAGGTAGAGATCTATCTATCTGGTGGAGGAAGCTGCTCAAACTGTCCTCCGAGGGAACTACCAGCAATGAAAATTACCCTCTCCGTGGACAGCTAAACAGCACATAAAACGATCAACTCCAATCTGTTGAACTCAAAATCAGTAAGTCAGTGAATTTCGGTATTAAGAGCGATAAACTATTGCTCAATACTGCTTTGCTGGATTCGTGGGCATGTTCCTGTGGAAGGGAACGAGGCAGCGGATAAGTGGCAAGTCTCGGAAATGGACAGACTATTGGGTGACAGACAAATACTTTCAGCTTTCGACACAGCTAAAAGCTTCATTAACATAGCAAAAGAACGATGGAGCAACACTGTTTCATTAGCTCCCAGCTCGTGGCCCAAAATTAAAAAGGTCCAAGATCCTGACATCTCGTGTTAGAAACCAAACCAGCTCCTTGATTTTGTGCGGTTTTTTCCGCAATGTCGCTAGGACGCGTTCCGAATCGGATTTGAATGTGTGAGTGAGCCGCGCTGCGACTACAAAAAGAGCCAAATTATAGCTTGCTTGTTTCCAGGACCCTGATACAATTTTTTGCTATTTTTTTCCTTTTTTTTCGTTTGAAAAGGCACTTCGCAAATTTTACAATTTTTTTTATTGTGTTAGGAGAGCCAATCCTTTTTAAATATTGTGCGAAAATTCTTTACTTTCAGAGTACCTTTAGAAATGACGCTTTCTTCTCTCTCCGCTCTTTTTGTGCTACTTTTCAGAATTTCGTTACAAATTCTAGTTTCAGTTTTACAATCCGATATATAATATATTTCATTTATAAACTATAAACATTAATTAAACGTTGGTTGTAAATAATGTCAACTCATTTTTATATCTACTTTTTGATCCGGTTCAATTTAGTCCTAAAAAGTCCCGAAGAAAGGGCTGACAATTTAGAATTTTCTCACAATATTTAACAAGTATTGGCCCGCTTTACACTATGATGTTGTTATAGGGAACCGCGTTATATTTTAAACATACATATAAAATTTGAAATCACAGCATTTGAAAACTTTTTAAAGAACTATTCACATGAGCGCGAATCGCGAATAGGCGAATTGCGAACAAATCAATTTATTTGTATTTATGAATTGAAAATTGATTTTTGTTCTCCCACCAACGCACTTAAATTAATAAATCTAACATAATCTAAAAAAAAACTGCCTCTCAATTGGTTTAAATAGCTGAACAGCGAACTGTCACACTTTATTCGCAATCCACTTAAATGAGTCGCGATCCACAAACCGACGAATGAATAATTCGTTCGAACTTAATCTTGAATAACGAAACTGATTCGCGGGTATCTGCGACTAAACAAATATGAATGAAGAGTCAAAAACCACGAATATTCGCTTGTTCGCAGTTCGCGAATTGCGAACAAATCAATTTAATTGTATTTATGAATTGAAAATTGATTTTTGTTCTCCCACCAACGCATTTAAATTAATAAATCTAACATAATCTAAAAAAAAACTGCCTCTCAATTGGTTTAAATAGCTAAACAGCGAACTGTCACACTTTATTCGCAATCCACTTAAATGAGTCGCGATCCACAAACCGACGAATGAATAATTCGTTCGAATTTAATCTTGAACAACGAAACTGATTCGCGGGTATCTGCGACTAAACAAATATGAATGAAGAGTCAAAAACCACGAATATTCGCTTGTTCGCAGTTCGCGAATAGTCCTTAAATGTGAATTTTCCAACTAATAAAAAGGAACAACAAATTGTATCAGGGTCCTCGAAAAAAGTACCATATCGTCGCACAACGGTAACGCTGTTGTCAGTTGTTCTCATCCGAGATCATTCTCGCTACCTTAATAGGTTGCGTATGGGAAAGCTCGGCTGGAATCTCCATTGATTTGATCAGTAGAAAAAAGTTGATACCGTCTTATTTCTAATTATCCAGGCACGATGTCTGTTTCGCAGTTTTAGACGCCGCATCGCCATGCCACTGACGAAGAACTCTTCAAAAACTAAGTTTTGTTTTCGTGCAAAATTATAGCCGCAAACACGTTTGTCAACTTACGAGTACACCTTCATCGGTGCATTCATGTATGAAAATCCACAACAGCAACAGCAGTTCCCTGTAATTATCAACTACAAATACGGATGCAAATAGGATTTCCTTCTACAATAGCTATAAAGGCGCCTATCTAGAAAGCAAACGTATTGCCATCACCAATAATTACGGGGAATTGGTATTTTAATTAAAAGACAACTTCATATACTGCAGACTCCAGAGAGGCTGCTTAAACAAAGCAAAGTGAAGTGCAAATTGCGGGGATTGCAGAGTGCAAATGGCCGATATGTACAGTGCACACTGTACACACATGTATAATACAAGTGAATCACCCCGGTTCGGATCGGATAACATCGTCCGCTGTGGTACGAAACGAAAATTTCTGGAATCCGATAGCAAGACCTATAGTGTCAAAGCTTTTTCTTTCTTTCTTTGGGTGGGACATTTTTTTTTTTCTTTTGTTATTCGTATGTCCTTTTTGTTCTTTTTCCCTTTTAATTAAAACAAAATCCAATAACAATTGAGACAAACGCGCGGAGCAGCAGAAGGATATAGTCGGCCAGCTAGCTCAGCAGCCGGCATTGCACGAATGAATAGCACTGAGAATGTGAATGCAAGAATGTCCTTTGGACACAACACTTGAGGTATGAGAATGTGGTAAACCAATTTGAACAAGAGGGTCCCCTGCGTGGTTCAATTGAATGGCACACGATCCCACTGAAAATGTCAAACATTCCATTAGAGTTTGTGTAGCGTCCATTTAGTTCATCTAGAGCCAAGTGATGGCCGGCGAGAGTATGGTACAAGCAGTCAGCTTAAGGGATGCTTTTAACAGAATTGACTAACAACAGCTACTCGCTGCCTGGGGAATACGAATACTGGTTAGACTATGGCTACTAGCTGGCGGTGCAAATTCATCTCTTCGTTTTTTTTTTGTACCTATGTATTTGGACTTCCAAACTATTTTCTCCCAGACACTCTTTTTGTTTGCATTTCACAGGGCAGTGACGAAATTAATTAATTCAGTTAAAGTCCTTGTTTCAAATTCATTGGGTTGATCAATGAATTAGGGGTTTATATTATAACCAACTGCAGAAATAAATATTTTCTTTAAATTTAAATCGGTCGTTGGGCTTTTACCTGTAAGTCCGTATAGGTTTTGAAAATTCTCACAACCTAAGTGCTGAAAAAAACAATTTTAGTGATACGGAACACACCCACACATCAAGTAGATATATCAAAGAAGTTGATTAAATTCGGTGACAAAATCCTAATAAAAAATAAAATAGCTTGTCTGTTGTATGTGGATTTGTCTTTGTTACAGCATCACGTCAAAACTATTAACCCAACCCATATGGACATAACAAAGGACTCAATGGAACAGAACATAGTTCTTATTTCATGGAAGGCGGCTAACTCCTTCAAAAGATATACGGGCTTCAAATTTTCTGAAAGAAGGCTTAATTTCTTTAACTACGAATTTAATTTGACCTCACCTTGCATCGGCTTGAATGTGTCTCTAAGAACAAAATCACGGGACCAACTAGATGACTTAGTAAAGTCATCAAAAAACAAGCGATCTCTATCTCAACAAGCTCCTATATAGTATAGCCTTTCTAGTAAAGCTGAGCTGGATTTTCGGCCACACGAAGGTAGCCACATCTAAGGTTAAATTAACGAAGACACAATAAACAGCGGCACGATCAGAAAGATCAGTAGAAACCATGAACCAACCGATGTGCTCATTTTGGATACAAGTGTGAATGAAATATTTGTTTCGCCCTGTTCTGCAGATAGAGGAACTTCCGAATTGCTTCAAGAGACATAGAAGTCGACAGCTAAATGCTCCATAAAGTCGATCATCAGCAACCTGTAGAAGCTTATAAGAATGGTTTCAGGCCGCACAAATTTACGTCTAATCTTTAACTTACTGTACAGACCTCGAAAAAGAGATAAGAGTGCTAAAGTTACACTTAAAAGTTATTTTAAAGTCAACTTTGGTGGACAATCTTTCAAAAAAAGGGACCGGCCTTGAAATTTTGTTGGTCCGGAGCTGGCATTATTGACAGTTTGATTTTAAATGTGGAACGACTCAGTACTGTAAATGTGGTAGCCAGAAGTGGAAAAATGTAAACTAGCCAAATTGGCACCGGGAGGGCCAGGTTGCTCTCCAATCGAGACAGTTAAGTCGGTACTGGCAACGCTCACAAAACTGGTTTTACCAGCCTTAACAATTTTGAGCTTCTAGAGAACGATGCTATGCCTTGATGATGTGGACACAGAAGCATATACACTGAAGTCTCTTCTTTGCAAAAAAAGAAGAAAGAAAGGACTTCAGCTAAGTCAAGCCATCGAAAAATTGGTCAAATTCGGCTATGTCCCATTAAGAGGAGTATACTGCGACTAGCTGAATACAGAGTGTATTAGTTTAGTGCTGAAAAACCCTGATGGCTGCCCCATTAAAGTTGGTAAAAACACCACCCCAAGATAAACCAACACCTATACATCTCACAGAACTAACGCGTCCCCCTCTGTTTAAAGCCCACGCAACTCACACATTTCCGACACATTTAACTCGTGAGCCACAAACATTTCATTTTTAAATTCTGTGTAAAAGTGAACCTTTCGGTCTGGCAAAACCTCTCTGATATGCGGCCATTCGCCATTCATCATAGCATCCGTCACGGCGATATCCTCTTCACCACCGCACACAATCCCCACTCAAACGTTATCCTTCCGTTGCTTCCTCATCTTACCCTTGAACACAAAGCAACGCGACCAACCCACAATCAGGGCATAACTTTTGCCATTAAAAAAATACACACAGCAGCGAAAGTCGCATCCTCGATAGGAGGGCGGCTAGCGCACAAAGTCTCGGCTTCCAATGATATGGTGGCTCATCGTGTATCAGAAACTAAAGCTCTACAAGGATACAATATCTTTGACAAGCAGAAGATGTTCCTTGTTGTCACAGTGAACCAGACTGCATAGCAGCAACAGCAAAAAAAAATTCCTGCTCTGAATATATACGAACATTTTTATCCCTCCAGCAGCAAGGACATGCAAAAATATATGCGAAAGCAAAAAAGAAAACCCCAGCATACACTAAGAGGCACCCAACAAAAAAAAAAAAAAAAAAAAAAACAGCAAAAATATCACCATAGGTCGATGAGATAACTTGGGGAATATAATTCCTCACATCCCCAGCGGAATATATAATTTCCCTTTTATTTTCCTACAACAACCAGCAGGACCTCTGAATAGCGTGCGTTTTTTTTTTATTGGCTCTTCCCTTATTTAGGAAGTCGCTGCTGCTAAACAGATTATGACTAATCCCATCAAAATTTGTTCCTCGCTTGTATTTACGTATTCACATAGCGTGGCGGTCTTATCACATTAGGCTAATCCTTAATGTCATTTTAAAGGACTTTAAATTATAATGGGCCGACGGAGCAGCATCTTAATCACTCTCTCCCATAAACATATAATATATATTCATGCACATTGTCTGCGGCGCCGCCAATTTGGATGAATATCCCTCACCGCGGGCTGATCTTCGTCGAGTGGTGAAAAAATGCATTTCAAGTGGCGGCGCACTCAAAATTACCCCACACTCTCACTCTGTTGGAGGACCCTCTCGTTTGCTCGGAAAATTTGTCGATGGAAGCAAATTTCGCTAAACGCTTTTAATTAAAAACTATTTTCCACACGCCTATGTCTTCTTCTGCTCCTTCGCCTTGCGCCCCACCCAGTCGAAGGACTTCATCGCCGTGCATATGAAATGACATTTAATTAGCGGCACAGAGTCCTCAAGTCGAAACTCGCTCTGAGTGGGTGTCAAATTCACGCCGCGGATGGCGAGAGAATTTTCCTGCCGCCTGCCACAAGGGGGTGTATCTGTATAGTCAGAGTCACGTGAATAAATTTTGTCCGACGCGCACATTTTACTGAACACACAGCATAGATTTTGTTTAAAAGCAACGCTAATCCCTCTTTAATGGCATCTCAAGACCGGTGTGGGTTTTTCAAATTTTCAGCACTGTAAGCACTTCAAACAACAACAATGAACGATGGTGACAAAGACGCCGCCGACGACGACGACGACGGACGTCGCGATGAAGTGTTAATTCCTGCACAATGGCTGTCAGGTGGTAGGTATTTGTGTTGACAAACACTATTGTCTCCACGTGCCAATGTTTGAATATTAATCCCCGATATGGAGGTTGAGTTCTTCAAGGCAGATGGATTTGAATAACTAAGTAGCGCTATGATTTCTGTCGCTGATATTTTCGAATGCAGCGGCTGAGGCGAGGGAAACTTAATTAACGCAGATTCGTTTCTTTTGTAGTCAAACTGGTGCAGAGGAAACAATCTTTTAAGAAGATTCCATAAGTTGGCAGTTTTTTGTTTTGTTCACAGCTCTAGGGGAATTATGCTTAAGATGACATACTTGCAATTACTCTTCAACCATAAGCGCCACAGTTCTACCACATACGTCTGGACATGCAGTTTTAGGATGTTAGTTACGCCCACAATGATTCGTCACAGTGATTTTGCTCGAAGGCTGAACCGGAGACCTCCAGCCAAAAATCCGGCTTATGTGCAAACTATAACTTAAGCGCATTTATGGAGCTACGTTTGAACTAGTAGGTAAATGCTTCCTCGCTAAGAAAGTAGGGAGCGTAATGGTCAAGGTTTCCATTAAATAATGCTTATACCTACGATAATACTTGAAGAGTTATGCCAGACATATATGTATAGAAACAGGTATACATATAGGAAATAAAAAGTATTTGGGCGGCATTCAAAGTGAGTCCATACAAATCGTATATTCATCTTAAATCGTTAATGCTTTCGTTAAGAAAAACCTATGTTTGAAAGCGCTATACCTACACTTTCTGTTTTTCTGTCGAAGTGCAGTCCGAGCAGAACCTTCACTTCGGGTAGGCCAAAAACAATTACCTGAAAATGAAAAATTGCATCCTAAGGTGATAACCATTTTGATTTTTGACAACACTCCAGTTCTTGGCAAAATTTTCAAGGGTTTCTCTTTCGATTGAAAGCCTACGTTCAAAATCTTCATTTGGAAGTCTTATTTTCGACAAACATAATAAATATGCTAAGTCTAAAGTACTCTTAAACTAAATTGAGTACAGATTGCCAGCTGTCAAATAGCTGTCGCTTGAAGAAGTGTTACCAATTTGAAAAATAAACCCTTAGACAAAATGCTTGTTCCTTAAGGTCTGAAAGAGACGGACGATTATTTTTGCAATGGTTTTAAATAAAATAAGTGAGTAGTTCGTGCAGCAAGTCCGAAAGGAACTTAGCCCTAGCTTCTCACAACCATTCGTTTTGTTTAAGTTTTTCATTTTGGGACGATTTGAAGGGATATACAATTTTATGCGAAGCTTTTTCATGACAGTTATGCTCTCGGATGTTTGTCAGACGTACGCGAGAAGTGGCGCAGCTTAGAAAAAAAAACCTTAAGATGTAATTTGTGTTTTTTTTTCGAGGATTCAACTATTTTATTCTCTTATATAATCCTCCATACTCACTTCCGCATCAGCATATAACTGAATTGCAGGTTAAGAGTTTATATTGTTGCTTCCTTTTAAGTGCAACACGTAAGGCTCTTTGAACTTCTTAAACTTCTCATCTAGGTGTATAGGTCTCTGGAGTATGACAATGTCAAAGAGTTCTACAATTTAAGTAAATTGATGGAGAACTCCCATTTAGCGGTTTATTATCCAAACGTATTTCGATTTCCAGAGCTTTTAATACTCCATTAGCTTGATGACGAAAACTTGTAATAGACCTTGTCATAGTTGACATAGAAATGAACTTTGATAATAGCTACAGTTCTTGAACGCAATTTCACGTGTTAAATTTTAAGGGCCCATGTTGCATGTGAACCACACCTAAACGTCAAGTTTTATCCTGCATTTCATTTGACATTACTCAATTTCAGACTAACTCAATTTGAACCATGGAAAGATACACAATCGAGCAACGCATTTAAGTTATTCAGCCTTATTATTCAAATCAAAATGCATATCGTGCACTTCGTGATTCTTTCGGTCAATTTAATCGGCACATTTTCACCTCTGTGGATTCGCCAATAAGCAGAATTGCCGCATTTGGGCGAATGATAATCCAAGAGTGATTGTCGAAAAACCAATGCACCCACAAAGAGTGACTGTTTGGTGCGGTTTATGGGCTGGCGGCATCATTGGGCCGTATTTTTCCCAAAATGAGGCCGGTCAGGCAGTTCCTGTGAATGGTGTTCGCTATAGTGAGATTATAAGAACTTTTTACGGCCCGAATCAAAAGATATGGATGTGGACGATATCTGGTTTCAACAGGACGATGCCACTTGCCACACAGCTAACGAAACAATGGCTCTTTTGCGGGAGAAATTCAGTGGCCGTGTTATCTCACGTCGGTCGTGGCGATGTTAATTGGCCGCCACGATCATGCGATTTGACACCGTTGAACTTCTTTCTTTGGGGTTATTTGAAAGAAAAGGTGTACGTCGATAAGCCAGCAACAATTGAAGAGGTAAAGGATGAGAAAATTCGGCACATTAACGGCATAGAACCTCAATTATTCCTCAGCGTCATCGAAAATTTGGACCATCGGATGGAGGTGTGCCGACAAGGTCGCGACGGTCATTTGGCCGACATTTCGTTCCATACATAATTGAATCATACCAATATCATCAAAATAAAAAGAAATGACTGTAATTTCCTAAATAATTTGTGTTTTATTCAAAATTGACATCGGCCCTTAAAACTTAACCACCCTTTATAAAGTATGTAGAGGTAAAGGCCTTAACACTCTGTATTCATTTAATTTTTTTTCATTTTAAATTCATTTTTGTTGGGATTTTTCGTTAAACTTGCATATACTAGACAACAACGATTAAATCTAATTTAAAACTAACATCTATCTTATTCAAGCTTACTGGCTCTCAGCGTGCGCTCTAAACTTATCATTGTCCTTAAAATTATGGCCTTTCGGCCTTAAAACTACCTGAGCTACTTAACCTAAATTACCTTTAATCAGGGAGGTGAGCAATCTCTTCGATTGGCACCGAAGAGTACTCTCGTAGTACATTAAATTGGGGTACTACCCCTGAGATCAGGTTATTATCATTGGTCATCGCCCTTGCGACGTGCCTCCGAATCACCTTAATAAGGAAAATGTCAATTCCATTCAGTCCAGCCCCATTGTATAGGGTCCTGTTTGGATAGTATTTTACGTACTGAGATTCGGGAGTTCTAAACAACCGAATTTTTTCCATGTAGGACGGCGCTATATTGAACCACATGGGACAGCCATAAACGATTAGCAAGCTGTCTTGTAACTAAAATGCAGTTGCATGTCGTTCATACCCCCTTAAACAGAAGTCGTCACAAAAACCCCCTAAATGCCAAAACTGTGAACTTCCCAGCGATATAACAACACAAAATAGAGAAACTGAAACGAAACTGTCTCGTTAATTTTTTGTCGCAAGCTTAAAATTATCATTTAACGTTGGGTACCTAATTGGATTCGTAATATGTACCTATTGGAAAAATATATGGTTAAAACCATGTACGGCAGTGGGGCCCAAAAGAAGTTAGTTTTGCTCGGCTTTATTAGAGGTTATCCCGTCGAAATCTGAGGTGACGGATTTGGTGGCAGACTATATATAACCAAGTAAGGTGGATATTTCAAGAAAAAGAAATACGTCTAACCTCAAGCTAGTGCGCAAAAATGAATTTCATTGTCGCAGTTTTTAACCCCACCGAACTTCAAAAGCTTGTAATCTCAAAGAAAAGATAATATTTATTGAATCCAGTTGAAAATTCCAACACACCAAGTTTGATGGTTCTCTTAGAAAGAGTCAAATACGTAAGTAAACAATCTGTTGGTCATAGAATGACCTTTCAGCAAATCATCCATGGGAACATTCGGCTTACCTATACATCTACCAATTTTTCATTGGCATTTCAACAAGCAAGAGCGAGAAAGTGAAAAAATCCCGATTACTTTTCCAGATTGTCACATTTAAAAAATGCGCAAACTTCACCATAACCTAGTGTCAGCAATATAGACATGTTAATAAATCACCCCATAATTGGCATCCGAAGTAAGTGCAGTAATCACCAAAATAAATATGGTTTTATTTTCTCAGACAAATACAACAAAATTTCGAATCCAACTAAACCTAGTCTATACATCCTCAAACTACCACCCACACACTGTCGTCAACAACTGTTTCGTATTTAAATTAAAATTTTCCTTCACAGTTAAGTGACCCACAATTACACAAATCACTCGGCCTAACACGAAGCCAAAGATCAAAATGAGTGAGAAAAACATTAGTCGCAGTGTTGTATCTAGATTGAATGTCCGCACGCAACACGGAAGGAAGCAATTTTAGCGTTTGTTAGTGAATTTCAACACGCTACGCATTCAAATTTCCGTACAAATGGTTGAGCAATTAAATCGGTCACCGCTGGCTGTATCCCTCCAAATTAAACTGGCATACATCATCGCACCATATATATTATTTGTGAGTTGTACTCGTGTAAATATAATATAATATGCTCGTAGTGGCTCAAAAAGGACGCATTATCTTGGTGTCACACATAAATTTGAGAGTGAAATCAAGAAAAAAAAAAAGGCGCACATTCATGTAATGAGGACTTTATTGTCACCTATGATTGATAGGCGACTATAAGCACTTTGGAAAAGCTTTATGCGATCAGCGTTGTGACAGGATAGCGTGATGTATCCTTTTTTGAAATTGATAAATGACTGTTTGCTCGAAATTAAAGCAAAGATTGTTAAGTGGGAGTGATTTCGTGATTTAATGGTGCAATGTGTTTGTGAGTGGGTTTGGTACCGTGAAAGGAAGCTTGGCTTTCCATTTTCATCCTTTCATGGGAGAGAACCGAAAACTTATAGGAGGGGGTCGTTATAATGCCTTCAAAAAAAATCTCCAATTAGAGACGAAAATGCAAATGTCATTATGTTTTGATTGGCTTTGAGTTTTCGAACGTGTTCAACAATTCTGTGAGAAAACATTAGTAGATCACAAGTCAATCAGAAGTCAAGTACAACTAGAAATTGCAATACTTTCTTGTGTGAGTTTTGTTTCAACAAATTTTCTTTTTGCATTCCAATTATAATTTGAGGATTCTATGTTTACATTAGCCGTATTTTATTATCAGCGTGATCTGATCCGAATCAGATCACGAAAACAAAACAATACGGATCATAGAAAAATTTTATTTTGGAGTTGTGGCAACAGTTGCTTTCAATACACGACGGATATAATGTATGAGTATGACAAACTTCATATTGCCACCAGCCATATTGCAAACATTCGGTGCAACGTGACGTCACAATATGTTGGTAATTGACATGAGATTTAATTTGCTTGTCGGGTTTTTTTTTTTTTTTTTTTTTTTTTTTTTTTTTTAAATTCATTTTTATTTGTACTCTTAATTAAACTTATATACTAGACAAAAACGATTAAATCTAATTTAAAACTAACATTTATCTTAATCTAGCTTACTGGCTCTTAGCGAGCGCTCTAAACTAAACCATATACTTAAAATTATTGCCTTTCGGCCTTAGATCTATCTATATTTAATTTTGTTTGTTTTTTATTCTTCAAGAAACTTTGAAAAACTTGAATTCTTTATTATTTTAATTTTATTTAAAACTACTTAAAACTGCTTGTCGGGGGTGTTACCATAAATATGAATGAAATTAATAATTTTTATTTTTGATATTGTTTTTTAAAAAATCGATTAAAAATTCTATGTTGAAATAAACAATATTTTTTTGCTAGTATTTCGGTTTTTCTTGACGTATTAAGGTGTATTCAGGCAAGTGAATGATTTTTTTTTAAACATTTATGAAATGTTCTCGATTTGCTTCAGAAACATTTCATAATCTTTTGTCCAACATTTTTGTTTTTACCGGTATAGACGCCGATTAAATATTTAATAAATGTTTATTGTCAGAAATTTGCGGCCAGAGGCTGGAAAACAACAACACCTCTTCCGTAATATAGTGTGTTTTATTTCAAAAGGGAAATGAGTTTACCTACAATCAGTTCCAAATGTAATGAAAATCTTGCTGCAGTTTGCACCTCTGGTCCGCTCGGATTGTAATTATGTAAATGACAGCGGTTTAAGCACGAAATTCCAGAAAAACAAACTGAAGTTAGTTAGTAATTCGATTTTTCTGTGATATTTTGTGATAAAAAAGAAATTTGTTTCCCAATAATTAGTTTTGAAAATAATTTAAATAATTTAAAAACTTGTGAAACAAATCATTTACGAACATTTTTTTGTTAAATAAATATTCATGAAACATTTACTTAAATATTTACGCAATATTTCGCTGATCTGGGCACACCTTTATAGAATGAAAAAGCAAAACCTCGAAGACCGGGAAATTTATTCGATGAAAAAAATTCTGTTGAATATTTTAGTCTGGCAACGTTACCATGTTGCTTGGCTATCGTTTACAGGCAGATCAACATTAAAGAATGAAACGAGCCATCTAGAGGGAAATAGTACAATAAATTTTCAGATCCTGATTCGTGATCTCGATGAATATCAGGATCATATGCTGTGGTTGCAAGTGCATGTAATTCGTTGACCTATATAGACCATGGCTGATAGTATAAAAAGGCTATTGTTTGTCGTACCGATTACTGCGTTATTTCAAAACCAAATTTTATGAAATATCGGTGAATTGAAAGGTGAAGTCTTGAGGAAGGACTTGTAGCAGTGAGCTAGGATTGATGATATTTAAAACACCCATATTGGTTCAACTGAAGATGAATGGTATACAGTAAAGGTTTTCATCCACTATCTATAGCACACACCTGATCTTGCCTCAATGTTAAAATGTTCATCTCAGAGTGAGAGGGAGGCAGTCATAGAGACTGATTGAAGTGAATAAATCCATTTCGATTTTTCTGTCCCACCAAAAGGCTCACAAAGGCGTGTAATTGTGTTTTTGTAATTTTAGAAAATTGGGAAAAAACAATCAACAAATTTGTAGTTTTAATTCAAAATTACAAATTTGTAATTGAAATTCACAATTACAAATTGTAATTTCAAGTACAAATTTGTGATTGGAGTTCACAGCTTTACGAAAAAGGCAGCACATAATTTGTGCTGCAATTGCGCACACTAAATTCAAACTTGCACCGGGATCAGGAATTTCTACTTGTTCGTTCGTTTTTAGAGTTCCTTTCAAGGATAGTATGATCGGACTTCGCCTTCCTAAATTCTCCGAAAAACATTATGCTTGCTTATTGAACTGCGATTTTGATTTATCTGGTCGGAAAATCAGTTTCAACAGCTAAATAGGAGACCAACCATGCCTAAACTTTCACCCACAAACCATCGTTCATCACATGGTTCTCGGTTTCTTCGATCTTTCAGCATGGCTTGCGACTGCATTCCTGAGGTATTAATGTAAGTTCAGACTGCTGGTTGACGTCCAGTCCTGCCCCCGGCTGTAGGCTCTTAAGCTTGAGTCCGTTGCTTCAACCGCATGCGCATTCGGTAGGAATACCTGCCATCTATAATTCCGGCGCTGTCTCAAGGGAACTGTCAAGGGAGCGGTCCACGCTCTTACTTCAGTGCATTCCATTTTATATTTAAATACCTAGGTATACTTCCTGAGAGGCATGAAAAAAGTGACTTAATTTCAACAAATAAATTGTACCAGCTAAAGCACAATGGCTCTGGCAAAATGAACTCCCCCGACAATCTAAATCAAATTGCACCGCTTTAAAACTATATAGCAGGGCAAGTGTTGGGCGTTCTTTTCCTAAGACTGCAATCAAACTAAAAGTAAAAAAAAATCAAAGGCATTGTCAAAGTCCAAAGGATAGGTTTTGTCGCCATTGGAATAATTTTCGACGACAGTCCACCCCACTTTTTTTTTTTTTTGTTACTCTTCCTCCTAACTTCAGTCTAAGTAGCTCTTAACTTCGTTCCCCCAGCAAAGCATCATTTAAGCTTCGTAATGCTTTGCCAATAACTCATGTAGCACAATATGCCAACCGAAAGGCATATGGGAAAACAAAGTGGTTTGGCTTCAATAAGAAATTTTCCACAAAGAGCTCATTCCAATGGTACGAGTATCACTGAACTTTGTCTTCCACTGCAGGTCCTGAATCATACAGCAGCTAAAGGCTTTGCCGTTGGTGAAAGTAACGTGCCAGATCGATACACAATTGTGCAAACACAACGTTCTCGTGCTTGTACAGCACACAGCAGAACCGGAAACCATTCCTAATCTACACCGCACACTTACTCTTCCCACACCCCCAATTGCATCCACATCCAGATAGGATATATCTCTTAATTTCCAAATGGATTCGTTACATTCAACACAATAAAGAGGTGACGTGGAACTGCAGAAGAAGGTGGATGGGAGGCGAGGGAATAGAAAACAGCCAAAGGATGAGGCACAATTCCCACATTACGAGCACAAGGAGAGAAGATGGCGATAGACCGCGCCCAACAAATGCCTCCGTTCCGGACTGATGGCTCTTGGAGACATGTTAAGACAATGTGACTGCGGAAGTACAACGCAAACCCCCTAATGGGAAATTAATTGCTCCTTCCATCGATTATTTATTTATTGCTTGGAGCTGTACTGCTGTACTATCGTTTTGCGTGGGTGGTGGTGGGTGGCAGCGGAGTCATATCGCCTGCGATGGGCTGGTTCCACACTGCCGACACACGATGGGCTATACTTCGACTATGACATTTGCTTTGTAAGACATTGTTGCCAATATCGGGGGCGCAAAGCGACACCCGGCCAAGAGACATGGGTGTCACACTGTTGTTGTTGTTCTTGTGGTAACATGGAATGGGTTTTTCTGGTGAACACCACAAGGCAGTGCATAAGAACAGCATCGTCATCATGCCATAGAAGTTTTAGATTACTGTTTGTGTATACTACGGATCCTTGGAGAATGCTTTGAAGAGTCCTGGCTGGGCTGTCTGTCGTTTCGCTGTGTATGTAAGTACTTTTCGATTCATTTAGTTTTCACTATAGTGAGGCGTCACAGAGCGAATTAGATTACCGTTTTAATGTCGCATTCTGGCCCTCGGCAGAAATATACAGACATTCAATTTAAAGGATATCGACTTCCTTATCGTAATTAGACAAGTTGACAAAATGCAGCTGAAAACTCCGTTGTGCGCATCGCCCTGAAGGCACAGCGAGGCTGCATATTATGTGAATTAGAGTGTGGCCATATTTACGAATGCCCGCGCATTCGAAGGATGTAGAAAAATACGCAATAGAAAGACTCTGGGACAGGTTGGTGTCGCACACAGTCAAAGTCTTCATATGAATACTTGAGGTAATCGACATATATTTTATTACAATATTTTTCAGAGGTAGTTGATGGAATGAAATAATAGAGAAATACTTCGTCAACATAGCCCATGACGTATAAACACTCTTAGTCGAATCGGGAACGTTCTCATTTATTATGATAAAGTAATAGATTTTCTATCGAAGTAGAAAAGGGATAGGTATGTTTGTGTTTTTAGAGCTTTTTTTCTGGAGCGTTTTTCCGCATCCTTGTGGCCTTTTTAGAACAATTATTAGATATATTTTACAGTACATTAACCGACTTAAAGAATTTTTCTGCATCGTTTTTGAAAAAAATTTTATTTGGCATTTTACTGACCGTTCTTTTGGGACAGTTATCTGAACGTTTTCGGAAGCATCTTTATGGGGTGGTCTGGGGTTGTTTTTTTTTTAACCCTTCTTGGAGCAATTAAATCGTCTTAAATTAAATTAAATTCTTTGATAAGAAGTTTCCGGAATGGTTTGCAGATAAGTTTCCTCGGGTGATTTTGTGCATTGGTTTTTTGGAAAGTTTGGTGTTTTAGAAAGGCTTCCTTAAGGCGCTCTTTGGATCAGTTTTATGGCTTATTTTAGAAAATGGTAGTTTCGGTTCAAAGAGAGTATAGGCGCACGTTTGGCGGCAATCCTCCGAGCAGATGGACCATAATGGGACTTGTTAACAATTTTGCCGAGCATGGGACAGTCGAAAGAAGACTTTACCATCGAAACGGACGGAGGAAACAATTGCTGCGGTAGCTGCTGCCATACAAAACAAGCAGGCAGTCATTTCAGTCAATTATGCACAATGATTTGGACTTATTCCCATATAAAATTCAAATGTCCAACAAACTGAACGCAGCAGACTTGCCGATTCGCTTGCCAGAAGATGCTTCAAATGGTGGAAGACGACGGAAATATGTTGAACTGTCTTTTTGTGCCTGACGTGGCCCATTTCGATTCAAACGGCAACATAAACAAGCAAAATTGTCGAATATGGAGTGCTTCCAACCCACATATAAAGGGTGATTTTTTAAGAGGTTTAGAACTTTTTTAAAAAAAAAACACAAAAAATTCGAAAAAATGAATGAAATATTTATTTGAATCGATAGTTTGAACCTTGCAATTTAATGTTTAAAGATAATTTCATGCAAATGTTGACCGCGGCTGCGTCTCAGGTAGCCCATCCGCTGAGTCCAATTTTGGCATACTCTTTCACACATATCGGCCGGTATCTCACGAATGAATGCATGGATGTTGGCTTCCAGTGCGTCAATCGAAGCGGGCTTGTCCCTATACACATTAGCCTTGACATACCCCCACAAAAAATAATCTAATGGTGTCAAATCGCACGATCTAGGCGGCCAATTGACCGGCCCGAAACGTGAAATTAACTGTTCACCAAACTCGCCTCGCAATTGCGCCATTGTTTCGCGTGCTGTGTGGCATGTGGCACCGTCTTGTTGAAACCACATATCATGCAAGTCAAGAACTTCCATTTCGGGCAAAAAAAAGTTTGTTATCATCGCTCGGTAGCGTTCACCATTGACAGTAACGCTGCGATTCGCATCAATATGGCCCAATAATGCCGCCGGCCCATAAACCGCACCAAACAGTGGCTTTTTCGGGATGCATTGGTAGCTGTTGCAATGCTTCTGGCTGATCTTCACTCCAAATGCGGCAATTTTGCTTATTTACGTACCCATTCAACCAAAAATGAGCCTCATCGCTGAACACAATTTTTCGATAAAAAAGCGGATCCTCGGCCAGCTTTCCAAGAGCCCATTCACCAAAAATTCGGCGTTGTGGTAGGTCGGCTGGCTTTAGTTCTTGCACCAGCTGTATCTTAAAAGGCTTTACGCCCAAATCCTTCCGCAAAATTTTCCAGTAGTGCTGTAACAAAGGCCTAACTGCTGGGAACGGCGCCGAATCGACATTTCGCGGTCTTCTGTCACACTAGCTGATACGGCCGCAATATTTTCTTCACTACGCACAGTACGTAAACGTGTTGGTGGTTTAATGTCCAACAAAGTAAATTTGGTGCGAAATTTGGTCACAATCTTCCGAATAGACTGCTCAGAAGGTCGAGAATGCCGATCATAAAATGGAAGCAGCGCGCGATGAACATTTCGAACCGAGCACGAATTTTGATAGTAAAATTCAATAATTTGCAAGCGTTGTTCATTTGTAAGACGATCCATGGTTAAATTGCAAACCAAACTGAAGCTGTTTGACAGTGACACAAGGTACTAAACACACGTCAGCTGTTAAAACCAGTGTTGCCAAAACCAAACCAGCTAAAAAATCACCCTTTACATATCAGACGGAATTGGATCCACTTCGTGTCACAGTGTGGTGTGCAGTTTCAACACGTTGCATTGTCGGGCCCTACTTCTTCGATGAAAATGGTCACACCGCTGCGGTTACTGGAGACCGTTACTTGAGCATGTTGAGAGAGTTTTTCTCACATAGCCCGGCCTGTTATGACAAAATCGCGAATAAAATTTCCCAATAAGCTGATATCCGCAGAAACTCTACATTCCGTTGACCCCCAAGGTGACTTGACCTTACTGCACCTGACTTTTTCTTGTGGAGTTCTTGCAAACAGGAAGTCTACAAATCAAAACCAACAAATTTCAATGAACTAAAGCAATCCATTCGAGAAACAATTGCGGCTATTTCTGTCTCAACTCTCCAAGCAGTAATGAACAACATTTTGGTAAGATGCCGCACGTGCATCAACGAGCAGGGGGTGTTTAAATTCCATTATTTTTAAAACTAATTAAGTTATATTTAATAAAATTGAATGAGCCTTAATATAAATAAAAGAAAAATGAATTCCATACCCTGAAAAAAAAGTAATTTGAGTTTGTTAATGAAGCAATATTCAACAGCCACCCGAACGTTTAGAGAAGTTTTTTTTTAATCTTTCGTTCGTAAAAATTCATATTTCAATAAAATGACTCCATTTCTTATATCCGAACGAGTCTTCCATTTGCGGGGCTTGGCTTTTTCTCGTGGGCGCTTTTTTTTAATGCAATTGCACCGTTAATTGAAAAGTGACAGTTTTTTTTATTATCTTGAGAAGCGTTTTTTCGGTGCGATCCTTGGAATTAGTAATTTTTTGAAGATTTTTTAATGTATTTTTGTGTCTATATCAAGTAAGCTACATGACAGAAATAAAATTACGAAATAACAACAGCTTTTGAGCTTACAGAGGACTAACCAATCAATTTCCTACTTATAACCTCTCTTTTGCCAGTGAAGATTCCACAAATGGAGACCTTTAATCCTAGTGCACGTTTCTTTAAAGATAGTCAACAGATTCCCGGGTTAACCAAGTGGCCCACCATGACTTGGTGCCCGTAACTATCTTACTTATTTCAATATTAAGAAATAGGTGCTTAAGCACATCCACCCCAAGTTTCCATTAACCGTGTATCTGAGAGGTAGCATTGTACAATATTTCTCACTTTAAGTTTCAACTTAACCCCGCAGTGGCGAAGATACCAGAATCTCCTGCTGGCCAACTGAAGTTAATTACGATTTCTTAAAAGGATTCCACGGAAAGGCTCCTTTCGCAAAACGAAATTATGAAATGTATTAATTATTGAAGAGGAACGGAACACGAGAGACGAAGTCGACGACGACGAAGAAAGACCTTTGCCATTCTTCGCCAACAATCAGCCAGATAGGTATAGGTATGTATCTCGTGCTTTTTCTTACCTTGCTCTGGCTGTGGCGAATAAATAAATCCGAACAAATTGATCTCATCTCCCAAAAGGATTCCAGCAGAGATTGCGTTGGTGTTCTTTTCATATTCACTATGGGTTCTAAGTGTGTGTGTGTGTGTTTCTAAAAGTAACGCCGCAGATAACCTCTTTAGATAGAAATAATAAATTCAGCAGGATAGCATTCCAAATTCAAATAAATAAGAGAAGGTGCTGCTATGGCCCGGCACGAGTCGGGGGCATACCATTAAATATTAATATACAATCAGATTTTGGTATCCAAGAGAAAATGAAATTCATTTTCTCCTCATCGAGGGGTGATGCGGTTACCAATGCCAAAGTAAATATACAACGAAAAGGAAACAAAAACCAACACCATATCTAATACTCGCAGTCGCATGGGCAAGAATAAGACGTTTTTAGGGTGACGACGACGATGACTCCATGTATGAGATTGCTCCTCGTGAACCCTTTCATCGTGTCGCACATAACTCAGGGAGAAGGTTTTGCTTTTTGCCGTTCCAGTTTGGTGAGAGCATATGCGAACTCTTTGCAACCATATAAATATATACCCCCAGGACGACCTGTTTGAATGTCAGTGGCTGACAGGCGAGCTCCACACGTACAAATCAGAGACTGGGTCAATGATTTATTGTGGAATCTAAAAGTAGATAGAACCGTCTTCTTGAACTGTGTCAAGCCGTTGGCAAACTGTTTAGTATTCCGCAAGGATTTTAAATAATACCATTTCCGACGAGAGAGAATTCTCTATACCATTTGAGAGATCGCCTGCAATTCGCACCCCCGGAACGTTATAATGTAATCATCGCCTCGTACTTGGCTTAGGGCGTATAATATATCCTGAAATATTGCATGGAATCATCGTGTGTTCAGTGGGTGTCTTAAGGAAAGTTGGGTTGCGGGCAATGTGGCGCATATGGGTCTTGAAGTCAGTGCACGGTTTCCCGATATGCAGGTAATTAAAATAGTTTATTCAAGTGGGGGTTTCTATTCTAGGAATTATTATTAGCATGTGCTATCTTAGACCGGTTTGAAATATGTTTTCGGTGTATTTTTATAAACTGGTTGTGTCGGAAAGTGTAGCAAAAGACAGCCGGCACTATTTACACGACATGTATTCAAATTTCGCGTATTTCTTCAGTAGCACAGTCATCGTCAGCAATGTTGATCATTTCCGTCCCATGAATATTAATATTTCAGCGACTCACTTCGAAATCGTCGAAGGTACAGTTCAACTTCAACCGGTTGGTGCTTCCAAGCCCATTCAAATCTCTATTACTTCCGTTCTTCAGTGACGTTTTCTATTGTTAGCTACCACTGGATAACCGGCTTGGACTATCTAAACTCGAGTGCTGAATAGAGAGGAGATTAAGTGCAGAAAAAGACCTCTCTGAACGAGTTCCAGATGTGTAATTTGAGGTATGAGCCCCTGCGATATCCTCAACGTTCAAAGATGCCGATTCTGATGGGTATTTTAAGCCCTTAAAGCTACTAGCTCGAGCCACGCCATCAATAAATTCTGAAGCGGGATGACCTAGCCGCAGCTTGAATAGCCAGTCAGAGAACGCCTGCGTGGGAAATTCTCGCACATCTAAATCATTAGCTACAAGACTGGTTTAAACCTTCAAGGCTGTTGAAAAAATGAAACTACAATATTTAAGGTACTTAAGGAACTCACATAGGGTTATAAAACAAAAACTTGGAGGGAGCTAAAAGGTAGATGTGTACCCTAGGCTGACAAAGACCTATCGCCAATACGACTCAACTCGTTTGTTCTGGAAAGGTTTAAGACAGGTCCACTTATTTCGATTGCAGCATGTTTACACTGAGTGGACCTTCGTGTGGAGGCAAAGCTTAATAAGGCTAATCATAAACCACTCTAGACATATATAAGTCCAAAATTGTAAACCAGAAACCTTAAAGTAAGGGATGTAAGAAAATCTCCTCAAGGCAGGGTCGGCATTCTGTAAACCGAAACGTCCAAACGTTTTTTTGTGCATGAAGAAATTTGCTTGTGCAATGCAGGGCAAATCATTCGTGCGCACGAAAACGTTTGATCGTTTCACCTTACAGAATCTGACCTCAGGTGGTGTTCTTTTGAACTGGGTGACTCTACAACTTAGAAACAGTGGTGTCAAATCTATTGGCTTCTGGAAAATTCTAAATTTCTCTCAATACTCAGGTCACAATTTGAGGTAGCCCTTAGTCAACAAGAAATAGATCAAATACTTTGACGCTTTGTTTTGCTATAGCGCAGCTGACATGATTGCCGAGACGATAGCCAAAAACAATAACAATGTTGAGGGTCAGTGCCCTGAGCGGAGAAAAGTCCACAACAGCGCTAGACCGTTGTTCTATGCACAGAGTATATCCTGCTTGTGCTTGCAGGTTGTTCTTGTTGCGATGAACAGGCTATGCGTCAAGCCCACTGACTTGCTTGACTGGGTAATCGCGAACCTTGCGCGACGTGGCGGTGGGTGGGGAATGCTTTCCTTGCGCAAAAGCAACGACTACTGACTAATCTTAGACGAAACGAACGAAAAGAAACATCAACATCAATGTGTTTTATTTCTTCACTTCTTTTATGCAAGAAGTTATCGCTTATTCTGTTTTGATCTTTAGACTTAATTATCAAAATATGGCTGGAGCGCGAATTTTAAAAAATTGGAGAGTTAAGGCTAAGTTGCAATAGCAAGAATTCAATTAGATTTAGTACGTTGAAAGGTCGAACAATTCTATAATTTAAAGTTTGATTACATTTGTTGTTCCCTATTATTTCATTTAATAAATGGCTCCAACTAAATATAAGGACACACGAGGCCCATGCCTAGACCGATATATTCGCTTACACTATAGTAAAATATGTACTTATAAAAATACCTAAAAGTACATAGAATGAATACTAATTACCCGAGTCCAAAATTTAAAAATCTTTTTTTAAACCTAGAAACTCTGATTTCTTTACAAATTTAGTTAGTTAGTCTTTTTTCTCTAAATATTTTTACACCAGTATTTGAGGACCAAAAATTAGGTAGGTATTATTGAAAGTTGTGGTTTGTTGTAACTTATTTCAAATAAAATTTTGAATTTCAAGGTTCAAACTAAATATCAAAAACTTCTTCTTTGGCTCCATTTATTAAAAATGTTATAAACGGAAAATGTTGTTTGCCGCTTAATGTACTGAAATTTATTTTAACCGATGAACATTTTCACAAAATTTAGATTTTCAATAACATAGTAGGTACAACTAGTTAATTCATATAATTGCAATTACAGCTTTTATTTAAATAATCTTAATCTTAGACTTAAACCTTTCGGTATTTTGATGCCATGTGGCAACTCGAATATACATTATCGTCCATACACGCAGAAAAATTGACCTTAACCGAGTGGAATTTTCGCTCGGTTAAAAAAAAATGTGTTGAAATCAACTAAGTCTCTGTAGAAAACAAATGAGTTATTATTGTTAAAAACTACCGTGTTAAAAAGGTTAAATACATGTTGTTAAAAATAACACACTAAATGTTTGTTATCAATTAAGTTGCTTCGTTAATATTAACCAACCAGTCTCGTTTTCCTGTTTGGTTAAATTCAAACAAGTATCTTGGTTAAGAAAAACCTACTAAATTTGGGGTTTTAACACATTGATTGGTTATTAATAACCGTGCTACTCATGTAAAATTAACCAAACGAATGTGTGTTAAAATCTAACAAGCTCTCTGTTAAAAACAACCAATAAACGTTGCTTAAATACAACCAATGACTTGTTTGTTTTTAACCCTTTTACTCGTGAGAATTTAACCAAGCGAATGTGTGTTAAAATCTAACAAGCTCTCTGTTGAAAACAACCAATAAACGTTGCTTAAATACAACCAATGACTTGTTTGTTTTTAACCCTTTTACTCGTGAGAATTTAACCAAGCGAATGTGTGTTAAAATCTAACAAGCTCTCTGTTGAAAACAACCAATAAACGTTGCTTAAATACAACCAATGACTTGTTTGTTTTTAACCCTTTTACTCGTGAGAATTTAACCAAGCGAATGTGTGTTAAAATCTAACAAGCTCTCTGTTGAAAACAACCAATAAACGTTGCTTAAATACAACCAATGACTTGTTTGTTTTTAACCCTTTTACTCGTGAGAATTTAACCAAGCGAATGTGTGTTAAAATCTAACAAGCTCTCTGTTGAAAACAACCAATAAACGTTGCTTAAATACAACCAATGACTTGTTTGTTTTTAACCCTTTTACTCGTGAGAATTTAACCAAGCGAATGTGTGTTAAAATCTAACAAGCTCTCTGTTGAAAACAACCAATAAACGTTGCTTAAATACAACCAATGACTTGTTTGTTTTTAACCCTTTTACTCGTGAGAATTTAACCAAGCGAATGTGTGTTAAAATCTAACAAGCTCTCTGTTGAAAACAACCAATAAACGTTGCTTAAATACAACCAATGACTTGTTTGTTTTTAACCCTTTTACTCGTGAGAATTTATCCAAGCGAATGTGTGTTAAAATCTAACAAGCTCTCTGTTGAAAACAACCAATAAACGTTGCTTAAATACAACCAATGACTTGTTTGTTTTTAACCCTTTTACTCGTGAGAATTTAACCAAGCGAATGTGTGTTAAAATCTAACAAGCTCTCTGTTGAAAACAACCAATAAACGTTGCTTAAATACAACCAATGACTTGTTTGTTTTTAACCCTTTTACTCGTGAGAATTTCCCAAAAATAAAGTAACATTCTGTTCAAAAAAAGAGAATTCTCCTCGATTTATTTTACATTCCATTTTTCCATAAAACAATTCTATAAAACATTTTCATCGAAATATGTACCTATCTGATATTTGTTATACGTAGAAATTGTGTATCTGTTAATTTTATCATTCAACTTGGTAAATTTCAACAAACACATACTGTTGTTTCTTAACAAGTTATACGCACACCACGAATTACGACGCTGCTTTTTCAAAACGCAGAAACCAGGGATGAAAAAATAATCGCAATTGTACTTTTATCGACACAGTTGATTTAAAGATATATACAAGTACGATTTGCCCAAATTCAGAACTTTGATGAATATATTCTACTTCTGAAAATACGTTCCGACATTCCTTCCGAATTTAGTACATTCACATTTCACGAACAAACTAAATTCTAAACAGGCTAATACAGCCTTAAAAACAAAGTTTTCTCTACTACTTTTTTGGCTTGCAATAGGAAAAAAAGAACACAGACAAAAATGGCCAAAGCAACAATTTTTTTTTTACATTTTTGTCTGATAAAATATGGCTTTTACTCTTAATTGTAGCTAGGCACTTGAAAACTAATTTAAGATAGGTATCTAATTGTAAGAAAATTTGCCAAAGGTACAAATTTAATGCAAAATAAATATTAGCTTTTTATTGAGTCCAATTGACATAATGGCCTTAACGCAATATTAATCTAATCTGTTTCTGTAGATATAATGAAGTAAAATTAAGTAATTTTTCACTCTGCGATTCAATCATTTTGAGAACCAAGCTAATGAAAAAAGCTACACTTTTGCACATGCTGAACAAAATGGTATAGTCTTTAGTTTAGCCCTTTACTTCAAAATTTGTAAGTACCAAACTCGTTTCGACCTATGCGTTGGTGAGAGATGATAATAATAAAACTTATATCGTTTTCCACGCGGCAAAAAGAAGCGTCCGGCAGAGTCCGGAATCAAAAAGATAGATTCTGAGATTTCATCTAATTGTGCTCTACAATATGGTATATATAGTCCTGCATTTATCACTTTATTTCAAAATTTGTTAGTACCAGACTTGTTTTGAACTATGCGTTTTGTGAGAGTTGATAATAACTAAACTCATAATGCAATTGGTACATACACATTTTAAAATAAAGATACAAACAGAAAATTATATATACCATCTTGTAAAGCACAGTTAGGAGAATTTGAAGAAACCAAGGAAGTATTGGTAACCAATCTCGACTTCCAGGAGCAGCCTTGAATAAATCGTCTTTTTCATTGCTGTGCTGCCTTTGCTAGGCCTTTGCGATCACAAATTATTCACGCACAATTGAACCCATTTCGGTACAGCACCTAAAAAATCAGTTTTGTCATCCCTGGTAGAAAATATGTGTGTGGCTGTTGATACAGATCATTCACGAACAATGGAAAACATTTGGGTACAATACCAAAAACTCGTTTTACATTCCTGGTAGGTAGAAATATGTGTGTGGCTGCAGATACAGTCAACTCGGTTAATATCTACAAACACAAGGCTTCTCGTTCATCTGTAAAACAGTGTGTCTCGGTTGATTTTAACACATACATCGTGTTATACGCATACGCATACTATCGCGAATTATGAACGACGCACGCTGCTCGCGACTAGTAATTGAGTCATTAAGTGTTGAACCTTTGTAGTGGCTGGTGGTGTGAAATCTGTGATAAGTGAAAATAAAAAAAACAAAAAAGACAAGGAAAAATAAAAAATTCATATTTATTGGTGAGTACATAATATTATTATCTTGTTTTCCTCTTGTTTAAAACAAATTATTGTCAATTTTGGTGGTTTTTATGTGAAAAAAGAAATAGAACTAAAGCAACGAATTTCAACGTAGTACTCGGTTAATAATTGCCGAGTTGAGAAACACTCGGTTAATATCAACCCTTTCAGTCTGGTATCGTGTTTTGACATGTTTTTTTCTTCTGGGATTCAGGTTCTTTATTAGCGAGTGCATTAACTATGTTGTTTTTCTCGAGTTTTAAACAATTTATTGTCAATTTTGGTGATATTCAAGTGAAAAAAAAATAGAACCAAAGCAAAGAATTTCAACCTAGTACTCGGTTAATAATTGCCGAGTTGAGAAACACTCGGTTAATATCAACCCTTTCAGTCTGGTATCGTGTTTTGACATGTTTTTTTCTTCTGGGATTCAGGTTCTTTATTAGCGAGTGCATTAACTATGTTGTTTTTCTCGAGTTTTAAACAATTTATTGTCAATTTTGGTGATATTCAAGTGAAAAAAAAATAGAACCAAAGCAAAGAATTTCAACCTAGTACTCGGTTAATAATTGCCGAGTTGAGAAACACTCGGTTAATATCAACCCTTTCAGTCTGGTATCGTGTTTTGACATGTTTTTTTCTTCTGGGATTCAGGTTCTTTATTAGCGAGTGCATTAACTATGTTGTTTTTCTCGAGTTTTAAACAATTTATTGTCAATTTTGGTGATATTCAAGTGAAAAAAAAATAGAACCAAAGCAAAGAATTTCAACCTAGTACTCGGTTAATAATTGCCGAGTTGAGAAACACTCGGTTAATATCAACCCTTTCAGTCTGGTATCGTGTTTTGACATGTTTTTTTCTTCTGGGATTCAGGTTCTTCATTAGCGAGTGCATTAGTTTTGTTTTTCTTGGGCTTTTTTTTTCTTTTATGGCGATGTTCGCAACTTTTCTGGGACGAACTATTTAAAATGATTTCTGTCTATGTTTTCATCATTTCGAATCGTTTGTCACCAATAAATGGCGAACATCGTCTTAAAACCAGGCATAGCCTTAGTTCTCAATGTTTCTGTCAGTAGTAATTTAGTAATTAAATGATCGTATTTTGATATGCACATGCTCATATTAACACGTGCTTCACAGTTATCTAAAATGGATGAAGAAGTGTCAACCTTACTAAAGGAGTGGGGCCTGGAAGCCTACGTAGACATTTTTAAAGGTTCGTTTATATACCAAAACGTAAATTTATACAATATTATTCGCATATAAGAAAGTTGTAATTTGCTTAAAGTATTTTTGCTACACATGTGTTTTGCATTTTTGATTTCGATTCCTTACGGCACGAAAATTCTTTTGCGCTTGAAAAGCTTTTTAGAAGCTTGTGTTTTTCACAGACGATTCTTTCTTATACGCGACTTTCTTATGCAAGGTGGTGCAAAATTAATCCTCCAATTTTGTTTTTGAATTACTTTTTTGCTAAATTAATTTGATTGACGTACGAAGCTATTTGCAAAAATTATAAAATCTTCCGAAAGGGTGATTAAATTTGCGCCATTTTGTATATCTGATAAAAACCTATACTTTGCAAGTGATTAACTACGTGACATTGGTTAATTTTCATTTATAACAGAAAATGCTATAACTTCAATGTCTTTGGCGCTGCTTGGTGCCAGAGAGATAAAGGAAATGATCCCAGTTATAGGGCATCGGGTTCTGTTTACACGGAATTTCGAAGAATGGCGGAAAGCTATGCACCCTAATGCGTCCACGACTTTGGTTGGTTCATATTATTTAACCATTTGAAATGGTAGAAATAAAGTCTTTTTATTTTTCAGACTTTTGAAACTTCAGAATTATCTCTTGCTACAAACACACAAGAACAAAACGACTGCCTTAATTTCTCTTTTAGTGAGATTCTGCCAAATTTCGCTGTTAGCGACAGAGGGGATGCACTAGATTCCCCTTCAAGCGTTGTTGCTGATGATCAATTCAGCGAAAGTTTAGATGTAAGTACAGGGTTTAAATCGGAAAGGTGATTAGTGTTGATTGATGGTCTCTGCTTTCAATTTGCGTTTCTTTATGCATTCAGAGATCAATCAGAATAAATTGACTTATCTATCAGTTTGAGTAAAAAACACTGCATTTATAATCAACTAAGAGAAGGTGATTATAATAGGTGATTGCCACTAATAGCTTTAGCCGATAGTACAAAGGGTTTTTTTTTCACTTATTTTATTAATTATTAATATATTTCACTAATTTTTTATATTTATATGCACATTAAAATATTTTGTTACTAGGAACTTAACAAGCTGCTCGAAAGCTCACTGGAAGGAACCGGTCTACTGTCGCTGGATAAAACTCGACCGCTGGATAACGTTGCTCGACTGCGATTGGTGCGTATTGTCTGCACCAACATTTTAAAGAAAAACCCGGAAAAAAATATCACAGCTCAAATTTATGGGCACTGGACAAATCAGATTGTTCATTTGTTCCCTACCGAGAATAGATCGGTATATTTTCACAACAAGCTGATAAATTCGAGTCGTGGGGTTGTAAACAGATTGGCTGGAAAATTGCCAGATCACATCCACAATCTAAAACGAAAATACCGGGAAAGTGGTGTTATCACTAAAAGGAAGCGTTCGTTTTCCGCTTCTGCGACGTCGTCACCTTCCTCCAGTCGAGTATCCTCTCCCGCATCAGTATCACATCCTATAAAGCGCCTAGCAACAGCTGCCAATTTCGAAGACTTCGAAGGACAATTCCAAGAAGATCTCCAATGGCTAAAAAATTCTAGCCATCCATGGGAAACAACCGAGGACAAATGGGAGAAAACGACCCATGCCCGACTTCACCATTTAAAGGATATGAGCATATCCGAGTATTTTGAGGAATATCCGGCCTTAAAAAAACCATTGGGATTTAAACTGGTAATATTTCATAGAAGTATAATTATATCAGAAATACATTATACATATATTTAGTCTTTAACGTGAACTACAGTTTCACAAGTAAAAGCTCTTATATTTATTAGTTCAGATTTTACTCATAGTTGTCACATAAATGCTTGCGTTATCTATGAGTTTCGATCTTTTCTTTTTATTTGGATATAGTTCAGGCTTTTCTTTACATATAATATTATGTAATTCTTCTTTTCTCTACAGCTGGTAAGGGATTTCGATAAAATATACAGCGACAACTGCAACGGACTGGTTGAAAATTTTCCAAAATTAAAAAAGGACATTTTCCAACTTGCTAGAAGCAAGGGAAAAGGAGTAAGAGGAAAGGATAAATACTTCGCTCACCTGCTGACTCGGGAAAATCGTAAGAAAACGTCATTTGTTAATAAATACATGTAGAAAAACTTTATAAGTATAATTACGACTTTATTGACATAAAATATGAAAACACAAAATACAACGTTCTTGCAGAGTTACGTTAATACATTCCGCGCACCAGACCGCCGTCGCTCGCAATTAAAGAAGAACTGATTGAAAAACCGCTTCCTCCAGACACCGTTACCAGTCACAGCAGTTCCCATATGTCCATATGACTCAGCAGTCTGTACCATCCCCACGCCTTTGTTGCCCAGCTCACCAGCCATCCGATCCCCAACGTTGCAGCTACCAAAAAAAAGACCAGTACTCGCTTCGGCATCGTGTGGCTATTCTCCGAATACCATATCTCCGTCTGGTATTTAACCACACACAAATCAGGTCATCCCCCTTGGCGAACGCAACCTGATACGTGTATTCTCGCGTTATCGCTACTGGTGCCAGCGCATTCGCTTGATATCGAACATTTGAATATGGGACTCGGTGACGGTGTCTTTACGTTGGGTTATGCTGTGTTGATATACTATACTATATCGGAATGCGATGCGTCGGCGGTCTGGAAATGCAAATGATTAATAAAAGAAATACAATCTATCTTATGAGTAACTTCACTTATCTTATTCGACCTACAATCGGCCATCCTAAAAAGTTCGACTGCCCTCAGTCGATCAGCGGGGCATCTTCATGTTCCTCTTCATCGTCTTCGTCTTCTTCAGCATCATCGCCGTCGTCATTGGCGACCCACGGCTTCATGCAATCAGCTGCTGTTGACGTATTGTTCGGTCCCTCGTGCTGCCCCACCTTCCTAACGTCGTACCGGTCGTTCCTTTTCACCCTTACCACCTCATAGGGCCCGAAGTACTTCGCATGCAATTTTAAGCCCACGCCGAACTGTGTCCTCATTATTGCCACCAGGTCGCCCACCTTGTATTCTCGGGCCGCCTGTCTTCTCCGATCATAGGTGCGACGGTTCTCCTGCTGGACCTTCTCGATCTCTTCCCTAGCGGATCTTCTCAGCTCGTCCCGCGTCGTCTCGAAATTTTCCAATGCCGCTTCTTCTAATAGTTTCTTCAGTTGTTCGTCTTCTCTTTGCCTCATGTCCACCCCGAACATCAGACGGAATGGACTGTGCTTCGTACTCCTTGACACTGTGGAGTTTATCACCCGCTGGACGCGATCAGTGTGTTTATACCATTTTCTGGGGTCCTCGATTGACATCCGTGTAAGCATACCTATAATGGTGCGGTTCATCCTCTCCACCTGACCATTCCCTCTAGGTACGCCTGTTGTGGTCAGCACGTGCTGGATGTGGTTAGCTCCGCAGAATTCTTTAAATGCGGTTGCGGTGAACGCGGCTCCTCTGTCTGACACGATGCGGACTGGCTGCCCGAATACTTCGCCTTGCAGCCCTAGTCTCTTGATTACTTCTTCGCATCTCGTGCTCCGTACCGGATAGATCCACGTGAACTTCGTAAAGGCATCTACTACAACAAAAACATAATTATACAACTTACTGGTAGACGGGAGCGGGCCCATATGATCGACGTGATACGTGTGCAGTGGTACATCGCTCTTTTCTATTGGATGCAAATAACCCACCATTTTCCCTCCTTTCCTTGCTGCCAAAATGCACGCCACGCAGTTTGACAACACGTTCTCCACACAGCGTGCTAGCTTTGGGATGAAGTAATCCCGCTTACAGACTACCTCCACTCGTTTCGCTGATAAGTGACCCTGCTCATGGATTCCTCTCACTATCTCCTTCTGCATAGACTTTGGGATCACGAGTAGGTGCGCTCCCTCTTCGAACTTGTAAAGTATATCGTTCCGTCTTTCGAAATCTTTGTAGTTTCCCGTGGCTGCTATAACATTCAGAATTAATTGGCAATATTCGTCCTTACCTTGAGCCGTCTTTATCCGGTGTAGTAGACCTTCTTCTACTCTCATTACTACTGGGTATCGGCTTAGGGCATCCACGTGTTGCATTGTCCTCCCCGCTCGGTGTATCACTTTCATAGAGTACTCCTGTAGCATAATGGCCCATCTGGCCACTCTTGGGCATAGGTCTCTCTTCGCCATTGTTGCCTCAAATGCCTTACAATCGGTTACGATAGTAAACTCCAGCCCTAACAGGTAAACTCGTAACTTGCTTAGACACCTCATAATGGCCAGTACTTCCAACTCGTAGCTCGTGTACTTCTGTTCTTGTGGTGTTGTCTTGAAACTTAAAAAGAATGTTGGATGTAGCTGGTCGTCGTCGTGTTTTTGTAGCACTACACCTCCATAGCCTACTATGCTCGCATCTGTATGTAACTCCGTATGTAGCCGGGGGTTGAACAATTTCAACACTGGATCCCTGCAAAGACAAGATTTCAATTCATTAAACGCTATTTTTTCTTTCTCCCCAAATTCGAATTTGTTATTTTTTTTTAGTAAATCCGACAACGGCTTCGCTATCGTCGAGTAGTCTTTAACGAATTTCCTGAAGAACCCCGTCAGCCCCAGGAAACTTTGAATGGATTTTACGCTGTTCGGTTCCGGATATTTCTGCACTGCCCTTACCTTCTCCTGCGATGGTTTTATGCCTCCCTCGCCTACGACGTGTCCGAGGAATTCCACCGACTTAGCTAGGAAATTGCACTTTTCCCACTTGATCTTCAGCCCGTACTCTTCGGCTACCTTTAGGACGACTTTCAGTTTCTCCAGCACTTCATCCTCGCTAGTTCCGTATATGATTATATCATCTACATATATAAGCAAATATTCCTGCAGTACCAATTCTCTAAAAATCTGATTAATAAATCTCTGGAAGGCGGCTGGCGAGTTGCACAGTCCGAACGGCACCTTCTTAAACTCATACTGCCCATCCGGTGTGACGAACGCGGTGTACTTCCTGCTCTCTTCCGCTACGTCAACGTGAAAAAATCCGTTTCTTAGATCTAGAGTTATAAATACCTTGGCGTTGTGCATCTGCTCGAATACCTCCTCCATCACCGTCATCGGGAACCTATCCTTCACCACCTTTTTGTTCAGCTCTCTATAGTCGACGCACAGTCGATAGGATCCATCTTTTTTCTTCACTAGCACTATTGGGCTGGCGTATTCCGATCTGCTGGGTACTATTATTCCCTCTTCTAGCCATTCCTGTACTTGTTGGTTTACTGCATTTCTTTCTATCGGCGCCAATCTCCTTGCTCTTCTGTATACTGGGACTTCGTCCCTCAGTACAATTCCCATCTCGACGCACGACTTTGTAACATTCTTTGGTGCATATGACTTTATGATATTTGTGACCAATCCCCTATAGTCTTCGTTGCCCACTCGCAACTCTGGTTCTTCACTCTCCTTGTCGTCCTTCCACTCGATTTTAAAGACATCATTTTCTTCCAAAGCGTAGCTGTTCTCCACTTCAGGATCCACTGGACTTATATTCTTTACACTCTTTATCTTACCTTTACTCATGACAAGTTCCACATTTCTCAGAAAGTCTTTTCCTAATAGAATTTCGTCTGGCACCCACTGATCTGGCACCACATGAAAACGGATCCGGTGATTGTCTTCTCCAACGCGAATCTCCGTTAGGCACGCTCCTAGAGTCCTCAGTGGTTTGCCTCCCATCCCTTTCAACATAACCCCAGACGCCTCGAGTTGTGGTTTTTTGATCCTCCTTTGCACAGTTTCTTTCATGATGGACACGTCGCTTCCGCTGTCTATAAACGCGAGATATTGCCTGCCTTCTATCTGTATTAGTAATTGACTTCCGTCTGACTCGATACGGTTCACGTGGCTTATTCCTCTCGATGTTGATGGTGCTTCATTTTTTACCGGACAGTTTGGCGATATATGCCCGAATTGGTTGCAATTAAAACAGCGTGTGCCTCTTGATCTGTCTGGGCAGTTTATCACCAAGTGTGCCGTGGAGCCGCAGTTGTGGCACCGTCTGCCTTGTACTGCTGGACTCCTAGCGGCTCCTCTCGTCGGCGGTTGATGCCTCGTGTTATTCCTGTTCGGGATTTGTATTGGTATACATCTTTTCATTTGGCTGTAGCATGCTAGTTTCCTTTTTAGCTCCTCCACGCTCGTTGCTTCGTATAATATGGTCTTGTTCTGCACCGAATCTGAGATTCCGTTACGTATGTATTCGACTAATGATACTTCCTCGACGGTTCCCTCGTTCGCGAGCTGTTGCATTGAGTATACGTACTCCAACAAACTCTCCGAGTCCTTCTTTTTTCGCGCTTCTAAGGCTCGATGGACTTCGATACTAGCCCGCTTGGTTTTGAACTCCGTTTCCAAAACAGTTTTCAGCGCTGTGTAGCTAGATATGCCTGACCCCGCCTCCACTGCGAGTCTGGCTGCTCCCCTCAGTAGTCGCTTCATGTACAGGAATTTCTGTATCTCGTTCCACCTGCACATCGTCGCGATTTCCTCGAAATCTCTTATCCAGGTTTCGAAGCCTTTTCCCGCTTCTCCTGAAAAATGCTCCAGTGAGTCTTCTACGTCTCGGAACACGAAATTGTTTTCATTAGTCATGTTGCTTCCTGTCTTGTCGCCTGGTTCCCCTTCCTCGATATTCTGCTCCTCGTCGCTGGTCTCCGTATCGCTACCCCTTGCGACTGCTAAGATTTCTTCCTTCGTTATGACTCCTCTTCCGAACGTATTGTTGATTCGGGTCAACAAATCTGTCTTCACGCTGTAGCGGTACGACAAGTTTTTTCCTTTCAGGAATGCCTGCAGCTGTCTAACCGTGAGTTCTTGTAACTCGTCCATTCACTTCACCCCCTTAGACTTAACACTCCTTCACGTCTAGCGGGAACTGTGATGCCGCACACACAGTTCTACCTCGTAACTTGCCGTACGCACAATTTTTCCTCGTAGCTAGTCGTAACGCACAATTTCTCCTCGTAGCTCGTCGTAACGCACAATTTCTCCTCGTAGCTCGTCGTAACGCACAATTTCTCCTCGTAGCTCGTCGTAACGCACAATTTCTCCTCGTAGCTCGTCGTAACGCACAATTTCTCCTCGTAGCTCGTCGTAACGCACAATTTCTCCTCGTAGCTCGTAGTAACGCACAATTTCTCCTCGTAGCTCGTAGTAACGCACAGTTTTTCCTCGTACCCTTCTTTTTCACTGTTCCAATCGACCCCGTTATACCTCTCAATATTTCAAATCCCGGTTGAGCCCCCAAATGTAGAAAAACTTTATAAGTATAATTACGACTTTATTGACATAAAATATGAAAACACAAAATACAACGTTCTTGCAGAGTTACGTTAATACATTCCGCGCACCAGACCGCCGTCGCTCGCAATTAAAGAAGAACTGATTGAAAAACCGCTTCCTCCAGACACCGTTACCAGTCACAGCAGTTCCCATATGTCCATATGACTCAGCAGTCTGTACCATCCCCACGCCTTTGTTGCCCAGCTCACCAGCCATCCGATCCCCAACGTTGCAGCTACCAAAAAAAAGACCAGTACTCGCTTCGGCATCGTGTGGCTATTCTCCGAATACCATATCTCCGTCTGGTATTTAACCACACACAAATCAGGTCATCCCCCTTGGCGAACGCAACCTGATACGTGTATTCTCGCGTTATCGCTACTGGTGCCAGCGCATTCGCTTGATATCGAACATTTGAATATGGGACTCGGTGACGGTGTCTTTACGTTGGGTTATGCTGTGTTGATATACTATACTATATCGGAATGCGATGCGTCGGCGGTCTGGAAATGCAAATGATTAATAAAAGAAATACAATCTATCTTATGAGTAACTTCACTTATCTTATTCGACCTACATACATAACCTGCTAATCGAAATAAATCGAAGAATTTCCGATTCGATCGAATTTCAGAAAAAGCGTGGATATTTTAGCTTTACTAGATTGTTCCGAAAAATTTGTTTTTGTTTTGACCATTATGTTTTCTTTAGAAGAAAAAAACAAATCTGCATCATATTTTCTCTATATTTTTTAGCGCATTCTCTATATAGGTATAATTCTTCGAATCAGATTTGCACACATTTTGTGTAGAAAAATTAATTGGACGCATATGACTTATAATTGTTTTATTATTTTATATTTTCTCAGTTTCTGAAGAGATCAGCAACCTCGCGGCATTCCTGCTAATCCCTTCATTGTTGACCACATCAAACGTTAAGGTCAAAGGATCGAAGCAGAAAATTTGGCGACCCTCTAAGGCGGAAGCAAGGGATGGATTCATAACGAGAGTTGCAACGGATGCAGAGATAGATGCAGCAATTACCAGCAGGCGAGAAAAACTACAAGGTATTGGCCTTACATTACAGCCCTTCATTATAGTAGTAGGTAACTCAATCGATGCTATTGGGTCCTATTTTGTAGTTGTAGATGAAACTAAATATTTACTACCTACCATTTTAGAGGCAGTAGATGTTTGTTTCAAACTAATTTTTATTATTAATGCTGAATATCCGCCAGAGAGTAGATGTTCTTGGCTGTTTATTCAAAAAGCATTTTTTAAAATTAAGACAGAGTTCGATAAGGAATCTACCGCGGCCAATACCTTGTTGGGAGAGTTAGGTGTCAAGGAAAGTTAGAGTTTTCCCCTTCCAATTCATTTTCTTACAATGGTTGTTTGTTTCTTATGCAGATCCTACTTAAAGGATCTCAAAGTTCTAAGGCACCACTTTGATTTCAATCACAGTGACCATAACTTCACAACTTATAAATGTCGCGAAGGAGATTGTAAGCGATCGTTTCCAATTTTCAATTCCTTTAGAAGACACTTTAAAAAAAAACACGATTTTCAATGTTCAAATAATCCAACAAATTCTGAGAAGAATGCGGATATACTTAATGAAAGTGTTGTTGCAGAAAAACAATTAGAACAAACCAATAAAACTGAAAATACAGAAACCCTGTCACTTGATAAATCACTATCACTTTTTATAGCATCCCTTTATGCAAATGTGATCTTGCCTAGAAACGTAGTGCAAAAAGTGATTGATGGCTTAGCAGAATATTTCGGTTCATTAAGTTCAAATTTGCAGAACTGTGTAGACAATATATGTATTGAGCATTCTCTATCTAATGATGTTTCAAATCAATTAATGCAAGCACTTGTTCCTTCAATCACCTCCCCCTTAGAATGTTTCCGAACAGAACAAAAAAGAATTTCTTATTTCACAAAACAAAAATCATACATTGAGCCTAAGGGAATAATAATCGGCCAAAGGTTCGATTATGTCAAAAAAGGTGGAATAACACGTATGGAACCTATTCCGTGCCAAGAACATTTTATATCTTTAAGAGATATATTGCAAAGATTTTTCTCCCTCGAGAACGTACTTTCGGAAACTTTTGAATATATGGACAGTCTTCGAAATAAAGATGGAATGGAAAATTTTATTCAAGGTTCACATTGGAAAGAAAGACTTAAGCACCATTCAAATCGCATTGTGTTACCTCTATTTATGTACTTCGATGATTATGAAATCGGAAACGTTCTAGGAAGTCATGCTGGTGTTCACAAACTAGGAGCTGTGTACGTCTCAGTTCCATGTCTTCCACCTTGGCGCTCCTCAGTTCTGTCCAACATATTCCTTATTTTATTATTTCATTCATCCGACAGAGTATCTTTTGGTAATAATGTTATATTTCAACCAATTATTGATGAGTTTAATTTTTTAAGCGAAGTGGGCATAGAAATAGATATTCCATCTTTCAAGGGATCTTTATTTTTTGAACTAGCTCTGATTCTTGGTGACAATTTAGGAATACACTCTCTGATTGGGTTCGTAGAGAGCTTTTCAGCAAATTTTTCTTGTAGAGTGTGCAAAGTTACAAAAGATGTATTGAAAAAGCAACTTTACGAAGATACAACACTTCTTCGAACAATGGCAAGCTATGAAGCAGATCTGGCTTTAAATAATTTATCTTTAACCGGCATTAAGGAAAAGTGCGTTTTTCTGGGCATAAACAACTTCGACTTGTTTCAACAGGTGGGCGTCGATATTATGCATGATATGCTAGAGGGTGTTGCCAAATACATTTTGAGTTTTATACTTTCAGAGTATACCGAAAAAAACAAATTTTTTTCTTTAACAATTTTCAATGATAAGCTATTAGCTTTCTCATATGGCCCTGATACTAAAAACAAACCTTGCCCTATCGAAAGAGAACATCTTAGGCGGGGAAATGTGCGTTTATCTTCAGGAGAAACGCTTACTCTTTTGCGGTTTTTGGGTTTACTTATAGGTGACTTTGTGCCGAGGGGTAATATTATTTGGGAAATGTATATAAAATTAAGACAAATTGTTGACATACTTCTTAGTATAAATGTTTCTGTTGGAACAGAAGATTTCTTGCAAGTATTAATAGCTGAACTTAATGAACAATATACTACACTTACCGAGGACTGTCTTAAGCCAAAGTTCCACAATCTCATTCACTACCATACCGCTTTTAAAAAATACGGCCCATTAACATCTTTGTGGTCAATGAGGTTCGAAGCTAAGCATAGGCAATCCAAAATGTCGGCTAGATCATCATGTAACCGAATGAATATCACTTTAACCTTAGCAATGAAACATCAACTTCAACTTAATGAAATGTTTTTAAGGGGAAAACTTTCTAATCTACTTGACGTTGGACCCAAAAAATATGGCATGTTATTTGAACTTGATAATATACGATCACAGCTATCACTGGACCCTAATAAAACGTTGACTATGGTCAGTTGGGCGACCATGTCTTCTGTACATTATAAAAAGGGATCCGTCTTAGTAAAAAGTCTTAGTTCAGATTGTTATTTGTACGACTTTTTTGTATTGGAAAAAATATATTTGTATGACTCAAGTCAATTGATTTTTGTTGGTATAGTACTTAAAACTAAATGTTTCGATGAACACTACTATGCATATGAGGTAGAAGTTCCATTAATACCTCAACAAATTGTTATTCCACTTGAATTTTTTCTATCGCCAATTCCTAACACTTTAAATATTTTATCTAACTCCAAGCAGTACGTTATTTTAAGAAGTCCACTATAAATAAAAAATAGATTAAATTATAAATGTAAATGATTTCGCTTTAACACTGCAGATTTCATAAATATGCTAATTAAAATAATATTATGTAAATTAATTTATAAAAATACACAATTTTGCACATTTCTTTTTAAATGATGAAATTTATGACCCATATATTTTAAGTAAAATTAAGTTTTGCATTAAAATTAATAAAAACATGTAATAAACAGAAAACATATATTTTGTATTCAAAAATACATTACAAACGATATTATAATAAAAAATCTATGTACTTAATATGAAAAAGATTTTTTTTTTATTTTACGATAAAATTATCCCTTTTAGATGGTTCAATTTTCAGGTGCACTCAAGTTCAACCAAGTAAACTGGTAAATTGGTACCACATGGACTGGCTAATAAGAAGTAAGTAGTTTGGTTAAATTCAACCAAGTAGATGTGCTAATTCCAACCGAGTAAGTTACGTAAATTTAACTTTTAGTTGGTTAAATGCTACCAAGAAAGTTGGCTAATTTTAACCAATTGGAATTGTTAAATGCAACCAAGTCGGTTGGTTAGTAACAACAGAGTAACATGGTTAAATCCAACCAAGTCGGTTGGTTGGTAACAACAGAGTAACATGGTTAAATCCAACCAAGTAGGTTGGTTAGTAACAACAGAGTAGCATGGTTAAATCCAACCAAGTAGGTTGGTTAGTAACAACAGAGTAACATGGTTAAATCCAACCAAGTCGGTTGGTTAGTAACAACAGAGTAACATGGTTAAATCCAACCAAGTCGGTTGGTTGGTAACAACAGAGTAACATGGTTAAATCCAACCAAGTAGGTTGGTTAGTAACAACAGAGTAGCATGGTTAAATCCAACCAAGTAGGTTGGTTAGTAACAACAGAGTAACATGGTTAAATCCAACCAAGTCGGTTGGTTAGTAACAACAGAGTAACATGGTTAAATCCAACCAAGTAGGTTGGTTAGTAACAACAGAGTAACATGGTTAAATCCAACCAAGTCGGTTGGTTAGTAACAACAGAGTAGCATGGTTAAATCCAATCAAGTCGGTTGGTTAGTAACAACAGAGTAACATGGTTAAATCCAACCAAGTCGGTTGGTTAGTAACAACAGAGTAACATGGTTAAATCCAACCAAGTAGGTTGGTTACTAACAACAGAGTAACATGGTTAAATTCAACCAAGTCGGTTGGTTAGTAACAACAGAGTAACATGGTTAAATCCAACCAAGTCGGTTGGTTAGTAACAACAGAGTAACATGGTTAAATCCAACCAAGTCGGTTGGTTAGTAACAACAGAGTAACATGGTTAAATCCAACCAAGTCGGTTGGTTAGTAACAACAGAGTAACATGGTTGAATTCAACCATGTGTATTGGCTAATAACAACAGAGTAACTTGGTTGAATTCAGCCAAGTGGGTTGGCTAATAACAACAGATTGAATATGTTGAATTCTACCAAGTGAGTCGGCTAATAGCAACAGACTAAGTAGGTCAAATTCTAACAAGTTAGTTGGTTAAATACAACCAAGTAGGTTGGCTAATTTCAATCAAGTGAGTTGGATAATAACAACACAGTTACGTGGTTAAATTCAACCAAGTGGGTTCGCTTATAACAACAGAGTAACTTGGTTAAATTCAACCATGTGTATTAGCTAATAACAACAGAGTAACATGGTTTAATTCAACCATTGGGTTGGCTAATAACAACAGAGTAATTTGGTTAAATTATACCAAGTTAGTTTGTTATTTACGACCGAGCAAATTTGGAGGGGAAATTGATAAATCGGTTATTTTTAACAGAGTTTCGTTAAACAAGTTGACTCGGTTTATTTTAATCAACTAACTCTGTAGGAGCTATATTAACAGTATCACTTGGTAGTTTTTAACCGAAAGTCGGTTGTTTTTAAATAAGCGATTTTTCTGCGTGTATCTGTCTCTAACTATCTAATCCCTGTTCAATCACCAAAGAGTCAAAATTATAGGTTGAAGGTTGGATTCCTTCAGCTCTTGTGCCAAAAAAGATCGACAGAAGAACTCGAATCGAAAGACTATTTTTATGATTTATTTTTTACATCGACAATGCGTCGGCTGAATGTTATCTTGTCCTACAGGCCATTTTATACGAAATTGAGTTAGGTATACAGTCTTGATAATTTTGAGACGCTCTTTCGTTTGGCGCAAACCATTTTGTTCTATCTCTTTCAGTTTTCAAGTTACAAAGAACTGTTTTGTTCAATATGAATCTTTTGCCATGTCATTTTGTTCTATATTACATAATCAACTTTATGTTTCCTCTCTTTTGGTGTTTTTTTTCTATGTTGTTCAATATTTAGTTTTTCTGTTCGATATCCACCAAAATTTTACGAACTCGTTGTCACTCCACACAACTTTGCTCAACATCCAAAATGACTTCCTCGTTGATTTTAATTTTAACTAATTTAAAATAAAATAAAAACACTTTCTGTGACTTGTTTTATAAGCAAAATCGTCAAGGCTTTCAGAAAAAAATCAATTCCAACTAAAAACTTTCTGATATAAACAAAAATTTTCAATCTGAACTTTAAAAATCGATTTTCCAACATTTTTTTAAAAATGGACATTGAACAAGTTAGCATTAAGCCGACGATTTGCAAATACATGATCAATTTCGAATTTATTTGATTGATAAATAACAGTCATTCAAATAAAAAGAATAAAGTAAGCATCTACTCGTAAGTTCCGTCTTTTCGATTTGGCAGAATTTTGCTCTTGTTCCTTTTTTTGTGTTGCCAAACGACAATAAATTTGTTAAGAGGTACTTTTTGTGGCATCACTACTTCTCTGAATAAAATTGATGGCATTCGGGATATTTTCTTATTAAACTTTAGTTTTTGTTGCCTTTTGTTCTTATTTAGCTCTTGAAATGTAAATAAATAATTAAATACAAATAAATTTTGAATATTCTGAATAATTCGGATGAATTTGATTTTTTTTTTGTGTAGGCATTTTTATGTTAATACGTGAAAATGAAATTAGTAGAATGAAACTCATATCATTCGAATGGTACTGTGCAATAGATGTTTACAAATTAAAAAGATGTGTATATATGTCGCCATTAAGGCTGGTTAAATTACGCTAGCAATTCCCCATATACAATGCTTATCAGTTAAATGAAAGCATTTTTATAAAATTAAATTTGTCATATTGCTACAGCAACGTATTCAACTATAAATCATCTAAGCAACACTATAATTTTAATACAGTTATTTTCAAATGGGCTTACTTTTTCGATAAATAGAGAAATCGCTTTTTCGTTGATAAGAAAACAACATAAATATCGAAATTTTTGGTCGGTTTTTTAATATTAGGTATATAGTTATTAAATGTAGGGTAGATTTTCGGTTAACAAGCATTTTGTATGGGGAATAATTAATTTAATTTTACCAGTCTTAATGGCGACACATACCCACGATTTTTTGTTTGTGCACAGTTATATGGCAGAGTACATTTCAAATAAACACTTAAAAAGTGTACGGAAACTTTAATGTAATGATTTTTTTATTACATTTTGTTATAAATAAAACTACATATTTGGAAAATAATATTAATTTTGTGATTAACTTTGTTGAAAATTGATGCAATTGATGCCATATGGCAATGTTCCCAAAAACCACATTAGGAGAAATATTTTACTAAAATAATTTTCCAATATTTCTAGTAGTTTTTAACCTTACAACACAAAAAAAGTAGGTACCGAAAGGGTTAAGCTTCATGAATATAAATTATTCTTTTTATTTTATAAATTTTTATGTATATGCTTTCGTTGATTGTCAGTGTTCTTAGGAAACTTTTGTTGTGATATTGGTCCGTATTGACAGAGTGTACCTTTCAGCAACCTTCTAGCTCTAGTTCTAGCTCCTGATCTTGAAATTCAGATTTAATATTTTGGTAGGGTTAAAGAAGCATGCCCTGAGACTGGACTATCGGCCCCGTTTGTCACGAAAAATACTGTACCTACTCTATCCATCAAGATTACTCTTGACGAAGGTATATAAAGTCATAAAAGTTGTGTAGCAAAATGAATAGGTCCCTTTAGTAAGTACCTTACTAAAATCCAAATTTATACGTCTTCGTACAAACTCATCACCTCGCTCCCAAAAGCAAAACATACGAGTACCTGCTAGCTACTTCTATTGACGTTTAAACCTCCTCGTACACCTACACATCCATAGCTTCCATAAACGTTGACATTATACTCGTGGATTGTGCACGAAATAATCTCCGAACGGAATTAAAACCAAAGGGGTGCGCCGCAGCAGGAGCGGGACTGCTGGTGGTAATATTGCTTTTTGATCGATTGTATCTCTCACGAACAGTTATTATTGAGTGCCCATAAGGACGGATGCATTGTTGCCATTGGATTGTGCTATTGGAAGCGTGTCACGTTTTGACGGAGGAGATTAAGTGGTAATGTGTTCATCATTTCACAGAATTCGTCTCCCGGCAATCACGTGGCCTTGCACAAACACACACGGCCTCGAAGGGAGGCACACAAAATTGGGAAAATGTCAAATGAAATAGAGATACGAGTATGCGTGGGCTGTGCTTTCCATGGATATTCATCTGAAGATTAAGTTTTTGGCTGGTGGAAAATCGTTTCCGCTGGTTTGGTGTGGAAAAGGCTTGATGAAAGGATGTTTTATTTGTTAGAGCTGCGGGGAAGAGGATTACATTTTCGATTTTAATCTACCCAGAGTCTTGGGAAATCTGTAGTAAATTGTAAAATGATGCATATGTACTGTACAGCGTTAGCTCGAGAATTATGCCTGCCGAACTATGGGGACTGAAGGTTGAGTATTATCTTGGATATATATTTTTGTCACTGCAAATGATAGCGACAACGGGTTTTGTTATTGTTCGTGACAGTAATTCTATTTTAATCCTTACCGAAGGCGGTTTGCGTATAGAAAGGGATGGCCGTCGGTTATTGTTTTGTTTTACCTCTACCTTCGTTCCCAAGAGTGTGGGCATTTCTACCGCTTGCTTAAAAAGCGGGCTTAGGTAAAGGGAATGGGGGAGAGCCCACTTAATGCTGAATTTAGAAATATGCGGACGCTGGTCAATTTCAGTAAATGTTCGGTTCCAGTAAGCAGCAATTTTAACCATTACTGGCAGTGCTCGTGTTTAACCCGATTTCTCTTTCTAAATGTGACTTTTATTTATAGATTGGAACCTCCAATCCTTAGAACTCTAACGTTGTGTGAATTAATGGCTAATGCAGTCATAATATTGGTCAAGAGCAAAATAAAAATAAATCATTTTTGGTATTGCTTAGTAGCCCAGAGCTTTTAGCTTATTGTCAGTTCCGTAGCATATTTTGCAAATACAATTATACAGAAGAAAGAGAGGACATTCTAGGTCACTTTTAGGGGTTGTATGTAGTGTTGACAAGGTAGCTCTACAATAGCCAGGCAAACAAAGTGTCAAACGTACTAGACTTTTCATACTTTCTGTAAACTAAAACCATGTCTTGAGTAGCGAATACTTCGACATTGGACCACCCATTGCCTGTTAGCATCTGTATCAAATATAAATTCAACTCATCATTCTTTCTGTTGACTTGGAGTATTATCCTATGCGTCCGTCCTCCCTTTTCAGAGTGACCCCATCTCTGCTGCAATTCGTTTGGACTACCCTTTGCAGAGAAGCGGTCCACATTGTTGTCGTAGTTGTTGCTTCCGTTGCTGTAGGTACTGAGGAGATTTTTCTGCTTGATTCTTTTGAATGGTAACGAGGCACTTAGTACTGAATCGTAGGAAGTCACCCCTAAGGCGACCGTCGCTGTAACGATGGTCTCCAATCTCCAATAATGGACATCATCTTTGCCATTGTGCGGGAGTTTCCTTTGCTGCCTTTTCAACTAATGTGCGTATCGAATGTGTTATGTTAAGGTAAGTGTTGCATCTATGGTAATGCAGATGCCAAGGTACTTTAACTCTGGCACGGTATGGTGCTAATAAATACAACTTCTGCGTCCTCCGCTAGCTGCAGCCCCATTCAATTCAACTATTCTTCTTCATAGCTTGCTTTGGACTACATGCGAAGTTTATTAATTTATTTATTTTTGCCTTCATCCTGTTTTAAGTACTAGATTCCGTATGTATACTTGCATTAGGCAATGCATTTGTTTCATCCTTTTGTGGTTACTCTACTGTCAATGTGTATGTCAAAATGTTAAAATAAAAAAAAAAACAGGAGATTCAGGTTAACTTGAATCGAGAGTGGTTGCTTCCTTTTTTTGATAGATTGTTCTAGCTTATCCTAAACATAGCTTTTGTCGCCGACAAAGCGGAGTGCTTACTTATCGTTCAATAGCGGACCTCACATGCTGCCCTGTGGAACGCTTCACGTTATGGTGTACGGACTCTTTTCGAAATAGAACACCATTCACCATCATATCTATAAAATAGTAATTCATCATTTGCACCCTTTTAACACAGTTTCCTTAGAATACTTCTGCAGATTAAAGACGTTTGTCTTACATTTACTGTGACCACGCATTGCTTCGTTCGTCCGTGCTTCTTATATTATGCACTTTTGTCAAGACTCTTTTATCTTGAATCCCGCCAAAAATGGCACGATTGAAAGTGATTTCTATATGCGTTATGGGAAATCGATGGCCAACTGACCAATTGAACGAGTTGCCAGTTACCCTTTGGCAGGCGTGGTTTATATAAAATCAATTCGCAGCCCAAAAGCACGTCAGTATGAATGCTCATGCGATATACAAACTGTGCGGTCCGCACATAATTGTGGTATCTAAACACGTACAAGGCAAAGCAAAAGAAATGCGGCCAACTGTATAATTATCCTTATGTGGTCAAACAGCGCACAATTCAAAAAAGGCTTGCAATCATCGCACAAAAAACCAACCCCATACATAGCTTAGCAACTGCACTCTGGAGGAGCACCGTGTACGTAACATCCGCCATCACTCGCACACACGACGAGGAGACACAATGACCATAACTGACCACGGAGGACGTTGTGGCTTTGAATATGATGGTGGTTGCATTGCGCTCAGAAAAAGGTACACGGTGCACGGTCCTTAGTCGGTTAGCTGCTCCCGTCTCCGTCCTAAATCCATATGCGAGGATGCAAATAATGTTTTGAATATCTACTTGAATAATTCTCGAATATCCTTAACTCATATTCTTTGGAGAAAGGGATACCCAACGCCACCAGCTATCGTCGGTATTAGCCTTAGTCATTGTCGTCCATTTTCTAATTTCTATCCTCTCTCCTCCGTGACACACGATGACACAGAATTTCATCAGACGTTGGTCGTTGACCATCCAGAAAAAGAGACTGCGAGATTGGCTGAGCCACTGCCGCATATCCTGCTCCATTTGAATGCGGCGAAACTTTGTGAAACTTTGTTGTCGCGGCAGCAAGGACCCCAGCATTGATGTGCATAAAACAAACTCCCCGAGTTTCGTCGAGGATCCGCATTAGACGGACAGTCACGGGGTTGAAAAGTGACACTAAAGGACAAGTGTTGGTAATTAAGTTCCACAACAATTGGAATCAGGGATTATGTATGACATAGCACCTACTTTTTCACGTGTGCATGTGTTTGTTTCGTGCATGAGAAATGAGTTTGGCAATGGCGTGTCCACACAACAGGTATAGGGCCCGGGCCACCTCTGCAGTTGTTCGTAGCGCTATGATGCTGATGAAAATGTCCTTTGACAGCATAAATTATTGGTTTAATTAAGGACCCTCACTCTTACTCCATATGCAGTTGAGGGCGAAGAGCTCATATTTTTCTAAAACGAATGGCGAATGCCAGGCACTGACTTAGGTGAGTACACGCTCACACACGACGCTGTGTATATGCGGCTCTTTACATTTACCTACATATTAGCAAGGATAAGAATGACAATGTGTATTTTTTTCTTGTTGTTTTCGAAATTGGTTTTACATGCAAGAGACACGAGGCGGTGTAGTTGACGGCAGCAAAAAGGGCAAGAGCTGCGGATACCATAGTACCTACGACATTTAATTTTCATCCGTATCCTTTGTTTTATTTCTTCTACACACACAAACACACAAGTGCATTTTGTTATTCTTGCTTTAGCACTTTCTCTAGCGCAGGGAAAATTGCCCCTATCAAGAGAATGTGTTTTTGTTGCGACTGCAAGTACAAGCTAGGGATCCATGTGTGGATATTCAGTGCGCCACAAGCCACATTATACCGAAGAAACACTGTTTAGTGTTTATGTCACCAGTATAAGGAGTCCTTTCAGCTAAAATTCACCATGGGCTAATTTCATCACCGAGAGTCAAGATTTTATGATGTGAATTGGGAACTTCTTTTGCAGTCACTTTCTAGGTGGCGCTGAGGTCCTCTTGTCGCTCTAAGTGATAATACTCCTATACGCTTTATTTTGCATGTGCCGTCATGTGACGGGTACAAAGGACTCAGCACGACAACGGGGCAAAAAGTGTATTCCATTTGGTGGAGTAGGTAAGCGACACATGAGTGTGCATCATTCATGATGCTGCTTGCTAAATTAAATTAAGCGCTTTTAAGGGACCACTTTTTATTTCAATTTGTCGGGTCGATAATTGACATGCGGATGGCACAACGTTTTCCACTAAGTGAGCGTAATTGCTTTGAAAACCATTTAGAACATGTCTGTAGTAATTATTGCCAAGCGTTTAATATAAATAATAGATTGCCGGCGTGGTGTGATTTGTGTTTTGCGTGATGTGTCGCGACCTCAGATTGTTAGTGATTCAATTTCCTCCTCCAATGCGTCGCTTCTAGTCGTAAAAGCCTTTGCAGTTAGCCTGGCCCTTAGTCAATTATTAAATCTATCGCTTTAACTCACTGCGGGGCATAGTACAGCTTTTGAAGGTCATAGTTGAATCGTCTTGTCTAAAACGGTACCGCCCACCTTGGGCAGAACTTTTCCCTCAAAAATGTATCCTTGTTCGCTTTTGAATGGGTCCATGGTTCACAATAGTGGAGCGGGACTCTGACTGGGTCTTATACAGATTTTCCTTTCGGGAGATAGGCTATCTACGAAGATATATCAGCCTTTGACAGTATCACTCTCCTGATTTCTGCTGTCGCATTTTATTTCGTTGAAAGATCAGAGGTATATATAGATACACTGCCTTTCTAATCCATAGCAGCTTTTGCCTATTGGTACTTTGCTGTTGCTGGTCCCTTCATTGTTAAGAGGTAAGGTTCTGCCATTTTTTTTTTACCTTTTTTGCGTCCTCTGTTTCTATACTCGCAAGGGCAACAATGACAGTTCGCTGCCGTTAGTAGGTCATCGGCGTTTACAAGTTCTTGAATAGACTCTTAAAAGACCGAACTTGTTTGTTGACCTGAACACAATCCTTTCAAGTATGATATTATATAGGAGTCTTCAAGATCGAAGGCATCGGTGAGGTCGCTACCGAACTTGTTGAAGCAGTCAACTGTTTCTATTGTTATCCGACACAGAAGGAAGGTCTTTGCAGGCATGCCAAAACTGTCCATTGCTCTGCATAACTCGTCGCTATAGATGCTGTCATGGGTGGCTTTGAATTGGATAAAAAGATGGTATGTATCGGTATTACTTCTTGGTGTTCTTCGACGATCAGGCTTAGTGTCTAAGATTGTGATAGACACGGTAAACGTTCCTGGGTTAGTATCGCACTGAAAGGGGGTGGACCAGGCTACTTACGAGGGTTTTGAGGCTTCAACGTAGGGTATTCTACGCGATGGTAAGGATACTCTTGCCACTGCGTACTTGCCGACGTTAAGAAACTCTCCAGTCTCCATTTTTGTGGACCAGGAAAACGGTGCTGAAATTCTACTCATCAGGGCAGATAAAATCTTGTTCTGGACTGGAATTCCAGTTGAGTTGGCCTATATTATTTTTTTCCTCCTGAGAAGCCCTCTCGGACTTTTTTCTAGTATTTAGCTTGCGAACAGCTCTCGTCCTCTTTCCACGATTTTTTGCGGTACTTATCGAAAAAGTTTCATATCCTCGGCTTGAGAGAGTCTCAAATATGTGAAAGTATCGACCACTTTCCACTGGCTCATTGTTCTGATGAGATAAGGCATCAGACTATGGCAAAGCATTTCAGATATGATTGTGTTGATCGACATTGCCGGCTTGCCTGAAAGAGACTGTCCATAGTTATGGCACCTATTTCTGCTCCAATATACGTGTCTGTCTATAAATACCAAACTTTTAAGGCGCTTTAAGGCCAGAATTACCAAATCTTTTTTGACCCATGTTTCTGCAATTTTTTCGTCTAAGGATTGTTCTTCATGAGTTTGCATGCGGTGCCGATCGGAATATTAGAGCACATACCATTATCTGTTAGAGTAGGTGGTCTGGCTACACGTTTGACGAGTGAAGTCCTACAATTCCCAGGAATGCCCATATTTTCCTGGCACCCCAGCAAAAGCTTATGTTGGACTTTAACATTTAGCTCAGGGAGGGGATGTTGTTTATGGGGTTTTGTAAGACTGATTGCAAGTACTTTATTGCCACTTAGCTGTCTGGGAATATAACGTTTTCCTTCAGCCAGATAAGATCTTGTGTATCAATATTTCTGCTGCAATACGCTGAAGCCTGCAGTAATTGCAAGGACAGAGTGAGAGAGTAAAAGATATAGTCTGTTGCAAAAGAAATCACCACCTACCTCGCTGATAGCTTTTGACTCATCTTTAAAGAAAGATCTGGTAGGAATGGCGACTTGAAATGTTTGCCAAACTACAGCTAACAATTATACGCATCAATCAAAAATGTATTGGCAGAAGAAAAGAGGAACAATTTCAAAAGACGGGTATGCAAAGTGTGGAACTGGAACACTTGTCGGCTCATTTACAAGCTGAATCGCATCTAAGCCTAAGCTTCAATTTGAAAACAATTGTTGATCAATACTTTTTAGACAGGATATTCAAAGATTTTTTGTAGCATACATTTAGGTATCGTGACAATAATGTTGCACTTGTTGCACAGTGAAATGTCCCACGACTTGCCTCATTTTTCATCCGAATCCGGATGAGTTCCGCACCGCCTGATGAAAAATATATATAAAAATGTAATTACTAATAAATACATGGATTCCAAATTTAATTCCATGAATGCATATTAAACATACGTTCAGCCACACGAGGAAGAAGACTGTTCAAAACCTAATTTCATCGCGTCACTTAGCATGGATAAGTGGTCATTAACATCACTATTTTTCCTGCCAAATGCAGGGATATCCGCATTACTACCACAGTTCTGCTTCCAATTTAAATAAACACCAGACCGAAGGACAACACCAATCAGGCGTGCATTTGCTTCTCTGTTACAACCCCACATTTAACAATTTATTAATTCCATCAATTGCTTTTCGTAATAATTGTTTTAGATGACATTACCCGGCTCGTGAGTCGCCCTCCGTCACAGGGGATTAAGATTAAACCTCCTCGGGCTGAGCGGATTCTTAAAACATCAGAAATTGCAAAGCAAAACCCTCCGCCTCCCCCACGAAACGCTTCTGGCACATACGACGACAAAAAGGGGGGAAATCATTTAAACGCAACACTGGATAATTCCAGTTGTTCTACCTGTGGCAATCACGTGGATATCCTGATTATATTACAAGTGAACTTTTAATAATTTAAACGCTCAAAGGTAGACAAATGGTATGCGGAAATAATCATGCTGCGCCCCCGGCAACAACGGCAAGACGAAAAATGTAAATGGCACAAACCAAAGGACACAAATTTCATTGAATGCCTCTAGCCACCGCCACCGCCGCCATCGTACATCCTACATCCATTCAACGAAAGCAGCGCATAAAAAAAAATCATCAAAAAGGGGATCAACCGGGGTTTCTTCAACTCTCACACACATCCACAGTTAATGAAAAAAGAAAAGTCTTGATCCGCCGAAAGTCTACAGTTTTTTTGAGACACGAAAGTTATTTTAAAAATTTCCCCACCAAGCAATACGGATGTGGAATTCATACTATTTACAGGTTACAGGTGGAGGCTGGAGGTGCGCGCGGTGTATAACTACGGACTTTTGGGGTTATTTACATTGGCACGGGCGAGTTGAGAGTTGGGACATTGTTTAGTATAATTTCTAAATAAATGTAGGCGTGTTGTGCAAAGTCTTTACTTTGTTCGTTCCACATTCAAACTTGTAAATACTTTGTTTCTGGAACAGCGGTCCGCAGACGAAATATTTACCCAAAGTTAGCTGTGGGAATCCGGATAGTCCTAGGGCGGGTGTGCCGTAAATTTCTATTAAACAAATATTATTTTGGGTTTTTTTTTTTTTCTTGTTTTTGAGAAACTTTGTCCATTGTTTGAAGACGCCCTATTGACAATTGGCAAGACATTCCGTTTGATTGTGGTGTTTACCTGAACAAGGTATTGCGAGGTATAGTACGGGGTGAGGGTTTGTGCGATGATTCCAATTTTATTTGGTCAAGTATAATCTATATTATGATGGATGTCATAAAAAACAAATTGCCTTGATCAATTTTAGAGCAAATAGGAAACCGCCTCATTGTTAAAAGACATTAATTATTTGACTAAGAATTTTCAATTGTGTTTCAAAGACCTTGATTGCCTTGGATCGGTGAGGGGCATACTAGTTGTTGGAATACCTTTTCTCAAACAAGAGTAATCGTCGTTTTCTTCGAAGTTTTTTTTTTTATTGTTTTATTTCGTTTGTTTTATTTTAATTCATAATTATTTAACTATAGTTTGGTATCGCTTGGGTTAAAATAATTTATGCTGGCATTTTTCTATGGCACATAATATTTCACAAAATTCCATTGTGAAAAAACGCCCTTACAAAAAAGAGGGTTACAAATCCGGGTTAGATCTAGACCTAAACCAATACGAATATACAGTCATGTGGTGTTTAGCTAAGCGCCTTCAGTTACACAGTTATGCAGGACAAATTGGGGGAGGATTTCCCTTACTTGCCAAATCCGGTTGCAACCGAAGACTTTTCGAGTGGGAGCTTTGGTGCTCATTCGCTCTTGGCCATCTGTGAAGACTAATTCACATATATAGTAATAAATAGAACCCAGAGCAATTGAAGGATAAAGCTTTCCTTCGCATACGTTCAAAGCACTTCACCTTAGAGTAGAACTGGCATAATGGGGTCTTAGGTCTCTGCAGTCTTTCTTAAAAAGACCTTCTCCTGAAGTAACCTTCTAGGAAATTTCAGTGGGCAAGTAAGTTTATTAAAATTTGTTCAAATATATGCTTTCGAAAAAGGAACTGGGTAGCGCTACGTGTTTTCGACATCAAAGGCCTCGATTAGATTGCTACCTATCTACTTGTGAACTTCTAAGTCAGAGAAGCTGTGAAGTACTCTTTTATAAATTTCATTGGCAAACATTTCATCAAAAAGTAAAGTCTCTCTTAGCGTTATACGGAGGCTAGTGCTACTACAGTTGGCGCTGTAGGGTCCGGTTTCTTGAGATCGTTAAAGTAGCACTGACCTTCCGTTCATCCAACATATCCTTCTCAGCCCAAATCTTTAAAAACAATTGTCCAAGTCATTTCCTTTTTCGGAGGCAGGCCTTTCTCTATCGGGAAACATTGTTTCAGTATTTTTATTTTTCTTTTTAGCTATTTGTTAAAACTCCTAAGCTTCGGTCAATGGCTTGCATCTAACTCTCTTTTACTTACTTCCGGGGAAGCCAAAGTTTTTCCTTCAGTTTAAGCTCGTAGAAGGCACGAGTACTTATCATCGTGATCGACGAGTTGTCAGCCGACGACTGTTTGTTTACGGACATCGGTAGTGCAATGGAGACTACCACATATATAAGGACGTCCTAAAACAGACTCAGAGTCATCGCGATAAAGATAATGCAGTCTGAGCTTTTTCGAGGCTTAAATTATATATATTTGGGACATTGTTCGAAGGTTTTTTTATGAGAACTCGTAAATAGCGATCCTTGGCAGCATCGCCTGCTGGGAAATAAGTACTTATTAGATTGGTGCTAGCTCGGATACAACCTTTATTCGAATGATACCTAGGTAATGAAAATCAAGAAGATCTTGCCTATAAGTATCAGAATCGCAAAACAAGCGTCGCATTTTCTCTCTGTGTAGTAATCACTGTCAAAATCTGCCTAAGTGATTGATGGTGATATCTGATTTATTTCCGCTTAGCGCGAATCGTTTGGCTTCTAATATTGATTCCACATAAAAATCCTTTGTCCGTCAACGGTCAAAATAACCTTATTTGAGGCTCTTGGTAGCTTCGTGACCTTTTATTTTTGCTGTGGGTTAAATGTCGGGACCTAGCTGGCTGGAGGTTTTTGTTGGTTGAGGTTGTGGTCTACTCCGGACAGTAAGTGCCACCAAAATAGTTACCCAGAGGCGGACTGGAGTCATCGCGTTACCACGTGCTCATCACTAGTAACACACCTTTTGTGCAGGCGCAGTGGCTTAGTGGTTAGTGTGTTGGACTACTAAGCGAGGGGCTCAGGTTCGAATCCCGCAAAAACCCAAATTCCAACTTAGGGTTTTTTCCACTGCGCCGCCTCTCGCGAACGTCTGACAAACATCCGAGAGTATAACTGTCTTAAGAGCTTCTCAATTAGCCGTTTGGAATCGGCATAAAATTGTAGATCCCTTCCGTTCGTTCCAAAAATGAAACTCACACAAAACGAATGGTTGTGAGAAGCTAGGCCTTGGGTCTCTACAGACCTGTTGCGCCAACTATATATATTACCGATTGAATTTCGTCGCCAACTTATTTTGAACCCACTTTTACACTGTTCCTCTTTTTTATTAAATGCAATCGTACAAGCCTCATCAAGCTCAAAAAAACCTACAGTTCAAAACGATATTTCTCTGCAAAAAGGCAAGACTGCCTTCTTTCGAATGCCACGTGCAGAGTACGACGCACGATGGGCTGAGTTGAGTATCCTCCAAGGGTTCCCGTTCAACACTAAACCTGATGCGGTCTATTAGAAATCGGTCCGTGCTAGTTTATCATGGTTGAATTTCAATATTTTCCGTTTGTCGATGGCACGGTTGCTTTCACTTTTTGTGGTTGACATAGCAACATTAGGAAAGATCGTACCCTTGGTGCACATTAAGGGGCGCTTCAGTTAGCAGTCCATAAAGAAACAGAGACGATTTGTTGTTGCGGTGGTTTCTCGCAGTTTCATAAAACGAATTTGATTTGGTGGACGATTTTTTGTATTTTCAATTTGTTCTACACGCAGGACAGACATGATTTTTTATTAGTTTCCCCGAGACGTGGTGGGTCCTTAAAGGGCGTTGATGGCTTTTCCCTGATTTTTCGTCGTCTCCTTCGCCTGGTGGAACTATATTATACACTTACGGATTATTGAGCGGACTGACGCGTGGTGGTGGTGGAAAATCGACCCTATGGTCTGTAGCATATAAAAATAAATAAAGCAAAATATTCTCGAAGGGGTTGGGTACAAATGGGCAAGGCAGATCGACCTACCGACGCGCGATGTAGTGCGGGGAATTGCATTTATATTGCGAGGGATTTATAAAAGTCGTATCATCTAACGATACAAATTAATAATGTATTTATACAGAGCATAGCCAAAACAAAGTGCAGAGAGTGTGCTCGGCCATGAATAATGCATGAGGGCATTTTGTATCTTTCAGTGTGTTTTTTTCCCGTTGCTTTGCCAGGACCAAATTCACCGATTGGCAGCGAACAAATAATAATAATCTGATGAAAAATGCTGATTTGTTGTATTGTTTGCTATGCCTTTTGTGTTGTGTGTGTGGGTGTCAGTGTGTGATTCCATTATTTTAAATTTTAATTTAATTTGTTCTCTTAATGGTGGGAATTATTTTTGTATACTTTGGTTGGGTCCTTTGGGCGCAATTAAGGCGGGAAGAGTTGCTCAGTTGTGTGTGGATGATTTGGGACTCTCGAGTTTGCTGGGTGGGTAGGTATATTGGGGCACTGCCACTAGCCATATGAACATTAAAATATGTATTTGTAGATGTATGGTCTCTTCTTAAGCTTAAGTGTCAGGTATAAGGCCTAGTTCTTAAAACAAAACTTACTTTCACTTATCTTTCGTGTAAAATTTAAGATTTTATTCAATTTTAGACCGGTATTGCCATGGATAAAAATCAAATGATATCCTTGTTGATGTGCACTTTCCGGGAAAACTGTGTTCTAGTACCGATCAAGGTATTCCTTCGTAAAGGTAGGTGTTGAGTGTTGATGTCATTGTTGCACTCACTCTTATTTGGCATACTAAATTTCGATTGCGTCCTCATGTATTTGGCATAGTTCTTCAGTCTTAACATCGCGGTTATCGCCACTGACTTATGGATTATACAGGGTCCGCCAAATAACTTCTTTTTTTTTTTTTTGAAAATGCTATATAAAAAAAGTACTGAATATTTTCTCAAATTTATTTTTTTGTTTGAAAGTACAATCCTTCCGGTTAAGAATGGAAAATAATTTCATTCAAATGGCTGCCTCGGCTGGCCATGCAGTAGCCTTCACGATCGGTCCAATTTTTAAGCACATTATCGATTGTGTGCAGCTGTATTTCACCAATGGCTTCACGAATATTGTCCTTTAAAGCGTCAATTGTCTCTGGCTTGTCGGCGTAACACTTATCTTTTACGGCACCCCACAAATAATAGTCCAACGGTGTCAAATCGCAGCTCCGAGTTGGCCAAACGACATCAGCTCTGCGGCTGATAATGCAATCTTCAAAAACAGGGCGCAAAACATCGAGTGTTGCTTCGGCTGTGTGGCACGTAGCGCCGTCCTGTTGAAACCAAATGTTGCCAATATCCTCCTCTTCAATTTTTGTGAACAAAAATTCGTTCAACATGGTCCGATAACGATTGCCATTGACTGTAACGGCCACTCCTTGCTTATTTTCGAAGAAAAATGGCCCAATTATGCTTCACGCACACTTTCTGCCACAGCAGCAATTTTCTCGGCTGTACGCACTGTTTTTGGCTTTTCACGCTTTGGTTTATCGATGAGGATGCCAGTTTCTTTCACTTTTTTCACAAGATAACGAACATACGGAGCTGACGGAGACGGTGCTTCTCTTCTTCAAAATTCCGTACCTACGCAATTTTCGCACACATTCTGCAACATTACCATGAATTTCAAATTAATGTCGCAATATTTCCCAGCGTGGTTCAAGCGTATACACAACCATATTCGTTCAGCGGAAGAATAAAACTAATTATCTGTCAAATCAGACATGAGCTAAGTGTTACCATTCGCGAAATAAGCACTAGTTGAAAAAAAAAGTTAGATGGCGGACCCTTTATAAGGTTCTTTGCGCATTCTTTCGAAAGTTCAGTCTTTTGCCAGTTGTGACTCGTCATTACAGGTACTGTTACGGGGAAAGTTTTTCCAGCCTCAAAGGCAAGTACAAAATGAGCAATCGAAAAGCGGGAGGGTATTTATATTTACTTTAAGATCTGTTTTTAACTATAAAAACCATTATGTACTCCGTGCTCGCAGTTGCAGTTTGAAGTGAATGGACTGTCACAGTTCGACTATGTCTATTTATTTCCACTAAGGTCTTTCATGAAATCGCCTTGAATTTGTTGTCGTCAGTTGTTGTCTGTCGTCGGTCGCAACTACCTTTTCTTGGGAGCAAAGGCAGTTGTCGAGACGACGTATTCCATTCCATGTGTGATCAGCGGGTTGTCGTTCGCAACTACCAGTACTTGAGAGCGATCGTCGTTGAGGATGATTGTGTTCGTGGTAGGCAGTAGCCCTTGTCACAGGGCAGCTCGTTCCTCGTTTTCCTTGTTTCTCGTAAATACATATTTTTACATTTTTGGGTACGTACTTCTCGCAAAGACAGACAAATTGAGAGAACGGATATTATTTCAAAATTTTGCTTGGAAAACTGGGCAGGTGCACGAAAGGTGGCGGTCTGTATACGTTAACAGTTTTTGATACGGAGAGTAAGTCGTGGGGCGAATGACCCGAAATGAAATGTTCATCCCGTGCATATGCCATTATACAGGTTCCTCCACTCCACTCATGCCAAAGCGGAAATCGACATATTAATTAGATAAGTATCTAGTGCCTTACAGCAAGTACAACCACCGATTCCTGCATGTAGGTAGTCGAAATAATTAAATTACATGCGGTAAGGATATAATCAGTACTTGAAAGATTACACCTGAGTAAGCAGTTAAACCACACTTATTTGGAATGGGGTATGTCCAGCAGTCACACGACTTTCTTACATCACACAGATAAACTCAACTTTAATTAACTAATTACATAGTTAAGCACACTCCTGAATCTATTATTCGAAACAATAATCCCCCCCCTCATACATTGGTCTTATCTTAGATTTCCTTCTTTTCAACGATTAATATTAACGACATTACATCAGCGACAAATTAACACATTCTGAAGGATGTCCCATCCCGAAAAACGGTCCCCACAACGGTGGTTAGTATTACATTGGAATTTTAATTATACACCAACACTTCTACATACATATATGTGTTTGAGTGAGATTTTTCTTCTTTTTTTTAGAACAAAGATAAGGATGATGAAATTATCTCATCTGTGTTTTCCCCCCTTTCACACACACTCTTGTTAATTCTGGATGTTGTGATATATTCAGAAATCCTTTCGCTTCGATTGTTCCCTACGTCTTAACGTATATATCCTGTCTATCAGTAAAACCCCCGAACATGCCACAGATTTTGGAATCCTTTGTGTGGTTTTGTCCTTTTGTGACAAATTTAGATTTTAATTGAATTTCGCATATTTCCCTTGATCAAAGGGGAAACAAAAGAGTATACTCTACATGATATTGGAAAATGGGAAAAATCTGCGCCCTGCCATCAGCAAAGTATCACAGTGTAAAAGGCACATGTTCGAGACGATATCCTTTAAGGCGCTAAACATTTGGGTGAGTGTTTGGTGTTTTTTTGTTTTTGTTTTTTTTATATGCGATGTAATAATAATTATAATAATAATAATAATAATGAGGGTGTGATTTTGATTAAGTGAGCAAGCGTAACGAAATGTGAAACTCTAGCCACGGAGAGTGGGGTTTACTTTGATCGACATAATTAAACAGCACGCGGTGTGCGGATGGGATTAAATTTCCATCACCCAGTCAGCCATGTATGCGTGAAAGGCGTTTTGGAATAAATTTGAATAATCGCAGATGAAAACTAAATATGTCAGTAGGTATGTGGTGAATACGATGAGGATTTGTAATTGGAAGAGTTGAGTATGTGGCGAAATTCCGGGGAGCAAATGTCGGATTTGGACAATTTGTTGACTCAGACAAAAATTTCGTTCAGAGGTTGGCTTAGGAGAAGAACCTTTGGGAACTGGCGAAAATCACAACAGCAACAGCAACAGCAACAGCAACAACAACAACAACAACAACAACTGCAACTGCAACTGCAACTGCAACTGCAACCACAACTACAACTACAACTACACTACAACTACAACTACAACTACAACTACAACTACAACTACAACTACAACTACAACTACAACTACAACTACAACTACAACTACAACTACAACTACAACTACAACTACAACTACAACTACAACTACAACTACAACTACAACTACAACTACAACTACAACTACAACTACAACTACAACTACAACTACAACTACAACTACAACTACAACTACAACTACAACTACAACTACAACTACAACTACAACTACAACTACAACTACAACTACAACTACAACTACAACTACAACTACAACTACAACTACAACTACAACTACAACTACAACTACAACTATAACTACAACTACAACTACAACTACAACTACAACTACAACTACAACTACTACTACAACTACAACTACAACTACAACTACAACTACAACTACAACAACAACTACAACTACAACGACGTCGCTTTGCACGGAAAACCGCTTAGGTCCTTAAGGAAATGAAATCGAGATCTGTCCCCTAAATCTTGATATTAGGATATTGCTCCACGTTTGGTGGCCGAATTTCTTTTGTAATAGTTGGTCTTATTTGCCAATGGGGCTTGAGTAATAGACACTCATACATAGCTTACTCGGGAATCTCGCATGTAATAACATCCTTAAAAGGTATTCGAATTTCGAATTTTGTTTGAATTTTGTTATAGGTATGAGTATATACAAGCCTGGGATATACCACTGGGCATTCTTTCAACCTACATACAAATCTACGCCATAATTCTATGGCAGCAACTTGGCCTAAATAAAGATAGGATGTGTGTGAGCATCGCATTCCTTAACCTATGGTTGGGATCGGTCGCCCAAGAGATGTTCGCATCCTTGTACCATGTATGCAGACACAACTAATTGCCAATAATAAACAAGGTAAAATAAATACGTTATTATCCTCATATATTTTATTCATTTCCCCACACATATGCTTCGCCTTGAAATATACCTACTCGTAATTCCAGGTAAAATTCAAAAGAACAGTCTGGATGGCTTCGAAGGCATGTAGTACTTATTATTTGGAAAAATGTCTAGCGCCGGTAAAATAATACACTTGTATATAATTTCGATTAATGTCCAAAGTCTTGAGGGTTCAACCTACGAGATGCTGTCTCGCATCGCAATACCGGTTGGGACATACTGGTAATTGACTATGTTTTCTTTCGGGCTTTATAATTTGCCTCTGTAGCCCATTGCCCATTTGACGAAGTCGCGTCCTTTCCTTCGACAGTGCGAACAAGTGAACCAAACTCATTCAAATTGCTTTACTTTGTCTATCCCATATCTCGTTACCGACACAGGCTCATCTGCCAGCCAACCCATTGTAACATCTATGCAGGTCAATAACCATCAATCATGCCCAAGTGAGGCGCGTAATCAGGCAACAGCCGTATAGAATCGATCGCGCCCAAGTTTTTGGCGAATCCTGCAAATGTTCGCGCTGTATAACCACGTTTGCAAACTACTCATATGTCGCACTCAGCAACAATGGATCATTAATCGAACTATAGTGTGTGCGACTGCGTATAGTCCCGCTAGGGACTGCACTTTGTAGTACACACGATATTTGTGGGTACACTCAGGGAAAAAATGTAAACTAAAATGTAATATGATCTATTTGATTTTACGTTGAGTACACTTTGAAAAAGAATATTTATTTTCACGTTGAAACATATTTGATTTGAATACGCAATGTTATTTTAAATAAAGTCACCCTAGATTCAAAGTGAAACATATTCAATTTTACATTGACCATTTCTTTTAAAATATTTAAAATGCTCTCAACGTACATTCAAAGTGTTGCATAGTCAATTAGAAGTCGTTTTAAAACGCCACCCACTTCAAAACGTTTCTTTTTTTTTGTATGTCCAAATTCCACGGTACACATGTAGCTTCAAACTCGGATCAACGTTAATTTAAAGTGTCGCATGTTGGTTTTTAAGGGACAATCATTTAGAATCAAAGTAGAATATGTCGTGACGCGAAAGCCATTGTCTTTGTTATTCTCGTTTCTCTTTCAATCGTAAAAAGACAGAAAAAATCACTCTCGTCAACGAAAAAACATATTTTGAAGGGAACGCTTATATCCAGTGCTAAAATGTGAGTTTTGTGTGACTTAATTTAATTCCTCACATGTATTCAAAATAAAATTAAGTGCATTGAAACCTACAAATGAAGTGTAAAGTTAAACATGTGTGGAAATAATTTGTTCAATACAATATTGCATTAACTTCAGGAAAAAATTATGTGTAATTATTTAGGTACCTTCCGAAAAAGAAAAAAACACATAAAAATTACTTCCATATTAGTTGACAAAGGATTGCACTTAATTTGATTACTCTTTGTTTGAAATAGCTTTTTTCTTATTAAAAAAGAATTTTATTTCAGCCTATGAGAAAACATTTAAAAGCCGTAGGCGTACATATTTAACAAAAACCCAGAGAGCTGAATTTAGTGGAGAAAAACAGAGGTAAGAATTATTATTAACAAAATTAAAATTATAACCGGATTTTATATGAAATGCATTATAGTATCCAACTGAAGACGATTCGGATTTCCTCAACTCAAATGTCCTGAATTGGCAGAAAAAGAATTAATAATGGGAGCACGTATGTTAAGAATAATTTTATTATGTATCTTTAGTTTAATAAATGATATAATGTTATTGAAAATAACATTTTTAAAAAAATTAAATTGTTGTATGGTTATTTTTATTAAAAAATAATAAGTCTAAAGGGGTTATGTCTACGAAGCATCGTGGTAAGATTAAAGTTAAAAAAATGCTAATTCAAAATTGGTCCACTTTGAATCAATACCTGCTCGAAGTTAAATTAAAGCTTAAGCATAGTACTTTCAAAGTTGTATTTGTTTGAATACACAATTACTTTAAAGTGTATTCGTAGTGGTTTTAAGGCCAAATACATTTGATATTACCATGAATCATTGTCAAATTAAAGTTGGAGCATAGTATTTTCAAAGTTGAATGTATTTAAATCTACGATGCATTATGGTTGGATCGAAATTTATAAACGTTGTTTTAAAGATGGGTGATTTTGATTTAAGAATGATTCCACGTCAAATCAAAGTATATGTGTGGTTAGATCAAGCTAAAAATATATTCTTTTTTAATTACTGAAACACTTTGAATTAACGTCATGCCACTTTGATTTAAAAATTTTCGTAGTCGAAGCTAAATCATTCCGAAAAATCTTTGAATCAAAGTGGTTTACTTTGATTTTACGTTGTTTTTTCTCTGGGTGTATATGCTCTTATTCATCTGGGCAATTATGACCAAATGTTGTCCTTGGAAAAACTTGCCAAAATTGATAGCTGCCACCCTGTGACAATAGATTATACCGCTCCGCGAAATAGAACAACATCACGACGTTGTTTGACTATTCTGTGTCTGTGCGGTTATTCGCACCATATGGCGACACACATTCGAAGGATTCTTTTATTAGCGCAACGCACCCCCTCCTGGATGTTGATGGTGAGCGCTGCCTTTCTGTGTTGTTGCGTTCGCTCTCTCGGATTGGACGTAATTGGGACTGGCGAATTCATTAATGGCACGAGGTGACAAAGGACATTAAGCGACGCGCCATGTTTGTCCTGTGAACATCACAACATATAGATACACATGGGGGTGAGTTTAAAGTAATTATTTTGCAACCAGCGTGTTATTGCCTGGACACTATTCCAGTAATGGTAATGGATTCTTTTCTTCTTCCTTCTTTTTTTCCTCCATTATCCTGGTGGCGGATGAGCTAAATGGATCTTTGGTTTATTTAGCAGCAAATGTGTGGGTGTGTGTGCATATGTGTGTGAAAAGAAGTCGACGTTTGTCTTTTGAATTTTTCAAAAGCTATGAATATTCTGATTTGCCGTATGTAGGTAGGTAGGTATGGCTGTGGAATTCCAAAGGCAAGAATGTCGTCCTCGTATATATGCTCAGAATGTGTGAGGAATCTCTTTGGATTTCGATGAAAGACTCGCGAAATATGCAAAGATTGGGTGTGGTTGGCTTGGGTAAATATACGGGAATATGTTTAAAAACTTTTTCCACTGCTATTAGCCGCCGTTTCAAGGAAATGTCGCAAATAGAAGAAAAATTGTTCAAGACTTTTGAGGCGCACTGAATGCATGTAGGTATTTGTTTCAATTTTGGGTACCAATTGTGGCAAAAGTTTTGTACTTGGCGGAGTCGTCGTATCAAGGAAGGGATTGCGGAGGTGAAAACACGATTAAGTTAGTAGGTATGCAGTTGAAGAGTTTAAAGACATAACGTGTTCACTGACTTTTTGTTTTTTTTTTTCGTTAGGTGGTATAGATATACGATTAGTTGGAGTTATTTTACGCCAAGTGGTAGTAAGAGCCGTATGGCTCTTGTCGAATGTTGAACCTGGGGGAAGTTATTACTTAGACCAGTCCGGGGTGTGTACACAAATGAGACACGGGGAAAATTGCGACACTGTAACAAAATATATGCTGTCAACAAGAAGGGACACATAACACCGACGAATCGGACAGAACGTCACGATAGACAGCTATAACTTTGAGGTAGTTAGGGACTTTGTCTACCTCGGCTCCGCTATAAACTCTGACAATGACATCACATCAGAAATCAAGCGAAGAATCACACTTGCCAACCGCTGTTTCTTTGGCCTAAGAAGGCAATTGATTAGTAAGGCCTTGTCAAGAAGCACTAAGGAGATTCTATGTAAGACCCTCATCATCCCTGTCCTGCTCTATGGCGCAGAAGCATGGACCCTAGCAAAGACGGATGAGGATCTTCTTAGTCGCTTCGAACGCAAAATTCTTCGAGTGATTTTTGGTCCCGTTTGCGTTGACGGACTCTGGAGGAGAAGATTTAACAGCGAACTCTACGAGCTGTACAGCGACATCGACCTGGTCAGAAAAGTACGCATTAGTCGTCTAAGATGGTTAGGACATGTAGAGCGAATGGACACCAACGCTCCGGCCCGAAGAGTCTTCGATTCCAACCCGGAGGGACAACGCAGTAGAGGAAGACCTCGCCTTAGGTGGCGCGCGCAAGTGGAAGGGGACCTCAACCAACTTGGAGTGCGCAACTGGAGGCAGTTAGCCAAAGATCGCGCTAACTGGAGAGGCGTATTGGTTGAGGCCCAGGTCCACCCCGGACTGTAGCGCCACCTTAAGTAAGTAAGTAATGATGTGGTGGAAGTGCCAGGCGGAGCCTCAGAAGCCTTGACATAAGAAGGAGCCCTTCAAAAGGAGGCGGATTCAGTATCAATATCCGTCATCGGTGTGTTCTACAATTTAAAATGGCAGGCACCTTACGTAAGCTATACTTTGACACATTTGGGGCTGAGGTCAGTGAGCAAATTTCAGTGGTTGTTGGTATAGGTAGGTACATTTATAATAGCGATAAATATCATCGTCAGCGTTCACATCTGGGAATGGGATCGGCGGAACAAAACACTCAAAATAAAACCTCCAGCGACTGACGCAAATGAAGAAAATCTGAAGATTTAGTTTCTGTTTTTAGTTTAGTTTTGTTTTTCTACAGATCGCACCTTGAAACCAGCCCACGAACCATAAACCACTGACTGTCAGCGACCCTAAAAAATGCTAGGCAGAAACGACTTTATATAGGATCTGCTGGGGGAATTGTCATATTCCTACCATAACCTGCGACCAGGCCGCTTGGGGAAGAAAAATCAACATTGTTCCTAGAGTAGATACTGAATTCAAGCGGGAGGTGCAATGGAATAGGCCGGGAAAAACAAATACTACATAATAAATTTGATGCCTGCTACACAGTCGCCGGCTTCAGAGGAAATGTTTGGGTACGCGGACTTGCTATATAAACGTCTGACCATATCTTGAGCATCGACATGTGAGCGACAAACTGCATCGATTGTGATAGAGATTTGATACGCCCACACGTTTGAGAGGAGATATACGACCCCACCAAAGAGCCTATTTATAGGAGCTCCTCGGCAGCACACTTTCAAATCGTCTTCAATGATTTCAAATTCAACATTCAGAGAGAGGACATCTTCTGCTCCACCATTGGAAAGCATATAGCCTACGCAACAGCACGTATATAAACGGGCTGAGATCAATTGGCTTTTGTGCCGGATCTAAGGCTTCTGCCGCCTGAGGACCATTTCTAATCATGTCGTCATAATGATTCGGTGTAGGGGAATTATGCTTAGGATGACATACCCGAGACGATGCCATACTTGCAATTACTCTTTAACCATAAGCGCCACAGTTCTGCCAAACACGTCTGGACATGCAGTCTTATGTTGTTAGTTACGCCCACAGTAATTCGGCAGCTAGTTAACAACGTGCCTTAAATGACAACGAAATCAAGAATTTTGTGCCTGAATTTGTTGTTTTTTTGTATTCAGTGTTAGCTGAAAAATCTGTGTTGTATCTGAAGTGTTTTGTGGGTATATGTTTATTAATTACTATGCGACATTTTTACCTCATAAGAAAATGTTGGTGCTAACAATCTGCTTAACATTTTTACTCATATCGGCCAAGATGACATGAAACCCGACCTTCTGAGATCACAAGCTATGTCATCTTACCCAAGAGGTAGTATTTTATTGTAATTTATGTATCTTTACATTGTAGTATGCCAAATAACTAAAACAGAACCTCAAACAGGCATACTTGGTCAAAAAACGTATGGCTAAGGATGTTCAAGACGTCAGGAAAAATAATTAAATTTGGCTATGGCTATATGTCATCTTACACCTAACTATGCCTTCTTGAAGTTGCTGTTGAACTTGATTTAAAAATATTTAAAAAAAATACTACTTATTGCCTTTCACTATTATTTTAAATGTAGTTTCTGTTAACAAATAGTCTGGATTGATCCATTCATCTCATCCTTGGCCTAGGATGTGTGCCTGATAGCACCGACATCATAGAAGTGCGGTAGGAAAACTGTAGGCAGTTTTTTTTTTTTTTTAGGTAGGTACCTCTAGGCTCTAGGAGTATTTCACGCTATTTAGAGGAATAAGCTTCCAGTTTAAATGGACACAGGACTACCTCATTCACCTTTAAAAGTTCGGTCGACTCCATTGCGATGAACTGCATTCGAATTTTATAACCCCTATTCCGAACATTGCAGCAACCCTATTCCTGGTCCACAAGTCTTATCTATTCCACATTTCTCATGCTGAAGCAAAACATGTACGTACCTGGTACTAAATGAGTTTATAAAATCCTACAAAACTATCGATCCTATCTGGAAGATACCATTATGCCGAAGGTACACTTCATCTGTTTCACCGACCTAAGTGAAACACTCAACAAGTTGTTCTCGCCTTATACCTCTATCTACCGTCATGTCTCGTGTATACTTTTTCCTTTGCCGCATTCAACTTGTTCAATTTCGCTCCCTTCTCTCTAGGAATCAACATCGACGATACTACAGGTGGATGTGGAATCGCATCCTTCAAGAGACGCACAAGCTGCAACAGAAGTTCTAAAACTACCATACCATACCCGTCATAGAGGTATGGGCGTATGGCATATGCCATTTCAAGATCACAGCCCCCCACCGAATGGACCACTTTGAGTTCGTCTTCTCCTGTCGCTGCGAGAAATACTTCTTAACACCACCACCACTACCATCATGATTATATAGATACTCGTATCTAATGATAAATGCAAACATTTTCGAACGTCTATCCTGGAAGAACACGCGGGATGATAATATAATAGGTAGGAAGCGGCAAAGAAAGAGCAGAAAAGTGCAGCCAAAAATAAGGGGACCATCAGCTCAGAAGTCAGAAGAGGAACATGAGAGAACAGAGAAACGGCAATGTTTTCGATATTATTACCCACCACTATGGATGAATTCGAACCGAGGGCAAACGGCAAAGCGCCAAAGCTAATCACAGAGAGTGGAAGTGGATGGTAATGGTTTTTCTTCTTTTTTGAACAAATCGATTATACCACTGGATTGGTATAAAATGAACATTTGCTCTTGAAAATCATTGAGCGTTAAAAATTCAGAAGAGAATTCCGTAATGAACTATATCAAGATGGCGTACACATTCATCTAGGTTCCATGTTTATTTAAGAGAAATTCATTGGGGTTATTTATTTGCTGTAGCTGTAGTAAATTCAAGAACCGCTTTTAGACCAGTTGTCTCAAAATACTCTTACGTTTAAATCATTTTAATGAATTCTTAAGAGTTCACCATTTTTATGAATTTTACTTTCAGTGTTTTAAATTCATTATGATGAGTTCTAGATTCATTATGTTCTTGCATTTAAAGAGAATATTGTGGACTTCTTTTGATGTGAATGTGGATGTGGACGCAAAGATGTAAGAAAGTCGGTACAAAATCATTTGGGGTTCTTATCATGGATTAAGGAAAGGAAAGATGTTTATTTTGTAGTTGGTGGAAGGTGGATGTGAATTTAAAATTATAAACCGTGGAACATGGACTTTTATTTTTAGTTCTACCTCCCTGAACGGAAGGCATATGTGTATGGGAAGTGGCATAGGGCTTAGGGCATGGGAAATAGTGGAATCTAACAAGTTGCTTTTATCAACAGTAGAGCTTCTTGAACCATAGTTCACCGTACTAACTCCGTAGTCCATTCCATAGGTTAGTAAGGCAGTAAAAGTTGGGAGAACTAAATAAAAGCTCCTTCAAAATCCATGAATGCAACTAAAAAAAGAAAACAGGACTTTTGCCATTGACTTTAAATTCATAAATGACTGCGGGACTGCTGCTTGGAGTAGGATGTTATGTTTTTAAGAGGTTATTTCATGACAAATGACGCTACGACTGGAGATGTCGATCGGTTTCTAAAGCTTGTTACCTATTATCAGTGATAAACGGAATTAAGAACAGGGACCAAATATGTCATGATGCAAAAATATTAGAATGACATCAAGAGACTGAGTAAATACTGGGCTGTCTACGAAGAGTGGACGCAGCTTATTTTCTGTTGCATGCAGCCTGTAACGTCCTTGGACGCAATCGATGTCGGCAAAGGTATTATAAAGAATTTAATACCTTCAGGAGTAATTGCTGCGGATCACTCACGGTATTGCCTTTAAGCCACTAGCAATATCACATTTGATTGGGACTCAGCTAAGAGATGGCCAGTATGACGCTTCATACAAAAAAATATGCGAACAAGGGCTGTTAGGCAGCTGAAGGATATGCTTACCCAAGTGAGACAGACCAGGAAAATCGTTAAGAGCCCGTTACAATGGCTTAGCCACAATGTTTTTTTTTTGTTGGGAAGATAGTGCTGAGATGCAATGCGCTCTGTAATTAGTTTTTAATTTTGTTGTGTGTATAAGCCATGTCAATATAATATAATGTCAATTTCTACCTCAGGACGAACTCTAGTATACATAAAGAAATAACCGTATTAATAGTGATATTAAAATTTCATCCGATGTACCTTATCTTGACAATATCTACTAGGCAGTGCGGAGCCCGTCGCGTTTTTGCATACCAAAAAAAATCAAGATTAGAGTTTAAAATTCTGTAAAAGAAGCAAGTTGCTTGATCCAAATGATTGCAGGGATATTAGGTAACCTAGGCGCCAAAAGGGCCTAAGTGGTGGAAATAGAGGCACGATTATAAACAATATATACCTAATCCAAGGTTTGAACTTGAGAGAAAGTAGCAAGTTGGCAAGTACCAAGTAATCATCTGCACGATCGATGTGCGATTAGATTCGAGGTACTCCGTCTGTGTTTAGCTAGCAAACTGGCTATCACATAAGCACCTCAAAAAAACTCCCCGCGAAATCATTCTTCACACGGTAAAGGTGTTCCCCATAGACGAGAGGACAGGGGGTAGCATTATCCATTACTGCCTCCTTAGTTTCGTTTTTCTCATAACTGAAGGCTCTATTTGTTTATTAAGTATAGATGGATTACTCAAGTGCATACTTAACGAAGACACAACAATTTAAATAACTGACTTACTAAGCTGCTTGTCATATTGTTCCGAGTGCCAGTCATATACCTACACTCCCATCTCTACTCCTGTACGTATACATAAATAACAAAAGAATTATTCGCAAACCTAAATGAGGTTTTGTTTCCAAATGAAACTTGAAGGGGGGGGAGGAGCTTCCTCACCCAACATGGACATGGACAACAATTGCTTTAATAATTCCTCTAATGAGATTAGAAGCAGAACGCATTCGACGCGTATTGAAAAAGTTTTCTCTGCCATACGTGACCGGAATGCTTCTTCAGATATATTAACACGTTCCTGTGCGAAAGATGAACAAGTTTTTTTTTTTTTTGTTTTTGTTTTTGGTGTGGTTATCCTCTATCGAATTCTGATGTTCGATGTCCTTGTTACACAGTGAAGAAGAGAAAAAAGTAAAAGAAAAAAAGAAGATAAAGTTTTGGGACTGAAGATACTTGATCCTTTCGTTTCGGTTAGATTATGGCAGCCGGGGCGGACGGTGGCGAGCCTAAGTAGAAACACATTTTCGAGTTTTGTGTTGTTGGAAAATTGTTTACATACAAAGTACAAAAGAATACATACTTAATAGAAGAAAATATATTTTCTCATTAATGATATTGAATAGTGATGAAGTTAACTTTAAGCTGCCTTATTGTAAAGGAATTATAAAACTTTGAAGACTTTGAGGCTAAATATAAGTACATACTACGAGGGTTCGAATGCCGTTACACTTTCGAAGACCTATGACATCCACGTCCGAACTAAAACAAAAAAACTGGACCGAAGCCTAAAAGGCGTGGGTTGGATACCTTGTTTGAGTACTACGTTCAGCCCTCTGTAAGATTCGAAATAACTGGCAACCTATTTAGCAAATTAAGTTAGAATTTAAAATACTTAAATATTAATATGAATATAATCTTACTAATCTTGTTAATATTATTGAGCTACATATGTTTGGTAGCTTAATTCATCAATATAAAGTTAGAAAATGCATTGAAAAACACACCAAAAGGGTGGTTTTCGTAGAGGTTAGTTTGTGGAAAAGGCAACAAGAATCATAGACTGCGTTTAATTTGACCCACCTGCTAAAATACGATTTACCATATTGAGGTACATTGGCATAGCAGCAAGGAGCGATTTTCACTGCAGTATCCACCTGCTTTATATCAAAGTGGGAGTAGGTACTCTCCTGCATTCTCACCAGGCTTTTTTTTTATTTTAAGTTTAAGAACCCATCAGAAATACAGAAATGCGCGCCAATAACCTATTTGTTGCCCCTCATGGCAGTGACTTACAAGCTTCAATTTATATATTTTTCTGTGCATTGTCGTATACAACTTTTTTTTGAAAATTTTAATTTTGCAGTTTAAATAATATAAAAAAACGATTTTGCAAACAAATTATTCATTGGGTCGAAAATGTATGTTTTAAAACTATTGTCATAGGGATTTTTTAGACGGAATTGCCCCGAAAAAACTAAATAATCTTATCCCGGAAGCCCCATTTTTGATGTAGATAACAATTTTTGATTCAGCTTACATTGTCACCAATAAATTTTATTCAGTTTATCTGCAGAAGTTTTCGAACCAATCATTGTAATATTTATTTGTTACCTTTGAGCTTACATTATGTTATAACAATTAACAATTTTTATCTTACATTACCTTACATAAGTACATAACACATACCTTATATTTTTCTGAAAAATTTAAATCTATACCTACCTTCATTTGTTCGTGAATAATTGACTTCGAAACAGTTTGATCGATCACACTGTAGGTTGGCACATTTATAAGTTAAGTATGTATTTTTTTTTACGGCGAATACGGATATTTAGTTCTGGTAACCAGCCCCTACATGTCGATGCAGCACATCAGCTTCGATCGGGTTTGACCCCTAAAAATTTGGCACACACATATAAATGTGCGCAGGTCAGTCATGAAGTTCTTGACTACATTCTTCAGCTACCCTTCCATAAACTTCAACTAAAAGGAAACTGTTCACGTGACCAACCGAGTTCAATAAAAACGGAGACACATCAATTCTGCCAGCTGTCAGACTTAGCTTCCTACTAAACTAAATTCGAACGTTTATTGGGAAGGTTTTTACACTTTGTTGTGAGCCGCCACTAGATGACGCTGCAACATATAAACTGTGGCGTCTCTGAACGCTGTCAAAGCGAAAAGACGAAAAAGCTACTTTTTGAATAGAATTTAAATAATAATAGCTATTTCCCGCCATTTTGCACTCGTTGCGTGTTACCCAGCAAAAGTGGCCAGATGGGTTTTTCCTTGTTCTCGTTCTCTTAGTTTTCTGTAGAACAAAATCCAGTAAAGCAATTAAGTGCCTATACCTGCCGATCCGTCGTTACTTGCCCTTTGCCATTTGAATCCAAGCCCGTAGTAGAGGATTTAAGGTTTTCCAAATTAATCTAAGTTGATTACTGGTTCGCTTTTTTAATAATTATGCCTCGTAATAAATGAGCTAAATACTCAAATTAACAGTGATATCTCTTAGATCTATTTGTCGCGGTGGTTCTCGCCGAAAACACCAGAAAGTGCTCTTGATTGAAAATGGTAATATCAGCAATAATTTGCGTTCCTCATACGACCAGTTATTAAATTCATATACAGGACGGTGATTTTGTTTACATTTTTTGTTCCTAAAACCCAATTTTACATTTAATTTCCAGCGATTGCTTCGCGTTTTTTAAAAAAAACTCTCCATTGTCCCCCAAAAGAGAGTCGAATGAAAGATCAGGATGGTGACCAATCGATGAGATTGCTCACCACCCTGATTATAGGTAATTTAGGTTAAGTAGCTTGGGTAGTTTTAATTAGTTGTAAAAAACCAATAATAAAGAATTCAAGCTTTCTAAAGTTTCTTGAAAATTAAAAAAAAAACAAAACAAATCATAGATATAGATAGATTTAAGGCCGAAAGGCAATAATTTTAAGGATATTGATAAGTTTAAAGCACTCGCTTAGAGCCAGTAAGCTAGAATAAGTTAAATGTTAATTTTAAATTAGATTTAATCGTTTTTGTCTAGTAAGTTTAGTTAAATATCCCAATAAAAAATGAATTTAAAATGTAAAAAGAGTCGAATGAAAACGACGCCCAACAAAATTGACCGACACATACATATAAAATCAAAACCATACAAGAACAATAATTTCCTTAGCTGACGATAGTTTGTAACAAAAACCATCTTAAATGATCTAAATTAACACCCAACATCTATCGAGTTTTATTATATTGCGTTTACGAGTCCCTTCTGCTTCATAACTCAAACTACAAATTTTCACAGTCAATTCGTGTAGAACTACATACACATCGCATTCTCGAAATCATACTTTTAAGGGGTGCCATACAATAAACTTTTAACTCGATTTTTGACACACTAAAAGCATTCCAATATAGAGATATCCTTTGGCGAACTTACTTGTGTCTCTGGCATACACAGCGAACAACATTCAGTAGTCGGAAATCGAATTCCCGAAACTTTCCATCAAACAACTTTCCGCTAATCCAATTTGTGTCCTTTTAGTGTTTTGTTATTGAGAATAAAACGAGGGCAGGAGTAGAGAGGGTTCGCTCGCTTCGCTTAACCCGGAAGCACACTAACAAACTAGTTCATACGAGTATCTGCCTTGCTCACGAAACAGAATTCGGTTGGTCGAAGATAGATGCGTGGCCGTGCATGTGTGCAAGTGCACTTTAAATGCTTTTGATAATAGGTAGCGTATAAAAAGAACACTTTCAACACCAGAGGGACCTCAGATTTATATTTTGTTTCTATGTTAAGTGACTCGGTAGGTTTGATGTGTTGGATGTAACTTAAATCGCACACTTTTAGCAAATCTATTGCATGTTATATCTGTGCCAATGCCATCGGTTCATGCTATCCCAAAGAGAAACTGAAGAAACTCCTATTATTATTTGTATACTCATTTATTTACATTGTTGCCTCTCCTGCGGTCGTTTGTTGTTACGCCCACACGCGATCGTGTGTTCGTGTGCCATATGCGGCTTAATGCAATTTATGGTGACCCAAGCTCTCGTGATAATGTCATCAGCGTAGTCCAGGTGTTGTGAAAAGGATTGAATTTCAGTTAATAGCAACCTTTCCAAACAAAAATGTTCTTCTAAAAATAAGAGCAGCAAGGCGAACATTTATTGAGGCATGCAAACTGCTTATGAAGTTTAAATGGCCGTCAGTTTTAAATGTTATCTCGCAGAAATGCACACCACCAGGGCTTTATTTTTTTCTCTACCGCAACTGAAATTCGGAGAGTAGTAGTAGTAATCTTTGAAATCCGTTGCAAAAAAAAAAAAAAAAAAAGTACCACCCTCATGAATATCTTGATGTTATAGGAACAAATTACTGAACTTTGTCGAATGTTTAAGGTATCCGCTACATCCATATACGAACATTTAAACTTTTTATGTCGGTTGTTTTTAAAATAGGAATACCTCCTTTTTTATTTTCACAGAGACTTAATTAATTTAAACTTTTTTGTTAAGCCAATTTATGGGCGTTTTTTGAAAGGAAGCATGCGTTAATCTGGCGTAGCAGCCACATGGTAGCGCATGATTCACTTCCTGCATGATTCACTTCCTCTGCAATCTATGTTTGATTATATTCTCCGCCTCGAAAAGGATAATGCCAGCATGTATCATCCGATCAGACAAATGAATAATAAAAAAAGACCGTCGGGTTTTTTCATTTACTGTTACCCTGCCATGTTGAATTTAATTCCAAGGACGCGTTGAATTTGCATAATAGCCATGAGACAAGAAGAAACCTTAACCCACTGTTGACAAACCTGGCAACACCACAAACTTTGAAAGATCGAAGCGAAAATTGAATAACCAGGGAAACAATTTGTCAAAATCAGCGTGTAAAATGAAAAATTACCAAAATTTGAATTCCTTTTAGAGCCTAGCGCTTTTTTTAAAGTAGGTAAAGGTGTTATTGTGAATGACTCGCTATTTCGGTAGCTGTCACTTTTGAAGCTTTTATTCTTTGACATTTGACATGTAGAAACTACGCCATTACTAAAAGTACACGCTTCAACAACGCATTGAAATTTTTAAAATTCACTACAAAAATGGTGCTTATCTTGCAGTCACAGTTCGCAAAACTAAAGCATATTTTGGTCGTCGTGAAGCACCTTGTCGGACCGCAATACAGAAATTGGTGGAAAAATTCGAGCTGTTGGGACAAGTTAGTGATGTGAAGAATAAAACCCGTGCACGTCGCTCAAGAACAACTGAGAATATTGCAGCTGTAGCCCAAAGTGTAATGAAAACCCAGGTTTGTCCATTCCTCGTCGTTCTTTGGAGTTGAGCATACCACAAACGTCATTACACCGTATTTTGCATAAAGACTTGGGTCTTAAGGCTTATAAAGTTCAGTTAACACAAGAACTCAAGCCGGCCGATCATCAACAACGCCAACAGCCCAGCGTCGATTCAAGACCTCAAGGATAAAATTCGTGAGGCTATCGAGGACATAAGGCAGCCACTTTGCGATTTGGTTATGGAAAATTTCATGAAAAGTCCTGAATGCGTGCTCGTGGTGGCCATTTGGCTGATGTTGATTTTCATTATTAACAGCATACCTTCCTCGTTATTATGGAATAAACATCCGATAATTTTTCTCAAGAAATGACATTTTTCCTTGAATACCAAAATAACACCCTCCATTTAAAATAGTTTACTCTAAACTGAAATTGTAAGACACAGAATGCTAAAACGTAGATTTTTTAATGATGGAAACATACTGCATCAACATCCGCCACGGATAGATCCATTTAAAAGTCCTTGCAAACCTTTAAAAACCTATACAGATTGGAAAGCCATCCCCAGACATTTATACAAACTTGAAAATGGTTTCGGTTTCTAGCTAAACCGGTCGGAAATTTCTTATAAGTAGGTGATCCAACAAATCTCTTCTAAAAACCCTATTTCGGCTGTGGTGATTGGTGGGCACAACTGCTAATTGTTGTTATTTTAGTATTGGATTTCGATATGGTTACACCCTAGCGATGCGCATGGACTATTCCTGTTGTAACTGACTGTGTTGATACACACTCGATTTCTGTTGAAAAAAATGCATCGGGAAAATTTCGAGCAAACGAACAAATCTATTTTACATGGTTAACCAGTGCTTCGGACTTTTGATATCGAATCTGCCCCAAACGAAATTTAAGATTACCCATTTTCCCCTGCACAATGTATTCAAAGTAATATTTATTACAACTATTCACTTTACTAAAAACAACCATAAATCAATAAAATAGAAATTCCTTAAACAACACAAGAATTGTGCAAGCCATTTGAAACGCCCAATGCTGTATTGTTTTACTAGATCAATGTCGAATTACGTCTCGTATAGTTTTTTCCTCAATCGCCTTTAGAAAACTCATCGAAGAAACCTCACATCCTATTTGCTCCGCACCAGGCTAAAGGTTTCCCCTCTTCAATTTGATCTCTCATTTTGAGAGTTAAAATTCCCTCACACAGGGAAAGATGCCGCCATCTGTTATCACAAAGTTTTGTCTGGATATGCAAGTTCATAGTTTAACTGCACTTTAATGCTTAGGCTGTTCAGGTCGCACCCATCTCAGGGCCAGGGCAGGGGCTCCGGCGGCGACTTTTCAAGAATTCTGTATTTTCGCCTCTTTTTATAACATTGGCTACTTTTAAGCGACTAGTTCCATTTAAAATCCTCAAAACTCCCATTACCTATAAGGCGTTTTTCTTTTTTGGTTCAGAGCTGAGCACTGAACTGAGCTCGAGTGTTCTGATGCTGTTTAGTTTCTCCTGTTTTTTTTTTCTGTCAAGTGTGACTGGAAGTATGCTTGTACATGTGTAATCAGCCTTTTCCTCAGGCTGCTCAATCAATTTATTCTGAGCTCATGAGCGCGCTCTGATCATGCTCTGAACGAAAAAAGAAACACAAATCTGAGCTCTGATGTGTCTGAGCTAAAAAAGAAACACGAACTTCAGTTCAGTTCAGGTTCTGCTCTGAACTAAAAAGGAAAAACTAACAAAACGAACACATTAAAGGAAATATTCTTCGGGTACAGAAGTTTTTTCTTTATTCCAATAAGGAGTATTCCGCTCCCTCGTCATGCCGTTGCCCTTCCGTCTTTGATTATGGACTTGGATATCCATTTTGATAACGATATGGTTTGCTTTGCTATTTTAGTTCATTAGTACAAGTCCCCTTTTTAAATTCTTGGCCAAATGATATTACCTTTTGGCTTCTAATTTCGCCCGTCTTACTAGTCTCTTTTTAAAGTCTTTCAAGTAAGACCCAAGCATACTCGTATGACCAACCATATTGAACTTATTTCATCAGCCTTAGCCTCTCTTTGGAAGTCCAGAGGTTTTCTACAACTTGGTTCACAAACATAATTCTAGGTAACTCCATAGCTCTCATGAAAAGCTCAAAGTATCGGCCTATAGAACTACCGCATCGCATTGTTTTTATAACCCCAACCTCTCGCTCTCTCATTCTCACTCTGATTTGCATTTAGATGTCATGGTTTCAAAATGCATCGCCTCAGTAGGTTGGAAAATAAGTTTATTATGCACTGATGCATGTGAGCCGATACCGATATTTTGCAATATGCAGTCAAACAAAAGTGCACAGGATAAGCCCCTAATTAAGAAAACATTGGCAAAGTAATTCACAAAGAAACTCATCACGGTAGGTGGCCTTTGCCTCAGATTGCATCAATTCGTACAAACAGCGACTCCATGAATATTTTATTCCAGCGCTGCTCCTTTTTGCGTCCTTTCACCCGAAAACTGCAATATTATCTCAAGTCAGAGTATCAATGACAGCTGCAAAAGGCTCAAAATCCAATCATATTTCGTAATATTGTCATTGCTCACCGTACAAGTAAACCCATGTGATAAACTAAGTCGACGAAGACAACGATGTATGTCATAAATCTGACGTGACGTCCAGTTGTAGTCCCATCATCTCGCCCACCTCCACACGTTAGAGCGGCGCATATAGCCGGTGCGATGGCATACGAGTTACATGGTGGTGAGTTCTTGTGAGGCGACGTCATCCTTGAAATCCCACATCACTTTTCAATAAATATTTATGAGCCTGTAATGAGTGTTCAATACCGGCATCGGACTAAGCAATTGAATCCTCATGGGAAATAATTCAATCCAAATTGTATCCTTTCAATTTTCCTTATGTTGGTTGCCCCGACTGCCACCGAGCGCCGCCGCCAATGCGCGTTATCTCTGTCCATAGTACGAGTACTCGTATGAGTAGGTATTGGCCTCGGTTTGGTGGAAGTATAAGGAATATAGGAACTCTGGCCGCCCATTTTATTTTTGCCGAGTTAAAGAGTGAACTGTTGGATAAATTAAATCGAAACTGACGCTAATTCAGTTTCCGGCTTTGTGGTTTTGAACTAGTGTCTGGCAGCAAGAACAAAACAAATCCCGTATCTTTCGGTAACAAAGAGAAATTTATTTCATTTTATTTTTGTTGTGCTTCGTGCTTCGTTCTTCTTGGTGATCGGGCATGAGGGTATGCTGCTGGCATTATACTAGTGGGTGTATATAAGAGCAACCGCATAAATAAAGGACAATCGAGCGTCGTATGTATTGAACCCAAGGATCTGTATATCTGTTTCTGTTGTACTCGTTCCACCCAACAACTGTATGTTGTATCAGCAGGCGGTGGGTGGCGCTGCTCAAGGATGGATGTACAGTAATGAAAACGGATTTCATATAATTACATGAATAGTTCGTAGGGCGGGTTAAAATGCGAATTTCATTTGGCAGTTGGCCATTTTAATCCAATTTAAGGAGTTTAGCAAATAACAAGGTTTTACACTTTCCTTCTAGTAAGCCGCGCTTCGGAGGGATTCATTTCTGATTTTATTTCATTCCGCTTTTCATTTTATTGTGTTTTTTGGTTGGTTTTTATTTATTTTTTTGGTAATCTTGCAGGGCCCTTTTCTGGCTGTGATTTGTTGCCGAGCTCCGCCGGGGAGCTGTGTTGGGTACAGTGTTGGTATACCACAAAACTACTTTTGCGATTGGATTTGGTGGGAGGCAAAGTTCGAAAGGGCAATAGCTATTCGGCGGCGAGAAACTAAATTCGGGACCATACGAAAAGCCATGACTTGGCATCGTTTTGCGGTTCAGTTTGGCTACGGAATTAAGTACTTACGTCGATTTTATTTGCCATGATGTGTGTTGCTAATTGCCTAGATATACATATGGATACGAATCCCTGGTGTTCTGCGGTAGGATGGTGTTTGAAATTTTCTCTGTACAAAGTATGGGGTTTGAAAGAGGATTCATTGGGTTCGTGTCTGGGGTGGACGCTCCCAAGTTGCACGGCACTGTCGGAAAAATCGTTCTAGAGTCATCAAATATCGGCACATTGAGAACAAATAAATGGAGAAATTTCAAGTCAGGCTTCATGTTTAGTCTGTCCTTTGTACCTTTGAAATAAATTCGGAAAACAAAAAAAAAACCACCTATATTAAACAAGTCCGGCATTTGCGAAGACTGATAAGTGCTAGTCGAGCTCAAAAAAGTGTCCCTGATACACAATATCTAAATGTATGATTATCGATAAAATATGACAAAAGAAGCAGGGCAAAATGCGGTAAGCAAAATCAAAAAAGTCTGCGGGAGGTAGGCGAAGAAGATCCTGTGTATAGGAAAAGAGGGCTTGCACTGCTCAATCGTTCAGCTCGAGTATTCTCACGATCGAAACAACGTCTAGAGGTTTCAGGTTCCATATAAGACAACCAAGCAACTGGCTTTAAGATCGGCGCATGTATGGTTTTCTGAATCACAGGCAAGAGAAGATATATCCAAGCAGCATAAGTAGATATCTAACTGCTGAATGGATATCATTTAGAGACTTAAATACGGTAAGAAGAGAAACCACCTCTAGAAGACGATGTTGGCTTAGCCGTTGATTGAGATGGCTTATCATACACAAAGAGTGATCTTTTGGTATAGCCCAGAGTCCTAAAACAAACAACAAAAAACTATAAACTAAATCTTTCATTCCCATTTATTTTGGAACACAATGCGCTTCGTAGTAGGGCATTCTGTCGCTCAAATATTCCAAGAACTTGTTGAAGGTTTCGAGCTGAAGCTTGGATAGTATTGGCCTTAAGTGCTTGAATCGCTTCCGGATTTTTGTCATTACATCGATTCGTCACGGTTCCCCACAAAAAAAAATTGCGTTCAGCAGGCATGGTGGGTGCTTCATTTCGGCCAAAATTTCTTTTCAAAAAACGCACTGTTTGGGCTACACAGCACTCACTTTGGAAATAAGTTTTCAATATTTCTCCAAAACCAATGCTTTCAAAAGAAACCATTTTTAGTTTGTTTGAATTTAGCTAAAGTTCTCAACTATTTAAAACACAATGAATTGGAATATATATATTTTTATTTGTTTAAAGAACTCCTCGTAAGATTTGGAAGCTACACCCCCTGTGAACCAAATCCTGGCAGCGGCATTGATGCCGCGCATAAAAAACAGGATCGGCGAAACAAGTCACTCCTCAGACCTCCGGGAACGCCGTTTCTCTAACAAGCAGTCACTGTTCTGTAGCTTTGACAATTAAAATCCGACAACTTAACTTTGATAATACAGGTATTGATTTAAGGGTGCGAAATTTTTAGTAAGTGCAACTATGTAAGTTAAATGAAGCTCAATGGTGCATTTTACAACACTGTACCATATGTCCTTGGATTACGCAGGTATACCTTTTGAAAACTATCTTCAGCTTCGCACTGTGACAATGTTATCAGATTTTTTGTTCACACAACATCCACAATACTGTGTTGAAATGATTAGGATAACGTATTCGCAGAGGTCCCGTCAGTTGATTCATCCTCGCTTTTCTTGTTTTCCATCGGAGCGTCGATTTTTTGTCAATGCTGTCCGTCTGTGGCATTCTCTACCGCATTACACTAAATAAACACAGAATATAAAAAGAATTACAAAATTATTAAAGGATTACTTTTCAGTAAATATGTAGGTACCTAAATATTAACATCAACATTGGTTTTTAACTGGTTTAACTTGTATTCATGAAATTAAATATTGTCATATTTTCTTTTTTTCACAGCTCTCTATTAGACAAAATTATAAATTGTAAAATTACCTTAAGACAAGCTTAAAAGATAAATTATGTCTTACTGTTTTTTAGCATTCATGAAATAAAATAAATAAATAAAATTAAAGAGGTATTCGAAACAATTATTAATATATCCATAGGGCTGAGTTAGTCCTGCAAGGGTTCTAGGTGAAAATTGCATACAAACGCTCTTATCTAAAGTAAATATCTTCGGCCTCCTTCTCTGAATTGTTATTTAGAATATTATGATTTTAAAAATATGAAAACTCTGCAGTCTCCACAACCAGCAACAGGTAACATCCGCTCCAGTGGCACTCAAACTCTCTGGTGAAAATCGATTCTCAGATCTCAGCTTCGATTTGCCTAACCAAACTTGAAACCAAACATCTGTAGTGTCACACCTACTGCACAATAATAAAGAGAAAAAGAGACAGAGAGGGCCGAACAAAAATGAACAGAGTTCATAATAATCTTCAAACAAAGTATGTAACACATTATCAACAACGAGTCGTTGGCGTTAAGTCTATCTTCCTGAATCCATATCCATAAACATTACGACGAGGAAGAGGGGCATAAAGACACGGCAAAGCGTCTCCATCCGCCGCGCCACCCGTACATATATCGAATGTCAACGAAATAATGATGTCACATTATATTCGATTCACCTTCGTCATATATCTTCCATTGACGACATTAATGGCGTTCCACAGGGTGATAAATTTCGCTCGCACTTTTTTTTCTTCTTTCTTTTCGTTGTTGTCCCGTCTTTTTCCATTCCTTCATGCTATTCAATATGACGCTTGATTATCAAATGAGGGCCTGTCGCTGTGTGGCGGTTGGAGGTTGGGGGCTTACACTCATTGTATTGTATTGTAGGCGCAAATGCGTGCATGAATGTTATCGTCGGTATTGGGATTTGTGTTAAATCCGAGGGCGGAGGGGAGAACTGAATGAACGTACGACAATTCAAATAGATAAACCGTCCCATGTTTGGTGGAGGAATAGGGCGAGGAGGAGGTTTTGTGCGAATGGGTTTATGGATTGTGACGATTTTTCACTTTGCATATACTCATATGAAGCAATATCCAGTGGTACAACTTACGATATAAGCGAGGGCGAGTATAGTTCAGTATAGTGTATCAAGGCGAAAAAGATTATTTATAAAGGCTCTTTCCATCTTTCATTCGCAGTAGAATGTTGTTGGTCAAAACGGTATGGGGTATCTTGATTAAATGTGACAGTAGACATTTTGCAAAGCCGTTCAAGGTACAGGGCTACTGGATTGCCCTTGTGTTCATGACTCCACGAGGGCTGAGATAAATATTAAAACTGAGATAAATATAAAAACTGAGACAATTATAAAAATGGCCGATATAGTCGGACTTGATGTCAATATCTGGAAGTCGGAGTTAGCACTGTTCACTAAAAACTAAAAGATGTAAGGTTCCCATTATAACTCCACCAAAACGTGGAAACAATTAGTAAAAATCATATCAAGCCAAAATATCGATAGACCTAATTCTAGACGGTAAACTAAGCTCGAAGCTGAATATTCAGGACAGCGGAGAAAAGGTCGCGGTTGTCATCCATACCTAAGAGAGCTTTAAATCCTAGGTGGGGCCTATAGTCTGAGGTAATAAATTGCCAATAGGCTTACACGCTCAAAAATTGGCTCTAACAAAGTGCGATTTTTACTCGGTTAAAAAAAATGGGTTAAAATTATCCAAGTCTCTGTTGAAAAACACCGAGTATTCGTTGTTAGATTCTACCGATATAAATGGTAAAATGCATACTGTTAAAAATAACATACTTTATAAGTTGCTAAGAACGAAGTTTCAAGACAAATATCAAGCAGTTGGTTAAATTCAAGAGAGTTAGTTTGTTATTTACAACCAAGAAAAATTGATAAAAGGTTATTTTTAGCCGAGTTTCGTTAAACAAGTTGACTCGGTTATTTTTAATCCACTAACTCTGTAGGAACTATATATTAACAGTATCACTTGGTAGCTTTTAACCGAAAGTTGGTTGATTTTAAATAAGCGATTTTTCTGCGTGTAGTGAACAATGTTTAACTTGTTAAGGAAATCGTCTGTTAATTATATTTGTGTGAGGCAAGGTTAGGTAATGACCGATAATCTATAGCTGGGTCAATATTTCAAAATATTAATATATTGCACCTCGAAATGGACCTTCACTAATATAAACAAATTTAATAATTTTTTGATAACTCTGTATTTAAGAATAGTTATTAAACATTTTAAGCCAATGGGCCACCCAATTTAGTTATTTTTAACTGGTTTTATTATCCACGGGAATGACAGAACTAACATGGAAATGACAAATTCCTATCATGGTAATGACGACACAGCATGGAAATGACCTTAACCTTATTAAAGCAAATTAAAACACATCTGAAGTCAGTTTTTTAAATAAACGTTTATTACAAATAAGTTACAAAAAAGGAACGTTAGGAATTTCAGTATTGTATTATTAAAATAAAAATAAAAACGTAGGTATGTAAATTACATTTCATACTTTGTTACTTCAGTACAGATTAGGAAACATTAATTTTGTGGGGGAATTTATAAAATACACGCTTTCCTCGCAGAACCATGATTGGTTTCGGTAAAATGGCCAAAATTTGAATAGAGCTTATGTATGATACATCATCATGGTTTAGTATGAAATATTGATTTTCTTTTTCCTTGCAACTTTTAAAAAAAATAACTTGAACATCTCCGTCGTCGTCCATATTTGATTGGCAGATGGCTGCAAATAGCTTTTTCTGTTTTTCTCCTTTTTTATTTTGTTTTTGCCCCTCCAAAGACACAAGTAAATGTGAACCGATTTTGATATTATTAATTTTATCTTTTTCCGTATCAGGTTCTGATAAATCCTCATTATTTGAACTATCGTATACGTCTTCAAACCGTACACGAACTTTTTTCTTTTGCTGCAACACCAAAGGACCATCTTCATCAGAACTTGAAGCAAGAGTTGTAGAGGAATTAAAGTTTAATACTCCCAAATGATGATGTTCACAATCAAACTTGCATTGGAGACAACTCAAAGATCGAAGCCATAGTCTATTCGAGACCACGTTTCCTAATACCTGTGTAAATATTATATATTTAATCTATGCATTTGTCTTAAGAATATTTGTAATTTTAAGCCTACCTGATGTACTTTCATTGTTCCAACAAATGTTCTGATTACATTAGCATCCAAGTTTCTCTCAAATTGTTCAATTTCATTTTCATAAATTTTAAAAATTTGAATATTATGGCAGTTTGTATTGAGTACGTCAAATAGTGTAGTGAAATTCGATATATCTTTGCCATGAGCAACATAACGATCAGCTGTTCTTTTGCAAACTGCACCAACACCATCAGCAGCTCCTTTTCCATGACCAGCTTCAAGATAATTCCAGGTAAAGTTTTTCAAATTTTGGTATAAACGTTTCATTTGAGTCCCAAGAATGTAGAACATCGTTTTATTTTTGTACTGTGTAGCAGGGCCATCGCTGAGAAAATGAATTGTGTCCACTTCATCTGGAAGATCAGATAGTATTGGTCGAAGGTGGCACCATATTGCTGAAGGATTGTGTGCCAAACATTCTGATAGAGTGCAATAACTTTTTGGAACAATAACACCATTTATGTTGTTATAAGTCACAACCGTATGAAGTGCAATTTGCTGTCTTGATCCACCAAAATGAAAAGATTGTGCTTCTTCTGCGTATTTAAGACTGTAGTTTTCACTAAAATCCATGTGAATTAAGCATTCGTTTTTCTGCAAACCTAACTTTAATTTTTTTATTTCCAGATACTGATGTAAGACCCTGGCTTGGTGCTCTAAGAATGGTGTTATTGTATTTTTGTATTCAAGTACAATTTCTTTAAGGGACATTGTTTTTAAATGCTTCGAAATTTTCGAAACAACTTTTTCGCGTTGGTTTTTAGCATCAAAATACTTTTCTTTTAAAAACGCCCACTTAAAATATTCACCATTAGCTTCAGAATCAAACTCCTTTATTATGACACATTTACCTTTGCATTCTTCGCAAGAACGAAGCAGACACTTTTCTGTTACCAATGGACAGCTAATTGCTTTAGTTAAATCTTTGGTAGAGTTGTATTCCAGGATCTTATACTTAAATAAAGAATTGACAAGCAGATCCATATTCGCGTGTCGTATACATTTGCAGGTGTCTCTATCTCCAACTTTCATTTCTTTTATCCAAAAAGGTCGGTTTTTGCAAAAATATGTGTAGCTTACAGAAAAATCAGGATGTTCAGCCAAAAATATTTTATGCAAGTTTTTGAGTGAATTTGTAAGAACACGTTTTTGTTTCGTTTGCTTAAATTTGGTTACGTATTCCTTTTTTCCAGCGCACATTCGACTTGCATTATCCTGCTCTAAAAACGTTTGGATCTGTTGTTTTTTTTTTTGATAGAGACGTAAATTTGAAGAATCATATTTTTTGGGTTGTGGGTGCCAATTGTTTAATATGGACTTACAAAATGTTGACAGTTTATATTTTTTTATAATTTTTCCTATAACGGTATTTTGGATTATTTTTTTGTTTTTATGGTTGGAAATTTTATATTGTTGAGAAAGTTGGTCTTTGATGACTTCGCTGAAAACAAGTTTTCTTACCACTTCTGGGCTGGACGATAGGAGGTTTTAAGTGCAAAGGTGTTGAATTCGAGTATTTGGTGAGGGATTGCCAATAGTTTTCTTACTTTCAGCCGATCTGCGGCGATTTATATTCTTTTTAGCATTTTTTAGCTTTGACTTCAACGACTTGATGATTTCTTCCTGCTTTCGAATCCTTTGGTTGAATTTGTATTGCAGTCTTCGCATTTTATTTTTATTATCAGCCTTTACATCAGCAACTTTTTCAGGAATTTGTCTTACCTCTAGAATGGGAAGATTCTCATTCATCATTACAGGGGATTCAGGTGGAGTGTTAGCTTCAATAAATTGCGATTCAGCTTGCTGATTTTTTTTGGCATTCTCTTTATTTTGTCGGTAAGTGTTTGTATTTTTTTTCCAATTCTTTCTTTGTTTCCGTTGTTCTCGTGGAGTCATATCTTTTATAGATTTAACTATTTTGTTTTCCTTTTTTTTTAAATATCTTTGTTTTTCTTTTTCTCTCTGTTGTCGACATTTTTCAGGATCTTCTCGAATCCTCATTCGACGTTCACGTTCCTTTTCCGCGCGTAGTTTTTTTTTTATCATTTTCAGCGTTTTTCTTTACATTGTTGCGAGGTGCCATGATAAATGCAGATGAGCTTATATATAAACTTAAAATAAAAGTGAAAATATATGATTTTTTTTTGTAATTTGCTTGACTATGTCATTTCCGTGTCCGAACTGTCATTACCATGTATGCCACGGGAAACATGGAAATGACGACACGGAAATGACATCGAAAGGTATTTTTCTAAAATAAAACTGAACTTTACTGAATATTTTGTTTTGAACTCATCTTATTAATTAACTTCATAAAATAGTGACGCATTGCAAAAAAAAAAAGATTTAATTATTAACATATTATAATAAAAAAGACTTACCACGGTAATGACAAATTCGGGTAACGAAAACCTAAAACACCTTCACAACATGAAAGAAAGTTCACTACTGATGAATATATGGGATTATTGCAATATGTGCCGAATACAATCACCAGGTCCCGTTATTAATGTGAAATCAGCAGCCTTCTCTGCGGCCGTTAAATTCAAAATTTATAAAGAATTATTTTTTGTCACGGAAATGACAATTTTGTTGGGGACACTCACTAAATAATTTTCAAATAACTTTGAATATTCTCTAAAAATAAATTGACTGCGCCATAGTCTCCATTGTTCTTTCTTCTTCAATGCTTCATCAATAAAATTTGCAAACCGGCTTACATTTTACAAATAAAATGAATTTGTTGAAGGTAGGTACAGCTGGGGACATGCCATGGTAATGACATTTTTGAGGTTTAAGATAAAATTTCGGCGTTAATAAAAATGAATATTTGTTTTTTTATATTTGCATATGTTAAAATAGTTTCTATGGAATTGTATCTCAGTCAAATATTTAAAAATTTCTATGTTTTTCTAGCCTATAAACGCCGGACCGCAGAATATTAATATTTTGAAATATTGACCCAGCTATGCTGAATTGGTTTAAATATTCTTTCACAATATAAGAAGGTATCCTTATTTTTTTTAAAAGCCGACCTCAAAGCTGTAAAAAAAAAAACAGAATATAAGTGATATGCTCCTAGACTTGCAGGTCCTCACAGTGATATGCTTCCTCAGAAGGCAAGGCTCAGATGAAATTTCTATAGCTAATCTTAACGTTTCTCTGCTGAGTTTGATTAATTTAATTAATTTAATTTTGCTAATCGTCGTGGGCAATTAATTCAGAAAAGTTTGTATTGCATTGAGTAAGAGATAGATAGATAGATAGAGAGAGAGAGAGCACACGTTTTAGAAGTACTCAAAGCTGCTGAGACTGATATTCAATATGAATATTCCCATTTTCATTTAAATTGATTGTCAGGCTGCGCTTTAGGCGGTAGAGTACGCCACCAAATCTGAACTAGTCAGGAGTTGCCGCACAATGCTCAAAGCCTTATGGTCGCAATTAAGTGTGAGAGTGCTTTGAGTATCTACATGAGCACTGTGGGCAACGAAAAGGCCGATGTTTTCACCGAAAAGAAAGGATTGGAACACCCACTTAATTTAAAAATTGAGCGTATCAATCGCTTTTGGATTGTTCTTTACAAAACCCTAAAAAAAAATACTTTTTTCGCCCTCGAAATGGGTAATTATCCACGTCTGGCCTTATTACCTCAACCTCAACATTATTTTATATACTTCTTGCTTCTGGCTTTTGACTGCACAAGAGCCCTATATGTAATTACGGGTCGTCATTTATGGTTCCAAGGCGAACTTTTCTCCTGCTTTCCTCTCAAAAATATATAAGATATATTTGAGGACCTTGCAGACTTTATCTTTCCAGAGGGAAGTTCCACTCCAGCAAGTTTAGGCAGCTCGAAGGGCGGTATCTCGGATTCCTAACTGAATACTGCAAGTTCAGTTTTCTCCGGGTTGACTCGAAGTCGGAAGTGCACACCCTTTCGGCCACTTTCTAAGCCCGTATAGTGCTGATTCGACTGCTTCTTCTTCTTCTTTTGAAGACAGGTAGCTTGGTAGAGCCTTTTCGATTCCGCACTTTATCCATAGTTGTCTTCATAATTTGTGAATACTAATGGTTCTTGTTTTGATACTTACCTTTTACTTCGAACCTTTGAAGGCTCTAAGTGCGGTTGGGTGCTGTTTCTTAGAATTCTCCTCCGATAAGGATTTGCATAGCTTCAGCATATCCTCGGGAAACTCTTGTGCCATTTCTGAAAACGATCGAACACTAATTTACTGCGATAAATAAAATAGTAGGAGGTTAGCGCTCCTGGACTACCCTTCGCAGTTACGACTTTGAGTTGTGTGCTACATCTTTGGCTAGCATGAATTTTATTCATTCGTTATAGTATAGCAGCTTGTTTTACGATTTTTAATGCATCTAGGTAGCAGCACTTTCGAACAACTTGCACTATTTAAGCGAATTTACCAAATTTTTTTTTTTGACAAAAACCAGCTTCTTACAAACAACTAGACAGATGTGAGGTTGCACAGTTTTTTTCTATCAATATCACGAGCCTCTCAATTAAGCCGTAAACGTTCAAGTTCAAACAAAGCAGACATTTTTTGAATTTTCCTTTTTTTTCTATCACGTCCTTGCATTACGAGCAACACTTCGTCCGCATCCCATGCCATATCATACTGATCGATCAGGTTCAATGGTCAGCAAAACTTTCAAATCAATCTATCTGTTTTGAAATCCCCATGTGGATTGCCGCTCAATTGGGCAATGCCCCCTAAAAAAATTAAACAACACTCTCCCAACACATCGATGTGCCTTTGAAAAATGATTTCTCACCAATTGAAAAGCCCAAAAGAAATCGTCTTCTCCCTTTGCCAAATATCGAGAGCTACACACTATCGGCCCTCAACGCTCAACCTCTTCCGTAATCAACCTAACTAATCCGATATGTTGCAAATTTCACGTCCGATTGCCAGCCATGAATGGAATTCCAACTCCGCAGCGCTTCCCTTCACAGTTCTTAATTGCTTCTCAGAAAATGATAAATTTCCAGCAGCACACATGTGCGAGGTATTAGCACATGAATCCATCATCCGATATTAACTTGCCTCAGCGTGTGTTTAACCGTGTGTGTGTGCGTGTAAGAGGTTTTTGGCCAAAAGTCCGTACATGTTCCACTCCGTAAACGATATGAAATGAATACGCTTTTAATGCCTGCATCTCCCTTAAAGAAGTTTCCATTTTTATTATGAAATATTTGAAAGTTGTGCGGTCGGGATACGGAATGCGCACAAGAAAGAGTATACGAGTGAATACTCATTCCAGCCACAGATACTATGGGGTATTGTCTAGGCAGGCATATTACGAATACGAATACGACTACAACTGGAAGCAATATTTCGACATTCTCTCGTCGATGTGGGTCGCTGTCTGAGGGCGGCGGCCGGCGGGTGATGCCAAAAAGAAGGACACCAGAAGTTATTGGAAAAGTTTTCTTTTGCGAACGTGTTAGAAATACTAGAGCGTTGCAATATTCCACAGAAGATACTATAGGAGTGGCAGCCAACCCATGTCACATGCCCAGAATTACCAGGGAATAGTTTTTGGGGTGGCCTCGTCGGAGACGACTTCCCGGTTTCATTCTTTTCGATAGTAGTCGAACGTGATGGATCTCATTAGCCGCATATTGTTCGCCTGAAATAGCGCTACTCACTTCCGCTCCCCTGACAAGTTCAAGATTCATATAGCTTGGTAACTTTCGCCTTCGTGCGAGCTATATAGGTTGGCATATACTCGTATACGTGCAGTAAATCACTGTGCGTCCACATTCGCACAAGCCTATCGTAAATTCTGTTTTATTTCCAACTAAATGTTTATATTTCCCGGCTTAATTGCTGGCAATTTAATGATCGTCATGTTGCACGGTGCACCGCGGCACGCCATGCCCCAGCGGCATCTTCTTGCATATAGAATGGTCGTCATTCAGGCTCATTGCTATCACTGTGCTGGATCTTAATTGTCATAATCGTGTGTGAGATGCTTCAGTGAGAGCCGAAAATAGACGGATCGCATATTTTGTATCTGCGGATGGTGTTCTGCGTTGGTATTCCGTCTTCTGGGCACTGACACGGATGCGAACTGCGCTGATAAAAGCGAAACATTTTGCGTGCAGGCGCTCGCCTTGTGTCGTAATAGTCGCAAGGGCCATCAAAATGATCGGCAACAGCGACTGCCTACTGCCATCATGGTTAACCGGTGGCTGATGGAGCTGAGGCAGCGCCGCAAAGAGAGATCGTGAGGGGCTAATGTTGACATGGTAAAAATAGGAATAGGATGTGAGTTGAAGTTGTTTTTTGTTCGCTTTTGTTTTGATTTCGTTTGCCTTTTGGGAAGGAAAACAGCAAAGCGGCCACTGAGGTGATCTTCGCGAAGATCAAACGAATGCTCGCTGCTGACTGCTGACTGCTTAAATCACAGGCAGGCATAATGAGTGCGCACACCGGAGACGGGGGTGAAGTTGAGAAATGCGCTAAAGCGGTACGGATGCGTTCTGAATCGTGTACACGCTGGCAGTCGTCCATTCATGATGTGAATATGAATTAAATTATTTTCTGCCGCTTTTGGAGCTCTATCTTAGTTCTTAGATTGCTCCATAGGTGCGAGTGGATGATCTATAATGAAGTAAAATGCTTTGGGGGACAATTTGATGACTGCCCAGTGCGGCGTCAAGGCACGAGGTGAGCCAGTGTGTGGAATAATTACAGGTGCAGGTGTATGAATAAACGTTCACAATACATATCTCCCTTAACACGCTGCTGACATTTAGAAAAACTGAAATTCTCCAAAAACTGGAAAGGATTGCAGTCCACACAAGGCGAAGTTACCTTAGGTGCGTACCCCTCCTTCATCTCTCTCAAGTTTAAGCAACTTGTGATTTTTCGGTCGGTCAATTCAATCTCTTTAATAATAATAAGTCCTACCTCTTATTGACGTGTCCCTGGTCAGAGAAAGTTTCCAATGCCTTGTTAGTGGAAGCTTGATGCATTTTTGAAGTCTTATTTAGTCTTCGGTAAAAAGTATACTTCGACCATGTAACGCGAAAACGGGACAACAATTTAAAAAGATTTTCGTCGGAATCCATTAACCAACTCGTTAGTTAAGGGAGATCACCTTTCGTTGCGTTATTGAGGACATTGGATTTCATCAAGGCTTACATATCAAAGTATCACCCTACAGTTGACCTGCGTGGGAATGTCCCTGGGCTTCAATTTTAGAGATTTACCTGGACCGAAAATACCTATATACTCAAAAACTTGAGTCTGTCGCCTGTACAAAGGCGAGTCATGAAACGAGGGGGATACTATTTAAAACATCTGGCATAAAATGTATCATGCCCCTAGAAGTGGACTCGCCGAGGGAAGTCTGTTTGCAAAGAAAGTTGTTAAATTTCAATAGGTGATTCTGTGATCACCATCAAAGCTTCATTCTCAAATGACAAACAAAAAAAATAAATAGTCGGCAAAACAGGTCCGGAAGGTCCCTAGGCCTAGCAAAACCATACATTCTAAGCAGCGTTGCCATTTTGAACAATTATGTTTTGTCTCGCAGTCAGATTTGACTTTGAAAAAACAGTCAAACTAAAATGCAGTCAAAAAATACAGTCAACGCAATCAAAAAATCCAGCAAACTAAAACACCGATAAGAAATCATATATAAACTTTTTTATTAACTCTCACGTATTAAAGTGAATCATATTTTAAGTTATTAGCAATATGAGTAAATAAATTAAATTAGTTCAACTCATAAATAAACTTTACATACTAATTTCTCTCTATGTCTGATGTTGTATTGCTGCTTTTGTAGATAACAGTTGTACCAACTTCTTTTGTAGCTAACTTCAGACGGTATATAAAGCATTTGGAAGTTAACAAAGGTACAAACTTGTATCAATGCAAATGTATAAATGGAATGATTGTATTAGTGGGATATGTTTCCAAGCTCAGAGCAAAATAAAATAAAAAATTCAAGGAAATTTTGTTCGCTTTTCAATTGAATTTGAATTTGAAAATATACTACCGATTGAAATGAAATGACGCGAAACATTTGAAAACAGTCAAACAAAAATCGCATTCAGGTAAGAAAAAATTCAGGATTGTAAAAAACTTCCAGCTAAATGCGTATCAATTCAGTCAGATCTGACTGGAAAGCAATCAAAATGGCAGCGCTGGTTTTAAGTGAGTTTTTCATTTTTGGGACGAATGGAAGGGATCTTCTATTTTAAGCCAAACGGTTTATTGAGAAGCTCTTTCATGACAGTAATACTCTCGGATGTTTGTCAGATGTTCACGAGAGGAGGCGCAGTGGAAAAAGCTAAGAGACGTAATTTGCGTTTTCCGGGAGATCGAACCTGGGACCCCTCGCTTAATAGTCGAACACACTAACCATTAAGCCACTGTGGAGGCGTAATATAATGTGCATAATCATACCTTCCACAAAGATGTTGTAATCCGTATCAAGTTGGAGGCTTATGAATTCCTAGAAGGAGCCCAGTATAAGACTTAAAACTTGTTAGTACGCTCGGCGGCAAGAATATCGGGTCAGAAGAAGAGCAGACGGAAGTGTCTCCTAGCTCAAGGAAATCGAAGAATCTCGAGATCGAAACAAAACTCGGAGGTCCTGCTGCAAATGATTTATTCTCTTCTCTTCTCAGTTGGCGCTACAGTTCTGGGTGAACTTGGGTTTCTATGAACCGAGCCGTCTTTTCTGCGCCCTGTCCCTCGAATCCTCTACGGGTCGGAGTATTTATGTCCATCCCCTGTACAATTTTTCGTCTAAGTCGAAGTCCCTGTAAAGCTGTTATAGAATGTTGTTGAATCTTCGCCTATGCTACGAGTATAAAGCTCGTAAACGCAATTGGATAAGAAAGTTTAACAGAGAATCTTTCGTTTAAAGTCACTGAAGAAGCCGGGTAGGGACGAATAATGTCATTTTCAAAATTTCTTTAGTTATTCTGGTTAGAATAAGGGACCTTGCAGAAGTTGGAACCAGAGTCATAGCCCTTCCCATACAACAAATTTATTTAAAACACATTCCTACTATTTATGGCAGCGATATTTAGTAAATGGACGTAGGTATATATTGTCTTTTGAAAGCATTTTGCAAATATGGACGGTATTTGCTTGCGACAAATATGTTTAAATCGATATAGGTATAACCAAAGTATCTGAAATTCGAAGCCTTAAACTATTTTAAGTATTTAAGAACTTGCTAAAGAGGTATTATCATAATTACCATTTGTAACTTTATACCATGGGAGACAAACAATGTGCTTGGCAAGTTATTGTTCAATTTTATTTAAATAATTTCAATTCAGATGATTATCGGCTTATAGGGCGAATACACAAGAAGGGAAATTATGCTGATAATGGCCAGCATCGTGGACGTATACCAAGCAATTAGGTGACCAAAACCACTGTTGACGGCTAGTATCACATAATTAATATGTCAACCTGAACATCTCATTTAAATGCAAAAAAAAATAAACCTGTTGCAGTTTCACAACTAAAGGGGACAATTATGTTTTGTCTACAATATCCTATTCACAAACTACTGCCAAACAATACTCAATCAACTGCTAATTATAATTATTAGCCAGGTCTCAAATTATATCCGATGCACAATAGCACATGTCCATAACCTGCCCACGACCCTCCGAATTAATTGCCTCTATCATGTAATTGGATTTGTATGAATCAGGATTGGTAATACTATTCACATTGTTTGACTTTCGAGTCATGTAATTGAATGAAAGCATCTATAGAGGTGAAATGTGAAAGAGATTTGTATTACAAATCAATCAACCCTTTGAAGTAGTTGGGTGCACAATGCAAATGTTCCAAACAAAGAGTTTAAAACTTTCTCTGTGTCGTGTTTGGAATGTATTAATTTTTTTTTTGTCTTACACATCTTTAATATGCACCTCTTTTCCGGCTGTAAGGTGTTTGTTCGGAATAGATTAAAAAAGTACTGCACGAAATTGATTCCGGTTTTCACAGTTGCATTGAAAATTGTCGAGATTAACTTATAGGATATGTTTTACCAATATCCACAGTCCGGAAGCAGAGATCTAAGCTGATATTTAAGAAAAGTTGTAACTCTCCAAATGAAATAGGATATTTTTTTAGCATAAAGTTTAATTACGTATGAAGAATTTAAGATATAAATCATCTTTGTACGTTATCCTGAAGTTGAACAACAAGTTTAATGCTTGTTAAATAAATCAATACATTTTATACAATTCAAAAAATTATGTGTTTGTGTGCGGCAAAATCTGTTTCTTTCTCTGTACCTTTTCGTCGGCTGAATGCTATCTTGCTCAGTGTCCATTTTTTAAAATTTTGGGAAATCGATTTAAAAAGTTTAAAAATTTTTCTTTATATCAGAAAAATTCACAAGGCTTCTTATTGTGAATTTTTCAAATAATTTAAAAATAAATTGCCGATTAGTCGGACGACTAGGTGCAATCCCATTCGGGATGACGACAGTCAGTCCCTCCAGGGAGGTTTTTTAGAGGTTGTTCGAGTCCCTCACTATTGCAGAAGCCTCACTCGCGTACTTGCTCTGCAATGTCTTTCGATGATTTTTCCTTCCAGCGCAACCCCAAACAAAACAAAAAAAAAAATGAAAAAAAAAATAACAGAAAATGTTTGCTTGGTATTGATTTTTTTCTGAAAGTCTTGACAATTTTGCTTTAAAACAAGTCACAGGAATTGTTTTTCATTTATTTTGAATTAGTTATAAATTAAAATCGACGAGGAATTAATTTTGGATATTGAACAAAGTTGTATATCGAACAGAAAAACTAAATATTGAACAACATAGAAAAAGGAAACATGAAGTTGATTATGTAATATAGAACAAAATGACATGGCAAAAGTTTCATATTGAACAAAACAGCTCTCTGTAACTTGAAAAATAAAAGAGATAGAACAAAATGATTTGCGCCAAACGAAAGAGCGTCCAGTTAAAGTTAAAGAAAGTTTTTTCTTTCTTATTTTTATGCACCTTTTGTGTTGTTTTTTGTTGCTCTCTTTTTTAAATTGAAGTTGGAGTATATCTATACATATAAAAAAACTGTAGGCGTTTTCATGATTTCGATGAAACTTTTTTTGAAATGTTCCTTAAGATTCTGAGAAGGACATATGCTATTCTTTTCATTGCCATGCCTATCTTTTGGGAGCGTTTTTGACCAAAATGTTTTTTTTTTGCTTTACTGCCTTTTACTCGCCTTAACCAAACAGTTCTTATTCAATGCAAACAAAAGAAAATACTTAAGAGAGCAAACACTTCCATAATTATCTAAAGCCATCAAATGGCTTTCTGTGCCATCTATGAAGCAAATCGAAATTATCAGCAACCGTTGTTCGTTGATCATTATTCTGCTTTCGGGTGGTTGGCTGGTGCAGGCGTACATCGCACACGCACATTCATTTGAACAAAAATGAAAGAGAAAGTATGCGATGTGAATGAGAATGTAATCAACAGCGACAATGTTTTTCTGAGGAAATGCGCAGATGGCTGATGACGTGCGATGATGGACGTATGGTTGTGTAAATACAAACGAACAAAAACGGCATGAAGTTTTCTGCGATTAAGTGAAACGAAGGAGAAGTATTCGCTATGCGAGGTGAATGGGGATGTAATCCTGGATTACTAATCCATTTATATATTTAAAAGAGAATGACGTAAGTGTGTGCGCATAACTCGAGAACGGATTGTTAGATTTTTACGATTTTGGGTTTGGTGGATTCATGTTGGTCCAAATAAAGACATAGGTATATACAATGCTTTTTGTCGTGAAAACAATTGGATGAGATTGGGGAAGAGGTCTGTGTGGTGAACCGCATTTTGAAATAAAAAGACTCGATAGAAAAACGGGTACAACAAAAATTATTTATAATTTTGATTTTTTGAATTTGTTGGATGTTCCAGGTGAAATTAGAAGTCGGCTCAATTAGGCACTGAAACTTTGCAGCGGAACGCGTTTGATTTGATTGTGAAGAATCTCAAATCCAATGTCAACCGTCACTTGGATTTTGAGGGGAAAATTCAAAAGCAAACATTATAATTCCGCGGATTCCGGTCATTCAGAACGATTTACCATTCGTATTTCCCGTGTGTCTCGCTTTCACTATGACAAGTAATAAGTCGCAAGGACAATCGCTGAATATTTGTGGCATCAATTCGTCTTATTCAGCAAAGGCTTCACATTGTGAAACTGAATTCTGTCAGAGATATTACTCATATTTTCTCGATGCCTATCAATATTAATAAAGTCCTCTACACAATAATTATTGTCACTCAAAGTAAATTGATAAACGAAGTTTTTAAATGACTCATCATCAGTACATGGATCCATTCTCAGAATCCCACTGACGAAAAAAAAAAAAAAACATAAAAGAAGTCGACGGCACACAGACCAAGATGCACATGTGGGGTACACGGTACACCGATTTTATCGTGCAACAGTTTTGCACTCACATGTCGTAATTAATACAAGTTTCCATCATTCAGTTGGCAGATGAAAGAAAACATCATGTCGACTGGATGCGCGATCTCGTGCTGTGCCGAGCATCATGTTGTGAGTGTATATATGAAATTCGCGTTAATTGACGGCAGCATTTAACGCAAAGCGCCACACAGTCAGTGAATTTCCCCATAACAGCGCCTTTTACAATAGGTTGCGAGTGTAATTCAATTAATCGCCACGAAGATGGATGATTGCGTTTCACAGTTGCGGTGGCAATTTTCATCGTGTACTTTCTGCAGCCTTTAAGGACTGACAGTAAAAGTTGACTGGATTGGTCTATAAAAATGTTCCTACTACTTGAAGTTAAAAAAATAATAAATTGCACAGCAGTGTGATGTAGCTGCAAATGCAACACATGACGACGTGACGTTGTATTAGAAGGCGATGAACGATTTATTGCACTATAGAGGGGCGGTCGTTACTCAAGGTATAAAAGGACCTACAGCACAGCGTTGCGGTTTGGCCCCTTTTTGAGCCTCAGGACCCTTGCCCCCACTTTTTGAAAAATGATCAAAATGGTCCTTTTTTAAGTTTAAGTAAGATTTTATTATTTATTGAACGAATGCAAATATATGAAAAGAAGTGTGTTTCGTATGAATAAATTTGTTTTTTGTTAAAAATAAATACCTAAATGCTTCTATCTTTTTTTTTGTTTGCTATATTAGTATTTTATGTGAAGGCCCCTTTTTTTCGGCTCGGGCCCCTTTTTAATCCCCTTTTTGAAAATTTTCAGTGGCAACGCTGCTATAGCATATAATCTATAGGTACAATGTGAATTTTTGTGTAGTTGCCATTTTGGTTTGACTAGCTATCATTTTTGTCCGTTCAGATTTGACAGTCGTGGTCGATACATTTTTTTTATGGATAATCTTACGTTTTGAAATTGTATACATATTTAAATAATTTGTTTTTAAATTGTGAATACGAACAGATAATGCTGTGATTGCCTTAATTCAATGCATAGGAAGAGGACTGTTCCGTCTCCTGGATCCTGGCAATGACGATACCTATTCCTTTACCAGGCAGCCCTTAACATTGGCGATGATGGAAAAGAAGCCCGCCGTCAGCTTGCTCAAAATGAAGTGATTGTTGAAATTGATAAACAAACATCCGAGAAGCTGCAAAGTCGAGTGGCTACCAACTGGGCATTCAAAGCTTGGTAGGGAGCAAACAAAATAAATAAATGGCGCCTTATAGTTCCGTGCAGAAGGACCTTAGCTTCTTACAAGCATCTGATTTAAATATTTGGGAAACATACAATTTTAACAAAAGAGCAAAGGAAATGAGAAGATATAGAATGCAACCTTCGCTTCTTATTTACCTACATTACAATCTCTCGTAAGGTCTCAGCAAACATTATTTTTGGCACACGGTATTATTTAGCGTTGAAGGGACTTGGAAGAGAAGTTTTAATGACACAGCGATGTTGTCCTAGTTAAAAAAATTTGCACGCATAAGTTGTCTAAGATTGCTTTTTGCTTGGACATTTATAGTCTCGTGGAGTATTCAAGGTCTAGCCCAAAAGAACCATATGCCTAGAAGACTTCGCCCTAAGTGCAATGGGTTTCAAGTGGACTTGCTAAGAAATGGTTTAAATGGAGAGGCTTGATAGTTGAATCTCCCGATTTGCCCTGATCTGCCGAGTTGTCTAAGTAAGTAAAGAGACGTTTTCAGTTCTACAATTTCCGTGTGGTAGCAAAGCGTACCTGTTACGCATTTTGGTCTTTTTCTTGTTCCTTCTTATCTCAGACAGCGATGTAAGGTATGGGTTTCTCTAGTATCCTAAGCTTGGGTTTATAGCACCCTTGTTTTGAAAACAGTTCCAATTAGGTTTTCTCTTTCAAGTTTTCTTTTATCTCTTTGTCTTGATCAGAGTTGCCAGCTCTTCTAAGACGTACGGAGAAAAATTTAAAAGTCTTTGAGCCAAAAGCCAACCCTAGTATGGTGATTTCTTTTAAATTCTTTATTACAAAATTAAAAATTATCAACAAGACAACATATAAAATATTTTCTCTATACTCGAAAGAGTAATTTTCCAATTTCCACAATCTTGGACAGAAAAAGATGAAAATGATTGATGTTGGGTGGAGATAAATTTACTGCTGAAAAGTGAAATTAAGATTGATTCACAATGAACCGTTTAAAACAATATAGAACTAAAATGCGAGTAGGCATGTACTGAAGTATGTTGACAAGGAATGCATTTTTTCACAAATTTATAAGGACATATCACAATTTTAGCCTGTGAAAATTTCAATCTATAAATCGGCGATAAATAGCCAGTGGTGGCAGCACTTTTCTTAATCTGAAATAAATAATTTTACCTCTCAAAATTTACATAATCCTCACTTTAATGTGTATCGTAGTTTATCGTATAATCGTCAACACCAGCATGTCCGAGGCCATGTACCCATAAAAATAAGTATGTCTCAAACAGAACACAGAAAAAGTAGTTCAGATAAACGATCTACAAAATGTTATACCTTTTCAATGGATTTCGATTTCTGTGTATAGAAGACACTTAACAAATGGATGTCATCGTTTTTTCGAATCTTATCGCCACCGATACACGGTGACATCTCTATTCAAGCTATATCTATACCCGCTCAAAAGGGTCAATAGCATGAATGCTTCCTACCTGATGCTACCTTTGTTGCCTACAAAATAATCCACTGGTTCAAATTATTGATTGAAATTGTTACAATGGTACTAGATACACTTGTGGGCATAAAGGTATGTCTACGTATTCTGTGGATGTGTTGAGCGGGCTAAACTATACCTACCTGTACCCACTCCTACATGTTATAAATGTGGTGTGTCAGATTAAGCAATTTATTTACCCTTACCTTGTCTTGAAATCGAGTATTGGGAGTGTTCCTGAGTGTTCAGTTGGGGTCAGATCGTTCTACAATATACATATTTCAAGGTTTTTGGACTATCATGTAGTAAATTTTAAATCTAAAACAAGTCCTAATGTATACTTTTCTTCATTGTGAGCGAAGGTGTGCAAATAACTGTGTTCCCAAAAGATTAATAAATCAATTCGCTACCAACCAAAAAGTTTGCAATTACCTCGCACATGTGTTACAACACCTACTCCTTGATTACATAAATTAGAAAAAAAGAAAAATAAGAAATGTCAAAATGCGGTTCACCCTCAACACTTGTGCAAACGAATTTTACCGCTCCTAATCGGGATCTAAATTAAATCAGATTGGGTAAATGATTTGCGTGTGAATAACTTAAGTTTGGTCACACCATCTTAAATGTTTATAGCGCCGCCTGTTTCATTACTAAATTCGTCGACACGCGTGCTAACTTAACACCTCATTATTCATTCACTGATGAGATCTCTGGCAAAAACGTTATGAAACAGGGAAAGCAAACGCAAACGAAATTCGTGTCCCTTTTCGACGAAACAAAAATTCCCCCCTCACGGAGTGGCAAAGGTGAGCATTTATGCTCTCGTACTTGTATCGTAAATTGAAAAATCGGCACAACGTGTTGGATTGCAATCAATTCGATGGCTTACAATCGACACTTTTGCGTCCTTTATATGATTGATGGTCAACCAATGATGAGTGATGGGTTTCGACGGGCGGCAGAGGTGGTAGCGCTGCTGTTGACAGGTCGAACAGAAAAGGAATTGGATTTAATGACGAATTAGTTTGTTTGCCTCGAAACAAATCAATTGAAGTGGCGCTTTTGAGGGAGAATACCTATGGGAAGTCTGATGGTTTGAACGGGATGACATCTTTAATTCGAGTTGTATGAATTAGACTGAAAGGGACGAGTGCGGGTGATAATTCTAATGTCGCTGACAGGCTCAGAATAAAAAAGTAAGAAATACGGAACCATTTTTTTTAGCTCTCCATATGCGTGTCTCTGTCAAGGACTGATATTTTACTCGCCGGTTCCTTTTAAAGGAAACAATAAATTGACGAAAATTGGTAGTACGAAGTTTATTTAATAAGCGGTATGCGGAACAACAACTACGGTGGTTCCGTGAACCCTAATGCAAGGTGCCGCATAATCAATCATCCTATCGGAAGATGTTATCATTTTTTGCAAATAATGGCGACGTACGTCAATCATATTTGACATTTGTGAACTAGACAGCTGCAGTATAAAACAGAGAATCAATCGAGTGCTATACTCCGCAATGGCGTGGAACAATAATCTCGGCAACGAAGGGGTCGGTTTTGTGTCGAAAATCATCATGAGCGACGAGGCGCATTTCCACTTAAGCGGTTACGTCAATATGCAAAATCTTCCTCTCTGGGCACTGAAAATCTGCGTGCGATGCATCATCAACTCAAAGTCACTCCGAGACACTTATAATAATTTTTAGTGTCCAGGCGAAATTTGCCATACCAAAATGCATATTGTGAACTACAAAATATTTAGCGTGAAGGTTAAAAATGATTTAAGGCCCACTGTGTGGTACTTTTATTTTTAAGGACGCCTCGCGCTCAAAAATTGGCTGTAACAGTGCAATTTTTGCTCGGTTAAAAAAAATGGGTTCAAATTAATCAAGTCTCTGTTGAAAAACACCTAGAATTCGTTGTGAAATACTACCGATATAAATAGGTAGGTAAAATGCACACTGTTTAAAATAACACACTATATCAGTTGTTAGGAACCAAGTTTCTAGACAAATATCAACCAGTTGGTTAAATTCAATAGAGTTAGTCTGTTATTTACAACCAAGAAAAATTGATAAAAGGTTATTTTTAGCCGAGTTAAACCTCAGTACCCTTCTTGGTTCCATGTTTCCTATATCTGCCCCTTGCCACAGCAGGGAATTCGCAGAGTATATGTTCCGTTGTCTCCTCATCTTCTCCGCAGAGTCGACAGGAGTCATCGTCGGAAAGTCCCATTTTTTTGAGATGGTATCTTAGTGGCCAATGACCAGTAAGATAACCAGTTAGGATCCTTAGATCTTCTTTGCTTAGCTCAAGTAACTTTTTTGTTTTACTACGAGCTGGGATTATGAATCTTTTTGCCTGCCTCTGTCCTTTGGATTCCGTCCAGTATTCGGCATGGTGATCATCTTCCCACTTCCTAAATTTTGAGTGTACGTAACTCAAAGGCAACCCGAAGTAGGGCTCATGACCAGTGAGCAGGCGTGATGCGCCTCCTCTCGCCAGACAATCCGCACCTTCATTGCCCTCAAATCCCTCATGACCTGGTATCCAAGCAACGGTGACTATGTTGTCCTTGGCCAGATCTTCAAGGAGGTGAAAACATTCCCAAACCAGCTTTGATCTGATCGAATACGATCTTAGGGCCTTAAGAGCTGCCTGGCCGTCTGAGAGGATATAGATGCGGGCACCTTTAATGTTCCTTCGTAAGCATTCTCGGACACATATCTCTATGGCGTGTACCTCCGCTTGGAAGATGTCTGGTGATTTTCCCAGTGCTATAGCTTTTTGGAACCTAGGCCCATAGACCCCAGCACCGGTGGCATCATCTTCCATCTTTGAACCATCGGTGTACCAGATTTGTGATCCTGATGGTATTACGAATTGGTTGCCTCTCCAGGTACTCCTGTCAGATATGACTATTTTAAATTTCCTGGAGAAGCGAAGGATCATCTTGGAGCATTTGTAGTACCCTAAGGTGTCCTGTGAGGTTTCCTGCTTTAAGATTTGATATATCAGGGAGCCTGAGGGGACAAGCATCCTTCTTTACAGAAATATGTAAAGGCAAAGACTGAGCATTGCCCCTATGGCTGCGGTTGGACAAGTTTTCATTGCCCCCGTTATACCAACGCATGATAAGCGATACATCTTATTTAGTTTTTGTTGGGCCGTTATTTGATCATTGGTTTGATGGTCGTGTTTTATGACGAATAGATAATTTTTGGTTTTAAGCCCCAGGTTTTGCCATAGAGACGATGGCACGTATAAATTGCCTTTGTCGCCTTCTTTGTGACATGATCAAGGTGTGAATTCCAGGTGAGAGTCTTGTCTAGGATTACTCCCAGATATTTCTACAAAGGACTTCTTACTGCCGGAATCGGATGAACGGGACTTGGTGAACATGTGGTTTCAACAAGACGGTGCACATAGTGCGAGCAAAATGGGTTTGGCGATTTGGCATGGCCAGCAAGATCGCCCGATTAAACTATCCCAGACTTCTTTCTTTGTTGCTACTTGATGCCGCGGGCTTATGCCAACAATCTTCAGACAGTATCAGCAATAAAGGAGAATATTCGACAGTTATCAGCGGAAATTCAGGGAAAATGCGATAAAACGGGCACCAATGTGTATCAAGACTGACGGCAGTCGCTTGACGGATAGCGTCTTTTCCACTTAACAGAAAGAAGTTTCCATCGCTTGAAATCATTTTGTTTTATTTAGTAAAAATGTAAATCAAAAACAAAATTGGATGATTAATTTTGTGCCACACTGTACGTACGGCACAACTGCTTGAACTTGTGTTGGAAAATAGGATAGATCGCACTTTTTGTGAGCTTTCCAAACAAAAACAACATAAATGATGAACACGTTGGCCTCCTCATAACTCCGTGCTTGTTTCATTGAAACAAACTTTTTGGGAGTTAATTGCGATCTTTCGATTTCTTGGTTAAGGACATGTGGACGGTGGTAGTCATACAGTGGAATACAGGTTTGGTCTCACTTGAAAATCTTATTCGTAGCTCTTCTAATGTACGGTATCAGGCACAACCACTCTTTATTATTCTCCCTCCCCAACAGTTTGTATGATTACGTGATATACACTCCCAAAGGCGTCTAAGCTTAACACATTTAATTTTTTACTGCCTCTCCTAGTAACGATCGTCATGGAACTAAATCTAATCGTTCGATTAAAAGTGCATTGACTCCAGATGCAGAGCGGAAGGCTCCTCATTCCTCTACTCGCCCCGGATGTGCTCTGTAATGTGTGCTCTAAATGCTCTGTGTATTCGTGTCATGTTTAAATATAATTGACTTTGTTCAGTTAATCCGTTTATGAAATGAAAATGCAAATTTAATTTAAATGTTCCGCACATATGAGTTTTAGGTTGTACTCCTGCTCCTACTCCCCGATTATAAAGGATATAATAGTCGATGCGGATGCAAATGCAAACACATGAACACAGGACGATGACGATGCACAGAGACAGAGCGAGCGGATAGCTGTCGCTTATGGCAACAGTGCCAACAGTATAAGCTCAACGCCAAGAAACATCACATCAATATGCGATGTAGAAGTGGAACTTATTGTTGTATACTTTCGCATGGCAGGGCATATAGGGATACTGCTGTGGGGGTCTGTAATATCTATAATATCGCTCGGATGGGAGGACACAAGTTTACAAATTATATATATATATATAGATAGAAAAAGGGTGCTCAGTTGAGTGTAAGCATAGCATACGCACATAAAATGAAGTTGATGTGCAGCACATTTAGTGCAAGATTGTAGGCAGGGACCAGAGACAGACATTAGATAGTTGCTGTTGCTGATGCTACATCAACATCACTTTTCAATGGGATTATGGATTATGCATATCTGAATTCACCTAACTGGCGAGTAAGGCCTTAGTCTGTGTATGCAAGTGCGGCTCTCTGTTAATAAGTTTGACAAAAGACTACCGATTGTTAGTAAGAAAAGCATTGAACACGAGTAACAGTGCATTTTTTCGCGGTCCCAGCGGAACATGTTGGAGAAAAGTACCCCAGTCGGAGAGGAATAGGTGCAGGCCTGCGCATATTGTCTCATAAAAGTGTCTGACTCAGGGTGGTATTAACACAAACTAAAAGTCTGTACCTGTGGTTTGAAAGGAAGTTTGATATACCTTTGGTTGTCTTTTTAACGAAAGAAACGACGTTTATATATTTAAGAAGCTAATACCGAGACTGGGAACAACATTACAAACTACGCGACAGTGAAAAATGGTCATAATCTTTTGCACTAAAACGAATATTTGCCATAAGACTACTGATACTACTATAGCTTAGGTTAGGCTATGTAAAGTGATGGGTTCATCATAAATCACTGCATTAGCACCACAGCTTTCTTATAGCGATATCTCCAGGGAACCTTGGGGTAAAAATTACTCTATACACTGAGAGTCCCTGCTGAACATAAATAAGACCTCAATTTCATTCGAGCTATAAACCTTCTTAAAAAAAATTCCAATTTACTTTATTTTTCGCCGATCAATGGCTTGACAACGTGGATGAGCAAATATGCCTTAGGACACGTATGTAGAAGGTCATCACAATGCCTGCGTGTATCCAAGTTTTTTATACCTAATCGCGCAGAGCGTGCTTTCTCCGAAGACACTTTTCGGTGGCTATCGCTATTCTCAACCCTTTTCAATTAAATCCCAAGCTTTTTTTCCGATCTAGCTCTTACTTAGTCCACAATGGGCTTGAATACCCGTGCCTTACTTTCTTAAAATCCTTGGTGATCTTACCAAGAACAATTCTCTCAGGCACAGTCATTGATTTTGAAGACTCATTTTGAGCAGTGTGTCAGCATTCAGCACTTTCGATATCCCACAAAAAGAAGTTCCATTGCCTTTTACCTGATCATTGTACGTCTCTTAAGTCTTGATCGTATATCAAGTTCAAGTAGTTCACAGCCTTGAGAATGGTCAGATTCGGAATATCTGGCTGATTTTGAAAGTCTCAGAGCGTCTTGCAAGTCTACACATCCCTTACCCGTGTACTCTCAATAAGAACGAAAAAATTCATACAATATTTAAATTCTATATTCGATCATAACATTTTCATTTGCCAATCCATCCTTTCCAGTAATAAAAATGGTCGGGAGTTTTCAGAAATGTTGAAGAGCGCTTCCACAAAAATAGAGCGCTGTTTCCTAAATAGTTGTTTTTTAAGAGCTCTGCGCTAGTGAACCGAAGCGCAAATAAAGCAGTTTGTATTTTCGGTTTTATTGGCCCGGCTGCGTCTGTTTTCATTGATATGCAGGCTGGTCTTAGTATCATTTTCCAAGTGCTTTTTTAAATCGTAGTCTTTCCCCAAGGAGAGTCCCAAAATAGTATAAGAATGGTTCTGACTACCAAGATCATCCAAATAATTACTGGTCTTTCAAGATCAAATGAAGAGATCATTGTGAGCCTTAATGCTGTCAATTAGATTTAAAATTAAAGTCCTATTTTTCTTTTCGTAGGTCATTCGGAATATCTTAAACAGATCCGCTCGTGTAAGTTAAGCTTTCTCTAAACTATTTTGGTCTTGAATATGAGTCCGTTGTTTGCAAAAGGTGGCAATGGGACGGATATAATCAGAAAGGTAAGGCATAAGCCATTTTCTGAAGATCTGATTTATAGAGCGGAGACTCACTCTGATAAGATTAAACCACAGACGGAATAAACCACCATTGGCAGTGCTGACAATTTTGCAAACAATTCGATAGAAATTTCTCGTCTCCGCGAAATAAAGCCCCCAGGAAATTAGACCCCGAAATGAAAATGAAATAGGGCCCCAAAATCCGCATACAAAACAGTAACAACTAAAAATCTCTAAATTTGGGGTGCAATTTCACTTTTTGGGGTTATTTAATTTTTCCTATTGGGGCTTAATTTCATAATGAAATAAGGTCCCAATGAATTAATACCCCAACATTATTTTTGGGGCTCAATTTCATTTTTATTGAAAAAATTACACATTCCTGAAAAAATGCGTAACAGAATAGCTGAAAAATGTTTTTTTTTTTTCAGCGCTGATGGTTTTCAAAGTGAGGGTTACATTTTATGTCATTGTAACGAGTAATAATAGTTGAACAAATCGAGCGATTTATATAAATTGTAAGCCCCGCGTTGAAACCCATCAGCGATCAACAGAATAGAGGAACAAATCGCGCGATTATCAACGCGAGGCTTAAGTGTTACATTAATGCAAGCGATTGAACAAATCGAGCGTTGAAAACCATTAACAAAAAATTTCAGCCTCACTTCATTGGGGCCTAATTTCCATTTTAAAAATGGGGCAGAATTTCATAGTGAAAATGTATCCCAATTTTGGCGTCTTATTTCGCGTAGCCTTATTTTACTCAATAGAAAATGTAAGGGGAGGAGATTGCTACTACTTGCTTCCCAATTCAGTCATTTGTCAAACTATTTGCATACCTTTGATCGCAGTCAGTCAGTTCCTGTATTAATTCGCTACCATATCAAAGCTAAACACATCAAAGCATGCTGGAAAGTCGAGTAATAATGTCCTCGTCGGGAGGAGTGGCTGTGTCGGTGACAGCAGTCAAAGGCTGCCCCCAAGGTGGTGTGCTCTCCCCCTTGCTGTGGTCACTCGTCATAGACAGCCTATAAGTCAGTCTACATAATCTAGGTTATGACGCCATCGGTTATGCCGACGATTTGGCAATTATCATTAGTGGAAATCACTGCGCTACCATTAATAGTAGAATGAGGAACGCTCTACTACATGTTTTAGAATGGTGTACTACGGAAGGCTTATCTATAAATCCCAGTAAAACTATTCTAGTTCCTTTCACCAGGAGGAGACTGGTCAACTTAGGGCCCCTTATCCTGAATGGAACTACATTAATCCACTCCAATGAAGTTAAATATCTCGGAATCAACCTTGATAAGGAACTTAACTGGAACTCACACATCAAGTCCGCCACAGGGCGTGCCTCTAGAGCCATGTGGGCCTGCAGGTGTCTGTACGGCAGAACTTGGGGTCTTAATCCCAGAATGTTACACTGGTTGTATACCATGATGGTAAGACCCATTATCTCGTACGCGGCAATCGTCTGGTGGCAAAAAGTACTCGAACGAACCACGGCAAATAAGCTTCAGAAGCTTCAAAGGATTGCCTGTCTCGGTATCACAGGAGCAATGCGCACCTGCCCAACTACAGCACTTGAGGCCATTATTGGGCTCTCACCCCTGCAGTACTTTATCATGAAGACGGCAGCTAGATGCGCCATTAAACTGCAGCTAGAATATAGGTTTAAACCAGCTGACCTTGGGGGACATCTGAAAGTACTCAACCTAATCCCAAACTTGGACATGTTCTGCTCCGTCCCAGACACTATGGTTAGGGAGTACAGTTTCGGAAAACTTTATGAGGTCGAAATACTTGAACGTGCAAGCTGGACCAATGGTATTCCGTCACTCAACCCAAAAAGCTTAGTATGGTACACCGACGGATCCAAAATGGATTCCGGAGTTTCAGCTGGCGTCCTTGGACCCAACACCAAAGTATCGATACCCATATGGGATTGTGTCCCACGGTTTTTCAAGCGGAAATCCATTCTATCGAAATTTGTGCCGATCTTATATCCCAAAAAGGAATGAAAGGCGCAACCATTCAAATATTTTCAGACAGTCAGGCAGCTTTACAAGCTTTGGCGTCCAATACAATGGACTCCAAAACAGTTAAGTGCTGTCACGATGCCTTGAAAGCCCAAGCCAAATACAACAAGGTAAGGCTCGGCTGGGTGCCGGGTCATCCGGGTATTGCAGGCAACGAATATGCAGACAAACCAGCTAGGACTGGCTCCGAATCCATTCTCTGTGGACCAGAACCCTATTGCTCGGTCAATTGGACTACTGCACTAAGGCAAATTAACGATTGGGAAAAACAACTCCGTCTTGAACACTGGGAACATGTCCCGGGTCTAAGACAATCCAAACGATTAATTAAACCTTACTCCTATAAGGAAATACTTAAACTCAGTAAGGATAACATAAGTAAGCTAGCGGGCTTCCTCACAGGTCATTGTGGCCTTAAATAAATAAATGAATCTTTGTCCGGAAATAGAATGCAGATTCTGTCTGGAGGATCTCGAATCCTCTGAACATATTTTCTGTGACTGTCCGGCTCTTCATTGGTTATGAAAACGGGTCTTCATTAGGGAGAATCGTACACCAACAGAGATAGCGTACTCTGCTACTAAAGACTTACTGACCTTCATTAGGGAGGTCGAACGTCTCTTAGTTTAACCTCTCCCCATTGACACAATAGATCTTTCAGGTCGCAGTATCAGCCATTTGGGCATGGGATAATTAAAAAAAAAAAAAAAAATTCATGTCGATTTAATGTCGAAGAATGACCAAACTAAGTTCTTCTACATTTTTCGCAAAGTCTCATCATTACTTTATCACTTGAAAATATGTGCCAAAATAGTCCATCCAATATTAACAAAATAGTACTATGTAAGACGGAAAATGCTTGACACTTCTTGGGAGGAATTCCTGGCAAGTCTTTGATCATCACAATATATTTAGGACCTGCAAAATTGATAGTTGTTGGCTTAAAACTTTGCGAAAGCTTCACGATGTTGTCAAAATTGTCTAGATATTACATTGTAAGTTTTGATCTGTCCTATTTGTCCGTTTTAATGAGGCAGGGACACGATTTATTTTGAGTCAAAAATCATCAAATATCAATAACTTATAGCAAATTGTAGATTTTTTCTCCAGTACACTTGCCGATTGGTGCGCATTTGTTCTGAGTTAAATTTTGCTCAATAAGTAAGCAGCTTTGAAACTAAAACATGTTGGATAATATACTCAATATCCCACTAGTTGAAAACGTCCTTCAAGAAGAATGTATAGAGAGTGCAAAGGCAACATTCAGTATTCGCAATTAGTTCTTCCACGACTCATGCATAAATTCGCGACGAAACGTACGAACTAGAGACAAATCGCAAGCTGGGTTGTCAATGCCCTAAATATTAAAGTCCTGCAACCGTTCGAACTGATTCGATACATAAATTTGATATATAAACATGTAAAACAAACTCATTAATTAATACCCACGCTTTTATAACGGAAATAATAGATATATATAGTTCCTGTGTTACATGACCCATAATCGAAAAGAGGTCTAACAGCACTAATCGCTTAACACTCCCGGCCACCACCACTCACATATGGTCGAAAGTCGTTATGAATAGAAACGATTCCACACACAATATTACGCCCCCCTCTGCATAAAATTCAATTTTGACCGGTAATTTTACGATACTCGCATTATTATGAGCGACGATTAAAAAGATTCACTTAATGGCTAGCTATTCGCCAGGATTGCAGCTCAGGATACACTACGCCTATCCATACAATCATATCACTTATTTATATAGGCGTGTGTAGTAATAGCCACAGCGTCTATACAGTCGTAAATTCGGCCATAAGGACTTTTATGTTCAACTATTTTACATCCTTCGCATAATGGAACTCGATCTGACTTTATTACCAAACTTATATTTCGAATTGGTCATTCTAATTCCATTAAAACGAAGTGGCTGCGGGGGTGGGCAATGGGCATAAGCATATATTATAGGCACACATAGTCTGCCGTCAGTTGCGTCCCCTTTGCAATAATAATTACTGTCTTCTAACATGAATACACATCACATGTTTATTCGTATTACACATCTAAACTCCAGCCTCGTCGCATTGATTTCTCCGACATCGTTGACTGCCTCTAATTAACCTCACAAACAGTAAAGTTTGCCATTCGCATTGTTCGGAACTCTGAAGTCGCAGAACATCACACAACCGCCTACCTCATTGGTGGTGAGCCCCAGATACGCTCCTTATTTATACTGAGCTACGCCAAGAGCTGAATCCTTTGTGCATCTACCTAGTCGATAATCCTAATCTGATTACGGTGATATTTCCCAGGTTGCAGTTCATTTGATATTATGAACCCAACAATGTTCAGGCTCGGTTACAGACAGACTGACTTCCGTTTTCCAATCTTCGAATGGGCACATTCTAAGAGGCTTAGCAATGGTGTATGGAACTTTATGTCCATGTCCTTGAAGCGACCAGGTAAATTTTGGTACACCCTCTCCTGCGCATTTGTACACTCTTTGAATGCGGGATTTAGAGAAGTTTCTTAACCAAGATGTCTGTCTGCACCATAAAATGAAGTAAATACACCGTTGGAGGGGGTAGTCGGTTTGCAGTTGTAAAATTGATTACTCGGCAAGTGGAATGAAATCTAAGGATTCTACTTGACAATGAAATCAATTGAAGCACTTGTTCGTATTGTTTGTGAGGAGGCTGATGTGTTTTCAAAATGAACTAGGTATCTCCAAATGAATAGACAATAGAAAAGGAAATTTGTGCCTTATGCACAAGGTTTGGAGTGAGGGGGTTCCATGGATTGTTGAGGGAAGTTAGAACTTTGGGATTCACAAGTATCAAGCAGAGAGACTCTTCGCGGAGATAAACTTTTCCTCATGGGCGTAAATTACCTCTACACGCAGAAAAATCGCTTATTTAAAAACAACCGACTTTCGGTTAAAAACTACCAAGTGATACTGTTAATATAGCTCCTACAGAGTTAGTTGATTAAAATAAACCGAGTCAACTTGTTTAACGAAACTCTGTTAAAAATAACCGATTTATCAATTTCCCCTCCAAATTTGCTCGGTCGTAAATAACAAACTAACTTGGTATAATTTAACCAAATTACTCTGTTGTTATTAGCCAACCCAATGGTTGAATTAAACCATGTTACTCTGTTGTTATTAGCTAATACACATGGTTGAATTTAACCAAGTTACTCTGTTGTTATAAGCGAACCCACTTGGTTGAATTTAACCACGTAACTGTGTTGTTATTATCCAACTCACTTGATTGAAATTAGCCAACCTACTTGGTTGTATTTAACCAACTAACTTGTTAGAATTTGACCTACTTAGTCTGTTGCTATTAGCCGACTCACTTGGTAGAATTCAACATATTCAATCTGTTGTTATTAGCCAACCCACTTGGCTGAATTCAACCAAGTTACTCTGTTGTTATTAGCCAATACACATGGTTGAATTCAACCATGTTACTCTGTTGTTACTAACCAACCGACTTGGTTGGATTTAACCATGTTACTCTGTTGTTACTAACCAACCGACTTGGTTGGATTTAACCATGTTACTCTGTTGTTACTAACCAACCGACTTGGTTGGATTTAACCATGTTACTCTGTTGTTACTAACCAACCGACTTGGTTGAATTTAACCATGTTACTCTGTTGTTAGTAACCAACCTACTTGGTTGGATTTAACCATGTTACTCTGTTGTTACTAACCAACCGACTTGGTTGGATTTAACCATGTTACTCTGTTGTTACTAACCAACCGACTTGGTTGGATTTAACCATGCTACTCTGTTGTTACTAACCAACCGACTTGGTTGGATTTAACCATGTTACTCTGTTGTTACTAACCAACCTACTTGGTTGGATTTAACCATGTTACTCTGTTGTTACCAACCAACCGACTTGGTTGGATTTAACCATGTTACTCTGTTGTTACCAACCAACCGACTTGGTTGGATTTAACCATGTTACTCTGTTGTTACTAACCAACCGACTTGGTTGCATTTAACAATTCCAATTGGTTAAAATTAGCCAACTTTCTTGGTAGCATTTAACCAACTAAAAGTTAAATTTACGTAACTTACTCGGTTGGAATTAGCACATCTACTTGGTTGAATTTAACCAAACTACTTACTTCTTATTAGCCAGTCCATGTGGTACCAATTTACCAGTTTACTTGGTTGAACTTGAGTGCACCTGAAAATTGAACCATCTAAAAGGGATAATTTTATCGTAAAATAAAAAAAAAATCTTTTTCATATTAAGTACATAGATTTTTTATTATAATATCGTTTGTAATGTATTTTTGAATACAAAATATATGTTTTCTGTTTATTACATGTTTTTATTAATTTTAATGCAAAACTTAATTTTACTTAAAATATATGGGTCATAAATTTCATCATTTAAAAAGAAATGTGCAAAATTGTGTATTTTTATAAATTAATTTACATAATATTATTTTAATTAGCATATTTATGAAATCTGCAGTGTTAAAGCGAAATCATTTACATTTATAATTTAATCTATTTTTTATTTATAGTGGACTTCTTAAAATAACGTACTGCTTGGAGTTAGATAAAATATTTAAAGTGTTAGGAATTGGCGATAGAAAAAATTCAAGTGGAATAACAATTTGTTGAGGTATTAATGGAACTTCTACCTCATATGCATAGTAGTGTTCATCGAAACATTTAGTTTTAAGTACTATACCAACAAAAATCAATTGACTTGAGTCATACAAATATATTTTTTCCAATACAAAAAAGTCGTACAAATAACAATCTGAACTAAGACTTTTTACTAAGACGGATCCCTTTTTATAATGTACAGAAGACATGGTCGCCCAACTGACCATAGTCAACGTTTTATTAGGGTCCAGTGATAGCTGTGATCGTATATTATCAAGTTCAAATAACATGCCATATTTTTTGGGTCCAACGTCAAGTAGATTAGAAAGTTTTCCCCTTAAAAACATTTCATTAAGTTGAAGTTGATGTTTCATTGCTAAGGTTAAAGTGATATTCATTCGGTTACATGATGATCTAGCCGACATTTTGGATTGCCTATGCTTAGCTTCGAACCTCATTGACCACAAAGATGTTAATGGGCCGTATTTTTTAAAAGCGGTATGGTAGTGAATGAGATTGTGGAACTTTGGCTTAAGACAGTCCTCGGTAAGTGTAGTATATTGTTCATTAAGTTCAGCTATTAATACTTGCAAGAAATCTTCTGTTCCAACAGAAACATTTATACTAAGAAGTATGTCAACAATTTGTCTTAATTTTATATACATTTCCCAAATAATATTACCCCTCGGCACAAAGTCACCTATAAGTAAACCCAAAAACCGCAAAAGAGTAAGCGTTTCTCCTGAAGATAAACGCACATTTCCCCGCCTAAGATGTTCTCTTTCGATAGGGCAAGGTTTGTTTTTAGTATCAGGGCCATATGAGAAAGCTAATAGCTTATCATTGAAAATTGTTAAAGAAAAAAATTTGTTTTTTTCGGTATACTCTGAAAGTATAAAACTCAAAATGTATTTGGCAACACCCTCTAGCATATCATGCATAATATCGACGCCCACCTGTTGAAACAAGTCGAAGTTGTTTATGCCCAGAAAAACGCACTTTTCCTTAATGCCGGTTAAAGATAAATTATTTAAAGCCAGATCTGCTTCATAGCTTGCCATTGTTCGAAGAAGTGTTGTATCTTCGTAAAGTTGCTTTTTCAATACATCTTTTGTAACTTTGCACACTCTACAAGAAAAATTTGCTGAAAAGCTCTCTACGAACCCAATCAGAGAGTGTATTCCTAAATTGTCACCAAGAATCAGAGCTAGTTCAAAAAATAAAGATCCCTTGAAAGATGGAATATCTATTTCTATGCCCACTTCGCTTAAAAAATTAAACTCATCAATAATTGGTTGAAATATAACATTATTACCAAAAGATACTCTGTCGGATGAATGAAATAATAAAATAAGGAATATGTTGGACAGAACTGAGGAGCGCCAAGGTGGAAGACATGGAACTGAGACGTACACAGCTCCTAGTTTGTGAACACCAGCATGACTTCCTAGAACGTTTCCGATTTCATAATCATCGAAGTACATAAATAGAGGTAACACAATGCGATTTGAATGGTGCTTAAGTCTTTCTTTCCAATGTGAACCTTGAATAAAATTTTCCATTCCATCTTTATTTCGAAGACTGTCCATATATTCAAAAGTTTCCGAAAGTACGTTCTCGAGGGAGAAAAATCTTTGCAATATATCTCTTAAAGATATAAAATGTTCTTGGCACGGAATAGGTTCCATACGTGTTATTCCACCTTTTTTGACATAATCGAACCTTTGGCCGATTATTATTCCCTTAGGCTCAATGTATGATTTTTGTTTTGTGAAATAAGAAATTCTTTTTTGTTCTGTTCGGAAACATTCTAAGGGGGAGGTGATTGAAGGAACAAGTGCTTGCATTAATTGATTTGAAACATCATTAGATAGAGAATGCTCAATACATATATTGTCTACACAGTTCTGCAAATTTGAACTTAATGAACCGAAATATTCTGCTAAGCCATCAATCACTTTTTGCACTACGTTTCTAGGCAAGATCACATTTGCATAAAGGGATGCTATAAAAAGTGATAGTGATTTATCAAGTGACAGGGTTTCTGTATTTTCAGTTTTATTGGTTTGTTCTAATTGTTTTTCTGCAACAACACTTTCATTAAGTATATCCGCATTCTTCTCAGAATTTGTTGGATTATTTGAACATTGAAAATCGTGTTTTTTTTTAAAGTGTCTTCTAAAGGAATTGAAAATTGGAAACGATCGCTTACAATCTCCTTCGCGACATTTATAAGTTGTGAAGTTATGGTCACTGTGATTGAAATCAAAGTGGTGCCTTAGAACTTTGAGATCCTTTAAGTAGGATCTGCATAAGAAACAAACAACCATTGTAAGAAAATGAATTGGAAGGGGAAAACTCTAACTTTCCTTGACACCTAACTCTCCCAACAAGGTATTGGCCGCGGTAGATTCCTTATCGAACTCTGTCTTAATTTTAAAAAATGCTTTTTGAATAAACAGCCAAGAACATCTACTCTCTGGCGGATATTCAGCATTAATAATAAAAATTAGTTTGAAACAAACATCTACTGCCTCTAAAATGGTAGGTAGTAAATATTTAGTTTCATCTACAACTACAAAATAGGACCCAATAGCATCGATTGAGTTACCTACTACTATAATGAAGGGCTGTAATGTAAGGCCAATACCTTGTAGTTTTTCTCGCCTGCTGGTAATTGCTGCATCTATCTCTGCATCCGTTGCAACTCTCGTTATGAATCCATCCCTTGCTTCCGCCTTAGAGGGTCGCCAAATTTTCTGCTTCGATCCTTTGACCTTAACGTTTGATGTGGTCAACAATGAAGGGATTAGCAGGAATGCCGCGAGGTTGCTGATCTCTTCAGAAACTGAGAAAATATAAAATAATAAAACAATTATAAGTCATATGCGTCCAATTAATTTTTCTACACAAAATGTGTGCAAATCTGATTCGAAGAATTATACCTATATAGAGAATGCGCTAAAAAATATAGAGAAAATATGATGCAGATTTGTTTTTTTCTTCTAAAGAAAACATAATGGTCAAAACAAAAACAAATTTTTCGGAACAATCTAGTAAAGCTAAAATATCCACGCTTTTTCTGAAATTCGATCGAATCGGAAATTCTTCGATTTATTTCGATTAGCAGGTTATGTATTTATTAACAAATGACGTTTTCTTACGATTTTCCCGAGTCAGCAGGTGAGCGAAGTATTTATCCTTTCCTCTTACTCCTTTTCCCTTGCTTCTAGCAAGTTGGAAAATGTCCTTTTTTAATTTTGGAAAATTTTCAACCAGTCCGTTGCAGTTGTCGCTGTATATTTTATCGAAATCCCTTACCAGCTGTAGAGAAAAGAAGAATTACATAATATTATATGTAAAGAAAAGCCTGAACTATATCCAAATAAAAAGAAAAGATCGAAACTCATAGATAACGCAAGCATTTATGTGACAACTATGAGTAAAATCTGAACTAATAAATATAAGAGCTTTTACTTGTGAAACTGTAGTTCACGTTAAAGACTAAATATATGTATAATGTATTTCTGATATAATTATACTTCTATGAAATATTACCAGTTTAAATCCCAATGGTTTTTTTAAGGCCGGATATTCCTCAAAATACTCGGATATGCTCATATCCTTTAAATGGTGAAGTCGGGCATGGGTCGTTTTCTCCCATTTGTCCTCGGTTGTTTCCCATGGATGGCTAGAATTTTTTAGCCATTGGAGATCTTCTTGGAATTGTCCTTCGAAGTCTTCGAAATTGGCAGCTGTTGCTAGGCGCTTTATAGGATGTGATACTGATGCGGGAGAGGATACTCGACTGGAGGAAGGTGACGACGTCGCAGAAGCGGAAAACGAACGCTTCCTTTTAGTGATAACACCACTTTCCCGGTATTTTCGTTTTAGATTGTGGATGTGATCTGGCAATTTTCCAGCCAATCTGTTTACAACCCCACGACTCGAATTTATCAGCTTGTTGTGAAAATATACCGATCTATTCTCGGTAGGGAACAAATGAACAATCTGATTTGTCCAGTGCCCATAAATTTGAGCTGTGATATTTTTTTCCGGGTTTTTCTTTAAAATGTTGGTGCAGACAATACGCACCAATCGCAGTCGAGCAACGTTATCCAGCGGTCGAGTTTTATCCAGCGACAGTAGACCGGTTCCTTCCAGTGAGCTTTCGAGCAGCTTGTTAAGTTCCTAGTAACAAAATATTTTAATGTGCATATAAATATAAAAAATTAGTGAAATATATTAATAATTAATAAAATAAGTGAAAAAAAAACCCTTTGTACTATCGGCTAAAGCTATTAGTGGCAATCACCTATTATAATCACCTTCTCTTAGTTGATTATAAATGCAGTGTTTTTTACTCAAACTGATAGATAAGTCAATTTATTCTGATTGATCTCTGAATGCATAAAGAAACGCAAATTGAAAGCAGAGACCATCAATCAACACTAATCACCTTTCCGATTTAAACCCTGTACTTACATCTAAACTTTCGCTGAATTGATCATCAGCAACAACGCTTGAAGGGGAATCTAGTGCATCCCCTCTGTCGCTAACAGCGAAATTTGGCAGAATCTCACTAAAAGAGAAATTAAGGCAGTCGTTTTGTTCTTGTGTGTTTGTAGCAAGAGATAATTCTGAAGTTTCAAAAGTCTGAAAAATAAAAAGACTTTATTTCTACCATTTCAAATGGTTAAATAATATGAACCAACCAAAGTCGTGGACGCATTAGGGTGCATAGCTTTCCGCCATTCTTCGAAATTCCGTGTAAACAGAACCCGATGCCCTATAACTGGGATCATTTCCTTTATCTCTCTGGCACCAAGCAGCGCCAAAGACATTGAAGTTATAGCATTTTCTGTTATAAATGAAAATTAACCAATGTCACGTAGTTAATCACTTGCAAAGTATAGGTTTTTATCAGATATACAAAATGGCGCAAATTTAATCACCCTTTCGGAAGATTTTATAATTTTTGCAAATAGCTTCGTACGTCAATCAAATTAATTTAGCAAAAAAGTAATTCAAAAACAAAATTGGAGGATTAATTTTGCACCACCTTGCATAAGAAAGTCGCGTATAAGAAAGAATCGTCTGTGAAAAACACAAGCTTCTAAAAAGCTTTTCAAGCGCAAAAGAATTTTCGTGCCGTAAGGAATCGAAATCAAAAATGCAAAACACATGTGTAGCAAAAATACTTTAAGCAAATTACAACTTTCTTATATGCGAATAATATTGTATAAATTTACGTTTTGGTATATAAACGAACCTTTAAAAATGTCTACGTAGGCTTCCAGGCCCCACTCCTTTAGTAAGGTTGACACTTCTTCATCCATTTTAGATAACTGTGAAGCACGTGTTAATATGAGCATGTGCATATCAAAATACGATCATTTAATTACTAAATTACTACTGACAGAAACATTGAGAACTAAGGCTATGCCTGGTTTTAAGACGATGTTCGCCATTTATTGGTGACAAACGATTCGAAATGATGAAAACATAGACAGAAATCATTTTAAATAGTTCGTCCCAGAAAAGTTGCGAACATCGCCATAAAAGAAAAAAAAAGCCCAAGAAAAACAAAACTAATGCACTCGCTAATGAAGAACCTGAATCCCAGAAGAAAAAAACATGTCAAAACACGATACCAGACTGAAAGGGTTGATATTAACCGAGTGTTTCTCAACTCGGCAATTATTAACCGAGTACTAGGTTGAAATTCTTTGCTTTGGTTCTATTTTTTTTTCACTTGAATATCACCAAAATTGACAATAAATTGTTTAAAACTCGAGAAAAACAACATAGTTAATGCACTCGCTAATAAAGAACCTGAATCCCAGAAGAAAAAAACATGTCAAAACACGATACCAGACTGAAAGGGTTGATATTAACCGAGTGTTTCTCAACTCGGCAATTATTAACCGAGTACTAGGTTGAAATTCTTTGCTTTGGTTCTATTTTTTTTTCACTTGAATATCACCAAAATTGACAATAAATTGTTTAAAACTCGAGAAAAACAACATAGTTAATGCACTCGCTAATAAAGAACCTGAATCCCAGAAGAAAAAAACATGTCAAAACACGATACCAGACTGAAAGGGTTGATATTAACCGAGTGTTTCTCAACTCGGCAATTATTAACCGAGTACTAGGTTGAAATTCTTTGCTTTGGTTCTATTTTTTTTTCACTTGAATATCACCAAAATTGACAATAAATTGTTTAAAACTCGAGAAAAACAACATAGTTAATGCACTCGCTAATAAAGAACCTGAATCCCAGAAGAAAAAAACATGTCAAAACACGATACCAGACTGAAAGGGTTGATATTAACCGAGTGTTTCTCAACTCGGCAATTATTAACCGAGTACTAGGTTGAAATTCTTTGCTTTGGTTCTATTTTTTTTTCACTTGAATATCACCAAAATTGACAATAAATTGTTTAAAACTCGAGAAAAACAACATAGTTAATGCACTCGCTAATAAAGAACCTGAATCCCAGAAGAAAAAAACATGTCAAAACACGATACCAGACTGAAAGGGTTGATATTAACCGAGTGTTTCTCAACTCGGCAATTATTAACCGAGTACTAGGTTGAAATTCTTTGCTTTGGTTCTATTTTTTTTTCACTTGAATATCACCAAAATTGACAATAAATTGTTTAAAACTCGAGAAAAACAACATAGTTAATGCACTCGCTAATAAAGAACCTGAATCCCAGAAGAAAAAAACATGTCAAAACACGATACCAGACTGAAAGGGTTGATATTAACCGAGTGTTTCTCAACTCGGCAATTATTAACCGAGTACTACGTTGAAATTCGTTGCTTTAGTTCTATTTCTTTTTTCACATAAAAACCACCAAAATTGACAATAATTTGTTTTAAACAAGAGGAAAACAAGATAATAATATTATGTACTCACCAATAAATATGAATTTTTTATTTTTCCTTGTCTTTTTTGTTTTTTTTATTTTCACTTATCACAGATTTCACACCACCAGCCACTACAAAGGTTCAACACTTAATGACTCAATTACTAGTCGCGAGCAGCGTGCGTCGTTCATAATTCGCGATAGTATGCGTATGCGTATAACACGATGTATGTGTTAAAATCAACCGAGACACACTGTTTTACAGATGAACGAGAAGCCTTGTGTTTGTAGATATTAACCGAGTTGACTGTATCTGCAGCCACACACATATTTCTACCTACCAGGAATGTAAAACGAGTTTTTGGTATTGTACCCAAATGTTTTCCATTGTTCGTGAATGATCTGTATCAACAGCCACACACATATTTTCTACCAGGGATGACAAAACTGATTTTTTAGGTGCTGTACCGAAATGGGTTCAATTGTGCGTGAATAATTTGTGATCGCAAAGGCCTAGCAAAGGCAGCACAGCAATGAAAAAGACGATTTATTCAAGGCTGCTCCTGGAAGTCGAGATTGGTTACCAATACTTCCTTGGTTTCTTCAAATTCTCCTAACTGTGCTTTACAAGATGGTATATATAATTTTCTGTTTGTATCTTTATTTTAAAATGTGTATGTACCAATTGCATTATGAGTTTAGTTATTATCAACTCTCACAAAACGCATAGTTCAAAACAAGTCTGGTACTAACAAATTTTGAAATAAAGTGATAAATGCAGGACTATATATACCATATTGTAGAGCACAATTAGATGAAATCTCAGAATCTATCTTTTTGATTCCGGACTCTGCCGGACGCTTCTTTTTGCCGCGTGGAAAACGATATAAGTTTTATTATTATCATCTCTCACCAACGCATAGGTCGAAACGAGTTTGGTACTTACAAATTTTGAAGTAAAGGGCTAAACTAAAGACTATACCATTTTGTTCAGCATGTGCAAAAGTGTAGCTTTTTTCATTAGCTTGGTTCTCAAAATGATTGAATCGCAGAGTGAAAAATTACTTAATTTTACTTTACTTCATTATATCTACAGAAACAGATTAGATTAATATTGCGTTAAGGCCATTATGTCAATTGGACTCAATAAAAAGCTAATATTTATTTTGCATTAAATTTGTACCTTTGGCAAATTTTCTTACAATTAGATACCTATCTTAAATTAGTTTTCAAGTGCCTAGCTACAATTAAGAGTAAAAGCCATATTTTATCAGACAAAAATGTAAAAAAAAAATTGTTGCTTTGGCCATTTTTGTCTGTGTTCTTTTTTTCCTATTGCAAGCCAAAAAAGTAGTAGAGAAAACTTTGTTTTTAAGGCTGTATTAGCCTGTTTAGAATTTAGTTTGTTCGTGAAATGTGAATGTACTAAATTCGGAAGGAATGTCGGAACGTATTTTCAGAAGTAGAATATATTCATCAAAGTTCTGAATTTGGGCAAATCGTACTTGTATATATCTTTAAATCAACTGTGTCGATAAAAGTACAATTGCGATTATTTTTTCATCCCTGGTTTCTGCGTTTTGAAAAAGCAGCGTCGTAATTCGTGGTGTGCGTATAACTTGTTAAGAAACAACAGTATGTGTTTGTTGAAATTTACCAAGTTGAATGATAAAATTAACAGATACACAATTTCTACGTATAACAAATATCAGATAGGTACATATTTCGATGAAAATGTTTTATAGAATTGTTTTATGGAAAAATGGAATGTAAAATAAATCGAGGAGAATTCTCTTTTTTTGAACAGAATGTTACTTTATTTTTGGGAAATTCTCACGAGTAAAAGGGTTAAAAACAAACAAGTCATTGGTTGTATTTAAGCAACGTTTATTGGTTGTTTTCAACAGAGAGCTTGTTAGATTTTAACACACATTCGCTTGGTTAAATTCTCACGAGTAAAAGGGTTAAAAACAAACAAGTCATTGGTTGTATTTAAGCAACGTTTATTGGTTGTTTTCAACAGAGAGCTTGTTAGATTTTAACACACATTCGCTTGGTTAAATTCTCACGAGTAAAAGGGTTAAAAACAAACAGGTCATTGGTTGTATTTAAGCAACGTTTATTGGTTGTTTTCAACAGAGAGCTTGTTAGATTTTAACACACATTCGCTTGGTTAAATTCTCACGAGTAAAAGGGTTAAAAACAAACAAGTCATTGGTTGTATTTAAGCAACGTTTATTGGTTGTTTTCAACAGAGAGCTTGTTAGATTTTAACACACATTCGCTTGGTTAAATTCTCACGAGTAAAAGGGTTAAAAACAAACAAGTCATTGGTTGTATTTAAGCAACGTTTATTGGTTGTTTTCAACAGAGAGCTTGTTAGATTTTAACACACATTCGCTTGGTTAAATTCTCACGAGTAAAAGGGTTAAAAACAAACAAGTCATTGGTTGTATTTAAGCAACGTTTATTGGTTGTTTTCAACAGAGAGCTTGTTAGATTTTAACACACATTCGCTTGGTTAAATTCTCACGAGTAAAAGGGTTAAAAACAAACAAGTCATTGGTTGTATTTAAGCAACGTTTATTGGTTGTTTTCAACAGAGAGCTTGTTAGATTTTAACACACATTCGCTTGGTTAAATTCTCACGAGTAAAAGGGTTAAAAACAAACAAGTCATTGGTTGTATTTAAGCAACGTTTATTGGTTGTTTTCAACAGAGAGCTTGTTAGATTTTAACACACATTCGCTTGGTTAAATTCTCACGAGTAAAAGGGTTAAAAACAAACAAGTCATTGGTTGTATTTAAGCAACGTTTATTGGTTGTTTTCAACAGAGAGCTTGTTAGATTTTAACACACATTCGCTTGGTTAAATTCTCACGAGTAAAAGGGTTAAAAACAAACAAGTCATTGGTTGTATTTAAGCAACGTTTATTGGTTGTTTTCAACAGAGAGCTTGTTAGATTTTAACACACATTCGCTTGGTTAAATTCTCACGAGTAAAAGGGTTAAAAACAAACAAGTCATTGGTTGTATTTAAGCAACGTTTATTGGTTGTTTTCAACAGAGAGCTTGTTAGATTTTAACACACATTCGCTTGGTTAAATTCTCACGAGTAAAAGGGTTAAAAACAAACAAGTCATTGGTTGTATTTAAGCAACGTTTATTGGTTGTTTTCAACAGAGAGCTTGTTAGATTTTAACACACATTCGCTTGGTTAAATTCTCACGAGTAAAAGGGTTAAAAACAAACAAGTCATTGGTTGTATTTAAGCAACGTTTATTGGTTGTTTTCAACAGAGAGCTTGTTAGATTTTAACACACATTCGCTTGGTTAAATTCTCACGAGTAAAAGGGTTAAAAACAAACAAGTCATTGGTTGTATTTAAGCAACGTTTATTGGTTGTTTTCAACAGAGAGCTTGTTAGATTTTAACACACATTCGCTTGGTTAAATTCTCACGAGTAAAAGGGTTAAAAACAAACAAGTCATTGGTTGTATTTAAGCAACGTTTATTGGTTGTTTTCAACAGAGAGCTTGTTAGATTTTAACACACATTCGCTTGGTTAAATTCTCACGAGTAAAAGGGTTAAAAACAAACAAGTCATTGGTTGTATTTAAGCAACGTTTATTGGTTGTTTTCAACAGAGAGCTTGTTAGATTTTAACACACATTCGCTTGGTTAAATTCTCACGAGTAAAAGGGTTAAAAACAAACAAGTCATTGGTTGTATTTAAGCAACGTTTATTGGTTGTTTTCAACAGAGAGCTTGTTAGATTTTAACACACATTCGCTTGGTTAAATTCTCACGAGTAAAAGGGTTAAAAACAAACAAGTCATTGGTTGTATTTAAGCAACGTTTATTGGTTGTTTTCAACAGAGAGCTTGTTAGATTTTAACACACATTCGCTTGGTTAAATTCTCACGAGTAAAAGGGTTAAAAACAAACAAGTCATTGGTTGTATTTAAGCAACGTTTATTGGTTGTTTTCAACAGAGAGCTTGTTAGATTTTAACACACATTCGCTTGGTTAAATTCTCACGAGTAAAAGGGTTAAAAACAAACAAGTCATTGGTTGTATTTAAGCAACGTTTATTGGTTGTTTTCAACAGAGAGCTTGTTAGATTTTAACACACATTCGCTTGGTTAAATTCTCACGAGTAAAAGGGTTAAAAACAAACAAGTCATTGGTTGTATTTAAGCAACGTTTATTGGTTGTTTTTAACAGAGAGCTTGTTAGATTTTAACACACATTCGTTTGGTTAATTTTACATGAGTAGCACGGTTATTAATAACCAATCAATGTGTTAAAACCCCAAATTTAGTAGGTTTTTCTTAACCAAGATACTTGTTTGAATTTAACCAAACAGGAAAACGAGACTGGTTGGTTAATATTAACGAAGCAACTTAATTGATAACAAACATTTAGTGTGTTATTTTTAACAACATGTATTTAACCTTTTTAACACGGTAGTTTTTAACAATAATAACTCATTTGTTTTCTACAGAGACTTAGTTGATTTCAACACATTTTTTTTTAACCGAGCGAAAATTCCACTCGGTTAAGGTCAATTTTTCTGCGTGTATAGGTATAAACAAAATGAACTTCACATTAGTTCCCCAGATGGCCACGATAACCCAATCGTGGAATGCGTAGCGTATGCCATTCACTTCAGTTTCCTTTCCATGGGGGTAATGGTTCCTTTTAATAAATAAAGATACTATGCATGCTATACGTTTCGAGTCGAATAATTAATGTATATCTTTCAAAAAAAAAAAAAAAAACTGTCATAACGCAGACAACAAACAAAAGGTACCGCCACACGCTATTGCAAACCTCTTAACATTTGCAAGAAGTACGAAACTCCCACGTTGTCTGCGGTTGATATACAGGATAAACTTTAACCGGCAATGCCTGATCGAAAGTGGAATTCCTTTCACGCTAACAAACCTTTTGGCTTCCCGTGCGTGGTCAATGTACTGGAGTCTACCTTGCGTGCTTTGTCGCGAATGTAGGATGTAGTCCGTCAAAGTGATCGTCAGTTCAGTGGGCTAAAGGGTCTCCGCAAGTATGTTGGTATCGAAAGCAAAAAAAAATATTAACATGCATTCTGTGGGCTCATACAGTGCAGGATGTAATAAAGTCCTTGGGGCTTAGACCGGCAGTTGCCTCCAATTGGTATAAAACGTACTCCTCTTAAACTTACTCAAACGAAACTTAACTCAAAATATTGAGTTTTTAAAGTTCCTTTTGAAGCAATCCTAATTACGACACGATTCAGGGTTATGCAATTGAAAATATGCATAGTTAGTATTTAGAATAAATTCATTCACCGTTCAGCGACTAGGGACATTTCTTAAAAAAAAAAAAAAATCGTAAAATGATAGCTAATAGCCAGCTGCCGTGCAATCTGATGTCTTCTCTCATCTAAGCTGATAGGTACCCCACATTAGGCTTAGTTTTTCTGCACTGTCTATATCAAAGAATTGTTGAAGATCCTCCATAATATGTCCTAGCATATAATAAAATTTAGGAACACTTAGCGCACCGCATTCCATTAAGCAGTCAATTTCTTTCAAAGGTAGAGTAGCGGATACAGTGGTTGACACCTCTCCGTTCAATAGCAATTTCCTCCCTTCCAGTTACGTTTTTCTCCAAACATTTATGATAAATTCGCTGCATTTTCCTGGTTTAACTATACATAATTAAAAGCTCTCTTCAGTCGATACTTGCAAACCAAAGTTTAAGCACACATAATTGATTTTATTTTTTTTTTTTGTGTAAAATTTTGTGAGTTTTATTAAGGACTTACAATTTGAAATATTATTAATTTAATCTTAAATGTTTAAATTAACAGCTAGTATATTTAATAAGAGGGGTGCCAATAACTGGATCAAAGAATAACAATAGATACAATTACTGACAGGTGGTGACAATAACTTGATCAAATGGGACCACATTTGATGGCATTGTCAACATGTTTTTATTTTATTTAAGTATTAACTATCAAACGTTCGCATTTTTGTTTATTAATGAACCATTGAATGCGAAATAAATCGATAGCCATTATTTAGTCATTATTTTTGAGGACCATCAACAATATTTCCATAGTGTGCAAACTACTGTGCACAGCACTGCCGAAAGTACTACGATAGGAGTATTATACTCCTTTTTCGTCGGCCGCACTCCCAAAAGACAAATTGTACTACTCTTTTTAATTTCCGATTTAGCTATTTTCACTTGCCTTGACATTTCTATATGAGGAAACTCTTGCAGTTTCCTTAAATTCAATTTTCTGACACTATTTAAGTGTTTTTTCAATAAGGACGTGTCGAAGTTGAATGAAACAGGCTGTGTGCTGGGAGGTAATACCTAATACAAATAATTATTTTCAGCCGCGGCTTCTTACTGTGACACGGATCCGGCTCGTCCAATTTTGGGCTGATTGTTCACCAAACCAGTTTCTCGTATTTAGCCATTAAAAGTTGGAGAGTCGACTTAAAAGAGCTACCGCTCCTGCCGTAAAATGGGCGCAACTCGATCAACGTATTCGCTTACGAGCATTCATTTTGATAATCAAGTTTTATCATTTGGATGCTAATCAAAAGTGTTACTTGATATGGTGATTTGGCATTAATGACTAAACAATGAACACCGCAGATTAGACAAACGCCACCAAAACAACATGTTCGTCACAGATTACCAACATCAATTCTCACACTCAGCTGAAAATTAATGTCTTGATTTTTGTTCTGTACACCCTAGTTATGTCCAAAATAAAAATTAATTTAGAGCATTTAAATATTATATTAGACCATCAAATAAGTGCGGCAAATGATTTGTGATATTTGTTCGGTCAGCTGTTCTGCTGAATATTTGCAGGAGGTGTGTTTGTTTCGTTATGTTTTCGTGGAAAACGACTAGTATTGAAAACTGAAATATGTATGGGAAAACTTTTGATTTCGATGAAGTTTTCAAGTGGCTTCGCGAAAACTACGTTTTCGTCTCGATGTGAATAGGGTATAATTGTCAGTTCGACGACGCTTCATGAATTTCAGACGTTTTCCATCAATCACACAGTATAATGTGGTAATACGCACAAAAATAATTTCGTATAGTTTTCGTTCAGGGTACCGCGGGAATTTATCCACTTAAATTAATCTTTTGTTTGGCCTGCGTTCCACGAAAATCGGTTTTGAAACAACTAAATAATCGGTATACGACAAAAATCGTGCAGACTTATCTAATGATTTGTTTTGCTAATTTCGATATCACTTTTTTTTATGCCTCCTCCAAACCCCTACGATACAAAGCTTATTTTAGGCCCTTTAACTTTGGAGAGTGTCCAGTCAATCCAGTTGGTCCAACAGATGAAACATCTGGACAATATCGTTTTTTGAAAAATGTTTAGACCGATTTTTTTTTTTTGGTTTTGATGATCGTAAGTTTTCAATACATTTGTGGAGAATGAACTAAATGAATGAATTAATGAATTCGTATAATTTTCACTTTTGTAAAATCAGTTTCCGCACTTAATTAATGATATAGTGTTATTTTTAAATGCTTTAATCGCGTAATTTACTTAACGATCGTCGCAGAAACGATTGAATAAAAGGACATCGTGTTTAGATTGCTTCATATAACATCATCGTCGGTTCAACCGAATCGTTCATCGTTTTCATTTGCAATAGTTTGAACATGACTGCTAACAAACTCTGACATCGAAAAAATCAAAAAATGTATGGAAATTGTTTTTTTTTTTTTTCTTTGAATTTGTTATTTTTTTTCGTTGTCATTGATTGAAACGAAAATGACCGTTTAAAGCAAAAATAGATAGATAGTTGGATTGCTAGTTTTGGAGGTTTATCGTTTAAATGGTAGTCGCCCCAAAAGCTATATGATTAAAGTCCTGGTGATGAAGCAAAATGTTTGGGTACTACACCCAAGAAATATCGCCGAGAATAACAAACAATTTTTGGGATACCTACGATCCATGAGGATCAATTTCATCTGAGCGGGCTTGTGAAAAGGCTAAATTTTATATATTTTCGAGCAAACGGAATTCAAATACATTTTTATCTCCATCTGTTACAGGTACTTTGATGTGGCATAACCTCACGCAGGATAACTCGTGCAATTGGTTTCAACAATACGGTCAACAAAAAAAATGTCAAATAAATAGGTGGCGGAGCAGGTCCTATTTTTTATTTTTGAGACTGATGGAAGGGACCCACAATTTTATGCTAAGCAGCTCTTTTAGAACAGTAATGGTCTCGGAACTTTAGTAAGACGTTCTCCAGAGATGGCCAAAACTCTTAAGATTCAATACTAGTTTTTCCAAGTGTCGAACCTGAGGCTCCTAGCGCAGTAGTCCCGCAAGTTGAGCACAGCAAGGCTTACGGCGTTTAGAAAACTGTTTCGAACGGACATATCCATAAGTCACTTCGACCAACGTCAGGACCCTTCCACCTTCACTCCAGAAATTTTCACAAGTCAACCAGGTCGCATATATGATGCACTTGCACGTACCGTAACTATTATACAGAGTGTGGTTTATAGATCACCCATCATCATCTTTCTGTCACTCTGTGGTGAATTTTCATTGAAATGCAATAGTACCTACACTCCTACATTTTACAACAACGCCTGAGTCCGCATCCTACTATACGGAACGTACCCCAATACTTTCTAATTAACTTCACTACACACAGTGCCAACGTAGTAATAAATCGACCAGGAGCGTAAACAATTGTTTTCAGAACATTTTGACAAAGGATTGCTCTGGGAGAACTTGTTCCTTCTAACGTATATGTAGGTACACAATAGAATTTCCATTTTCCGCCAGTCAAATCCACCTGTACAAACGTTCGTCAAAGCTCAATTAGGGTCCTGCCATTACAAATGATTGATCCTTATTTTCATATACGCTACGCATGTGTACGTCCCAATGGCCGCAAATGGTTACAATGGCTTAACCACCCTATATACCGCCGGCGCCCGGCCATATGGGCACACATCATACTCGTACAAGGCGAAAATTGAATGAATCCCAACTCAAGCGAAAAGCAGGAATTTTCGCACCCGTTCAGGAGAATTCCCTCGGGCTGTAGACGCTCGCTCGCATACAGTGGCGGTGTGGTGGCTCGCTTCGAATTCGCATCACTTTTGATGTAAACCACCAATGGAAAACTTAACCAACTGATGTGGATAATTTTTTGAGTGGTTTAATGCCGTCCTACACTGGCATCAGCATCGGCATCAGCATCCGCACAGCACCAACGAGAAACGCAGGTGTTAGAACAGTCTAATGTTCACACGGTAGTTTAATCCGCTTCCTAGATCCCTGACAGTATCATGACTGATTAACGAAATTCCTTATGCAATTCTCGTGGATGGCAATGTGCCCACTTGCAAAAAAGTTTCGGGTTTAAAGGCAGCAGCAACGATAGGGTGTGTGCGCGAATGTGTGTACAGTATCTCGGTCCTTGTATCTAAAGGGAACATATCCTGCAGATTATCCCTGGTATTTGGCGGATCGAAAAGGTTGCCATTGTTGTTTTCATACACACACACACACATACACTGAGAGCGACAGGACACAGACTCACTACGTCGCGTAACTTTTTTTGCCGAACGTATTCCTAATTTAATTCCGCAGAAAGGATGTCGTGCATGACTGAGCATACATGGGTCTAATTATAATAATTTCTGTTCAGAGATTAGGCTATGTGCAGTTTTAAGTGGCCGATGGCGGATATGCCTCGATGAGTTGAAACGCCATCAAATATGTAACTGTGTAGCTAACTAGGTACATGCTGGTTTTACTATGTCGGAGGAGGTTGGTCGTCGTTCTGTGTATACGTGAAGGATAAAGGATACACCGGCCCAGTAAGGGGTGAAACAAGGTGGCAGTTTCAACTGCAGCTGAGCTCATTTGGCAAACGGATTGCTTTACATAGATTAAATGGTGTTACGACAGTGACACCGATGATGACGATAATGATGGCAATGGTAGTGGTGCTGATAATGATGATGGTTGGGTCAAGAGACTGCTGATTAAATTTGGAAATAGGTAGATGCTAGGTATAGAATGAGATAGCATTGTTGCAGAAATGATGAAGGTTCCTGCTTGGTGCACAGAAATTAAATCGAACATGTAATACTGCATAATATTAAATTAGTGTCATTCAATTTGTGATATGCAGGCGTAATTGGTACGCAAAAAGAGGTAACCGGCTACAGCTCTGTACGGTTAATATACAACTCACTACCATACACCAGCTTTGGATAAGGGTATTGCATTCTGTAATATTGATTGTTAACATTTATGTCGGCTAAAAGATATCAACTACTTAAATTGCACGACTGAGTCGCACGAACTTTCTCGTTCAATGCTTCACCTAGTTATGTAATTAACCTCTCCAGAGATTGTATAATCGACTAAGGCAAAGATTTTGTGGAGCACATACATAAATGCCCTCCAATTTACTCTTAGCCGATAATGCACCCATAAATATCTGCACGATGGGCTTTAGGAACCTTCAAATTTAAGACAAAGTGGAACGCTACTTGGAAATGAAATTAGTCCCGAAGAGGAATAATAGTTTTTGGTGCAGTTTAGGTTGTGCATAGTGATGGAAAGTTCGAACAGAAGAAGACTTGAGAGTGCTTTCCTAAAGTTTCCCTATATCTTTGGAATACTAAGATTGTCTAACCGTCAGGCTATAGCCAGAGTTCACATGGATCGGGCTATTTGAATTAAAACTACGAAATAAAATATTAAGCTGTCGGATATGCACTCATGCGAGTTTTAGAATCATACATTTTGTGTGACGATTGTGTGTAAGAAAGGTTTGGCCATCAGCTTTAGGACGGACGGTCATTGTGACACTCATCAAGTTGACTATTTGCAGCAGCTCATTGAATCTAATTCAAATAGATTTTATTTTTTATTTAGCCTTTCCAAAAATCATATTTAGTTTCGACTTTAAAGTTTAGTAACTCAAAATAGGTTTTTTTCGAATCGTGGATTACGAAAATTTTAAGTCGAGACTTATATTTGTTATTAGTTCTGCCTTTCATAATTCCCGATTTCTTGTAAACAAGTGTTCAGAGAAAACGCCAATTAGTTTATTCAAAGGTTGAGTGAATTAATGATGATTTTAAGACGAGTTGAAAAACCAAAAAGGCTAGAAGAGATTTTCGTAGTTCCATTGAAATTCCAAATAAAAACTTCTTTATTTTCTACAAAAAGCTCTTAAGCTATTCAATTTTGTTGGATGGGCGTCCACAAACGAGCTTCGTACCAAGGCTTTCGTATTCAAATGGAACGCTTCACTTTCCATGTAAACAAGTACTCATGACACCGAACAACCTAAACGCCTTCGCATTGAAAGTTAGTTTGCTTAAAGTGGGCCTTGATGAGGTATTCCATTGCTAATACGATAAAATGGACGTCCGACAAGAAATGCATATGTGCGTCCAAGAAAATAGATGTTGTGACAAGCAAATTCCTCCGGTATAGATCATTCATAAAATAGCCCACAAAAGAGTGGGCGCTCTGTTTGATTGGTTTCAGTTCCAGTTTTAGCACAACGAAATAACAAAAACGAATTTCTCTTCTTGTTGCCAATTCCTCCAATTGAGTGGAGGGTGAGGGAAGACTTTTGAGTGGATAAGTGAGAATTTTTTTTTAGTTTTATACCACCTGGAAAATTTATATCCATTGAAAGTGGAGTCCAATGACAGTCACCAAATGGTGACTAAACAGCACACGACTTTGCGGCATATTTTAGGTAATTAGTGCTGGAACAGATTTTTGCGAATCGCTTAAAAATGTTAATATAGTTGACATTTATAATGGGTTGGTTAGTCTTTAGATTATTTTTTCTTTTCCGCGCAGGAGCGGAAGTAATATACCTCCTTGGTACAAAATCGATCAGAGCATCGACTTAGCTCCGCGTTAAGTATTTTTTCTGGAGACAAATATTCTGCTGACAAACCGTCCACGATTGAAGTAATATTTAAATTTTTGTCCACTTATTGGAGAAATAGAGTTCAGAGCAATCGAATATGTGGTGAAGATAGTATTTTGCATACAAAGCCATACTGAGACCCCCAAGTCGCTATCCTCTTTTTTTTTTGTTGAATTCGCAACTTATTTCAATCCGAGTAACATACAAAAACATACAAAATTTACAAAAAAAAAAAAAGCTACCAACCAATTATAAATATTTGAGGGGTATAGTTTAAAAAGTGTTTTTTCCACTTTTGAGAATTTTGAGTAAAAAAAAAATTGTAAAAGCTGCTAAAATGATATAAGCAAGTTTGAAATGATCTTTATCTACTTCTTATAGTTTTGAACCTACAAGGTAAGCATGAAAATTATATAAAATTAGTTGAAGCAGTCAGAAATTACAACTTTTACTTATTATATTTCCATTTGTTTCCTTTTTATACTTATACTATTTACTCAGTAATATTTTTACGCACCTTATAAATTCAACTGCCAAAACTAATAAATTAACTAATATTCAAAATTATTTCTTTTCAAAAATCACTTTGCCTATGAACAAATTCAAATACAAACTTTCCTTGCAAACAACATTAAAAGCTTTTTTTTTTTTGTAAAAGCTTCATTTCGGCAGTATAAAAGGACAGCCGAAATGTTGCTTGATAATTAATTCCTTCGACAAGCGACTCGGTACAACTTCGAATACTCTAAGGCATCTTCCTAGGAGGTTCGAGGTAATTACTATTACGCTGCGATTGATGGTTTGGTGGACAGACAAGGTCTTTTCCTCAGTCTTCCTCCAAAATATCAATAATAGCGTCGCTTCTTTTTCTCGTTCGTAAATTTATAAATTGGAAATAAAAATAAAACCGTACTATATTAAAATAACCCGCGATATCTTTTATTCTCCTTCAAGGAGGAAATAACAGTTTAATTTTGAAAAGAAGAGCTTTGAAAACAACGATTGGGAATAGTTGACTTTTGATTCAACCTATTTAGGAAAAGAAGGAACGCTTTTTTTTAAAGATTTATGTTATTTTGGTTTATTTAAATACAAATTTAAAAAAATTTAGAAATCTTAACTAAAAACATGAACCTCGACAGTCTTCGAAACTAGATCACAAAAAAGTATGTAACATATTTACTAAAAAAAACTTAAAAACAACGTGACAGCAATATCTTAGAATCACTTAAACAAAAAAATGGAATGAAAAACAAATTAAAGAAAAATTCAAAAGTTTCAGTCTTCATACCTATGTATTTAAGGAAAATACACATTATAAGTTTAAAGTCTTGTATACGAAGATCTTGATTTCTCCTTGTTCTTCACAAACTCGACTTGTTTCAGATTCTGTATCAAGATTTTCATCATAAGTCTTTTTTTAAATTAAATAGTGTAGTTTTGAAAGAAGCATAGGAATTAAAATTTTTTGATAATTTTTAGCTACATACTTAGTTGGGGGCCCTGCTACAGAACACTTCATCATACTTAACTCAATTTTGAAAAAAGTGGAATAGAAAAGTTTTGAAATTTCTAAAATGCGAATAATTGATTTCCTTGTTTTAAAACTATCTAAAGATGTTCTATATAAATGGTTTTCCAATAATAATGAACAATAAGTGTTATTGTGAATGACCAGCTATTTCGGTAGCTGTCACTTTTGAAGCTTTTATTCTTTGACATTTGACAAGTAGAAACTACGCCATTACTAAAAATGGAACGATGCACACTTCAACAACGCATTGAAATTATTAAAATTCACTACAAAAATGGTGAAAATCTTGCAGTCACAGTCCGCAAAACTAAAGCATTTTTTGGTCGTCGTGAAGCACCTTTTCGGACCGATATACAGAAATTGGTGGAAAAATTCCAGCTGTTGAGACAAGTTAATGATGTGAAGAATAAAACCCGTGCACGTCGCTCAAGAACAACTGAGAATATTGCTGCTGTAGCCCAAAGTGTTGAAGAAAACCCAGGTTTTTTTTTTTAGCATGAAGACTTGGGTCTTAAGGCTTATAAAGATAAAATTCGTGAGGCTATCGTGGACATAGGGCAGCCACTTTGCGATTTGGTTATGGAAAATTTCATGAAAAGGATATGGTTCTGTATGCGTGCTCGTGGTGGCCATTTGGCTGATGTTGTTTTTCATTATTATAGGCATACTTTCCTTTTTGTTATGAAATAAACATCCTATCATTTATCTCAAAAAATGACCTTTTTCTTTGAATACCAAAAAAACACCTCTTATTGGAAAACCATTTACTAGAAATATATTAGGACAAACATTTGTATTTTCTGCTTTTGAACATTATTAACTTCGATTTCATGTGTAAATTTGTCTTAAGTAACTGAAGAAAATTGGCTCAAAATGTTTTTATTTACCCTCAACAAATCTATGTAAAGGTGCAATGTTAATTTTTCATAAATATTTCAAACAAATGTAAACTTATTACTATATAAAATAACTATCAACACGTAACGAAGAGTTTCAAATTTAACGGATAAAAATCTATGAACGCTGACAGCAACTTTTGCCGACCGCGGAAGTGGCTCATATTTCTTGCGAGTTTGTCGGTGAGCCGGAATTTTTGAAGTCACGTGATATTTTGGTCAATACGAATTTCAACGTAACAAAATAACCCGTAAAAATATAATTATAGGCAAGTAATGGAAAATCGGCCGAAGTTGGTGGTCTCAGTATGGATTGTCTATGGTATTTTGGTGGGGCTACTGCTAAGAAATCAGGGGCAGAGTCATTCGACTGAAATTGTACTTCGTTACAAAACGGAAGGTTTACCTGTTTCAGCAAGGCAATCAAATCTTGAAAATCTTCAACGTGATTGATTCTTAAGAATTTTTTAAAATAAACTGGACGATCTCCTACCGCTTTCTAGCGTCCTGCGAAGGACGAATAATTTATCTGAACTATCTTCTTGGGCTCAATTTCTGTTCCTCACATGAACGATTTATTTACCAATTCGTATGACTTTGACTTGTTGAAATCCACCATTTCTCTGTTTCTTATATACCCAGCGGAACAAAATATGTATCAATTTTCGGAGTATCTCAACAACTTAATTGCCCAGAAACACTAAATTAATTGCCTTCGTCCAGCACCACATCGTGTTCAGGATTAAGTCAAATAAATCGAATTAAATCAGCTCGCCGCAGCCAGAACATATCGTGGCGGGATCTATAGATCTTGTAAAAGTCAAGCAATGATTACCACGACTCGTGTCGTATGCTATTCACACATTAAATTTACGATGGGTTTCCCATCAAATGGGTGCGTGTGTCAATGAGGCTCTATTCAGCGTGTATCCCATTCCTGAGGTGGGATAAATTGATGCCTTAAAGATTACAGCTCCATATGAACGGCAAAGGAAAAGGGCGTGCATAGCATTGCGACGGAGATGTTGTAACAGCATGCAGCGCGATGTAGTGCAACCTTAAGCTCAATTTTTCGATTTCAATCTTAACGAGGCATAATTTTTCCATGTCCGCTCGTAAATTTGTGTCCACCAACTGCGAGTATATATGCCCAGCCAACTCATGTCGCGTTCCGTGACTATGAATGCCATCGCGAGGTGTGTGCCCACATATAAGGAGTCCGGCCGTTCATTGTGATATTTGTAGTCCAGGAGTGGTGTCATTATGCAAAATTTTACCACATCTCCGAATGGCCAAGAAGCAGGTGGCTTAATGTATACCAAAAATCACCACGCATCCGTCTTTACATCCAGTGTAACATTAAGTTGTAAGGAGCACAGAGATCTGTATATAATCTCTGCGAGCGTGGGGGACCCGAGAACGAAGTTATATTTTCGAGGAACTACTTATAGGCGAGGCCAATGAAATGAACGGTGAGCATGCGGTATAGTGCTGCGTGCAGAGTCCAACTTGTAAATTGAGTGGAAAATCAGCATCCGCATGAGTTGGTGTTATGTGCGAGAAATAAGTTATTAATGCGCCTCCATCGTATAGCTCCAGATGGAAATGGCAAACGTGAAAGCATTAACTGCGACAAACTGATTTATGTTGGCTTTCTTCGATTTAAGTGCGTTGTTTTGTGGCATCAGAGCTGCTAATATCGTCAACGAGGTGGCTCTTTTGCATTGCCTCACATCATCTGGAGAAGGTACTCGTATATTTGATTTCAATAAAGTGGGGTTTTTGACTGTTTGAGATCTGAGCTTCAAAATATATACTCGTCATTAGAGGGAAGGACTATCCTGTGAAACAAATGGAAGTCCGCAAGGTGACACCAGCCTACTACTGGAAAAAGTTTGTTCATCTTACGTCGGCCATATTGGCATCTACGTAGAAATTGTCCATAACATCTGGATTATTTCACCGACGAAAATGGTTTGAACTGTTAACAACATCAGCTTCTTGGGTAAATCCTAATGAAAGTGCAGATTTTCGGATGCCCAGGGAGAATGGTCAACAACGCAGCTTCCTCTTTGTGGTTAGACAGCTGACCCTCTGTAATATAAATAGTTAGTTTTGAGTATGGCTACTTTTCTGTATAGTGGATCTCGTCAAGTAGCGAAAACAAGCACCTCATTATTCGAGAAGCTTTGCCGCGATATGCCAGCTCTTTCCACTCATTTTCAATTCCATCCTAAAATATCATTTACACATCTTTGCCTCCTCTTTCAATTTCGCTGACAATACCCTCCGTATACCCAGAATCGACCGCTATAGACGCCGAGAATGCCTATATATGACAGCGAACTAGCCATCAGCGAGCCAAGCAGCTTTTAAGTCCCCAAGTTTGTGTTTGACAGCTCCAACAGTATGGTTTGGATTTGTTTTGAATCCTTATATATCTGACTACAGATGAAATAGTCAGCGTTGCAGTGATACCAAGAAACAATGGTAACCAACGCTAGCAAATATGAATAAATAGTTGGTGCAACAGTTCCGCAGGGGCCCTAGGACTAGCTTATCATAACAACATCCAATGTATTTGGCGCATAAAGCCGACTTCCGCCTGTTCAAAGGCCCTGTACATTTCGGAACAAAAGTCGGACAATGGAGACATTACCTATATAATTTTGCTGAGTTTTTGATGCAGAGGCAGGCGAGAGATTTATAAACCCATTTATAAAAACGCTTCGTTAAGTTCAACAGAGAAGACCGGGTCTGATCTCATTTGCCGATAGGACTCTGACCACAATGATGCGTAAATGGTTATGGAATATGCTTGCATCATGCGCCTTTGCCTTCGATGCCTTACATTAAGGCCATGTCCGAAAGTGATTGCTTATTTGGAAGATTTTCATAAATGTTAATACTGATAGATCTCGAAGAATACTTGTGACATGGATTTCTTACCAACGGAAGTCTTTAGTCATTTTTAAGTCAATTGAACTACTGTGAGGAGAACAACTGCTAATAGCATCGATGGGGGTTTTTTTGACATTTGCCTCCTGAGATAGAGTAGGACGCTGCACATAGCCAACGCCCGTATTCTGCCCGACGCCTCTTCGTTCACACCGGATATCCTTAAGAAACTTATATATTTGTACAAATCGATCGGAGTCTGTTCTATTGGCCAGATGGGAGCTAGAAAGGTCTGACACGCTTGGTACATGCCTACATCACTTTCATCACTGTCATCCCAATTTGGTTGCAACCAAAATCAATTTGTCCGCAACGAACTCGATTCCCATTTTGTATTGCAAAACAACAGAACAAACACTTTCTAATTCGAGAACACGATGGGAAAGTCCTATTCAACTTGTCCCAACAGAAGGCCATTACTTAAATTGCGCACACATATTGTAAAAGTATAGCCCCATTAATAGATTGCATGCGGCTTATTTTGATAGGTCCACTGTGATCACCGGAAAGTCCCGTCAAACTGACTGTTGGCACATGACCAGAGCCAATCCCAAAACGAAATTTGAATCAAAAATAGATACAAAACACAGCGGCTGAAAGAAAAAAAAAAAACAAAAATGCATCCCGCTCTCCAAATGCGCACTGACAGAACAGATCGAAAATTGTTCTGAATGAAAAATCATTTGGCTTCTCTTCCGCACTGGCTCAGTGCTCCTGCTCATTTGTGTCTTTGGGACCTGGGACGTCACCACGGGTCTCCATCTCCATACAATAAAAATAGACAACACTTATCACCGCCGGATTAGCATATACCCTCACAGCTCACACGCCATACTTGTGTCTTGTGTGCATCCCATAAACTTACACTCACTCCTTCATCTATTCCGGGGACTTACTATACGGTACGGGCATGCTCCATTCATTAGTTGGAATTCCCGAAGGCAGCCGATGCAGACTCGCATTGCCCGGGCGAGGCGCAGGGGTATGTGCGATTAATTTGGAAATTGACAAAAACAAAAGACAACGTCGAGCATGCCACGGGAACAAGTGCTGTGGGCCTGCTGTTCCGACCGGAAAGTCACAAATTCCACGTTGTAGGAATTGATGGCTTGGCATCAGGCAAAGTGTTAAAGCTGGAAGGAATTTTTGGATTCCATCATATGACGGCACATATAGCGCACACGAGTTCGGTGATGGCGCAAATATTTAACAATTTGACATGGCAGGTACTAAATCTTCGCGCTCCATTCGCATAAGGAAAACGAAAGGGTTGAGAATACGAAATGGTCGCGCGATTACTGACTGAGCTCCGCTGACAAATGGGAAATTGTCGTCAGTCCGTGAGGCACTTGCCTTTTTGGCTATCGGTGCATTTTGGAATTCGACGAGGAATGGTTTCGGTGGGGTAATTGGTAGGTTGCTAAATGGCAAAGAAAGGGATTTTAAATGAAGTAAGAAGCCATTTTTTATGATTTTCAGATTAAAAGACACAACTTGCGGTTGTTCGTTGTACATGGATTAGTTGTTTGGATTGCCACAGTGGCTGACTGGTTTTTGTGCCGAACTACTGACCGAGGTCCAACTCTCGAAGAAAAACAAACTAAACCTTTTAACTAATTTTGTATCATTTTCCAAAAGCGCTACCACTTCTGAGTGTAATATGAATCCGAGAGTGTACTTTCAGATGGATTCTGAATTAAAGGTTTTTTTTTTTTCCATTTCAAAACTTTCGCAAAACGAATCATTTTGAGAAGCTGGATCAAACGGATCTGTTTAAATCTGTCAACATTTTATTTTCAAGCTTTTAGTATAGATTATTTGGACGAAAGTCTGATTTTTGATTTTTCCCGTTCCACTTTGTATCGAACTACCTGTGCCGGCGAAATTTGATCCGCCTAAATTCGTTCAATCATATGGCCTATGTGTTAACTTGAGCCATTACGAATCCATCAAGCTCAAAAGCCAGTGAAAGTCCGTTCTTGAGTTATGAGTGCACACACGGACGTAAGTCTCTTATATATAACTATATAGAATCTATAACCAGGTCAATGCCACTAAAATTAGGCTATTGAAATTCGTTACATGACACAGATATGTCAGCAATATATAGAATTTGGATTATTTTATGTTACGTTAACTAATGAATATTGAATTTGTGTTTTTATCAATTAAGCATTAAAGAATAAGGATAAATAAGGTAGAACGGAAGAAAATAAAGTCAATGTTCAACCAGTTACCTAGGACTGCTGAAGACGTATAATCGGTACACGAATCGAATTGAACAATCACCATAGTTTATGTACCTACGACAAACTCAGGTTGGGTAAAAGAATCCATCATTTAACAAGCATAAATTTAAAAAGATATCCAATTACTTTTCTTGAGTTTAACAAATGCATATTTGCATATATTATTGTTCAACTATGCATTTTACGTCCCAATTAAAGATTATTAACTATGCTGAAATTGAAATATCTTTTTCCTCAGGATATTAAAAAAATAGTTTTCCCTAAACTGTGTCAACATATTTTGTTTCAAGATGACTTCGAAATCAACGAATGAAAAGTGTATTTTCTTTAAAATATACAAAAAAAGAGCTGCAAGTTAAAAAATCTCTTTTAACAAAAGTGCAAACAACAGTGTTAATTTTTTACTGATTAATTTCATATTGTCATGAGAATGCTTATTATAAATGTACAGTGGACGTCCAGTATAACGAATGATACTATACAATGTTTGATTTATATTGATCGACTTTTAATACCCACTATTTTTTAAAAAAAGAGAAGACATTGAACAATTTGTTTATATAAACGGTTTTATTTGACTTAAAATTGATTCGATGATGGTCCTGCGATTTAAATACTTTCAGGGTTTTCCAACCAACTTTTAAATACTTTCCTCATATCGGATCGTGGGCACCATTTGCTATACAGATATAGGTAGCTGAAAAGGGTTCGTTATAACGCAAATTCGCTATATCGGATACTCGTTATAATGGACGTCCAGTGTATTTCTCATTGTGACTACATTTTATCAGAAATTCCATTTGATACCAACAATTTCAAAAACTTTAAGAACTCTTAAACTTAACTGTGATGTTAACTAATTGGCACTTGAAATTCCAACATCAAGTCGCAGCACAAGATTTTTAAAGTATGCGTGCGGCAGCAATGGCGCTCCTTTGATTTGCACAGTCAGGAATACTTAGGAAATCCTGTGCCAGGCAGGCAGCTTGTAGGCTAAAGTACCGGTTCTGAGCATCTCGTTTGGATCATCTTTGGTCAACAACTCGAATCGCACTTCGATACCATCAAAGTTAAAGCCTGTCAATTAGTTCGCCCTATACCCATTTCATTACCTTTGATTTTCAATGGAACTTGATCTTTGAGCCAGCTGGATATACACGGATTCGGCCAGTGGGAGAAATTAACAAAATTTAATTTATAGCTGGCTATATTGTATGAACTAATTTTCAATCGGCGCCCCTTTTTAACTATTTGTTAACCCTTCGTATTAAGGACTATTCGCATTTTAGTAAAAAGTTAATCTCCTTGCTAAATTTGTTTGTATTTTTCTTTTTTGGGAAGCCTATAAGTTCCTGAGGGATGCCCACTTTATAATTAAATATAAAACAAACCCTTACACTTTCGGATTAGCGCGAGCCAAATTGCAACAGAACTAGAATCACAATGCAATCATACGCGAACGCATCCAACCCTAATAAGCTTAGCAATTTGCAATGCTCACATGGCAGAAGATCCATTCACAAAATGTCTGCCGTAAATTGGACCTTAGTCTGCATTACTCCTGGCAGGGCAATTGCCTCCACAAATCGAATAATCCTTTTCCACGGCCATAAAAAGCGCCACTGCGAAAATTGACTCAATTCACCGAGCCATGGCATGCGAGTTAGGCGAGTAACTTATATCTAGGAAAATTCAAATAGCGTTTTGTTGCGCAGCTGAATCTCCTGTGATTCCAAATATTGTATAGTCCAGTGTGCTTGCTTTTAAAATTGAAATGTCATGTATTGCCGTTTGCCGTATTGGGGGTGATCGGAATCCGAATCTAAAATCAAATTAATTTCATGCCATGGGATTAGCGAATGAATACCTAAAAGTGGACGTCGCTTTAGTGGAATCGGTACATGGGTCAGCAAAGTGAAATCACCGACAAATGTCCGCTTCGGCTTGGGTGTGTGTTTTTGTTTTGCTTACTGAACTGGCACACGAGATCGATTAGTAAATTGATTGTCCTGTAATCAATCGCACTTATTAAGTGCTGCCCAACTGCGATGTGCTTAATTAATACGAAGTCGTTAAACGGCTGACCAATCGCAAGGCAAATGTGACTGTTCATGAAGGCACAAGACTAACAGCATAATTACGTCGAAAGTCTAGAGGCAGATGAGTGTTGGGGTTGCTTTTAAGGACAGGCCGGGTCGTTAAATCGTTCGAGTGGTTCTGATGAGTTCAGATGTGCGTTTGTCAATAGTTTTAACGGCTTTTATGTCGAGGCCATGGGACGTGAGCACTTAATTTTGATTGGAATCGTCCTTTCGTGGAAGATGACGTTTGCTTGTAGGTAATTGCTTCGATTTTGTTCTACTTAGTAAGTAAATTAAATATCATACTTCATTGATCAAGTTCATTAAGAGTTCATTTTTGTTTAATAGAGGTTTAAATTGTTGCCAAAGATATAGGTGGGTATGATTGAGTTTCTATGTACTAAAGGGTCCGCCATCTAACTTGTTTTTTTTTTCAACTAGTGCTTATTTCGCGAATTAATTAGTTTTATCCTTCCGCTGAACGAATATGGTTGTGTATACGCTTGAACAACGCTGGGAAATATTGCGACATTACTTTGAAAATCATGTGCGAAAATTGCGTACGGAATTTGGAAGAAGAAAAGCACCGTCAGCTCCGTATGTTCGTTATCTTGTGAAAAAAGTGAAAGAAACTGGCATCCTCATCGATAAACCAAAGCGTGAAAAGCCAAAAACAGTTCGTACACCCGAGAAAATTTCTGCTGTGGCAGAAAGTGTTCGTGAAACCCCATCAACATCAATTCACCGTCGTTCTCAACAATTGAACATTTCGGAGACATCATTGAGACGAATTTTGCATAAAGACCTTGGTCCTCCTTGAAGAGGTGGATATTGGCAACATTTGGTTTCAACAGGACGGCGCTACGTGCCACACAGCCGAAGCTACACTCGATGTTTTGCGCCCTGTTTTTGAAGATCGCATTATCAGCCGCAAAGCTGATGTCGTTTGGCCACCTCGGAGCTGCGTTGGACAATTATTTGTGTGGTGCCGTAAAAGATAAGTGTTACGCCGACAAGCCAGAGACAATTGACGCTTTAAAAGACAATATTCGTGAAGCCATTGGTGAAATAAAACTGCACACAATCGATAAAAATTGGACCGATCGTGTAGGCTACTGCATGGCCACCCGAGGCAGCCATTTGAATGAAATTATTTTTCATTATTAACCGGAAGGATTGTACTCTCAAATAAAAAAAGAAATTTGAGAAAATATTCAGTAGATTTTTTTTACAGCATTTTCAAAAAAAAAAAAGTTATTTGGCTGACCCTGTATATATTCAGTAAATCTTTTTGTGGAACTTGCATCATTTTACTTCTTTCTAGAGAAACTTTTGATGGCAGTAACGAATTTGTTTAAAGGGAACTCCACAAAAGACATCCAAGTGGAGATCCGGGAAAGAATTACCCAGGAAATCCCTTCTACTTCATTTGTCAAAAGAGATTTGTTTAGATTAGAACTCTTATATCCAATTCAAATTTTATGTCCAAGCTCATCAATCATAAATTCTCCTCGGCTCTTTCTGTGTTAAATTTAGACCCCCTGCAATCTAAAAACTGATAGCAATACTTTTGGCCACCTCTACGAAATGTAGCACATGGTCAAAATTACATTTCCCGCTAAAGGACATCACGATCGTCACTCATTTCGTCGAACAGACAGCAAAAAAAGGAAAAAAAAAACTCATTTTCCAATCAATCTCACATTCCTAACGAGGGGTAAATCAAATTAGTGATGACACATTCTGATGACACAATTCCAGTTCAACCATGTCCGCTAAGCTTAAAAAATGCGAAATAGATAAATATCACGAGCCAACAAAATGCGATAGATAAGATCTCTTTTGGAAGACCTATTACACGCCAGGGATATCCATTCATTGCTCACTGTATTGTTGTAAGTCGACTAACGATTTCCCATTCAAACGAGGTTACTCTTGTGGCTGCCCTGCTGTAGGTATATGCGTATAAGGGTAGGTAAGCATTGAACAGCCCAGTGATTTGTACACATGTCATAGACCTCTCATCGAACACTTGTGTTTATCTTTGTACTATTTTGCTGTCAACTTGTCATTTATAAAATGGAATTCTCCGCTTTTATACATTTTGTTTGTCTCTTTTGGTTTACAAACCAATCAACGACTATGTCATGAGGGCTTTGATTGTATTTGAAGGGTTTCATTTGGGTTACGCCAGGGTGGCGAAGTAGGTATACATCAAAAGCGATTCGTTCGCTTGAATCGCACCTGCAACAGTCTTTGTGAAATGTTTTCAAATCAATTGCTTTATGGCGAGAATTGGTTGGTGGCCAGCAATATTATTTATAATGTACGCAAATACAAATTTCCAGACAGCCATTAGCTGTAACAATGAAATGTGGTTCGTATTGCTCTGGTAGGTATTCCTAGTTTCCAAATTGAAATGTTCGTAGCTATCCCGGGCGTGGAATACATTGGAAAATTGAGCAGTTAAAAACGTTAAACGTTCGAACTTTTTGATCACAGGGGTTTCTTGAAAGCAGAAGTCTGGGCAATTGCGGAAGTCAATAAAAAGAACAAGAGTTCGCCCAGTGGTAGAAATTCCACCATTATATTGACCTGGCTTGTACACACAGCATTGCATCTCGGCACTATCTTCCCAACTTACAAAAATCAAGCGAATATGTTGTGATTAAGCAGTGAAAGTGGTATTTAAAACTTCTCCTATTTACCAATTTTTTTTTCCAATGAGAGGTGTTATTGTGAATGACCCGCTATTTCAGTAGCTGTCATTTTTGAAGCTTTTATTCTTTCACATTTGACAAATAGAAACTACGCCATTACTAAAAATGGAACGATACACGCTTCAACAACGTCGTGTCTTTGCTGATTGGGTCCTTGAAATGCATGAAAATAATCCGGAATTCCATCGAAAAATCATCTTGACTGATGAGGCCCATTTCCACCTCGGTGGCTACGTCAACGAGCAAAATTGTCACATCTGGGGCTCGGAAAACCCAAGAGTTATTGTTGAGAAGCCTCTCCATCCTCAAGGTGTGACTGTTTGGTGCGGTTTATGGTCCGGCGGGGTCATTGGACCTTACTTTTTCGAAAATGAGGTTGGATCAGAGTTACGGTGAATGGATTGCGCTATCGAGAGATGATTAATGATTTTTATTGGGTATTTACCTCCATTGGATGGTATTGATTTGGACAACGTTTACTTTCAACAAGACGGCGCTACATGCCACACAAGCAACGAAAGCATTGATCTTTTACGGGAAAAGTTTCCGAGCCGTGTTATATCTCGAAGAGGTGATCACAATTGGCCACAGAGATCTTGGGATTTACCACCTTGCGACTTCTTCCTTTGGGGCCACGTGAAAGATAAGGTCCACGCCAACAGCCCAGCGTCAATTCAAGACCTCAAAGATAAAATTCGTGAGGCTATCGAGGCCATAGGGCAGCCACTTTGCGATTTGGTTATGGAAAATTTCATGAAAAGGATATGGTCCTGTATGCGTGCTCGTGGTGGCCATTAGGCTGATGTTGTTTTTCATTATTAACGGCATACCTTTATTATGAAATAAACATCCGATCATTTATCTCAAAAAATGGCATTTTTCTTTGAATACCAAAATAACACCTCTTTATAAGATAAGATAAAAACTTTAAGCTCGAAAATGAAATAAAATTTCTTTTCAAATTTTAAAGTTCTGAAAAAAAGTTTCTGTGACTTGTTTATTAGCAAAATTGTCAGGGCTTTCACAAAAAAATTAATACCAATCAAAAATTTTCTGATATAAACAGAAGTTTTCAATCTAAACTTTAAAAATCGATTTCACAACATTTTTAAAAATGGACATTGAACAAGATAACATCCAGCCGACGAATTGATGAAAATATGAATGAGGTGGGACATATGACAATTAAGTTGACTTTTTCGTAAACTTTTGTAGCAACTTAAGTAAAACGGTCTGACAGTTGGAACGTAAGCAAACTTTATACGGAAAAAAAATTAAAAATATCATACAGACTTTGAATTATAAGAGCACAAACTTTTAACTTCGTTTTTATTGAAACTATGTCAATGACGTAAGGGACAAAACAATTCCCAGGCGGCGATATAGAGAAAGGACTTTAAAAAGGTTTTAATTATGTCTGGTCGTCGCAATTTTCGTGTAATTTCTTATAATTGTTTAGGTGCAAACTCTTCAAACATGTTATCTGTTCTCAATATGCGCACCACAGCATTCCGTTTTGTCTTATCATTTATTTAACTAACTCCCGCAGTTTAACAGAGTTTTATCAATTCCTGGAACACTTATAAAGCAAGCTAAAAGTTTTCTCTTCCGATTTAACTATGCAAGCTTAGAATCATTATTTGGTTTGACTTTTAGTCCTACTATTTAATTAAATTTAAGCTCTTTGAGCTCTGTTCAATTTTTCATATTATTTATTTATTTATTTATTTTGCATCTTTGTGTTTATGCTTTAGATATCTTACGTCTTGCCTCTGTATGTTTGTAGTATTATTGAGTATATGTTTCCAACTCCTGAAATCATCTAAGTGTTTTTTGTATAAGCCAATAAAAGTGGCATTCAACTTTACTCGTGTAAATAAAAGTAAAAAATGTCACAAACTTTTCTTATATTTTCCTAGGTACCTATTGAGTATACTGTTTAAATTATTAAATTATTACTCTACGATAAAATCACAAGAAATAAATATTACTAGTATCGCTTGTGGTCAAAAATCGATCATACCATAAGAAATTACGACAATAATTGTAGTACGTTTTTAAGTATTACATACTTATATTAATATGTACCAAAACTATTTTCGTTTATATGTTTTTTTTTTATAAACGAAAAGACCGACATCTGGGTATCGAAAAAAATTGTAAATGAGCTATTCCATCGGAAACAGGTTCTAATCTAAGATGACTTATTTTTGAATATTACTATGGTAATGTTGCGGCGACAGATTGAATGTCACCAAAATCCTTTCATTGACCTGTTTTGTGTAGGGAATTCATAACTTAATTTTGCCAGCCTTAATGGCGCCATGTACCCACGATTTTGTGTTTGTACGCCCTACGGCATAGTATACCTTTCAAATAACATAAGTTTAATTCTCCTCATTTCATAATAAATACTAAAAAAGTGTACGGACATTTTGGATGTTCACGTATTAATATTTATAATAATAGATACCTATCTAGGTATTATATCTATGTAACTATCTATTTAATGAAACGCGCCCGATGGGATGTCCTTCGCTAGTCAACACTATTACATGGATATATGGCGTCTGTGAGTTCAACCTTTGGGGTAAACTCCCAACGGGAATTTTCAGGATGCTTCAAAAAAAATGAATAACTCTGCGCATTTCCAGATACCTGCAGACAAAAGTAATGGCTACTACACCGCATCTCCTTGTTAATGGGAGTGCTGTTGCGAGTGACTTGCCCTTAATCTTTTATGCATTTAAAATAGTAAAGGCCAACACTCTAGAGCGCAGATACGGCTTAGTTTTAAATAATTAATCAACAAATAATCATTTGCAGTCAACATGGCCTTAAAGTCAAAAGCCAATGACGGTTGAAACCAACCTGATCAGCGATTCATATATATTACGTGCATATGTCCAAGTGCACCTCAATACGACACATGAATTATGCACACCCACTTGTTACCTGATTTCCACTTCAATGCACACATACCTATGTGCAAAGAACATGATATATACGTACCTTGATTACATTAATTGTGAAAAGTGCGAGTATATCAACTTTACGTCCCAAGCGGCATTCTGTAATTTCAAGCCAAACGGAAATTTTGAATTATTCCTCCCGAAATTGGTTGTCATGCAATTTGTATAAACCGCGCGCTGGCCGCCAGATACGTCAGCCGCCTGTTGCCAAACCACGACCTTGTACAGAGCAACAACACACAGGGTTAAAGCATCCCCACGATGCTTTCGGCTGGCAGAGCACACAAAGTAATGCAATACCCAGGAAGAAGACGCATCAGCTTTGCGCGGATCACACCCCCTTCATTAGTGGCACTCATGTGGAAAATTATATTTTTCGATTTATATACTGTCATTATAATGGCGAGGGTTGGACGAGGGCAATACACACCGGTATACGCTACCCACTACAGTCATTCTCATATTACGGAACGAAAAAGAGTGTGGAAATATTAATATTTCAAATGGCTCTGTCGAGTGGAGTCTGGAGTTCATCTTTCGGTTTCGTTAACATTAAATCGAATCCAATTTCAAAGGGATTCACTAGTGTTCGAGTAGGTAGGTATACTATACACGTAGCTCACCTTGTTTGGATTTATTTCTGTGCTTGTCGTTTTATTTTAATTTGATAAATGTCAAAGTAATTACCTGAGGGGGAGCTGTTTATGTATATACCTCGGATAGCATTGACAGCGGATACTGTATATAGGACTACGAGGGTGCAATTAGCTTTGGATTATGAGTTGTCATCCCTACTGTTACCGGCCTTAAATATTTACCATGCGGTATAACGTTCTTCAAGTGCTATTATAGATCTGGATATGTGGGCGATGGTGCACTCTGGTATAGGAATCATTTTGTGGTGACTTGAAATTAAACAAAACGAAATAAGACCAAACTCAAAATTTGCCATTATTTGGCCTTTAAAAATGAAATAAGGCCAATCTTGCTTTATTTGGCTATGCAAAACGAAATAATGCCAAAAAACCAAAGGAAATAAGACCAAACCAAAAGCATGAACTGCCTCCTGAAACCTTTCACATTGCCATTATTTTTATAAATTGAAAAAATTAAAACGAAATACTTGCAATTTTTTGGAATTTGGTCTTTTTTCTTTTGGCTTTATTGCACATCTCCTCAACTTTTTTTCTGAATAGTGCAAGTAGGAGTAGGACTTGTCCACAAGCTGTTTTATGTAGAAGGAGCGGTCGCAGATTCTTTTTTTTTATAAGGTGCAATTTATTTGTGGTTCGGTAAAGAGTTTTGTAAATTTTCTTAATAGAGCTGATTGGTGCCAAAAAAAGGTCCAAACTTACAAACAGAAAGCGTATCGAGACGATAACGAAAAGTTCTCTAGTTCAAATTATGTGAATGCAATGATTATATCTGATTATTTCTGTTGCGATTTTATATATCCAGCAAAAATCTTACTCAATTTACTCAATGGTGTCCTAATTTTTAGCACGGTATAAATATTTCCCCACCGATGACTCTGAAAAACCAACAGATTTGGTTACTTTTTTCAATAAAACCCCCAACTCCTTGTAATTTTTTTTAACACGTTTGTGTACGACTTAAAAGAAGGAATTTCAAAAATGTAAGTTCGGTTTTTCGAATGCAAGAGTTTGCGAAAAATTAATACAACGCATGTTGCATTTTGAAAACATCTTGTAATCGGTCGATTATTTAACAGCGTTTTGAAATAACACACGCATTTAAAGGATATTTTAACGAAATATAAATAAAAGAGAACACAAAAAGCACCAGATTCCCCTAAACATTTTCTCCCCTGTCGAAAAAAATCCTTAAAACCTTGCTGGGCCCAAAATCCACAACAAGGGATAGAACTGCTTATAAAAGCGTTTGTGGGTTGACATAATATTGCAACAGCAACACGACAAGCGCAGTAGCAGTTCTAAAATTGAGCTATACCACCTCACCTTGTGGACTTGACTGATTGCTATATCGCTCTAAATGTTCCACCCTAAGCCTTTTGGATAGAAATGGAACCAGTTGCTTTTGAATGAATGAAATAAATTGCTTCCTCGAAAAATTTACTATGCTTTGAGTGCCTCATTGAAATATTATGTTCGACGCCTGTTCATTTGGTTGTTCATCATAATATCATCATAATGTTAATAGACATCTATTTTTGTACCACTATAACGCTATTTTAAAACCAATTTTTATGAAATACTAGCTGACCGGCAAACTTCGTACTACCTAGAATTAATAAAATTTTGAAAGTTGAGCCTCTCAATTGAAAGAATGAAACTCCTTTGGAATTTAATTGAATTCAATGCATATAGCTACGCTACGACTTCATAGCTTTTAGATCTATAGATTTTTTTTCTCAATAAACCAAAGTAGAATTTGGGCACGCTGCATTCCTCGCTTCTGCCAACCGACATCCGACATCCAGAAAGTGTAAGTACATTGTACTTAATGATGAAGTCCATGATCACTTTGAGCTTTTGTTTGAAAAATCAGTGATGAATCGGGGGAGTTTGCCCGGGAAGGAAGAGCTGTTTATTGTTTAATTTCTGTCCATCTCGGATTACAGGTGAACATGATGAATAAATTCGGGGTGTTCGTACTGTCGCATGTATTTCATTGCGTCCTGCGCATGTTTGTGCATAGGTATGCCTCGGTCTTGCAATATTATGACGCTATGCGAATTTTCAATCGGCTGAATCTTAAGGAACATATTACATTTATTCAATTACGGCAACAGAGCTCCAGCACTATGGTTGATATGCGTTGGATCTATGAGTAGTAGTGTGGTATGATTGATACAAATTGGACATAAGGGAATATCCATCTGGCCGTTTTCTTACGAGTTTTTTGACGCATTTCTTGACTCACGCGTTTTTCGACGCGTATCGCTCCAATATCTACTGAAAAACGCATCAATACCATAGTTTTCTGTTGGTTCATACCGAAAATCTAGTCGTTCATGTGTCGGCAATGATGCGTGGCTTGCCACTCATTAATTGGAACTTGTTTGCTCTCTGCCAGCAGTAGTTCGATTTAAATCAGTTCTCAGAGCACTTTCAAACTGCTTGCCTGTTGATAGAAAATGTTTGCGTGCACTGGTCTTGGCATTTTCAGGATATCACAGAAATTTGCTTTTCAATAACTATTTTGTCCGCGTTTTAACTTTTAATATTCAATTTTTACCATAAATCAACTGTTTAAAATCGATGAAACTATTAAAGCGATGCACAATTTCAATGCACTATTAACAATCGTTATTTTTTAACCTGAATTTCTCTTATCACTCAATTCACATTTTGTTAAACAATATAACACCGCGCATACAAACCAACTGTCAAATGTTGACACCCCCGAAGCCACCTACAGCAAAATGTGAAAAATGCGAATAAATCTTTCTTTCTTTCTTCCTAAACCTGATATACAGCAATACGATAAATCATGAAAGTCGGCCCAGCGGTTATCGAGTTGTAACGTCATCCAGTTGAATTATTATATCAGATAGACTAAATAAAAGACTCAGGTCAGACCTACTGTTAATCGACAAGATCGACCATATGAGAGAGACAGCAGAGAAATCGCTCCTGGCTCCTGCTCTATCAGGTAGAATAGAGTAATCTGCGAAACGCAGCTCTGTGGATATGGCAGGCAAATTGAGTCATTTAGATTGCAAATAGCAGAGCGACCTGCCAGCTACAGCAGCGACGGTTGACATCAAAATAGAAACAATTGGTATTCAATTATTCAAATGGTTCCTCTGTTTCTCGATTTAGTAGAGCTCTCAGGACAGTCCGCATACTTCGTTGATTTAAAAACTAAAATCTAAGTCTTGGAAATTCTTTTATGTAACTGCTTGTGATGCAACTATAGGCTTGCAAATTACTACCAAAAGTTACTTCCAAGTGTCATTTAAGTGGCAATATAACGGGGATCGGCTAAGCAAGAAGTCTTTTTGATTTTTGTCCACTTCGCTTATCCTTTCAAATAGTGTCACTGGATCCTTCATTGCTCTTGATCTTCCGCCACAGTTATTCATTCAGGGCGATCCACATAAACATCAGGATAAGCATCGATTTTAGACTTGATCCAAACATCTCATCCGGATCTCACGGATTTCAAGCGCTTTTGTAAATCCATTTGTAGTTGACATACTTTTATCGTATAACGAAGCCATCTGCCGAACCATTTGATCAACGAAGTAACTGCTCGAACCTTAGAATTACACCGAAACGATCTCATTTCGGCAGCTTCTTTCATTGATCTTGGTCGAGCTCGGTCAACAATCAAGTACTCAGCGTAAGAATAATGTAGGTACTCTTCATAACTATTTTCTTAGATCACTGAAAAACATTTCATTCTTTGGTTAGTTTAAAAAAAAGAACGAACGAAAATTGTTGGCTTTAACATATTTTTTTTTTCTCAGTGATTCGTTTGAACTTCGGTCAAACCTTGGTTCAATCAATCGATAAGTATTCCTCTCCGACGGCTTCTTTGTCCTCTGTAGGGCGTGAATACAACAATACTCAAGCAAACGCACCCTTTTATAAGAACGACACAAAATATCCCTCACTTATACTCGTAGTTACACTCCAAGGGTTCGATTGAAATCAAATTTGTTTCCTATTCTCGTACATTCGTGGATAGGTATACTTGCACACCATTACCCAATTACTTGATGGTCATTATCTGAAGCACAAGCGTTTACCTTTCTTCACAATTGCGCCTGAGAACTCTTCTTGTGGATGCGCTTTGTAAATCGTATCGATCAGGCCAAATAACAATTTGTCAATCAGTTTGGACACAACTTGAACTCGTTCCCATTCCATGTAAATATATAGGTATGGCAAAGGAAAATGTCAATTATTTGTGGCAGTCCACTGATCACAGTTGTTGTGCCACCAATTATCCTATTTCCAAATATCAATACAAAAACTTTGTGTAATGGTGTCGGTGGGTGTGTCCATTTTACTTCGCCCGCTTCATGGACATTTTTGGGTGAGGTGGTGGTCACAAAGTATTTGCCAGTCATTTGCCTGTCAGTGGCCATCGTCAACGTCACATTCCCATGCCCGTGTATCTGAAGTTCTCCGAAACTGAAAAACGAAAACACAGACGACCCATCGCAAGCGCACCGAATGTTCAACAACTTGACAAACAAAACGCCATAATAATAGACCTGTTGGAAATAATTAATGGTTTTCGGACGTTGCGACAGGAAGGACTCGGCGGAGCGGCTTCACCTTTTTGACATGTTCCTGTTACCAGGTCTTCCTCCCTTTTGCAACGAGTCTGATGTTGGCTGTGTGTACGTTCACTTTGGCCTTAGTCTATATCACAACTTCATGGACATTTTGCGATTGTATTCAATTTTTGCCAACACCTTGGGGGATGGGCCCGACATCTGAGTGGTAAACAGGGTTTTTTTTTTTTATTTTATTTTTATAGCTGAACATGAGCCTTTGTGTTTTGTGTGTTTTGAAGCGGCGCGCCTGGGAGAGGTTACCCTGTTAACGGATGTTTCAATTTTTGGCCATTTCAGGTGTTGGGTTACGCTTCAAAGGAGAAGTCTATTCGCACGTCTATGTTCGGAGTCTTACTAAGCAAGGCTGGAGGGAATGGTTGACAAAAAAGTATTGGAAATGTTTTTGCCATGTCGCTGGGCCTTGGTGCATCATTATTTCAATTACATGTTTGGATCCAATGACAAACTTTAGGGCGTGGACTTTCATGGACACTGGAGAAGATCTAATAATAGTTTGGGGGTTGTTTTTTTTTTTGTGCACGTGGTCCTGGTGCTTACGATTAAACTCTTGCTGAACAGAGAGGTAACTAAGTTAGGCAGCAATTAAAGTATACTGTCCAAATATGTGAGTCTTTGAATTTTGTATATAAAAGATTATACTTTGATGGTTACACTAAGTGGCTAGAAGCTGTTTTTCTATTGATACATAAACTTGGCGAACCTGTCCCGCTATGGCGACCTTTAGAGCCAGGCTTGAAAGTTGCCAGTCTGGTGACCTAAAAGCTATGAGCTTCCATCAATCATCGCGCAAATCGTAATGAGGGTTAGAGTTGGAGTGTGATGCGTTATGCACTGACCTACCTACGGCTTCTTGGCATCTAACATCTCTTTGCTCATGGGAAAATAGTGAGTTCGTTGGGGAGACTATGAAATACCGACTAGATTGAGTTGGTCTTTCTTCAACAAAGCAAACGATTTTTGAAATCGTAGACATTGCACCTTTGACCGCTGCTCATATGCGGGAGTGCGCATAGACTCATAAATAAGGTCAATGCTGGGACGCATACAGTATTATGAAGAGGACCGTAAGGCTTAAGCTTGAGACGTTATCCTCACTTGCTCAACAGCGATGTATCTATGGACGAAGTACGAAGCTTTCAAAGATAAATTTGATTAAGCCTTCAAGGGATTATAAGGATTCGTATATCCCGATGAATAACATCATGATAAACATAATTTTAGATATAATGACATGTGCACTGAACAAAAGCGGAGTGTACCTTGAACACCTTCCTTGCATGATAAGATGGCCCACCAATACAATGGTACCGTAGCAGCGACTGTCATATTATTATGAATATTTGCTGTCGTCAGTCGTCTTCAGCAAATTGTTTTTCAATGCTCAAATAATTATACCGAAAAGGCGATAACCAGGCTGGGTGCGGTAGGTTGATGGGTCAAAATTGATCCATTGTGATAGCTCGTTCAAGCGTGGAAGAAGAATTTTCCAAGGAACTTGTGCCTGGAATGCTGGAGACCTGGACAGTGACATAGGAAGTGGGTCGTATCCTCTATGACTCCCTCGTCACCACAGCCTCTGCAAAGCTCCTCTTGGGTCAGTCGCATTTTCCTCATGTGGCATCGCGGGGTGTTGTGTCCCGTCAGAATACCCACAAGCATAGAAAGACATTTCCGGTTGTTCCGCATGATTCTCTCTGTTCTGGTTTTGCAGAAAGATGACCATACTTTCCTTGTGCTAGCGCACGTATCCATGGATATCCATCTGGCGTTCGCCGCATCTCTGGCCTTTTTCCCTGCTTCAAGCTTAAGTGTACAGAGCGGGATATACACAGAGGGGTATATTTGTTCTGGTGCTTTAGTCGAACCTAGTCGTGCTCGTTCATCCGCTTTCTCATGCCTTGGATGCCTTCATGTCCAGGGACCCAGCACAGCAATAGCTTGTGCTGTGTTTCAAGAACCTTGAGCTTTTCGCGACAGCCCTTCACAAGCTTCGATTTTATAACTGGGGCAGTTAAGGCTTTTATGGCTGCCTGGCTGTCGATAAAGAAGGTGATACCCTCCAGAGGTATTGCCTTTATCGCAGACTCACGGGCAGCTCTTGTCACTGCCATGACTTCCGTTTGGAATACACTGCAATGGTCTGGGAGGCGTAATAATGGGAGCGGTAATGATCAGTCATAATCCGGCCTTAAGTCACAAACAGTATAGAAGGATCAATCCTGAGTTTTATTGCATGTTTGGTCAGGCGAGTGCATTCTGTTTCAGGACGACCAAACTCGGTCATTAATTTGATGTTGGATCTTTAGCGGGTATCAATGATAAAATCCCAACAAGCTGCCGAAAAAAGATTTTTTGTTGAATTGCTGGGGTGAGCTTCAAATATCTTAAATTCACTTGAGTGATTTAATCAATGCAGAAGCATCTTCTCTGATCGCAGCGGTCAATGCATCGGTGGTTTGTTTAGGCTAAACTCATATACCCAACTTTGATTCTAAAAGGTGCATTCACTCAGAAGTCTGAGAGTGTAAACTGCCCACTTAAGCATTATAAATTCGCTTTCTTTTATTGGATTGAAGGACACTTACGATTTGAATCGGAATTTATATTTAAGTTAAAGTATTTTCGGTCATATTAACATCGTACATAATGTCATTTAATTAAATTTAATTTAATTTGATTTAATTTAATTTTATTTAACTTAATTTGATTGCAAAATACAAGCGTATAACTAACTATACAACTTAGTAAACTTAAGACTTAATACAAATACAAAAATTGAAAGGTAAAATCGCAAACATATCACATTAACGCATAATTATTTATTGAATATAACAATTCATGAAAGGAAATCAGATATTTATGGATAAGGCAGTGATACCAGACTTTTCGGAGTTCCTTTGGTGCAATTTAGGTCAAATAAATTGGGCAACATGTTTGCTTTACAAAGCATTCTTGTTAAGGACTCGTGTTGGCCAACTCCACTCAATGGATTACTTTCTAAACTCTGACGTGTCGGAAATGTTACCCCAACCATACAGGCGGGACATCATTTCTGTTTGTACGAATTATTGATTATGGCTGTTGTATACGTCCATTAAAATGTTGACATCATCTGTCATCGACATCGAAGGTTCAAGTTGCATCACAATACCCACTCTGATGTAACTCGCATTAGGCTTTTGATTTTCTTCTTTGGCTACAGCAACGACCTAGTTACTGACTTTAGGTCTTGGACTTTTTTTTAAAAAAAATAATAATCTATTTTTCGTTCCATTTACCTAATAGGGTATAACAAATTTTAAATATTTTCTCTAACCCAGTATTGTTTCAAGTCTTATGATTTTTATTTTAAATACCCTACAAATATAATTGCACTGTGGATAACACGCAGCATAAAAAGAAACGTGGAAAATGTGACACTTCCCAGCAGTAGTACCACCACTAAATTTCAAGTAAATTGGACAAAAAAAATATGTTACTTCTTAAAACCAATAACCTTAAAAAGTTATATCGCCTTCAAAAAAAGAACATACTTTTAACAGTCCAACGAAAAGGAGAAGGAGGGGTCATTTTAAAATATGGTGATTTTAAGACTATTGTAGAATAAAAAAGTTGTTCAGTACTGTTAATAAATTCCCTGAGGGCGACGCTCTGCCCTGGCGGAGTTAATTCGCGCCTGCAAACCTAGATGAGTGGAATCTCAGAGTTTGACAATAACGGAACCGTATATAGAGAAGGAATTTGGAATAATTATACCTTGCTTAGACCTTTTATTTTGCTGGCTAATACTTGATGTGGCTATAAGCTGAAAAATTTTATATAATAAAGTGCAGCTGTAACTTGCAATACTCAGGTAGTGCATGCATCCTTCTCATTGCCTGGGCTTAGTACAAAGTAAGTTACTTAAACAAATAGCCAATAGAGGACGCATACGTACAATAAAGCGAAAGCGAATACAGAAACCAATGCGCAAGTTGAGCTTTCAAACAAGGACCATTTTAACAGACGCTTTTCATTAAAATCTCCCAAAAAAAAGAAGATAAAAGCTTAATTTAATGTGTTTATGGGACAAAACAGTTCAAGTGTTATACTACCCATACATGGTAGTTCTTAAGTTAGAACAGGTATAGGTATGTATGGCTTATAACTTTCACTCAACGTGGGAAGTAGTGTTGCGAGGGTTTCGTAATTTCGTTTCGTTTGTCTTGCATGGACTACTTGCTTAAGAAAACTTAATTAATTTGATAGCTCAACAGATCCTTCAAAATTTCAAAGTAGTGCAGCAGTTGCATTGGACAACCGGTGTTGACGTACTCTAACTTTATCAAGCAATAACCTCGCAATAATATACTTTGAAGGAAGTATGTACTCCAGTCTTATCCCGCAGATATATATGACACGAAATGGCTGGCAATTCGTACAGACTCTGTGCTAACTGGAGCGGCAACATTCAAGTGACCGAGTTTGCATTTTCAGGTCATAATGATGCACCTAGCACCTAGGTGTCGTCCTCAGTTATGTTTCTGTTGAAAGAGTCATTACACTTTTTCTCTTTAAGCTATAAACGTGCACGACTAGGAATATAATGTCGAAAACGAACAAGAACAATCTGCTTTATGCAAGTAGGTACCTACTTAGCAAGCGTTTACTTCAATCAAAATGGTTGCGTTGCTTAGAATATAGCTGTGTCTTTGAGCGTATAAGTGGTTGAAAAGGATGACAGCATCTAATTGCCTGTTTAATAACTTCATTATTGAAATAATTATAGCATGGGAATAACGTTGCCGTGTGGGTATTCTTTTTACGTTCATGGACAGTAGCATCTTCAACTGAATAGGGTTTCTTTTAGGGCGTTTATTCGTTAAGTAGAGGGGTTACTGACTGACCTCTAATTATTTACATTGATATCCCCTTTCAAGTCGAATATACGACTTGAGTTGGTGAACTCATGGTCGGAGAAAGAGGGTGCCCGCTTTGGATGTAGGCATCTTTTTGGGCGAAATAACTTTTATAACTGGTTTTTATGTGCGACAAGGTAAACTGTTCAACAGTAGACCAATTTGCGCTTGACTAGAAGTTGTTTTTAAACTATTGTTTTAATCTGTAAAAGGTTTTAAGGTATAAGCTTTATTAACTCAGTATTTCACCACATACCTACAGCTTTAGAATGATTATAGAATTTTGAGTTTTTCTAAACACATCTCAATTGGTTCCCTGTGTACTAGGGGGTGGACACAATGAACCACCGGGCAGTTCACAGTGAACCTATAGTTTTTATTTATTATTTCATAAGAAAACTAAAGAACAAAATCAAGTAATTAATAAAAATCAATTTTTATTTAGCATTAACATTAAAAAAATGTAAACAATACAAAAACATAAGTAGTAAAAACAACAAAAAGTAATAACAACAATAAAAAAATAAATTAACAAAAATTACTTTCAAGGACTTCAGTAATATCACAAAACTTATAAGTTATAACTAAAGAAAAATAATAGTAACGAATGTTAAATGCTGATAGGCTGCTAAATGAAAAAACGGAATTCTGAATCCTGGAAGTGCTACCATGTTCACCATGGTTCACTGTATACGACTATGAGCTTGTTCGCTGTTGGACATAGTGACTTTTTGGAGAAAAATATTTTTATAAAATAAAACATTTCACTATTTTTATTGACACACTTATTTTAATTAATAACAATTGTTTCGATAGTTGGTGGACTGTAACTTACTTGAGTTGACAACTTGAATGTGTTATAAAATAATTTGTCTTCCCTTATAATATTTTTTATTGCCCTTTCAATTGAGAATTAAGAATATAATAATAATGTGTAGTAAAAAATAATTTGGGAAACATATTTATCAGCAAACTTGATACTATCAAATAAAGGGTTTTCCAATGAGAGGTGTTATTGTGAATGGCCCGCTATTTCGGTAGCAGTTTTGAAGCTTTTATTCTTTGACATTTGACAAGTAGAAACTACGCCATTACTTGGCGATACACGCTTCAACAACGCCGTGTCTTTGCTGATTGGGTCCTTGAAATGCATCAAAATGATCCGAAATTCCATCGAAAAATCATCTTGACTGTTGAGGCCCATTTCCACCGCGGTGGCTACGTCAACAAGCAAAATTGTCGCATCTGGGGCTCGGAAAACCCAAGAGTTATTGTTGAGAAGCCTCTCCATCCGCAACGTGTGACTGTTTGGTGCGGTCTATGGTCCGGCAGGGTCATTGGACCTTACTTTTTCGAAAATGAGGTTGGATCAACACTTACAATGGATTGCGCTATCGAGAGATGATTAATGATTTTTTATGGTCAGAGTTGGATGGTATTGATCTGGACAACGTTTACTTTCAACAAGACGGCGCTACGTGCCACACAAGCAACGAAAGCATTGATCTTTTACGGGAAAAGTTTCCGGGCCGTGTGATCTCTCGAAGAGGTAATCACAATTGGCCACATAGATCTTGTGATTTAACACCTTGCGACTTCTTCTTTGGGGCCACGTGAAAGATAAGGTCTACGCCAACAGCCCAGCGTCGATTCAAGACCTCAAAGATAAAATTCGTGAGGCTATCGCGAACATAGGGCAGCCACTTTGCGATTTGGTTATGGAAAATTTCATGAAAAGGATATGATCCTGTATGCGTGCTCGTGGTGGCCATTTGGCTGACTATTACTATCGGCATACCTTTCTCTTTATTATGAAATAAACATCCGATCATTTATCTCAAAAAATTGCATTTTTCTTTGAATACCAAAATAACACCTCTTATTGGAAAACCCTTTACTATACTGAATTTTGTGTATAATTTATACTTTGTTTGAACAATAATACTGTATCACAAAAATCTCACTAAGCACATTACTTTTTTAGGTGGAACAAATATTATAAGAAGCACGATTTCTTATTGGTTATTACTTACCAGAAAATTCACATTTTTTTGAGCACAACCGACAATGACGAGCGCTCTACTTCAAATCCCAGGTAAATTCATAAAGGATCGAAAGAAGGTTTATTTTGGTTTATCTGCTATAGGTAAGTAGAGATTCTGAAAATTTAAAAGATTCACTGTGGGACAATTTACAATATATTTTTTATCGGACCACCGCACAAGACGTGGTTCGAAATCAAAAAAAACTTATCATACAATTTGAAATCAAATGAAGTTTAAACCCCACCGTCAGGATGTGCTTTAAAAGTGAAAAACCTTCGTTTTTCTCTGCGCGACATAATCATTCGTGTCCCTCACACTTATATTTATTATCACCTCCGCTCTTATATTGATCGGCGACAATCCTCCGCGTTAGCTCATCATTCTGCAATCCGCAACGTACACCAGATTTTGATTGAAAAAAAAAAGAACACAAACAAGTGCCAACATCTTTGGAGACCAGTTTTCTAAGGACACGCGCCACGACTGATTTATTTATATTTAAACGAAAGAAGAAGAAAAAATGCTTTCTTTGAAAGATAAATCCTGGCAAGGGCACAACAACTTACGGTGCAATTTACTAACAGCCGTCTATTTGTTCCGGTCCTTGTGAAAAATTTACAACATTCAACCATCAGCGTTCCACCGGCTGGCGCTGTGAACTTCGAAATTGGAAAATCACATCTATTAGCTTTCGCAAGTTGAATGGGCGAAGCAGTGCACGTTTAATTTCCTTGGGTTTCGATAAAGCAGTGTACCTGGTATATACGGTAGGTGTATATGAAGCCACCTATCTAGGGGTTGATGGTGGACTTTTTGCGTAGTACAAATGCCGCCAGCATCATAGATTCGAGAGGAATTCGGTATGCAAATCGGTATTCGCTAAGCAATTCGTTCGCTTGACAGCGATTTGATTTAATCGATTACGTTTTGTATACAGAAACGCAGGCAACGGAGAATATACAGACAAAAAGTAAAAGACCAGTGGATCTTAAGAGAAAAACGAGCGTTGATGTAATGTTATCTTATTCGTTCGTCGATTCAAAAACAAAGAAAAACGTATAAGATAGATGTGCGAAGTTATCTCCCTGCTGCGAAATGATTAGAGTTTTAGTATTAAACCGCCTGAGTTATGGCTGAAAAGATATTCAAGTGACGAAATTGGGTCAGCTTTGTACGTTTTAATATTCGCCGAGCTTTTGCAAGTTGGATAATGGAAGCAACAGGTTTTTAACGAAAAGTAAGTCAAGTCTTCCTTTTTCAAATTTCCAGCTTTATTTTTAACTCATCTGCAGGACTCATTTTGCGCTTTCTTTAGCGGTTATGCTTTTGAAATTTTGTCAGAACGCCGTCGTGTTTTCTCAGAACTGAACGTGCGACGAACGTGTGGGAATTGTACAGCACTAATGCAATATGTCGATGTCACTGTACAGGTCATAGTAGTAGTTTATAGCTATATAAGATCACATTTTCCAAATTCCCGATCGGCACTTCTTGGGCTCTGTCCCCGGCCTATAGTGTTTTGATAACCAATTCGGCTGTGAACTTATCGGGACTGTTTGAGTCCATCTTTCACGCACAATTTTTTTTTAAATGTTCACAAAAGTTCTGCCGACTTTGACACAACTCAGAAGGTCGACTCTGAAAGATATTGTTATTAAGTTATTATCAAACTGAAGAATTTGGACCCTAACAAGCATTTTTAAGATGTAATCGGATTATTTACAGTTATTTTACCTGTAATTTCGGAAAACGCTTCTAAAAACTCTTCGAAAATTGAGTCCAGAAAAACGTTGAAAAAAACGACCAAAAACTAGTCCAAAAATGCGCCTGTAAATGCGTCCAAAGTCGCTTCAGAAAACTCGACCGAAACTGATGCAAAAACGCTCCTAAAAACGAGTCAAAAAACACAGCCAGAATCGCTTCGAAAAACGTACCGGAAACGCTCCCACAACGAGTCCACATACTAGTTCAAAAAATCTTCCATAATTCCGTCTTAAAAACGGGCCAAACATTTAGAAAAACCCTTCAAAATGTGGGTCGTTGAAAATGGAGTCAAAAAGTTTGTGAAAAAAAAAAAATATATTTCCGTCGCACACACAGTTTGTCAGGACGGATTACGTCCATTACAGAAGATCTGCCTCAATCCAGACCCTGCATTAAATTTCACAAGTCTGTTTCTTCCAGCAGGTGTGTCCTCAAATATTTAGCGCAACGGGCACACCAACTTACACCGGGGGCCGCAAAAACTTTGCCAATACAATTCGATATGTTGTTTGGACATGCACGACCATTTTATTTTCTCTGCTATATCGTCCATCCTTCAAATTGTAACACTAATTCAAATGTACCCCATGGTAGACGTGTTTCCAGAAATTAATAAAAACTACTTTAAATTCTGGCACGAACAACTCAATATTTCGTGCCAGGGCATATTATTGCCTCATTTAGCTCACCTATTGCAGAAATAAATTCTAGATTAACGTTAACAAAGCTGCATTTCCCTTTCATGTTCACACAAAAATGTCCTCGGCGACATGCAATTTCCCTATAAATAAATTTTCTAATGATATTCCTTTTAATGGCATATACAATTTAAAACCTCCGCACGCAATTTTTACTTAGAAACCGGAACACATTTAACAGACATGACGTATAAAAATGCCTCGTGGAAAATGTACGCCGTGCTTTGATAAAAGCTTAACAAACTCCACTACCCATTGAACGGAATCAAACCATGACCATAAAGTTGAATGCAGTTCCATGTATGAATATGAATAGCGATGCGAGTGCACTTAGAATTTAAATGCTACCTGATACCTTTGGTCTAAATTATTTTGTATACAAGTAGTTACTACTCGCTAGTAAGTCAAGAACGATGTGATACCTACAAATAATAATGGTAAGTAAGGAAATGGTTTATTTACAAAGGTTGATGTTGACTTTCCACGAAAAAACTGTTGCGAAATCCCCGCGATTCCATCAGATGGGTAGAGAGAGATACCCGCCCATGCTGGGTCTACAACACAAAAGACTCGAGGAGAGTAAATCATTTTTTTCTGTGTTGTTTCTACACCTTTCCCTGTAAGAGAATAGTTTGCTGCACATTTTCCTCCTATCTACGGACTCACCGTTATTATAAAGTGAATGACAACAAAAAAGTTCCACGAAATGCTGCGGGGAGTTTCAGCCCGAGTAGGGTGGCGCTCACTTTATAGCTTTTTAATGAAATTACATTTATGAGACTCAATTTTAAGTGGCCGTGATGACACATTTAAGATTTGTAAATATTTATGATAGGTAATTATAATTTGCGTTCAGAAAGCAAGGATTGAGTAGAATTTATGGAAAATGTTTGTATTCCTCTACTTAACTTAACCAATTTTTTTTTTCAGAGACGTTTTGGTTGGAAACACTGCCAATTAAAAAAAAAGGGAATCAAATCTGACCGAATGACCAATTTCCATTTTTTTTAAATTCGGTCAAAAGTTAAAATAAGAATTTTTGACCAGAAGTCCGGTCAAAATAGAATATAGTCAAACATTATAAAACAAAAATTAACAAATTTTATATTATAATAGTAGTTTATTTATTTTGCCTCATAATTTTTAACCTAAGAAAACAACAAAAACAAAGAATTCATTCAAAAGCTTAGCATCACAACGTTTTGCAGAAAAATCGAATTCAGTCTTCCAAAATTTTGCTAAATGTATAGGTACATATTATTGGAAAAAATTTACATTTACAAATTGTTGAAAAATTCGTTATCATTCACTGCAGTCTTGTTTGAATGCACACCTCCAATCACAGTTTTGGTGGGAGCATTCAAATGGGATATGAGACTGCTGCGTGGTCGTGGAGCCCCTGTATTCTAGGACTTTTCACAATAAACTGTTTTCTGTATGAAATTGTGAGCGTGTTTGTTAAATGGCCAGATTTCATTAAAATTATAGAAATTTAACTTTATGTCTAGTCGTAGAACAATATTATTTTTCCGGTCAAAAAATGCATTTCCGGTTAAAGAATTTTTTAGTTTGGGTTAAAAATCGGTTAGACCGGAGTTAAAAATATTTTTACTTTCATTAAACTTACAAAAACGATTAAATCTAATTTAAAGCTAACATTTGTCTTAATTCTAGTTTACTGGCTCTCAGCGAGCGCTCTAAACTTATCAATATCCTTAAAATAATTGCCTTTTGGCCTTAAATCTATCAATATTTAAATTTGTTTGTTTTTTAAATTCCAAGAAACTTTATAAAACTTGAATTCTTTATTTGTATTTTTTTTTATTTAAAACTACTTAAAACTACCTAAGCTACTTAACCTAAATAACCTATAATCAGGGTGGTGAGGAATCAAATCGATTCGAAATCAATATTTAAAAATATTCTTTGGGGTCTTATGCCGATGAAAAGCAGTCACCAAGGAACGGATCAGTCGTGGCCTAACAATGACTGGTGACAGAAATCTTGTTGATAGGAGCGAATCAACTTTTGTTCATGGCAACTAGATATCTGGAGATCATAGCGGACTTGAAGCTTGACTGGAAAAAAAAATTGAACTTCGTATCAAGATGAAATAGTTCAAACCGCACATGCTTTACAGAGACCGTTCGGTTCGCTCTTTTGAGCAGTCCGTAAAGGAGGTTAAATACGTGTAGATGTATTGCGGGCCGCCTATACCAAAACCCATATAGGCCTCGAAAAGTCCGGACTATCAACACACCTCAACATAATCACAGTGGAGTGCCTTGAAAGAAACTTAGCCAGAGAATAACCACCTTCACCCTGCGGCTCTAAAATTAAAGGCACCCCTGGCCCTTTTTTTCTCACTTATAAATCTCGGCGGTTCTATGGCGGAAAGTAAAATTTAATCTTGAGTACCACGTCGCAAAGGAACACAAAGTTTTGCTTGGACACCCGTGTTTCCTCAAAACCTAGCCATAAAATAAGAATATCACGACCCAAGACTCCGAGTTGTCGGAACGGTTAGTATACTGGGACGGGAAATGATATAGAAATTCGTATACCATCACCTATCCTATTTGCGATGGATATTTATTATCTGCCATCAAATTAAACCTCGTTGCAAGCAGGGTAAAAAGAAAGCTGAAAATCTAGGAGGCTTGAGAGCGTGTTGGTAGTCAACAACTCAGGAAGTTAGCAGCTTGCAATTGACAATGGAAGCGGTTTCGACGTAAATCAGCTCGCTTGCCTGATAACCCTGAGTTGAGAACCTGCAGATTGCCATCGTCTGCAATCGAGGACATGTTATTGGATGGTCGTAAAGACCTCTACCGTTGGCAATGACTTCATCTCCGAAACTGAGTGGCGGTCGTAACTTATCCTCCATAAAATCTCCTTGTGTGCCCAAAACTCTGTCGACATTTTTTCTTTCCAGTATCAGACTTGTGTAAGAAAGTTCGATCCGTCATGAGTTCTGACCACTCATAAGGAGAGGTAGGCGAAGCTTGGCGGAGCTTGAGGTGCATGTTTGAAATATTTCAAAACAGCTGTAGCTACGCGGAGCTCTTAATGGAGTATACTCTCGTAAGTGGGCTTGATGTCTATAAAAAAAGGGCTGAGTTGCGGTTGTCTTCCTTAGAACTAGCCAGAGTGTTAGCATTTTGTCGATACAGTTGATTTGACGGGGCTGTACGCAAGTACAATGGCAAATCAATTTCTTAATTTCAAACTCTGTACAGGTACAATTTAATTTAATTTGGATTCCAATAAATAAATCAAAGGTACATAGACTTAGTGACGGCTTTCTCCGGTCCCGGGATAGACCAATAGAAAAATATACAGCTGCCTCAATCGGAGACATTTTGCTATGTGTGCACTGATTTGTGTCCGTATCATCAACCAACACGAGACCTACAATAGGTACACGATTATGCTGTACGTTCTTCTCATGTCTTTTCACTCTAAAGGAGAACGACAACTTTTACCATGAGATTCGATTTCCCTCTGCCATCTATAAAATTTCAATCACGTTTCCTTTATCCACGACTTCTCTTCTCCCACACAATCCACGTAAAGGTGTATCCATGAATCCACCTATGCACGCTGAAGGGTGGCTAATTCCGAAAGGGAATACCACCTCAATGGGAAGAAAATAAAGTTTCGCTTTATCAATTGTCAAAGTGGGGGATACTTTTCTTTTTCCAAAAATGGCATCTCCTCAAATATTTATGTGTAACTTACTAGTTCCCTTAAAGTTGTAAACTTTCATCCTGATTGATTTAGCGAAGAGTGATCCTTTCCTAAGACAGTTTTGTTTTTACAGCGAAAGGTGACAACAAGAGCAGAAGAAAACGAGCAGGATAAGTGCGATAATTAGCAAGAATCTCCAAACTAAACAGGAAACTTCAGAGATTCAATTAAATAAGTATAAGGAGGGAAACATCCTTCTTAATACAAGAATTCGCATGTCTTCTTGGATACTGTACAACTTAAGCCGGTCTTTGTCGATTGTGTTACTATAGCAGTTATAGTTCTTGGAATTTGATTCATCCGACTACAGATAGGGACTGCGAATCACGTGCCACCGCCACCGTATGTGTGCGTGGCACGTAAGGTATTATTACTAGGACTAGGTGGAGAATGTTGTTCCACTTGAATTCTAATGAATTCTCTGAATTCTGCATGACTTTAGGTAAGTAGATTTGTTTAAAATCATGGCTACAGTCTAATGATGTAACACATTCCGCACGATGTTCTATGTTTTAAATAACTTTGTATAGGTATATGTTTGTGTGGAAGTGAATTTCCAAGGAACAAGGAAGGCCTAACCTAAGAGGCGAATGTGAAATTAAATAAAAGTGGGGCGAAAAGCCTTCCCTACAACAACGAATTACTGTATGGGATTTTGGACGATTTGAATGGTACTACCTACCTACATTGAACAACCTAATGAACAATTATCTAATTTAACATTTTTCAAGTTTGAGTAATTTAAATGTACAAGTGTACGGGCAGCGTAGGAACTCTTGTTCCTTCAACTACCGAGTGCGAGTGCGTTCAACGCGTTGCTCAATGCACGATGCTTGTTATTGTTCAATACCAATGAGTACCTAAATCAACTCAGATGCATAACAGCACGAAAAGCATATTTGACTCGAGTTTAACATTTTTGTTTGCCAAAATCACAAAATTTGATCAACTGCGGTTGGATAGGCTATTCACCAACTATTCGAACAACTGTTTGGCCTGAACTCAATTCCGAAATTTGGAACTATAAGAGGAATAGTCCAAACCCTGAAAAGAGATACAGACGGGCCTTGTTTGAAGCCTTCTCTACTTCTATTGATTCACTTTTTCACAAAATTACTGACCACATGCATACAAAAATCAACTTCGAAGCAAGCTAAATATAACCACGAGTACGAAGTGTCGAACCCCATTGCGAATAGAAAATGTCCTTCGCGACAGAGGACTACTAATCTTTACGAAGTTATGAAGTAAAGAAGATGACGCGGGGCTTACTCAGAACTCAGAAGAACTCAACAACAGTCTATATTTCTAAAGCAGTGCTACTCAGTACCAATTCAGTGATCTTCATATTATATAAATCGGTTTAAAAGGAAGTTAGTAGGGTATCCTTATTACTCAAGTGGTAAAACCGACAATTGACCCTTAGTGACTTATAGTTGAGAGCCTTTCAACCAACCTTACTAACTAAGACCACATTGAACGATGTAGCACTTATAAAAAGGGGACTTATACAGTTCTTTTCAGTTGGGCGCAAAGTAATTGTTCGCTGCTCAACACATCATTATATAAGAAGGTAAGACGGGTGTAGGCCCGAAGCTCTATTCCTCCAACCCCAAGATAATGCGAGAGGAATCTCAAGGCTAAAGCTGGATTCGGGAGAATTGTTGAAAGACTGCAGAAAAATGGGCGACTGCAAATCACTGAATAAAATTGTCTGAATTCAAAATAAGCCAGTGGAAAGTTCTACTTCAACCAGGCCGGTTTTGTCATAAGCTTACCACATTTCCAACTCTGAGCTTGATCGTTTGTTCCTGCCTTATATTTCTACGAGAGCGAGTCTGAATCAATCACGATAAAGAGGACAGATTCATGAATAGGACCCCAAGCTAGATACAGTGGACCTCGAGCCAAAAGCTGCCTTGGAATATGCTAATGTATCGGTAGAGAGCATCACTAACCTCTGTTCATTTTAAAGCCCACGTCAGCGTCAGATCCATTCCTTTCCAAAACACTATTCCCCTGGCGAAACAGAAAAGAACGCCCAACTGCAAAACTACAATCGATTCAAAATCAGTTCGCGATTTTGTGTGAATTACAAGCATATTCCCCCAAAGGAAGACGATAAAAAACAACACTAAAATACACTTAAGTGCTTGCAACAAACCGTGCACCACGCATTTCGTCCATTATCCTTATTGCGAGACCTTATAGCACATTGCAACTACACAAGCGGTGTTCATTTAAATTCGCATTCGCCAAATGTATGCCAAAGTTTCCGGCAAAGGATTAACCGAATTACTTAATTCCCAACTCTAACACAATGCTCGTGCTTCCATAAAACGCAAACTTTATCCATTGTCCTTGTTCTCAGCACTAACTGAGGAACACTAAGGAGGGTCGTATATATACCTAAACCATCTCCGAAATGTATAACTTCGGAAGCTAAACACGGACACTGCCACTGCCACTGCCAAACTGCCATTACAATTGGTCCATACACGAAATTTTTATTTTCCTTTCCTCCAAGTTTCAGGAAGGACAGATCGTCATGACTACGAATGGCAGTTTGTTGTTACCCGTGTTCCGCTTTCTCGAGTATAGAAATTTATTTTTTTTGCCCCCGTCTTTTCCATGGAAGGTGTAATTTTGTCATCCTTTTATTTAAGGGTCAATCTGAACGAACGAACAAACTACCGTATACGGAGGACATAAAAGGAACGAAGCAAGTCGTAAAATGAAGCTTTTATTTAGCGCTTAATTTTGCCATTAAAAAAATTGGAAAGGACCAAACAAAGTACGCTGAATGGGTGTCCGGTAGCACACGCTCTACCCCTCCAAAATATTTCTTCTTCTCACGCCAGAGGACATATCTTCAAGAGCGTTATAGAGTAATTCAGGAACGTGAACTGAATTAATTTCAGAGAGGGGTCTTCTTTTCTTTTTTTTTTGTTGCTTATGCATTAAAGTAGGTATCCCTACCGAGGAATCAAACTTCTGTGTGCAGTGCACGAAATGGGACACAGTCGATTTTGTTGGCACAGCTACCATTTCTACCAGTAGTAGCCCTGCAAGGACTTGTATCTAAAAGTCGTAAAATGTCCACAAAAAAATGTTCGCTGCTGTAATGTGAACGCAAGCGACCAAAGAAATGCAGAGACTTTGAGTTTTTTTTTTTGATAATGAGGACGAGCAGGATAATGTTTCTAGTCAGAAGTGTTTCGCGAATACCGGGACTCTTTATGGCTTGTAATGAAATGATCATAAATTAGAGGTGTCAATGGTGTCAGGTAGGTCGTTACTTGTTTCTGAAAAGGCAAGGAGTCTAGAAACAATTTTATTGGGTAGGAAGAACATAATATTATTATTATTACTGTGTTAATTCCCCACAAGGACGGGAGTTAACAAGGAAACGGGAGATTCTGACTTCAAATTAAATTAATTGAGTTTCAAAGGGGAGGTAGTTATCTTCTTTTAAAAACTATGGGATCTTTTTACTATCACTTCTTCAGTGATCGAGTTATTTTTGATTCGATATTTTATGGGGTATCTAGCTTGTAGTTTTTACTTCGAATCCACACACAGCGTTGCCAGATGGTGAAAATATATCCCCTACAGATAGATCTGAAAAGCCCCCAGATTTGGCTACTTTTTCAAAAAAAAAAAACCCCAAACTCTTTGTCATTTTATTTTTTAACATGTTTTTGTACGACTTAAAAGGAAGAATTTCGAATTTGAAATGCTAAGATGTAAGTTTCGTTTTCCGCATGTAAAAGTGTGCGCCAAATGAACACAATGTAAAATGTCAACTTATGTTGCATTTTGAAAACATCTTGTAAGTATTTACACAGCCGACTTTAAAAAGCTCTTTTAATACGTGACAATGTCCGTCTTAGTGTATCTCTAATTATAGTCGACATAAGACCCACTTTAACGTTATAACCTCGTATTAAATTTAAAACCTCCAAAAGTACATTTTAATGCCCAATTCATAATGTCGCGTTGACGCTCGCGTGCGTTGACAAATTATGCCCAATTCGCAATGTCGCGTTGACAAATTATGTAGAAACAAAGCGTTTATATGCTGCCACACAAAATACAACGTCAGGCGTTGAATCGACTTTAGATCGTAAATATCGTAAAGTTCAACGTGACGCCTGAGTAGACCTACTTTCTACTATCACGCGCGTTTGATAATAAGAATTTCGACTTGTTCCATTTGAAGGCACAGAATGTGCCGTTCATAGTCGGATTGGCACAGATCCACTTATGTTTATCAAAAACAACTTTTAAAGAGCTATTTGATGTTCTTTCAATGCAAATTAATTAATTCAATGTGTGGAAATGATTTTCTAATTTCTTTAGATTTTTTGGAGACAAAATATTAATCAATTATGGTTGGTTTTTGATTTGAGATATATATTGTTAAACATGATTTTCTTGTATTTTGGAGAATCATTTTTCTATTCGTGCATAAAAATTACAGATAGAAGAAAAACAGGAGTATGCTTGAAATTTGAATTCTGCTCTGAATTTGCGTTTTTAAGCCAAAAAAAGAAACTGAGCTTTTAGTCTGTCACACTCTACCCTCGTCGGGCTTAAAAGAAAAACAGAATAAAACCCGATTAAATCCCTTTGAAGATTTCGATGACGAAGAGTTTTACTCGCTACAGATTCAATAAAAAATACACGATGTCTATAATCTTGTGCCATTGTTGTTTATAAAATTAAAAGATGAGTTTGTTGCTCAAATCCGTAAAAAATATAAACTATGTCTAACTTTTTTCTTAAAGAAACATTTTTTTGAAAGACTTATTTTGTAGACAAAAAATAGTTCAAAGATATTAGCACAAATAATTGTCACTGTTTAATATTGATTGCGAGGACCGGTCCATTATTTTACAGCTTTTAAAATAAAACACCTATTTTAAGGTTACCTAAAAGGATACTCTTAAGAAATACAAATAAAAAAGATATTTGAAAAACCCCAGATTTCCCCCTAAACAAGAGCGTATGCCCTTATTTCTTCGGAGGATATTCTTATCTCTTGGGGTTGATACTAATTTTCCTCTCTGCCCTTGTTTTACGTTGCAGCGTCTTAACTTGTTAACATTTTGCTATAGATACATACGGTCATCATCATAAAGCTTACACTTCATCCGGGGTATATAGCGGGTTACAGTATTTTCAGTTACTTTGTTGATGATGGCGCAATACTGCTTACCACTATGGTTGCGGGCGTTTGTGTTAATGCACGGTCAGGCTATAGCTACTCTAGGTAACTTGACGAACAAGCTTGATATTCTTCTCAGGAGCGGCTCACAGGTGTATAAAGAGATTAAAATCCAGCCGCATCAAGATGATGGTCATAGACCACATTTGTCCCTTGAAATGTGTACATGTTTAGGATGCTAAATTAATGCGCGTTAATAGTTAGGTTTTCGCGGTTGATAAAGTTGCCAGTTTGACAGACTGAGCTGAATTTCTCTGTGGATCCTTGGTCCTAGAGTGACAGGCCTTCCTATCACCATACTATATGTATAAGCTTCTGCTAAGTTGATAAGTCGGTATCGGGTTGTATTTAATGGTCGTTTCAGAATTGTGCTAAACAACTCATCCGACCAAATATATTTTCCATTCCAAATTCAGTTTTCAAATTACTGGGCCCAATTTTGACATCGCAGTCCGGACCGGCAACTCCTAGGTGTCATCTTTATATTCACGTCCATCCCAGAAACCGTCGTATCCGGAAATTTGTTACGAACCCCGAAAGAAATATCATAGAATCCATCGTAGGGGAAAAAGTTTGTTACGAATTTGTAACAGAACTTCGAATGCAACGGATTTTGTTAGACGTGATTATATATTGGAATTATTTAAAAACTGACGTGGATCCACGCAGAAAAATCACTTATTTAAACTCAACCAACTTTCGGTTAAAAAATAACTGATTTATCAGTTTCCGCCAAATTTTCTCGGTCTTAATATCAAACTTGTTCTGTAGAATTTAACCAACGGGTTGATATTAATTAAGAAACCTGCTTCATAACAACTGCAAAAGTGTGTTTTTCAACAAAATGAATTGAAACTTTTTATCTCGATAGTTTTCTATCAACGAATACTCGATTAATTTTAGTACATTTTTTTAGCGAACAAAAATAGCACTCCGTTAAGGACTATTCATATGAGAGCGAGTTGCGAACTGCGAACAAGGGAATATTCGTAGATTCTGACATTTCATTCACATAAATCCCATCTATCCTTCTTTTGGGAGGATAATCCTGTTTTTGAACCAAAAATTTCAAAAAACCTCCGAATCTAATTTCTCGTTCTGAGTCCTCCTTTTACCCTCCAACTGTCCTTCTTTTCTATCAAAACTATGTAACGAATTTTTTCACCGAAGAATCAATTCAAATTCGGCCGCTGTAAACACCGCAGTGAGCCTTGGCAAAACGTGGCGAAAATGTATTCACAAACCGGGCCAGAACACTCTACCTCTCTCTCTGTTTTCGTTCTGGTCGCGTCATTCTGTTCGTTCTTGTCATTCATTTCGTGCGCTGAACTCATTCTTGGTCTAGCTGTGTTTTTTTTTTTCTTCGATTGCAAAAATGCAGAAAAATAAGTGTACAAAATGTAATGTGGCCAGCGACGAACAAACAGTTGACGAAGATGAATTTGAGGAAATGGACTTTGAAGAAGATACAGATAATGTATGTTTTGTATTCAGTTCCATAATGGCAATATAATTTAAAAATGTTTCTCATCGTTAGATAATTATGTTTATCCTCCTTTCACCCTCCTTTTGGAGAAAACAAAAACTCCTTTTTAGGAAAATTTGGGAGGAAACCCTCCTTTTGGACAAAATTGGGATGGGATGGTTACATTCACATGAAAACTTTTTTAAGTCGCATGTACCCGCGAATCAATTTCAATCTTGAAGGTTAAGTTCGAATGAATTTTTCATTCCCGAGCTTGTGGATCGCCACTGTTTCTGTGGATTGTGAATAAAAGTCCGACAGTTCGCAGTAAGAATTTTCAATTCGCTGTAATTGGAAATTTAGCTATTTAAATCAATTGAGAGGCAGGTTTTTTTTAGATTGGATGTTAGATTATTTAAATATAATGCTTTGGTGGTAGTAATTTTAAATTCATAAATATTTACAATCATCATGTGAACAGAGCCAAATTTTGAGAGTGTCACTGCTAGCGGATCGTCCAACGGTCGTCTTTTTCTGAGACAATCCCCAACGACGTATCTCTATTCCTGCGTTTACATCTTTTGCGGCAGCAGTCATCGCAATTTTCTCTCTTCACAATAACTCATCCTATAAATAGTATTTCGGAAGTTGCGAAAATTTTGCAACGTTTGTGGAGATTGTAGGTCGTAGGCCACGAAGATCCACCTTATGGATCCCGTTCCCCTTCGAGCTGGTTTAATGTTAAATGCTGCTCATTTTTTTAAATTTCGTATTTCGCTCTATGGTTCGCCACGACCGCCGATCTAGCGAATCAGGCATCTTCGTTGAGCCTTTGACAGTAGAACAGAAATTCTAATGGTACCCATAAAATTTATCACCCACGATGTTTTTTTTTTTAATTTATTTACTGACCGACCACAGAATATTACTGAGCATTGACGTGCATGGGCAAATTTGACGCCAGTTTGACACCAACACAACCATCAAATTGAAGGGTAAGTACAGCATGGAAAAAAAAAACCCAACACCAACCGCGATTTTAAAACCAGATTGACAACGCCCGATGTGTTGAAATCCACCAAAGAAACACAAACAATGCCATCATCCTGTTGAATACCTTTCGCATCCTTCCCCCCAGGGTGAAAATCCATTTCTTACAGCGCGCTACAAATTACACAATGGAACCGTGTAATCCGATTAAAAAAATCTGCAAAGCAATTCGTGGAACATGGAAAATCAGCACAAACTTAACTCCGCCAAACACACAAATTGGGTGCTTATGGCTTAACTATTCTGTAAAGGACTCACGTGCAAATGAAACCAGCTCGCAGCTTAACTTAACAGTCATTATACTGGAATTAATGGAATTATTGCCTTCATCACTTAAACCAACACCATAGGCCATAGTTTCACATCTCATATATCCTGTACCAAAAATAGGATACACATCCTCCCGTATCTGGTTGCGATTTTAAGCGATACGAAAATATGTGGCAAAGTTCGTAAACAGAAAACGTATACATATACGTAATCGTATCACCCACTGCATGCAGCGATTGTGAACTTATGGCCTGCCAACGAACCAAACATAATGAATTTCATTATCCTTAGAGACGTGTTGATACCGTATAGGTCCTCGTATATAGGAGACGAAGAGAAAAATCCAATTATTGAGGTGAGAGGAGCTTGCACGAAGCTACATACACATCAAAGCACGGCAAATAAACACAAGTTTGAAAATATCAAGGATGCCATCACCAAAAGGCATGCATTCGAGCCCATAGTGTCATTAGAATCCCTCCGTCTAAAATTAATTTAATACGAAATAGCAACAAGACAGCATGAGCCTTGTCCCCATCAGGCCTATCGCTGCATACTTATACGTATAGGTTTTAAGCGTTTTTTCCACCCAACGAACTTTGGCTGTGGGGCTGTTGCACGCTTGTTTCTTTGCACATTTGCATGTTTTCCCCGTTTGCTCGTCCTTCTTCCACGCTGGATAACAAGGTTCGTTCTCCTTGAACCTATTTGTTGCGTATATACATATAGAGAAAGGGAGAGAGGTAGATAGGGGTGCTTCCCGTCTATGAAATATGCCACAGGCTCTGAGTGTAGCGTTCGCAAGAATCCTCTAACAGCTCCTTATTAGTTGTGAACATGGTTGGGTGCATGTTTGTTTACCAATAAGCTGCATAGATGCGCCCCGCACCATGCACAGGAAACGTTATTTGAGTTTTGCATTAGAAATGTTTAAAAAGTTTCTTGCTTGCGCATAGTTTGAGGAGCATTATGTTGTAGATCGAGATGGAGAGCATTCTTAAAATTACCATTTTTTAATATCCTATGACCTGTGCGCCTGTATGCCTGCGTGCGTGCAGGCTTTAATTTCCCTAAAGTTTTCCAGTCAAGTTGAGTTTGGCAGTGCTAAATTAGACTCGAACTAAGCAATATTGGCCGCCCTCCATAAGTTGAGTGGAATTTAGGTGCGGATTAATCGAGCGTGAAGCGTTGCCCACTTCCCTGTGCATATTTATATGGAAAGTAAGTTGAACTTTGGCTTAAATTTACGACATGGACCCCTTTGGGCCTGCTATGTCTTCATAAACCTGAAGTGCGGTTTTACGACAAGTTCACGGACACTGAAGTGGGTGCGGTTGGGACTATCTTCCATCAGAGCAACTCTTTCCTGTTGCTTGAAATTCCGAGCACAATAAGCACACAGGTTAGCCTACCCTTATAGAAGAGTAACTATCCACAGTAAGGCCCGGGCAGAACAGATACGCAGCGTGTTTGATGGTTTTCCATTAATGTCATTTGGGTGTTCACAAAGGACATCTGTGTCTGAATTTTAATCATCAAACACACTGGCAAAACCCCATTACCCAAATCAAATACGATTGTTGGCCCTCAACTACATGGCACAACATCAACATCGCACCGGAAAATTGGATACAATTGAAGCACCCCTCCGAGGAGATACGCCACAAGACGAAGAATCATCCTCTAATTGAAAATCCTTTCAGGTGCACGTTGCCATCCTAGTTACATCAGTGCGACCATTCACGTCGTAAAGAGCAAATCTCCCATACCACACCCACCTAGGACCCAATAACACCCGCCACCGGCACATAAAAAAGGGAAAACTTTACAAACAAAATCTCTTACGATCCGGCCGCTACTTCCCCAGTGTGTTTCACACAGCAATCAAATGGATCGCATAACCTGACCGAACTTTGGAATGGCTTTAGACCGTAAAAATAGAAACATTCAATTTGAACCTCTGATGCTCTGATGTGCCGACTGCCAAGTGGAGCCCTATACTACCTACATCGTATAAGGGAGGACGAGAAATTGGATTTGCTGGCGAAAAAAGTGTTCTTTGGAGGATTTCCGTGCGAGCGAGAACTGTAATCCTTCCGGATCCCCATAGGAGGAGACTGATTCTATTGAAAAGTGTGGCTACGCTGTACCTTAATGTCGCTATTATTTCTCGTTCTTAACCTTTGGTGTGTGGATTGTTTTATTTTCCTTCTTTTTTTTTTTTTGTTCATGTTCAGGGTTCAGGATTGTTCCTCATGTGACTTTTGTTGGCTTCAATATATGCGATTGGATTGCCTGGATGTGGGACAAAGAGAATTTTAGCTGCAATGCTTAGGTACCACAGCTGTAACTGTATTTCAGGGTTTTGCTTTGGATCGCAGAGAATTCACCTAACTGTGGAGTTTCGAATAAGACCATCTAAGCAGTTTACTTAGAACATCCATGTGGGTTTGTATGTTCCTCAAACTGAACACGAACTTCTTCTGATCGAAGTAGATTCTAAGTACGACATCTCATGGTAATAAAAAAAGGGGTTGAGCTATATTCAAAATAAAAAATTATGGCTTAAGTACGTACCTATCATAAACAATACTTAAAACTAAATTTGATATAAATAGTAAGAAATGTGTTTTGAATCGAAGAATGTTGCTGTAAGTAGTTTTTCTTAAAAAAAAAAAAAAAAACTAAAGTGTGACTCTTTAGCTGTACACGTTTGGGTTTTCCCGTGCCCAAGAACAGTATTGCTTTATTTTGTTCTTTTCGGTCACCATCTAAAGAAGTAGGAACTAAATGTCACCTTGTGTGTGTTTCACTTTTTGCTAAAGGAGTAGATTTTGTATTTTTACCCAAAGGTGAAATGAATTCTTGTAAAAATCATGTGAACTATTCGTATACATTTTAATAATGCTTTTCAGATCTAACGCCCCACCAAAATATCTAAGAGCTGAATTTGTATAGTTTCGAAATTCACATTGCACCCCATATAACTTTTATAAAAGAGAACCTAAGCCGAATCGTACTGATTTCTTTAGTAGTAGTCTTCAAACTTAATTCTCCATTGAAGGCAAATTGTTGGCATTTATATTTTATGGATTAATTTTTATGTTATGTATATGCCATGGCTTAGTGGTTAGTGTGTTGGACTACTAAGCGAGGGGTCTCAGTTGCGATCCCCGGGAAAAAGCCTTAAATTCCAACTTAAGGTCTGCGCCACCTCTCGCGAACGTCTGACAAACATCCAAGAGTATAACTGCCGTGAAACGGCTTCTCAATAAGCCGTTTGAACGCGGCATAAAATTGTTCATTCGAATGGAAATTCGTCCCAAAAATAAAAAGCTTACACAAAACGAATGGTTGTCAGAAGCTAGATCTACGGACCTGCTGCGCCAACAATTTTTTTTTTTTTTTTTTGTATGTGCCATGTCCTGTCCGTTTTGAGAAAACTTTAAATTAAAATATCTTCGAAGTAAGTAACATAATAATGTTACGTTTGAGAGATTGGTACGAATTAAATTAGTAGTTTTAACTTGTTAAGATAAAAAATACAAAGAAAAACAAAAACAGACACACAAATTTCATGTGCCTTCCAATTTAAAGATGAAATAATAGTTGTCCCACAAAAACTCCCTGAGCTTAACCGAAGCATTTTTTCTGGTATTTTTCCTAGTGCTCTCAAATGTGCGGACGCAGTGCCTCTCTTTAAAAAAGGTTCAGCCGAAGATATGAGACACTACAGGCCAATTTCACTTCTTTCCGCCTTTAGCAAAGTTTTTGAAAAAATAATTAAAATAAGATTATTGTCTTACTTAAACAAGAATAATTTTTTCAGCCCAGTGCAGTTTGGTTTTCAGCAGGGAAAGTCAACTGAAGATGGTTTACTGAATTTCTGTTCCTCTGTGTTCTCCAACCTTGATGACACGAAGTTCACTGCAGGTTTGTTTGTAGATATCACGAAGGCCTTCGATATGGTTAACCACACTATCTTGCTGAGAGAGCTAGGAAATGCTGGTGTTCGTGGCTTTATGCTTGATTGGTTTGGATCGTATTTGTCAAATAGATCCCAAAGAGTTAAGATCGGTGAAATTAGGAGTGATGTTCAATTTTTGAATTTGGGAATGCCTCAAGGCTCTGTATTGGGACCTATTTTGTTTCTTATATACATAAACTCACTCTTTGAGCTGGATTTTAAGAGTACCCTTACTGCCTTCGCAGATGATATTTGATGTTCCTTCCTTTGGACTTGGTTTCTGATATCAACTGGGATCTAAACTTATTGAGGATCTGGTTCGCCAAACAGAGATTGAAGCTCTAAAATTAAATAAATGTTTTTTAACCTATCGACTGCTTCCGACTGTAATGCTGAGTTTTACTTTCATTCTACGGATTGCCAAAAATTCATGCTGCTTGACTGTCACATGCTGGGGAGGGGCATATCGAAATAAAATGCAGCCCCTTTTAGTCCTACTAAAAAATGTTTTAAGAAAGATTTGCCGAAAACACCGTAGACATCATACTTTTCCGTTTTCCCGTACCACCGCCTTTCGTAACTTTTATTTGGTTTAATCGTGTCGCATTTTTAAAAAACTACCCATATCAATCAGATCAATTACCGTTCCTGGTAGGTTTTCCAAATGTGTTAAACAATGAATCAATTTTCTCTGGTGTAAATTAAGTATTTTCTTTTATCTTTCTATAAAATTAAGCTTTATACGTAGGTAACTTGAATTGTACCTTAATGGTTGTATTACCTTTCACATTTCAAATATGTATATTACCATTTAATTTTCACCCCACAATTAAACTATTGTTATTACCATTGAAGTGGCATTTGACCCTATTTTTAATACTTAAATTATAAAAAAATACAAAATGTCAGCAAAAATTTTTTCTAAAATCACAATTGAAATAATGTATAGGTATACTAATGATTTGAAATAAATTTTATCTATCTTTTATCTATCTATCATTTTTGAAGATAAATTTTGACTTAGGTAGAGTATATCAGAGAACAGCCTCTCCAATTTGTATCCGATCGAAAATTGGTAGTATGTTTATATTTTAAAGTCACTTCTTGATTATAAAAAGCAAGTCTCGGTGAACATCTATAAGATCAAAAATTGGCTCTAGCCGAGTGCGATTCTTGCTCGGTTAAGAAAAAGGGTTAAAATTAACCAAGGCTCTGTTGAAAAAAAGGGAGTGTGCTTGTGACCACACATCATCAGAAGTAAAACTCCGAAACTATAGCAATGTTCAATATTTTGATAATATTTTATGCGTTTTCACATAAAAATGAGTATTTTAGATTTAATAGAGTATTACTGGCTAACAACTACCGAGATAACAAGGTTAAATATATACTGATAAAAAAAAAAACAGCACTTTATCAGTTGCTATGGATTTCCAGAATAGGTTTGATATTTAGGATAGAGAAAATTTGGTTTAAATTTATAAATCGGTTATTTTTTACCGACTTTCCTTAAACAAGTTGAATCGGTTATTTTTAATCTACTAACACCGTAGGAACTATAATAAAAGTATTACTTGTTATCTTTTTATCGAAAGTTGATTTAAGTGGTCGAAAAAAGAGCCAACGCTTTGGAAACAATTTACAAAATTAGAAACCACATGATTAATTGTTAGGTTTACTTTTTTCAGATCAAATAATTATCATTTGTATCAACAAGGACCTGAACGATCCGGCGATGAACGGTTGATGGTGGCTTATCCTTGTCGTCGTTTGAGAGAAATACGAATGCCATTTGCTGTTTGCGAAAGGCACATTTAAACCATGGACTGTGTTGAAATTAAAGACATTGCTCTTCTCCGATGAATCTTAATTTTACTTGAAAGTGTCATATTATGGCTTTCTGCAGTATGAAGGCTATGCGATTTAATCCGCGTGAGGGCACAATAAGGCACAGCAGCCAATTTATTTTGTGGCTATCAGTCCAGCAATTATTACAACATGTGCCGTGAAGATTTTAAAAGTTCCTTCTATTGCTGTGATCTCACCCCTAAAACAATCCATGAGAAATCGTAGATCAGCGAATTGATCGTATGAAATGCTCTCATTTTGACTTTTTCGAAAATGAGGTTGGATCAACAGCTTCAATGGATTGCGCTATCGAGAGATGATTAATGATTTTTTATGGTCAGAGTTGGATGGTATTGATCTGGACAACGTTTACTTTCAACAAGACGGCGCTGCGGGCCACAGAAGCAACGAAAGCATTGCTATTTTACGGGAAAAGTTTCCGGACCGTGTTATCTATCGAAGAGGTGATCACAATTGGCCACCGAGATCTTGTGATTGACAACGACTTATTCCTTTGGGGCCACATGAAAGATAAGGTCCACGCCAACTGCCCAGCGTCGATTCATGACCTCAAAGATAAAATTCATGAGGCTATCGAGGACATAGGGCAGCCACTTTGCGATTTGGGTATGGACAATTTCATGAAAAGGATATGGTCCTGTATGCGTGCTCGTGGTGGCCATTTGGCTGATGTTGTTTTTCATTATTAACGGCATACCTTCCTCTTTATTATGGAATAAACATCCGACCATTTATCTCAAAAAATTACATTTTTCTTTTAATACCAAAATAACACCTTTAAAAACCCTTAATAAGGGTTATGTCAACAACATTTTGGTAGCACTGCAAACAACTTTTTTTTGTTGAACTATGACTTTAAAAATGTGAATAGAACACTTCATTTTTAACGAAATCAAAATAACTATTAGGTTTTCGTCATTTGACACAGACACAGAGGTAAGTCATTCGCTATTGTTATACCTTCATTTTTTAAATCTTCTATACTTGTTTTGTATTTCTGTTTACTTATTGAAGTCTCTGTAATATGTGCAGTAACAATAATCCTATAGCATTATTTCTTATCAGAAATTAAAAGCGGGTTTATCTTACAAAAATATCAGAAAATTATCTACATCAATTTTTAAGTGAGAAGTTAACTCGAACAGATTGAACGCAGTAGTATTTTAAGTGTAGGCAACATATCTACCGGACAAACGATAATCAGACAAATTTTTAGTGAGTACAGTCCTTACACAAGCCTTATATGAATTGCCGTCTGCACAAATTGTTTTCTATGGTTAGGTTAGGTTTGGTGCCGTGATGATGTTAAAGAGAAATTATGGGTGATAAAATGTGGGAGACGACTGGCTGAAAGATGGGACGCATTTTCATAAAAGTCGGTTTTGAAATACCACTGTACGACAAAAAGCGCCCAGATATAGATACAGGCAAACTTAACCATGGCTATCACCCTTGATTGCCTCACTAGAAAAATCCAATTAGTCATTTTATTGGGGGAAGGAGTACTGTGACATGCAATCCCACATAAAACCTACCTCAAGTCCCTATTTCACCACTAGTCTTTCTTTATTCATTCATATTATATTAGCAAGAGCAATGGTTGCCTGGTGCTCCATGTAAAAGATAGAAAGTCCCTAGCTAAGCCTACCATGCCTACCCTATTTAAAATTTATCAAGCAATTCCGCTTCAACATGCCAAATTATATGACAGGATAAAAACAGCAACAACTACAAAGCTGTGTGCTTAATCGCCTCTAGAACAACCAATCATGCCCACGTTAAAATTGTGAGTTTTTCATTTCAGAGTCACGGTGCGTGCAAATTTACGACCCGTAATAAATAAAAAAAAGTCACGTTCATTTCTCCCGTAAAATGTCATTATAATGAAATAAAGTGTACAAATACAAATACAAGGCATCCCGCTCTGTGTTGTGTATTTTTGAGGTGGTAAAAAAAACCCGTATCTCAACAACACGCATGGCAAACAATTTGCGTCAAAATAATACTATTTACTTTGGATTCATCTCCGTAAAACAAGTTTTTATTTGATTATGATGTTTGGGTAGGGATTTTCTTATTGATTCCTCATTAGGGAGCTTTGTAGCTGAATGAGGATATGAGAGTCTTTGGGAAATTGTTCCATTTCGTTGGTGTGGTGAAACTCAAAGATGCATGCATAGCACGTACTGTGCACGACTGTCAGTTGCTTCAAATGCGGTTCGGTTTCCGGTGTTCCACCAAACTTTCGACGGCATATTGTACGGCGATGGACTATCTAGATCCGGTGATAGCCACAAAATGCGGATGAATCCACTCATTTTCATCCAGCATTATTCGGATCTTAAGTGTAGGGCTTAAGTCGCTCACGGAATTCCTTGCGCCACCGTGTTAGTTGTGCAGCGCATAGGAAATGTAGAGATGAATGCTCTTTGACGTAGCAAGGCTCACGTAATCCATTGGCGGGAAGCATCCGGCAATTTGTCATCTGTTTGGTGCATATTATTACTCACATTCACTCAATAGACAAATCATTGAATGTCAATGTAAATGGAAATGGTTAAAATAATTATTTATGGACAGCCCATCTGTATAGGATTGCAATTGGCAAAGGCTATTAGTACCTAAGTGGTTTTAATACTCCTTTAACATAAAAGGTGTCGCCATCGTTTAAAAATAAAAACGGTTTTGATAGCATAATGACAGACAGGCCTATAAGCGGTTTCAGACGACTTTTTTTGCAGGCATTTGCCGACTCGACTTACTCGACTTTTATTTGGATGAGTTTTTCTTGACGCGTTTTTTGGCCTGTTTATTGAAGCTTTTTTTGACACATGCTTGGATCCTGTTTAGAGGGTTCTTTGTACTAGTTCTTGTGGAAATCTTGGGACACTTTTAAGAGCTTTTTGAAAGCATTTTTGACGCGATTTTTCAAACATTTTTGAACACTCTCTAAGACTCGTTTTTCAACTCCTTTTTGAGGGCTTTTTGGACCGGTTTTTGTATGAGTTTTCGGACCCTTGTATGTAAGCGTTTTTTGACATATTTGCGGTCGAGTTTGGATGTGTTTCTGAATGGATTTTTGAGCGTTTTTTTACGTATTCCTCAATGGACTTTTGTGTCATTTTTGCGATTTTTCAGATGTGCTTCTGAACTTGTTTCTGTACTCATTTTTGGAATAGTTTTTCGATGCGTTTTAGCTAGGATTTTGGACCTATTTGAGCGTTTTTTGATCCTATTATGTAAGCGTTTTTTGACAGTTATGTGGTCGAGTTTTGGACGTAGTTTTGAACGGATCTTCGAAAGCGTTTCTTGTCGTATTTTCGAATGCATTTTTGTTCCATATTTGACAAGATTTTGGAGATTTTTTCGGATGCGCTTCTGAACTTGTTCCTCGACTGATTTTTGGGAGAGTTTTTTAACGCATTTTTGTAGCGTCTTTCAAAGCGTTTCAGAAGCGCTTTTGGAATAGTTTTTTAAACACATTTTTGTTCTGATTCGGCAAAACAAATTTTTATATTTGCTGAAAAAAATATCAGTTATACGGTTGAGATTCTCACTGGCAACGATTTAAGAATCCAACAACTTGATGCCGCTTAATCTTATCTTTGGTAAAAATAAACAAAAGCGCTTTCTTGTACAATATCCCCAACGCACAGTTACGAAAAGCGGTTGCCGTCCATACAGCTGTCGGCATTCGTTGATAAAGAAATTACTTCGAGATTTGCTTCAAAGTACCTACCTCTGTAAGAAAGTCGTAAAAAATCGCGCAAAATATACCTCTTCGAGCCATTGCCCGTTCCATTTGACTTCACTGATCGAAATCGATTCACTTCGGATGGGCCTGTCGTAGACACATTTCATAATCATTATTACTTTATTCATTTAATCTTTACACCGCTTACAATTGACAGAGTTTAAGTACTCATTCAGCGGTTGCCTGTGTAAACCTTTTTATTGCTTCCAGTATCTCAATTTATCGTATTCAATTTGTTTCGCCACGCACTGGCATTGTATGTACGATTACGGATTAGTTTTGGAAATAAAAAGAAATGTCCTGCAATTCCATTGCTAAATTGGAGTTTTATTCAAATGGAACCGGTGTGCTTCTTCCCGAAACACAATCGTTCTGCATTTTCAATTTGTGCCCTAGCACGTTGACTTCAAGGTGTGACAACAACAACAGCTAGCAGCTACCACCATCAGATGATAGCAATAAAATCCTTGACTCGTACTTTCGTATTCAGGTTGAATTGCCAGGGTGTGCCGCGCGGCTAAAAACACAAGCAGGTGAACTCTTTCTAACACCTTCACTTTGTTGTAAAAGGAACAATTTAGCCGCTACAAAAGATCTGAAAAGGCAACGCACAGCACAACTTTGGTGTCAACAATACCATACAAGCGCATACACCCCTCGACCGATGACAAAGGGATCTCTTAAAGCCCTTTTTTAGGAGGAATGTAACTTCTCGGGCAATTTTTGTTCGTTTTATTGCATTATTATTATTTTTTCGTTAGATCCTTTGTGGCTCTGTTACGTACACGCTTGTCCTAGTGACTTCGTTCCCATGGAACCTAAAGGTGTCATGGGGGTTTCACGTAGTGTTGTGCTGCCATAATATTGTTATGTGATTTTTCGTTTTCGTCTCTCTCTTGCTTCCTCCCTCGGTGGACTTTCACCAGGTGAGCCTCGGTCCCGACCGACCACAGTTTCGGGGGGCGGGTATATGTGAAGTTAAAGCTTTTCTATTTCGCTATTCGCACGGGCGTACACGTACGAATTTAGATCGAACGTGATTCGAATGTAATCACACTGTTCGGTGTGTAGATGCAGGAATTATACCAATAGGTGACGAAAGCACCTATTTGTGTTGAGTTGAGCCAGCACAGAAGGGGCGCAGATTTTCACGTGTCAATAATCTCATTCTTATTCCCTTTGAGATTTTGATTTCGCTTTCTTTGCTTGTAGATGTGTCTGTAAATTGTTGAGGCGAAGTATCCTCTCTGGTGAAGGCATGTTGTTATTATTAGCTTCTTTGGCTCAAAGTTTGGTACCAAATGCCTGCTATGCTTAGTTGACTTCGATTTGGATAAAGGGATAGGGCTGTTTACTTTTTTAATAAAAAAACGCATTGGAATATTGATTAGGTACCCAACCCATGTCATGTGTATGAGGGATGATCAGGGTTTTGGACAAATAAAGAAAGAATTATGTTTGGAAATATGTAACTACAATTATTGAGTAGCTAATTTTAATTTTTTTTTTTTGTAACAGACTCCGAGTAGAACATTTTATTTATATTCACGCAGTCATTTATGTATTTTCAATGCCCCACCTAACTACTACAAGACGATACTCAGCGTCCCACATTTCATATTTTAATTTATAATTGTATGTTTCGCACGCACAAAAATCACGTATATCAACCAACTTTCGATTAAAAACTACCTTCTAACTAAAACCGTTAATATTGCTCCTACAGAGTTAGTGGATTAAAAATAACCGAGTCAACTTAAGGCAACTCGGTTAAAATTAACCGATCTATCAATTTCCTGCAAATTTTCAAATTAACTCTTAAGGATGTCACCAACTGGATAATCTAGAAACTTAGTTGGCTAAAATTGTTAAAGTGTGTTTTTTTAAACAGTATAAATTTAAACTTTTCTGTCTTTGCAGTTTTCAACAACGAATACTCTTTTTTTCCAGAAGAAGAATTAATTAATTTTTATCCATTTTCTTACGCAACAAAAATCGCAATCTGTTCCTTCTACCTTTTTTAAATGTTAGATTCAGGGTTAAAGGGAGTAAACGAAATGGGATCAGAAATTATGAAATTACTAGTCTCAAAGATCAAGCGTCTTATAATGAACTTAAATGAATGTACAGAACATAAGACGATTTTTGGGTTCTTTTTCGATTTGATTTTATGGCGATTTCAGGGCGTGGTCAGAATATACACTCCCATGCACAAGATTTTCTAATCATTTCATATTGTTTTTCTCTTTCTCATTCTTAGCTACATATTGGTATTTGCTTTGTACTTTCACTTAGTACTTCTAGGAACGGAACAAAAATCCCACAATTTTACCGTTATTATTTTATTTCCGTTTTTCGTTGACCATGCAAAAAAAGTGAACTATTTTTTGCAGCACTTGAATAGGGACGGAAGCAATTCTTTCTTTGTGGATCAAATTATTAAAGCTAAAGTTATTTTTTTCTTATTTCGCGTACATTTTAATCGTTTTTAAATTAAATGGGTCGATGAAAAGTTCTAACGACAGAAGAGGACAAAAACAGCTACTACACCTACTGAAAATAGACGGATTGTTAGAGCAGCATCAAATTCTCACTGTTCCGCCTCTCAGATCCGTTCAAGTTTGGGAATCACTGCTAGTGTTGACACGGTAAGACGAGTAATTCCGAGAGCTGAGCATCTCAAAAAATTTAAATCAAAACAAAAACCGCCTCTTACCATGGCTCGTATGGAGACTCGCAAGGTTTTTGCTCGGAATTGCATGTCATGGAATAGCGAATGGCATCAAATAGTTTTTTTCGGACGAAAAAAGATTTAATTTAGATGGCCCTGATGGTTACAATCACTATTTTCATGACATACGCAAAGAAAAACATTACTTATCTTGGCACCATAGCCGTGAAGGGGGTGTAATGATATGGGGTGCGATCTCTTACTATGGCCAATGTGAATTGCAGTTTTTATCATCAAGAATGAACGCGAACAACTACAAAGTCGTACTGCAGAAGGCTTTTCCTTACCACGAGAACTTATTTGGACCCGTGTCATGGACATTCCAACAGGATAATGCCCCCATTCATACCGCACGCGTAGTAAAAGAGTGGATTCGGAACCAAAACTGGAGTGGCCACCTTATTCCCCTGATCTCAATATAATTGAGAATGTTTGGGGATGGTTGTCACGTAGACAATTTTCAGACGTGCAATCATTAACATCGGCCATCAATGCGGCTTGGAGCGACATTTCCTTAAATTACCTAGAGTCTCTGTATGATTCACTTCCAAATCGAATCTATGAAGCTATGTATATCCAACAAAGGCGGCTTCACTCACTATTAAACAATCTTAAAAAAAACAATAATAAAAAATAATTTGAACTGAATTTTGCAACATTTTGTTAATTATTCTTGTTTTCAGTGACCCTATTCATGTGCGGCAATAGAATGCCTAATTTTGTTTTGTCTTTAATAAAAAATGATATCCAAACATTAAAAAATATATGGCTACACAAATGTAATGTTGTTTTATTGGAAAACTGCAAAAGAAATACAAGAAATCATGTCCCTATTTAAGTGCATGGGAGTGTACATCAAAAGCATTGCATAATTTCGGGGCTTATATATATTTGGGAACTTATTTCAGGAGAACTTTATAATGGATATTAAATTATGGTAGGCTTGAAATTATAGATATTTATTATTTAGAAATTATATAATGATGATAATATACTTGGCTTGCTGGCGGTTTAGTTGGGTATTTTTAAAACCTATTTTCGGACAGTTATCGGGGAGTTCATGGAGTGTTTTGCGTTTAGTTTTGTTCGCATTTTGGTGCATTTATCGACTGCTTCTTTTGAGCGATCATCATTGTAATTAAATACAGATTATTACCCGCTGGAGTGCGTTTGGATTGTATTCAGGGAGATATAATAATTTTACCACTGACTACAGTAGGTACGAACCTATATTCAGAGCTGACAAATGCTCAATAATGCACTGTCAACCTGTAAAAAAAGGTCAATATTATCATAATAATCTGGCAGATCATTCAATGGTATAGTGTGAAAGTATTAGATTGCTTGGCTTGCAAAACGGCGGACGCTCCTACCGATGTTAAAGTTGGGCGCTTAGTCCACTTTAAGTTACACAAGCTTTATGTACATCATATCAGTGTTTTATACTGCTTTCAAATCGAAAATGTATAACCTTATTCAAAAGTACAAAGGTGCGGTCTTGAACTCTTGACTCAAGCAAGATACTCCATTGCACGTTATTCTGGGTGCCTTCTTGGAGACCTAGTTTGACTTCGCTCTCATCGTTTTCTTATAAAGGCGGCCATTTTGTCAGCTGTCAAGTGAGATATTCTTAGTTTGGGTTGGCATTTCAACATGAATAGACTGACGCCTGAACAACCCTTCCAAATTATGCAAATTTATTTTAAAAATCATGGTTCTGTTCGAAATACGTATCGCGCACTACGTCCATTTCAATTTAGCTATGAAGCTCACTTTTGGTTGAATGGTTACGTCAATAAACAAAACTGCTAAATTTGGAGTGATGATAATACTCAAGTGTATGTTGAGACACCGTTACATCCACAAAAACTGACTGTTTGGTGTGCTTTATGGGTTGGTGGAACAATTGGTCCGTACTTCTTTAAAAACGATGCTGGCCAGAACGTCACAGTCAATGGTGACCGCTGTAGAGTAATGATTACTGACTTTTTCGTTTATCAATTGAACAACCATGATGTGCAGGAGCTGTGGTTTCAACAAGACGGCGCAACATGTCAAACAGCTCGTGCCCCAATTGATTTATTGAAGGAACCGTTTGGTAACCGCATAGTTTCACGTTGCGGACCCGTGAATTGGCCTCTAAGATCGTGCGATTAAACGCCGCTTGACTATTTTCTGTGGTTTTATGTGAAGTCAATTGTCTACGCCGATAAGCCCGAACCGATTGACCACTTGGAGGACAACATTCGGCGCGTTATTGCCGATATACGGCCACAAATGTTGGGAAAAGTCATCGAAAATTGGACCTCCATATTAGACTATACGTCCGAACCAGCCGTGGCGGTCATATGCCAGAAATTATTTGTTTAATTTATTATGCCATCAGAAGATTAACTTTCGAAAAAAGTAAATTTATCTCAATTTAAAAAAATCATCTTTGTTTCATTCCATTTCAAAGTTCTATACACTTCTATAAAAAAAAACCACCTTATAGAAGCCTCTTGCCATTTGGCTTTAAAATAAATTTTCTCATAATATCTAGTCTCATATATAATATAAGCTACTAACACTCTTACTACATGTATTAAGTACGTTCTGCGTGTTAGTTCTGAGCTGCAACCACTTTGTTTGCGATTTCATTCAGCCAATTTGTTCGTTACATCTGGTGCAGCTTAACAAGACAATAAATCCAGTAAGCGTTCCCGACAGCAAATGTATTTCACGCGGAAAAATGTAATAAAAATCCGGCATCCATTCGATGGTGGCGCCGTCACTTTTCTGAATTCATCAATAATTTTCATTGATTTGCTAAATTTTTCACAGCATACCAGGTAACGACCAATTAAAGCAGTTTCACGGATATCGTTCAGGTGTCAATACCTACATAATAAAATGCACCTTCCACAATCACAGATTCATCTTCCGCAATCGTATTCGCATTCTTCATCGAAACTTGAAAATCGCATTAATTGCTTTCAGCATTTCATTTCCGCAGAGGTCCTTGTTATTTTGAACTCCGAGCTGACCCACTTGAAATAAAAATTCCGTTTCGTTATTTGCAATAATTTCTCTTCATCAATATTGAGCTGTCCGAAAAAAGCTTTAATTCCCTCTTTTATTTTCCACCCTGTAACACTGAGGCAGTTCTGTCATGAATTTGGTGTGTGTTTGTTTTTTTCTTCTTTTTATTTGCACTTTACTCCTAGCGCTTCATATTTTTTTCATTACCAGTTTTCACAGGTCTACATTTTTTGCACATAATATCGATCGAGCATTTAGCGACGGGAATTGGCACAAAGTGAATTTTGCATCCGTTTCCTTTTTTTCCCCCTTTATATGCTGCTGCAACACGAAAGCATTTTTTACATTGTTTCCGGTTGCAGATGACTTTTAGAAATGTCATCTAAAATTGAAACGAGGAAAAAAATCCTAAGCCTGGGCATGACTTTCCGATTATATTGATCTGTTCCACTTTAGTATAACCGCCGGCCGTCGTTGGTACACTTGTAGGGACAATTAAGTTGAGCTGCGGCAATATTCAAATTTGATCTACTGAGGATATTGCCCTTTCATTTTCCAACCACCAGCCGTCCCTTCATAAGAGGTATTTATGCCGAAGAGCAATTCGGAAACCATATTTCGAAAACAAAACCAACACGCAGCCGAGTGTCGTTGCCAACACAATGGGCCCTTTGTGTCCCTTTGAGAGAGTAACAAAAAAGTTTTTTAACAACTTTTTGATTTATTTACACAGATTTGTATCAATTAGTGTAAAGAGAATTTTGTACCTACATCTATATGAGAGTGTGTGTGTGTACGCTCGTTCGTTTGACCAACAAGTATATAGCAAGCTGTTATCATCATCCAGGATGAGCTTCTGGAATGCATGTTCGCAGTGATGTCATGCGGAAATGTAATAAATTTTGAAGGGTGGCAGACATCATGCGAGTGTATGTCCCAAGCTACTGCTGCTTTGGCGGACGGACGGAACATGGCATATCTATTGTCAAGGACTGGAAATTTATTGCGTCGACACACTTTCTCGTTTTTTTTTGTTTTGTCCCCTCTCTGCGGTGAATTCGATAGGAAACTATATAAGAGTTAATCACTGTTAGGTATGTATGCAATGATAAATTAAATTATTACGCTTTACCAACTGGAATAGGTGTAGCTGCAGGTGAATGCAAAAATCCGGAAAATTGTGTAACGAAGTTTCAGTATGGGAATGCGATAATTTATTCTACCTACCCACGAACGTCAGTAGCAAACGGAAGTGTGTGCAAAACTTTTTTTCTGCAGCGCAGTGAAGTTGCCCTTTTTGGGCCCAGTTCACACGGAACCAAAAATGTGCCAGTAAGGTGGTTAGTGAGTCCAACTAAATCTACCAGTAGGCATATTGTTGTTCAGATCCAGTGCAGTCTGCACGTCTTGTCTTTATTTTGGGATCGCTTTATTGGGTATACATACTCAGGCAAGTTTGAGAAGGCAGGTCTTGAGATTGACTTGACATGGTAACTATAGCATAAAGGAGTTATCCTATGTTGGTTATGTTTTAGCGAATTTTCATCGTGACAGTGTGGCATGTGACTGTTTGTTGTTGTTAGGTAGTGGACCATTTTTCTTCGAAAGTAAAGATGATAGCAAGAGAACTCGTTACAAATGATAACTTCCTTTTTTGTTGCCACAAAATATGTAGTAGCCATAAAATATACTCCAGTTCAAGAAATACGACGCAAAGTTCAACAGAATCTGTGCAACAATTAGTCTTCTAAGCTTAATGTTACTACCGTTTACCGTATAGATTTTTTACCTTTACTCCCATACACAAATCTGCCTTCCTTTATTGCTGTACTTATTTTATTAATTTTTTTTTAGAAAAGTTTGTTATATTAAACTAGTTTCCAACAATAAGTTAACTGGTGATATCTGAAAAAAAAGTATGTAATATCTTCAAATATAAACTTAAAACAATTAAATAATACATTTATAGAAACTAATAAAATTAGAAACGCACAAGAAATTGTTAAGTACCTATATACCTATTTAATAAATTAAAATATTTTATTTAAACAATTCAAATCGCTCGTCCAATTTTGTTATAACAGTTTGTGTGAATATATAAGTAAATACAAAAACATTTAAAGAAGAGTATCTGAACTTGTAAGAGGCATGTAGCGAGATCTCAAGCCTGGAAATATAGGTAAGGCAAGTTCGCAAGCGGCTTTAAATAATAAAAATCTGTCCCTTTTCCCTTACGGAGTAATTTTTTAGTCGAAAATACCTACGTGTGGGATTGGTACTCGAAACGACAAGCTGCTTGTAAGAATATCACCTCCTTTGTTGAGGTATTCTATCGGAATGTCATTTATAAAAGATGAAACGAGTATACCTGATTGATAGCATTGGATTTTGAGTAATAAGCGCATTTTCTTTAACTTTTGAGCCTTCGTGGATTTCAAGTTATAAGCGCATTTTCTTTGTGAATCACGTCGACTTCGAAGATCCATTTTACCAAAAAGGGTCAGCGAATTTGTAAGATTATCCCCTGGATTAGCCTGGACATTCGCATGTATAATATATACTCAGTTGTTTTATCGTCTTTAAGATGAAGTCCGCTCTTCGTGAGTTGAGTGTGTCCATCTTATGCCTGTGACACACACATGGTATACCCAGATACCATGGTATTAATAGTAGATATAGCAGTTTTAATGAAATTAACAAGTTGATTAAGTAGAATTATTCTCCACTTTAGGGGAGTGGCGCTGGCAAAAAAACCCAAGCATAGGATACCATGCGTGGTATACCCTGTCACACATGTTGTTCACCATGGTATCTTTACCATATGTGTGTGACAGACATTAGGCGACTAAGTCAAACTTTCGGACCAGGTAAAATAAATAAATAGTTGGCGCAACAGGTCCGTAGGGACCCTAGGCCTAGCTTGTCACAACCATTCGTTTCATTCATTCATTTCTAGAACGAATGGAAGGGATCTACAATTTTGTGCCGAGTCCAAACGGCTATAATTGAGAAGCTCTTTCATGACAGTTATACTCTCGCATGTTTGTCAGACATTTGCGAGAGGAGACGCAGTGGAAAAAACAACAAGTTGGAATTTGTTTTTCTAAGCCACTGCGCCACAGACCAGGAGGAGTTACTAAATCTACAAAAACTTGAAATTTTTCATTGAGAAACACTATATCGACTCGCTGGTATATTCAGTTTAAAGCGACTTCTACTCTAATGTCCCTACCCATTCCGATGACCTACCACCAATTTTCACAGATGTGAAGGCACTCCAAAGAAATCAAAGACGTCATTTGCGCTCAATCAATAAGGAATGCCTGATCTAGTTCGTATACATAAAACTGTCTTTCTCGACAAGTACCCGCACATAAACCATCATAAGTCCTAAATTGTGTAGTCGTCGTCTTCCAAGTATTTTATTCAGCTCTCACGTGAGCCACTTAACAGAAACTCATGTAAGCCTCAGCCACACATCTATAGTATGTAAAGATATCTTCTATATAGAATCCGCATGTTATACTTTGCTCTTCCAGTTGCTGCAGCCAACGACATTTGGCACACACACCTATACTTACTCCTCATTCATGGCATCCTCTGAATTACCGAGCTTATTCGTTAGAGAAGCAAGTACATTTTCCATGCAGAAGAGCCAGACTATAGATACGAGGACATACCTATAGCTTGTGTCAGGCTGAGTGAACGTTTATCTTCACTTTCAATCCACAATATTTGTAGTGCTTTGTAAGAGTTGTGCAGAAGCAAGATTACCATTTGATTCCATGAAATACCAACAACAACATCCGGCTATAGGCAAATGCAAGGTTATTCACTTAAGGGCTCTATCCAAAAACCTTGGGATAAGCTACTGTTTTAAATTGATTAATAGTTTATATGCACATCTACATCCGTACCGCTCAGAAATAAGGTAAACAAAAACGAAAGTTCGTTGAAAATAGGACGGACTACTTCGTTCGAGTGAATATATGTGGCCACCCCTAATTCGGTTCCCATTTTCCGGTGCATTTGGTGAATGGAGGCCCATTCAGCAGAGGACAGAAGAATATGCACTGCATGAACGTACTTCATCATGTCACGGATAATTTTAATCTCACTTCGTTTTATGGGCTAAAATGAACAAGGGGGACACTTCCATAATAGGTATACCATATACGTATACGTATAGCCAAGGCAACCCCACTACTTGGCCAACACATGCACATTTTCCATAGATTTTAGCTGCAGCAAATATGTCCCGTCCCCGTTGAAGGTGCTCCAGATAGAATCCCTGCGAAGTGCACTTGTGAATGTTTATTCCAACATTGAGGACTTTCTCGAGAGCGCTTATGGTTGGCGCACTGGCGACGAAGTCCATTGGAGGAGAACAAAAGATATATGTGCTCCACAATGCTACAATGGGCTACCGCAGGGTGTTTCACTTTTACGATATTGTCGCAGTTCTGTGCGATGGTGGTTGGCCGATTTCATTAGGCCACTCACACACTATCGGATCTGTGGAGAGAATGATCAAACGCACATTCGCCAATCAAATGGTGTCCTTTGCCCATCATCGACTGCATGGAATTTCATATGGATCGCATAAATTACAACATGTCTAGGCATGCGACTTCCTGCATTGAAACAAAGAGGTAAACAAAATCAGTTTCAGTTATGGTGTGTCCTCGATAGACCCTTAACATAATCTATCACTGGAGTGGATTTGCCTTAAAGATGTCTGCAGAAGGATATGGTTGAGGCTTGATTGCATAGGAATACCTAGTTTCCCCCCTTAGTCGAGTCGAGAATTATTCTTTTGTAAGCGCATTCCCTTCCTGCTTCTTTCAGTTTTCAGTTTTTTTTTTCCCGCTCCGCATACAGATGCAGTTTTGTTTGCCTCCAAACGAGAGGAGGACTTTGAGAGCTTAGTTCATTGTTGCCTAGGAATTGGATGCACACAGAGATGCCTTGCGAATGGAAGTCATTCACCGCTTAAGCCTTTCAGTCTTTCACTCTCTCGGCGTTAGGTAATCTTCATTTGCATACACTTTAGTTACACCGTGTTAATGGCTGTGCGGATATTTTTTTAAATTATTCCCATTCTCGTTCCGAAAATAAATTGTTTGCACTGTATTGTGTCTTGCTCTTGGGCGTAGATATGTGCAAACAGGACACAGCCTATACAAAGACGGATTGCATGAAAGCGTGTTTTAATTTCACTCTGCTGGCGATGGCAGTGCGGTTGTAGTGGTGGAAGGAGGTGAATAATATAACTGTTGCAAATCTTAAGAGCTGCCTCATAATTGTTGCATGAAGTGCTTACAACAATCTTATTCCGGTCGTGAACGGGTTGTACTAGATTTCGGTTTTAGTAGGTTACTTTGAGTGCATTTTAGTTGTAAATTTGTGTCTTAAAGTATGCGTAAGAAATTCAAAGAATAAGGAACTCACTTGCATGAAACTCGAGTCAAAAAGATTTTAATTATATTGAAATATATGCTGAGAACTTACAAAGTGTCTAGATGGGCTGGCATCATGTGCATGTCATCATGTGGGCTTTGAGTCAAATTTCGTCTTTGACGATGAAGGTGATGACCCGAATTTTCAGCCAGAAACTGAATTTTTGGAAGCCGACGAAGTTTCAGGTGACGGATATAGTCAACAACTACTTGAAGAAGTGCCACATGGGTCCACCACTGAAAAAGTGCATCAAGAAACCTCCAGAGAATCATCTGGCGATTACAAAGGTAAGAAAGGATTCATTTGGAATAGACAAGAGTGTCCCAGAACAACACAAACTGCAGCCCACAACGTAATAAGATAAGCCGGCCGCTTGAATACTCCTAATTTTGAAGGTTATTTTGAAATTGGGTCCCAGATTTTTGATCATTCTATGTTGTAATCTTTGGTGAATTTTACGAATCAAAAACTCAACAATTACCGAGCCCAGTTCAAACATAGCACTAAGGTAGAACTTTTGGACACAGATGTCGCCGAAATGAAAGCATTTATAGGACTAATGTACTTCTCATCAGTACTTAAGTGTAATGACGCTGATCTTCTCAAAATATTTGCCACCGATGGAACTGGCCACGTAATTTCCCCCTGTGTTATGTCCAAATAGGGTTTTTCTTGTTTGGTCAACTGCCTCCGAATTGAGGATTCCACTACCAGAGAGCAACGCCTGAAGGAAGATCGACTTGCCCCAATATCAACGATTTCATTTCAAACAAAATGCCAGTCGCAATGTACCCCTGGACCAAACCTTTGTATCGATGAAATGTTGCTGCCATTTAGAAGCCGTTGCAAATTTATCATTTACGTGCCCCAAAAACCAACATAAAGGGTCCGCCATCTAACTTTTTTTTTTCAACTAGTGCTTATTTCGCGAATGGTAACACTTAGCTCATGTCTGATTTGACAGATAATTATTCCTTCGGCTGAACGAATATGGTTGTGTATACGTTTGATGAAATGACCATCCAAGTCGATCGCAGGCCCACTTAGCGAAGATGCCGATTTTGCCAAAAAAATCATCTTTTCAGATGAAGCTCATTTTCATCTTGGCGGGTATGTAAACAAGCAAAATTGTCGCATTTGGGGCACAGAAAACCCGCACGTATACATTGAAAAGCCGATATACGCAAAACGAATCACTGTTTGGTGCGGAATTTGGTCCAGAGGCATAATGTGCTTAAAAATTGGACCGATCGTGTAGGCTACTGCATGGCCAGCCGAGGCAGCCATTTGAATGAAATTATTTTCCATTATTAACCGGAAGGATTGTACTTTCAAATAAAAAAAGAAATTTGAGAAAATATTCAGTAGTTTTTTTTTTATAGCATTTTCAAAAAAAAAAATTATTTGTCGGACCCTGTAGTATGGTATCAAAATACAGTCATACTATATTTACAATGCCTACGTCTGCCATGGCAAAAATTCAGATGGCATATGCCTGACTGAATAAGAAAGAAAAAAGGCAAAACCAACTCAATCGGTTCTAAGAATTGCGAAAGTTGTCGAAAATTCAAACCGCAACATTAAAGCTGATAAATGGTTCAGTTCGATTCCACTTATGGAAATTTTGCTGAAAAGGGGACTGACCTACTTAGGTTCGCTTAGGAAGAACAAAGCTGAGATACCAAAATGCTTCTTGCCGAACATGAAGAGAGAATTTGGGAGTTCCCTGTATGGTTTCACGAAGGAAACATTATTATCATATGTACCGAACAAAAACAAAGCTGTCCTATTGATCTCTTCTTCCCACCACAATCAAGGTATATATACTGATTCATGAAAGCCAGTTGTGATTGCAGACTACAATCACACTAAAGGAGGAGTTGACGAAGTCGACAAGAAGTGTTCAATATACTCTTGCAGGTGCAAAACTCGTCGGTGGCCGATGGCAATTAGCCACTCTGTGAAGACTGCCAACAAATATTTAACCAATATGGATCTCTTTTGTTTAGTCTAACTACTATAAGTGTTAACTTTAATAAATGAATAAGTAAATGAAGAAAGTATTTAGGTTTTTTTTATCTTTTTCTATGTGTGTAAGTTTTGAAAAATTATTTGTGTCATATCAATAAATGTTGCTTATCTTCATATGCCTTTTTTTATTTTATAAATTGGCAAATTAAAATAATAAGGCGCACTATTACCTTAAAATATAATAGTTAAAAATATGAATTAAAAATTTGAAAATACAAGCTGCCGAACTGGTGTCTGGTGGACTATCAGTAGAATTGTGAAAATTACTCCACGTCAGTCGCAGAGGGTTAAAGAGAATATGTAGATAATGAATTTTCTATAAGCGATTTCCCTACAGACACTTTAGCTTCGCCCACTCTGGGGGGGTTTTTTCGAACATTTTCTTAAAAGATTAAAAAGCAGTGTAAAAAAGACCATCAAAGACTAGACAGCGAAATTAGGTAATTTCCACGATTAATTTGAGGGATAATTATGTGGTTAGTCCGAAAAATTATCTACTATGTCCTTTCAAAAAAGAAGTTCGTATAAACCGCTGTAGTCTTTGATGCGATGATATGCGGAATCGCCTTCTGATTAAGTTATTTTATTTTCTCAAGCGTCTTTCCTTCGAGGACACGATCAGAAAAATTTCTTAGCTCTTTGTTTTTTTTTTTTCCTTTTCATATCAGAGATATGTTCAGCTCGACGATTTATAATTTCAAGTTTGATAACACCACTTTCATATTTCGCGTTAATAATCTTTAGCTTAAAGATCTAATCACGAAGCAAGGATCAACCAAAGGGGTATAGTGTAGTGATACCCATTGACAGGTCGAAGATAGAACTTCTTAAAGATGGAAATATGTGCAGTTTGTCTGAATAGAAAACCGTTCAGTATGACTCTCTTGGTCCAAAAGTCTTAAGAACAAGCGAATGAACAAATTTGTTCCAGCCAAAAGGACTAAGCCACAGGATGCAAGCAACTAAGACGACTAAAACTCTGCATTCAAACAGATGCCAGAGAGCTCTATCTGAATAATCCTAGATCATATGAAATGACCGGCTGAAGTCGCTAAGCAAATAATATCTTCAAGTTGGAACAGTATAGAGAATAGAGTTTATGTCCCCTTCCTTACATTTATGTCATAAAATACAAACATACATAAACGTACGAATCAAGGCTATTGTTCTATGTGGACCTTCTGTAGCTTCAGGCACATAAATCCACGAGATGTAAGTCGATTATGGATTTATTACCCATTAAAATGGGACATAAGTTCAAAATTTTGGTATGGAATACTGTCCCATCAAACATGTTTTGTTTTTTTTTTTAAAGAAATGCTGCAGGTACCTGTTCCTTGAGTAAATTTAGGCTAATAGCACACCTGGCATTGCAGAATGTTAGGCATCCAGCGGCGCCCATTGTATAGTTTGACCGATGGTTCATTTAAGCTTGGACTATTCTGTGAATTTTAAATCTGGGCTATTTTCCATATTGAATAATCGCCAAAATTGTTTAAAATGGAAATCAAAATATTATTTGGGGCGATCGCGAATCTTAGACTTTTATTTTCACAAATTTTCTGACGCTAGAAATTAATTTGTACCTTTTCTCAAACAGCTTTATTTTTTGAGAAAATTAAAGAAAAATCTCACACCAAATTAAAAGTTAAATATACCTTCTCCTACGTATATGAAACAAATGTCTTATAAGAATATATTTGGAATGTTTGGTTTCGACTTTGTTTTATGATAAAATATTTTTCTACTTACAAAATGTTTGAATTATGTCCAACCAAAGTAGGAATTATGTCTCAGCGCCGATCTTCTACACTTCCTTTTTTTGTTTGTTATGAATTTATGATTATTATTGGCGCCAAAAAAGACAGATTCCAGGTTCCAGAGAGCTCGGATGGTGTAGTGACTGAGAATGGGCTATATCTATACCCTTGTCGGCCAGTAGCCAAAACTTACGAGGAGCGGACACACTTTCTTTATGATCGACCGAACAGAGTTAGTGCAGAAAAAAATGAGTTCCTAACACAATTCGTCTCCAATAATCACAACTTAAAATTTCTAATCGAATATTTTTGTTCCTCTATTATATGAATAAAGGAATTTTGCAATGAGGACGGATCGATTTTGAATTGGAAGAAAACAAGCTGATTGTTGGGTATTGAAGATATTTTTTTTTTATTTCAAATAGCCATCCACACACAATTTGCTACTTGTGAATTGCATCTAAAGTCCACCATGGATATAGGAAACACTTATATAACAACTAATCGCTTGTAATAAATTAATGTGGAAGCACCGACAAAGTCGGGTTGGTTGCACCATTTATTTAGGTACGGTTTTGAGAGGAAAATTCAAACAATGATTGAACACCGTCGACAATGTTATTCTTAAGTTATTACAATTGCATTTTATAAATTTTTAATAAAAATTTTCAACTGACCGAATTACATGAAGCAGCACGTGTTATTATTATTTTCACGAATTGGGACGGAACCACGTTCGCTGGGCCAGCTAGTTTGTTCATATAAAAAAGAGCTGATCTATTATCCAAACCAATTTATAATACTATACGAAACATGCAGTTTTTTGTGTTATAAATTATTGTTCTTTTATAGGGATCATTTGTTTAATATACCAAACAAATTTCGTCTCTTGAGTCAGTCAGTTTGTTTCTTTTCATTTTTGGGATTTTAGATGATTCCTATAACCGCTGTTGACTGTATAAATAACTTTTCGTGAAACGCAAGCAAAGTGTTCTCACAAATTTTTAATAGTTACCAAGGTACTTAGAAATAGCACAAATTTTGTTGAAAATAACTTTACAAAATTACAAATTTATAAGTAGGTATATGAAGCCAGATCTAAGTGACGTTTAACCAGTCGGATCAAAAAACATTCTAAAAATATCTTCCCAATTGAATATTTCATTCGCACTAAATGAGTTTTCACCAGTAAAATAATTGATGTCCTTCAACCTTCACCTCTCGCCAACAAAACTTCACACCAATTGGTTTATAAGTGGGGAAATAAAGCGTTTTCCAATGAGAGGTGTTATTGTTAATGACCCGCGATTTCGTTAGCTGTCACTTTTGAAGCTTTTATTCTTTGACATTTGACAAGTAGAAACTACGCCATCAACAAATAAAATTCGTGAGGCTATCGAGGACATAGGGCAGCCACTTTGCGATTTGGTTATGGAAAATTTCATGAAAAGGATATGGTCCTGTATGCGTGCTCTTGGTGGCCATTTGGCTGATGTTGTTTTTCATTATTAACGGCATACCTTCCTCTTTATTACGAAATAAACATCCGATCATTTATCTCAAAAAATAACCTTTATTTCCCCACTTATAAACCATTTGGTGTGAAGTTTTTTTGCCGAGAGGTGAAGGTTGAAGGACATCAATTATTTTACTGGTGAAAACTCATTTAGTGCGAATAAAATATTTATATATTTAGAAACAAAATGATGGTGCCAAACGATTCCCAAGTAACATCTTGAACCAACTGTTTTTAGATATCCAGTCCTTGATATATGTAGACATCATTGCGAAAACGGAACACATGCGTTTCCCTGGGGTTGGCTTTTATTTCATTTCGCCCCGCAATACGTTCTCTTCCTGCAGATAACTCATCCCAATTAATAACGAAAAAACTAGCTCACGGAAGTGACTGGACTCTATGTTAACAATTCATAAACTTTCCTTGCAAATACCCCGAACTCCTAGTAACAACATTCTTAAAAAACTGCTTCAACAAAATGCTACTAACCAAATGTGCAATATCCCTTGCAAGTAGGTTTAAAGTTTCGACAAAATCTGATCAAGAACAAGAATCGTTGGCAAACAGCAATCAATGAAAAACCCCTTACAACTTTATTTAGATCGCCGTAAAACAAATCAATCATCCGTTTTTCTGTTCGCTCCGTAAGAGTTCAAACAAAAGCCAATCCCATATCCCATTTACTGTAATTAAAATAGAAAAAAAATAAAAATATTTTTTTTATAGAAATTGCAAATCTATAAAAGTTTTATTTGAATTAAGTTGCTCATTCCATGGTGCGGCTGAATAATAAAAGACTGACAAAAAACACATCGAATACCATCGATAAAACAAATATATATATTACGTGCGTTGCCACACACTATCCATCCACTTTGGTCCTTTGGATGAGTAATGGCATCTGCTGGAGCAGAAAAATGGTTGGGCATTCAAAACAGTGAGGAGAAATGTGTCCCATGGATGTAATAAAATTGTTATTCCTCCAAGTGTAGCACTCTCGTGCAGAGGCAGGCGAATCACACCGCCCGCCGCCCCTACACAAAACGAAAACCGTTTGTAATTCGCTTGTGTAGAATCGAACCGAATGACACATTATTCAGTGTTCGACGCCCGATGTGTGGTGATAAATGCGAGGATATGTGTCGATTTTTCAAAATGGGATTATGAATAATCGTCACACGTTGTTGGGCACTTACGGGCGAACGACAACATATCAATGGTTGTTTTCGGTGTCGCTGTAGAATAGGATACGAGATGAGCACTAGCCTTATGGGCCCTTCCCGCACAATTGAATTGGAATTCGGCTGGAAAAATTGAAAGGGAAAATGATGAATACCATTCGTAGGTTTTAATGGCAATCTCACTACCTACCACTGCGCACTAACATACGTATGGCTAAGAGCAAGGATCAGGAGGATAAAGTTTATACGTTTAATCGAATAATGGGAGTTTTCGGGTCGAGGCGAGGCGTTTGATTGATTTATTGGAGTTGCCAGTAGTAGCTGGCCCAATATGTCACTGGGGGATAGACGAAAACTGAATTTTAAGTTGTCCACCGTGAGTTTGCGGTTGTATTCGTATGCTGGTGATGGAATACAAGTTTGTGGATATAGCAACATTGAACCTTCCTTTCAACTTTACAGTGACGGCGCACATGGTCTACTTTTCTTTTTTTTTGTTGTGCTGTGAACTGTGAGTTCAGCGCTTTCACTTTTTTGTCGTACTGCAGCAGAGCACGAGGAATTTTTGATGACAGCATATATCTGCATGTATTTATCCTTCCATGCATTGTGCTTCCTTCGGATCGCAGATAGCAGCTGAGGACATGGTGCAAGGCTGTCGGAAGTAATTATTGTTTGGCAATGTAGCGATTTTCGGAATGCAGTAGCAAAATTTGCACACAATCAGGTGAGCTGGCGGGAAAATTGCAGAGTGTAGGCAGTAGCAGTGGTTGTGGACCAGATGCCACACATAGGGAGAGCGAGAGGATCTTTAGATGAAAATGAAGTGCCTGCAGAAACAATAACTCAATTATAATAACGCTGACTGACGGAAATTCACTGACGGCGGTATTTCACAGTCTGCAGATGTGTGTTTATTCATGACGACATGGCAGAGGAAACAATTTGCATTCATCTGGAGTGTCATGTTCAAGATATTAACTTGGCCATCTTTAAAGAAAATGACACTTGTTGTCTTTCTTAAGGATTTGCTTTAAAGAAACTTTTTAAATATTGATCAGAAGATCAATATTAAACCCGACGCCCAACTTTTCCAACAGGACCGGTTGCGCGTGGTTTGGAGTCTTTTTACTGCTACATTTCATAATTTACGGCCATTGCTGGTTTAGATACGGTTTTAAATTTTGGGAATGCCACCAATTGTTGTGAGTTTTGTGAAATTGCGATGACTCTGACTCCTTATGCGGTCACATTGACAGTAGTGAACCTGACCAGTTGCACAGCTCTTATACTTATGGACGAAAGCCGTCAAAGTGGCATGAACGAGAGCCTCTTTATCGAATACATTTGGCTTCCACACTTATCCCTGTTGACTCTATTGTTGATTTTCCTTGATGTATATATTTTCGTGTCGCGTTCATCCTCGTCCACCATATCACCGGATACACCTTTGTGGCCGCTGTCATAATAGTGTAGCTGATCTTCTCTGTTGTTCTCCAAGAAAGAAAGTTAATAAGTAAAGTAAGGTCAACGTTCCTCAATTAGGTCCTTTATGCGTGTTCGTTACCGCTGTTCGACAGCAGTACGTCCATGGATCATTAAGGCCTCTAGCAATTTGCCTACCATCTTGATCTTCTTTTAGCAGTCTATGGCATCTATTGGCAAAAAATCTAGGGAAAGGTACATACCTTACTCAAATTCCAAATCAAAAAAATAAGTGTATGTATGTCTGATTTATGTGCTTTTGATTTGCTATGTCATTAATTTTTGTTATGTCCTTATTAAGCATCTAATCCAAATATTAGGTTTGGCTATGTTAGTAAAAGGCCATTTATAGCTCTGCTAATTGGCCACATGAAATTTGGCCCCAATGAAAAATTGGTCCCAAAACAAAAATTAAATATTGAACCAAAAATGTATTGAATTTGAAGTGCAGGGATGACGCTCTGCTGCGATCGTTCATATAGATGGAGAACCACTAGACTAAGCTAGTGTCGTTTTCGATTTGGTATTTCAGATTTTGATCTGAGATTTCAGATTTCTGCTGCCGAATCGAACATTAAATACTATTTTATTGGTTCTTTTCCGTATTGATTTGGCTGCAATAAAACGATTTTTTTACTCTCACAGTTTTTTTTTTAGCCGAGCAAACCGATCGTACTCTTGGGCAAATTTTTGCACGTGTACCAACCGTCTGTGATAACTCCAAAGGATTGGATTATTATGTCCAAAATTTCTTCGGAATAATCACTGTTCGTTTCTTTTTGGCTGTCTTGTTCCACTAGCAATCTAAATACTAACTTGTGCCTATTTATATTTTGCCAGTTTCTAAGTCAAGAGTTAAAAAAAAGGTGGCAATTTAAAATTTGAACCTTTAGAACTTTTAAATGTTCGACGTTTCGAGCTTTTGACCTTTTGAATTTTAAAATTTTCGAATTTTCTAGCCGTATGAACCTTCTTTAATCGTAGACAAAAAAGAAAGAGAAACGATACCTTAAATCGGACGATCCGAACCCTCTTACGGATGCAACTGTGTTTTATATATATACCTATATAGGTAGATGGAGTTACACATTTTTTTTTTTGATTCATAAATTCAAGCATATTTTTTTTTAGTTTACCATTTTCCGTTTTGAAACTCTGGCAACACTGAGAACACTTACTTTTTGTTTACACTAATGAAATGAATAATGCATTCGTTTTTTTTTTATTTACGAATCAGAAATTCTTCACGGTAATTTGTTTGTGGATTCATTTCCTATCCCACCTCTTCCACCACCAAATAAACTGGTAAGCATTCGGTCCTGTATGCGAACCTTGTTTGGTTTAATGTATTTATTGCACCAGATTTTCAAAGGTGCCACAACATCGATACTTATTCAGATGCCATCAATATTATTAACCAGACAAACATTATAATTACAAGCTGCGGTAACTTGATTTTCAAGGAACATCGTTACCCTCACAGATTTGTACGATCTGTGTTCTTTTTCCTCCATGCATGGCTGGGCTGTCCACCCAGCTAGCCATAACAACATTTGCGAGGGTTGATATGAATTGATTCACACACACTAAAAAGCCTACCTACCTTTAGCGCGCAATTGGAATTTATTTATTTTGGAAGGGTTATCCTACCCATACCTACTATAATTGTTGTGGGCCTGGTAGCCTGTGTACATTTATTTTTAAGTGCTGTTTTTGTTATGGTGCCACAATGTTGACGTTCTGATTGTAATTTTTCTCTCAGGCAGCTGAAATGTTTAGCGGGGCTACCTGAAATTTGGCCCCAAAGAAAATGGTCCCAAAACAAAAAACAACAACAACAAGAAATTGATAAAAAAATTTGTGTTTTGGGGTGATATTTCATATTTTCGGGCCTTTTTCATTTCCCATGTCGAGGTGAATTATCATTATGAAAAATTCCCCCAACTTTTTGGGGGGCATTTTTCATTTTACGAACTCATACTTAACAATCGGACTTTTTTAGTGACCATATGTGCTCCGACAAGTTGACGGAGGTTGTGGTTCCATGAGTTGGCGTTGTTCATTATCTAATGTTAGTCGGCTCGTAACACAGATGCATATACGTTGTCATAAGGGGAAAGCCCATGGGACTAATAGTTGTAAGAAAAATGCCAAATTAGACAACTATTTAACTTACTTTTTCCTAGAATGCGGCAACAATTTTGTCTGCTGGGGTTTTCTTGTATTTAATTGTTTAAACAACAAATAAAGTCATACGATGATGAGTATAAGGACTTGGTTAAGGAATCTATATAACTACAAACAGAAGTAGTAGTAGTTTTGTTAAAAAAAGATAGTTAGTATGAGATAAAAGTGTTTTATACCTACTTCTTTTATGAAAATAATAACATTTTAATGATTTTGATCTTGACAGTTTTTGATTTCTATGAAAGGGGTGCAGTCCTTTATTTAAGTCGAATGCGAATACGTCCGCCTCATTGAACTTCCATCCACACATGCGCAAATCATTGATACACTAAAAAGCCGAAAATTGGAATTTTTTTCAGAAAACCGTGAAAACCCAAAATTGCAAGTTTTCAGGGGTAATGCGGGCAATGTCTGGAAATTTAATATTGTAGGGAAAGGAGAAAATATCGATTCAAGGGAATGACACACTTTGGAGATGACAATCGCCTAATTTTGCCCACCTCGAAAATCGCATTTTCGCAAAACAGAACAGATGACGCAATTTTGCAGATGACAAAATTTTGCGAGGGGTCAGACGTAAAATCGACTTTACTTAGTAAATAACTTAGAAAAGTTCTAAAAAAGGTGTGTGGACATGCAAAAAATTCTAGCATATACTTGGAATATTGTGAAATAATTTAGAAAGTTGTAATTAAATTTTTTATTTAGTATTTACATTTTTTGCCAATTTTTACTTAGTTGTTCCGGACACATGTGTCCCATCAGTATTCTTTGTTGGGATCTATGTGTCCCATTAAGGTTTCTAAATGAATCTGTACTTACTTTTTACTCCAATATTTTTGGCAGAAAGTACTGAATGGGATATATTTGTCCCACATAAGAATACGGATGGGACATATGTGTCCCACGCCCCCACCACGCCCCCCTATACGCAAATTTTAAAATTGGGATGGAAATCAATTTAATATTTTTTTCTTAAAAAGGGAAAACCTAAGACCGAAATTTTCTTGGCCTCGATACACATCCGGATCGAAAGGGTCGGAACCTAATTCGACGTGAAGATCGAAGCACACGTGCACCACCTTTCAATTTAAATCGAGTTGCGTTTCGCTATATGCTTCCGCACTCGCATACAATTTTCTTCGGTGCGTTAATATTGGGACATAGAATGTCGGCTGTCAGTATTGCAATGGATTGAAGCTCTCAATGGAAACACTTGGGTTGTGTTGCGCATGAGAAAAAGTCAAATTACACGTTTTGGCATCCCCACCGCAACAATTGCGATCGCTTCTGTTAAACCGCAACCCAGACATTTCCTCGCATACTGTATGTACACCTAAGAACGCAACGGCTGCTTCCAAATGACGTCATGTGGATCAATTGTCCCATTTCCCTCCATATTCATATCCAAGAACAAGTCAACCATCGTACAGGAGATCATGGGTTCCTTTAGTTTCGGCCGATTGACAATTCTCACAGCAGACCCGAGGGCACGTTCACCTGCAATCCGAAATGGGCAAAGATTACGCAGCTCTTACTTCGTGGGCTAACTGGAGCAACCGCCAAGGCAACCCCACTGTTTACAAAAAAAAAAAACGATCATGGACTTCATTGCTAAGCACAATGCTTTGTACAACCGCGATGCTGGATGTATTCGATCGAATGGCAGAAGCGATCATTCCCGCAGCCCACATTCTGCTTTCGTTGATTGAGAAAATCTGACCGGAGCAAGTCGATTCAACCATTATCGCTGAAAAAGGTACCCGATCAAGAAGACGAAAATCTATGAATTCACATCTATGCATTGAGTTCAATTTCATTCTTTTCAATAGAGCGGCTTGAGCGAAGGGGATATTATTAATTTAATCAATTCTATGCGGAACGAAGATGTAAGCAAATAAGTGACAACTGACAAGGCTTAAAAAGTCATCTAGGACGTGTTATACTATCGTATAATAATAAAAATATAAATGTGAAAAACTAAAGCTGAAAAAGAAAGTCCATTTCTTTCCTACCGCACATTCAAGATAATGAAATTACAGAGCTTTATAACTTCCTTGCAAATTTCTTTTCTGGTGTATGTGAAATGTGAGTTCATGAATTGGACTTTAAGGCTAAAAATTCGGTTCCGTACCTTATATACATTTTACAATTTTTATCAATTAAATCACATACCTTACACAAACCAAACAAATTCAATACGATACGCAGAACAATTGAACGAACGGCGATATGCTCATAAAAGCAATTATGTTTTACTGGAGAACACACGTTTTCATTTTCACAGACAGGGATTTTAAATACCAAAAAAAAAATCTCTTTAAAATCATTCATCTCTGGTTGGCACGTACAGGTTTCCAAGTAGTGCTTTATTAATCTGGGGAGGCATGTTATTATGTGTAATGCAATTTCGTGCAGTTTGTGAATGACAGTGATTTATTTTTTTATAAAATTGATACAAATGACTGTATGAGAGTATATACGAGTACCTGAGATCAGTGTAGGTACACAACGCATTCAGACATTTGCCTGTTACCTGTTGTGCAGTTGCAGACAAAGTAAAAGGCCATACAATCGTAATTCCCTAAAGCGATTTCATGTTTAACCTCTAAGCGAACGAATAAATTTGATGACCTGACGATTAGCTGAAGTAATTTCGAACTGCATCCACTGCTAACGTTTAACATTTACTGTCTTTTCGTCATTTTTATTTAAGTAGATATAAGTGCAGATAGTGGGTCGGTACCGTTTTTGTTAATTATATTATAGCGTTGCTGATATATCTTCTTTTGGAGATTCGTTTGAACAATTTGCATTTTTCACACCGAATTATTCATTAAGCCTCACTGTGATTTTTTTTATATATATATTGCTCATGAAAGGGGAATTCAATATTCTGAAATTGGTCCTAATGCAGGATGGATATTTTTGGACGGTTTATATACATATATATGTATAGATATACAAATTAGCATTTACCACAAAAATGTATGTTAGTCAAATTAGTTACCTACATAGAACTCCATTTGTTGTAAATAATACATAGTTTATCCTAATTTGTATTTGGGTAGTATAGTTATATTGATGCTACTTTGACCTGTTACAGATTTTTGTTTCATAAAAGGATTCCTTAATTTGAAGTAATATTTAATAATAATCAAATTTTCACTATCATGTAGGTGCTACTTGTGTAATACCCGCCGAAGTCTATATGAATATTTAAGTGCTTAAATAATAATAGTTGGCGCAACAGGTCCATAGGGACCCAAGGCCTAGCTTCTCACAACCATTCGTTTTGTGTGAGTTTTATTTTTGGAACGAATGGAAGGGATCTACAATTTTATGCCGATTCCAAACGGCTAATTGAGAAGCTCTAAAGACAGTTATACTCTCGGATGTTTGTCAGACGTTCGCGAGAGGTGGCGCAGTGGAGAAAACCCTACACGCAGAAAAATCGCTTATTTAAAAACAACCGACTTTCGGTTAAAAACTACCAAGTGATACTGTTAATATAGCTCCTACAGAGTTAGTTGATTAAAATAAACCGAGTCAACTTGTTTAACGAAACTCTGTTAAAAATAACCGATTTATCAATTTCCCCTCCAAATTTGCTCGGTCGTAAATAACAAACTAACTTGGTATAATTTAACCAAATTACTCTGTTGTTATTAGCCAACCCAATGGTTGAATTAAACCATGTTACTCTGTTGTTATTAGCTAATACACATGGTTGAATTTAACCAAGTTACTCTGTTGTTATAAGCGAACCCACTTGGTTGAATTTAACCACGTAACTGTGTTGTTATTATCCAACTCACTTGATTGAAATTAGCCAACCTACTTGGTTGTATTTAACCAACTAACTTGTTAGAATTTGACCTACTTAGTCTGTTGCTATTAGCCGACTCACTTGGTAGAATTCAACATATTCAATCTGTTGTTATTAGCCAACCCACTTGGCTGAATTCAACCAAGTTACTCTGTTGTTATTAGCCAATACACATGGTTGAATTCAACCATGTTACTCTGTTGTTACTAACCAACCGACTTGGTTGGATTTAACCATGTTACTCTGTTGTTACTAACCAACCGACTTGGTTGGATTTAACCATGTTACTCTGTTGTTACTAACCAACCGACTTGGTTGGATTTAACCATGTTACTCTGTTGTTACTAACCAACCGACTTGGTTGAATTTAACCATGTTACTCTGTTGTTAGTAACCAACCTACTTGGTTGGATTTAACCATGTTACTCTGTTGTTACTAACCAACCGACTTGGTTGGATTTAACCATGTTACTCTGTTGTTACTAACCAACCGACTTGGTTGGATTTAACCATGCTACTCTGTTGTTACTAACCAACCGACTTGGTTGGATTTAACCATGTTACTCTGTTGTTACTAACCAACCTACTTGGTTGGATTTAACCATGTTACTCTGTTGTTACTAACCAACCGACTTGGTTGGATTTAACCATGTTACTCTGTTGTTACTAACCAACCTACTTGGTTGGATTTAACCATGCTACTCTGTTGTTACTAACCAACCTACTTGGTTGGATTTAACCATGTTACTCTGTTGTTACCAACCAACCTACTTGGTTGGATTTAACCATGTTACTCTGTTGATACCAACCAACCTACTTGGTTGCATTTAACAATTCCAATTGGTTAAAATTAGCCAACTTTCTTGGTAGCATTTAACCAACTAAAAGTTAAATTTACGTAACTTACTCGGTTGGAATTAGCACATCTACTTGGTTGAATTTAACCAAACTACTTACTTCTTATTAGCCAGTCCATGTGGTACCAATTTACCAGTTTACTTGGTTGAACTTGAGTGCACCTGAAAATTGAACCATCTAAAAGGGATAATTTTATCGTAAAATAAAAAAAAAATCTTTTTCATATTAAGTACATAGATTTTTTATTATAATATCGTTTGTAATATATTTTTGAATACAAAATATATGTTTTCTGTTTATTACATGTTTTTATTAATTTTAATGCAAAACTTAATTTTACTTAAAATATATGGGTCATAAATTTCATCATTTAAAAAGAAATGTGCAAAATTGTGTATTTTTATAAATTAATTTACATAATATTATTTTAATTAGCATATTTATGAAATCTGCAGTGTTAAAGCGAAATCATTTACATTTATAATTTAATCTATTTTTTATTTATAGTGGACTTCTTAAAATAACGTACTGCTTGGAGTTAGATAAAATATTTAAAGTGTTAGGAATTGGCGATAGAAAAAATTCAAGTGGAATAACAATTTGTTGAGGTATTAATGGAACTTCTACCTCATATGCATAGTAGTGTTCATCGAAACATTTAGTTTTAAGTACTATACCAACAAAAATCAATTGACTTGAGTCATACAAATATATTTTTTCCAATACAAAAAAGTCGTACAAATAACAATCTGAACTAAGACTTTTTACTAAGACGGATCCCTTTTTATAATGTACAGAAGACATGGTCGCCCAACTGACCATAGTCAACGTTTTATTAGGGTCCAGTGATAGCTGTGATCGTATATTATCAAGTTCAAATAACATGCCATATTTTTTGGGTCCAACGTCAAGTAGATTAGAAAGTTTTCCCCTTAAAAACATTTCATTAAGTTGAAGTTGATGTTTCATTGCTAAGGTTAAAGTGATATTCATTCGGTTACATGATGATCTAGCCGACATTTTGGATTGCCTATGCTTAGCTTCGAACCTCATTGACCACAAAGATGTTAATGGGCCGTATTTTTTAAAAGCGGTATGGTAGTGAATGAGATTGTGGAACTTTGGCTTAAGACAGTCCTCGGTAAGTGTAGTATATTGTTCATTAAGTTCAGCTATTAATACTTGCAAGAAATCTTCTGTTCCAACAGAAACATTTATACTAAGAAGTATGTCAACAATTTGTCTTAATTTTATATACATTTCCCAAATAATATTACCCCTCGGCACAAAGTCACCTATAAGTAAACCCAAAAACCGCAAAAGAGTAAGCGTTTCTCCTGAAGATAAACGCACATTTCCCCGCCTAAGATGTTCTCTTTCGATAGGGCAAGGTTTGTTTTTAGTATCAGGGCCATATGAGAAAGCTAATAGCTTATCATTGAAAATTGTTAAAGAAAAAAATTTGTTTTTTTCGGTATACTCTGAAAGTATAAAACTCAAAATGTATTTGGCAACACCCTCTAGCATATCATGCATAATATCGACGCCCACCTGTTGAAACAAGTCGAAGTTGTTTATGCCCAGAAAAACGCACTTTTCCTTAATGCCGGTTAAAGATAAATTATTTAAAGCCAGATCTGCTTCATAGCTTGCCATTGTTCGAAGAAGTGTTGTATCTTCGTAAAGTTGCTTTTTCAATACATCTTTTGTAACTTTGCACACTCTACAAGAAAAATTTGCTGAAAAGCTCTCTACGAACCCAATCAGAGAGTGTATTCCTAAATTGTCACCAAGAATCAGAGCTAGTTCAAAAAATAAAGATCCCTTGAAAGATGGAATATCTATTTCTATGCCCACTTCGCTTAAAAAATTAAACTCATCAATAATTGGTTGAAATATAACATTATTACCAAAAGATACTCTGTCGGATGAATGAAATAATAAAATAAGGAATATGTTGGACAGAACTGAGGAGCGCCAAGGTGGAAGACATGGAACTGAGACGTACACAGCTCCTAGTTTGTGAACACCAGCATGACTTCCTAGAACGTTTCCGATTTCATAATCATCGAAGTACATAAATAGAGGTAACACAATGCGATTTGAATGGTGCTTAAGTCTTTCTTTCCAATGTGAACCTTGAATAAAATTTTCCATTCCATCTTTATTTCGAAGACTGTCCATATATTCAAAAGTTTCCGAAAGTACGTTCTCGAGGGAGAAAAATCTTTGCAATATATCTCTTAAAGATATAAAATGTTCTTGGCACGGAATAGGTTCCATACGTGTTATTCCACCTTTTTTGACATAATCGAACCTTTGGCCGATTATTATTCCCTTAGGCTCAATGTATGATTTTTGTTTTGTGAAATAAGAAATTCTTTTTTGTTCTGTTCGGAAACATTCTAAGGGGGAGGTGATTGAAGGAACAAGTGCTTGCATTAATTGATTTGAAACATCATTAGATAGAGAATGCTCAATACATATATTGTCTACACAGTTCTGCAAATTTGAACTTAATGAACCGAAATATTCTGCTAAGCCATCAATCACTTTTTGCACTACGTTTCTAGGCAAGATCACATTTGCATAAAGGGATGCTATAAAAAGTGATAGTGATTTATCAAGTGACAGGGTTTCTGTATTTTCAGTTTTATTGGTTTGTTCTAATTGTTTTTCTGCAACAACACTTTCATTAAGTATATCCGCATTCTTCTCAGAATTTGTTGGATTATTTGAACATTGAAAATCGTGTTTTTTTTTAAAGTGTCTTCTAAAGGAATTGAAAATTGGAAACGATCGCTTACAATCTCCTTCGCGACATTTATAAGTTGTGAAGTTATGGTCACTGTGATTGAAATCAAAGTGGTGCCTTAGAACTTTGAGATCCTTTAAGTAGGATCTGCATAAGAAACAAACAACCATTGTAAGAAAATGAATTGGAAGGGGAAAACTCTAACTTTCCTTGACACCTAACTCTCCCAACAAGGTATTGGCCGCGGTAGATTCCTTATCGAACTCTGTCTTAATTTTAAAAAATGCTTTTTGAATAAACAGCCAAGAACATCTACTCTCTGGCGGATATTCAGCATTAATAATAAAAATTAGTTTGAAACAAACATCTACTGCCTCTAAAATGGTAGGTAGTAAATATTTAGTTTCATCTACAACTACAAAATAGGACCCAATAGCATCGATTGAGTTACCTACTACTATAATGAAGGGCTGTAATGTAAGGCCAATACCTTGTAGTTTTTCTCGCCTGCTGGTAATTGCTGCATCTATCTCTGCATCCGTTGCAACTCTCGTTATGAATCCATCCCTTGCTTCCGCCTTAGAGGGTCGCCAAATTTTCTGCTTCGATCCTTTGACCTTAACGTTTGATGTGGTCAACAATGAAGGGATTAGCAGGAATGCCGCGAGGTTGCTGATCTCTTCAGAAACTGAGAAAATATAAAATAATAAAACAATTATAAGTCATATGCGTCCAATTAATTTTTCTACACAAAATGTGTGCAAATCTGATTCGAAGAATTATACCTATATAGAGAATGCGCTAAAAAATATAGAGAAAATATGATGCAGATTTGTTTTTTTCTTCTAAAGAAAACATAATGGTCAAAACAAAAACAAATTTTTCGGAACAATCTAGTAAAGCTAAAATATCCACGCTTTTTCTGAAATTCGATCGAATCGGAAATTCTTCGATTTATTTCGATTAGCAGGTTATGTATTTATTAACAAATGACGTTTTCTTACGATTTTCCCGAGTCAGCAGGTGAGCGAAGTATTTATCCTTTCCTCTTACTCCTTTTCCCTTGCTTCTAGCAAGTTGGAAAATGTCCTTTTTTAATTTTGGAAAATTTTCAACCAGTCCGTTGCAGTTGTCGCTGTATATTTTATCGAAATCCCTTACCAGCTGTAGAGAAAAGAAGAATTACATAATATTATATGTAAAGAAAAGCCTGAACTATATCCAAATAAAAAGAAAAGATCGAAACTCATAGATAACGCAAGCATTTATGTGACAACTATGAGTAAAATCTGAACTAATAAATATAAGAGCTTTTACTTGTGAAACTGTAGTTCACGTTAAAGACTAAATATATGTATAATGTATTTCTGATATAATTATACTTCTATGAAATATTACCAGTTTAAATCCCAATGGTTTTTTTAAGGCCGGATATTCCTCAAAATACTCGGATATGCTCATATCCTTTAAATGGTGAAGTCGGGCATGGGTCGTTTTCTCCCATTTGTCCTCGGTTGTTTCCCATGGATGGCTAGAATTTTTTAGCCATTGGAGATCTTCTTGGAATTGTCCTTCGAAGTCTTCGAAATTGGCAGCTGTTGCTAGGCGCTTTATAGGATGTGATACTGATGCGGGAGAGGATACTCGACTGGAGGAAGGTGACGACGTCGCAGAAGCGGAAAACGAACGCTTCCTTTTAGTGATAACACCACTTTCCCGGTATTTTCGTTTTAGATTGTGGATGTGATCTGGCAATTTTCCAGCCAATCTGTTTACAACCCCACGACTCGAATTTATCAGCTTGTTGTGAAAATATACCGATCTATTCTCGGTAGGGAACAAATGAACAATCTGATTTGTCCAGTGCCCATAAATTTGAGCTGTGATATTTTTTTCCGGGTTTTTCTTTAAAATGTTGGTGCAGACAATACGCACCAATCGCAGTCGAGCAACGTTATCCAGCGGTCGAGTTTTATCCAGCGACAGTAGACCGGTTCCTTCCAGTGAGCTTTCGAGCAGCTTGTTAAGTTCCTAGTAACAAAATATTTTAATGTGCATATAAATATAAAAAATTAGTGAAATATATTAATAATTAATAAAATAAGTGAAAAAAAAACCCTTTGTACTATCGGCTAAAGCTATTAGTGGCAATCACCTATTATAATCACCTTCTCTTAGTTGATTATAAATGCAGTGTTTTTTACTCAAACTGATAGATAAGTCAATTTATTCTGATTGATCTCTGAATGCATAAAGAAACGCAAATTGAAAGCAGAGACCATCAATCAACACTAATCACCTTTCCGATTTAAACCCTGTACTTACATCTAAACTTTCGCTGAATTGATCATCAGCAACAACGCTTGAAGGGGAATCTAGTGCATCCCCTCTGTCGCTAACAGCGAAATTTGGCAGAATCTCACTAAAAGAGAAATTAAGGCAGTCGTTTTGTTCTTGTGTGTTTGTAGCAAGAGATAATTCTGAAGTTTCAAAAGTCTGAAAAATAAAAAGACTTTATTTCTACCATTTCAAATGGTTAAATAATATGAACCAACCAAAGTCGTGGACGCATTAGGGTGCATAGCTTTCCGCCATTCTTCGAAATTCCGTGTAAACAGAACCCGATGCCCTATAACTGGGATCATTTCCTTTATCTCTCTGGCACCAAGCAGCGCCAAAGACATTGAAGTTATAGCATTTTCTGTTATAAATGAAAATTAACCAATGTCACGTAGTTAATCACTTGCAAAGTATAGGTTTTTATCAGATATACAAAATGGCGCAAATTTAATCACCCTTTCGGAAGATTTTATAATTTTTGCAAATAGCTTCGTACGTCAATCAAATTAATTTAGCAAAAAAGTAATTCAAAAACAAAATTGGAGGATTAATTTTGCACCACCTTGCATAAGAAAGTCGCGTATAAGAAAGAATCGTCTGTGAAAAACACAAGCTTCTAAAAAGCTTTTCAAGCGCAAAAGAATTTTCGTGCCGTAAGGAATCGAAATCAAAAATGCAAAACACATGTGTAGCAAAAATACTTTAAGCAAATTACAACTTTCTTATATGCGAATAATATTGTATAAATTTACGTTTTGGTATATAAACGAACCTTTAAAAATGTCTACGTAGGCTTCCAGGCCCCACTCCTTTAGTAAGGTTGACACTTCTTCATCCATTTTAGATAACTGTGAAGCACGTGTTAATATGAGCATGTGCATATCAAAATACGATCATTTAATTACTAAATTACTACTGACAGAAACATTGAGAACTAAGGCTATGCCTGGTTTTAAGACGATGTTCGCCATTTATTGGTGACAAACGATTCGAAATGATGAAAACATAGACAGAAATCATTTTAAATAGTTCGTCCCAGAAAAGTTGCGAACATCGCCATAAAAGAAAAAAAAAGCCCAAGAAAAACAAAACTAATGCACTCGCTAATGAAGAACCTGAATCCCAGAAGAAAAAAACATGTCAAAACACGATACCAGACTGAAAGGGTTGATATTAACCGAGTGTTTCTCAACTCGGCAATTATTAACCGAGTACTAGGTTGAAATTCTTTGCTTTGGTTCTATTTTTTTTTCACTTGAATATCACCAAAATTGACAATAAATTGTTTAAAACTCGAGAAAAACAACATAGTTAATGCACTCGCTAATAAAGAACCTGAATCCCAGAAGAAAAAAACATGTCAAAACACGATACCAGACTGAAAGGGTTGATATTAACCGAGTGTTTCTCAACTCGGCAATTATTAACCGAGTACTAGGTTGAAATTCTTTGCTTTGGTTCTATTTTTTTTTCACTTGAATATCACCAAAATTGACAATAAATTGTTTAAAACTCGAGAAAAACAACATAGTTAATGCACTCGCTAATAAAGAACCTGAATCCCAGAAGAAAAAAACATGTCAAAACACGATACCAGACTGAAAGGGTTGATATTAACCGAGTGTTTCTCAACTCGGCAATTATTAACCGAGTACTACGTTGAAATTCGTTGCTTTAGTTCTATTTCTTTTTTCACATAAAAACCACCAAAATTGACAATAATTTGTTTTAAACAAGAGGAAAACAAGATAATAATATTATGTACTCACCAATAAATATGAATTTTTTATTTTTCCTTGTCTTTTTTGTTTTTTTTATTTTCACTTATCACAGATTTCACACCACCAGCCACTACAAAGGTTCAACACTTAATGACTCAATTACTAGTCGCGAGCAGCGTGCGTCGTTCATAATTCGCGATAGTATGCGTATGCGTATAACACGATGTATGTGTTAAAATCAACCGAGACACACTGTTTTACAGATGAACGAGAAGCCTTGTGTTTGTAGATATTAACCGAGTTGACTGTATCTGCAGCCACACACATATTTCTACCTACCAGGAATGTAAAACGAGTTTTTGGTATTGTACCCAAATGTTTTCCATTGTTCGTGAATGATCTGTATCAACAGCCACACACATATTTTCTACCAGGGATGACAAAACTGATTTTTTAGGTGCTGTACCGAAATGGGTTCAATTGTGCGTGAATAATTTGTGATCGCAAAGGCCTAGCAAAGGCAGCACAGCAATGAAAAAGACGATTTATTCAAGGCTGCTCCTGGAAGTCGAGATTGGTTACCAATACTTCCTTGGTTTCTTCAAATTCTCCTAACTGTGCTTTACAAGATGGTATATATAATTTTCTGTTTGTATCTTTATTTTAAAATGTGTATGTACCAATTGCATTATGAGTTTAGTTATTATCAACTCTCACAAAACGCATAGTTCAAAACAAGTCTGGTACTAACAAATTTTGAAATAAAGTGATAAATGCAGGACTATATATACCATATTGTAGAGCACAATTAGATGAAATCTCAGAATCTATCTTTTTGATTCCGGACTCTGCCGGACGCTTCTTTTTGCCGCGTGGAAAACGATATAAGTTTTATTATTATCATCTCTCACCAACGCATAGGTCGAAACGAGTTTGGTACTTACAAATTTTGAAGTAAAGGGCTAAACTAAAGACTATACCATTTTGTTCAGCATGTGCAAAAGTGTAGCTTTTTTCATTAGCTTGGTTCTCAAAATGATTGAATCGCAGAGTGAAAAATTACTTAATTTTACTTCATTATATCTACAGAAACAGATTAGATTAATATTGCGTTAAGGCCATTATGTCAATTGGACTCAATAAAAAGCTAATATTTATTTTGCATTAAATTTGTACCTTTGGCAAATTTTCTTACAATTAGATACCTATCTTAAATTAGTTTTCAAGTGCCTAGCTACAATTAAGAGTAAAAGCCATATTTTATCAGACAAAAATGTAAAAAAAAAATTGTTGCTTTGGCCATTTTTGTCTGTGTTCTTTTTTTCCTATTGCAAGCCAAAAAAGTAGTAGAGAAAACTTTGTTTTTAAGGCTGTATTAGCCTGTTTAGAATTTAGTTTGTTCGTGAAATGTGAATGTACTAAATTCGGAAGGAATGTCGGAACGTATTTTCAGAAGTAGAATATATTCATCAAAGTTCTGAATTTGGGCAAATCGTACTTGTATATATCTTTAAATCAACTGTGTCGATAAAAGTACAATTGCGATTATTTTTTCATCCCTGGTTTCTGCGTTTTGAAAAAGCAGCGTCGTAATTCGTGGTGTGCGTATAACTTGTTAAGAAACAACAGTATGTGTTTGTTGAAATTTACCAAGTTGAATGATAAAATTAACAGATACACAATTTCTACGTATAACAAATATCAGATAGGTACATATTTCGATGAAAATGTTTTATAGAATTGTTTTATGGAAAAATGGAATGTAAAATAAATCGAGGAGAATTCTCTTTTTTTGAACAGAATGTTACTTTATTTTTGGGAAATTCTCACGAGTAAAAGGGTTAAAAACAAACAAGTCATTGGTTGTATTTAAGCAACGTTTATTGGTTGTTTTCAACAGAGAGCTTGTTAGATTTTAACACACATTCGCTTGGTTAAATTCTCACGAGTAAAAGGGTTAAAAACAAACAAGTCATTGGTTGTATTTAAGCAACGTTTATTGGTTGTTTTCAACAGAGAGCTTGTTAGATTTTAACACACATTCGCTTGGTTAAATTCTCACGAGTAAAAGGGTTAAAAACAAACAAGTCATTGGTTGTATTTAAGCAACGTTTATTGGTTGTTTTCAACAGAGAGCTTGTTAGATTTTAACACACATTCGCTTGGTTAAATTCTCACGAGTAAAAGGGTTAAAAACAAACAAGTCATTGGTTGTATTTAAGCAACGTTTATTGGTTGTTTTCAACAGAGAGCTTGTTAGATTTTAACACACATTCGCTTGGTTAAATTCTCACGAGTAAAAGGGTTAAAAACAAACAAGTCATTGGTTGTATTTAAGCAACGTTTATTGGTTGTTTTCAACAGAGAGCTTGTTAGATTTTAACACACATTCGCTTGGTTAAATTCTCACGAGTAAAAGGGTTAAAAACAAACAAGTCATTGGTTGTATTTAAGCAACGTTTATTGGTTGTTTTTAACAGAGAGCTTGTTAGATTTTAACACACATTCGTTTGGTTAATTTTACATGAGTAGCACGGTTATTAATAACCAATCAATGTGTTAAAACCCCAAATTTAGTAGGTTTTTCTTAACCAAGATACTTGTTTGAATTTAACCAAACAGGAAAACGAGACTGGTTGGTTAATATTAACGAAGCAACTTAATTGATAACAAACATTTAGTGTGTTATTTTTAACAACATGTATTTAACCTTTTTAACACGGTAGTTTTTAACAATAATAACTCATTTGTTTTCTACAGAGACTTAGTTGATTTCAACACATTTTTTTTTAACCGAGCGAAAATTCCACTCGGTTAAGGTCAATTTTTCTGCGTGTAAGTTGGAATTTGGGTTTTTGTGGGATTCGAACCTGGGACCCCTCGCTTAGTAGTCGAACACACTTACCACTAAGGCAGTGCTTAAATAGGCTTTCGTTACTGGAGGCAGCCAGCTAGGGACCGAGCCGTTTTCCATTCCGGACTGTAAGTGCCACCAAAACAAAGAAAAATTGTAATCGCTCCGATTTTCAACTCAAAGCAAACTGGCACTTTCTTACTTTGTCAGAAATAGCCGCTTATTTCAGCTTTATCTATTATTTATTCACAAAATTAGACGTGGAAGTGGGCATCTATTACGTCATATTGAATAAATTGGATTAGGTAATTTGTAGCTCACTTAAAACTAAAGATCGAGAGCCTAAACTAGTTAAGAATGGAACAAATGTATTTAGCATCAAATTAGACAAAAAAAGAAGTTATACCTCTTTGGCGTGATTCTGATAATTAGTTTTAGCAAATACCTACATACTTTTGAACAATTTATGTATAAGCTGCAGGAAGATGATAAATTGATAAAATTTAAATTTAGTGTGTATATAATATATAATTATAATATATTAACAATATAATAACAAATTTCAATCTCGACTGTGTGAACAAGCCCGCCACCGAGTGTGAGCAGGGCATTACTAAACGTACATAACCCCCTGATGGCTAAAAGCTAGTATCAATAAGGGCGGTAAATATTTTAGTGCTTAGGTTTTTTTTCACACTCTCAATTGTAATCCCACACTGAAAACATCCATTCACTGATTATTCTAACATTAACATATACCTAAGAAGACATTGTAAGTTAACTAAGACCTTTTCTTAATAATGTGAAAATTAATGAATTCAATAAACAGGTTTTGTATAACCATCCCCAAAGGAGAGTGATTTTATTCTCCACCCGGAGGTTTACAAAAGGTCTTGCTGGCTGAGTGCGCCAACACTCGACATTAAATTAACGGAAGCTCGCAGCTGCAAAATTTGTGTGGAAAATATGGCCACTGTGAACAACTTAAATTTAAAGTCGAAACTAAGAATGGTTATTGGTAAGGCCCAATAGTGATGGTTGGTATCATTTCGTGTTGTTGAGTTGATTGTTTAAAAATCCGTGCTGCAGCTGATTCCGAAAATAAACATTAGAAAGACACTGCCCGCAAAGCAGCAGTTGATTTTCATGGAAAATTAGAAATTGAAATTGTGGTTATTCAAACAGCCTTCCATTTCCGATTTATTAGTTTTCTTATTAAATGTAAGGACAAATACTTTTTTAATTTATAAAACTGCACAAATTAAAACTGTTTTATTAAATATACTGCATTCAACAAAAGTAATTTTAAATATCCGCCTTAAGAATAAGAACCCCTGGAATCTGCAAGCATTTGATAATTACAACAAAGTCGTTTTTGTTTTAATTTTCCAGCTTAACCTGCACTTACAACTTGCTCCACTCTGTATCTATATATAATAATGTTTACAAAAGGTTAACGTTAACAAACAAATGTATATTATATAGGCATTTTTATATAATAGAAAATAGACGGATAAGCTATTTCTAAATTCAATAAATTATAACGATTTAATCGATTGTATGATTGATTTTAATTGAGTAATGCGAAATTGATTTGAATTGCTAATGACTTATTTGTGACCATCGTCACTTCCTCTAATGGTAAAACTTTTACTGAGAACCGAAATCGGAACTTTTATCTCAGCATCAAAACTTGGCATGTTTGACTGTTCCTTGGGGCGTTTTAGTAAGCGAATCCTGTATCGAAGTGTGAGGATATGAATATCTGAAACATTTCAAGTGAATATGTTGATGTAGTGCTTATCATACAGCTTTTCTATTTCATTGAGGTGATGGCTCCTTAGTCTGTTCGGGATGTGATAGGTGGCGGTTATGAGCAAATTTTATTATATCTGTTGTTCTATCTTTAAAAAAAAGATAATCACGAAATAATGCTTTGCACGAATTTATTTATGTTATGTAGTCATAACCAGCGTTGTTCCGAAAAAATTTTGGAGTTGACATTAGTTATAATGAAAAGGTGGAGGGAGTTTTCTGTAATTTCTTAAGAAAAAAAATGCAAAATCTATGGGTGCATTCACTTGGTTAATCTTGTAACCAGCTATTGTTTTTGAGGCGGCGTTCAGTCGAGTAAATTTTCATTTCCTGATAAGGTTTTTTTATTTTCAAATTTTTTTTCTTTTAGAAAGTGATGTTTTAGTTTTGAGACAAATGTGAGTCATTCTCATTACTCTTTGGCAAAATTACCCAATTGGGCACTTCAGCACAACGCTGGTCATAACGTTACCATTACATTTTCAAAATTAAGTGAAAATGATATTTTCCAATTTTAAACAAAATGTTTTTCGTTTATCATTAGGTACTCAACTCCCCATAGGTGTTAATATTTCATCTTACACACAGCTAAAATAAAAAAGTAAACTATTATGGTAAGTGTCCGAAGTTTTTTCCAATAGCATCTAGATAATTAATAATAAAATCATTTTCATATTATAAAGAAAAAAAATCAAAATTATCACCAAAAGTGATTATAAACTAACAAGCTATTGAATGATAAAATATTTTAAACTGGTTGAGAATCTGCCTGCAGTTGACTGCACCTAGACATTGATTATGAACGTAGGTGCAAGTCTCATTTTTTTCCGGCTTGTTATAATAAAAACTATTAATTAATGGCTGATCAAAATCTGTGAGGGGAGGTTTCTTATTAATGCAACACTTAGCGTATGTGGTATGGTACATTTTACTCACCTATTACTATACGGAACACACCAGGCCCGTTATTTGTATGGAATCATCATTTATTTTCTATTTGTTTGCTGTTTTTCAATTTGTACCTACTTGTGCTGTAAATGCGTATGCGGTATGCCTCTAAGGAATCGTGAGATGTTTTGCGAATAGCTCTGAACTAACAGCGGTTAAGTGTATTTACAGTAGGTTTAACTGCCAAACATATTGTGCTGAATGAATAATTGTAATAATTGTAATAATTGTAGGATCAATATATTCAAAGCACTCGTTTTGGTGACCTTTTAAAAAATATCACTAATTCATATTCATCGGCAATATTGTTTATTTAAAAACTTGAATTATTATTTTTGACATTAAATTCTCCCCTTTGACAGATAGATATTTACAAAGTCACCTTTATAATTGTACTCCGCAACTAATGGATGAGCGCCAGAACTCAAACTATTATTTTGAATATAATACCGTGGGGTTGTTTTAATAATTCTTAAATCGAGTCAGTCAAAAAATAATTTTAAGCTTTGTGTTTCAATGTCGTAGAAAAGTTATTAATTCCCATTTACAGGGGTATAACGTTAAAACTATTTACATAGGTACTTTCCTTAAGAACAAATAGTGGGCCCAAATTAAAGGGCAACCGCTAAGGTTTACAAAAATTGATGTGGGAAGGGATATGTTATAGGTTGGATTTAATTAAAACTTAGTAGGTAATAGTAAGTATACTCTATCCAAAAATAGCAGCATTTTATAGGGGCTTGTAAATTATATGTATTGGTAGAAAAATGCGATTTTTCTAACAAGTGTTTAAGCAATTTTGTTAATAACCTGCTTCCCCTTTTAATAAATTTATAAACTCATAAAGTAGGAGGTATTCAAAAAACAATCAAATAGTTGACTTAATACGTTAACCAAGGCCGGTTAGGTTCTTGCAACCATTCGTTTTGTGTGAGTTTTTATTTATGGCTCAAGTTGAAGAACTTGAAAATGTAACCGGAATAACTTATATGCACTAATATCCAGTCAACAGCAACAGGTGCGGGTAGCATCAAATTCACCAAGGTGAAGGCTGATTATTTCCTAATTTATTTATACAGACTAGGACTTAAGCTTCTCACAACCTTTATTTTTCGGGGACGGTTTTTGGTGGATCTGCACAGCTTTATTGAAAAACTTTCTTATGGCAGTACCTATCTATAATACCTTCATGAATGCTTATCATGTATTCGCAATAGGTGCTTAGAGGTGGGGTGTCCAGCTGTGACCCTAATAAAAATTGAACATTTTCGTCTAAAGATATTCAGAAAGAAAACATTTGTAAACAATAAATGGAGGACAAAAGAGAGCGAAACAAATTAAGAAAACACCCTCACAAAAATTTAAAAAATACATTTTATTTAACATAAACATTTCATAACTCAAATTTAAATGGGGAGCTTTAAGAAATAGTAATAACTAAAACATTCAGTCTGTTCGTATTTATTTAAATCACATTGTTTAGATCAGAAAAATATTTAACAATTAAAAAGAGAACAAAAATAGATGCCTACGAAATAAAAAAATGTAAGTGCAAAAAAGATCGGACCTAGTTTGACATTGTCGGGGCTTAAACTTTCAAACCTTTGCTTAGTAGTACAATGTGCTAATACTCACAGATCGAACTAGCACTTTTTCTCTACTTTTCTTACAATTTTGTTGATATTTTAAAAACGCCTCAAAAATTGGCCGTAGTGAACTGATTTGGGTGGTCACTGGTCAATTTGTGAAGAAGAACATAATCGATCGATTAATAAAGGGTTTTCCAATGAGAGGTGTTATTGTGAATGACCCGCTATTTCGGTAGCTGTCACTTTTGAAACTTTTATTCTTTGACATTTGACAAGTAGAAACTACGCCATTACTAAAAATGGAACGATACACGCTTCAACAGATAAAATTCGTGAGGCTATCGAGGACATAGGGCAGCCACTTTGCGATTTGGTTATGGAAAATTTCATGAAAAGGATATGGTCCTGTATGCATGCTCGTGGTGGCTATTTGGCTGATGTTTTTTTTCATTATTAACGGCATACCTTCCTCTTTATTATGAAATAAACATCCGATCATTTATCTCAAAAAATGACATTTCTCTTTGAATACCAAAATAACACCTCTTATTGGAAAACCCTTTATAAAATAAATAAATAGTGTGCCTGACACCCACCTTAAATGGAACATAATAGAAAAATTTATGATTTTAGAATGCAAGTGTAGGCAATAATGTTAGAAAAGAGCTATGGAGAGTGTATTATTCTTACGCTGAATCAATTTTTTCCTTGAAAATTTAATCTTTTAATCTTTTTATAAAAAATAATAGTTGAAGCTAGAACATTCAGCTTACAATTTTCTCTTCACTGAGCTGACTGAGTATAGGTTCCATGGGCTTTGCTTCTTGCAACCTTTCGTTTTGTACTATTTATTTTTGAGACGAATGAAAGAGACCTACAATTTTATGCCGGGTCCGGAACGGCTGATTTGAGAAGCTCTTTGATGGGACTTATTCTCTCCGGTGTAACTCAGATTTTTTATTGTTTTATGAAATGATTAAAGATATCAAATTTGTGCTCACATCACCTCATCAGAACTCGAAACTTGTGGTTTATACTATATATTTCTACTGATGGTATTATAAGCTAGTTATTAAAACTTGAACATCAAATGCAGATACTAATCGAACTCCCTTTGATTTTGCTGAAGGTGAATCAGAATAAGTATGTGGATTTAATGTTCAAGTTTTAATAGATAGCTTATAATACCATAAGTAGAAATATATGGTATAAATCATGTGAAATGGAACCAAACCACTTGGGTCTCATCACTAAGCTGACACAATTTTTTGATGATGGAATGAAAAGTCTTCCTCATTTCAAGTTTAACCCTTTCAAACATTGTACAGTTTGAAAATTAAAAAAACAAATATTTCAGAACGACCCTATATCACATTTGATTTGTTGGTAATTGGTTAAACGCCTCAAGTATAGAAATATTTCCAAGCAGACAAAGATTTACCTTATGAATAAAAACTGGAAGCAGTTTTAAAAGAGCTTCCCAGTTCCAAAACACATAATTATATTTGCCTCATGTATGTATCTTAAATTAAAAGAAAACCCCAACTACATTCAGATACCTCAGAAACGCATTTTAACTCGTGTATTATTGGGACTGCCCATGCCCAACCTGGCAACCATGTCAGCAGAAAGTTCATTCGCAATCCATATGCTCGGGTGAAGTGCAAGTACAGTCACTTAAAAGAAGCACAACAAAACATGTTATGCTTATGAATGCAATTGAGAAAACGTTTCTGGTTTTTGTTATTCACTGAAGATCACTGTAGCGGTAGAATATACCCACACTAAAATGACTCACTTTGACTGCGGCAAAGCGGTAAAGCGGCTGTTAAAACTGAATAACAGTGCGAATGGACAAACAAGTTTCCAATACATTTTATAATGATGCTAATTTGAAGGCCCCATAACCAGAACGTTCAGTCTCATTTAGAGCCTCGCACACTTCAGTTCACTTCAATTGCCAAGTCAGTCCGCTGTTTTGGTTAGAAGTTTATTTTATAGAATATTCAAATATGTTGGCGGTACGTTTGAAATTCCATTCGACGATTATCGTTGCAGTAGCAGTATCGCTCGTTGTCGTCGTCGTCGACGCACGTGAGTATAAGAATTAGAAATAAAAAAAAAATACATTTAAGCTTGAATTTGTTGACAGAAAGCCAAAGCTCTTGCCGAACTTTGCGCAACCAGTTGGGGATTTGTGTGCCGATATTAACATGTAAAACAATAACTCAAATGCTGGAGAGCGCACCGAGACCGCTGCCACCGTCGATTGTTGGAATAGTCCAACAATCGCACTGTGGTACTTTTGACAATACTGTAAGTTGCATTTGGAGTGCCATAGAAACCGGGTAGTGATAGTGACTTTTCTTTTTCCAGCATCATGTGTGCTGTGAGAAAGACAGCGTCACAGGCGAAACAAGTGCCTCATCAGTAACAGGATCCCAACCCCGTTCATCACCGGCCACACAGCCGCCTCCAAGTGCATCTGGTCCTAAGATTCGACCAAGTGGGGTGAATTCGGGTGCCGCAGTTCGAACTGGTATGTCTCTCCTTCAGGCGACAAAGTGCGGTGAGAGTGATGCTGATCGTGTTGCCAATGGCGAGGATGCCGCTCTATCGGAATATCCATGGATGGCGCTGCTAGTGTACGATGATGGCGGCAAAAGAACCCTGGACTGCGGTGGTTCGCTGATCACCGACCGGTATGTCTTAACCGCCGCTCACTGCATTCGCGTTGGAAGTAAGAAAGTGTAAGAGATCTAAATTTTCCATTGCCGATCATGGACTGAAATAATTCCCCTTTTGCAAAACAGAGTCAGCGTGCGCTTGGGCGAGCACGACATAAAGGAGGACATCGACTGCGCTGTCAAGGGAAAATCAAGAAAATGTGCCCCACCCATACAGGAAATTGACATTGATGAGTCGATATACCATGCTGATTATAACCCGAGCCGATTCTCCAACGACGTCGGACTGATCCGCCTCATTAGCAAGGCAGTTTTTCGCAGTAAGTATTTGTATTTATAATAGTTTGTGGCTATTTATTGAGGCTTATATAGTACTACTACTTGATTTTTTTGCGCAGCCAGCGTTCAGCCAATATGCCTGCCGATAACTGATTCTTCTAGAGGCGAGCAGTTTAAAAAGATGATAATCGCAGGATGGGGTCGAATTGAGAACGGCCTGAGAGCGAGTGTTCTGCAAAAGGCAGTTGTGCCCGTAAGGACCAATGACTATTGCCAGCAAATCCATAGGCTTGTGCGACTGACCGACAGGCAAATGTGTGCTGGCGGAAGCAATGATATCGACACGTGCAAGGGCGATTCCGGCGGTCCGATATTTTTCACGGCGCGTTACAAAAAAGGTGTGCGGTATATACAGTATGGAGTGGTGTCGGCTGGTAGCTCAAGTTGTGGTTCCAATTTTCCGGGCATTTATTCGAAGGTTGTCTCATACCTGCCGTGGATAGCGGCCAACATTGCTCATTAATCTAAGTCTGTTATCTATAAGAACACACCAACTGCCATGGTAGTTTTATTTATACATATTCATACATAGTTTTATGATATACATATCACAATAAAATGCACTCATTTTAACATTATGAAAAGAGTAGCTGTCGTTAATGAAGACGAGGTAGTGCTGGGAGTTTATTTTGCAAGGGGAATAGGGGGATGAATTCTCAGTGGAACGGGCCTAACAGCAATAGAAAATCGTGGGCATGGGCAATGCTGAGTTTCATACTGAGATGAGAGGAAACGAATTTGAGTAAGGAAGGTGAGTAGTACAGTATTTGACCCAAGCAAACAATTTTAAAGGTCGATTTGTTAGCCACAGTCAGCACTAGAGAAGAGTATACTCTGCTTAGTTCACAAGCTTTTGACTAACTTTAAATTTCATTCAGTGGGCCTTGTTGCAGGATATAGCTACAAGTGTGACATTTGAGTTCGTTATTCTTTATCGTACAAAAATCAAACGCAACCTACTAGCGTCTTCTGTGGCATGTGCTATAAATTTTAGCGAACAGGTTTTCGTTTTGTGGCACAAAAACGCAGGTTCCATACAGGCGACGCACTTTCTTCCCGCAATGAAGAGGGGTAACCAGAATGGAGTATAGCTTCCCTTCATTTCTTGCTGTCTTAATTAATACACACACAACGGTCCGGTCAACTTGGACGAATGCAACGCAGACGGACGAACGTTAAAGTATACTCAATGTGCTGCAGTTCTTAGTTACGGAGGTAAGTACTTCTAGTTTAGCATAGTAGGCGATCTGGTTTCGAAAGTTTAGATATATAGCAATCCTCACTTGACATATTTCCAATGAAAGTCTTGACTTGGTTATGCAGATTGAATGAGTCCTTCTTCCTTACAGCAGAACTTGGAACGCCTTCGCAACTAAACAGACAGCTGAAGTAGTTTTTGTAGACCCCCAGTACCGACTGGTGACAAATTATCTTTACCTTTTGGTAAAACTTCCCAACATTAATGCTAACGTAATTCTTTTTTCTAGGCCGGGAGTTTCGCGTTCTTTCTACAAAAGAGCCAACCCCTAGCCGATCTGTGATTTGTTTTGTTACTTGCACTTTTCGTGGTTAAACTCAAAGGCTTAATAACTTAAGACCAGTGGCGTCTTATCTTATAGGTGTTAACGTAACTTCGGCACTTGACTTGGACTTTGGACTTGGTTGGGTAAAAGTCTTGCGGTTTGTTACGAAAGCATTCGATGATTGAAGGACCTCTTCACAATATTTCCCCGTTTTTCTACCGTCAAGATATCTGCGTGACAAGCAAGTTCTCCGAGCCCTTATGTCGAAAGCTGGACGAGTGCCTCGGTCGGGGCCAACATTCTTAATTGGGATGACTTATATAAGAAAAGGAAAACCTTCTTCTGGCTACAGTAAAGATGTTACCCGCCGTAAGGTCAGTTACTCTAGGTCTGTTTTTAGACGTGGTGTGTAACAGGCTATTAATTCCGAATGAGCTACCAAATATGTCTTGCTTTTCTGTTTGAGCGTTTAAATAGCCCAGGACAACTAACGACTTAGGGCATACTGAGGATACTACTACAAAATGCAAGCGTTATTATTTATGGAAAAAATAAATGATTGGGAGAACCGGCCGGCGCGGCGGTTAGATGTTATTTGGGATCATGTATAATTCTTGACAGGGGAGAACGTTTCATGACAGTATTCAGTGTCACGAATAACTGTCTGTACTTTCAGGCACTGAATGAAAATATGAAAGGTCTATACAAGCCAACCAAACAAATGCACTTCATCTAGATCAATAGTAGAATCGATCACTTTTCAAAAACTCATTTGGCTAAAAGGTAAGTAATCCTTGATCACGTTTTCTGGGGACATATTTTCAGAGAACTAGAATTTGCGATTGCATTTAACCTACGGCTCGCTTGACGGTAACGATTCACAGTCGTTTTTTTATGGGAAAATCACAAGTCTCGTCAAACATTGAGCAAACAACGCGTCTATTTATGAAGCTATCGACCACATCGCATCGGGGCGAAACGCAATTTGAATGAAGGCCTCTAATTGCGTAAAAGTTTGAGGACGACTACTACCACTATTCACAATAATAAATGTGCAGAGCTAATACCTGTCTGCAAGGCATTTAGGTTCACCTTTTCCGAAAGCTTTTGAAAAAAAAAAAACAATGCTACATCCTCATTCACCATTGCTTCAGTTTAAAGTTGACTCCAAACCTTCAAAACAATATCTTGTATAAGTAGAATGACCCAGATTAAGTTGCGAAACCCCAATCAATGGCATGCTGTCACAAAAATATTCTTAGTATTTTTTACCATTGGGGGGAAGCACATAACCCACCTGAAACACCATAACCATTATGGCTGGGGTTTTTTTTTTCGTTTAGTGAAATAACTTTCAAGGGGATTGACACCTCGTTTTGTGATTTTAATACAGAACGCAAAACAAATTCACAACTACTTGTACTTCCCTTTGTTTGGTAAAAGTCGTATGAATGACTTAAAATAATTGTCAGTGAGAAGAACAACTGGGAATTCACAAAAAAAAAAAAACAAAAACAAATAGCTTTATCTCTTTATCTGTTTTGGTTCAAGGAGACGTGATTCATTCGGACAAGTTGGTAAAACAAATTACGAATGAAAAGGGGTACCCCTGGAATAGCTGCGGTTTATATTTTTGATTAGTCACGTATAAGTGGTGGAAATCACTCTAGCGATCGTGTTTAAGGTTTTCTCTATTCTATCGTTTTACAAGATGCTCGCTCATCAGCAACGCTGGGGCATCAGTTACCTCAATGACAGAGGGTGGTTTTAATAAAGTTCAATCGACCTTACTATATAATTCCGGCAGTAATGTCGACAATTAGTTGGGTTTGACTAAAATATACCAGCACTATCGAAATGGCACCAATAAACAATTGGAATTCCACCTAAGAATGATGGAAATATATGTCGCACAAAGCGTTTCTTATCATTAGGTATGATCCCTAATCGATCTCCAAATGCACTTACAACGTACAACAACAGCACCCGATCCTGATCGATCGGTATCACAAATCATGATCTGCAAACTATCGGTTTATGATATATTTATGATTTGAATGTCTGCGAATTGACCTATTCTAAATAATATGGTGAATGGCGTAGACAGAACGTTAATTGTGTAACCATGTCGAGTTTTTATTGAATTTGAAATTTATATTTTCATATCTTAATGTAGTTTTAATTTTATATGGATCTTTGCACCATAGTTAGCTTTCCATACAATATTGCATAAGTATAGGATGACACGTATTCCAAAACGACTAAAGCTTCGGTGTTCATACCCAAAAAGTATACAATGATTTAACATCCCTAACATGACATAACTAGTAAGAGAACTTAACCCAAAATGCGCCAAACGGAAATGGTGCCAAACTGCCAGCTTACTCCGCGGTACTAAATATTAATCATTTTTGGTGTCAAGGCTAAATTTTCCAAACTCACAGTAACGAAATTTTCCATACAATATTGCATATTGTGAGCTACTAACAACTATTTAGGGTGAAGCTTAAAAATGATTATTAGTGTTATGCGTAGTATGCACATGATACGAAACAAAATTTTCCGGTGGTCTCCAAATGGACAGCGAAACGACAGAGTTCCATCAGCTGCTGCACAAGTAGCAGTGTTGCCATCACCGGCTATTTATCTCCGATTTGGATGCTCGAACTTTCCGCTGGCTCCATAAAATTTTCATTTGGGAATTATCCTAATTAATTCAAAGTTTGGTGATTTTTAGGCTCCTTAGGATTTAAAAAAAAGTCATACTTCAATTGCGAACGTACTCTTTTCGTATTGGCCCCAGTTATATATATACAGGGTCCGCCAAATAACTTTTTTTTTTGAAAATGCTATAAAAAAAAAACTGTTGAATATTTTCTCAAATTTCTTTCTTTATTTGAAAGTACAATCCTTCCGGTTAATAATGGAAAATAATTTCATTCAAATGGCTGAATCGGCTGTCCATGCAGTAGCCTACACGATCGGTCCAATCTTTAAGCACATTTTCGATTGTGTGCAGCTGTATTTTAACAATGGCTTCACGAATATTGTCCTTTAAAGCGTCAATTGACTCTGGCTTGTCCGCGTAACACTTGTACGGCACCCCACATATAATAGTCGAACGGTGTTAAATCGCAGCTCCGAGGTGGCCAAACGACATCAGCTCTGCGGTTGATAATGCGATCTTCAAAAACAGGGCGCAAAACATCGAGTGTAGCTTCGGCAAATGTTGCCAATATCCTCCTCTTCAATTTTTGTGAACAAAAATTCGTTCAACATGGCCCGATAACGATCGCCATTGACTGTAACGGCCACTCCTTGCTCATTTTCGAAGAAAAATGGCCTAATTATGCCTCTGGACCAAATTCCGCACCAAACAGTGACTCGTTTTGGGTATATCGGCTTTTCAATGTATGCGTGCGAGTTTTCTGTGCCCCAAATGCGACAATTTTGCTTGTTTACATACCCGCCAAGATAAAAATGAGCTTCATCATCATGAAAAGATGATTTTTTTGGCAAAATCGGCATCTTCTCTAAGTCGATCGCAGTCCCACTTAGCGAAGCGAAAACGCATTGGATGGTCATTTCATCAAGCGTATACACAACCATATTCGTTCAGCGGAAGGATAAAACTAATTAGCTGTCGAATCAGACATGAGCTAAGTGTTACCATTCGCGAAATAAGCAATAGTTTAAAAAAAAAAAAAAAGTTAGATGGAGGACCCTTTACTAAGGAAGGATCAGCGATTTGAATAAACATCTGAGTGTCAACATGCGTATGAAATTTTCAAAAATGAGATCACAAGTGAAAAAGTGCTGGCCCCATTTGACGAACATCTGCCACTCATTCTGGCCACAGATGCTTCGCCAGTGGGACTTTCGGAAATACTCTCCCATGCAACAGAGGAAGGGGAAAGATCTATTGCTTTCGCATCGAAGAGTTTAACGAAAGCCGAAACCAATTACAGTTAGTTGGATAAGGAAGCTACAGCAATTTATTGGGGATTACATACGTTTTTTGATAACTGCTATGGAATAGAGTTAACACTCATAACGGACAACAAACCGCCAACTTCTAAGGCCCATTAACAAAACATATACGAAGTTTCAAAGTAAGCTATCCAGCCTCTCAGAAGTCAGAAGCCATATAGAAGAAATTTCGAGACGCACACTTTTTGGAGTTAATAAAAAGAACTCTCGAGCTAGATATTTTGTGCGACCCGATGCTGAGATCAGCGAAGTAAGGCAAAGTAGACAAATCCTTAAAAAGCCACTTTTTAGAAATATTGTTGTACTTGACAAGCGAGAAACTGTGATCGGCACCTACTGTTTCTGCACTGAAGTGCATATGAATTGAGGCGACTTAAAAACCTCCTTTTAACATGAACAATTTTTATAGGGACTTTTGCTTTTGATTATATTGCATTAAGTTACAATATGCACCAACTCGTGACTGTGTCCGATAGTGTCCGATATCTTGGCTTGTCGTCAGCGTCACCCAACTCATTGAACTGCCAGCGTAATCGTCGTTTTTCGTCTAAGTCATAACCGCTGTCTTCTCAGAGTCGCCGTTGGTTGAGTTCGAACTCGTTGGAGATCAAACACCTACTCCACCTAATCAAAAGTGTAGAAGTAAAATGTATCTAAATCCTTCTTTTAAACAATCAGTGTTCAGACGGAATAGATATCTGCATTTCATTCCTTAAGCAATAATAATTCAAAGGACGAAAGTCCAAAAGACGGAAATATGCTTCAAGGGCTGCACAACATCTGCGAAAATTACTGTAGACTCATTGCCAAGATTTGGACTAACTTGTCAAAACAATAATTATAAATAAAAACTAATATATTTGTTAGTGGAATTGTAGTAGCCTTAATCGAAAAAAAAAATACTTTATAAACAGTTTTTCAATAAGGAAGGGTCGATATTGAAAAGAAATGCGTATGAGGTGCTAATGAAATTCTCTTTTTTTTTAAAGGGTATTTTACCATTATGGAATATAACATCGTTCAAATGTCTGCCGAGCCTTCTTACGATACGACTGAATTTGAGCGAAGCTATTGATTTTATTGGCATACACTTGCTACTCCAGGAAACCTTACAAGAAAAAGTCTAGCGGGGTCAAATCGCATGATATTGGTGGCCAATTTACGTCACGTATACCTGCGAGCGATAACCATTAGTATAGTTCATATGCCAAATGTCCATTGTGGCACGTAGCCCTGTCCTGGCTGGCACCACATTTGGTCTACCGCTATATCGTTCAACTTGGGCCAGCAAAAATCATTCAGCATCATCGGAATCGCCGTTGATTGTCATTTTCAAAATAGTACGGAATGCGTACCGGTAACGCTGGCGACCCAAAATTCGCGCCAAACAGTAACTTTTTGTGGATGCATTGTCATTCAGCACCATAGTGAACCTCATGTTGTTGGCATCGTCCCATAAACGTACGGCGACCATAATTTAGAATTTATAATAATGAATAAAAGAAAATGAATCAATTTTCAATTATTTAATTTTTTATTTTGTTTGCTAAGGTACTTTATAGTAAGACCTTTTAAAAAGTTAAATAGAACTATTTTTTAGACCCAGATTCCCTGCTTGTTTTTTTGTTTGCTAGTGCAGGAAGTTGTTGCACTTTACCACTAACATTTTGTTTATTAAATTCTGGTTTTCTTTATGTTTTCGTTACAACGAACAACAATAACAATAGTTCACAAATATGTTGATAAAATGGGCACAGAACAAATAATGAAGAACTTTTAACATACGGGACATTTGTGTGTTTTTGAATACAAAATAATTCATAATAAACATCGTTCTCAAATACAGAACTGTTTATTACTTTAATGAACGAATGGTCAACGTCCTTATAAGGGAATTTTGCTTAATAGCTCAAAAAAGTGCCTCGTTGTTGAAGACGATTTTTCGGCCACAATCGGGGTCCTCTTTCAAACACACCGAAGCCCAGTCAGCGAACACATATCTTTGCCTATGGTCATTATCTTTGAGCTCATGGGTTAGTTAGATCTTGTACGGGTATAGGCCTAAGTCCCGACGCAAAATTCGCCAAGTTGGAGTCAGCGAAACGTTGACTTTTTGTACACAGGGAGAAGAATTGACTCTACCGGGTTCTCCTGTAAGCTTTCACGGACCGCTGTAATGTTCTCGTCCGATCCAGCGTATTTCTTGACATACGGGTGTTGGATGATAGCTTACCGAACCGGTTGTTTCGAATTTGGCCACCAAGCGTTGGAGAGTCGACAATGGTAGCAATGGGATCAACTCAAACACTCAATAAGACGTTCTACTCAGTCGTGTCATTGTCATCATGTGACTGAGTGACTGAGTAATAACAACCAGACAGACTACATGAAAACAATATGATCGCCACAGTCTGCCATCTGCCAATACCGATCCTTCTTAATTGAAACACCCTTTAGATTATTGATATTTGAGCCCGAGCCATAAATAGAATTATTATATTTTTTCAGATTCTAATGTTTTATTTCCATTTCAATTTTGACTTAAAAAATAAATATCCTTAAAAAAGTATTTATTTAATGAATTTAACGAGATGCATTTTACACATGGCATTCCAATAATTCAATTAAATGTCCAATTTGCAGCGAATGGTCCATTCAACAGCATAAACATGGATTACAATAAATAAATGCTAAATAGTGGTCTATGGACAAATGCTGTTATGCGAACCACCACAATGCGATCCTTTATTTACCCTAAATGCAAAGTGCACTTAAAATTCCAACAATGACCCACTTTACCATATAAATGCAGTTTGTTGTGACAATAATATTAATATAATCGCAGCGCATAACAGAAAAGTAACTCTACTAGTGCATATCTCATAGTTTACGAGCAAGTACATCTAAAATTCTAAAGCATTCCAGAAATATAGTCTTTCGAAAAAGCACGTTGTTAACATACTTTTTTTAGGAGCAGTATAGCAGAGGAAGTGCTCTAAATAAATGAAATAAATTTCATCATTATAGTGTGAATTCCACAAGAGTATTCTTTGTGGCGAACCATGAAAATTGCATCAAACCGCACATCCGAATAATGAACACGAACTACAATGCCCTCTGGGTTTCGGAACGAACACAGAAGTTAATTACTTTGGCCACTGCATCCCAAATCGAAGGTTGGCCGGCGCGTTGGACGCGAAATTTATTGCATGCCATTTTGTTTGGAAGGCTGTATGCGTAATGTGAGGTTCGAGGGATGGGTAGAATGGGAGTGGAAATAGCGACCGGAACGCGTCCGTCTAATGGATGTGTAACAGTTAATGGAGGACTAGTACTTTATGGTTCATATTTTTTTTGTATGGAATCGAACAGGACGAACAGAACATGGGTGACAATGACGATAATTAATGATAATTACCTCGTTTGGTGTGAGTAAATGACCTTGTGTGAATTACTAATATCGAAGGTTTATTTCATAAGAACCGAATCATTCCGAAAGTTAGGTATAATGGAGATGTATGCTTCGCAAGAGCTATTTCATTTCCTTTGCTTGCAGATATAGGTGCGGCTTTTACTCTTGAATTTGTTGCAAGTTGTTATCACTATAAATTTAATTAATACATTGGTTATCTACTCTAGAATAACGAAGTCGACTTGTTTTGATATTTGGGTATTCTCGGACCACGGTTCGATGGCCTCTGTTTCTATGACAAGTTAAGTAAAATTTAAGGAGCTCTCAAGGCCAATGTACCTATGGCACTATATTATGGTCCTGTCTGGGTTCGAATCTAGTCGAGTAATACGTTACGGAACTTGTTTTTATTTCGTATGAAAAATCCACTTAGTAATTCAGAGAACGTACCGCTTATAAACCGATGTGGCGATCCCAAGTAGAAATAGTTGGTTATAGTGTAAGCGCTACTCCTACATTTCAGATATGTTTCCGTAAAAGTAACAGTGTGTATATTGTATCAAAGTGCGAATCGTTTCCAGAAAAAGATGGAACGTTGACCAAGGTGGGGAATAAGTCTTAGCTCATAAAATTTTATTTCGGGAAACACACATATGATTGTAAATGAAATGTTACCGTAGTGAGCTGCCAAATCGGTTTTCATGTGTTTGTAAGTTGGTTCGCATGGAACAGAAAATGTGAAATAGAAATACTGATACCAATATAAAACATAAACACGTAACCTTCCCGCTTTAATGGAGATGCTAAAGTACCTGATTAGGACCCTATTTAAATGTGTATTACTCGTTTACTGATTACTAGCAAACTTACTTTTTTCCCCGTCGATTATTGGCTATAGACTGCGAGATTTAACACGCTCAAAAATTGGCTCTAACAGAGTGCGACTTTTGCTCGGTTGAAAAAAAATGGGTTAAAATTAACCAAGTCTCTGTTGAAAACACCGATTATTCGTTGTTAAAACTACCGATATAAATAGGTAAAATACATGCTGTTAAAAATAGCACACTTTATCAGTTGTTAAGAACCAAGTTTCTAGATAAATAGGAACCAGAAGTATTAATTCAACAGAGTTAGTTTGTTATTTACAGTCGAGAAAAATTGATAAAAGGTTATTTTTAACCGAGTTTCCTTAAACAAGTTGACTCGGTTATTTTTAATCCACTAACTCGTGGGAGCTATATTAACAGTATCACTTGGTAGTTTTTAACCGAAAGTTGGTTAATTTAAAAAAAAGCGACTTTTCTGTCCCGCCAGGTGGTGTTAATTTGGTCCTTTAATTTTGTGGTCCATCGGGCTTTTTCTGTACGACAATTGGATTGAGTTAATACAAATCAGTTGCATTAAGTGAAGGTTACCTTATTGTCCTGTTTCCTCTTTATTTTCGAAGTTATACATTTTTAGTTTCGACTCTAAATTTTAGTAGTTCACATTGGCTATATTTTCCATATAAAAATTTCGCAATTGTAAGCTTCCGTAAATTTAAAGTCGAAACAAGTTTGTTATTAGTACGGCGCTTTATCCATAAAAGGTTGCTGAGATAGGAAGCTTTAAGTATTTTGGTGAATTATCCAAGCTAATCGAAGTCATATAGTACTTTTTTTCGGTCGATTTGGCTTTGCCTTGTCCTTCAAACTGTTATTTTTTTATTTATTTTTATTTTCGGTATACATATATGTTTGTATAGGCTTACACATCAACGTATAATTACATCTTTTAAAAAAGCGAAAAGCTGAATGATTGATTTGCTGAAACAATGAGGACTACCAACTTCGGCTCTGAGATGAGGTGGCAAAGGTGCCTAAAGTCAGCTTAAAGTGTTCCTGATCGTATTTAAATCACGAAATAATTATATGAAATACCTTTGCATGAACCGATCAAAAATAACTAAGGAACCGATTTATATTGTTTTTTTATTTACTTGATACCTATTCTAATCAGTTTTTCTTCTTTGTTAAGTAAAACTTCTAGTGGATGAAACGAAAAGGCGACATGAAGCGTAAAAGGCAAATTCGCATGGTGAATCACTTGTTGAATGTGTCATAAGGAGAAAAGTTTTGCTCGTAGGTGGTTACTTTTGATGAGTATTATAGTGAACCACCGCTTTCGGTTTGCATTTCTGTCTGTTAATTTTTAGCCCTCTTTTTCAAAACAAGTAACTACCCAAAAACTAGCATCAAAACATTCATCTTGATTCAAAGTTAAACTAACCCAAACAAGCTGCTTATTTTCGGTGTAGCAGATAAAATATGCAGAAAGTCAAAAACCGCTCAGTTAACAAGCAAGCAAAATCACAGAATTGTACACTTTTATCCCAGGATGTAAACTAATTACTACTTTTATAAAAGTAATAAAATATTTGCTTCTGCCATTCCACAGGCCTTCGGTGAGTACACACTGTATCCACATAACAAAGGCATCTTTAAATCGGATTAAGATATAATCCTTTTTGAGTTTGTGTTATAAATCTACAACCTATATGACGTGTGCAATTAGGTCAGATTAAATGCCTGATACAAACGAACTACAAGTCACATTTACAACGTTGTCAATAATTGAGTAGTTGGGAGTCTCATTGCATGGTTATGCTGATGCCCTTTATGGGTCGCTTTGAGCCTTGAAATGGTAAACAGAAAGTCACCATAGCAAAATTAAAATACTTGATATTGCTGTAGTCTTATAGGTAGGTATCTCAAATGAGTAGAAGCAAAAAAGACCGCATCTCCGCCATCGCAGTGAAGGCAATCAAACTAATCATAATCCTTAGATTTAGACCCTTGAATCTAATGCCGCAAACTATCTACTTAAGAGGTATTCTCGATCCTTGAACTTGACAGACCTTATATGTATTACATCAAAAATTAAAACATGAAAGTCTGCCACAAAACGTTTAGTAAAAAGAATAGTGTTTTTGTTACATAAACAACAATGGTACATCCTCGCATAAGGGTCTTTGCGTACCTTGAGTAAGACTTCCAACATCGTTTTTTTTGGAAAGATTTCAAATATCAAACATTCAGAATTGAAAACACGGCTAAATCGGATCGAAGAGCTTAATTGTATTCTTCAGTGTCATGCTTATTTTTTTACAACATTGGTAACTTAGAGTGATCTTTCCTTAAAGTTCAACTCTGCGGTAGCCCGTTTAGAAAGTGTTCTAATGCGTTTTCTATGCCCTTATTTATAGTGCTTAACTTATCTGGACAATTCCTATATAAAAACTGTGTATAAATCGGAGTCGAAGCAAATCGAATTTGTAAGATTTGAACAATACCCAATCCGTTGAAAAACTTGTTGATAGAAACAACTTATACCTCCCCCACATGGTCATATCTTTCCGTTATAACATTGCTGAGTTGCTGATACACAAATTTAAAATCCCCACATATTTTTTTATCACTTTGAGGTAATTTACAATGTCTTTCCTAAAGCTTTTGACAACGTTAATCTTAATGGGCGCTGTCAACTCATTATCATAAGTCGAATAGACTAGATTGGCCGGTAACGTCACTTTCCCTACATCAGATGCATGTTTAAAATGTCAATTTGACTTTATTTGTCAGCTTTAATCACGTGACAAATCCAGGCGAGAAAAATTGAAACATATCAATTCAGCAAGCTGTGAGACATACTAAACTATATTTTGAACGTCCCCAGTACTCTAATTTCTAGAATCCAAACTGACAAGCTTCATTTTAACTCCAAATATTTAGCGAGTACATAAGCGAGTTTCCCTAGGGACTGGAATCCCATTCAGTACGTTTGCGTTAAGACGTATTTGCGCAACCATTTTATGATACTTTTGAAGTTCCACAGGGTAGCCATCTTGGCCCCTTTCATTTCCTTTTACTTACTAATGAAATTTCAGATTTCTTTTGGACTTTCAAATGTATTATATGCTATATTTTACGGCAGTTCAAGAGTTATCCGAATTATTTTTTTCAGAAAATGACTGCATTCTCTTACAAGACGATGTTCAAAGACTTTCAATCAAAAAAAAAAAAAATCTTGGCGCAATAGGGCCATGAGGAACCTAGGACCGGTTTCTCACAATCATACGTTTTGTCCGATATTTTCATTTTTGGAGAGAACGGAAGTAATCTACAGTTTTGATTAAAATTCCTACCGAGTCGAAACGGCTTATTGAGAAGCTCTTTCATGACATTTATACCTTCGAATGTTCATCAGCTGTTTGCGGGAGGTGCAGCAGTGAAAGAAACCTAAGATGTAATTTCGGTTTTTTGGGGGATCGAACCTTAGATCGCTCGCTTAATTGTCCAACACTAAACCACTGACTTTAAATGCGGTGTCATAAAAATCAGCATCACCTCAAAGTCTCTAATTAAGCACTTCTTTGTCATTATCTGTCCTCGTGCTCATCTCGATTTAAATATAATTTATATCCCATTGTTTGTTATCTCTTCTAGAAGAGACCCAAGTGGGTCGTATTTGGCAAAAGAATAAATTGTTGTTAGTATAGGTATACTATCTTGTTCGTTGCTGAAGTTGGTTCAATGTAATGTTTGAAGACTACAAAGAGCTACAAGTTCGTAGATGTTTATTCATTGCATTTTAAGTTGTAATCTAGAATTTTATAGCGTAATCAGTAAAAATTCCACTTTCATCTTAGTATTGAGGAGATCCTAATTCTTTAATTTTTTCTGGAATATTTAAATGCCTCATCATCAGATGAGCCAACCTTTTAACTTATATTTTTTCATTTAGACTGCGTATATAAACAGATCGGTATTGACGCTTTTACCATCATAATGGATGCCACCAATTTAAATTACAAATTCCCTGATTTAATTAGCAGGTCATACATTATGGATTAGCTAGCATAAATGACAAATTTAATAAAAGTATCCATTGACATCCGAAACAAAAACTATACCTAATTTGCATTCCAAACGCACTCGATACTTGATGGCAAATTTCATCACAGTGCATTTATCTGCATCCACATTTCGATTTATAGCACAGAAAGAAAACAACGTTATGATAACTAATCCAATTAACAAAAATATGCCAATATTTGTGCAAATGTGTTGATACAATCGTACTAAATATAAATACTGTTCAGCGGTGTGCAGAGAGTTAAGCCTTAAACCCAAATTAACAGGACGACACACTGTTGTTCACATGTTCTCTCTACTTATTTACATTATTATGGCTGAAATGGAAACAAATCTGTTGCCTACAAATATTTTCACAGCCAAATGCATCCCAGTGGAACTAATCCCTATGGCACGTTGTGCGCTGGCCTGTTCCAATTTAACAACAAAAGATACCGGCTGAACCTCAATCCTCCCGAATGGAGTTCTCTAAATGCCTATGAGGGCTCCCTACGTACATTCACCTACTTCGCTCGAATAGCGCAACACAACGATAGTGTTACTATATGTACTATCCAACAATTGGTTAATATAAAGCAAACATTTCAATACGTTCGTATATCTCGAGTAGCTCTCCCTACCAACTGCTTCTTTTGAATCACACATTTGTGTCAGGATGGCAGATGTAGCAGCCAGTTTAATGGGATTTTTTTTTGCATGGTATAGTCCTTAAAAGTTAACAACGACCGCTGCTATTCGGATGCTGTGAGGCAACTTGACAACGCCACAATGCTACGGGTAACGTATGATTTGATGAATTGCTCGCGCACTGCCGGCGGTTGGGGGCTTGTTAGTCGGGTATACCTAACTTTGTTCTAAAACCAGTTGTTATGGCATCGACGAGCGATGTTTTCCGTGGAGATAATTAGGTATTCATGTGGCGTATATTGTATCTAACAAACACTCTGCGTGTGCACCACAGTGGAGCGATGTAGTTGGACACTTGTCGCCGGGTGTTTTGTGGTTATTTCATTACGAGATATGCGAGAAAGATACGGGTGTAGGTGTGTGCCTGTGGTTTCTTTCTATCACTGGGGCCAGGTTTCGTAAGTTCTTAACCGGAATTAATTATTATGTTCTTATTAAGCTTTGACAAATACTTATGTGTCTTATGTGGTGGTGAAGATACGACTGGTAAATATGCGGACGCGAAAACAAGACATAGCTCATCAGCTAATCGTGTAGATTTGGAATTTCTTAGTCTTTTCCAGACCCTGCTGTAATGTGAATATTTGATCCAGGGTAGGCCTTCCAGGAAATAACTGACAAGGGCCAACTGATCACAAATTATTTCAGGCAGGATATTGTATACGATGTTGATGCAACTCAAAGAACTTTCTTTTCAAGATTTGATTCATCCAGAAATATCTCCAGGTACATAGCTACGATGATGTTATTATATCACGGTCAACACCTTACGAGTATGGAGTCTTCACTTTAGCATTCCTCATTCGCGATAGGCCGGACAATGAACATGAATAAGGAAATGTGTCACAACTTTCCAACCCCTTCCCCCTATCGACTAAAATGCATTTTGAATACTTTATCATTGCCTAACACTTGTGAGATATACTTATTGTTCGGCCTATTGAAATCTCCCGCGTCGCATTTGCAATCGAACACTGGGCCTCCTCCTGTTGTTCGCCGGCTGAAAAATAGGGCATCTCAGGCGGCACTTCTGGCGTCCATTATTTCAGCGCTTTCAGTGGTCTTCTGAACTTAAATCCGCGGGACTTAGAGAGGATTCTGAGAGAGCTTAAGGATTACGCGGTCGGCAAATAAAAGGCTTTAGCAACCTCTTGGGATTGCAGCTTCTCACGATGTAACGTTCCTTTGACTAGATACTAACTAAAGGGTCCGCCAAATAACTTTCTTTTTTTTTGGAAAATGCTATAAAAAAGAACTACTGAATATTTTCTCAAATTTCTTTTTTTATTTGAAAGTACAATTCTTCCGTTTAATAATGGAAAATAATTTCATTCAAATCGCTTCGCTAAGTGGGCCTGCGATCGACTTAGAGAAGATGCCGATTTTGCCAAAAAATCATCTTTTCAGATGAAGCTCATTTTCATCTTGCGGGTATGTAAACAAGCAAAATTGTCGCAATTGGGGCACAGAAAGCCCGCACGCATACACTGAAAAGCCGATATACCCAAAACGAGTCACTGTTTGGTGCGGAATTTGGTCCAGAGGCATAATTGGGCCATTTTTCTTCGAAAATGAAGGAGTGGCCGTTACAGAGACAATTGACGCTTTAGAGGGAATATTCGTGAAGCCATTGGTGAAATACAGCTGCACACAATCGATAATGTGCTTAAAAATTGGACCGATCGTGTAGGTTACTGCATGGCCAGCCGAGGCAGCCATTTGAATGAAATTATTTTCCATTATTAACCGGAAGGATTGTACTTTCAAGTAAAAAAAAAATTTGAGAAAATATTCATTAGTTTTTTTTATAGCATTTTCAAAAAAAAAAAAAAAGAAGTTATTTGGCGGACCCTGTACTATATACTTGTAATTTTCAATTTTTAAATTTTTATATTCCAGGACAAAAAAGGAGTTTTCATAATTGTGAGATGATTTTACTGCTGAAGCTAAGTATCCTGCTCGCGCTAAATTTTAGCGTCACTAGTCTCCACTCCGTTTCTCCACAAGCAAAGATAAATGGTCGCTAAATTTTGAAATGCGATAGATGGGACAAAAACCATATGTTCATGACAGATGTGGGTAAACGACATTTTAATTATACAAGTAAAAAGAAATTCAAACTTCAAGGACATTGCAATATTTAAATATCTGCAAAACAATGGATGCAATAAGAATTGAAGAAGATGTTATAATTGCTGCAGCAGCTGAAATAATTGCTATAGTGGCAAGTAGAAGACGACACTTAACTTCGTGTCGCGTAAATCCAATCAATCAACCAGTGAGATTTGTCCTGCAAGTTCCATATAGTTGGCCGTTCCTCCACAAGCCCCGCAAGTTTTTTTTTCTTTTCATCCCATGAAAAGGGTATTTTGGTTTTGCCTCTTCTTTTACTTATACCGCTAATGTGACTACACACAGCTTGGGAAAGAGAAATAAATAAATAGTTTGAGATAATAAATTCACCCGGCAGCAACAACACAACACAAACTTTTTCTTCTGTCGGAATTTATCTTCGATTTAATGTACCGGACATTTATTTCGCGAGCTAAATGAGTGGAGACTTGTCATCGGCCCATCTATATGAAGTTAAGAATTTAGCGAGCGAACAGGATACTGCTTTGCTAAATTGTCTCGCTAAATTTTATCTTTGTAGACATTTTTGTATGGGAGATAAAATTTAGCGCGAGCAGGATACTTAGCTTGAGAAGTGAAAATGTCTCTTAAAAATAATATGGAATTTCAGGTTGGTTGTTTCACAACGAACCGTACAAATTTTTGAGATGTACATACGAGTATGTTCGAAATTATGTTCATGAACTATCCATCGTTTACTCAGAAATTTTAAAGGAGTCTAAAAATCGAACATTTTTAAAGCAAACAATACTGAATTCAGTACAATAGTAAGCCTATTTGCAACTATGCTTGCGTGATGTGGCGTAAACTATGTCTGCTCATCCTCGTATATCAAGCAAGTCTTAAAAGTCACTAAGTATAAGTGTACAGCACATAGATGGCCTTGGCCTATGGACGAAGAGGTCGTAAGGGTATTCTCTGCCACTGTTGTCTTTATTATCCGTTGGTGAAGAAGGCATATTTCGGGCAAGATTAGGAACAAATAGATCAAACGCTGAATTATCGTATGGCTACTTAAATTTGACGCCAAATTTGGAAGTCCGAGAGTTTTTTGACGTTTCACAATATTATCGAAGCTTCTCGCATACGTGACTTCTCCCTGTTTATCAACTGGAAGCAACTAGCATGCAGTCCTCATTAAGTATAACCCGAGGAGCATTTTGCGACTTCTTATCCAAGAGCTGAAATCACAAACCAATTCTCTAGACAGACTGTACCATGGAAATCAGAAATTCTGATTAGTATAGATGAATGTCAGACGAAACCTTCTACTCACGTTGTTCATCGTGCTTGAACTAATGAATCTGATCAACAATATTTCCATCTTTTGTTTGGGAAATTAAGCACTTTCTCCGCAATCTCTGTATAATTTATAGCGAACAGAGGATATTTGAACCTCATTGCTGTGTCGACCTTTAATTTTTAGTATGTATAAAAGATTATCAGGCCCGATTTGAATCCTATCGAAATATAATTAAATGGGTTCGACATCATTTTTGAGAGGATTCGAAAAACCTATTGCTCAGAGAATTTAAATTATTTTCTAAGGGACCATCATCGGTCTACTGTAGTCCTGAATGAGCACTGGCATTCTTTTATTTATTGTTTGACGTTTCCCCCTTCGAAGTGCATAGCGTGTTATTTAGATAACAAGTCTGTTTAAAAGGACTTTCGAGCGTTTGTTTGTGCATTTACGGTTTAATGTTGTATCTCTAGTGGCGACAAGCTCTATCAAAACTTCAAACGGAATATGTGAATGTCAAGGGTAGAACCTCTTTTGAGCACAATTATGTGGCACTTCTTGTGAGGGATCAAATCGGTTGATGCCTGCAATTTAGAGATTGCCATGTAAGTAGGACCCAAAAGGAATTATAGTGTACCTAACCTAACATAAATTGTCAAGGCAATGGATAACCCTTTATTTATATAGATGGACTAAATTTGCGTAGGTTGATTTCCGTAAATATTATCGCCTCCCAAATTTACTCAAAAATTCGACACTCCTAGTTTAAATGATCACTATTTTGTTACCCCTTTAGCTTATTTAAATCTATGTTCATAAAACTCAGGATAGCAATATCATAAATACACATAACCTATAAGAAAGAGTTCTACCAATATATTGCTCTAGTAAGCGAGTTGATATGTTAGCTTGTCCCAGAGCAATGGAATTGTTGCCCTTGAAGTTGCCAATCATACTGGCAAGTGATGTACCATGGACGTAACTTTATGAAATTCAAAGGTCAGCGCAAGTGCTGGTTGGTTTCCTAGGGACAGAGCTGAGATAAACAAGCGTAGCTTTGTTATTTTAAAGGCGATTTTTGATGTTATTCACTTAAATATCGCTTAAGGAATTTTATTTTTACTAAAATTTACTTTTTAGAGTGTAGAGGTTAAAATTTAGAATTAATTGCATTATAAAAAATGCCTCTCAAAAACTACAGTAGTTGGCACTTGGAACTACAAATGTGCACCCAAAAATATTAATTAAGTAAAAGCTACCGGATTATTAAAATGCATTTAATATGTCTTTACTAAACAAAGATTTGGTTGGCAGTGCCAAGAACCATATGACCAATTGAACAATTGACATCCTCTGCCAATAATTGAATCTATTGCAAATTGCAGTTCTTTAATACAATTATTGGCAGCCCTGTTATTTAATACACTAGCAGATAATTTTAACTTAAATTAATAATATTTCATATATTGCCATTTGAAAGAACTAAAGCTTTTATATATATTTTGAGAAATTCAGAAAAAAATCTATTCTAACAAAATTGGAAGTGATTATAAAAATTCATAAAATTTTTCACCAACAAAAAATCACTGACAGGTGTTTAAACTTTGATCTGCAAGTATCGACTGAAGCCTTTAATATAATTAAAGCAGGAAAATATTACGAATTTATCTACAGAACAAAATATTTCTCGAAAGAAGTGAGGAAATCGCTTTTGAACAGAGAGCTGTCAACTTCTGTATCAAAAAAATGGGTTCAAACTACTGTATTTGTTACGCTTGACCTTTTTAAAGTGGCAACGCCAATCAAGCCACATTTTTGTGATTCGGTAGTCATCTCAGATCGTGGCAAAGCCTTTTGAAATCAAAACATCGCGGTTAAAGATCACTGCCACAAACGCTACCCACGCTCGGACTGACTTCCGGTCTCCAAAGTACTCGCGTGGCTTCCATAGACCATATGAGCTTAAACTCGTAACTCGTAAAATTTATATTTGTAAATACAAGTACCTACTTCAAAGCAAGCATGCAAATGAGGTGGTTACCCCTTAACCGTGCCGAAAAAGGGAAAATAACTAAATCCAAAGTTCTTACCAGAAGGTATTCTTGTAATACTCTCTGCTTAGATCTTGGCTTCTGGACAGCGGATAACGATAAGTCACAACTTATCTTTATGGCAATACAACTACATAAGCCAGGGTTAGTTTCGTGCTGCAGTTTCTAAATCCGTTACCGATAAACTCCTTACAGTGGGAAAAAAAAGTTTTATTGTAGTAAGAAAGTCGGGTAATTATTTTTAAAATAAAATACGACGATGGCGGGATATGAAGCAAATTCAATCCATCGCCTGTGGACTTAAGACTTCGGTTTAAGATCTTAATTTTGTCAATTGCTTTTCATGAATTTTCCTATTCATCGGCGAAATTTTATCACATTTCTCATAACCGATTGAGAGATGTCTTTTCGCAGCAACCCCCTTTTACCTTCACGCAATGCGTAGTAGTCCCAATCCAATTCACTTGGGCCACAATAAAAAGGACCTAAAATGTTGCTTTCCTCTTGCACTTCGAAAGGGAAAACCATAAAACAAAATTTTTTTCACGTTCTACATGCAGTCCAGAAAAAATAAAATTCAACCTGTACCTATATTGAGGACATTTTCTTTGCTGAAGGTTTTACTTTGGCAACGCTCGCAGCGAATTACGGTTTTGGTACTTTTCTGCTCAAATTAAAACAAGAAACACACACACAAAGTTTTTATTTCGTTTTTATATACATGCCTTACGATCTGGGGGGAATCAACGAGGCCCTTAACACACCTATGAATAAAAAATGTCCGCCGCTAGTAAATGACACATAACCGCAGTAAAAAAGGGGATGCTGCTGTGTATGTATATAGCTGCGGATATTCTTATGAATGGTTCACGCAAGAAGGACCTCGCAGAGTGCAGATAGCACGGCTAATTAAACGTGAAAAACCCCAAAGTATTTAGCTGGAAACAGTTTAGTGTAATAGTCATTAGCTCACGGGGACGATGACAACGACGAGGACGATGGGGTTCTGTTTAGTTTTCATCCTATTTCTATCCGGCTCGTAGGTGGAGCGAAGGCTGATGGAAATAATTAACTACCGCAAAAAGAAGAAATCGTGTAAAACAAACGGATCTTGGAGGAAGATTAAAAGAACACGGGGGACAAAGAGGTAAACTCCTGCTAGATGCGGTGACATATTACCCTCTCTTTGCCACCTGTGTGCTCCGTACACGAACGATGGCTTCTCCAGTTTAGCTGTCGTTCTTTCTAACGTTCTCGTATTCCCTTGATGTTTATGCAACGGAAAAAAAGAAGCAAGAATCCTCTAAACAAAAAGTCGTAATTGCTTTGGGGCTCACGTTCTCGTGCACAGAACAGCAACGAGTCCATCACCACGTTCGAGCAGCAAAAGTGGAAGCACGGAAGAGAGGACAAACATCATCACCTGAAGTAAGATCCATTGAAAATTAAGAAAGGACGAATCAACTTTTAAATATTAAACAGGACACTCCGCAAAGTCGTATACACTCTGAATAAAAAAGCCAGCAACGAAGCAGTTACAGGCAAAGCCTCAAATGCCTGCGGTAGGTACTATGTCGGGACGGGGCAATTGATGTCAGTCATTGCATTTTAAGCACATGATGGCAACACGGATAGTAGGTAGTAGTCTCTATTAACGCTGCCAGTTGAAAGTGACAGAATGTAAAAGGCCCACTCCTTTCAATGTTTCCCTATATTTACTCTAAGCAAATACCGAAATGCGAATAGGAGAAAGACGATGCAGGGACCGAAGAAAACGCCTCATCGCCTTTTTAAAAGGGATTCGGTTGTCTATGCTATGAACAGGATGTTGACAACTGTTTAACTGCGCTTGTAGAATTAAGGGGTTCTTGAGACTGCTTTTCATATCGCTCGACAGTTGTGTAATCAACCAGAAAGCTCAAAGTTTAATCCTGAAAAAAAGGAAAAACCTGAAGACATGTTGTAGAGCTAAAATCGATGGAAAGGGGTTTACGCTTTGAAAACGTAAGGGGGTTATTTTTAGCTGTATGAGGAGGGAAGAGGGTGTTTTAATAGGAATCGCACATCGGCTTGAAGTATCGACGATACTCGATGTGTATTTGCTTGCTGGGCAGCTGGGCTGATAGGGAATTCACATTTTACACACAAAATTAAGTTAAGTGAATCCCGAATGTTTTGTTCATAATTATATAATAGGTATATAGACTAAGTATTAAATGGACCGTCAGCTCCTGCGCACCTTCCCAATTCTACCGCAAATTTTGAAAATAAAATTCTCTCTTAAGGACCATTCACATGAACGCGAACTGTGAATGGCGAATTGCGAACAAATCAATTTAGCTCTATTTATGAATTGAAAATTGCTATTTGTTTTGCCACAAAAGCATTTTATTCAATTAATCTAACATCTTATCTAAAAAAAAAAACTGAGTCTTAATTGATTAATAGCGAAATTTACAACTACAGCGATTTTCCCAATTCTTGCCGCGAACTGTCACACTTTATTCACAATCCACAAAAAACAGTTGCGATTCCCGAACATGCGAATGAAAAAGTCGTTCGTACTTAACCTTCAACAATGCAAATGATTCACGTGAATGAAATGTCAGAATCTACGAATATTCGCTTGTTCGCTGTTCACAATTCCATCTCATGTGAATGGTCCTTAATACTCGCTTGTAACTCTCTTCGGGCAGGCGCAGTGGCTTAGTGGTTAGTGTGTTGGACTACTAAGCGAGGGGTCCCAGGTTCGAATCCCGCACAAAACCCAAATTCCAACTTAGGGTTTTTTCCACTGCGCTGCCTCTCGCGAACGTCTGACAAACATCCGAGAGTATAACTGTCTTTAGAGCTTCTCAATTAGCCGTTTGGAATCGGCATAAAATTGTAGATCCCTTCCATTCGTTCCAAAAATAAAACTCACACAAAACGAATGGTTGCGAGAAGCTAGGCCTTGGGTCCCTACGGACCTGTTGCGCCAACTATATATATAACTCTCTTCGGCCCTCGACTCTCTTTCCTGGCGTCGTTAGCACGGGCATTATGAGTGAAAAAAAAGTATTCCCCTGAATCATAGTTGCGTAGTTGAAAGTTAATGAAGTAAAACTCAACTTTTTCAATTGGTTACATTAAAAAAAAAAAATTAAAAAGGCGGAGAAAAGCACCCAGAAATTCTTTTTTTTTACACTTCATTTGTTAAGATTGGTTGAGCGTGTGAACCGCAAGCCATCTCTAAGTCGCATTAACGAGTCGTAAAATCATCTGCATTTTGTTTATTTATTTGTTTACACGATACCTATTAAATGAAAAAAAAAAAAAAAAAAAAAAAAAAAAACAGAATGTTCTTTGCCTAAAAGCTTTGCAAACATTTTTGTATATTACCTAAATTGTTAAGAAAAGCTGTTGTTTTTTAATGCCCTGCGAAGCGACCCCGCCAACTTTTTAAGCTTGTTTTCAATAAATAAAAAAAAACTCATGAGTATGGTACTGAAGGATAATAACTGTGAGAAGGATGCAAGGAACCACCTTCAAAAGGTGAACTTTTTTCCCGATCCACCAGAGATTTTTTAGATAAAACAGAGGCTAGTATTATAACAATAGAAGATAATAAAATCATAGTAATTGATATTAATATTATTGAAAAATTATTTATACTGCCCAGAAGGGTTCGTAAAAAGAGGAAATTTATAGTGGAGTACAAAACAACACCAATATAAATTTTGTAGTATTTTTTTGATAAAAGAGAATGTTTTTATGCCTAAAAATAGCATATTATAGCTTATGAAGATAATTTGACACGTAAATCGTAATACTCATTCCATACAGGTCACTCAAGCCACACTCTGATTTATCCACATGAAAAACACAGACGAGTAACATTCGAAGAGAAATTCTCGTACGGAGATTTTGACAGATAAACGTATGCGAGAATTTTTGAGACTTGGGGTCCTGGCTTTATTCGCTCGTCGTAAGACCAGCGCTTACCTTTGCTGCCATGGTCTGGTGGACGAAGACTAACGAAGTCACCACAAACAGCATGACGGGCTGTTTACGCTCCACTCCAACTATGGAACTCTATGTCATCCTATTTCTAACACCTCTTCAAACACATATTCAAAAGAAGGCTAGACTAAATATTCACCGTCTGTTCCATTCGAACAACTTTGATCCCTATTCATATCAGCATACCTCTTGATGGAATGCTTCCCCTTAGGGAAGACTGGAAAAAATATAAACCCAATCCATCACGACTTGACATCGTCTGGTACACAGACGGTTCTAAGATGGAGTCAGTGAGTCTGGCATCTACGGTGAGTCGCCCCAGGTGAACTCGTCAGTCAGCCGTGGCTGAAGTCCTTACAATCAACCATTGCGCTAAAATAAATCTAAGTTCCCACAAACGTGGAAAACACATATTTATCTTTTCAGATAGCCAAGCAGCTCTTGACTCAGCTGTCATAAAATCTAAACTTATCTTAGAAACATTCACAACCAGCTATGAACTTTCTATGAAAAACCTAGTCATCATCCACTCGATCCCAGCCCACAGAAGATTTGAGGGCAGCGAATAAGCTTGAGAGTGACGAATCATCTCTTCACATACTCACAGAATGACCAGCTCTATGTCGTGACAGAAAAAACATGCTTGGTGATGAAATCGTCAATTCAGCAACCCTTGCTGACATGCACCCAGAGAAGATTCTTGTCTTCCTGGCTGCCTCTGGAGTGAAAAGAAGGCTCTTGGAATTTACCAGGGAAGACACCTTAGGCTCCTTTAAGAAGCCGCAGTGCCAGAACCCCTTGAAGGCTCTCCCGCTTCAAAATCGAATCTTATCTAATCTAAGCCTTCTAACCCATATCCTAAGACTTCGTAAAAGCTTTTCATAAAAAGTGCGTAAGCCTAGCACTATCTGTGATTTTTTTTTATCTTCAGTCTCTCGAAGACTTTACATCGTGGAGAACAAAAGGCTTGCCTTAAATCGGTGGTAAGGATTGATGTGCTCACCGATTGATGTTACAAACAAATAGTACCATTCTGGGAGAACTAATTTAGAAATTATCTCTTTGTCACACTGACCTACGGCTTACGGAGAACACCTTTGGTCTGTGTTACTGTGCGCTAGGTCTTGTCACAGTGGAAATATATGGAAGCAGTTTTCGTGACATGCAGAATTCCAGATGTTTACAGATCTTTAAGGGTTTTCATAACGTTCAAAATTCAAAGCTCTTGCATAGTGAATTGTTCAAACAGTTTTGCTTTAGAAATTCTAATTCTTTGTAACAAATAATCAATGTAAAAAAATAATTGCTGCTAGTGATTTGCCGAGACCTATTCTTTCACCTATTTCTTTTACCTACTAAATACTAGTTTCCCTGATCGCATCTATGCAGTATTATGAATCATAGGTAGGATCATATTGAAAAATTCAGTTGAACTGATGATTCACTCTTTTATTTTCCTTTTTCAATATTAATTTTAATGTAGCTCATTACTTTAATGCCTTTATTAGTTTATTATACTTGAGGACGAACTCGTTAGGGTTTTATTATTCGCAATATTTGGCAGCCTATTGTTTTTGTTGACCTGTTTTTTTTATGTATAAGTTCTTCTGTGTGGGTAATAGGTATCTGAAAACAAACAAACTGGTGTCTATGTGGATAATTATGTATACAATCCCTTCCCCCGTCAGGGTTTCTACCTACTACTTTCGGGTGACGACTGACGACTTGTGTCAACTATAAATATTTCACTGGCAGCCTCTAGTCCTCAGTACAGTATCAAGTCTTAACCGCTACGTACGTGCACTTATAACTCAAAATTAATTAATAATTAATTAACTTATAACTCAAAATTAATTCGAAAATGGAAACTACCTGCCGCTTCCCATCTTGCAGTTGGTCTGGCGCCGTCAACGACCTCTTGAATCACTGTGATGCCAATCATCAGAAATTCGTCAAAGACATTCAAGGCGGTGATTTTTTCAACTTTAGTCTGGAGAATATTTTAAAGGAGACATTTCTGTTATACAGCAGGACGGGACTCTATTGGCTTTTGTTTAGCGAAGTCAAAAACAAGTCGTGCGTCAAACGTGGAATCTTCGCGGTTGCCGATTCAGAACTTCGCAAATATACAGTAAGACTCGGAGGCATGAATACACCAGCTGTTGCTTACCTTGGACCTTACAAGACCCAACCGGAGACCTCGAAGAAATTCGACTTGAAATTGTCATTACAGCACTTGGAATACTTTAAAGGATTTATTCCGTCGAAGTGTGTCAAAATTCACATGGGAGAAGATGACGATAGACAAATGGGTACGCGTCTCTAGAAATGGACTGGAATGGATCGCCATCCAATTTTACCCGACGCAGAAGTTGTGCAACTTCGAATACTTCAACTCATAAGTGGATTAAAGTAATAAAATCTAATTCAAATGTTTTAATTTCAAGATAATAAATTCAATTAACAAAACATGATTTCAAATTCTTTTGAAATAATGTTCTTTTTTGTAAGAACTAGAATTTTATTTTGCACGTGTCGTCGTACCGATTGCTTCGCTTCTCCATCTTCGAACAAAAGTACCGCTTTCATGAAAAATGTTTTTTTTTTTTGATGGAATGCACAAAGTTTCATTCGATGTAAAAAAAGTAATAGAACAAAAATAAGGTAAAATGAATGTAAGCGGCAGGGTAAGGGTAAGCAGAACATTTTTTAACAATACGAATTGCTAAATTTTGTTGTAAAGGGTTTTCCAATGAGAGGTGTTATTGTGAATGACCCGCTATTTCGGTAGCTGTCACTTTTGGAGCTTTTATACTTTGATATTCGCCATTACTGTAATATAATGGAACGATACACGCATCAACAACGTCGCGACTTTGCTGATTGGGTCCTTGAAATGCATGAAAATGATCCGGAATTCCATCGAAAAATCATCTTGACTGATGAGGCCCATTTCCACCTCGGTGTCTACGTCAACAAGCAAAATTGTCGCATCTGGGGCTAGTAAAACCCAAGAGTTATTGTTGAGAAGCCTCTCCATCGTCAACGTGTGACTGTTTGGTGCGGTTTATGGTCCGGCGAATCGAGAGATGATTAATGATTTTTTATGGTCGGAGTTGGATGGTATTGATCTGGACAACGTTTACTTTCAACAAGACGGCGCTACGTGCCACACAAGCAACGAAAGCATTGATCTTTTACGGGAAAAGTTTCCGGGCCGTGTTATCTCTCGAAGAGGTAATCACAATTGGCCACATAGATCTTCTGATTTAACACCTTGCGACTTCTTCTTTGGGCCACGTGAGAGATAAGGTCTACGCCAACAGCCCAGCGTCGATTCAAGACCTCAAAGATAAAATTCGTGAGGCTATCGAGGACATAGGGCAGCCACTTTACGATTTGGTTATGGAAAATTTCATGAAAAGGATTTGGTCCTGTATGCGTGCTCGTGGTGGCCATTTGGCTGATGTTGTTTTTCATTATTAACGGCATACCTTCCTCCTTATTACGAAATGAACATCCGATCATTTATCTCAAAAATTTCATTTTCCTTTGAATACCAAAATAACACCTCTCATTGCAAAACCCTTTATTATACATATTTTTATAAAAATAAACCAGTTAAGTTATTAACTATTAAATACTGTTCTCGAATTTAATTTGTCTAGACATTGAATTTGGAAGTTGTCGAATAAGTTGGAAGCTGTGCAATTGAGGGACCATGGCAAACTACAAAGAATGGTACATAATTTCGGTCTTGCCAAGACTTTTGGTTAGGCAGCTTACAGTCGAAAAAAAATTATTTATCCACAGGACGCTGTCCAAGCAGAAGTATATATATGCGCTGTTTGGCTAGTTCCAGTCAATTCGGAATGGGACAACGGTTTTAATTTTAGCGAAAGAAAACTTTATTTTTGAGCAATATTTTGAAAATATTGCAAGTTTGGCTGCCACAGTTTACTAATTACGTTAATTTTTTTGGAAAATGAGACTGGTCAAGCCGTAACCGTTACAAGTGAACGATATCGCGACATGAAAACCGAGTTCTTTCTGCCTAGTTTGAAAGAAAAACGATATGTGGTTTCAACAAGACGGTGTGATATAAATGTTTTTCTATTAGGCTTACATTTGGTCGATATTTCATAAAATTAGGGTTTCAAATAATCGGTATGTAATCGGTACGACAAAAAAAATGTTTGGCCTAGTAGGTGGTAAAATATTGGTAGTAAGACAGTTTTCGGGAATTTGCACCTTTATTATAGTAAATTATATCCCTACCTTAATATTATAAAAAAAAAAGCCTAGAATTTTTTATTGATCAGGGACGTGGAACGACCCCTAAAAACAGTGTGCACGTACAGGTAAGTATGAATTTTTTTCCGAACTGTTACTACCTAGATTTCTTGTTGAAAAAAAAACTTCTCGAAAAAACAATGGGCCTTGCATAATCATTTTTAACCTTGACACTACATATTCTCTAGATCACAATATGCAATTTTGTAGGGAAAATTTCGCCATTGTGAGTTCGAAAAACTTAGCCTGGACACTAAAGACGATTATTAGTATCACGGAATGTCTAATTGTCTACCTATCTTTTAAGAACTTTGTATGGTAGAAATAGAAATATGTATTGCTAAAAAACGTAAATAAACTATAGGCAGTTTTAAAAAATATGCCTAAATGCGAGTATAAACATTTTAAAGTTAGATAGGTAGAAATGTGTACTATGGTAGGTTGAGTTTTTGTAACCTAGCTACGGAAAAAGGAATGGAGAGCGGATAAGAAATATTGTGTAAATTCAGAAAAGGCAATGTTGATGCGATGCACAGTTTATGCTGATGCGTCGCTGATTAAATACGCCGTTTGAGTTTTAGAACGCATTGTAAACATCAAACACTTTATTGTCAAGATGGAAGTTTTGCTAATAAAAGTTTAGGTCCTTACATCCACACTCCACAGCGCTGATAAATGTACTCCAGAAAAATGAAAATAAAGAATTCACCAAAAAATTATGAATTTTTCTGTCAAACGCATACGTATCTATTGACAAAAATGTTTTTGAGTGATGGTAATCTTTATTTGAACCCTTACATTTTGTTCTGTGCTTCAAGTGCTGCCGCCAGAGTTGATACACATTTCTGCCCGTTTTATCGCTTTTTAAAGGACTTTCTGGAAGATTTCCTTAAGGGCTTCGATTGTCTGAAGCATGTTGGCATAAGTCCGCGTCTTCGAGTAGCAACAAGAAAGAAGTCTGGGATGGTTAAATCGGGCGATTTTGCTGGCCATGCCAAATCGCCAATTTTGTGTAGCTCCTGGCTCGTGCTATGTGTGCGGCTGCACCGTGCACCGTCTAACCACATTTTCACCAAGATGCGACCATCCAATTCCAGCAGCAAGAAGTAGTTTATCATGGCAACAGTGACCTGCCGAGTGAACGCCGCACCTTACAGTGGCTTTGAGTGGATGTAATAGCTATAAGAATAGATTTTGCTTATCGATGTAACTGCTTGTGGAGCGCCTCGTCGCTCATGATGATTTTCGACACAAAATCGTCCTCTTCGTTGTTGAAATTATTATTTTCTTGCGGAGTATAGCGCACCATTGCTTGTCTCTTTTATACTGCAGCGTCTAGTTCACTAATGTCAAATATGATTGATACGACCATTTGCAAAAACTATAACGTCTTCCAACAGTGTGATTCATTTGGCGCCACCTTGTATCTGGGGGCACTACGAGCCAAGCGAATGCGAAGACACTACTTTCCTTCGTCGTTTTTTGAACCCTTATATCTTGGGTTTGGATTAAACCTGATAAACAAAATTCTCGGGATATGTTGTCAATAGCGGACTATGTTAGATTTTATTGTTATCTAAGGAACCGTGATTTCGTCACTGACTCACTGTTGATCATCAAAATTCTAGGGTATTTCCTAATGTCATAGAAAGCTGAAATTTGGTATGTTAGCTAATATTACAAACAACAAAAAAATTATAAAACTTGCATCGTTTATTCCCCAACCCCTTAACTATGGGATGGAAGTTCGTATGAGACTTCCGCAATTTTAGTTTAGTTTATTAATTCATTAAACAAAGTTACAATGCCTAAGTGATTACTTGACGATAGTAAAACTCAATAAAAAAAAATACATTAAACATTGCAGCCATTACATAAAATTAATAGCAAATTATTTTGACGCTAGGGGTCTGAAAATTGATATAGGTGGGGCTATAAAACAAGGCGCCTCGGATGTGCAAGGAATACACCTCAAAAAGAGAAAAACAAAATGTGTTCACAAGCATCTGACAAAAAGAAATGAAATCCCACCAAAAACATTTTCATGTAAAAGGTTGCCAAGACGAGACCATATGACTCGAACTGTAACAAATTTATAATAGGTATATAGATAAGGTTTTCTCTTAATGTTAGATTGGTCGTCTTCTATGTATCCGTGTGAAAATTGCTTCAAGAAGGATCTATATGTATGCTCTGCTTTTATAGATTTGATGTAACCCGTGGTCCCTTTGTAGGAAGATAGGAAAAGTTCTAATCCTAAAACTCAATTGTGTTGACATAAATGACTTATTGCACACTTATTGCGTCGAAAATATTCATTAACCATTTTTATATGTTTCAGCATTCGAGTCCGACAAATGGCACCTTCGCCCGATAAAGAGCTGGTTGCGCCAAATTTCAACTTCTAACACTTTCACAAATGTCCTCTCTCTGTAGTACCTACTAACTTAACCAATATAAATACATGACACCGCATGCTCTCTAGAAAATAAATTGTTAAAGTGTTCGAAAAATCGAAATTTCACACATAAATTTCGTATTACAAGTACACATACCTCTCCGATGCAGTATTGTATTTATACCCTACTACCCTGATAACTTATTTAATACCCCATTCCGGTCCGCTCAAAATCTTTAACACATCGATATCGCTGTGATTTATAAATTATTTCGCGGACATTTATTTTCTTTTCCAATATTGTATCGGTTGCTAAAGAAAAATCATACATACTCATACGAGTAGGTACCTACCAACAAAGTACACAGGATGTAGGTTCCTACTCAAACATGAGAAAAAAACGAAGGTACCACATACGAGTATATATATCATTTTCCATATGGTTTACGGTCACGTTGTGTGACATTTTATGCCTCACTGGAACATTTTCTTGGAAGCCTTTCTCCCTTCGCCTTATCGAACTTGTCTTGACTATGATATTTTTACGACTTCATGTATGATTAAACCACTCAATGACTGAAAATGAATGTTTCATCAGGATATCCTGTGAACATGAGCGAAAATAATACTTGCTTCGTTGCGTACATGTGGAACGTATTATTTTGGGTATTGAAGCTTAATAAACATGAACTCTTAACGAGTTCGTTCTCGTTTTCCCATTCGTTGAAGTGGAATGTAATAAAATTGCCTCTCTGGTTTATTATCCTTGAGAAGGCGATAATCAATTCTGATGATGGACAATGTAGGATTTTATAGGCAACATCGCAGCATCATTAATATTTTTTTTTTACAATGATTTGGGTAGGTTATAATAAGGAGTTAATTTGAAGCGCAAATTGTCAATATGCATGTCTGTAGGTTCTCCATACAAAGAGAATTGGGGTTGCCTATTTTGGATTAATTATATTGTTGTATACCTAGTTTATTTGGGCTCGCTTGTGACCTGACTGGAGTACTATCGAGTATCGACCTCCAGCAAGTTAACAGAACCTCGGCACTACCACTGACTACAGAAGGAAAAGGCAACTATTCAGGAGATCTCTTGCATATGTTCCACGGTGAAATTGTGATCCGACCTAACCATTAAAAAAAAAAACCTGATTTCTGATGCAATTTTAAGTTCCACAGACTTCATGCAATCATAATCCACTACGAACATTTCCTAGAGACACACAAAAAACCCACCTTAAGCGGTGAAAAGGAAAGTTTCCCTCCCCGTCTACTTATATTTTCGACTAATTCATGGAAAATGGAATTTGTTTTTCTTACAAACCTCCAACTTTAACCCTATTACGATCTATGTGTATGTAGACGGAAAAAATCGAATTTCTACTTTTAGGAATATAAGGATGTTGCCTACTTTACCATCAAATGCGCGCTGAATGCAAAAGGAAGAAGATAAGAACCGGAATAAGGCAAATGGAATAAAGATAAGTGAAAACTAAGAACAACTTTTCCAAGTAGCATGGTGCAACAAGAAATTGTGAAAAAAGAAAAGAAGATAAATAAAAGAAAATATATTCAGAGAAGCACAAACTCTTCTCTCCGCGTATTTAAAGGTCCTGCGCCGGGGGGAATAACTTTTATTCACAAACAAAACGTTAAAAAGGGAAAACATTTGCGAATGGAAACCAAAGAAGAAGTTTTTCACTTTCGACTGTGTTCTGCCAACAGTTGCTCTTGCTGTGGTATGTTATGTGTACGAACACTCGCACAGAACGGCCGAGTTATAGAAGTTTTTTTTTTTTTGGTTTAATTATAGATTTCGTACAAGAAACTAAATAAGCAGACTCTTGTTGGCAGGAGACAATTTTCCTTAATTAATGGATAATTCTTTGTTTTATACACTCGGGCTGTACTAGTTCTGTAGTATGATATATGGCTTTAAATATTATTTTCTTTTATTAACTTGGAAACATAGTCCAAACCAACAACCTGCATCGGGGTGGAATTGTACCCACTCAATATTTGATTACTTAAAATGAAATATGTTTGTGGCTTTTAAGTCAATTTTTAACTAAGTATAAAGTGAGTTGAATCCACTCTTAATATACTGTGTTTATCGGATTTACCTACAAAATTGTCCAGAAAACCATAGAGTAAACTGTCCAACCCCAAGGAGCATTTTGCGACTAAATAGGAATTCCTGTTCAACACAAATTAAACGCGATTCCCACTTGGGAAGAAACATTGACCTCGCAAATAAGAACATATTCCTAAATAGGAACTTCTTTTCAACACAAATTAAAGCGTAGTACGCAGATGTTCCTGAACGAAAAATCCCATACAAAAGTGACACAACGAAATCATGAAGGAAAAATTTCGCTCTCCTTTTCGTTTTTCAGTACGCAACTGCTGAACACGTTTATTGTCCGGGACATTAATTGCTTGCGAAAATTTGACATTGGTACTGCAGTGTTATCAGCTCTTATAAGAGGTATGGATCCAAATTGGGAAATTTTGGAGCCAAAAATATCCGAACTCAAACATGAAGATCAGAAATGCGCATTTTTTTTCGTAACTCAGAGGCACACTTAGGCCCAGTTTGTTCATTCTGGGTTATCTTTAACCATCGGTTATTTCAGCTGGTAAACAGCGAATGTGTTTGTTTAGTAATATATTAATCAAAGAATCAGTGGTTTGGTTAGTTAACCAGAAAAATCGATAACCAGGCGATTTTGAGCGGTGAATGAGATTCAACCACTGTTTTTCTGCAATTTCGTTTGTGCAGGATTTTTAAGGACTACGTAAGTATTCATTTTGACGTATCTGCTACACAACAATTTTTGTACAATATTTTGCGAACAAAATGAAAAATAGAAATAACAGAATGATCGAATATAATTATAACGCAAGATGGAGCGAACCAATAAAATATTTCACATCATATTCGTTGACGTTTTCAACTTACATTATATAGAATAAACTACACGCCAGTCAATTGAAGGTGAGGGTACGGATTCCTAACAAAATAATGGATCCAAGTGATGAATAAGGATTATTTTCTACATTTTAGCCGATGACAGCTCTCATAAATTTAGATAAAGCACACGCATTAGAGGAAATATTGAGAGATAAAGAAAATTGGGATTGTTGTTGAATGAATTAACATGAGTTTTATTAATTTGTAACAAATTTTATTGGTTTTATTGATTTTTACTTTTTGTCGGTTTTTTTTTCTCCAAAAATTGCATTATTGTCTCACTTTTTTTTTGTGTTTAGTAAGATAACTAAAAATAAATACATCAATAAGAAATCTTCCTAAACAAATTACTTATCAAAAACAAAGGACCCGAAAAAAAAAAAAAAAAGTTTGCCATGGATTCGGTCAGTCACTGAATTGACAAATAAACTGGAAAAATGGAACGATTTGTTGGAAAGCGAAGTGAAAAAAACGATCAACAAACACTCATTGGTTATCACTGATTTATAATCATTGGTTTACCTAAATCTATGGTAACCTAACCGAAGACTTAACCAGCTGTGAACTGACCGGCCTTTATTCTGATTAAATTCTTTTTAAAGACGACAATATTAAATTAAAAAAAAATCAACGTAAACTTGTAATTGAGAGACTTTTCTAGTTTCTTTTTTCATATTCATGCATATTTTGTGAGATGATTTTACTGCTGAGATGTGAGAGTCTTTTTTATTCCATTCTTTCTTTAAGCTTACATACTAGACAAAAACGATTAAATCTAATTTAAATTTAACATTTATCTTATTATAGCTTACTGGCTCTAAGCGAGCGCTCTAAACTTATCAATATGCTTAAAATGTTTGCCTTTCGGCCTTAAATCTATCTATTTCTATGACTTGTTTTGTTTTTTAGTTTTCAAGAAACTTTAGAAAACTTGAACTCTTTACTATTTATTTTATTTAAATACTACTTAAAACTACCTAAGCTACTTAATCTAAATTACATATAATCAGGGTGGTGAGCAATCTCATCGATTGGTCACCATCCTGATCGCGTCCATGGGCGCCTGACAGCCGCCCGCACAAGGGTTCATCAGTGCTACCGAGACTCGAGCGAGGCTATAAGCGTCGTTTGAGTCTCGGCAGCACTATTCATGTCGGCTAGCCTCCCAAAGACCCCCTACTCTGAACCTAAACCTACAAACTTAATCTAGCTTAAAAGTAGGGAGGATGCTACGTAAGTAGCGCACCGGCCCGGGAGAGCGTTCTCTCAAATCAAGCACATCAGCATCGCTCGGATCATGGCCGAGCCGAGCCGGCAGTCGAAAACAAGCAGTGATCGCGTTCGAGCAGGAAAAAATAAATAAAGATTAAAATAAATACACAAACAAGATTTTCTTTTTATTCATTGACGGTACAAAACAGCGGTGCTAAAACGGAGCAGCTCCTGAGCATTGGCGGCGTACCCGTCGTGGATGAGCCGCTTATCCCTCGCGCCGCGGTGGCTGTGGTACAATACCGGCACACCATCTTTTGTCTGGACTAACCCTTTCATGTCTACATGAAGAAATGCCTCAGGCGGGATAGAGCCAGACCGAAGCGTACCCTCGTGGTACATTAAATTGGGGTAGTAAGCCCCTGAGATCAGGTTATTATCGCAGGCCATCGCCCTTGCAACGTGCCTCCGAATCACCTTAATAAGGAAATTGTAAATCCTATTCAGTCGAGCCCCATTGTATAGGGTCCTGTTGGGATAGTATTTTATGTACTGTACTGTTCAGGAGTTCTAAACAACCCTAGACAGGCCCTGAGACATTGTCTCTCAAATACCCGAATCTTTTCCATATAGGACGGCGCTATATTGAACCACATGGGACAGCCATAAGCGATGATAGGCCTTATAAGGGCCACGTAGCAAATGACCTTCACCCTGGAATCAAGTTGACTGCTGCGAAACAGTCTCCTTGTCAGAGCGTAGGCCCTCTTAGCCCCAGCACGACAAGCATCTATATGTTTGTCAAAATACAGATACTGGTCGAGCCAGATGCCAAGATACCTCACCACGTTTTTCACCGCCAATGGTCGCCCCTGCTGTCCAATAATTGTTAACTTTCTCCAGTTTTTTCTGGTATCCCCAGAGGCCCCAGCCAATGTAGTTCTGAACAGGATTGTTTCCGATTTTTAGAAATTGATTTTCAACTTCCAATCATCGCAATACGTCTTAATTTGCTCGAAGTCACGCTGCAGGAGGATGTTAATGACCTCGATTTTTGGTCCTGACCTGTACGCCATCAAATCGTCCGCGTACGCTATAGCATGTCTGAGGGAACTCACCAGATCACTTGTGTAAATATTAAACAGGACCGGAGAAGTCACTGCTCCCTGTTGTAAGCCGTTTTTCGAACGTTCATTGTATTAAGGACGATAATCGCTATATCCTTATCTTAAGATGAAACTGATCATCACAGTTTTCGGTCACCTACTCTCTGTCTTCGATGCCACTTGAAATACATTTCTACGCAATCCATTCTGATTAAGCTATTCTTATTTTTTCAAAAAAATGTGACTTCGCCTGAGCGATGAAAGACACGTCGACCTATAAGATCTATTGTGCCATAGGGCCAGAATAATGTTTAAGCTAGAAGGTTCTTCACTTTTCTAATAAAGTTAATCGAGCTACTGGCAGATGACTTCTTCATCTCTTCAGGGCTCAGAAGCTCCCTGCAGAAAATAGTTCTTCTAATTCCACATAGAGCTGGACACTCACATATTATGTGCTCAGCTGTTGCATCTTCTTCAAGACACAGCCAACAAAGTGAGGAGTCAGTGAATTTTTTTTAATTATGTGATATCTTAGGTTGTGATGTGATTTAAGACCTGGGATATTCTCCGAATATGAAATTCATATTGTATGTTCCCATCTTTTGATGGCTAAATTTAAAGACGATTTGGGAGTATTAGCAGAAGGGTTCAGGTCCTGTGAAAGGAGTTTCAGAGCTCATTTTGGCCATTTGGTTGGCTTTCTCGTTTCACTCAAATCCCTCATGGCCCGGTATCCACCGAAGTTTGGTTTTATTCCAAGGCCAAGTATTTGAAGGGCATAGAAACAGCTTAGAACACATTTTGAGTCAATGACAGGCGGGCTAAGTGCGCTTATAGCTGCTTGACTGTCCGTGAATTTATGGATGTGAATGCCTTTAATACGAGTGTTGTATATGTGACTAGTGCATTCTTGAATGGCCTGAAGTTCTGCCTGGAGCACGCTTGGGCTAAACCCCATCGGTATATTGAGACATTATGGTTAGGTCCGTGGAAACCATTTTGGAACCATCCATATACCACTTTAGGCCGTTTTGGCACGTAGAGAACCGTTTTTCGAAACATAGTCTTTGGGAGTTGGTCTGTTGCCGCGCAGATCATGTCAAGTACTGGAATTTCAGAGCACAAATCATTTTTACTCAGAATGTTCGCTGAGATTTGTCTCTTTCATTTGGATCAAACTTGAAGAACTGCGAATTGCCACTTTGTTTATGTATATGTGGAGAGGTGTTAGTCCTATTAAGGCTATAGCCGCGGTAGGACAGGTACGCATGGCTCCGGACATACCGAGACATGCAAGTCGTACCCTGTTAAGCTTAGCAATGGCGGTCTTCTGTTTTGTTTTAGTTCACCATACTAAAGAACCGTATGTTATGATGGGCCTGATCATCATTGTGTGGATCCATTGGGTTATCTTTGGAGAGATTCCCCATGTTTTGCCATACATGCGACGGTACGCCCATAACGCGTTTGTTGATTTGTTGCTTTGGTTTTTATGTGGGAACTCCAATTTAGTGTTTTGTCTAGGACTACTCCCAGATCCTCCACCGAAGGAGGATTCAATGATCATATCATAAATTGAAATTTGACTGAAGTTTATCTTTCTTCATTTAGCTATTAGTTATACTTTATACAAAAATCCAATTCGTTCACATTTTCCCGACGATAACTAAGTTCTGTGTTAATAACTTGGACTCCAACGAAAAAAAAAAGGCAACAATGTCTGATGAGTCCTTCAGAACAATCATGTGCGTACGTTAATAACATCGCAATTAAACTTCTTTCTCTGTGTACAGAGAACACGAAACAACATCCTAGTGGAGGTCTCTGTAAATGAATCCTAACTATTTTCATTTGCGGTCTCCAGTTGCTGTTAAGCTAGCGGGGCGAAAAAAAAAAACGAGATATTCGCTGCACGTATTACGGGCAATAAATGAAACAAAAAATACACTTCCGCACGATTGTCGGAATAAATAATTCTCAACAGTGAAATGCAAAAAGGATACAAAAATACCATTTATTTCTTTTATTCCGATTATTTGCGGCAGACATGAGAAATGAAAAAGAAAGCCAAATGAGCAGCGCTTGTATTTGTTTTGTCGAAAAAGAACGAAAGACAAAATAAAATAATTTCCCATCCAATCCTTGAGCCCCAGGAATGTAGGTTCAGAAAGAGGATGTCGTTGTCGTTCTTCATTTGAACAACGAACGGTCTCTTGTGTAATTCATTTGAGCATGCACAAAAATGCGATGCCTCTTGCCGTCTCAAGTATAATGTCAAATTAATGTCACTTTAAGGTGAATTTCATAATATCTCCGTCATGTAGAATCTCTAGGGAAGGTTAAGTGCCCGGACAAGTATGGATATCACGTGTCTGTGCGTGTCTCCAATGCAAACATAGACGTCTTCGTGCACATGTACTGACTATAACTTCTTAATTTTGTAATACGACAGTGGAAATTCCACACCTTTTTTGTTTGTTTAAATGTGTAATATAAGATTTAAGATGACTTTAAATTATTATAACCAGAAAATTGTTTCAGACTTTATTCTAAAGATGAAAGATGAGCGCTAAGTTTTGACAAAACTTCAACAACACCCAAGATTATTACCTACATAATCGTAGAAACCGTTTTCTAAAATCGTATTTGACCAGAATTTGGTTTTCCAATACTTCAAAGTCTTTATGAGATTTTCATGTTTTTTGTTTTTGTTTAATTTTTAACTAGGGACTATTTTAATTAGACTGCCCTTTGAGATAACCTCAAAGGAAGAAGAAGCAGTCTGAAGCTCTTATCCTGGACCAACAAGCCAGCTAATCATCGTATCCATTATTTCTCGAACTTGGAACTGGAATCTTTTCTTTCGCTGATGAAGCCATTGAGACGGAAAAGGGTGTCGCCTGACATAAATCATTTCTCAAAAACAGAAACCGAGTATCTGGAAACGGAACCGAGGATAATGGAAATCCCGTTTTTACATTCACCGCAACGTGCTACGTGGAATATTTAGAAGGTATATTGTTCCCGCCAACTCAATGTCGAAGGATATATCTTTAACAGACAAACAAACTTAAGAACTTCCTATCTAGTTTATATACTTCTGATATCTAGCCTTTTAAGAAACAATAAAAGCTCTGGCCATCAGAGAGCTCATTCATCTTTGTCTACATCGAACCACCAGTCCTTACTATGTTTGTCTCTTCTTTTTTAAACTTGAAAAGCCTCATCTGTTGCTATTTCTGTAGGTAGTTACTTTTACGAAGCGAACCGTGAATTAAAGCGAAAGCTACTCTTCACACCGTAGGTATTGACTGACCAGCATAGACGACCTACCTACTGGTCGGACTTCACTAAACAATTGGAGTGAGCTGCCTTTCCGATTGCAAGCTGTAACAGACAAAACATAGCCCAGTGAAACGCAAAACGTTTAATTAACGTTGTGCGTTGTCTGCCTTTGCTCCCGTTAACCCCGATGCGGCATTTACGTAGATAACGCTCGTGCTCGTTTATCATCCATTGAAAGAGTGGGCCCACTGCCGCACTATACAACAGAGTCATGCCAGCAGCAGCATAGTGATTACATCCACTAGATGCATGCTGCATGCACGTTGGCCGTCGGAATATGAATGTTCAAAGTAAGCACTTGCATCAAGGATGTGTTTTAATTAATATTTTGCATTCATGCATTACTGGCAATCGATAACTTGAACTGCTTATCTCGCTCTTTATCACTCATCACCTTGGCGCACATATAGTCTCTATGGGGAAATTTAATTGATTCCGCGTGCAAAGGCAGAACACACACGATAATGAACCTTGATATAGAGGCGTTACGTTTGCTGCCACGGATACGGATCGATATTTTGTCAGTATTCGTAGTTATGATTACCATTAATGTTGGCCCGCATACGTATTGCCTTCAGTTTGTGGCAGTTAAAAGGGTTTGCTTAAAAGAATTGGCAGTCAGGAGTGTTCAAAAATTAAGTGTGGCTCGAGTCAAAGAGGCCAACCCAGAGCAAGTATGGAAGTGCTCTCGAACTCTGGCGGATGCCTGAGCAGCAGACAGCAGTCATGTATGAAATATGGTTGCAGCAAGTAGCTGTCCAAATAAGCATAACGAATGACTGAAATGCAGGTAGATTTTGTGGGCGAATTTACAGGAAACTTTGCTTTATGTTGATGGGGTTGTAGTTCATCCACGGTCGATGGGTATGTGTAGGGAGCTTCGAACTCACATTGGGTTGCTTGCCACTGATTTATGCACTTTACTTTCGGTGAATGTGTGGCACAGTGAGGCTTGTATAACGGTAGAGGGACCGCCAAATAACTTTTTTTTTTTTTGAAAATGCTATAAAAAAGAACTACTGAATATTTTCTCAAATTTCTTTTTTTATTTGAAAGTACAATCCTTCCGTTTAATAATGGAAAATAATTTCATTCAAATCGCTTCGCTAAGTGGGCCTGCGATCGACTTAGAGAAGATGCCGATTTGCCAAAAAATCATCTTTTCAGATGAAGCTCATTTTCATCTTGCGGGTATGTAAACAAGCAAAATTGTCGCATTTGGGGCATAGAAAACCCGCAAGCATACATTGAAAAGCCGATATACCCAAAACGAGTCACTGTTTGGTGCGGAATTTGGTCCAGAGGCATAATTGGGCCATTTTTCTTCGAAAATGAGCGAGGAGTGGCCGTTACAGTCAATGGCGATCGTTATCGGGCCATGTTGAACGAATTTTTGTTCACAAAAATTGAAGAGGAGGATATTGGCAACATTTGGTTTCAACAGAACGGCGCTACGTGCCACACAGCCGAAGCTACACTCGATGTTTTGGGCCCTGTTTTTGAGAATCGCATTATCAGCCGCAGAGCTGATGTCGTTTGGCCACCTCGGAGCTGCGATTTGACGCCGTTGGACTATTATTTGTGGGGTGCCGTAAAAAATAAGTGTTACGCCGACAAGACAGAGACAATTGACGCTTTAAAGGACAATATTCGTGAAGCCATTGGTGAAATACAGCTGCACACAATCGATAATGTGCTTAAAAATTGGACCGATCGTGTAGGCTACTGTATGGCCAGCCGAGGCAGCCATTTGAATGACATTATTTTTCATTATTAACTGGAAGGATTGTTCTTTCAAATAAAATAAAAAATTTGAGAAAATATTCATTGGTTTATTTTTTATAGCATTTTCAAAAAAAAAAAAACGATTTGGCGGACCCTGTAGTTACGTAGGTATTTAAAGCATAGCTATTTTAGTTCCTTGATAAAACAGCCCACATTTCTTTTCCTTTTTTTTTGTGGCATCTGGTTGGACGCCAATCAAGCAAGTTAAGAAACTTGCTCTCAACTTCAGTAGTTAATGATTTAGCATCGGTTGGTATGTGGTACGGAGGAGATTAGACAAATGAAGGGTGAGACAATCTGACAGTTTTTTAACATTGACATCTTAATCTATAAAGAAGTCAGGCTCGAATCCTTATGCCTTATTATTTTTTTTTACTTTTTGGATTTGGGTTACTTCTGCTTCATGAACACCTCCATTCACCAGAAAACGTCTATATACCTGGGCTGTAACGTATATTTTAATAGTCATGCCTCATGCTAACAAATGCAGCATTCACAGCGTCATTCAATAAAAAACTCTTCTGCGAAATTCTATAAGTCAGTATCTACTCTATTGCAGGAAAACACAACACTTCTTGTTTAATCAACTTGTTGTGTAATATCCTTGGCAAGACATCACAACTGTCTTTGACTTATGTAACCCGAACAGCTTTAATGAACAGTAAGCATGCACGTCGTCTAATTAAAACAGCCTTCCCCAACAACACAACATACACGTTCATAGAAAATCCTCCGCCTCATCCTCATATATGGCCCCTCGCTCTTGAAACCAAACAAAAGGGATCATTCTAGGAATACAAAGTGTAGTTCCCCAAAAAGCTCTCGACATTTAAATCAAAGCCAACTGACTTGCGATAACATTACAAATATGGTAAACATTTTCGCAAAGAATACTAAGCATTGGATTTGAGCTCCTAAGGCACAACAAGGCAGCATCGTCCTTTCTCAGAGAAAACTTAAAAATTCGTGATCCATGTGTTAGCAAACAGTCATCCATATCTTGCCAAATATTTGTGTTTTTCTTTAGTTACCCTTACCTCAGTCATTCGTGCATTTTACCTTTTTCTTCCCAACAACTTTCGATAAATTTCATATCCTTTGGGATAAATCCGCCCTACATATCTACATAAATATAGACGTATATGCTTCGTCCGGTTCTCAAAGGAGCTTAGTCGAACACATGTCTGCAAGTTCTTTGTGAGAAATGGGTATGCAACATAGCTAAGAAAAGGGATGACAGGAGTATTGACAAGAAGGGGGACTCCTTTTTCGAATATCATATCAGATGCATATGATATCTTACCTACTTTCACCTGGTTTTACACATATACCTGTACAATATACCTACTCATTTATCATCGCAGCAGAACTGGAATGTTAGCTTTGTTTGCCAATTGACAGCGAATGGCAAAATCAATATTTTGTGTAAACAGTTTGCTGTATAACAGGATATGCAAAGCTGAACTCACACAATAAAATAAATAATGTTAATATTGCGTTGCAGCAAAATAAATGCACAGTCAGTAATTGCCCTGATTTTGTATACCTACTAAGTACCGCTGCATGAATTTAATTGCCAGCTATTGAATTTTAAACTCTTGGAGATCCTTTCAGGAAGTGAGTTCGCAAAATAATTGTGGACGGTTGTGATACAGCTACGTCATCCTTCTGGTGAAATGGGAAATGCACTATTTTGCTCTTTAAATATGGAACACTAGGCTTGGCAAATAAATGAACCGATGTGTGTATACGGAAGAATTAAATGCGGCTGTGAAGGATTTTTCGCACGAATGCACGTTCGCGGTTGCATGATGTATATATGCAGCTGCAAGTCATGGATGCGGATGACCTTAATCTTGGTGCCTTGGAACGCACAGTAAACGAATTAAGTACAACGACTATTACATCGGCACGGGGAATTTTTAAACTCAAAAAAGGCCGGTCGGAGAGTCGGATGGGGTTACTTGAATTCAGAATTAATACACTGGGTAGTAAATGGATTCAACGGCGGAAGTTGAATGCTTTTTAATGTGGCCCACATGAGGCTAATAGAGTTTTAAATTTTTTTTAGGAACATCGGCCAGCAGCAGCACATCCTGCATGTTACTATATTTCGTAAAAGTAGATCCTCGAGCTTGCTTAAGTTGAATAGGAAAAACTGAGAAAACTGCGAATGGGTTGGGTTCAATTTAAAAATTCTACGGCTCCAAGGCTGTCCTCAAAGAGGTTTTTGTCGGCCACAACAAAATTTAATTTACGTTTGAGCGGTTTCGATGTGATGTCTATTTATGGTTTTAGTATAATTTCCCGGATGAGGGATCTTCAGTCTTCATACAAAGAAACACAAATTACGGCTTGAGGCAAGGTAGGTAACTACTTCAACGATTGCTAAAACACTGTACTTACTTGTAAATGTGATTCCTGGGTTATGGTATGGTTGCCATAATTCATGATTAAATAAATTGTAAGTTGTTTGTAAGCGAACTTGAGCGGACCGGTGAATTTGAGTTGCCAGCATTGAAAATAACTATAAAAATAAGAACGACACGACTTCAAGAAGTGTCATCGCTCATCGCCACGTTCTTTTAACCTTTTGATTTTTAACCTCAATGGCGAAAGATGGCGAACATAATCTGTATTTAACAAAATAAAAGTATTAAATAATATAGTTGTAATATAAATTAAGTTTAACAATTAAAGAATTTAATAATAACATCATTGTAATAAAAAGGAGTCCAAACGTAAGTAAACTGAAGTACTAACATTAAATTGTCTAATCTTACATTAAATATTTATACAAAAATCGAGAGTGACGTTAGTTACTACGCTTATAACATAAGAACGCCTGCACCGATTTCGATGATTCGCACCAGTTCGGACTGGTCTCCGGTCAAACAAGAAAGTTCCCGAAACAATCCCATACATTTTGTGTGGAGCAATTTTACGACGCCATCTTCATGATAGATGACGTTTAGGTTAACGTAACGTTGTGACAATTTTTTTTTTTGATTCTATACATGTTTCAAAAATTAAACATAAAAAGTTTAAGCGCGGACAAAATAGTTATTGCAAAGTAAATTTGAGTAATTTTTTGAAAAGACCAAGACGAGCAAATATTGGCCGACGAACAAGGCAGACAAGTCAACATCAAATATATAAACGCAGCCAAACTGAAGAAGAACGCAAAGCGCATAGAGAAGTGCACAAAATGGGAATGAGATGTCGCATAAGACCAGATCAGTGATGCCAATCCAAATCGAAGTTTTTGTGCCCAAGCATGAAAAGAATTATGCCGTGTTTGTGAAAAAGACTAAAATGGCATATTTTACTATCGTAGTAGGTACAACGAACCTTTCGGACAAGGAGATTAAATTTGCTAACGAAGTGTTGGTTGATCTATAGGCAATTAAAACTTTTTTGTTCTCTGTAATTCAAGAAGCCCAGAGGCACAGCTTCACTGCGAACAGTAGCGCCACCTAAAATAAAAATAATCCGGGAAGCTAAAAGAAGATCTCGTTCCCACTTTTTTGTATATAATTTTGTTTGACGTCAAGTAAGTCCAGCTAAGAATTGCGAAATAAGCATAACGTTCAGTTACGAATGAAGATGAGTGATGCAACTTTGAGCAAAGTACCAGATTAACAAAATACAAAATTATTTGCATGGATTGATTGTAAGAACATTTCACAAAAATGTATGCTTTTTCTCAAAATCATTACTCAAAGCCCATCGGAATTATGCCTCAATTGGCATCACTGGAGCCGATCAACAGCCAAGCAATTTGAGATTGCATGTAACGAGAACTGCGCCAAATCGTACGAGAGAGAGCAAACAAGTTCAAATTGAAGAGTGGCAAGACGCGCATCGTTGCCGACACACGAACGACTCAAGCTATGTAGACCTTGGAACGACGGTATGAAGCAACAGAAAATCCTGGTGGTGATGCAATTTTTGATATAGGGGCGATGATTATTGTGTGCCACCATTGCAACGCATTTCTGTGCGAGTGCCAAAGTGGAATTGGTTCCATTAGATGCGATGGAGAAAATGAACTCCGGCGATCGCAGATTTGTCTTCAAACCGGATAATAGAACCGCACTTTAGAAAAATAGACTGCATAGAAAAACCGTAGTGCCACTTCCAATCCAACAAAAATTATTTAATTTAATTTTATTTTTTTAACAAGTGCTGGGCTACACAGTTTGAAATTGAAATTGAAAGTAGGATCAGTTATGATTTTGTTGCGCAACATCAAACACCGTGCTTGTTTAAAGTCGGGAAAATATATTGAAACCCGACTATTATGGTTCGGTTAGAACTGAGACTGTTTGTCGGGTTTTCACTCGAAGAGCGGAGAACCGCCAGCTTGCTCATATATAAGCCGACAATGAGTAAAACAATATAACCCATGCGTGAGTGATTCGATACAATTGTGTTGACACTGCCGAATTAACAAATAAGGCAAATTGTCCAATAGGCAACATATTCCAAAAGTGTAGCCAAAGTGATTAAGCTATATAGGAGTGCGAGAAATCTTTGATAATAAAGATGGGAATCAAATTCGGTTCCTTGGGATATTTCCTACCGAACGCGTGCAAAGGTAAAACCGTCTTTTTTGTTTCGACTCAACATTTTTTTAGTTCACAGTGGCTATATTTTCCATACAAATTTCGCGGCTGTGAGCTTTCGTAGATTTTTAAGTCGAGACTAAAATTTGTTATTAGTACGGCGCTCTGACTTCACTGCTCTTATATTTGCCATAATTCAAATAATTCTCCATCAATTAAGAAATAGGAAACTCTACATAAAAGGTTTGTTCCCTTACTTTCTGGTTCAATTTTGGCAATGTGTCACATTTCTCTCATTGCGAGTGAATTCTTTCACCGAAATGAAATATAAAGCTTGGTACGTTGCTCGAGCTAAATTTTCGCCCCCACACAAAATTCTCTCCAAAATTTATCTAAGTTAAATTTAAGCCAACCCATTTAGATGAGTGGTACGCAGCTCGAGCTAAATAATCAAACTTTTGTTTCAGAATGTACTTATGTATCTGTCAGGATTTAGCGCGCCCATTTAATGGGTCGGGATATTTTCTCAAGCTAAATTTTGACAGATCGTTGTGTTCTCTTGTTTTTTTGTATTGCGAAGAATGGGAGAGGTAAGCAAAGAAGAGTTTTTTTTTTGAATAAATAGCTCGGCGAGGAGTACATAGAATTGGAAATGGATGAAATCGGAGAGAGTTGAATTTTTGAAGTAAGTAATTTTCCAAGAACCGCTGTTTTTTGTCACATTTTTCCACAGCGCTGTCTATGTCAAATATTTAGCTAGAACTTTAGCTGATGTTTGGAGAGAAAAGTTAGAGACCAGATAAGACTTAGCTCGAGCAGCGTACTAAGCTTAAGCAAAAAGAAAAGGAACGCGTTGAACCACAAATAAGAAAAATGCGATTTTTTTCTAGGCGGGAGCATTCAAATATCAGTAGAACAAAGCTCAAATTTATATTTGAATTCTTTTGATTCTTACATCTAATTTAATGCTATACAAGCAAAAAATATAAATGAAATCAAACAAAAAGTCAGTTACAAATTAGCATTTGAACCATCTGTCAGCAATAACCAACTAGCCCAAAAAATGTTCTGGGGTTAATATTTGCAGGTTTTTTATGGAGGGGAAATGTTTCGATCCCTCTTTTTGTTTCTCTTCTGCCCAACTTTTGCGTAGGGGAAAGGAATGCATTATCAATCGTTAGGGAACTGACCTAATATTTTGGGCTACTAATCAGATTTTCAGATTTCTGTTTCATATATTGGCCGACCTACAGACCAGAATCATGCACGGTAAGTCATAGGTAACGCGAAAACTGTCTTAAGGCCATTTGACGGTTTTAAATTTGTATGAGTTTTCTGAATGCGGAATCGACACCCTTTACGATTGTGTCTTCACATTTTCTCTATGTGTTGTCGTTGCCAAGTTATTTGTTGGTTAAACAGTCTAATTGCTCCAACTTTTGAGAAAGTAGTACGGAAATGAACGACAATGGACGTTAAAGTAAAATGTTTAAGCTAAAATCGCACATTGAATGATAGCCAAAACCCAACAAGTGCCAATAACATTATTTACCATCTTTTCTCATTGTTGAATCTCATTGTTTTATAAAACAGACCAAAAGCCATAATTTGGTTCCTCTACTTACATTTTTATTGTAACTAGGAATAAAATTTAACGGCAAAACTTCATAAATTTCCTTAAATGGTATTGCCTCTGTAGAACGATAATTTTTTTATTTTATACCTTAACATTGCAAAACACTCCAACTCCAATGGATGTTAAACGGTTTTGCCGCTACTTTTTTTCCCTGTGTGCCGTGTGCGACAGTGGAACGAAACACCTTTTACCGAGAATGACAAAAGCAAGACTGTTACTTTGATTTACGCGAGTTATTGCGCATAAAAATGTTTTCGTTTGATTGATTTTGGTTTGTAAAGTATATAAATTCGTTGGTACTGTGTTATTAGTTTTTTGCTGTCGTTTTCTGTTCTGTGTAGTGAAATCGAAGAAAATAGTTTTACAAATATGAACAGGCTTAACAACCCTTTCAGTGTACCAACAGCAATGAACTTGTTGACAATAGAATCCAAGGAGCTCATCCACACGAAGTAGAGAAATCGAGCCCCTGTTCAGGTCAAACAAACGTCGGACCTTTACTTCACAAAAAAAATCTTTATTAAAAATTAGTTTTCTTAGAAAAAAAAAAAACATTTTTTAAAATTTGATTTTTGCAGTTCTACGGGCTTACCTTTTTAGGGGAGATTTGTTATTGATCGCCGTCAGCGTGACCGTTGTGCGACCGACTAAAGTTGCAATCTGGTACCTTCTTTGTTTGAGAGCCTGACACCATTTTTTGCTATTTTGGCCCTTTTTTAAGGTCCGTACCCAAATGGAAAAAAACGGAACCTTACTAGTTTCGCTTCTGTCCGTCTGTCCGAACCCAATAGACCAATTTTGTACCTAGGTCTATCGCAGAAACTAGGTAATTGACGTAGGAGATTGAAATTTGCACACAACATCCGGGATAACCTCTAGTTTAACTACAATGGTAGCGATACATCAACTGGTTTTAGTGTAATTAGTAATTTGGTGAGAAAAATATTTTCATTCGCACAAAAAGCTGTTTATTTCTTGATTTACAAAAAAATGGATTGGCACCTTTCTTGTAGATCATGCTCGTAGCTATATATGTGCCGAAGACTGTTTTGCGGAAAAGTTAATATTTTAAAAGATATTTACAAAAAAATGTCAATCACAACAAGGAAAAACAACATAAGTCATTTTTAGCCACTTTTCAGTAGCGCAGTATTAAGGATAAAGTTTTGCCTGCAGATGTGGGAAGACGACGTTTTTTCCTGACCCATAACACAGCAACCGTAAGAGATATTTCAATGAAACAAATATGACATATAAAGCAGGATACAGTGCATCCTATAGTAACATAAAATCAATTTTGACATAAGTCGACTTATGCTGTTCGCTCCTTTTAACCATTTTTTCATTCGTTATTAATGGATTCCAATTGGAATTTTCAATGAATACTCACCTCTACTCATTCTCATTCACACACACGCCGATACCCTCCACTCCATACAGGACTCCGAACTCCACCGCACTCCACCTCCACCCACATTCCTTCACACATATATTGTTTTGTTGATTGTTGTGCACAAACATCCTCTCGGTCATTTCGTTCTTAAAGCGTGCTCTCTACCCTTACACTTACATTCATGTAGTTTACCTCATCTGTACAAATTTTTCGCAATATCCATCTTTTAAGAAGTTCGGAACCTTCGGTGACACTTGCACTTGGCCGGTTTTTTAGCTGAAGTCCAAGTCAAAACCTTTAAAATATAACACAGTTGCCTATCACAACACTATTACATATATTGTTTAGCGTTCTATGCTTGTTAAATATCGTTTAAAAATTCTAAGCCTGCAGAATAGCCGTCACCTTGTACTTCGTTCTTCTTTGGTTTAGTGGACGCACGAAAATGTGCAGATGGCTACTCAGACACATTGACGTGTGCTGATGTGAACAAATCGATTGCAAGGATTTTCTCAGAATTTTTTGAAGGAACACTAGGTTTAGTGTGCGTAAAAGTTGTTTTCTTCCAATTTAACGAAAACCCTTTCCACCACTTTGCTCACTAGAGTCAACCCGATCAAACAGAGGTTATAGGAAAGCAATTTATTTTCTCAAGTCCAATCAGGCTGCACCAGAAGGCCTACAGGCAGAATTAATTAAGGCTCGGTGTAGAGCATAAATTAATTTCCAAGACTTCAACGGAGAAATGTTTGATAAATTGAATATCTTCATTGTTTTGAAAGGAGACCTTCTGCAGCCACATAAAGGTAGAACCAATTTGCCTGCTCACAATAACCCCGCGACTTAATGCATTTATAAAATAAGCCCGCAATAAGTCCAATTAAACAACGCTTGATAGCAGTTGCGTATTTTAGTTAATTCTGCTATTGCATGGCCTAAACCATAAAATTGCCGAAGTGACAGACCCTTCTTCTGTAATCGATGAGTGCGCTGTGTGCGATGCCCGTAGTCAGCGGTGCGGTCGTGCCAATCCGTCCTACGTAGAGGCAATGTAAATAGAAGTCATTACCCACTTCCCCCTTTTGAATTTATAAATAGGCGACTTGGAGTGTCCCGTCGCCCATTTACTTAAATACAGCTCGTTAGTCTTTTTATGCATGCTGTCACGCAAGTGTACCTAATTGCTTCACACAGCTAGCTATAACTTGGGGAAGGTCTAGGCTCCCAAAAAAATAACCCCAAACCAGATCAAGCCAATTTGTAATAGTTGTTCGCATGGAAATAAAAGTAGGTCCCACCCAGCATAATAACTTTAATAAAATGTCATCACTGAAGAGATTTAAATGTTTCTAATGAACATTTGAAATCGCTGAAAAAGCAATCGCACATCCATCTAAGAGACTCATTATATTCATCTTTTGGTTAGAGATATTTTGTTTTTGACTGCCAGCTGGAGGGAGAGCATAATGAATTTTTTATGTAAATTTATCTGCCGACGCCGACACACGCCAGCTATACCCTCATATCCTTCCAAATTCGCATAGTATTTGGAAGTAACGAATTCGCATGCCTGTTGAAGAAGGGAATATCAAAGACGCCATTATGAATCTTCATTAGAATATGGCGCGATGAAAATAAAGGACGACGTTGAACCCGAGCGCACAACAGACAGCTAAAAAGAAAGGATTGTCTCCTGACATCCCATTGTTTGGCTGTGGCTTTATTAGGGAAAGCACTATCTATCCCCAAAGTCAACACCTCCCGCTCGACAGATAGATACACATATACTAGTTTCAAAAAAAAAAAAAAAAAAATCATCCCTTACAAAAACGAACCCACAATCTTCGCCTTCTCAAATGGTGTCAGGATTAATGATGCGAACCATAGCCGCCACTGTTATCGTTAAGTGTAACTGCACAAACATAGATACCCTGGTACACAAATTTGCGTTTAATTTCAATATGAATGTAGATGCTTTTGCTATCGCAATTATTCATGCAGAGGCTATGAGTATAAATTGTGACTCTACTCGTATGTGGGATTTAGGCTTCAACAATTGGAAATTTGCCAGCTCATTTGAACATGATTAAAAGCTGTTGCTCATCATAGCCTGGTCAGGATGTGTTTGATTGAATTGGCACAACCACTGGGGGATACGAGCGAAAATACACTTCACGATGAGAAGGGCAAATAATTAATTTCAAAATGTCCCTACAGGGATCAACACCAAACAGCTATCTCCGTCGGTATCTCTGTACACATTTATGCAGCACCCAACAATTCACACACAGAGCCGTGGAATTTTTAATTTCAATTGTACTCCTGTTCTGTTTATAAACTGAAAATCACAAGTCGTACTCGGATCCCGACGTTGCTGGGCGAATTGTTTAGGGGATTGCACGAGAGACAACACTTCTGAAAGTCGTACTTGGATTATTCTGCGGTTGATGTTGGTAGTTTTTCCAACTAGTTCCAGTTGTATATAATGCAAAAGGGTTATAAGTATAAAGAACATTAATTATTTTACCGTTATAGGGTGGTTCATGTTCGTGCGGCGCGATAGGGGCGGCATCCATCCACGGATGGACAGAGATCGCGGGGTACATTTGATGCAATTAGCTAAGTGGATTGCTAAGTAGGTAGGGAGCGGGTTTTCAAAAATTCCAAATATTGTTTTATGTTTTTTAATTGAAAGTATTTTGAAATTAAATGGGGAAACTTTAATTAATTTTCCGACAGCATGTTGGGGGTGGTTTTGCTCGGACTGAATGCCGTTGGGGTGGAATTGTCAATTAATTATCGGCACTTGCGGTATAATTTGCGTTATTTGACTGATTGTGTCAGTGGATAGACAGTGCCGGTGCACCTGATGTTCAACATGACGGGTGGCGGTGGATTTATTATGCAAAGATGTTATAGTTATATGGCCTCCCGAATGGTTTTGGACCAAATATGAGGGCGATAACTTATCACTGAGTGACACGGAGCTTTAAATTGTAAGCCTTGAACTGAGATTGATTTTGTGTCTCACATAAAAGTGCGTGTTGAAAAAGGTGTCATTTTTTAGCAATTTAATGGACAAAGTCCTGGAGTTCCTTTCAAAGATTGTTGCCTACTTAAGTTACGCTTTTCCATACAGTTTTGGTATTTGAATTTGGGTATAGAAATACTATATGATTGCCATTGTCATTTATTGCCTGGTAATACTCAGTAGTAAAAAAATCAACCCCTATTTGAGGGTATCCGTCCGATACTAGAAAGTAGTAGAGCTATTAAACTTTTGTCTCCCAGATTCTCGGCCCAGTTTCGTTGGCGTTATTCCACCACTGTCCACTAAACCAACTGTGATCTGCCGTATTTGTAATTAACATTTCAAGGGGCTGCTGCTCAACTCCCTGCTGTCTCTAATGTCGCATCAACATGTGTTAAGCTGATAATGAATTAAAGTCTCAGACCGATATAGTCAAGTTTAAGGATTAACTTAAAGGATTATCTAACTACAGCATTGAGGAGCGAAATTTGCTCAGACTGGAGTATAGGAAAGCGAGGCAGGCGGAACAACAGCAATGCTCGCTTAAATTGCGTTTCCAGTAAATCCACACTACAGGCAATCGAATACGGACTTGTCTGATGTCTGTGTAGTGAATTACTGCTTAGATAAATGTTTTCCCTGCGGCTTTCAAATGTCATCACCAGAAAATTATGTGTAGCTAGATAAACTTATTTGTTTATCAAATAATAACAAAGCGGTATCGGCAAGCAATTGAGTAGATATGTGTGAGTAACACTTAGCATTTAACAGTTTGTTTGGGAAATGTTTTAATTTTGGTGGGGGCAATACCCCCATATATTTGGCTTAATACAAGCTAAAAATAACATTTAGGCTTAAAGTACCAACTTAATACTAAGACACTTAAAACTGAGACACGCAAAGCTTTAAAACTAAGACTTAAAGATAAGGAGAGTGGTGAAGTAGATCAAGTTTGAGGTGCGGCTCGCCCAACATTCGGGAGATTGGTTCATCGGAGCCATATGAGGTACGATGGTTTGATGGGCAAAAGAGTCGAGGGCAAAGTAAATTACGGGGGTTTGTCTTAAGGAAAATAGAGTTGTTAAAAGACGCGCAGTCGACGGAGTCTGAGAGCAGACGATAGATGAAAAGAATGTCTGCAGCGTCTCTGCGTTCCTCAAGGGTATTCAGGTTAATGAGATTGAACCGGTAGGTAGGCAAGATAAAAGGATCGTTCCAAGGCAAACCTCGAAGGGCAAATCGAAGCAAGCGACGTTCGACGTTCCCAATTCTGTGCGCATGAACTCGATGAAAGGGAGACCACACTTGGCTAGCGTTTTCAAGGATTGGGCGAACTAAAATGATATAGATAGATCTAGTCACGTAAGGGTTGGAGAATTCTTTAGACCATCGTTTGACAAAACCGAGTGATGAGCTGGCCTTACAAATTATTTCGTAAATATGCGAACGAAAATCTAGCTCCCCGCCATGCAGTATGCCAAGGTCACGAAGAGAATGAACGAGATAGATTGGTTGACCAAGGAGATGGTAACGTCGGCGAGAGGACTTGTTGCGCTTGCGTGATAGGGTAATGGATTGGCATTTGCTGGTGTTGAGCTCCAAGCAATTTTTGAGGCACCAGGTCGAGAAACAATAAAGGTCTTGATGAAGGAGACAGGAGTTTTGAGGTGAAGAGATGATTTTGAAGAATTTAGTATCATCTGCGTAGAGAGAGAGAGACGAAAGTTTGATGACTTTCTCCAGATCATTTACCGTTAGGATGAAGAGAAGGGGACCTAAATGGCTGGCTTGTGGGACACCAGATGTTTCCAAGATGGGGGGCGAAAGTAATGACCTAAAGCGAACGCTATACCTAACACCGGTTTTCAAGGTGGGAAGATATCCATTTTATCAATACAAGTTCAAAGCCAAGGGCAGACAATTTGAAGAGGATTAATTGATGTGATATCTGATCAAAGGCCTTACTGAAGTCAGTTGCGATGACGTCGTGTTGGCAAGTTGGTACGATTCAATAGGTTGGGCTGGTATATAATATAGAAGCACATAACGTACAGGGACCTCTGGGGGAGTGTTATTTTTATTGAAACAAAGTCGAGTTTTGAAGATGAGGAAGCAGCAAGAGGGGATGAGTCACTACTGAACAAAAAAAAAAAAGAAATATTTTCTTAGAAAACCGAAAACAAAATCTTCCGTAGGTAGTTATACATTCGGTGGCTATCATTCTTTAAGCAATGGTATTGAAATTGATAGTCATTTTGGTTGGATATTTTTCGTCGCCACGTGATTTTGAACTTGATTTTGAATCCACGTGTATCCTCCATGAGCTTCGCGTACGTCGCGTCGTCGACATTTTACACATAGGTATGTTCCCAAAAGTTGAATCTGTTTTTGACAGCTCTGGTAGCATGTAAGATACGTCGCTACAGGGGTTTTATACAATTTTTGGGCAGAATGGTTTTCAATTAGGATCTAACCTACTTCAAGGAGGATTTCATTTGATTTAACTTAAATTTTATTATTATTTGAAAAAAATCTGGGCAGTAACTAGAAGAAAAGACTACAAAGAGTCACAAACAGTGTTAATAACTTTGCAGCATTAAGACAAATTTGACCGAGACTAGATACAACAGAAAGTCTCATATAAATAGGAACAAAATTAGCTCCCCATGAAATTCAGGTGTACATAAGTACTTTTTTTCTGCGACACGCACCAGTCTTCTGTCTTTGCGCTTGATGTCAGTAGCTGTAAGTAGATATAGACTGATTAAATGGCCCTTCGTCTCTCTCGGAAGACAAATAGTGTCTTAAATGACGTCAAAAAACGTGGAAAACTGCTGTAAGTGACAAAGAGTTTGAATAATTGATTTTCAAAATAAAATTAATTACTGTCGACATGTCGTGTCGTTAAATTAAAATTGACGACGCTTCGACATACAACTCATGGCAAAGTGTGCCTTTGCAGGCAGCCATCTAATCTAACTAACCTAACCAAAAGAAAAGTATTTCCAACACTTAATGTCAGTTTTAGATATAATTCTCAAACGTTCCTCTTCTAAGACGATATTGTCTTATGTTGACGTATCAGACAGTCATTGTTTTCTCAATAGATCTGTATCTAATGCAAGTAGGCTTACTATTTGTGGTTGATAATGGATAGTAGATATGTATTTTTTTACAAGAGGTTTCAAGGCAGTAACTTTTGTCTGCGATATGTTATTAACTAAGTTGATTAACAAGAATTATTATCAGCACTAAGTTCTTGACCGGAAAATGAATCGTCCTGCCATTGAACAACTATAGTAGTGTTCGATCTGTTTGAGAGCCAGTGGCTGACTGCAAATTCATAAGGCTCAGTAAGTCGGTACCCATCAAGTATAGTGCACCTAGACCAGATGTGACGGCTCACCTGCAGTTACGAAGATGTATTTCCTTCAAGTAACTGATCAATTAAAATAGGAGTCTAACGTTAAGTTGTGTTTCCTTACATTTTCTGGTAGAATCTAATTTTCCCAATAGCTTTCTTTCCTACGGGGTTGCAAATCAAATTTATTATCCTACTGTGCATCTGAATGTGACACTTGAACCGCATTGTTACCATACGGTCACACACCTTCACGTGGTAAGCGCACATTCTTTTATATTTTTGTTTAATAAAAAAATGGGAAATCGGAACTGACTTTAGTGTTCTCTCAAAGCTCCCAGACTTTTTTTTTATCAGTCCAGTCTTTTCTTACGACGAAGAACTCTTTTCGACGGTAATAAATAAGTATTTAATACTTAAATAAATAAATATTTAATACTTGTGCTATGTTCCGAACCCCGAGTGCATTCAAATCCTACTTTAGCGATAGAAGCCATAATTGTGTAATACGCAGAAAATGCGTTCATATTCAGAATGAGGTAAATGTAAGTTTTGCAGAGTTTCCTTTCATTTTAGCGATAGAAATGTAGTTGCGATCGCAATTTCTTACTCTTAAATTGACAGTTCGTTGCAAAATGCAGTAAAACGTTCTTAAAAGTTGTAGAATGATGAAAATATAATGCATCCAAATCTACAAGCTTTTTCAGACAAACCATAAATAAAATTGTGTATTTAAATTTTTATCCTGGGCTTATCAAAAATACTTTATCTTCTATTTTTTTATATTATTTGAAAAATTAATAATTTTAGAATTGATGCCAAAAGATGGCAATGTATTACAAGACATACAATTATTCATGCACTCTTAAAAGAAACTACTTGAACAAAAAGAATTTGAAATTATTTGGAATGTTTTTGTTTTTTATATTTTGGAGCAATCTATTGAAACCAGAAAAAGTTGTGTCTAATTGACCAAAAGGATGTGAAAATGAAAGCAAAGAGTACCTTTTTGTTTCTAGATATCGAGCTGTAAATTTAACGATAGAAATTGGAAAGTTTCGTGAATAATTTATCTACAACGAAAATTTGTACCTACACATAAATTTTGAGTTCTTAACAAATTGTGTTGTGCATCCAACAACGAATGTTGTAATCAAAAGTTTTGCGGTCTTAAAATCTACAACAAATGCAATGATTTTCATAATTTGGTTTTGGAATATGCAACCATGTCTCTGTGAAATTGACAGCTTTGGATATCGGGTCAATTATGACAAGTTATGCAGACGAATTAACAGTGGTTTTCAACATTTCTGCAACAATCTAGTTTGGGTGTAATGCATTCAGGACTTATGGGTATTTGATAGAAAATAGTGTGCCCTGTTTGCTCTTCTTATCAAGGGACATCTGTACTATCGATACAAATATTTTTTTTATTTTTTATTTTATTTTGTCTGTGTCACGTGATCAAAAATATTTAAATTTCCACTGCCTCCCACCCTGAGATAAAACAAAATCAGTTTTTCCTCAATTAGGTACAGTCCTCTTAAGAGCGATTACAAGTAATCACACAGCAAAAAGTATGTACACACACCCCCACATCGCTCTTAATGGAAACATCGCCTCCTGAGTAGATGCTCAACTGAATCAATATTAAATATCAGTTAGTTAGGTATTCCACGAGATAAAGCACCTCTTAGTGCCTTGCACAAGATTTTTTACGAGCACCCAATCATACAGCGATTCTTTGCTGCCCCGCAAATCGCTCACCGAAACGAATAAAGCTTTACAAAATACCTTGATACGAACGCTCTTCTATTTGTGGTGTCAGTATCTCGTTTCGCATCAGTGTGTACATAGGTACTTGTCTCGTACACATTACTGTGCAAACAATAACTTCCAACTGAAAACAAATGTCTCACGTACACCTCCCATGCCATATCGAGACGGCGATACCACATCCTGACGCTGGCACACTGTCATAGGCCTAGGCATCCATAGGCAGCCAGTGTTTTTGTTTTGTAGTAGACACTTTTTGCTCGCTCAGAGAAAATCCAGCACATGGCTGCGCAACAAAGACGTGGCTTTTTTTTCTCTCCGCAACGTGCTTAGTTGGCACATTCGAATCTCTTATACCGCATTGGTCCTGAATGGCAGTCCCAACCCAATTTCTACTCGTAGAGAGCGAGAGAATGCAAACTATGGAAAAGCTTATAATACGGTCAAAGTTACGAGGAGGTTTCCATCCACACAATTAGTTTGCGTCGACATTTTGATAAGGACCGTTCGCTTGTCGGATTAAACCGTCTTTATCGTTTATCACATCCTGATAAGGCGGCGCGCGTGAGCTTTTCGTTTTCGTTTCGTTGCTCCCTTTCAATCGCAAGGAATATTTTATGTAGTGTCAAGTGAAAGGGATTCGCGGTGATGCATGGGTGCAAATTAAGACGCTACACGTGAGCCGTAAGCCTAATGGGTGTTACCAATGCGAATTATCGGATGGTGTTGTGAAAAAAAAAATACATTAACACAAACAGAGGTGTTATCCTGATACCAACTTGTGAGCTCCGTCTAAATATAAAATAGTGTATCATGAACAGTTTTCTATATGAATAACCACTGCAACCGCACATCGTGTCGTTCGGGTTTCGTAGTTCTTTGTTGTCCCTTGTGCTGCATCGTGCAGGATCTAATAAGGTAACCATCTCTTCAAGAGTGTTTGCGTGTGTGCTACGCAAATCATTTCATCTGCGGCACGTAGTTAGTGATATACGACAAAAATAGTCCAATTGTCAGCAAAAAATAAACACAAGAGTCCTTAACGTGAATCCGTAACGGGTCGTAGTTTACATTCGAGACGAAAAAGGCTCTTACTCTTACCGTACATAGAAAGGAGTCTCCTATGAACGGTGTTAATGATGGTGCTGCTGCTGCCTGCTCACACTGCCGGTCCCAATTAATTTCAATCTGCTGACCACTATAACGTGCGTGTGTGTCTGTTCCGCTTTTGTGCACAGAAAGAGAGAAAAGTAAAAAGCCAACACAAATTGATTTATTCTTATGAAATAATTGGATTAAGTACCACCACTTATGGGATTTATAGGATACTCGACCACAACACCACACCGGATACCAAAGGATACCGTCCAGCAATTATTGTTAACAGCCCAAAGTAAATCAACAATAAATCTACAGTTCGAGATGCTGCTCCTCGCTGATGCCTCATCAACGTTTTAACGGTAAGTGATCTCATTCTCCGGAGTTAAATTACTGCTGCTGGTCATCCTTAATGAAGTTCATAAACAATTCACATATACTTGGTCAGCCCACTCAGGCCGGCCACTCGATCAGCGCTGTTAAATCTTTTATCGCCTCTCTGAATCTAAATAACCTTAACTTCTGACATGAACATCGATAGCGCGGGATCGCTTAATTCCGACGTACAGCCTATGTAGGTATATGCACGTTCCGACCATTGTGTATCCTTTGTTGTAGCTGTTGTTCGTGTTCAGCAGCCTTTCGAGGCTGCAATAAACCAAATAAATAAATAATTTCATTAAGCTATAAAATGTCGAGCAATAAAAATTGTGTTAACAAGCGGAAAAGTCCTTTTCGTTTCTCCGTCCGATAATTTCCGGTTTTAAGGACACGAAAACGAAACGTGTTCTATAGGTGCGACGACGAAACGATTGCTTCCAACCGTGACCGATGTACTGGCAGTCGCTCTCAAAGTCATTGAACAAAAACCAAACAAAACCAAACAGTGGAAGAGAAGGAACAAACAAAAAATATTGAACGAAACAAAAACAACACACACACAACAAGTATCGTACTGCACATCGGTGCGATGACGATAAAACTTTTATGGGTAATTCCCGGAGCTTAATGGGAGAAATTTGTTTTTCACCCTCAAGTCATAATGAATAAGTGTGATGTGTATCTGCGGTTGCATGTGTATCTCTGTTTCGCGCCCAAAGTGGGTGGGTGGGTGACTATGAGTGGAAAATTAAAGGAACCGGTGTGTAGGGTTGAGTAGTTGTTGGCATAAGGTCCATATATACATGACTTCGAGGGTGCTGGCTGCGGGGTGGCTAAACCCTCAAAGGAGTGGGTGCGCATTGATTTGTTTACATTTTTGCGCCTTTGTTTGTTTCGCACCTCTCAGAATCGCGAGTCGTGATGTCCTTCAGTCAATTAACCTGGTTTTTAGCAGTTTAGCACTTTTAACTTGTAATTGTCGGAGGGATAATTGGGAACGCTGTTTGTTTTTGTTATTATTTTGTATAAATGTGAAACGTTCCGATGGCATATGGTTCATTTCCTCTCTTGGCAGTCATATAGGTAACTATACGTCTGTAGTTTCCTGCATGTATCTTATTGTTCTCCTAGTTAGATAACTCAGTTAACTTCGTGACTTTATGTAGTTTTCTATTTGTTCAAGGATAACTGAGACGTTTGCTGCTGCTTCCACTGGTATCCATCGTTCAGTATTGTTCTCGTTCTCACTTCCCTGATAAATAGGTATAGGTATATCTCCGTATACATTCGAATGGGGTAGGGTGGGAGGACTGCTTTGAATCCTTGATACGACCTTGGTTGTGTATTTGTATTTGACATTCGTTCAAATGGCGACATTATTGCTCCGGAAATAATTGGAAGCTATTCATTGAATTGCTGTTAGCAGGTCTTAGAAAGGGCTTACGACTTCCAAATCAATGCGCTTCACCATTTCGAAGTGCTGCCCAACAGCCTGTTATTGAGGTCCTGTGCCTCAGCCTTAGAGTTCACGTTCGTTTATGATGAAATTGGGGACAAAGATGCAACGTTTCAAAGGATGGTTACTGGTTATTGAATGAGAATGCCACCAATGACAAGAGCTGCAATAAAGAATATAAGCACCTGCAGTTCCTACTGTCTTGGTGACTTTATTGCTCCCGTGCTACGCATGTCTATATTCGCGGAGCTGATTGGCAACTTATGCTCTGTTTTATGCATCTGTCACGTTGGCTTTTCTCAGTCATTGGACTCTTTCTCTGCTTTCAGCCTATCTCCAATAAGGGTGGCTGCTGCGCCTTGTATAAATAAATCCCCAAAATGGGTTGCTTCCACCGACCCATATGCAAGGTATAATAAAACATTTGTGCCCCACTGAGGAGGATGATCGAATCTCGGTTCTGGTGTTTCCGTAACTCTAGGCTCTCTTTTCAACTTACCTTTGCGTTGTTGCTATAAAATGGTACATATTCTGTTCTTGCTACCATTAAACGCATTTTCGTGACCGAACACCTCTCACTAGGGTAGCAGTAGCTGGACGTCAATGAATCTCCGATATTTTCCCTATAGATCGTTGGGGTTGTTTGCCCCATCTTAAAGGTACCTACTGTTGCAACGCCCGTTTGAGTTTATATTCATTAAGTACTCGAACGCGTCTTTGTCGAATAATGAGTCTTTCGACTTTGGTGAATAGCTTTGAAGACTGTCCGATAGATTGCAGGGAAGTCCCTTTTTTGCTCTAGCGCTGCCAATTCAACATTTCTTCGGTTGAGGACATCAGCCATATTCATACTCGAGCCTGTTTAAGAGGTTTTCGCTGACTTCCCCTTTGGCCCTCTTAAGTTTGTCTATAGCCTCCTCAATTGATCTTTACTGAATTTTCGGGCGCTCTTCTGGCAGTAAAAGATATTTGTACCAAAAGTTTTGTCAAGTATTTTCAACTGCCTCCTGGCTTGCCAGCACCTAAAAGACAGTGTGTATCTGCCTTCTAGTTAGCAGGCACCGCGATATTGTTTTTCAAGTATTTCCCTTTACCGAACGGAAGATTTCCTACATTAAGGGTAGTCAGGGTGACGATTTTTCTTGAGTGACAGCCACTGACGTGCTTGTGGAAAGATCTTTACACCTTCTCTACTGTTTTTAATGTTGAGTGCCTATAACTGAATTCGAGGTTGCTGGTAGATTGCCTGTTCTTGCTCTGAGAACTACTGTCAGAATTCGAGGAGCGAGCATTCTTTTTAATGGTTTTCCAGACGTGTCAAGCATACATCATATATAGCTATGCAGTTTGATGGAGCATGCAGATGTGATTACCGTTTGCTACCAGCAAAAGTTATTGTTTTTTTGTTCATAGTGGAGAACAGCTACCCTTAGGCCGTGAATGAGCGAATGTTAAGAAGAAGTCGGTCGGAGGGCTTGGTGATCACCTCTGCTGCTATCCTATCGTGTCTGTGGACGTTCCTATTTGTCATAGAGGCTATGCTGAGGGGCAGCTATTTTTCATGTATGTGTTTTTTGTGAGACCAACTTTTATCGTTCAGTTATCTGTGTGTTGGAAAGAGTGTATCTTCGATATTCTCCAGAGTGCGCAGTTAACACCCCAACAGAACACCTCACATGTTTGTCTTTTGTTTATGGAGAGTGTGCTCTCTTCTGGTTCTCGGTGGGGTGGGACACATAGCGCAGACCGTTTGCACATCAATGGGTATGGACATCAATGGGCAAACTAATTTTTTTTTCTATTTTTAAGTCGACTAGATTGGCCTAGATTATGTACCTTGATCGCAAAAACAAGATTGGCCGGTAAAATCACTTCTCCTACGTTAGCAAGTTATACGAACTGTCAACGAAGTTCTTGACTAGATTCGTGGTCAATAAAAAAAAATGTTCACGTAACCGATCTAGGCCAATCACATCTGAGGCATCAGGTCATCCAGCTGTCACAATTACTAAACTAGAGCGTCTCAATGGTCTGACAAACGTGACAATGGGAGGCCTAAGCTTAATTCGGGCTCAATTTGAACGGAATTTCAACCCACATTTCTTGCGCAACTGCTACTTATCTAAAGGGTGACCCAAAATTGACACAAGAGTTGTATTAAATAAAAATCAGCCTCTCTTCCTTAACTTTTTTTTTAATTTCAACCTAATGGAGATAGTATAGAGTAAGTGACCCAAACTCCTTTGCTGACACATAGGGACTCTTTCGTCGACCACTTTGGTTTGGGTGAATTTTGTTGATGCAGCGTCGAATCGTCACCATCAATATCCAAGGGTAGACGTGGGATTGTGATTAAATCACATGATGAAAGGAGACAACTCCGATGACCGACAGAATAGTAGACAGGATATGTCGCTGAATTGATTTTATGACATGTCGCTCCGTCTATAGCCGTATCACTCCATTAAGGCAGAAAGGTCCTGGTTTAAATCGCGACGTCGAGCAGCAGCAACTCTATTTACAATTGAAAAAGTTAAATCAATTTTTACCAACCTTAAAACTGTTTTTTTCGCTTGCCAACATTAAGGTCCCACTCAAAATATGGCGGCAAATACCAATCTTGCATGAATTTTGGTACACAACGTATTAAACTACTGTCAGAAGAGCGTGTTGTCGGAGAGTAATAATGCAATTAAATGTGGCGGAAAATACCAATTTTGCATGAATTTTGGTACACAACATATTAAACTACTGTCAGAAGAGCGTGTTGTCGGAGAGTAATAATGCAATTAAAAAACTGCATCAAATGTAAAATGGCGCAGGATCCAAGAACTGACAAGGCGAGTGTTTAAATGCCCAAAATAAGCTACTCAATTCAGTTATTCGGACTCGCCACAAAATTGCATGTCCTTTCCATTCATTCCCAAAGTTAAATTTCAAGCAATCGAATTGCAAAAAGACAGGCCCCATACTTTAAGTTCTAGATTATTAATAATGTAAACATATCTTAACGTTTTTCCTATTTTACTTAAACAAATATAAATAATTTAAATTTAAAAAAAAAAAAAATAAAAGAACAATTTCACTTGAGAAGCCTAAAGCATACGATTATCTAGCTCAACCATTTAGCATATGGTACAAATAAAAAGAACATCATAAATATAAATTGCCAGCACACAAGGTTTGATATTGAGCATTATTAAAAACCAATTGAAAAACCTTTCTGAAGGATGTAACATTTCCTTATTTGCTCTGCACTGGAATATTAAAATTTACTTTGTACGTCTCGTGACAGCACAACAAAGAGGGAGTTCGCCTATTCAAATTCTCTCAGAATATAATTTGCTACAATATAGACTTCACAGTAATTCGGTTTCCTTGAAAGTTAATTTTGAATTAAATATTTCCACAAGGCATTCTATTGGTTTTATACACATTTTTGTATATCCTTTCACTAGGTGAGGCAGAATAATAACTCGGGGATGGATACAATTTAGCAAAATACACGACAATATGGTTCTTCAATAAAGGCATTATCAATAACGAAGGGGTATCCCTTTTGCAAAGCTACCTATAGTAAATACTTTCACATTACACGGCTTTCTAAGATATAAGAGCTAGTCTTTTTGGCCTTTTGACTCTTTTTGCGTTATTTGACTGTTATGTCACGAAAACTTTTGAGCTAACTAGGTCATTCGGTTATCAGGACACCGAACTTGTTGTCAAAGCTAGGTTGTCGGTCTTCAGCTTAGCGTTTGCTTCAACTCTTACCTATGGTCATGGAATTTTGAATATTACCAAACGAATACAAATACAAATACAGGCTGTGCTCCAGCGGTCCATCCTTCGATGGTTTGAGGACGTCTAACAAACCTTAGATTTCAAGGCATGCTACAGGAACTTTCCGAGTCGATGTCGGATGATCGAGAGCTTTGGAGGGTTTCTTTAAGCACCCGGAGCGACACTAACGGATGAGTGGGACGTTGAAAATGAATGAAGTTACTTTTCAGCAACAGCAAGAATTGCGAAATAGTTAACGAAAGAACAGTCTGTGGTTGGGAAAAACACTAAAAACATTCGGTTGCTGTTATGGAAGGTGGCTTGGTAGATAGGTAGTTGTATCAGTTTTGGTACCACAACCCATTCGACCCACACGTTCAAGTTTTTTTAAGTATGCAGTATCGATCCATAATTTGGCGAATTCAATAAGGCTACTAGTTCTTTAATGCTTCCTCAAGGTAGTCCGGAGTTCTTCAACGAAAATTCCATTTTACGCAGTCTTTGGCGAATTTCCTTCAGTTGCACACTATTGGTTGGCTTCCGCAACTGAGCGCGCTTAAGAAGAGATATATCTGTACTGTCTTAGCACACTGGGTTCGAGTTGAAGACTACCCTTAATACCTCAAGGTTATAGCTGAAAATGTTGACGTTCTGCCCGTTTTTCTTGTTCTTAGCATGAACATTCTTATTTCTATCATCGTTAACCATATACAATCCATCTGAGACGCTTCGGTTGAAACGAGGGCTCTACTAACAAACCCGGTCCTTAGTTAAATACCTCATGTTGCTCACTTCAAGTCGGTTGATATCTCTATCTATTTTAGCGCCTCTCTTAAGCCGAGGTCTTCTACGGCCCGGAGCAGTTGTGTTGTATAGTTCTTCGTTGAGTCTCCTTCTCCAAAGCTCGTTAACACAAACGGGACTGAGCATTTTACGAAGAATATTCCTCCCAAAGATATCTTCTAAACGAAATCCAAGCTTCGGCGCCATAAAAAGCAAGACCGATATTATCAGGGCCTTTTACGGCACAGCTATTGCTAATAGAAGCTTCGTTTAATTTCTGCCGAGAAGTTGTTGTCAGCATTTATAGCACAGTCGAGGTAAACAAAGTCTCTTATTACCTCAAAATTCAAGCTAACAATAATTGTTAGCTTGAGTCCGATTTGTCAATGTTGGGTTTCCACATAATGACGTTGTCCGCCATTTAACCCAAATTTATCGCCTTTTTTGTTTAAACGATTCGGTGATGCAACAGAGAGCTTTCTCCATCGTCATCCGACATAAACGAGTGAGTTTTGAATAGATGGCACAACTAGACATGGCTGTGTGTAGGTCTATAGATACTGTCATAGGTATAGCTTTGAAGAGTTGGTGCGTAACGATCCGTTTAAATGGGAACATTTTATCAATGGTGGACTTTTTCGACCTTGAACCGCACGGAAAAGCGCCAATCAGGTTGCCTTTTTGGATGTTATGTTATCGAGGTTGATACCTCAATAACTGACGCAACTGAAGGGTTCTCCTTTCTCGTGGACGATGCTGAGAGCTTAGGTTCCATTCATCAGACATGCATTTCTCTAACCAAATCTGGGAATTGAGTTGACTCATGCTTTCTACCAAGTCGATGCCAGCTACTACAAAAAGATAAGCCGTCAGTAAGCCGCCAGGCCCAAGAGTTTTGGTGGTCTCTAGGTTCGGTATTGCTATCCTTATTGAATTTTTGGTCAGGTGGACAGAAGTTTTGCCTACCTTCTTCAATACTGATAGATAACAGCCTGCGCAGATATAACTTTTCCACGTTCTCAGCACCGACTGACTTTCTTTCTACAACAAGGTTTCGTTTGTCATCTGTACAGGATTCAGTGCGGGATTTGCTATTTTGGCATGTCCTTTTTATATTTTTCTAAGACTTTCGTAAATTTTTCTTGGAGTCGGATCGCTCAATTACTTCGATACCTCGCTTTGGTGCTCTTTTCTTTCCTTTCTAAGGAGCCGACGCGACGTTCCGTACCTCTCGATGAGGTCTAGTCCTATGTTTGGTATGGGTGCTAGCGCTACCTTTTCTTTAACCTTTTGCAGAAGGTGATTGAGCTCAATTACCCTGATATCGGTACAAGTTGTCACAGTCCTTTGTAAAACTATAACTATATAACTATAGTGTGTCAATAAAATGCGTCTTCAAATAACAAAAAGCTTTCACAACAACTTTCGATCTCATCGTGAACTGCGTTTTAGATTTAGGTATCACACTAGTTCATGTCACAATCACTTTTACACATCTATGCGTCTCTCTGTCGTACCGTCGTTCCATAAAGTCCTTGCATTTAAAAGCGCCAACTACAGTCTGTCTGAAGTCTGAACATAAATCATCGACGTCGACCATGACAAAGCAAGTTCCTTAGTGAAGAGTTTTCCATTGTTCCAAATTCCAATTGTTATTAAATGTTGCATTCGTGCCTGCAGAAATTTATTAAAAATATAATTCATAAAGTTATTTCACCCTATTTCTCCTTCCCAGTTCGCTACTCTATGTAGTACATCACAGGCACTCTGAACTGCTGTGGTTTTGATATATACCAGGAATGCATTCGTTTTTAAAAGCAGAGAAAACCCACTTGACAGAGGTTAACCAAAAAGCTATTTGCCAATGACAGGTGGCTTATATGAAGTGTCATTTCTCTTTGTACAACGTGCTGGAGTTTGTGTTGGTGCCCAATGTATGGCTATACGTATACGTACGTACCTGTGGGCAAAATAGCTCTTTGTGTGCACTTTAAAATGTTTGTTTTGAATTGAGGAGGATGCCATACTTGTCTGAACATAGAATGCGACCAACCACAGTTTTCACAAATATACGATTATAAATACACATGCAAACTATTATAATTTGATTTATTAATTTTATTTTTCTGTCACAATGGATGTTTAATTTTTTTTTTAATTAAAGAAAACTTAATGCATTTATGATAGTAATTGCATTTTTATGAAAGCCCTCAGGAATGCACAACTGCACACACACACACTCAATCATTGTATACCTACTGGTGTAAATTTATTATTGAACTAACCATTAATTTGTGGATATGCAATGGCATTTGTGTAACTTATTGTGGGAGTATATATTATAAAACAATAATATGACAAGAATAATAAAAAATGATCAATGTTGGTTTGTAAAAACAGTTATTGATTTGGAATAGGGCATGTAAATAAATTAATGAGCAGTTGGGTGTATTTTGTTCGCAGAGCAAATTTTTAGGGTACATATTCAGTGACATCCGAAAGGGCAATAATAACTGGGATTTTAAATTTCAATTTATTCCAGGATGATATGTAAACATTTGTGCACGTTGCATTGTTTGAAATAATTCTAAAAAAATAGTTGCTTTCATGGACAGAACAATGAAAAAATAACATTCATACATGAGCGGCTTACTAGGAAAACGCAAAGTTGAAATTTTACAGCATGTTGTGCCAAATTATGCATGCGGAAACTTACCTACGGGTACTCATCTTTTTTTACTCCCTGTTGCATAAAAATGGGTTTGTTTTGTAATAACGCCGTTGTCGGTACGCAAAAAAAAAAACTCTAGCCTAGTCCACGAAGGATGAAAGAAATCTCTAAAATCAAAAAAAAAAAAAAAAATATGTTTTTTACATCCGAGTTGTTCTAACATGCGAACACGTACATAAGAAACAAGGTGACACTGGGCTAAATATTTTGTAGATCGCAATGGGTAACTTTATATGGAAAATCTCATAATACAATAAAAAAATCTTTTAATCGATAGACATAGCGACAGCGATTTTACATGCTCTTCGTATATCTTAAGAATTTTTAACACTGCTTTTACAATTCTTGGATATTGAAACCTAGATGTCCATGCCTGACCCATAAAATGGCTCAATAACCAAACACTAATCTATCTTCTAATGGAGGATGTCCAGGTTTCATATAATAACTCAGAGCTCGCCATAGAACACCTTTGTACAGAATGGTTGCAGTTTTTGGTAAAAAAAAATGGGAGCTCCAACCAATGATGCTGCTGTAAATATAGGTTGCCATTGTTGGTCCCACACCCACGTAAGTGCTACTAGTTTGGTGGTCCGTCCTGACCAATGCACATACTACCACAAGACTAAATAGAGTTAAAAGAATGCCTGGAACTTGAAGCCAAAGGCGCTCCGGTCGAACCGAGGCACTTAACATGTTGCTAACTATTCTTTATTATTATTTCTTTAGATCTCCATATTAAATTCATTATAGACAGTATGGCCTAGGGAATCTGGGATCGGTTCATCGAAAACCTATGTCCATCATACAGCTGTTAGAGACTGCGACTAGAACTGATTACCCAACGCTCAGCCTTTGTATAAACAAGACCCCCTGCACAGGTTAGAGTCGAAAATAATACTTCGAATTTGGTACTCAGTATCGGGCTTCCGCGATGCAATGGTTCGAAGATGAGATGCGGCTTAGGATCGGGTGTTTTCTTAGTCAAACTTCATACCAAATCTTGCCGCCTTTCCACTTCTTATAGTGTGTTTGACTCGTATTTACTGGCGTTGATAAGTGAGGGCTGCAAGATACTCAGTATTTACTGAAAGCCCGGCAGTTATTGCGTCAAACAACAACCCTAACAGTGGTTGCATAGCAGCAATGACCGAATTAATCGATTACAAGCAAGCCCTAAATATCTTCCTCGTCTTCCCGACCATAGTAACATGGAATTGAACGAATGAGTCAGATGGAGCAGTTCAACATTTTTTAGCACTTCAGTTCGTCGGCCAACTCGAGGTGGAGCATTCTAAGTGGCTTTCATATCCTGCACGATCTTGCGCTCGAATAACACAAATAATAAATATAAATTAACAGAACAGAAGTTTTGAGACTTAAAGAGTAGGGGCAAATGGCAAAAGGACCATGGCCAGGCGCGTTGTTTCAAAAAGTGGAACCCCTATCTCCCTTCCTTTCTGAATGCCCGTCGAAGCTGATGAGCACACTTCGCAGAGCTATTTTTAACGGTCAAACGGGACAAGCCGCTAGCTGTCATTTATTAAGTTATCTGGACTTTAGCTCAAGCATGGGTAATGCTTTAGTTTTCGAAACTTAGGTTCCTACTTTATTGTCGTGTCAAAACCATGAGCTGGAAATCGACATCCCCCTTAGCTGCGATCGATATCACATCTTGGTGCAGCTCAGGCATGAAAAAACATCTTTCGAACAACTCCTTTTGAGGTTTCGCCCCTTCAGCTTATCGTTCAAAATCTGTCATGCGTACGATCTACGCCAGAACGATATTGGGAATGTTATACCTCCCGAAACCTACTTTCAGTTTTTAAGAGTAGCACGACGCAGATGTGCGAGAATAAGCTTTTGCGGTCTGATATCGGCCATGTCATTATAGCTCCTGCTTCTGGAGCTAATGCATTCAGTCATAGAGCCAATGAAAAGATTGTAGGTCTTAACTTTAAATTCGTCGGTCTTTGTTTCACCGGGTATTTATAAAATCGATTTGGCGGAGAGCCTGTCACTTCCCAGGGACTCCGTAAGGTCTCTTCTGGATCTTTTTCCTCTCGATACTGTTCCCTCGCTCCCCCCTTTTTGAGCTGCAGCGTTTTAACATATGTGAATCTTCTGTCGCACCTTTCCGGTATATTCCGATATGTAGGTATATAACGTATAAATTCGGCTTGCAATATTAAGGTCTCTGTCTTTTCCTTGGCTGGAAACCACAGTGCTTTTGGCTGCCTCCTTCAAAACCTCACTCTACTGAGACTTCTTTGGGTTTCGTGATTTATGCAAAGAGTTAGAAAACACATTTACCAAAAGACTTCTACTAGAACCCTAGCTACAGCTTCTTCGATATACAGTCTTTTGCAGGGACCTTAAATTTAATGTCGGAGGTACGCTAAATGTTGCGAGGCAGTGTGGTCCACAATTATTTGACTATCATATTCAGACTAAAAAAAATTTTCACTTCTCCTCCCATATTTGTTCCTTTATTCTATTTCCTAAGGACGGTTCAACTTAACTGAAAAATGAAATAAATTGAATGGTCCTTATAACCTTCGGACATGCAACTCTTTCGTGTAGTGCCCACCCACAACATCTAATCATGGCTTTCTGACAAATGTAAAATGCTAAATATTTCCAGTGTACCTAGCCCCCTACAATGTAGCCCATTGGATAAAGATAATGTAGTCCCCTGTATTTGAATTCAAGTTATTGCTTAAGTAGCTTCCTACATACAGTCCTGTCGAAAACATTATCCCATGTATATTGAATATTTGAATACAATATTTCGCTCCGAACAAAAAGTCCTTGTCGGGCTTTTAATACTTTTTCGTTTCTGAAAATTCGCTCAAAAATACGTCTGGCACTGACTTCAATATTAAATATTAATCGACAATCCTTCGAGGAGCTGGAGCAATAAACAGCAAACAACAAGCTTTGACAGCTGTCAAAATAATAATTTGACAGTTTCTTTTTGTTTGCCTTCAGATACACTTTTTTTCTTGTTTGATTTTTCATCGTTGACTACACTCCCTTCTGATACACACACACAGTCTGTCTCTGTATCCACCAAACTGCAGGGCTGAAGAGAGATAAGCTTCAGCGCAGAGCTGCCACAATCAGTACCGTGTCTATCCAGATATACACGATTCACCATCGGCGTCTTCTCAAACCAAACGAGCGCCAACGGGTGAGAAAACTCATCTATTCCCTTGTCGAATTTTAAGATTTTCATTCCCTCGGTTTGTCCCTAGAGGAACTCGCTGATGTATATGTGAATAATATAATTGCTGACACCCATTGTATAAGTCTATGTGTCGGTTAAATTCACCGGAAATAAGTAACAGCTTTATAGGGATGTATTTATAATGCTTTCAGCATTTTGTATCGAAATGGAATAAAGAAAGTTCGGATCGAAAGTGTGGGCGGAAGTGAAGATGAAACACTGCCATGCTCCATGTATCGCATTGTGTAATTTATCAAAATCCTTTCAAGTGATTGGAAAGCTTTTATTTATGTATCACAGACAGTGGGTGGGCTCGGTGTGTGGGTGGAAGATGTATTATTTTGTAGTAATTAGTATTATTGGCAAAATGGGGACGGTTTTGATAAGAACCTCAAAAGGTAACAGTGGGTGGTATAGATTCGTAAGGTGCTGGTGTAATTATTGGAAAAATCCTATTGTGTTTTTTAAGTGAGAACTTGACACCGGATACCTTTTGTATGAAAGAATGAAACCTAAAATTGTACGGGCTATTGGATGCTAAAAACCTTAAAGCCACCTGCCAAATACCCATGAGAAGCTAAAACTTTTTGTAGATCAATCACTAAAACACATTCCACAGGGACGAACTCTAACTAAGGGAACCTGATATTTTCTGTACGGCTAATGAAAAGAAATCTATGGAAAATGTTCAAACTATTACATGCTTTTCAGACGTGTGTGAGAAGCGAACGAATCAACTTGAGTGCCTTTGCATTTTGTCGGGGACTGAACGTGGTATCTGTTGACCAGCACTAACGGCACCACTTTTCATTGCTTAATCCACAGCGAGGTTCCCCTTTTGTGAGTCGCTGTAGGTTGACATGCAAATGTAGAATAATAATCTTTTAGATGATTTTGCATTCAAGAACAACATTTTTATGATGTAAATAGTTCATTTTTTTCGATTTTCAGTCGATCATCGTTGCCGTGCCTCAAATTTGGTAGGAAAATAACTGCAGACTGCGAGGTTCGAAAAAAACGCCCCGAAAAGAAGCTTTTGCCGAATAAAGAGACGTCCATTGGACCCAAAGAGCTCGTATAGATGATTTCGTAAGGCGCAAGCTTTAACTCATCTAAAATAAAATAAAAATAAATAGTTGGCGCAACAGGTCCGTAGGGACCCTAGGCGTAGCATATCCTTATCATTTGGTGGGAAGGGATGTACAATTTTATGCCGAGTCCAAACGGCTAGTTGAGAAACTCCTTCATGACAGTTATATACTCTCGGATGTTTTTCAGACGGTCGCGAAAGGCGGCGCAGTGGAAAAAAACCCTAAGTTATAATTTTGTTTTCTCGGAATTCTAACCTGAACCCCTTGCTTAGTATTCCAACACACTAACCACTAAGAAACTGCGCTTCAACCCATCTATAAAACTAAAATTGGATAAAAGTTTAATCACCCGTTCAGTCCATAAAAAAATGCTACTTTGAACTGCCCCAGCTAAAGGCCCATAGTCTCCATATTATTGCATTCAAGATTCTGCTGCAATATTTTTTAATGGACCATGAATCTGGGGCGTAATTAAAACAATTTAAGGCAATGAAAGTTCACCATTGAATTAAGTTTCAGTTGGATCAATCTTATACTACAAATCAAGGAACTTGGAGGATGGCTCAGAGGCCAGGTCGATAGCCCAATTTAATAGTTTTTGTAGTACAAAATCAAATTTTTTTTATAGATAGCTTATAAGAATTTATTTTTATTTCAAAAATAAAAAAAAAATAAAAACAACACAAAATATAGTTGTGGACTTGTTGTTGATTTGGAATGTCAAAATCAAAGAGTGAATTCAGTGAATAAAAAGTAGTGGCAAACTGTAAAATTCCTTACGAGTATGTTTAGAAGGCGAAAAGCGCCATAGACAAATAGCTGATTAATGCTCAGATTAAGAGCCCAATTAGGATTGGACTATCATACTAAATTTTTTGTCGGAAATTTAGGAAAAATATAGCCGAATTTCTGATAAATAGCACAATCTGGCAAGCCTGTTTACAATACCTAAACTCTCGCGAACGTCTAGCAACTATCGAAAATCACACGGGCCAAGAGCCAGAGTCTACTAAATTGTACCGTTTGAAGCTGTGCGTGCTCCTGGTTTCACTAAGAGAAGCTTTGCTGAGGGTCCTCTTGCGATCACTGTTTACTTTGTTGTTGGCTGACTACCCAGAAAAACTATTCACAAATTATGTTAAGAATTTCATACTTAAGCCAGTCTTAAAGCTCAGTATAGTGTGAAAACTGAAAAACCTTCGTACAGAAGGTAACTATTGGTTATTCAATAAATACCGACCTCCCACCTAAAATACCAACGTTTCAAATTTCAGCTTCCTAGGTCTAATACACCTCAAGTTGCTTTTGATCTGACAAAGGTGGCTTATACAGAGGACAAAATAGCTGTAATGTTTGACAGCGCGGACTAAGAATGTACATGCATTCTCTCGAAAGCGAGTAATTTTTTGTGTGATTTTTGCTTTAAAATTTATGCCGAATTGAGGAATAAAACATACAACCAAGGTCTGTTTGGAAAAGTTGTAAACAGATACATAGACCTAAGAAAAAAAAATTAATGAATGATGATAACAAATTCTGCGTAACCTTGATTCTTTAGAGAATCGGTATTCCAGAGCTTAGAGATTTTCTGGTAATTTTTACTCCAATGCGCTTTGATAATTTTTAGTAGGTAGGTATTCACAATATTGGACAATTTTCTTCATGTAAAATGTCGTCGTAATTATACATGGTCCTTCGAGCCGGATCATGTATAATTACGACGACACTTACACTTTACTTTTCTCAAATTTTTATTTAGCAAAGTAAAACCGCACCTTACGTTATAAATCGCTTTTTTAATAATAATAAAAATTACATACATTTTGACAGTTCTATAATATTTGACAGTTCTATAATATTTGACATTTTAACGAAGAATACATGAAAACAATGATACCAAACAATGAACTCTAAAAGAACGTAATAGAGCTGAACAAACGTACTAGCATGAAATAAGGTATACTATTCAACACCGCGTTTTACACATTTTTCATGCTATTTCAGAGCGTCTTTTGAAGCGTTATTCATTGTTTTTTTTTCACACGTTTTCATGGCGCATTTTTAATACATTTACATTTACAAGTTACATTTTCAGATTTGTTCCATTGCGTCATCTTTCGCGAAGGTCTGGCAAACGTCCTTAAGCATAACTAAAATGAAACAGCTTCTCAATTTAGCCGTTCCGACTCGGCATTCAATTATAGGTCTCAACAACAATTTATTTAATTATTTAAGGTATGCTTTGATGTCGTGTATTCACATAAATTTCAGACATCTTCGACCAATCGCTACACATGGCGCGATGGGGGGCCTTATTACAGTATCTGAGAACGACTGCGCTACTTGAAAAATGTGTTTTAAATCGAGTAAAAATCCTATAATTCAGCGACGCATTCCTCGCTCACGGATGCGGTAAATCCACTGATTTCTTCCACATACCTTCACAGGTATATCGATTTTAAATCCTTTTTAAGTAACTTACTTTCTGAAGTCCCAATAGACACAATCTCCGCACACCTATCTTCAACAAAAAAAAAATAAAATAAATAAATAAACAACAGAACTTCACACGAGTGTGCACATAGGTTTTATCTACCTAGTACTTAACGTTGCTACTTCTATGTACATATATGTTATGCAGGTATATAAAACATTTCCAGAATCTCGCAAACGAATTCGGGCGCACATAACTCCAGCCGTATATAGCGAATGTCTCCCTCGACAAATTTCGCTATTTGATTGATTGAAAAAGGAAAGGAACATGATGCCTCCAGTTTTTGAATTTTCTCTTTATTTTCATTTTGTTTTTATTTTTGTAAAGAAAGCAGAACAGAACAGCACAACAGAGGGAAAAGTATAGAGGTGTTGTCGCATGTGAGCCAATGTCAAAAGACTTTTTGGTTATGGAGTGGATTTTGCATCCCTCCCCTCCTAAACCGTAATGGATAAAAGAGAACAGCGTGCAGTGGATCGTATGATTCATTTTCCCCGTGATATTTTTGTGATATATTTGCGATTTTTCTGAATTTTTTGAAAACAGATTTTGTTGGATTTGAATATTTAATTTCATTTCGAAACAGTGGGCCAGTGCAATTCCTTTGCGAATAGACAAATTTAATTTAGCACAACGGAAAGCTAATACCTACAAGAGACTAAAGGGGAGTAGGTATGCACAGAAAGAACCAGGTGGGCAAATTCAACCCGCAGGAATATTTGTGATGAATATTTCACATAAAAAGATGAATCTGGATGGTAGCTCAACGTTTTATTATGATGATTGCAGTGGTGGGCTTTGTTGAGAACTGAAGCGGACCGCATGTTTCTGTCTTATGAGCTTGTGTTTTTCGAACGAAGCTTGGTCACATAGGAAGAGTCTTTAGTGAAGCGCCATCGGTTGCATGAGATTTTTTTTTTTATTTTACTGGACATGGAAGGGCGCCTAGAATTTGCTTTCCTTAGATCGTAATCCTGAATTTCGGAAATCTTAAATCAGAATTGAATACAAAGGGTTTTCCCATAAGAGGTGTTATTGCGAATGACCCGCTACTTCGGTAGCTATCACTTTTGAAGCTTTATTCTTTGACATTTGACAAGTAGAAGCTACGCCATTACTTAAAATGAACGATTCACGCTTCAACAACGCATTGAAATTACTAAAATTCACTACAAAAATGGTGAAAATCTTGCAGTCACAGTTCGCAAAACTAAAGCATTTTTTGGTCGTCGTGAAGCTCCTTGTCGGACCGCAATACAAAAATTGGGGGAAAAATTCGAGCTGTTGGGACAAGTTAGTGATGTGAAGAATAAAACCCGTGCACGTCGCTCAAGAACAACTGGGATTATTGCTGCTGTAGCCCAAAGAGTTGAAGAAAAACCCAGGTTTGTCCATTCCTCGGCGTTCTTTGGAATTGGACATTCCACAAACGTCATTACACCGTATTTTGCATAAAGACTTGGATCTTAAGTCTTATAAAGTTTAGTGAACACAAGAACTCAAGCCGGCCGATCATCAACAACGCCAACAGCTCAGCGTCGATTCAAGACCTCAAAGATAAAATTCGTGAGGCTATCGAGGATATAGGGCAGCCACTTTGCGATTTGGTTATGGAAAATTTCATGCAAAGGATATGGTCCTGTACGCGTGCTCGTGGTGGCCATTGTGCTAATGTTGTCTTTCATTATTAACGGCATACCTTCCTCTTTGTTATGAAATAAACATCCGATAATTTATCTCAAAAAATGGCTATTGGAAAACCCTTTATTTACACATTTTCGTTTCTTAGTATATTTATAAGCCCATTGCAAATAATCAGTTACTGGCAGCACTGTTTATTGATTCTGCAATCTATTACAGTGTATTTTAAAAGAAAATGTGAATGCCATCTCGGTTTAACTGCATTTGCCTTGCATGAACTGATACAGAGATCAAGTCTCAAGTGTGTCTTTCTCTGTTTCTAAATTTATTTTTGTTGTTGTTCTGCTGTCGGCTGTCTCATATTATATGTAACAAGAGATTTTAGAAATCAAAGAGTTGTGATCTATTTAATTTAATTTTGACTTCATCGCAACTGAAATGTGCAATTTATATTCAAACTTGGTAACAAATTTTTAAAAAAATATTTTAAAACTTAATTTTATCGCATTTTTTGTAAATTCAAAATCTACTGAAAAAAGGGGAATCTACTGCACTTTTTTTACGATCTAAATTTTACAATTGAAGTCTGACCCCTGAACATGGCTTCCGCTTATTCTGTCAAATTGTGTATTATCGTTTGATTACATTTTAGCTTCGACTTCCCATTTTTGTTTGTTATTCATACGCGAAACCAACAGCCGGATGACAGATGCAGAAAATCCAAACAAACACCGCTTTAAGGTTGCTAACGTCAACAGAAACAATCAATAAGGACTTCTTGTTTAAGTTTTTACGTTCTGTCGTCAAACAGCCATTGTTCTGTGGCTTAATTCTGTTGCTGAAAAAAGATGTTCCGTTCCTGATTCTGCTTCTGTTGCAAATGTATGGTACTCTGTTTCTGTTCCTGTTCCTGTTCTTTGTCGCACTTGGTAATTGGTTCCTTTAGCATTTTTTTCAGAGTGCACCCGCCACCGGCATAACTTAGTTTAATTTGATATCATGTGACAGTTTCCTCTCGATTAGTGCCGACATTTTATTTGTATTTAACAATTCAGACGCAAAAAAACGTCTGCAAACATGCAGGTCATTAAAATGAGTGGATTTAATGATAATAGTCATTAGTAAAGGTCTGTAGTGTTGTTAAGGGAATGAGACGTGTCGTCTACACTTATCATGCACGGATTGTCTTCATAGCTATTTTCCTTTTTCTCCTTGATGTCGTTTTTATTTACGGCACGTGACGATAGCTGCTAGGTCCTGATGAGTTTGCAATACCGTGACTGCTGTTGACCGCAGGAAAGGCAGAAATGACTACAATTTTCTTTTAGTTTTCATAAGCCATATGCCCTTCTCACAAGCTCCGAAAAAGCCTTTCAAATTGATTTAAATTTTCGGTGTTGAACCTTGGGATCCCTCGTCCCTCGTTTTTTTTTTTTTTAAATTTGCAGAAAATTAATAAAAGGACTTGTTATCACCAAAGCTGCTCTTTTTAGATTGAAAAAAGTGCCAAAAACGTACCAACATTCTGCAAACAGCCAGGAAAATGGAGGATCCTCTGCAGAATGCACCAAAGCACGATTGTCTCTCCCTATTAGTTTAGAACTATAGCAAATATAAAATTAGCTGTGACTAAGGCCTAAAGCTGTATGTGAACCATCTGGTGGCACATGGATGATTTCCAACCGGAACAAATAAACTGAAAATATAAAAATAACAAGTCATGCTGAAGAGATGACGTACGACAGTTTCGCCTCTAATCCCAGAAACCGTCATTCAGCGTATTGACAGCACTTCACCGAAGTGCTTTCCCATGTGTTGACTTATATTATTGAGATAAGTTTATGGGAAAAGAAAGCCGAAACGCCTTATGCAATAAACTGTTGACAAGCTTGCACATCACGCATTGACAATATATGAAAACACTTTTACAAAATGAAATGAAAAATGTATCCCCATTCGTCCTCAGCATATATCTTTGATATGAACATAGTACCTACGTGTATGTATGCAAACATTTTCTGACACATCTAAATATGTCCTTCGATAACATCAAACTCATATATGCACATACTCGTGTCAATGTGAACTTTCTGCTCGAATTTGTGATGAACTTCTTTGAAATATAGGTACTGCCATATGATATTCCTCGTGTCAAAATGTGAGAAAGATGTATTTAATGGATGCGGCGCAATGCTACCATTATGTGTGGATGTCAGAGCAATTTGTTATGTCAAGATTTGAGAGTGTTACATTACAGTCAAATCAGAGAAAAGAAAAACGCGCAGAGGCTGATGTAAACCAAAGGGTTAACCTTCGTTGGATTTTATCAAAAAAAGAAAAAAAAGGTTCAAACACGTTCCTATCAATCAGTATCATCTGTTCCGTTGCTTGAAAGTGTCTGATTTAAAAATGTTGACATGGTATTGGATCACTGGGATTATTTTATTTTTCATTGAAATAATGTCCGAGCTTTGAGGGGGTACCTACTTGGAAAGTTTTTCTGATTTCAAGTGGTATCATTTTAGATGAGGTCAAAAACAAACTGTTTACTGTTAAGAGTATAAAAATAACGTGAAGTTAAGAAAAATAAAGTGCACGGCTGAATCGCATGTTACTTTCTCGGTCATAACAAGTATGTGGGTAAGTATGTAGGTAAAAAGCGCAGAAACGATTCTAGAGCCATATAAACAAACAGTTAAGAAAACAGAAGAATATACTTAAATAATAAGTGCACTTTTGGCTTTAACATATTCATTTCAGATGGCAGTGCATCAAATATTACTGTGAGGGTTAAGCTCTCAGTAAAAAGAGGCTATTACACCTTATACAATAGTTGAGTATGTATGAATAAGCGGAGCAGGTATTTCTGTTCTTTAAGGGCAAGCACTTATTTTTGACTAGAATAGATTGGTGATCCTTTTTTCCTGCCTTTGGTTGGAAGAGAGGTAACTACATTATATAACGAAATCTGAGTTTGCTACCAAGTCGTATGGATCGTTTTTGAGATAAGGCCGACTTTCAAAAGTAGGTACCTACAGTTATTCGATTAGTTTCAGCGAAAAACTGAGTATGTAGTCATGTGATAGGCTCTAATATAAATTTTTTTGGTTGTAATCATTGGAACCGTTTCCAAAAAATGTTTAAAACCCATATATGGGAATGGGAAGTTAATAACTTTAATAATGGTGATAACGAGCAAAAAAAAGTTAGCCCGTGCCTCCAAAATTCTGGCAACACTGCTCATAACCGTGCAATCAGCAATCTCCACTTTAAAAAAAAGCCGAAGTAGATTTGACAAAAAAAGGGAAGTAGATTTAAAAATCATAGTTTTCATAGCGTTTACAATAATTCTTTCACCTATTTGGCTAAACTTTTCAGACAGGAACCAAAACCAAACCAAACGTATCACATCTTTGACAGAAAATTAAAAGGAAAACAATAATAAACGTCAGAAAATTGTAATAAATTTTGTGTTTAAAGTGAAGTTTGATGGAAGTTAATCTTTTGAAATGTAAGTCCGTGCTTACAATCATGAAAGAGTGTAAAACATTTTTTAAATAATTTTGAAGTAGATTTAAGTTTTTTTTTTTATTACAATTGAAGCGTATTTTATAATTGATTTCTGAAGTGAAGTAGATATAAATAATTTAACAACAGTACAAAGTAGGGAGTCGATTTTAATTTTGATTGTAAGATTGAAGTAAATCTACTTCAGCCTGGCTGCTCATTTCATTAAAAATACCAGCGGTATTTAGAGTAGGATGAAACTTATATCATTCGAAAGGTACTGCACCATAGATGCGCACAAGCAAAAAATCGTGGGTAATACGTGTGTCAACATTAAGGCCGCCATATTGCCATAGTAACGTATTCAAATAAATATCATCCTAGATTAGAACCTATTTTCGAAGGAGTGTAATTTACCTACCCTTTAAAACAAGCAATTGTGTACCTAATTTTAATTCAGGGCATTATCTGAGAGGTGTTTCAGTGATGTTAGTATATGGAAACGAACATTTTTCGACACACAATTCTGACACTAAATTTTCAAGTGACGGATTGAAATCTTAATCATGAGTAAAACTTATTTTTAAAGGTGCCTACTTATTCGATATACTTATGAAGGTACAACAAATCCTCGCTTTTCAACGTTACGATTTATCGTTTCGAAATGTCGTCACTGAAAAATAAATTCCTTCTTTTTAACTATTATTTTTTTTTGTAAAAAGGGGATTCCCCAAAATTAAGGTAAATAATCAGTCTGGAGAAATACATTTGCAACAGTGAAGTTTAACTTTAGGTTAAAGAATCGTTATTTCGATTTGCGTCGCGTTTTTTTGGTCTCAATTAAAGACGCAAAGAGAGGTTTTGGTGTAACTTTATAACGATGTCTCTTTTTCGCTTAGGTATAAAAAAAAACACCATCTAGAACTGTGGAAAGTTTTTTAGTACATCCTTATAAAAGATAGGGTCGATTGTCGACCACAAACGAAACTCAAATTCGTTTATAAAGTAGGAACAGTGCATTTCATAAACAAAAGGGGATACATTCATTCATTCAGACAGGAGCCAGTCCAGTGCTTTTAGAAACTAAAGGTAAACCTGATTGAAATGACTTCTAAGCATCGACCAACCTTTTCCCATAGATGCCAATATTAACAATCTGCACCATTAATTTCGGTTGCCCAAACATTCACTTCATTTAACAAAACAACTCACCGGCGTAAATAATTGATGATACACACCCCAGAAGCGAAATTCAAATAGAGACGCTCCACGTAATCAAATCATGTTCATTTGTAAAACCTTTCATAACCATACTTAGGGAATTTTCCACTTTTTAAACTCTTGATATATTATGCAAGTCGAATTCATACCATTTGGGAAATGCACCAATTTGTAGCTGCCAACTAGGACGACGATGTGACATAAAATCCCTGCAGGCAAAATTAAACTTTCTAACCTTATTTCGTATGTTCGTCTGTATACACGTATTCTCGGATCTCCCCCAAAAGGATAGTGTGCGGGGAAAGTAAAAACGGCATGTATTTGTCTTCATAGACAATTTGCTAAATTCTGATTTCGTTTGCTAACCATGTCACCTTACACCCGGGTGATCCGTATCCACACACAAGTCCAATACCTATACAGCCGCCGTCTTCAGTCGCCACAGACAGAGGAGCAAACAAACGAACGAAAGAAAAAAATCCATAATACCCGAGATTGTAATTTACGATGTGTATTAGCTGTCCATTATCACTCATGCAAGTTCGCATAGCATCGTCATCCACCCGTCACACACCCTACATCGAGCCTCAGTGGTTTAGTCCTTGAAGGCAAATATAATTCGTTTCCACTGGAATACAGAGGAACCCAGATCCCAGATAACAATGCTACACGAAAAAAAAAAACCGAAACAACAACAGCGGTGTCGAGCCGAAGGGGAAAAAAAACAGGAATAAATACAAAGTGTGCAGATACAAAACAAAAAGTCAAGAGTCAATGCCAGAACGGATGTGAAGAAAATTAAGTTAATTCGAGAAGAAAGATAAATGGCACCCTATGAATGCTGTGTTCTCGGGTTGTGCTCTTTGAAAGGAATTTTAAGAATCCCAAACGGGGGGTGGTACGTGGTACTGCGGGAGTAAGCTCTCTTAATGCCTTAAGAACTGTAAATTAACTAGGTATACCTCTGTATAGTCACAAAAGTAATAGAAACATACTTTCGGGGCATAATTGCCTTTGGTGAATTTATTTATTTTCGAATTCATTGAAGACATCGTTTGAACTCAGTGGAGTTTTTTTTTTGTTTTGGTTAGTGAATTGTAGCCCAAAACCAAATGCCGTCCCGATCTTCATTTGGAAGTCTGAATAGTGTCTTATGTTGAAAATACCTTCTGACCAGAGTTTAGTTGTATGGGCAAAATGTTAAAACAGGTAATGGTGGCAGCTTTGAAAAGGTTCGTACTTCGTACCGTAGTTATGCAGGGGTTGACATTTCCGAAACCATTTCTGATACGCGAAAGTTCCAACTCTCATTTTTGTGGAAATACACGTTCCAGAGGCACAGTTGAATTCTCCACTATCTACCGCACTTAAGGACCATTCACATGAGAGCGAACTGCGAACTGCGAACTGCCGAATATTCGTAGATTCTGACATTTCATTCACATGAAAACTTTTTTTGTCACAGGTGCCCGCGAATCCTTTGCATTGTTGAAGGTTAAGTACGACCGAATTTTTCATGCGCGGGTTTGTGGATCGCGACTGTTTTGTGTGGATTGCGAATAAAGTTCAGTTCGCGGCAAGAATTTTCAATTCACGGGAAAATTGCTCTAATTATAAATTTCGCTATTTTAATAAATTAAGACTCAGTTTTTTTAGTAGATTAATTGAAGAAAATGCTTTTGTGGTAAAACGAACAGCAATTTTCAATTCATAAATACAGTTAAATTGATTTGTTCGCAACTCGCCTATTCGCAGTTCGCGCTCATGTGAATGGTCCTTAACATCCATTTATAGATGTGAGCCAGCGTTGCCAACCAATTTAGACGAAAGAATGCCTAACTTGAAAAAAAGATGCCTTTTTTCAATAAAATAATGCCTAAAATAATTTTTTAGGTAAACTGGAACATTAAATCAAAATTAAGCACAAATATACAAAAATAAACATTTTTTATTTACAAAAAAAAAAAAAAAAATTAAATTATTATCAAAATCACAGAAGAAATTCTTAATATTTTATCATTTTCGATGGTTATTTGTTTTGTTTCATCCATCTTAGATTGATAATCTGTTGAATATATTTAGTTCTAAATTTCAAGAAAAAATAATTAAATGAGTTAATAATTTACTTAAAGAAAGTCTTTATTTAACAACAAACTCTTTCTTGAAATCAAAAAAAAAAAAAAAACATCCGAAGCAAAATAACGAACAAACAGCTTTCAAATTTGTTTCCAATTTCAATCCACTTACTGGAAGTGGAAGCCAGAATGATTTTAAAAGAATGCAAAATGGGCAGAATTTGAATGTGGATACACATCCTTTAAGACTTAAGACCGAGGTTACATATAAAATTCTTTTTGGCATCACTGGATGTGACTCCTTTTTGCTAGCATACAAATAGCCCTCTTTAGTTGAAGCTTTTGGTTGGCATTCGCTGGAAATCTATTAGTCTCAGTCGTTATTTAAAAAAAAAAATGTCTCAAAATGGTTAATTGTAAACTCCCTGTCTCTCCATGACAAAATTCAAGTGAATGTTGTACAGATTCACTTGAATTTCTTTTTAAATTATATCAAACAAAGGAAAGCCAAACAGTTTGTCAAAATAAGCCTTAAAAGTTAACTTGAATACAAAGCATACAATTTTTATAAAGCGACCTGATGGGGGTGGATGGAGATAAACCTCTTGGCTTTACTATTTGTATATGTACATAGTAACTTGACGACAATTCGTGTGCGACGCGACGGTAGGTAGCTGCAAAACAAAACAGTGAAATTTGACACGATGCAAACTCATTGAGTGTCACCGTGAGTTAAGTCGTGTCGCGGAAGGATGCTTATGACGTGTAAGTGATTATGTAAGAAAGGTGGCAAGTCTGCTTCTGAGTTGGCATATGAGTTTGCTGCTTAAAGAGAAATAAGAATTTGTTGTTCTTGTCAGATTTACTGTAGAAAACGTCCAATTTGACGTTTGACAAATATTTCATTCAGGAACAGGATGCTAACATACCCATTTAATAAATGTTACCACAATTTGGTGTGTTTAATACAGACGTGAGTTGAGTAATTGAAAACAAAGATGGTGTAATGTACTAGCTTAAGAAGAAGGGAACATAAAAATGAGCTACTAATAATCATTTTTAGGCTTTCACACTAAATATTTGTTAGGTAATCATGGGTAATTTTATATGGAACATTTTGCCATTGAATTAGTCTATAGACGTCACATTTTGAGAAACATAAAAACAAATGCCGGCTATATTTGAGTTTTGTGTTTCAAGTAATAATTTTTCCAGTTTACACTATTCAGTACGATGCCATACTATGTGGCAACACTTATTACGTTTAAGTTTTGTTCAAAAATGTGTTACCTTTTCCTTTCAAGTGGGAAATTCCCTATGTTCAACTTAAATTTAAATTTGAAGTTAGAATGACTGCATCAGCCGCCATATTCTTCATTTGGACTAATGCATGTTGTTTGAGAACTTTTCTGTTAAAAACCAAATTTTAGTTATGTGTCAAGGATTTACGAAATATATATTCTATTTAGGTTTTTGAATGCAGAATCATGGATGAACAATAAAAAGAAAGAGCAGTTTGAAAACCAGGTAGGTACTTCAAGAAGTCGATCAGATACAGCTGTCAGACGGCTATAGCCGTCATTTGTCATTGACAAATCAATAGTCGAATATAAGTGGCACGTCTCTATCAGTAATTGAAAAGAAAACGCTTTTTACCCAACTGTACACAGGGAGGGTTATGTGTTTCGCGCGTATCCTATGTCCGTTCCTACGGTACGCCCTGTAACCCAAACGGCCTGACCGATTTTGAGGAGTAAGGTGTCATTAACTTGGTATTCTTCCCCGGAGTGTCATAGGCTAAACAAATATACATAAAAGGATTAATTAAAAAAAAATGTCACACAAATTTCTGTGAGAAATGTCAAGATATTGAAAACACTGAACTGTGAAACAAATTACTGTCTGATGAATTCACAATAAGGGTCTTGTGGAGTGTCTGCATTAGTCATGAATTCATTTATTTTAATTGAAATATTATTATTTTTATTACATAAGCATATCGAACACTCTATTTGCGACCGACATGAAATAGAAGTGCTTTTAGGTACGTGCTCTAGGCACACTCCTCAAACGCTGACAAATAATAAATATAATGCACACCATTCACAAAAGAAACGGTTTAATACTTTTTTCTATCTAAATCTGCATACATTTTACACATGCCATACAATTTTGAATTGTTTTATGGTAATTTAACTTTGAACATATTTTTAATCATTTGATAAAATTGGAGTTTGCGCCGTACGTATTAAGAAGAAATATTAGCCTCGACTTTAAATTTACGAAAGCTCACAATCGCGGAATTTGTATGGAAAATATAGTCACTGTGAACTTCTAAAATTTAGAGTCTTACTAAAAATGATTATTGGTAAGGCCCATTGTATGGTCACATATCCATACAAGTGTCTTTATACAAGAAAATACTTTCAATATACTTTAAGGCTTGATTAAGACATCTACATCTCAACGCTGAAAACTTTTCAATTTAGACTTTCGAAATAAAATTTTAGCTTCATCCTAAAATCAAACGAATATTTTAAGGACACTATAGGTCTACAATAATGTGTGTCCAGGTTCCTCTTGTTCAAAAACCTCGTGATGTACAAAACACAACAGTTGAGCAATTAAAACTCAAATTTGGCATAGCGTGCATTTTCTAAATTGCCAATACAATTTGAATGCCGCACCAAAGAAATCAACCTGCCGCTGACTATTTTTAACCTGTACTATATTACTCGATATTATGATGATGCACGGTTAAAAATCCTGGCGTTAAATCTAATATTTTTGGGGTTGTATATAAGTCCACGCAGGCGCAAGTGGCTTAGTGGTTAGTGTGTTGGACTACTAAGCGAGGGACTCAGGTTCGAATCCCGCAAAAACCCAAATTCCAACTTAGGGTTTTTTCCACTGCGCCGCCTCTCGCGAACGTCTGACAAACATCCGAGAGTATAACTGTCTTAAGAGCTTCTCAATTAGCCGTTTGGAATCGGCATAAAATTGTAGATCCCTTCCATTCGTTCCAAAAATGAAACTCACACAAAACGAATGGTTGTGAGAAGCTAGGCCTGTTGCGCCAACTATATATATATATATATATAAGTCCACGCCGAGAAAATATTAAAATTTGATATTTTGCATATATTCATATAAAATAACGAATACAAGATTTATTAATTTAATGGGTTACAATGCAAATGTATTTAAATTAGGCCCTTATTTATATTGAAAAATTAAAGAGTCCTAATACTTTTGTGTTCGAATTAAATAAACTGCAGATTAAAATATAATACTTTGTATTGTAATATTTAAAACCAATAACCCATAGAATATTACAACATAATATAGTCTTATTATATTTTAATACTTCCTTAGATTTGATTTAAATATCTATGGGATGTATTTCAACACCAAAAACATTTTCTATTAACACAAATTTTTATTGGTTTTAAATATTACAATACATAGGTATACAAAATTTTGGAGTGTAGGAAAATTTCCGTGGCCTTTTATCCCCTTTGAAAATAATCCTATAGAGTGCCGAAGGGCTTCTATGAGTACATTTTTCTAGACCTTTAAATGAAAGAGAACTCATGTATGGACGAATTATATTATTAATTATTCAGTTAACTGCTTATTTTTTTGGAATTTAATAGCTATATTTCTGAGGCAATGAAGTGGAATCTCTAGACCGCCCTCATATTTAAAAGTAAGACCACTAGGAAAATCTCTGATGATTCACAACTTTAAGACACAAAGCTAATATTATAACCTGTTACAAGAATATTTTGAAATTAAAGTTGCTTACTTGAATAATATTCTCATTGGGTATCAATGTAACTCCCTTTTTAAGTATGACGTTCACTTGTTTGTATTTTTCCAACATTTTTCTTTTACAAAAATGTTATCCAAATGATTCACTCCATTTAGTAGGACGCTCAAACTAAATCTAAATTATTTACCAAGCGACTAAATAATATATTTGGGTTCAAAATTAATACCGATATATTTAAATCTAATCAGATCCTGTATTAAAACCAGGATAAGTTCGTTATGTAATCAGAGTAGATCTTATATTTTAGGTCAACCATAACTTAATTGTAACAAATTCTTGATTGTAATGTTATTTTAATATTGACCGAATTAGATTGTAGAAAGATTAAAATCCAGAAAATTCGTATTAAATGAGCATTTTAAAGAAAAAATTATTAAATTTGAATGAGATTTTGAAAACCAATTTTTCTTGTATTCCATAGACCAGTGACGCGAAAACAATTCTCCCATATTCCACCAGCAACGAAAATTCCCAACAGGCCACAACAGCCTCTATCTGCATAGGATCATAGGTATACATCTTCCGGCATATGGATGTAATTATTAGCTCCTTGTTACAGCCATACGGTTCTGCCAAATCAATGCTGGCATTATTGCGTTTCACATATTCATACATCAGTGAGCCTATCCCAATATTTATCTAAGCTACTGGTCATGAATTATAATTAATGTGTCCTACGGGATAAAATCTATAGGTTTCATCACATCATGGGTTGCCTTTTTGCAACCAGATTCGGTTATCTGTCTAATCGGGTTCTCTTGTGATAGTTAACAAAGGAAGGCGGATATTCAAAAAATAATAAAGGCGGGATATCATCATCTTTCGACATTGAAATGCCAAACATTTACCTTTTCCCAAAACAGCATTGTAATCCACCCTTGAGCAGGGCCTGCTTTTCTTAAATTATTAAAGTTGAAATCTCATATTACCTTTTATGCCCTAATAGCGGCCATCCATATTCGAAACTGAGAGACAATGGGTTAGCCGCCCAGTCATTCGGTCACATAAATAGTCGCACATATTGAAACAATAAATATACGGTCGGCTCGGCTTAGGGGCCATATATGCATTCAATTAATGGGCCACATTTATCTCTTTCTTGGAAGGCCTCTATTACCCCACAAGTCAGGAACACAATTCACATGTCGACCCTTTGGTGTCATGCTACAAGTCGCCCACTGGGGAATATTGAAGGACGCTCTCGCACTTTGCATGAATTTATTATCATCTATCCCTTTTGTTGTAATTAAGATTTCGAGAAAACGGTAGATTAGCAATTACACCCTGAACCCCATCCCACTCACGACTGCCGACTGCAAGCCAACACAGCCGAGCAGCTATACGGTATCTTAGGCCTATGTGATATTTATTTAATATGCCAAACAGACATTCATATTATCGGTCCTATATACGTTTGCCCCACACAATAGATGATCTTCAACACAGGAAGCTTATGCGGAGCTCCCATTTCTTTCCGGAACGTATACACACTGCATCGAGGCAGGGATACGAAGCCTTTCTAATCCTTAACCGTATTCGCATACACGAGGCTAGGGACAGATAGCTCAACGTGTCCATTAACAATTATTCTTAGTCCAAGGAGTACGGACCCGTGACCCACTAAGGTCCTTCGTCGGTTTAAGCACACCAATAATATCTGGGTGTGTGAGCGTGTTTGTGTGTTTGAAAGCTTTGGACACAAGTCTTCTCCGGATAATTGGCTTGGGAATGGCTATACATGCCCCCACTGTTGATGCCTCTCTACCATAGACAATGTCCATCAGCCAGTGGGAGGAAGACATTCGAACGGGAGCCACAAGCAGGACACAAGGAATTGCCGACACAGTGATGAGCCTGTGTGTAACAAATACTGCGGTCATCCCGTCCACAAAAGAAACAAACAGAAATCTCTTCATCTTTTTGCTTTCATCGGCTTGCGGAGGTTGCTATATAGGTACACCACCATCACCACAACCGCCATCCGCCTCCTAACAAGAAGTGGGGACAGGGAAGTAGAATAAATGGAAAGTTTTCAATCATTTAAGGATTCATTATGTTGAAGTTTACTTCGCTTTGTATGGGATGCTTTTGTATATCTGCAGTTGGGAACAATGTTTTTTTTTTTTTTTTATTTTTTTGAGCTGGAAAAAGTTTATTTTTTATTTCCTTCTTTGTTGCTGCCTTTTTCTTCTTTTTTTTTTGTTATTATGGCCAAACAACAAAGTACTTACATCTAATTGAGATAATTCGTCTCTGTTGGTCACTGGGAAAAGCAGATTTAATGAAGATGAACATCGAATGTTATTTGCACTTTATCAAAATTAAACGAAGCGGAAGAGAAAACATCTTCCTTGTTTGGAGCCCACGGGCTTGGTTGCAGGGGAGGTAAGAAAAACCGTATTTCTCGGAGTTAAACACTGAAATATGTACGTCAATTTGAAGACAGAATTTCTTTGAACTATGAATAATACAGATATACTCATGTACATATACAAATTTGTCCTCTCTTTATATAGTAATCTGCATTTCATTTAGGTGTATAGGATTGGTGCAGACTATCATCAATGCGTGTCATGAAAACAGCGGAAATGTAGAAATTGGCACGCAGTGTACCTACAAAAAAAAAAAGAGCTGAACAGTCCTGATATTTTAAAAAATTTTGACCTTTTATTTGAACTTTGAGTGGACGTTACTAGTAATCATTTTAAACCGTCACACTAAATATTTTGTAGGTCATAATAGCCTGGACACTAAAAATGATAATTAGTACAGGGGAGTGAATCTGCACAAGTTATATTGTTCAATAAACTTTTCAGTTTACTTGAATAATCCATGGAATTTGAATTTTTCTCCAACTGTACCTAAGTTGTTTGTCCAGAGTCGATTTAAATACTCGCACGCTGTAAGGGAACGGATACCTAAGCTGATATCTATAAGCAAAAACTATATCGTCCTTGGCCGATTCGAATGCGATTTTTTTCAACTCCATAAGTAAATAATTAAATAATTAAAAATATAGAACAGATTAAAGATTTTATTGTTTGCCAGGATTTAAACGGCAATTGGGGAGAGTTCGATAACTGAGGCGGTAAAAAATTATAACGGGTTAAATACAGGCATTTTTTACTATTGGAAGACTGAAAACCTGAATGATTTGAGTCTTTTAGTTTTTAAGAAAATTGAGAATTTCAAAAAAACACTTTTTTAATTTTTTAAATTAAATTATATACAGTCGAATCTCGAGTAACCGGGATTCTTTTAACCGGGACATTCTATTAACGGGCATTTCTTACATAAATTTATTTTCAGTTAATTTCCATTTAGTAGCTCTACTAACCAGCATTTGTTCTCTTTTATCCGTAATAGAAACAATAACAGTTCTGTGGTATCTTTGAATTCCAAAGAAATGTTGAATTGATTTTCAAACAAAGAAAAAAGTCACTTAGTCAGAAAAAGATGCAAGAATATTTTTAAATAACATTTCGCGTATGAACCTATCTGTTTGATGTTCCTCTTAAATGTTTGAATTTTGTATTTACTAGTTCTTCGTCATAACGTTGTAGTTTCATTCATCGTTAAATGGATTTATTTTAAATGAATTGTGGTGTTTATTGATGTATTGAATGTTTGTTTTTGTTTTATAAGATAAAGAAATAAAGTGGCATCAAACTTAGAGCTTTTTTTTTTATAAATTTAGAGAAAAAACTATTATCAGGGATTTTTGATTATCCGTTATGGGCTCGGTTCCAGTCATTCCGGTTGATCGAGTTTCGACTGTATTTAAGTACTTAATCAATTTTTGGGGTATATTATATGAGCTACCGCAACCGCGATTCAAAGGACGACAGCTTCAAGTTCATCAGCGATCGGTCGAAGATCAGCAAGAACACATTCTGAGCGGAAAAACAAATAAAAGTTATTTTCCATTTTCTCGAAAAGTAGAAGATATAAATCAATCTGATTTTCAGTTTTCGTTTAAGAATTTCTTAGGGGCAACAAATACAAGAAACAAATTTAGCGTCTATGTTCGCAGTATTGACAAAATCAGCATACACCTTTTTTTTTTTCAATTTTCCCTTAAATTTAAAATTTGAATGTATTTTTTCACTTACTTTAACTTGATTTAAAAATAATACGAATGAACAGCTTACTGGATCTCAAAAATGCTAAAGTACTTTATTGTAATTACTGCCATTGTTTTTTAATATTTTCTTTTTATTCTCTGTATTTTTTTTTTTACTACCCCTCCCGCCTAAGCGGAATAACATAGATAGATCCCTTTGGCGGGCGGTTGGATTATCTGTTGCAAAATTTAGTAAACTATCGAAACTACGATTTAGCAATAATTTATTAGCTTGCGTGTGTGGCCATCGTATTCTTTTCACCGGTGCCATTTTTGGACTCAAGATAGAAGACTGAGAAACTTAATTTTAAAAGTAAGTGTACCAAACTGGAAACTGAGTACAACTTAGCCTACCCGATATATCTTTGGTAGTTGTTATTAAAACTATTTTCCTCGAGGTTCCTCTAAGTAGGTATGACAACTAGCTAACAAAGTTCTCCTTTACCCCAACCTTGTAGTTAACAGTTGTTCATGCTTTGTTGTACAAATTGACTGGGCGTGGAGAGCTGATCACAACAAGAATTGGTCAATAAGCTAATAGCTGCAAGCTAAAGAAACGAGCACAACTTGTGGATAGACTTCGATAAATCTGCTATTTCCTTTGTTCTGTCTTTGGGTAACCTCCCCACCATTATGTACATTGGTGAATGTTTCAACTTTAAGTTTTATCCAAAGGTCGACCCCTTTTTAAATGGCTTGCACTTATTCAGCTTTTTATATCTACATATAGCTTGGACACAAAACGGTGCACTTTAATATTTGACCTAGGATTGAAAGGTTTGGAGTGGAGTGAAGATGTGTTCCGAATCGTCTTTTAACTACATGAAGTACATAAAATAAATGTTTAACATGTGTTCAGGTCTATTCGGGCGGAAAGTCCTCCTCGGGGAAATGTGCTTTCAATTTACAATGTTTTTCCTTCTTATATTTACTTCATCTGACTGTGTAGTTTATTTCCTCTCCGTTATTTGATTACTATTGACGACCGGGTAAATAAACACATGAAAGAGTTGTGTGTACAGACATTTTTCTCAGCATTGCAAAGGGTGTAGCTATATGTGTACACCATGGTAGGGAAGTGGTGTTTTAAGAAATTAATTTTTGCTCTTTACTTTTCACATTTCATTCCTTTTGACATCCTAGATCCTATACACAGTATTTCTACAGAACACCCAACCCAACTCATTCGAGTGAGTTTCATTCGGGATGGTGTATGCTCAACTTGCTTGTGTAGAATGCATTTTTCTGGGACAAAGTCGTCGTGCAAAAAGTTATTTTTAAGTTTATTCTCTCAAGTCATACTATATGATGGCATGTCGCCGGTACATTAAGGATACGTTCAATGATAATTTATTTTATGTTCGTCTTCGATTTATGGAACTGAGTGAGATAAGCTTCGGAGCTACAGAAGTATTGCCGACATTTTGCAGTCGTATTGGTTGCCATGTAAATGGTTGTTTATACAAATGCTGTGGCATATATAGTTACCCAAGTATATCTGCATTAATCCGGGCATTAAATATTACGTATATTTGAGAGCTAATTGCGGATCTCACGAGGAAGAATGAAATTCACAAGAGATCAACATCATTATGAATGATTCTACTTTTGCCCTTTGCAGGGAAAGACGAAATAAACTCATTTTTTAAATGCAGGGATTAGGTAGGCTTCTTTTCAATTATCCAAGGAACAGTGACAGAGCGACTTAAACTTTCACATAATGTAGAAAGAACGTATATCATTTGGGGCTCAGGAAATAAAATTAAGTTATAGGGAATATAAAAATATGTGTACACTATTTTCCAGATTGCTAGATTTACATACCAACCCTCAGCGAAAGAGAAATAATTCAAGTCAAGCTTCATTGTTCATAGATGAGTAAACTTCTCGCTGAGATATGATGAGTCTTGTGATGCTATAGAAGTTAGGGAAAAACACGCAGAAGTTGGGGACCCTCTACATTTAAGGTATTCTATTTTATTCGTCAACGAAATTTCAAGGACTTTTCACTGCAGTTCATTAAATGTTCGATTTTCGCCTATTTGGTATGAATTCTCTTACCCACTCAAAAGGAGGCTCATTTTCGGCCATCCTCCGTTTTAAAGGCTCGAACAGAATAGAGTTATTTGACCACAAGTTGATATGAAATACGGAAACTCATTCACTGATTTTATTAAATATTCTGCAAGAGCTTGATTTGCGGTACAGAAACCGTTGTAAGGAATATTCGCAAAATTATTTTATTATTATTATTTTGTTCGCACAAATTTTTGAAAGACATTCTTGTAGTAATGTACGAATCATTGGCGTTTCCTCTGGAATCTGTTGTAGTTTTTCTGCTGCTTCAAGCTTGAGGGTATAATGTGCGATATTCACAGATGGATCAGGATCAGCTGCCGAACTTTGTTCTATTTTTAGTTCCTCAGCACTGTCTGTGAAACCCCTTTAACGCAATCGAAGGCAGCTATTCGAGGTCATAATATTTTGCTGACTGAAAAGGGTAAAGCATTAAGAATATATGTAGTAGGTTTTCCTTAGGCATGTCAATCGTAATGTGTTGAATTTCGTAATGTATTACATTTCGTAATCGATTATGTAATACCTTACAGGACTTGCAGTCAGCGTTACCAAATACCAAGTCAGCTCTCCCAGCGTTAATTTTAGTGCCCAAAATATAATTTTAGTGAGGACAAAGTAGATTTATCGCTTGGGAGTTTTTTTTAGTGCTTAGACAATTATTTTAGTGCTTTTTTAACGCTGCCTTTTTAGCCATACACCACAGGTGCAATTTAAAAAACAAATTACATGCAGGTAAATATTATTTTTTAAGTTTTTAGAAGTTTTTTATTTTTTATGTAAGCTTTTGCCATTGTTGTTTTTTTACTTTTATTTTTTATTTACCTTTGGAATTGGAATTATTTTTAAAAAAAAATACTGTTTTGGTGCCCAGGAGGTCAAAATTAACGCTGACAATTTAAAAAACGGTGCTCGAACGCCAGAATGACTTTTCAACGATGCTTTGAAGGGTATTTCCCATTCTGAAAACCATTTGACCACTTCAGGGATTAGGAATTTCAGAGCTAGAGTTCATCCGTCGACAATTATTTATTGCTTCATTATGTGCAAATCCACTGCCCCAACATTTTTTTCTGATAATCAACTCGGCTTTTGTCCAAAGAGACCGTCTGTAACTAATTTCACATCGAAAGGCAATGCAAGCATTATGTTGGTTGGGTTACAAATAAATGTCTTTAATGCTGCTTTCAACATAGTAAATTGCATTATCTTGTTATAAAAAATATACCTACTGTAATCTTCTAAGTTCCCATCCAAGTAAATTATAATCATACCCAAAATGTAAGACTCAACTATGCTTTGTAAAAAAATATGGCGTGCCTCGAGGTAGCAATTTTCGTCCAATCTTCTTCCTCTTATGTTGTTATGTTTACTCAGATATTTCGCTATATACGAATTACTGTAATATTAAAGGGGTGAATCACTTCAATAATCTTGGAGTCATCTTTGCCAGCAGGCTCAACTAAAAATTCCACTTTCACTCACATTGTCAGTGAAGTGGGACTTTACAAAACGATTTCCAAACTGATTTGAGGGACCCCTTCGAAACCAAAATGCTATAGGTACTGTTCTCTGGTTCAACATGCTTAGGAGAACTGCTCTTGAGAATTGAGCGCATTCAAAAGCAGTTTTTTTTGCGCATTACTTGGTTTTCATTTGCCCACTACATGAGTCAATACAATCTTCAGAGTTCAGACCTTAGAAAATGCAGAAAGATACAAAATGATAAATATAGCTTTTTACGTACTGACCTTATGTTCTTCATTCTGCAAATACGTATCAATACCAGAATGAGGTCGGTAAGGAATGCTTGAATTTAATACTTAAAAAAAAGTGCGGGTCAATTGACATTGTGTGATCCGCAGCGTATTTATGTACCTTCTCTTGTGAGTTAGCGACTGGTAAACATTCAACAGAGATAACAAAATTCAAAGTCCCATCCAAATTCAAGTGAAATATCCTCTATTAACAAGTCTCACCCCATCTCGTCCACCTTGCATATCAATTCGAAATCACTAACGATTCAAAGCCATCAATCAATAAAAGGATCGACCCATCTGAGCTCAATGAAAATAAGATTGGCGTGGACCAGGGACTGCGACTCATTACAACACAACATGTATGTCATTGTTTGCTCGTCAACAAAGCAATCATCTTTCTTTTTTTTCTTTTTTTTACCACAGAAGAATGTGTCAATCGATTGAATGAGTATAATCCATACAAGGACATCGTCTGTGCTAGATGGTCTGACACTTGCAAAAGTGTCAGTTAACCCCAGTTGGCAACAAAAAATTCACATCGCTTGCAAAATACCAAACGGAACAAGAAAAAGAACAAATACAGCACATTGGAGTATTTTCTGAAAATCATGCCAGGACACAACTTCCACTTTGACAGTTTCCACTCAACTCATCTCATCGGCGTGCAGTGAACGGTGACATGGAGAAACCCATTCTGGTCTCGCGCTTCTTATCGTTTCACGGATCATGTCGATTTATGATTTATTCAATGATTTATTGAATCACTCGATGATTGATTTATGATTTCATTATAATCGGAAACTGGATGACTAATGTCCTGGTGTAGGTACACCCACTAATTTACTCCAACCAAGTGGAGGCTTATAGATAACAATTTTTTCCAAACCCCTCTCCCATCTATAGATGTGGCGGCGTACGCAATAATTTACAACGTCGTAAAATTATACACTTTTATGTTCGCATCCGTTTTTTAGCCCTGCACAGCAAACACATCAAAAAAAATGTTCCTATATTACAGGCTGCAAATAACGACTGGGTCAGATGGGTATCGGCCCCATTTATCTAGATATCCTGAGGCATTTATCTATCCCCTTTTTTTATTCCGTAATACCGTCCCTCCATAAGGATTTTGGTGCTCAGATTTCTTAGTTCACAACCACACACTGTTTTATTGCATTTTACAAAAGGAGCGACTCATCGACCCGCTAAAAATCGATTCAATTAGGCGTTAAAGGACACTCAGTGCCAGCTCCGAAGGAGTTCTGCCGTTTTCCCTAAAGGGATATTGTCTTTTTTTCTGCCAGTGCTAATGTTGTTATTTCAAGGATATACGAAATACGAGTATGCTGTGCCAAAATGGTTGGAAATTATTTTCCCTTAGACATCTTATCGAATTATGTGCGTTTCAATGGATGACAGGACTCTATGCAAATCTATGTATATTCCCAGATGGTAAAGCAGCTTGTCACAGCGACGAACCAAAAAAAAAAACAAAAAAGAAAATACCATGATGCTAAAAAATTGCTATAATCGTTGAAAGCACTAAAGAATTGGAACCATTTTCAGTTTTGCCATTCTTAGTTTCTGTCCCTCTTTCCCAGAATGAAGCAGCAGATAGGATTAGGAAGACGGACGGAGGGGACAAGAATTCCCTATTGTAAAATACACAACCAAAAAAAAAGCGTATGGAGTAATGGGAAACAAAAACTAAATCACCCTAGATGTGGTTCGATTGGGAGTGTGGCGTTTTTCATTTATCTTTTTGTGTAGAAGACTTAAATGGTACTTAACAAACAACTCGTCAACGTTCCAAGCAGTGGGCGGGTACTATCTATAAACTCTGAGTTTACTTAAGCAACTGTATCCTTTTAATAATGGACTAAAGCTCTGGCATTTTGGGTCCTTCTACTCATTCTATGACACAAAATGTACAGGTCGGTTGTGCACCGATAATGATATTTACTAATGGACTTAGATTGAGGCCCCTTTTTAATGGAAATACAAAACTTCAGTGTATACATTGAGGCTTAAGGGATGTCTCTTTTTTTTTGTCTCAAATTTTAAAAGTAATTGCTACAAGAGGGAGACCCCGATTGTTGGACGATGTTATGCGTAGATGTATTTTTTATTTTTTTTTTTCTAATATGAAAATGGATACTCATGTATGCATACATCGGACATCTTTGACGGCCTTAAGGTGGGTAACCAAAAAAAATTTTCTCTCGGATTTTTGTTCGACGCTCACACTATTTGAGCTGAGTGCCACAACAGAAAAACCCTCGAAGGAGTGATTGCCTCTTCAAACGTCAAAGAATACAATTTTTCTAACAGTTGATGAGAAATCAGTGGATTGGAATTGTTTGCTGATGTTAAAGTGTCATTTCATTTCATTGTTAAGCTACGATTAACGTGCCATTTTTCGTGCCAAATTTCGGCATGTTAGCGTCACAAAAATTCGGCCATACGGTGGTCACTCGTATGTCTTTTGGTAGAGTGCGCTGCGACAGCTCACTTGAGCAGACGCTTGACAGGCGATCACACGTAGTGACAAATTTATGACAAATGTTTACCTCATAATGACGTCGACATGTCAAAGTTTGACATGCAAATTGGCATATGTCATCGTAGCTTTAGTCGCTCACATTTATGCAGAGTGTTACCCTCTTGTATGACTGTCTGAATGTGAGGTAGTATAAGGTTAGTTGTTATGCTGGTCTTTATGCCTTAGACATAAACACTGACGCGGTTATCATCAGTTCGGTGAACGTGTTATCTCGAGAATCGGAGCCGTCGACTGGCCGCCGTGATCGTGTGACCCAACGCCTCTAGCCGTTTTTTGTGGGGCTACACGAAATCTTTGCTTGATCGTCGATGCCAACAAGCCGGCAACGTTTGAGGAGCTCAGAGCCAATCATTAAGGAGAAATAGCGGCCGTATCGGTCGAAATGTGCGGCCGAGTCATCGAAAATTCGATTCAACATATCGACCGCTGCATTCGTTCCCCTGGTGGACAAATGAACGAAGTCGAATTCCATTCATAAATGTTTTGATAGGTAGTAATTGAGGCCAACAACATTATTTTTGAGATATCTCAATTAGCTGGCATTTTATTTAAAAACGGAGTTGCCAAGTCCGTAATGAAAGACCCTTTATAAACCTTCCAACGTAGGTATACCAAACTGGCACCCAAAGGGGCTTAACGCTGTCCGCTTTCTGAAAAAAAGAAGAAAAAATGGAGTATTAATATTTTGATGAAAAACTTATACGACACGGTCCTGTAGACGGTTATATTATTGGCAGATGTAAAGGGTCCGCCATCTAACTAGTGCTTATTTCGCGAATGGTAACACTTAGCTCATGTCTGATTTGACAGATGATTAGTTTTATCCTTCCGCTGAACGAATATGGTTATGTATACGCTTGAACAACGCTGGGAAATATTGCGACATTACTTTGAAAATCATCCGTCCTGTTGCAGAATGTGTGCGTCAGCTCCGTATTTTCGTTATCTTGTGAAGCAAAATTGTCGCATTTCGGGCACAGAAAACCCGCACGCATACATTGAAAAGCCGATATACCCAAAACGAGTCACTGTTTGGTGCGGAATTTGGTCCAGAGGCATAATTGGGCCATTTTTCTTCGAAAATGAGCAAGGAGTGGCCGTTACAGTCAATGGCGATCGTTTTCGGGCCATGTTGAACGAATTTTTGTTCACAAAAATTGAAAAGGAGGATATTGGCAACATTTGGTTTCAACAGGACGGCGCTACGTGCCACACAGCCGAAGCTACACTCGATGTTTTGGGCCCTGTTTTTGAGAATCGCATTATCAGCCGCAGAGCTGATGTCGTTTGGCCACCTCGGAGCTGCGATTTGACACCGTTGGACTATTATTTGTGGGGTGCCGTAAAAGATAAGTGTTACGCGGACAAGCCAGAGACAATTGACGCTTTAAAGGACAATATTCTTGAAGCCATTGGTGAAATACAGCTGCACACAGTCGATAATGTGCTTAAAAATTGGACCGATCGTGTAGGCTACTGCATGGCCAGCGGAAGGATTGTACTTTCAAATAAAAAAAGAAATTTGAGAAAATATTCAGTAGTTTTTTTTATAGCATTTTCAAAAAAATAAAAGTTTTTTGGCGGATCCTGTATAAACGATGTTTGCTGAAAAGTCTGTACTACTTACGTCAGGAAATAATTACTTCAAGTATTGAATGTAATTTAAATAATGTCGAGACTGGGTCAATTTTGTAGCCAATTTGCGTTGTTCGTAATAGCTGTATCGAAGCTGTGTCAGTAACAAGAAATTATGTATAAAGTTGTCCTTGGACAGTTGGGAAATAAGATATTGCCATGCTTTCCCCATTTTCCTTTAACCTCTCCACTTCCATCTCATTATACACTAATGCAAGAATTTCCGTTTCATCCAAGGAATTTCATTTCCCTTTAAATAAATAAAAGAATATGAATACAAGCATTAAACAGTTAGTTCCACTATACTTCCTCTCTGATTAGTTCCTCAGACCGCAATCGCAGTTGCACAGACCGACTTGTTTTATTTCGCTACAAGAAGTCCTTATTTCTAAGTTTGTCTGTCCATTGCCCTATAAATGCCAGTGTTGTTATTTGTCTACGGACAGCAAGAGATATATTTTTCGGCCCCTGGCTGAAAAATGAAATGAAACAGAAAATGAAAATGAAAATGCAAACGGAAACGCAGAGAAGAATATGAAAACTTAAGAAATACTCATTTTATTTATGGACACTGACTGGCAGCGCTTATTTTCCTTTGGCACGCCAATATAGGTTCTTTTCGTTTTTAACATCATTCCGTCATTTCATCTCTGCTCTTCGCGGCAAGTCATTCCAGGATGATTACCTTTTGAATGTGTGCGCTCACAAATCTGCTAGGTATATTTCCCTAGTCATACATCAGATCACACGTTCGGCTGAAAGCACAAAGTACACAAAAGTGTATATTCATGATGCTCAATTTAGGTGAAAAATTCACAACTGCAAGACGGCCATGCTCTCCTCCGCAATTCGCTGTTGGTTTTTTTTTTTTTTTGTTTTTCCTATTTTCGGATGTATCTTAGCCGCCAGCCACAAGCACGAATTAAAGTTACAGTGCGGCAAGAGCTGAGATGAAACCAGATGAAGGAAATAGCCACAGTCTATGGCTTGACGCTGCATTATGCCGGAATCTTTGCAAGTATTTTGCACTCAACAAGAAAAGTTTCTGGGGCATGGAGTGCAGAGAGCGATTTTCTTAAACTGCACAGGCTACTCTGATAAAAGTTACGCTGCCGAAGGCCATTTTCCATTTCCTATCTTTGCAACCGGTCCCTCCCTCTAATCAGTATCCGAACAGACAGTATAGAAGGAAATTGCCGCATCCACATCAGCAGGAACATGCATTCCTTTTCGTAAACTGTTCCTGGTTAAAGTTTAAGACTTGAAATGGCTTCCAGTAAAGGAAAGAAGCAGGAGGAACTTTTTGACCTCATTTTCATGGTGCACACGAAAAAACAAATAGCTCACTAAAAAGGACGAAGAAGAAAAAGAAATAAAACTCGAAATGAACTGCCATCGCTATATACCGATACCGTATAGCCACACAGCCCTGGCAACCTTCTCGCGTTGCAGGACTACACTATCAACTATAATCTTGAGAATACCCATAAAAAGTACTTTCCAGCTCGGTTCGCATTAAAAATGGAATTCTCCGGCGAAGCGATGTTGTTCTGACGTTCGGTCTGTGGGTTCGTGGATACATTCTTTTCGGTACACAGCGCACAGGCAACGGCTCATGCCCTTGGTCTCGAAAACCCTACCCAAACGCGCCGGTCAATGGCGAAAATTAATTTTCCAACTAATTTCCCAGAAAGGTATAAAACTTTTAATAAGGTTACGGCGATTATTAATCAGAGTTGTGGCTGGATGATGAAGGGGATGATCCCTACGAAATGTACCTAGTGAAAATGTTCACAGTCGGACACTTTATTACGTTTGCGAAATTATGCTCTGGCGGGATAATTTAATCACCAAAATTCCAGTGAATTGCAATGCGGAAATGTGAATAGGGTTGAAATGCAGAGTCCGTGTCGTTGTTGACTTTTGAGAAATTAGCAAAGTAAGTGCTTGAAAGGGGACCTCTGTCACTTCTTAGCCTGCGTTAACAGTTGAGCAAGTTGGAAATTCCTTCTGCACACTTTTGTCAGGCTGATGTTGTTTTGTTGTTGTTTGTCTTTATCAAAGACGACATCATGTTTATAGTTGGGGTATCCTGGAAATGGAACTTGCGATAGGGCGTGGGAATAAATTATTCTGTTGTACCTACTTGTAATGTTTCTGTTTTTTTTTTTTTTTTTTTTTTAAATTGAGTGGTGAAATTGGGGAGCGGTGTGGACTCGAATTTTCAGGTGGAACATGATTTGAATGGATATAAGAAAGTCTGCAAGGAGATTTATGAAATGTATTCCCATAGAGTGCGTTTTTTTAAAAATTCCTCAGAGGAAACGCTCAAACACTCTTTCCCTCATTGTTCTTCTCACAGATTTTAAAAAAAAAAAACCATAGCGCAATTAAAGACCACAGCCACACACACAAGTCGGAAACTATCTCTGTCTTGAGAAGGTAGTGCGAAAAATGGTATAGATCTTCGATTCTGGGTTCCTCTACAGCATTATAGTGGGTCACTGAAGTTGCCCTTAAAGTGGTAGACAGAGTTCGGAAAAATTAATGTGGTCCTCATGGATTCGATCCTTGGAAAAGTGCTCAAGCCCCCAAAGGGAGAAGAGAAAATGCGGCATCCAAAAGTTTAAAGTGAACGCATCTTTGGTGCTCATATAGTCAGAAGCATTCAAAGTCAAAGCAGGACAGCGCCTTTGGAAACGCACCATGACGAATAAGCTCCAAGGCGGGAGAAGTGTTTTTATGTTTATTCAGCATTCGACTTAACATCTCATACTAATTTCAGATCTCCCAACTATGAACGCAATTCATCAGAACGAGATTGTGTCAGACCTAACCTCAGTACTCAGATTCGGACCATTAATAGTTGATGGCAGCTAAAGTATGGAAGCACAAATACATCAACCCATAACACCTAAAACAATAGCACCTAGCGCAGGATCTTTAAACATAGCAAGATAGCAGCAGCAGTTTCCCTGGAGCGACACATCGTCCGCAACAAGCCGAAAGTACCTTTGTTCGATGAGAAGTGCCGACTGGCACGTGGACGAATCGGACAGAATGCCATTAAAAGACAGCTTCAGCATTAAGCGGATTAGAGTTAGGGTCTCCTTTACCTCGAATCCGTCAATTCCAAAAAAGTCCTAATTAAAAAACTAAACTAAACTAAGCATCAATTGTACATGCCGATCGCTATTTTTGAGTATTGCAAGGTCTTCTCAAAAATGAAACAGTAAGGTTAAGCAGACTCTGCCATTAGCCCAGTGCCGCTCTTAGAAGACATCGTTGGTCGTTTTCAAATGCAACATTCATTGAGTAAACGGGCTTTCGAATCAGTTATTTTAAATTTCTAGAGCATGTAAAGGGTCCGCCATCTAACTTTTTTTTTCAACTAGTGCTTATCCGTATGTTCGTTATCTTGTGAAAAAAGTGAAAGAAAGTGGCATCTTCATCGATAAACCAAAGCGTGAAAAGCCAAAAACAGTGCGTACACCCGAGAAAATTTCTGCTGTGGCAGAAAGTGTTCGTGAAGCGCCATCAACATCAATTCACCGTCGTTCTCAACAATTGACCATTTCGGAGACGTGTTGAACGAATTTTTGTTCACAAAAATTGAAGAGGAGGATATTGGCAACATTTGGTTTCAACAGGACGGCGCTACGTGCCACACAGCCGAAGCTACACTCGATGTTTTGCGCCCTGATTTTGAAGATCGCATTTGAGTATTGCAAGGTCTTCTCAAAAATGAAACAGTAAGGTTAAGCAGACTCTGCCATTAACCCAGTGTCGCTCTTAGAAGACATCATTGGTCGTTTTCAAATGCAACATTCATTGAGTAAAGTCGTTTGGCCACATCGAAGCTGTGATTTGACACCGTTGGACTATTATTTGTGGGGTGCCGTAAAAGATAAGTGTTACGCTGACAAGCTAGAGATAATTGACGCTTTAAAGGACAATATTCGTGAAGCCATTGGTGAAATACAGCTGCACACAATCGATAATGTGCTTAAAAATTGGACCGATCGTGAAGGCTACTGCATGGCCAGCCGAGGCAGCCATTTGAATGAAATTATTTTCCATTATTAACCGAAAGGATTGTACTTTCAAATAAAAAAAGAAATTTGAGAAAATATTCGGTAGTTTATTTTATAGCATTTTCAAAAAAAAAAAGTTTTTTGGCGGACCCTGTTTATATTGACTATTGATTGTGTTCACGACAAAAGTCGTGAGAATCTCAAGGAAAATTGAAAAATGCAAATTAACTGGTAATGTTTGACAGGAACTGCATGCCAAGCACACGTACAGCGAAGTAAATGCTATGTTCGATTTTTCAAATTTATTTGTGGTACTCAGATTCACACTCAGATTTCAGATTTCGTGTGGCTTATCAATCATAAAAACGCCTTTTACTCTTTTTTGTGTTTATATTCGATTCTCTTTGCGGCAGAAACGCTTCACGAAAACGTAAACACTCCACCAGTTTTCAAACTCAAACGCACTTGTTTGGTAAATCTAAAGCAAATCTGAAAAAAAAAATCCAGATTCGCAAAAGTGCTCTTTGTACTAAACAAACATAAAAACTGCTCTGAGAACAAAAAAAAAAATGCTCTGTGAGCGCCAATCGAATACCACATTACTTAAGCAAAGTAGGGTTTTATTCATACTGATTCAAAACGGCCTTTTACTGTGGTACAAGCTTTTGCACCAACGCAAATGCTAGTTTTTATTCATACGACCCAATTGTATGTGCATAGACTGGTCACTGGTGGTACCTACGTTATCGGGTGTCGGGTTGTCTTCTTTCGCTTGTTGTTTCCTCTCATCAACACGGCGTTCGAAGTGGGTTAGAGGGAAATAACGGAAAAATCGGCATTGCTGCATAATACATAAGTGATTCGCGAGTACGAAGTCGCTAGTGAAAGGTTGAAGCTTCCAATTTTAATGAACTGTTCGTCTGTATTAACCAGCTTGATAGTAAAGCTGCTTCCAAAATGATTTATCGACATGGTGGGTTTCAAATATATTTTTTGATGTCCTTCATGCAGCAACTACACATATCTGTCCTTGATCAGTCGTCCCTAAAACAGCAGAATGCTTTATCCTCGACACAGTGCATTATACAGGTCTTCTAAAAAGATAGAATGTCTAATCATTTGTTTGTAGGAGCACTGGCTGTCATAATGTTCCCTTTTTCTGTTTTCGTTTCATCAATCAGTCCTTAGAATTATTTTTGTAGGTCATGCTGCAGGCTAGTTTTTACCTCTAGTCTTGAGGGACCACCGCAGTGACCAATAATGTGTTTCGTGGACTAATAGCCTATCAGCAGAAGATTTCTGCTGAAAGCCTAATGTCACTTTCGAATAAATATTTCATTAGTCCTTGTTATTGTGATTGCGGGCTGTGCTAGGGTGGCCGTAAGCCCCCCTGCGGTTATTTGTATATTGAATAACAACAGCCACGTAAATCGAAACCAATTCAATGTCGATCGTTGTGGGTCGTTGGCAAAGGCAGACAAGTAATCATCATTGTAGTGTGTATTGCGGTATATACTTGAGCAGAGAGCTCGCCTTTATTTGAATGGAGGTGGCGAGGGCGGGGGCAGGGACATTTTGGACACAAAATCAATTTGGAAAATACACTAAATAAAGCAATTGCTTTTGGCAATGCCAACTCCGAGGAGACCGTTAATGACAGAGGCAAAGGGACAATACATATGTATACTTTCAAGGTTCGTGTGACAATGCGCATAGCCGCCGATAGGTTAATCATAGATAGTCAGTTTGGCTTTGACGAAATGAATATAAGAAAACATTGCCGACGTCTTAATTAACGGATTTGGCTAATTGCCCCAAGTAGATGAAGTCTATTCGTGCAGTTCTTGTTTTTGTAAAGGTTATACCTACAAAGTGTGTATTCGTATGTGTGTTGAGGGTTAATTCCAGCGACAATATGACAAGGTTCATCAATAATGGTTGGGATATTTTGGGAAACGCTTTTAATGGCACATATCCCGAAGGAGTAGTGTGGATCTAATGTGTTTGCACAAGCTTCTGATTGATGTTTCAATAAGTTTCCTTTAATGGATACGCGACATTTGTTGACATAGGATATATGATATTCTGTAAGTGCCGATTCGTGTCTCTCAAGAAGTAGATATACAGGCTTGGCTAGGGTAAAGTTATTTCCTCTTTGTTGTTTAAATACAATTTAATACACTTCTGATGTATAGGAGGTGGAACTTTTAATAGGGCTGCTGAGAGACAGTTGCTAAGGTGTATATAATCATGGTCAAGCTGCCTCCAATATCCCGCATCCCTTGCGAAACTGAAAATGTCAAAGATCACAATGATGAGGGGTTAATTTATTTCACCGGAACACACTCTTAGGGTGTGCTAATTGAATCTTTGTCAGAGTAAGGCGGCGCTGTGTAGCCAAGATTATCAACATTGAAGGTACGGCGACTTGTGCTGAAACAAAATATACAAAGAATGTGGGAAGGATAGATATATTTACAAGTGATGCCACAAATATTCAGACTGTTTCCTCAAGCCAGATGAAGAATCCGTGGCGTCCTATCACTTCTCCTATTAAACTATATTTTATACATTTTCTAAAATTTGAAAATACGGATGATCCAGAGGTCAAGGGCTATACATAATATATAAAAAAGGTAAAACAGAAACTTTTTTTTCATCCGCGCCATCTCTGGTTAAAGTCTGACAAACATGCGCGAGTAAAACTGTCATGAAAGAGCTTCTCAATCAAGCCGTTTGCACTCGGCATCAAATTGTAGATCCCTCCCATTCGTTCCAAAAGTAGTAAAAGATCTCACAAATTGTGTAAAGCTAAAGCAAAGGCTTTCTATTAATTGAAAACTTGTAACTGCCCATTCTTCATCCGATATTCCGGGTTCTTCCCAATATACAGTCCAAGCTTAGCTCCGATATCACACAGGTCTGTAAAAGGTTTTTCTTTTTAATTATCTAGAAAGTGGATGTGGAAGTCTTCCTTCATGGCAGCTAAAGACTGCTCTTTTGTTGAACTTTTTTTTTAAATGCACTCGGCTTCACTACCTACATGTTCCTATATACTGAATCCTGCATACTCTTGTAAAGCCCTGCGAAGAGCTTCAAAGAGCCCAAGGTAGTGTTCATCGTTGGCGTACATAAGAAGCATTTTTAAATAATTATGGTTCGAAGCCATTTATATTTCTTTCACCAGATTGGAGTATAAAGCTCAACTTTTTGCAGTACTCTTCTAGTAGCACTTTTATCTGTTGTGCCTATGACGCGGGTGTCATCTGGCAAGTTAACCATACCACCAGTGTAGAAAAAACCTTACTAAGTTTAGAGTACGATTTGAGCTCCCCCACCCAAAAATGTTTATTTATTTAAATTAAAAAAAAAGAAGTGGAAGCACTAGGCACCCCTGCATCATCCAAAAAAAACGTCTGAAAGCACTACGAAAGGAGGAAGATTTACTAACTCCATGAAGTCAGGAAAAACGAGCTCAAAAAACAAAAATCAGTCTCCATTCGTGGTCGAAGTTTATAGTTGGGCTATCTCTTTTTAAGTATGTTTTTGGAAAGTCTGGCAATCTTATTAAAGGCGACTTCATTACGACGAATGAGTCTGCTTAAATTAAACCGAAAAAAAAAAAAATTTTAAGAATGCAGCGTCTTAATTTCAGAAATAATTTGTAAGCCACCCTTAGGCGTTCTTAAATATTTCTTAATAAATTTATGTGTTGGTTTCAATTAAGTCCACAATATTCTTACTTTCCAGGCCTTTATATAAGTATATAAAATAAATAGTTGAAGTAACTGGTTATATAGGTACCCCAGGCCCAGCTTCTCACTAGAAGGGACATTCGACATTAGGGTCTCATTACAAGGGATATAGAATTTTATGCTGATTCCGAACGGCTAAAACTCTCAATCTTCGTCAGACGTTCGCAAGAGGTGTGGCGCAGTGGAAACAAAAATTCCAGACCACTGCAGACTTAAATTAAGCTTAGGTTCTGAATGTTTTCAGAAAAATTAATGCCACATAAACTCTTGAAGAAAGCAGACTTAAATAGGTAGTTATGCTTTAAAAAGGTCATATCTTACTTTACGAACCAATTTCTTCTTCTTCTTCTAAAAATATTATCTAATATTTTGCCAAATATTCCTTTAAGCGTGAACCATATAAAAGAATCTACTTGTACGTAACTCAAGTTCAAAAGTGCGCAAGGATTTAATGTTGACTTATATTCACACGTGTCATGTGCACAACGAACTTGTCAACATTTGGAATCTGAGATTTATTCATCGAAATATCACCATCACCATTGCTTAATCAATCTGACATGCTACCATACCGCACGGCACCATTCCCCACCCACTATTCGTGATCCCTTCGGCTTTTCGGTTCAACGCTATTTCCTTCACACTGTTAACTTACCTCACATGTAGACACGAATAGTTAAACATTCTCCAAATGCCTCATGACAGCTAACAAAATATTTTTTCCTCTCCGAGCAATAAATAGAAAAGAATCAGAATGCCAAACTCAATGTCAGACCCATTGGGTCGCTTTCTAAAACAGAAAATAAATAAATCCATTTCGCAAGTCCTATTGCAGTCAACACAAAAACCTTTCGTGTATGCCGTGCACCTTGTAGCCTATAAAGAAATTGTATATTTAGCTTAAACTTAACACAAAAGAAACTGGAGGGGTATACGGTCGCATGTATAGAATAAGAAGGAGAATATTCGTATATCTTTTAAACATTCATGTCCTTTGGTTAATATTCTCTCGGTATGTACGAAGTAGTACAAGAACCTGCACATGTGTGCAGCTATGTGTGTCATAGCACTCCTCGGTTATGGTCGGATATCACGAAAATAAACCTTACTCCAAGTCGGTATGGTGGTTTTATAATAAATTGCAATCACGTATCCTAACCTTTGGTTAAGACCTCAAAAACAACCGCCAAGTAGGACGAACATATTTTCGCAAACCGTGGTCATGAGTTGGGCAATGGGCAACTCTCGGAAGCGAGACAAGACATTTTTCTTTTTCTTTTTTCTTGGCAATCCAGTAAACGACGACCAAGCACGAGGATGTTTTTTGTTTTCTTTCCCCACTGCCCTAGATTATGGTATCCTTTCCGGATATATGGAGGGCGACTTTGTATATCTTAACCTGGTGCAGCTATACAACATTTTGAATGGCTTCATTTTGTGGACCCTGGGAGACATTTATCTCTAACTGTCGTTTAATGTACGGTCGCCGTCAAAATGAGAGTGGAGTAAGGGGATTTGTCGTGCGCGCACTTCTAACCCCGTAATGAGATAAAACGAGACCCATTAAGCAGCGGGCGGACAAAGTTATATTTTCACGTATACAGCTAAGTTTTAACATTAATAGATGTGCATACGGACAAGGAGAACTTGTGATATTTCACACATAGCCACACGTACAGATAAGCGCAAGCCTTTCGTCAGTTAATGGACTAGATTGGGGGAGCCTTTTATGCTTTTACGAAACCACTTTCGCAATAATAATACTTTTAAGTGGACTTTAGACAATGAAATGGCCAACTGTACTGTCTGTGTTCTGTATCTCTTTTTTTTTTGTCTTCATTGAGTGAGTTTTATGAATGTGACCCAGTTGCACACATAGCTACGCCCGGTACTGGGAAGTTCTCAGAGATACTCGTATTCAAAATAATTTCATTCAAATGCTTATTTCAACGTGTTGTTGAATGTTGCCCGAATGGTTGATTTGCATTGCTCTATATGTTGCAGTTTTTATGTGCCACATTCGTAACAGACACAATTGTGTGTGGGGGATGGCAATTAGGATAGGGAGGAGTTGCTGAAAGCTTTTTTCTTCTTAAACACTAATATGCGCGTCTCTTTAAAGTACTATTGTTCGTTTTGTTGCAATTCTGTAATTGCTTTTGGCGTGTGTACTAGTGCCATTTAGGAAGGGGTAACGTCATTGGCATATGGCTTTGAAATTTGATAAACTTGAATAGTTGAAACTTTGTTTGAAGCTCCGATTAGGGACAGGATATAAGCAATTTATTCACTGGCCTGATATAAAGCCTTACCCAGCGTGTCAACCAATGATGGCAGAGTGTTGATTAATTTGTATTTGTGCTTTCAAGCCGAAGTACAACGGTGTATGGTATGTTACGTCCTTGTCTGTCATTTTTTTATTTACCAGCATGAGTCGGAAAGTTGTGCTATTTGATGAACTTTCAACTTATGTCCGTATTTGCCACCTTGTCTATTTTAAGGACGTTTTTGTTAATACTTTGCTTTCAAAACTGCGGATAGGTTGTTCCATGTTTCATATTCACCCTTACTGACATCTAGTTCCCACTTCCCGTGTAGCGAGTGTCCAACAGACCTTGCATTGAGGTTTCCATTCAAACTTATGTGCGAAATTATATCGGGATACTTCGTGGGTTCTCAATTCAGCCGTTCGAAATCGGTATACAAATGTAGGTACGCCATATTCGTACCAAAAATAAAAAGTAACACTAAACCTATCGCCAGCTATTTATTTCGATTCTTATAAGCCTCCGTCGAGTGTCATCTCTCAAAAAAGGATATTAAATTTCTTTCAGAAGGTTAATATCAGTTTTTTTTCTAAGCGCTTGGAGTTGAGTCCGCCTTTTTCTACACAAACGTCGGTTTCCTTCAAGGTACCTACATAACTCCATTCTAATCATCATTCTAAATAAAGCCATAATAGTAGATATTATTTTTCCGACTGTGAGGTGATTGTCCGGAATAGGTTTAAAAACTACTGCACAATGGACAATATTGGGATTAAAATATAATGCACTTTTTATCTTAATCTGCTGTTGAGAAGGGGATATCCAAGCTGATAGTGAAAGTTTATATTTTAAGAAAACCTTTTAGCTCTAAGCTCTAGCTGGTTGTGAATTTTTTTCTTTCCCTTTGTTACTTGCAAGATTCAGTCGCTCTCTCTATGGAGCGAGAAAATGTGTAAAATCAAATTTACAACCGAGTTGTTGGCAGACTTATGGGAGCACACCGGGGCAATAATGATTACCATAATGGGGCTACTAATAGTTGAGTAAATTCGGTATTTTAAAGAGCTTTTGATTTAATTTCAGGGTGTTCATCAGCACTCGGAGTTTTGTAGATTAAATTCAGAAGAAGAGGTGATTTAATTGCGGGTTGGGGATGGTTATCTTTTAAATTGAATCGGAACTGATGGTAGGCATTAGTTTGGGTGACTTTTTGGACTGGTGGCTGTAAATTGATTAGGCTTTGGCATCAGGCTTCCGATTTTTGATGGTGGGAATATGTGTGGTCTATATTTCGTGGTGTCTCTTTCGCATATTATGTTCTGTGTCACGCTAGAAAATTGGCAGTAACAACTTCAAAGTGAAGTAAATGATTTTTATGTTCATCTTATTGACTTTTAAGAAGGTAAACAATTTAAATCATGAGGCTCATGGCTGCACACATAAACTTTATATTCACGGAAATCATATTTTCTTAAGTGAAGCGCCTCAAAGCGGGTGAATGTAGCACATCCTACAACTTTGGTTATTGTGTATAGGGATAACCTCATTGTTAACCGCCCTTGCAAGTGGCGAAGTATTCTAGGTTCCAATCTAAGATGATTTGTTTTTGAATATAGGTATATTGTTTTTCAATGGCTCAGCTCTCTCGGCAAGTGTTGCTTGCTGAAATTTCCTTTTTCATAATGTTTTTAGAAATAGAATTTTTACTATAATGATTTTCCTTTTTGCTATGACAAAGTTTGTAAACATAAAAACAAGCTAAAAATTGAAAGTAACAAGTATTATGTTATTCTTCTCTCACACCATGGACCATCCTGTATTTCTGATGGCAAATGATTTGTGTCGGCTTCAACAGGTACGTTACTATATGATAAAATGGCGGCTACGACTGATATCCGTTTTGTATGGGGAATTCTTAACTATCAGCCCTAATGGCGACATAATACCCACGATTCCTTGATATTCTTAAATGTGCATTTGCCTAGGTGAATTTCCGCATGTGCTTTTGCGTCGCAGCGATAGAAATTAGCTAAGACAACGAAATATGGAATAAATGTTATCGGAAACTACTTTCATTTAGAGGGAAATATTATTCTGTGGGTATTATTAAAGTAAACTCCCATTGAAGGAGGTTGTTGATGAGATTTGCGGGCTCTTCGTAGCCTTCGAGCCCTTCATGGTTAGCAACCCTTGAGCGAGTGGTTGTGGGTAGCCCAGCTGCTCGGTATAGTTGAAATAGTTTCAGATGATTTTGGCGGTGAATTTGTATGAATCAAGAACTTTAAGCGCTGAGTGAGTGTCTACAAATATGCTGAGACTTCGATTTAAGCATTCTCTGGTAGAGAGTTCAATGTTGCTGTATGTCCTAGGGGGACTGAGATATTGCAGGGAGGTCCACTGATCAACACCAGTTGACATTTTTTAACCGTGTACCATACTTAGTGGAATACACTTAGCCTGGTTCGATCTGTCTACCGGTCCCTGATGAGTATTTCACATCTGCGACCACTCGGAAAAAAAAACGTTGTAATCGCAGCTATTTTCCAGGTTAAAATGAGCTCAAATATCAACATTTTTGATTTAAGATGGATGAGTGAAATTATTCTTACGCTTACCTGATTCTTGGGAACTAAAAATCGCGTTCTTGGTTATCAAAAACAATAGATAAAACAACAAATGTAAGCTTGCCATTTTTGAAAAACTCAATATGCTTCGCCTAGCAATCTGTTTTTTTTCTGATTGATTGATTTGAGGGCATCTATGAGTCAGTTACTCATATCGACGGATTTGACAAAAATATTTACTGATCTTATATTCAAATGGTTTTAATTTTTGTACGAGGTCAAGTTTTAATTATGATATCCAAAGGGCAAGGATGTTTTGCCAACTCACGGAGACTGATCCATAGCCTGAGAGATAAAACTACTATCCGTAATAAAATTGACACAATGCGTCAATAAAAGCTCCCCCACATTCCTTCATTCCAGTCATGCCAGCAAAGGACTTGTGCAACAAAACTATTCATCAAATAAATTTTATTGTCCAGTATAAATCAAAATACGTTGTCCCACTAAATTAAAGCATGATTTCATTTAAGCGGAAAACTCACTTGCTTATAACAATAAATATATATTTTATTTTAAACAAAACAAACAGAAGAAAAAATAAAAACGCGAAGCGCAGCCACCTATAACTTTTATGTATGTAAGAGGTAAGTACAACATGGTAAGCGTCATGAAGTGTCCTTGGAACTATGCTAATTGGATGCACATTTTACGGGTGATTGCAACCTTAATAGAGTATTCAATAGGGCAACCCGCCAGACGTGCTGCTGTTGGTATCTAGGTACAATAATATTTACCTTTAACTACCACCCTGATATAATGATGCAAAGCTGTTTTTGGGATCCTTAACTCCTCTAAGTGGTGCTGCAAACTCTATGGCATATGTACTTGGATATCAATAGACAATTTGATTCGATTTATTTTTGGTGACTATACCGTGTTGATGACTTTTTTAATGCAGAAAGATTGAGGGCACACATTGGCTAACTATAATAGTGGTTAGAAGGGGGTCATAAATGCCTTGACCGATTGAAATATAACTAGTTTTATTTTATAATTATGACTTTTGAGTATGTACCTACACCTACAGCGCTCTTAGGATATTTACTTATACGAAATTGAAGAAATCCAAGCATATCATGCTTGACTGCCTTACTTTTGTTCTCGGTTCGGCCCGATAAAACGTCTCAAACTTGGTAAGACCACCACGCTTTCAGAACCTATGTATTAACTGTCATTTTTGTCATGTTTAAATTGTAAGTGTTTTCTAAAATTAAATGACTTCTAAATAAATCTTAGAAGACCATAAAACATAAGTTACAATTTAGATGTTAACCACGTAATCCATTACTTTCTTTGTAGGTAAGTGGCTGCTAACAGATCTTCTACATCAAAAGCTCTTGAAGACTTTTTACAATTCGTGTGAGTGTTTTTAAAAATCTTGGTCACAATAAATTACACTTCTGAACTTAATTTTTCTTGATTTTGTCTGAACAAGTTGTGGACGTGGATCTGCAGATTGTAAACGGTTCTTCCTCAACAGCTTAATATAAAACAAAGGGAAAGGCCATGGTGTAGTAGTTCGTGTGTTTGCTTGTAACCCAATTTAGCATGAAACAGCGATTTACTCCCACTGGACCATAAAGAGAAACAAATAATGTCAAAGTTTTGCAACCATTGCGTCAGAAATGGGGCTTACACTTATTATAGCAATGGAGTAAAACAGAAGTCCATTCTGTTCTACAACCGGCTAAGAAACAACACAACCTTTCGTTATAGAATAGAATTAAAAATTTAATAGTTCAGTTTTGGGTCTTACATAAAGTATTTCTTAAAATTAGTTAAAAGTTAGGTGTGCCGATGATGAAAGCTGGTGACGAATTGGTTTGTAAGGTAGTTGCATGTAGGTACATGATGGTTAAGTGTTGTCGTTGGGTCTTCATCATAAAACATTTAAGTAAAATAAAGTCTTTACTCAAACCTTTCTGCTAAAAATCCGTAGAAAACCTACTTGGGTTGCGGATAATCAATGCCGCATAAATTGTACAAACGAAAACACCACATAAGTCTCGTGTGAAAACTCTCACTAGTGAGACCAAGCTTTTTTGAACTTTCTGCAGACTTCCGGCTGAGCTCGTTTATTCTGCCCGGATGTCCTAAGTGTCAGCACATTTTAGATAGATAAAGAGACCATTTGAAAGTTGGAAGCCACATTAATATGCCCAAAACAGATTCACCTCTTGGTTAAACTTATTTTAGGGCACTCAAGTATTTGAAGTGGTGCCGCAGAGTGACCAATATTATCTTATATATAATCCTATATATAAATAGGCGCAGGCAAATAGTTAAGAGAGACTTTCACTGCCTGAAACACAACATATTCGCTTTTTTTTTTTTTTTTTTGTTGCGAAGATTGGGAAGAGATATAATGTTGTTTTCTAATATGTTTTGGATTGCGTTTTGCGTAAGCAAGCAAGTTCACGAATTTCTACCACTGGGCAAACTCTGTTACTACTAAAAAGGTTATGACTACTTTCATAATGAGGAATAAAATACACAGCGCGCGCATTAAGGAAATAGAGGTCTCTCTTGTCGTCTCCAACCTGAAGGGTCGGGATTCGAAGATTTTCTAAGCTGGTGCATGATTTTCCATATGCTCGACTTAGCCGATCCATTTTAGTCGATGGTTTTTTCTACTACATCGACAAATATACAGAGTTAGCGATTGCATCTTCTCCTCTATTGGTCCTACTCGCACACAGAATGAACAGCCGTCGAAAAGTTGTTCTTTTGAAGGAGCAGAGTATAAACGCTTACCTTCGTCCCTATCGTCCAGCACTCGGCAACATGTAGCAGAATTTGCAGGATACTGCTGTTTAAGTGCTTCTTGTCTTAACTTTTTCATACTGTTTAACATGGTTCGTAGTTCGTAGTTATTCAACAACATCCATTTTTAAAATATGTCAAGGATCACATGCAATTTTGCTGAATGCCATTCCGTACCTTTGATGAAACTCTTTTTCAACGCTTAACATTTTCTACATGCTTCAAAATGCAGCCAAACTCTGGTGGTAAAGAGTTCCATTTGCCAGAATTAGAGGAACATAACGATAGACTGATATGGCTCAGAACTCACAATCGATGTTCAGAACTTCGCAAGCCATGCACAAGCTCATCCACAATGTGTGTGTAGTTATTTGCACCCTTCTCTTCTTATTTGGTAATTGTCAGAAAAAGCTTCAGCATTTGGCAATATTTGAGAAAATAAATTTGCCATTTAAAAGCCGTAGGCAAATAGTTACGCCTGTCCTTTCCCAATTGCAATGGAATGACATCATTAAAATCAGTTGCCATAAACACAGCGAACTGAAATATCTACAGACTCATCAATTAATGAGTACAAGGGGAACACAAAAAAAAATAAATTAAACCAATTTGCCGAGCAAGAGTCGGAGTCCCCTTTCGCGGCATTAAAAAGCGCATCCAATTAAACGTCAATTCCTTAGTGCGCCATATTTCGAAATTAAACTGGGTTAATGATTTGCTTTGTTCCTAGCTCAATCTAATTGTCATTAAACGAATGGACTTGTGTTCCCGCGGATGCCTACAAAAGAAATCATGGAAAATAATCTCCAAACGATGTCTGCTATCCTGGTGGTGCACGAAACTCCAGTAGAATTGCACACAATTTCTACCGAACCTTTGATAATGTTCCACGGGTGGGGGAGTAGGTACCCATAATACTCATCCAAACAATTATTTACCACCCCATGTTCAACTTGCCAGCCCCATCATTCATCATGACCAAGCGCCGCACTTAAGGATACATCTTAAGCCACAGTGGCGGTTGCATGGATAAAGTTTCCGTTCAACTGGGTCAAGGCCCACTTCAAAAGCGAAGTGAAGCACAGAGCATTGTTAGCTACGCGCAAATTCCTCTGCACAAGTGGAGTGGAATTCGTGCACCGACTGTATGTGTTGGTGGTCTGAAGTTTAACTTGCTTCCATTCACCGAGCACATGGAAACTAATAATAATAAAAAAAAAAAAAAATCAACCATCACATTGACGTGCAAATGCAACCATTATTACGCCACCCCCACCCAATACGTCGTGCCGACGTATAGCTCTCGGTCGGCAGTTGCAAGGCTTAAGGCCGCTTGATATAAACACATTTATCGCAGACCATTAATTAACCCTCCCGCCCTCCACTCAGCTTAGATACACGGTGCTCTGCAAGAATTAACTGAGCAGGACATCACGTCGACAAGGATTTACTTTTTCAATTTTACCCGAATAGAGTATGTAGCGGTGCATAGGTTGCTCGCAGGCAAACACAAGTACTCACCACGAGTAGCAATTAAATTCTGAGAATTTCAGCTCTGGATAGCAGTGTGTTTTTAAAACTTAATCCGATAGCTCTTGTGTTGGTGTCGTTCTGCACTTAATACCGGCAGTTGGTTTCACATTCGACATACATTCGCATTTGTATTTATATGTGTTTAGGCATCCTTGTAGGAAAGCCGGCAGGACAGCCAGAGATTTCGTCGCTTGATGTCGGTGTAATCTGATGAATTTCCTCTCTGTGAGTGCAAAATAACTCCTTAGAGCAAAATCTACAAACGCTACTTATCGTGACCTTCTTTTTAGCAAGAGTCGGTTGTTCACAATGATGAGTGCGGGCCAGAGGAAACACCGGGTTTTCGTTATAGAAGAAGGGCAAGTGTTTGTCAGAGATATGAGTGTGTGTGTGTAGTTTTTTGTCGGTTAATGTGTGTGGGTGGGTGCTGTGAATGTGAACAGATTTGAGGTTAGATTGAGTTTAAGTATTTCCATGAGAAAAATAGTTTTGCCTGTAAAGCATTAAAATGTTTCACATAAATTCTGAAATTACTTTGACACAAAAGGAACCTCAGTTGACGAAGTTCGATGGAAGCTGTGGATAGACCCGGAAGCGAATTTCTTTAGAATGTAGGCTAATCATTGAAGTCTGGTTTGGCTAAAGGTTCTAGATGTTGAAATGTGTAACCAAAGTCAAGCAGCAACTTTCTCTAACGAAGAAGGAATGCGATAGTGGAAGGACGACTTTCTCTATACGAGTTGCTCAGCAAGTGGCGGTAGAAAACAAGGTATCAACGGCAGACACACCGGGATAGGGACCCATTTATGTTTCCCATGGGCATAAGTATAAAAAAGCAAGTACGTAACTAAGATTAATTGCATTGGGATCAAGCAAAGATGTGTCTTTAGGTTTTCAATAAAGTCTTAGAGAAACCCACCACACGTTGTACATAGTCCCTAGCTATTCGCCTTCTTTTCAGAATGTTGGCATTCTGCACGGATGAAAGAGATCTAGGTTCGTCGGACCATTGTGTCATTTCAGCTACATTCTCATACACTAACCACTCAGTTAAAAAACCAGCTCCTAAAAAATTTGTTTGGCAATATGAGAAAGTCAATTCGGACGGCCTCAACTTCTCTTTTAGGAGCTTTAATTGGTCACTGTGCTTCTTCGATAGGCGTAGATGCCGCTGCTGAAATGGTAATAAACATCATTCTCTTGGGTATGAGATCCTTTATTCCCAACAGAATAAAGAGTATCAAACCAAAGGAGAATGCTTTGCGCGACTTGAGCTGCAAGGACTCTATCAGGTTGAGGGAGTTGAGTTTTCGGGCTAGTAAGAAAAATCCAACCGAAGAAAACGTTTCGACAAGTCCGTAATGACTGCAACTCCAAGTTACGGCGTGCAAAGTTTTCTCACGATCAAAAGTTGTGACGAAAAATACTCCATGGTCCCAGGATTAATAAACAATTTTGGGCGTTCGTGAAAAATATTAGGAACTCCACCAAGTCGTCAATCCCTACACTAGTTTTCATTGACACTCCAGCTGCCAGCTCTTTAAAGTTTAAACAAAGCAAATCTACTGGCTGTGCAATTCGCGGCGAGCTCTAACAATCCGGATTGCGTTATGTCTCCACCTTGTGTCGTATGGCCACAACCACAATCATTAATTTGAAGAGAGAGTTTTAATTTTAATGAAACTTAGTTCTTGTTTGATTCTCTCTTGTATTTTCGTTCGGATCGGACGTACTGTAAAGTATAGAGATTCTTTTATAAGCCGAACAACAAGTATGTGGAATGCATTTCGAAGAAATTTGTATAACTACCCTTAACAAGGGAAAACGATGTCCACAACTGTGACATCATACACAGCGAAGGAACTATTCTCCGGTCTTCTCACTTGATTGGTGAATTTAAGGCCAAAAAACGCATCTTTCGCTTGACAGTATGCTGCTTCTTTTCGACAAACACAGATGGAATTAGACAAATGAGTTGTCCGTCAACTTGATAACTTTGCGACCATAGCTTCTTCGTTCGGAATGGGTGCACAATGAAAATACTCATCACGCCTCAAAGCAACGGATACTCTAAAAAGGTAATAGTAATAGTCTTACAGCTTTTGCTAGATACAGCAATGACATTTGCCAACTGTTTCTCCATTTGAGTCCTGCAAGAAGGGACTAGGTGAGACAAGAGGTCAAAGCTCCACCACTATGGTGACCTAGGGTTCAATAACGCGAGCACAACGCAAACTCTGGTTTTATGAAAAACTAATAGCCAGGGTCAGTAAATTAATGTTGCAGACCGAGACCAGAGCTACTGTGAGAGCTGCCCGCCAGCTCAAAGGGCAAAAAAAGAAGGAGTACTGGCATCCCCGTAGGGAAATACCCAGGAACAAAATATGTGAACGTTAAAAATTTCTACCAGAGAGTGAAACGATCTTCCAAAGAGTACGGGCCTGAACAGAAGCATGCAGAAATGAGCATGGAATACGTAAGTGAGTAAACATCACTTTTATACAGCCAAAAGACCGAAAATTCATTCAGAACAAGTAGCTTTTAAGCCTACTAGAAATAAGCAATTTCAAAAGACAATATTTCCTGTCAGGGGTCAGGGTCTTTTATGAAACAGCCAATTTTCCGGTCACACGTATACATTTTCACAAACTTTATAGTTATATGATTTTCATGTCGCATGGGTTAACATCATTCCTGAACAAAAACTTACGAAATTCGGAAGGGAATATCAGAAACTACTTTCGACATCAACGACTCGGATAAAAATTCTTGACACACGGATATACCTTCGAAGTAAGTTAAGAGTTGTCAACCTGCAGCACACATAGTAGAATCTTTGATCAGTTTACAAGGTCGCCCTACCTATGGCAATACTCGTGAGTTCAAACCAATGGACCAATGGCGTCCCTGAAGTATCAAACAGTCTCAAGAGCATCTATCATTTTCTGTAAAGCTAGTGGAACCCCTCGTCGGTCGACTGTCCCAAAATGGTGTAAGGAAGCTACCCGCGTTTAAGCCCAATTATGGGCCACCATCACTTTAGCGATCCAAAAAATTTGTAGGTGAAAACTCCAGCTGCGAAACTGTTCCTGTATCGACCTGAGTTTTCCTTTTTTCAATGCATCAGAAGCGAGACTTTAAAAACGAATTTAATTTTAATCACTATGTTTGACTGTAACTGTGAATACCTACACATGAAATTTAAATATAATTAAATTGAATACTTTTTCTGCCACCTACATGCGGTGGAGCAGGCTTATCCGAATCATCAAGAGTAATGTCACAATAAATACACAAAGATGTACACATAGGCAGCGCGTTGTTGATCCGATTGAACATAATAGCTGCTGCTGCTTGGAGAATTATTTCAGATTTCTAAGGGTGCGTAACCCCCTGAACTCTGTGGAATTATATACATAAGAGGATTTCGTAATTAATTTGGATCAACTCGGAAAATCCTTGTTTACAATTGATTCAGCTGATTGCCAATTAATTACGACCAACACATAAAAGAATATCATACATGTACGTGAAGTACATTTGAAAAAATGCAATCGCAATATGCAGCCTGTCGTGACATATCCCATTATTAACAAAAGCTAATATAATCTTAATACGGATACATACCCATTTTGGCTAAGCCAACAACCCAACAAGGTTATATTTCAATACGTCCCTCTTGATCAAACTTGAACATTATCCTGTACAAACTCTGACCTAAATACACCCATTTCCGATTGTATTTCCAAGTTCGCATGTGCGTCGCACCAGCAACCACTTCGACACCTAGTTCAACCCTTTTACTCGTGTTGTTTGGCGATGAAAGTGTAAACAAATCCCCACGCAAAATCAGATGAGGACGACAGAATGGGAGCCAGAGTTCACAGATATAATACTATAATTGACAAAGGGCGGGAGGCTGCAGCCCCGAAAGGCCACCGTCAGAGCGCGCTGTTTGGGGGAGAAATAATAATTTGCTCCCCAAGAACACGTATAACTTTTAATCCAATTATAATTTAGGGTAGGTGGTGAATTTCAGACACAACGAAAACAGATGAGGATAACTCGGCACCACGTACGTGAATAACACTTTTCGGTTTACCGTAACTATTTCAGTTTCTCGATTTAATTTCGTTTTTCTCATTTCCGCAAGCATTTTCCAAAGACGTGATTTCCGACCGAAAATTCTCAATTAAGTTTGATGCGGCGCGCTCTTGCTGCCGCGGGTCTGAATACTCGAATAGTCTCTGACACCTGAGCCACGAGCACAGATATACACACTCACGTAGATATGCGGTGTGTATCTTAGGGAGAAAAACCCTTTGCAAACTCAGCTCGCATAGGTCGTGCATCCATTTCCTTGAATGAATGCTAATTTCCTTGGCATACGTCATCTCCGGTTATATAATACGACGACAAGCGCAACGTATACCAAAAGTATGTCTTCCTTCGAGGAAAGCTGCTATAGATAGACAGACTGACAGACTTTATATAGGCGGAGTATCAAGCAGCCAGATTAGGACAAGAAGTTCCGCATATATACCGAGCAATATTCATATGCGTTCGTGATCTGATTAATCGGTGCGGGAGGTGTCCGACCTAATTCACTCAATTCTTCGGCAAAACGTGTGTGCACCACCCCAGGAATGCATGGATTCGTGTCATATGTATACTAGAGCAACATTGTATGCAAATTGTTTCCCGTTTCAGTCCGAATGCAGTTGGGTATGTGCACATTGAATGCGGAACGGCCAAAGAGGGTGGCCTCGGCCCCGGCTAGGACGGAAATAGCAACAAAGCCCGAAAGGCTTATGGTCTTGTAATAAACAACACTCGGTCGAGGTGTGAAGCAAATGGCATATGAACTCCTTGGTTTCGCAATAAAACTTCCTCATAAACATTTGTCATAAGGTGAGAGGCGGCTATTGTGTGTATTGTGCTCCTTTAAGGTAGTAATTTTTCTTCCCTGTGGCTGAGGTTATGGCGACATAAAACGGCTCAAGGCGAGGTCTACGGTGGTAACTTTGAACGGATTGTACACAAGTTATTTGTTGCTGTGTGTGTGTCAATTGGTTATGACCTGTCGCAAAAGTTCTGGCCATTTGTGGTGTGCTGCAAGGAGTTTCGAAAAATTTATTAAAACTTTTACCAGTCCAGTGGAGACATTTTATTAGGTTATGGCCAGTTATTGTCGATTTGTTGACCCAGTACGATTTAAGTTTGTGCCCTTTTATGATGTCGTACCGTACTGAGAGAGTTATCTGGATATCGCACTTTAAAACCATTCTAGGTGGTCGTTTGTGGCGTTTGCGGGTAACGAGTAATTGGATGAAATTAGACTGTCATCTGTACTGTCTGACATGCGAGTGATGGAATTGAATAGGAATGGGGATTGTTAAAGGGTTAGCGGGTCCTGTAATAAAAGTAAGTTTTACATCCCTTATCCTTTGTTCAATTGGTAATGCAGTCGGTATAGCTCCATCTGTTTTCAGACTCGCAAAATTGATTTATAAAAGGATTCGTTTATAAAACACGGTCGACGGAGACCCATTCTGCTCAGCGTCCGATGGGTTTAGGATGATTTATAGGAATCGTACGAAAGAAGCAGAGTGTTGTACTACCAAGGAGAACCCCTTTTCATTGGAACTTTGGAGGAGAAGCTCTTTGTCATAGTCGTTGGTTATTCACCGCTTATCTCCGTCGGATCACGAAGCCACGAACAAAACTATAAGTTCTACACCATGCCTCGGACACTACTACTTTAGGAGTTTTGACAATATTTGGGTGGCTTGTATATGGTCCTATATTATATACTTATTGAACCTAAAAGGCTTCATTTTAATTTTAGAAATCTCCGGATGCTCTCTTTTTCCCGGAGGGACTATCGCAGGGGGCTTTTAATAAACTGATGAGATAATGATAATGAGAACAATACTGAAGGCGTTGATCGGGCCATTGCAAACATCTGAAGTAGCAGGGTTTGTATACCTTTGCTGGCTACTAATGCAAACCACTTCCTCCCTTTCTATAGAACTGAGTAAATTAGCGGTACTGGTATTACAAAGATCATTAAAACGTACATTCCATGATAAGCCTTCCTGAAATAATCAAGGCCTCAGAAGGTGCAGACAAAGTGGGTTGTGGATTTGACTTTCAGCACCTCATGGACCTGAATATTGGGCACTCTTTGCACAAATCTGCCGAAGAGAGAGTGCCCCTTATATGGGCTTTAATCGCCAATGAAATTATGATTTTTTTAAGACTATAGATGTTTGCCTCGGGTTGTCCAGAGTTCGAATTTCCCCCTAAGAAATACTCGGCAATATTCCACAGCTTATAGACTTAGAGGTCTTAAGGTCAGCAGTCGGGAGGTAGATCCAAAAGGAGTGCTACAGGATAAATCAATGTTATCAATGTCTTTTATGATCTCAAAGTACTCCTGAGATTCATACTCAAATCTGGGTGGTTCTAGAATATAAAGAGACTTCATGTTATTAGCTACTCGTAGGAAGAACTAGAGGATCGTCTTACAACGGAGCTTCAAGAGCCCATGAGATACATACTAATCTCCTGTATGAAAAGCGGTTTATTTCTTGTCTATCAACAGATCACACTGGATGGTTCCCGTAATTGGACACAATGAACCCAACTGATCATCTAAGTAAAGCTGTGGCAAAACTACCACAAGAGCACTCATTTATCTACCTACCTAGCCGTGACGACTTTTTTTCGATACTATGTATAACCATCGACATTCTGACGAATGGCTGAGACTTTCTTGAAAGACAGTGCAATGCTTGGTACGACAAAAGAAAATGCCAAGATTAAAGTCTTCTAGAATGACCTAGCAAATTTGGGGAATGTTGAGCCCTTCGCAAGAATAAAAAGTGATTAGTTATGGAGGACATTTACTTTTTGTCTGGCTTATGATATTTAAGACCTATTTCGTAGTCCATTTTCGTGGATAGGCTATCAGCGGTCCTTTCTTTTAGAGTAGAATTGTTTCTGTACAAGACCCTGTTAATCCCTCTGCTCTTTATGGCGCTGGTACTGGACTCAGTCTAAAGCAGATGCAAATATCGCCGGTAGCTTCGAGACGAAGTTTCTTCGTAAAATTGACACGTTTGCGTTGACGGTCCTTGGAGAAGAAGATTCAGTGATCTGTAGAGCAACATCGATCTTTTTTAAAAAAAAAGTCGCATCGCTGTCAGTCGTCTAAAATGACTAAATTGTATATGTATAGCGAATGAAAACAAATGTTCCGGCCAGTAAAGTCTTGAGAGCCTTTGCTTCATCCCGAACTATAGAGCTTTACCTAAAGAACGTATAAGAACAGCAAATTTATTGACAATGGTTGGTAGAGCGGTGATTTGACATGTCCTAAGCACACCTGAGAGATTTGCAGATTCGTCTTGGGCCATATGTCCTTTTGCCTAAGTGCAGAGCTACCAGGGATATACTAGCAATATTTCTCCCTTTGGAAGCTTTCTAATAACTTACACGACTAGAGGTCCATTCAGCTTGTACAACTGATACTTGGTTTAGCCTTCTATAGGTTTTTATGCGACAATTTCAATTTAAAAAAAAAATGTTGGATGTGAATTTTCAACCGCGTAATTTAATGCATCCCCAAAGAATTGCATCGCATGAATTACATTCAATATAGACGGAATTTCAGACTGCCTGCGAGCCAGACTTTGACTACTGATCAAGTGTAAATTCTGCAATAATATACTTGAGAGGAAAGTGTCCATTCCTACTGATTCACATGCCACTTTGAAACCACTCCACAAGAGGAAGGACTTTGCTGGACACAAATTTATCAATAGATTAAAATTTTGAAAGATCCCATCATGATCCTGTAGCTATACGTGTTCATGCTATGCAGCTGTGGCTTTTTGCCTGTCTGCAGATAGCTTTTCCGTCTATTGCGTACAAGGATAGTAGTCTAACCCATTTGCACTTAAAAAAAAATAATGTAGTGAGGGAACAAGGTGGAGTTCGCCCGTACTTTTCGTCATTCAGATCTATGTGTGTGTAACTAGCTATATTCCAAGAGCGGAGTTATAACATACTGTCCGATCGTATCCAGTTCTTATTTGAAAACAGTTTCGATCTGATAGTCCAGAATTGGGCTTAAAAAAGGAACTGATGGGAAAGTGTTCTTCTAAGAAATTTAACTGCCTTCTTCGAACGATTTTAGGTGAAGGGAGGCCTTTGAAAGTAAATTCTAGTTTTTCTTCTAAAACCCACAAATGCGATGGGTTAATAACACAAGAGCTGTAGCTGTAGAGCTGCCCTCCATCAGAACTTCTTCACTGTCAACTCTTTTTCACCTCAGGAAGAATAAACATTTATCCAAATGTATCTATTTATGTAAAACTTTTACTGAAAACAATTCCAATATCTACAACACATTTTCAAATCAATACTAAGTTCATAACTCGTGTATCCAAACATCCCAGCAAAATTAAAAACAAACAAAAGTTATTAAAAATGCAAGACTTGTCAACAGAAATACGTTGAATTGAATTGGAAAATCCATTTGGAAAACGGCCTACATCTATTGGGGGAAGGGTCGACAACGATACAATCGCCTAGAGCGATTGCAAACAGAAATCAAATTAAACAGAATTAATTTCGCAATCGACATCGAATACCCGCACAAAAAAACTCACAGTATACAGTCTATGTGGCTGTACATCAGGAAGCAGAGACTCTATTTACTTTGTTTATATGCGGAGAGCGCGTTTTTGTGGGAAACCATAAACCATTTCACCATCAAATACGCAAACACAGCGATAACCGATAATCAACAACGTAGATGACAGCGAAATAAACGAAATCCACCGAACAAGCTCCATGTATCCGCAAACTTGTCTAATTCAACAGAAGCCACAAACGAGCAAAAAATCCACGAATGCCATTCGAAATTCGTGTCTGAAAATCACATATACGAGTTTATACAAAAACAAGGATCGCGCACACAACAATGCAATCTCAAAAGTACGTATAAAAAAACAATACGTAACAACCATGCTCAAACTAACCAAAAACACAGAAGCGATTTCCAATCAAATATTGAATTCAAACAGGATCACGATTCACGACCAACGGCAAAAGTGAAGATACAGAAATTCGAAGGGAAATGCCAATAATTTCAAGATGTTTTTCTAAATGCCGGGGCGGCGGCTTCTTCCAGCATCAATTCACTCAGCCAACTGCAGTAGGTCGACCGTCATCATAACGATGTTTGGTTGTATCCCCTAAGCCCCTTAGCTTGGCCTGCGGACAGTAGATACTGTCCGACCACAGACATGCATCTGCAACCACGACCACGACTATAGATTTTCCACTTTTCATTCTTTTTCGCCCCTAAAGTTGTGCATAAACATGCACAAAAAGGGATCCATAGCCGTGGTACTTTTGTTGCAAGTCGGGTGCATTTGTGTAGTGCCAGGAAGGAACTAAGTTTAAGTAAAAAACAAAGCATTACGGTTTGCCTCGTTTTGAGCCAGCACAACTGATGCCTTGTTAATACAAATTCTACAACACCCCAAGGGGGTGTTTGTTTTATTTTTTTCCGGATCCCCTTTTTGTCTCACTTCTTAGCCACATCGTCATGGCGTTATCAAGTTTTCAAAAAAAAAAAAAAAAAACGAAGTGTACTTTCATTCTTTGTGCCTGTTTTTTCCGATGTTTCATCTGTTACGTTGCAGGCCCGTTACTCCCTTTGCTTGAGGTGCAAGTTGGCGATAACAAACCGCGTATGCTCCTTTTCGGTTGGGCACACTCGGCGCCAGGAGGTGTTAATATGCAAATGTTTACCCGTGGTGGGTTTTACCTGGACCCATTCGTCCAAGGAAGTTTACACATGTGAAAGATGGGTAATCCAAGTTAATGTTCATAATGAATAATTTTTGGATACTATGGGATCATTTAATACGCCGAGCGCGCATTTACAGTTTATTTATTTTACATAAAACTTTCATTGGTTCTGGCATTATTTAGTGAAGATGAGTATGGATTTTAAGGAGCATGCACCAACTCATCTGTAAAATTTGGTCGGATGAAAGCATGCCCGACAAATGGAACCTCAGCATCGTGTGCCCCATCCACACGAAAGGAGATACTCTGAACTGCGCCAACTACAGTGGAATAAGTCTCCTGAATGTCGCGTATAAGATCTTGTCGGCTGTATTGTGTGAACGCCTAAAACCTTTCGCCAACAACCTGATCGGCCCATATCAGTGTGGTTTTAGGCCAGGAAAGTCAACCATCGACCAAATTTTCACACTTCGACAGATCTTAGAAAAATCCCAGGAATTTCAGATCGATACACATCACCTATTTTTCGACTTTAAAGTCGCCTATGATAGCGTATATAGGGACGAATTATACAAAGCCACGCCAAATTTTGGCATCCCCGCCAAACTCGTCCGTTTGTGCAGGATGACGATGGAGAAATCTCGCTGCTCCGTCAAAGTCGGCAAGAACACCACCGAGCCATTTGATGTCGAAAAAGGTCTCAGACAAGGCGACGCGCTATCATGTACTTTCTTTAACTTCGTTCTTGAAGCAATTGTACGAAGTACGAAACTCACAAGCCAACACTAGAGGTACAATTTTTCAAAAGTCCGTTCAACTACTTCCATACGCTGATGATATTGACATTATTGGGAGAACGCAGCGAGCTGTCAGTGGCGCATTTGCAAGCATCGAAACGGAGGCGGCAAAGATGGGTCTAGCTGTTAATGAAGGCAAAACGAAGTATATGCTGTCAACGAGAAAGGACTCCCAACATCGGCGACTCGGACAAAACGTCACGATGGACAGATATAACTTCGAAGTAGTTAAAGACTTTATCTACCTGGGCTCCACCATTACTTCGCAAAATCACATCGGCGCAGAAATCAAACGAAGAATCACTCTTGCCAATCGCTGTTTCTTCGGGCTAAGAAGGCAACTAAGAAGTAAAGCCCTCTCTCATAGAACCAAGGAGATATTACACAAGACCTTAATCATCCCGGTCCTGCTGTATGGTGCAGAAGCATGGACCCTGTCAAAAACGGATGAAAACCTTCTGGGATGCTTTGAGAGAAAGATTCTTCGAGTGATATTCGGTCCAGTTTGTGACGATGGAGTGTGGAGAAGAAGATTCAACGACGAACTATACGGGCTACACAGCGACGCTGACCTGGTCAAAAAGCTAAAAATACAACGGCTGAGATGGCTGGGACACGTGGAGCGTATGGACAACAACGCGCCAGCCCGACGAGTCTTCGAATCCACCCCGGAGGGACAACGCAGCAGAGGAAGACCCCACCTCAGGTGGCGCGCACAATAAGGTAGTCTAAAGCGAAATCGAATTACGTGTTAATGTTGCGTTTCGTGGTCATTTTGCTCAGATACAGACGATGCTACTCCGCTACCTGTATAAGTGTATAGTCCTGGGGGGTGACTCCAAGAAGATGCTCATATGATAGGAAAAGAAAAGATACATTCTTATTTCAGCAGGAAGAGATTCCGTAACTTTTCACCCATTTTTCAATGATGATGTTTTCGAACAAGAATGATAAAATTGTACATCAAATCTGTATGGTATGTGAGCCGCATTCGTATACTGCAAAAACTTCTAATACAATGCCCTCAACTGTTATGTATTAACTTCTCAACTGCGTCCAACCGACGTGTTGGATATGGTTGGTATATGAGCTAGGGCTGCTCTTCGAACATAGTTGTGTATCGCACTGAGTAACGATTTAAAAAAAAAAATGTTCTAGCCTTTTGCCAGTCGTCCTCTAAGTGCACAACTCATCCAATTCGAATTAAACACAAATGATGCTTTCAATTCTATGCAACCAATAAGTTTCATCTGGCTAGGGATCGTTGCTCAAAAAGTGTACTCGTTGATCATGGTTGTACAACGCATTAGGCGAACGATTTGACCATAATGTGCTGCACCATTATCTGTTGAATTATTTTTAGCTTTAAGTGCCATTATCAAACATGTTGAGCAACTAAGCCCGGTGGACCGAAGATATGTATAATAGATATAGCTTGCTTTTGAATGAAAATAAGTATTGTAAATGAAAACCTATTTCTTGGCGGTAAATGTATGGGGCGCTTAAAATTACATTATATGCCCGTTACAATTCAGGCATTATCGATGATTGTTCTTAAATTAAAAGATATTCGAAAGATTCCACCATAAATATTGAGCCGGGACCCCCTTTTGTCTCTCTTGGTTGAGTAGGTATAGTGGAGAAACTCTATTAGAATTAGGTTTACTATTTAATGGTCAGTGGCAGAGTAGTACTATTCCCACTCGGGTAACGATGCTAAATATCTTATTTTGAACTTTATAAAAAAACCTCACTTCGTTCTCCATGAAAAACCGTCACTAATCAGTGTTTAAACATTAACACGCTCTATCTTACATAAATTTAAACATTTATTTACGAATACCAGTCCTTAATTGAATTTTTGACACCCACTCTGAAATGAAAAGCCATGCTGCCGTGCACTACATAACATAATATACTCTTACTCGATGTATAGATATACAACACAGTCGTAATGCATCCTCCCTCTTGTTTTATTTGGCAGTTGAGATGAAATTGCAAATTTGACCTGAATTTCCACCAATCGACAGACATACAAAACAAAACAACAAAAAAAAAAAAAAGAAGCAAAACAACAAAATCCTAACAGACTCATCGTGCTTAGTGGGGTCGCAATCGCAATATCACCCATGCCTGGATATCCAATCCATGCATGTGCACGGGATGAGGTAGCAGCTCCTATATTTGAGTTTGACTGAAATCCATGCCCTAGATGAGTTCATTTAAGTTAGCCCGATGAAGCGGCAAAAGGGGAGATTGAAATGGATAAAGCATCCGAGAGGCAGAAGATTTGCATGGAAATGAATGCGGCGAACGAGAACATTACGAGAAAGTGACACAGGAAATTATTGAAATCGAAGGCAAAAATTAAAACTTAAAGAAGCTCATGAATATTCATTCGCATGCCCTAATTTAAGAAGCATTTGAATAATACTCTAACACATTTTGTAAGCGCAGCTTAGTATCGGATGAGTCTCAATTAAAAATTAAAATATACTATTCCACTGTGAGAGATGTTCGGGTTTGCCACGCAAGATATAGGTACACATATTCATGAGTTGGTTTGGCTCTACTGGGGATAGATTTTTGCCATGGCACGGATGGAATATTTCTGTGAAAAAGGATATCATCAGGACGCGAGAAAATTCCATTTCATTAATTAAGACAGCAGAATGGCTGATGATATGAAACACATTGAAGATTAAACAAGAGTGTGCGGTTTAATTGACATTAGAAATGATACCGAGATGGAATGTTAATTTCTTAGAAGAGCATGCGGCTAAGCGCTTAGCAAATAAATTCCTGACTCTTATCTTGGTGGAGATAAGTAGGCGTAGTAGAATTCGTTTCAAGGAGAAGTGGGACTAGATGCTGCAGTTTAAGGTGGATGTCGAATTTAGTAGATTTTCAGCGGTTTTACCACAGAAATGTGTTTTTTTTTAGTTTTGTATCTACTGCAATCACTTTAAGCCTGACAAGGGAAGTTTAACAAATCTCTAAGTTATGCCAACGCGCACCAAATTTTTTGACAAGAAATATTCATTTCAGCGTCGGGCCTGTACGAATTTTAACAATTAAAAATGGTTTTTGTACCACAAAACTGCAAGCGAATTTAACAATTAACAATAATTGTACAAGCAAACCTTAACAAGTGGGAAATTCTTAAGCAAAAATCACCGTTTTATTTTACCGGATTTTTATTAGCACCGTCTAGCCGTCACGGAAGCACTTGTTTGAATGTCTTGTACAAAGAGGGGAAATTTGCATATTTATATAATTGTGGTACAGTAATTATAGTTAGGTACTTGTTTAATCGGCATATTTAACAAGTGCCTGTAGAATTGTTAAATTGTAGTTAAATGGTACAGATCCCTGATCTACTAGAAAGTACTAAACGTTAATTTCATCTTTGCAACCCTTCTATTAGGTATATATATTTTTTTTTTGTAGTTTCGCACCTGGTGATGTAAAATAAAGCCAAACGAAATGAGGTCAAATTCGCAAAAATGTTCATTATTTCTTTTTCAAAAGCGAAATTAAACCGAACATTAAATTTGGCTTTATTTCGGTGCCAAATTTTGAATTTCGCCTTATTTCGATTGACTTTAATTCACGTCACCTTCGCACCTGGCTCTCGGTTAGTGGTTAGGTTAGGTTTGTACTCTTAGAAAGGGCATTAGTCTTTTCGTTGACACAAAAATATAGCTATGACTGGTCTACATCAAGTCGTCTAAAATCGAAAAGTCATTTAGCTTCAATTCGCAATCTAATCGAAGAACTAACTGAGGTGCCCGTGGCGTTCTTGTGCTTGTGTGTCGATGTGTTGTACTGTTCAAGACGGGGTTGTTGCTGTTCGAAACTGTTTTTATTCCCAAATTTCCTAGCTCCCTAACCATAATATTTACATTTGCAAAACATATAGCCGCTATACGATATTATTGATAGACATGACAACAGAGAAGGCAAATTTATAATGTGCACGACTGGATCGTGTGGAACTTTTCCTTTATTGCGCGTACCGAGTGATTGGGAGAGTCCTTTTTGCAGATTTAACTTAAAAACGTATAGGTATATATCAGACCCAATGCCTAGCTTCGAATGGGATATGCCTTCAACTGGATGTCGAATAGAACAGCTGAATTAAGAAACTTTTAAAATCAGTTTTCCCTATAATGTTTGTCAGAGTGACGACTCAGTGGGAAAAACCTTAAAAACATTTCCGGGGATCGGCGGTGAGATCCTTTGCTCTTGGACCCAATGCGGTTGCCTAAGACTCCACTTAAAAATATAATTTTAAGACTTTTATTCTGATATTCTTCCGAAAAAAACTTCAAATCTATACAAACTTAAATCGCATGCAAATAATCAGTTTATGGTGTGAATCTGTCTTCAAATTGCGTCATACTTGTCATTATCGTACCCGCTGGAAATATAATATGTTCGTTATATAGCAAAGCAGCCAAAAAAAAATTCTGTATACCATGTATTCAAACAAGATATCCTTACTAACATAAACAGTTCGTTGGTAAATGTCAAGCAAAGTTAGGCATAAGGTGCCGTAAAAGGAAATGAACATTAAAGTCGATAAGTTGGCGACGGTGAAACGAACGGTGTGTAACGACTGGGATATTTAGTCTCAAAAATCATTCACTTAACGCTGTACGACGACAATGCCATTGCCGTTGCCATGTTCCCTTCCTCGGAGCACGGTAATGCATTTCGTTGGGTGAATAATTCAGAACTCATTTCACAAATTGCTCGACTTATTAAGCAGATTATCGTTAGAACTTCAATTTAACTGGTTTATGTCTCCATTCTAGCACTAAGGCTAAAGATGATAACTAGTTATTAAAACACTTAATTTAAACTCTTATTAGGCGAACGTTGGAAAGCTGATTTAATATTGTGTCTTGTATGTACCAAAATTGATGTTTTCAAAATTATTGCGTCCATGATTTTAATTTGGAACCACCGAAAACTATAATTCTAAAAACTGCTCATGTCTCGGAAACTCTATTTTCGAATTCGATAGAACTTTAAAAACTAAGTAATGGTTGCATTTCAAACAATATCTAATACTCAGTTTTAGGTCTATAAAAGACTGAATAAAGTTCACGACTTGATCGAACGAAACTTTCTCTTTCGCATCAAAAGTTTGGTTGGATGTTTTTTTATTTTATTAGGTAGGTAGGTACAAATCTGAGAAGCGATGCTAGATAAAATAAAAATTTAGGAATAGTGTAAAATAAAATCTTCTTTTGGGTTGTTCATCTGATGTGGCAGTATAAATCGAATAATAATTCGAGTTTTTATAAGTTGAAGCTCTCAGTAACAGACAATTGTCGCATGTTCTGCTTTGAGAATTAAAAGAAAGAGCGCAATGTATATTTTTATAAGCTCTTTCACTTAACAAGATTTTTGAGTACAAGGCAAAGTGTAGTAGGAGTTTCTGTTTTCTGATCTGCTGGAAGGGTATATTTTTATTTTTGTCTGGAATACATCAGGTAGTAACGCTGGTTTAAGGTGTCTATGATTGGGAGTAAGATTTATAACATATGTAAGATTTCAGAGATTTGTTTTTGAATTTGCATTAGCAATTATAAACTGAATACTCCGATGGATGTGTGTGGGAGTGCAAATGAAGTGGGACTGACTGTGTAAGCTCCAAGTGGATATATAAGCTAAAGTACATATTCAAGAAGAAGAAGTGGATATTATTTGCTAAAAGGATGTTTTGCGTAGCGGTTGTTGAATTTTTATTTGAAGTGGGGCATAAAGATAATTAAAAAACATACTGTATCACTGTATGTGAAAATAGATCGAGACATGGGTAGTCATTTTTCAGGAAAAAAACACTGATTTATTCCAAGCTTTTAGGTTGCTAAAGCCTCCCATTTCGACTGCATACAAAGACAGAACCGGCTAAAATACTTAACGTTACATGTAGGTAATAATGTAGTAAGTGGTTCTCGTAATTATCATGTTGGAAGCAACTTAGATAGCAATTAATCTCCGCATCCTCAGCCGTATAGGTGTGTGAATTTTACGACCGTATGAACACATCTTTTAAGTACATGTCTGCAATTGATATACCTACAATCATTTGCCCCCAGCTTAAAAGTGATTATACAAATTGCAGGGTTAACTGTCATCGATTTCTATCCAAAATGGACCTGTTAATGGATTGCATCGATTTGTCGCTCATACCGGCAACCTCCTTCAGTTAGTGTGGAACTTTATGTTTCTATTGCATTTTTGCATTCTGAGGTTGGTCGCACGAGTCTTAGCACGTTCCTTTAACCTCTGGAAATTTGAATTTAGAAACTTCTTCACTCATGCACAGGCCATTAGGTGTACCAAAAATACTACCGGCAATATAGGAACTCAACGACTGACTATAACACCGACCGGAGCGAAAAACTATCCAATAACTTTTAGAGTCAAGTTCTATCGTAGGAAATTATTTTATGATTTATAAGTTTTGTGATAGTAAAAGTTTGCAGGCAGCTCCGTACGATTGTTTTGTGGGTCAAATTCGTAATTCAAATGCAAGCCAACGTAGGAAACATCTTGCCGCACGGCAAAAATAAAGGATATCCTTTTTGTGTCTGTTTTTGTGTAGATTTTTGGGCGCTGTGAGGCTTCATATAGTTCGGCTAACCACTGTTTCTTTTCTCTTTGCGGGAAATTGTCATCGCGTGACATCTTTTATGAATGGATTCGGGCAGTTGGCATGGGCAGTTGTGGTCTTTAACATGGATGATGGAAATCCGGTCAAGAAGTGCACCCAGAGTGAAATTGTTTTTCTCTCCTTTATGTGTATCTATATCTTTTGCTATGTTTGGGAGTATGTGTGCTGCATGTTCGGTGAGAAGCTTGTTGATGTCGTAAAAAGAGAAATGGTTTTCGGCAGAGGATGTGTGTGCGGGGGTATACGTCTTTGAAAGCATGCTGCTAACGTTCTTGCTGAAATGAAGCTCACAAATGGAAATTTATTAGATTGGCATTGAGGATATAAAAGGATGTGACGATAGATATGGAATTTAGCATAGCAGTATAGGTATTTGTTTGCAAACAAAAGTTTCGTGAATGCCTCTTAAGGGATTCATAAATTATGTAGTTTGGAACGGGGTAAGCAACATCTGTAGGTATTTATGAAATGAAATATAGTTAGAGACGTTGACTTGGTCATAAACTCTCTTATGTACGGTCAGTAGTTATAAGTTGGGCCTGAAAAATTAAATGCTTGTGTTTAGAGCCTTCATCTTTTAATAGCTAGATGAGCAGTCGCATGTTACTGAGATGGACAATGGCTGAGTTTACCAAAATGCAATTGAATCTTGTGCGCATTATAGTTGTACAAGCGACCAGTGATTGTGCGTTATTAAAGAAAACGACGACAAGCAACAAGTCGCTACAGGCAGCTTGGTCCATGTAGGTTGGACTATTTTTGCAAGTCTTAAATTTCATATCACATGTACCTAGACATGTGTAAGGTTGACAAGACCACCGATCGGAGGCTATAAGCACCCAAGCTTATAAGATCCATTTTTGTTATAGTTATGTATATTGCAAATTATTGAGAGAAACGTTACTGGGTACTTAAATATGCACATTTTCCTTGTATACCCGATTTTCTACTAGATCCCCTTCACAGGTTCCAATCTTAAAATCTTTCTTTTCATAGAATGCCAGACTTTTTTGTTTTGCCCAGGCTTGGTTGCAATAATATAATTTTTGCATTAACTTCGTAGTTATCTTTATAGCGCTATCAGATCTCATGTTTATGGCATTCATACACTGGAATGGTTAGGGTAGAGAAAACGTTTCATTGCTTTGGTTGATCATTTTAATAGTGAACGCTTTAGCTCGATTCTTGGTATGCTTATTATGGTGAGCGAGGGATCGGATGTTAAGAAACATCCTGATTGGGAATGAAATAAAAGGTTCCTCCCATAAATCACCAAAAATATAAAAACTATTTGGTCCTAACAACCGAATTCAGTTTTTCTGTCCCTAAAATATTTGAATGGAAGACTTTCCAATGCTAGCTAATTTTATTCAAGTATAATCGTTTGTAGACGGAATATAGGGGTCTCCACATTGAGAAACTCACTAATCATGGATCTACCTTTTGGCTTTTTCGACTTCTCAGTCAAGAGCATACCTAGAGTAAACTAAATAAGGAGAATTCACCGTGGAAAGCTTGGTACAGACAATTTTTCTCAACTGCTCGTATTGTAATAAATAATAGTGAACTAGCTTATAGTTTATCAATCGTTAGTAAATTTCCAGGATTGTATTTTTGACCTACATCTAAAAAGTATCAAAAGAGCTGTAACCAATTTTGACCACATTCGCAAACTCCTTTATACGGCGCTAAGTCTCTTTTCTCCCCAACCAACCAGTATCTCTTGCTATCTCCGCATTAGAACGTTGAAAGTCACTGCGAAATGGCAACAGATTTGATAAGACATCACCATCTCTGTTTCAGTTTAACAAAGTAGTCATCTAGCTTTTATTATCTACATGCAGATCTCCCTGGACCATTTTTACTCACAACTTTTTCGAGTAGATATGCGGACCTACCGTGGCCTTATTTTCGGATTCCGATTCTTTCATCTTATAGGTACGTCCCATTTCGGACTGCGCTAAGCTTACTACCCTCAATATCCTTGAGGATCGTAGGTAGGCTGCAGACAATGACTGCATAATATTACAGCGCCGTATCCCTTTACCCTGACCATCTTATCTTATAAAGCACAACTACTTTGCTTACTTTCCTTTTCCTTTACCATTTCCTTACGCATTCTTTGACTTTAGTCTTAATCTTGGTTATTGCTTGCATGAACTTAAATAAAAGTGGGCCCTGTGGGTTTTAAATCGTAGCTTTCTTCTTGAGAATTGTGTCATCTCGTCTTTGAACACTAACCCTTTTCTCCAATGCGTGAATACTGTCAGCGGATAGCTCTAGAGCTTTATATGCCGCACAAAATATCCTCCCATATCAAGTCAGCGTTCATTTTTATTTAATGAATGGAATCGTACTTCATCACCTACCTACCGGTCGCATTCTACTCACCGAGCAGCCATTACAATTTCCAATCTTATAAAGCTAATCTTCCGTAGAAGGTAAGTTGTGTACATGCCCACATTTATTTTTCTGAATTAAGAAACTTTCAGACCATAATCCCCATCATCCTTAAAATACTATACTCCTCTTGGATTAAGCGGAAGCCGTCAAAAGTATTCATCGCCCACCGAACTGGATTAGAAGCCTTAAAGTTCCAACCTCTCCCTCATTTTAAACAACAACAATAAACCAAAAGACTGTCCCTGAGCACATCAACATCCTGTGAAAATGTATACACAGCTTCCTTTCATAAATTATCATATTAATCCCTCTGGGTAAGGTTTTTTTTTTCCCAATATTTTGCAAACATCTGCGCTGGTAAATCGTGGTAGGGAAACAAGAAAGAATATTTAAAAAAAAAAAAACCAGAAGTGAAATATCCAACCGTAATTTCCACCAGATTTTCCAGAGATAAAAATTGATTCGAATTCATTTCAGAAGTAAAATGAAAGCAAACGTGCAGAGTACCAACCCACTAATCGATTACACAAATCGATTAATTCACGACATTATGCAGATCCAAACAGGATATTTCCAAAGCTGCCCTTAAGCAAAGTTATTCATTAAAGATTGTTGTGTTCTATTTATGGTAAGATCTATACGAACTTATTGCACGGGATAATAAGGTAGACCTCTTCTCACTAGTGCAATGAACCACAGGAAACCTAAAAAAGTATTAAAAATGTAATTCCAAAGACCAATATTTTGGAATTAAATCACCCCATTTATGCAACATTCAAACCTATCAAAGGGTCTCAGAAATATTATCATTCTTCTCTCTCTTTGGTGCTAAATACATTCCAGTTGCATGGACACGCACTGTAACCAATCTGCCGCAGAAAAAAAAAAAACTAAAATTATCATCCTGCAATAAGGATTTTAATTTGTAAATGGAAATTAGTATCCCTTTCTCGCAGGCGAACTAGGTCAGCACTATCTATGAAACACCATTACATTCTCTATCTGATTACATCACTAAACAACACTAAAAGTGGAAAGTTATGCGCCCGGAATAAGGCCAATCAAAAGGGTCCTGACATTTTTTTTTTTAAGTTTCATAACTCAATTTCACTTCCTTGCTTAGATGTGTTCTGAATCGGGGGCGATGCTTGCTCATCCACCTGTATTGCACTTCTCATGTTTGTGTGTTTTATTTGGTTATGGAAATTTATGCCATAAAAGTAGAAATGGGGTAAATGGGTTTTGAGATAAGATGACCGACGGAGAGCAACGTTTCACCATTAGATCTCATGGTAACAAATGGAAGCTGTTTCAGGTAGAAAATCCAATTTAAATATATATATCAAAAATGACAATAATACAAGAGATGGAAACTGAAAATGACACATTTAGGCCAGTGTATGGTACACCTGCAGCACTGAGAAGCGCAGTCTACCAAGAACGCCCTCTAAAAACGTTTCAGATCCCGCTTTGGTCATATTTGCCGTGGACATGTTCTACCACTTGTCGTTCCAATTTTTAATATCCTCCAGCTTTAACATGAATTCGTATACAGCGATCTTCTTAAATATACTCATGCCACGACACGACCGACAGGGCTGCTGATTCCGAAGACTTGATTTCCGCGTTCAGCGTCCATCACTTTGGCCTGCAATCTGTGCAGTTTTTATGAAGGCGGAATAAGATACTAATTGCCTCTCTTCTTTAGAAGACACTTCCACCTTCCGCGTCAATAGAAATAGTAGGTACTTGCAATCGATGTACGGGGATATAAATTAGGAAGTATAGCTCTGTTATTTTAGATAAAAGTCAGGAGGGATTAAGTTTAGTTCAAGGATTAGGTCGAGTAGTAAATACAACTTGCTTTGAATACATACGTAACATATAGATTTCTGTCTCTGAAAAAGGTAGGTCTCAACATGTTGGGTTGATTTTGTCGTCTAGAAGCTAATTAAAATCTCTCTTAGAAGGCTCTTGACCGCGAATCTCCGTTTACAAAAAACAAGACTCTACTTTGAGGTAGGGTAAACGGGCCAACAGTGGACCAATTTGCGTTTGACTCGATGTAGTTTTTAAACTATTGGTTTAATCTTTAAACGGTTTGAAGCTACTTATTAATAGTTTTATTAGCTTTGAATTTCACCACATCCAGCTTTATAAAGATCATAGCAAATAGTAAATTTTGAGTTTTTTAAAACGCACCTCAATTAGTTCCCTGTGTACCATGTTCACCATGGTGGCTTTTCGGAGAAAAATATTTTTATAAAATAAAACATTTCACAAATTTTATTGACATAGTAATTTTAATTAATCTCACCAAGCACATTACTTTTTTAAGTGGATCAAAAATAAGAAGCACGATTTCTAATTACTTACCAGTAAAATTCACTTTTTTTAAGCACAACCGACAATTACGAGCGCTCTACTTCAACTCACAGGTAAATGCATAAAGGACCGAAACGCGGTTTATTTTCTCTTTACTTCGTTTTTCTCTTATATCTCTAGAGATTCTGTAGATTTAAAAGGTTCACTGCGGGACGTGAGCCACTGTGGTACAGTTTATCCTACATTTCACCTTTCCAAATCATGTTCGCATCCTTAATCGAATGAGCTGTCCTATATACTCGTAGCTCATCTCATTTAAAAAAGCATATACCATACCGATGTATTTCTGTTGCCAACAACACCATCACTCTAACAAGAATAGGATTAGTATTTTCGTCCTTCGCGTAAAAGCGCAAAACTAGCATTGTTAAGGCATCGTGCATGAATTCAAATACAAAGGATCGAGCTACACAAAGGATAGACACAAAGGATAGACACAAAGGAAGACAATGAATAAAACAGCACAAAAAGGATTATAAACGGCAAGACGTCGACCTGGTGAATACTTTACAAAGCAATCACAAATGCCGCGACTGTTGCACCGAAAGTTGTTGTTGTATAAAACCAGTCCATGGACAACAGCAAACAAAAGTTACTCCATTCTCAGTCCGTCTACTGCTATTGTTTGCTATACAGAGGCTAGACTTTGTAAACGGCGAATTCAGCGATAAAGGAGCAATCATTACCGCGCAGCAAATATAAAGGACGATGGTATCGTGGTTTTCTGTATGAACACTTAACAGGGTGCAGCGGAACGAATTATTTAGCAATTTTTCAATGTAATGAGCCCAAGGAAATTGTTTTTTTGTTATGTGGTCTGGAATAGGTATATGCTGATTTAAATATTTCTTAGGTCAGTCCTTCATTGTATTAGAGGTAGCTCACCCTCCCACGAGAACGATCCTAGAGGCAACTAGCAAAGGAATATTCAGGCGGAATGTTGGGACGTTAAACTGATTCAAAGAAAATCATATCAGACCGAATAGAGATTGTTGGTGCTAAAAAGATGACTTACTCTAATCAGTCTGATTTGATTTGCACAGTTGAAAAAAAACGACCTTTACCGACTTGAAGCAGCATCTGGATAGAGTTTGGCAAACCCGACTCTAACTAAAACTGCATTGGTTGAGACCCCTTCTGACCACTCTTACCTATAGCCAATATGAGCCCTCAATCTTTCTGCATTAAAAAAGTCATCGACACGGTATAGTCACCAACAATTTATCGAATCAAATTGTCTACGATTATTGATATCCAAGTCCATATGCCATAGAGTTTGCAGCACTACTTAGAGGGGTTAAAGAGCTTTGCATCATTATACCACTCAGGGTGGTAGTCAAAGGTAAATATTATTGTACCTAGATACCAACAGCAGCACGTCTGGCGGGTTGCCCTATTAAATACTCTATTAAGGTTGCAATCACCCGTAAAATGTGCATCCAATTAGCATAGTTCCAAGGACACTTCATGAAGCATACCATGTTGTACTTACCTCTTACATACATAAAAGTTATAGGTGGCTGCGCTTCGATTTTTATTTTTTCTCCTGTTTGTTTTGTTTAAAATAAAATTTATATTTATTGTTATAAGCAAGTGAGTTTTCCGCTTAAATGAAATCATGCTTTAATATAATAGGACAACGTATTTTGATTTATACTGGGCAATAAAATCTATTTGATGAATAGTTTTGTTGCACAAGTCCTTTGCTGGCATGACTGGAATGAAGGAATGTGGGGGAGCTTTTATTGACGCATTGTGTCAATTTTATTACGAAAAGTAGTTTTATCTCTCAAACTCCGTGAGTTGGCAAAACATCCTTGCCCTTTGGATATCATAATTAAAACTTGACCTCGTACAAATATTAAAACCATTTGATCATAAGATCAGTAAATATTTTGTAAAATCCCTCGATATGAGTGACTGACTCGTAGATGCCCTCAAAAGTGAACTTGCATCAATCAGTAAAAAACAGATTGCTAGGCGAAGCATATTGAGTTTTTCAAAAATGGCAAGCTTACATTTTTTGTTTTATCTATTATTTTTGATAACCAAGAACGCGTTTTTAAGTTTCCAAGAATCAAGTCAGCGTAAGAATAATTTCACTCATCCATCTTAAATCAAAAATGTTGATATTTGAGCTCATTTTATCCAAGGTAAATAGTTGCCATTACAGGGTTTTTTTTTTTTTTTTTGAGTGATCGCAGATGTGAAATCAGGCTAAGTGTATTCCACTAAGTATGGTACACGGTTAAAAAATGTCAACTGGTGTTGATCAGTGGACCTCCCTGCAATATCTCAGTCCCCCTAGGACATGCAGCAACATTGAACTCTCTACCAGAGAATGCTTAAATCGAAGTCTCAGCATATTTGTAGACACTCACTCAGCGCTTAAAGTTCTTGATTCATACAAATTCACCGCCAAAATCATCTGAAACTATTTCAACTATACCGAGCAGCTGGGCTACCCACAACCACTCGCTCAAGGGTTGCTAACCATGAAGGGCTCGAAGGCTACGAAGAGCCCGCAAATCTCATCAACAACCTCCTTCAATGGGAGTTTACTCTAATAATACCCACAGAATAATATTTCCCTCTAAATGAAAGTAGTTTCCGATAACATTTATTCCATATTTCGTAGTCTTAGCTAATTTCTATCGCTGCGACGCAACAGCACATGCGGAAATTCACCTAGCCAAATGCACATTTAAGAATATCAAGGAATCGTGGGTATTATGTCGCCATTAAGGCTGATAAAATTAAGTTAAGAATTCCCCATACAAAACGGATATCAGTCGTAGCCGCCATTTTATCATAGTAACGTGCCTGTTGAAGCCGACACAAATCATTTGCCGTGAGAAATACAGGATGGTCCATGGTGTGGGAGAAGAATAACATAATACTTGTTACTTTCAATTTTTAGCTTGTTTTTATAAAGGAAAATCATTATAATAAAAATTCTGTTTCTAAAAATATTATAAAAAGGAGATTCCAATTATAAAACAATTAATAATTTTGCATCTATTATACAGTCCACACTTGCCGAGAGATCTGAGCCATTGAAAAACAATATACCTATATTCAAAAACAAATCATCTTAGATTGGAACCTAGAATACTTCGCCACTTGCAAGGGCGGTTAACAATGAGGTTATCCCTATACACAATAACCAAAGTTGTAGGATGTGCTACATTCACCCGCTTTGAGGCGCTTCACTTAAGAAAATATGATTTCCGTGAATATAAAGTTGCAGCCATGAGCCTCATGATTTAAATTGTTTACCTTCTTAAAAGTCAATAAGATGAACAAAAAAATCATTTACTTCACTTTGAAGTTTTTACTGCCAATTTTCTAGCGTGACACAGAACATAATAGACCACACATATTCCCACCATCAAAAATCGGAAGCCTGATGCCAAAGCCTAATCAATTTACAGTCACCAGTCCAAAAAGTCACACAAACTAATGCCTACCATCAGTTCCGATTCAATTTAAAAGATAACCATCCCCAACCCGCAATTAAATCACCTCTTCTTCTGAATTTAATATACGAAACTCCGAGTGCTGATGAACACCCTGAAATTAAATCAAAAGCTCTTTAAAATACCGAATTTACTCAACTATTAGTAGCCCCATTATGGTAATCATTATTGCCCCGGTGTGCTCCCATAAGTCTGCCAACAACTCGGTCGTAAATTTGATTTTACACATTTTCACGCTCCATAGAGAGAGAGCGACTGAATCTTGCAAGCAACAAAGGGAAAGAAAGAAAATGCACAACCAGCCATGCGACAACCGACTCCGGATGTGTGGTGAACATAGTCACATAAATATCAGTCCTTATCCAGATATTATTGCACAAGCAAACTTCCAGTCCAAACATAGCCAGCCCGGCCCACATCCATATAGCACAACAACAAGCCAGTGTACTGTAAGCGACATAGATCTGTTGCTACAAAATATGGGTCACACAGCTGAGTGCAATAAATCAATCGGGGTGAGTAAAACATTTTCATCCTGCCAAGTCAAGACTACCTACATATACCATGCAACCGGAGTTTCGCCGTCGCCGCCCACTGGCTCACACCAGTAGCAAACACACCACCTTCCGGCTGATGTAACGTGTGAATGCATAAGTTTTAAGGCACCTTGGAGAGGGCAAAAATAGCAAAATTGGAAATCTGTCGCTAGGACGATAGTGATCCTGATTTATCACCTCCTTGTGATGCTTAAAGTCTTGAGTGCCACATCGGAGTGTGCTTGTTTCAAGTCTCTGTCCTCTGCTCTCGGTCGTTCGTCCTCGGTCGTCCGTCGTCCGTCGTCCGTCGGTCGTATTGTGCGTTTGTCGAATTGAGGTGATAGGTGAAGCAAAGATAACACCACGTGTATATCGTATGACAAGCTCTCACATGTGCGAAACTCCGTACAAATTAGAACCCAAAGGACATATGGGAAATACCTGTGTAATACGCATTTTCCTATTAAATTGGGCTCAATGTTGTTCCCCCCTGGTGATGACAATGATATCACTTCAACTGCGAAGTGCCTATACACGAGGAGGCTTTTATGTCAATTTGAATACAGCAAGGCCGCTGGATACAGATTGTTTAGATTGAAGAACGGCTTGTGTTCCTAATGTGATTCGATTATATTTTTTTTATGCCAACATACAGACCACTTTGGGGATAAAGTCTTGAGATATGGCAGAAAACAGCTAAAGTCGTTGCTTGTCGTTATATTAAATTTTGTTTCGTCCTCTCGGGCGTATAGAAAACACATTCTTGCAAAGATTTCTATACTGTACAAAAGGTGTTCCCAGAAACAAATTTCGTTGGCCTAGATATTGCAGCTATTTTTGTAGGTAATAAAACTTTCAATGGAATGACTTTAATGGTGTATTATTTGGGGTATATTCAATTACGACTTCTATAAAGTCTACAAATTGGACTAATATTGGTTAGGGTAATGTATATTGCTTTCCAGAAATTCGGCTCTGATCTATACTGAATGTTGACATTTAAAAGACCAACCGAACATGAGGAGTCGCAGTCAGTATGCTGATAGTTTGGGAGAAATCCGGCTCGAGGGACCAATGTTTGATAGCTCGGTGGAGAAAAGGGAGGAAAACAAACAATTTGAAGAAAATGTAAAAAATATTTAATGAAGTACATCCCCTGGCTGTGGTTAGATTTCAAGTGAGACGTTTCAGTGGACATGGTGCTTAACTGAACATGAATTTGTATTCTAGATGACATGTTTGACAAAGTCAAATGAAATGATTTAAATTGGTCTCTAATTAAGGCTCAGGATAAAATAAGTGCTAACAAATTGTTCTATTTTGAGATTGAAGTCATCAAGATCGACTAAAGAACCACTAAAGCCTTTCTTGGCAACTGTTGTCTTTATTCTCCAGCGGCATTTCAGTCCAACCTCATAGATAAAATAATAAGGGCTTTATTTTTATTTTTTACTTGACTCGGAACTTAAAACCTTTGCAAATGCGACTCGAAATACTGGGCGATAGATGTTAAATCTGCACTTAAATTGTTATGAGTTGTAAATAGTTTCGATATATTTCCTCAGGAAGCGAGTTTCGAACCTTATTTGTACTGTTTTGGAAGGGTGATGACCGCAAGGTTGTCATGTCCAATGGAAATATTTTCATTAAATTTCTCTGCCCTCCTGCCGTTCTAGTACCTAGTTATATAGAATCTGCATAACTCAACGACTATAGTCTTCTGTGCGCCAACCAGTGGCCGTATATTTTATGTAATTTTAGGATATTCAAATTTGTTTAGAGATGCTTTATGTGGTACCATTTATCTGAATAAAATTTATGTCATTTAGCATACTTAATTTTTTATTTTACTTTAGTTTTGGTTGCGTTTTTACCTTATTGAGCTCTTTAAATGTTCAAAAAATTAAAAAAAACAAATTGAAATTCAGAATATTTTGAATAATTTCAAACAATAAGATACATATATCAGATTTTGTATTTTTGGAATTTTGCAAAATAAATATGTAGTAAAAGTGCGATGTGTTTCACTAAAAACGCAGTTTTCCCGATTTTGCATTTTACAATTTCTCAGACGTTGTCGCTAAGCGCAGTCTTTTGTTTTGCATTTGCATTTATAATCGTTTGGGAATTTTGCAAAGTAGGACCATTTTATACTGTTCTCTGGGATTGGCCGGCTTATTAACGCAACTGCCACAATTTTATACATATATTATTTTTGTAAAAGTTAACAAAGCAGCTCGACTTAATGGCATACCAGCCGAGTTCCTGAAAGCAGATCCCGACACAACTGTATCCTGCTACCACTAATATAGGCTATAGGGGAAAATGAAAAATATCCAGGGGACTGGAAGGATGGAGTTTTTGTTAAGATACCCAAGAAGAGAAACCTTAAGAACTATGCAATAACTGGCGTGGTATTAACGTTTTGTCTGTTTTCCTGAAAATAATGGCAACTGTCATTCTTGAGTGTATTTTCGATCCTGTCCTTTGTCCGGCATCAAGCGGGCTTTCGTATAATGGACAGCTTTCCGACTTGCGACAGGGAGTGGTCCTCTTTTTACTTGCGATAGACGACGTACTGACTGCCACCGTAAGTACATCCGAGAGACATGGTATCCAATGGAGACCGTTTGTGAGGCTAAGCCATCTGGATTATCCCGACGATGTACATATAAAGGGTCCGCCAAAAAACTTTTTTTTTTAAAAATACTATAAAAAAAAACTACTGAATATTTTCTCAAATTTCTTTCGGTTAATAATGGAAAATAATTTCATTCAAATGGCTGCCTCGGCTGGCCAGTGGCCATGCAGTAGCCTACACGATCGGTCCAATTTTTAAGCACATTATCGATCGTGTGCAGCTGTATTTCACCAATGGCTTCACGAATATTGTCCTTTAAAGCGTCCATTTGGGGCACAGAAAACCCGCACGCTCAGTATGGAACTCCAGTCAAATTTCTATACGCATCAAGTTGAGGCTCTTCCAATCCAACGTCAAGTCCGTACCGCTGTATGCCTGCGAAACCTGGAAAGTCTCTACCCCCATCTCGAGAAGACTGCAGGCATATACGTAAACCGCTGCCTGTGATACATTCTTAAGATTCGTTGGCCGCAAATTATATCCAACCAATAATTGTGGCATATAACACATCAAAAGCTGTTGAATGCCGAAATTAGGCAGCGCAAGTGGCGCTGGATTGGCCACACGTTGAGGAGACCAAACGTCAACATCGCGAAATAGTCTTCCGAATGGAATTCCTCAAATTGGAAATCAGCAGTATTGGCCGAAGCAGCAACACGTCGAAAAACTTGGCAATGGTTGAAATATCTGGCCGCAGATCGAGAAGGATGGAGGAAGTTTGTCGCCGCCCTATGCCCCACTCGGGGTGGACGGAATCATATATATATAAATATTATTTTTTATAATAATTTTAGCATCGATAAGTGGGTTATGTAGTCAGCTTCAAAATTGGTTGACTCTGGAAAAAGGATCGACATATCCCAATTAAACCTCTAAGAAAATCTCGGCCTCGCTCTAAGTATGTAAATAACCTGTGGTTATAGTAAATTAATCTGTGGTTTTCACATTAAGAATGAAGTAGCTGTCTTGCTTTGAGTCCTGAATGCCTGATCAAAAATAGAACATTTAAATCACACGTAGTTCAGCGGTTTGCGGTTTTCAGCATCACTTTGTTGGCTTCAGGTTCCACAGTCTATAGTTGGCAGCAATTTCGGTCTCTTTTGTCCCGCATCATATTAGAGCAAGCTGTGCACTTAATGTAGGCGTTTGACAAGACGCCATTGTAAACTGTATTCCGAGCCCTGTCGTCATCATGTCACTCAATTCATAACAATTTTGTTTGTATTCTTTTTCCAATGAAACTGGGTTTATTCACCTCCTGGGCTAAGGCGAGACTTTGAAGGTCGACTATACCACACTGCCACAAAAAGGATTTCGTAAATATAATTTCTTTTTCAATGGCTTAAGTATATTCACCGATATCAGGGTTGAGAAAAAGTTAAATTTGTTTCGTCTGTAAGGGGTTGAAAAGACAAAGCAATAGAAAAATGAAAGTGGGATGCTTTGACCCCGAAATTTAGTCGATGGTTTCAAAATCAAAAAGTATATTTTAAAGCTATAAGTGCAAATCAAGTAGTAGAGACTGCTATCTATCGTAATTTTTAAATACTGCAATACTAACAGCCCACTGAGGTACATATATATCTCTGTGTAGCAGCAATAGCGTTAAGCTGCGTAACTTCGCAAAACGTTAAACCATCATCCCCGATAAGCCCGTACATAATTCAAGTGACAAAGCAAGGATGAGACACAAAAAGTGAATCAACGACATAAAAAATTAAAATTCTACCCTTCGTCCGGCAACAGCAACCCCATTAGGTAATAACCTTTAATTAGTACCATTAGTGACAGCGGCACTGCAGTATGACACGGGACACTTTTGTAGGGATGGTTACCACAATCCTTTCTCTGTTATAGCCTTGTGTTTTTCTTTTTCCGTACGGATGGCAAAGTAGGGTTAATGGGTTTCGCGCACCATTCACTAACATTTAAACAAACAAATTTTCACAAAAGGACTAGAATAAATTACAATTAGTACAAACAACTTCTATTATTCTTTTCGGTTGGGTTCGTTTCGTTTCGTTCCGTAGTTTTTTTTTTTTCTTATTGATTTGATTTATTATAGTCTCGTAATAAGGAGCAGGATACTGGGTTGTTTTTTTCGGGGAAGAGTAAGGCTACACTTTATAAATCTAATTTGGTGCATTTCGCTTTTTTTCTTTCCAGGAATCGTTTACAATATGCTGGACACAACGTAATTATAGAGGAAGCGTAGGGATAGTGAAACATAATCGAGATGTCGAGTCATTCGGGGACTATTGGGCGGAAACGCGGCAGCGAATATTACTTTGGCGGAGAACAAATGCGTCGCCAAAGATCAGCGGAATGGCACAGTCGTCATGGGTATAGCAGCAGTGAGGACGAGTACCAGAATAATACGCAGACGTCAGCGTTTGATACGCAGTTGTTGGCGTCGCTGCTAATTCAGAGTCAACAGTTGGCAAGTAAGTGAAAAGAATTGTCTTATGCTAATGGGGGCTGGGAAAATGTAAAGTTTAGTTAGGACGTAGGTTCTCTTCTTGCCATGACTACCACTAGGCAGCTTCTAAGATCATGCTTAATCCCATCTTTTGTGACTGGTTTTCCTTCGCCATTTCAAGGCACCTGCATCCAGCATCTCAGGCCTAAAGCAAGCAGTCATCAGAAAGCCAATTCTTAAAATTTTGTTAAATTATTCATATAACATCGAAACAACAAACAAAAATATCTTACTGGGACAAATCGCTCCTCCGAAGCGGCCAATGAAGCTGATAACACAATTACCCAAATAATCGCCCAAAATAGCGATTGTGTTGAGCTGATGATGAACTGATGAAACCAAGAATCGCCCCAATTTGGTAGTCAAGATTTTGTAGCACTCATCGTTGACATAAATGCAACAACTCCAAAACAGCGTTGCGCAGTAGATCTACCTACTGCATTTTTTTTAAATTTAAATCTCCTGCCAGCAAATTTAATTTACTGCATTTTAGTAGTACGAGTGTATCTAGATCGAGAAAATGTAGGTATCCCTTTTGGCAGAAAATATAAAAACAAAATTCATGAATTAATGAATTGTTCTGCTTTGTTTAAATACTATTTTTTATTTATTTTGTATTTGTTTAGAAAAAAAATCTACAGCAATAAAAATCAATCTACTGCATTTTTACTCCGTAGAAATTGGCAACGCTGCTCCAAAATCCGAACCAAACTGTCACTCTGTATAACAACGTGCGAGTTTTCCTCGCTTTCCCTATAATCTGTGAGATGAAAGCTTCTATTTTAGTAAACCCACATTTTTGGCAACACAGCAGTAACTTTTGAAAGAAGTTTATGATTCCCAAATGTTGTTGAATTGTAAAGCGCCTCATTACGTTCCGCGGTGGTATGTAACTGACTATTAGACAAAGGGATTGAGACGGAAAGTGCTCATAGCATAATAGCCTATTCACAGCGAGCCGAAAACACTCGAAAACTTCATCCAAAACGGAAGTTTTCCCATACCTATTTCAGTTTTCAAAACGAGTCGTTTAAAGTAGTTTTCCACGAAAACGACGTCCAATCGTTGGGATGTTGAAACAAACGCACCTTCTGAAATATTCAGCAAATTCAGCAGAACAAATGTCACAACTCGCAACCTAAAATGCTTTTCCACACTTAATTGGTGGGCTTATACTAGATATTTGTAAATGATCAGAATTCATTTTATTTGTAAATTAATGCGAGCGAAATTTTAAAGCAAAACTCCAATTTAAACAGAAGTTTCATGACTAGTGTCTCACAGCTGATTGAAATGTCAAACGAAAACTAATTGGTTCTCGGTGCGAATGCATCGACGAGCTTTCGACGAAAACACGGTTTTCGGTTCGGTGTGAATAGGATATAATCGACACAAAAATAAACTTGTGTTTCGACTAACCTTTACATAAGAACGAATCCGCGCAATAATTATTGGATTAGTACTTTAGAGTTTAAAAAAAAAAGCGCGGTGCCTACTGATTATCCGTTAAAATTTTGAATTCAAATATTTTGTCAATTGCGCAATAGATAATTTGTATCCCCACAATAACAACAACTTTCACCTTCCCCCTTAGATATGGATCGCTATGCGTCCGACTGTGATAACGAGGAGGTAACAGAATCTCTACTCACCGAATATCCAACAGCAGCATCACTGCAACATCAACAGCAACAGAGCCTGCACCAGCAACAACTCTATCACCATCAAAGTACCGACCTCAATTCACCATTACATTCAGCGATAGGAATATCGGCGGCCAGCACCAAAAACAGCACCACACTAGCCACGGCTAGCAGCCGAAATCCATTTAGTTTAAAATATGACATTCACGCGCCGCCGGCAACTTCATTTTCCGAGTCAAGTGATCGTCTTCCATATTCTGGTAGTTCAGCGATGCTTGATCGTTTACAAGCCGCTGTCGAGTTGAACGCCACCAATTCAGCTGTTGCAGCTTACCTACAAGCCAGTGCGGCCTTAAATGAAAGATCAATGGCCGGTTTGAATTCGTTGAGATCTAGTCGATCAAAGAGTAACCGGTTGAATAGGGTCAGCGGTATGACCTCGTCAAGTAGTGCGACTTCGTCGAATAGTGCGGCCACATCGGGGGCCAGTCGGAGTGAACGTGAAAAACAAAAATTGCAACAAATTCAAAAGGAATTACGCGAATACGCGCAGTGTGAATCGGAAGTGGAGGCGTTTGGCTCAGAGCCACCGCCCGAACCGGCACCACCCGAGGTACCGCCGCGTACGCAATCGCTAATAATGTCCTTGCGCAAACGATCGGATTATCAATCAAAGTACGAGACTACCGGTGACCAGGATATGGAGGGGTATATTTCAACAGCGCAGCAAAAGGGTGAGTCGAAATGGCACTAATGCTAATTATTGGTACTCTTACACATTTAACTATACATAAATACCTGCGTGACCATATTTTAGGCTTCTAAATAAGAAACATTAGAAAAAGAATCAACTTTCAACACAATTTTCAATCACTTAATTCTTTATTTTGCATTGCGTAAATAAGTACCTAATTTATAAAAAAGAATACTCAATACTTAAAAACAAAACCTCTTGGTATTGCTCTTAAGGATTTAAATAAAATACAAAACAAATAATAAACAGCTTCTAAAATACGGAACCTTTTTTGTTTTTGCCTGCAAAATAATTCAAAATGAACACCGTCTTCAAATACAGAACTGCTCGTGCTCATTATTGTAATGAATGGAATGGTCGTCTTAACTATACCAAAGACCGCCAGCATATCGACAAATCATACTGAGAACCCCAACCTGTAATCCTCTTGTCGATGGCCCCCTACATTTTTTTTCAAATTCACCATTTTGTTTTCCTGTCGTTGTTATGTCAATTAGAATCCCAGTGACATGCGAAAATATACACAAAATACAAAAATAATAAATGCTGCTGGTTAATGAAACTATCTACAGGAGAGTTTTGAATATTAGGGACATGTTAGGACAAACACGGTTATGTATAAATGTAGGTATTTACCTCTTTTCGATATTATCAACATCGACTTCATGTGTACATTTCTTTTAACTGATGAAAGTTTGCTCAAAATTTTCTTATTTTCCTACAACCATTCTGAACTATTAATTTTTCATAAATATTTTAAATGTACACTTATTCCTAAAATCCTTTTTTTTAAAGTTTTATAGAAAAAAATGCTTTTAATTTTTTATAGAAATACAGATAGCTTCAAATGCTTTAAAATTAAATTAGAATTAGAAAAAACTCAAAAAAAAAAAAAAAAAAAAAAGGATTATTCGTCACTTTCAGAATGGATACCATGACTAATGCATACAATTTTCGTTTCCACCTTTCTATGTTCATTTTAAATGAATTTAGAGCATACGCACACTTGAGTTTAGATTTTTTGTCTCGATTACGAGTGCAAAAAAGCAGCGACCACACTTTTTTCCTTCATTAGATAAGACATCTACTTCGATTGTAGACTCAACCTCAATACCACAAGCCAGAATTGCACGCATGACATGTGGAACTTTCTTGACTTGTGGTAGTCTCATAGTAGGTTCTGCCAATTTCCGTCCAAGGGATATAAGAAATATCTTTCTTCGTGCAGAATTTGAAACTGGCCATTGAGAATTTGTTTCCATAAAAATTATAAATGCATTCATAAAAATCCTGTACGGCCAGCGGCCTGTTCGTATTCCACAAGAATATTCTTTTATAATTTTGTCGGCGCTGTCTACTCCGCCTTTGGTTTTATTATAGTCCCAAATCATAGTTGGCTTAGAATGAACGCCATTAGAAATATAATTTTCTGCATGTTGAGAAGACAAAAGATGAACCATTTGATTTTTTTGGGAACATAGGATACCATTGATTTCGAGAACGCAAATGTTAAAGAATACTCAGCTCGACCCTTGTAAACTTTTAGTTCGTTAGGGGTATCTGTTTTTGTTTTCTTCGAACCGTTCCAAGTAGTGTCCAGTTTTTAGTGATTAGAAACTCAACTAAATCAAGAAGTTGTCGGTAGTAATACCCACGCCGGAACCAAATAAGGCTCTGCCAAATCTTTGACAACCCTCGTCCCTTGAATTTTTTCTGGGATTCCTCCGGGAAGTTTTCCTGTTTAATCTTGCATATTATATAAATATGATGTTTTGACATCAGCAGCAGCCTAAATTTTAATGCCGTACTTTGGATATTATATATTGACGAAATGGGCACTTTCCGTGAAAGGTTACTTACTGCCCATACGCCGTAAGGGAAAAATGATTTCCGGCAATCTCAGTAAATATTTCCCATATTTCCCTTATTGCTGCTAACTTGTCAACTTGTTTTCTTCGCTCTTTGGTAGCTTTATCGTCGAATCTTATAAAGGGAGATATTACAACAAATCTGGCACGCGACAATGCTTCAGTGAATATATTCCTTCAAATAGATTCCTCGGTGGTCCACATTTCCTTCACATTTTCACGCGTACAATGAAGAGCTCCCGCAGATATCAATATTCCAAGAAACGCATCCAGTTCGATAATAGTTACTGGTGTCCAAATAGTTTTTTTATAAGGGAATTTCTGATTGTGCATCTCAGAAACACGCTGAGCCTCTTCATTGGTGTACAATATGATTTTTTCCTTCATGACTAGAGTAATTAGTAGGTTAAAGATTTCAACAATATCAGTTGCTTGGCTCATATAACTTTTAACGCACCTGGGGCCACTTTCAAAATGTTTCGAAGTAACCTGCGGCTTTGTGTAATTGGCTTGCTTGACCAAACTCGGCCTGACTTTTCAACATACTGATTAACATTTGAGGGAATGTCATCATCAACATCAGCATCATCAACATTTGGCAGAATTTTATCAGCTTCTTCATTCTCTTCCTCAATTTCGTCCTCTGGGCCCAAGTCCCATTGTAAGTATGAAGTGAAAAGTGACATTTGTCAATTTCTATGTAACAAAATTAGGGCTCCTAATAGTGACGATACTCCGTAAAAATATGACTTGTAGGCAAGTGACTTAATATCGTTCGAAGTTGTGGGTCACAGTATGATTTTTGTCTATGATCGTCAGTTCGGCTCATTGTAAAATCAAATAATTTTCGAATTTTAGAAAACTATAAATTAAAACACCTATTCTGAGATATTTTTATTCCCTTTTCGACGAATTTCACCAGAGTTTTCTATGCATTTTTAGCTTGTTTTAGTTTTTGTTTGTGATGCGTTTTTTGACAAGTTTCTCGACTCGTCTTTTAAACCGTATTTTGAAACATCTTTTCCATGTTTTTGATCAATTTTTCACGAGTTTTTCGAAGTTTTTGCTTCATTCACATTATTCTCAGGCGTTTTTCAACGCGTCCTTGAACTCAATTCGACTGTACATAAGTAGAAGATAAAGCGGCCTAAAACGCAAGAAGCAATTTATTTATCAGGTGCGACCTCGATAAAAGCAACACCTTAAATCTTACCATTGTTGAGTCATGTTATTGCAACTCGTTAAAAAAGGTGACTACAAAACAATTATTGTTTCATGAATTTTTATTTCGTTCGTTAATTGTATATTTCCCTCGTTTTGCTACGTCTGGGCAGTTATTTTACAGCTATTTATTTTTTATTCACCGGGTAAAATTTTGGCTTTGCAAAAGTTACGAGAGCCAGAAAATGTGGAAAACAATCCCGCGTCCAAAGACATAATCAAAAATTTCTCAATTTCTTAAAAACAATTAGAATTTGAATATTTGTATTTTTAATATGAAATAAAGTACCTATCAGTTTTGGTATATTTACCAGTGCAAGACACCTTTTTTTATTTACTATTCTGATTTGTTTTTGTCTCATTTTTTACACCTACAAATTTAACTCGATTATTTCAAAAAAAAAAACTCAATAAAAGCAACAGCGCAAATTCCTATGAGTTGCTTTTATTGAGGTCTCATTGTACGTGAGAACCGAAGCGAAAGAACGTCTAATGTATTACTTCAAGGAAGGAATTTAGCGGAATTTATTTCGCTCCTTAAATACATATTTGATTAAGCAAATTGCATATAGAAGGTACTTTGTTATAGTGAAACCAAGAAAGCAGCTTGCTCATTGTTGTAAATACAACAGGTGACTGAATTAACATTTCGAGTGATAATCCCACATCGTTCCAACATTTTATTCCGTTGAATTCTTTAGTTTCATGTTAAAATGTTCGGAAGAAAAGTTGTGCCTTTCGCCGCCGACAAACTGAACTACAAATTTCCCCCTATTCATGTTATACTAGGGTTTTAGTAGAGGATGCTGAAGCTACAATGATAAAGCTTTCTGAGAAACTATAAAAAGCTCGTGCAAAATATCAATCCGAATTTGTGCAATTTTCTTGGATTTATTTTAAAGTGTAAAAGCTGTTAAAGCTGTTAAAGCTTTCTGAAGCGTAGAGTTACGACAAACGAGAAATAATTTCCTTTTCTAAAGCTTTTCGTAAACAGCTTTTTATAAGTTGGGATGTTTAGTGAAATTATCTTTTAGGAATTTATATGGGTAGTTATTCTGATGTTGATAGAGTCTATAATGGACTTTCCGCAACATGCATAGCTTTTCACAAATTTGCTGTGCGTTACAAAAATGAATTCAAAAGAAAGAGCACAGTTGTTCGAACCTAGATTCTGTTCCTGTGTACCTTTTGTCTTCTCCTAACACTTGGCAAGAGGACTATTTGAAAGAGTCACATTGTTGGTAAGGGTATGGGTAGTAAAAGGACTCGGTATTATCAGAATGTACCTAGTACATAGTATAACTAAGAAATTTGTTACAATTTTTTTTTTTTAAAGGATATGCAGTATTTCTTGCAAAAGGGTCGCCTGTAGGGAGTAAGTACTTTATCGGCAATTTGCAACAGGATGTTTCAAGTCAACTAGCGATTGCTACTTTACCTACATTGTTATCGGTTTTTAGAAGATTTCTCCGCTTTAGCTAACTACAACAACAGTGTATCTGTTTTTGATTTGTAAGTCTTTCGCATTTCCTTAAATTCGTCTGCCACATAGTTTATCGTTCGTTATACGTTAAAAATGAAAATATATAAACGTTTTCAAAGAAGCTGCCGTGGGCACATATTCTTAGGTTTTGGACAAAATTTCGATTAAGGTCAATTATAAAAAATGTATAGGTACTGAGCGTCTGATCCTTATCCTTATACGTATTATAGGCTCTACTACTTTGGTTTTCTCTGACTTTTAGATCGCTTACAAGTCGTGGGTCACCTATTCAGTTTAAACAATGATTTTGTTTCCTTAATGCTGGGTATAGGTCTCCCGAACACCTTACGTATTAATGACACTTCAGAATTAACAAACAATTGTGTTTGCTTCATCAAGAACCTGAACTTCAAAAAGTGGTATGTGCACTTGTGCAAAAACTGTCCAAATATGAATGTGCATTTGTTTTCTAAGTGATGATCTTTTAAAAAGGATTCCAATGCCCCGTATATCACCAATAAATTCGGATAAGGATTAGGTCCGAAATCTCTTCTCTCCGTGGCGAAACATCGAAGGATTGAGAATCCTACACGGTTAAGTTTGTTACAGATAAGAATTGTTAAAGATATGACTGCGTTAGGCTTATGCCAGTGTCGACTTAACAATTCAGTAGACATATTTACAAATAATTTCGTATTGCAGCAGAACCACAAGTCGAAAAGCCACGTTTGTGATATCCTCATGGAAATATCCTGCATTAAGATTAAAAGATATATTGCAATACCTTCAAGTACTGCTCGTTAACGTATGAAACGACAACTTCGTTAAAGGCATCAATTAACTCACTGCAGGCCTGCTCAATTTTCAACTCCTTAAACTGCATTACTACACACCGTGTATCCATTCCATCCGCATCCTGTACCTGACAAGCAATGGTCTTGTAACGGCTTTTGCATTAAATCAAAATGAACCTATCAATTTTTCGATATATGTATAGCGAGCGATAAACTGCTACCAATTAGCCGAGCGCTGTATCTGCAAGGGTAAATCTAATTAATTTGCAAAAAAAATTGTGCGGACACATAAATGTATTCCCATCAGGACCACATACGCAAGGCATGATAAAACATCTTCTCGCACAGCCCACACACTGCATACACATAAATTGAATTGCCTTGAAGCCAGAACGATTAATTAAACATTCGTTTTCGCTTTTTTTTTTTTTTCAGATTACCATGTTGCGGATAATTCACGTTCAAGTGAAAACCAATCAAAGTCAGTTGCGTCAAGTGACTCACAAAGTCAGCAAGGGTAAGTTTTATTTTCTCAGCAAACAAGTGCACCTGCAAATGGGTTTGGGCCTGCACCATTCAATGAAAAGTTAACTATGAATCCATTAAAAGTCTCAATTGAATTTCTTCTTCAAAAATGAAACCCATCCGATTCGGAATACGATACAAATCCAGCCAATAGTCGTGGATATGATATAATCAGCTGCATTTAAAAATGCATCAACCACAACGACATACTCAACGCATACACTCCGAACTCTGATGAGCTCACTCATAAGACTCGGATGCGGATCCTCTCGAAATATTTCCAATTAATCAGGAAATGATTTCCCATTGAGGATGAGTCAACGAAGTTAGTAAGCTGTAAAAATGAAAATTAAATAGCGATGCAAAAAGTATTCTGATTGATTTCGCAGGATAAATTGGTTAAGTGTAGCTGCAATGTGGAATAAAAATGGATGCTGTATTTATTTCTTTATTTTTTCACAAGTTATCCATCTCTCAAGGAATCGTTAAGTTTTATCTGATTGACTCGGTAACTTGAAGTGCTGAAGAAGATAAATGATTATAATCTAAAAGTATATTGGTTTAGTTGTTTTTAATGTTCTTCTGCAAGGATTCTCCTTTTCAGTTCTATTGCAGGTGGAAATTTGTTCGGTTGTGCAATGAAATTGAACTGATGGGGTTTTCTCTGACATTGATCGGGCAGTTAACTTAAAAGAAGCTCTTTGAGTATTGTTCTAATTGCAATGGGACTAAGTGCAGAAATAAACAAATATGTGCACGACTGGGTCGCACGAATCTTTCACCATCTCTGCAAGTTGGACTGCAGTGATACTTTCCTAAGATTCTAGTAGGTACGTATTTCTTTGGTGATTCTAAAAATGTTGGTGAGGTCTTAGAGCAAGATATGAAAACCTAATTTTTCAATGGCTATCATTCACAATATTCATGGGAATAAATGGCGATACATGCTATAGGACTTTCTATCCGTGAAGATTCTCTGAGTCCGCTCAAGTTGGTTAGTTTCGATTGACTCGCAACCATGAATCGAGGTAAGATTGGGACATTTGATTTAAATTCATTCATTCATTCATCATCCAAGGGAAATAGGGAGAAAAGAAAGAAAACTTTTGCTTGGCGTTGCCTTGCATACAAATTTTGGCCACAAGTGCTTCGCGTTTTCTCTGCCCATGTACCTACGTCACAAAAATAGAAATAGTTGCCTCGCAATAAAATATCCCTTACATTCCGGTGTCGACAAGTTGGCAATTTTTTTCAAACAGAAACAAAGAATCTTGCAAATGCCGTAAACTTATATTTCTTCGGTTCATTTGTCTCTATGAGTATTGAGCGTCATGCAAAAGAAACACGCTTAATTTGGTCATCAATGGAGATCACTTAAATCTGTGGGGAAATATTCTCCTAGCTCCTAAGTAAGCCTTCTAAAAGCAATCTCAGGTCATAAGTGGTGAAAAGTACCTAGGTGATTGGCTCAACATTCTCCTAGTCTCTGCAGCTTCCAATGAAGCTATTGTCATATATATACTTGTTCTAAGCGCAAGTTTGGTTTAGGTAGGTGGAGTGCTCGATAATGACATTTACAATCTTCAAAATATTGTTTCTTTTGAGTTGTAGGTTTGTGTAACCCGAGGTAATGCAATAAATAAATAAATATTTGGCACAACAGGTTCGTAGGGACAAGTGGAAGGGATCTACGATTTTATGCCGATTCCAAACGGTCAATTGAGAAGCTCTTTCAAGACTATTGTACTCTCGAACATTTGTCATAGGTCCGCGAGATGTGGCGCAGTGGAAAAAGCCTAAAGATGGAGTTTGGTTTTTTTTTTTTCAGGAATCGAGTCTGGGACCCCTCGCTTAGTACCTAGGCAAACACACTCACTGCACTGAGTGGGATATAAGTCCATAATATTTATTTCAAAGATGGGACATAAATCTAACATTTTTTAAGTAGAGGAATTTATGATTTCATAGAAAAGTCCATACCCCAGGTTACAGACATTTTTTTTTTCAAAGCAACCATAAAAAATACCCACATTCTTCGCACATTAGTGTCATTAACTTTTAATATATATTTTAATGAAAATGGGAACAAAAACTAGAGATGCCACGAATATTTATTTGGCCGAATACCGAATACCGAATATTCGCCGAGGCTCGTGGCCGAAGCGCCGAATATTCAGCAGCCAAATATTTGACAACACTTCGTACTTTCCGCGGGTGAGAAGTCACAAATCGGCGCTTACGAGTTTTTACTTGCATCGCTGTGGTATTACGTCTGCTATCAACAAATGCTGTAAAAATTGTTTTCATCCATCACAACTTACCACTGGTAGATTTTAAATATTAATGTTAATTTGTTGGTTAAATAAACATCATTGTGAGTTATATTTTCACTTTTGATTTTTTTTTTTTCTGTGATTTGCTATTCAGTATTCGCCCGAATATTTCAATAGTGAAAAAATGTGGCCGAATAGCCGAATATTCGTGGCATCTCTAGAAAAAACTCAAGCTAAAAGTCAATTTATTTTCTCAAACAACTTTTTGTCTTAGTTTCAGAAAAGATCGCCCAAAAAAATATTTTGCTTTCCATTTGAAACAATTCGGGCGTTTATTCAATATGAAAAATAGCCCAAATTTAAATTTCACAAAATAGCTTAAATGAAGCATTGGCAAAACTACAATGAGCGCCGCTGGATGCTTAAGATTCTGGCATGGCAGCTCTGCCATTAATTTCAATTAACTTAAACATGTCAGAAGGGACATAATTCCTTAAATGTGTTTAATAGCTAAATTTTGAACCTGTGTTCCACTTCAGTGAGACATAAGTCCATAATGGTTTTTTTTCTGGTGGATTTATCTCTTTGCACCTTGGATGAACTTCTCCAAGTAACTGCTAATATCATTGAGGGGTTTTTCCCAGGTTCTAGAAGCTTATAAGATTACAGCATATGTGTACGTAATCTTGTCCTCGTTAAAGTCAAGATCAACATAATGCCTCCTGGCCCTTAAACCCACCGAATAACACTGCACAATTTCGTTTTGAAACCTGCCTAAAGATCAAACGATGATGTCTAAGTACCATCCGAGGGCATGCTTTCATCTGTCCATACTAAGTTGAACGTTTTGTGCATGCACCGTCCTAAAAACTGGTTAATCATGAATCACTATACCTACATGCTCCCATTCAGCAGTTGCTTTAAAATCAGGCAGAGTACACGCATCTAAGTTACTTGTCTTGGCTTTTCAAGGAAAAATGTCTGATAATTGTTTGGCTTTGTGTAATATCGATATCCATTTTAACTCGCATGATGTTTCCGACCACCGAATTTACTTCTCAGCCAAAAAAAAGCTTTAATCTTTGACACACATATACGCGGACATATTTCCAATTCGAACACTCCAAGAAGAGTTCGCCTAACTCATTACGCTGTTGTCTCGTATTTTTAATGTTGTGAGGATTTTATAAAGTTCCTTCTATTGCGCTCCTTATTATTGCACATTATTTTCTTTGGTGTTGCTCTCTCAGAACAGCCCCACGACCATACTACCGGCGGGAATGGCTTTTCCTCAATACAATTCCTCGACTCTCGCACAACATGCTGCAAAAGAATAACAAAAGAATTTTAATTAAAAGTTCACATCCTTGCGCTGGGCGAAGTTTTATTTTCTTTCGCAGCATACACTGAACTACATTCCGTCTGAATACGACCCCCAGAATTGAGAACGACGACGTGACATCTAGTAATTTAAAGATTGCTAACGGCTCACAATTTCCGATCGTCCAGTTGCATTGGCAGTGCGTTGGCTCGGTATGTATGGGTATATGTATCACATAACAGCCTCTAGCTGCGGCAGTCAACCAAAAGCAAATAAGACATCGAGCAGCGGCTAGGTACTTGGAAAATAATAATAATTTCCAACAATTACTCGTGAAATAAAAGCAATCAAAGAAAATTTCCAATCCCACCCCAGCTATGTATGGTGCGAGGAAATCCAATACCAAGAAAATAACAATCTCAATTGTTCATCATCTTCCGAATGCGAGGGATAGATGCGGTTCAGTCCGGTTCATATGGCCAACAAAGAAATGCAACCAGAAACCGACCACTTTATCTGCTTTGTGTGGCTGGCCCTGGCCATGCCATAATTCAGGACACGCTTTCTTGTGATATTTTAAAATCGTGTTCGAAGCGAAGGAAAGGAGAACAAACTCCAGCCAGGAACACACACATCTATACTCAGAGAAGAGGCTCTTCTCGGTTGGAAAGGGAAAGACACCGACTATTGTTGCATTTGCAGAGGTATAACAATTATAAAGCCGAACGCTATCCATTCGACTGAGCTGGTACTCGTAACATTGAATGTGCACACTGCCACTGCACATAAAGGATTTACGTTGTTGTCAAGAGGCCACAGAGGTGCATTTCGAATCCATCTTCGAGAAATTGTATTCTTTGTCGGTTTCTTGGGGGGGCGGCGGTAAATGAAGTTGTAGTTTCGACGGATAAAGGGGATAAGTCCCACGTCTAGTTCATCAATTAATTGAACGTAATAGATGAAAATGATCATATAGATAGTCCTTTTTGTTGGAACTTATCTTGTGGTTACGGGGCGAACAAATGCACTCGGTTTATTGGTCCGAAAGTAACTATAGGTACCTACTGCTGGTCTGTGAATAGAAGCAGCTTTTCATTTATGAATTAGCCGATTGGTGCAATCGTAAAGATGTCCTTATGGATTCAGTATTGTGTTTTGCCTTACTCCCATTTGAGGGATGGGACCTTGCTGTTATGTTTATTGTTGGTAGATACTGGGACATTGTTTTGTTAAGGACTGCTGATCGGATGGTCGTTTCTGGTTCAGTGAAGATTCTTTTTGAAGTGCTGTCTCGCAGTGTTGGGAGTTATGCCCATTAGTAGGTTTAAGGATCAAAGTTTTCTGATGTCTTTTTTTTTGTTTAGTTATTTTTTTTTCGGCCTACAAAATTTGGCGACGGAGACCGCATTTTACATAATGTCCCCGAGTCGGTGCCGCGAGCTACGAGCGCTCACAACAGATCAAACACAAAAAACAGAAATCGAAATAAAAGCAATTAAACAAATTAAACAATTTATTTAAACAAACAATGCGCGTTATTCAAGAGCTTAAGTAAGGCTGCTTTTGTATCAAGATAGCTTCAGCGATAAGCCATGTACATAAAAGCTGCTCTGCTGCTGTTTCTAGGCTGTTACTGCGCCGCTTAGCTGTTGTATTTTATTGTACTCCCTGTTTTTACAAATTGTCAAAGTGTTGCCCAAAATTGCTTGCAACTTTTTTATTACTTTCGAGAATGGTCAGTCTTTTTTATTGATAGCTTCTTATGTTGGTTGGTGATTTGTCACGCTTTAGCTTCAGTATAAATTTTCGAGTCACGTTTTCTTGTGGAATGCAATTCAACATATCCGATTGAGTCCATCGTGTCCAATCGAAGTTCGTGAATAATTTTTGCAAAGGTTGCAACTTTAAGACACTGCCTTCGGTTGAGGCAACTTTATTTAGACAAAGTCAAAATATCGAAAGGGTTTTTCACAAACATTCTATAAATTACCATATATAGTAAGCTTAGTCTGAATACGACATAGACCGTTTGGGGAAGGGATGTAGTATTTCCTTTCCATTTACAAGTTAAACAGAGGCTTATACTAGTGCGGTAACAACTTGGAACTGGAACGTCATTTAGCCAAGAAGAAGACAATAATACGGGTAAAGAAAGATTAAGTGTAGTCTCTTCAATCGAATAAAGAACTTTATATGTGCTGGGAAAATCAAGAGGGTCTTCAAAATAAAGGTTCCTAAACCTAAACGGAGAGAGTTCGACCACCGCCCCGCTCCCATAATTATGCTTGCATTCACCCCAACTATTAGTTGGCCATAATAAATTAGTTTTAGTAAAGAAGTTGAACAAATAATGCTCAGATAAAAAAAATGCCGAAGTGTACCTACAACGAAAATATGTCCTCAAAGCCTCTACATGATTCTTGAAGCTCAATCTTGAATATAATATGATACCCAAGTATTTAAATTCATTAACTTTCTCTACCAGGAAATATTTATCATTGCAGCTACTAAAAAAGGTAGGAGAAGAAGAATCAGACCGACAATTGCAACATGCAAGTTTGAATCTTTGGCACTCAGGTGCGTGGAAATAAATATTCACATTAAAATCAAGTAGAGTCTTTGAGCTAATAACAAATTTGTGTTTCGAAAACTGGATTCTTAAAAGGCTTAGATCCCAGTTTATGTCGGAAACTAGATCAAGGCGACTAGACGAACCATAAGCGAAACCGACGTCATCTGCAAAAGCAGTTGGAACTCTTGTCGACTCCAAGAGCCTAATAAAACGACAAAGAAACACCGCATAAGATGTAAAATCACTTGAACCTATCTAAATCTGCCAAAGAACAGTCTTGCAAAAAGGTTGGCAAATAAATAGAACTGGATCTGAGATCTGCAAAAATAGTATTATGATATTGTTACAGAGCAAAACTTAAGATTCAATATTTTTGGCAACTTCTTTTGTTTACTTACAATCTTAAACAAAAGAAGTTGCCAATCATTTTTCTTGTCAAGTTGGCATGAATAAAAATCTTCCTTTTTTTTCCTTTTAACTTTGTACGCCGTGGTTATTTGATTTCTCAGGCTCCGAAAACTATTTGCTAGTTTTACATCTAAACACCACACGAAGTCTTAGAGAAAGAAAGTGATGTCGGATGAGAATTACGTTTTCAAATCGTTAAATAGCTGAAGGCACTGAAGGATATCGTTGCTTTTACGAGTGCAAAAACCGAAATGCTTAAGGCCCTTTGCGAAGATATATAGTTAAATGGATCTTTCGCGTTAAGAGAGCTGCACGGGAATGCCGCAAAACACTTGCCGATTGCCAAACTGGGTGAAAAACGTTGATTACCGATGCACTGCCCAAAATACATGGCAAGATAATGAAGGGTACTCTACTTATCTTAATAGTGTCTCAGGGTAAAACAAATAGTGCACTGGGGATAAACGCAATAATTCTCAAATATTTTGGCGAATGTTTGTGTGGTTCTGGTTAGAGCTTCAGACTACTGACACTGATCCTGCACGGTACCTCCTCAAACTCCTTGAACTCTTCCAAACGTATAAAATCTACCCGGTCCTAGGTTTGTCATGCAAATGCTTTTAAGATTCTGCCTTTTGGATAGCATATCCCCATCCCGAACAAGATTAAAAAGATGACAGTTTAATGACAGATACCTCAGATATAAAGGTCAGTGTTTGAAGCAGACCTAGGACGTTAGTACCTATACCAGTGAAACGAGGTAACCTTCAATTTGTACAGCGGTTTGAATGTTTTTCGCATATGTATCGTGTGCAGAATGTACTTCAGGAGTCTCAGTCTGACTTTTGGACTCCTCTTAAAAAATTTCGAATTGTCCCATAGTCTGGAGAGGTATGGGCACATTTTAAACCGGACACTTGGCCAAAATACTTGCATTCGAATGCAAACCATTAAAGGATTGCATTTTTTTCCACAGTATGGTGGTAAAGATCAAGCTTCTCACAAATGGCACTTCTAGGAAATAATTGAATACCAAAAACGTGCTCAGACAAACCATTGAGCCATTGAAGCCATCCTTAAACTCTGGTGGACCGATACAAGCATTAAATCCTTAAACCCATCTTAGTAACGACAAGTTGGGATGTACATCTGCAAGAGTTCATCGCCTTCTCGAGTTAGGTTAACCATTTGTCTACAAAATTTCAGAATTCCTTCACTCATCCACTCACACTCACACACGGCTGCACCTCTGTGGATAGATTTATGAATTCGTATACCATAAAGTTGAGTTGCATGTGGGCGCTGGTGGTATTTATAATTTCATTATACAGATCCCGGGCGATTCAAATTTCCATATACGATCGACGATGAGCGCAATCGACAACACAATTCAATGGTAATTCTAATAAGCCGGCCATTAAATTCTCATTAAAAATAAACATCTTCTCGTACATGCCCAGCTCATTCCATCTGCGTCCGATGCTCTGGTCTCCTTTCCTAAATAAATCAGAACCGGCGAACCACTTCATTGCCTGATGTTACTGGCTACTCGAGGAGGAGCATCGAAGAACAATTCACATTCGTTTAATCATCGTCCACGATGATGATGCGATGCTGATTCTGATGATGTCGATGGATTCCTAATCGCATTTAGCTCTTCAATTCAGGCGAGCAGTCGGTCGTAAAAGTGGAAAAACACATATATCCGCAGCCACACTCTCGTCCTACGTCTCGTGTATGGTCGCAGAGATGAGGGATTGCCCTTGCTTTCGTCGAAAGGGAACCGGCAAAAAACATTCCTGCAACGAATGAACACCGGATATTAAACATTTCAAAACAATTCCAAGACTATTCCTTAACGGCTCTCTGTCATGACAACGACTTATACAGCACAACATATATACTCCAGATCCAGACCTTCCAGCTTAGAGATTTCTCATATTTCAGTGCGAGAGCCTTTAGCCTACCGCACCCGACCAGTCGACGAGGAGTTTTATTACTCATTGTGGGATCATTGTAATGAATTACGTTCAGCCGAGTTAATCCCTGGAAATGTGGGGCGACCTTTGTATGGGGTGCACCCGTGCACGCTGCAATGGCATGAGAATCGATGGTTCCCTTTCGGTATTAATTGCCGACATATGCATCGACATCGGTACGGGTATAAACATCGCCATCGGCATATGTTGTGGCCTTGATATGCTAGTGCCACTCCTGAGGTGTTGTTATGACAATATAAATGTGTATGGTGTATTCTGTTGTAGAAGGATCAAATCGGATCAACAGATTTTTGTTTTGACAAGTCTTGGTTTTATGGGACAGTTTTAATGAGGCCGCAGTAAGGCTTAAGAGTAGAGAGACGAAAAGAGACCCGTCAATGGTGGTCTGATTCGAATACCTCTCAAAATATATATGTAGGCTTAAGGTATAAAGATGGAACCGGTGTTTTTCGGTTTTAATCCTTCGAGAGATGAGTTGAAGGAGGCGTTCTTTAACGGAGAGACTTTAAGAACATAATTTGCATAAGGCTTTGAAGTGGCTACCGGCAAAAGCCGACACATTCAGAGCATTGTACGGTCCAATATGATATCTCGGGAATTTATGTGAAATTGTTTCGCCCAACTTGTTGAACCAAGACTTTGAGTATTCTGTAGATTGCAGATAGTGTTTAAATTCTAGGGAACAGAAAGTGGAACATATTTTTGAATATATGCCAACCATGTTGCATGCTCCCCTATACGACAATGTCCAGGGTGACAGTGACAACGTTCTTTTGAGTGTCGAGAGAGATCAAACACTTATAGACCCCTTTCGGATCAAGTTTTGGCCTAATCCGTTTTGCTGCTAGATATGTTGTACCCCTGGCCGACCTAAAGTCTGTTCTTTCGATGGCTTCCAGTTTTATCTAATAGAAGTGGTGGTGTAGTTCCATGGTTGGCGAGATATACGGCCTTTGCAGTTCTCTGCTGTAACCGAGCACCAATTAAAGCTGAAGAATGACCTGATCCAACCACTGATTCACTGACTCCGAGGGCTGGACTGTCCCTTGTTTAAGAAGAACAGTAGATGGAACCGAACATCTTCGGCGGATATCGCGTTTTATTTCAGCCAAGATAAGATTTCTCTTATCATTGGAGTACGAATCAGCAAGAGAAGCCAAGAGTTCTAGAGGAGGGTTTATGATTTAGTAAATCAATCGGCGAAGGCAAATAGTTTCACTGCCTTATAAGATTTTGTAGGTCTCAATGGGTAGATAAGATTAGATTAGATTTTGAATCGGGAGAGCCTTCAAGGGGCTCTGGCACTGCGCCTTCTTAAATGAGCCTATTGTGCCTTCCCTGGTAAATTCCTAGAGCCATCTTTCCACCAATCTTTTCTGGGTGCATGTCAGCAAGGGTTGCTGAATTGGAATTGACGATTTCATCACCAAAGGTTTTTGAGACGCCATAGAGCCGGAAATTCTGTGAGTATGTGAAGAGAGAATGCGTCACACTCAAGACAAAGGCTGCAGGTAAGATCAGGTGAGACGCCAATGCGGTGGAGCTGTTTTTTCACGAGACCATGGCCGCTGTTTATACCTGTTAGGATCCTCAGGTTATTTTTGTCCAGCTTAATTAGGAAGAGCGATTTTCTGAAGGAGAATTTGGTTGAATGGTGCAGTTCTGCCCAGCTGTGCTTTGCCAGATCTCATTTGACTCGATGCCAGATAGGTTCTTAATATAGTTCCTGAAATGGTTTTTGCTGACCCCGAAGAGGTCCGATAAGTGGAGTGGTTGCTCCGATTTTAGCCAGTGAGTCGGCTGATTCGTTACCCTCAAATCCTCTGGCTGGAATCCAGTGGAGGATGACTAGGTCCTTCTTAGAAAGTTCATAGTTCACTATGGGTAGTATTATATGAAAAATTAAAATATCGGACAGAGTCTTTTAAATAGGTCCTAAAATGCCTTTAACCTCTCGGTCTAGAGAGGTTTTCTTCAGCGCCGTTTATTTCTTCTGCAGGTTGTATATACCTAAACGAGTATTTGCTGCCATGAAATATAGTTTTCCCTTGCGTGGAGCTCTTACGTAAACAAATAAGAAAATATTACGTTCTGTATTTTCCATGGAAACTAATGATCGCAATAAAATGAAGCAAAAATTCACGACGAACGATTTGGGCATTCAGATGTACTAGTATTATAAACAAACACGAATTCCGAGAAATACGCCTACCAACCGCTGTCATTCTGGCCGAGAGAAGACACAGCATAGACACAAATCCTCATAGTGATCGAAGCAAATGATAAATCAGCATTCAAAAGTGGATCTCACGTGGGGCGCTTATTTGTCCTAGCTTTAGTGATAAAGCGCCCCTCAACAGTCCGAACTGCCCCACCCTAAGTCCCGCACTGGGTAGTTGAACATAGGCTTCTCGATTTGCGAACTAGACTAAGAGTGTTTCTATAGAAATTCAAATACATTAATTTAGCCTTCCAACTTTACACTGAAAAACTGTTGAGCCATTAAAAAAAAAACGTTTGTCCTCCAGTCGCCTCCCTTTATTTAAATGTTGTTCTTTACATTCCACCATGTTTCTCTTAATAAAAAAAATACAACCAAAATGCCCACATCAATTAATTCACAAATTCGCACTTCAGTCAGACTCTTCCGTTCCCCACATACGCATGCTACAAACCTACTTGAAAATTCCCTTTTATTTTGGTTTCTTCAAAATAAAACACAAAAGAAACAAACAAAAATATTAAACCAATGAAGCCGTACCGATGCTGGTCTTCCCCCGTAAATTCTTTATCCCCCAGAGATCAGATCGCCTGACCGATCATCAACTTTGATCGAGGAGTACCGGTACCGGCATGTCATGTCCAAATATCAAATGTCGAGATTTCATCGCATGCCGATTGGATACGATTATTTTGTATGTGTGTCATCATCGTGTTGAGGAAATTATTTTGGAATGACAGTTGGAACACTTCTCACAGAGATATGCCATATGGAGATTGGGTTACGTAAGACTGTGTGTAGCGTTTTATTAAGACATCGGGGCCTGTCTCAAAAGTGCGGTTGCTCTGTTCGTTGGCAGTGTTGACATTTCTGACAGTTATTCGACGGTAATGGCCGACACTTTGTGTCAGTTTTGTTTAATTAATGAGATTTTGCTTTGTTGGATATTTTTCTGAGTATCTTATAACTGAATATCGCAGAAGATATCTATAATTGTTGTCTGAGCTGAAATTAGGATGAATTCATGTGGTAAATTTGTAACAGTCTGTGGAGAGAGCTATCGCATCTTTTCGTAGATGTCATTATTTGAAGGAATATTTGAGTTAATTGGACTTACAAGAAACACGTTATTATGAACACACAAGATACAACTTTGAGGTATCTACTTTTGGGATGAATGCGAGTCGAAAGGACTTTTGACCTGATTGGGGAAAACCTTGTAAATGCAGATATATACCTACTAAAGATAATTGGACCCGGAGGGAGACGTTTCGTTCTCCGTTCAGGTTACATGATGTCCAGTTTGAACTGACAAATTCGGCGGCAGCAGCTCAATTTAATCGAAATATGACTTGAGAAATACTTATTTCAAAGTCTTGTCGTATGTATACCTATTGTTATTTCGATTGCTACTCAATTGAATAGTCAGTTTCACTTGAGACGATGTGCAAATGCATATTCGGCAAGACAACAGGTAGGAACGTAGAAGCTAAATACACACCCGATGGTGACGGTATAGAATTCTCTTAGTCAATTTCTATTCACATTTTGATTGAGCCTTCATAGAGAGAGCATTTTGTCTTTTGCAATGCAAGTTGCAACCTGCAATTGCAATTTCCAACCGAATCCACTTTCCTAGGTTCACTTTTCTTCATCCACTGAATTTCAATGACGAATATAAATGATCCACAAATTACAAGGCCACTTTGAACCACAAACTGCTAGTGAACCTTGTCCAAAAATTGCTCTTCGAGTTTGATCCACAAGGTTCAGGTGCAATTTTCCACAAATTACTAGTCCACTTTGATCCACAAACTGCTAGTCCACTTTCATTCCCACGTCCCACCAGCGATTCAAATTTCTTCTTTGTATTGCATTTACTACTAAGCTCCACATTCCACAGTCATTTTCGTTCATTCCAACTTCACATTATTTCCATCTCTCACAATTTGAACCTTTGAGGTTTGAGCATGAGCTGAGGATGGTGAGCAAAAGAAAAATTCGGTTTCGGCCTGGTGCTAGTGAATTGGAATGGATTCTTTGAAGTCTCTTCATGTCTCTCTTCAATAAAATTTCAATGAATTAGTCCAACCAAAGAGAAAGGAGAACAAATGGTTAGAGGTTGGAGGACCATTCAGTTTGAAAAGTAATTTGAAAATGAGTTCCATTTCCTTGTGCTTTGCTACTTGCTCTTATATTGGTTGTCGTTGTCTATTTTCATTTAAAATCTCAACTAGTCTAATAGTGAAAACACAGTGGTCCGAATAGGAGTTTTAAAAGAGAACGTGATCAACAAAAATCAAATTGTTGAATCTCTCCTAATTGGGTGAATGTTTACTTATTCTAATTCATTCTAGCCGGCCTAGTAAGAAACCATACCCACCCGACATGGGCAGTGGGATTTTATATCTGCTGTTATGAAACTGCAAAGTTATTTGTATCTTACACACTCTTATAAATGTTTTTCAAAGTAGGTAGGTACAGTGCCCAGCAATAACACTTTTTTAATAATTGATCGAGGATATTAACATGGAAAATTGGATGTTAGGGGAAAAGGGAGAGTTCTACCTATACCTATTTAAATTTGGATTTTAATAGAGCAGAGTTAACAAACTTTGAAACGCAGATGAACTTGGAACCACTCTCAAATACACCTTTCAAATGGTCTAACCATCTGTTTTAAGGGAAAAGCCGTTTAAACTCGGTTCGAATCGTCGCTATTTTTCAAATGAAGTTAGTTGAGGAGTAAAATTGAAATGAACTCTCTCCTTCATAGAAAGAAGAACGATGAATTTGCTCTCGAATCTCTTGGTTGTTTACTGCAAATCATCTGGCAAGGAATAATTTATAAGGTAAATATCCTTCGTGAATTATTTGTATCACTGAATGCGGGAATGATACCGAAACCGAATTATCCTCTTACAGAGTAGCAAATTTTGCGCGCATGTTCTTACTCGCGAAACCTTGTATACTCTTTTCCATTCAATCGCTAAAAACATCTAAATAAAATATCTAATTTGAAGTAGGCCTAGGCACCATGTTCTTGTATTGTAAACAAATTTAAACTGAATTGGCTATTGTCAAAGACCTTTTGTAGGGAGCGAGCGCCTGTTTGAAAAATAAAAGAACAGAGGGCTGCATTCAGTGTAAATGAAAAGAAAAAAAACACATTATGATGGCGGTAGATTAAATTCGCTGTCTATTGCGCAAATCCGCGGCGGGCTCTCTTTGCTTTTGAATCAACTTCTCCGAATGAATCTATAAATAAATTTATTTTTCTTTTATATGATGTACAATCTAGCATGTACCGTGTAGAGATAGAGCAACGGCCATGCGTACTTCATCCCACAGATTGGTATAAAATAAATACAACTTTAGACAAAACAAAACAACTGCAGGCAAAGAAACCAGTAGGTACGTCGTACGTGTGCCATGCCAGCCATGCCATAGTGCTTTCGGTTTGTCCCACAGCTTACACAGAGATACAAAATTTTCTTTATAGGCTGTCGTCGACTTAAATTCAAAAGAGAAGTGAATGGTGAACCTCAATCCTCAACACTGTACGTGTACAGTATGTGTATCCATGTTTGTAAACATCAAACACAAACCGACAAAGACGACAAACCATCATTTTCGACCAGTTGTTCTCCTCTCAATCCACAGGGTACAGGGAAACCGTAAAAACGAACACAAAATTCATCCCCGTTCAGAGATACCAGATAACATACTCGACTCGTACTCGAATCCAACACCAGAACACGAAGTTTGTTGTACTTTTTGGTTCACATCGCAGCAGCAGCAGCAGCGCCACCGAATCGCATGTATACGATTTAGTATTGAATACTTCGTCGGTTTGTTGGGACGTCCGTGTCCTGACACTACTCGTGGCAATTTACTATGTAATCGCGTTTTCTTCTGTGTCTCCAGTCACCAGTCCCTTAAGAAAATCAATTAAAAACCATTAAATTGTCTTTTGCGAAAATCGCCAATCGGATTAAAAACTTCGACACCTGTTAAGCGAAGATATTATTTTTTGTTTGTTACAAATATTCAAGAATATTTACATATCGCTACCAAGTAAAAACAAGATTTTATCAAAGGAAACAAGGATATTCCGCAGTGTTTTGTTCGTTGTTCCTATAGGTACCTCTATCTATATTCCCTCACACTAAAAAGCATCATTTTTTGCACCTCACTTTAATTGTTCTTCTCGGGCCAGTTTCTACAGATATAATTCGACGAGTGCGTGTTTTTTATGTGTGCGAAAAGCGATTAATTAACAGATGAATGGATTTTGGAATCCCAAGTCTTATTGATAATATCCGTTTTGTTCCTTCCCCGAGGGTGAACGATTTTTATTTCATCTCTCCTCCAAAGAGAATATTATACATAAATTATAAACGGGAAAACTCGATTAGTGCGCAATTCGTGTGAAAATTATAAATTCAATCAAGTGCATTGTGTTAGAGAAAAAAAAACCCCGGCTGGAGAATGAGTGCAAATTTGTTCCAAGAGTGCAAAGATAAGTGTTTATAGTATTTTTTTTTGTATCCAAGTAAAAAAAAAACCCGAAGGATTATTCCGAAGGATATCAGTGGATTGCAATGTTTCGCATCGTATAGTGAGCCGAAAAGGAATTTTATTCGAAACGATTGTTTTGTTGAGCAAACACCAACAGCAGCAGCTGCACTCCGGATCATTGGAATAGAATGTAGGTAACGATAACAACCAACCCTTATGTATAATATTTTGGTGTACACAGCCACACGAAGATGGGCAATTGTTTTGATTTTTGTTGCTATCATGAAATACTGCAAATAGGTATAAAAAGGGATCATTTATTATATCGCTAGCTATGGTTAGGTTCAATGAAAATAGGTGACCCACTGGAAGTCGGCCTTCATGTTCATAGCACAAAATGGGCATGGCGGATTTTGCATTAATCCAGTTTGAGTTGTATAAGAGGTTGGCTTTGCTGGTGCAGTTAAGCCTTGTGACTTGTAACAAAAGGAGTTCGCAATTATCTCCATAAAAGAATGAGCCTCTGTACCTATATTGTTTTAGAGCAGGAATGATTATATTAAAAGTTTAAAGTTAAACTTTGTCGTAGGTATATTGGTGTCTACTATTGTTTAGATATTTATTTCTTGTAGCTACCATAGTGGGAAAGGTTGTTTTATTTTATTTTTACTGGTTGGTCAACTTTAACGTTAAGTTAACGTTGATTTCGCCATTAGGTACCTAATTGGAAAATGTATCTGTTTCAACTTAAGGGTTAGGTACAATCATTGCAATGTAAGTTTACCAAACGTACCATATAAAGTGAAACTATGTAGGTATGTAGGTAGGTATTTTGGCTGGCCATACCTTTTATCGCGCGGCACAGAGTGTTCAAAAAATACTTTCAGTTTGAGGGCTTTTTTTTTTATTAATTAATCAGTAAAAAATTTAGGTATATGCCAAAAATGTAACCAAATCTCCTAGTGAAAGAAATTGCAAGCGGTTGTCAGAATTGGTGGATATAGGTACCTTTATAGATATTTTGATATGATCCTACATTTTGCCCAATTTGTGTTATGAAGTTCAGTAGTCATTAAGACAAATTATACAACTTAATAAAGTAAAATCGCGGCCAGCTTTGAGAAACCTTGTTCAAATACATTATGAGTGATTTATTTCACCGGCGGGGTATTGAATTAAATTTTAAATTAAATTTGAAACAACATTTTGCGACGACAACTGATTTACGTGAACAACAAGTTCCATTCACCACCTGAGTTTAGTCGATCTCGGTGTGGACCCACTGTAATGTTCTTCATTTAGGTAGGCATAGGTACGGTTTTTTTGCCGAAGTTGCTACCATTAAATTTACATAAAAGCATGAAATGCCGTAAGTATAAAGGTATACGAATTTCAGAAAAGTTCAATTTCAATTTTTTTGCTTTGAAAACTTAAATTGTTTCAAATTTTTAAATGCTGTGTCCCCCGGTCCGGATATGCGAACAATTTTTGTTTCCTTCGGTTCATTAAACATTTTTCTAACTAAAAGTGTTCATCACAAGGGGTCCACATGGACCTAAGTGGGGTACTGCAGGGCTCGCTCTGATGAAGGTATCTACCCATAGCAAAAAGTGTTTGTTTCGAAATAAGATTGGCTAATAATTTCAATCGGAAATTATGATACGTCCTTGTGATACAACAAATCTATACACAAAAGCCGGCTTTTTAAATTCTGTCTTCGAAAATCTGTAAGGAATCACTGAAATATTTTCCTACTCGCATTATCATATAAAAGTGTGTGTTTTCGGTACTTACAATGAAAACGGCCACTAAAAGTATGTCACCTTAAAAATTAATAGCAATTATAAGAATCGGATTGAGGAGTCCATTTTTGTAAGTTGTATGCTGTATCTAGGAGTGGCTTTCTAATTAGACAGAAAATATAATTGCAACTCTTGAGATTTTTAAGAGGACAAAGATGTTGCTCATTGGAAGGATAATAATGTTAGAGTCCATAAGAACAAAATCTCCATTATCTATAAATGGTAATTCTTAATAATGTGTTGTATTTCGGACAGCGGGGCACTTATTTGCTGACCCGAAAGCATTTTTATTTTATAACAGTTAAAGTGAAACAAAAACCGTGTCAACTTTTCTTTAAATAGTGCCAACTACAGTTTGAAATAATATTTTGTTGACATATAGTGTCCGCTTTAATTCAAAACCCGCAAAGTATAGAAAAATACTGCAATTATAGAAACCGTCGGCTAAAAGCAGTTAAATGCAAATGAGATGCCAAATATTCGCACCTTCCCAGTTCGCATATAGCTCCCATAAAAATGTATTCCCATCTATCACTTTATAGAAATAAAACACATTTAACACATCATGTACTTTTATTTCTATTGGGAACTAGCTTTCTTCGCCACTGTGAACTTCAGTTAATTGAGCTAACAAACTGCCATTACTCAACTTTTCCCATTTTATGTAATATCCAATTTGTGTTCCGATTTTAAATTTAAGAAAGACATAAAAACCACAATTTTTATAAAAGTCTCGCAATTATATATAATATTAAAAAAATAATTACTGAGACTAAAAATTGTTACAGGTATTATTATTATTTAAATGTAACGCTTTCGTAGTTTAAAAAACAACGTTTTTAGACCTTTTGCCTAAGGGTGACTTTTTTTTTTGATGAATAGAATGCTGGTTCCCAACGGATGAATTTAAAAGCACTGTCGAATATTTGTTAGACGTTCGTGAGAGGTGGGGTAGTGGAAGAAAACACATTTAAAATAATGCTTTTAAGATTAAAAGTAACAAAATAATGCAACTAAATTTATTTAATTTTTTTATATGACATAGATATGTATTGAATGATAAATTTTAGGTATAAGTACAATGTTTTTGAACAGCAACCGACTTAAATAATTCTATTAAATCTAAAGAAAAAAGTTTTGTAGATGGATTGCGTTGTTGTCCTTGTTTTTTTTTTTTTTTTTTTTTTTAACGTGTCGTTGGTATTTAAAAAAAAAAATATAGACTCTTTGGTATGGTAAATTTGAGCTTCATCCTAAATATTTTCTAGCCCACAAAGTGATTTAAACATGTACAGGAGCGTGTGAGGCATAATTTTGCATAAGTATGATTTATTTGTAAAGAGTTTAAGGCCCAGCCTCTTCGGCATTGCATTTTTAGTGAAGGTATGCGTCTTGCAAGATCATATTAGGGGTTATTTGAGAAACTTTACATTAAAAATCCTTCCCGTCGACATAATAAGTCGCACTCAAAAGTAGAATTTTTTTTGCTTTTGAAAATAGGTGCTGATGAAAATAAATGTTTGCTTATAAAATTGGTCTCTTAAAATCCGCGGCGTCCATTACTTGTTATTTAACTTTTAAAGTCGTTTGTCGTGTTTTTGCGGATTGTATCCATTTATTTCCTAGTTTATTTCAATATAAAAATTTACCCACAACGCATTTTGAGTTGGGGCCGCATTTAATGTTCACTTTTTTGTTGTCAATCATAAAACTTCATCAAATTTATATATCAACCCTTTTTGTACAAATGTACAAAAATCGACCGTTGAACGACAATAATTTGATTGCCAATTTCACATAGATACTTACGAATGAGTTTAGACCTACTTTTGAATATTGCATGTTGTCGCTGCATCGATGATGTGGTATTTTTAACTTGAATGAATTTTATGTAAGTGAGTGCCATATAAAATACAATACATTTACTATTGACAACTCTTGCCTCAAAATCACACAGTGGAATTCGACCAGGTATTTTATTTTCGAAAAAGTTCGTCAGCTTACTCAAGTACATTGAGGTTTAAAAGCCTGCCACTGGTTTCAGATACAGGTAGATATTAAAGAATATCTAAATCTTCACATCAACATAATTGTAAAAAAAAAAAACATCTAAATTACCCGCATACCTAAACTAATAAGTGTCAAGTGGCCAAAGTGCTTATACCCTAAACGCCGAAACATATTTCATGTTAATCACCAGATAAACATCTAGCATACTGGTTTTGCTGCCAAGCTGTGAGCTAATAACTTCTTCAATTTGAGTTTGGATTCGTTTAAGTGGGACATTTGTCATATTATACCGAAAATCCGCGTAACAAGTGTTCGTATGGTGGTAGGTAGGTACTTGAAGCTTGAAGCCCCTACCAAATAAATTCCAGACTACTTCTGTATATGTACCTACTGTGTTCTTAATTCAGTGTCTAATTTCCAACTGATCTTATTGTAACATTAAAATTCTCCCATCAACAACATTTTAGTAAGCATTTTTCTAATTTAATTTTGCTAATCCGCACTATGCATTCCATGTCACGAGTTGTGTGATAAAATTCAAATGAAAACCAAACCCAACAGCAAAGCAATTTTTCTTCGCCTCCTGGATCGATACCACTACCATCAGCCATCTATCTACCTGGGTAACATTTTTATCTCTCATTTTTCACCTTAACCATCAACCATCACATACTACTAAAGTATACGAAGCCAACACCCGGCATCGTACATTATGTAGAAAAAAAAAGTCCCAAATTAGTAGAGCTCCCTGAAAAAGGACACCAACTTGACAGATTTACACCTTAACATACCTCGTTTATTTTCCGTGATGGTGATTTATGACCTGCTCGCAAAAGACAAAAGAAAAAAACTCAACGACGGCGAAAAGAAGGATATAATGCCATAAGTATGTCCTGAAACGATTTCATTGTGCAAATTGAAAGTAAAAAAAGCAGCAACAACAATTTATAAGTATACAGTATAAGTAGGTAATGAAATCTTCCGCTGTTGCCTTTGGTTTTCATTAGGATTCATTCATGACACTTAAAATTTATACATTTTACATATCCATTATTTTAGCGATGGCTGTATGTAAATTATATGTATAAGCATAGATATATTTCCAACTAAGGATTTTTTGCCGGCATTTTAAACGTTGTAGTTTGCCTCACCTTAAATGTAGGATAAAGTGTGTTAATTCATCAACTCCCACTTGGAAGTCAAGTGAGTTTGGTCAGCGATTTCAGTTACCTTCTAAATGAGTTACCTTGACACGACCATATAGAAGAGGGAGCAAGGAAACTCGAAATGGTTTTCAAATGATTAAGTTCAGAAGTGTGTGTTTTAATTTTTAAGTTTAAAGAATATCTTAAACTTAGATCCTTACAATGATTCTGGTACAAATATTACTAATTCTCCATAATGAATTTTGCAAATCAACAGTCCCATATATTTGGTGCTGTCAGACAGGCAACCCAATTGGGGTTAAAAAACTTATTTAAAATGATTCTGTTTAACTGCGGTAACCATAAGATTTACTTTTGCTAAGTCGCTATACTTAACACCCTTTATTTTTGTTTTATATTTAAGGTATTTTTGTGATTTTAAGAAGTGATTTGATAAAAAAAGTTAAAAAAAGCGTAGAACTGTGAAAATATATATAATTAATGAATGCGATTAAAAGCTAATTAAGCGAATTTTGTTTAATATTATGACACAATAAGGAAACACATTTTTGTCTAAAAAGTGATACTTTTGGGAGAACTTAATTTAATTAATTTGTCCTGACAGATTAACGGAGTCCTTATATTATATTTAAAATATAGGTACTGGTAAAATGAAATACTACCTATAAAATTTATATCTGCAGATATCAGTAACGTAGGATACTTTTTTGGATTTTATTCTCGATCCTGTGTTGCAAACATTTGCTTAGTATTATGTATCGGCTTTAAACAGGCATTTAAGTAATAAATCCGGGCTTAACCAATAACATAATTTGGAAAATATTTCTACATTTAAAAAAAAAACACGCAGATCCCTATTGATCTTATCACAGATTAAATGCCTTTTTATAAAATTTGTAACACAATAATCTATTTTCTTATTTATTAAAAGCCTATATAAAAAAGACTGACGTCCGTGTGTGCACTTATAACTAGAGAACGGATCGTTCGATTTTCACAATTTTGTACTTGTTATATTCGTATTGGCCCAAGAAAAGACATAGGCTTTTGTCGCGAAAATAAAACTTGAACTTTTTGGCGCTGAAATAGCAAATTCAATTTTGTGTGCTGAACCGAACTCTGGAAAAAATAGACTAGTGTCACTTCCAATACGACAAAAATTATTTAAATTATATTATTTAACTAATTTGGGTCAACTAGTAAAAAACTAAATTCATACTAGACAGTAAAAATACAGAGATGTACGATTCTGTATGAGACTTCTGGTGCGGATGAGTGAAGAAGAAAAATATGGATCCCCATTTCAAATCCTATTTTATATGAATGACACTCTCCTTTCTCAGGAGTTCCTCAAGCTTCTTTGGTTGGTCCAATACTTTTTTTCAGATTATTATTCGCTCGCTTTTTTAACGTATTTTGTAAGTGGTTAAAAATAAAACTCACTTGCCTCGACGAACTTTGGTCGATTGTTGGACTCTCAAAGGCCTTCTGCAATGAATGGTAACAGCAGATCTAACTATGTAAGATCTTACCAATTAGAAGGGCATGGGTATTGAACTGACCCACTACATATATTTTTTTTTGTCGATTTTGTTTCAGAAGTTAGCACATTTTGAGTATAATAAGTTGTAACGACTTGTGCGTTCTAAGCTTGAATATGTCATAGTTCTATGGGGTGGTATATGTACTTGAAAAAACACATTATATACCGATTTACAATTCCTTACAAATGCATACTGTTCTTATCTTAACTTCAGATTTGTGTTCTCTGTACCGTGGTAACTCCTTTGATAAAAATTACGCGGATCCCATTTGCAAGCTGAAATATTTCCTTTTTTGAACTGCATACTGCATACTCCGAGACTGGAAACATTTTTTCGAAAACCTACAGCCTTAGCACTTCGACCTTAATTATAAATATATCTATGCCAACTGTGTACAAAACTAGTTTCTCAATTAATTTATTCAAGCAGGCTTTTAATTTACTCCTCCATATACAACGACCTTCAATACTCTTTTGCTTCAGATACTCCTATGACATAAAAAGGAAAATACTGTCATCCACAGATAGACCCATGACTGAACAAAGATATCACTGAAATTATTAACAAGAAAAAAAAACGACTCACTCTCTTCTTATTGTGTCCATTATATCACTAGAAGGCCATTGGGAAGAAAATACGAAAAAAAGAACAGATATACTATTATGTGCACTGGGACAAATAGATAAACACAAAGATATCGTATATAACGAGGCTATTGCATAACACCGATATCAGATTCGTTTTATAAAAATGTATACAGCACGAGAGGAGAGTCCGTTTTGGCAATGGTTGTTATTTTCTTGAAATTTTCGAGTTTATTTCATTCGTTATTGCGCTCGTACGGCGGACAACAAGACGGGACGTTATATGTGGGTGAGGGCTATTGCACAGCGACATCCTTGTCGGTGTCGGTCGTTCCGTATGGGTCTTCATCATCAACATCATCATCATCATCATCATCAACATCGACTGTATCTGGTTTGCTATTTTTATGTATAGTAAGCAACCATTGACCTCGTTTTTGAGTTTTCGGAACAAAGTCTAGGGATTTTATTTGCGCGTTCGTTGTTTTGCTCCTATCCAGTCCAATCCATGCCTCCAATTGTCCTATTGTTGGAATAATGCCATTGCCATTTATTGGCGACTGGCCGAAAACTCAAAAACGGGGTGAAAAGAAAAAACTGCAAACGACAAGTTTTCAATGGAAAATCAGCTGAATTGTTCAATGTTCATCCCGATGTTATGAAATGGAAAGTTGACTATTAGCCAAGTCCATTGATTAATTTATTGTTTTGGTTTGCTCGGGCTATGAATGATTGAAGCGACTCGCTGCAGGCTGTATGGCAACATTTGCAGGACAATTAAATTGCTAAACAAGACGAAATGGATGTCTGAATTTGAAATTCACGCCGAAAACAATCGCGGGCCCGGAAGTAATTCCCTTCCAAAAAATGTGGGCGGTTTGAATAAAAAACAAAATACCTATTTATTTATTTATTTCATGCGAAAATGTTGAACCTCCTCCTCCTTCTCTTTTTAATGTCCCGTCTCAGTAAATGATTGCATTTTTTATTCATGTTCTCCACGTACATTTCTTTTCGCGCTGGGGAGACTTAAGTGGTGGACAAATCTTTGAATAGATGGGTCGGGCGTATCTAACATAGATAATAATAGGCCGAAGGGGTGGGGTTGAAAAGAAAAATCGTCAAAAAATTAAAAGGACTCGTCTTCCCAGGAGTACAATTATGATTTTATTATGCGTCGGTAAGTGTGAATTCATTTTTAACTTAGTTGGAGAGCTGAGTTCTGAGTTTTTTGTTTTATTTTTTGCGTTTTCACTTAGTTATAGCTTATGAAAATGCCCCTTGGGGACATGTCTCGTTTCTTTGTTTCGCTTTATAATTGTTTTGGCTAGAAACAAGTGGACGGAGAGTTGATATTCTTTTAAAGCACTTGTGTGTGTGCTTTATGTATTTTGTTTATTTATTGGTTTGTTTTTGTTGAAATTTATAGGGAATTTCGTTTAAAATAATATTTTTGAAAAATCACTTGGATCTGGGATTATTTTCCGAGCATGACGAATTTGTAGGAGCTGAATTTTAAATGGACCTAATTGTTGGGTTGTGGGGGGGATATTTTTTTCTTTATCTAAATTGTTGCAATGGGTCGAAGAATAATGGGGACAAGCAATTTATTGAGATTATTTATTGCTATGTTGATAAACATGGCAGAGCGAAGTATTTAAGGCTTATTGGCAAAATTTTGTGATAATTCGAGTGGATTCCTTTTGAACATGTCTGCTTACCATTTACTTAAAATAAAAGGGAAGAAAAGGGTTAATAATACGCTGCAAGGGTTTGGGGCTTAAATAGGTAACGGGCGTAAGAAATGAGCGAGGGAAGAAAGGTTTAACTCCCGACAAGAAGATAATTATGATATAGCTTTTTTTCCCACTTGCTAATATCTATAAGAGTACTTTTAAGCTGCGATGGCTTATCAATTCAGTCGTTTAGGTGCGACATAAATTTGAATTTTTCTTTCATTCGTGGGGAAATTAAAGTAGAAATTAGTCTTTTTTGAAACTGTCGCAGTCAATATTTATCTTTGGGCAAGCTTTTGATTATTTGGAAATAAAATCGTAAAAAAAATGCACAAATTAGCTTTGAGCGTTATTTGAACAGCACCATGAACGTCTAAACAACTCAATTCTCTGGATAACCCTGCAAGGCTTCTCAATTCAGTCGTTCGATCCGGCAGAAAATCGTAGCTCACTTCCATTTGTCTTAGACTTGTATGGACCTGTTGCTCCAACAATTTATGCTTCCAATTCTAGTTAGGTATAAATCACCGGAAATAAAACAATACAAGACTGCACAGAATCATTGACTAATTGATTTGCGAAAACTATTTACCCGTAACATTGGTGGCGCTGCTTGCAACACTTTTTTGCATCGCCAACAATAAATATAACCCAATCAATTATACATCCGTCTGCCGATTAAAGTCTTCAATTAAAATCAATTTAACTAATCGTTTGCTATTAACTCAAAGGAAGAGATGCACGTTCTTTGTGCGTTTGAAATAATTTTTTGGCGCATACCCATCCCCAATCGTATTCTAAGTTTATTTTCATAATAAAATATTTTGTTTGCTGGCTCTCTTTGATGTTTCCAAGAAAATGTTGCGTTTAATCGGTGCGTTTATGTTTAGGGTTGCCAGGTGTTTTTGTTTTTCTTTCGAATGGGTATATATGCATATATCGGTTAAACACCTTTCTGGCTCTCAAGTCTACAAACAGGACGCCGATGTGACATTTTTTTTAAATCTTTCTACTACTCTGGATTTCTCGAGACATTATACTTAGCTCACGCAATCGTAAGAACTACTCCTTGACATCTTAAATTTACATAATCAACTAAATTTCAGTCTTACTGATCTACCATTTCCGAAGTTAAGCTTTAAATAAGTACTTATAAATTGTTGACGCATAATCCCGCACAATTGGAATCTGGGCTTTGCCCCTTACCTATTCCACTATAAGAGCTTAATTCTGATGAACTATATTCGATGAGTGTATGATGGTTTAGGGGCTCATCCGATATACACACAGCCGATCTTCTGTGGACGATATCTTTTTCAATCGCTTAGCGAAACAAACAGATTTTTTTCGATTATTGACAGTTTTCGCTATGCTAGCAGATGTTGAGCCATGGATGCTGCTCTCAAGTTCGTAACTATACCACTGAGCTGCTAGTTTTGGATTTATCGATTTGATAATTTACGTCCACAGGTGTTTGGTGTTTACGTTGAATAGATTGAAATGTCCGTAGATGGCATGACTGTCGGTGGAGATGCAGGTGCATTCTATATTTTGCTTAGACAAGGCCTGGCAATAGGCTTACTACCGCGTTTGTCTATTACGTTCCTAATGACGCACCACGATATCCACTTCGGTAGACACGATATCGGTTGTTTCCAGCTTAATCTTACAATCGTAACGAATAGGTACATTGAGCAAACTGCTCCTATAGAATCGCATGTCTTTTCGTTTAATAGTGTGGACTCTTGCCGATAAGCCCTTATTCTTTACTCTTACTTTTGTGAACGTGATTTTGTTTCAAATACACAAGAGATAAAAATCATATCTAAAATTATTGAGTACCGTGAAAACCAAAACTGTGAGATGGTTGTCAGACGTTCGCGAGAGGTGACGCAGTGGAAAGAGCCTTAAGATGAAATCAGTGTTTTTCTGTTGTGTGAAATTTGTATCGCAATATGTTGGGTACAAACCAGGCCACTATTGGTAGAATTTCTACCACTCTGCGAATTCTAGTAATATGTTCATAGGTACTTCTTCATACTTTGACGGTAATATGCTTGTTAATCAGGCTGCCCGTCATGCAAATGGTGCCATCGAAAATTCTACTTTCGATAAAAAAGAAGAAGAAGAAGAAGAAGATCTTAAACCCGATGAACAAATAAGGAAACGGGCACATTACACTCGAATTCACCTATAAAATCACTTCACCGAGCTGCTGGTCAGATTTGAATACGTTTTGCATGAGTGCCTTGGCCCCAACATCCCTCTTCCGCAAAACTTCACAACTTTTGAGTCAACCACCAACTTCAAGTCATCTATATTGAAATTCATCGAGACACTTCAATCTGGCATCTCTGCATGTACGTTGATGCGGTTTTCTTGTCTCTTTATTGTAGCCATTCTCCTTTTGCTTATTTAACTGCTCTCTGTATTCAGTTTAGTTCCCCATTCCCGTAGCCTCGTCGGTCGACGCTGCTTGATTCTTCGAAAAGCGGTTGGTCGACACAAAGCACTGACAAAAAGAAAAAGGAATTGAAATAAGTAGTCTTTTAGATTGTTTCTTAAGGAGCACGCAGTAAAATGCAAAAGAGGAGACGCCAAAGTTGAAGAACTACACACAAAGAAGAATACAAACAACAAACTGCAATTCCTCTCAATTAGAATTGATGAAGTGGAAAGGAAATACTTTTGAATTTAGTGTGCTGCTGCTGTTGCTTTTGCAGCACTCTTGTTATTACTTAATCGTCCATAGAGGATCAAGGCGGCATATGGTCTTTTGATTGGACTTTTTTTAATCGAAACAGAAGTTGAACTCCGTGAATATGCTCTATATATGGTGTAGAAGAATCGATTCGACTAAATGCACTCATAGTCATAATGGAAGGAGCTTTCGTAGTTATTATTTCACAGGAAATCGAACCCTGATGAGGCTTGCGTGTTTGGCACACACAACACACACATGCAGGGCATTCACACTTCTGCTACTTGAGCGCATCGTTACTTTTTCAATCATCATCATCAATAAAATTAACCGAACAAGTGAATGAAAAGAAAAACAAAAGAAAATAACCACGAAATAAAAACGTCTATACGAGTATGTGTACCTTACATTCCTATCCTAAGGTGGAATTGTAATACATACGTATATTTGTTGTGAGTTATTTGTTTGAGGCAAATGATATTCGTGTCGACGTGTAATTTACATCGGCAAGCGATCGTTATAAGCGAAATCACGTGTATCTAATAATTTTCTTTTATTTTTTTTTTCCATTTCATGCACCATGATTGAAGGTAATTTACAAGAATCAAGGAAACACTACTTAAATCTGAAGGTAATGCATTCCGAGGAAGCGTGTGCTACCAGGAAATACACTCCAGTCATTCGATCATACGTAGGAATGTGTTGGTCTTTGATAAGCATATTACCTACTATTTGATTAATAACTCCCTTTGAGTTGGGGATAGTTCTAGGTAGACACTTTTTGTGAATATTGGTCCTTCTGCTCTTCCACAAGGCCCCTAGAATCGGTTCTTTGAAAGAAAAACAACATGTACTCGTATCCATGCGCACCTATGCTTGTAAGAAAGACCATCAGTCAGTAACTACACACACACACACAGATGCACTTTTGAAGCATTTAGCTTTGTGCAAAGGATGTGCTTTGTATCGTTTTATCCTTGACCGAACATCAAAGAGCATGTATACTTGATTCATTCAACTAAGGAGCGCATAGAATTGAAGGACTGAAGTTGCGTAGTCCTTCTGATACACACAGATAACTAGGCTGATTGATATAATCAGAAAAAAAATTTTATGGCCACTTAAAAGGTCTGCAAATTAGTTGCCAGACACATATCGTGTACATCATCGAATGGGTCAGAGGAACCACCGAATGGCGAACCATTCTAAAGAGAACTAAAACAATTATTGCTGCCAAAGGTTGGGCCGACGGACTGCAGTGTTTCGAATATCTTATATAAGCCTTTATTTTACTGAACACCTCAGCAAAGCTAAGTACGTAGACGAATACGCAAAAATACAGTTCCAAGTCGCACATGTGATGTACTATTTTAAACTGGTATATATACTTAGCTGTGTGTCTCGACTTTTAGTGTGATTCAACATTCTCCTAGATCGCTCCCGCTGAAAGTATGTGGTGCTAAAACCTGAGAACTGTTTACTAGCAATGTCATAAACACATCACCAGAGGGATGACGTAGTGAGAGTCTTTTAAAAAGATGCATATGGTAAACTGAATGTTGAATGACATTTTAGCAAAGCGAACAGAATTGACTACGTCTTAATACAAACGAGGCCCATCAGTGCTTGTGGAATAATCAATGGAGAAATGTTCTACTCGGACCGCCTGTCGGGTCACTTAACGCTACCTTCCTCTATACTATAGCTAAGCTTCCACAGTGTCATGAGCCTTCCTACTAAACTACACCTCTGAACGGAAGTATATAGGTACCACTAAACCCACGGAGCTGCTGGGTACTAAGTTTCGGGTCTTCTCTGTTTTTGTTTTCCATGATTCATCTGCGGCCGAATCGCTACATCCGTGAACGAACTAAAAGTTCATGGAATTAAGTCGATTTTACATCCAAAACAAAAACAAATTCCGTCACGTAATGTTCCTTCACTGATGCGATTTGACCCCAGTTGTTCTCTCTTTTCTCGAAAAAAAAAGGTCCGCTCCCAGAAGCTGATCAATTGAACCCTGCTTAGCAATGGAGTCCGCCTCTTCGTTCCCGTCAATCCCTATGTGTCCTCTTATCGAAAACAGTATAAATACGGTTCACATTTATTGAGCTTCAACACACATTCCAGCCAGTGATATTGTGATGTTTTGTCTGTGAACGTGTAATCGGCATGAGCCAGAACAAACATCTATACGGAAGTGCATTTCTCCAGGTTTAAAGTAGGGCGCTAGTTCCAGTTCTTCTGAGTAGATATCTGCCCCCGCTCCGCCATCAATCATGGATCCATCGGTGCAAATCACTGTTTCACAATTTTCGGGAACCCATTCTCAATCCTAGTTTTGTGATTTCCTTCCACAATACGCAACGCACCCTTGATATCCCTCCCATCTATAGGCATAGTTCCCTACCCCAGCTTAAGAACGTAAACACATCGCTATCCAAAAAAATCGCTTCTATTTTTATTATACTTTAATTTTTATTGACCTACTATGCTGCATTGCCGGCACAAGCACAAGATCTATCTGACTTGTCCGGTCACCAACGGACCAATCCCTTCGTCGTATAGAATGTGCACTGTGCCTTTAAATTTCAATCAATCTAAATAACTGATTTAAATAAACTTAACTGGCTTGCATTTTCAGACAGAGCGCATTCCATTTTCCATGTGAGAAATTTGTAAATGAATGAATTCTCAGAGTGCTCACGGCCATGACAGGTGAAACTATCATTATTTGTCACTGGCGCAGCTGAAAATTTGCTGTGCGTGCTTTTTTCGTTATTTGCACTTTCTCTCCATGGCGTGCCGATAGATAGGTGTTTAACAATATCTCAGGACGCAGATATACCCACGTTTCCCTTCCATTTCTATTTTTTCTTGCGCGATGAATAAATAGTTTCATCATTGGAATCTATTCTTCCCAATGAATGGATTTCGGCGCATAAAACACAAGACAGTATTGGTGCGCTTGCATTAGGGTGAAGGTACAGTAAGATTTATCACAAAGTCAATGTGGCATGTCGTCCCCTCTAATTAGTGATTGGTATTGGATAATGAATTGCTTTTTTCTGAAGAGGAAACATTAATATAAATCTTTTTTGTTGACAAATTCCCTTAAACAAAATAAAAAAGAGAAAAAAAAAAAATCATAAATTCTTTATTTAAATGACGGTCAACATTATTTTAAACATAATTATACCACCACACCACAGAGCAGGATATTGGAACAGAGTTTTATGGTTTGCTTTCGTTTTTGTGTGACTGAAATAGACAAATGTAATGTAAATGTTACTGGTGGATTAGTGCAAGCAGTATTTGTGGTGTGAATCACTTGTGATTAATCTTATGACGAAATCAGTAGCTGTACCTACGCAAGATTTTTTTTTGTTTCCACTAACAGAATATTTATTACATCGTGTTATTTTGAAAACGTATTTATTGGTTGGCTACATACTCTCTTAACACCATTTAACCTTGTGTATTGTGTTACATTCACATCAGCACACATCGTGCATGAGATAAGAGAGAGAGACAGAGAGAAAGAGAGAGAGAGAGAGAGAGAGAGAGAGCAAAATCTGTAATTGCTGTGAACTCCTAACCTAACCTGACAATTGTAAGGTCTACAAATGAAAAAAATTGCCCCAAATGTCTGCCAACCATGTGAACTGGCAATTTTGTCTAGCAATATTTGCAGAAAAGTCATTGTCAGATAATTGCCTGACCGCCATCTGACAATGAAACTGTCAACCGTCTCAACTCCCAATTTTATCATTGTCAGACCATTGCCAGACGTTTATAACATTTGCAGACTCTTTGCTATTTGCAGATGTGCTGTGGTTACGACATCTGCCAATTTTTGTCATTTGTAGACAGATATTTTTCATAATTTGAACGAACAAAACGAAGTTTCGGTGTTTTTTTCCTTGCATTTTTCTGTAGATTGCTGCAAGATGTTTGAATTGAACAATTTTGTAAATTTTACATTGTACGTGGAAGAAGAAGTCGATAAAAAAACGAAAAGGAAAGTGTAGTACCCTTTCCTTTTTCACTGATACCTATAGGTACTTCTAAAAAGATCTTGAAATATTTGTGATCCTTTCTTATCACTTTTCGTTTTAGGTAAACTTTGTTTATCCGTTTTTTGATACTTGTAAAAGTATCTGCAAATGTTAATGATCCTTCTTAATTACTTTTTGTTTTTTCAATTGTGTTCTTCCTTTTATAATCCTTGTTGTAGGATCTAGAAATATTTATGATCCTTTCATTTAATCGGGAAAAAAACGAAAGTGCAAAAATCATACAGGAAACAAGTTGAAAGTGAAAGTGCGGTCACAGGAACAAATTTGAAAACTGATTGTTGATATCGCGGCCTCTGTTGTTCTCGGCGTCTAGAATTCAATATCGTTGTGTGCATTCAATTATTTAATGAAATGAATTTACCTGAATTTTACGACATCGTTGACCAGGAATTCGGAACGCATATTGCAGAGACCGGACCACGAGCAGGTTTGTGTAAAATTCTTCCTGCAGTCAGCGGGCCACCCAATCCTTCGTCCAAACACGCCGAAGTTTGTGTGTCTATTCATCCTCCTCTCTGCTTTCAAATACTTACGCGGCCAAAACAATCGTAATTGTTACATTTAATTTTTTTCTCCTATTTTATTACGTGCTTCGTACGACTTCCCCACCGAATGAAAAAAAAATTTTAATCTGTCTGAAAATGCCTGCAACAGATCTGCAAATATTTTGTAAACATAGATCTGCCAGAAAAAGATATTTGTAGGCAAATCATCTGCAAATGAAATTGTCAGAGTTGGGGACAAATTCAACCAACCGTGTGATTTGGCAATTTGGTATTGTAAGGTAGTTCGCTATCGTCAGATCATTTGCAGCTCAGTGCTAGATCGTTTGTAGACCTGACAATATTGGCAGATCTGGCTATCGTGTGAAAATAGCTTAACTGACATTAGTTGAACATCTCACTCTTTGAACGTGATAGGTTTGTGTGACATTTTAAATTCACCAGTATTATGTTGCAGAGGAGATATCTACACTTAAATAGAAGAAGGAAGTTTACTCTTTAGATACGATAGTATGCAACAAATTTTCCTGACAGAGAGCTAGTCAAAAAAACAGCAGTTTACGCCTTGATAAGTTTGTAGGTATTGAATTTGTTGAGTTTCTGAAAACCGAAGAGTGCAGGGAAATTGCCATTCAAAACCAAAGGGCTGAAAAATATAGTAACGATAGTTAATATTTTTATACTTTTTGTGTCTTTTGTTAGTTAATTTGTTTGGTATTTTTGTTTTGAAGAAAACCCTGAAATAAAACTATTAACTGCTTTGTACTACTACAATATTATTTCTCGAACCGACCGATTTGTTAAGAACCATTTCTAGCAACAGTAATTATACCAAGGTAGATAAATGTCGCTATAGGAAGAACTGGTGAATGATAAAAGCCGCTCCTTAAATCAGTTTACAAAGTTTTGTTTGCCATGGAAACATCTTTTAGATTCGTTACTTACTTAGGTGGGTCTACGGTTCAATTTTTGGCTAACTGCCTTCAAGTTAGAACTCAAAGTTTGTTCAAGTACAGGGTGGCGAACAATTAATCATGCAATTTTGTTTTTGAATTAATTTCTTTCTTAATAAAAAAAAAAATATTCTAAGTGATGGAAATTTTTATTGGACCTTTACATATTTTTCTGTTAAGAAGAAGAGATGATATCCGTCAAGTGGCTGCGGACAGTGTTGAAACACATTTGTGCCCGTTTTATCGCATTTTCCCTGAATTTCCGCAAGCTTTCGGGTGATAACTGTTTCAATTCCTGTCGAATATTCTGTTTAAGGGCTGCGATTGTCTGAAGCTAGTTGGCCTAGACCCGCGATTTCAAGTATAGCCCCAAAGAAAGAAGTCTTTGATAGTTAAATCGGGCGATCTCGCTTGCCATGCCAAATTGAAAAATTCATTGTGGCTCATGCTGTGTGTGCAGTTGCACCTTCTTGTTGAAGTCACATATTCACCAAACCTCGCTCATCCGATGCCGGTAGTAAGAAGTCGTTTATCATGGCCCTGTAGCGTTCACCGGTAACAGTTACCGTCATGCCGACGGCGTCTTACAAAAACATTCCAATCACTCCTCCGGCGAGAACGCCGCCGGTTGTTATGACCCTTCATGCATCACACGCGGATTGTCAGTGTCCCAGAGAAGACGATTCAGTGGAAATGCGCATCGTCGCTCATGATGATTTCCGACAAAAAATCGTCCTCTTCGTAGTTGAGATAATTATTCCACGCTCTTGCGGAATGTCGCTCTCCATTGCTTGTCTGTTTTGTACAGCAGCTGTTTAGTTCACAATTGTCAAATATGATTGACGTACGTCGCCATTATTTGCAAAAATTATAACATCTTCCGAACATTTGCAGCACCTTCTTTCATTCCAATTGTCGTCCCACTCCAATTGTACATCTTCACTTCATAATTTGGTTTAAAATCACAGACACATACACATCGTAAAGATATACAATACATAGCTCGTGGAAAAGGTAATGGCTTCAGAGTATTGCAATGGTCTCTATAGCCTTCCTCATCTCTGTAGCTCCTGCAGATATGAATGTTGGGGATACCAGCCTATCACGGACACTGCCCTATGTAAACGTTCGCACGGCGAGGGAGGATGATTTCGCCCTTCACGGCGCTCTAATGTGTGCATGTGTCCACCTCTCTATTGCATCCACACTAATCCCTTCGATAAAGTATTTAAAGCCTTCATTAAACTGGTCAAAGCCTTGAGTTCGGAGCAAGCTGCTTATCGACGATGTTGTTTGGGAGATTGTTAAGCACAGTATGATGGGAGGTCTTCATAGATTTAGAATGCCCTAAAAATCTTGAGATTAAACTGCGTTCAATCAAACTGTGGTGTCGTCGTTTTAAGCCCTAAGAGTGGATCGTTATTAAATTCTATTGGGAAAATATCTGTTGAGCTACTGCAATCAAGCAAATGATTCAACAAGCATACACAAAACAATCAAGGAAAACATGAATCAAGTCGAACACGACACATTTTACCGATCGATTTGCATACCATTCTTGAACTAGGAACTCTCAAGAAATCCGCAAGCATTATTGCCCTGATCCATGTACCAAGAACACACAAATTGTGACACGAAAGATATACCTAGTCAAACATCTGCGCTTTGAAGAAATAAATTTCAAATCTACCTGTTGGCATAGTTTCAGCCCACAGGCTCCGAATGACGGTCGAAAATTTATTGCCTAGCTAAAACACGATTCTACTGCTGCTGGAGTAGTCACAGCTTCCTTAACCTGTTCGCTGTTTTTCAATATCTCCTCAAATAGCTGAAAGGCAAGTTTATCGGTTCCGTGCGAATAGAGAGCAGAAAGGTAGGTGTATACGAATATTTCATGCAATTTAGTCATGTACCACGAAGAACGCCTAAAACTAACTCAACCCACACAAAAGTGTTGTTGTTATCTTTGCTCGTTCTGGTTGGGCATTTCTCTTTCGTTTTCGTTCTCGTTTTGCTGGGGTAAAGTTTTTGAAAGCAATTAAAGGTTTCTGCTCAGATCGGATACTCGTACATAAACCAATATTTATACGTAACGATCCCTTAAGGCTGCCAAAGATGCTCCGTCCGATGGATGGATGGATGGATAAGACAGCCGCATGGAGCCGAATGAATCCAAACACGAAACAACCTATATATCGATATGGATACGGGATACCATTTCTATTTGTACGCACGAAAGATAAACCTTAAAGAAGAACACAACCACAAGACCATGAGCTTGGTGGGAAATACTTTTTTTCTCGAAATTGAATTGATTGAAGTTTTGTAGCGATTTTTCCAATTATTGCCACACCGTACAATTGTGTTTTGTTGTGTAGGTAACGACCGGCAGACAGACATCAAACCGCAGGGGAATTAAATCCCAAAAATGTTCTTCTGTACAAGTTGCACATGATATACTTACATGGAGATGTCTATGGACATGAAAAATAACTCTGATGCGGAATGAGTCTCGTTGTTTCCTTTGGGGAACACACGGGTACTCGTAATCAAACCGTATAATTTGATTCTATAGATCGAGCGAAGCCAATAATAATTATAAGTGAAGAAAAGGCACACCATAAATACACCCAACCCATGTCTAAGAGTGGGATTTGTTAATGAAGATGGAATTTCAGATTACACATTTCATCACGGATGTGGAGCCGAAAAATTGAGCTGAGTTTGTCTGTACTCAGGTGCCTATATTCACAGAATGTATCGTTACCAGAATATAATAGCCTCCGCGGCTTAACGCAGAACAATGCAGAAAAGGAACACTGACTGACTTCTGGCCATCTGATGGCGAATTAAATCGAGTATGGCTCGGGGTCTGGATTCTGCGAATAAATTCCTGGAAGATAAAAATGACTGCACAATAAATTCTACCTGCAAGTGATGAAAATATTTGCTGGTCTGCTGCAGCTATACATCGCATCGTTTGAATTAAGTGAAATACGCGTGAGCCCTTGTACACGGCAATTGAGTGGTGACAAGTTAAACAGGATTCGCTTTAAATAAAAGGTTCCCTTTCACAACAATGGATTGCCGACGGGGTGTGATTCATTGTTGAAAATTCGCTGGAATTGTTCAACTCATCCGCATACCTGGTTTTGGTGTGTACTAGGCCTGCGGTTATTCATCAGTTCTGAAAGCAGAAGTAAGAGGATTTGATTTTCGTTCGGAATGCCTCTTGACCGTGACATGCAGTTTCTTTTGTTATATGCAAAGACAAGATGTTGAAGTTTATGAATGAAAAGTGTGCCTTCAACTGAGGAGGGTATCCTCAATCCTGTCAGACTTGTGGAAGTTAGAACTCTGTACAACATATGGACTGGAACTCGAAAACTCTTTTGACTATATAGGTCATTGCTGCTCCCCGACTGAGCTCAAATCTATATGTGCGTCTAGGATCAGAAGAAAGAATTGGTCACCGCCAAAGTCCCCAAACGTTTGATCCTATGTTCGAAACAGGCATCAGCGCCGTTTTTTTATTTATTTTATTTTATTTATTAATTCCATGACTGGTTCTGGCACTTTGGTGACTACCAACCACTCTCCTCCTACTACTTAAAAAATATAAAAACCCCCCCCCGCTACAGTTGTTATCCTATGGCACGCGAGAAGCTACGACGGCTAACTTTGGAATGCTGATTGCCTACCCAAACCTTTGCCATAAAAATGTTTGAAATATTTCAACTGTTCTACACAAAGCAATATTTATGAATGCCTTAAAAAACTAGTCAACAAAAGCAACTCCTGGCGCGTGACCAAACGAGAATCATCTCTCCAGTCCTATTACCAAATCTGCCATTCAAATCTCTGGGCTTTTTCATCCCAGTATCGGAATTGAAAATAAACCGTTCAAACTAATGGAAGCACCGTTGACACATTCTAAGCATGCACACTTCAAGCCGTCAAAAATAAAACTTAAACGGTTTACAGGTTACTCATTGCGGGGGTTATAAAAGTATCTAATTGAATTCCTATGTTGAATCGATTAAAAGTCTTCTCAAATATGTATCTCGATACCTTTGTAATCATAAACATATAACGAAGATAAAACAAAGGATAGAGAAACCAACGGAATGCATCTGCTTTTGATTAACATTCCGAAAAGCAATTGGGGTCCCACAATAAAATCTCCAGAAAATCTTCACAAAATCTACCCAAGCATCATCAGTCGTTTGTGTATAAATTCAACTTCAAACTTCATGCGCTCTTATAGAAAAAAAAAAAAAAAAAAAAAAATAGAATCTATCAAGTTCATCTACGAATGCTTAAAATCGATTTGGATATGACTTCCCGACCGCTATAACGTTTGATTTTTATTCGAAAATTATAATCCCAATGTGCGGGTTGTGTGCGCGCCTGTGTGTGGACTGTGGAGCGTGTGCGGGATTTTAGATGATAGCGATTTGTTTGCTATCCGATGGTTCCCGCTGATACGATTCGAACACAATTTTCCACTTTGTCGCAGTCATCGCGGAAATCACGCACTCAAATCAAATTGACATGATTCTAATTAATTCTTCTACTATGTCTATGGTCTGCCCAAAAGTAAATCCGTGTGCATTTATTTCGAAAAAATTTACGATGGAAATTTATGTTGAATCGGTTCACACCTTCTTTTTGTGCATAGGTGGATCACACCTCAGACAGAGCAAAGGAAGCATAAATATAGTGTGCGGTGCGGTTCAATTTCTGACAAGCGGGGTCTCCTCGCACGACGGCACGCACAGGCCAAATGTTATGTTGTTTGTGTGCTATATGCCCCGAGGGATTAAGATTTAGGAGCCAGCCAGCCGCACATAGTACAAGACAATGTTGATTTAGATGTTTTCACCGATTGATGTTAATTGCTCTCACTTGATGGGTTCTATGGTTTATTTTGATTTTAATTTGTCGTCGCTGGGTCGTTCGGTCTGCTGCGAGACTTCGGCGGTTCGGCTTTTTATCGAGGAATAAAATTTGATATTATTTCGTGTACGTTTTAGTACCTTGGGACTATTAATTTTGGTTACTTTTATGGGGCAATAAAGTTTAATAAAACTTTTCCTCCTTATTTTGCATTTTGCTTGAGAATTTGTGTCGGGAGGGTACCTATACCTATACGATGGCTTGGATGTGGATGAAGGACATGCGCACATGTAAATGTGCTTTGAAGTACTTACTTTGCTCGAGGAAGTTGGAAATATCCTTACAGTTCAGCAGCAGATTCCGGTTCTGGATCAATTGATTTTAACATCAGGTAGGAATCTTTATTCGACTGGCTTTGAATTTTAATTCCTTATTTTTTTTTTTGACAGTTTTTGCGTGAAATTCTTTAAATGGAATGTGTTTCACGTTTGTAAAAAGCATTCTCTTGCGTTGAGTTTTCCAACTAGGGTGGTGCGTATTAAAGGGGTTTTCGAAATGTAACGATTGGTTGCTGAGAAATAAATGCATCCAAAAATAGTAGGTAGTAATGTTCGGTACTGACTTCAAGCTGGAGTCAGCATTGGACTATTCGATGGGACTTTTTTTGATTAAAATAGCAGTAGTCTCTTGCCGTTGTAGAAGAAACTGCAACACTATAAACTGTTCTGAGGGAGTTTCTAAACAAATGTGTTCTAAATATATGTAGGGTCCTAGGATTTGGACAACTCTCATACATACTGGCAAATGGCTGTCAGAAGCTAGGCCCTGTTGTGCATTTTGGACCATTAACTCTTTTTCTCTTACTCTATTTATAAAGTCTTAAGAAATCTTTGAAGTCATATACGCGAGAACCTTCTGCAATAATCAGGGCACTCAAAGCGATCTGAGACACCACCCAAAGACTGACTTAAGCATGTCTTAAAAAAACTGCACCTTATAGCCCCATCAATCTGCCATTTATATTTCATCAGTTTGAGATTACATAACAATTAAGAGACCGCGGTTTTTTGGTGGTTAAAGACACACTTACACTATCGGCACACAGGCTCAAACTTAACAACAAAAAACTAATCTGTTGTAAAATTCTTATAGAAAGTAATGACAATATCGAGAGTTGACCACACAAACTTCAGCTATACTACGTTATATTCACTGGTACACCGATGTTTTATTTTTGAAATTGTTAGCTTTAAACACTTCCAAATAGGAGTTAACATTGGACATTTTCGGTATCAGAGAGTTGGTAAAAAATATTATTTTATTTTATTCTGGGCGCCAGTTAAGAAAAAAATAAATAAAATACTTTTATAGGAAATCTAGGAAAATATTTATCTTATACGACACTCAACAGGTGGAATGGATGTTCTTCACATGCAATTCCGGGGGTATATTATTTAAATTTAAAAATAAGTACATTTTATTTCTATTCTATTTATTTTCGCTATAAGATAAGGTCAATTGATGTAATCCACGAGCAGTGTAAGAGAGTAGTACAAAGTGAGATTGCTTATGTGCATCTTCTAAATCCCCTCTAAGTTAGGAGGCTAAATTTCAAAAGTGCAGCCATAAGCCCACAGTTCAGATTTGGACACAACACAATACAATTTGAGTGCACTCAAATTTAAACCATCTGAAAAAAATCGCAGTGGGCACCTATATTCAGGCGATATTCAAGCAATAGTAAAACGTATTTCATATTATATTTTTTTTCCGACAATCAGCTCATCATAAATAACAGCGCAAAGTCGGTCCTTGCGGGCTGTGTACACCAAAAAATGCAACGCACTGATGCATGATGCAAACGAATAAAAATTTTAATTCAAAATATTATTTTTCTCCCTTTTAGAACCGAGAACGAAATCAACCACCAAGCGAATAAAAGCAAAAAACTCTACGAATTTAAGGACGAACAAAATAAAAATTATACACGAAGTTAAAAAAACAAAATCGTCCGACCGCAAGCGTGTTTAACCATTCAGCGACCCCTTCTGTGTGTACGCATAATTTGCACATCGTAAGGGGTATTTATAAACAAAACACTATTTATTACAAAAAAAAAAAAAAAAAAACAACAACAGAAAATACAATAAAAACCCTCAGCTTCATGGTGAAACCAACGCAAATGCGTACGAAATTCCCTCCCTACGGTCATGATAATGTTAAGCAAACTGAAAATCTCGCCGCTAGACATATTAACACTACCTTCCCGTGAAATACGCGTGAAAATCGCGATCAATAAATGAGGTTTTTTCTTACTTCAAATTACAAAAGATTAAATCAAATTCGTTCATTTGTTCAAAATAAAAAAAAGAGTCATACAGTCATTTTGTTATTTTTAATTTAATTTTTATATAGTTTCGGCTACCCAGTCGCCGTGTATCGAACACTTCGTTTCATGAAATGTTTAATCTGCATTCCTTCCGTCGGCCGGTGTTAAATATACAAACAAAATAACAACACAAAAAAAAAAAAATGAATTTCATATAAATATCGCTGCGAATTAATTATTTAACACGCGCGGTTAAGATAAACACGAAAAAACGTAAGCCAATAACATACGAGTTACAAATCTACGACAGGAATTCTATATGTACAATTTTTCAACACGGAAAAACATATACATATAGATATTTGAATATTATAGCTTAAGAAAAAAAAAAATAAATAAACATGACTATGAAATCAATGAAATACACAGATTGTGATACAATTATGGATGGATATAATCCGGTGCCACCACCCCTTCCGAGGAGGGTGCCACCCGTGCGGAATATTTACGCGGAACCCTTTGCACATGAACCCAGCCATTCGAGCAGGTAAACATTTTTTGTTGATTTTTTTTTTCATGCTATGCTGTCGTGTGGCAATTAATGTTTTATTGTGTATTATGAAACAAATTGAAGTCCTTCACAGGTTACGCACAATTTATTTCATCCACACGTATGAATGTATCTTTTGACAAAAAATGTAAAAAAAAAACCGGTGGAATGAGTGACACATGACAAATAAAAAAAGGATTTAGTCGGATATGCAAATATTGATGTGTTACAACTTTTACATGTAGACATTAAATAATGTAATCGATTTGTTTATTTTTGCTGTTAAAATTTGTAGATATTATCAAGCAGGTGTGAACTAACAATTCTTCAGGGCTAGAATATTTTTCTTGCAGTATTGTACAGTTGGCTTAATTTTTGAGAACGCCTTTCAGTAGAATGAAGCAATTTTGTTACTCGAAAAACACCAGCAGTGAGTCCATCCTCAAAGCAATGAGATAGTTCAAACAATCAAGGCTTTGAGATTTCAATATCGTTCGTTTAGGAAATTTATCTTTGATAAGTAGTCCAAAGGACTACAACCTTCTAAGACTGTCCTCGAAATGTCATTCTTTATGCACGACGAGTTCTACCAACCCAGCAAACAAAAAACGTAAGCTTATCCC